>JAJNNQ010000075.1:90448750-93390000 GCA_027886175.1 Phylloscopus collybita
AGTGAATTATCCCATCCTTCCTCTTCTCTGTGCTCCTAAAAGATATTTTAAAACATAAAAAGATAATGCAGAGGCATCCCAGATACTCAAGCCAGCAAGCTGGCTTTATCCAGGGCCTAGCTCCTCAAATGCCTCTAGACAAACACATGGAGTATGGGGAACAAACAAGAAGAGCTAGAGATGTGTACACACCTGTTTGGGGATAACAACGTCAGTATGATAGAGATATGGTGGGATGGCTCCTGTGACTAGAGCTTTGGAATGGAAAGTTCAGGCATTTTAGGAAGGACAGGCTAGGGAGACAAGAAAGGAACGTAGCCCTTATGTCAATGACCAGCTGGAGAGTCTGGAACTCTGCCTGGGAAAGGTTGAGGAGCCCACTGAGAGCTGCTGGGTGAAGATTAAGGGGGAGGGCAGGGACAGGGGTTGTTACAGTGGGAGTCTGCTACGGGCCACACAATCAGGAGAATGGTGTGGATGAAGCCCTCTGTAGGCAGATGAGTGCCTGCAGACACTTAATCACTGATCCTTATGGGGGATTTCAACCTTCCCGATATCTGTCGGAGGGGCAACATGGCAGGTCAAAAGAAAACCCAGAGGCTCCTCAAACGTGTCAAAGACAACTTCCTTACACAAGTGAGTGAGGAGCCAACAAGGAGTGGTGCCACGCTGGACCTTGTTCCCACCAACAAGGAGGAGCTGGTGGGAAACGCAGTGCTCCAAGGCACTGTAAGTGATGACAGTGTGGTGGAGTTAAAGATCCTCAGGACAGTGAGAAGGGCACGCAGCAAAATCACTGCCCTGGACATGAGGAGAGCAGACCTTTGGCCCCTTCAGGGACCTACTCCACAGAGCCCTAGAAAGCAGAGGGGCCCAAGAATGCTGGCAGAATTTCAAGAACCACTTCCTCCAAGCTCAGGATCAATGGATTCCAACAAGAGGGAAATCAGGAAAAAATGCCAAGAGGCCTTCATGCATTGATAAGGAGCTGCTGAGCAAGCTCAGAGAGAAAAACAAAGCTTTCAGGAAGGGGAAACAAGGATGGGCGATCTGGGAGGAATACAGAGAAATTTTATGGCAAGCTAGGGACAAGGCATGGGAAGCCAAGGCCCAGTTAGAACTGAATTTGGCCAGGGATGTCAAGAATAACAGAAAGGTCTTCTATTGATATGTTGCAAGCAAAAGAAAACTGGGGATAATATGAGCCCTCTCCAGAAGGAAACAGGAAACCTTGCTACCCTGGACAAGGAGAAGGCTGAGGTTCTCAATGACTTCTGTGCCTCATTCTTCAACAGCAAGTATTCCAGCCACACCACCCAAGTCAAGAAAGACACAGGGACTGGAAAAATAAAGACCCTGAGCCCTCTCAGGTGTGAGGCCATCTAGGGAACTTGAATATGCACACCATGGGACTCAAAAAGAATCATCTGCAGGTGCTGAGAGACCTGGCAAAGTTTCTAAGCCACCATTTTTGAGAAATTGTGGCAGTCAGGTAAAGCCCTCAATGACTGGAAAAAGAGAAATATAACCCCCATTTTTTAAAAAGCTGTTGGAGTTTCACACTGGCCCAACACCAGGCACCCACGAGAGTCACTCGCTCACCCTCCCCTGCTACAGCTAGGCAGCAGAGAGGGAAAAAAATTAATGAACACTTAATGAGTGAGATAAAGACTGGGAGAAACATTTCAAAACAGGCTCAACTTCAGTTAAAAAGTGAAATCTATTACTAACAGAATCAGAGGAGGATAATGAGAAGTAAAATAAGCCCTTAAAACACCATTTCTCCCCCAGCTCCTCCTTCCTTCCCACCGGCAGTGCAGAGAGACAGGGCGTGGGGGTTTTGTTCAGATCATCACTGAGATTTTCTTCTGCTGCTCAGGGAGAGGAGTCCTTCCCCTGTGAGGTTGTGGGGTCCCTCTCACGGGAGACAGTTCTCCTTGAACTTTTCCAGCATGGGTCCACTCTCATGAGCAGCAGCCCTACCACACCTGCTGCAAATGAGTCCCTCCCATGGGCAGACACTCCTCCCAAAACTGCTTCAATGTGGGTCTCTCCACGGGGGGCAGTCCCCCAAGGACAGGCTGCTCCAGCCTGGAAGCAGGGCCCCTCTCTCCACTGGGTCTTCCACTGGATCACAGCCTCCTCCAGGCATCCACCTGCTCTGGCATGGGCACCTCCCTCATGGGCTCTGGGTGAATCTCTGCATCCCCATGGATCCCCATGGGCTGTGGGTGCATCTCTGCATCCCCCTGGATCCCCATGGGCTGTGGGTGCATCTCTGCATCCCCATGGATCCCCATGGGCTGTGGGTGCATCTCTGCATCCCCCATGGATCCCCACAGGCTGCAGGGGCACAGCTGCTCCACCATGGTCTCTCCACAGCCTGCAGTGGAATCTCACCTCTGGCACCTGGAGCAGCTCCTCCCTTTCCTTCTCCACTGACCTTGGTATCTCCATGTTGTTTCCTTCACATATTCTCATCTCCTCATCTTCTCTGACTAGAAGTAAAACCCATGACTTTGTTTTGATTTCCTTCTTAAATCTGTCATCTCAGAGGCATTACCAACCTCTCTCATTGGCCCAGTTTTGGCCAGCAGCCGGTCCTTCTTCAGAGCCATCAAGGATTGGTTCTGCTGGACATGGTGGAAGCTTCCAGCAGCTTCCCACAGGAGCCATCTTTGTGGCCCCCCTGCTACCAAAAACCAGGCCATGCAAAACCAATACAAAAGGGAAAGCAGAAGACCCAGGAAACTACAGACTAGTCTCTTACCTCTGTGCCAAGCAAGATCATGGAGCAGATTCTCCTGGAAAATATGGTATGGCATATGGGAAACAAAGAGGTGATTGATAACAGCCAACATGGCTTTCCAAAGGGGAAATTATGCCTGACAAATTTGGTGACCTGTGATTGGGCTACAGTGTTGGTGGACAGGGGCAGAGCAGCTGACATTGTCTACCTGGACTTATGCAAATCATTTGACACTGTCCCACACAACATCCTCATCTCCAAACTGGAGAGAGATGGAATTGATGGATGGGCTACTCATGGATAAAAAACTGTCTGGATGGCCCCACACAGAGAGTTGTGGTTAACTGTTCATCGTCCAGTGACAAGTGGTGTCCCTCAGGGACCGATGCTGCCCAACATCTTTGCTGGTGACATGGACAGTGGAATAGAGCGTGAACCCTCAGAAAGGGTGCTGACAATACCATGTGGTGTGGTGTGTTAGACATGCTGGAAGGAAGGGATGCTATCCAGAGGGACATGGACAAGCTTGAGAGGTGGGCCCGCGCAAACCTCATGAAGTTCAGCAAAGCAAAATGCAAGGCCCTGCACCTGGATCGTGGCACTGTCAGACACACCCACAGGGAGGGCAGAGAAGTGACTGAAAGCAGCCCTGCAGAGAAAGACTTGGGGGTGATACTTAACGAAAAGCTCACAAGAGTGCAGCGTGTGATCAGAGCCCAGAAACCCAGTGGAATCCTGGGCTGCATCCAAAGCAGCATGGTCAGCAGGGTGAGGGGGTTCTGCCCCTCCACTCTGCTCTGGTGAGACCTCACCTCACCTGGATCCACCTGGAGTGCTGCATCCAGCTATGGGGTCCCAAGAAGGGCATGGAACTGCTGGAGCAACCCCAGAGGAGGGCCACAAAGTTGACAAGAGGACTGGAACTCTTCCCGTCACAAAGACAAGCTAAGAAAATTAGGAGTGTTCAGCCTGGAGAAGAGAAGGTTTTGTGGACACCTCATAGCAACCCTCCAATATCTGAAGGGGGCCTTCAGGGAAGTCAAAGAGAGACTCTTCAACTGTAGTGATAGGACAGGACTAATGTGTACAAATTGAAAGAGAGGAAATATAGGCTAGAGATTAGGAACAAATATTTTACTGTGAGGGTGGTGAGACCCTACAGGGAAGAGGTTTCCCAGGGAGGCTGTGGATGCCCCACCCCTGGCAGTGTTCAAAGCCAGGCTGCGTAAGGCCTTGGGCAACCTGGTGTAGTGGGAGGTGCCCCTGCCCATGGCCAGGGGGCTGGGACTAGATGATCTTTAAGATCCATTCTAACCTCTTAGCATTCTATGATAATAAACCCCAGCAAACTATGACTGTTGGGTATTAACCTTTTCTGACTGAATGGAGAAACAATATGCCTTCAGTTCGCATTTTTTGCCTCCTAAACATACACCCAGGTCACCCAGGATGGTGGGCCCCCAGTGACTGTGGGCAGACTGAAACATCCTTTTGTTTTCCCTAATGACTTGCCTTTTGGTAGGGAACAGGTGTTTTATAATGTACTTTGGACAGAAAGTGAGATTTTGATGAAAATTTAAATGGTGTTAGGTCCTTAGAAGTGCATAAAATTATCCATTGCTTAATCAGTTATACACACATACATGCTTTTTCCTGCAGAAGAGGCTGAATCACATATCTACCTTATTTGATGTAATTATGCTAGTTGTAAAATAAAATGCAATTGATATGGAGCTTTTCTGGGTTTATTTGCCATATATGGCACACAAAACCAAATGGTAGGTTATCGCTGAATTTTTATTTCAAGTATCCCACACACATTTAAATGTAAAAATTACAGAAAAAAAAAAAAAAAAAAAAAAAAGTGTTGCATTACTTTACTATGTTCTAAGTAATTTGCATATCCCTTGTAACTAGAAGTCATTCTGGTCAGGAGCCTCTTGGACTGCAGCAATGCAGACATCTACCCTGCTCACAGAGCCAGTGCTGAGTGATGTACAGCTTTCTTCCCATCAACACTTCAAAATCAGTTAAAGGATTACAGAAAGATTTTTTTGTCAACAGCCTGGAATTCCAAGCTGCATTAAAAATTCTAATGTTGCCAGTCAGTTCTTGAAGTATTTTTTTAAGACTGTGTTCCTCAGGGTATGCAAGTTCTGATGTTTGGGCTCAAATTCTGACATTATGGCATAAGCAACCACAGTCACTTTAGACTCCTCTTCCTTCACCTCCTGCATCAGCAATCCAATAGAGAGAGGTTCCTTGGATTCAGAGCCTAGAATCACTTGAACTTTGTTCCAAAAGGACAAATCTTCTCTCCCCTTTATTGTGGGCCTGAGTTTGGCTTTTCTCATGTCCTTTTTTCACATATGTATACTGCTGACACCAAAAGCTCATATGTCCCATCTTCCATTCCTGTACCTCATAGCTAACTTAGTATTTCCCAAAGATGTGGTTGGTTGATTTCTTCCAAGCCATGGCTTTGGTCCTCAGTCATGTAACTTGACTATCAAAAGTGTTGCATACATTTGGCTCCACGATTTGTAAACCACACAATAAGTCATCTTTACATGTCCTTAGTATCACAGTCTTCTTCATTCTTATTTAAGATTAACAGTCTCATTGAAACTTCCTATAGATTAATCTGGAAAATATTGTCCCTATTTCTCCCGCTGAAATAAAAAGTTCATTCAGTCCAGAAAGATTTTCAGAAAATCTTCCTTCTCAGCCTGTCACTCTAAGATTTAAGAGTGGATGTTGCTTTGATCCATCCAGTGAAAGAGCGTGAAGTTACCTCTTCAGCCTACTTGAACATCACATGATGGGTTACATCTCCTTTGCAGTACAGGAACTCCATCAGGATCAGGCTCAGGCTCAGAGCAGACACAGCTTTTTTCATATCTTTTCAAATCATAGCACATGCTGTGTTTGCTTTGGAAAGGTGGGAGGTATCAGTTCAGTGAAGAGCTTGATCTGCTGGCTTTGCACAGCCACGGTCTCCCTATAACTCAGTCTTCATGTTAGAGGCATGCTCTTGCTCAGACAAAGAGGGCTTCACAGCAGAGTGAAATAAAGTCGATACCAACCTCATAACAACATTGTAACATGTTGTGTAGCTGTAAAGGTATTTCTTAGCTGAGTAACTCTCAAAAGTTACCATAGTGCATAATAGTGCTTGTCAAAGGCTTGTCCAGCACAAGCAGAGCACTGATAAGGTACCTGTACTTTCAGGCTGTTCTGAAGAGACCATATATTATCATTTATTTCCTCTCCATACCCTCAGCCATCCAGCTTGTGTTTACTGATGAGTCCACAGTGCCACGAACATCAACTTAGACAGAACTTGAAGTGAGGTCATTTTTGCAAGTGCTGTTGCTGTTTAGATGCTGAAAAGTTGTTATTTCATGTACGTTGATGAGGGTGAGCATGTGCTTCGTATCTGGTCTGGTTTTTTGGTCATTGGGAGACAGGCTCTCTTTTCTTAGACACGTCTAAAACAGAAAGTATAAAAGAAAGCTTAAAACAGAGAATTCCTATGAAAGGCAATTTTAAAAAAACCCAACTTTCAAAGGTTTTCCTTTTTCTCTTTGCTAACCATAGCTCATTACACCTTTCCCATTTGTTTCTCACTGGAAGTACCCAGTACCAATAAAAGCTGCTGTTTCTTCTAAATCAATGAACTTTATAGGAAAAAAGCTTCAGTCAAAAGAGGAAATTTATATTTGATTCACATTTTCATCTCAACAGGCCTTGTATCAAGCTATTGCAAGTGTTCTTCCACCTGCCTTCAATGCAAGCCAGTTCCTGAAATATTTTCATCAAGTTGTCAAAGTAAAGCCCCAGTCCTGCCAACCAGTTCTAAAGTGAATGTTGCTGTTGAGTTTAGTGGAGATAAGGCACAATCTTCACTAAAGAAGAGGACAAGGCAACCTGTAAGAACTCAACAGGCATTTTAAATAATGAACCTCACTTGCGAGATCAGGCCAATATTAAATTTTGATGAAAGCTAGGTTGATACCTGAGACAGGGCCTCACCCAAAAGTAAGATACACATAATTTCACCAGAGCGATTATCTTCACTACACAGCTCTGCTTTTTATAATTGCACCACTAAAACTGGGACCTTTTTTTTTTTATGTAAGTTGAGGAGAGATTGCTGTAGAGATCTGAAATTCTTTCAGGACACTGAGAAGTACATGAGGCGCATCTGTCTCTTCTGAGTGATATCCTTGCTTTCATACTTCCATCCTAACAAATTCCTACAAGATTTATCTCGTCAAACTTTAGTCTGAGTGGCACAAATTACTGGCAGAATTGTCAATCTAAAAAAGAGACAGGCATAAATTTAATTGCTCCCTGAAGATACATGGAAAGCTACATTTAGCACAACTAATTAGATACACTCTGATCAACAGTTATGATTCATCTGCTGAGGAGCAAAACAAGAAGGCAAATATGAAACAGGCAGCAAAGGTTAAATCTGACCTCCCAAAATGCTGGGGCTGGTTTCGGTTTGGTTTTCATTACAAATGCAGCCAGTGATGCACTGTGCTGGCACCAAAAATTCCTGCTGCCTCTGAGCCAGGAGGTGCAGACCTCTGCATGAAGGGGTGACTTCACTGCCACGGCACCCAAAGCATAGTTTTTCTGTGGACTGAGCTTCCAAGAGCCTGCTCTCCCTTCCTTTTCCAGAACTACCAGCCATCAGTAAAGGTATGGATAAATTCCCCAATGAGGTTTTTCTCCATGCATTTTAAAACGTCTGTTTAACAAGAAAGATGTGACTTCACAAAAAAGCTCATCTGAAATGGGCTGTCACCAATTTACCAGTGTGGAAACTAAGGCAAAAAGCAGGTGGACTTGGACATGTCCACCATGCCACCGCACAAAGCAATTCCATAGGTGGGGAAGGGTACCCAGGGGTCTGTGCCTCCAGACCATTGGACAAATGCTGTTCCCAGGTACTAAACCAGAAGACCTGTTGCTGTGCCCTTAAACTGATAAGTAGTTTGCACAGAGTAATTGGAAGCAGAAATGAGCAGTGAGAGTGCAAACTGATGGTTTGAGTAAGATCAGAGTTAGATCAATTAGACCGGCTCAGACCAGTTAGATCAGATCAGATCAGATCTCTCTTTAGAACTCTATCCTCATGTACCGGAGTTTAATCATAAATTAAGTATGGACACCAACTTCAGACCAGCTGTGTTAAAGCAGTGCTAGCAGAGAAAATGAATGGGGGTATTTTGGTTGGTATTGTTGCTTTGCTTATGAGAAAAGGAATTACTTACACAAGTAAAGAAGATGAGCAGCAAGTAAAAAATCCCAAGGCAAGTCAGCATCAAGAGCTCGCCTTTGTATTTTTTTAGTTTATCCTCCTCTATTCCAGGGCAACCTGAAATGTAAAGCAAGGTGTTACATTGCTCTGGTGTTTGTAAAATATTTTAAAACTGTTACATTCTCAAGGTGCCATGCAGAGCATGGGACGGTCAAGGCTCTCCACTGTACCTGTTACTTTTAATGTGACTGTGCTGCTCAGATTGCGCTCTCCGTCCTGCCCCCCCAAAGCGCACTTGTACGTGCCGCTGTTTCGGCTGGTCGCGTTTTTGATCCTCAGTGAAAAGGAGGTGCCATTGGAGAGCTCCACGGACCCCCCAGCTTCTCGTGGATAATGAGAGTCCACATCAAGGACTTCCCACGCTATTTCTTCACTGTCTCCAGCCATCTGGAAAACACAAATATATTTCTCTTCTTGGGCAACAGTGTCATCCTCAGTTTTAGGGTAAAGAAAATTTTGAAGCCGGCTTTAAGGCTGAAAATGAAGATGCTGAAGAGAGGCAGGGTGGAGCACGACCTCAAATCTGTTTAATATGTTCATGCTGGCAATCCAAAAGTACATGGGGTTTTGCTTAAATGGACTCTATATATAAATAGGAATTATAGAACTATTCTGTAATAACTTCTTAAGCTGCCTCACCTGGACAGCCAAATGACAGATGGCAGGGGTAGAGTCTGTTCTCAATGGGCCTGTGCAGAAGCCCCAGAAGAGTTCAGACTGAGAGAGACAGTCCATGGGGATGGAGCAGAGATGGCAAGAGGCAGCCCTACCCAGGTGCTTAGTGGTGGCTCTGGGGACCAGAGGTGCCCAGGAGAGCATGGCAGGGAGGCTCCACTGCTGCCTGTGCTTGCCCTGCCAGCACACCTTCTGCCATGCAGTGGTGACAATTAAACCTGCTAACCCAGGTGTGCCACTGCTCGAGGGCTCTGCCAAGCACAGGCTGGCATCCTCCCAGCAGCTCCACAGCCCAGAGTTTCCTGTGAGAATGCAGCCCTAGAAACTGCACTTTCCTGTGCCAGTTTCTATGTAGCTAACCCCTGAAACCATGCTGCCTCTCTGGAGGAATGGAGGTTTCCCCCCACCCCACTTCCCTCCCTTCCACTCATGATTGGAACCAAAGAACAAAAAATTGCTCCGACTCCTTCAGATTCAGTTGCGTGAAGGTCACAAGCAGGTTCTGGTGCACTTGGGGAGCATTTGTGTGTTGAATTTCTTAATTGTAACCAGAAGAGCTACATTCCTTGGCATTGCTGAGAGGCTGCTGGAGAAATGAAGTGTATTCCCAGAACAGTTCGTACTGCAGGGCGATAGGATGCACTGAAAATGACAATTGGCTGGGAACCACAAAGAAGAGAGAAATCACTAAGTTGATTTGAAAGATGGAAGAAGGGTTTGAATTAGCTTGTGTCCATTCTTATTCATCCAAGCTGCTCCCTGGGATTCGAGGCAGCATGCCCTCCCATAAAGGTTTCCCAAGTAATGAATTCAATCTTTCTGTGGACCAGCAGAGCCAGAGCCAGCTTATAAGTCCAAGGCTCAGCATTTCAGCCAAACGTATAACTAATGTAAGCCAAGGCTTTTTTATTATTATTATTTTATTTTAATAGACACATTTTTGGGTCATATGTTGGTGCTTACTTTCTATCAGCATAGCTACTGCATCAGGGTATAAGAGTTACACTGTAAGTTATTAAAATTAACACAACTTTCTCATACTGAGGCTAGGAGTATCTGGTTTCCCTTTCATGTGCTTGCAGGAGGAAAGCACACTTAAGAGTCTGGAGAGAAATATGGGCCTGATGCTCCCTTATACATGGCTATTTTTGCAACCTAAAATGGTATAAAAACACACTGCAATTTGGGGAACTTCTCAGGAACTGAGGAGTGAGACTAAAGCACAAAATTTCCTCAATTGTAAAGATTCTTTCTCAAAAAGGTTTTGGGTTTTTCAGTGCATCAACTGAAATACAGAGCAGTAATTTCCTGGGGCTTTCCACACTTTACCCAGAAAGAGGGAAGAATCTTTCTCTTAATCCCCCAGTGAATTTACCCCAGCTTCTCTTTCTTATTACACTCAGCCCCAAGCAGCTACAAGACAAGCAGTATGTATGGTGGTTTTCAGGCTGTAGGGACTTCACTGTGCTACAGGGATTTAGGTATTTTCAGGCCTTTCACATTGTCAGAGACGTGGCCAGAGGAATTCCAATACCCAGGCTGGGCTCAGCTCTGGTTACAACTAGGTCAATAGCAGTTAAGTGGATATAGTTGACCTCCCTCAGATCTAATTTTTGCCACTCTCCCTTCCCTTACCACCCCCTTCCTCAGTGAAATTTAAAACTGCCCTCAGGGCAATAAAAGGAACCAGCCTGGCTGCCCTTTGCATTGCCCTAAACTGCAGATAGGATGTCTGAGCTACACACAAAAAATTAGATTTGTTTAGAGATTTTTTGGGGTTTTTTTTTCCTTTCATTTACTGGCAGCATAAATAATTGCTGTCTTGGGTGGTAAATGGTGGTGTGATTCTTGTGGCTGAGATCTGGGAATGAGAAAACACTTTGATCTTTCTGTATGCAATTGCAATCAGCCCTGCTCCTATAAGGGAGAACTCAATTAAGTCCATGCATCCCATGCCTGACCATGCACTTATTCCAAGTGAGATTTCAGGTAAATGATTTAACTTCCCTATTTCATGGGAACAGTGAGGGATAGGATTGATTATTGCCTCCAAAGATTTTTAAGGTGCTTGGTTGCTGTTGCAAGCACTATGATGGTGACCCTGCAGACAAGACTGTCAGAATTTTGCCTTAGACATGCTTTGTGTAATGCAAAGCAGTGCCATGAAACTGCACTAACAACATGCTTTTCCCCAAAACAAGAAGAAAAAGTTACTTTGTGGCCTAATCTGGCTCCCTCACTTGCAGAGAAACCACTGGTGACTTAGATGGGGTTGTGAACCCTGCATTTGGGGAGTAGGAGGAAGGGGTCATATGTGTGGGTTTAATTCGGGCTTGGCACACCTTTCTTCCTCCACTAAGTCTCTTTAGTGTAGGACAAGGGCAGGCAAGGCAGTCTGCAGGGCTGCTGTGTGCCCAGCAGCATCCCAACATTTTTTAGGCTGCAGAGACATCTGGTGGCATTCTTCCAGCCTCTGCAGGCAGTGCATCCACCCCTACTCAGAGGTCACAGCAACCTTTTCTCTGATGCCTGAACCAAGCCGTTTTCACAGGAATCTTATCTCCTGTTATCTTGTTAAAAATGGAAACAAACACCCCCTCCTTTTTAAAACTCTCTACATAGTGAGAAAACATATGAGCAAGTTTGCAGGGTGCACCCTCCTCTCCCAGCTGTATAAAAGGAAGTCCATGAGATGTTCAGTAAGGCCATTGCTCTGCCTCTTGCTCTATTCAAGATAACCTCTTTCCCACCCCAAACCTAATTAAAATTACAAAAATGCTACTTTGCTTGCCACCTCCTGTGAATTACTTGGCAGACTCTCTCACTGGACAGATCACTTTGCAGCTCAAGCTTCTGTGATAAACCAGCTCTAATTCGTGCCAAGTGTCCTCCAGGTGATACCACAGCCCAAGGTAAATGCTGGGAGTTTTACCTAATTAGTTCCACACAAGCTTAGAGGGATCAAAGCAAGCGCTGCCAGAGACAGCAATCCACTTGTGTAGGGACCATCCTCTCCTTTAATCAGTGAAAAAAAAATCTTTTCTTCCCACGTTTCATTTGTGTTTCATTCCTTTACACCTCACTGCTGAGCAAACTGCAGCATGCCAGCTTACCCTGCTCCCCACCTCCAAATGGAAGAGAAAAGGAAGGAGGTCTGTTCCTGCTCCCATGTTAATGGCTGCTAATGGCTTTACCAAAATTTAAAAGACAAATGATGGCTTGTCTGGGGACAGGTAGAAAATTCTACTAAATCTATTTTCATAAAAGGGGCCTTTTTACCATGCAGTCTGCTGGGATTTAATTCCCCCAGAATTTTTCTGGGGAACGGGGACTTGCTGGCAACATAATTCTGCCTATCTGTATAAAACTACCCACTAAGAAAATTAAAAAATAGAAGAAATGTGAGTTTATGCTTAATGTCACATGTACAGTGTCCTTCAGCAACGTCTGTGGCAGACTTCCAGAAATCACCAGGCAGAATATCTTCAGCACATGCTGAAATGAGGTGATCCTTCCCCTCAGTTCAGTCCCTGCTGAGACACACCCTGGAGTGCTGGGTTCAGTGCTGGGCTCCCAGGGCAAGACAGACATGGTCATATCTGAGGGAGTCCAGGGAAGGGGCACAAGGATGAATGTCAGGTGATCCTGGAGCACCTGACATGAGCAGAAGGTGGAAGAGATACTTCAGCCTGGAGAAGACCAGGCTCAGCATCATCCTATCAGCATTGATTCAAACCTGATTAACAGGGGGACAGAGAAACTGAAGCTCTTCTCAGTGGCCTTCAGAGGCAAGAAAAGAGGCAATGGGCAAGGACTGAAATTCAGGAAATTCCACTTAAGCAAAAGAATAACCTTTTTAACTGTAGGGATGGTTGAACACTGGAATGGGTCTCCCAGAGAGGGTGTGGAATTGACATCCTTTGAGATACTCAGGACTATGCTGCACACAGCCTTGAGGAGCCAGCTCTTGTTGTCAGTTTTTTGTGAGTTTAATTGAAAGTTGTTCTAGTTCCCAAAATCTTGGAAACACATGGTCTGAAGAGGCTGTGATTTTCCCACATGTATTCTCTAGTCAATTGACTGATTCCTATTAAGTTTCTCCTAGCCCAGAACTTTTGGATAAGAACAGTGGTGGTGATACTGGATATACTGGTGGATATTAACATGAGAAATGAATGAAAATACCACTGAACTGATATATTTCTGTTTTCTGACTGGATGAATTATGAGAAATAGGTAGAACAGGGAGGCCCCCAAAATTTAAGTGCTCTTCAGCAAATACTTCTTTTTCAGAGAACTGAAAACAAGGTGGAAGAAGGAGGAGGAACACTTTGCTCAGTTCTAGCTGGCTAGGTGTTAGCTATTGTTTTGAAAACTGCTACAGCATTACATGGTAGTACCCTAAAAAAAAAGTCAATTCACTCATGCTATAGTGCTTACACCCAATTAATCAATAAATATTTAATTTTACCATGAAGATGTGAGAGTGAGCAGTGCTCACATTTACTCTTGTTCTCTGCTCTCATTAAATACCTTTTCTCATCAAACTTTCCCCACACTAAGGTGGTACACTGTCTTCCAGGTAAATCAAAGTGCCAATATAAACCACTTTTCCCATAAAAGAAAATTTTTATTTCAGCAAAAATGGTTGAGATCCAAAACTGATGTCAGTTTAAAGGTGGAACATATTAACATCAGATTATTTTCTAGTGGGGGAAGAGATAATTGTAAAAATGGTTTTGTTTAAAATTATACCAGGCATAATGGCCAAGTTGAATTTTCTGACTGTTGTAGAGAGCTAAAAATCTACATACAGCCAGAAGGAATTTATTTTCTGAAGCAAAATATATAGAATTCTGTTTCGTTATATGTTGGCCCAATAGCCAACATATAATGAAACACAACTGAGCTGAAACTGCTTAATAGGTGTATTTTTCAGCACAAAAACCCTTCCACACTCGATTAGTGCTAAAGGTGCATCCATATGGTTCCTATACAGTGTCATGTAGAGATACCAAAGTTAAATTTGAAAATAACAGACATAAATTGTGGGCACATGTGAGTGAACTCTGAGTGTGCTGTAAAAAAGGAGGCAGGGGGTGGGTTGAGGGGGGGAGATGAGGAAAGAAAATCCAAAACCCAACCCCAAAAAACACAGCAAAGGAGCTATGTGTGACGCATGAGCCAGCTGGAAAAGCCCTTTGACTCACTCACACAGACTCCTCATTGTTTAGTTGGTTTGGATTGGTTTGATTTTTTTTTTTTAGCTAAGGGCATCCAGCCTTAGCTCACGTCAAACAAAAGAATTGTTTTGGTCATGAAATCATTTCCACTGCTCTCTTCCTGTCTAAATCATCAGTGTGATGAAGCTACTTGGGGATGAATAGGTGTCCAAGGAGCACTGGACTGCATTTCTTTGCATAGGTTAGAAATGAGCTGAAGTAATTTAGCAAATATTCACCTATGCTAATATATCACAGCTATGCACTTTTAGCAAAAGTAATTTCCTTTGAAGGAAGGTGCAGTCAATATTACATGTCTAAAATGTTTATTCTTATATTGTCATATGAATTCCCCCTCTTATTCTGCCACAATTTTATATTTTTCAAGGAAATGCTATAATATTAACAGATTTCTCTCCACTGAAGCATGGTCTTCTTTCCTCTTCCTCAAGATTTGTTTTAGATTAAGACTTTTCTGACTATGGCATGTAGAAAATAGTGTAATATCCACTGGGACTTCATTTGTGTGTGTTTAAACTTGATTTTCAAACTGGATATGAAGTGATAATTATGAGGGTTTATGAAGTGCTTCTTATTTTCAATGTACTGCACAAAGAGAAACTGTTCAGTTTTCAATAGCCCTACAAGGCAGAAAGGTAAGTAAAGTTTCATTACCCAGATTCTTGTCTTGTGGGTGGCCTGTAGAGATTCAAACCAGCATTTCCATAGACAATGCCCAGTGCTTGGGTGCTTGGGCAAAAAAGATCTAGTTTTCAGTTCTCAGCTTCCATGCTGCTCATATATGAATTTATGACATGCAGGCTGCCCAGCACTCCTAAAAATGTACCACACTTTCAGACTATCACCATCAAGAATTCTTTTCCATGGCCTTATAGTGAATGGAATGACAGCTGCACCGGGCTGGAAGAGGACTTGGTGCTCTACCTTCATCCCAATGTGTTCAGCCAGCCTACTTCATATATTTTTAGGTAAAAATCATTTTGTCTGAGCTGACTGACTGTGGTCCTGATTCTGCACAGAACTCCTTACACAGGTGACTTCCTGCATGAGAATAATTAGCTCCAATGATCCTGGATGCACAACAGGTCAAACACATCCATGCTCTTTTTTTTTTGCAGTATGAGACATTAGCAAAAGCAAAGGAATTAAATGCAAACCTTTTTTACACTCGGTTGGATTTTGACACCAGAATATTAACTCCATTAGACAATTACTTCTCTATACAGCAAATACTTTTAAATTACAACCTTTTTTTTAGCAGATTGTAACAAACTGGCCCTTAATTGGTCTGAGCACACCGAGGTGCCAGTGGGAAGGAGGGGTTTGCTCACAGAACACTCACCCTGTGCAAACAGCTGCACAAGCAACACTGAAACATTGCCACCATCATTTTTTTTTAAGCAACAGAAGCAAAGGTTAATTGCTTGCATTTACTTCACAGTTCAAAGTGACCTCATACAAAAGATTTTGCCTAACAGCTGCTTGAACTTTACAGCTTGAAATTTTATACAATTTGTTGGAATTACCTTTTAATTAGTCCTTTGGGGTTATATGTGGTGTTTATTGATTAATCCTTCAGTAGTTGTTTTTAAACAATAGAGTAATTACCGGTGTTGGGTAGCCCAGTAACACTCCACCATTCCCTCACCCTCCTTTGCAGTTTTGAGTGGGGCAGCAGCACAGAGCCAAAGTGTAGAGAGGGGAGGAGAAAGATCTTCAAGCTGCTGCCTATTTAGCTAGCCCCACAAGTAGAAGTATTGCTTGTTCAGCACAAAACACTGAGCCTAGATTGCTTTTCCCCATGGAGAGTCAGGCTTTTTAGATTTGGTGCTCTGCTTTTCCTAATATGGCTGCAATGTGGCTTGGGCTGGCGTCACTGTCTGCCTGTCCCCACTTCCCACCTCTCTCTCATGGGACAAGCAAACAGAAGACTGCAGTACCATGATTGGTGCCATCAGCCCCTGAGGACTGTGGCAAGAGCTGACAATAGCCAGACTTTTGTTACTTTTTGTGTCAGCAGAGAAAATAAGTGCAAGGTTCTGTCATGATGGACACTGGAAAACCAGTCTTTTCCTGAGCAAGGCAGTTGAAGCAGGAAGAGCAAGGAGACCATGGAGGGAGTGGAGATTGTAGGGACAGGGCAGGGGACATGCAGCGACAGTCTAGACTGTGACAGCATGACTGCTGCAAGGGGAAGCAGCACCAGAGAGGGCCCCCACAAAAGGCATCATCAAATATCACCCTCCTGTGCATGTGCAGTCATTTTTTGCCCAGGTGGAACTGCAAAGAGCTATGAGGCAACACAGAATTGGGTTTATAGGCTTTCCTTATACTTTTTTATCATGGAATGTCTTTTGGCTGCTGTTTGCTGCTTGGCCCTCCCAGCTCCCACTGAACTTGGAGAAGCACACGCTTCTGGAGGATTCCCACAACTTCAACCTGTTTTTGTTTTTGTTGACTTCCAACACTGCTATGGGGGAGACTTTTCTGGGATCCAGTCAGCCTCTCTGTTTATTCCTCCCCCACCCCTTACCACTTCTGCTCAACTCCTCCAGATCCATCACTCAGCATGGTTTGCCTTCCATGAGCTCCCTGCCCTTCCTGGACGCTGTAGGAGAAAGGGAGCCTTCAATAATTAGCCTGTATCTGGAGGGAAAATATAGACCCTTATCCAGCTTTTCAGGCAGAAAACAAAATAGAATAAGTTGACTCATATTCCATATTCCATAGCAAAGGTCAACCAAAGGCATTACTCTCTCCTCTCTGTCTACCACCTGTGCTTAGTTCAACAGTTTGGAAAAAGATGCTGCACTTGGTGGGTTGGCAGTCAGATGTTCAAAACAGCTCTTTTGAGGTGCAGTTGTCATCTAGTCTGTAGGGAGATGCCATTGTCGTACCAGCAGTGAAATTCAGATGCATTGCAAGTTTCAACCTCAGAAGCCATATCTAATAACAAACACTGTTTGTTGGTTTACTGTAGGAAATGAGTTTAAAACTGTATCTGACCAAACTGCTGAGGAAGCCAAGGCTGTGGCTTTAGGTTCTGGCAGAGATAAATTAACAATTTTCAACACCCATAAGTATGGTTTTTTCCTCTTCCCTTCCACTGCTCTACCATCACACGGGAAATTAATTCAACTCTGTAACCCACAAAATCTTTGTTCACAGATGGATTTTCTGTTATTATTACAAGCAACAGAGAGTTGACTTAACAGGTAACAAGAGGACAAACAGGAGTGGCTCATGATAAGCAGCAGGAGTGTATGGCTGGGAGTGGGAAATGGAGGAGAACAAAACCTTCATTGTTTTCCCATTAATTTGGCTCACACCATAAGCTGAAGCTCTGTACTGAGACAGAAATACAGGGTGCTGTACAGCCTGTCAACAACCACCTCTTCTTGCCACTGGGAAATTCTACCTCTCTAAGAAGGTAGAATCTTGATAATGTTGAGCAGGACTTTTCTGCTCATTAGCCAATTGATTCCTGTAACCCCTCCTGTACACAGGTGGTCAGCAGGGCTCTCCTGCTCTGGAGAGAGAAACTGTGAATCAGAGCAGACAAGATGTGATTTTTACTTCATGACTGGAAAGAGATAACTCAGAATTTCTAGCTCCCCATCTGCCTTCTGCTCACACCCTGCCCTTATGCACACTCCACTAGTCAAATCTTCCTAAAGAATACCAAGTACTTTTTGAGTTCTTCTATTTCAAAGAAAAAAAATCGTCTCCTGTTGGGAGGGGATTAAACAAGAGCAACATCATTGATGTTGCAAGGCTTAAATACCACTTTTTTTTCTCTGAATAAAATCCTGGAAGACTCCTCTTTGGAGTAGTATTTGGCAGGTTGTACATGGGGCACCACCTGAATTTTGATCCACAGAAGCCAGCAATAATTAGACAGAAAAGCAGGCCAAGAGCAATTCAGGGAATCATGCTCAAATACCCTATCTCCAATGACCTGGAAAAGGCCTGTTCCCCATCAAAGGTCAGCTCAAAGGTTTGCAGTGCTGCCTTCTCTCTGCTGCACTAATGGGAGGATGCCTCTGCAGAAAACAACCCTTTTCATACAAGACAAGCCAGTATCAGGTAGGAATGCAAAGCAGACTACTCAAGTAACTTGGGCTTTTTCCTTACTTTATACCAAGATGCTGTCTGGTAGGAGATTGAGGGGTCCTGAAGAGCTTTGCAGGGCAGCACCGCTTCCTCAGCACACCTCACAGCAACATCTGGGATCATTACAGAAGTCCCACGGATCAAGCACCAAACTGCAAAGCAGAGGTACACATCACCTTTAAAAGAGATTGCTTACACAATCCTTCCTGTCTTCCCAAAACATATCCCCACAAAACAAACATAAAGGACCGGGAGGAAAATTGCAGGGCTGCCCACTTACCGTTGCACAGGCAGATGAGCAGAGCGAAGCCTCCCAAAGACATGGCTTTTACTACTTCAGATCACAGAGCAGCAACAGCGTGCCTCTCTGCAGGGTGGACTGTGAGAGCAGAGTGAAGCTGTGACTGCTTCTAGAGTGATATTTCTGAAGGCAGACTGGGGAATCCCCCAGACTTATCTTGAGGTTTTCGTCATAGGGAAAATCCCTACACATAGGAACCAAGGCTCCTCCCCTTAAATCTGTGAGGTCACTCCCATTTCTGCAAGCACTTGTAGTGGTAGAGACTCATCTCCCTTTTCTCTTTTCTTCTCCCCCTCTGTATTGATCTGAACAGTTGTTCAACCAAGGGACACTGTGGGTTGGTGTGAAGGCGATCAAAATCAGCACTGAGCAAATCTCTCTTGAGTGACAAAATGTTAGGGGAAAGGGCTGTCAGCTCAAAATCCCCTCTCAACCTTCTCTCTGCAGTTCTAACAGCACAGTGCCTGTGCAAAGGTTGGCCTTATGATGTGACATTTCTGAAACCACATTTGAGACCTCAGGTCACAGCGCCACAGAAACACTTTGACTTGGGGCTAAGGGCTAAACAGGAATGATCAGCACAGCTAAGCAAAACAAACTGTATTGCAGTAGAGTTGCACATTTAACTCTGCAGGTAGGTACACATGATGTAGAACATCATCTCAGCATATTTTGTCATTTTAAGACAAGGGCATTTGGAGTGCCCTAACTTTACAAATTATATGCTGGAAAATTTCATCATGGAAAAAGGTCAAGGCAGCTCCCAGAAGAGGAACCATTTGGACATCCCCTCTAGATATGTGGAAGGGGGAGGGAAAATCCTTTCCCTGTGATCTGTGAGAGCTGTTTACCCCTGGAGAATTTTTGAGGAAGTCCAAGGTCGACCACAGAAGCATTTACAAATCCTGAAACTGAAAGTTGCTGATGTTATTTTTGGAAAACTCTTGTGGCTGCTGTCTTTAGGCTACTGAGATCATGATGAAGAAAGCTATTTAGGAGAGGGGGATTTGGGATTTGATGGAAGATGGTCAGCCCCTTTTGAAAACCAGGGTTCCGGAAGCCACTCCAGTCTGGACACCCTAAATCCAAATCACCTCTAGAAAACTTTGCGAGGAGAAGTCAGTTTGACAAGTCCTGACCATGCAAAAGTCCTACTCAGATGGGTAAATGCTGTGGGTGGGTAACAGTTTTGGAAACTCCAGTCTGTTCTGTAAAGAAAGTCAGACAGCAATTTCAATGAGGGCCTCACTGTTGAAATAGCCCACTTATTTTTAAAGCTTTTTGCTTCTATCTTCATTGACCATAATGGTAAATATAACAGGCTCTAAGCTTTATTTTTCTCTTTGTGTTTTCTGGTTTCAAGGACCAGGACATCAACCTATTACTTAGGAATTACAGGTGAAATATCAAACCCAGTGGATCTCTTGAGAGTGAGAGAAAATCACTTCTTTCTCCTGTGTGAAATAACAGAGTCCTTGAAGAGATAGAAGGGGGGGGCAGGGGGTGGCTGCTGAAGGAAATCGTAGAGAGAAGAGGGCTCCAGTTAATATATTTCACATCTGTTCTTCACAAAAATGATGGCTTTTCTGCCCCCATGAGTCAGTCACACATCAAGCCCATCTCCAAGAAGGGCACTCAGCCTTCACCCAGGGGCCTCTTTCTGTGAGTCCTGCTGAGATACATGTTTACCCTTCATAAACCCATCAAGAGGCACAACCTTTCTCCCTTTTCACGGTGAGGAAACCCCCATGAGCAAACCACAGCAAGCTCCTGCCCCTGCTGGGGGTCAGCCCACAGCAGTTCTTCCCCTGGTGGCCTGGCCAGCAGCAGCCAGGGAGGCTGTGGCAAGCCTGAGGCTGGGGTCACAAGTTTGCCTACACAGAAGTGCACTGAAGGTAAGCCTAAAGGGCTTCAGCACTGGGAAATATTCATGCCACACACACACACTCGCCAAGGTGATGTTAAACAGCATTCTTCCTCAGTTAGTTAAAATACGGGACTCTTAAAAACACATGGGTTTTCCCTCCAGGACAGGCATAACTTCAAGCAAAACAGCCCTTTTCCTCCAGAAGTATTTGCAAGCTCAGCTGCTGTTCCACAGCAGGCTGCATGAAGCAGGAGAGCAAGATATAAAAAACAAAAGCTGAAACTCCCTTGGCTAGGGAAGGAGAAATAATTTGGTTTCTAAACTTTCCCTGGTAGGGATTTTTTTCTTTAGGGAAACTTCGAACTGGGCTGTACTTTCCAAACTAACTTTTAATATCCTTTCTATGGTTTCTAAGATCATGTCTATTGTCTCCTGAGCCCTGGAACCTGCTTTGAGTTTCACTGTGCAGTGGAAGCAATGGGAGCTCTGCAGCACGGGTCTGGGTGTGGGAGTGAAGAGGTAGGATTGCCTGCCAGCCTTCTCCATGAGAAACAGATCCACATCTTTGAGGCCCTCAGCAGCTGCAGGAGCTGCACAGTTGTGTGAATAGGCGGCAGTTTATCATTAAATGTGTTTCTCTGTGGACCTAATGAGACCTGCTTTTGTACAGTGTGTCCAACTGCCTTTTGCTCTCCTTCCCTCACCTGCACCACTCACTACAGCAACCGTGAGCCCTTGATCTCACCGAGGAGGAAGCAGCATCTGCTCTGGTGAGTCCAGCACTGCACACGTGATGACTGACATTAGCAAGCAGTGTGTAAAACTGCTGCGTTCTGCCTACCTTTCCCTTAGCAGGGCCACTCATTTGGATCTTCATCTTTGACCCAGCTGCTGATTTTCATGAATTTCATAGGCACTTAATTCTCTTTGAGCCTCGATCCCTCTGTCAGTTTGATAGAAAGCAGGTTCAGACCATACTGGCTGATAGACAGCCAGATGGCATGATCACAGAAATTTCATTCTCTATGGGAAATGAGGCTAGAAGCACAAGGATGTGGGATGGATTCATAGGATAAGGTTAAGAAGTCAGGACTGTATATCTTTCTCAGTGTTGATAGAGCCTTGAAAATGCTGTTCATAGAGTCATATCCTGTTTCCTTGAACCAGGTAGGTACTACATGCCTCAGATACTTGTGTAGCAGAGTTTTCCTGCTTTCTCACTCCAGTGTGTGGCTGGAAAACATGCAAGAATGCTTATTTCATGTGCTTTCCCCCAGGTGTGAGCATTCATCAGGAAGCACAGCATTTAAGAAAAACCTAAACCTCAGGTGTCTACAAGGAATACAGAGCTCTCTGCAATGAAGGTTTAAAGGTTAAGACAAAGGAGTCAGAACACCATTTCACATTTTTGTCAAGGCACAGTTTTTTCTGTATTTGGGATAGGATTATCAAATATCATTTGTTGCACTGCATTTATGCTCCTGCTGTGAATAAGGTCCATCCACATGCTTCATGTCTGTTGTGAAGCCTCTGGTGAAGGGGGTTGTTTATTTATTATTAATAATTTCCTCTGCAGCAATAAAAATTGTCTTCTTCAGTTCAGGTAGAAAAACTGGAAGCCTTTTGCTATATGTTTTAGCAGACAACTGTTTTTTAAATTACATACTCTGTGTAACATTGCAGTGTCAGCTGAGGGAAGAGTGACAGAAGAATCCACAGCCACAAAAGCAGAGCAGTCATGTATTTTTAGGGGCCCAGCAGAGCTGCAGCCACACTGTTTATTTTCCTGTCATGCCTTGATCCTGATGCTGCCCACACCAGCAAGTAAAAGCAACTGAGACTTTCCAGGCTGCAGTAATGAGAGGTATGTAGATTACTCACAAATTGGAGTGAGGAAAGTTTAAGGACAAGTTCTCTTCTCTGCCCCTTTATGGCAGATGTTGGGTCAGGGACTGCCTTTGCTATTTAAACAGTGACAATCCAGGAATACAGAGAAACCAAAACACTGGAACTGTGACCTGGCAGGGAGCACAGAGCTTTGTACTACAGACTGTCTGCTGCTGCCAGCTCAATAAATAGCACCCAATTAATTATACACAAACAGCCAGTCCTCTGAAATGCCTGAACTTTGGAGTGAGCCGTTTGAGATGTGCCAGCCATGTTTGTCAAAGCAGGAATTAAGCATACTCATGTAGAAATATAAGTGTGACTAAAGAACAGATCCAAAATGGAGGCATCCAAAATCAGAAACCTCTTTAGATACTGTTGGTCTGGGAGTTTAGGAATTGCCTTTAAGCAAGAAGGGAGCAAGAGATTATCTCAAGTCTATACACACCACTGTAAGAATTAGGATAAGGCTATACTGAAGCTGCACCTAGTCCAGCATCTTGCAGCAGCAGGCAGTGAGCTGTCAGCCCAAGGTGCTGTATTCAAACTGCAGTATCCACTGGAGATATTCATTGAAATATCATTTTTAACAGGGCCCTGGATCCTCTTTTTTCATAAGTTTGGTAAACGGTACTTGTCTCACCAGGCCTGGGGGCATCTTGGACAGAAATCTTTGCGGTTTTCAGTGTACTCTGCATTGCTTGTCCTACCTGTGGGGTCATCCATGCTGCCTTCTCCAGACATTTCTCCAGAAATGCTCCTGACATTTCTACTCAGTTCTGCAACAGTAGTCCCTGCATTGCAGAGGTCCTTCTTGCATCTTGCATCTCCTTGCTACACCCAGCAGGGCATTTAGACTAGAGGTCTAAAGTTCAGCATGTCTGCCCCCAAATCATGCTGTGGACATGTTTTCTCATCCTGATGCTCCTCTCTCTTTTCTCATGCCTGTACAACTTCCCTAGACACATTCTATGGGACGTCTTACACAGGAAGAAGTTAGGGATCCCAGTAGGTCACCTTGTATTCCTAGCTGATTCCATGGCCAGGGGAATGCAAGTCAGGAGCTCCTCCTGGGGAGCAGCCTGTGCCGACAGCAAGCCTTACAGGATGCCCTGACCATTGCCTGCCATCCAGGGACTTAGCCATGTACACACAGAGAGCCAAGCTGTGGCTCCTCTCCTGGCGCCTTCCAGACCTCGTTTGTTTTCTTTTTTTAATACCTTCCCCATCTGTGGTCCCACTGAGTCATGGGATTTCCTGATCAACTTCCCCCACCATCCCCAGCAGAAGAAAGAGGAAGCCTGGTGAGGAGTTCTGGTGACCATGGTGCCTATATCCATTCCCTTTTCCTCTGAAGTCTCCCAGCACAGCTTCAGTGACAACTGTCAGATGCCTTCTGCTCCTCAGATGCCTTCAGGGTGGGGTGCATCCTCCTCTGGTTCCCTAACTGTAAATTCCTGACCTTTTGACATTGGTCTTCCTTTCTTCGCTCCTTTGCTGTCTTTCATGATCATTTGGCTTTCTCCAGGCCTTTCAAAGAGCATGAGATCAGTGCAGGCATTCTCTGACACCTCAACAGAATACTAGCCTGAAAAGAGTTAAGGCAACTCACCCCTACTATGTGTAATAACTTTGTGCCTTCACCAAATTGTCTTCTCACCATATGCCCTCTTTTCCAGTTCATTTAAACAGCAGGAGCCCAAGAACAACCCCCCCTCAAACATCACCAGAGACCTCCCTCAAATGTGGACGATGACCATTTAGCCTCTTTTTTTAATAGGATATTCACGTGAAGGATTTTTCTGTAGTCCTATGGTGCCTTAATTTCTTTCAGACTCCTTACTGATGGACCTTTATCTCTTCAGAAATTGTTGCTGGGTTTCTATATGGATGACCTTGTTGTGGTTTTCATTTAACTTGCCAGAGTTTATGATCCTTTCTATTTTCCATTCTTGGACACAACTTCTATTTTGTGAAGAAAGTCTTCTGCTTGTAATAAATTCCTTTATCCTGCTGTTAACTGTGTCAGCTTTTCTTTTCCAAAGTCTTTGTCCATACACAGCAGAGAGAGAAAATGTACTCCTACATTCTATGTTTAAATAGCCACCAGGCAAACTTTTTAGCCTTCAGGCCTCCATTTTAGCTTATTTTTAACAAAGTTCCTTGATCTTATGTAATTATATTGCAGTTTGGGCACTTCTTTTTTTTTCCTTTTTTTTTTCTTTCCCTAAGTATGTTGAGCAGGGGCATTTTGAACCAGATTCTGCGTGTTGCTCTGGGCTAATATAAAAGTTCCTTCTTCTCTTGTATGCTCTTTCATGCAGAAACAATATTTTCATTTTATGCAGCATCAATCCCCTGGGTGACATTTATCCAATATACAAGTAGGAAATTGATACCTGCTGCTATTGTTGGATTTCTTGCTTTGTCAGCAACTCCGATCTCCCTCAGCATGTAATAGATACAGACATTTGATTTAATACTGATATGATATGGCATATTTCTGACTTAGGCCAGGAATGTCAGGCTATATAGGTTCTGAGCTGCTTGTAAACAAAATTAGCATGTTACTTTGATTTGGCACAAAGGTTTTTCTAATATATGTTACCACTTGTCTACTGCTTCTGCTTCCTCTGTCTCTTTTTATGCTTTGTACCCCAATTCTAAAGCATCTGATCAATTGCTTTCTTCCCATCAAGTTTCTGTTTAAAATCCTCTTGTTTGTTAAACCTCCAGCTTTCATAAAAAAAAAAAAAAAAAATGCACCTTTTTTTTTCTCTTGCTATACCATGAGATGCTTCTTCTTTGATTATTCTTCATTCTTGCTTTTAAAGTTTCACCAAATCATTGTTATTCAGCAGAGGATAAAGTTTTCCTGACTTTCTGCTCTGAATATGTGTATGCCATCCTGAATCATGTTTTAGCACTTGTCAGCTTCTCCCTCCCTTCAATCTAAAAACAAATCTCCTAATATCTTTTTAGGTGCCACCACTGGTTTGATTTTAGTTTACCTGAGTCTGACTCATGCATAATGAAAGTTTTCCCTTTTTCTAACACGCTCAAATCCTTTGTCTTCAGCTAGCTCCTAGCCAGTCATTGACAGCTTGTCTCTGCTTATCGCAGTTCAGCTCTGCTCATGGTATTGGAGGCATTTCAGAAGAAGCTACTGTGGAATTCTTGGCCTCCAGATTACCATCTGACTGCACCCATTTTGCCCCAAAAGCTGTCTCCTCCCTTCTTGGGCCTTTGCTCCATAGACTGTGTCTGGAGACTCTCTCAAGCCTCCTCCAAAAGCCTGCCCAGATTTTCCACATCATCCAGCAAGCAGGTATTGCATCCAGCAGTCTAATCACCATGCAGCTCTTTTTGGTGTCACAAAACCACATGGATGTATGCCTGATGGATCATCAGGGGCCCTCTACTACTGTATCTTCCTGAAAACTCACTGCAAAAGTGAATGTGGCCTCAAGATATGAGATCATTTCTGTCCCTCCCCTAGATAAGACTGCCACTCACAGAGCCTTCCCCCACCTCAGGAGCTTGGGATCAGCCTGGAGATAGGTCTATTGAGTGATGATCCTAAAGAGATCATCCTAAATGATCTCTTTAGGAGATCAATCCTAAAGAAATTGTCAGTGCATCTGTGTGTTACCCTGAAATCTTGTAGTTCAGGTGTCATGGCCCAAAGGACCTGGATGTTGGGCTAATTGCTCTGGATGTGCATTGCTGTTACCTGTGCACGGAAATGATTCACAGCGGCCAGTGGAGCAAACTGAGAACTCCTTGCCCACTCATCCTGTAAACAGCCACTGCTGATTTACATTAGAAGGGGTCTGATGGGCTCTGTACCCAGCTCCAAGCACAGATCCCTGAGGGAGGAGCCATTCAAATGCCTAAATTAAGGAGACAGGCAAAACTCCACCTCTGGCAGATCTCCTTTTATGTCATCCAGCACCACTGATCTGGACTTGCTGTGATCCCATGGCGAGTCTTTGGTTTCTCTCTTATTGTTACTGATATCCAGATCCAGAGAGGGATAAGTACAAGAGATGCTGGAATATACTGCTACAATGCTTTGCCCTCTGGTGTGTTTTGGATATTAATTTTTTTAGCTTAGGAGGACATTTTTACAGACATTTTCATTCAACCTCCCAGAGTAGAAGCATTACACAGGAGTCAGAAATGGTGACTTGGAAACAAGAGACCTTATACTATAAACACTGCTGGGGTTGAAGTATGTTCATTCCTTTTGGTTACATTTCTTCTGTATACTGACAGTTGCTCCTTCATTCTGTTTTAGCTTTAAAAGAAAATATCTATTGCCTGAGAGCTCCACACTCATGGAAGAAAACAAGACCCATCAAAATGGAGAGCAGCAACAGCCAACAAAGACTGTGAAGCACCATGTGTGTAGCTGCCACTGGAACAGCAGCTTCGTGGGAGGTAGCTTAAAATGGAGCCTAGCTTGCCTGGAGCTGAGGAACAAGGACATGGAGACAAGGGAGCACACTCATTAGAGTTCCCATAAAGTCTCTGTGAACCACTTTCTTCAAAACAGTAGGACACTCTCCCAGACACTCAGCTCGTACAGACTCCCTCTTTCCTTCAGCATAGGACTCTGCTCACAAGCTGTCATCAGCAAAGCTATTGCAACCCTGGTGGTGCAGGGATGGAAAGGGGAACCACTGTTTCTTGAGGGGGAGGCTGAGGAAACAGGTGACGATGTGACGTGGGAGGATGAGCAGTGAGAAATGGAGAAATGAAAAATGGAAAGTTTTCACTAGGGCTGTGACAAATACAACTCCTCTAATAGAACGAGACGGTAGAGTGGGCAGAGACAACTTGACGGCCTTTTAGAAGAGGAAGGCGTGACAAATATGTGAAGATACTGAAGTGGCCTGCATCCTGGGAGCCCTGACTCTCAGGCTCTGGAGGCTCATTCTGAGGTGATTTAAGAAGCTCCTGGTCCAAGCTGCTCACCCATTACCACAGGTTGTTGTCCTGTCACGGACTTGTCAGAATTAATGATGTGCCCACACACTAGGCACCAGACTGATATATTGACATAACTGAGGCGTCTGTGGCTAATTCAGTTTACTGGGAGGTGGACTGTGGTGGCCAAGGCAACTTACTCTTGATGCTTATCAGGTTTGGTTGAATAGATGACCAGCTGAGGTCAGAAACCTCCTGAGACACCACAGCCTAAGCGGGCAAGCACCAAAAGTAGCCAAGAGACCACCAGGAGAGCCTTGATTACAATTAATCCAATTTTCTTGTCTTTAGACATCCTTTTCTCTGCTTTTCACTTACTCCTTTTGTTGCCCCTAGCTTGCAAAAGGCATTGGAGAAGGTTTTCAGAAGCCCTGTAAGCTTGTTCTTCTGGTCTCTTTTCCTCTAGGGAGCAGAATGCCAGACTGAGTGGCACAGGTGGGAAGTCATCCCATGGCATGGTTCAGAGAAGAGCACTGCGTCTTGGGTTATGGGAACCAAAAATATGTATTCTATTTCATAGCAGTTGGGGAGATTTTTTTTTTCTTTATTTCTTGTTATTCTGG
Source organism: Phylloscopus collybita (assembly GCA_027886175.1). Taxonomy (NCBI): domain Eukaryota; kingdom Metazoa; phylum Chordata; class Aves; order Passeriformes; family Phylloscopidae; genus Phylloscopus; species Phylloscopus collybita. The sequence continues at coordinate 90,476,476 of JAJNNQ010000075.1, forward strand.
GGGGAGGGGGGCAAGTGCCTTCTGATACTGGGCCAACTGTTAAAGCCAGGTGGGGCAGTGTTTCTTATCTCTTTCACCACCCATCCTCCCACCAAGGGGATATTTTCTGCTAATGGGCCATTAAGGCTCACCAAGCCATCATCCACATTCCATCATCCCATTGTGAGATGCTCCACCCAGTGAGGCGAGCCAACCATACCTACCTGGATAAAACTGAGATGTAGGAACACAAGGTATCTGGCTCCACTAGATTCCCGGAGGAAGACTGGATCCTTCTCACCATCACTGGACCCTTTTCTACAGGATCATCTCTACTTCAACAGAACCACATCTGCCACTCCAGGAGGACTCACTTTTGGACTGCTTCCAACACCCTGACCAACAGGGTGTCAGGTTGTAGTTCTGACTCTGTCAGGGTTTTCTAGGATTGTTGTTTGTTTGTTTGCTTGTCTTTTTGGTTGGGGTTTTTTTTCTACTACATTTGTATTGTTAATATTCCTAGTAAAGAACTGTTATTCCTGTTCTCAAATCTTTGCCTGAAAGCCCTTAATTGCAAAGTTATAATTTGGAGGGGGCGAGGGGTTTACATTCTCCATTCCAAGAGAAACTCCAGCTTTCCCTGTCAGATACCTGTCTTTCCAAACCAAGACACACTGGTAGTTTTATAGAGTGTCTATCAGGGTGCAACAAGGGTGGGGAGAAATCCCAAGGTGGCAGCAGCAGGGTAGTCTGAGGAGAGGCAGCCCCAGCCCCAGGCTGCCCCAGCCCTGGCCCCAGGCATCCAGCATTTCCATGGGGATGGAAATGGGTCTGTGGCCAGGCAGGGCAGAGCTGTGGGGAGCTGGAGACTGGTCCTGCTGTGAAATTTCTGGAGCAGAGATTCACAGTTCAGGGTCCCGGTCTCTGGTCATGGAGGAGTTGAGACTGGCCCCTTGTCAGAGTTGGGGAAGCCCCAGGGCAGCTGGAGCACAAGCAGGGCTGGCAGTGCCCTTGGGATCCTGACAATGTCATTGGCCAAGTCTGACACTTTTGATCATCTCTGCTTATATTAAGGAACTGGAGAAAAACCTACTCCAGCAAATGAGTTGCGAAACTGAGGCTTAATTCCCTGTAATCAAATTCCTCATTGTTACCATGGTCATGTTCTCTGGATATCTGCAGAGCAAATGACCACTGCAGAGCATAAAAAGATGCCAGCCTTGCACATGCTGCCAGCTTTGGACTGCTTCTGGAAATCTGCTTTTCCTCTGACTACAGCAATTCCTGCATGTGCTAGGAGGAGCAGTTAATAAATGGCAAATAGTCCCATGAGAATCACAACTAATGGTTGCTGCTCAGTGAAATAATCACCCATTTAATAAAGGGTGAGCTTCTACCTCTGCACTTCCATGGGGAGCATTAATGCATTCTTTTCCCTTCCTTAGCCACTCATTTCCACAAAACTGGTAGGAGCTCAATATTTTTGAAACCACTCTTCCTCTATTAATCTTAGCTGAAATTGCCCAATGGGTTCAGAAGTTATTAGGAATAGCTAGGTGGTTGTATGAAATGTTGACAGAGACAGACACAAAACATTATCCTATTATGAAAGCCCTCGAGTTTATAAAAACACAGATTTTTTTGAATCACATTAAAATCAGGGAAATGGGTACTATTATGAGGGTTATGTTTCATTTCTGCACAAGTCTGCCTCACTAACAGCCGCAGAAGGTAAAGGAGCTCAGAAGGAAGTGGCCATTGCTTAGACTTCATGCCTTGATGCCCTTCTCTGGGAAGGAGTGATGGAAGGGTCAGGATTTGGCAGGAGGACTTACATAAATATTCTTTACAGACTAAGGGTTTTGCTTTGCACATCCAATTCTAGATCTTTCAAAGTTGCAATTATCATCTTTCTCTTCTCTAACATTTCATAAACTAAATCTCCTCTCCCTCTGTCCCTTTCCCCCTTCTTTGACTTTGTGACTTGAATGTGCAGAGGTCACAACTCTTGATATTGAGCATCTCAATAGCAAAAAAGCCTTATTGCTTGATGAAACTATTTGTTTCTCAGGCAAGTTCAAGGTTTAGGTATAAACATTTGTGAATAATTTCTCCTTAGGACTATTTAAAATGTAATGAAATCTACATTTTATATTGATTTGAGTTTTGGCTTACTTGTTCATGCATTTTTGAGAAAGAACAGATGCTGCTTGAATGGTTCCTATGAGGCAGATTAAACACACTCTAGAGAGCACACCTGAGCCAAAGGTCAATATTGCTCAGCAAACCAGCCAAACAAACTGCTCCATGAGTTCTCAATGTTGGTAATGAAGGCTTATAAAATGAACTGTGAAGTAATTTTATTTATTTTAATTTAAATTTTACAAACAACTGAAATACAAGTTTTGAAAAATTTTGCTTTGGTGGCCTCCAGAGAATAGCAGCTGGTTTTCTACATACAGTACTGTATGATTTGGAAAATTCCAAGTCTTCCAATAAATTGGTCTGGCAGCTTTCAATGCAGAATTACAAGTTGAGTGGTTTTCACTACCAGCCATGCCTACAGTTCTGCCCTTCTAAGAAGTACATTTCTCACAAGACTTTAGATTCTTTCCAATTAAAGTCTGAAATAGCTTTGTCATATCTGTGGGTCACTGTACTCTTATTGTAAAACACCTCATTTAACTAATCTCATTGCCATTGGCTTTTAAATTATGGTGTTCATGACAAGGACAAGAACTCTCTTCCTTGGGAGGCTTGGCTACCTCAGGGAGTTGTGCCAATTATGTCAGTAAAAAATCCTCCCTTCATAATGCTCCATTCTGGCCCTGAGCAGAGTAGTAAAAACAGATTGGTGAAACAAAAGATTGGTGATCCGTTGCTGTGTATGGCTAGGAGGAATTACTGAAAAGCTCCTTGTGCTCCCTCCTCACCCTGTGAACTGGTCGGGGTGTTACAGTTTACTCTGTATATTTCAAAAGCAGAAGAGAAACCAATGTCTCACAAGTGCTCAAAATGACAAAGCCACCCTAACAAGCAGTGGACGTGTCATTTGTTTGCGATGATTTCTCCTTAGAGATTATTCCATAAACTGTATCCTGAACTAAAAAATCTAGTTTGTTTATTTTCAGAAAGGGAACGGGCAGCTTGAGGGGGGATAAAGGGAGAAAGAAAACAAAACTCATTGAAAGATTGAGCAACAGTTAGCTAGTCAGTGTGAGTGGTTTTCTTAAATGAGCATGGGGAATTACAAGACATAGGAAGCCTGGCCCTATTTTCAAGAGAGAACAGAGTATTTGTCTACAGCGGTCAGTGAAAATGTCAACTTCCCTCAGCAAAAGAAGCAGAATTACATGAATTTTAAAATATCACAAATATTTCAGTACATAGCTACATATGCCATGACTGAGACATTTCTTCCTGGTGGTGGAAGCAGAATATTTATATTATAAATTATTGTTAGTTCTGAGTGATAAATGTCAATAAAAAGTGATCCCAGCCGGCAGAATTCTAGAAGTTCTCTGAAAAGCATATTCAGCCTGAAGAAATTGATGGAACTAATATTTTTCATAAGCCATTGGTTTTCTACTTTTATCTGCAGTTTCTCAATACAGATCTGTAATATTTTTCCCACACATTTGGAAAATGTAAATTTCTCCTAAGATGATTTCCTAACTTTTTCCACCACCACTTCATCCTCATTACTTCTCTGTCCTGATATTTTACCTTTCTAAAGTTTGGAGTCATCAAGGGAGTTATCTTTGTGAAATGTCTGGTCAAGCACTTATAGATTACAAAAGCTCATGTTTGGAGCTCTTTTTCTAAAAGATTATTAAAAATAGACATGAGAGAGCAGTGAGAATAAAACTGGGATCTCCATCAAAATTCTGTTCAGTTTCTGTTTTCTAGTTGGTCTCAGAATAAAATGGAATAAAATAAGATATTAAACTGATTTTGTTTCATAAGTAAGAGTTTTATTGCCCAGTGTAGTAGTGAATACTCTGTGTACATAGAAGAAGAGTTGTGAATGTGCACCTGTTGTTGAACCTTCACTGGGACTTTATTTTCCACCAGTTTTCATCTCCACATTTCCTTCCTGATCCTGTGTACCCCTGTGTGACCAAAAGCTGTTTGGTTTGAAAAAAAAAAAAGGGGAGAGGGATGGGATGGGATGGGATGGGATGGGATGGGATGGGATGGGATGGGATGGGATGGGATGGGATGGGATGGGATGGGATGGGATGGGATGGGATGGGATGGGATGGGATGGGATGGGGGTCCTAGCTCCTGAATATCCACCAGCAAAGCAGCTCAGTACCTCCACATTTAGCTTTGGCACTGCATCCCATGCACTTGTCACTCTTGAGATAGCTGGTTTCGTTTGAATCCTGGTTAATTGAAGAGGCCAGAGTTGTGCTTCCATCTTCAGAGGTGCAAGTGGGGTCTCTGCAGACACTGATGAAAGTAAGGCTACAGTCTGCCTTGTATTCTCCACAAATCCACATAGAAGTAGGCCACTTGTTGGACACGCACCTCTATGGTTTTTAGATTTTGGATTTGGGGTTTTTCTGAGTGGGTTTTGTTTTTGTGCTGGAAAAAAGCCAGGGCTAAGTGACAGGGTGATGGGAGGTATCTGGGTGTGTTGGAGAATTCCTTCTGCTTTAAGCAGAGAGGAAAAAAAGACATGCAGAACTTCTGTTTTGATTAACTGACTCTAGGTGGCAACAACACCCTGTGTAGCCTTACTGGAGGCTAGTCAGGCAAAGACTAATGCTGCTTACAGGGGAAAAAAAAAAAAACTATAGCTTTTCTGTATTGCTTCTAGAAAATTTTACAGCTGATCACACCAGCTGCTCATTGCTAGAAACATTTCCAGATTCTGCCAGTTTTCATTGTAACAGAGGACTTGGTTTTCAACACCTATTTTGAATAAGATGCTGCATGTCTCATTTTGTAGCCATAATACTGCAGGTGTGCAGAGGAAAATTAGCAAATTATTCTCTTTCGATTATCTTGCTTGGATAGGCAATCTAAGGAAGCATATGTATCATCCTGCTTTGTAATGATGCCTGTAAAAAGTGCACAGATGGATAAGTACAACTGCAGTTCTGTAGCATTCACTAAGGATGTTCCTGAAATGCCACTTCACCACCTTGTCAAGAAAACAGCCACACAGATACCTATGAAATGCTCGACACATATTCTGCGTAAAACACTCTGTTATCTGCCAAGAGATTTGTAATGCCCTATGTCATTCCATCTTCCCTTCATATCCAGCCTCCTGGGCTTAGGAGTAGCTAAGCAAACAATTGAACAACATAAAAATTCTTACAAGTATGATGGCCTTGCAGTATTATCACATTTTTCTCCAAAGGCAGCTTAAGTCCACTGACCTTGAAATATTTAAATCTGTTATTGTTGTGTTCACAGGCAAAGGGAGAAAGCAGAGAAAGAGATATTAGCTTTGATTATCCCTTGCAGAAAAAAAACCTGTCATTGTAGCCACTCTATATATTAATAATGCCTGTAGAAAATCTTTCAAGTGTGATTACAACCTGGTTGTAGCAAGCCAAAGTGTCTGATGGCACCTACAGGATATGATAAACTTCTTTATTACTCTGTCAAAGTCACAAAGCTGTAAACCCCTGTGATTAAATCAGATTGTTTGTGTAATTGACCCATTCACCTGTATGTTGTCAATTAACCTCCTCTGGAGCTACCTCCAGTATTCCAATCCTCTAAGCTGCTTTCAAAGATAGGAACTGTTCTTTAAAATGTAAAAACGCATCTCCTGAAAGCAATTTCTTCCTTTCTTACTAAAGTGTGGAATTTCCCTTTAAATTGTACTGAATCAGATTTCCAGATTCACAGTATTCTAAATCAATCCTTTATAATACTCTATAACCCTGCAGGCTGATTTTTAAAATATATATTTATAAATGAATCAAGATTTATTCTTCTTAGGAATATATAAATACATATATATCCTATCCTATCTAGGATAAAAGTGCCCTAAAAAGGAAAAATAGATTCACTAACCCTTTTAGGTACCTGATGTCAAGGTAGTTGGTGTAAAGCCTGTTTTTAATAGTTTTTCCTCCTTTCAGTTAAGCAGTAATTTTATTAAACATTTTTCAAAAAGTAGGGACATGATGGCAAAAGTGGTGGAAATGCAATTGGAAAAATTGGTTATGTCTACGACATATTGTCCCTCCTCCTGTTTCTTACTTCTTTCTCTTTCAAGACATCAGCATTTTGAACACACCTGGCATATAAGGCTAAAATAAAAAGAGTGGTGTGTTGGGACTAACACATTTTCCTGCCACCACCTAGGCTCTTTGGAAGCTTAGGAAGTGCACTGTCAGTGCCAACTATCCCTACAGCAAAAATGGAGGAATGTGTTGCTTGCTGAGAGCCCAGTGGGTTTCCAGCTGGAGCTGGGTAGGACATATGCCACAGTCTTACCCAGTATTGATAAAGACAAAATCAATGTGACTACAGGCAGTGAGAACTCAAGGGTAGGAACTGATAGGTATTAAATCATGTGTTCTCTAAGTCTTCAGTATAAAATTGTGCAGGGGTCTGTTTCACCATTTCTTTACCCTATGGGCATCCCTCCACCTTGGTTGTCATCCACATCAGTGAAACTTTCCCAATGATGATTGAAATGTTCCCTGAAACCTGCAAACCAGTGCAGTAACCAAAGCTTATCATTGACCTAAGCTAAAAGTGCCATGCATGAAGTTGTGAAAAATAGCCTTGTCTTTCCAACCAGCCAGTGAAACATCAAACCTGTAAGTGACGAGTCAGATGCCAAATTACGTTTTAAGATGAGGCATCCTATAATAAATAGTTTTCAAAACTTGCTGTTATTTGTTGTAGTTTGTTCTCAAATAGGGTCAGACATTACTTGGTATAGATTAAAGCATTCTATTTTCTAAATCAAACTGTTTCATGTGTACAGTGCAACAGTTTGGGAGTGATATGGAATGTCGTTCTCTACCAGCAGTTTCAGAGATTCCAGGGGAAAAAAATACAAGATTCAAAACAAAAACAAATGTCCACGTGTCCTGTAAGTGTAGATTCCTTATTTTTGACCCACCTAAGGGAAGCCACTCCATTCCATTTATTCTCAACAGCTGTACCCATTTCAAAATAAGTTTTGTTTGGCAAAAGAATTATCACCTTTTCAGGAGTTTGCCTTCTACCAGGTTTACCCAAATTTTATCTGGTAGAGCACCACCAGCTTGGAACAGAATAGCTGTTGGTGGCAATGGTACAAGTTCTAGGAGATGTTTTGCTGTTTGCATGTGGTACTATTTCAAACAGCTACTCTCTTCTCCCTTCCACACTGCAAGTCTCCACTGTGATTTACAATCCTAAGTACATCCCTAGTTACTGAAGATGAGTTGGAAAGTAAAACCTCTCTGTGACTGATCTACACTAAACTCTCACCACAAGCTGTAGAAGAGTGAAGATATAAACCAGTCTTAGGCTTTTATTGATTATACAAATAAAACCAGATTTTGTGTTTTGTGCTTATCAGGTAAATTAGAGTGAAGCAAAACTCCAAATTAAATGTAGATTGTGCCACTTGACTTCTTTCAATGATAAGTAATATTTGAAATATTTTTTCCCCAATGAAAGCCTATCTTTCTGAATTGCTTCCCTTTTACTCAAGCTCCCTTCAAATCCTGGAGTTACTTTCTCTTCAAAAAAATTTATTCTGTTTTCATTTTTCACTTTGGCTCTCCAATTGACTTTTACCATGAGATAATTTAAGGTTGGGTTTTGAGTTTTTTCTACAAGGTAAGCAAGATTTCATGTAAGATTTATATTTGTTATACGCAAAGTTGGTTTTAGGACAGTAATCATTAATTAATGGTAAATCATTGATTCAGATATTGAAGTTACTATTGAGGCTTACAGACCTTAGTGATGCAGGAACATTAATTCAGCCTATTTGGCCTGCAGTAGCCTTCTTACTATATGCATCATTAATTCCTTTGTATGCGAGAAAACAATATATTCAAAGTAAAGAGGAAGTTGAAAGGAAAAGCTGTAGTGTCTTCCTTTGGCTTTTCATTTTTGGGGCTTTAAATCTAGAAGTTGCAGTGTTTTGTTTTCTTGGTTTGGTTTTCTTGGTTTCATTTTTTCAAACTTTACAGAATCACAGAATAACAAGGCTGGAAAACAGCTTTGAGATCATTGAGTCCCATCTGTGACCTAAGATAATGTGAATGCTATCACCGTCATGCCACCAATAGACACAGAATCACATCCCAGAGAAAGCTGAGCTATTACTAGATTGCTGTTTTCTTCCTTACTGTTCCTTGGGGCAGGGGTGGGGTATGTAATGGTTCATCAACATTTTTATGAAAACTCATCCTGACTCTAAAAAGCAGCAACAACAAAAAAAGAACAAAGCATTATAAAGACTGTTGAAAAGCAATTGTTACAGTTTTCTGTGGTTGCTTTAGCTGTGCCATCACATTTTGTGGTATGGATGGGAAATGTGAAGGGGAACAGCCATTGCTGGTACCAAATTGCTTCACAGACTTAATCTGGGAACCAGCAACTGGGTTTTTTTACATAAGGCAAGATTTTAAATCTGTTGAAGTGTAGCATAGTTTGGTGAATCTAATTGAACAATTCAGACTGGTCTAACACACAAATAAGCATTGAAAAAACTGTGATTCTCATGAACTAAACAGAGAGCTGGAGCCTGAGGGTTTGTTTGGATGACATAGCTTATAAAAGAGTGAGAAGGTGTCGTGGTTTAGGAATGTATTCTCCAATTTAGTATTCCCACTAAAAACGTGCTGCCTCTCACTCCCCCTTCCCCTGCCTCCAACTGAAAGCACAGAAGGCAAAGATTGAGGTAAAAGCAATTTACTGGAAACAGCAATGAAATAAAAAAAAAAATTTAAAAAAACCAAACCAAAACAAAACAAAAAACCCACAACAACAACAAAAAAAACCCACAACAAAACAAAACAAACAAACAAACAAAAACACCCAAAAAACCAAAAACCAGTAACAGCAACAATATTAGTAACAAAAGTTATATGACAAAAAAGCTATTTGTATGGAAAACCACAATGAATACTGACCAGCTCTTCCCAACCATGTTTCTCACTCAGCTGGAAAAGGATGCCCTTCTTCTTGGAAGCAAAAGAGGTTCCCTTTCCCCAGACCCTGGCAATGATGTGATGTGGTAACAAATAATATTAGGGTCTGGCCATGCCCTACTCCAGGCTACTGAAAAAAATTAACCCTGTCCTGGCTGAAACTAGGACAGAATGTCACAGGTGTAGTAGAGCTCTGTCCTGCATCATAATTCACTATCAAATTTAAGCATAATCCAGGTTTATATATAAGTAAATCTCTGTGAGGTAGAAGTAGTTTTCGGTTGGCTGAACATCTTGGGATATGAGTGTTCTTGTCACATTGTCATCTTTCCCAAGATATATGAAGTCCCTACTCTTTTTGCCAGGCACATTTAGCATGTTGTTGTACTGAATATGAAAAATATATAACTAAAATGGGTGAATCTATATCATTATGGGAGAAAAAACTTTCTTAATGTCTCCAGTTGGGAGTTTTGTGTTACTAATAACTGCAAGGCTTGAAGGCTTGTTGACTGGGGATTGTAACATATTTTTAAAAATGGAAACATTCTGCCTCTGAGGAACCTGGGTTCTGTTGGTTTTTACCTAGTCAGTTTGCATTGATTTGAAGAAACACTAATGGGTCACATATTCAATCTACCACTGAGCTGGGCTGAGTATGAACCACACAGCAAGCTACTAGCATCAAAAATCAAGAGGTTTTCAAACTGGAATGAGAGGGTGCTTTGCAGGATTACTTAGATCATGGATCATAAAAGTAGAGATCTACATTTGTCACATGGATGTGTCTCTGGATATCTGAGTCCCTGAAGGGAATGAGTTTAATGCAAATGAGTTTAAAAAGAACATTTTGCAGTTTCCCAGCAATGTTGTCCTGGGAAAATTGTGGAAAAAGAAACACCCGAGTGCGCAGTTGGAGAGGATGTTCACTTGGGCACAAATGGGTGACTGTGGCTGTGCGACATTAGTCCTTCCTGGATAAAAAAATGAATCTGCATCTCAAATGAGAACTGGTATCACCTGTTGTCATAGCTTCTCCCTTTAACCATCAGCAGTAAATGCTTCAGAAGAAGCTTCAAGAAATTCAATAATTTGCTTAAAGATGAATTTCTGTTTCAATAATTTGCCTAGAGATGAGTTTCTGTTAATGATTCTTTCTCTGTCCCTCTGGCTTTATGACAGGTTTATGCATTGAAATATTAAAGTTTTTATCCCTTTACATGTTTTACACAATCTAGTCCTTTCTCCAAATTTAATCTCACGTAACAGTGAATGCTTTCACATTAATAGCTAGTATTTCCTTTCATCACTTTCAAATTTATATCTTTTTAATTCCACTGGACAAACCCTTGTTCTTAAATTATGAAAAAAAAAAGGTGCCTAGAAATGCAGGATTTATCTTCTTTGTGCCATTCGTTATTTTCTACAAAGCTCTATCATGTCCTTTCTTCATGCCACCTAGATACAAAACTTTCTCTCTCACCCTCTAATCAGTTGCATTGCCTGTTTCCAGATGATCTCTGTGTCCCCTATGTCTACTTTGCAGCTGAGTTCCCAGAACTGAACAAAGTACTCATGCCATATCAAATAACCAACCCTTGGGAATGACAATATTTCCAGACTGATTTTTAATTTCTCACTAGCATTTTTTTTAACAATAATGTTCACTGAGCTTTCCACAGTAATGCCAGGAATTTTTTTTTTTTTTGGAAGTTGTGCTCGATTAAGGCCCCAGTAGGTTGTGTGAGTAACCCAAAATATGCCATCCAGTGTTATGCTAACCCAGAATTAATCCATTTGTCTGTTGTGGTGTTTGTTCAGCTCCTTAGGTTAGACTTCCCTTTACTGTCTCTGAGGCTTTTCAACAGTAAGGAAAATTAAATACCAGTGTGCATTCTGTGTGTTGCCACACCATTTTACCCCTTTCCAGATCAATAGTATTCTTAACGAGCCCTTTTAACTCAGGTGTTTCCTCAAGATGGCATGTAGTCACAGGAGGCCACCAAGAGTTTAGATTTGGGGTGCACCTACACTGCCCCACACAGTGAATACAAACACAGTCGGGCACATCTGTAGTGGCCCAACCCACGAATTTTCTGTTTCTCAGCAGGTTCCTTCCCTGCTTTGTTTTCAGTGGCTGTGGTATCTCAGCACAGCAGTACATGGTGAAGGGTGGGCATGAGCCTGGCCGTGTCAGAAGTCAGCCACACCGTAGTCATATTTGCTTTCTGGCAGTTTTGAATGCTCACAGTGCTTCCTCTCCCACCACAAATTTGGTGGCAAGAAGCCTTTATAAAACCTCTATATAAACCTCTGATAATTATTTTGTTAAATTGTCAGTCTGCAAGTCTGGGTGTATGTGTATATGTATCTGTATGTGTATGTATATTCCTTACACCACCATCTTCACAATGTGGTTAAACAAAAACAAAACAAAAAACCCAAACAAACAAACAAAACCACAAAACAAAACAAAAACAAAAACAAAACAAATAAAAACCAAAACCAAACAAAAAACCCCCCCACAACCTACAAACAAACAGACAAACACAGAAATAGGAAGGTTGTGAATCTGAGAGTGGCCCAGATACCACAGACCTGGTAACTACAGTGCTCCCTCTCAAGCCCTCCTCACCTCAAAAAAATTTTTGTGTCCCTCATCCCTGAAAGCCACTTTGAGCTGCTGCTGCTGCCGCAGTGGCTCTGCCCATCCAGAGCTGCCTCTGAGAAGCAGCTGGCAGAGCTGGGAAAGGCCTGTGTCCTTTTGGCACTCCAGTCCTTCTGTGCTGCTGTAGCCTTGTCTCCTCAGGACATCCAGGAATCTTCAGCAATGGTTTAAAGCATTAATTTCTTCTCAAGGTAAAGAAAAAAAAATGCTCTGGAGAAAGCATATTTTCCTTTTACAAAAGACAGAGCCTACGAGCTCATCCCCTATTTTCGCATATTCATGTTTTATTGCTTCCTTCAATTATCACTTCATCTCGTTTTCCATGTTCCGAAGTCTCTAGTTTCCAAAAGGACTGCTAGCCTATAGACACAGAAAAATGGTTTTGCACTGTCTCCTGTCAGAATTATTATTACAATTATTACATTATTTAAAATTTATATTACACATATCTAAAAGACTGCAATTAAATTAGGTCCCGCTGCACTTGCCACTACCCAAATGTGTAACTAATGGCATTTCAGGCCCTCAGGAAAAACATTCAATTCTAAGGTAAACTCCTCAGGGCAGAAATTACCCACATTTTTGTTCTGTGGGAAAACAGTGCCTGGTGTTGGTACAGCCTAGAGGCTGCAACACAGTCTTAATAATAATAGTAGTAATGATGATTAATATTACCATCAAATGTTGTTACTTCAGTTTTATCAGAACTTACTCCTATCTTTTGTTTTCATATGATATGATATGACAGGAATGTGTTTCATTCCTTAAACTGAAGAATTCTTTATTCCAGGTTTTGGTGCTGGTTAAGGATACTTTGCTCTGCTTCCAGGGAACAAATAGGCCAATAGAATAGGTGTTTGGTGGGATGAATGGTGCTCGGAGTGAGGACAAATGGTGAAAGAGAGGGGATACCATCAAAAGCTTTTCCGCTCCGCATGAATGTTAACGCTTGTTCAATGTCCTTCAGTACACCGAGTTACTGGAAAAAATCTGCTGCACTGAGAAAGACACACACGTCATTGCTGAGTCAGAAGATGGCCATGGTCATATCAGCACACATGTTTTTCAGTGTTTGTTTTTGGGACATTTGTCACCCTACCCCAAAGAAGTAGATGCTCTTTAAAAATTGCTGACAGAAGGCATTCCAGATGTAGGTGTTAAACACACTGTCCTTAAGCCAAACTGGGAGATTCAGGGACAAAATATCAAAATGCAAAGCCAGGATAGCTTAGTGTTAAAATGTTGCAAACTGCAATTGCTGATTTAGTACGGATTTATTACTGCAATGCAAGGGTTTAATATTTGTATGTTTCACTCCCCTCTCTGTACCTATAGACTTACTGTGACTGCCAAGAAACAACTTGGCATGGTTGCAGCTAGTGCCCTACTCTGTAAATGCTATTGCAAACGCTAGGTTCCAAATGACATTAAGTCAGTTAAAATTTCAAACAGGGTTAAAAAAAAAAAAAAAAAAAGAGAAAAAGAAAAATAAAAAAGACACAGAAAAACTCTTTACAAGCACTAGAACAGTGAACTGGCTAAAGTTCTGTCCTAAAGATACAGGTGATATCCCTCAACAAAAATGGCTCATCTTTGCGAGTAAAATATCATTGTAACCTTGACAGGTAAAGTAATCTAGAAGGCATGGATATCTGCACAGTGCTAAGGCATGTCCAATTGTTTTCCTGCTAGTTTTCCTGCTAGTCCTTTAAAATACCACACAATTGTCTCAACTGTCCCTTCTGGAAATGCTATTCTTTACCTTCAGCCTGGAGAGGGAAATGTTCAGAAGCCTCTGTGTAAAACTGCATTGAAGATTAAAAGCCCCAGGAATACCTGAAATGATATCAGTACTCAGGTGCTTTGTATTAGTGAAGACCAGACAGTAAGCATGCTTTTCCTATCATTTTTCTGTCCCTTCCTGTGTTTCCACCTGGGAAAACTATGAATTTATTTTGTAAGAAAAATGAATAGGCATTATAGCAACAACATTGCTTTCTTGCTGTCAAAATAATGACCATTTCTTTGAGCAACATTTTTGTTGCTCAGCTTTCTTTTCTAAATGCATCTTAAGTTTAAAAGCATTCTTAGTCTTCCAAAAGATTTTAGAATATGAAACGCTTTTCAGCTTTTAGAGGGTTTTTGGGTTTTGAGGGTTTTTTTAAGTTATATCTATTATGAATATTCATACTCCGTTAGATTAAAAGGATGTGAGCATTCTTTTATATCAGGTAAAATAGGCAGAATTTTTCCTATGCTATGAGATCCAGGATGCTGCAGATCTTTCACTTTTCTGATGTTACTCTTTCCTCCTCAAAGCAATCAAATTAACTATAAGGTAAAACAAACAAAAGAAATAAGCTCTGCTGTGCTCTGACTGGATTTATACTACTTTTTTCCCTCCTTCTTTCTTTAACTCTTGAATTGGTATTTAGCATGCAAATTAGGTGGATAAATAGGTGGTGAGCCCCTGTCTTTCATACCCAACCTTCTCTCTCCCTCGTTTGTGCCGCCATTGTCATTTGGCTGTGTGATGGCCTGCCAGCAGCTCTGCTGTGAGCTGGGCTGCTTTGTGAGGAGCTCCTGTGGGGGTCTTTCTTGTCTTTGGCAAACTCTTCCTAAAGAGTATTTTCTGCAGTGTGCCAGCAGCTCTTGGCACAGATTCATCAGCACTCAGTGACTTGCAGTGCGGATACTTAATAGTCATCCCCTGTAGCTTGGCAGTAGCTGAGATGGATAATGCAGCCTCCAAGTTGCTCCTTGCATGTTAGGTTTCTTCTGCGTGGCAAACTTGGGAAGTCCAATTTAATCGATATAAACCAGGGAAGTAGAAAAGGGGAGATCCATCTTGCACTTCAAAGGATGTTTTATCAACTTTACTACTACTGAGAGAACAAGAATGTTTCAGGCAGAGAAATTTTCAGAAGAGGGTAGATCCAACAAGCCGATAGTGCTGAGCCTTCGGTGCAGGAGGAGGAAAGAAAGAACAGAGGAACTGCCTCAGCTTCTGTCAGTCATGTCAAGCAGGGAGAGGAATGTGAGGATGGGCATCCCTGACACGCCTTAGGCTGTCACTGTAGGAAAACATACCACGCCCCCAGACTCAGGATAACCCTAAATCTCGAACATGTCAGGACACAACGATATCTCCCACACACCTGGCTGTTTTACCCATTCTCAGCCTTTTTCTCCTCTTCCTTCCAATCACCCATGCTTCCCTTCCTGTTTACAGCACACAGGACGAGCCCTTCAGTTCCTGGACCCTTAGGGCCTGCTGCATCATACTAAATGCTCTGCAGAAAAACCCCGCGGCACCCTTGGACCATGAGCTGCCGTCCAAGGGGTCCCAGCAGCAAGTTCCCACACAAAAGCAGTTCATCATTTGAGGATGTGAAGCTAAACCACTTTCACAAAATGAAAAACTGTTGCTAAAAATTTTTGGTTCCGGCTTCCTGGGTTTTTTTTGTGGTGATGCTCTGGGACCAAACAATCTGTAAAGGCAGGAGGGCAGGAGCAAAAGTGCAGGTCAGCTCCCACGGTTATTTCATGTCATGGGTGCTCCCTGGGTCCCTGCCGCCCTGGGATCTCTTCTCGGAGTGCGAGCGTACCTCTGTGTGTGTTTTGTGGACAAGTCTCCCTGAGGAGGCGGCAGGGCTGGGACGGGGATGCTCCGAGCCGAGAGACCACACCGCAGTCTGAGGATGCAGTGGAGGTGAGGGCGGCGAGACCTCCCAACCTCCGGCCGGGCTGGGCGGTGCCGGGGGCTGGCAGCAGGCGGAGGAGGAGGAAAAGGCCAGGATATTCCTGAATGAACGGCTCGCTCCTCACCCCACACCTCCGCCCGGCTCCCGCCTCCCTCCCGCCACTCGCCGGTGTCTCTTCGAGGCGCAGCCAGTTTCTATAGCGACGGCGCTGAGCCGCGGCTCTTCCGAGTAGTAACAAAGCCGCCCGCCCGCCCGCTGCCGCGCCGGGGCTGCGGGGGGGAGCGGCTGCCTCTGCCGAGGACACCCCGACAGGTACGGAGCGAGGGGATGCCCGCCCGCCGCCGCCCAGGGGCTGCTGCCGCCGGGGGCCGGCTGCAGGAGGGACAGGGGCTCCCCGCGGGTCGAGCGGCGGCCGCCGGGGAGATGGGGAGGCGTCTGTCCGTCCGTCCGTCCGTCCGTCCGTCCGTGCGCTCGCGCCTGTAGCAGGCGGTGGGCAGGAGGCAGGCGGGGAGGGCTGCGGGAGGGGCTGCCGCAGGTGCGCCCCGGGTGCCCCTTCCCGAGTTGTCCCCGGCGGGGCCGCGGGCAGCGGGACCCCCGGGTGCAGCGGGACCCCCCGGTGCAGCGAGCGGGACCCCCCGGTGCAGCGGGACCCCCCGGTGCAGCCCTGCCGGGGCGGCGGCGGCACCGGCGGGCTACGCGCCCCGGGTGGCAACCGGTGGGCTCGGCTGGCCCCTCTCCGCCGGGGACAGTGCTGCTCCTCGTCCCTTACCCCTTCATAGTAATACTGATAATTTCGCTGTTGTGGTTGTTGTTATTGAAAATATATATATATATATATATATATATATATATATATATGACCCCCTGGACATTTTGGGGTCACAGAGTTTCGTTTCTTCAGCTTTATGAAGTAATGATGGATAGGCTAATAGCATTACAATGCGCTACTTAGTTAAAAAAAAATAAATCTAAAGGCTTGGTGTTGTAGAGTAAACAAGACAATTACTGCTTGTTTTTAGGAGTAAGTGTACCGAAAGGTTTTAGGTAAAATGAGTCCGTAGCTTTCCGAGTCAGAAGGCTAAGATGGTAGAGGTGATAAACGTTTGCTTATCTCGGGCAGCCAAGGTTAGGCAAGAATAAGCCGTCTTCACCTCCTGAGACACTAATGTCAGAGAGTGGATGGGAAGGTCATTAGCAGGTCATTAGCCTGAGCAATGCTTGCGGCGACTGTAATCAATAACATCCGAATGGTAGTGTCTGTGTGAATAGACACGGATTTCTGCAGAAGTTTAAAATTCAAAGGAACTTCCTGATGATAAGAGAAGGCTGATCCCGCGTGATGAGGTCCTAGGGAGCAGTCGTTGTGGTTCATTGCTGAGTGATGTAGGAAATAAACGAGAGCCTGGGCCAAAGCAAAATTGGTGTGACATGTATGCAGCCAGCAGCACGTTCAAGATGGGAATCTTCCTGGCTGTGAACAAGGGGGAAAAGGGAAATAGTACGTGAGATGAGGACACTGTGACTGAGGACATAGTTACTGAGTAGGTGGAAAAGAACTGACATTTTAAGTAATATGTGATCTAAATATCAGATTATTTGAGATTGAAAACACTATACATAATGTAATATCAGGGTATTAAAACTCGAAGGCTAAGCATAGAGTGGAAGAAGTTTGAGAAGTATATAAATGAAATGCTGAGTGAAAAGTGGAGCTACCAATACCATTAAGTAAATTATGTGAAAACAGTGGAAAGAGAAGATACAGCTCTTCAGCAATCATAAATACAAGTAGAAAAGAAAATGGAGACAGGCTTCTCTTGCAAGAGATGTATAAATAAAATTAAGTTTTAAATGAATGTTAATCAAGTTTAAACTTTCCTCAATATAACATTTAAATCAGTAATATCATAACAATATGTGGAGTGGAATTCTATTGTTTTTAGAAACAGCAGTCACCACAAAAAAAAAGAAGAGTGGAATTTCTTAGATATGTTGATTGCAGTGGTTTGCCCAGTGTTTATAAGTGCTTGTCCTTCTCTTCTTTCAAAAGTGTCACAACAGTTGTTTTGTTGAAAGAGTTATAACCTTCTGGATGACCTCTGTTTTTCATGCAACACTGGAAAGCAAAGTCTCGAGTTCATACAATGTGTAAAAATGTAGACCTCAGATTAGTTTAGCGTGATGAAAAATAGCATTTCAAGACCACACTGCGTGCTATCTGAAACTGAATGCACTTGTGGGAAATAAAAGGTCAGCTGTGTGTAACAAGGGCCTGGACACTTCTACCCCCTTAGCTGCATGGCAGGGAATGAGAAGCATCAGAACTCAATATCTTGCCTTAGAAGTGAAAGGGACAAGCAAAATATTTGTGGTTGTCCTGCCTTGTGGCATTTCAGTCCCAAAATTGTTCCTTGTGGAACAAGTGCAAACTCCACTAGACAAAGTTTATCAGCAGAAAAAATGTAGTAGTTCAGGCAGTAAGCAGGAAAGAATGCAGCAGCTCAGTATAGCTAATACACCCCATAATATGGCCTGACGTGCATAAGGGCTTCTAGTGGTCAACAGTTCTAGCAATTGGATCACAGCCTCTCAGACTCTCATTTCACACCTTTCTGGTACCCCTCAGTCCAGACTAGGTTTATAGCAAGCCTGTTGTCAAATTTTCTTGAAGGCATAATCTAAAGCTGTGCACTCTGTTCATTGATATAAGGCCACTGCAGGAGTCTCATTGCCACTATTCCTCTTGCTGTATTCAGTCTTAACATTTTTATCTATATCCTAGTTTGATGACATGCCATTAAATATTTTTTCTGGAGATGTACATGTGCTTGCTGTAGCCAGCAACTCTTTCAAGTATACAGAGACACTTATCACCTGCTGCCTGGAGGCTGTGATTTCAGTCCTCCCAGCAAGGTTGCTAAGGAGTACTAGGGATCCTTGGAGAGCAAAGCTCAGGAAATTCTCCTGTGGCCTTTGCACACATTGTGTGCTGAAGCACTGCCTGTCCAACGTAAACTACTGCTGTTCTGACAGCAGTGTAGTATGGCCAGATGTGTACCTTATGTGTCACACTGTAATATAAGATAATTGTGACTTTCTAGTAACAACAAAACATCTGCAAGTTTGAAAGTGCTGTGATAAGCTGCAAAGAGCTCAGGCCTCTTCAAAACGTTTAGGTTTTTACCTTAGGTTTAAAATTTATTTGCAAAAACAAACCAAGAAGTACAAGATGTGCAGCTTTTAACCTACTATGGCTCTACACTTTTTAAAACCAAATCCTGTGTGTTCCATTCAGATTGTTTATTTCCTGCAGTGATGATGCAGCACAGCATTTTAGGCATAATAAATGGGTATTCAAAAAATACGCATTTTATATTCAAAAATAAAAAGGTATTCAATATGCCTTTTCTTTTCCCATTTTATCTTTTCACCATCAATTAGTGGGCACAAACATTCAGTAGAAGTTGAACTAACTCAGCAGCACTTTTAGTCCAGATAGCATGAAAACCTGAGACGTTCCAGCTTCTCTAAAGCATTGAGCAGAGACTTCAAATCTATTTAGGTTCTGTGTGATCTTTCTTGCCATTTCCAAGAAATTTAGCCAAAGTGTTACAAAGGTGTAGTTCTCAGAAAGACTCATGTTCACAAGCGTTTGGTAGATATATATTGCGTTTTAAAAGTAACATCTCTAAAGATTACCGCCACTGGTGGTAGTTCAGAAGCTGGAGAAAGGCATAGGGACAGACTGTCTTATCTCTCAGCTTTCCTACTTCCACTTGGAATTGCCCAAGTTGCTTGCAGAAAGGCAGCCCTGTAGAAAGAAAGGGGTGTGACTATCTGGTTTTGAGAATAACTGTAAGGAAACCTGGCAGTGCATGGGGCTGCAGTGAGGAGGAAGGTGGGGTCTGATGTGCAGCTCATGATGCAGACATAGCCCTGGAGCCAACAGGCATGGTGGGAGAGTACCAGGCACTGGTATGAGGAGTCAGGTTGAGACGGGACTTGGACTGGGGCAGGCTGGTGGAGACCCAGCCAGGAAGACCTGATATTAGACTGTGTGCATCAGTTCCTCCCAGCAGATGGCCCAGCTCAGGGCTGAAGGCTTCTTTTAGACCCCCTTTTGTAAGCCTTCAAGGCTGTATTGGCAATATCCACAGCAGAGGGTGTTGGTCAGGAAACCCAAACCTTTCCATAATGGTTTCAGGACAGGTGTTGTTCCAGGCAGGGGAACTGATCTTGGCAGGCAGTGCATGGCAAAGAAAGAAAACTCCCATTTTAGATGGATAGCCAGTCTGTACTCAGGCAGGAGATGTTCTCCTGTGAACAGAAAGAAAATATCCCCCCCACTTGGTGACTCACAAGCTGATCAGAGTCTACTTGAAAAAGCGTCTGACCTTGAAGCTTCTGCTGTGGAGTAGCTTCATGTGAAAGTATGGCTTGACCGCTGAGGAGCTACACTGCAGGTGTTTACCAAGAACCTGCAGATGCCATTTGCCTCCCAATCCCCGATGGGGGACCTGGAATATTTCCACAGAAGTACTCTCTGTTAAAAACCAACATGCTCAAAACTCAAGCTGATACTGGCTTTCTACTCTTTAAACAATTCCTACAAATAACTCTCAAAAAAAGCTTTAAAAGGCTTACCAGTGCTTCTACCAATATTGAAAATATTTCTTTAGGTAGAATTTTATAAACATCTTAAGCAGAAATTTTGAGTAGTGTTTGAATCACCAGGTGGAGTGTTGTATAACGTGTGTAATGAGGGCTTTTATCTTCCTGTACCTTTCAGTTCACTGAATTACACTTCTATGCTATTAAAGTGACAGCTAAATGAAAGTCAAAAAAATAAACAGTGCTGTGTTTGGTGCTAGGTTCAAATGGTACAATGAGTGAATTGCAGGGCCACAAATTATACAATGAGAATAAACCAAAAAATTCACTAAATAACTGCTGACTATACTGCGAACTCAGTGAAGCTTCCTGCGGAAGAAAATCATGAGTTATTGTATGACTAAAACTGTATTGTAATATATATATTCAGTGGAATGCTGATGCTTTGTAATGCTCTAGTACTTGGATTTGCTTTCAGTATATTACAGACATTTTACTGTGTCCACTGAATCAAAGAGCACTTTTGTAGTTGATGCTTATTCCTGTAATCAAGTTGCCTCTCATTCTCTGACAAACTAAACAGATTGAGCTCTTTTAAGCTTTCCCTTGAAAGAGATTTATTCAGCTCCTGAAATTCTTTTTGTGATGGATTGAGTGCCCACCCGAATTATTTACTCTTTTTCTGCTGTGAGATAGGATTAGGAGAAAAGCAAAGCAGGCTCACACTGTTTCCAGTGAGAAACTGTTCAAAATCCTGCACAGATTGTGAACATTGTGACTGTGCAAAATATCTTAGTTTGACTCTCACCACAGACCAAAAGGTAATGGTATCTCAGCTGTGTTTTCCCTCCTCACCTATCCCATGTTGCTAAATTCATGTTGCAAAAATCTCACACTCAGATCATTTGTCTCTGTGACTTCTGTATGTCTCTGCTCATTACAGGGGGGTTGTAAAGGACTAGACGACCTTTAAAGGTACATTCCAACCAAAACTGTTCCAATCTCTGATTCTGTATTCACAGTGCAAATTAGGTATCTAGCTTACCTGAGCAGTCATAGCTTTTTCTGTAGCAATCTGATACACCAACAATGCAGCTAGTAAGTACTTAAATGTTAAAGAGAAGAACTTTTTTTTATGTCAATTCCTCATTTTATTTGTATCATTTGAGCAAAGTTGTTAGGTGGAAGTGTTCTCTGTGCTTTTCAGGATTCTAATGTCTTTTTCCTTTCTTCTCTGCCATCAGCGTGGCAGACCTAAAGTTGTCTTTTCCTTCTAATAGGCCTCTGAGATAAGTCCCTGATGTTTGTGCTATTAAATTCAAGGTCAACACCTTGAATAACATTTGTTAAGTAAATAGAAATGAAATATGAACTTACTAGTCAGATCTGTCTAAAAAGAGCAAAAAGGGAGAGCATCTTCTGACAGTATTTAAACTCAAGATGATAGGCATGGGTAGCTGCTCATTTAAGGATCAGCTAGCGGTAAAAATTTTCATTTCTGGCCATCTCTGTCTTCTAAAAATTAGGAACAACAATTATCTATCCAGTAATATAAAACTTGCCCTCTTTATATGGTAAGTTTTTCTTAGCCTGAAATATCAACCTTAATCTTAAAATGCCATGTCTTCCATTGGACAAAGAGAGAACAGAAAGCATACCAAGGATGAATCATCTGTTTTTGTTATCAGTCATTCAGACCCTTTGGTGATGGATGGGTGAATAGATTGAGCCTAGAGCTGTAAGCCAGCTTGGCAGCTGGCAGGTAAGTCCCTGGAAGCTCACCAAAATGCTTTCTCAAGCACCATCTTTCTGTTTTACTTGTTGTATTTAGCCAAATCATATTGTAGTCTATAAAGTATCCTCTTAAGACAGTAGGATCACACTTAATTCTACATCTACTTTCAGTGGAACTTAAGCATATAGAGATTGTACATGTGCTCTGGTAGGGATCTGAAGAAGGATGCTTTTTTGGATGGGCAAATAGAGGACCAACTCTTAAAAGACTTGGAAAGAGCAAGCTAGAACTGAGAACAAATGGTGTGCAGGTGATGTAAAGGTGAAGTAATAATATTGCATATTGGTAAGTCTCACAAAAATCCTAAGTCAGCTAAGTTTCCAGTAAATTTTATGTCATTTGTTTCTTAAGGATTAAATGAAACTTTCTTACATGATGACTGCTTTGCCCAACTATGCCACCTGACAGGCAAGTTGAAAGCA
This sequence comes from Phylloscopus collybita, assembly GCA_027886175.1. Classification (NCBI taxonomy): domain Eukaryota; kingdom Metazoa; phylum Chordata; class Aves; order Passeriformes; family Phylloscopidae; genus Phylloscopus; species Phylloscopus collybita. The sequence continues at coordinate 90,498,786 of JAJNNQ010000075.1, forward strand.
TTTTATAAGCCTGGAATGGAGAAGCACTGAGTGCAGTGGTATCTCCCTTCCTTCCCCTGGTATACCTCCCAAGACAGCTTGTTCCAAAGTAGTGTGCTGTGCTAATGGCAGCATTTGCATTAAGAAGATTCTTTTTATGAATTTATTGTAACATGGCCAAAACATCTGCTTCGTGCTGAAGTGTGGTTTTCAGACTCTTAAGGATAGTTCTCTGTGTGTTCATCAGTGTAAATGTAAGGCTTCAGTAATGCATATTGACACAGATTTATTAAAATATGAATTCTCATTGACTTTGTGACTGAGAGGAGGGAGGAAAGGCGAAAAAAAAACACACAGAAAGAAATTTTCTGGGGTGGCTCTCCTAAGTGCAGTTTTGATATTCAGATATGGCTATGAATAGATGGAACAGCCTTCTGAACTTTACGCCCTTTTAAAAATTAAGCGGCCTGTCTATTTTCTGTTTCAGTAAGGTAAAATTATTCATGAAGAGAAATGTCAGTCGTGTCAGTCTTATAATTAATTTTCAGTTTTAATAACATTAACAGGATGCTTCATTCACTATTTGTCATTTATACAGATAGCTCATATAGTGCATGTGTGTGTTTGAAATTCTGTGGGTATCTTGAGAGGATAACAGCTTTTCTCTAGTTCTAGAACACACACACGTGCATGCACACACATTTATAAAGGGTACCTTCTCAAGACAGCTAGACTATTTTAAATTATGAATATATATGGACATGTATATTTGTATTTGCCAGACAGACCAAGGGTATAAGTTGACATCATATATACAGGTGTGGAAATTCTTGCATTCAGTGATGCAGATTACTTTACAAAGATGTTCATCCCTGTAACCTTTTGTTTGCCTTTTGCTCAAGGAAGAGAAACAATTTCACACAGTATGATCAGTAAAGTGCAGCCGTGGACATAATTCTATGCAGGTGTCCAAACCAGAATTATCTATCCACTGACTGTAAAATAGTAACTTGTAATAAACAATTCTGCTGCATATTTGATGCCTCCTCCTTTTTACTGTATCACTCTGCACTTCTTTCATTCGCAGTGTTACATTTTCACGCTTAGCTTTTTCCCTCTTTTATTTCACTTACGGTCTTGTCTGTCTGCATGCAAAAAAGCCAACCTCATTGGAACAGAGATTTCTTTTAAAGTTGTTTCAAAGTGTTACCCTGATTGTTTTATTTTGCTGCTCACACGTTAGCAATGCTAACAGATAAAGAGCAAAAAGAGGCATGAAATAATGCTATGAGAAATAGTAAATACTGGGAAATAAAAAATATACAATGATCAGCACATGGCTGTCTGTATTGAAAAGTAAGGCTCATGTCACTCCATTACTGCTGGCCCAGAGCTGCTTTGATCATGTTTGAAGAGCTGCATTTGTCTGGGAATGTTTGGAGGGTTGATACGGGTCGACTTCATTTAACACTTGCTTTTAAGTTTATATGTTCATAAATTTAAAATTCAAATGTGTATGTGTGTGTTATAATAATACACATAGCTGATGAATTAGATTCATTATTTGCTGTTAAAACAACTTATTTACAATAACTTTCATGAACAAGACACAGTAACACAGATTTTGCTGGGCAAAATAATAGTGTCTAAACAGAAGGCAGTGCAACAAGTAGGGTATGTCAGAAAATTCCAGAGGAGGAGATAATAGTATTTGGCATCAGTTTTGAGTCACAATGGATTGGAGTGGTTTGCTGTATTTTGCGGGGTTTTTGTTTGTTTTGGCTTGTGCTTTCTTATGGTGAGGAAGATGGACAATAAGGGTCCTTCAGGAATAAATATTAATTACGAGTGGGGTTTCTACACTGGCATGTGGATGAGAGGAAGTTTCTGCCCTGGCAGTATGCCTGTTAAAATAACTAATTTTGCACTACCAGACACACTGCAATGCTTTTATCAATTTTTCTAAAGAATACACTGAAGGAGTGCAGAGCGCTCAGACAATGGGCAAAGCCTGAAAGACTTGTGAAAAAAAAAAAAAACATCAAACTGAACTCATATATTGCAAGATCATATTGTTCTGAGAGAAGAAACAAATCTTGGGAAAGCAATTTCATTCAGCATTCACAGCACTGAGCAGTAGCCCAGTTCCTGTGCTGCCAGCTCTAGAACTGACGTCATCTGTCCACCATGACATACTGGACCACTCAGACTGGCACACAAATACTGAGCAGCTGCCTCACACAAATCCAGTTGCATATATCTAGCAAAAGAAAGACTCTAGTCAGAGATATGAATGGTTATTCACCCATCTGCAAAAAGAAATGCAGTGTGCTAGGCAGCAAACAGCAAGCATCATACGTTCACTGATGAGCAAAGTGATAATGGGGAAACCGCAGGGAATTGTGTTGATAGGAAATGGGTAAATATTGGGGCTCTGTTCAGCTCAACCCACTGGTTCCAGGGAGGATACTTGACAAAGCTCACATCTTGCATACAGCTCCAGATGTCCATGAAACTTGGGGTTTTTTTTTTCTCTGATTTTTGTCTGCTGCAAGTCTGAGAGAAAAGGAACTGAAGTCCTAGATGTCCGCTCTGTCTCTCCAGAGTGCCAGCTGCCCTGGAAAGACTGAAGTTAAGTTGTGTTCCTGCAGCTGCCTTTTAGGCTCTGGGATATGACAGGCAAGATATGCACGGGTCACACCAATTTTTGGGTTTCTTTCAGTTACACTGAAACAAAAAAAGGCCATTGTTAAGGAATAGACAGTATAGAAACATCTTTGATCCCCTGCCTAGACTGAGTGAATTAGCTAAATGGTGAATATCTCACACTGTGCAATCATTATTGTTCATCATTGTGACAGGCTGGAAAGAGCAAACATAATAATTAATACTCGGCATTGTGATAATGCCATTGTGTCCCAGCTTTAAATTGTTTAAACAGAGCTTTTCTTTTATTTAAGTAACTCCCTGATAATTCTATTAAATCTTTCTTTTCTTCAGTCTTGAATCAACTTTTCAGTAGAGACATCTTGTATCCTCTGGTGAAGTGGGCTTAAAGGTGGGGAATGTCTGTGTTTATATGTGTGTGTCACTCCCTCTCAAGTACTCATTGTAGAGCACAGCTATGACTAAATTATTTTCTTCAAATATCAGATAAAATTATCCAGCTAAACATTATTTTACACAAGCATATTGTATATGTACAATGTATTGTATATACATTGATTGAAGTGTTAATCTGTTAATGTAATGTTTAAAGAAATATATTGACCTACTTTTCATGGAATCACAGAATGGTTTGGTTTGGAGAGGACTTCAAAGATCATCTAGTTCCAACCCTTTTGCCAAGGTCAGGGACATTGTGCCACTAGACCAGGTTGTTCAAAGCCGCATCCAACCTGGCCTTGAATTTCCACTTATTTTTTTCTGCATTTTCAGAGATACAGTTTTATTCCAGTTGAACAGCAGTCACTAGCAACTATATTTTCTATCTGATGTGGTTTCCTTTATGAGGAGATACTAGTGCTCATTTTCAATGTGAAAATTGCAATTTCAGCTTTTATCTATGCATTTTCCTGAATATATCATAATGGATTTATAAGTATGTAAGCATAGTGTGTAAAACACCATACTCCTGCCTTTGCAACACTTGCTGGAGAATGCACTGTGTGTTAGACCTGCTTTTGAAAATCAGAATGATCAAAGATGTAATATATTATAAAGAAAAATACCTGAAAATGTGAACGTTCCTGTTAAAATATATACATCTAAATCTTATTTTTATTTGATAGTGCAGTTTTCATGGGTGGTTGAAATAAAAGGCCATTCCTCACTGGAAGTCACTGGCGGGGGGTGCTCTGTGAACCCTCCAGCATCGGGAGGGCTCATAATGCTCAAATGGACAAGGCCCTTCAGAGCTCTCTCTGCTTTTGTTGAGAACTGTAGTGAGCACCTTGGTGAGAATGGGATTGAATGGGTGTAGAAGCTCCAAAGCAACCATTCGAGAAGCACTGTGAGAATGGCACCCAGATGAGGTCATCAGGATAACAGCGCATATCTACCTGACCTTCCAAGGACACCCACTTCAGGAGACAGGTCAGTCCCTCAAGCCTGATGACTCACAGAAGTGGGTGGGAAGAATAGATTGTTAGCTGTTGCCTAAAGGCAACAGCAATGCACATCCAGCAGCAGCACGTGTTTGCCAAGCTAAAAAGAAAGGAGGATGAGGCATGTCCCGTTGACCATGTCATTGCAAGGGTTGTATCTCCATTATCAGTGCTGAACAGACTTTTGGTTACCTATGTCTCAGTGCTTGTGGGTGCATGGGTTGGGGTGTGATCAGCACCCTCCCATTCTCTAAGATCTCGCACTGAGCTCTTCTAAGTTCTTGGTACACAGTGCTGCAATTTCGAGACTTTTCAGGATGTGAGGTTCAATCCAGATGATTTCCAGGGTTTCCTTCCAATGTAAATTCTTCTGTGATTCTGTCACGTGAAAGCAGAAGTATCTTCAATGAACTTCACTGCACAGGTGATAAGATTAGCATAGTATAGGTTTATGGTAATTTCTTAAATCTTGCACTTTTATCTCCATTTGTTTGAACTACCCATGTTTTGTTTTTTTAAAAATGGTTTTAAGTCACCTAGGTACAAAAAAAGCGTATTTCTGAGCATAAAAATTAGTTCTAAATAATCTTGCACTTGAAAAAATTTCGTTCAGAGTATCTTTCTGATCAGAAAGCTGTAAACCTCTGAACTTCAGGGACCTGGGATTGAAATGTCATCTCAGTTGTTGGCTGAGACAGGATCAGTCACAAACAATGAGGATTATATACACACTTTAAAAAAAAAATAGTGTCCAGACTGAACTCTCCAATTTGCAGACCTCATCTTGTCGCGTTCTTTATGGTGCTAAGCTGATTGTATGAGGCTGGAGCCACAAGTAATCTCTCTCATTCAGCTCGGCTGCAATGTTGCTGGACATACAGAATGAAGGCGTGTTACTCAAAATCATGCACATGCGTCAGCTCTAGCGCAGGCCAGGAGTTGTGCTTTTGGTTTGCTACTTGTCTGACAAAATGCAGTTTCTTTAAAACCCTGAAGAATCTGTTGTGAACCCCTCCGGCCTTTACTCTTAGTAGTAGTCTCTGTTAAATGAACTGAGCCATTTGTCATGGTGATGGTCTGACAATTCAAGGAGTAAATGTACAACTGAATAAAACAGCTTTCTCCTGAACTTTTCTATTTCACTGTAGCTGTTTTACCGGTATTTTCACTATCAAAGTGAATGCTATATTTTGATCCCAAACACTTTTGTGTTCTATCATTCTATTATTATTTACCTTATTCATTCTCATCAGTGTGGTGGGCAACAGAAGATGTATTTTTTTACTCCATTTCTTTTCATATTCAGATTACTACCAAATTTTTGTATCATCTATTCTTGTAAGGCACACATTTTCCTCACCTCCCACCTCTGTCTGTGCCTTAATACTTTCTCGATTTGCTTTCTGTCACTTGTGACATACACCTTGTAATCTCCATTTTCCTAGCTGATTTGACATTTCCATTCCTTCCCTTCCTTTTACCTAACCCCCTTGTGTCCTTTTTTTGCCATCTTCCTAATTCTGCTTTTTTGAAATCCCCCACAAATTCACTTTGTGTATCAAACTTGGTTTTATTCCTCTCAGTCCTTCTCACCCTGTACATGCTTCCTGCTGTGTTTCCTTAGCATGCTAAATTAGAAAGTTTTTTCCTAAATTTTCTTCACTTGCACTTAGCCCTCTCTGTCCACTTCCTACAGCAAAGTCTTTCCAATTCATCATACTGCTGCTCTCTTTTCTCTGATTCACAACTCTCCTCTGTAAGGATCCCAAGACTCTCAGGTAACAATCACAATAAATTGTGTTCTGTGATCAGCTGCACTCAGGCAACATCAGTATGGAACTGAGCCCAGTGGCTTTGTACAAGTATAAGTAAGAGAGAAAAAATAGTGAGCATTTGCTTTGAAGGTCCTTTTTTGCTCTGTTTAGATCTTGTGCTTAATGATGTGATTATTAAGGTGTTGCTGTAAGATGCCTAATAGGCTTTAAAGACAATTACAACGTGTAGTGCTTTAGTTTGTTTCTCTTAAGTAGCTGAGTTAAAATCTTACCCTGTGAAATGGTAAAGGATTGCTATGGATGGTGAGTGGGATCTCAAGTTCTTTCATAACCACTGGTCTAATAAGCCAGTGGTTCCACCTGGTGTGTTCACAGAACATGAGGCACATCTGAGGCTGCAGTGTCTCCTTTGGACGTGCTACTGAGTCTGTGTGAGTGGATCAAATACTTCATTCACATAATGTTCGATCAGAAAGTCCTTCAGACTTGATATCCTGCCAATGGGGCTGCCACAATTCGTGTATTCATAAACAGTGTCCTTGAGATCTTGTCTGCTCCTTTCTGCACAACCCAGCGTATTAAAAGAACTTTATCTTTTTGGGGAAGGGAACAGTATCCTGTGGTTTTTATGAATGACTAGATGCCATCATAGCTGTTTACTGATGATGTTCCCTGCTTGGAGTTATATGTTATGAAGTACGCTTGTTTCCAAGATTTAATAATGTGACAATTAAATTTATTTTCTTTTTCTGTAGCAGAGCCAAGGAGAAATTAATGGTTGTTTGTGTCAGTTTTCTAGTCAATTCAGTATGACTTTTGCCTTCACAGGGATTACAGATTTAGGAACTGAATAAATGAGGCAGTAACAAATGTTAGAAATGTCAAAAAGGTATCCTATGAAGTAGCAATCAAGAAAAGCATACAGTAGTAGTTTAATTCCACCAGTTTTCTCCCTGCTACCCGAATAAATAAGCATTTGCCTGAGAAAGGCCTGCATGTGCATCCTAAGAAAATGTTTGCATCCAAGATTTAATTCCTTCTGTCATTTTACAAGCTAAACTCAGTGACAAGTTTTGACAGACAAATCCCTCAAGTAAAGTTTTTCTTAACATGTCTTTAGAGCTACAGGCTACCATAAGGAAAGCAAAAGGAAAACTACTTTTTTCTCAAACAAAGGGATTTTTAAGGCAAGCCAATGTGATTTGTTGACATATTTGTAAGTGTTGCATCTTCTTTGGTTGAATCACTCTTGGTTCACACAGGAGGATCGTTGTCTAATGAATTATCCATATGCTGTGTTGCCATTTTTCTTACCAAAGGACTTGCGACCACTCTGACCAAAAAGGAGAGAATGCTTTTCTTGCTGTACGATACCATAAATGCATCTCTGAAAATGCTGTGCAGAGCTTTTGATTTTATGCAATTCAGTGGGATCATTGAAAGCTAGAGATTTGGGCACAGACAGCATGATGCACTACCGCTTTTGCTGTAGACAAGAAATGCTTCATTAATAAGACAAAATGGGCACTAGGGCTGTCTACTGAATCTACTTAACGTAAAATTCACGACTGAAGCAGCTGCTTCTCCCTCAGTCTTGTGGTCTGTCCAATCTTCTGTGAAACCCAGTCAGAAACAGGAGTGTCTTGGGAGAAAAATCGTGAAAATTCAGGTTTCTCAAGCCTTCTATTGCAAGTCTTAACACTTCAAACACACAAGGTGTTTATGGGCAGGAAAAAAACTTTGGAAGGCATCTGTATGGAGGAGCACTGACAGACATTGTGTGAATAGCAATATTTGCATAAACTTCTTAGTAAGTGGAGATGAAAGTCTCCATTTTCCATGGTTACCGGTCCTCAGATATCCAGTTCAAACAGATTTTTCTGAGAATGAAAAGTACAACTTTTGCAGTCTTTTAGGGTATCTCCTATCACATTTCAAAGTGCAGTCTTCTGTAGCTTAACACTCTACACTGATGGCTTACAGATAGACAAGATATATTGGCACAGGTTGTAGACAAAGCTCAGCATATTAGCACAGGATGATAGAGTGGAAAATGGTACATAAGGGTGGCTGATCCTCCTAGAAGTCAGATTAATTTAGCTCATCCAGGGCTCCGTGTCATTATAGCTAGGTTGGTTCCCGCAGGAATCCAGCTCAGTTATATCAACACTGCGCTGCAGTTTAAAGTGTAGATGTACTCACGGTTGCAAAATATATCCACCACAATTACTGAGAAATGCCCCTCAGGGTGCACTTTCTTTGGGTGCACTTTCTGAAAGAATCCTCCAGAAGCAGAGAAGGACAAATATGAGCTCAGAAGCTCTCAAATAATATTGCAATCATTTGACTCTGGAGCAGAATTGGATTTTAATCAATTTCACGGAGAGTTCTTTCTGTCAAGAAATCAAGCACAAGGAAAAAGGTATATTTTAACTTGCTGCAAATTATGTGGTTGGTGTTTGCAGAGTTGTGAAAAAGTCAAATTCACATTGGATGCTGCCTTTTGCACCAATTATTAGTGCAGCAGTTGTTAACTTCCATAAATTTTGGTTTAGTAGGCTAACCAACAGCAGTGTGCTATCCTGGTTCTTCAAACAGGGAGTTTTCCATGAAAAACTAATAGCATAATTAAAGACTAATCCTTCTTAGCTTTCGAATAGAGAATACTTCTATATAGGATTTTCTTTTTTCCCAGATCTTAAGTCTTTGCCAATTATATGCATTCAGCACACTGGAAATGAAAAACAGTGAAATATGTGTTATCCCTTAATGTCTAGGTAATGAACTAATTACCTAGCACATCTTTCCAGTATCACTTTTTGGAAAAGAGACTTACACAGTGGAACATTCAGAAGCCTTATATTCACTTGCTTAAGTGAAAGCAGAGCAGAGGAGATTCATTATTTAAAATAGTTAAAAGAAAGCTGTCATTTAAAACATCTGGTATTTTAAAACGTTCCAGGTTATGTTTCTGTTCTGTCAAAAAAATATTTTCTTACTTAGTGGAAGGCAAGAAATGTTTTTAATTTCCTACGTTAGTCCATAAGCCTTAGCCAAGCTGCTCATTTGTGGTGTTTTATAGAAAACCTGATATCCTTGGGAATACTTGCTGAAGAGCTGCTGTGCTGATGTCAGGATTTTTATTATACTAAGTACATTCATAATCTGTTAGTGTTCTTCTTTCTAGTCTTGTAGTACATGTTGCAAAACACTTAAAACTAAAATCCCCATTGATTATTACCAGTTAAGAAAATACCAATACCTGGTCTCAGTTCTTAATTTACACTAAACTAAATATATAGATTAATAGGAAAGTGTAATGGCTCTCTATGGACTGTGTTGCTTTTTAAACCTTTAGAATTCCATTTTATGTACTTTCTCTCTGTTTTGTGTGTTGTTGGTTTGTTGTTGTTGTTTTCTTCTAATTAGTTTAATATACAAGCTGTGTTTCTGAATATGTCTTGATTACTTCCAAAATTTCTGAAGCAATGCTTTCCTCTCATGCATTTTGTATTTTGAATATGCTTGACTGGCAGACTTTGAACATGTTCATTCGTTTAACCTTTCAACCACTGTAGTTGCAAATGACATCAAAATGCTGTAGCTCTGCTCAAAGAAGAGACAGTTTCGTACCCTTCATTGAGTTTGTGAGACTTAACCAGTGTAACTCTTTTGAATGATGGAAAATTTGTAAACTCCAGGCTGCCCTTGTCCCAGAATAGAATTATGCAGCTCTTGCTGAAACACATTTCCTAAGTGCAGATTTTCCAGTTTTTTGCAGGTTCATATTGATCCGATTTAGACCTGATTGGATTATCTGCAGCTGTGGCAGTATATTTCTATCAGAAACGCATGGGAGGGAGATACGCTGCATTCTTAACTGGATTCTGATACATCCTATGAATAAATTGCAGCTTCTTTCTGCTCCTCTTACACAGTCCAAAGGGCACTGTATATACAGCCTCAGCCCATAAGGATTCTGCCTCTTGCTTGAAATACTCCATCTAGTAGCACTTCAACTCTTTCACTGACAGTTCAGAATGGGTAAAAAAAATACCACATTTCACTGCTAAATAACATGTTAAAGCTGAGCAATTCATATCAGTCCCCCTGAAGTTTAATTGCTTTATAAGCATTAATCTGAGTTAAGCAAGTCTCACCAGCAGAACACTCCAGTGATTCTGACATTGGTGGTGTAGCAATTTATGGACCTCTGATGGTCCCAGATCATCCCCAGCAGCTGCAAAGATACTTCCAGACTAACAGTTAAAGCTGCTCTTGTTTCACATGATTCCTGTATTCCTTAAAGGAATAGAATAAAAGCTCTGTGTGTCATTTGACACAAAATAACTTCACTACTTCCATCTGCTTTTTCAATGCCTGCAGTTTTATTTCACGTACCTACCTACATCTAGAATGGTGGGCATGCATGCAGTAACTGTTCTTTGAATATTGCGTATAAATCAGGCCAAGTGGAATTTTTCTACAAACTTTTTTAAGAGGGCACTACCTGTTGCTGTCAAAATTAATGTCTCCTCACTGACACTTGTCTGTTAGGATTGTTCATTTCCCATGAATGTAGTTGAAGACATACAGCTTTACTGCATGTCAGCCACATCTACTAAATACCATATTTTTTTATAGCATCTGAAGGTTTTGTGTTTGCTCTTTTTAAAATACATCAATAAGATTTTTTTTTAATTTTTAGTTACATTGAAATTCTAGTGATGATAATGACGTTATAGTGATAATAATAGATATAATAATGTTTATTGAGGAGGTGTTATATGCCAACTTTGCTGTATTGCTAAAATAAGAATGATCTTTATCCCAGAAATAACTATTTTAGGTGCATCCTTTAGGGGAACTAAATGAAATATTAAAATTACACTTTACTGAATCCAATTTAGTGTTGTTTCCTCAGTCCCCTCACTTTTCAAGCTATTGGGACTATTTGCAGGATCAGCCAGATCAGACTTTAGTTGCCAATGTTTCAGAAAGGACATGATGATAGAAGATCAGGTGTGAAAATATTTGTAAGTGGAAATCTGTATTGGATTTTGATGTAGTTTTCAAATATTCTTGTGACTGAAGTAGCTGCATTGTTTTTTACCATTTCCTTTCTGCACAGGATAAGATGCAAATTCTGAGCAGTAGTTAAAGCAGAAAACCTTGTTACCAAATTTATGTAAATAATACATAAAATCCAAAATCAATATCCAATATCCAAATGCCCTGTATAATATCCACCCTTTTTATTTTCTGTTTGCACTATTGACACAAAATAGGCAATATAGTAAAATCTCTGTATGTAGTCATATCCTCAAATATGTCTGAAACAGAATATACTAAGTTCAACATACTTGAACTTAGTATTGTATTAGGTGGATTTTTCTTAATGACAATAGAAAAAGCAAGAAGTACAGATTCTTTTCTAGCCTGTTCTGGGATTGTTTTCAGCTCCATTAGGACAAAGCTAATGCCACACTTACTTTCTATTAAATCTTATTTTGAAGGTTAATTGGAACTTATTATAATGCATTAAAATTATTCCCCTGTGTGGAGAGGAATTTTTCACTGAGTGATGTAATCAAGATAAATGTTCTGTCATTTTGTCTCACCTGGTCTCTCCCAAATTATATAACATAGAAAATATGTCCGAAGAGAGGGAATTCTGTTGTATTTTGGGGACGTTACATTTTCAGTATGTCACTTAATATCTTTTATTAGAAGTAATTTTTATTTTAAAAGCAGAAGTTATTTTCTTGTATTTCCAGATTTATTTTAACTGCTTAGATTCAAGCATACAGTATCAACCAGATGTAAAATTCTGTGGTGCTCTCATCATGTGTTCTGAAACCTAATACAAAATCGTATTGGCTTTTAATAGTTTCTAATATAAAGATAAATTCTAGACATATCTGTAGGCCATATGATTAAATATTTATGCCTATATTAAGAAATACTGGGAAGCTTTTTATTTATTTATAATTTTGTATCTTTTCAAGTCATATTCTAGAACCAATGTCCTACAGACTGTTCAACTCTCAGAAGAGCTCCTAAAGGGCACAAGCACTAAAGCAGAGAAGCAGAACTCTTGTCTTACTTGATAAAGCTACCAATATCTACACCTACTACCAAAGAGGAGAATGTGTAACCTTTCCCTGTAATAGTAGTAAGGTCACGAGTTCTGTTGTGAAATACATATTAACTGGAGTAGATTGCTTACTGGTTTCAGAGGCATGAAGGAAAAGCCATTGGCAGTGAGAAAACCATGCAAGAGAAAATGCCTAACAGCCCAAGTAAGCAGGTTGTGAAAGAATTAAAAATAATTTTAAAGGAATTAATTCTGTTTAACTAGCATATTTCCAAAATTAAATGTTACCATTTTAGATACAAATTTCAAGCAGTCTCTTTTTACTTATCGATTTAATCTAATTAAGCCTGTTTAAATCAAGACAGCTAATAAAGGCTCAGATCCTTTGTCCTTTATTAGTTGTATTCTTAAACAGCTACAAAGCAACCCACAACCGTATGTCACATTGAGTAGTCACTTAGCATATTACTATATAAATAGTAAAGCTCATGAATTCTATATGAGGGAAAATTTCTTCTTAAGAAATATTGGAAGAGGTTTTGTTTTTGCCTACAAGCCTAAATAATAAAACATTTTTTTCTACACCACAGTTGCAGGATTCATATCAATACTGTATGTATACGCCTGTAGCTAGAAAGTAAGTAATTGAGAATAGTAGGGTTTCAATAAGGGATTTACTATGTTTTCATACCATTTTCCATTACTACATAATGTGAGTTACTGGAATAACAAAAAAGTATTCTAAATTATACTGTTAATAGGAGATAGAGTCTGATATCTGATGTTTTGAATATGTACAGACAAAGGCTGTAAAAAGTACCCTAAGAGCCTGTGTCAAACACTGAATTAAGTGAACCCGGTCACTTTAAAATCTCCCTGCTTACTTAGCAGGATGGGGAGGAGGAATAATAATATTAAAAAAAAAGGCTGCTTATTTTCTTTTTTTTTTTTTTTTTAGTATGAGATGGCACATTCATATTACATGACTTCTTGTACTAAATAGAACCCATAAATTCCATTTCAAATATGAAAAGCTATCATTTGCTGTGTGTTAAATTTTTATTCAGGATTGTAGAGTATTGAGAGAGATCAAGCAAAGACTCTAAATATTGTAACAATAACTTCTGATAGGAATGCTTCCCTTTTATATTTGTCTCAGCAGTCAATACTACACAACTTTTTGCTGTATATGTTGGGGGTTTTCTCTTGCATGCATAGTTTTTGGAGGAATAACCTCATTACCTATGCTGTTGAAAACTGAGCTTTTGTGAAAAGAATGGAGGCATTTTTCCTAGCAGTTTACACAGCTGACCATAAGCCAAGCATGGATCAGTACATCACATTCTGTAACTCCTGTGCGAAGTCTCTTATTGATTTGAGTTGACAGGGAAATGCCCATTGTTAAAACCCATCCACTGTTAGCAGAAATGTGGCATGAAACAGGTTGGACTTGTGATAGCTGCTGGCACTTTGAACGTTGTCTATTCAAATGTCAGATTAGTAAAGTACTTTGGGGTGGGGTTTTTTTGCACTGTGCTTAGCACAAGCTGGAAAAATCTAGTGCCATGGTCATTTCCTGCTGAGTCAGAATGCAGCAAAGCTCCTCCAACAGGAATGCAGTGGCCCACAGGAGATGGCTGCTTTCTGGTCTGTGCTGGGGAAGAGACTGCACTGTTTGGAAATGTAGAAATTATCAAAAAGCTTCTGTGACATTTGTGAAGGGAAGTATTTCAATATGTTTTTACAACTCTTCTTTCAGAGCACAGTTTATCTCTTCGGATGCTCTGCCTTTAGGTTGGGTTTTTTTAGTGAATTGCTAACATTTGTGACTATGTGGTTGCTAGAAGAGATAGCACTTCAGAGTGTTTAGCACATAATATTGAAAGAGGCTTAAAATCAACAACAGATCTGTAAAGATAACTGGATTATGTTACAGAAATAATTTTAGTAAATGAGATTTACCCAATATATTTCTCTAAACAGAAATCTCAACATATGGCTATTTCTATCCAAACTAGAGAAGTTGGACTCCTTCCTCTCTTTCAGAGAAAACAGACTGAAAAGTCTCCCAGCTGTATGCCTGCTCTACTAATTTTGTTTCCCTCCTTTCTACCAGTTTTTACCCATGTGGAGAAGAAAAGGCATTTCTTGTGTTCCCTGCAAGTGAACCTTTGCAAGAAGTTCTTTTTCATGGAAAGTAAGTTTCTCTATATTTATTTATCTATCTGTATTTTTTTCCTCCTCTTCTTTCCTAACTATGCTCAGCTTGTATTTAAAGGAAATTTTTAAAACCTTTGAAAATATCACATGTTGAGTAGGTCCATAGATGATATGGAAATTGCTGAGCTCATATATTAATTTTAGGTTATATATGTGAAATATCAGCAAATTCCCTCCACAGAAAAAAAAAAATAGTGTGAGAGATGGATGATAAAAGGTTGGTTTGATGAACTGGGCAAAGATGATCTTCCATTAGGGAAGAAAGGCACAAGTTTCCCATCTACTTTGCCCTGTCAGCATGACTGAGCTCCAATATTGAGAGTTTCATCTACAAGTAATTGCTTCTGGCCTCTCATAAGAACACTTAGTCTACACAGTGTTTGATAGATGAGTGCAAAGAAGGGCCATAAGATGTTGCACAGCCCATTCACCTTTCTTTCCATGCCTGGGAAGAATGTCTGCAGCTCCAGAGCAGTGATTAGTACAAAACCAATCAATGGCCAGTGGCCTGCTTGGGCTGATGATCCCCTGCACTCTGTCTGGCCATGTGTGGGGTCATACGTAAGAGCTTGCTATTACTGATTCAGTCTGGTCCTGTGGTCACCTCCTCTCGCCCTCAGGGGAGATTATTCCCCCTCATTCTGGGTCTGCCCTCCAGCAGTCACATGGAGCACTGTAGGGACTGCTTGTGTCTTCTGCCATCCAGAAGATGCCTCTCTGTCTTCAGCTTGCCTCCCTTTTTAGTGAAAGTTTCAAGTAGAGGAGTTCATAGGGTACAGGACGGGTGGCACGGGAGGAGAGGGAGTCAGAGCTCAAGCAGCAATAGGAATGATGGATTCACTCCTGCAGTGCTTAGTCAGGACTCTTACAAAAGGCAAGTGCTTGTCATAGGATAACAGATGTGCTTGTTCTTGAATAAATTGCAGTGGATACTGTCATCATTGGATCTGTCTAGTAGCTTATATTTTGTTCAGAAAGCTGCTGTGTGCTATATAATACTCATGGGAATGAAATATTCTACAATTGCATTGTGTTGATCCCATCAGATAGATTCTATGGAGGACAGGATAGCAGAAGGACTCTAGGTTTTGTAAAAATTAATTCATATGTTAAATGAAAGAATTATTATCTAGGAGAGCTGTTTATCTACGTAAACAATTGTCAGCCTGATTCTTTATTCAGTAAGAGATAAAGCTTTTCAAACAGATCACATAGAGTGAGTTCAGGACAGCAAAACATTGAATCATGGAGCAATTTATTTAGAAAGAATCTCCAGGAAAATCCAGTTCCTTTTGCTCAAAGCAGGGCTCAATTTCAAGGTAGAATGGCCTGACCAGGGTTGTATCCAGTCAAGGATATATGTAAGGTTGCATGTTTCATTTACATCTGTCTTGACATGTGTTTAGTGTTAGAGTACCTTGTGTACTGTTTGTTTTTCTAATCTGTAATTTACATTTCCCTAGTTACAACTTGTGTCTCTTGGTATCAAACAAGCAGGTGAGACAAGTCTAAGTTCAGGACATAAGAAGCAGTTTAAAGTCATGACAAATACCAGAATTAATAAAAATACACACAGTGCTTTAAAAATAAACATGGGACTTCACTTTGATCTCCACTCACTAAAAATTTTGTACTTGAAGTGAAAGAGGTTAGATTCATCATGACTGCCCCTGGATTTCAAGGTCAGAAATAACATGCAGGTTGCAGCTCAATATTTAAAATAGCCCAAATATTAATGGGGCACATAATAGGGACTTACTTTCTTGTGGCATCATAAATAGTGTGTCTTGAAAAGGAGGATAAAACATGGAACATATAGACACAATCTCTTTTTTCCTGCATTATATTGCTTTTAACACTCAACAAGTAGAAGTATGTGAATTGTGATATTTTTGGTGAGGCAGCAGGGTTCAGAGGGTCAGTAGTTAACCTCTTCCTTTCTTTAATTCCTTATCCTGCCTGCTTCTAGTAAATATTCACCTGGGAAGCATGCAAAAGACCAGCCAGAAAATCGCTGATATAGAGCAGAATTTGTTGGAAGGAGTAGCTGGCCATATTTCTCAAGAAATGCTTCATTTTCTCAAGAAATAGGAATAATTTGAAGCTAACTTTCTTTAAAAGCCTCAGTTTCCATATATTTTTAATAAGTCTCTAATTGGAGAACCTTTTAGTGTATGTGATATATATAATAGAGGGGCTTCATTAATTAAACCCAAAAAGGTATCAGTTCCCAGGAGAGAAAAAAAAAGAGCAGGAAAGTGGATATTGAGAAGGAAAAATTTCCATAAGAAATCAGGAAAGCAAAAAAGAGAGAGGAAGCATCTAAAAACATCATAGAGATGAGAGGGTAAAAAATGCATGAAAAGCATTAATAGGAACTAGTGATTAAATTTTAATTTTCAAAGGAAAGGATGTATAAATAACAAATAGTAATAAGCAGTATTCAGACTAAAACATGTAAGGAAAAATCCAATATCTAAAGTTAGCTGAAGAAAAAACAATAATATTTTATTACAGACAGACATTTTTTTCAGAGGCTCTGTGAAATGAGAAAGATGATAAAAGTTGCTATTTCTTGTACAATACATTATATTTAAAAAAAAAGACTTAGAAAAAAAATTGTAGAATAGTTCATGACACAAACTACAATAGGACGATCACTGTGGTCTGGAAATTGAGCTAATGATCCCAGTTTAGCAACTGTGACATTGCTAGTTCCAGAGACTTGTTATTCCTTGTATTAATGTCAAATTTTGGCACTTAAAGGAAGTGGAAAACACATTCAGTTTGAAAACTGTTTCAGGGGGAAGTGATCCATGTCTGAATAGAATTGGTTGGAAAGTGGGTTGGGTTTTGTAAAAAGCTGAAAATACTAATTAGAAGGGCAAACACTAAAATACCAAGGTTTTTCGAGTTGGAAGTTTTCAGAGAAAGGTCACAATTTTCCATGAGAAGCAGATGCATATTTTAGAAGATTTTTGGTTAATCAGGAATCTGGTTTTATGTTGTAGGACAACGTTTGCCCGCAGATTACTAACAGTACCTTGTTAGTAATCCTCATTCACCTCAGGTACAGAAGGTAAATGACACCCAAGATGTGGAAGTCCAAGTCCAGTGCTTTTTTTGTTTGGCCTCTTAATTTTACACCAGGTCTTTGCCTTCCTGTAGGCGGGCATTTCACTTTTTTTTGGTCCATTTTGTGATTTGTTCATCTTTGGAAAGTTAGCATCTTGTGACATTTATATCTACCTAAATGTCATCTAGAAGATGATATTTGGAATGAAATAAAAAGAGTAGTAGAATTTAATAAGGAGGCACACAGTGTAATGAAGAATGAAGGATAAATTGTAAGTTCTGTAAAAGATGTCCCTTTTGTATCTTAGAAGGTGTCTTGCTTGTATACTTTGAAAATTGTGGGTGGTCTTATGTTTGCTTTACCTGATGCCACAAACATGCCACAAAAATATCTACAGTACAAATAATAAAAAGTACAGTAAGGCAGAGATGAAAGCCTTTAGAGCACTAAAGACATAAATTGGAAGAGGCAGGAAAGGAGTTATTGAAGCAATTGAATGGGAAGGGGGCCATGTCTGTAACAATTCTTTGAGAAATACATGTGGTTTTTTCACTATGTTGTAATGTGTTTTTTGTTATTGCATTGTCTGATGTTTACATCTTCATTTTAAAATCCTGGAGGTGAGTTTTACAAATCATGTTGCTCATAGAAGTTATATATATACCTTTCTCATATCTCTCCATCTTCTCCTGGATATGCAGAAATGGAAAATACTTAAAGCACAGTAAGAACAAGAGGCCCATGAAAGAGACCTCATTGATGGTTGGCAGGTAAAATGTATTGACGGAGCACGTTACTTAAAAGAGTTGCTTCCTGCCTTGTCCTCAAAAAAAAAAGGAACAAAAATCTGAATGCTAGGAGTCAGTAGTAACTACCCAATGGAAAGGGAAAGAAATCACATATTTACTAAAACAAGTAGTCAAGAAATAAGTTTCTTGAAATAGGTTCTCATATTCAGTGTGGGTGATACTGATAATGCAAGAGGCAGCTAAACACAAGTGCTGACTTTACCCATCATTTGACTGTGGCCAATTCCTTGCTACTCTAGCAGTGAAAGAATAAGTTTGAAAACCTGCAAAATGCAGTTCTGCCCTCATTTCTGTGAGCAAGCATGTGCCTGTATTTGGAAGAAGTTTTTATCTTCTGGCAGATAAGAGCTGGTTTTGTAAATGCTGGTGATTATTGATCCCCAGAGCACATACTCCTGGTTAATGCTTCATTTATAATACATGTACTGTTTCCTGAAGTCATGTTACAGAATATGACAAGACATTTGTTTAAGTGAGGCAGATGCCTCTGGTGGCAAAACCACTGCACAGAGTGGCAGTGCAGCAGGGTAAGCGTGCCACAGACCTCTCCTTAGCTGAGGTGTGAAACAGCTGTCACAGCCGTGACACCCTTGAAAACCAGAGCATCTGGTGAGTGCCCTTGGAAGACACATTAGCCTTCACCCCAGCAGCCACATTTTGAAGGAGGCATTTGTTGCAAGCTAAAGAACTCTTTATTTTTTGTAATCGTATGTCCAGCAGCTGGGTGGAGAAGAAGAAATGGGCTGCTCCACAAATAGAAAAATTAACAATACCTAATTCATATTTGACCTAGATCCCCACATAACTCTTTGCAATAACCCTGGACCTCTTTCATACCCATTCCACGCCCCCAAACTTTTTATTTCCCCAGAGTTCCACCAGCTTCCCCCTGGGTTGCCCTCCTCTCTGGCTGAGCTACAAGGCAGCATGCTGCCCATTCAGAGCAGAGGTGCTGACCACCCATTGCCCTCCAGGATAACTGGTACTTATTATAAACATCTCTACCGAATTGCCACTGTTCATTTCTTTTTAGCAACTTAATTATCTTCAGTATTGCGGCCCCTCTGCTGATTTGTTTGAAATTGGACAGCAGGTTCACAAGTTACCAGGAAAGACCAAGAGCTCCAGGTGTCAAGTCTCATTTCCTGGGGAAACCAGAGTTTAAGTAAACGGTGACAGATCAGTGATTAGATTGCAGCTAATGCTGAAAACTTCATGGGCTGAGCCACTCAGAGCTTCAACTCTAAAATAAATCCGTGCAGCATGCTAACTTTCATTATCATGACTATTATATAGTCCTCGTATGCACAGAAAAAAGCTACCTTAGAGGTGGCTTTAGCAAAGGCAGTTGAGCTCATAAAAAGCAGAGCTTGTGTATTTCACTTGCTAAAGCCTTTCCTCTTGGTTTTCCTCTTTCCCTTTTCCCCTTCCCCTTTCCTTTCCTGTTTTTGCCTTTGCTTTCAACAAAAATTCCACTTTGGCTTTTTCAGATGGATACCTGGCTCAGAGTAAAGGACATGCAGTACACAATCCCTAGCAGAAGCTGAAAATGGATGATGTCTACTGATGCTATTCGATGATGTCATCTCCTCTTTTTCTGTTTGAGATGGGTGATAGGAAAATGTTCTAAAATAAGACTGAGTGACCTCTTCATCCCTTGACTTCTCTTTTCACAAGTCTAAAAACCGTCTGAAGAAATGACCACCCAGCTACCAGAGGAGTCTGTGGAGACCCAGAGCTCAGATGAGCTTGAGTGCAAGATCTGTTACAACCGCTATAACCTGCGGCAGAGAAAACCAAAAGTGCTGGAGTGTTGTCACAGAGTGTGTGCCAAATGCCTTTGCAAGATCATAGACTTTGGTGATTCCCCGCAAGGAGTCATAGTGTGCCCCTTCTGCAGGTTTGAGACGTGCCTGCCAGACGATGAGGTTAGTAGTCTTCCTGATGACAACAACATCCTTCTGAATTTAGCTTGTGGGGGAAAGGGAAAGAAGTGCCTACCGGACAACCCAACAGAACTGTTGCTGACTCCCAAAAGGCTGGCGTCTCTGGTTAGCCCTTCTCACACCTCTTCTAATTGCCTGGTTATAACAATCATGGAAGTACAAAGAGAAAGTCCCCAGACTCTGAACTCAACCCCTGTGGTGGAATTTTACAGGCCTACAAGTTTTGACTCTGTTGCAACTGTGTCCCACAACTGGACAGTGTGGAACTGCACATCTTTGCTCTTCCAGACCTCGATTCGGGTGCTAGTGTGGTTGCTAGGGTTGCTGTACTTTAGCTCCTTGCCTTTAGGGATTTATTTACTGGTATCCAAGAAAGTCACCCTTGGGGTTGTCTTTGTAAGCCTTGTTCCTTCGAGCCTTGTTATTCTCATGATTTATGGCTTTTGCCAGTGTGTTTGCCATGAAGTTCTAGACTGCATGTCATCTTGATAACAAATGCAGTAAAATAAGGTGTATTACCAGATGTGTAGCATAGTTGATTTATCCTGTTTTTGTATTCTTTGTATTCTTATTTATTCTTACTGCCCATCCCTCTAAATGGAAGCAGTGGCCCTAGTTACATGGTCCCTTTTTTTCCAACTGAATTTGACCCCCCCTCACCCCAAACTTTTTTGAGCTAAGAATTGGGAATAAAATCTACATGTTGGTTTTGAAGGGCTGAATTTTAGAAAGGGATAAAGCAAAATCGCCAAACTTGGTGCCTGCTGCTGCTGCCACTGTTCAAATGAGTAGGACTTTGCTTTTTATTGGCTTGATCAAGTCAGTTCAGGCTGTAGGATTCACTCAAGAAGAAATTACTGTAGCAGACACCTTCCAGGTGAAAGTACTGCATCTCTTCACCCAAAGCATCTCATGCTCTGAAATACCTGTTATTTATAATCCATCATCATTTATAGCAAATTACATCACTCTATTAGTTAATATTATAAGAAGAATAAAACAAACTACCAATTCTTTTAGTTCTTATAGCAAAAATACTTGTGGGAGGCCAACATTTTTTTTGAGTGTTAAAAACTTGTCTCCAGAACACTTTCCCCAAAGAGAAGCCCGTTTTTTCTTGTCACACAGTTGCAGCTCACTGTGAAATATTCCTGCTAATGAGTACTTCTGGGGACCCAGCCACCTGTTTGCTGTTCTCCAGGTGCACTTATTTCAGTGTACACACCTTAAGCTTCCCTCTGAGGGTTCAGTGCTCTTCAGATTTCTCTAGCTATGTTCTGTTACACTTATCCTCCCTCCCAGCATTTCCACCATCACTAGTGACATTTCCAAGCCACCAGTCCTTCCTAATGGATGACCAGCCTCATGCTCATGTACTCTCTGGTAGCTGTGCTGGAGAATGTGGCTTATGTGACTTTAGCTCTCAAGACAGACTTTTATTCCCAGCCACTAGGAAACAGATCTTCAATCACTAATAGAAATTCAAGGAAAAAAAAAAATGAAATGGCTAACTGGGGTTTTGTTTGGTTGGTTTTTTTTGGGTTTGGGGTTTTGTTCGTTTGTTTGTTTTTGTTCTGAGTTCACAGAATGAGCATTGTAAGGAGATATTGTGACTTTGGGAAGGTTTCTGTTTAAGGCATAGTCCTTCAAAATGTTTAATACTCTGAACTCCCCCTGTCACCACTGTGAGTTGATGGCAATCTAGATGTGGCAATTAGCATGTCTCCATTAGTGGAGCTCAGAGGAATTACTGATACTTTACCATTCCACAAATAGAACCAGGCCCTGTAAGGCTTGCTTGTATGTTGCATGGTTTAGGCTACTTTTTGAACTACTGGAAGAACACAAAAAATAAGTAATATTTAATGTTTATGTGTATAAATAGGTCTAGAAACACCACAGCTGCAAACTGGTTTTCTTGTGCACAGCAGAATGGAGTTCAGCACTGCAAGCCTGGTTTTTGGGTCTGGCACAAGATTTAGTCATTTCAGGGCAGTGTAAAAGGGAGAGAGGGGTTTGTTGCATGAAAATTGAATGTATGGCCTAACAATATACTCTTAGAGCAAACAGACTTTGGTAAGAATGAAAAAATGACAGTGGGAAAAGCAGAGCCTGTCAAGAGGGTTTGAAGTTAAGCTGGTTCAATTTTTGTGGATGGCAGAGGTAGAATCTTCAGTTTTATTCCTATTGCAAACAGAGAAAATGTGGAAATGTAAAGGTCCTGCTTTTCTTGACACTCATTTTATACTAGTGAGTATATATGTGTGTGTATGTACATATAGACACATATGTAAGAAGAACACTTACAGTGAAATTATAGTTTTCAAGTGTATGGAGTTATGGAGCTATGTATTGAATGATTAAAGGAAATGTTTCAGACTTTTCTGTAATGACAATAATTAAAGCTAAAATATTTTCAGAATTCCTAGAAAATACTATTCCTAAGTAATTGTTTTTAATGTTTGTGATAAAGCACACATAGTTAGAAGAGGAATCATCTCTAGTCAAGGTTTAACTCATCTATGAGCTAATAAATTTTAAGTATCCAACACTATTCATGTCAAAAAGAAAGAAAAACAGAAACCTGTGTGGTTTTATAGAGCTTCATAACTTTTGGAAAGATGTATTTGTAGTGTTTTGGGTTTATATGTTTTCGGATTTGTTCAATTTGTCTGAATATAGTGTCTCTAATAAAGGGCTAACAGAGGATATAGGTATTGCAAATGTGTGATATATATGAATTACCTCTGCACAACATGCTCTACAGTGCTACCTGTTGTCTTTTCCTTTTGATTTTCGGCTGATTATCTTAGCTCCAGCACCAGGTGTTTTGTACTCTGTTTTAAAGCAGAGCCTAATTGTAGCAAAATTACAGTGGTATCAGTTACACATCGCAGCACAAATTAATACACTTGTTGTTATACTTTTCTACTTTTCAGACTGCCAGCCCATTAAATTTATGCTGCTGTTTCAGGCTGTGCTGCAATACAAACTCAAAGATGCAAGCCTGCAAAAGCACATTGATTGTACAGCTATGCTGCCACTCAGCCAGAGCAGGCTATTGCAGCTTTGGGGTGATAAAATACCTATATGACTTATAATATGGCCATTGAGAATTGCTGGGAGATAAATCTCAATTATTTGTGGAAAAGCATTTTTGCTGTGTGACTGAGGCTAGAAGAACTTCAGTTATTACTCTTTCCTTATTTTTATTCTCTGCCATCTTTAGACTTTGAACTGGAAACTCTTGTGTCCTCTGCAGTGGACTAACTGTGCTGAAATCGATGTAAATGGGGCTAAAATCAAGACTTGCATGCTTCTCTGTCTGGTTTTCCTTCCTTTTCTCTGACTGTTTTTATCTCCTTGGAAAGTAATGGCTCCTGGGGTTATAAAATACTGCCTGCACACCAAGGCAATTCCCTTTCAGTGGGATTTATTCCTGCTATGCCCAGACATGACTCAACCAAGTACAAAGTGCTAGAAATCCATTACTACAGGATTAATTTAGTCCAAATGAGATTTTTTTTGTTTTGTTTTTGATTCCTGCTTATCCTGTGGATGCAGACTGTATCCTCACCAGCTGCTCATTTACAGTATGATATTATGGTATCCCCTGAGGGCTGGGGCAGGATGATGCAAGAGCAGCTGCTGGGCACAGCTTAGGAAGGATGTGCTGAGCTGGACCATCCTGTGAGCAGGACTCGGTGAGGGATGAAGCTCTGCAGGTGTGGCTTGAGCCCGGAGCCCAAAGGGCAATTAACAGAGTGTGGGTTAATAGAGGCTGTGGGTGCTTACATAGGATGTGGGGCTGGGGCTGGGCTGACTGAGAAGCTGAGCAAAGCAGAGAGGGCGTTTTGTCTATGCGTGGGACAAAGGGGCTGTGTTTTGAATAAATATTTTGAGGTAGAGCTGCTGCAAACAGTTTAATGTTTTTCTTACTGACCCTTCTGGGGTTTAAAATTAATTTGGTAATTAAATTAATTCACTACTGTTATTACAGTTGAGTACATTTACTTTCCAAATGGCAAAGTATTAAACTTCATTCTAATTTAAACAGATCCTTAGATTTGGGCATACTCCCACTGTTGTGTCAACTGTTCAAAGCTACAGGACTGACCGAAGTAAGGGCTGATGTCTTTGTCTTAGCTGTATTGATTACAGGCCCACAAAACTGTATGTGCTAATATAAAACACTCAAAATAGGCAAACTCTTGTCCTGATCACATTATTGGCAAACTTTAGGGTTGCCAGTATTTTACAATGTGCCCAAAAATAGACTCTTCCAAACAGACTGGATTACCTGAAGATACAGATAAGTTGGTCAGCGCATGATGCTGATAAGGCCAAGGTCATGGCCTTGATCCCTGTATGGACCATTCACTTAAAATTTGGACTCAATGATCCTTGTGGGTCCCTTCCAGCTCAGAGAGTTCTCTGTTTCTGTGGAGTCCAGCAGCACACAGCCAGACAGACAAGCACAGAACAGGAAAACACAGCTTTCCACCTAAGTGGCTGCACTTCAACCTGAGGAAGAGGAACTGAGGAGGTTCACAGGAAGGTGGATGATGTTTTTGAGGGAGTTCCTTGTTACTGGGTACAGGGCCATTGTTTCTCCTAATTTTAACCAGTTCTAGTGGTAGATTCAACCCAGTATTCCTCTTATTTTTCTGCCCCCTCTCATGAAACAAGTCTACATGAAACTGTGCATAAACAGTATTTTGAAATGAAGCAATCTTTTCTACTACACTGAGTTTGCAGCCCAGTCCAGCACAGCAAGGCTAGTACTGAAAATATGGCAAATTGCAGCCAGGGTGCGAGAGTGAACAGGGTGCAGTGGGTAAAGAGCAGCATGTTGCTAAAACAGTTTTGATGTCAAAGCAAAGAAAACATGAGGCTATTTCCTGCCTTGTCTTGGCTGGTTCAACATTACTGAGAGTCTGTCCCAAGCCTGAGGGCCACCGTGGCTCAACACCCACCCCTGCATTACCTCTGGGACAGTTCACTTCAGCTGTGCATCTTGATTTCTTGTACAGGAGTTCTACATCATAATTTCATCTTCCTGCATGGATGATGGGTGGAGTGAAAGATCCACAGTGTTACACTCTTAAACATTTTGACTATCCTAAGATTTCTCAGGGTTGGGTTTTTTTCCATTTCTTCATGTTCATTTCTACAAAGATTGCACTTTAAATAGAGTAGTGCCTTCAAGGATTAAAGAAAAAAAAAAAGAAAGAAAAAACGTGGGGAAGAAGAACTGAGAATTTTGAAATTATTTTAAGATATTCAAAGTGATAGAAAGAGACTGAGAGTCTTTTTACTTTCATACTAGCAGACTAGATGTTATCCTTTGAGTGACATCAGTAAATATTTAGTGCTGGAGATTCCCAAGGGAGTTGATAAGTCTGCCAGACCTTAGGCACAGACCCCATACTCCCCTACTTTTCTGTAAAGCACCATTGTTGCCTCTGCATCAGCCACCTCTGTCAAAGTTGAACCATCACAGTTCACAAAGAGTTCAGGAACAAAGAATAAATCCCCAGTCTGGGGACCGTAAATCATCTTTTTAGAGACACGTGTGACAGTAGCAAAGCTTTCAGTGTTAGACCTTAACAAAGAGAAGTCATCTTGCAGCCTGAATTGCTAGCATAAATTTAATTTTAAATCAAGTTTCATTGTGCTGGGCAATGGTACAACTGGTAAACGTGGGGTTTTTTTGTTTTTCTGCCTTTTGCTATACAAATGTGGTTTGCATTTTAAAAAATGTGTTAAATTGTAGAAATCAGAGATGGATAGGAAGAAGTCTAATAAGTAATTGTATCCATTTCCTCTGCCCCTGTAGAGATGAATGCTTTGTCTAGTCTGGTTTTAAATATCTAAAGTGATGAGGCCTCCACCTCTTCCCACAAGGGATTTTTCAGCCATTTAATAGGCTTCTTTGTTAGGAAATACTTACCTCATACTGATCCCATTTTTTTTTCTTCTGCATAATGTAGTCCCTTTCTTCTGTGCCCACTATTTTAACTTTTATGAAATCCAGGAAATGTATCATATTTATCCATTTCATACTGTAGCTGAATAATTCATAGTCCTTGTTGTTCAAGTAACAGAAGAGATAAGCAACCAGTAGCTGAACAGCTAATACTTCTCTGAGATGGTGTACTGTGTACCAGAGGGCATATTTCCTGGCAAGTCCTGGCTGACACTCTTTCTGCATTAGGGAGTGAAAAATGTCAAGAATGTCAAGTGAAACTGAAGAAATGCATCTTCCCAAGTGCATGCATGGCAATATTACTGAAATTTCAAGAGGTGCTGAGCCTACTTCTTTGGATAGAGCTTTTCTTTCTAAAAGTGGATGATTTTATTAGAAGTACGCTTTCAAAAAGCATTTTAATTTTCTTTTCATAAGCAAACCTCTAGATGAAAACCACACTATGTCAAAACTCTTTAACTTGTTGAGAGACAAGGCTGGATTGATTGCCACTCACTGCTAAGCACTTTTTGCTGACAGCTTAGCTCAGAAGAAAAAATTAATCCAGCATTACAGAGTTTGAAAAGATGCCTTTGCAACTGTGTCACTGGAATCAGATATGTGCACGAAAAAATGACTCATGTCTTGACAACAGTAACTGCATTTCTGATTTAATTACAACATATTAGATAATCCTCTGCCTCACTCAAAGGACAAGAAGGAGCAGTGTGACTAAGGCAATCCTAGGTGGACAGCTAGATTTTCTGTGGTTTTGCATTCAAAAGCTTCTTTAAAAAAGCGGTGCTATGCTTTATGCTGACCCTGGGCCAGGTGGGAGGTCTGCTGGGTCTCTCTAACCTCAGAGCTGTAGTGGATGCACATAACAAAGTTATATGAACAGCCCACATGGATGTAGAGCTCCTCATATACTTCCTAATATATGGCAATCCGCAGTTTGGAGATCTCTTGAGCTGGAGGTTGTGTCTGTGGGTTTGATCCTTGCCTATGGAACTTCTTTGGATTCCTTGAAATGTTGTGTTTAACCCACTTACAGCCCTGGCAACTATAAATTCCCACAGCATGGAGTCCCACAATTGAATTCTATACTTGGTGGAAAAGGTCTGCTTGTCTTGAAAACCCCTGAGATACTTGTTACATCTGCCCTACTTATTCCAATAAGGAAAGCAGTTCTGAGGTATGATGGCACATTGTTTCCTCTACACTCCTCAGAACTTCATCTATCCTTGGAGATGTTAACATCAAGGTTTTATCCCTCATGCTTCTCCTTGGCTGCCTTTTGTCCAAGCTGAACATCCTAGTCTTTGATCTCTCCTCAGGCAGCAGGTTTTCCATGCTCACCACCAGCCACTGCACTTGCCTGAGCCTTTTCTACTGTTTCTTCTTTTTTATTCTGAGGTGGGATGAAGCATTTAGAAATAGATTCTAATTAGTGCCATTTGTTGATAAGCCATGTGACCACATGAGGCACCTGTGCTCCTACGGCCGTAGGAATCACTTTGTCATTTTTCTTGGTCCTGACAGTACATCTGAGGTGTTACACTTTATTGTTGGTTTATGTGCTATGTGGATGTGCACTAATAAACTTGTTAACGTGTATTTATCCTGTGCATTCTAACATCCTTGTTTGAATTGTCTGGTTCATGTGGGGGAAGAAGACAGTAGATTCCAGAGAATGTTTAATTTGATCTTGGCAGAGACTGTATGGATTTTAGCTCTGTTAAGCACATGGCCTGACATTGCTGGACTGAGCAGCCACTCATCATCTTTCTCTGCCTCAGTGGTGGCACCTACCTCATCCACTTGCTGCAGCCATCCCAAACTACAGCCTAGAGCTTTTTTTATTGTAAGAATACATTTTTCTTTTAAACACTTTCACTGAATTTTTTATTTCCTTAAGACTCGTGGCCTTCTTCATCTCCTTCTTTCTTCATTCCAAGAAGAGGAGGTGCTCTCAGACAAAATTATTAATAATGATGCTGTTTAGACAGTGAGCCCATTACATTGGGTTCTTCATATTGCCCAGTAGGGCAAAAGTTTGGGATCTCTTCCTTCAGATGTCCTTCCAAATATAAGCAGGAACCTCAGCATCTTGCTGTCCTGGGCCTCACAGAAGGCTCCTTGCAGCCCTTGGAGGTCTTCACGCTGATGCTCTTCACATCAGTGTCCCATCTTTTTGTTAGAAAAACTCAGTGACTCTAAGGAAACATTATTGCATTAAAACTAGATAGAGCTTATTTTCTCTCAGCAAAGAATGAAATTCTGAGGCTGAAACTTCTTGGGGCACTTTCAGGGTCAGCTGCAAATCTCTAATGACTTTTTTGTTTGTTTTAGTAATTAAACACAATAATAAAGTCAGGCCAGTGAGGCTGCATGAATCATGCAGGTAGTTGATGAAATTTCACAAGTAGGTGCTGAAAATGTGTTTGTGGGGGAAAGGGGTTTTAAAAAAATAAGAAAATGGAGAAAAAGGTGTGATCACACAATAGGGCTTGGGTGGAGAGGGCAAACAACTGTAGCTCTTCTACAAGAGATTGCAGAAATAATGCATAAAGGCAAGTAGAATGTGAAGAATGTGTGTGTACGCTTCAGTGAATTATGGACACATTGTAGAGTGAAATTCTCAATCCAATGAACTTGAAAAAAGGAAGTTTTAATCAAATATTGCTTTACTTTTTACTTTGTCACCAAAAATCCATAGGTTTTGAATTCCAGATCAATTTGAGGCTTACCAAGTGTAACATGAGTTTTATGAGAGGAGTTTGGCTGCTGTAACTTTGCCTTCTTTAACTGTCTTTTTTAGATTTAGTGTGGGAACTTCTTTTTGTTTCTGTTTATTTCATGAGTGGAACGATGAAATCTACCATAATCTTGCAGACAAGGAAGCTATGACATGGTAGCAAATTGCAAAAATATAACCATTCCTATCTGAAATAATGAAGTACTAATGTAAAAGCAATTGTTTCATGCAATAAAACTTTTTCAGTAAAGCTTTGTCATGATAAACATATTTCTTGATGTCTGGGTTTGAAGGTCTTTCAGATTTTATTCCTGTTATTCATTGGAACAGTTTTAAAAATAGACTGAAGGTGAGTATGTGATAGCATTTCACGGTGTTTTAACCAAATAAACAAAATAATTTTGTTTACTGCACAAGTATGTAAAGTGTTTTGTGCAAAGGAAGAATGCAGAAAAACTAAATGAAAGCTCAACAGATTTCTAGATGATCACTTCACCATGTATTTTTAAAGTAAAATGACAGCATGTATGAGGGAGCATTCCAGGTAGCAGCCAGAAAGTAATTTGCAGCATGTACTTTGCATTGGAGTCCTACATTTCCTGGCCTTCCAACTGGCTGATATTAAAAACACAGGGCTGATTCCTGGTTTAGAGAAGGATGTTCTTGCCTGGAGACCCTTAGTCCAGGCACCTCTAAAGCCTGAGTGCACCAGTGTTAGCTGCTTTGGAGGCTGCGAGCTGCAGGTTGTCCCTCGCGTTGTCAGAGCAGGGTCGGTGGCGCCCGGCCGCAGGGGACACGGATGTGATTTGCACCCACCTGCACAGGGAAATGGAGCTGCTCAGTGAACACACACTCCCCTGGCATGAATTATTCCTTCTTTCAGCGGGACTGCAAGGAGTAAGTGTGTTGTGTAACTCTGCTGGCTTCAGGTGCAGCTAGACCATAAAGGAGTGCAACTCTCAGGGGTGCGGTATGTGATCGTGTAGAAGTGGGTAGAACAGGAAGATTTATTCACATTAGCCGGTATGTGGCCACTGGTGTAATTTGCATTTTGAATGGATGAGACTTTGGTTTAGTGATGGCTAGATATAAAACTCATGCAGTGCTTCTTTATTTTTTAAATTGCAAAACCCTCCCTGCCATGCTTTGCCTCCTTTTCCTCTGTTAAGCCAAGGGATGGCCCAGAACTGATCAGCTTTCTGATATCCAAATCGCATGAGCCTCTAAGCTGGCAGATATTCGAACCCTGGATTGTAGGCCAAACCCACGGTGAGCTGAAAGTAACCAATCCTTGGAAAAGACGGAGGTGTACTGTCTATTCCTCTTTCTAGTGTAGAAATAAAAGCTCAGATTAAAATGTAGTCATTTATTTGTTGTTCCATGGTAAGTTCAAATACAAAGTTTCTTTTCAACTTCATTTTTACCACCTCAGAATTTCATATATTTCTCCTGGTTTTTCCTGACAAAACTTTATGCATAGGTTTAGCAAATCAGGTGCAGTACATAAAAAAAGAGAGAGAATGTGATCTTCACTTGCAAGTTCTTTGTTTCTTTATTGAACAGTACTCATAAAAGCAGCATTAAAAATGAATTGGGAAAACAGGCAGCATTGTTAGATATCCTTACTGAACTTTTAGCACTTAGCCAGCATTGCTGGAACCTCCAAAGAGGAAAATAAATGAAGTTTAGATCAATACCCTTGATATGTGAAGGCTAAAAGTCAGCTCTCTCCCTCCTCAAACACAGAAAATAGCAGCAGCTGCTGATGCATCGCAAAGGGATGCAAACTTGCTCCTCTTGCCATTGACACTTTTGTTTGAAAGGTGAATTATCTGATGGTTAGTTTTGCTGGAGGCGTTGGTGTTTTGACCTGGGAATATGCCTCTGGCAGGAGCAGGGGAGTGCACCTCAACATCACCTGGTTGTCCATCCCTATAGCAACAAGGGGTGGGGAGGGCTGGGAACACTGTGACTCCCAGACCTTGAAGGATGACTTTAGAGAGAAGCATTTAGAGATGCTTCTTGAAGGATGTTACCTGCCAGCTGTGGCTGCTTGTCTGAAACGTGAATCATGGCTGTCTCCTTGACCAAGGCGATACAGCTGAACCATGTGGTGCCAGACACCTCTGGGAAATCCTACAGTGCAAATAGAGATGGCTTCAAAGGGAGAGGTGGGAGGAAGAGCCTTGTGTGTATCTTTACACAGCAGCAAGGGAAGCAGTCCTGTGTTCCTGTTAACAAGAAGAGAGATGGTGCATTTCATTCCCAGCACTGCATGTGACTGCCTGGTACCCATGGCTTGTGCTGCAGGAAGCATTCTGCCCCGCTGCAGCGCCCTGCACTGCTGGTGCAGCACGGACTCGCATTGCCTGTGCAGCTTTATCCTCTTCCACACTGCCCAGCCATTGAAGCTGGAGGGCAGTTGCACCTGGGCACTGGCACAGCCAGCACCTCCTCCCATCCTGTCCCCACGGCCTGCACACACCTGGCACTGGGCACACACAGCCCCTCCTCTTCCAGACACCAGCACCATGACTGGCCTTGCATGTCCCTCTCCCAGCTCTCTGCTGCACCTACCTGCCTCACTGCTGGGTGTCTTTAAGGTTGTATTGGATTGGAGCAGATTTATCTAAAATGAGAAGGATTATTCTTAGAGAGAAAAAAGTCTTTGCAATTTTGGCATATATGGAGGCTTTAGGTTTCTGAACATCATAAAGTGAGTAGAGTAAGGTACATGTCCCGTGTCATCTCTGCAGGTGGCTGTCCCAGCAGCCTGTGCCACAGGTGCTGCTCTTCCTTATGAGTGCACCCTCAGACTACAAGAAAAGCTCCCTCAGACCTCCTTGCATGTTGGTCAGTGGTGGTTTCCAAACCCACACAGAATAAACAGGGTAACGTGGATGCCTTGCTACTTAGAAAGCATAGGGCAGCATCCCTGGGGAAGCGAAGGATGGAGTGGGGGAGCAGGAGTGGGGGCCCCCAGAGGGGACAGTGATGTGTCATGAGCAGGGAAGGCTGTGTGGTGGGGAGGTGAAACCAGGAGGTGGAGGCTAATGAAAACTCAAGCCCAATCCTGAACTGAAAATCCTGAACTGAAAGACTCTTTATGCATCAGTCTTTCTTAAGGAAAATTTGTGAGCAAATGGCTCGTGAAATTAATACCAGTGACAGGTAAAATTGGGCAAGAAAAAGTAAACCACCACTGGTTAGCTTGGAGACTTTCCAGTCAGGCATGTCAGATGAGTTTTTCCTAGGCTAAAAATCCTGCTAAAGCTGTGGCCCTCTTTAAAAATATAGGAAGAATAGAAGAAATACCAGGAAGAAGGGAAAAGACAGTATGTTTATATTTTTCAAAGAGGAGTGGGTAGGAGCAGGGAATTAGTGACTGGTCAGCTCTCTGCAGTTCTCTGTGGTTCCCCTGATCAAGCCACTTTTCTGCTTGAAGGTAGGTGCAGGACTACCCATTGCTCCCACTATGACTGTGTCTCTGAATGATTGAAAAATTCCATATTTGTTAAGGTATAGGAAAAATCCAAGGTGAAGGTAAAAGCATAAAGGGAAAAATCTACTATAAAAAATACACTGTGGGAGTTGCATGCCTCTGAATCACCTAGGATTCATTTAATAACCAATTGTTTCAGTAGAACAGTAGTAAAAGAAATTTCCTATTGACACGGGTTTACTTCAACAGCTGCCAAGTACAAATCAAGGAATATTTACTTTGGTGCCTTTGTCTGACAGAGAAGGATTGTTTCTGGCAAGCACTTTATTTTGTATTAAGATATCAGTCAAAACAAACAAGAATGTGAAAATTGCATTTCAAAAGTAATCTAAAGCCACCATGCAGAGTCTCAAACATTAAAGGACACAGTGAGGGTAGGTGTGTTGGTATATTCAAAGAATGGCAATGTATTTGCCTCTTTTAAGTTCTTGATGTGAGTGAAACTCTTCTTGATCCATGGATCTATTCTTTCAGCACAGAGAATAGTGCTCAGACTTTACAATGGAAATGAGTGTTTCTCACTGCACCTGGCTATCCCAAAACACAAACAGTAATTTTTTTTTTTTTTTTTTTTTTTTTTTTTTTTTTTTTTTTTTTTTTTTTTTTTTTGTAAAGAAACAGTAATATTTTTGTAAAAAAAATTTGATAGGTAATTTTGCTGCAGTCAAGTCAGAAGTAACTCTTGTATTTCCGCCATCAAATACCAGAAGGGTTAGAGAAAAGGGAAAACAGCAGATCAAAGCAGTGTCATTAATATATTTACAATCCTTTCCAGTTAACAATTTATCTACTGCATACAGCAAACAGCAAGTTAAAAATACTTCAGGTATATAATTTCTTCTTTCAGCTTTACATAGTTTTCTTAACACTACTATTGAAAGAGATTTTCCTGAGTGGTTTTTTTTTCCAGTTGCTTTGCTGTACCACTTCACCTTTGAAATCTTCAAGCTGACAAAATCTTTGGTAGTTCAGTGTGCCAGAAGCTCTTGCTGTTAGTCCCGCTACAGCATCCTAAGTGCAAAACAGAGATGATAGCTCATGTTCAAAGAGCACAGACAGAGGTAGGACCAGTGATCTATCTGAGCTCTGTTACAGAGTGAAGCCTTTCTGGGAATGCTGCTGGCTTACAGAGAACAAAAATTTAAAATAGCGTATCAAGAGTGCTCCCCAAAACAAGGGAGGGGCTTACAACTTCTTTGGGTGTGAAAAGCTGTACACTCCATCTATCCTCAGGCACAGCACCACACCAAGATGTGCCTGACATCACAGTATGTGAAGTGCCTGATGTCACTGAAGTCACTGATGGGGTTTTCTCCTTTCTTTTCTGTGGGTAGGGGAATGAGTGTATAGGATGCCTCCTACATCTAGTGGATGACAATGAAAATCCACCAGCATGCTTCAAAAAACATAAACATTGTTTATGATTGTCATAATGTTAAAGGTGACACAGTCAAAGAAATGCACCTTACAGCTGCAGCAGCAAGGGGTGAAGAATGAAGATGGAGGATGGCAAAGTGCATTCCCAAAGAAGCTTGTTGGATCCCAGAAGAAGGTGCAAGGGAAGCTCTGCCTGCCACACAGGTGAGTCCCACTCCTACCTGAAACTTCCATGGTGCTGGAAAAGGAACCTCAACAAATTGTCTTGGGTAAACTTCCAGTTACCATAAACCATGGGGTGCATGAATGGTAAATCTATAAACCCAGCACTCAGGAAAGTATCTTAGAGAAGGCAGCAGAGAGGTAATTTAGATTTGCTGAGGGGACCTGCTGTTCTAGTGTGATCACCTAAGGAGGTTTCCCAACCTGGAAATCTCTGATGTTTGCCTCCCCACCCCTGTATCAAGCAGTTACAGCTCAATGGACACAAGGATGATTGGCTGAAGCTACGTCATTGCTCACCAGAATGGGGCCATCTCTGAGCCAGAAGTGGTGGAAAAACAGGAAGCACAAAAGCTGCAGCATGATGCAGCAGCACACACGTACGAATGCTGCATTGCAAAGTGATGCAATTTAGGATCAGAGACTTGTACTGTACAAGCTGAGGCAGTAAATCAGTGAGGGCAGCACTGTAACAGCACTGTAACTCTCTGAAAGCTTCCCACTGCAGTGTCACAACATCCATCTGACACAGGTATTCCACTGTGTCAGATGGATCACTCTTTCCTGATTCAGTCCCACAGATAAGTCCTGGACCTTACTGATAATGGTGATTCTTGAGCCTATGCTGTCCTTTCAGCTCACCCTGAAACTGCAAAGAGAAATGGAAAGGAGGTGGAGACAGATTTGAGTCCTGGGAGTCTTCATGGGTGAGTCCTCCTGCAGCAAGGATGGTCCCTGTTAAGCGCTGAGCTTTTCTATCTTTCTAAATTACTTTGCTAAATAGGTCCACGTGCCCTGCCACTGCTCTCAGGCAAACGGTGCCGTGCATTGGTCAGCATTATTGAAGGCCCACAGCAGAATCTAGAGAGGTGTCAGAGTTGGGGTTTGCACATAAGGTAATCCTGCCACTGGCCTCCAGCTGTCTTTACTTTGATGAGCTCCTCTTATGCTTCTAATTTGTTGCTCAGCTTACAAAACCAGTAACTTCCTGTTAAAACTGGTATCCCTTGCCATCTTTCTAAAATACAATTAGAAATACTACAAATAAAAGGCAGGGAAATCACAATTTTATAGAACCAGATCAGCCCTGAATCTTCACACTAGCCTCTCCATAGGGCCTGACTACACATGAATAAAACTGGCCTCTTTTTATTGGATTCGTTTTGGAGAGAAGTGTGGTTTACATTATAAGATTCGTGTTAGTGAGGTGACTCTGAATTCTCATTTGCCTTGCTCAGAAGGGGTTTAAAATTAAGATTGTATCCTTGTGGCTCTAAGTCAAGAAAATATTCATGTGTGTGCTGCTGTAAGAAATGGGGTCTTAGCACATGCTACTGTCATGCATATGATTAGGAAATCTATTTTTAGACAGAGGTGAATTCAAACAGCATGCTAAACCCTGTCTTGAACTGGGACACAGTAGATAGCATTAACCTCGCTAGATTTCCGTACTGGCATTCAGTTTACTTAAGCCATTTGAACCACTAGCAAAAAGAAAAAAAACATATGGTATTAAAACTTTGCTAGCAATGGTGTTTGTGTATACTGTAAATGTGTCATCAGTTGCCTTTTGATAGTGTTTGTAACACTGAACTGTTAATTACAGTCTTGTGTAACCTTGAATTAGTAATTACAGTTTGGTATCATCTAACTCGGTTTTTTTTATTATTTGTATTTATTTTACTAAATTTGCTGGTGTTGTATAAGCTTTTCATTAGTACTGGTCGCTGTTGACATCAAAATTAGTAAGTAAATTTAGCACAATACACTAATGTGCAAATAGAATCCTTCTTAATGAGTCTTTGGGGGATTTTTTAGATCGTCCCTTTTTTCCCTCCTTAAGACTACAGCAGTAATACAAAGTATTGCATCTTTACCTTCCACAGGTGCTGACTGCCTTCATGCATTCTTGCAGCCTTCTGCTGTGTTTCCACAGCAGCAGCAATCTTCATGGTTCATACAATAAAATGATTAAGTAAACTGTCATAATATTATGGTAAGATAAATCCATCTACCTGGCCACAGTTCATTTGCATTTTATAAATCATCAACAAATTTTATACAGAATGTGAAAACAAAATGCTTTTGACAAGAGATGGAGACGATTTTGAAGTTCTTTATTAGTGTGGACAATGGTAACAGAAGAGGTGTAAATCACTGATATGATTTACATATCATATCCTGCTCATTATGGAGATCTTTAAAGATAGTAATAGACACATTTGCAGCACTTAGCATTGTTTAAATCAGCTCAAATAGAAATCAACACATAGATTTCTGTGACATTCTGTCTTAGGTGCTTAGAATGAAAATGATAGAGAATGAGGAGCTGAACAAAAGGTGGTTACCTAACCTCTCTGAGTCCTGAAAGCCTGTAAATTGCAGGTTATTACAGTACCTAAATGATAGGAATATTTTTGATAAAAACTTTTTTCTACCTCACTGAAAAGCCACAGATCAAAAAGCAATGCTGGAGCATAGGGGATCAAAGCCAATTTAGGCTGGCTGCTTTGTTTATTTTTATGTCTCTGCATTTTCAAAAAGGGTTCTAATTGTTTCTTGAAATGCTCCTGCCTTTAGCTCTATACTTCTGAATTCAGTTTATTTTAGGAATTTGGTCTGGTTCATTTACCAATTTAACAGCAAACTCCCAGATAAAAACAAAATGCAGGATGCAACAGTAGCTCTGTATTTCCAGAACATATAATCAATACAATTCTTAGAAAAAGGAGAAGAATGTATTTTTCTAAAAAGAAAAGGGAATTATAAACAGGAAAACCACACCAAGCTAAAAGTGAGTAAGTTTGAGCTGGGTGTTATTCTGTGTTTTCAGGTCCCTTGGGAGTGAAGAAGAGAAGAATCATGTTACCAAACAGCAGGGTCTGGTCCCATTTGAACACAACATTTATACCAGTTATCACAAATGTCTACGAAGACTGATCATGTGTATGTGTTCAGTGATAAAATACAGGTTTCAAAGGTATGGGATCTACTGAAATAAATCACAGCTTCATTTCACATATCATTTGAAATTACTGACTGCAAGATTCCAGTCACTGGCAAGTTTCTGTGCTCTGTGGCATCTTTGGAGTTCCAGTAGTGTAACTGAGGTGAGCTTACAGTTTCTTTTCAGCACTAGGCAGAAAGCCATTGCTGTCACTACCTTCATGTTATTCCATCAGCTCCCATTTCTTTGTGTCACCAATATTCCTGACCCCCCTGACCACCTTCTCAGAAGCTGGACCAATCCTGCCTGCTAGCAGAACACACATATAGGCCTCCAGAGCTGTTAATTATTTGGTCATTTTTCATATGCCTGATGAAAAAACTTGTATCAATTCACCCCCTAAGAAGTCAGCTCAGCAAAGCCATTTGAACCACACCCACTCTTCCAAGATAGATTAATTTGGAGGCAACTTCATCTTGTATTTCAGATTCCCAGCTCTACCTTTATTTTTTGTTTAAATTACTGGTTTTTTAAAAAATCTTACTGAAAAGAATTGTATCACAGAGAATCCAAAGTCACAGAAACTTCTGCAGAAACAGGGATGGGACTTGTAGGAGCACCTACACTGCAGGGAGAGGCAGTATGTGATGGA
Organism: Phylloscopus collybita; assembly: GCA_027886175.1. Classification (NCBI taxonomy): domain Eukaryota; kingdom Metazoa; phylum Chordata; class Aves; order Passeriformes; family Phylloscopidae; genus Phylloscopus; species Phylloscopus collybita. The sequence goes on from JAJNNQ010000075.1 coordinate 90,536,220, forward strand.
AGAGCTGGAACAGAAACTGGGGTCATTATCTTGCATTACTGTGCAGGAAGATGGAATCAAACTCACATAAACACCTGATGGAAAAACAACAACAGAGAGAAGAGGCTAATGATAGGCATGAATTTGAACCATGGTTATCTGCAGAGCTAACAAAAGCCATTTCTTAAATGGAAAAGAGGAAATACTTCATATAAAGACCACTGAAAAATCTGTGCAATTAGCTTCTCAGCACAGATGTTACTCAATTGAATTCAAATTAGGGAGTACCAACTCCCAAGCTTGCTAAGATTCATCTGAATTTGAAGTATAAGATTCAAATGTAGATGATCAAACAACAGCATGATTTATCTGTTAGATGTATCAAAAGAACTGAGCCTGGGGTTTGAATGCACACGTGGCTTTAAGCCACTTTGTACGACATGGAATTTCTGCTCTCTCTGATCATTTCTTCATCTTTCTTTTTCATTTTTTAAAAGATTTCTTTTTGTGTCATGAGCAAAGTACACTGCTCATTCATAAGGGAATTGCTCAAATCCCAAGTTCTTCTTTATTTCTGATTTCGTCTGTGAGAATGTTTTACTCAACTCCTTCCCATTCTGGAGAAAGGAGCCATGTGGAGATTCCTGCTGTCTACTCCAGCTGGCCCTGGATCAGCCATGATCCAAGCCTTAAACTCTCCCCTCCTGCTCTGCTCTCAGCTTGCCACTCTCAGAAATGGCCAAGCATATTCCACAAAGATGTGCACCACTTTGATTCCTACCACTTTGACAATACAGCTTCTTCTCCCAAGATTTTCCCCTGACATAATTCTGTGTACAGAGGGCATTAGGAATGCATTAGTGTTACAAAGTGTTCTTCCTGAGACAGCTGTGGAAAGTACTTTTTAAACATATAATGCTGTGTTTCTGAATTGTAGAAAATTAGTGTGTTTTCCCCTAAGTATTTGATTATCTGTGTAAAAAATGCTGCTTCTCTTCTTTAGTGTCTTAAGGAACAAATGCCTTTCTTCACGATAATTATTTATTATAAACAGGACTTTCCAGCGCATTAGAGAAGATGAGAAAACAAACTTGGACCAGATGTTAGTCACACTGTTTAATGCATTATTGGAAGGTACTCAGATCTCGTGGTCGATGGCTGTGGCTTGATACAATCTTGTATACGATGGCTGTCATATAAAAAGCTAGGCAAAAGAGAAACTAGCAAGCTTTCAAACCAACATGAAAATAGAATTGAATTGTCCAAATGTGCAGCTCTGGTATTCTATTTTCTTATGTAGTCTGATAGGCTCCACTCTGTTCTCCAGAATACTTCATTGGGCCAAATTCATTTGTGTGTAACTCCATTGACTTTAATACGCTCATAGAAGAGTTTAGTTTGATCTGTTGGATGTTGGATGTTTTATGCATGCAGCATCATTCCTAGGAGAAGATTACTTAAAGATAAAAATGCTACCTACATCTCAAGCCATGATCCATCTTCCACTTGAGACCCAAGAGAGCAAAATAAAAATGTCAACAAATTAAGAGTTGGCAGTTGTCCAGGAAAATAAGTTAAAATGCTTTTTAATTTTTTTTCCCATAGTTCCTTGAGAAACATTTCTGTGATATTGGACAGAAAGCTGTTTCATGTGAGGGTTTTGTTTATCCTATATTTAATTTATTTCTATCTTCATGATTTAAACCTTAAGTCAGCTATAGAGACTAATTAGGCAATGCTATAACAAGGATTATCTGAACTGTAATTATTATTTATTGAAATCAGTGGAAGAATTACCAGGGCTTATGTTAACAGAATGGAAGAAGAAGTAAAGGAGGCCAGAAGTGATTTTAACTGCATATTGTCAGCCACCCAGCAGTGCAAAAGTAGCTATCTATTTGACACCCTGAAATAGGGGCCTATTGATATTGGCCTGTGAGCTATTATTTTCAAGCATAATTTTTAAAAATTGCCTCCTTTTAAAGAAAAATCATTGGGAAAATTTTATATATAGGGTACGAAAACTAGTATTATTAGCTGGTTGATGAAATAAAGTGCCAGGAAAAAGCTGCAGAGATATATTTGCCTGATATTTTCACTGCATTTAAAATGTGTGGGTTTTTGCTCATTCTCTGAAAGACTCCAGACTGCTTAATTGCTGCAAGTGCCCACAGCTTTTCATCTGCAGTTTTAACCCACCAGTTACTTCCCAGCTGCACTTCCAGCATTCAAAAAGCCAATTCCAGCTGCATTTTAATTTCACTGAAAAGTCTCAACACCCCCCAAACAGAAGAGTGCCCAGCTGAACTGCCCAAGGGTCCTCTTCCCCTCATCCCCTTCCCTCCAAACACACTCCAGCGAAGGAACTTGTCAGGGCTGGTGCAGTCTACAGGCACATTATGAAACAGTACCAGGGTTTCATCCAGGCAAAGATCCTGATCTAAACTGGCTGATGCAGAACACAGTATGGGCAGCTCAGATAAGCTCTCCTCTGATCTAGCATGAAATACTTTGGTTCAGTTGAACAAAAAACATTCTCATTCTGGTCAATCCAAAAATATTTCCATTTTATCCAATCAGGTAAAAAATTTTGTGCAAACTGCCTTGCATTTGGTTGTACTTTCTGGAAATGGGGCCCACTCAGGACTCTAGGTGCTAGTAATGAAAAGAGAAGAGGCAGGCATTTAAAGCTGCAGTTCCCTTTGCAGTTCTTCCCTACTCTCATATTTCCCAGATCCCAGATTCATTTCTCTGCCTCTGTTAATGTTACTCCCCCAAAGTCATAGGAGATGAAGAAAGCAGGATGTGTGTGTGTAATTTCAACAATGTGGGCTTCTTGCCAAGGGAAAATCAATGTGTAAAATCACCTTATAAGAGATTATTTTTCCATTTGGTAAAGAAGAGATATGCTTGCTTTCCTCCCATGCAGCCTCAGGTCATGTGCACTTCTCTAACTTCGTATGTGTACACAAGGAAGGGCACGTGGCAGGGCACATCCGCAGCCTGGAAGGGTATCACAAAAGACTTGAGGTGCAGAAATGGCCAGGGCAAGGCTGCTTGAAGAAAGGTTCAGTGTATAGGACCCTGAATTCTCCTGCACTCCTGCAAATTTGGGGACTCTCTGTTGCCACAGGGATCCAAGAGCTAAAATCCTTTTCTCTTAATGAAAGCACAGCTGTCATATTCAGGCTAGTGAAATCTTGGAGCTCCAGCAATGCATCACCACAACTATGAGATTTGAGAGACGGGTCCATTTGCCTTTACCTCCACAAATATTGTCCTCACTGTCCATTTACTGAAACAATGCAGTGTCTTCAGTACTAGCCTAACAATTCATGATGACTTCCCTGCTCCTAGTAGTTTGCCATCTTCAGTTCAATCCTGAAGACACAGGTGATAAAAGTTAATGTCCAGATGGATTATATGTATTGAAAACACAATTTTATATTGTTAGTTTCATATAATGTGTCTGATTTTTTGTGTCTGAGCTCCAAAATGCTGCAACAAAGATGTGGTTTTGCTACATAATCTTCTTATTTGTTTTTTAAATCTTTCATTCAGATTTATGCAGATGTTCAGTCTGCAGCTATGCAAAATTTCAGATGGTTGTAGACACAGAAAACAAGATCACAAGTGTGTACATAAGCAAAATGCCTCAGCAATGCTGACTCGAAAACCTGAGCTGACTGTCCCCACTTCATCCCTGCATAGCTGGCTGATTAGCATTTGGTTTTTAACTTACCTCTTCAAAGTACAGCAAGTGTACAGCATGGTCCTTCTGAAGCATTTATGAGTTTTTACACAGCATCTGAAATTGAACTTCAGATGTCATCACACCTACCCCATCTGTCCTCAAGCCAACGTGAAAATAAACTGCTGATACACACTTCCACACTCAGAAAAATGTTCCTGGGTCTTACTGACAGATACTGCTCTGTTTCGACCACTGCTGTTATAAAAGCCCCTTGGAACAAAGACATCCTTTTTATTTTTGTGTGGCACTTAGCATCATAATGTCCCAGTCTGTGACTAGGGCCCTGAGATGCAATGGGAATAGAAATAATGTTGTAATACAGGCACTTGGAAAATTCTGCTCAGCTGGCTTTCTCTTGCTAGAATTTGGCTTTGCTCTTGATGAGGTCATGTGAAAGGAGCATTTATTTATTTATTCATTATTTTTGCATATGTACAAAAGGGTTCTGGAAGTGCATCCTCAGCACCTTTTACACAGCTACAAATTATCTTTATAAAAATAACACTAAAGCAAAGTGCAGAGCAGCCACTCAAAAATAAATAGTTAAAAATACACTTGGCAAATGAAAAGCTGGAATTACATTTCTATATCAGTGAGATTCTTCCCAAAGCACAGTCCTGTTCAGGGAAAAATGAGGGTCTTTATACTGAACCCATAGAGTCAACAGATAGGATGTCTTTCAGAGTCTGAGAACTCAATGAATTCCAGAGCCTAAAGGCCAGATGTAAACTCCATGGAAGGACTTCTGATTTCAGGTGACTTTCCTGACACAGCAAAGATGTGAGTGTGAGATCCCCCTGATTTTCTGTGTTTCTATCAATCAAGAAGTCACATCTATTCTTCCAGCTATTGATGTCTTCAATATTATATCAAAATAAGAAGAACAAGACTTAGAGTGGATGGAAAATATTGAGGTAATTTTCCCATCAACAGCTGTAGGAAAGATATAACAAAAAATACTGAGTCCTCACTGGGTTAGAGTCTCTCCTAAGACACAAATTATGTCTGTCAGCTTCTGTTGCATTTCAAAGTGTTTATTTGGATTAGAGTTAAACAAAAAAACCTAAATACTTAATGGAAGTAGTTCTGCTGAAAGTTTTAAATCACCTTCTGGGTGATGTTCTTTGTGAACACAGCATTGTAATCTGGAAGGATGTAACGACTTAGTCATTGGGGCTGACTAGTTTTGTCAGGCACTGCCAATTGAGTGATCTTCCTTAGGAGCAGTATTTAGGGTTTCCTTATTTTTAACATAAACTCTTCTGTTTTAAATATAAAGTAACTTCTTACCTTGTTTTGTTAAAAAAAATGCACTTTTTTTTTTAACAAAAATGCAAAAATGTCATTTGCCATTCCTTCAGGAGAAAAGCATATAAAGCAAAAAATGTCAAACTTCTTCAGACATTCACAGTAACCTTAATAATAGTGAGATAACTAAAATGTATGAGTTTCTACTTGTCCTACTGAATTGTAGGGGCTTTTCCTTGTTGATGAAAATATATGAAAAAACGTCAGCAACTATAATTTAGGAGCTTTACATCTGCAACACAAGAATTATAATAATATTGCCATTTCTCACAGCAGTTCCATGAAAGATATTCATCAGTGTTTAGCAGGCAGAGTACATATCTACATAATACTCTCAATGAAAAGATGCAAAATGAAAGTCTTCAGTGGGCATAAACTCATACAAAGCTCTTCCAAAAGCCAGAGTACCTTGCTTCCTCAGATGGCCAAGTCATAACTGAAGTAATTTCATCTTTTTAAAATCTGTTTTTTCATTTTGGCACTTCAGCAGCATTTCACATCAATTAGGTACTCATTTCAGCAGCTGTACCTTACCTAAATGTATTTAGATGAATGCAAAGACTACTTTTGTTAGATTTTTACAAACTCAACCAGCTTGAACCCTACAGCAACAACGTGGATATTCTGTAGGGTTTCTGCCAATTCTGGAAAAGGTATTTTCTGCTGACAAGCAATCAGCTTTCTGGTATTATTAAAAATTATTTAATGGCATTTTTGCCATCTGTTATGCTGTGTACTCTTGTAATACAATAAAATTTGACGCTTAAGTGCAGGGGAGAAAGATTTCTACACAAGAAGGACCTATCTCAAAAAAACTAGGCACCCATTTCACATATTGCCAAAAATGCAACATGTTTCACGCACAGTTATGTCCCCAAATTACCTTAATGATCTTTTATTGGACTTCTTTCTTTCATCTGGAAATGCTACAAAATGTTATAACCCAGACTATTGATCAGTAACAAAAAAAGGAAGCAGGTTACTTCTTCCAGCCACAGTATTAATTCATAATACCTTGCAGTTAGAGGGTGAAATTTTATTTTCTGAGTGATCTGTATTTTATTTAAAAAGGAATTGTGGTCTAGCAGAATCCTAAAGAAATGGGGGTTAACTCTTAGTTGATGATTTCCTCTTTCTGAATAGTTAAGCAGTTATCTATCACAAGTTAAAGATATCTTCTTCCAAGTCTTTTGGCCTCACAATATTTATTTTTGGAAAGCTCTAGGTGATGTTGACATTTAATGTTTTTTTCCAAATATATGGGCACTTATTTTATGCAATTTTTATGGTTATAAAGTTAATTGTATCTCAGTCTTCCTCTGAGTCACTCCAAGTGCACCCCAGCAAAGATCACTCTTTATGTCAGCTGTAGAGGGGAATATTCCCTATTTTTAGATGAGTCTACAGTGCTCTGTAGAGCAACCAGTCTCAGTCCAGACACACAGTCAGTTTCTGGCATTTATGTCACCTCCTCAGGGAGTCTATGACCAGGTCTCATATTTAAGTCATGATTAGAAGAAACAAAGCATTAGATAACATCTAGAGTATTTTAAGTAACTTATGCTTGCATCTGTCTTGCCTATGCACCATTCCTTGGCTGGACTGTCTCCTCTGAGCCCTCACTAAGTCTGTGTGACTTCTACAAAGGCAACTGACATTGCAGAAAGTATTGCAGAAACCAGCATTTCTCACAGTTTGTAAAGTCATTGGTCATTCCTAAACTAATAATGCTTCCAGGCTCAGAAGGAGTTTGATTTCATGTCCTCAAGACATTGGGTTGGTCATGTCTTTATGGGTCCTCAGTGTCAGTTAACAGGCATCTGCTTAGAAGCTAAAGTTCTCTCAATTGAAACATTGCAGTTGTCCAGAAAATGTTTCCATAACCAGCTCAGTCAATCTAGTGTTCCTATGGAATATTACACAAAAGAGAAGTTCTTCATGTCCGGACTACAGAGTTTGCATTTTTCCATGGAGGCAAGAAGAATAATTTATATCCAACAAGAGAGTACATTTGACAGTATCTTGCAATATATTAATAATTATCAACCACAGAGCCTTGGGTCCAAAGCCAGTCTAGATGTACTAAGGACATCTGCAAATAGTGGAGGATGCTAGGAGGCAAGTCAAAGTTAAGGGAAACAATTTCCTAAACTACAGCTACAACCAAAGTATTGTTTGTTGCCAAGGGGTAAAAAACCCCACTCAGGAGTTACATGAAAGGAAACAAGGTTGTTTATTCTCCTTTTTCTGTGTTTTTGTAAACAAGATTATGAGTTTCTCTTCTGATTCATGTTGGCAAAATTTCCTCCCTCTATCTACAGCTTTAAAACTCTTTGAACACCGATCAGTGTTGCCAAAGAACAACAGTGTTACAATATCAGTCATCGCTATGATGGCAGACATTTAGGACTTCTGCATCTTTGTCATGAGGTGTATACATAATTTTTAGTTTTAAGCATCTTAAAACATTGTTGGGGGTAAGAAACAAAGATTATTTAACACTAACATAGCATTAAACCAATAACATGAGATTAAATGCAGCCAAACAAACTCCATTGTTCTAATAAAAGATAATTCTAGGATGGAGATGTCTGGAAAGAAAGCAGCAGTGAAAGAAACAAACTAACGGTGTTGAAAACCCGTTTTGAAAGCAACACTCAGTTATAGCCATTTTGCACAGGGCATGCCACAGGTATGCCCTGCTCCCTAAAACTGAGTTTTTAGCTGAAATGAAAATGTGGAGAAGTCTGCAGGAATCTTAAAAAAAACCCTAGAGGCCCAAGGAAAATTACATATGTAGATACAAAGACCAACAAAAAGTTTCTGTGTGAATAACTGATTAATACTGATTCCAATTATCATACCTTAAAGGAAGAAAAAAGAGGAAATGCTTAGTTTTAACTGGCAGCTTTGCCCCAGCATAATCCTCCAAAATAAAGAAACTGTACAAGCACCAGACTAATGCAGCTGAAATTGCATCTCTTGTGTTTATAATTTCTGCATATTTTCCACAGAGAAAATATTTTCTATTCATGTGTATACTGTACCTGCATAATGCCCAGTTGCATGGTTGGGTGCTTATAACACCAGTGGTAACTCCAGCAGCCCTGACCCTCAGCATAAAGGTCTTGTCACATCGCCTTAGAAACAATCCTGTGCAATTAATACCAATTGCATGTGCCAGATTTGATGTGCTGCACCAAAATCGTGACAGAAAGCCACAGACAGGAACAACTATCAGGAGCTGAAGCTAACACTCTTTATTTCAGATGAGAATAGGAGTTTGCAGCATTGTTAACATGGCTGAACAGAAATATGGTGCATCGTATCCAACCACGTCAGTCTGCTTCCACTCCAGCAGGTTCCATTTTCCTTTAAACTTACTTTTATGTCATATTTTTCTACTTCACATATTTATTTATCATGCTTTTTAACAGTATTGGCTAATGCATTAAGAAGTTTCTGTTAGTAGTTTCGCAATACTTTTGCTAAAAGCATAAGAATAGCTATTTTACTATATATTATATAATACCATGTTTATGTTATTATCATCAGAACATACCATATGACTTTATCTCCCTAACCAACAAATACAACATTAGCCTTGGTGGAGAAAACAGTAATTGCTTCAGCTGAACCTGTATTTTGACTTGTTTGTGTGAAAAACATGTTTTAGACATGAATATTCAGTGCTTGCATTGCAGCATTGGCCAAAGGGGAGGCTATTGCTCTGCTGAGCTGCAGTGAGAAATAGCAAACTTAACCTCGGTGGGGCAGGGGGATGGGAGCAGCAAGAGTGGCTTTTTTGCCAGCCATCTTAAGAATCCAACTAGACTTAGAACAGACAATAATTGGAAGAATCTAGTTCAGCATTTCTTCTCTCCAGACATCAAGCCAATCTGTCACAGGATTAGATGGAAGTGTTTTCTAGGTAAAGGGTTTAAAGGGTTTAAACTGGTAAAATACATTGTTCTCTCAAAGATGTTACAGATTCCTTTCTTTCTTGCAGGGTTTTATGGGGATTAGCTTATTTAGCTTTTTGCTTTTTAAAAAAAAAAAAAAAAAGAAAAGATGATACAGCATATTGTGTCCCCTGTATAAGTCAGTATGTTTCATTGACACCACAGGAATGAAGACTTGGAAATTTGTTTTCTACCACCTTGGGGTCTGCCTTGCATTTTTATCTGTTTAAAGTAAGACAGATGTCTCTTAAAGCATTCTGAGAGAATGCAATTGAAGAATTCTAAGAGAATCCTTACTCTTGACACTATCAGGGAGTGTAGTATCCAAAAGGTCAGTAGCTTTTCATCCAGCTGTAACTGTAGAAACAACTGACAAAATGGAAACATTTCTCTGCTGATGGTTGACAGCTACTTTTTAGAGGTGGAAAACAATGCAAGGCAGAGGAGAATCCAGCTTTCAGTCTCTTTGGCAGAAAGTACACCGTTTGACCCTGAGTAATCCAGGGACCATGAAGAACCCTGAGCCTCTTTGTGCTGCTTAGACAACTCCAGAGATCATGAGCTCCTTCTCTATCCCACCTGTCAGAGCCACAGAGTCATCTCTGAACTTCCTTTATCTCATATCCACGTTTCCAGTGAAGGAAGTGTTGGTGGAGACACGGGCTTCCTCTCTTCTGCTTCTGCAATGGCTTCAGCACCTACTGCAACACAGGTTTAGCTCAAAGAAAGGGATGAGAGGATGTCACAAAGGGTCTGACAACTGGTGCAGGTCTTGTGTCTTCATTAGTTTTGCACTTGTTTTTATGGTTTTGTTTTGGATCCTTTCTGTGAATGAAGCTGCCTCAGACATGCCTCTTATCACAAAGGAAGATTCTGCATAATTAATTCTCAGCATTATGGTCCCACTTGATAATTAATTTATTAATTCTCTTGCTGTATAACTGTTTCTCTACTTAACTGACTGACTTTGGTAATAGTTCTCTGCATAATTGATTCATATTGCTGTTGATTCTCCCCATTTTTATTTAGTATCAGAAATGATTTGCTGTATAACTGCTTCATTGCTTAAGTCATTATCTACACAATTGCTTGGTATCATAATTGATTCACTGCTTAACAGTCTCACCCAGGATAATGAACAGCAAGTTCCACTTTTCACCTCCATTTCCCATCCCTACATCTGCCTCTTTCCTTCTTTAGATGACAACTCAAATCTTGCCTGACATCGATCCCCTCAGCCCAGTACAAAATGTCACTGCTACCATCAGTCCTCTGGCCCATATTCAGATTCCTCCACCCCCCATTGCTCTCCCAGCTGCATCACACAGAGTCAGCACAGCTTCAGCTCTGCCATATATTCTCAACATATTCTCAGCCTGTTTTTCAAACCTTCATGCTCATCTCTTCTCTCCTCCTTTCACCACTTTAAGTTCATGTCTGTCCCCTCTACAGACGTTTTTACCTACTACTAACTCTTGTAATCTTTCTTTTGCACATTTACACCTGGAAGACACCTCTGAATCACAAAGCCTCTTCTCTGCCTCCTCCTTAACATCTTCCCTCAAACCCACACTTTCTGCACTGCACACAAGGCCTGCTACACCAGAGGCCACTACAGTATTACTGTCCTTACATGACAGTGGTAAAACTTTAAAACTGCTGGCAATACACCCAGATTGCTCATGCATCCTTGCACATACCATCACATGGCTCCTGATCCTAATTCTCTTCACAGCATATCATGTCCTTCTTAAAAAGCACATAGGCTGCTGACTTTGTCTTGTATATTTGCACTGCCCTGCCTGAGATAACTGGGAAAAACTGTAAATAATAGATGCATTTCCAGAAAGTTAAAAAGCCAATGCACAATAATACCTAAGGAGGAAAGGTTCCACCAATAGAGATGAGCCCCAAATTCCAATCTAATCCTTCCCTTTTCACTTGCCTAGATTTTTTTTTTTTTTTTTTTCCAAATCTTCTGCCAGTATGAACCAGATCTCTGAGGAGCAATTAAAATGCAGCACAGAAAGTCTTGCCTGGCAATCCCACTGCAGGATTCCTTTAGGAAGGAAGTAAGACCAGGGTTGTGGGGACATGAAATTCTTATTTGCAACTTACATGATTACCGGCATGTAAAGATAAAAAATAAGAAGCTCCTATGGATAATCTCCTCCCTGACTTCTGTCCTATTACATGCAGCAGTTAGAAGCAGCTGCTGCTGCCCCTCTGTATCATGCTGTATCATGCCATGACAACAATTCCTCCTGCCTTTATTCAGTCAAATGTGCTGAATACATAAATATTTTGTATACAAGGTAATTCTTAGGTTAGCAGGAAGGGATATTGGTCCAAATAGTCCTCCATTGTAATGGACTCAGTTTTGATAGCTTTAAACACAGAGGTTATTTATCTGTTCACTCTATAGGAAAAACACATCTGACAAGAACATAGCAGGATTTAATATTCTAATATAAATGCCATCTCTTACTGCTGTCAACCATAGCACTTGAATAAATATTATACCTCCTTCCTTCAAGCAATCACAGCAGGGTTATTTCTGGTAATTGAACCAGCTCCCAGGGAGATGCACTCTGCTGGTGGTTTCTGCAAGGAGTTCGGTGCATGACCCCATTTTAAGATCTCTGGAATAGCTGTTTAGCGACTCAGAGGATCAGGTCAATTGCTTTAAACCTCGTCTGGGTCCCAAGGCTGAATTGGAGCGGCACTGACAGCAGCGCCAGCAGCAGTTACTGCTGCCACCTATGGGTACCATCATTTTGTCTTCATTCTTCAGCAATCCTTTCTTCAAGCCATCTATACCTGTTAGCACGCGTAAACAAGTGTAACAGAAGAAATCTCATACCCATTACTGATGTGTCCCCTAAAAAGAAAACAAAATAACACAGGAAGGACTTCACCTATGCATCCCCCTGAAAAGAATCGGAGAAGATTTTGAGCACTTAAAATTACTATCTGCCGTAGATAAGGAAAACAATGGTATCTTTTTGTTTTCTGCCTTCAGTGTTTTGGGTGCTGCCTTCACTTTGAAATCACTGGAGCACGCCCATCCCTGACATAACAGCACTGGAATTACTTGCAATGCACCTTATCTTTTTATATTCATGCAAAAGCTGTTACAGCCCTTTTCTTCCATTCAACATGGGAAAGCATTCATGCACTGGTGACTCTCATTCTTTTACACACTGGGAGGTTTTTAGCTTTTTCCATTTAGAATTAAGAACAGTTTGGGGCATTCATCGCCCCGGACATCTGTTAATCCCCCTGAACTCTATACAATTACTGTGTTAAAATATTTTAAGTAAGGAACAGTACTAGTTAATGATATTTTGGATTGCACTTGTGGTACTTTTAGCTCATTATTAGTCTGTCTTTGACAGTGGCTAGTTCAGATGCTTGAGGTGCGAAGTGAAGAACCTCAATAGCAGAGAATTAAAAGGGCACAGGAACAAATCCCTTGCACAGGGAACTGTATTGTAAAAGCCCTTTCACAAGTGAACCACACTCATCTAAGAACTGATTTCAGTTTTTGATCCCTTCTGCTTCTTGTGGAAAAGCTTTTCACAAGCTGTACTGTTGAGCAAAAACCTTTTAATTTCCAATCTACATTTATTTACATCCACTTTACACCAAATGTTCTTTACCAGTAATGTTCTTTCATAAACAGTAGTTCTTTTTTTTTTTTCTATTTTTACTCTTCCATTTTGCTTACCCCTCTCAAGCTTTGTTTTTTTTCTTAGTTAAACAAGCTACTTTCTTTTTAATCACCTGCGGTTGAAAGGATGCTTCACTCCCCTTAATTATCCTGTTTGCACAAGGGTCTTTCAATTGGATTAATCTTTACTGTACTGAAGTGACCAGAAATGTATTTCATATTTGAAATTACATTATACTCAAGGGTCAGTGAAACTTTCCATGTGAACCACTGAAAATATCCTACTTGATACACCTTGGGGTTACATTTGCTTTCCTTGCAGCCATTGCACATTGGTGGGTCAACTAATATGTCCCAGAGCTCACTTTACCCTCCTTCAGTTTTCACCTAGAAGTACAGAAGATGTTGTAATTAGTCCTTATTTTGCACTTTGCATTACTTTGCCATTTCTGTTACCTAGTTTCTAAGGTCATTCACCACTTGTTCTTTCTCTGCAGATCTCACTTTTACAACCAAGGGGGTTGTAACTCCATAGATCAGTGAATGCTGTGTGCCTTCAGGGATGAAGTTTTCAGGACATGAAGCATTTGCTTCATTTATAGTCTTTAAGTAGGGTCTATCGGCTTTCAAGGAGTAATGGATAGATTAAAGTCAAGCATTAAGCAACTTAGAATCATGAAATAGCAAAGTTTCTTGTCCTATTGGCTTTCCTGGCTTGCAACTGCACCGTTTCTGCCTTTTCATGCAGAAATTAGGCCCCAATGCAGTTATCAGAATGGAAAACTCTGAAGCCACTGTAGCCTACTGAAAGTGCCTCCAGAACTCAGGGAATCTACCTGCTGGTAGGACACAACAATCTCCAACATAGAGAAAATGGTCAAATATAGGATGTGGAAGATCATAGGATCATGGAAGGCTGGAAGATGCCTTAAAGAGCATCTGGTTCCAGACCCCCTGCCATGGGCCTGAACATCTTCCATTAGACCAGGATGCTCAAAGCTCCATCCAACCTGGCCTTGAGAACTGCCACGGATGGGGCATTCATAGCCTCTCTGGGCAACCTCTCGCAGTGCTTCACAACCCTCACATTAAGGAATTTTTTACTAATATCTAGTATAAACTATATATTAGTACTCTCAAGTTTAAAGTCATTCTCCCCTGTCCTGCCACTACATGCCCTTGTAATTAGTCTCCCCATCTTTCTTATGGGCCCCCTTTAGCTCTCCCTGGAGCCTTCCTCTTCAGGGTGAACAATCCCAATTCTTTCAGCCTGTTCTCCTTTAGAAGAGGTTTTCAAGCCCCCTGATCATGTTCATGACCTTACTTTGAACTCGCTCCAGCATGCCAATGTCCTTCATCCATTGGGAACCCCTGAGCTGGATGTACTACTGCAGGTGGGGTTCCACAAGAGCTGAGTATAGGGAGAGAATCACCTCCCTCAACCTGGTGACATGACACTGGAAAATTAAAAAAAAAAAAAAAAGAAAATATTGATCTCTGACACAAAGATAGAAAGTCATCTGCTCTAGGAGATCTCTGTAGCTTGTAGTAGTGACTTTGCTTTCATTAGAGAAGATGAAAGGGGGCACTGTGTGATAGCCCAGCATGCGTGGGTGCATCTGACCCTGAACGGGCTGGCTCCAGTTGCAGTCAGAGCCTCCATCTGTACAGCACTTCTTGCACCATTTTCTGCCATCATGTCCAGGCACAAAAAAAACAACTGCAAAATGCAAACTGGAAGATGATATAAAAGAAGATGCTTCAGTAGTCATAGTTTTGCCTTTCAATTGCCATAACATGCGCAGGGCTTTGAAAGGGATCACTGAAGAAAGTATGAAGGAAAATACACTGCACCAGTTTCTGAATCATCCATAGAATGAAAAGACAACTGCAGACTCACAAATGTCAGCAATTAGTGCTGTGCTACTGCCAGGCAGTGTGCATGGAAGAGCCAAGCAGATGCAGTGAACTTATTAGGCATATTTCTGCTTTTACTTACAATGAAAACAAACACAACTGTGCGAGTCAGCCCGCTGATGTCCCTGACAATCAACAGTGCAAGTGGTGTAAGAAATGGCTGTTTATGCAGTCTGCAAGTATAATGATATCTCTCTGATACACAGAAGTAATATTTATAGTTTATTTTGTAAAAACACCGAGGGCTTCTACTGTTCTGCTTTATCACCAGAGCAGCTGGGGGGAGGTGCTGCTGAGGCGCTGCTGGCCTTGTGGACGTGCAGTGTCAGCTGCAGTGACACTGCTGTGCTGCTGTGACACTGCCATGTGCCACGGTGGGTCACCTACCTTGGTGTTTATACAGATACACCTGAATGATGCCATCTTCATGATGATTTACTGTAATTATTAATTCTAGTAGGATGAAGAAAAGGTGCTGCTACATGTTTTGGGTTTTTTTTTTTTTCTGTGAATTTGCATCTAACAGAAAAAAATATCAGCTTGCTCTGAAGTAAGTGTTGCCTGGAGAAAATGGCAGTGAGGTGAACCAACTTCTCCTACTAATTTCCTACAAATATTAAGTAATGTGTCTTAACGTAAGGGGGAAAAAAATCAAAAATAAAACAATGTTTTCCTGTATTCCCCAGAAACCTGCATTTTTGGCAGAACTAAACAAACAGCACACCTGACCCACTCTAGTCATTAGGGCACCTGTTCAATGGTCTAGGCTCCAGACCCACCAAGTTCCCCAATCCCGGGCATTACTTGGTTCATAACTTCAAGTCCCGAAATCTGAGTCCCACTGCAGAGCGACAAGTTCTGTCTGAAAATTGTTTGTCTGGTCTAGCGGTTTAGGGGTTACAGCGGCAGGACTAGACGATCCCAGGACTTTATGGTTCCATGACCGGGGGAGTGTCCGTGTCCCGCACGGAGCCCGCACCGCCCTGGCAAGCACCGCCCCGCCCAAACCCGGCCCGCCTGCGCGTTCTTCTCGCCGCAGCCGCTCCGTGAGCCGTAGAATCAATCGCCGTCGCTGGCAGCGTCACTTGCCGTGTTTGGCTGCGTCCCGGAGGCGGAAGCGGGACGGCGCCTGTGGCGGAAGTGAGCCGCCGGGCAGGCGTGTGCTCGGCGATGGCAGCCCAGTAGTGGCGACGGCAGCAGCGGCAGCAGCGGTTTCCCTCCTTCCCCTCCCCTGTTCCGCCGTCGGGACCGGGTGGCGCGGCCATGGCCGGGGCCCAGGCGGCCGCGAGCGGCGGGGGTCGCGCGCTGCTGCTGCTGCTGTTGCGGCCGCGGCCGCGCGGCTCGGACGGCGCCTCACGTGACGGCCGCGCGCCCGCGCCCCCCGCGCGCCGCTGCCTCGGCGACTGGCGGTGCCCGCCCGCAGCGCAGCCGGGCCCCGGCGGCGGCGCCGTGTGGGGAAGGGGCGGCGGGAGGAGCCGGCGGCACCGCGGGGAGCGGGGTGAGCCCGTGAGGATGGGGTGTCCTGAGAGCACTTCGGGCACCGGGGATGGGGAAGGGTCTGCAGCGCTCGTCCCA
Organism: Phylloscopus collybita; assembly: GCA_027886175.1. NCBI lineage: Eukaryota > Metazoa > Chordata > Aves > Passeriformes > Phylloscopidae > Phylloscopus > Phylloscopus collybita. The sequence continues at coordinate 90,552,388 of JAJNNQ010000075.1, forward strand.
TGCAGAGCAGCTGAGGGAGCTGGGGGTGTTTAGCCTGGAGAAAAGGAGGCTCACGGGGGGGACCTTATCGCTCTGTACAGCTACACCTCGAAACGAGGGTGTAGCAAAGTGCAGGTCGGCCTCTTCGCCAAGACAACAAGCGACAGGGTAAGAGGACGTAGCCTCAAGCTGTGCCAGGAGAGGTTTAGGTTGGACATTAGGAAGAATTTCTTAACAGAAAAGGTGACTGGACTGTGGACTGGGCCGGCCAGGGAGTGGTGGAGTCACCGTCCCTGGGGTTGTTTAAGGACGAGCACACAGTGCCACGGTCTCACGGCCATGGGGCGTTCGGTCAAAGGTTGGCCCCGTTGATCGCAAAGGTCTTTTCCAATCTGATTGACTAGCAGATTCTGCCTCTTGGCGGTTCCCCTCATACCCCACCTCGCGTTCATTCTTTCAGGGGAGTTCATACACTGCACATCCCAGTGGAAACAATGCACCGTCTTAGATTGGCTTTCAGTGTTGAAAGTATTTTCTGCCAAAACAGTAAATGGCAAATTTTGAGTGATTGCCTTTTCCTAAATGGCAAGTGAGGAAAATCCACTTGTTTAACAAAGAGTATGTGGATTTGGCCCTCCAGCTTTGAAGAGCTCACAGGTCCCACCTGCTGCGATGATTCCGGTGAAAAGGAGCCAATGCAGGACTCTGTCAATTGGAGGGATTTTTCCTGGAACACTGTATTCCTGGAGAGCATCTCATAAAGGCAGCAGTAGCATAGTGTCCTGTTTTCCAGCTCTTGTACATAGAACTTACTGATCAGATGTCTTTTCACTTCCAAGCAAGCTGTGGTAAATCTCAACGCAAAACTATTTTGTCATAAGTGAAAAAACATTCCAGGTAGTAAGGAAACTCCTGGAAAGTAAACATGTTGATAAAATAGTCTTTCTTAAGAAATAACTTTGGTTTTGTTTACCTCTTTTTTTTTTTTTTTTTTTTTTTTCAGATGTAAGTGTCTCTGTGTCATCTTTACAAAGCAAAGAGAATATTTCCTTACTGGGAAATAGGAGGCTTTATTTTGACACTCATGCGCTGGTATGCCTCTTGGAAGAAAATGGTAATTTGTTTGAAACAAGTAGCTATTTTGAATGGCTTTTATAAGTGTTTTCTTAGTTTACAAAGTTTGTTACTTTTCCTTGACATGCAGTGTTACACTTTGATTTTTATGGATTTTGGGGGGACTTATCTATATAGTAGGTAGGGACAAAGAGGGTTTTCTTCAGCTTCAGAAAGGAAACAGCTTATGTAACTTTGTTTGGAATAATTTTTACCCTATTGGTAGTTAAAAATGCTAAGAAAAAGTGAAATTTAAAGAACTGAGAGCAAAAGACCCCAGAGTCTTCAAGGCAGTGGTTTAAATGTATTAATTGGATTCCTTCATATTTAGTATATTACAGCTTGACTATGCACCAGTGTGCTACAACTGGGTGGAATATGGACTACTTTGTACAGTGCAGCTTTTAGGATAGAGTGTAGAATACTCTATAAAATAGTATTATGCTAAAATATAGACAAGGGAATAGATTATTTTGGATTCAGTGCTGAGGTGGGAGAGGTACCCTGAGGTGAAGCTCAGTACAGCTGAAGTGACTTGTAACAGCTCTCCATTCCTAAAACAGAGAGGTCCAAGTCCCCTTCCCCTGCCAGGTGGTTTCTTCTTTTTCCATGTGCTAGGAACTTCTCAGGAAAGTCTCCAGCTCCTTTCCTTATTTGGTGTTCTGAGATACTAGTTTAATGAGCTGCTGGATCAGTTGAATGAGCACAGGTCAGAGTGTCAGGAGAAGGGATTAGGGGAGAGGGAGCCTTTTAGTGGTAGTAAACTTCTCTATCAGCTCAGCTGCTGGAAGTGACTTGCTCTCAGCTGTGCTTGCTGATGCTGAACTGCTGGTTGGTTTAAAATAATCACGTCTTGCAAGTGTTTCTTTTTATAATGATTAACTCTTGTTCGTGACATTTTTCCTCCTACATTTTGAGGGTGGAAAAGATGAAGGTATTTTTAGGGACAGTGTTTTGCTATAGTTTCCAATATATTCAGTTGAAAAAGTTTCTAATAGGTACTCAGAAGCTGGTAGACCTAAAATCAGGACAGTTGGCTTTGTGTTTAGTTCTTGAGTTTTGTACATCTTCAGTGGCACTGAAGTATAATAATTTATAGTATAATGAAATATCTGCTTTTCAGAGTCGAATTCTTGCTTGCTCATGGAAGTAACCACATGTCAGAAGTGACATTTCACAGTAACTGTGGAAAACTCCTTGTTATAGTATAATACCTGCTGTACTATGGAAGCAGTCACCCTATGTCACAGACATAGTTTTGGGGTGGGGAAACTTGCAGGTACTGACTGTGTTCCTTTGTTAGTGCTGGATCAAGAGGTCTGTGTTTTATTATCTTCCATAACTGACATTTGTTGTAATTTGGTGCTGAGTATTAGCAAGTGGCATTTCTGTAAGCTGTCCAGATTTGGATCTCTCTCTGAATGTCGCTTTTTGTTTCACTTAGGGTTCACTACTCAGCAGTCTGAGGTCATTGTATCTGCATTAGTGAAAATCATGAACACCAACCTGGATATGATTTACAAGGACATGGTCACCAAAGTACAGCAGGTTAGATCAGAGGCAATGGTGGGGTTAAAGTAAATGAAAGCCTTGTATGCCTAATAATGAAATATGTGTTGCTATTTATTACTGTTAGACACTGCATTTTAAATGTTTGAAGGTGAAGAGCAAACATTCCTCTATACCTATTTACTGGTTCATTTTGTCTTGAGTTTATCAGATGGTTACCAAAGTGTTGTGGTGGACCTTGAGATTTTAGTTCTGTGGGTTGGTGTGCAAACCACAAGTAGTTTTTTAGTTTCAGCTTACAGTAACATGACACAGAGTTACTGAGAAGGCTTAGACAAGCATAAGAGGTATTCAATGCATGGATTTGAATTTCTACATGTGTTCTTTTGTAGGCTTGTAACAAAGAAGTACAGATCCCCTCAGTTATTTACCACCCTGTTATGTGGTACTTTTTTATCTATTTCTGTGTTTATCTATTTCTGTGACATTTATGTTGTATTAGAATCAAGCTGAAGTACATCCTCTGGCTGCTTTGTGGGGCACCTTCCCAGCACAAAAACTTGTCTCATAGTAACCAGGCTGCTGTCTTGAGACAGGAGAAAACAGCAGCTGGTGTCTCTGTAGTGTAACAGTCGTGGCAGAAGGGTGTCTCATTAAAAAGTGGGATACTACAAAAGTGGATTTTGTGACACTTTCCATCTAGGGAGGTTTCAAGCCAATCTTCCTTAGTTTTAGATTGTAGGCAAACCTACAGTCCTCCTCTTGTGCTGACTTTTGTCCACAGTCACTCAGGGAATACCACGTTAAATAGGGTCCTTTTCTCCCATGGTTAGTTGTATTTTACAACAAGCAGTCTCATCTCTGCCTAGCTCTTTTGAATGAAAGTTGTTTTGTGTTGAATTTAATGTTGCTTCTGATGGTAGATGTTTTCTGACCCTCAAGTGACTTTCTGTTGTTACGATCTAATGGGTAGGTTTGTATGGCAGCTCAGGAAGTGTGTGTGCCATCAACACTGGGCCACATGATAAATTTGTATTTCCTTAAGGTCTTTGATTGCACAAGGGCTTCTTCAGAAAGAGAGCAAAGAATTGGAAGAAAGATTTGGAATATTGTGGATGAGCTATTATCAAAGGATTACCTTGGCTAGATAAAACCTTAGGGAAAAACAGATTTACATGTGTGTATGTATATGCATGGAGAAGAGAAAGAATATAGAAGATTCTGGTCTCTGCTGAGTCCCCTGAGGAGAAGAGGAGCAAGAGCAATCTGGAGACACTGAGGAGTAAGAAAAGAGGTGTCTATGCAGTACTCTTTCTGTAGACTTCTTGTAATATGTCCAGAACAGACCTTTTTTTTTCAGTCTCGTGGTCAGGTAGCCTGGAAAAGGATCTTTAGATGCTACTTAGAAATAAAATGCTGTGAGGTAGCAAAATTGCATTTTGTGACAAAACTGGAGTGCTGTGTCAGATTTGTGGGAGTCTTCGTCCAGAACCAAAAACAAGGGACTACTTATGAGTGGAAGATCTTTAGTAGAGAAGGCAGTTCCTATTTGCACGTGTGGGTAGTGTAGAATCTAGAACAATGTCTACAGACTTTTCCCGCCGTGAAAGTTGCAGGGAATTCTTGTTTGCCTTCTGTCAGTTCAGTGCAATGGACTGAGAAGAGCAATTCAAAGCATCAGTGTGTGGTTCTGAGCAGCGAGGCAGAGGCTTCCTTGCAGGGAGGGGCAAAGGAGGTAATTACAGAAGAGAGCAGTTGTGCTGAGGCATTTTGGTCTGAAAGCCAGCTTTCCTCATTTGGCTCGGAGACAGTTCTCCCTAATGCCTTTGCTTAAGAATTTGATGACTTGGAAGCAAATGTTTCTTAGGCTAATAATTGAATTATTCTGATCTGTGTTAGCACTGCCAATTTTGTCAGGCATTACCAACGTTTGAGCCTAACTTGCTTCTTTTGTCACTGTCGCTCTGTCTTGCTTTCTGAAACTTGGGTAATCAACCTGAAATTGCTGAATTAAAAATTTCAGGATACCAAAATAGTCTTTCATGTTTGTAGGCACAGATGAGGAAAAGGAAAAGTCGTGATATGTTCTTTTTCCTTCTTTTAAAGGAAATTGCACTTCAGCAAGTAATGTCCCATATTGGTGGTGTGAAAAAGGACATGATTATTTTGGAAAAAAGTGAATTTTCAGCACTTCGTTCAGAAAACGAGGTAAAAATTACTGTCTTGGAAAGTGCTACTCTAGAATCTGCTTCTTTTTTTTCTTTTCTTTTCTTTTTTTTTTTTTTTTTTTTTTTTTTTTTTTTTTTTTTTTTTTTTTTAATAATGATATAAAAAAGTGTCTTGTACCCAAGGAGATGACTGGTGCTGGGATAGTTTGGCACCTTCATTAATGACCTTTTAGATGGAGCAGAGCAGAGGGCACCTTCAGCAAAGGTGTAGATGATCCAAAGCTGGGAGCAGCAGCTGATACACCATGGCAGTTGCATTGCCATTCATGGGGACATCAACAAGCTGGGAAAATGGGATGACAGGAATCACATGAAGTTGAACAAATGGAAATGCCCAGTCGTGCCCCTGGGGAATACCTTCAGGCACCAGGACAGGCTGAGGGTGACCAAATGGAAAGCAGCTTGGCAGGGAAGACCTGGTGGATGCCAGGTGGACCATGAGCCAGTGATGAGCCCTTATGGCAAAAGCAGCCAGCAGCCTCCTGGGCTGTGTTAGGATGGCTTCCAGTGGGACACTGCTGATTTCTGCCTTGTGCTGTTGTTTGGAAGGGCACAGTACTGAGTAAACATGCATGTGTATTCATCTATACACATACTGGGGAGATAGAATAGTACTTGGTTTGCCTGCCTTTTCATATTATGAATTATAGTCACTGTTACTGATCATGAAAATTCAGTAGAATTCTAGATTGTGTGGTTTTTATATACAGTAATAAAGTCTAAAATTTTTTTTTCGTACTCTCACAGAAAATAAAACTTGAGCTCCAACAGATAAAAAAGCAAGTCACGGTAAGATACTGTACCAATATAATTTAAAGTTAACACCTGTCTAATTAGCTGGACAAAATAAGAAGTGTTACTTCTAGAATTTTATTTTCTAATCTGTGTGTAATTGTTATGATACATGGGATTCTGAAATTGCTTTGACAGTACACTATCAGCTGCAGCAATGGCACTTTCATGCATACCTCATTTATGGGGACAGGAAACTGTGACTAGTAGCAGAGGTGAACCAAAATATAACTGAAGTTATTTTTATGTCCTTAATTCAGACTCAGAAAGTAGTTGCCATGTCACAGTTAAGGCTGAGTGAAGTTCTTCATTTAGGGCTGCCTGTACATTAAAGATGCAGCATACACTTAAAATCACAGTACTTACTAATTGTGGGGGTTTGATTGCTTGGTTTGGTGGGTTTTTTTGTTTCTTTTTTCTCTGAAGACGTACCTGTTACCTGCCCAGAATTTAAAATAGTCTTTAAATGGCTTTTTAAGGCCTCCAAGTTTGGGGTCATTATGTTTGGTCTCGTTTGTTTGGGAGCAAATGACCATTGCAAGAAAACAGGCTCTGTGTAGAAAGGTTACTCAGTTTTAAAATATATTTGGCATGTAATTTTTGAATTTTAACTTATTTATGGTTGTAGTTGCATGTAAATTAATTAGTATAATCCACTGGTAGAGCATCGAGGATCTGAGTTATCTTTTCTTAAAAGCTAGATGTCTTTATATTTTACTTTTAACTGTAAATTCAATTCTCACAAGGGCATGTTGTTATATGCTTGCTCATACAAAAAGACACAATGTGAAACTTCAAAGAAAATGTCTTTTTTTTGATTCATTAAACTGTAATGTATTCCGTTGAAATGACAACTGATGATTAATTAAAGTTCAGAATTCAAACAGAAATTGAACCTAATTATTATTAATGCTAACCTAATGAGTTGGCACTGGCCTACTTGAGAAATGCTTACTTGGTTGCAGCAGTAGAATCTCTCCCAACATCAGCAGTCTTTTGCTTCTCCCACATATTCATCTGATCAGCAGTTTGCCACATGACAAACTGTCAGCTGGCTGGAATTCCTGCCAGGAGGTTGCATTAAAATGGCAGCTGTCATCAGGAAAAGCAGGACTCCCAACTATTGATAAAGTCAAATACGAATGTACAACTTTGTAGCAGTTTAAAAAAGTTAGATGCTTAAAAAGGCAGTGAATGTTTCCTGACTTCTTAAATGTCTATAGCTTTTCCTGAAAACCCTAGATGGAGTCTTTAGAAACAGATTTTCTTTTACGTTGGAAGGTGAGAAACTACTTAGAGCGTTATTTTGAGCATCAAGATTGCTTCATGGAAGAAACCCATCTTAGAGCTGTAGCCAGACACGGGTTTCTAGATATCGGAGAGAGTTACAGGATATATAAAACATTCTCTGCATTTATCAAAGGATGTGCTCTCAGTTAAGTGCTGTTTTCAGGATTAAAAGTATTTTTTAGTTTTTTTGGTTTGGGATCCAGTTCATGCTATAGAGTATCATACTTCCCAGGTGAAGAATATGAATACTTAATACTTCTGAAAATTCTATACATTAATTGAAGAGAGGCTTATATTAATGAGATATATAAATAAAGATACAAAATGTATTTTTCTAATTCTGCTTATGATAAAACAGAAGATCTTGCTTGCTGCTTTATAATTTTTCCCATTAGGATGAAATTACCAAAGTTCGTGCAGATAACAAGTTAAATCTAAACCTGGAGAAGAGCAGAGTAAAAGAACTGGTAAGTTTGGGTTACTTCTAGGAACATCTCAACACTGAGTAATCTCCAAATTTGGGTAAGAGTGTCTTACCCAAAGGGCATTTTCATACTAACCTATAGTGTCACTCAGCTTCGAGATGGTATTAATCCAAGTTACTCATCCTTATGCTGGTATGTGCAAGGTGCCATGTTTGGGTCTGTGTGTCTTACCTGTTTTGATCTTGTTTTAATGTCAGGATTAACACATTAACACTTGGGTATATTAGATATTCAATCTAATGTGCTGGCGAGCTGTCTAGAAGGTTTTCTACTTTATATCACTTTCTCTGTTTACACACTTACCATTGTTTACACATTTTGTTGAATTATCATTGAAGATGTTTCATTTCCCTGTATCTAGTTTGTCAGAAAATACCTACTGTAGAACTAGATTTTATTTTATTTTATTTTATTTTATTTTATTTTATTTTATTTTATTTTATTTTATTTTATTTTATTTTATTTTATTTTATTTTATTTTATTTTATTTTATTTTATTTTATTTTATTTTATTTTATTTTATTTTATTTTATTTTATTTTATTTTATTTTATTTTATTGTAAGTTATCGTGGCTCATACTGTTTTTGAGCTTTGAAATACCTGGTAGATCTGAATTGATGCAATCTTAAATTAGGATAAGGTAGATGTAAAATTAGAAGATTAACGAGTCTTTGCATTATGCATAGGACTCTAGAGTTCTGTTCTCACCAATTTTTTTTCAGTAGCTTTTAGGATCTGGATGAAATGGCATCTTCTAAATTGAAGGATCTCATAATGACTTTTTCTAATATTATCATTTCTTTCTCAGTCCTTTTTCCCAGGTGTGTCATAAAGATATAATACTTACCTTCAATCCAGGCAATAAGAACTGTTCAAGTAGATATCATTTATCTTCTGTGTGTGCCCCTAGAAGTTTTTCACAGTTACTAGTTTAGATAACAGCTGTGTTGGTGTCTCAGTATAATGACTAAACAGTCTGTTAGCCCATGGTGGATGCTTGAATAAAGTACAATTTGAGCAGGTAGACTTCTTGTTTAAAGGTTAATATGTCGTGCTAATGTTTTTTAAAAAAATCATATGAAATGTAGGTATTGTGTATATGATAAACTTTGCAATAATTTGAGGTTACAAACTTATATGAAACCACTTCAGCAGTGATAAATGAGGCAGCAGTGTTTTCTTGTATGTTAATGTGGAATTGTGGAATCTGGACTTTGGTCTTTTGTGTAGAACACAACTTTATTTTGCCTCCCAGAAAAGGCAAAGCGTGCGTATCAACTTTCTCTTTAAAAAGTTGATCAACTTTAGTCTGTTGTGCAACTATAATTTCATAGTTTCTATGAAAACTGCTCTTTTTTTTTCCTCCCCCCACCCCACCATTTAATTGCCAGCACTGCAGTGCATAAACAGAAGAGGAAAAAGGCAGCTGAATGGGGAACAGGTTGTAGCACATATGCTGAGTTGGGGGAAAGATGTAATCCAGTATTTTCTGTAGTAGGCACAGCATCATTGTTATATTTACTTCAATTGTAATGTGACTGAAGGACTGAATATCCAGCTTTCTGAGAAAAAAAAGAAGGGTAATTGAAGATTACTGTGCATTCTTACTAAGTTATTTTTCAGAAGAGAAATGTCCCAAGTTCTGTTTTAACTTGAAGCAGTAAGTAAAATGTTTTTATCCATCAGTTTTACGTGGAATAAGTGCTGAAAGAGAATTTCTTAATTTGCCTACACTGATGTTGGCAGTCTTTAATATTTCAAATTCTAAATGCTTTATTTTTTTATAGTTTATTATTTTATAATAATTCTATAGAATTCTATTCTATAATAATTCTTCTACTTTATTTCTCAGAGAATCTTACCTTGCTTAGTTGCATTTCTCTTTATGTTGTGATTTATGTCTTCAGTGTACAGATATGATTTAAAAACTTGAAGTACAGTACAAAAACTTGTATATATTCATGTGTTCGTGCATCACAGTGCCTCTAAGCTTGCTGTTGAAAACCTCAAGATGTATCTGACAAAATTGAATTTTTCCCGCCCTGCAAAAAACATGGGCGTAAGGGGAAATCTCCCTGTTGAATTTCAGAGTGGGAGGTTTAGCCTTGTCCTTCCTTCTTTTTTTTTTGATGCATTTTGTTTATGTTGTTACAGACGTGATGATGGCTTGCAGTAAAAGGCCAGTTTCACCGTCTTAAACCTAAGAGTAAAATCCTTGAGTCTGACCTAGAGAGTTCTAAACACAAAACTTTAAGAAACAAGAGAGAAGCTTGTAGAATATAAATCATTCAGAAGACGTATCTTTGGCTAACTGCATCTATTTAAAGTAAAACAGATAACTATTTCAGTCCATAAAGTTATTTTAGTTCTCATGGTTCTTTTGATAGTGATCAATTCCTCAGTGTGAGGTCCAATTCCTGCATTTCTACTGAAACATAATTTTTGATTAGATTATTTTATAAATATTCTGACACTTTGGCACTTTCAAAAATGGAGATTTATATAAAATGTCTGAATTTCTTTTTTTATCCCTGTCTTCATTTTGCAGAATCTAGTGACTCCATTAATTGTAGACATGCTGTTATTTGTCTTTTTGTAATATTCTACATTTGTAGCAGCCTGCTGTCCTTTAACTTCAATTTGAGATCCATAAGAAGTCCAAACAGAGCTCAAGATCTTTAAGGAATGTTTTTCAGTGTTGAGGCATTTATGTAATTAATCTGATTTTAATGTTAATATTAAATAAGCTTCCGGAGTGAAGGAAAAATAAGGTGACTTTCCACGTGGGAATGTCCATAGATAAGGCTATTGCTGTTTAACTCAGGATTCTGAGGTGAGTGCCTGATGACCTTAGTACTCTTCACTGGAGACTGGTGCTTTATCAGTTGTCTATGAATAATTGCTCCAGTACTGGGCAGGAACCATTATAGGTGTCAAGGTAAATCAAGCCTGTTGGTGAGTCAGAAAGGTAACCTGCTTTAAAGGTATGCTTCCTTATTTTGGATGTAACTTCTCCTTGAACCCAAATAGCCATAACTTAAAAGTAAGCCACAACTTCTGATGATCCACAAACAAAAGGCTTCACGTGCAATACAAATTAAAATCTCTTTTTAACAAATATACCATAAAATGTCAGAACAGTTCAAATTGTGAATGCATACAGTGCTGGCTAAACATTTTGTTCGTAGCTGAGTTTGATATGATTTTAAAAAGTGTTCTCCCCTTCCTGAAGGCAGCAGATGGTTCAGTTCTTGGTTGTGCTTGTATGCTCAATGGATTAGTCAGCTGTTCCAGAGTTACTGTTTAGAGTCATCAGTCCTTGCTTTTCAGAAATGCAAATCTGCCAGCCTCTCTTGCAGCTGCTTACTAACATATACAGTTTGTGTGGAAGATGAGTGTCTGAAGAACTTGTTGCACATCACATTTCTGAAGTGTGCTTTTTGGAAGGACAGCAGGTACCCTACAATGCTGTTTCCCAAGTGCTGTCAGATGATAAATTTGTCCAGATATGTGTTCTACCTCATTTGGAAACAAAGAAACATGCTTTTAAGTGGAAAAAAAAGTTTAAGAACAGTATCATGTTTAACTTTTTTTTTTTCCCCTTCTAGTATTCACTTAATGAAAGAAAACTACTTGAAATGAGGACAGAAATAGTGGAACTGGTAAGAACTAAGTAGCTGATTATTACACAGCAAATCTTTTTGGACTTGTGTTATAGACCTTGTATCCTTTTTGGACTTGGTGATATCCTTATGCACTTCAACTTAAATGTCTATAGAATAAAAAGGCTTTCATATATATTATTAGACCCTCTGTGTGTATATATGAGCTGTTCAGTAGTCACTTTGTTTTAAAACCTCATGCATGTAGTACTTTCTGTAGATGAAATTCCACTCACAGTGTGAAATTAATTCTTTTCCCCATATTTAGAGAGAAACTCATTGTTAGACTGATTTGCCTTCATGTTTTAGAGGAGGTTTTTACCAAGTACTACTACTTCTCTTTGTTTCCTTTTTGTAGTTTAGGGAATCTAAACTGACCTAGGAAGTCATCTAGCAGTAAATCATTAACTGATTCACAGTGTTTCAGTAGTGCTGATTTGAAGCTATCAGCAACTCAGCAGCTGTTGTTCTTAGTTTACAAGTTAGATTTTTCAGTCTCTTCTGAGTAATAATTCTATCCCATATTTTTTAGCAGAAGTCCTGTCTTCTGTCGTAATCAAATTCTGAATTTGTAGCTGATTTTGTGGTTAAACTCATTGCAAGACAAAGACATGCTTTTCTTCAACAGAAGACCAATTCTCAGTTTTTCTAAGGATCCATTAATCTCTCTGCTCCAGTATGACTTTGTCACGAGAGGCTCTTAGGCTTCTCAATAGCTCTGACAATTGAACAGTGACTTTAGTCAGTGGGCTGAATGACAGATTGAAGTTAATGTTTATGCTGTTAGATTGAGATAAGAAGGCATCCAGTTCTGCTAGTTTCTAGATTACTTGTTAAGGAACATGTAGTCACATAAATGTCCTGAGTTCACCAAATTATTCAATTCCTTGGATATAATCAGCTAAGAGGGAACTTACTCTCTTTGAATAAGGTCTGCATTAGCTCAGTTGGTGAGAGCATGATGCTTATAACACCAAGGTTGTGGACTCCATCCCTGTACAGGTCATTCAGTGCAGAGTTGGACTTATGATCCGTGTGGATCCCTTCCAACTCAGAACATTCTGTAACTTCTGTAAGAGTGCAAATTAACATGCATTTAAGGAGGAAGCAGAAATACAACTTGAAGGGATGGGTTAAATTTCTAAATAAACTAGGAAGTGTTCAAATTGCATCATTTTGTTGCTTTGCTTTTTAGCACGCACAGCAAGATCGAGCTCTGACCCAAACCGACAGAAAAATAGACACAGAAGTTGCGGATCTGAAAACAATGCTGGAATCACACAAACTTGATAACATTAAATACTTAGCAGGTAAGGAATCTGGTGGTTGTCCCTGATGGTGAAACTGCTGAACCTTGGTAAATGTTTGGCAAACTCTCAATTGGCTGTATTTATAAAGGCCCTGATTAAAAAAAAAAAAAAAAAAAAAAAAAAAAAAAAAAAATCAAAGACACAAACAAACAAACCCCCACCCCCCCCCCCCCCACCTTGAAATTTGCAAGATTAGCAGCCTTATTTCTGTACTTAACCCAGAAGTTCCCTATGATTCACAACATCATTTTGCATGGGCTTTTTTCAGGTTTTTATCTTTCTTTATATTGATGATAATAACATTTGTGAGATATCTAAAAGTCTGCCTGTTAAAAAGGACCAAAAAGTTCTGTGCCTGACTTAATTTATGTAAGCAGCCTGCTGCATCCATCACTAGGATTTCTTCATCCATCTGATGGAGATCTATGTGCCAAAAGGAACATTTCAGTTTTTCTGACTGTTCAAGGCCATATATTCTTTAAACTTCCATATTTACACAAATCCTTGGAGAAAATACTATGTATGTGTGCCTACATTTTTGCTCTAGGTAACTTTAATATTTTGACATTTTACTACTGAGTGTGCAGTACTATTAAATGAGGTTTGCAGTAGAAAATTATTCTGATTATTTTTTCACAGTGGGTTTTGTCAAAAGTACAATCACATAGCCTAATAGTACTGTATTTCAGACATATCATTTAGAGAGAACCAATAAAATGGAAAGTAAAAGGTGCTTTAATAAAATGAGGGGAAATTCTTTTCCCTACCATTCCTACTGAAAAGCAAGGTGAAGTCTACATGGAAGAATAAATAATTTAAAATAATTTGTGTTGTGTTTGAAGTGCTTCCATTGCAAACAAAGGCAAAAATATTTTGTGTGTTTGTCTTGAAACAAAAATTTGATTTCATTTAAGTAGGAATTTTAAAAATGTAAAACTGATAAGCCTTGTTAAAAATGGCTTTCATTTGTCTGCTAAATACTTGAGTGTGTTTTATTAATCCCATTATTTATTTTGTTGTTCTACATCTGTAACTTGCTATATTGAACTTTTTGGGATGGTAAGCAAGTAAGGGTTTCTTCCAGCCTTTTGATAGTTTTCTAGAATTCCTTTTTTTTTTTTACCTCTCCTTATTTGTCATTTTTATACTCTTCCTACCTTGAAATGGTTTGTTGTAAAGGAAAAACTTAATCTCTCACATGGGGGTGGGAAGTTGTTGAACTTTCAGTATTGTATTGAGATGTGTGCATAACTTTCTGAAGAGATGTTTTGATAGCTATTGATTTGATGTTATTTAATGTCAATATTAATGCCATTTTCCTCCCCATCTTTATTTTCTTGCAGGTTCAGTATTTACATGCCTTACTGTAGCACTGGGATTTTATCGTTTATGGATATAACAAAACACAGATTTAGAGGGACTTCTTTGCCTGAGTTTCTAAAAAAAAAAAAAATTTTAATCTTTACCTGGGTTTTAACCAAATCTTGACTGTTTTATTTATTATTTTATAAAGCAGACTGTGTTGAGAATGTAACCAAAGACGTGCCTAAAAACAAACTGTGCACATACCTTGCATAGGTTGAACCTTACCTCTGACGGAAACACTTCTGCCATTTCCCTCCATTCTGAGCTGCAGGGCACCTGCTGCTGCCAAGCATCCTCTGTAGGCAAAGACTGGCATTCCTGCCAGTGGAGTGGGCCTGCATGCTGTAGAGAAAACCAATGAATGGAATTCTGGCCAGACTCAGTTGCATGTATTGGACTGAAGTATTTATTATTAGTGTAAAACTGAAGCTACGTGTTCTGTGGCTTGGAGGCACTCTTGTATAAGTGGAGTTTGTGCTAACTGAATCATGCTTACTTCCCGCCCTCTAACACTTGCTCCTACATTTACTATGATCAAATATTTGTTTGGCTATTTTTGTAACATAGCTATCAGCTTGTTTTCCAGATGGCTGCCCAATCAGTTGTGTTCATGAACAAGTCCTGTGTAAAGATAGCAGTGTTTGCTGCTAGTTTTGTTTGTAAGGTATTTGTTGTAGAGATTTTTGTGACTAACTTACCTTTGGTACATGTAAGTATCTGATACTCATTCCATATGCTAATTGCTTACCTTACCACTGTAACTGGAAGTTGGAAATGCAGTAACCTACACTGGTTGTGTTATTCTGTACTTAGGTGATACAAAGTGTCTCAGGTGCTGCCTTCTTGAGGAAAGGGAATTGATGCTTCTAGAAAGGAAAAAGATTTTAAATGATGGTTATGAAGCAGGCTCATAGGCAAGAGGACTGCAGTACCAACAGTCTTCTGGGGGTTTTATTGTTTCATTTCTTAAAAATCATGTTGATTCTTCAAATGTGGAACTCTGATAGTGATTATAATAATTGAAGCAGCATTGGACACCTGTAAAGATGTTAAACCCACATGAATCAGGAAGTGCCATTGAAAGCAGTGAAGAAAGATGTCCAGTGTAACCAGGTATCTGTCATTCTTCCACTGATGAAATGACTGTTTTAGTAGCAGAGATGCCATCTGTGTTCTTCACTTAAGGGAAATTTCCCTTTCCTGCTTGCTCTTAGGAGGGGAGCTCAGTTTATGCACTGGTGATAAATGCTGTTAGAGCACAATAATGGTTTTGCTTAATGAAAATAAAGCTTTTTGGCTACTTTGTGCCTGTACTGTAATAACCATTTAACATTTTTGTGATTGGAAGTGCCAACTTTGATCATGTGTAAGTTCAGAGGAAGAGATGGATGCCTGTAACAACACTATACTGACCTGAAATAAAGAATTTTGAATATTTCATAGAATATGATGTGTTTTCATTATAAAATCAACTTTTTGATGTGAAAATGGTCTCTTTGGTTGAAGGTAAGTCACTGCTTATAGCATCTTTTGAGCTAAGAATTTGCAAAGTCAACAGCCCCTCCAAGACACAGAAGAGAAATAATATAATGAAAATTATTTTTGTAGATTAACTTAACAGCCGCTCTGAATTAATGAATTTATACTGAAGACCTTCACTTTTTTGTTTAGAAAAAAAATTTTTATACTAAGTTACAGGATTTGACACCTTCTCAAATTAGACAAGCAATAACTCAGTTTTTAGAATGACTTTGCTGTTGGTCTTATCTTCCCAAGGCAGATGGTTCTATATATGTCCATGGAATCAGTACATGTTGGCCTGCAGGCTTGTGCATCTAGTTGCTAAAATAAGTATTTAGGGCTAATTTTAAACACGGTCTATCCTGCTAAAAACAGATACTGTGCAAATAAATTTCTATTTAAGGCAGGTGGAAGGAGGAAGTGAAAGATTATAGAGCACCAGCATCTTGGAATTACACTGACACTTTGGGGTGTCAGCAAACCCAGCACTTCTTGGTGAGTGTTTAAGCAAGGAATAAAGTCAATGTGTCATTCAGGAAAAATATGCTATAAATAGAACATAGTTATTATCTCCCAGTCCATAAAATCTTCAAGTGTTGTGTAAAAGCTTGTTACTCTCAGTCTGTGTACATAGACACACAGTGTTCCCTCATGTACTCTGTCTTTTTAACACTGCCTCATCATACATACCACATGTATTTTATTGGCTTTCCAAAAATTTAGAAAATCCCTCCATGTATTTCCAAACACAAATCTGACAAAGGGATTTAAACTCAAGGAATGAGCATTTTGGTACAGGCAAGAATCTGTCACAGAATCACAGAATGGTTTGGGTTGTAAGGGACCTTAATGATCATCTTGTTCCAGCCCCGCTGCCATGGGCAGGGACACCTTTCATAGCCCAGGTTGCTCAGAGCCCCATCCAACCTGGCCTTGAACACTGCCAGGGATGGGGCATCCACAGCTGCTCTGGGCAGCCTGTCCCAGTGCACCACCACCCTCACAATAAAGAACATTTTACTAATACCTCATCTAAACTGATGCTCTTTGAGTTTAAAGCCGTCACCCTTCTGCTGTCACTACGTGCCTTTGTACAAAGTCCCTTCCAGCTTTCATGTAGCTCCTCTTCAAGTACTGGAAGGTGCTCCGAGGTCTCTCCAGAGCCTTCTCCAGGCTGAACAGCCACATCTCTCAGCCTCTCTTCATAGGAGAGGTGCTCCAGCCTGCTGAGCATCTTCCTGGCCTCTGGACTTGTTGAGCAGGCCTATGTCCACCTTATTTTGGGACCCCAGAGGCAGATGAAGGGCTCCAGGTTTGGTATCACCAGAGCAGAGTAGCAGAATCACCTCCCTCACCCTGCTGGCCATGCTGCTTTTGATACAGCCAGGATACAATTGGCTTTCTGGGCTGCAAATGCACATCTCTTGAAGGCTGAGAGTCAAATGATCACTAAAGTCATAAATAAGAGCTCTTAAGTTGGCAATTCTCCAAATGTTTTTCTGCAAGACTGTATCGTGCTGTATGTTGTCTCTAATTGGAATCAGGAGCAATTCTAAATGTACAGAGATACTTTTCTGCTTTGATTTTTAATTTGCAGAGTTCTGTCAAAAGATGCAGATGAAAAATAAACAAGATTGTTTTACCGTAGAACCACTTCAGCTGTGAAAAGCTGCAGTAGGTCCCTAGTGATTCAGAAATCATGGAATATTTGCAGCTAGAAGGGACCCATAATGATCATCAAGTCCAACTCTTAGGTGAATGGCCTGCATGGGGATTAACCCCAGGACCTTGGGATTATCAGCACCATGCTCTGACCAACTGACCTTATCTCATGTACCTGTTCACTTCCTGCCTGGCATAAAAAGAAATAAAGAAGAATAAAAGAAAAAAAATCCAGAGATGTTAGATCTCTCACTCTCTCTCTTTAAGTCAATTTGCTAGCTGAAGCTGAGCTCCAGCCCTAATTTGCTTTCAAGAAAAGTCCATTTCTATAGTGAGCATGTAAGAGTAAGGGTCTCTCTATATGAACGCTAGTTGTGAGCTTTTCCTTGAATTTCCCTATTTACATAGAAAAGACAGAATGTTCTTTGAGAATTTTTTTTCTGGAGAAGGAAATTGAGAATCATTCCATTTGTTGGAAAGCCTAAATTGCACCAAAATTTCTTTGTGTTTTGCAGATCAAATTGAGATCCAGAGTTCTTAAAAAACTGTATTTACTTGTGATATGTTAGTGGGAGTATTCTGAGTCTGCCTCAGAATACTCCCACTATTTTGCGTTCCTTCTTGTTTTCAGTAAAATTTCGCAAGGGAGCAATCTCCCTTTCACTGGTATGTATTAGACAAATCTTCAAGGATTTTATTGCTGTTAAATCTCATGCAGGCTAGCTCCTTCCCTACTGGAAATGTTGCTTGCATCATTCATTTCCCAGAATGTTGTAGAGTTGTACTTAAAACCACAAGTTGACAAATATAAACATATTGTTAATGTAGATACAAAATCTGCTTCAATTTTACTAACCACAAATGTTTTGGTTTACTAGAATAACAGTTCTCCTAGTTGTGAATGTTCACTTAAATGACCTTTCCAAAAATGGTGAAATCCTAGCTCCAAGCAGCTATTAACAGCACCTTCAAGATGTTTTGAGTCATACTGCTTTAGTGGACTTTTCTCTTCTTACTCTTGCTACCATCTGCAGACCTTGTACAGGAAAAGTGGTGAAGTTTTTCATGTGGGTTGTGGTTTTGGGGTTTTTTAAATCAGCAAAGTTAGGTAAATTCCTGGAACTGGTTCTCTTGAATTACTGCAAGATGTGAGCAAGACTTAGTTTTGCATGTCTCCATTCAGTTTGCAGGAATCAGGTAAACTACCTTTATTATGATTTCTAAAAATTATCAAAAACCTGCAAGACAATTTACTATTTAACAAAGCTGCTATTTAAAATCTCTTTTCAAAGAATAAGTACACAGTAAAAATAATTCTAATGTTTTAATATATTTGAAAAAACTAGTTTCAAATACTAATGTTTTCTTTTCAATTGTTTTTCCTTTATTTATATAGATCTTGAATTTAAATGAGTGTTTGTTGTTGAGGTGTTGGGGTTTTTTTAATTTTAGAAGAAAGATTTCTGTGTAAGCAATAAATTTCCTCTAGTCTCTAAATAGAAAGTTCATTTACAATCAAATATGTGCCTGGAGTTCTGGGGATTCCTTTAAGCAAAAAAAAAAAACCAAAACATACTCTCTTCGAGAAAGATGGCCTGCTGTGTCTTTGTTAGGAAAGCTTCCTTTGGTTTAGAACATATTTTTTACCCTATTGTTAAACATTTTTAAGCAGTAGTGTTGTTTCTTTATCTTACACTTAAGTTCTGTATCAGAGAAGTCACCCCTGATCCTCAATATGCAGTGCTGTAACTACATAGAGATCATAGAGGAAGATAGCCTGTGTTTGCATAGTGTTCCTTTGAAATCTGCCCAATCCAAGGAAGAAGATCTTGCTTTTCTTGGGAGGATGCCTAGCTGCTATCAAAACCAAAATATTGGAAATGAGTAGCAAAATATTGCAGCAAATATCAACCTTGGGCCGACGTTTATCCCCATAGTGAGGCATGTCACTGTGGTGTAATATTTCAGATACCCCACGTCCGATACTCACCCTGTCAAACTCTTGGAAGTTCATTAGGTTCCTCTTTGTATTCTGAAGTTATATCAGCTTGATTCGAGGCATGAGTAATACTACCCGTGAACAGTCTCTTCTTGTTGCATGAGTAAGAATGTAGTGAGAGGAAAAAAGAAGGGTGGTGTGTTGTTTTGATTGTGGTTTGTTTTCTTTCCCTGCAGGGAAGTGGCACATGTTCTGTGAGAACTTTAAACAGAGCTGTGTGGTACATGAATATAACAGTGGTATATTTATAGCAAGCAACTGAATTTGGTCAAATCCAGCTTGTATCCAGGGCTCCAGGGTTTGCATCAGAACCGACAGAGACAGTAATAGTTGTCTTAGCGGGGGTGGGGAAGGGAAGCAGGGCAGGTTTCTCAGCATGAAGGGTAGACTCGGCACTCACACTGCTTACACTTTAAGCTCCAGCTTGCTTTGGTCTTTCTCCTTTGTTAGAAGCCCTGTAGCCCTCTTGTGCAGGACTGTTGGGAATGCATGTTACTTCATGAATAGACAGCTATTAAATGTGTCACTTTTAATTGTGATTTTGTCCAGAATAATGGGTCACTCCAAGTCGCTCTCCTCTCTTTACCCAGGGTCTGTTTTCTTGTGGCAAAGGTATACTATGCTTTATACACTTACAAAGTTCTCCCAGTGACACAAGAAATGAATAAATACAAAGGCCACTTCAGAAGCTCCTTTAAAGACTGCTTACCACAACCAGATCCAGATAGTGGCAGGAGGTATTAAAAATCTTTTGTATCACAGCTTTAAAAGAAGCCAATTCCTTTGCCTCATGGTTTACATGCAGAGTCCCCTTGTGTTCCTTGACTCCAGCTAAGCCAAGGACCTGACCACCTCTTGTCTGAGCTACCAAGCTCTTCACTGAACATTTGAGACCAAACAAAGTGAATCCTTTATTCCTAGTGTGGATCTTGCGGGTGGTAGTTAGTTACCTTGTCTCAAGTGTTACATCACACCACCACTCGGAGTGCAGTCTGAGAAGTTTTTTAAGAAGCTCGAATTGTATGGAAATTGAGGGGGGAGAAAGTGCAAAATACAGCTCACGCTTCCAAAAGTCCATAGGAAAATTATTGCAGAGATGTCAGTATTTCATTCTCTCTTAAAAGAAACCATGTTTAAAAATAAACTGAGTTTATTTATTTCTTTAATGCTTCTAGCCACCTTCCAGTCTCTGCATTGCAGCATGCTCCTGTATGTGAATTCTTTCATTTTTAATAATCCAGTTTGGGCATGCCCAAACTACAGCTCTCAAAAAGAGCTAAGCTAAGATTACTCTCTCTTTTTACTACACTAAGAATGCATTCAAGACTTCAGCACATTTAACAACATATTGTCTGCTGAGCTGCTTAAGCAGTTAATGTGTCTTGTTTGCAACAGGGTCCCAGTTTGCCCTGAGGTATCAGACCACGCCTGACAAGTTATAAATTTGGTGATTCATAAGGTGCAGCTAACTGCAGGGTTGGGAATGTCTAAGGAAGCTAATCCTGTTTGATAAACAGTGGTAGTCATCAGCTAACAAAGCAAAAATATGATCACTGTGAAAGGTAAATGTTCAATAGAAACCTCATCTCCATCTACTTAAAGGTCAGTGTTTTGAAAGGTATTTTCTTTTTCTGCTGTTACCAAGCAGGAAAATAAAAGACAACATAGCTCTGTACTTGGGTACTCTTAGCTCATTTTCCTTTGCAGTTCCTGTCTTCGAATTTTCCATATGTCATTTAATAAATTATTTTGGATTTTTTTATATGCTATTTGTAGTTTCAACACTGTTTTCAAGCTTTCTTGTCCCTGCCAGGTTGTAGAGAGATTTGGAGGAGGCAGGGGTTGTTTTTCAGTGTGTTCTTAATGAGGGATTTAATGTACTTCTTAATAAAACAGTGTTCAATGCATTAAAATATGACCAAAGGCTCCCTTGCAAGCCTTTACTTGTTGACTGAAGTTAAAGGCTTATTTATATGGAGGTTTTATATCAGTCTTCTGATTGATGCTTGTTTAAGTTTTCATACAAATTGTATTTCAAGTAGCAATTTAAATATTTCTGTACACTGTTAGTACATCACCACATGCAGCAAAACCACAAGACCCTGAGGTACTCAAATATCTCTGAATAAAACAAGCCACTGGATCACATATAAACAGATACAAATATGGGGGGGAGGGGGGGGGGAATTGCAAGTTGCTGGAAGTTTGTGTACTGTATAAATATCTAAGATACCAAATAGATAAGACAGTAGCAACAGTGAAAGAAAACATAAGCAAAGCCAGTCTCTCTGGTCCATAAATGAAGGTTAAGGCATGTGGCTCCTCTTCTGCTCTTGGACAAAGCCCAGCAATGGAGACAGGCAGCTGTTCAACAACTGCCTTTGCAGCAAGTGTAGCTGTCTGTTCCTGTGACTGCTGGTAGCAGTGTGTTAACCCAGAAATTTCTTCACTGTGAAGATGGTGAGGCACTGGAGCAGGTTGCCCAGAGAAGTTGTGGATGCCCCATTCCTGGAAGTGCTCAAGGTTGGATGGGGCACTGAGCCACCTAGTCTAGTGAAAGATGTCCCTGTCCATGGCAGGGGTGTTGGCAACAGATAATTTTAAGGTCCAGTCCAACCCAACCATTCTCTGATTCTGTTAAAATGGAGTATTATTTTGTGCACTATTCTGCTGTCCTGGGGTGAAGCACATTACTACAAATGAGTGAAGTTTTATATAAACTGCATTAGACTTGGTGTAAAAATCGTAACTTAAACATTTGATGGCGGTTGGTGGTTTTTAGATCCTTTACCTATGTTGCTCTAGAATACTGTGTTTGGGTCCTTATTGCTAATGACTAAATGATGATTGTTCCTTGCTAATTACCCTTACTGAAGTAACAGCTGGGCTAAGTGATGTGGTGATAGATCTAACTCAGAATAAGCTGTAGCCATGCTGGTGAGATTTCTGTAGAAAGATTAGAGAGATAGTCTACAAAAGGCCAAAAGCAAGAAATGTGAGTTGTTTCTTGAAGCACTGCCTCAGGGTGAGAAATACTTGAAATATATAATATATAAAAAGATAATGAAAGGGGAAAGCTCAAGAAATTGTAACATTAAAGAAGGCCTAGGACCAATAGCAGGAGCAAGTTAGTTGCTAAGTTACGAGGCCATTTTGGACAGCAGCTGTGTAGGTAAGGATGGTTTAACAGGTCTGTGCCGAAGTTCCCGTGTTCAGAGGTTATATGGAAGCATTATGTCAGCATCAAATCATCACACACAGTGTGCAGCAATTCTCTTTCTTGGAAAGATACCCACACTGCCAAGGAAAAGACTGCCTTGCTTTCCACTCCACACAGGGCTGGGGGAGCTGGCCAGTGCCAGCCTTTATGCCTCGCTCAGTCCCACATTCAGATGTGTCCCTCAAATTCCAGCTCCTACTGGGACAATTATACAGGAAAGTCCAGCTTTTGAGAGCAGGAAGGTTGTTCCTGACTGCTTTTCATATCATTTCCTAGCAGGTCTGCAAGCACTTCAAGCTTCTGCTCTCTCAGAAGAAATCCCAGCCTGCCTGAGGACGAGAAACAATGACCCTTGGCATAATCTTTTCTGCAGTGGGGATGAAATAGGGCCATTGAATGATAAAAAGAGACTCTGCTCTTTTGCTGGGATCCCAAGGGCCAAAGGGCTTTTGTCACAGAATGGATTCTAGCATTTCCAAGGACAAAGGATGGCGAATTTAGTAATGAGTCCCTAGCTAGCCAGCATAATAGATTCACTCTATTTAAACCTTGTCCCAAGAGACCGGTACATGGGTTGGGTTTTTTTATATTTGTGGTCTCTGCTACCACAGAGCTCAGATCGATGGAAGTGCTCATCAAATATGCAACTGGCACTTGTGATGGAGATTGATACGTATGGTTAAGTACAGCTGCGTGTTACAGAGACTTTGTTCCTTGCACTGATGCTGTGGACTGATACAGGCTGTTGCCAGAATCTTTATTTCATTCTTTTTGGTATGTGATAAATGTTAGTCAGCTAGACAGATTTATGAAGCCGCATTTGATCTGTATGACAATTATGATTCTTCGAGCTCTTTCCCTAGTGCATCCAATTTCATTTACTGTGGATTGCTACCTCCAGTCATTCAGGGAGCTGAATTATGTTCAAATAATACAAAGGGAAGAATACTTGGAAATGTGAAAGGAAAATTGCACAAAAAGTATAGCTTTATCAAGAGTAGATTGTGCCAGACTAATGTGGCAGCTTTCTTTGATAATAACTGTGTAACAGACTTTCTAGGCAAAAGAAACATTATGGATCTAATAGATCTTGACTACAGGTTCCACATAATCTAACTTGAAGGAGACACAAAGAAAATGCTGTTAAGAAGTTACCTCATGATGGCAAGACAAAAAGAGTTCTGTTCACTGCTATTCAAGAAAGACCAATACAAACTGTAAGTGTTCTGGAGAAGAGCTAGCAGACTGTTCAGGAATATGATTCACCTACCCTAACAAACGAAAACTGAAGTCAAGCAGACTCTGGGAATGCTCTAACAGGTGCTATGTTAGTAACAAACACAAGAAAAAGGAAAGAATTACTTAAGGTGATGGGCATAGACTTGCCACAAATGCACTTAGAGTGGAAATTATAAAGATATTCCTGACCATCAGAGAATTTAAGATTTGGAATAGGAGTCCAGCAGAAGCAGCAAGAAGAGATGTGGTTGGAAAACTTGCATGAACCAGCAGAGTCACGTTAAACTGTGTTGTGCTTATCTTAGCAAAGGGAGGATTCCATAGGGAACTTACCTCTGGTTTAGGTTTATATAAACACTGGAGGGAAATGCTTTTTATTTTTTGGCTATCTGGAAACTTTTACCAGAGCTGTAATACAACATTATATCCACTGGTTCAAATGTCAGGACTATGTCAGCATTTTTTTATGGTAACTTCAGGAGATCAAAAAACACATGTCCTGCCCTAGTGCTCAATGAGGATGAAAAATGTGATTTTTAAAGGTTTGGGGTTTTTTAATTCTTCTAATCTTCTGCCAATGCGTATGAAATAATTTACTATAAAACTCAAGACATCACTAATGGGCTGTTCCCCTCAGTATAACACGAGTTTAAAAGGGGAAACATCTAGATTCTGAAGTGTGCTCCCCTTTATTTTGATCTTGAAATGATATTTTAAATTTCTTTAGAGATATTTTTGATATAAATGCACATCTAATTACAGCTAAAGGTAATTTGTTCTTCAATTATCCTCCTTTCCCGCTAGGTCCTCAGCAGATGGACAAGCCCAGAGAGAGTCTTTAGCCTGGGTGCTCTCTGCCTCACCACACCCTGATGGATCCTCTCTCCTGCTCCCAGAAGTCCAAAGATGAAAAGGGGTAAATGTGTGTGAAGTGTGTGAAATACACACACACACACATGCAGGGAGGGCAGGGAAGGACACACCTGCCCTGTTTTACATTCACTGTATCCAGCCTTAGTATTTAAACAGAGTTACTTCTGTACACACAGCCACACTGGTTTGAAAAAAGGAGTTTTCCACACCACTATGAAAAGTTGTTTCTTGGAGTGTCAGAATCCAAGGCTCACAAGCAATTTGGTATTTTTCTGTCTTCTTGATCTCCCTTTATGATATACACTTTCTCTTCCTTATTCAACCCAAAACTGCAGATGCCTCATTTCACCACAGCCTTATTGCCTTGCCCCACTTCAGTCTGGGGGTACCTCTGCTGCTCCCCACTGTCCTGGTCCTGCACAGCCTCTTGCTAGAGATCTGGGGTGCAATTCCATCAGCTGGCCTCAGCCCAACTAAGGCTGATGGCAAGCTGCAGGCATTTTGAAGAGAACACATGAAATGGAAGCCTTTTCTTGTGTATTGATGACACAAGTAACCTCTGCTCCTTTTCTGTTCACCAACTCCAACTGCTGGTCACTATCCAGCTCTCGGATGTTGCAAGACTGCATTGCAAGGCTCTGTGTTCTCATCCTTTGTTCCAAAGCCCCATCCTGCTGGCAACACCGTGTTTGCTTCTGGCAAAATGACACACATCTGCTGCTCCTCAAGGGCTGTCTGTCATCCTGGCCTCCTCCACCAATATAAGAGTTGCCATAATCAAGATTTTCAGGTGTGATGGAAGAGGAAATTAAGTGATTTGGGAGGTGCAAGCTTTCAGCCTACCATCCTCTGTTATTTGCTTTTTTTTTTTAGTTTTTCTCAGGAGAAATAGATAAGGTCCTTTAAAGCAGGTTCTTAGCTGGCAGCTTGGTGAAGGAGCAGTGGGAGTGTGTATTAAAGAAGCTGGAATAAACAACAAAACCAAAACATAAGGTCACAATTCAAGCAAATATGCCAGAGGGAACACTAGGAGCAGACGATGTTTATTGCTCAATGTAGTCTGAAGTCTAGGCAGTGTGAGAATGCAGTCCAGTGGAGCTCTCCTGAAGCTCAGAATGGAGAGGTGCACAGAGAGCAGGCCACAGAGGAGGCAGCAAGTTTTTTCTTTGAAAAGGGTCAATGATGATCGTGCAGTAGGCTGGAAATAGGTAGTCATACAAAAGGTGTCAGTGCTAACAGCAGAATAGAAGCTTTCACACATTTCTATATTAAAAAGAAAGTGAATCAGACATTAGGCGTTATTGTGAGACAGCAGGTCAGTCACCATTCCTTGTACAAACTATTGCAGCAGAAAATGACTGTGGGAAAACTTCCTAATTAGCCCTGTTGGGGTTTTTGTTTTTTAAGAGAAAAATAGCAGAACTTCTGAATCTAGTTTCCTGTGGAAACAAAGCTTACACAATCAGTGTTTGTCCTGTACCTAATAATTTTTGTAACCCTCTGGCAAATCAGGTTTTGACTAAAGTTGAAAGAGTGATAGTGTTGGACATGATTGTATTTTCTTAAACGTTTTGTGAAGTCTGGCAGCAGGATAAGGGATGGAGTCAAGTTACTGCCCTGACTGAGGAAAAGGCTCTCAGCCACTATGTGTTGGTCCCAGCCAGCTGGCCAGGCAGCACACACGTGCCGACGGTGAGTGTATTTGTAGCTTTGAAACAGCCCCAGTTTGTTGTCTCTTGGTAGTGGCAGGGTGACTGGAGGCATGAGGAGAGCTGTGATTATTGTGGTGAAGAGAAAGAGATGTGGGACAAAGGACTCAAATCCGTAGGAAATCAGGCTTCATTAGTTGTGCTGCTCAGGAACAACATGTTTGTCTAACAATAGCTTTCTGGCCAAGCACATACGTCAGAGACAGATTAGATTTCTATTTGCATACCTCTTTACCTTTCTCAGGAATGCCTCCGGCATAAAACTCCTCAATTTCTCTTTTTTCCTTAAGGCATGGGTCTCCTGGAAAGTAACTGTAAAAGTTGCATTCTATTTCTTAATAGATTTATTACTTTGTTTACTTAAAGTCAGATGAACTGGGTTTAATAACCACATCAAATGTTTGCTGCTTTTTTTTTTTAATCCTCTTGGCTCTTCAGAAATAATGTAAGAGAGAGGGAGAACGCAAATGAGCTGGGTGCAATTACATTTTGTGCACACACACTGAGAGCAGAACCTGAAGACAGCGTTGTTGTGCAATGTAAACAAGGCGTAGACTTATCCTGCTGAACCCTAGTAGCTAGTGACCTGAGAGGGAAAGAATCCAATGGATTCCTAAAACATAGGGACAAGCTTGTAGCACTGACAGGAAGAACAGGATTATTTTGTTCTCTTTAGAACTGCACACATTTTATACTTACTTGTTGAAATAATAAGTATGGAAAAAAACAACCCACAAGAAAACTTTTAACAGGCACGGTACAAAAAAATGCTGTGGTATCCAAGGGAGTTTTCAATCTGCAGGGAGAGAGAGCAGGATCTGTGCTCTTCTTTCTGTCTTATGTAGTCTAAGGTCTGCATTATGCTCGTTATAATGATATCAGTGTTTCTAAATTGAAGTGGCGATGCCTAGATTCCACAGGGATGTGTGTCACAGAAATGCATGTGCTGGTAATTAAAACAGAGTGTTCAAATATTGCTTCATATTCAGACAAGAACCTTTTTATGCAGTTGTGTAATAAAAAAAAAAAAAAAAAAAAAAAAAAGGAAGCTAGAGCCAAACTGAGGGCAGCATTATACACTGCACAGCCACTGGCACAACGTGAGACCTTGTGCACTATTGCTGCCACCAGCCACACAGAAGAAAATAAGTGTTTTCAAATACTAGGTAGCATCTCAGAAAGATTTTATGGAAGTCCATTTCAAACTCCAGGTCTATGTTCCCACTGCTAAGTAACCACTTAGAAAATTCACTCCAAAGAGTAACTAGTCGCTGGGAAAGCAGATGAGATACAACTACAATGAAATAGATACTATTTAGTAGATCCTACCACTAGGCTACTCCCTATGCAGCCATAAGTATTGTGCCTTTTCAGGGGCAAGTATTTGGCACTTCAGGAGGGAGGGGTGGGGGGAAAGGCACAAAGAGGCAACTGGGCTATGCTGCACTTCATGGGGTTGGGGATAGTCCTTCCTGATCCCCCCATGGACAAGGGGTTTGTGAAAAGAAATACAGAGCAATTACCCTAATCACAGTCTTAGCAAATGCGATTAACGATCAAACAGTTTTCCAACGTATTGGAAAATCCTGTCTCAGTGTTATTTGCCTTGAATTCCTCCCACTGTAATAAGCTGTGTCAGTTGACAAAATGCAAATTCAAACAGCACTACCTTTTTTGTCCCAGGGGTGCTATAGCTTCATTATACCAAACCTGCTCTTTAGCAGCTGACCTAATTTCTTCTGTTGTTATAATTTTAGAAGGAAGTTTTTACGGGCTCTTTGTACATGATACAGATTAGTACCTGAAGGTATCTTGGCCAAAAAAAGAGGATGAAAAAGAGTCTTTTGTTCCCAGTACATTGCTGGTTTAATTTAGTCAGGTGTGTCTCGTGGAGGAAGAGAGGAGTCACACTTAAGGCTTGCTGATTTTGCTCCCAACTTGCCTTTATCTGTTCTGAGGCTAAAATAAAGCTCGTGTTGCACATGTAGTGTGGCTAAAGAATTAGCTCCCTCATCAGCTGAACTGCCAAGGATTTCTACACTGGGTCAAATCTAATGGATTGGCACTTCAAAATCTAGCAGCTCAGACATGTTTTCAAAAGAAATGCCTCAAATGTGTCATTAAAAGGCTAAAATGCACCCACTGGGCAAGGCTTCCATCCCAGTAATGTGGCTGCATGAGTATTAGGCTGAGTCAAGGAGATCCTGTGAAAAGTGACACTTTGCTCAGAGCAGTAGTGAAGGTGATGGGGTTTGTCTCATACAATTTTTGTAGTAACTTGCTAGAGTCTGTTGATGTTTGCTCATACCTGGTCAAACAGGTTTACATTGTCTACTGCCTCATCATCTGTTTTCCTTTTTCTCTTCTCTTCTCTTCTCTTCTCTTCTCTTCTCTTCTCTTCTCTTTTCTCTTTTCTCTTTTCTCTTTTCTCTTTTCTCTTTTCTCTTTTCTCTTTTCTCTTTTACCCTGTGGTTTGGATTGGTTTAGGTTTCTTTAAAAACTTTTTTTAAGAGTTGTGTTAAAATTGCTACCAGAAATTATCAACGTGATAAAAATAGAGTGGGCTTCAGAGGCCCGTCCTGAGTGCAGATGTAACTGCCTGAGATCACTTGCTTATGATACATGTTCATTTAAGTAACTAATACAAATGACTGAGGGCAGAACAGAGCTTTAGAGTCTTCCCAGCCCTCCCCTGTGTGGTTCAATTAACTACATTTTTCTATCATGGCACATGCCTAGTGAGAAATCAGAAAGTGTTTTTTCCATGGCACGAGCGGAAAACTTTCCCCTTGCTCACAAGGGGAGAAAGGCTGACTTGCAGCAATTTTTAATCCAGGAATACAAACTCTGTGGAGATGAACTCTCTTGAAAAGCTGTGACAGCAGGGCTAATTTAGAGTAAAGCATTTTTGGACCAAATAAATGGCACACCAGGGAGAGTAGGAGGTCTGGAAGGAGGCTGCAGAAAGTGTGGATGAGTAACCTAGGTTATTGTACTAATGAGATTATGTTTTGCTTCAAAATCTGGTGTAGGGAGAGCCTGAGTCATCTTGCCTTGGCCTATGTCATGAGGAGGGGGAGGCTAAGATTTAATGACCAAAATAGCTGTATTGCTGCCAGGCTGTATCTTGGTTCCCTGGGCACCCACCACAGCTGTCCAGGAGAGTTACAGGGAACTTTTCCCTTTAGTCTTCTCTGTGCCACCAGCCACTCACCAAGACCTCCAAGACTTTCCCTTACCTTCAGGCACACCTCCAGGCTTTTTGGCAACTCCACTGATGCTTGGTGAGATTACTTCTTCCCAGAATCCAGTCTAGGGATTGTCTGATAGCAGGGACCCCCCTGCCTCCCACCCCACTTTTTCTGAGCTGGGACTTCCCACAGCTGGAGCCTCCCCAAGCCCCCTGGTACAGGGGAGCCTCTCTGCACTGCTGGGAGCCCTCTCTCCAGGGAGCACAGCTTTCCTCTCCCTGCAGGCATTGCAATGCTATCAGCCCCTGCTGAGCTGGTGTTTGATTTCCCTTTTCTATCTCCGAGCACCAAACAGAGCATTTCATATCTACAAAAATGTGTATATTACATATCCTGTTACAGTGATATAACATAGACTGGTGTAAGTCCCTTTTATACAGCTTATCAGACTCCCTCAGAGGGAATTAATTTATTGTGTTTTAATTATATTGACGTAGTTGCAGCAGTACATAGTTCTCCCTGTAAAATAGGATGAGAAAAATCCCTAGGTAAAGGAAATTTTGCTGGTCAGTTTTAGAAAATCCTTCACACTTGTGTTTCAGGAATCCTGTGATTTTCTGTATGCATTGATGATAACTTCCTTCTCCAAGTGAGAGAGGAGCCACCAAGGAGAGGTGCTGCTCTGGACCTTGTTCTCACCCACAAGGATGGTCTGGAATGTGAAGCTCAAGGGCAGCCAGGGCTGCAGTGACCATTGAATGGTGGCATTCAAGATCCCTAGGGCAGCAAGCAGGGAGCACAGCAAGCTCACTGCCCTGGAATTCAGGAGAGCAGACTTGGGCCTTTTCAGGAACCTGCTTGGTAGAGTATCATGGGATAAAGCTCTGGAGGAAAGAGGGGCCTAAGAAAGCTGGTTAATATTCAAGGATCACCTCCTCCAACCTCAGGAGTGATCCATCTCAAAAAAAAAAAAAGAAGTCCAAGAAAGAGGAAAAATGCCAGGAAGCCTGAACTGATGAAAAACTTGGTCTAGTAGAAGGTGTCCCTGCCCATGGAGTGCAGTTGGAACTCAGTATTCAAGGTTTCTTCCAACCCAAACCCTTCCATGATCTAGCTCCATGCATGACTAAAGGAACTGCATAAATATATTTCTGTAACCCCAGCCCTCTCCCCTGGAGAAAGGGGGGCCTCTTTCCTTGGTTATCTCCAGTCTGCCATCATTCAGACTTTGTGCTCCCCCAGCACAAAGTGCAGTGCCCAAGGTGATGTTTGTTCACAGATGTGTTCTGCATGGATACATTGTCCAGCTTGTTTGTTCTGTCAGAATTCAGGTGTGATATTGATTTAAAAATTTGGGGGAGAGAGAACTCAGCTTCAAGTGTATCCAAACTTGTGTTTAGCCTTACTCATTGCTTTTAGTATCAGGAAGAACTGTCAGTAGAGTTTCTATGGGACTGGTCATACCCCCAAAATATAAGCTTGCTTATGGCTTATAGTAGTGGTGGCAGAGCTGCATCTACAGAGTATCAGGATCTGGGGCTCCCAAATTGCAAAATTACTTTGTTTAATTCCCTTCCAACCCAAACTATTCCATGAGCCTGTGGACATTAACAGAATTAAGCACTGTACAGAGGATGAAGCCCTAAATTAGAAAGCACTAGGCACAAATTCAGACAGACTGTAGAATGGCTGGACTGGGCAAAAAAGCTGTTAGCCTTGTAAATTCATCTGATTCATTTTCCTCCTTTCTCAGTGCAGTAAAACCACAATTTCTATCCCCCATGTCATCCTTTAAAATATTTTCAAGTTTGTGTCAGTGCACTCCAGGCAGTTAATAGATTCTTCTATATATTTGTGTTTGCTTGACTTTCATCAATTTGCATTTATTTGTTCATGCTACATTTTAATCCCTCAGTGGGGGGAAGTAAAAAATCAACAACCACTAAAACCATTTATATCTGTTTTATCAAATTGTTCTTTAATCAATATTGGGCATTTTTTCCTTCTTTTAGACTGCTAAAAAATTCAAGTTTCCTAGCTAGTTTCTTCAAGTTTATCTGAAAGAGACAGGGTGGAAAGGAAGATGGATTGCCCAAGTTTTATATTTGTATTATAGCTATTCAGGTGGAATGAAAATAAATATTTTAAAAGGATTGGCAACAGATTTTTCATGGATTAGTGTTTATATCACAGATAAAGCAGAAAAAGACACACATGGCATGATAAGAAGCAAAAGTGGTCAGAAGTGGGTGTGATTGTGAAGGAGGAAGAAAACTAAAAGTTGAATGATGGTAAAAGAGAGAGTCAGGGAAGACACTTAAAGCAATGAGAAAATGTGCAAGAATAAGTGTACCAGCTTTTGTTTGTGATAGGGATGAAGGGGCTATTAAGGATAAGTGGAGAGGGAGGAAGAAAAGGCAGGGGACATACAAGAATGCTGTGACTTAGAGAGAAAAGGTTGCAAAGCCTGGGCACGGTCCATCTGCCTTGAGGTAGGACTGACTTTGATTAGTTCAAGCAATAGGATAGGACAAAAAGAAGAACAATGCTTATGAAGAGAGTGGAGGAATTGGATTAGCACTGCGGGGGGCTCCTTGGAAGTTCAGCAGCAGCCATATGAAAGCTGAATTTGCAAAGACTTCCCCAAGAAGACATAATGGCTAAAATGTAGGACTGGATGGGTGGAGAGGCCAAGATAAATGCACATGTCACTGGTGCCAATGTAATGGGTACTAATACACCAGGAAAGGAAGAAGAGTAAAAGCCTGCTGAGATTTTCATGGCAAACGGGAATGGAAAAGGAGGCCTCAGCTGTCAAAAGGGAGAAGAAAAGATGGAGTTGCAAAAGCCAAGGAGAGCAATTGTTTGAGTGGAAAAAGAAAGTTGGCAGAGAGGGGACAGAAGTTAGAGAGAGGGATCAGTGAAGATATAAAAAACCCCAACATCATTTAAGGAGGCAAAAGTCACAAGGATGATTTCAGTAGTGTAGTGAGAGAAGATAGCAAAATGTCAGAATGCAAGACAGAATAGAAAAGAAGCTTGGAAGTACTCTGTGTGTGTGAGTTGTGTTTTTAGTCTTGGTGAGATTTGAGCCAAGGAAATGAGGGGATGTTGTCATTATTGAGAATAAGTGTGCACACTACAGGAAAGTTAGTGAAGGCTCTGAAGGACAGAACAAACAAGACAGAGAAGTGTTACAAGTGTTACAAGAGAGGTGGTGTGAGTATTAGTGTCTTCAGGAATTGGTTTATGCGGTCTTGCACTGGGAAGAGAACTCACAGGAGAAAGCTTGCTAGCACAGGTAGTGAAGATATTTTCAGGGATGTTTTCCTTCCTCTATCTGAAACTTGATGGATGTACATAGATCCTTTAGGATCATGGCTGGTTTTCAGACAAACCAGCAAGATGGAAAGGAATAATTAACCATAAGGAGAGAAAGTTAAGGGAATGGAGGGAAATAATTTGGTTGAGAAATATGGAACTATCTAATTAGCCTAACTGGCATCCATCATCTACCATTTCCTACAGCATCACCATTTCCCAATATCCACTGTACTGAAAGTCTGTGTAACAACAAATGGGAATCAGGTCACTCGGAAGACCAGCAGCTGTACCTGCTGATTTCTAAGGTTATCCCTGCCTCTCTTTTGTTAAAGATGAGAATCAGGAAAAGAAAAACCAGTTTTTAAAGTCAGGGTCAGCAGAGATGAGCACACCATTTGCATTTTACTTTATTAATGTGGGCTAGCTGAGCAGGCTAAGTCTAAAATACTGATAAAAGATTCTCTAACCAAGTCTGCAGAGGCACTGCTGCACACCTCGCTGCCTGTGGCCACCTCAGAAGGTGCTAGGTGACTTGGAGTGACTTCTGCTCTGTCGCTTGCGGGAGCTCAGACAGCTTTGAATGAATCACAGGATTCCAAGAATTAGCAACAAACCTCATCACGTGGACAAGCTGCAGCACAGGAGCTGTCAGAACAATGCAGTGACTAAGGAGGCTGGATCCCTGGATGTAGGATACCTTCCGTAGGAGTGGAGAGGTGATATTACAGGAACAGTAAGTGTGTCTTGTTCTGGTGCCCACACCTGAGAAAAATTATGTTGACAATTCAGGCTTCACAAAGGAGTAATAAGAGTTACATGATAGCTAAGCAAAGCCGATTTATGGCTAAAAGACTTACAATCAGTCTTGTTATTTTATTGAAAAGGAGACTAAGAGGAAACCCGGTGCTGAACAGCAGGCTGTGCAGGTTCTCAACTGCAAGGGGCTCTGCCATTGTTTGCAGACAAAAAACACAGCCACATCCCATGGCAGGTAGAAAGCTAGTAATAAAGTAGGTAGAGTAGTTCAGGGAAAGATGAATTATCTTCATCACAGTATTGTGCTTGGATCATATTACGACTTAACAGCCTCAGAAGCCCTTTTAACTATGATGGCAAAGGTGTCAGGAAATGTGTGCATGAATAATCGAGATGATGTGCTGTGTAAATAGGGCCAAATGAAACTTCCCTCCACAGAACTTGAAAGTGCTCACTGGGACATCTGCGCTTGAATAACTCTTAAGGGTGAATTGTGCAAATCAAGGACTTTTGCTGCTATGGGCAGTTCCAGGAGACATGCTTATGGCCCTCCCAAAAGCATGATTGTCTTCTATTCCTTCCTGTGCCATCTCTGCCATGTTAGCCTGTGAAGCAATAAGTCATTCATCCTCAAATTCCTCCTCAGTGCTGGTCGTTCGTGTATTCGGGCAAAAATGCTCCTGTGCTTCTCTCCCATTAAAATCAATTACTTTTCAGGCTGTCAAAAGATAGAGTTCAGGCTTTTTGAATGCAGCAAGTAGCCTACTGAAGATCCTCTGGGGATCTTTCATTGTGTCTAGGTGAAGATCCTCTGGGGATCTTTCATTTCTTTGACTTCACACCAGTTTATTTCATGTTGTCTATTTAGATGCTAGGTGCTTTAAAGTGCAAATTGTCATTTCTATGGATTGA
This sequence comes from Phylloscopus collybita, assembly GCA_027886175.1. Lineage (NCBI taxonomy): Eukaryota > Metazoa > Chordata > Aves > Passeriformes > Phylloscopidae > Phylloscopus > Phylloscopus collybita. Next base: position 90,586,528 of record JAJNNQ010000075.1, read on the forward strand.
GTGTTTAGCAGAGCTGAAGCCTGTCTTGATAAGGGGTTCTAGATTCAACCTGAATGCAGGTAATAGAAATTTATAATAATGCTTCAATTAATGCTTAGTCCCCCATGCAGTATAGTTTGACTTCAGTGCTGCTTTTTTTACTGTGAGCATTTACAGAAGTTACAGTCTTTTCAAAAGGACTCAGCGAATGCTGTGGTAAAAGGATTTTGTGCTTTGTCTCATAGAAAATATTTCCAGAAGTGGACTGTTTCTTTTGCATGACCATGTGCTCAAAGAAGAGCAGAAGAAATCAGCATTTGCTAATCAACAACTAATCCGAATCTAGGTAAGGACTGAAATGAAAATTAAAAACAAACAAACAAACAAAAACCAAACAACAAACAAAAAACCAACCAAACAAAAAAACAACAACAACAAAAAAACCAAAAACAAAAACAAAACCCCAACTTTTAGCTTATGTGGGCATTCAGCAGGTCCTTGGGTGCCTGCCCTCAGCTCTCAGTACATAGCTCTAGTTGCTACCAGGTTCTGGTTGAAATTCAAATCTGTTTCAGTATTGTTGCTGTCTCTTCTAATTGACTGAGTCCATACACTTAGCTGGTGGGAGAGACAGAGGAGCAAAGCACACAGAAAGGACCAAATGTTTTCCACTACATGCCAGGCTATTCAGAAAAATGTTATGGATGGAGGGGCCTGACACTGGACGAGCATTGGGATTCCCAGTGTCCTGCCATGGAGCACTCTGTCAGGAAGCAGAGATCTCTTTTTTTTGTTAGTGTTAGAAGCATGAGGACAAGACAGCAGTTGAAAACCACAGTTCAGCTGGCAATCAGTGCTGTGCAGCAGCAGAAGCACGTGGAAAAATTCTGTCTGACTCATCCATAATTCACCTGGAGTCCCAAGGAACTGTGGCTGTAGCAGGATCCCTGGCAATCCTGCAAGGGGGAAGTCTGCTACTTTTGCACAATGTGGGCAGCAGCCAAGCTTCTCTCACCCAGGTAACCCCTCAGTCCCCATGAGAGGGGCTGGTCTCCCTCCTGCCACACAGGGCCAGGAGTGCAGCCCTGAGATGCTTCATGATGATGCTGCTGTGGGAAAAGTCAGTGAGGGAGCTGGCCCCACACCCTGGGATAACACATGCAGTGATTTGAGGAATCCCTCCCAGCCAGTTCACTCTTTGGACCTTCACAGCTCTGTGTGTGTGATGCAAACTCTGCTTTGAGAGACTCAGCTCTTGGTGTTCAACCTCCTGCTGGGCTGGGTTTCCAAGTGCTTGTGGCAATGGGCTGGCCAGGTGTTATTACACCTTAATGATGCCTTCACACAGAACCCAAATGGTAGGCAACTGCAACCCAGGGCAAAGTAGTTTTTAAACCTGACCTTCAGCTTGGCGGTAGCTAAGCAACATATTCCATACTGAGGGATTTCAGTCACATGATGAGGCTATTTTGAAAGTATGACTGGCCTGAAAGAGACAAGTAGAAAGTCTTGAGGGCTGTTAGAAAGAAAAACAGAAGAAACAGGATGAATATCAGAGACTGTGATTTGCAGTTCTGTGCAGTAGCTTAAACTCAGAGGAGTTTGCAAGATCATCTTATGGAAAGGAATGATAATAAATACAAGGAAAAAATTAAAGACATGAGAGACAAATGAAAGTAGATGTTAATTACTTTAGCTCCATCCATGCATTCCTTCTACTGCCAAGGGCTGAAGAAGGTAACTCCTCCAGGATTGACTGCTTCCACTAATTTTCTAGAGGGATGAATGAAGTTGAGAGTTCTCAAAATACCAGCACTACAAAATAAGTTGGTGGGAAACCTTTCAAACTTTAGTCCTGGGACTGTGTGGTCATCCACACAGCCTAGGCAGAGCAAAGAGCTGAAGTGCATGTGCACACAGTAATTCCCAGTACAAGGGCCTCGGGATGTCAGCTGGGTTGTGGATGCCCCAGGGCACCCATGGATCAAGAGGGCTCTATGCCATAGTTCTTGCCACAGTGGATATGGATAACTTCCAGATGAATGCTCTATCGGCAAGAGCATGGAAAAACTTCATGGAACAGTATTCAGAACTCACTAGATAGTACAACACACCAATCAAACACTTCAGTTACATACAGAGTCTGCAAATATAAATCTATTTCACTTTCAGAAACTGTGGATAATTTCAGGCAATTATCTTTCCAAGGCTGTAGCCATTTTTGCTACCCTTGATCAGAAAAGAAAAGAAAAGAAAAGAAAAGAAAAGAAAAGAAAAGAAAAGAAAAGAAAAGAAAAGAAAAGAAAAGAAAAAAGAAAAGAAAAGAAAAGGAGACATAATCTAGAAAACATGGTATATTCTAATCATAACAACTTTGCCTGGCCAAAGCAAAGTTCCTTTACTACATGATGCTTGATCTCATACATGCTTCTATAGTTATTTTCTTGTCTTGAATCCAGTTACTTCCCAGTATTTCAGTTGGCTATATATATTTTCATCTTGTGTTCAGCCACTGCTCCCGAGAGCACTCTTCATTTCACAATTCTCTGTATTATTTATTTTGAGGCAGCTTCCAGGATAAAGAATTAGTTCTGGGATTTATTCACAGTTTTGACATTGACCAGCTGGGTGACTTCTGGCCAAGTCACTGTACCTCTTCACCACTGTTTTCCCAGCAGGAAGTGTAGGGTAATAACCCTTTCTGAAATCACATGGGGTTCTACAGTACTGTATAGTTTACAGTCCCTGTTTACAGAAATGATTTCACTGATGTAGCAGACTTACTTACAGAATTTCCCTTTGTTTTGTTTTGTTTTTAGCAGATGAAAACTGGAAGAGCACTTGTCAAAGTGCTTATAAACCTACGACAGAACTGGCAGAAACAGACGATCACTGAATGTTTCTGTTCCTCAGCCTGTTTTAAAAAAGGCACAACAATAATAGAGACAAGCTTTTAAATTAGATGTTTGTGACCTATTTGGAACATGTACAATCAATTCAGACTTCACTCATTGTTTTGAATTTTTTTCTTAAGGTGGCCTCTGCAGGAACAAATACAACATTTATTATACCTGTAACTATGTGCACGCTTGGCCCAGCCAGGCAGGGATGCTGCTTGAATTGCAGCAGCCCCAGGACATGGCAGGGAAGAGCCTGCCTAAATTTAAAAGCCTCACTGTGACACTTACTTTCCAGTCCAGCCTGAGAGTCCACTTAACTCCACACAGAAGGTCTGTCAAATTAGGAAAGTTTCCTGTAGTGTCTCAGCCTCTTCAAAAAAGTGCCCAACAGCCAGATTAAATTTGTTTTCCAGTAACTTTCAGGTCCTCACATTGACGAGTCTCTAAAGAGATGTAAGAGCAACAGTCAAGTAATTTGGCTAGAGATGCATCAGTTAATTTTAAAAGATAGTTCCTCTTTTACTCTTTTGCATAATCATCTCTTTAAAAAAGTAAATTAGTACTAAATACATTTTCTTACAGACATCTGCTACTGGAAAGGTTCTTTTTAACACACACAGTCATGATCCTGTAATTGTCTTGTACAGTAATCAGCATGTCTCTTAAGTTCACTTTTGGAGTTCAACTATGTATCAAAAAAATCCCCCCAAAGGGGTATATTAGTCAGATTACCCTTGGCTTGCCTTTTCTTTGTAACCTCATTTTTATTTCTTCATTTACACACGGCATAATTCAAACACTGCGTGCCCCTTCATAGCAAAGCTCTCCATTCCTGCTCGGAGAGGGGGCCCTGGCTTTGATACCTGATACCCTACGCACCAATGTGGAGCTTGATTTACCAATAACAATCCGAGGGAGCTCAAAATCCTACTAACACAAGTGAGACTGGATGATCAGGGACTAGGACTGTTGTTTTGGAGCTGCTGGTCAAGGATTTTTGCAGTATTAGAGCTGAGAATTTGTCCATCATCTGAGCCCTAGTAAACAAAGGCAAAATTCTGCAGTATTATTTTGATGTTTATTTCAAGTGTATCATTTTGCAGTGCCAAAGTCAAGTCATGCATCTGTTGATTTGGTAAGTAAAGTACTGTTGGTTAAATTGTCCTCCTTACTACTTCATAACAGTGGGAGGAAAACATGTTAGTGGATCCGAGTAGTGCACCACAACAGTGAATGCAACTCTCATCTAAGACACAGGATATGAGAGAGAGGAATTAAACTGGAGTCAGATGAAGACATCTCTTCTACCAGGCACTCAAATTCCTCTAGGAGGATGTTATCCAACCCTTGAAACCTACTTGGGATTTTTCTTCCAGTAGAGCTACACCTGCAGTGCATGCAGGGTGCAGACATTTTACCATAGTCAAACCATATGCAGTCTGATTACACTTTGTTGTGCTCTTGGCAGCACTGAAGGAGAATGATTTAGTGAATTTCTTTCATGTATGTGTTTGTAAAAGGCACAGTACTGGATGTTCGACATCACTAAGGAGCCAAAATAAATATACTGTGGTAATGACCTTCAGGATGTGGAAGAGAATGTTCTATCACTTAATGATAAGCAAATAAATAGAATAGCAAATTCGGTCTTGTTAATTAGACAATGTTGTTAACTTCAATACAGTAGTTACAGTACACCTGGCTCCTTCTTACCATGTTTTTAAAATTCTATGCCAAAGGCCTGGACCTGTACAGTCCTTTCTTCACAGTTAAAAATTAACGTTCATTCTTATACAGGCTCAGAAACTATACAAGATTTTGGTAAAATACATGGCTAACTCTAGTGGTACAAAGCCCTTACTCCTCTTCCCACCTTGTCCTGATTTTAGGACCCATATTAAAAGGAAGCAGAGTTATCTTTCAGGTAGTGTTGATGCCCACCTTCGTGACACCCCTTTAAAAGATGTTGCTGGATATGTAATCATTAGCATTAATTTCTTTGGAAATGCAGAGAACCCTGGTTTCCAGAGCCAGAAAGCAAAAGCTGAGATAACCATCACCTGGCACTTCTCACTGGCAAATTTTTCACTGCTGCTTTCAAACACATTTGTCACTGGTGGTTCACTAACAAGGAGTGGTCAATTTCTTGTTACAGCAGGGGGATGCCCTTAACTTCTCCTGTCCTGTTGCTCCAACAATGTTTGCTGGGTTTGTTTTCCAGTTCACATTAATCCCACCTGAGCCAATACAGAGCTGTAAGCACATACCTGACAAAGGAACATTTAAAAGATTTGTGTGGCTGCATTTATATTCTCTGTGAGTAAACACAGTTGTAATACTTCCTTTTCCTGCATTTTTCACTGTGATTCAACATTCTTGTACACAAGACTCTGCCACTTTATGGATTGTGCTTCCATTTAAGTTGACAGAGCACTTGTATTAAAAGTTTGAAAGAGAAGTTGCTGCCTTCTCTGCTATTAATAGTATTGCTGCTTTATATAACTTTGTGATTCCCATACAGTGGATAAATTATAACAGACAAATAAGCATCTCTGCCCACAAGGAACTTTTACTTCTGCATAAGAAGATCTTAAAAGATACACAGCAGGAAATTCAAAGCAGAAAACAGACTGAGGTTTGGATGGTAGAGAGAAAACACTGCAAAGAAGTAGCAAGTCTGGAGAAGGTCAAATCTTATTCTATTGATGAAGGACAGTCACCAGCACTAGGGCCAGCATTAATGTCTCGTAATACATACAGAAATTCCTGGATGAGCAGTGAAAATCGAGACATCAGGAAGAGAGAAGAAGAGGGTATTTTTCTTATAAAGTGTTTAATTTTCCAAGTGTATTTCCTCTTGGCCAAGCTTTGTCTCACCTCTTCCTATGAGCCAAAGATGACATGTCACTGAGTCACATCTCACTTCAGCTCCATTGCATCTTCAGCAGCTTCTGTCCTCACCTCTTCAGCATTTTTGCTACAGTGCTACCTCCTGTTCTCCTTGCTCAGACACAAAGCTCAGGCAGGGTGGAGGGACAGTGAGCTTGTCCATATCCACTGCTACTCTTTGTGCTGAGCCACCGGTGTGCCGGGCTGGGCTACGGCACAGCTTGGCTTTGTGGTGATAGGGTGCTGGGTGGCACCAAACAGCTCCTATGGCACCCACAGGGGCCAGGTAAAGACCCTTGTGCTGAATTGCATCAGATAATGGGTTTCATGCTGCAGGCAGAGGATTTGGACAGTAAAAGCATGGTTTAAATAATATGCTGCCTCTAGAAGCCAAATATGTAATACAAGAAATCACTAAGAGCAAACATCTCTCCCTCTCCCCCCAGATTATACTATTTAAAAGGGCATAGATTAAAATATACCATGCAGTGAGTTTAATGTAAATATCTCAAGCCTGTAAAAATATTGTAAGACATTATAAAGGTTTCAAAGTCAAGCATCCATAATAATTAAAAACATGATAATTTGAATGAAGATTTGCAGCTTTAATTCTTTCTGAGTACACTTCCATCCTGGTAGTCTTAATGTGTATGATCACACACAACTTTTTTAAGAACACAGGATGCTTGATTAAGCTGGAACTGGTTCATATATTTTCATCAAATGTGCTGGAATGGGAGGGATGTCTCCAGGCAATTTCTTTCTCCATTAAATGCTGACACAGCTGAGGTGAGAAGTTAGGTGAAAAGCTCAACGTACTGGTCAGTGAAGTGATTCATGCTTCTGGTACTGACACAGAGCACTCTTAGTGGGAGTACTGCACTTGTTCCCAGTAAATTTCACTACCAGCTGACCCATGACTGATGCAAGCCCTGCACAGAGAGAAACCGTAGTTCTTGATGGCTCCTGGTGCACTCCCAAAGTGTGTCACTCACAGGCTAAGGGGCCTGGGTGGCCCAGAAACCTTATGGCAATCAAAAACTGAAACACATCTCTTTATGCACCAGTTTGTACCTTTCTGCAGAATGGCAACAACTTTTGAAAATGTATTTTGAGGTTCTTCATTTTAGGATGGACCCTAAGGTTGTTGCAAACAAGAAAAAAATCTAACTTAATTAAACCAAGGATATGATTTTAATGGGATTTGCCTCGCTCTCACTAATGAGCTGCTTCTCCAATACAACTTCCTGCTACTGGTTAGTGTTGGAGGGGCTGACCTCCTCTACAGCATTGGGCCTCCTACAGATTGCACCTTTGGAAGGGTGAGTTCAGAGCGGGGGATGAACGCTGTGGGTTAAATATGAATTTAATAGGGCACTCCAGGGAAACTTGCGAGTTGCTACAACTGTGCTCTCACCAAGCCCGGCAGCTGTGTGCAAGGTACTGCACAAAAGGAGATCTTTGCATTCACAGAGTTTACTCAAAGTTCCTTGGCACACCAACAAGGTAACATATGCACCAGAAGAAATAAGGACTCTCTAACAAGCAAGTTTATCCTAGAACAGACCATTAAAATTAAGTAAACCACTTGTTTATCAAAAAGTTCCTTTAATTACCAAGAAAAAGCCAAATGTGACAAATCCATGACAACACTGAATTGTTATTTTGCTGAAAACTTTAGGTTTTAAAATAAACACTTCCCTACCACAAGGCTTAACTTAGTAAGTACAGACAGTATTTGCCTAACAGCAAGCATTATTACATATTAATTACCTTAAGAAAAAGAAAAGTAAAACTGCAGTTAGCAATATACAACGGAGAGCTTTTTGAGGATTCACACTCCACACTTTTCCTCAGCCTTTCTCAAAACATACCAAATATATTAAATATGAGGGGACCTATATATACAGATCACTGTTTGTTTCTCTACAAAGCTGTAATACTCAGAAGAATGCTGTCAGATCAAATTAAGGGTTGCTGATTTTTACTATTTCATTGCAAATCCGTCAACACTTTTTTGTTCTGGGGTCAAGGTCAAGAGACCACAGTAAAATCCTACCTTTTATATTTTTTAAGCAAATTTTTAATTTTTCTGTACCACAAAGCTTGTACATATGAAAAGAAAGTCTCCTAAAACCTCATAAAACAGATGGCAAATAACCAACCACCTACCTTTCTTCTCTAAATGTCTTATTTTTAAGAAAATGGGCTTCTAAGACAACTTCATTTGTGGGTGGGCATTGACTCATGAGTTTTGAACACTCACTGTGGCAATGTAAATCTGGATCAAAACTTAAATTCTGTTTAAGAAAAAAAAAAGTTGAAAAAATTTTAAAGCAACAGAAGTGCTTGTATTATGTTTCATTTTCAGACTATCCAAATTAAATATGTGTTTTCAAACCACTCAAGCATTCCCTGGCATTGCTGCTAGTCAAAACACAGGAGAAACCTGTTAGTGTCTCAGTCACAGGAGCTTTAATAAAGAGTTTAAGCAAATGCCTGTCAGGAATGCTCATGGCACATCAGGTCCAGCCATGAAGGCGAGAGGAGGCCAGACCATCCCTCAGATTTTCTCAACTTTTTGATTCCTAGAAAGGAATTATTATTGAGACACTTCAAAGTGGGGCAGTGCCATGCAACTGTGACAAATCAGTGATGATACTGTGCATTTTATACACTGAATATTTTTATATCATATTCTATAATATCCTCACACAGATAAGTTCACAAGGTAAGATAAAAGAATCTGTCAAGTAGATAAGATTTAGTAATTTTCAAGCTGATTAAACAATATTGTTGATGACAGAGGTTAGCATAGGTCTGGCTTGGCAAACAACAATAATTGCTGATCATCATAATAATAATACTAATAATATGTACTAGAACAGGAAGCTACTCTTCCTCCAAGCTTCTGAGCATATACACTGCAATCATGACAGCATACATAATGGCAAGTTAATCTGAAAAACAATCACCTGCAAAATCATGACCTTGTTTGAAATATTTTAATTGCTCCGTCATGCAAGTATTCTCCAAGGTTACTCTGACTGAACAAAGTCAGAAAAACACTTTGCATTTTGTCACATAATGTGCTTTGTAGACACATGTTTTTATACGTCTGAAACAAAAGGCGGCAATCCTACAGGCTTCTTGTATATTTAACATATTCCATAAATCATAACACAGTTATTGGTGGTGTACAATGAAATGTTACAGTCTAAGAAGGGCAGCAGATATTCAGGATTTCAGATTTCAGCAGATACTCAGGATTCAATGCTAACTTGTTTCCCTGGAACAGATGTGAAAGAGACAAACTACAGATTGGTAGGAGTAGGAGCAGCTACAATAGCTGAACATTATTAGAACGCTGTGTTTTCACCTGACAATTTCACATCACTAAAGTCCATTTAAAATCTACTTTTGCCACGAAATTAACATGTGGAGCATTTAAATTTGTATGTGTGACAGATGCAGAGAGGAAAAAAATAGTTTCTCATATGTAAGCATCTCCTTTACTGAAAAGCCAAGTCAGCTAAAGAGAAAAGCAAGACAAAACTCTATCTGTGTGCAATTCCTGGGACCTTACTCATCTCACTTCCTGATTCTTCTTTTTGGCCTCCTTTCCCTTAGGGCCCTCCCACCTCTATAAACACCATAACAATAATTATCGCGTCAGTGGAGACTTAAACATTCTTGACATCCTAACATCTAACAAGTACAGGACATTTCACAAAGGCCTAGCCTGGCTTTCAAGAAGTGGGTCAGCTTGACACATCCCATGTGTTTCTGAAAGCCTGCAGTCTTTGAGCTTGCTCATCTATGGTAATGGGCACCCTACCAATGCAAGGGCTGGAAACAAAACACTGCCTGGTTTGCCAGGGGAACTTGAAATTGTTTACCGAAAGCGCGTAACTCCTAAATTTCCATCCTAAACCTCACAGAGAGGATGTCTTGTGGTGCCTGGTCACACAGCAGTTTCCAAACTCGGCAGTTTTGTGACCCACCTGCCCCCACCAGCTAAAAAGCTGCTGGAATTCCTCCAGCTGTGTGCAGGAGTCAGGCTGCTGATGTGCCCAGCCAGGGTAAGACAAAAGGGAACGCAGAGTGTTTCCATCCATTAGTCCAAGAAGGCTGCATGGTGAGCTCTTTTCTTCTTTCATTTCATCTCCTCCTGTCCTTCAGCCTCACTTCACTTGGTCACATACTGCAATAGGATTTTATAGTCCTAGCTGATCTGGCCAAACAAACTCATTTCTCATACAGATTCTGGCCACTGGGGTTTTTTTTTTAGTCACCCTTCAATAGTTTTTCTTATATTTCAACATTTAAATCATGCCAACTTGCTTCCACCCTCGGCAGAAATTCATGATGACTCAGAAATGGATCTTGTCCTGCTAGCTGAGAATCTCTTCTCTAATAGTGCTATGGTTTGATGTCTGTTTTCACAAAGGGAATAAGCCAATGTGTCTCATCATATTTTCTATCCTGCCCCCACATAAATTTGTGTTGTGAATAAAAAACATTCTATTCAGCTTGGAGGGCATTTTATTTTTGTGCACATTTTGACATTTTGGTTAGAGTACGATGCTTGTACAGTAACCCAAGCAGTGGAGGCTATAAAATCTTCTATTTATGATCTATTCCAGTGAACAGATTTTCAGTTCTCCTTAAACTGACTTTTAATATTAAGTAGAAAACCCACAACTCTATGCACCAGAAAATTATCCAAAATAATTGTTCTTCAGTGTAGAAAGAGGATATGGCAAAGACATGTGAATAGTTATTTTGGAAGAAAAGCATGAAGTTAACTACGAATATTCTAAACTCATTAACAAAATGCAAAGAAATCATAAAAGAAAAATTGGACTGCAGAGATTAAATTTGGTGAGATTTTGTATAAAGAGTGAATCACACTTCTATAAAACTTGGTGTGCCTGTACATCATGTGCTCAGTACAGTGCTCATGTACAGACCAGAAAGGTAAGAACAGAATAAAGAGAACAAGCCTGATGCCACTGTGTATACATGCTGATGTTCAAGTACCAAAACTAAATAAATACAGATATCTATTTATATCTCTCTCTCTTTCCCTCTCTCCCTCCCTCCCTATATATTGTGTAGGTATATAAATACCACAACTGAAGCATTGGCAAACATGTGAGATTTCTAATCACTTTTGTTCTAAGATAGCACAGGCATAGTTGAGTCATACAACAAAATTATTTCTATTAGTGGATTGCTCAACTTTATCAAAGCAGAAGCACCGTGAGCAGCAATACAGTAATACTGTAAATTGCAAATGGATTACCATTTGATTCAACAAAGTTAATAGGTGATGATGGCCTATAATTCATGTGTGATTAATTTTGGCAAGTATTCCATTTGTCAGTTCATCAAGCCTATCCTATACATAAGCAATTAAATCAGCAGGGCTAAAAAACAGTCCAAAGAGAAAAGGGCTCAGGTAAAGACATCTATCCGTCATACCGTTGAAATATCATCACCTACTTCTTAGTGGTTTTCCTTTCCTGCTAGGACCACTAAATCAGCTCAGTAGGCACAATTATAAATAACACATTGCTGATTTCCAAGCAGCTTCTAGAAGCAGGAAAATTAATTCCAAAACAGTTACAAAGGAACTACGCACTGGAAAAGCTTAACTGGGAGGAATACTAAACAAAGCACAGCAAACAGTTACCATCACTACAAATGGGAGATATTAAATTTCGGAGAAGTGGCTGGAAATGTGTCAGGCTGGCAGCCGCAGCACAAGCACTAAATTCATGTGCAACTAGGAGGCTTGGTCCTACGGCAGGGACAAAGGACACATACAGAAATAGACTCCCAAGGAGAATCCTGCCTCTGTTTCTTGATGACAGCCAGAATGCTATCGGCATCACTGGCACAGATGGCCGTAGCCCACTTACTCACTCTTAATGAAAACACAGAGAGCAGCCAACACAGGATCCAGGAGCTAAATTAACCTCTGCAACAGCAAGGCTGTGCACAAAGCTCTGTTGTGAGAAGAAGATGTGTTTGTGCCATCAGGACAGCTCAATTCTTACTGGAGCTGCCTGAGGGGTGTCAGTCGAGGTTGCTCTCCCCTCCCCTCTGGCTCTGGATTCCCCAAGGAGAGCAATGGCTGTACTGACAGTGAGCTGATGCCCGCGCAGCACACCTGCCCAGAGGATATGGCTCCTGGACTGAGGGAGTGATCACCTGCACTCACTTTAAAACACATGTTCCACACGTTGACTCCCTGTTGATAGGCTCAACAAGAGGTCAAACAAATACCCTCAGTGCCTGGAATGCTTTGATTACATTTTCTTTGGTTGAAATGGTCCCTTAAAGTAAACATAAATGAAAACCAAGCATACAGAAGAGAATGTTTGCATTTGAATGTCGAAATTAGGCCTAACAAAAGGGGGGCATTGCTTTCTGCAAAGCTAAATAGTCTCTAGCTGATCCATCTACTGAAATTCTTTAAAAGCGTAAAAAAAAACCAACCAAAAACAAACCCAAAAAACAATGAGATTTTGGTGGACTAGTCAATGTTTTACAGTGTTTCAAAAGGCCTTTGATTAAATCTCTGAGCCAGAGAGGACTCAAGCAGCTAAATAATCACTGGGCAAAAAGAAAAGTACAATCATGGTTCAAAAACTGGAGATGGAAAACAAAGAACAGAATTGAACTGCGAGCTTCTGCGATGGCGGAAGGTTAACACCAGCCAGCTTCGGGGCTCTGCAGCAAGTCTCATATTGCTGCTGTATTTACCACTGATCTAGAAAGAGGGCTGCATTGTGAGATGGCAACATTTGCAGCTGTCATAATTATTTCAGCTAAGCAAGACAAGAGGGGACTGTGATGACGAGGAAGTGCTAACAAAACAGAATGCACCATGCAATGGTGAATTAAATTCAACACTGAAAATGCAAAACAAGGCACATTACAGAGGGACACGAGTACTGCTTCTAAATCTGACAAGCTCCCATTCATTTATACTAAACTGAAAAGTAGAAACTGGGCATTTATATAAATATCTATGTGCTATCTCTAATCCTTACAAAGCTGTAGTCAGAAAACAAGTTAGTAGAACACTACAAGTTAGTGGAACAGGAGGAGTAAGTAACATACTGGTTAACACCAGGTGTTAGAATACCTCTACAAAACCTCTGGCGTCATGCACCATCTATCCTCATTCAGAAAAAGTGATGTGAATGTGTTTGTCTAGCGGCATAATTTGGAGAAAAGACTTCCATAAAAACCACTGCTTTGTTACACTTGGATTATTTATCCCTGGAAGATGGCAAAAGATGTGATAAAAGCAACCAGAGCAGCAAAGTAGGGAATAATGTCAAGAAGGAAGTGCAGAAACACCTGCTCTCCTGCCTTACTGTTCAAGAAACAGTAAGAACCTGATGGTGGCAATTTCAAATGGGTGACATGAAGCATTTTGGCACAAATGCTAGATGTGAGACACAACTGAGGAAGCAGATATGGCAGAAAATTTATTGACAATCACAAAAGAGTTAAGACACATCTATAATTATGAACAAATGTATCTCCCAATCTTTAGAGTTAGCCAAATATTGTATTTTTAATAAAAATGTAAACAACTAAGTTTCATAGTTTACAATAACACCTAGATAATAGAAAACAAATTTATATATAGTGGGAGATAGCCTACAGTACCAGGGTAATTGACCCTCAGGCACGGTTCAGCTTGTGTTTCAACATCCATCCTAGGCACTTCTACTCTTGTACAGTTTGCAGTTCCTCCTGATAGAGTATTTTTAGATAACTGCATTTTGTCCAGTTATAAATGCTATTAGACATCACGAAGCAGTGGCATGTGACGGGATATTTTGGTAACTATAGGTGAGAAATGTTTAGCTTCATACAAGCCTTTGTGAGTGTCACACCTGCATTACCTCACATGCCATTTCACACAGATGAAGCATAATTAATCTCCTCTGTTTCCTGCTTCTGTGCCTATACTCCAATATGCTGGCAGCTGGAAAAGGGTTTGTGAAGTGATCAATATTCCAGGTTCACAGAATCACAGAATTGTTAAGAGTTGGAAGATATCATCCAGTCCAACTTTTTTTTTTGCCAAGGCAGAAAAAGTGTCATGTAGAGCAAGTGACACAGGAACATATCCAGGTGTATGTGGAATGTCTCCAGAAAGGGAGACTCCACAACTTCCCCAGGCAGCCTCTTCAGTGCTCTTCCACCCTGAATGTAAACAACTTCTTCATGTTCTGGTGAAACTTCTGTTTTAATTTATAGGCATTGCTCCTTGTCTTGTTGCTGGGCACCACTGAAAAGAGTCTGGCACCATGCTCTTGACACCCACCTCTGAGATATTTACATGCATTAATGACAGGCCCTCTCAGTCTTCTATTCTCCAGAGTAAACAGGCCCAGCTCCCTCAGCCTCTCCTCATAAGAGAGATGCTCCAGACCCCTCATCATCTTTGTGGCCTCTGCTGAACCCTCTCCAGAAGCACTTTGTTTTCTTTGTACTGCGCAGCCCAGGACCGGACGGAGGTTCTAGACTTGCCAGTGACATTCCCTTCCTTTTCTAATGTTTTCCAAGGCTAGCCTGCCAATCTATAAACCATTTCTCTTTCACTGCTGCCATGTGAATATATTAGTGTGGGCAGCCACTGAATAACTATCAACATTAAGCACACACAAAACCGACCCGCAACACACAAACCAAAGAAGCAAAACAGGCCCTGAACAAAAACCCCCTCAGAAACACTGCACTGCTCCTCCTGTCCTCCTGAGCTGAGGCATTCCCAAGCTTTTCCACCTCTCAGTGGTGGAATGCTCTCAGTGGCATTTCCCCTTACCAGCTGTAGTGCTGCTGGACACAAGGTGTGGGCAGCACACCCATGCTGTTCCTGTCAGGAGGCGCAGTCTCCCCGGCGCCACACACCAGCCTATCTCCATCTGTTTTCCCCACCCGCCATCCCCAATCATCCCCAATGGCGGCAGAGCCCGCTGCGATGCTGCCTTCTCCTTCTTCTCCAACTCTGTGTCATGACCCGCACCTGAAGGCAGGGTAACTGAGGCTCTTGTTAATAGATCACTTGGAGTGAACTAGAGTGAAATGACACTGAGTGACTGGTGTTTACATATGTACACATGTGTGTGTGTGTATGTACATATATATATGTGTGTGTGTGTACATATGTGTGTGTATATACATATATATATGTGTGTGTGTGTACATATGTGTGTGTACGTGCATAGTTTACCTTCTTTCACAAGAGTTGTAATTTGATCCCGCACTGCTTGTGGGTCATGCCAACTATTACGAGCCCAGGTCATACCAGGAGGAAAAGGGTTGGCATCATGACTGTTTAATTTCATCAGGAGAGGACAATCCCCTTTGGACTCCCTCCAGACAGCCAATCCTTTTGAATCAGTCATTAACACACTGAGGGTTAATGTCTTTCTCCCATTACCCCTCTGAGGGTCAGCTCGATTTTGTCCCGGAGAAAACCTTTCAGTAAGTCCACGTTACACCAGAAAAATCTTTCTACAGGTCTGACGTGCCCAGGCCAACACCAAGAGGAGAATTATCATCACAGTCTCATGACTGTAATGTCAGTGACAGAACTCGAGGAAACAGCATGAAGCTGTGTCAGGGGAGTTTTAGGGTAGAGATCAGGAAAACTTCCTACACCCAGAGGGTGGCTGGGCACTGGAACAGGCTCCCATGGAAGTGGTCACAGCCCCAAGCCTGGCAGAGTTCAAGACACATTCGGACAAAGCTCTCCAGCGGCATATTCTGATTCCATGATAATTTCATAACGAGGGGACAGTGACCATTTGGCTGGCCCACGGCACCAACACCCTTCAGTAACCCACTGAGGGTCAGCGTCCCTTTCCCCGCTGCCCTCAGGGGCCCGCTCAGACTTCCTCCTGGAGAAAAGCTCGCGACAGGCCCAGGTCACGCCAGAGAGCCCCACAACAGCTTTGGAGGGTGCGGATCACCCCGGCGCCAGATCCAAGGGAACTCGTCGGTGCTGCCAGTGTAACCCGGCTGCCCCCGCCGCTCTCCCTCGCCCGCCTCGCTCCCCTCCCTCCGCCGCGCCTCGCGCCCGCCGAGGGGCGGAAGCCCCGCCCCGCTGCGAGCGCGGGGAGGAGGCGGGGCCGAGCCACGGGCTCCGCTGACGCGGGGGCGCGCGGCGGCGGGGGCGCGCGGCGGCGGGGGCGCGCCGGGGGCCGGACGGAGCGTGTGCGCGCCGGGCGCGCCCCCGACCGGAGGAGGGGCCGGGGGCCGAGCCAGCCCCGCCGCCGCGGCGCTCGCTCCCCGCCCGCCTCCCGCTTCCGCCCGGCGCCGCCGCTCTGCCCGCCTCGCCCCCGGCCCCGCCGCGCCCCGCGACGCCCCTCGCTCCCATCGGGCACCTCCACCGGCCGCCGTCATCGCCAACCCTCCTCCACCCCGCCCCCCGCCTTCTTCCTAGACGCTCCGGTTGTGGGGGTGACCCGCGCTCCGCACGGCCCCGGGCCTGCCCGTCGCTCCGCCCCCGGGCCCGTCCGGTGACAGTCGCGACCGCCGCGGGAGGTGGCGGCGGAGGAGCAGGAGGAGGCCGGAGCCGGGATGTCCGGGCAACAGCAGCAGCAGCAACAACAGCCGCCGTCGCCGCAGCTCCCCTTGGCGGCCGCCGTTCCCCCGCCGGCGCCGGGGATCCCCTCCGCCGCCGCCAGCCCCGGCCCCGCTCCGGCCGCCGCGCTCTTGCTCCACCCGCCGCCGCCGCCTCCGGCCACCGCGGCGCCGCCGCCACCCGCCGCCGCCACGGCCGGCAGCAGCGGGCCCGCGGCCGCGGGGGGCGGCGGTGCCAGCGCCGCGCTGGGCCTGCCGGCGGGGAGCGGCACCAGCGCCCCGGCGCCCTTCCCGCACGGAGACCCGGCCCTGAACGAGCAGGAGAAGGAGCTGAAGCGGCGGCTGAAGAGGCTCTACCCGGCCGTGGACGAGCAGGAGACGCCGCTGCCCCGCTCCTGGAGCCCGAAGGACAAATTCAGTTACATCGGCCTCTCGCAGAACAACCTGCGGGTGCACTACAAAGGTGAGGAGGGACGGCCCGGGCCGCCGTGGCACCCCCTGTCCCCCCCCGGGGCCGGGGGCTGCCCGACCCCTCCGTCGGGCAGTGGGCACAGGAGTAACAATAACAGGAAATTACACACGCTCTTCTCTCTCCTCCTTCCCTGTTTTCCGATCCCCTAAATTTACCCCCCCCCCGCCACCCCCGCCACCCCCCGTAGCGTGGAGATAAGGGGCTTGTTTTCCCTTATTTCAGATTTATTTTTCTCTCCTTTCCCCTCCCCCCCCCCCCCCCCCCCGTTTCTGTCGTCGTGCGGGGAAAAGGGGGGGGGGGGGACACAAGGGGCCGCCCCCGCCTCCTTATGCTTCTGGAGTGGGCATTATGTAAACTCCGAGACTTCCTCCGTGGATTCAGGTATCGCCAGAACGTTTGGGTCGGAGGCAGGAGAATAAAGGACGCTCAGCATGACGTGTCCTGTTTATGGTAATGCGCGAGAAAAAGAAGTGGCTGCTTTTTTTTTTTTTTTTTTTTCCCCTCCCCTCTCGAGAAGAGCAAGGGTTAAATGGAGTTGAGAGCAGTAAGCGTTAAGCTATTGAACACGGAAATGACGGGAGGGGAAAGCACTGAGAAAAACACGGTTTATTTTTAAACTGTGAAATAAACGACTTTAAAGTCACTGGTAATAGTCTTGCCTATTGCACAGAGTGATTTGAGGGAAGGAATGACAATAGGACTTACATTAATAAAGGTGACAAAACTTTCTTCCTAGACGTTTAACAGTTAAAGTTACAGATTTTCAAATAAAAGGTAAAAACCAGTATGCTTTTGTATTAAAAAACAACATAGCAAGAGGCATTAGAAGAAAAACTTGTGTTGATTGTTGTGAAATGTCATAAAACCTGGAAACGTAAGCCTACACTCTGACCTGAAAAAACACAGACACATCTGGTGTTCTAGGCCCAAAGTCCTAAAGTAGGAGTGTTGTGGATTCAAAGCCACTTCTGAGTTGGCTTTGAAGAACTGGATCTTTTGTCAGTCTGGAGTCAGATGAACGTAGTGGGAGGGGAAAAAAACAACCATGCAATTACCCTTTCTCAGAGTTTGCAGTGGAGAAATTCAAGGGAAATCTCGATAAACATGTTACTGTTTAATCGGAGGAGGAAAACGGCAACACAAACACATGGCAGGATTTGGCTGCCACGAAAGGATTAAATATACTCTGGGAGACTTTTTTTTTTAATAGAGAGGTTTTATTATTACACACAAAATACTCTGTTAAAAATGCTAAGTTTAATGCACCGTACAAAGATAATAACGGAGCTTGATGACTTTAGAGCAGGTTTCTGGGAGGCACCGAGTGATTTAAGGATGTGTAATTTAATACTCAACTCTGAATTTCCTGGCTTTTGTTCAGTGTTTTATGACCTTGTATTTTTAGAAACATTTTGTATTTTCTGGTGCTTAGTGGCAGTGGGTTGTTTGGTTTGGTTTTTTTGGTTTGTTTTTTTTTTTTTTTTTCTTCTAAGATGATCATAGTTTAGTGGCTATCAAGTCCTTCTGCTGGTTTGTTTTGCTTTGGCCAACTTCTGTTTCTCATGAGCTAGAATTTAGAGGTCGAACCTCTCTGATCTCTCAGTATTATTGCAGAAGTATGTTTTCAAGCTTTCCTTGTACTGCCCCTGTTTTTCCTCAGTTATCTCCTTTGCCATGGTATTAAGGAAAATCATTACCTCAAAGAGACTACAGAAGTCATAAAGCACAGTTAGTAGGTTATAACAATGAAATACCTTTATTCTAGCTCTTAAATAATGGTAAGTGCTAAAGGTTGAAGGGTTCCTAGGTTAGCCCAGAGGGCTCTGAGAAGGAGAGATGCTTTTCTTTTTCCCAAGTGCAGATGGGAGTCAATGGCTCCTTAAGTGGCCCATCTTTTCTTCTGGGTTATTTAGTGAAGGTGGCTGTTAGGTCAACTCCATGTTTATGTTACCAGCCTGGCACCTGGAGTTGCTAACTGGGCTAAGCAGTGAATGGTATCAGAACATTTCTACTGAGGACCAGGGGACAAACATGCTAAACTTCTCTGACCTTTTCTCCCTTCTGGATCCTCCAGCCCTAAGAATACAGAAAAAGGGAAGAAAATTAGGAGGTTTAATGAGGAGAGTTAAGGGAGAATGTGCTTAGCACTGTGAAATAGTGTTTCTACAAATCAGTTCTCAAAAGAGAGTGCCCACAGTATCTTCTTTTGTAATATTGGTCTTTTCAGTGCTTCTGAAATTACCTAACTAGTAGTGGAAGAATGCTGGATGTTTTTGTTGAAAGGAAATATGAATTATATATTGAGCAGGCATTAAGAACTTCTAGAGTCTTGACCAGAATACTCAAGAAAAAACACAGATCCATCCAGAGAGGCCAGTAAGCTAAAACAATTCTTAATATTTTCTATTACTTAGTATAGGTGCCCTCTTCACTTAAATTTTCTCTTCTGCCTCTGTAGATTTCTGGCTGTAGAACTGTTTTTCTGGGGTAATTTCCTTCTGTTCTGTGACTGATAGGAGACAGAAAGTGTTAACAGCAGTGCTTTGCCTTCACCTTGGATGTGTTTGGGCTACTGAGAAAATGGGTGGAGAGAGCAACAATCAGCACAAAAGCTTTCAAAGTTATTTTTCATATAGTTAGCTTCATAATTTTAGTGTGCTGATGTATTGTAAGCAGTGATATTTTTGGTTTGTGAGAGGAATGACGATCCTCTCGATGTGATTTCTGAAGATTCCTTTCATTTTCTTGCTTACCAATGGACAAGTTGTATGGAAACATGAAGTGCCGTAGATGTCTCTTTCTACCCATTGCAGCTGGGATGTTTTGTGTACTGCATTTCTGGATCTGAAGACTTTTGCAAGCATTCTGCAGAATGCTTAAAAATGAAAACTGCCACAAAACTAGGCATTGATCTAGTGGTGGAGGTCTAAAAAAAAGGAATATAGTCTAGCACCAGGATGAAACTCTTTAAATTTTGTTAAGGTCAACAACACCCAAGAGTCAGTGCTTTTTTGCACTCTCAGAATCATAGTGTTATTTGGAAAAGAAAATTGCATGGGGAGGTGCTTTTGTGTAGCAGATTAGGTAGCTTTATCAAAATCTCGATATGAAGTACATAGACAGTGACATCAGTGTTGCTGTAAATGTATTAAAGACTATACCTTTTTGTTTTTTCATATGCACAGACGTACGTTTTTGTATTGCTGCCAGTTAGCTGTGCAAGCTGATAGAAAGCTAAAACTCTCTTATTATTATTACACTGTTGTTTGCAGTGTATCTTTGTAAGGGAGACAATGAAAAACTGTATTAGGAAGAAAGAATGGATGCAATTTAACTTAATTATAATTTTTACAGCTCTGAGTTGTAGGTAAGTGGTAAAGAAAGCATAAGTGCATGCTGCATATAAAGCAGTTACTGCACAAAATTACGTAGCTAATAAGGCAAGACATCTTTAAAAATATTCTTACATATTACTAAAATATTCAGAATCAACACACGGATCCTGTTGAAAAACAAAGAATTCATAAGTGTTGTGTGTGATACGAAAGGTCCACTAGACAGACAAGTTAGGTTTCCAGCAGATAGTGATCTATACTATGTAGTGTAAGGAGATAAAAACAGACTCAGTGCAGATTTGTAACCATTGAAGAAACTATATAAAAAATTAGGTAAACATGCAAAATAATTTATGCTGAAATCATGGAAATTCCTATAGAAACCACTTAAATTAGTCTTGTTACAATGGTCCAAAAAAGCTGAAGAAAGTTACGCAATTTTGAGTGAGCTGCCATTGCATGAACTTTTTCTAATGTATCACAGGCCAGGGAATCTTAGCCAGACATTTATTTACAGTGCAGTTGCCTTTGAACTGTCTGCAGTGCTAAACAAAAAAACAAAAGAAACTGTTTTTCAGTGCAAACTATGCATTCCATTTTCTGTTGGGAAATGAAGAGCATTCTATACTAATCATTCTGTGTTGTCACTCACTGTTACAAGGATGGTGTCAGTTTTTCTGGCTGAAAACACTCAGGGTACATTCAGTGCAGATTGCCTGTTTTGGGCAGCCTTGCAACTTTGAGATGTCTTTTTTTTTAAACTGGGGAAGAAGTAAAAGTAAAATTAGTATTTTGTGTCTTTTGATTTAGTTTTTTTTCTTAGAATTATAGAGTGATTTAGTTTGCAAAAGAGCTCCAGCAACACCGAGTCCAACCACAAACTCAGTACTGCTGAGTCCTCAACTAAACTGTGTCCCCAAGTGCCACATCTACAGGTTTTGTAAATACCTCCAGGGATGGTGACTCAGCCACTTCCCTGGGCAGCCTGTTCAATTCTTGTCTCAATGAAATTTTCCTAATGAATTCAACAGAAGATTAGGCTTTGATTATTTTATTTTTGGCAGTGTGAGCAAGTCATTGAACCACCTGTTGAAAATAACTTCAGTTCAGCTTATGTAAACTTAATTTAAGGATTTAAACTGGGTAAACACGCTTACTTTTGTCTAGATAGGTGCTCCCATAGACTTCTTTTGCACTATTTGGTGTGTATGCATTGTACAATTAGATTTAGGTTCAAAGATTATCTTTTTTGAAAGCAGAGATGGCTTCTCTGAACATATTTTTGTCTGAATTAGCTTTTTTTAATTTCACTGTAATTTTGCTTAAGGAGTGGTGACTAAAAATCATTAGTGTGAATGCTTAAACAATTAAATAAAGCATGGTCAACTCATGGTTATCAAACACTTCTAATGAAACCCCAAGTGAAAACAGTTCTAGTAATTGAACTTACCTATGGTCTGATGTACAGTGTAAAGTTCAAGATTCATAGACTAGCTTTGCCTGCTCTGCCCCCAGTGCATCTGTTTGCAGAGTTCTTTTTAGTGCTGAAACTCTTTAGTGTTAAATATGACATACTTCAAAAGTGTTCTTTTAAATACTCAGCCTATAGCTTGTGACTGTGAAAGGGGTCTGTTTTGAGGAAACATTGGGCACTATTTGTGTTATCTACTTCAGGTTTTTGGAAGCTCTGATTCCCAAGTTCAGAGTTGGGTGTCAAAGTTCTTTTTTACTCACAAGCAAGGAAGTGAGGATTCAGGTTACCAAAGAATGTGGCATCAGTATAAGACATCAGGCTAATGGGCCACTCAGCTCAAGTGTCCCACTGGTGACAGTGGTCACAAGTGCCTGAGAAAAAAATCAAAAAACATGTTTGACATAAATGGTGTATGTGTTTTTCTCCTCTTGGCTTCCAGCCATTTTAAGCTGAAGGACATTCTGAACTCAAGGCAGTGCTTTCAGTTAATTGCTGTTCTAGAAGCTTGCCCAGTGTACTCTTAAACACTAACATCTGTAGTATCCTTTGGTAAGAAATTTTACAGTTCAGCTAACTGTTCAGTTAAGAGCCTCTTTCTTGTTTTAAAGCAGGCTGATAAACTAGGATCTCATGGCCACGCATAATTCAGTGTGGCTTGGAGGTACCAAAAGACTCAACTACCACGTTTAGACAGTATAGAAATACTTGGAATATTGGAAAGTAGTTAACTGGATGATGTTTAGCCTTCTCGTAGACATATTAATTGTATGTAAGTAGAAATAAAAGCAGTATGCTCAAGCAGTAAAACGGGATTCATAGGAGATTATGTTAAAAGGACAGCAGTTCTAAATTTAGGGTGTCTTCTGTTTTAATGGGATGAAAGTAGTTTTGGGCACTGACTTCCCCAAGCATGTTGCTTCACCGCATGAAGTGTTTGGCAATACTGGTAAGGTATCCTGTTACTTCTACCCCTGTGTTGACCTCTTATTTGCAGTGTGACAGCTGCATTTGGCTCTGTTGTGAACTGGATCAGGGAACTGATCTGCTGCTTAAAAAAATCTGGTAGGTTTCTTAAACCCTGATCAGCTAATCAATCTGGTTCCTGGTATGTCCTTGCAAATAAATGCCTGGACTGGGGAGGAGGTGGGAGAAGCAGAGTTTCAGGAAGAGGTGCTAAGAATACCTTAAATAGGTATTGTTTCCAAACACTTAGATTGTGATTCCACAAAGCTAAGTCTGCTAGGTAATAGATTTACATTTTTAATAATATTTGGCTGGTTCCTACTGCTTTAGTCTTTTCTATGTGGAAGACTTTCCCAAATAAGGAGAATGATTCAGACTGAAACTACACAGATTGTCAAGTGCACAGAGTAACCAAGGGAACTTCTTTGCAGTCTATTTTAAAGTAAAAACCTAAAGACATTGAAACAGAAAGTATTTTTCCTTCCTCCAGTGCATTGTTTTATCAGATTTCTTTGAACTTAAGGGGTGTCTTAGGAGTTCAATGTTCTGCCCTTTTAGCTGAAGGATTTCTACATACTTAGGCATAATAATCTGTAATAGCTAAATAGTGATCTACCAGCATTTGAAAACCAAGCAAACCCAAGGAAGCTCTAACTAAGATTATGTACTTGGTTGTTACACCGGTTGTCACAGCCTGAGGAAATAACTTAAAAGTAGTGAACAATAAAACATATTGTGTATGGAGGAGTAAATTACCAGTTTTTCCTCATGTGATACATCAGAAACCAACATGCAGAAAGTAGGCAGCAAACTTAACATTGTCAAACCTGTGAAGTTCTAATGTATCACAGGATACATTAGAAGGATCTCTATATAAAACGTTTAGTAGTAGTAGCAACACACTGAAGCAGGCAGTGGAGTTATATGCAGAAAATTAGGGTGGTGGTAGTAGCACACTGTGGTGAGCCATTAGCATCAGAGAAAACTTGGTAGAGTAAACCTAGTGTCAGTAGGTGAAGCATGTGTGGTGTGCCAGTAGTTTTGATTGCTGTTGCAGCCATGGTGAGAGTTCTCCCTGGCTGAGCACGTGCCATTGGTTAGAAGCTGGTGGGTGCTGGCTCTACAGGCTGATAAGCACTGACAGTTCTGTGAACATTTGTTCAAGGGAGCACTGTGCTCAGAGGTTCTGTACAGGTCAGTCCCTGACCCTCTGTCCTGAGAGGTTTTGTACTGGCCAGCTGAGCCTGATCACTCTGCCTGCCTGTGCTGTCATTCTGCTGCAGTTTCTTCTTTGCTGTGTGACCTGTGTTGCTGCACCTGAGCCATTAATCTGAGCCTGAGCAGTAATGCCAGTGTTAATGCCCCTGGAAGAAGTGTGTTTGGTTGTGGAATTTTTTGCATATGCAGATCAGTTGCTATGCAGGTGCAGTAGGCCTCTCTATCTGGACTGGAAATGACAGCTGGAGTGCTGCAGCACAAGTAATTTGTACAGCACACTCAAAATAGGCAGCTCCTTTCATCATGCTACAGATCCACATGAAGGGCAGGCATGGGATCTCTGTGAATTACTCTTATGGCAGTGACAGTCTGTTCCTGGTTTCCATTTTACTGAATAACCTTACCTCTTGCCACGATCCAATATACTTGCCATCTTGGTTGTTAAATTTTTTTAGACTATGTCCAGGGGCCCCAGGCATGACTGTCACACAAAAATTGAGGGATTTGGGCATATCTGGGAGACACTGTGCTTGCTTGAGCTGGTTGTTGCTGAAACAAGTCATCTGGTCAAAAGCCTGCTTCCAGGTTGCCTTTGGAAAGGGCTGTGAAGAGGATGACACAGATTAGTTAGTTAGTCAGAAGGTTAGATTTAGTAGAGTGCAAGTGGCTCTTGGGTTTAGGTTGAAAATCCTGAAAGTAGGCGAGGGCTGAAATCGGGCATTGTTGTGGCAGAGCTAATGTATAGTGAGCCTAATAAGAAAAAGGAGCAGGAGCTGCATGAGCTGAATTGCAGGCTGTAAGGCTTAATGCTGTCCTGAAACAACATTTGGGACATGGAAATTAATTATGAGTAGTATGTTCTGTATAATGGCTGATGTTTATTCTGGAGGACGGTAGAATAGAACTATCTTCAGTGACTTGTAGATTCAGAAGTACTAAGCAGTAAGTGAAACTCTCATGTCGTGTTTCAGTCTATAAAACTGAGTAAGCCCTGTGCCTTTGAAAAATCATACAGTTCTTTCAAATACAGGTGGCCTTTTGTCAATTGTGTTACTTAGAATGGTGAAACCTTTTCCTGGTTTCCCTTCAAATAATTGTACGACCTTTTTGGATTACTATATCCAGGACTTCTTTTAGCATCCTTAGTTGCAATACAGGTACTTACAGTGCAAGTGTAATGTTGAAACAAAATACTTCAGCATAAAAATCAGGTTGATTAGAATATTGTATGTTGTTGGCTCATTGCATAAGCCTTTTGTTTTGTGTAGTGGGCATGCATGCCTTTGAGTCACCTTCTGCAATTAACTAAAATATGTTTTTTGTTGTTTTGAATACTCTTGTTTTTTCAGGTCATGGAAAAACTCCAAAAGATGCTGCTTCTGTTCGAGCAACACATCCTATACCTGCAGCCTGTGGCATATACTATTTCGAAGTTAAAATTGTCAGTAAGGGAAGAGATGGGTAAGTGAAGTGCACTATTAATTAATTATTTCCTGAAGTACTGCACCACATCATCTTTCAGTCAGCAGATGTCTTTGGTATCAAAACTTATTTTCATGTTTTACCACTTTATATATCTTGATTCTTTATTCTTGAGAAGTTGCACTCTTATATTTGATTCTTTTAAGAGAGTTAGTTGTGGTATTTATTGCCCACAAGTCAGTGAACACAATAAATACCAAAACATAATCTCATTTTTTCTTGACAAAAAAGTTAGGGTTTGAATGACTGGTTTGACCCTGCTATTACCTTTAAAGGTGTTTGCTATATGGATTTACAGACTTTCATGTAATTTTTAGGGTGTGTAGCAGACCAACTTACTTCTTTGGTGTCATCTTTTCATAGAGGTCATATCAGTTTTGAAACAGAAAGTTGTTCTTAAGGCTACTTGTTGATGAACAGTAATAAGAATAAAGGGGAATGTTCTGAATAAGTGCCTGGGAATTTGTCACCCTATGGAAAGAATAAGAATTGATGAGTAAAAAGCTGCTGCTTCCCATAATCCTTTTGAATTATGAATCTGTTAAAACGCAAGTGATACATGCTTTTAAGTCAGCTGAAGCAGATAGAATCTCACCTGGGAAAGTCTTGAAGTGCTAATGAAATCTTTGCTCTAGAGCACTTTAATTCCTTTTCATCTTTCACTGCTTTTGGTAGAGGTTGTGTGTTAATTCTAATACACTGTAGGACTGCTTTCTAATGTGCTGTAGTACATTCTCTGCTTCTTCTTCAGGGTTCTAGTCAGGACTGGCTGTCCCTGATTTGGCTACTGTACAAGCACGTTGCAGGTGCTTTTACGCCCTGTTGTGAAAATAAATCTTGAGAGAAAAGAACTATGAATGAAATTCAGTACCTTTGCTTTTCTTTGTCTTGCTGCAGTTTGTTTCTTTCATTTTCCCAGAGTCCTGTAAGCCTTCTCTAAGTCAGAAATAGTATTCAGACTTCTTTGTTTTCCTTACAGTATTGCATAGTGATATTTTGAAAGAATAGCCTCTCAGTAGTGCTGCAGCTTTGTAGGGGCATTTATGAGTTTGTTATTTCTGTTCTCAAAAGTCATCTCTGGGAGAGTTCTTTGCTGTGAAAAACTTACATCCATAGCTACTTTCGTTACATTGTGAAGACCTAATAATTTTTAAATTGAGGTGGTAGAATAATTAGTTTTTCAAGTAATGTTCTGCAACTGATTTTAGGAACAGCTTTATTTTTGGGGGGGTGTGTGGGGGTTATTTTCGGGTGGTTTTTTTGTTGTTGTTGTTTTTTGGGGTTTTTTAAAGAATTTTTAAGTTATCCTGCTGCTGTGGATTTATGAGAGGTTCTTACTGTGACTTGCTAGTGGTGTGTTTCTTCTTGAAATGGGTTTCTGCCTACTTAGTTTGGAAGGTAGCTTTTTTGAAGTGATGGGTTTCAAAAAGTGTCCACATATGTGGGTGTGTCATTTTACATAGCTCCTCTAACACTTCACCTTAGATACTTGTGTGTTGGATTTGAGTAATTTCAAATTCATTAAACCACTCAAGGCAATCCTGCAAAAGTGGGAAAACATCACTGAGTTAAGTTTTTCAAAGTTTTGTATTTAGATGTTTACTTGTGAGATGTACATAGTTATGGCTTGCAAAGTTGCCTGATGATATTGCATAAAAAATGGAGGGGTACTTTTTTCAGTTAATACTGCCTCGTCCTTGCTTCAGCCTTGTGACCTTCATTTAGTGTCATTTTATGAAACATTAACTGCATAATGAACTGAGATGCTAATTTTTTCATTGTGTAAGATAGTATGGTAGCTGGGAAATACTGTACACACAGCTAAAGCAAAATGTAGCTTGGCTGATAAAGACCAGGAGACACCATGTGGCACCTCACTGGATGTTAAATGTGTATCTCTAGACCCTGTTCTCAGGTCCGGGAGGTCTTTGATGAGGTGTAGGATGAATCTCTTACTATTCAGTGTTAGCTTGCATTCAAACTAATAAATTTTTCCATAATAAGTAAACTGGAGAATTTAATGCAAAGAAATAGGACTATAGAAACCAGTTTGTGTCTGTTTGGATTTATCAGTTCTTTTCCACTGCCTGTTGTGTTTCACCTGGCTTGCTCCAGGTACCATTTTTACCATTATTATTTCTTTTTGTCATCTGGTAATAGGAGCAGAGTTCAGGGGGACCATGTCAGTAGAACATCAGCATGTAACTAATGGGGTCAATTAGCTAAAACGCTTTACTTGCAAAATCATATGTTCTCAAGGTCTAAGCCTAGCTGTGGAAGCAGTAGAGCTCTATTTTATAGTACTGTTTAAATCCTAGACTACCCTTCTGTAAGCTGAAGTATAGTTTCCAACTTTCATAAATGTCAGTGGATAATTTAGTGGTGCTTGTTTGGAGTTCTCTTTGGTGGTAGCCTTTACTACTTCTATTTACTTTTTTTAATAAACTCAGCTTAAAGTATTTAGTCAATGTACTATACATGTACTATATTATAGGATTATGTCTAACAGCATTCTTGCTAGTGTGCTCTACTTAGCATGACCTGCCTGAAATAATCAAAAAACCTTTACTAAAAACCTGCTGTGGGAGATCAGTTTTTCATGCTACTGTCGCACTTGAAGGTGCTGCTTCTGGAATCTGATCTTGCATATCTGAAGGTAGCAGGGCAAAAATTATTCTTCTCTGAAACAGCACAGCTCTTTTTTGTTCAGGATGTGGATATAGCATGGCTTCTTGTAGCTGTCTGTGTTTGAGCACAGCATTGGTTTTTGTCACTCTAATGACCTCGGTCATTAAGTTCTTTAACATATCTAGGTGGGTAACTGGCTTGAGTAGAAATTTGAAGGTGTGTAATATGTTAATTTTGCAGAAGTTCATGACCAACTTTGAGAGCATTGTGAACACACTGAAGAAAGTGTGAAAAAAACCCCTGGTTTACTAGGAAGGAAGAAGATATGGAAATTTGTGTTGCAGAGCAGATGAAAAGCAAAGTTGCTTTTTGATACCTCCATGTGGTGTGATAGGGTCAGTAAGTGATGGTACTGAATGAGAAAAAGGGAAGTGAGAATTAAGTTCAGTAAAAGTAGTAAGGTTGAAATATCATTCAAACAATATTTGTCTTGGAGTGTAGAGTGTTTGACAAAGAAGTCTTAGTGTGCTGCTACAGTACGGATACGTGAAATGATTATCCTAAATGTTTTTGAATGCTTGCTAAAAGTTCTAACCAACTGTCATATTGCTTTGTAAATATTTCCTGTTGTTCTTTATTTCTTCAGTTTTCTTTCTTAGTTTCATGTTGTTTTTTGTAGCCTAAGGGCCTCTATTTATATATAGTCTCCTTTTATACTCTCTTTTGCTTTGCTTTGTTTGGCTCATGTGGAAAATTGTGGATGGTTATTTGAGCGATTGGAGACAGTAACAGTAGAAGGGTAATGCGTGTATGGGGAACAGTACCAAGGTGATGATTAGAAAGCATGGTAGGAAGGGGACTGTTAACTAACAGTAAGTTATATCTGCATCTCTGTTGAAATGTCCAGTTAACTTAAAAATAAATAAAAAATTTGGACATGAGAAGAAGCAGTCTCTGAACATTCATCGAGTTCATGTCCCTTTTCCCAGTTTGTGACTGTGTCAGCTTCATGGTAAACCTGATAGGATAACTCATTTTCCAAAAGCTGACCCCCAGAGTGAGTTAGTTTTTATTCAGCTTTGTTCCCCAGTATGGCTGTTTGTATTGTTGCATGAGTAGCTGTGACAGCAAAAGAGGGTAAAACTAGGAGCAGAAAGCAGAATTTGGAACAAGGGGACTGGGAATGATACTTTTGGTCACAGTACTAGCTTATACCCATTAATTTTAGTTTAAATACAGCCTTTTGGCTTTTTAAATCTTTCATCAGGAGAGACCTGTTTTTTTTCCCAGGGAAAACAAACTTCCAGGAAGAATACATTTATCCTCAGTGCCTTGGATTTCTGTCCGGTCTTACTAAGAATCAGTAAGAATGGGCAAATTATAGTAATGCCATGTACTTCTAGACAGACTTCAGTGCTTTTAGAACAACTGAGGAAAATGTATACTTAAAATGCATAATCATAGCATTTCAGAATAGTTTGGGATGGAAAAGACCTTAAAGATCATCCAGTTCCAATCCCACCACCAAGGGCAGGGACACCTTCCACCAGACCAAAACACTCAGTCCAACACTCAGCGCTCCATCCAACCTGGCCTGGAACACTTCTGTTTTTTGTTGTTTCTTTGTTAAGAAGAATGAAAAGAAGGATTGGTAGTGATAAGCCATCCAGAAGAATCAATGAAAACTAAGTTTAGAGAGGCTGTACTCTTTTAGCAGATAGCACTGAGCTTGCACTTCTGTGAGCAGGGTTGTTTAGTGTGTGGTGTGGTGGTGCTGCTGCAGATCTTCGTGGCCAGGCTTTATAGCACAAGTGTAACATGTGCACTAAAATAAAATGTTAGTACAGCAATTCATTCAAGTAATCAGTATGTGTTTGGTAAAGCAGTGTTAATAAAGCTTTAGACGCTTGTTACACTATGGCTGGTTTTTAACACTGGATATGCAATCAGTCATCTGTTGTTTTGGCAGTATCTTGTATAGTATGTGTTGTGTATGTGGTGAGGTAGGTGGTGAAGTAAAAAATGAAAAACTATCCAAAACAAAAATACCATGAGAATTAAGTTTGAGTTTTCTTGACACCTATGCCTGTGGTGGAGCCTGAACTATTTTAGTGGTTGAGTCATGTTTGTAAAATACAAATGCTTTGTTGTCTGATAGAGGATGTATGTGCAATTCTTCAAACACAAACTACACTTTTTTATTACAAGTTGTTTGTGTTCAGTAAGTTTGCTTTTCCTTTAGCATCCAGTATGCCCCTTTTCTTGTTCAACAGAAGCATAAAGCAATAAACAAATATATAACATTGTCAGTTGCTGGTTGTTTTGTACATTACTAATGTACTCTGAAAATTTTATGCAGTCCTGAGACCTATTTTTATAGTTTTAATATGTCTTCAGCAGCTATTTGTTACAAGAACAGGTATTTATTAAAACAACATGCAAAACTTCACTCAGTCCCTATTTACATATAAGTAGGCCTTGCTGCGTTATTAGCAGAGTACTTGTGTATAGAGTAGAATCTGATAAGGTCTGAAGTGTCCTTCTTTCATTAGTGTCTTCATTTGAATTGTAGCAGCTGCAAGAAGAGATCAGGTCATGAATCAGCAAGTGTATCTTTTCTTAAATGATAGCAGCAATTAATTTTTTACTTGAGTGTATGAGACCAGACGTTGACAGAAATGAACATCACCTAAATGTGTAATAAGATTGTTTCAGGCTTGTGTTTAACTAGTCTGGAATATTGGAACTGTGACAAAAGTTTTCTTTCTTTGTTGGTGTATGCTAGAAATTAAAAATTATAATTTAAAAAAAGCAACAAGAAAATGTATTTAATTTCTTGATCTCATCTTCTTGAAAAATCTTTTACTTCTTTCTTCTGAAGTTCATTCACACAAATATAGCGTATAGGTGATAAATTTACTGTAGTAAACACATTTACATTATGTTATTTTCTTTGCAACTATTCTTTCCTGACAGTATGGCCCCTGAAGAGGCTCTAGTGCTTGGGGACAATTGTCACAGGATGAAATGGTAGAACCTCAAAGTGAGAAGGATGTCAGTAAATGAGAATCCTAGGAACATTAGAGCAATCACAAGCAAAATGTTACAGGAGTAACAGTTTCAAGCACTATGCAAAATGACTGCCTGATTTATTTTTAGTTTTTCCTATCTATGCAGAACTGCATTAATCTGAAACCTGGGTTTATCATGTTCAAAATACTGTTTCCTTGGAAATACTCCATAAAATTAAACTTGTTTTCAATTTGAAATGAAAGACTCAAACTGTCTATGGCATATTTTGAAACATTTAAATAGATTAACATCTCATTTCTTATTGTGATTGTGCAGACAATAAGGATCTTGAATTGGCACATTTCTACAAAATTTTAATGCAGAGTAACTGTATTAAAGATAAATGTAGGTACCTTTTTAATGTGCCTTATTTCTGGCCTCATAATGTCAGTGAAGGCAGTGTAGAAAACTATAGGAGGATGTTATTCAAACTTTTTATGTCACTGCAAGTCAGTTGTGAGGGCCCTATAGAAGTTCATTGAGTCTTTAAATTCCCACAGATGATGCAGTTTTTTCTCTTTGTCCTCCTTCAGAGATACAGACAGAGTGATAAACTATACCTGTTACATGGCTCATATTTTTTGTGTGTAACTTCTACTTTTCTTAATAATCAATGCATTCAAAACATTAAGTTGTTTTCAGTTGCCTTATTTATGGCCATAAACATCTGTTAGTGCTTTGTCTTAGGTTCCCTACAGATATTATGGTAACTTGGTACACAGTATGGTTGAAAATTGCTTCCTTTAAGTGTATAGCATGTAGGAAATAAGGTACTACATTGATTACTTACTTTCTGCAACACTCGAAGAGCTGTTCTTTGAAGCATCATGTAGCAGTTCCCCAGGTTATAATGTCTTCAGTAGTGTGTGTAGGCACAATGGAAGTCAGAAGGAATTTGGCTCTTTGCAGAAAGCAGATGAAATTTCTGTACTAGGGAGGCTATTACGTACTGTAATGTCAATATCTGCTGGATTATTTTAGTTGTCTTTATAAATTCAGTGTGGAAATTTTGGTGGCTTTTTTTTTTTTTTTTTTTTACTAGAGAAGTGGTTGTTTAGTACTTGAATTTATCTTTAGCTTTTTCTGAGTTGTCTGTGGTTTGGTATAGATTTGGGATTCTTCTTTATGGAGTGAGCAGGATAGGATATAATTATTCTGAGTTCTGATTTTGATCAACTTTTGTATTGAAAAATCTTCCATATACCTTCAACATAGTGGATACAAGATGGAATGGAACAGTTATAAATAAAAATCAGAGTTGTGTCTCTTACGTACAACTCTTAGAACTCTTACAGAGTTGGTTTTTTTTTTTTAATTTCTCAATCTTTTAGCATCTGCAGTTCTGTACCATCTCTTTCTGTTGTTTTTTCCTTGTATTTGGCTCTGGCTGTTTTTATTTCTCACAATTAGTCTATTCAGGCTAAAGTAGAAACTTTAGGCTCCAGGAAAAATATAAATTTAGCTCTTTGACTAGAAAGATACTTGAGGAGAAAATAGTTATTGTGAGCTTTCTGCTTCTTAAACAGTTCTCTGCAGAAAAGCCTAGGCTTTTCAGTATGTGTTACAGGAAAAAAGTAGGTATCATAATGCTTTTTTTTGACGTTTTCTCTTTTGCCTTATGGTAAAAAAAAATTGAACCTTCAGTGAATTTTAAATTCTGTAGTTTTGTGGTGTTCCTGGAGTTTCTATATGACTTGTGAAATGTAAACTAGAAAATGTACTGAGACTAAATTGAACTGGACTGGAACAAGAATAAATACAATTTGAAATGAAAAAGTAAGACTTCGTAAAATATGCCTGCTTTCTTGGTCCTTAATACCAATTTGGCAGCACTTTGAATTGTTTTCCAGCTATAGTCTCTTATTTCAGTCTCTCATGGGTTGATTTCATGTCTTCCATGAGTGGTTGTTCGTTATTTTATGAGCTCCTGTAAGAGTTCAGTGTGGTAATGAGGTGGTGAGTAGCAGCCAGTGGGACTGAAATTGCTTAGAAAGAGGGGCTGCTTAATAAAACAGGCACCAGGCCACTTTGTGCCCTTTGCTTGGATAAATGATCCTCCCACTGCAGCAGTCAGGGACGTGTCTGGGTAGGGAGCTGAGATGGAGGGACAGTCTTCAGGTACTGAGGGAGGCAGCATCAGAACCCCACTATTGTTCACCCTCTCTGGTCTCTCAAGTCACACTGTGTCAGATCCATTTTTGCAAGGTGCTACAGGATGGACCGAGTGTGCTGCTTTGTGGTGCTGACACCTCTGCTTCCCAAGGACAGCTCTTATGGCCTGACATAACTACAGGCAGGAAGAACAGGTCTGCTTCGGTCTCCTAGACCAAACCTATTAATGTGACAGGACAGCAAGAAGTGCATCATGAACTTGCTTAGAACATTCTGGGCTTGCGTTGCACCCGGGCTGCTTATTGTGCTGCCCATCATTTTTGTGGTACACTAAACCACAAAACTTAAATACGTAGATCTGCCACTCTTCTGGTCCTGATGTGCATGAAATGTGAACTTTAGGCAGCAAACAGGAGGACAATTTATGTACTTCCTCGCACTGAAGCAAGTCTTTCCTCAGACTCTGACTCTTAACATAAACGAGGGTTAAGTGTCTTAAAAAAAAAACAAAACAAACAAACAAACAAAAACATCAAGTTTGTGAAGGTTACAGGTGTGAGGAAAAGGTAAGAAAGTTACATGTAGTGGTTTGGCATAAATACAACTCCTGTTAATAAATTTTAGAGCCTTTAAAGTCGGTCTGTCATGGTACTGTTTCCCCCCCTCAATTTATAGTGTACTAATCTAGTTGAACATGAGATTACCTATCTATCAACTATAGAAAATAATAAATAAGCTTAATTGATGAGCCTTTAATTTTGCTCACTTCAAACCATAAGTTGTAGACATTCCTTTTGCCGTGTCGAAGATGTCTGTAGGAAATATATTAGTTATTTGGAATGTTTTTATCTAACTTTGGTTTCTACTAATAGCAAGTCCCCATCACAAAATGATGTTGCAAGTAGTTTTAAGTGAATCCCAGGGAAAAATTTTTGAACATCCATCTTTCTCCTGAGATGGTGTTAGTGCCTAGTGCTTTCCATTCACTATCAGTGGGTAAAGATTCCTTGTTCCCAGTTGTATTAAATACAGTTTGTCTGTGTTTACAGCTGTTACTGAGGAGGCTTGGAAGTTAGGGTGTCTGAGGAAGAAAACAGTGATGATATCAAAAGGTTGCTTAGACAATGATCTTCCATCTAATATTTTACATTTTTGTGTAACCTTAGTCTTGTTACTATAAAAATACTGAAACAAAACGTTGATTGCATTTTTAATATGACTTGTATTCAAAGGCTTTTTGCAGTCAGTGGAGTTCAAGTTATCTAAAATGGTTTTTAAAAGTAAACATCCTTTCTTTAACAAGAGATTTTCAGTCTTTACATGACTATCCTTCATGTGTAAGACCCCAGACTATGCTAATTACAGCTCTGCCTTTATTATTTAAGACAAAATCAAGGGGTTTTCACTTGTTGCTTTCATTTATAATTGTTTTGTTGAATCTGCTGCTGCAGTGGTGCCTCAGTAATGTATTCAGCAATGCAGCAAAGGCTAATCCTTTTGTTTGTTGCCCTTTGCTTCAGCTCTTCAGTATTTTTAAATGTAATATCTGCTATATATGGTTCTGAGGTTCCATTTCATGCTGGCTTGTTTGAGGGAGAGGAGGATGGTATTATTATACAGTAGAAATTATCAGAGGAAAGCTTTGTAAGTATCGTAGAATCAGGTAAGGTAACTGTTGGAAGTGATCCATAGAAAAAGCAGAAACTCCCTGTACACAATTAAGCATATCACTTCTGAGATATCCTGCTCAGTTTCATTCTGTGTCAAAAGCATTTTTAATAGCAGATTAACCTGCACTTCCAAGTGAAATAGTTGCTTTAAAAATTCATTTTATGAGATGAGAATACAAAGGTCATGTTTGTTGACTTAAACTGTTTTCAGATTGCCACAGGTGAATATTTTGTTTTCATACAGTTGTTTATTTCATAGCAAATTTTTGTTAACTGATGTGAACTAGTGTCAGAATACTTTGAATGATTTGATATGTAGGAAATGTAGGTTTAGGTGACTTTTTGGATGCTTGCTTTAGTTGTTGGAGGGGGGTTGCATTATTTTGGGCAAGGGACAATGGTGGAAGCCTAGCTTTTTTATATTCCTGTTGTCTTGATAATTAGTTTTGCTTAAGAAACAAGCAGATTTGATTTTGCTAACTACTAATAGTGTTATTTAGGGGTGAGGAAATTGTTCATTTCAGCTTTCCAGTATTTGCCATTAAATTGTTAACAATTGTACTGGACACTGACTTTATTAAAACCACCTTTTTGTAAAGGTGGCTTTCGCACTTTATTTCAGATTACTGGATAGTATAATACAAACATTTCCCCTCTTTAGTTTGTCATCAGATTGCAAACAACTTGAGTGTCATTGCTGGTAAATTTCTCAAGTTAACATTCTGCTCTGCAATCCGGGCCTTTAATGTTTCAGTGTGATGTTTTCATAAGTGCTGTGCAAGGATGCCTTTTGCTGCTGAAGTAATGCAGTGTTGCGTGTGTTTTATAAAATCACTCATTCCAGTTTGTCTGCAAAACATCATTAGGTATGTTGAGGATGATGAAATTGGTACGTGTATGGCTGTACCCCTGCTTTCAAAATGGGCTGTGCCCTTTAGCTTTCTTTGTTCATGCTTTAAACATTTTAGCTAATACCATTATTCTCCATCAACAACCCAGGATGCCAAAAAGAACATAAAGTTGTCCTTCCCTCCTGCGAAGACAGGATCTGTCCATATTAAACCATTATATGCTGGAAATCCCTTGTTCTTATGCCACTATTAAATGACCTCTCAGTAGCTTAATTGGTAGGTTATTAATCAGCATAGTGTTTCTTGGTAATGTTCCACATACATATGTATTTTTGTAAGAGACAGATGCATTTCTTTTGTTCTTTCATTTTTAGTTACATGGGAATTGGGCTTTCGGCACAGGGTGTGAACATGAACAGACTACCAGGTATGTTTCAATTACTTCCATTGTTTTTTAAAATATGCTTCACCTTTGGTAAGCAATGGAGTGCAGCATGACACCTCTGTGTTGTATCTGTTCCTGGAGTTATGTAACACTTGCAGCTGCAAAGTTTGACATTTACTATACATTTGCTCCTGTACTACTTCTGTCAGCTCTTACTGTTATTTATAACATTATACAGATACTTTTTAGCGAACAAATACATTTAAAATTTTTCGTCATCCTGATAAACATGAAGCTATAGATTTCCATGCTCTGTATGCTGGATTTCTAGCAATAAAGGTAAGCTACTATGAAAAAAACTTTCAGTCAAACATGGAGGGAACTCTCCTTCTGTCACTTTCTGTACATTTACCTTTCCAGCCTTCATAGTAGGAGTATGTAGCCATAAGAAAGTTTGTGTGTGCATACATAAAAGATTGGGTTTTTAACAGATCTTTAAATGTGTAAAAAATATCCCCCCCAAACCAACCACTTCCTTGAATTATCAAAATCTAAAACCATGTTGAATGGACCTTTGACTATCTGCATTTTCTTATTTTTGAGTTTTAACTTTCTTACCCAAATGCTCTGGTAGAGATTCATATGATGACTGCAAGTCCCTGTTACAGTATCAGCCCATCTAAGGCTGATGAATTATTAGTGGGTGGCATTAAGTTTGAGTATGATTTAGGATGCTGTAATTATCAAAGATACTACTAATCAATGTAACTGCAATAATTTGGGGTTGTCTTTAATTTACTGAGAGATGCTTAATATGGTACCTAGCTGAAGCTACTGATGATAAAGATTAAAGTTCTAAATGTGGAAAATACTTCCAAATTAACCTGCTAGGCAGCAGCTTGACAGAAGAGGTTCAGTATTGAATTGCAGAGAGTGTAGATAGGTATTTATAAAAGAGCACAGACCAAAATTGCTTGCTGTGAATTTCATTGAGCAGTGTAACAGTATGAGGCTTCTTAAAGATTCTACAGCTTCGTCACCTGCAAAATCGGCACCATATTTGCATGCATAATGATTTGCTCTTGGCTGTGATTTTCACCTGTATTGCTAATTTTTTTCCTTTTATTTAAATTTTATTTTTATTTTCAGGGGCAGCATAGCTAGTTGCACTTTAGTCTGGAGATTCTGTTATTATGCAGAGGCTGCTTGCTGCTGAGTAGTCATTGAGAATAATCAGGACTAGAAATATATTTCCCCAGAGATGCCTGTTTGGTTTTTAGCCAGGAAGAATCTGATTATGACATATGGGAGTTTTACAAAATGAAAGGGAGAACAGGAGAATCTTCACTGCTTTACTGGGACATGTCAGATCTGTATATAGCTGTATGAATTTCAGCACTGTAGCTGATTATATTTTTGGTGTTGGTAATATTGTCTGTTTGCGTAAAGAGAAAAATGTGTTATCCTGATTTGCATTACCTGTTATATACTACAAGTGCAATTACTTATTCAGCCGTTTTGGTAAAGAAGTTGTCATTTTAAAGATTACACAGGTTTCCTAGATAAGAAATATTAGAAAGCAGAAAGCTAGGCATAGTAATTAACTGTATTAACCTGGCTTTTATATATATATATATATATATATATATATATATATATATATATATACTAATTTAGCGCAGTCTTTAATTTATTTAATAATAAAGAAAATTAATAACTTGCAACTGCTTTTGTTCTCTAGGTTGGGATAAACATTCATATGGTTACCATGGAGACGATGGACATTCATTCTGTTCCTCTGGAACGGGCCAACCTTACGGCCCAACGTTTACCACGGGCGATGTCATTGGTTGTTGCGTCAACCTTATCAATAACACCTGCTTCTACACCAAGAATGGACACAGCCTGGGTATGGAGAAACGCTGCCTTTCTTGACAGCCTCATGTCTTTAAGTCCGTTGTGAATTCAAAGCCCTCTTCACATCAGAAGCAAAGGGTTTGAATAGTTCTTTTGATAGTTTGGTAGTCTATGAAGTAATTAAAGAACTGGGAAAAATAATTTCTTCTCTGCCATTTGCACTAACGTTCCGTGTGAATTTGGGAGGATTCATCTTTTAGCGTCTCATTCCACATCATCTGCATTAATGAACTCCATTACTAAATCCACAAATAGTGCTTGATGCTCTATTACTTGCTCATAAAGTAATAGATAATAAGAGAACTGAAGATAAGGAGACTGGATATAGCTAAAATTCCTTGCTGCTGTAGGGGAACGCCCACCTTCACTAAAACCTTACATTGGATGCATGTTATTTTGAACATACATTGGAGAACAGTGTCTTTCGGATTTCCAGTCTGGAGTCATTCATAGTTGGGCTAAAGCCATAAATTACGAAAGTTGAGCTAAAATTAAGTCCATTAAACTCATACAGTAAATTGTAGTATTATGCAACACTGCAAGCCAATTTTTGAATTTGAAGATGTCAGGAGTGGGTGGAGTTAAAATTTTTTATGGAATATCTATTTCAGTTACTTGATGCAATTTAATGAGCAAAGATGCAGAGTGTAAAGAAAGAAGAAAAAATTACTTCCCGCATTAAGGAAGCAGTGAGGGCTTGAGAAGATATCTTGAAATTGTGCTGAGGGGAGCAGGAACTTTGAAGGGATAAAGCTCAAAGAAGAGTAAGGTTGCTGTGGTGGGTAGAAATGCGATAAGGAAAGGAGAAGGTAGCATGAAATGAAGTAAGAGATAATTGAGATAGGTGTTCTTGAAGTTGCTGTTGTATTTCCTTACGCTGGCAAACACAGAGCAGGTTTGGAAAAAGGGGGATGGATGCGGTTTAAATTCTTTTCCTAGCTTCCCTGAATGAGCCTGACAGTTTGTTTGCTCAGGCCTTGGGCAAACACATCTGACTTGGGAGTTTTCCTGCCTTTACTCACAGCAGATCTTAGGAATCTCCTGAGGTCAATTCCTTGAAATCACTTCTGTAATTCTATTCTGTCATAATTTAATGTTCCTTCTGAATTGAATGAGTCTGTATACCTTGAGACCTAAGGCAGTGGGGACACTTGAACCATGCACTTTTTTAGTTGTTTCTTTTGGCATCCTGTTCCAGGATAGGTCCAAATGGAAGATAATGGGCTTGTGTTTGCCCTAATCTTTGACTGGGTTAAAGCTGAGAAAAATAATCTTGCCTTATTCCCTTTTTGAAACATTCACAATGTACCTGGAGGGAAGTTGGATCATTTGATCAACTAAAGAGACAGGAGTATTCTCACTACCCTTACGGTCACATGAAAGCATGAATGAGCTAGGAAGGCAAGAGCAGAACCCTCCTTTTCAGTGGAAAACTTAAAGCAGGCTGGATTAGGCCAACTGAAACAACAGTGCAAAAGATTAAAAACTATTTTTAGAGGAGACTAGAATGGCATAGGTGAGGAGAGGCTAATAAAATGTCATCTGTCATAGACTGAGTCTGACAAACACTTTATGGATTTCAGAAGGAAACCCGACAGCTGTTCTGCTGTCATGAGCTTTGCTAGCTTTAGCTTCTGAGAGAAGAAAATTGATTCTGTGTTGAGTGGAAAAAGAAATCAGAAATTTTGTCTGTCTCACTGAGTTGTAGCTGCTGGATGTCCAGAATTCCTGTACGTTCGTGACTTGGAGGACATTTATGTTTCTTTTCGGGGCCCACATATATGGTCTAGAATATAGGAAATCTCTGGCTTGGCCTGGGATTTGATGCTGCAGAAAGGGCTAAGCAATTCTCATGCAAGTGTGAAATCCTGGGTTGAGAAAAAGCCAAAACCAACACCCCCACAAAGCCCCAGCACCTACATATCACTTAGTCATCATTTATTTGTCATGCCTACAGCCTCCATTTTGGAAAAGAGCAAGGATGTCAAAATTGCCAAACAGAAAAAGTGGTATAGCTTAGAAAAAGTTAGGGTAAGAGCAGGGAATAAATAAAATCATAGCTTTGAGATATGATGGGAGGAAACAAAGGAAACAGATTCACTCAGTATGTCATCCTTCTGTCTCAAAAGATGTGGGTAAGGAATCCAGATGCTCTTGAGGTTTGAAATCCTGGTGAAGAGTAGAGATTGAAAATAGGGATGGAATTTAGGACAAAAGGTTAAAAGCTTTATTTTCATCTTAAATTTGAAAAGATGGTGGTACAAAATAAATTGAAGTTTGAAGGGATAAGTGGATTTGAATAATTCTGCATTAAAAAAATACTTGCAACAATAAAGGAAATTGTGAAATGCTTTTATTATTTGGCTGTCAGAAGGAGATGACTGATGGGGTTTTTTTAACTGAAAGCTTCCTGCCCCCCAAAATTGCCTGAAGTGTATAGAGGTCATATTTTTCTCTAATCCTGAGACAGCAAAATCACTCCCTAGGTTTTACGGGTAGATGGATGCTTGTAATTATGTAACAAGATATTAAGCTGTTCTGTTTGAAAACCAAAGCATGCCAGCATGGATTAGAGTGAAAGAAACATTTGCAGGCTGGTTTGAAGTATTATAGACATGTGCTGCTTGTGTAAAGATTGTGAGTGAGTATTTATAAAGAAAAGTAATAGCAAACAAGAAAAGACACCATTAAATCTTGATGTTGCTGCATCGTGACATGCAAGTGAAAAAGTATTTTCAGGTATCCTTACCTTTCTTCTCTAAATTTAGTATGTAGCCAGAACTTTCAGACTTTCTAATCTGCATGTCTGTATGATTTGCTAAATCTTATGACCTATTTTGAAAAAGTTAAGGGCAATTTAAGTATTTTTGAATGGTGATTACTTTTTTGCCAAATACTGCCATTTATTATTTAAAAACATGAATTGTGCCTAATCATTGTGGATTTCACCATACTAACCTATTTCTGAGGTGGTTTGGGTGAGATTTCGGAATAGATAATGATACATTTAAGAAAATGAGGCTAGACTCCAGACACACGGAAATTAATCCTTATTTTCTCTTTATTACAGGCATCGCTTTCACAGATTTACCGGTAAGATAAATGCATTTTCAAACAGTTTTCCTTTGTGTCATAAACAGATTTCAGATCAGACTAGCATTTACCTTA
This sequence comes from Phylloscopus collybita, assembly GCA_027886175.1. Taxonomy (NCBI): domain Eukaryota; kingdom Metazoa; phylum Chordata; class Aves; order Passeriformes; family Phylloscopidae; genus Phylloscopus; species Phylloscopus collybita. The sequence continues at coordinate 90,627,663 of JAJNNQ010000075.1, forward strand.
TGCTTGTTGAAATTACAATGATAGTCTTTGTAGCCAATTTAATATTGGATGTTTCTCATCATGATTTCAGTGGTGATTTTTTGATTGAAGGAGAAAGTGTTTTGGTTTTACACTGATCCTTACAAGAGGTTTTCCTTTTCAGGTTTTTTTAGCAGAAAATAATACATGCAAGTAGTTATTACATGCTTCGATACGAAGTCAGAGCTGTATTAAACACCAACATGGTGGATGGCTGCTTGAGATATTGTCACTGTAACTCATTCTTGATACCTGATTTTCAGTCTTTGCTTCATAGAATCAAATGTATCAATTTTTTTTTTTAAGCTGCACATGTCTGAAGTCCTGTAGCTTTTGAGTCAATTAAATTGTGCTTTCCCTAAAACTGGCATCTGTTCCCCATACTACTGATACAGGCATGATACTGCACTTACTTTGGTTTTCTTCTCATCCACTTCATTTCTGATTTAATCTGTTTAAGGTGCAGTGTGTGATGCACGTCCATCTGGCCAGCTACTCCCTTTGTGTGGCCTTAAAAGGCAAGGAGAGATATTAAGGAAAAATGAAGTCAGTAACCCAAGGAGCCTCTTTAGTCCTACTACAGGGTTGAGTGTTTTGTGTAGGAAACCACTGCCACTGTTCTGGATCTTCAGGATGCTAGCAGGACTCCTTGCTAGCACATGGTGCCAGCTCAGGAAAACTGACACTGTGATCTGAAGTTAGAATCAATGGTTCCCATCTCGTTAAAAGATTTGAGACTTGTGGTTTGTTGATCATTTTAGACTAGGTAACAGTATGAGCATGTTTCTTTAAAAAAGCAAATGTTGTATTTGTGAAAGTAAAGGCGAGATTGGCTTGGGCGTGGTTTGAGCAACCAGAGTATTTTTCATTTCACTGGGTCCTCTGGGCTCCAGAGTTCCTACTGACCTGCATGTTGATGACTTCTTACTGATAGATTTAGTTTATTTAGCATAATAGTTCTGTAGATCAACATCCCATTAGGCCATACCACCATTGTCTGCAGTGTAATTATGATGTAGGTATACTTATTAAATAAACTTAAAAAAAAAAAATTAAATTACCTTCCCCACCACACACAAAAGAGACCCCAGCAACAAACCCCATTCACAGAATTGATTGCCTTGCCATTACTCATTGCATTTAAGAAAATTGCCTTTATCCCAGCAGGCAGATTTTACCTTTCTCATATTTGGCATATTTTAAATTTGCATGAAGACCTAATCTCTAAGCAGATAATAAAATTGAGACACAATAAATGCTGTATTTTCCTAGATACTAGTCTAGGAAATCAGGAAAGCTTCAATGCACTGTTACAGTTCTAGTTAGGCACTACAATTGTATTTTCAGGCTATCGAGTTTTCTATCCTGTCAATTCAGTGATGTTTTAAGTATTTCACCCTAAAAGGAAAATGACGCATTTTGTAAGTTTAATTTCTGTTCTCTTTTTAAAAGAAAAAAACAGTTCTTTAAAAATCATCAAAAATTGTTACTTAATATTTTGTGGAATTCAACCCAAAAGTTGTAATACTTAGCACAGTTTAAAAAGTGTGTCCTCTGACTAGAATGTCAGTAAGATTTTCTTCTTCCAAATTTAAAAAAATTATGAGCGCTGGGAATAAAATTAGTCATTGTACTGCTGTATTGGCAGAAGCTGCTTTTACTGCGGGAGCACACTACTAGAAGCAGTGAGGTTATTACTAGAGATGAAAAAAAACCCCAAACCCACAATAGTGGGGTTTTTAGAACAAGTGTCAAAAACTAACTAAAATATTTCTTGCAGCCAAACTTGTACCCTACAGTAGGGCTTCAAACACCAGGAGAAGTTGTGGATGCTAATTTTGGACAACATCCATTTGTATTTGATATTGAAGACTATATGCGAGAGTGGAGAACCAAAATTCAAGCACAGATAGACAGATTTCCCATAGGAGATCGGGAAGGAGAGTGGCAAACAATGATTCAGAAGTAAGACTTGTAATATTATTAATTTTTTAAGAAGTTGCTAGTTGCATGATTTCAGAGATCTTTAAAACATTCTATCTCCTGTCTTGTGCAAAAACTGATAAATACTATTAAAACATCGTACAAATAATTTTGTTAACAGGTTTGATAACAGTGTAAAAGGGAGCATGAACAGATTTTGTGGCAGAGTGTCTGTATCATTAATAATTAGGGCTTGATAATGATGAGTTTAAGACTTTTGTTCTGATTTGACCTATCTAATCCAGATTGGGGAGTTTGTAGGAAAGTTTCCATGGTTGTTATGGGCAGTTTTAATGCTCTGGGCTCTGGAAATTTCCCTTTGCATTCTCAGCTGTCAGCATGCCAGGTTAAGTTGTGTCTCATTAGTGTTTCTTGGAAAAATGGTGGCTGTGACTTTGGATTTTTTATTTTTTTCAGTGGAACAAAAACTTGCTGTGTAGCAATTTCACTTCAGTGTGTATAATGAGAAAAAAAGCCCCAATTTAATTGGCAGTTAATACTTGAACTGGCCCTGCCTTTGGGTGGTGAATAATTGTTACTAAAATTCATCATAATAAAGTTATGCATTTATTATTTTTAAAAAATATTTCTCCGTACATTGTTTTGAAGAATATACTGACTCTTCTACTTAATTACTTTTGTCTGACTTGCACAGAAATCTCTGCATTTCAATTTTTCAATAGAATTTTTCAATTCAGTCAGCTTATTTTAGCAAAGGGTTTTTAGATTCAGGAGTTCTTGGTTTCTTACCTGTATTTAATGAGCATTTCTGAGTTTTCTTTTGTTTATTTTTAGAATGGTGTCATCTTACTTAGTTCACCATGGATACTGTGCAACAGCAGAGGCATTCGCCAGGTCCACAGACCAGACTGTGCTAGAAGAATTAGCTTCCATTAAGAACAGACAAAGTAAGGCTGGAAAGCACGTTGCATCCCTTTTTTTTCCTCCCTTAAACAGCTATTACATAAAGCTTTCTCTTAAGCAGCATTGTAGAATTTGCTTGCAGCACTACTCCCCAGCTCAGTTCTTTGCTGTCACCTAATGTTACACGTGTATGAGCAGCTGGGTATGAAAACTCTGTGCAGTAATACTTTGTAACTTGTTTGATGTAGCAGAACGTGGTAAATTATCTGTTGTCTTTTCTCTTGAATGGGAAGTTGTGGTACGTCTGAAACAAGTGTGTGTAATGTCTCTGAGTGTTCATGAGAGGTAGTGATTAGTCGCAAACAGGAATATAAAACTTAGTCTTGACAAACATTTCTATTTTTATCTGAACTGTGAAAAGAGATTGAGTTTAGAGAATGTTGTATAAGTTAAATGAAACTTGAGTTTTCCTGCTTACAGATGTGAGGGGGAAGGGGACATGGACAACTAGCAGCAGTTCAGTTCTAACTTGCCATGCCAGTGCTGTTTGGCAGTCTGATGGAACAGTGTCTTCCCATTCCATTTAAATCCCTGCTCTATGACCATCAGCATTTGGGTTACTGTATGATATACCACATGGGGAAACTGCTCTGGTCGTAAAACCACCACATTTGTTGGGCTGTTTTTCATTTGGATTAGTTTCTCTGTTGGTGGAGAAAGCTGGGAGGCTGTTTGCAACTTGAGCCAAGTTACAGCCACAGAAGCGTCAACTAAAGCAGGGACTGTGCTGAAAGATTTTACTCAACTGTAATTTGATTGGAAGTATGTGTTGTAGGTGAAAGAGACTAAATTTTTGTTTTTCTTAGTCAAAATTGAACCTGTTAGGAGTGGGATGCAATTTGGATGTTCTTGAGTGACAGTAGTTTGGTATGTGCTTATTTATAGAGTTGTGAAAATGAGAAATAAATCACAGAAGAGTGGCTGCAGTCTTATTCCAGCTCTAAATGTACAATCTGACTACAAAGCAGTTGGATGCTGGCAATAAATAAAAATACTGAGTTCTCATTTAGATACGTGTAGGTGGAGTACAGTTCTTAAATTTTCCTGTTGAACATTTTAAGGAAGCATGATCTTTCTTTACACTAATTTTTTCTAAAAGGGAAAAAATCTTGTTGATTGATGGTTGCAGTGTCTTTAAATCGTTAATGTACGTGTATTAATCCATAAGCTGTCCGTTTAACTGATGTTGATTTTGCTGAACAGAAATTCAGAAATTGGTTTTGGCAGGATGAATGGAGAACCCATTGAAACAACATAACAGCTGTATCCAAGTTTACTAGAAAAAAATCCTAATCTCTTATTTGTTTTTTGGTGAACAGGAATTCAGAAATTGGTTTTAGCAGGAAGAATGGGAGAAGCCATTGAAACAACACAACAGTTGTATCCAAGTTTACTAGAAAGAAATCCTAATCTCTTATTTGCATTAAAGTGAGTCTTCAAATTATACAGATGTGTGTTTATAGATGGCACAGTACCTTCTGAGACAAGACAGTTACTCATTTAAAGCTTTCACAGAAATTTATACAAAGTTAAGCAGCACTTTCTAGAAAATGTGTATATTTCACTTTTTTATGCTCTTCTTATTTGCTACATGTTTAACTAGGTTTTGTCATCAAGGTCCTGGTTTGCAGCATAATTCACATCTCCCTGTAGACTTGTTCTCTAGAACTAAGTTCTATAGTTTTTTTAAATGAATTTTAGTCCATTTGGGTGTCAAGTAAAACTTAAAATGGAAACTGATACAGTAGCACATTCAAGAAGATTAAGAATCCTGATGGCATAAGTTGGTCTTTTCCTCCAAAGGGGTGACTGACTTTAAAGACCAGTGTAAATGAGCTGTTTCATTCCATGCCACTAGAAACCTCTGGCTAAAACTGTGGAAATTCCGTAATCCCAAAGAGTTCTCTTGGCTTCCCAGGCACACAATAGGTACCTTCATTCTGGCATTTTTACTTGCCAGCTGCGCTGTTCTCCAGAATTTTGTATCACATTGCAGTGTTTGAATGTGGAAAAAATGTGTTATCTCCTCTAAGAACAAAGCACTTTAATTTTATGTTCAGTTAAGTGACTGGGAATGTGTTTGAAGTCTGTCATGCTCAAGTGCTGCACAGAATTCACGTGATAGTACTCCAGACTTATCACAGAATTCACAAAATGCGAACATTTTGATGAAAGACTTCACTCAATAGCATCAATTGTATGTTATCTTTTTCTCAGTCTGTCTTTCTAAATTTTGCCTGTTCTATTGAGGCTTCTGAAGCCTAAAGCATAAAGCAGGAGTTCTGAGCTTCCTTAAAGTCCATAGTAAAACCTCCTTATCTAAAATGAAATTGACAAAGAGCAACAGCCTCTAAAGGGAAGGTTTGTATGGGAGTTTGCTTTTCAAACTGTTTTCTAGTGCAGGTGTTTAATGTTAAGAGTTACCCTTTAATGCTTAATGTTTCAGACAGTCAAACTCTGTTCTCATTTACTTTGAGAGAAATGACAGACATAATGACAACATAATGACATATCTTTCTCAAGAAATAACGTTGCCCCTGCCAATAAAAGAAAACAGTTAGAGCAAGAAAATATAGTTTAAATCTCTAAACTTTGAGGACTTACTGACAAAGGCTGTCCTCCAAGGATAATATTCCTGTTCTGCTCCCTCATAAATTTGTAATTGTATATTTTTGGTGGAATGCTCCAGAGCTTATTGATGATTGGGCTACTGATAATCCAGCATTTTGTTGAGTCAGACTTGTTTTATATTTAACACTAAAATGAAATCATTGCTGTCATTGGTAATTTGAAATGTGTAAATGGTTTTATTAGCTTAACTTTTTGCATTTTGTTTAGGGTGCGCCAGTTCATAGAGATGGTGAATGGTACAGACAGTGAAGTGCGGTGTTTGGGAGGCCACAGTCCAAAATCTCAAGACAGTTACCCTGTTAGCCCACGGTCATTCAGTAGTCCTAGCATGAGTCCCAGCCATGGAATGAATATTCACAATTTGGCAACAGGCAAAGGGAGCAGCACACACTTCACTGGTAAGTTCACGTGGAGGATAGACCACACAGATGTGGACATACCACACCGTGTGGATTTTTTTTTAATTTCAACTTAAGACTTTATGCTGAATGCTGTGTGTAATGGTAAAATTTTAATGATTAAAATACGTGATTTCCAGTCACTGGGAAAACCAGAAGTTTCAGTGCATAATTTTTGCATGTGCACTTGGCTTTACTTCTTGCAAAATAGGTTGCCACCAATTTCTAAGAAGTGCTTCCCTCTGGGAGGTGGAAGGCTCTGACATCAATTTCTGTTGTCCGTTTGATGATTATTTATGGCTTGGGCAATGTGGTTTAAATCCAGTAAGTGGTGTATATGATCCATTTCCTGTGGTATTGATGGAGAAGTCAGAATAGCTGTGGTTGAGCAGGAAACACCAGAAGCTGGGTGGTATGGTTGAGTAAAAGATGTGCTGCTGGCAGCCACATTTCAGTCTGCATAGCTGAAACATTTCTTAGAGCATTTAAGTAATGGGAAATATTCAGTGGGAAGCCTCAAATGTTCAGAGCTGCCTCAAGCTTATGGGGAGATCCCCATGCCTTCCAAAGCACCCCTGCTGAGAGGAAGCTGAGCGTGTTAAAATGGTACCTGAACATGGCATCCTTGAAGATTAGGACTCAAGGTAGCAGAGGCCATCAGCTTTCACTTCTGTTTCATTTCCAAATCCAAACTGGAGCTGACTCGGGGCACTTTATTTTTTTTTCTCTCTGGGGTGGAGTGGGAAGCCAGTGTAGTTTGGCCATCAGAGTAACTGCTCCCTTGGAAGAGACAGCAGCTTTGCTTTTCTTTCCTTTCCTCTGCGTCAAGAGAGTGCCATCATGTGTGACAGTGGTGAGCCACTCGGATTTTCTGCTGGTTCTTCAGGTGGTTATTGGGATGTATTGTAGAAAGTGCCTGTAACTTTTGTAATTTTGAAAATAGAGGCAGTTTGATGAATGTATTATTAGAATTGAGTTTGGGATTTTGTAAATGGCAGCAGCTGTTTTCTTGATAAAAAGCCCTTTCTGTGACCTGTTTCTATTTTAGAACATACTAGGGAGCTCTTGGTTTGATGGAACTGGCAATTACATGTTTGTTTCAAATGGTAGTTTTCCTGTTACATTTTAGAAGGGTCAGAAGGGATTTTAGCTAGGCATCATAATTTCACAGCATGGTGTAATTTTATTTAGCAAAGCACAATATTAACAATTAAAATAATTACATGGTGAAGGAGGGTGGTATATAAGTATAGCAACATGCAAAGTATTCAGCACTGAATTGTACTGCACATTTATCAAAAGAATTATGTGATCAGGAATTAATAATGCTTGCTTCCATTCATTATGATTACAGTGGGCTAGAAAAGATTTTCTAAAAAGCTCTTCTATATTAGTGCAGAAAAACAATTTCTGTTTTACCAGTATATTAGTACAACTGGAAAAACCTTCTTGTTAAATAACGTTTAACTTTTGCACTGTAGAAGCCTTAAAGGTTCAAATACCTGAAACATGGAGGTGAAGTACTTGAGTGTGTGTGATAAATTTAGCATACTTGTTCCTGGTCAGTAAATGCTACACTGACTTCATTTTTTTCTACAAACTTACCTGTAAGTACCACTTTATGACTGCAATTGTTAAAACTTTCTTGCAGGGTTTGAAAGTAGTTGCAGTAATGGAGTAATATCAAATAAAGCGCATCAGTCTTACTGTCACAGTAAGCACACAAGCACCAGCTTGAATGTACCAGAGCTCAACAACATAAATGTATCCAGATCACAGCAGGTTAACAGCTATTCCAGGTAAATAAACTTCAGATGCTTCTAAATCACATTAAGGCTTGTGTTCTCCATGTGTTCTCTCTGTGTTTACATGGCAGGGAAGAGTTTTCAGGGGAATTTGATGAGATTTTTTTTTCCCCAAGGACAGTTGAAACATAGTGTAAGGAGCCAAGATAACTTGTGATAACTCTGGTTGTTTTGACAGTTCAAGCTCAATAGACCTTTTTCTCCTGTTGGGTTAAAGAAGTGCAATGGACAAAACCAAATTAATTACCTTGCTTATAACAAGCTCTGGTCAGTTTTGAAGTTTGCATAGTGAAGGTTAATTAGCTCTTTGGCACTTGGGATTTTAATTGAAGCCAGTGACACTGATTTAAGTGTGTTGCACACAGGTAATGAAAAGTTATCCAGATACTCTCCATTTGTGGCAGTATCTGCAAAGTCAACATAGTTGAGATGCATATGAAGTGTGGATTCCCTCTCACTGTATACACCAGGATTGTTTGCCTACTCCAGTCACTGTCACGAGTGCAAACACATTCAGTTCAGAGAATGAAAATAAATCTGTTAACCAGGGTTAATATGGTTGTGTTCATAACCAGCACATATTAAGCTCTGAGTTGCATGGATACAGCAGAACCTAATTTGATGTGAAATGCAACAGCACTCAGCTGCATTGTCCAAAGTGGATTCCCAAAACTACCACATAGGAACCGATGAAGTGGTGGTGATGATCAAAAGTATTTTAGTTAAATAGTGATAATTGGGATAAAAAGGTAAGAGTAACAGTTTACTTTTTAACTTTCCACAGTTTCTCTTTGCATCAGCAGTTGCCTCTGCCAAAAGGCCTGGCAGTGTCCAAGGCAGCTTGGAGATTTTTCACAGCGGAAGACAGTTCCTTGGCTGTATTCTTGCCCAGTCAGAGAGGCCTTTTGGTTTCCTTCCTCAAAGGAAGCTGAGTATTTTTGGTTGCTTAGAAGCAAGTTATTAAACTTCCAAACTGAATCTATTTGGTCTTGACAGAGGTTTTAGGTTGCTATTCTCTATGATGGAACAGAGCAGGCCAGGATGCAACAGTCAGCAAAGCTCAGTCCCCAAAGCCACACTGGCATTTTCTAAAAGCATTTCTGTGAGCTGCTGCGAGCAAAGGGTGGTGAGGAGTTGAATGCTCTGCATTTGTCACTGAATGTCTCTTCAGTGTTCTGCTTTACTCAGCATTTGCTTTGGGGTTTTCTTTTTTTGTTTTTCCTCTCTCATTCCACAGAGTAAATAAGAGGAGGAGGCATTTTTTCGAAATAATTAGTTACCTAAATGTGGTATTTTCAAAGTAGGATGTATATTGACTTAACTATATTTTTATGTATAAATATTAACTATATTAAAAGGTGGGAGTAGTATATTTTCTCAATGCATTTTCTTCAGCTCTGTGTACATACAATTATATAAACAAGGTCAGAACTTTTTGGTGTGTATTTAGAAAAGTGTTCTATTCCTTACTCCTGAATGGGGGGCATGTTTAATTTTTCAGCATCTGAAAATAGTATTTTACTGAAAACTAATGTTGAGGCAGCCTTAAAACTGTCCATGGTGCTCTGGTATCACCAGTTGCTATCAAAGAAACTGTGGTCTAGCTTGATAATATTTAACAGCAGCTTTTCAGTAGCTAAGATGAGGAAGTACTGTGATGAAGTTGTAAAGATAACCTAGGTAGTTAAATATGAGTAAAACTTGTATTTGTTACTCTCTTTTCAGCAATGATGTAGACATGGAAACAGATCACTACTCCAATGGGGTTGCTGAGACTTCATCCAATGGCTTCCTAAATGGTAGTTCTAAACATGATCACGAAATGGAAGAATGTGACACAGAAATGGGTCTGCAGTGATATTTCTTACATTTTTATTAAGTGATGGCAACAAGGTTATGTTTTTACTTGCAATGCTTCCCAACTTGAAAATTAGGATTACTAGCTCAAATCTTAATTTTTGGATTGTTTGTTTTGCTGTTATTAGATGTAAATTTTAAAACCGCTGATTTAGGTGGTCCGGTATCAGTGTGAGAAGAGGAGAAATGGGTAACTCATGCCTACTGAAACTAGCATTAATTTCTAAGGAAGTACCTTGGAGGAACACCTGGTTGTGTTGCAACCTGTGTTTGAGTTGGGAAACTGCTTCTCCCTCTTCCCATTCATGGTTCTCATGGCATTTTTGTGCTCCACAGTAAGCGTAGAAATTCTGAACCTTTTATATTGAAATGCAAAGTACTAATATGTAATGCTCAAGAGCTTTATTTGGGAAACGTAAAAAAACTAAAAATGAAAAATTAACTTTTTTCTATGTTTTCCTCAAAAGAAAGGTACCAATTTATATAGTTACATAGTTACGAGCTAAAAATTAACTTTGTTTTACTTAATTTGCTTTATACTCTGTCATGCCTGTTGATGTTGGTGACAAATGAGTATGTAAATCCCCTCTGCTTGCCCTTTGTGCAGTTGCAAAATTGGTACTCACACAATTGATTTAAGCAGATGTCAGTTAATGTGTAGTTTAAATGAAATGTGAAACTGGAGACCTTCAGAATGCAGCAGCGCGTGCAGAGGTCTGTGAGCGCTTCCCAGTTTCGGGGCATGCGCTGCTGCTGGTCCTGCAGCTTTGCTGGGAAATGCAGGTAACTCTGGAGCAGCAAATGTCATCCTGTTACAGCCCTGCAAGGAGGAATGCAAGTTGCCAGGCCATTTTCCCTGCATTATGCTCTGAAACTGGATAAGAGCTTATTTCTGTGACAGAAAACCCAAAACAGTCCTCGCTCTCGTGCAGCCTTTTCCACAGAGACTTGCTGTGACAGACATGCAGCAGCTGCACAGGGCACAGAGTTGTGGTTTTTGTAATGCAGTTGCCTCCTGCCTTTGGAAAGTCATGTCTGAGATTAGGCTGAGCTAGGGACAAACACAGTTACTTAGAACACTATGGGTGCTTTGCCTACACTGTTGATCCCCCCCTCCCCCCCAGTTTGAGTCTGGTGGTTTTTCACTTTTTGAAATACTTAGATATTCTTCTTAGTGCTGTGTAAGTAAGGTTAAGTAGGCAGGTATTTTCCAGAGGTATTTTCCACTTATATCTAAGGAAAAAAAAAAAAAGTGGCCAGTTAAAAATCCTTTTTTGAAACAGTAGTCAAAATACATGACTAAATAGCAGTGTTAAGTCAGAAAGAAGAGTGGATTTGTAATTGAAGAGTCTGTCAAAATGCTCATTTTTTAAAACTTGATTCCATTGATGAAAAAATACAAGGAATATGGATAAATGCCTTTTTTAAATGTGCTGCTTTAGGTATAAATTCTAAAAAAGCAGATTTTTCAAAAAAGCCAAGTGGATTACTATTCATAAGCTGCATCAATAGCTTTTAAAATCACTAGTATTAGGGAATATTGTAGGAAACAGAAAAGAAATCAGTTGTAGTGTCCTGTGTGATTACAAAAGAAGCTTGAAATATCCAAATTATTAAGATAATGCATTCTTCAAGGAGTATGAACAGTCTAAATTATTGTCTTGTATCAGAATCCACTGTGGCTGTTGAAGAAGTTCGGCATTTTTTTACTGTCTGTTATCTCACAATTTGGTGCATCTTTAGAAATTCAGTGCCGAAGAAGTAAAGAAGTTAGAACTGTGTGGAATTATTTTTTAAAGCCCCTTAAAATTTTAGGGTAAAAATCTGGTTTATCTTCTAGTTAGTTTAAAATGACCCCCTGCAAATAAACAGCACATGCTGTGACAGCCTTTGCCGTTTGTTATCCAGGTCTCTTAAATGTTTATAAGGAGCATTCCACAGTGTGTAGGACAGGAGCACGTGGGGCCAGGGTCTCTGGCTGACCTGCTCTCTCTTTGGGCAGGCAGCTGTATTTGAGGGAAATCAGTGCAGAATCCGTAGATCCATAAGTTGTTCCCCTCGGCTCTGTCAGTGGTGATGATGACGATGTTGTTTCTTTAGAAGTAGATTCAAGTCAGTTAAGACGCCAGCTATGTGGTGGCAGCCAAGCAGCCATTGAAAGGATGATCCATTTTGGAAGAGAATTGCAAGCAATGAGCGAGCAGCTAAGAAGAGAATGTGGCAAAAACACAGTGAATAAGAAAATGCTCAAGGTACGTTTAATCTTCTTGTAAAGGTGAATAACTCTGCTGCCCAGCAGGAACTTCCCGCAGCGTGTTGTGCTGGAATAGTGTTGTGCTTTAACTTCTGCCATTTTTCATGTGTCTCAGAGCGGGTGTTCTGGTCAGCTGTGGTGTAGCACTGTCTTCTTTTTTTGTCTGTGTAGCACATGCACAGGGAAGATAATTTTGTGCTGTTGCACAGTTAAACACAGAAATTAATTTAGCACTTTTCTTTCTCTCATTTGTGACCACGTACCTTGGCTTCTTGAATCAAGTTCTGTTTCTGTCTTTAATGATAAATGAACCACAAGGGGAGTGGTAGAGATGCCCAAAAGGTGCTGTCATTAGTACTCTGCATGTTAATTAGTTTGCTTTGATTTGAGACTGTTCTGAAACAGAATTCTGAAAAGAATTCTCCTGCCAAAGACTGCATGCAGTTTTCAGTCTGTTTCCTCTTACCTTGTCACTTAGTAAAATAATGCTACCTTTTGCCTTGCTCTTGGCAAAAACACTGAATGGAACGAGTCCTGTCACAATTTCTTTTTATCTTTTTGTATTGATGGACACTGACAGTCACCTTTGTGATCCTGAATTAAAATAGTTAAAACAAGATAGCCCTTCTTTTCACTAGCAGCTTGTAGCTGTAGATGTAATAAAAGCCATCTTCCCACAGGATGCATTCAGTTTACTTGCATATTCTGATCCCTGGAGCAGCCCTGTTGGAAATCAGCTTGACCCCATACAAAGAGAACCAGTGTGCTCTGTGCTGAATAGTGCAATACTAGGTAAGTGTGGCCTGCCGGGTGCCTCCCCCGTGTCCCACACAGGTGGCCCTGCTGCTCCACCATAAGGATAAGTAGGGTACTCTTCTGGGAAAAGAGGGATAGTTTTGGAGGGCATGTAAAATAACAGGTACTTGTCTGCTGTTGTAGTTCAGAGCAAAAATGGGCCTCTCTGGTAATGGTGCTGTGCACGGTCATTGTTGCTCCTGCTTTGTGTCTTGCTCTAAGAGCAAACTTGGCAAGTGAATGATTTAAGTAGTTTAAATGTTAAGTTTTCAGTGTATTATTATGAAATGATTCGGGTATTTTAACCGCCACTGTGATTCTTTTTCAGAGACTCACAATCTGCCAAAGCAACCCCCGCTTGCCCTCGCCATGGGACAAGCGTCACAGTGTCTAGGATTGATGGCCCGGTCAGGAATTGGATCCTGTGCGTTTGCCACAGTGGAAGACTACCTACACTAGCTATGCATTTTGAAGGTCTGAAAGGTGTTGTGGCATATTCAACATGGAAAGTAGACCAGCTCTGCTGACTGGAATTTGGAATTTTAATTATGTACTAAGGACAAGTCTGTCGCTTTATGTTGCTTCCTAGTTTACAGCATGATGCAAATGATTTCTAACTTAGTGTTAGGAGAAGATTTCCATCTTTAAACCTCTTAGACAACTAAGAGTTGAAAATATCACTGGTAACGTCAGACATCCAAATTGACAAGTACCAATCCTTTGAACGATTGTCCAAAACAAACCAAAAATCCTGCTACCTTGTGGTGGGACGGAAGAATAGCAAACATGGATGTATTAGCATGTGGGTGATGTAAACGTCAAGCAGGATGACTTGCCAACCTCCACCCCCATTGTTACATAGTTCAATCAGTGTAATTTGCAAAATGCAAATGGTTTGGATATATAGTGTTGATGGGAAGAAATGATATTTTTTAATGTGTACTGTAAAACTTGAATTACTCAGGAGCTGAGTGAATATGTTTGTTGCTACTTACAATCCCAACCTGTTGATCTTAGTAGTTTTTTGTTTTAACATGGTCTTTTCAACTTTGTTTCCTTGTTTAACTACAGACAGCTTCTGTTGTGTAGGCTCACCAGTTTAACTGTTGTATTATAACAGTATTACATGTCAACACAGTGTGGTTATGACCTATTTATATAAAAACCAAATATTTAGTCAATTTACAGTCTTAATTTAATCTTTGTACACCCTGCATTTTTAAAAGTGCTTAAATAGTACTATATTGCAATAAAATGTAGTGATATCATAATTAACCAGCCATTAAAAACTTACGTCTACATCCACAGTAGCAGGGACGTGTATGCTGCATCGTCTGGGTCCAGAGCTCCGGCCCGGAGCAGCGGTTCTTGGGGAGAGCCGTGGCTCATCCCTGGAGCCGGGGCTGGGCTGGTGCAAGTGAAAGGCTGCGCTGTGTTCTTGGCACACAGTGGGTCTAGCTAACAGTGCAAGAAGCTTACTCAGGACTCCCTGCAGATGGGGAAAGTCCCTTAACTGCTGGAAAGTAATCATCAGGCTGGAGAGAAGTGTCCTGCTGTGGGAGCTGATTTAATGGTTCTGCTGTTAAGGTACCTACAGCCTTTCCTTAGAGACACAAGTCACTGAAGCAGCAGGAATAACTCCCTGCTGTAAGAAATGCAGCATCCACAACAGTAGGTACAACATTGCTCATCTTTATTCTCTGCAAAGGCATTGCCTCATGGAGGCAGCTCAGCAAGCCTGGTCCTAGCACCAGCTGTTCTGCAACACTGGCCTGGCTGCTCTGTAGCTTCCCCAAGAACTTCTGAAAGGGGGAGAGAACAGGGAAGTCCAATCCAGCACAGCTCAGTGCCTTCTGCTGGCTGGAGCTGAAAGCAAAGTGATAATGAAGGGGGGCAAAACACCTGTGTTGTGTTAAGATCAACTGTCACTGAAAGTCCTTAGCAGCATCTTCTGAAAAAGCTGTCTTCAGACTCCATTTTTAATCTGTGCTGCCAGCCAGCGTTTCTTAAACCTTGCTGCTTTTTCCTTTTTATCTTGACCTTAAAAAAAAAAAAAATAGCTGCTAGTTAACCATTTTTCTTAGCCCATGTGCTGGAGAAGCAGCAATCAATACCTTGGCTGCTGCAGCACTTCAGAACAGAACAACCACCTCAAACACTGATAAACTTCCTAAGGTATTTTTTATGCCCCAGGTGCATTCCACTGGGCAGGAGTACCAGTTTGCAGCAGGGTGAGGGGGCTACAGTGGTGCTTTCAGTGATGGAGCACAGACAGAAAGCAGGCCCTGCTTCCTAAGGATCAGTCACTTTTCCCTGTAGTGTTCATGAGCCTCACATACTGTGAGGGTGTGAGACTGTCCCCATCCATTATGCAAATGAGGAAAAATGGGTGCTATTTCCCATATACCCACATAGATATTCTGGGATTTTGGTATCCCTGCTTTTAAGTCTGAAATGCATCTGAAATACCTTCCAACAGCTCAGAGACTGGAGGCTGAAACAACAGCTACTGAAGTGTTTATTTCACTGAGCAGCCCTGGCTCCAGGAAGAGAGCTGTCTCTGAACATACCAAAAAGGAGGTAATTTTTTTTCAATGTGTGTCTCATACACCATCCTGGGGGTGTGCTCATGACACCCACAGAGGCTGCAGTGCCCTGCTGCCCTTCCCTTACTCTCCAGGCGCTTGCAGTTAGAGAATCACAAACCAGGATGCTCAAATGTACTTTTAGCCACATTTGCATAAAATAGTACCTACTCTGACTTTCTATACTCACCCCAAGACTTGTCCACAAACTGAACTGCAGCTTTTTTGACTGGGTCTTTCTTGTTTGCAAGGGAAAAAAATTCATTTGCTGAAATGGAGACAAGTGTTAATCACCAAGACGCCAGACAAGGCTCGATCCAGCCCCACCCAAGCAGCAGTGCTTACCCTGTACCCGGTTGGTGTGTGGCCCATAGAGCTGAGCATTTAGGAAGTCCTTGGCAAGCTGTTGGTGGAGGCCTGTTACACTGTGGTCTTTCAAGCACACAGCCATGTAGTTCCCTTTTGTCCTAGTCAAAGAGAGATGAAAGCCCTGTGGCCTGGTGGCAGGATCCAGAACAACAGACACTGCTCTCAAGCTCTGCTGCTTGGGCACAGCACCAGCCGGGGATGGTTTCTGATACTCAGATGAGCTTTGTGGCAGTTATTGAAGAAAAAAAAATAAAAAAATCTGGACCAATACTCTCAAGCTGCTGTCACATGCCTTTGTGTGCCCTGAGTAGTTTTCTTGGGTGTCCTGAGCTCATCCTACCAGGAGCTAGGGCAATTACTCACTAGGATCATCAGTGACAAAGAGGAAAACAGATTGCAGGAATTCAGTGCTCAGCCACCCCACTTGTAGCAGCACACAGCACAGTGTACTGCTGTGGTTACGACTGCCCAGCTATCTCATAGCAGTTACACATATGCAATATATAAAAATGTATATATATATATATATATACACGCACCTATATATAAGTATTCTAAACCAGAATATATTAAAGGTGCTTTTAGCACACAAATATGCTTTCAATCAGACAAAGGACCCCCGTGAACAGAAGGTGCAGAGGAGGGTATTGCCATGCAGTGACAGAAGAGCTGCTGTGATGCCCTTTCCCACACCAGGCAAAATTATCTCATCCTCCTACCTGGCACCCTTGTTCCTCTTGCCTTTTTTCTCCTGCACTTCAGCTTGGCCTTGCCTTTCGGGCTGGCCTTGTTCCAGCTCTACAGCTTCAAGTTCTTCACCGAGAGTAACTTGGAAACAAAATTTCCCAAATGTTACAAATCAAAACCAGCCAGTGGAACAAGAACAGGACTTAAAAGGAGCAGCATTTTTCAGGAACACTGACTAGGAAAAACTCTAAGAGGGAGGGGAAGAAATATGTTCAGGGGAGCAACTCAAAGTACTGCTAGCCAGCTTTCCTCTTCCTCGGCATCGACAAAGTGGGATTCATCATGGGACAAAACTTCAGTGCAACACAGCGGCTATGGGTAACCCACAAAGGGAAATCCAACTCTGGCTTTAGTCTTGCTTCATTCTCAGCTCATCTCTTTGTTATGTATAAAAGCAAGAAAAAGTAGCAGTTACACCATACAGCAGTATGTGAGGTCTGGATGAGAGTAAATAAAAGACTTTTTGTGAAGTACTTTAAAGGATAGATGAAGCAAAAACAGAGTCATAAACACTCTAGGCTCCTGATTTTGTAATTCTGAGTTTGAAAAAAGTTACTTAATATTCTACAGATGCTATTAAACTGTGGTTTGATATGTAAAGTATTGTGGCGATTTAACAACTCTACCCAGGAACAGCCTTTACAACTTGAACAAGGGCTAAATATTACTGCACCTTTGGCAATCCTTGCTATTTCTGCTGTAGCACCTGCCCATGATTTTCTTAAACGCTTCAGGCTATTTAACTGAAATCCCTGTACAGCAAGTGACTTCTGTAAAAGGTGTAAGAATTAGACTGAATCTGACTTTAGATTTTTCCTCAGATACTTCTTTTCCTGGGGAAAAGACAGTCTGTCCAGTGTGTTCAATGTTTAAGACTTGGATAGGGTCTCTTCACCAGAGCTGCCCATTGGAGCTCTGGCACAGGAATGAACTCCTGAAGTACCAGACGTGCACCTCGTTAGCAAAGCGAGCTGTAGCGTACCTGGGTCATCTGCCACAGCCTGCTCAGCGGGCCTGGGGAGCAAAGGGAAGGCAACAGGTTACTGCCCTTCAATTCACACTCCCTTTTGTTTACCCCAAGCCAGGAAACCCCCATTTCCAGTCCGGCCTCCCAGGCAGGTCCAGAAGGGGCTGCCCCAGGAATCCCAACGCCCATCGCCGCTTCCCCTGGGCCCCTCACCGTGTGGACGCATCCTGCAGCTCCTGCAGCTCCTGCAGCACGGCCTCGGGCAGCAGCCTGCGCTTCTGCGGGGGAGAGGGGAGTCAGGCGGGCACGGACACCGCCGGCACACACACCCGGGGCCGCCCGGAACCCGGCGGGGGTAGCGCGGTACCTTCTGCTCCGCGAACAGCTCCTGGTGCCGCCGCCGCTTCTCCTTCAGCAGCTCCCGGTGCCTGCGGGGAGGCGGGAGCCACAGTCAGCACTCCACGGGACGAGGGGGGATTACGGGCGGGGGTAAAGCGGGTGAACGAGAGCTTGGAGGGGCTTGGAAGGGCAAAGGAGGCGGTGAGGAGGGGCGAGTGGGGGGATAAGGGAGAGGAGACAGGACAAGTGAAAGGGGTGGTAAGGGTTAAGGGCGGGATAAGGAGGGAGAATGGGTCGGGGAGGCCTAAGAGAGTGGTGGGATAACAGAGGAGATAAGGGGGGGAAAGGAGGCAACAAAGTGAAATAAGCAGGGATAAGGAAGGGAATAAGGAGAGGATAAGAGGGGGCAAGAGGCGTGAATGGGGGTAAAAATGGGGCTAAGAGGGTAAGAGGGGTGGAGGGAGGTTTAGAGAGATAAGCAAGGCAAAAAAGGGGTGAAAGGGGAGAAGAGTGGGTCTGAGCGAAGGAGGTAAGAGGAGGGAAGCGCTGCTGTGAGAGCCGCCGTTCGGGAGCAGGAGGCCCCGGCGTGTCCGCACCTCCGCGCCGCCTCCCCCACGAGCTTCCGCTCGGCCTCGGCCGCCTCCCTCGCCACGCCGAAGGGCACCTCCTCCGGGGCCTCGTCCGCCTCGTCCTCCGAGGAGGAGGCCGGGCTGGGGAGCGCAGCGGGAGCCCTGCGCTTGCCCGCGGCCGCCGCCTTCGCCTTCTGCCGGCGCGCCATGGCCGCGATCCCTGCGCCGCCCGCCCCGGAACCGCTCCCGCCTTCCGCCGGGGAATGCCGAGCGCCGGGACACCGCCCCGGAGTCCCGCCCCGCCCCGCCCCGCCCCGCCCCGCGGGATGCACGCACAGACACGGGACATCGGAGGTGGCCCCGCCGCCGCCCCTTTATTGCCGTGGGGACGAGTCCCGCCGCCGCCGGCCCCCCCGCCCCGCGCTGGGCCCCGCCGGGCCGGGCCGGGCCGCTCCCGGTGCTCCGGAGGTGATCCCGGGGCTCAGGAGATGATCCCGGGGCTCAGGAGATGATCCCGGGGTTCAGGAGATGATCCCGGGGTTCAGGAGATGATCTCCGTCTCGTGTCGCGCCAGCGCCAGCGGCAGCGTGGTCCCGCAGGGGCCCGGGAAGTGGAACCTGGAAGGAAGCGGCAGGTTTAGGGCGCGTCCCGCTGCTCGCCGCGTTACCTGGCGAGTCTGGCAGGGGGACGGCAGGGAGGGAGGGAGGGAGGAAAGCGGAGGAGGAGAGAGGGATTTAGGCCTTGTGGGGCGTAGGGACAGACCTCCGCCTCACCCCTGAAACAATACGGTTTGTGTCTTCAATGAAAATTCCACCGTGGGAGAAAAATCTTCTTTTTTACTTATTAACAGAAAGTTAATATTTTGCAAGTGTTGGGGGGGAAACTGGACCGTATTTGTCTAAACCCAGCGCTTCAGCGGCTGGACGCAGAGGGCGGGATGGAGGGGACTGAAGGCTGGTTGCTGAGCAGCGTTACCTGAACCTGTTGGTGGCAGGAGTGGGTTCCATGTTGAACTCCGCGACTGGGACTCCTCTGGCCGAGACCTGCGGGGCGAACATGGCCGCAGGATACACCACGGACGAGGTGCCGACCTGCGGGCAAGGGCACAGAAGTCACGAGTGTAGCAGGACCGTGCTCAAACAGACCAAACCAACCCAGCCCCGAGGTGAGGGCCATTCTCACAACACTGCACTGAAGCCTGGGAGATCCCTACAGAAACAAAACCAAATCTGAATCTCTGATGCAGCCCAAAGAAACCCGTTTGTAACTGCAGATGGAAAGGAAAATCCCAGAAACAAAATGGCACACTTTGTCTTCAGGAAAAATAAAAACCCAACAAAATGCTCCTGTTACTTGAGATCATTCTGTAAACGGAAGACAACAGTCTAAGCAAGTGTTTTAGTTAGGGATCTGGAACTGACATGGCATGTAAACCGCCTTGCAAAAAAGCAGCGCATTAAAATTTTCTTTTTAAACTGAGCATCAAAATAATTGTATTTTTCACTGTTGAAGAGACCTTGAAGATCATCTCATTCCAACCCCTCTGCCTTGGGCAGGGACACCTCCCACTAGCCCAGGTTGCTCAAAGCCCCATCCAACCTGGCCTTGAACACTGCCAGGGATGGGACACCCACAGCTGCTCTAGGCAACCTGTTCCTGTGCCTCACCACCCTCAGAGTAAAGGATTTCTTCCAATATGTAATCTAAACCCAGTCTCTTCCAGTTAAAAAACATCACCCCTTGTGCCTGAGGAAGAGTCCCTCTGGCTTCCTTGCAGGCCTTGTTAGGTACTGGAAGGGTGCTCTAAGGTCTCCCAAGAGCCTTCCCTTCTCCAGGCTGAAGAGCCCCACTGTCTCAGCCTCTCTGCATAGGGAGGGTGCTCCAGGATCCTTATCAACTCTGTGGCTCTCCTCTGGACTTGCTCCAACAGTTCCACGCTGTTATGCTGGGGGCACCAGAACTGTACACAGTATTCTGGGTGAGGTCTCACCAGAGCAGAATAGAGGGGGAGTCAAATTCAACAGCCAAACAACATTGTCTGATCTCTAACCCCTGTGTACCTGTTGACTTCTGAGTAGTCTGTGTACATTTTGAAACTGCAAGGTCTTTTAATGTTTTGCACTGGACACCAGAGAGTCCCTCTGGGACTTTTAGTTCCCTTGGGGAAGCACAGATGCATCTGCTTTACCCAGGAGGTGCCACGTCCTTAGCGTGGCCTCCCTGCCAGTTCAGAGGTCAGGTAAGGAAAGCGCCACTCACGACCAAGCAGAGGTCACAAATATCCAGCTCCTTCTCCACCGCCGTCAGCACGCCGGGATCCAGGGCTTCCCCAAACCACACGACGTGGGGCCGCAGGAGCCCATTGCAGCCATCCTCCTCACACCTGCAAAGCACCACAAAGGGACAGCGTCACCGCCACGCTGCCGATGGGGACGCTTTAGGCTGTGGAACAGCAAAGCAGTTCTCATCTCGCTTGGGCAGGTCTTGCCTGCCAGCGTCCTCTCTCCTCGGTCACAGCCCTCCCCACAGCCTCCTCCACCACGTGCTGGACAGAGGGCAGCTCATGCCATGCTACACATGTGCTGGAAATACACACGTGCTGCATGAGCCCGTGGAAGGGGTTGCTGAACAGTTGTTCAGCACAGATACTTAATTGTGTCTTCCCCTTACTCAGCTCCTGAGATGCATCAAAGTTAAACCTCAGCCTCCATCAGCTTTAACAAACTGGGTAACAGGGTTTTAAGGAGAAGATGAACCAAAAGACAGAAGCACGGTGTTAGCCTCTTTTTCCTTAGGAATCAGATGAAAAATGTGGTGGCTTTTCCCATCTGCAGCTAGCTATGGCAAAGCTTCAGGCCGTGTAAACAGCATTGTGGCCCATTCGGTGCCTGCGAGGGACCCCAGCACAGTATCCCAGCAGTTACTAACAGCAGTAAATGTTTTGTTACTTTGCAGGTGCCACCCACTGTAGCACTCACTTTCTTGCTGCAATTCTCCTACTCCTTCACTACAAACCCCATGAATTTGGGCACGTTTCATCTTGGTGCTCAAGTACACAAACATGCAATGCCTTTAGCACCATGGTAACTTCTACACACTCCTTGTATGATGCCCCTGTAACTTCAGACTCAGTTTCTGGGGGCAGAGTTCCAGAGTTCTTTATCTCCTGTGGAATGTCCTTCCAAAACAACATTAATAGCAACACGAAGCTTTGAGATGCACAAAGCATGAAGAGGTAACAGCCCAAACAAAGTGGTCCATACGTACTGAGGAAGGTCTTCAACTGGAATTGCAGCATCTTCTGTGTTAGGATCTGGAGCCCTGTAGTTACAAAATGGAAATGCATGTTCAGCTGTATAAAATGTACTTTATATATTAATAAAAACTTAACATTCTCTAAAAGCCTTCATATTCTCTAAAGTACACCCTCCAATCAAGCAATCTTTCCAACTTCAGCCAACTTCAAACACCTACTACAATCCTAAAATACCACACACAAGGCAGGCAGGAATTTGTCCAGAATTATCCTGGAGTTGAGAAACTGTAATAAGCTGGGTGAGACTGTCAAAGGCACAATGATTATTTATGTAACTAAAGGTGTGGTGAAATATAAAGGGAAAAAACATCCTAAAAAATCTTTGAGTATATGCATGGCCCATCCCCCTGCTCACTTCCTTTTTTCAATGGTGCAAGAAAGACAGGATTAATTACCCCTTCCCAGCCAATGCAGGGCAGATCGGGCTCTTGTAATTCGCAGCTACGTTTCCACAGCTGGTGCACCGAGTTTTAAATAAACTACCTGGAACACACAAAGAGAAAACATCAGGGGTGAAGCAATGGCTCTGAGGTGTGGCTGTGCAGGCAAGTGGTTGTGTTTATCCTGGGCAGCCTTTATTTACAGACCTTGAAGGCTGCACCTGGTGGGTAACTTACTACAGGAACGCAACAGCAAAGACAGTACCACTGTGTCACCCTGTTCTGCCTCAGGACATGAGTAATACACAGTCCCATAACATATTTTGCAGGGAAATCATAATTTAAAATACCACTGAGGGAGATGATTTCTGTTTGTTGCTTTTTCTCCTACATCAGAAACATTTTCTTAAAAAAAAAATAAAATATGCTGGTCAACACCATTTTGCTTCATGTAAAACTCCACTCCCAAAACTTCTGTAGCATTACTAACATGCTGTCAAGACGTGCAATATAGCTAAGAGCTAAAAATTGTGTCCATTTTGTAAGGAATATAAGTAACCAAAATTACACTGTTGCCAAGGCTTCATCATTGGGTCCACAACTGCAAAACAGCTTGTGTAGGTTTCCTGTGTCCAAAGCACAAAAGTGGTGGTGAGAAGTCCCATTTATACCTTTAGTGATACTCAAAAAGCATCACAGTACTGGAGGACCAGGATGGGTCGTTGTCCTGGGAGACTTCTACCCTGTAGCAGGGCCTGAGGAGTGGAGAAATGAGTGGGATCACCTCCAAGGATGGCGAAGGGCTTCCACAGCCTCCTTCTCTCCACACCTGTACATTTCCTCAGATCCCAAAGCCCCACTGACCTCCAGGTGCTGCACCTGCCTTGTGCTGCTTTGGTGCTTTGTGGGAGTAAGGAATGCCACAGACTACAGGGAAGAGAGGGGGAGGGCCACTGGCTGCAGGAAAGAAAGGTAAGGGAACCTCAGTTGTTTCCAGTCCCTTTGTCCCGCTGTAGCCAAGGACTGCACAAGCGAGGACAGGACAAAACAGGACAGAGAGAAAGCACCAGGGCTGGTGAGGCCAGGCTTGCCAATACACCCTTTCTTGCTGGCAGTCTGACACCACCACTAGCACACAGTGGAATCCTTGGGGATTCTTTTCCCCTTTTCTAAGTGAGATCAGCCAGGTGTCACAGCCTGAAATCAAGTGGATCTGCGGAAAACTGTGCAAGCGAGAAGGGAGATCCAGTTCCTGTGTACTGTCAGAATCCATTAAAAACAGAAAGATGGGATTCTGTGGTTCTAAAGTTGAGGAATAAAGAGAGGCTATGAAGTACCTGAAACAACTTCCAAAAGAGAACAGGGTGTAATTGTAAATAACTTTATTCAGGTTATTATAATTTTAAAGATGAAATTCTTTTCTCTCTGTACTTATCCTGCTCTCCCTTCTTCCCACTCCCCACCCCAGGTTTCCTGGCCTGTGGCAGCCGTGAGCCAACTCTTACCGTGAATTTCTAGGAGGTGCTTGGTGCCTGCCTTCCTGTGCAGCTCATCGATGTTCTGAGTGATGACCACAACGCTCCTGCCTTGCTTGCTCAGGCGCTTCTCGCACTCGGCGATGGCGATGTGGGCTGGGTTGGGATGTTTGCTCAGCATCACTTCCCGCCGGTAGTGGTAGAATTCCCACACACGGGAAGGGTTTCGCGCAAAAGCCCCCGGAGTAGCCAGCTCCTGCAAAAGACGTGACGGGTCATCCTACAACAAAAGAAGAATCCCTTCCCCAGGTGAAGCCTGCTGATCTCTGCCATTTATACTGCTGCCTGCATCACAAGGTCATCAAAAGTAGATTATTTATAACCAAATGAAGTGGATAAGAATATTGTTCCACCCTAACAAGGGTGACCAGTCAGAGTGTCAGATCAAAAGAGGAAATAACTTACAGCAATAGTGTGGTATGTGGGTTTACACTACACCCCAACCACACTCTGTGCTGCCCTACCAAACTATTAGGAGCTTAGCACAAAGCAAGATGCACACCCTTTCTCTGGCACCCACAACTCTCTCTTCCACAGCAGCCATAAAACTCAGCATCATGTGAATGTACTTCCTTTGCCAGGAATTTCTTTTCTGCTCTAATTTAAGTGTAACACAAGCCAAATTACACCCATTGTCAAAACCAAAGCCTAATGTCTTGTAATTTGTGTGCAGGTAAAATCGAAGATGCTTTTCACAGTAACTTTAATTTTGCTTTATCTTTCTCAAAAATGAGGTGCAGCTCAGTCCAGTGCCTCAGTGCACAATTCTACTGACACAGAAACACTGAATGCAAGTTTCTGATGCAGCAGGACCAGGCATTTATCCACACACACTGCTTTATTTGAATTGATGGTCACTGAAAGCAAGAAACTCATCTTTAGATTCAAACCAGTTTAAAAAACTCATCTCTCTGACACTTTTTAAACTTCATCAGATCTTTCAGGAATGCTGTAATTAAAAACCACAAAGAAAGCAGGTGTGATTGTATCATTTGGGGTAGCAGGTATTGACAGTGTAACAGCTGCTTGAAATACCTGCAGCAGCAGGCGGGATGAGACTCACAATGTTGTAGCTCACTCTGCTGGTGCTTTCAGCGTATCTACTCCCAGTGTCTGCTCCCACCTCCTCTCCCACCCCTGTGGCTCCCAGCACTGGCAAGATCATTCCAGCAAGAGACAGAGCCTGTGAGAGAGTTAAAGAACCTGCCCCAAAATAAAACAAGCCCTAAAGCATTTTGAAAGGGTGTTACCAAACACCAAGATTAAAAGAAAACAACCAGTCTCTGTATCGTCAGCTCTTCCTTTGATATTTTGGTTTGTTTTTAAAACTCTCAAGAGTTTAGAACAGGAAAGGCCCCACACTGTAGGAAAACAGTGAGGGTGTCAAAAGATGAGCAAACAGCTGAACTGCAGGAAAACAAGGATGGGAGAAAGACCCAGAGCTGCCTGCAACAATGTTGTTTTACCCAAGCAACTGATAAACTGAAGGACAGAAGCAGATCCCCAAGGGCACAGGGAAGAAGAACTGCAGAGGCAGCCGTAGGGAGAGCTCTGTCCCTGCTGTACTGCCACGGGAAGATTTCCACCCTCTTCCTCCCGCTGCTCCTGACCCTGCACGATGGACGGAGAGGCACGGCTGTGCAGGCACAGGGCCACAGAACCTACCTGGGCTTGCCACTTTCTCCAGAAGCCTCCAGCCCCTCTGAAGGTGGGGACGCCGCTCTCGGCGCTGACCCCGGCTCCGGTGATGATGGCGATGTGCTTGGCTTTGGCAAACACCTCCCGGAAATCAGCCATGTCTGCGCCAGGGCAGGGAAAACAAGGAGCTGGTCAGGCACTCACACTCTGACCTAGGAGGCCACACTGACGCATCCAGAGATGGCTTCCATACACACCTCCCATGACTTTAATTTTGGAACACCAACTGGTTCCTGAGCTTCTCTATGTTGGAATTTAAAGGGCAATTCCTGGAGATCCTCAAAATACGTGTCTGAGCAAGCTCAGTAGGGCAACATGTGCTAAATGTGATTATAGTCAATACTGGAAAGGCAGAGCCTTTCACTAAAACCCCACACTAGATGCTACCCCAATAACAACTGTTGGCACCACCACCCAGTTTGCTTCCTGATTGTTGGGTGAGATCCTGAGATGAGAAAAAATACGCTTGTTTTGTTGGTTTTGTTTTGTCTGTTTGTTTTTTCAGAAAGTATCTCCTTCAAAATTAAGGTAATTCGGCAAAATGTGTTTTCTTTCGAGGCATTTTTCCTGTTTTCTAGGTTTCTGTATTTTATATTCTTAACATGTTATTCCCACCATTTTTCCCTGCATGGTAAAGTAGTTCAGGAGAAAGATGGAAATTTTCCTTTGCCTTTTTATGCGAGTCGAGACAAGATTAAAAATGAACAGGTTAGCTACAGACAGACAAAAAAATCTCTTGCAGTTTACCTCAGATATGAATTTTAAAGCAAAACAGAATCACAAAATGGCTGAGGTGGGAAGAGACCTATGGAGATTGTTCAACCCCCTCTGCTCAAGCAGGATCAGCCAGAGCAGACTGCCCTGGACAGTGTCCTGACGGGCAGCTTTTGATATCTCCATGGACAGACACTCCATAACCTTCCTGCACAATTCAATCCATTGTCTGACCACCCTCACAGCAGACAAACACCATGGGGTGCAAGGGCTCCTCGCTGGCTTAAGGCCAATGTGGTGCCCACTGGATCCCCAGGGACATTCCTGCCCAGCTGGTCACCCTAGCCTGTCCTAGTGCCTGGGGTTATTTCTCCCCAGGGGCAGGACCCTCTGGAGTATCAACCACTCCTCCCAACTTCGTATTACGTGGAAACTTGCCAAGGATACACTGTGGTCCATCCTCCAGTTCATTAATGAAGGTGTTAAACAACACTGGCCTCAGTATGGACTCCTACAGTATCCCAGTAAGTGAGCAGCTTCCAGCTGCACATTGAGCTGCTCACCACAACCCTAATCCTCACAATTTACTGGGTAGCCTTTCAAATAAAAACCAAAACTAACCCCCCCCACATACACACACACACATACACACCCAAAAGCCCAGCCAAAGGCAGATAAGTTCCTGTAGGGAGAAAGAGCCACTGAAGAGGTCCTAAGAGCCACGGGGCTGGGCAGACAACGCTGCTGTTCTGATGCCCCACCTGCTGTTGCAAACCAAACCTCGCAAGCCCTGTATGTGCAAAGCCAAAAGCCCTCCCAGCCAGGGCTCTGACAGCAGCCAAACACTGATGCTCAAGGCAGCAGAAAAAGCAAGTTTGTCTCGGCCACCTGACATGGGAGCTGCTATTGTACGTGCAGTTTTCAAGTTAAGGCACATTCTAAAATCGAGAAACAAAACCAAAACACCCCCAAACAAGCAAAAAAGAGGACAGCTACAACTGCTAGCCTGAACAGGGCTCCTGGGGTTACCCAGCTCCTGAGATGTTACAAATGCTCGAGAACCATTCTTGTACAAAGAAATGAGGAATTAGTTTTATTACTCATTAGGAAAATGAAAGGGAAGTATGCAATCGACCATTGCATACTTACGTGCATTAATTATAAACATTAAAAACATGTTTATGTGGCAACCATGCTGACAGCAAGGGTTTGTAGAACTATACAGAACACAGGCATAGAAAGGCAATATTACTAGCTGGGGGACAAAAAAAAGCAACTTCAAATGTTTGAAACATTTTTAATTAATCCATGGATTTCATCTAGCACACAAAACCTTCCAGCACTTCCAATCCACCTTAAAAACCTGTCCGGGGTGCTAAAGCAAACAAATACACGTCTTACTTGAACTAGGACGGGCCATTTCCAAGCAAAACTTCTGATTCTTTGAAGACGAGGCCTTAAGTCCACAATGCGCTTGGGAAACCAACCTTCTAGCGGTAAATTGAAAGAGACACATCAGGATCCCTCGGAAGTGTTTCACCTGGGGAGAAATAA
This sequence comes from Phylloscopus collybita, assembly GCA_027886175.1. Lineage (NCBI taxonomy): Eukaryota > Metazoa > Chordata > Aves > Passeriformes > Phylloscopidae > Phylloscopus > Phylloscopus collybita. The sequence continues at coordinate 90,655,101 of JAJNNQ010000075.1, forward strand.
ATCAAACATAAGCGGCCCAGCCAGGGTGCGTATTTCTACCAGCTTCCTGTGAGGGGCTCTCCTTAAAGAACCAGGTGCGAGTGTTGGTCACGGCTTCCTCCTGCACCTGCAGAACACGGAATCATCCCCAGCCCGAGACCTTCGGGCCGGGATCGCCGCTTTTGTTCCGAACCGGGGAGATCAGCCCTGCTCCAAAGCAGGCCGACGTTCAACTTACGCGACGCTTCCGAACTGCGCTGCTAACCCGAGGCAGCTCCCAGGACCGGACTGTCCGCTGGCATTTTAAGAAGAGGGGGGAAAAGCAAGGGACGGAGCGGCGGCGGGCTGCGAGCCTACGTGCCTCCGCCGGCCCGCCGAAGGGCGCAGGGGACAGCGCGGGCGGGCGGAGCCTCGATGAGGGGGAGGCGGCGGAGGCGGCGACCGCCGGGCCCTCACGCAAGGCCCGGGGCCGCCCGTTCGCGGCCCGCCCGCTGCGATTGACCGCGGTCGGCGGCGGCTGAGGCCGAGCCGTGCGGGCCCGCACGTCCCGCCCCGCGCTGCCGGCAGGGCCGGGCCTCGGCGCCGCTCCGCCCTCCCGCGGAGAGGGGCCGCGGTGTTAAGGCGGCATGGATGCGTGGATGGAACGAGGGTCGCCCCGTGCCGGAGCGCGCACGTATTAGCTGGAATGAGACGCAAATAGGTCAGGAAAGCTGCATGGCTTTCCAGCGTCATCCCTCTCTGCGGTCCACCCTCGGGCGTTCGCAGGTTACGCGTTCACGGATGAAAACTCCGCTGCACTTGGACAGCACACAATTTTTTATTTTTATGAGAAAAACTGTTTTTAGCATGTTTTGCTGCGTAAAGAAGGCAGCGCCTGCTCTCATCCAGCCGCCTCCTCTCCACCCTTCCCTAACAACCTTAAATGATTACGGTCCTTTTCAGTCAGAGATTTTGACACATTCCCCCCCCCTCCCTTTGGATTCTGTAAATTACCAGCTAAGCAGACGAGGAAGCCCCCAAAACATGTACCCAAGGAGGGCAAACGCTGAAAGGCAAGTCCCACCGTGCTCTTTCAAGTCCTCCAGCAGCCCGTCCCGCCCCGGGGGCAGCTCCTGTCTCCCACTCCTGCCGGCACAGGACGAGTTACCGGAGCGAGTTCACCGGAGGGCAGGGAGGGAACAGCCAGAGGCTGCTCCCAGGGGCTGGCAGCCGACGTTTCCCTCATTACACTGCTCCATGGCACTTGTTATTGTTTACAGAGTACCAGCACCTCCTACTCTGCCTCCAGCTGCAAACTCGAAGGAAGCCTTTGGTGGCGGAATGTTGACGCAGCGAGTGGTGCTGATTTTGTGCTGGTGGTTGCTGGGCTGTGACAGCTGTTCCCTGAGCACTCCGTGTCCCCATAAAGTCACACATGCTCGGAAAAACAGCACATCATAAACTCAGAAAACAAGGTGAAGGCCAGCGTGATCTTACTTAGCATTCTAAGGACCCTGATGGTCAAAATCCATTAATTCTGTGCAGACCAGGGAAACAAACAGGATGGCAGGTTCGTAGAATGAGAGATTGGCTCTGCATATTCAGTATCATGATTGGTCTTTGGTTTTTTTAAATTGCGATCTTGCTACAGACTACACATACTCTACATACTGTACATACTATACTGTGTTTATTAGGCACAGTATTTCAGCTGCTTGTTAATATTAAAAAGGGAAAAAAAAAAAAAAAAGGCAATTCACAGTTGCACTATCACTACGATTTTTTCCACTTTAAATCCAAAGGTCAAGACAGCAAAATCCTAGTCTAACATTGCTAACAGGAAAAAAAATGGTTCTGTTCATGTTAGAGTTTTGAGAAGCACATCAACCAAAGAGCTTTCATTTTCCTATCCCATTGTTGCACTCATTAGCTGTGCTCCTAATTTTACATCAGCCCAGGCAGGGCATGTTAACATGCAAGGTTTGCAAAAGTACAGGCCTTTTAATAACAACAGAGCTCACGATGGCATAGATTATGTGAAATGGGTACAGAAGGACACAAGGTTGGCTTCCTTTGGTCTCTGTGGCATATACAGATTGCCTACTCCAAGAGACAAATCCCAGTGCTCCTGAAGCAATCAATCATGCATTCTTGTATTCTCAGTGGTCTGAAACAACAAAGAGCCCAGCTGATGCTGGCTGATGCTAACCTGGTATAACTACTGAATGTGCCATAAGAAGATAGCCACACTGAATTTCAAAATTGTTTGTAGTGGTCCTGGACAAATATGTTAATGCCAATGTGTAAGTAGATCTCCTAAAAGGTTTATAAAAAGATTAAAGTGACAACTTCAAGACACTGGAGTGTTTGGTATTGATACCTGGCAGTGTTCCACAATCATCTGTGCCTGATAAAATAATTCTGCATAAAATCTTTTTCTATTACAGTAGTTTCCTCCAGCAGCAGTGTTATTAATGCAGTGAGAGCGACTCTAGGTGGACACCAGAAGCATGAACTGTTCTGCAAGGATATGCATTTCACCAAAATCAATTAACACATATGAATCCTGTCTTAGAAGGGACAAAAGCCATGGCAAGGGCAAGTGCACTGCACTTCACAGCCCCTCCTTTCACTGCCTCCTCCAGCACAGTGCCCTCCCAACTGCTAACCATGCTGCAGGCAGCTGAGGCCTTTATATATTTAGCAATGATCCTCTCTTGTCTGTCTTCCAGGAACTTGTCCCATCTCCCCTTGACCTGCATTATTCTGCTCTCCAGCAGGTCTTCCCCAGCTCTGCTCCCTCTCCAGGGACGGAGGGTGTGGAATCCCTGCAACCCCTCCACCCTAAAACACACCTTGCTACAGGAGGGGGAAAGCAGAAGGTCAGGAATGGGACTGTATCCACAGGGGCTTACTCTCCTCTCAGGCTCAGTGGTAAGATGGGTTCATACCATCCAGTCTTCCATTTCAACTACATTATCCTTCAGCATTTTTACCAAGTCCTTTGCATCTGAGCAGCACCAGCTAGAAACAGCTCCCTCTTTGAGCTTGAGGCCTAATGGTACCAAACACAAGCAAAACATTTTTTTTAAATCCCAAGTAAACAGTCTGTATTCTAACACACAATAGGTCTGCACCAATTAAATACAGTATGGCAGTATATAAATTACAGTTCTTTACAGTAAATAGTAAAATACGAGAGTCCGCTTACTGTACACAAAAATCAAAGAAAGAACAGCAGCTTTTCAGTAAGGTCCCAGGCATTTCAATCATTCACTTGCTAAGGAACAAAGAAAAGATACAACAGGCCATTCACTTCACTCATTTTTTACCATGTTGCTTTACAAATATCCAGAACACTTGTACAGGCATCTACAGTATCTACATGTGGAACAACCTTCTTAGGAATTCATGAGCACCAGACATAAATCCCTCCATCATTCCCATTATTAAAATAAACTTTACAGATTAAAATTACTTTAGCAGGTTCTATTTCATCTCGATAATAAACCAGCAAGTAACGAGTGCAAAGTTTGCAGTCATGATCCATTTACTGCTTCTTTATTTCCCATTTCTCCCCGCCCCACACCCAAAAAACCCAAAACCCCCTAAAAAACCCAGAATGTTGTCCTCTCACACCCTTGCAGTAATACTGTTTCTGCAGTCAAACTGCCTGGCTGGCTTTTGCTAACATGTGAAATGCCAGACTCATAGCTTCAGGCATCGTCAGTCATTCCAATGCCAAGTCAGCACAGTGGCAGGCCTCTAGGAAGACAAAATATACAAAGCAGTTGGATATTTCAGTGTGCTTAAACACGCCCAGTGACTGAAAGAAACATGGCACCAAGTTACCAGTTAAAACATTTACAATAGAAAGATATAAACAGCAAATATGTCAGTCTAAAACAAGTTCTTTGGTAATTAAGAACAGCAAACCGTAGCGGTTGGGGTTTTTTTCCAAATATGGATTTACATCCTGGTTTTTCCTCAATAAAATATCTTTTGTTGTTTAAAATATATCTCCCAAGTTGTTGCGTAACAAATAGTCCAGTACCTCAGTTATCTACAATCAGCTTTAACTGTGTTTTAGTGTGCAGCCATATCTGCCCACTGGCAGACAAACTATAGATACACATTCATATATATATAATATATATATTATTTATAAAAAATTAGAGAATTAAGTCAAGGACTCTAGAGAATACACATTCCGTATGGACAGGTTAAAATGTACAATAGCTTCAAAAATCCGTAAAGTTTTCTACACAGTGATGCGTGTAGTAAGTGCAAAAATACTGCGGTTTAGTTAATCCAAGATTTCCTGTTTTCCTGTTTCCTAGAAAAAGCAGAAGCCGCTGCGTCTCCTGAATGGCAGAGGACATCTCCTCCTGTCTTGGGAGTGGCTGATGAGCCTTGAAGCACAGAACTCTTCCGTTTCTCTGAAGTGGAAGATGCCTGAGACCGGGAAGTGCTACTCCATTTCCTTGCGGGAGCTGGTGCTTTGCTGAGGCGCCCAGGACGAACGAAAACACCGTGTCGAGGTTTGCAGTGGAAGTACTCTCTGCCTTTCACAATTCCATCGTGCTTCCCTTCAAAGGAAAGAAATGCACAGGATTAAATGCTGGTGCTGCCATTAGCACATGTTACAATTGAGCACATTACAATTGAGGCGCTGAAGTGTGAATAGCTTTGGTTATCTGTCAGATAGTCAAGATGGTTCCTGCTGAGTGACAGAGCCAGATGCTCACCATACACTAGGGCGAACAAAACTTGGAAAGGAGGACTTGAAATGTGACCAAAAAGATGATTTTTTTCAAATATTGCTTTGTTAACTAACATTTTAAAAGGCCAAGCATGTGTTCATTTTGCAAAATAAACTGTCCTCAATATGGATTGCTTGCACAACTTAAAATTGAGCTAGAGACAAACTTCTGGCCTAAGTGATATTACCTATTAAACTACTAAAGACATCTTTTTAAATGTCTTGAAACATTTCTATAGAAGTTTCTTAACACTTTCAGAGCACTGGCTGTTTTTGACCTCTCTGAAGTGAAGTTACAGAAAATCTGTGCTCTGGAATTCATCCTTCTCCCGTGGAAAACAACAATAAATCTCTAAAAGCCACTGACAGCAAACTTATCTGACAAGTGACGCACACTGTTAGTACTGTTCATGAATGTGTGCACACTGATTTAAAAAAAATCTGTCAATTTTAGGCTTTGCTTGTTTCTCTGATCTGTGAAAAACAGATGGGTACCAATGGGGAACTACCACAACATGCAAAAGGAAGGCTTTCAGACAGTTAAAAATGGATCAGAGCATCCCTATAACCAGAAAGCTGAGAATTGGGTGTATCAGGTATCAAACTTCATGAAACTGGAGGTACTTCCCAGGACGGAACTGGAAGGAATGATTGTACTGTGACTTTAAAAACTGCATAGATAACCTAGAACATATTTAGTCTTACCCAGCTGAACATTGAGTTCAACTCCAACCCAGATTCCAGCTGAAAAATCCACCGTTCCAACGTATCTCACTGTGCCCATCTTGTTACTTCCAACACAGACTTGTTCGCCCACGGCCACCCAGCTTGGCAAGACATGGGCTTGATCTGCAGAAGCACCTTCTTCACAATCAGAACCATCCAAGTGGTCCTTCGTAATAAAATCGTCCATGGAAGCATTGGGATAAGTCTCAGGGTCTGAAGCGTCTTTCCCCAGTCCAGAACAAAAAGGGCTTTCCACAGCATGCACAAGCCAGTTGTCACCCGCTGCTGCTGCAGAGCTCTGCTGGCCCGTGCACAGGCTCTGCCCCTTCCCCAGGCCTCGGGGTGACTCCGAGGCGCTTGCTCCATTAGAGGACAGAAGGGAACACGACTGTGGAGCTGTTGAATGGTCAAAGTCCTTCCCATCTTCAACGCCCATGAACTCAGTAAAGGAGTGATCTTCCAGAACCTCCGTCGTGTGCTCAACTGTCACCTCGTGTGCTGAAAATTCGATGGAGTTTTTGCCATCCAAGGAACTTAGAGCTGAGAGGGATCCAGCTCTGGGTAACTGCTGAGAGTCTCTGTCAGTGGCACTGAATGACAATGGTACTTGCTCTGTTAAGGCACTGTTTTCTTTCAGTGGTACCACAGGTAACTTTTCTCTCGCTATCTCCTTTTCTGACTCTCGACATTCCTTGTTCAAAGAAGATCTTAAATCATGTGCAAGGGACGATCCTGAGGGATCACTGGAGTCCAGCTCCTTGGTGTGACTGGCTAGCTGGTCTGTGCTATCACTACAGGGAACAAGCATGTCAGACAGGGTGGCGTTGGAGGCACTGTGGGAAAAGTAGCCACTAGTGATGCTGCTAGTGGTGGGGCTGCGGGACACCTCTTTCTCGAGAACACGTGAGCTCATGAAGTCTGATTTAGAGGAAAACCACTCCCTGTTCTCCAGGCTAGCATTGTAAATACTGAAGTCAGCAAACTCCTCCGGTACATAAGGCCGGAAATTTTGAAAACTTTGTGGACTTATCAGTTTCTTATTAATGGCCTCCAATTCACTGTCTTCCTCCTCAGAGTCCTGCAAATGAAAAGAGGAATTAGGATTAGGAACCTGTGACAGTGAGGTTTCCAAAATAAACTAACCATCCTTGATTTTTTCCTTTCTGAGCATGGAGAAATATGTACCTGTAATATTCTTTAACTGAAGAATGGAAGACACCATTGAAAAGAGCTGCTGGGAACTTATCCTATCTACACTGAGCTATTCAATTTTCAGAAAATAAATTCTAAATGGTTCAGGAAATACAATGCAACGAAAGAAAATATTTTCATCCACAAAATTTTTTTTCCCATGATTTAGACTAATTAAACCTACTGAAGGTATTTTATAGAGTTAATTCACTACCTAACAAGATAAAAATAAATATGAATAGTAATGGCCTTACAGAGTTCCCTGTTGCAATACAGGTTATTAAAAACTTTGGGATTATTAGAGACTTTGCACAGTGAGATTTTCTATTAACCTGATATCAGTGAGGCTAAATAATTTTGTTTACCCCTGGCTGAACATGCTGAACATGAGCAGCACAGCTGAACATGTTCAGGATGTTTGAATATACAAGCAAAAAGTTCAAATATTACAGCAAATCTTCAAAGTGTATATTTGTATGTATACATGTATGTGTTTGGATGGAAATAAGTGACACTAATCACCCTGGCAGAATTTGGAGGTGCCTCCCTGAATTTCCCCTTGGTGATATGTGGGGATGCACCATGACCAGACCACAGACGTGGCTTTCACAGACTCTGTCTGAAGCTGAGGACTTGAGTCTGTAAAGATGAATCTGAGAGACTCCAGCAACATGGTAGGGCTGCTCCCCCAAGATAAAATACTTGCAGGCAGGACTCCACACAGATGCTTTTTTAAGTACTTCCTTTCTTATGCACATATATGTCTTCATTTACACATATAAACAGGTATAAACATAGGTGTATGTATACACACACATATATTAAAAATGGTTAGCTTACAGGAAATTTCTACTAGAAATAATTGGATTTTAGTATAAATGAAATCTGCTGAAGTCCTTTAAAGAAACTCAAGCACCCATTATTTCTCAGTTACTTCACCTGCATCACAAATTTCAAATTCCTACCACAGGCACATCCTGTGTGATATCTGAAGTACCTGGATGCCTTCAGACACCAGCTGTAATTCACCAATGCAAAAGGAAAAGCAGAACAGTTAACCAGATAACCACAGAGCACCAACACATCAGGATAAACATCCTCTTGAAAATGTTTCCTCACTTCAAAATAGCCAAAACTGCTCAAATAACTTTGTATAACAAAACTTCAAATGCCTGTCAGGAAACAGATTTGCTCAGTTTGCCCATGTCAGAATAATCACAGAATTGTTTGTATTGGAAGGCACTTCTTGAGGTCAATTAGCCCAATCTCCCTCTGCTCAAGCTGGGTCAGCCAGAGCAGCCTGTCCAAGACAGTGTCCAATTGGTTGAGTTTTGAGATCTCTACAACCTTCCTGCACAACTCATTCCAGTGTTTGACACCCTCACAGAAGACAAAGTGTTTTCTTGTTCCATCTTGTGATCAGATGGAATATCATCTGTTTTGATTTGCCTCATGTCCTGTCACCAGAGACTGCTGAGAAGAGCCTGCCTTGGCTCATCAGGTGTTTTTATACATTGATAAGATGCCCCTGTGACTGGGCTCCCTAAGGCTGAACAGCTCCAGGTATTCCAGCCTCTCCCCATGTATCACACGGCCCTTATCTGCAACAAGGTCTCCATGTCCATTCCTACCGTGTTCAAACTCATAGCAAATATAATTGAGTATTACCCATACAGAATGGCCTCTTAAGATGACCTGAGATTTTCAATAATATTTATTTTTTGGTGGCACAGCTATCAGTATCTGAACAGGATGCCTCTACTTGTCTAAGTATATCTGACAAGTATATCCAGTCCCATTTCTGATTATTAATATTTGCTCAAGTAAAGGCTTGGTATCCTTTGCTTTCTAATATTCACAGCACTCTTTCAGAGTTATTTCTCATACAGAATTTGGATGAAGGCTTTAGTTTGCAATTATTTATTTCTCTGAAGAGGAGCAATAGTGTTATGAAATGTCATGTAAGACTACTGAGTATCATTTATACTGTTGAAAATCTTGCTTCTTACATCTGAAATCCACCGTTCCTTTTGAAGTAAAGGAAAAATTAATACCCGCTTTATTGAGACTACAAATATTCTTCTAAGCACTAAAGCTTTATGCAAAGCTTTTCTGCATATTGCAGGATACCAGTTGCTCATCTCTGAGGAATGTTTTCTCAGTCATTCTGCTTACTTCTTCCTGTTTGCCAATTTTACTTGTAGAAAACTAAGTTTTGTTCTACACAGAACCTTATAGTTTGGGATTTAAAAAAAAAAAAAACATTAAAAACTAAGAGTTTATCAAATACACTTTTTAAAGTTGAAGATTATATATGAACTCCAAACTAATAAACATTTAATGAAGGACGTATTTCTAGTTGATACTAGCTAAATGTCCCCTAGAGACCAAAATGTATTTTTAGAAGAGTTCTTTAGGTCTTGTTGAAACTTGCAGGATTCCTCATTTGACTGAAAAAACCCACCTTGGTGATGGTTTTTGTTCAGAATCAGACTGGATAAGAGGCTGTAACTGAGAAATGGCTCTACAGACACACAGACATTGGTGACTTGATTAGGAAAGGCCAAACAAGTAGCCACAGTGTCAGCCATGTGCCATTTCAGGATTATCTGTCATCATAAGAACAAAAGCTAAGATACAGAGAACCAGTCTTCTTACAAGGACATGGGCTATGAAGAATGCTGCAAACACAAGATGCCCCTGGTGGGGACAAGACATATTTCCTTTCAGAGCTCCTCTTAAGTTTCCTGATAGGGAAATTCCAGAAAGAAAACAATTTCAGAGTTCTTCAGATTTCTGTGGATGTAAGATGGCGGGGGGGGGGGGGGGGGGCGGAAAAGAAGATGCCTTGTACAGCTCATGCTATTGGTATAAATTAAGATAAAATCCTTGAAAACCTGGTCAAGAAACTTCAGCAACTTCCCTGGGATGTAACAGAATTACTATAATGAACAGCAGACTTAAGAACTGGTAACAGAAAGACCACAACAGCAAGAACTAATGACACAAGATTATTCACCGAGTTCTAGCAGTAAAGAAACAAAATAAGCAAGAGCACAGAGCAGCCTCCCTACACCTGCTTTGTGACAAAGATACTGTGTCATTAAAAGCTAAAGTATGTGAGCTTTCAAATCCCTAAGTAACACCTCTCAAGTAACCTCAACATGTTACTTCCCATTTTACTAATTTAAAAATCCATAATACTTGTATAGTGGTTCCACCACTGGTACCTCAATTTATATTGCTTGCTAAAAAGGTTTCCTCTTAGCAAACCCTCCCTTAAACATGTTAATTACTGGCACTATTTAAATACACTTAATATGAAAACATTTAATCTGACCTTAACATAAGTCACTGTATTCCTGTATTATGCAGAACACGCCCCTACATCATGCTGTTTTGATACAGCTGCAACATCAAGCATGTGCAAGTACTCTCTGAAATTTCAGGCTGAATGCTCTATTTCAGGCCAACTGAATAAAAATATTTTTTGTTAACTGCTTTTTTTTTCCTCTCTTTCTTTGACAGATGTGTTTTGACTATTGGAATACTCCAGCCTAGTTAAAACATAGGACTCACTGCAGCTTTGAAAAATGGGGTAGCCTGGGAAGCCTACATCTTACAAAGACTTCTTTCCTAAAGCAATAAAACCCCTCAGAAGCATCATTTGCTAAACATAACACCATAGGCTGGCTGGGCTACACCAAGTAGCCCTGTCAACCTCCTCCCCACTAGTGACTGCTACTTCTTGCTTGTCTCCCCAGGACCCTCAAGCATCTAAAAGTCTAAAAGACTTTCTAAAAGACAGAGGACTAGATCCAGATGAAAAACTCCATGGTAGTCAAGCCATCATGTGGGTGGATCAGCTCCCTTGATCTGACTTCCTATGCAACCAAACAAAAAGCTGTGTTGATACAAAGGAGAAGTCAATACAAGTCAAGCAGCTGAGAACTGAAAGAATAGCTCTTTCCATGGCTCTGTTGGATACAGCAGGTTTACGGTGTTCAGTGAATTAGTTCCCTTCCAGTGGGCAAAGCCTGGCAAAGGTGGCAGGATGTTGCCTTTTCTAGCTCTGAAAGCTTTTGTGTATCTGTGGAAAGCAGCACAGGCAAGTGCCTGGGTTAATTCAGGACATGCATGGGCTGGGACTTTGTTTTCACTCAAGGGATCAGAACTGCCCTCAAGTTGCTATGGAAAGTTTTGTAACAATTTATTTTCCAAGCGATATTTTTTCAACCCACTAGAATATTTTTTCTTCCAAATACCTTCATGCTATTTGTATCAGTGACTCAGTGTAAGTCAGCATGTCAGCTACCTTATGGAATATTAACATGATCAGGAATAAAACAGCTGCCACCCAAACCCAGCAGCCAAACTGCAAATATATGCACCAGAACACTCAGGGTACTTTGGTATAACAACCTACAAAACAGCATTAGACACTCACAACAGGTTTTTTAATGTCTTGGCTATATGGTAGGACTGAAAATAATTGTTGCATATGAAGAACTCATCACTGGCATTTTGTGGGGAAGTGTCCCATAGGACTTACAGGAAATAATTTGAATAATTTTAAATCTAAAGCTCTGATTAAAGCAAGTATTTGCAGCCATGTTCCACAGCCCCAAAACCAAAATCATCATACAGCAGAAATGATGATACACCTTTTGTTGAAGCAGCAGTGAGAAAAGGATTTAGCAGGTGAAGATTAAAACAAAAGCCCTCCACCTCAATTTCCACCTGAATTATGATGAAGACAGGTTGCAGGTTAATTAAGAGCAGCAATCTTATTTTAGTCATATTACTTCCATGTCAGGCAATTATAAGCTTTCTATAGTGTACCCACACCTAAATGCATGGTTACTTACACCAAATGGGATCATTCCATTTACTCTGGGGTATAGTCACAAAATCTAGGTAACATACAAGGTATATTAGAGTGACAACAGCAAGGCTCACTAACCCATCCTTTACTTGATCATTTGTGCCCTGTAAACACTACAGCCTCCCCTCTCCCCCTGCCCCACAAGACAAATGACATACAAACATTAAAACCCAAAACAAAACAAAAACAAAACCCCAAATCCCAGTGGAGTTAGTTCCAATAAAAAAAAAAAAAAACATTTGCAAGCCAAGCAAGCAACTGTTACAAGCATAACCTACAACCAGTCACAAGTGGTTATTTCCACCTCACAACATCATCTTCCTGCTGCAGTAGCATGAGCGCCTCAAGCCCACCACCAGGCCTGGAGACAGAAACTGGTACAAAACTTACAATCTTCTCCTCAGGCATGCTGCTGGCACTGCTTCCTGCAGGCACAGCACAGACAGCACAGTGCACCTGAGATGGAGGCATGCTCTGCAAAGGTTGAGACACACAACACATCACACAAACCACAGCTCCCACCACGGTGCTAAGTGGGTGCCAAGTTAGAAAGGTGTGTAGACGTGATGAAGTTGAAACACCCATGCTGGCCATACAGACATCAAAATTCAAGTTAATTGGGTAGGGGAACTCATGCACTCCTCCCAGAGTTTGAGGGTGAGGAATAAAGGCCAGAATTATAACCACCCCAGAATAGTTTCACAGAATTACATTTGATTGAAAAAAAATAAAAACACGCCAACATCTTACTAAAGAATAATAAAAAAGGTAAGTTACTGCTACTTTAAAATAGAAGTATCCTGTACAAGAGAATACATACCAAGAAGTAGAAAAAAAACCCAAACCCACAAACCCTGTAGTCAGGCAAAAAATAAGCAGCAAAACTGCACCACATATGAGGAGTGGCCTGAAAAATTTTACCAGAGAATTACAAAATTCTGTTGCAACAGATGCAAATGATTTGTCAAGTACACAAAATCACTCCATCTCTTTTAAAAAAGCAGGTGGTTTTCAAAGATTACCTCTTGACTAAGTAGAGGTCGGCTTTCAAGTGGGGTCTTCCTTTTATGTTCCTCTTTCACTGGCATTAAGGGCTTGAAAAACTTTGGTGGCTGGGGAGAAAATGCTTTAAAAGGACTGGCCATTAAAGCATGGGAATTCTCAGCTACAACACCTAGGTAAAAAAGCAAAAATAGTGTATTTCAGTTCTTCATATCCTGACTGCAAGAGCATATTTCAAAACAACTGAATGTTAAGCCATGCAATTGACAAGTTGCTGGCTAAAGAAAAATGTCAGTATTTTAATATTTAACCACTGGCCTAGGCATGAAATAATGCAGAGATCAGTGAGATCCTCAGAGAAGTCTGGAAACAGAAGGAAAGCAGAAGACAGCAGTATCTGCCCCCTCCATTCTGAGGCTCCAACATTTCTCCTTCTCATCTTGGTCATAAAAACAGTGGGAAGTGTCCTTGAAACTAGAACCGAGAAGCTCTTTGCTTCCTGTGTCTCACCTGGCCTCTTCCCACAAATCTGCCCTGTAACCCAGCCAGCCATCCTGCACAGCCAGGATGATCAGAAAGGAAATTATAAGCAAGGAAGCAATGAATGAAACCCCAGTCCTGCTTTATTGCAGCAGTATTTCTACCTGCATTGCCTGGTCAATGTGACCTGGAGGAAACAAGGCACCTGTGACACACTGACAGGGAGGCACAGCCAATATCCACATACCATATAAAGAACTTGTCTAAGGACAATTCCCACTTTAAAGAAAGCATCTTCATCCTCAAATTCATAAAACAACATCAGCTGCTTTTTGTTCTTTTTTGTGTGTATGTGTGTTTTTGTTTTGTTTTGGATGAGTTTTTTTCTATTTTTTTTCTTCTACAGTTTTGATTTATATTTAGCACATTCTGCTCTCCTCTTGGTTTTTTGGATACCCTCAACTTTACACCCTTTCCTGGATGTCTTATGCATTTCTCCCTTTCTCCCCTATTTCCAGATTATGTTTAGCTCCTTAAGTAGAAGCTGGATAATGCATTTATTAGGAAAAGGCCACTGGGAATTTAATTTTCAGTTGAATACAGTACATCAGAATCCACCAGCACTGTCATTACGTATATGAAACCTCACCACTGCCATCTTTGCTCCTGCGAGGTGACTCCCTGGGTAAAGTACCATAGCAGGATACATCTTGATAACTGGAACAACAGTCAGATATATCTAGGTGACTTTCAGACCAGCCCTAAAAAACCAAAAATACATAAATCTGCATGATGATGCAGGCAAATGTGGAAGAAAAAAATAATAGGTAAACTCAGGTGTTTGTTGTTTTTTTTTTAAGGTCAACCAAACCCCACAAACCAAAGGTATGTCAATTAACTGACAATTTTCCTGTCACACAGAAATGGATTGTTTAAAAACTACTTAGCTGCTCAGTGAATTATTTAAAGTTTTTCTTTGTTTCTTAAATATCAGTTTATATAATTCTAATATGAAAAGCAGAGAAGGACAAGAAGGTTTAATGCAAAATTATACATAACAGGTGCAGAACTTTGAAGATATATTATGTAAATCAACTGCTTTAAATACTATTAAAGGAAAATATACTATTTCTATGTTCTCAAACACATCTTGCTTCTGGTGGGGGTGGGAAATCTGGGAATGTGAGCTGTTTGTTGCTACATTTCCATACCTTGTCATCTTCATCACAGGCAGAAAGATCCAGTCGACTACAGGACACCTATAGAACATCAACAAACAGAATGACAAAATGCCTACCTTTTATTTGTGAGATATAATACCTTGTGGAAACACTATGATCATTTAGTCCTAATAACTGTTTTGCTCTCTCATCTCAGATTATGCATCAAGACATTTCTGCCGTATATTATGTATAAAGATGTTTCTGTTGTATGAGTGTGTGAGAGAACACATAAAATGGAAAATAACCCTCCATACTATGAAAAAAGTCAAAGGGACTTGGAGGTATAAGTAATCTGAATCAGGGCAGCTGTCATCCTGAACTACTTCCTAAATGGATATCCTTCTAAAAGGAGAAGAGTTGCAACCAACCCTCCCTCTTCCTTGTTAACTTTGTTATCTCCTAGGACGGACAATTTTGGGGAGGGGTTTCACTTCATGACCACTTTCCCACAGGTTGGTTAGTGCCAGCACAGAGTAACCATTACCACACCCCCTGTGCAAGCATTAAATCAGCACACAGACACACTGCCCCATCAGTGCTAACGATGAAGGGTCCTTACATTGTGCACGTTCGGAGTGCTGATGCTCCTGCGGATGTTCCTGGCTTTGGTGGAGAGAGCCTCTTTGACAGTGACTGCCTGTGTAAAGAGATCAAAACACTAACAGCAATGCCATGGTCTCCTCAGAACTGAGCAAGCAGGATAGGGACATCATTCAGTGTAGCTAAAAGCTAACAATTAGGGCTTCCATTCACAAATCTTAATTTGCACGCATAATCACCAAAGCTACTGTCTGAAATTCATGCTTTGGCCTTTGCTTGTTGAGGTTCTCAGTACTACATCATTGCCAGCTTTAGTTATGACATCTACCACCTCTGGAAATCTGCATTTCACAGAATTAACTCTGTTTTACATTTATCTGTCCAAGGATCTCTAAAAAAACCCCCAACTGAAATAAAAAAGCAACACAGTATTTTTGAAAGTTGAAAATTTTTAAAATTTTCAATCATCTCCTCTTGAATTCTCATAATCCAGAGCAAAGGGTGCAAGAAACGCCTTCTCCTTGCCTGTCTTAACCGCTCAAGGCTCAGAATGTTCTCCACTTGCAGCACGCCACGCGTGTATTTCTCAATGTAGGTTTCGCCATCGGATGTGCCCTCGTTCTCACTCCTTGCAGCCATCAGCGCTAAGGTCTCACGATCCTCAATTTCTTCTGTAGCCTAAAGTAGAAGTTAGACCATTCAAGGTTTCAAAAAGGAAAGCCAATTGTTTTAGTTCACTTTTTTTAGACCAGTTCAATCCAGAGATCAATTTGAATTGGGCATTTTAATCAGCAAGCCCAATTACAGTCAATGATCCAGGGCTGTTCCATAGAGATGTAAATGATACTGAAGAGATCAAGCTTAGGAGAAGTTTTGAGCAGTTGCTACAGTAAAAGCACTTCCAGAAGTAATACAAATATAACCTGAAATTGTGCATGTTAAGGTTCAACTAATGACAACTTCCGAGGCAAGAAAATGTAATTTCCTTCCCAAATGTTAAAATATGCTGTGATTTCCCTAGTTTAAAATTTAAACAGTACTGCAGTGAAATGACAATTGCATGGTAACAAGACTATTTATGTCATTTATTTCTCATCTGTCCAGTTTTTTTACCTTTAAAATAAATCTTATAGTACATTTACAACTTGTATGAGCTTTTTCTATAAAAAGTAATTTATATTGCTGTGAAGCTGCTCAGCTTCCCAGCTATTCTGTTTTCACAGACCTGAACATTCCTCTGAGTACCCTCTATATTTTCCCTGTAGACAGTAATGGGCTTTCAAACATAACACTACTACAAAAACTCAGTTAAACACAGTAGAAGAGAAAATAAGATCCCCACAGTTTTCAACTGTTTAAAGATAAACACAATCTCACACAGAGATTCAGTATATCCACTTTGGCAAGCTGCCGCATATCAGCAAAGAAGGACATTTACTTCCTAATCGGTATCACCCACTGCAGTAGGTCAATTCTGTTGTTTTCTGTGAATTTGCCAGAAAAATATGTTATAATTTACCTTTGGTATATTGGATACTATTTCATAAGTCACTCCACAGGCATAATATATATTTTTCAAGGATATTCTCCTTTTCAGGCTCTGGGTAAAACTCTAGAAAGAAATTTTCAGTTACTGTTTTGATAATTATTATTTATTTCATCCCAAGAAATAAAAAGGTGCAATGCAAAATCTGATTACAAAGGCAATCAGAACCATAATTTATTAAATTACTTGTTTTAGCATTTATGATATTTTAAGTCCTCTTTACAGCACTGTGCTCAGTATACTAAGTTCAATCAGTTGAAAAATGGACAGTTCAAAGAAATCTACCAGTATACAGCTTTGTTGCAATCTGTAAAAACCTAGTTTTTATTTCTCTTGTAAGATTTAAAAAATTGAGCAAGCAGATAAGGAAACACATTCATTAAATTAAGAATATGAAACAAAACAGGAGTAGAAGAAGATATAAACTTATTACCTGCTTGTTATAAATGTTGGCTGCAATCCTTTTGCGTAAAACCAGTTCCATTGCAGCAGGGTGACTGAGCTGCACAGTAGTCTTCACTATTAAGTAAATTCTCTCATTCTGAGGAGTTACCCTATTCAGGTGCACTGAATCATGGACAGAAGAGTCCCAGGCAGCAGTGGCTGAAACCTATGCAGACAAATTAAGTGGAGGAAGGAAAGGGAAATCAAAGATTCTATTACTCTAACAACAGTAAATGATAATATGCAAAGATTTGACATGAAGTAAAACAATTCCTTAATTAGAGAAAAATCAGCATCACTGAACAAAGTGGAGTCAAACCTCCTTTTCATAGTAAGGAATTTATCCAAAGAAGCAAAAAAGAGGTGTTAAGATACTGGGGAAAACAATCATCTCCACAATCCCTGTACTGTGCAAACCCTGCCCCAAAAGGAAGTCTTCACATGGCAGGAGACAGAAAGAGAAGTAGAAGCAAGACTGGATACAAATCCTACTGCTACTGCATTAAGTCTATTAATTTCAATGTAAAACCTTTCATTATGTTGGACTAGGTTATAACAGCGCCCCCCTCAAAAAACCCTGCATCCATTCTGCAGAATGTTTTTTTTTTTTCCTTTCCTCTGCCTTCTCCCCAACTTTGCAGTCTCGTTTTTCTGGAAATGATCTCAAACAACAGCCTGAGCAGGCACAGAATATATAAGGAATCAGTTAAGAAATACCAGAATGGATTCAGAACCATTAATTTCCAACAATTCCTAAACCATACATTAAAAAAACCAGTAATTCTGTGCTACAAATGAAAGAAATTTTATTTAAGTATTAAGCTTTGCATAGTGCACACAATAAAACAAGTTATTTTCTCTGAAGAGCTAAGAACCTGCAAGAGGAATGATGAAGGGGTGAGGAAAGCAGGAAAAGGGATTTTGAGTCTGGCAGTTGAATTATTCTTTGCCAAGAGATAAGACTTGTCATCTCTGAATTAAGGCAAAAGAGCTAACAAGCCAAAGCCTCTTAAATTCTAAATAAATAGGCCAGAAAATAAAGGCAGCACTAGATACAGATGGTACTTCTAAGACAAAAAGGTAATAATCATAATGATTAAATA
This sequence comes from Phylloscopus collybita, assembly GCA_027886175.1. Taxonomy (NCBI): domain Eukaryota; kingdom Metazoa; phylum Chordata; class Aves; order Passeriformes; family Phylloscopidae; genus Phylloscopus; species Phylloscopus collybita. The sequence continues at coordinate 90,672,961 of JAJNNQ010000075.1, forward strand.
CACAGAAGTACGAAATAAAACAAAAAAGAAAGCATTAACACAAGCTGCAGTTGTCAAGAAGGAGGCTTGCTAACAATTTACCTCATCATCACTGTGTTTTATGATCGGCAGATAAAAGAATGGGCTCCCATGCTCCTTTGGTAGTATTGAGTTAACTCCTGATGCATGGGGACCTATAAGTTGTTCATTGGCACTGAGGTCATCAGCTAATGAAACAAATGTGCAAAGAATGAAATAGTTTTATACCAAAGGACATGAATATATAAAGGCAAAGTTGTAATACAAAGCTATAGTAAAGGCCTACCCATATTTTATAATATATTTCATAATCTATTTAATCCTACTTAATCCTACTACTATGTAGCATTTTGAAGATGATTTCAGCATACAAAAGAAATTGAGGATAGCAGTTCTGGCTACATTAGGCTTTTAGCCAAACAAACAAACAAACAAACGGTGTGTAATGACACAATCAACCTGTTTAAATATCCTATTTGATCTTTTGTCTGCTAATCTCTACTGACAGTAAAAAACAACCAAATAAAAACATTCCTTGTGAGCATAGATGAAGGAAGAGGGTATTTCCCTTTCCAAAAGCATCTCTAAAGCAGGTACTGATGCATTGCCTATATAAATATGTGTAGTAGCCCTCTTCAGTGCTGGATGCGATACGGCACATCCTGTGGATCCTCCTCTGCTTTATGTTCAGGTTTATAATTAGACTTGCTTCCTAAAAAGGCCTTAAATGTGGAGCTACCTCTAGTCTCTTGTTACTTACAATGTGTATTTGTGTCAAGAATATATATCAATATTCTTCTCACATTTAGAACTAAATACCTTCAAAGGGAGAATGCTTAGATTCTCTAAGAAAAGCTCATTATAGCCCTAATTCCCCCATTTCCCCCTCCACAAGCTTCATAATCTGCTTTTACAACATACCGTTCAGATCGAGGAAGAGGACAGGTATATGTGTTTCCATTCCTGCAGGTGGAATCCTGAAACAAAACAAACTGCTGGCAACAAAGAAGGCAAATTCACACCTAAGCTGATTTGGGCAAACAGATCTCCATGCAATATTCATTAACTGTAACCAATGGCTAAAGCGGTCAACATTTTGATGGCTACTCTGAATGCCTGTGTGGCACAGACAGCATTTTGTTTATCTACACACAAAGCTAAATCTAGACCTTTGCCAAAACTCAATTCACAACACACAGCATGTGGTAGTTGCTGTGAGGACCAGTTTTAAACATCCTGTTCTGTTCCTTATGAGGTTAACTGCTTGTAATCATCTCATATATAAAGGTCAGTAACCCTCCAAACAACTGGATATGTAAATACTGGCAGTCTTTATATCCATAAACACACTTTTAGCTGTATGTCCACAGCACACTTCAGGTGGATAAGGGGAAAAATGGCGAGAAAAGAGTATTGCTACATTATTCCCTGAATATTATTGGAGACATTAGTGTACACTTGATTAGAGGAGTATTTCTCGTCCATACTTTCCCAAAACTAACACGTTGCATTCATTTTTGCATGTCAGCTCCAAAGATCTTAGTTAAAACACAAATTTAAATGAAACTAAAGAGAAATAGATTACAAATTCAGATGAAACAGAGAACACACCCTTTGAAATCAGCGTTTCTTCCCTCTCCTCCCTTTATCAATGACATTACCATGTGTCCCACCATTCATATTTCAATCACTCCTTTTCTGAAAGGGATCAGACTACTGGATAATTTTCTCAACTGTATAAAGTTGCAAAATACTACATTGTATTCAAAGGTGATTTTCAAACCTTGAAAGCTATTTCAAAGCTACTTTATTTAATATCTTAGCTAAGCAAATCTTTCTTACGTTTAGAACAGCACCTGACCTTCTAAACTTTCTGTCAGCTGAATGCTGTTTGTAGCATCACAGAACACAGGAAGCTCCAAAACATCCTTAGATTTGTACCTTACAGGATACACAGTTTATGTACAAAAAGCTGACAACTCCCCAGTGGCTTTTCTGAACATACCAATTTGCGGGGGCACCGGGAATTCCACTGCCTGGTGCTGGAACAAACACTGCGTTCCTCTCCTCCGTCAGCCCTACCCACTGTTCCACCAGCCGGGCTTCTCGTTCTATATCATCCTCAGATTTTTCTACAGTGGAAGAGATTAGGATTAAAGATGAGACACACTTTTTGTGGTATAGAGCATAAAGTACTTATGATAGAGACCTCAAGCTGCAAACCTTGTTTGTTGCTGATCTTTTGGATCTGCTCATCTAAGTATTCTCTGCGTTTTATTAATGCATCAGACCACCTTTCTCGTACACAGTTCAAATCTTCTTCCTAACGTGGAAATAGAGAAGAGAGTCACTAGACTATGTGGGTGAGAATAAAGGGCAGTGATTTTTGTGGTCATTTAATCAGAATTTAGATTAAATGGCTTGCATGATGCAGAAAACTTTTTCCCCCGAATGTCATGCACACTAATTAAGCACCTCATCACCCACGAAGGGAAGTTTATTTGCTTTCAAGTCTCAGATTTCAACAAAAGAAAAGAAAATGTGACTGCCTCTGCTGCTGAACAGATTACACACCATGGGCTAATTACTCACAGAAGTGGCAATCAAACTTTTGAATAGCATATGGAAGAGGAAAACCTAGTATCATCAGTTGATCATAAGTTCTCCCGAAGATTAGACAGGTCAGTACGCCCTCAAACCTGCACAAAATTCCATTGCTAGCAGCTGCTATCAGTGCAATTAAAGGATTTCTCATGCAAACAAAACCCATCATGCAATCATGCTTTGTGGTATCACAGAAAATCTGTGAGGTTCTTCTCTGTGATATGTCAGGAAGCGCATAAACAGCCCGCAAGAAGTTAGTACCTTAAATTATATTTTTGAGATTGCTAGAAAACTTAACACATCATCTTAAGGGATGTCAGCATTGTCACCTAACTGGTTTTACTTCTGTAGGACTTCCTATTAGAAAATAGTCTTCTACACAGAAATTTGAAATTTATTTTACTTTGGGGGGTGGATTTCCTCTCCTGCTCTTTGTCACCTTTTAAAATTAGTGTTCTGGTACACTGTCTAAATTGTGACTTATCACACAGAAAAACAGGGTCAAGGTTAGGTTTTGTGCAGATAAAAGAAAATTGCTTCACTGAAGCTTCTGTATCTACCCCCATTCATATCCTCCACTCTCTCTCACTCAAGCATTTCAGAAAACTGCACAACATAAAAGGTTACAATATTTTCTTTAGAAAAGAAACAAAGTATCCTAGGCTGCAAAATTTTCCTGGAAAAGATGCCTGGCAGCTGCTGGTTCTTTTCCCTGTGATATTCATTGGAAACTGCTTTCATTCTAAATTAAGGTTTCAAAGCTTTTATTCCCATAGCAATTCCTGTAGCCAGTTAGGAGAGTTGACTGCAGAGTACTAGAGAAGAGAGGACACTGTAAGAGTATAAAGTCACAAGGTAAACTGAAAGAGCAGCGTTTTATAGCCCAGGTAGCCTCTAAAATGCACAGCACGTGTGTGTTTCAAAGCCGCTTTTGCTTGTTCATTTGAGAGTTGCTGGCCATTAGCATTAGCTGTGCCCCATGCCGCAGGATTGACAGCAACAGCAGCAATACCTGGTAACTATCCATATCACCACCATCATCCTCCTCCTTCTGGTAGGAGAAAATACATTTTGTAAAACACAAAACCCCATGCATTTCACTCAACAGAAATTCACAGAAACAACCCAAAGCATGAATACCAACGTTTCTGCCACAAACTTGTAAAATGTTAAAATCACAACACTCAAATAACTAGTCTTATTAATAGGTAGAAAGACTTTTTTTTTTTAGACTGTAGCAGGTCAGCCATGATTTGATTATTAGTGAATATGTTTATTAAAAAAAAAATTAAAACCCCCACAGAATCCAGTGCCAGAAAAATGACTGAGCAAGCAGATCATTAATCTCAGGTTTTACATTTTCATCTGTATCCAAGGTTAGAATTATTTGTGGAACTGAATGCAAACCCTCTGACAAAAGGCACCTTGCTTCCCTGGGTGGCCCATTCCACTTGTTCTTTGCCATCACTGTTAAAATCATGCTTTATTTCCAATAAGAATTTGTCCAGTATCAGCCAAAATAATTTATGTTTCTGAAGGACTTCCCCGGCTATGTGGAATAGCCCTCTCACATTCAGTGATGACTGTTTTTGATTCTCATCAAATAACAACTTGGTGCTTTTTGAAAAGCTAAATAGTATCTCACTACATTTTCTCTACTAAATTTCTTTTCTTTTTTTTTTTTTTTTTTTTGCCTTTCCCCTCCTCAACTTTCACCATCCCTGGAAGGGAGGGAAACTAATAGCACTAGGAATCTAGTATTAATCACCTCTACACACAAAGGTAGGAACAATTTACATATTCCTTCTGTTCTACAACTCTCGGTACTTTATCAGTCATACATTGAATTATAGGCAAAAAAAAAAGAAGCAGGTTTAGCACCACAGGCTCAAATTACATGTGTTAACCTCAAACATGTGAAAAAACGTTCGTGTACCAGTGTGCAAATCATGTACCAGTGTGCTAACATCCCTTTTGAGATTATGCTGGGTCTAGAACAGCAGAACCACCCCAAACTGATTAATTAACTGCCTTACCTGGTAGCTGTCCAAGCCCCTTTGCAGTTTGGTGGATCTGGCAGTCACTCCACCTACAGAGACTGAAAGAATTGCTTCTACCATGAGAGGCAATGTTCCCGAATGCTGCACGGGTTTCACTGTCACCTGCACTCTGCGAGAATGACCCTAATAGGAAATTGAGACAGAGAGAGAAGCTAAGAATAAAATATAAAAAAATCAATTTAAGCATGAACAAGATGGCAAGGCAAAGATACATACCTGCCTCAGCTGGAAAATTCCCCCTGTGTTTACATCTTTTGCCTGATGGAGTTCAACTGCAGTGTATTCACCCATCTCATTCAATTCTTGTATGGAAATCCACATTTCTATTCTTCGAGTTACCTCATTCCATCTAAAAAGACATCCCCATAAAAACTCATGGTTGCCTCAAAGTGTTTTGCACACCACAGGTATTAAAATACTTTTAGAAAGTTGATGGAAGCATTCATTTGTAATTTATTTGTACCTGTCTCTCAGTGTCCTAGTTTTTGCATGAAGAGAATCAACTTCCCAAACAGAGCTGCCACTGCCAGTACATCTGTGACCCCACACCTCAATAGCAAGAGCTCCTTCTGAAATGAACTCCAGAAACTCCTCTGTGACATTCACCACATAGTCCTGGCAATGAGAAAAACAAATCACATTCAACTGTATTAAATAATTGCATCTCCTCAACTTGCTTGTAAGGACACACCGCACAACTAACTTCCTACCTGATAAAACCATACAGTTTGCATCACAAAGCTCGACTCTGGACATGAAAGTTGTAAAACCTCATCATCTCAGCAATTCATGCTTCTGCATACCACATTTCATACTTCAAAAATTTCCATGAGTGATGTCTCAGCTCCAGCGATCCCTTTTAAGCTACTGAGCTTACCAAACAAGTATATAATCAGGTGTCATTATATAAATGACAGCTTTTTCCACACATTAAAGATAACATCTGGATTTAAAAGATCGCTAATCAAAAGATCTCTTTTGCTACATTTTGAAGAAGTGATGAAGTGAAATATTACGGCATTCTTAGGAATAGTTAAAAGTCATTAGTTATATGACTTGAGTCCCTTCCTCTTCTTCCCCCAGCAAAACAAGGCTCATACTCTAAATAGTTTCTCTCAAATGTATGATCCTCCTGGTAACACTATTTCATAATAAAAATATTTACCTTACAGTGAGAGAAGATCACTGTAAAATGAGCATCTTTGCTCTGAGGTGAAGGCACATCTGGATCTACCACTGGTGCTGCTACTGTTGACTCGCATTGATCCCAAAATGTGTATTGACAAAAGACAAAGTTGGAGAGATTAGGTGGCAGTCCGGTTGCTTCTTTTATTTTTACCTGAGTAGACAAAACCAATGTTATCATGAATATGACTGTTTCGTCTTCAACTGCAAATTGAAGACCAACAGCCAAGAAAAGGTTTTAAAGGACAGTTAATATGTTCCCATCTAGGAAATCTGATTTTACTTATACAGAAACATAGCTGTAAGGACCTCACCCATGTACACACCCACCTTGTTCGAGGAAGCTGATAAGCTTGAGTGGGGAATGAAATGCTTTATCACAGAAGAAATTAAATCCATACACCACCCATGGATATTACATTAGCAGATCAAACTACAGGAGATAGTGGGAAAAACTGTTTCCCCTTCTGTGTCTGTAAAGGATTGTCCTTGAAACACCAGTATTTATGGTGCAGATGTACATCTACTAGAAACTAACAGAAATTAAATCAGCCACAGGCAACCACTGAGTGGCCTACCCTGAGCTGGAATAAGGGAAGTCCTTTCAGAGACTTTTCAGCAAGCAATAGCCTACATAGCTTAGTACTTTACATCAGACTGACTACTTAGTTACAGAGGCCTGAAACTGTAAACTTCATCAGGTGTTCTCACTCACCCTGCAGGAGAGCTTTTTCGCTCTGTGAATAATTTCTCCGTTGTTATCCATGACTTCCAGGCTTCCACTCTCACTGGAGTTCTCAGAGGAGTCATCTCCTTCCACCACACGTTCTGGGACAGACCCAGTGACACGCATTACTTCAACATGCAGCCGCCCTGCCACCTGAAGGCAATCACACAGAGAACACACAAGGCCACTTGAAAAACGCTTACTGACCTGGGAACAAGGCAGCAGCAGGCACCATCTGCCTGCTAAACCCCTGGTGCAGAAGGAGCACAGGAGTGCTCGGAGCGCCCAGCCGGCCCTACCTCGCCCTGCTGGCTGATGATGGGCACGGCGTACTGCAGCTTCACGTCGTAGAAAAGGCACTCCAGAAACACGTTGGCGACGCCGATCAAGTTGTGGTTCTCCTGCGCTTCGTAGAAAGGATCACCTCTCTTGCCAATCAGCTTCCTTATCTGTTTTAGAGATAATGAGAGAGATGTCACAAAACCGCCAGTGTGAACAGGAGATCAAATAACCTCACAGTATCATGGCACAAAAAATGACTTCACTACCCATCTTTGTTCCTTCCTGTTACACAGGCAGAAAGAGACTAGAATCCTATTACAAATTCGAAATGAAATCTCTGAGAGGAGACGTTTTACAATCCTTTCTGTACTAAGGGATGTAGTAGTATGATGACCTGCATATTTTAGCAATGTCAAGGCAAAGCAGACTTTACCATGAGCAATCACAGTAGCCATTGATTTCAAGATGTTTCACCTTTTCAGCTCTGTTCATACTTCTCAAACAAGAGGCTAAACCATCCTCAGGTTGTGCTGGTCTGGCTGCTGGCTACCACTACAAGGGCAAAGGGAAGGTGCAAGGATGACTCCTACTGAAGCCAACAACAAGTGTTCTTATGACTCCCATAGAGCTGAGAGCACACCTGCAGCATTCCCCATACAGCCACAAAGAATTCATGCAGATTCCTAGCATGATATGCACTCCTCAGTGAATTTCTTAGTTCCTTCCCTACTTCTCCTCTGTTGTCTTCAACACATGCATTTGACCTACGTGTTTCTATGTAGCACATAGAACACATGCATTATGGACGACATAGGTCATGGAAAGAATGATCCTGGCTCAGGCAGACATAATGTATTCAAGTATGTGCTATCAGTTCTTACTAAAGTCAGCAGCAAAATCATCGTTGTCTTCAATGGGCACAGATGAAGTGCTTGACCTCCCCTGTGTTATGATTTTAGAGATTCCCATTGTCCCGTCCAAAACATGTAACAAAGGCACAAGAGTTGTTCAAACATATTTAAGAATGATTCTTAATACAAGTAATTTAGGTGCTTCCTAGCAGCCACAAGACAGTAAGATATATTTCCTATGCACTTCTACCTGGATACTTAGATGATGTCTTCTGGAATACCAAATATCACATCTCTTTCCAGAAAAACGCAAGTTTTTGGCAAATCTCATGCTTATCTGCCAAGGCTAATGTGCTACTTAAATTGTCACGAAACACCGCTTGGTTTTGATGGAAATACTGATGTAGACTAAATATCTTCAGCTGATTTCTTCACTGCTTTAAGGCTGGGGAATATACAAACTAAATCAAAGAATATTTCCTAGTTTAAAATCAAGTTTTATCCCACTAGTATGTTCTGCACCTTGAGTGTATCTAAGCAGCATCCTTGTTAGCTATGACACTGACTGCAACTTAATAATTTTATTTCTAATGCAGCTTGCTGCTTCCATTCAGAGCTGGTGGTCATCTGCATGCCGGATAAACACATGCTCTTAGTGGCATTGTGAGTCACTACCTCAGGACAACCATACCTGACCTCAGCACACTTAACATCTCAGAAAACAAGTGAGATAGGACATACCGGTGTTTTATTATGCAGGGGTATTTTGAATATTTACTATTAGTCATACTGGTTTTGCTCTGCGTTTTTGTTTGTTTGCTTTGGTTTTTAGAAATAAAACATAATACCCTAACGTTTCATATACGAAGTCATTGCACTTGCTCTCTATAACATATTAAAAGGGGTTTAAAGAGAACAAACACAATCTTTGATCCATTTTAAAAATATATAAATTACCTCAGGAATTTTCTCCTTCCATTCTTGATAGAGATCTCTCATGTCAATCAATTTGTTCTCTAGTTTCTCTATAGTCCACACTTGAGTACCTTTTCCTTTTCTTCTCACTTGAATTGCAGGCTCGCTTACTATTGCACCCCTCTAAATCAGAAGAGAAAACAATCACTGCAAGAAAGGTGCATGTAAGTAGTTTAAGTCTTTGCTCAAATTGCATTCCTAGAAAGGAATAAAATACAGAACATGCAGTTTCTCTCTGCATGCCAGTCATCCTGCTTCTATCCTCAGACACGGCATGGCCTATGCACATCTCTGAGGATCCAGATCTCTTTATCCTTCTCAAACAATGACCATTCCCACAGGAACATTAACACAGCACTCAATCAGAGCCTTCAGGAAAAGCATATTAACCTAACTGCTATCATATTTACAGCAGCACTGTAAAACCCTTTAAGACACAAAACTGCAGGAAACTATAACAAAACCCATTAATTTTTGCAGCCATAACTAAAATGCAGGTTCTGCAGCAACAGAACAGAACAGAAATGTCAGTACATAATCTGCATGCACATATGGTGATCACACACTTGAAAACAGCAAGAGCCATACTTAATGTTCTGTTGCTATTTTTACTTAATTACTCACTTTCAGTATAAATTAGGTGCTACCTCTATTTTGCTTATGCATAATCTAACAAAAGCAACATTTTATTGGCTCAGGCTGAATAATGTTGCATACATCAACAAAGTTTAGCCACAAAGCTGTGTTTTGCAGCATTCTTTGTTATCATTACCTTTTTGTTGGCACTGAGGTTTTCAGCAGGGATCTGAAGTGTTACTTGATAGTCTGTTAGCTTACTCATTTCTTCTGCTAAGAAGTTTGCTTCTCTCACCAGAGTATTTGCCTTTACTATTTGCTCTCGAAGTTTAGCCAAGCTCTGTCGAAACAATTCATCCCTGTGGTGCAGTAGGTAACATGAAAAATAGACAGAAACCTATTTCTCTTATTGGAAAGCTGCAAATAGAGGTGCTAACAAAGACTTTTCTGAAACAAGTTTAAGAGGAAATGCTGAGTAGCACTGTGTCACTGGAAACAAAGCACTCAGACAATTTTATTGAGGGAAAGCAGTGATCACATATTAAACAAACAAATTACTGTTGAGGCACGTCTAGTACAGTGATGCCCAAATAAAAGGTCACAGTAATATGGGAGCTGGTACAGTGATGATTTGTTTAAAGCCCTGAGGATATTTCGAATTTTCAAGAAATGAAATAATTGCAGTTGTCTTTGTCTTTAATCCGGAGCCCTGTTTCACAGAATCTACCAGTCCCAACATGTGAGACTTCATCTTGATAAAACCTGCTCTTCCTCAGACCATAATGTTAGAGCCTGCATGCGCTGCAGGCCACAGCTTTGTATCACTCCAAGGGCTTTGCAGTGACCACAGACCTCCCCCCACTTACTCAAGCATAGACATTAAAAAACATAAATAAAAAAATCTTAAATCCTATTTACCCAAGGTATCTTTTAAGTAACAGATGAATGAGCATAGATTAAAACCTGTGCACTCAGTTTCTGGACAAATTCCAAAGAGGTTTCTCAGGCCTGTCTGAGCAAATCTACTCTAACGCAACACCTGGCAAACCTGCTTTGACACATACTATACATACACCTGTGTACTAACTTATGCCCTCACCTGGGATTCTCATCTATAAATTCCCTTTAAAATAATTATCCTCTGAAAAAAGTTCATTCTGCCTTTCTTTGTAATCTCAACAGCACTTACTGTGTCTCATCACCTTTATAAAAGTCAAGATCAAACTCTGGATATTTCAGTCACCAGCTCTCCCCTGTATGAATTTTTAGCTTTTCTATGCAAAATCCTACTGAAATATGGTATATGTTGAGCACATAAACTTCTCATTTCTACAAAACACCTTAAATTATACACAACTATAGGAGGAACGAGGGCCTTCCTATGAAGCTTGCCTGCTGCTAAAATGCCTCTCAGTCACCAACAGAATCCTACTTGAGTGGTTATTTTTTTCCAAAAAATCCCAAGGAATGGCTAATTCAAACTGCACTCTGACAATCCCCGATACCACAACCAAAGTGGTAAACAACGAGCAGTGATAGCAAGCAGCCCTGAATTTTAGTGCCTTCAACACGCTAAAATATGCAGCTGTCTCTCTCCGCTACCCAGCCTAGGTTTGCAACAGTGGTGGGTTTTATTGGGTCTTAAATAGCTGCTACTATCAGTGGATTTTTAGTAACTTCCTCCAGATCTCCTCCCAGCATTAGACAGAAGAATCCTTTCCCTCTGCCTCTTGCTTCTGTTATCCAGGCAATCAAAATTCAATAAGCAATTCCATCCCATGCAAGTATTCCACAGACAGCTAAAATTCTGGATTCACAAGGCAAATTAAGGTAGTCAAAAATTAATCAGAAGAAAGCCACTGTAAAACAACTGCCTAACTTGGGAAACAGAAGGCAGCTTTTATCTGTATGTAAGTGCTGTAAGAGCCATTGGATCCAGCTACAGCCAGTCACTTCCTTAGTCTGAGACACCAGCATCTGGAAAGCTTTTTGGGAGGCTCCCACATCAATCTTAGCTAGATTCTTGAGAAAGGAATGGTTTGAGGCTGTAAGGCCTTACAAGTAACTCAACCAATTATTATGGGCAGTTCTTATAACAGTTGTGTTTTTCTGGGCCCAGTTGTGCCAGAACCCTTCCAGAAATTTAAGGGAAAAAAAAAAGAAAGAAAAAAAAAAAAGGTTCAGATGGGATTTCTTAATTCTTACTACATTAAACACATGACAAACTCCACTAGGGTATTAACTGGATCAACTACTCATTGAACATGAAATCCTGAAACAATCATTTAAGCCAGACAAGGAGAAACAACTGACACTCACAATATACCATTGCAAGTCTCTGGGATTCCCAAAGCCAGATACAGGATATGCTGGACTAAACCCCTGCTCCAGTACACCACCACCCCAACAAATAAAATTTGTTCAAAGTTACAATGGGTTAACTTTATGCCAACAGGATTTAACACCAGGCCAGGTATCATCTGTCCTTCCAAAGTCAGCAGAAAGTGGGAATAACCTCTGTGTGATGTGTTCCAGCTGATCTGACAGATACAGCCACATGCCCACATCTGATCCCTATCAAAAATAATTTTGCTGGCCGATCCAGTAGAGCTCAGCTTTACTTGCAACAGCAACAGAGAGACAGCTAAAACTGCACCAGTCAAATCCAAACTCTTGGAACTTTTGCACATTTTTTACATCCAGTCTTCCCATTCTTCCCAGGATTTCTTGCCCTCTCGCCAATTGGCTGGTAAACATCCTCTCAGCAACATGTTGCCATGCTTTCACAGCAGAAACCATTCAAAGGGGTTTTTTTCTGGTTTCTTATTTAAGATTATTATTTCCTCCCCCCCGCGTTTTTCAGCAGCTAAAACCTCTCCTAGAATGGCAAATAAATTAAAAGTCTACCTAAGAGGATCTTCTGGAGGACAGGAAACTGCTAAGTTCTTCCAGAAAACTGCTTATTCAATGGCGGTCCCACCAGAACATCATCAGGCTCTTCATGGATCACTCCAAAGAGAATCCATTCTCCTCTTTTTTACAATGCAGCAAAGTACAAGCAGTTCAAGAGTAAACCATTCACCCATGAAATTCAGAGGCAAAACTTCTTGTTCAAAACACAGCTCCTCCTCAGAAACGTCTAACAACTACTGAGAAGTGAAAGATGACAGAACCCTTAGCCTTGATATTACTCCAGATTCACTTTTTTGTGATTTACATGGTTATGGTGGTTTATTTTAAGCAAACCAATTACCATTTTCTCATCAGCTCTCAAGGACAGCAAGTTTTTTGCTACTTCCTTTTCCCTTCTGCTGCATCTCTTTAGAGGTATTGCCTCCCCTGCCAGTAAGTCCAGCTCTCTTCTCTGCTACTGCAGTGTGTTATCAATGATTTCTTGATGGCCTTGCTGTGTTAAAAGCAGTTCTGAACAGAAAGGCCTCCAGTTCCTTGCTCTGCACTCCTTGTGCAGCTCTAAAAGAGTCTGCAGATCCCAACTACGACTCTGTGACATTTTACATTCAGTTCCCAATGATTCTGTTTTTAGCTTTTACAGGGGCAAACAATTATTTTAATTAATGTTGAATCATAGAACTACTTCTCCCTACACTTGCCATGAAAAACATTCTAGTCATCGCTGGTCAACAGTTAGCTATTTGTTTAGGTTTTTTCCCCAGGCTAAACTGGGCAGAAATTACAAAACAAAATCTTGCACAAAAACTAAACCAAGATCTGTTCTGTTCTACTTCTAACACTCTCAGTTGGAAGCTGCAAAACAATCTTAACTATCTTGGTTTAAATCCCCTTTGTAAATGGAGTTGGTTTTTTAACGGTGAAGAATAAAGCAAAAACAATTACATAAAAAAGAGCACTCAAAGTCACTACATATAGAAAAAAAAAAATTGAGTGAATAAGGAAGCTCTTGCTTTAAAAGAAACAGATGAAATAAATTTACAAGAAACCTGTTAGAACATCTAGACATTCTTCCTGCTGAATTAGCCCCATGACAGAATACTCACTGGTATTCAGAAAACTTAAATCATCTTGCTTGCTGCCCCTTGAACTTCTCTCCATGGAGCTGGCATCCTTCTCTCCTCAATGACAACAAGAGCAAGCTTCTTCCATTGTCAAAATGCAAACACTGCTCACATCTTCCTAGACTGCATTTTAACTGTTCCCACAAACCTCATGATGGTCTTTCACCAAGGCTGCATTCAAGTGCCTGCTATTCCTTTGCAAAGAGGCCAATCCACCTCATGGCAAGCCTTTAACTTCCTAAGCAGCTCAACCAGAGCAATTCTCTTCTAAAGCTGGACTTACATTTAGAAACACATGCATACAACATATACGGATCCCCATTCTCTGTATTTTTTACTTTTTTTGATTGCAAAACATTACTGCTCTCATTGTATACTTGCAAAACACAATACTCCTCACTGGACCCCCTAGTATTAGTTAACAAATTTACCATTCTGCACTATTCTTTCCCTTCTTTCAGGAACTAAAACAATAATTGCTAAAGCAAACATTTCATACAGAATTTAAAAAAAAAACCAAACAAGAAAAGCCCAGAAAAACCCACAGAAAAACAACATATAATACTGCTCAAAATAAGCCAAATTCTTATGTCTTTTGTGAGTTAAATCTTGCACACATTAAACATCAGAACTCAGCCCTAAACAAAGTGCTAGCGCTTCAGTGGAAGCACAGATCTTCTCCTGCACCTCAGCTCCGCAAGAAGTGTTACTGATTTTGGATGCAAGGTTCAAGCCCCATCTTTCACCCTGTGTATTTCCTATTAATTTGTTTGTTTTAACTCCAGTATTCTCACCTCTCCTCCGTCCAGAGATTCACTTTCTGCTGTGCAGCCTGAGCAGTGTAGGAGAGCCTGTCGCTGCCGTGCTGGTGCTGCCTCTCTGGGGAGAGCTGCTGCCGCAGCAGCTCCAACTCGCGCTCGTACATCACCCGCTGCTCCTCCAGAGCGCTCCGCTTCTCCTCCAAGTACTGCTTCTCCAAGATCTGGACCACATTTTGTACTGGGTCTAAAAGGAAGGGAAGGGGAAAAAAAAAGACAGAAAACCCCCCAGAAAACGTGAGAAAATGCCACTTCAGCATTACAGGACACCCATTATTTAGCTGGTAAGAGCAATCAACATACCCCAGGGTCTGCAAACTGTGCCCCAAAACAAACGCCAAGTTATTAAATATTGCATTAAATAGATAAATCCAAACTAAAATTAAAAAAATCAAATGGCATGCAAAAGGCTAGAACAATGGTTAAGACCTTTGTCTATTGCACTTTTAAGTGCTGTGTAGTTATAATATATTCCAGAATCTCAGTAGGAAAAAAAATGGATGAAAAAGGAAACTAATTAATAAGAAAACAAAGCAAAACACAAGGGAAGATGATGTTAACCAGAAGAGGAAATGACTTAAGGAAGTAAAAAGCAATGTACTTTCTCTATTTTGGCAGAGAATGAAGCATGTTAGAGAGCTGCAGATGAAAACCCAGACCAACAAATGGTCTGACTGGTCACACATCACACTGCTCTAATGTGCTGCACAGCACTGAGGCAGCCAAAATATGTCCTCGAGTGGGGGAGGCATTCTACATTTAGCTTTACAGAACACATTTCATCCCAGTATCAGCACAGAACAAACACCCATTTGGATATTCTATCCTGAAAAAAACTGCTTGTGTCAATCAGCAAGGGATACATCTGAAGTGCATTCAAATTAATGAAACATTACTCTGTTCCCAGGGTTAGGTCTAATGCAAGCCTGTGCCTCTGAAAGAGCCATTTAATAGAGTAAGCTCTATGTACTACCAGTATATATACCTGGTTCATGCACACATCTCTGAAAGCCCAAATACAGCAAAAAAGTGGTTTTGCAAGAGGACCAATCTAGATGACTGTGTGACAGCACACCACCCAACAGATTGCTGCTTCTGTACACCACAAGAGGAAGGGAGAGGAGTTCTAAAGCTGGAGTGGTGGACCGTTAGGGGAAGCAATACTGCAGGTCTAGGACCTGCCAGGATTTTCAAATGCAAAAAACTCCAGCTTTAAAGTAACTGTTTGTGATACCTCTTCCATTTCATTATTAAAACAAACAAACACACCCACCCCAAAAAAGTAAAAAGAGCTGCTGCAACTTTTAAGGATGCCAGCCTGTTGCAAAGGAGGGAGAAAAATAAACCTAGATTTTATTACACTGACCCATTTTGGAACTAGAGGTGTGCCACTCAAAACCCACAAAACCAAAAAATACATCTGTGTGATTTAGTTATAAACAATCTTCTCTTTGTTTTTTTGCAAACACTTCTGCAAGTTGCTTCTGTGGTCCTGGCCTTATTCATGGAAGAAATCACTGGCTTCACACAAAGGCATCATAAATACCACCACAATGGTAATTATAAAGCACAAAGATAAAAATTAGTCACTATAAATAGCAACCAAATAGCAAACCAGTGATGCATAGAAGTGCCTTAAAATAACTAGAAATATTACTTTTTAGTACATGACATTCTCAGAAAGAAGTTAGCTATTATTAGCTTTTAAACAGACAGTGTAACGAAAACTGCTGACTGAAATAAGTTCTAAAATTCTGGACTACAAACCAAGTTATTAATGTTCATCTCCTCCTAACTCATCCAGATAATACCAGAACTACCTTAAAGTACATGGGTTTCGCTGCATAATTCTCCAAACCAATTTTAGTTATATATAAGAATGTTTGAGAAAATCAGGTATTACGCAGACCATAGAGAAGAGACATGGAAGAAATTAAAATCCCTCCATTGTGTTTGCAAACACAGGAAATTAATCTAAGGCTGACTCATTAAGATGAGACTTTCCTAAGCTGCTCAAAGAACAGCTATGAGTTCAAGAAGCAGATTTCTTTAATAGAAGTGATCTTTTCAGCCACCTAGATTTACAGGATCACAACCACCATAGGATCAAATTACACCATGATAAATATTTGGAACAAGATTCAAGAACCTAGTATAAAACTTTCCAATTGCAACATTATCCTGTACTGCTTGGGAAAAAAGAAAAAAGGTGGGTTATGCTTGTCTTGTAATGCAAAAGGTGAATTCACACTTTTAGAAAACTTTTTAATTTAGCTTTTGAAAGAGTTTATTAAGAAAACCCTAAGTCTGTCACAGGAAAAAAGTAAAATATGGTGTGAGTTATAAACTATCTAAGTAGAATTTGAAGAAATAGTCTCTCTTTTTTTTTTTACAATTCAAAAGAAGAACAACAGTGTTTAAATTAAATTAAAACACCATGTTCTACAATTTTGGATTCCTCATGCAAAATCATAAAGAAGATTTTACTCAGTGCCTGCCAAATACACAGCAAATTCCATACAGCATTAAAAATTACAAGTCCCAGTCCTTTACATATTTATGTGACCCTGAAAAAAAGTATTCATATGCAGTTAATCGTGCAAAATCATAGACTACTAACACTGAATATAAAGATGTATTTTCTTCGTAGGATGAGCAGCATTTAGTACCTTGCTACAATGTCACTTAATTCACATCTGGAATCTGTTAATCCAGTCACACTGATGCTCAGTAAATTCCCTAAGATTTCTTGCAAATATACTTGTCTAAGCAAGCTCGAAGAGGGTTAGGACACGGGCTTTGCTAAGTTTCAGGAAAATCCTCTCCCTGAGCTGTAACAGTTTTGTTTGCTAAAACAAGAAGCTGCCTAACCTAATCACATTGTTTACTTAACCGCTGCACAGTATACTAGAGTAAAGTAAACTTCTTTGATGCATTCTGTGTTTGACCAGCATCACAAACTAGCAGTACAAAGCTGATCTGACAGAATCCCACAAAGAAAGTTAACATGTTGAAGGAAGGAAAGGATCTGGATGTTTTCTTTACAGCAGTTTTCAGAGATACACATTCTCCTCAGAGGTTCTTTGGAACCGGATGGAGTCTGTGACACTGTTGTAATGGTTACATGTCAGAAAAACAACTGGTTTTGCACCCTGAAGAAGCCAGGATATTTATTTAAAGAGGACTATAATTCTCAAACAAATCCAGGGGAGGGGGGAATCCAAAAACCAAAAAAGGGAAAGACCAAAACCCTCTTGCTTTGGGCTGTATTTATACAAGATTATAAAATAATTATCTAATCAAATTTTTAAAATGCCTCTTCATTCCCCTCTTAGGACTTCTCCAGAGAATATGTATAATAGAATTAACAGTCTTCAGTAACTTAGTTATTTCTTCTTCTTTACCCATATTTATTTTTCATTTTAAGGAAGAATAAATAAATGGTACTGCAACAAAGCTGCATTACTTCTTACACAACAAACTGGAAGCCTGTCAGAAAAAAGGTACTTTAGCTATACCATTAAGAAAATGCTTCTAGGTTCTGTTTATCTAACTTCAAATCAAAAGACCAGGCTATGATCCTCACAGTCACTTGTTTTGTCAGCATTTTATTACTAACTACTCCAATTTAGTTAAGCAACACCTATGTGGGAGAGAGCAGAAGCAGCAGAAACTGGGATATGACCCTTCTGAAATAGTGTGATGTGTATGACTGCAAACATTTGCTCTGCAGTAGGGAAGAAAGAGCTTTAAGGAACAGCAAGTCTGAACTGTTCTTCACCAAGATGCAGAAAGCAACCAACCAAAACAAACACCGGCCTGGACCACAATCACAAAAGCTTACTGAACTAAAATGTAAAGACACTTGGCATGTTGTGAAGAACCATTTCAATCAGCTGGATAACAGCACATGAAAACCAAAAAATGTGACCACTTGTTCAAAGAACACTGACTCATTATACACTCATACACTTCAGTAAAATCTCCAGTTAGTAACAAGCAGATCAAGCATCAATTAATCCTTTCAGACTTTTCCAGCAGCCTCATGCACAAGCCAATTGAGTTCAAAACCTTTGTCCCAGTTTTGACACAGATATGGGATGGTTTGAGGCCTTAAAACGGGCAACAGAATCTTCACAAGGGATGACAACACTGAAGACCACCAGGATGGCAGATTCATCTGAAATTCATCTCCTGGTATGAGTGAACCACAATGAGAATATTTCTGTTATCAAACAGCAATTTCATGTCAATTTAAGTGACCTGTAACTCACACAAGCAATCTCATTAAAAATTAAACTGTAAAAACCTTGCAAAGTATTTCTGCATCAAACACGTGAGGCCATGATGTACTCAACGGCAAAACAAAGTAAAAGAATAAAAGGAGATGAAATAAAAAGTAAATGTTGCATATCAACATGCAAATCACAGCAAACAACGGAAATACTGTGAAGATATGAAGAAAGGAGAACAGAAAGCAATGGAACACCATCTACTGTGTCTTCTTGGTCAGGGACCAAACCCCAAGGTATTTGCCTTTCTGATTTTGTGTATTAAAACACCTGTACAAAGCATTCAGTAGTTTACCAAGTTTTTCAGCATTTCTTTATACTTTATTGTATCACATGACCTATGGCCTGTCTTCTGGAAATCATGAAAAAGCCATATTGTTTTATATACAACATACCATTATTTTATCTATATTGTATCTTATTGTGTTGTTCCAAAAAAGCATCACAATTTGTTTTAATAAAAATGAAAGTGAAATACTGAAAGTGATCAAGTGCCGAAAAAAAAGCATTTGCCTACTGGTTTGTTATCATTTCAATGTTTTTTTAATAAGGTTAACATGGTGTCAGTAACATTCAATAAAAAAAGCAGGATGAAACTAACTGAGCCATATATGGTGCACCCCTTTTTTCTACAGTGACTTGCAAAAACAAGAACTTAGGAAACTTGGATGATAATTTGACAGGCATATGTTTACAACCCAGTTGCACTATAAAAGAGAGCAGAGGGACAGATAAAATCTTGTCAGGGCACAAGCCAACTATTAATTTGTGTGTATATTTATACATTCATAATGTATATTATATAACGCACTTTTTTTTACATATATATATATATATATATAGTTATATATGTTTCATATGTATTTATTTATTTGCACATGCTTAACATTGTTCCTGTAAAATACCTTATTCTGAAAATCTTAGAAAGGTCCCTGGAATAAGTGTATTGCTTGTTTTACCCAGAAATGGAGTCCGAGGCTGAATTTGTTAGACAATCCAAAAGAACATTTTTTTCTGGCAGTTGCCTTACCATTACTATTCAGTGTCTTCATAATAACTTCCATTTGTGCAAACTCGTAGTTGTAGTCTGGTTCTGAAGAAGCTTCACTAGCTGCATCCAGATCATGCTCTCCTAAGGAAGTTTCTTTCTCAAGGTCTTTCAGCCAATCTCGACGTTTCCTCTTTGGTAAATTGATTCTGAGGAAAAATGGAAATTCAGTTACTAAAAAAAAAATATCTGGAACAATGAAAGGAAAATAAATAGGCTGAGTGTAAAGTGGGTGGAATATAAACATCAACTATTACCTAAAAAAGTGGTTGTTTCCCCATAATATTCTATCTCCATGCCATAACTGAGTAGCAGAACATACCAGTGCACCATTTACACAGGATCTGAAAGAAAAAAATACAACTCCATGAAATCTTGAAAATAAAAGACTGAAGAGCTGCTGTTTCTCCCATTTACTGACAGTCATTTGTATCATATGAAACCAGCTAGGTTCTCATGAAAGGATCAAGTGGGAAAGTTACTGGCCTGATTTCTATTGTCAGAATTAGCACCTTTCCCCTCTGCCTTTGGCTGGTACAACTCCTTGGTAAACATACAGACAGGGTTGATTTCGGTTGCAAAGTTTGCTTTAAATGCCTGTTTCTCAAACTGGGTCACTGCCTGTTTCTTATAAACTTATAAAGCCCAAACTTAAACGTATGCAAATCCTACTGATAGAGTTCTCCAAGATACAACTTAGTCAACACTGAGTTGTAAAACATGCTGTTAACATATTTGGCATTCAAGCGTAAGAAAAGATTCTTAGATCCAAGTTTTATTCTTTCAACAAATAGATCCCCTATTATTAACAAGGGTCTATTTTTGTGAACATCTGGTATACTGCTGTATTTCTTTGTAGGTTTCTTTGTACTTAAGTTTCTATCAAAAAATGGGAAAAATTGAGCTGTTGAACTTTTGCATGTGTGAGTCACAAAGCACATTTGAAAGGGGAAAAAAACTTCAGTAAAATGAAAAAGGCCTTTTCAGATGCAGCATTCTCATTTCAGCTGTCTCTCTCATGTAAGTCAACACAAACGCATAAACATTTCCTTTTAAATGGGATCTTTATTTAACTTTTTTCAGTGAAATTCTGGTAGCTAAATTTCTGTTGATGCTAGCATCTCAGGAACAGTTACTTAAGAATTGCAGATCAACCATGAGTAAAATAAAATATGGTTTTTTTCCACTGACATGTGCCCTTGTTCCTGCCAGTCAAAATGACTGATTTCCAGTACAGTAACTCTATCACCACAAGCCTGAATCCCATCTGTTTGAAATTTTGTATTGTAGGCTGCAGAAGAAAAATACAAATGCATTTTAATAAAGGAAGAATGAAAGAAATCAGATTTTTTATGTGTCTCTCAAACTTTAATTTCCCATTCCGATACTTATCTGTACATTATTTAGATACTCAAACTTCAGATGAGCAGCATGACTATTAACTAGGACGAAGGTACTGCTTTATCACATGCTATTGGAGATCAAGTGACAAAAACATTTACAATTCCACCCAAGGAATACAGGAGCCCCAGTGCTCCTGTAATGAAAATAATTAAATACAGAAATAGACACAAAAAGTGAAGTGTGACTTTACACTGCATATTAACTAGACACAACAGTAATTAAGGATTTAGAAAAGAATTCAGATCTTTAAAGCACCACTTCCTCACAAAATATTGAACTTTACAACAGGGACTACTCATGAGGCACCATTTATTCTCTACCATCAAGACACAGGCTACTACCCCATCACACAGGCCAGGACAGCCAGCAGCATCTCAGGGATCTCGTTACCACCCAAGACACAGACAGGCAGTGGCCCCTCACTCCTACCAAATACCTTCTTTAGATTCAAGCCAAACCACTGATGGCTCATTGTCCTGCAGAGGAGGTGGGCGGCTGTTCACATGTGCAGGGAGATCTTAGTTTTAATTGCTGAATTTCCCTCTAAGTATCTGTTTAAGTCAACTGTATTGAAAATGCTTATTGATCAGAAGATGCTTACTGTCTGAGTAAAATAAAAATGCATCAAAGTCACATTCTGTCAAAGAAAAGCAAATTTCCATTTCAATGGAAAGTGCTGCTGATCTTCCTTACCTTGCATTTTCTTTCGGTGTGAGCGTAACTTCTCCATCTAAAGCAATATCAATCTCACAGTGTTCTGGTTGGATTCCTATACCAAAGAGCTGTATATCCTGAGAGGTATCTGCACCAACTCTTGTGTGATTCTAGAAAACAAGCTGTTACTATGAGACAAGAAACTACCCCTGTTGACATAACTAAGAAAATATTAGGTGAAGTGCTGAGACTGCACAGCCTGTGTGTCTGTCGAGCAAAAATGGTGCCACAGCAGATCTGAAGACTGCAACAGTCAAACACAAACTGTTGTTCTGCCCTGAACTTCATACAATTTTAGCTAAGGCAAAATAAAGCAGTTGACACACAAATTCTGATTTGAAAGTATTCTCATACTATGCCTGCGTACATACATTAAACACAAAACCCAGAAGAAAAGCAGCCATGTCATATAAGCATAATTAAGAGAACAGCATGGATAGTAAAACAAGGTGCAGACTTCCCTGCTTTTCAGAAAACAGCTATAGAGCAACTCAACTACACACACTATTCTCTATATAATACCAAGTCATATTTTAAGTTCTGCTGAAAGTTTGTTTTGTTACTGTTAGAAAGGCTGTGTTTTATTTGCTACTGTTCAAATACAGAAGCCCTCCTTCAGCTAGTAAAGCAGATTAGCTTTAAAAACAGACAAAATAGTCTTTCATATATCACTAGCAAGCAGCTCACATTTCCCTACAAACCTACTAGGTTTGAACTTGACACTTCTTCACTCTGGCAGGGGAAATGCCAAACAGAATGGTATGAAAGCTAAAAACACCAGGAAAATACATTTTTGTAAATTTTTAACAGTGCTTTTCTTAAACCCCCTCTCTCATAAGCTTCCCTGTCATTGAAGACTATGTTATTCTTACTGATTACTACTGAACATAATCTCTTTATGATTAACTCTTCACATATTCAAAGCTATCCCTAGATCCCCAACAAAATGAAGCATCCAACATGAGCTCCTGCTTGAGGTTCAGGCCAGAAGACAACTGGCCAGGCTCATCCTGCCTGGAAAAGCTAGAATTGATCTCAACACTGGCCCACACTGAGCATTTCTCCCACTGCTGGCAATCAGGAGATCAATTAGGAAAACAGTGAAGCTGAACTGCAAGGGGAGAACAAAAGCCTAAACAGTAGGAGGAAGCCTATCCTATTTTGCTGCAGCAAAAAAATCTACATCCCCTCTGAATAAATTAGAGCTAGAAATTCAAAGCAAGTGTCCTTCCATTCTGTGCAAATGTCCTATTCACATCCTTACCTTTAAGTAGTAAACCAGAAGCTCATTGAGTGCAGGGTCTGCATTCAGGTTCACCAGGTAACACTTGTCATCCCCAACCTTGATACCTGAAGACTCAAGGGAGATTCCCATGCTCTCCAGCTGTCTTTGCCTCTCCTGCAAGCACACAAATATAGGTTCATCTTGCCTGCTGCAATATGTAGGGACAAGCACAGAGCAAGTAAAGCTGAAGATGCATATCCTGAGTATGCATTCTGTATATCACCACTAGACACTGGTCAGGTACCATAAGGTCAGAAGAATTTATTTTTGCACACCAACCATAAAAAGTTAGATGTAATCCTCAAACACCTGCCTCCTCAAAGTGGAGCTTGCTTAAGCAGTCCTATTAAATTTATTAGACTTACCTACACAGCTCTGTTGAGTTTATTAAACCTACCAGTAGTGATAGTAATGTGGCTTTGAGTCTTTATGATAGTAAAAAATGAAATTCAGTTCCAATTACTTCAAAGATAATCATAGTCATAGAGGATTTAGAAAATAGCATGTCACAGTTTAGGCTTATTCTTTTGCAGTTTTATTATTAATTCAGCTAAAGCACATACTTGATCACCTGAGGTTTTGAGGGTTTTTTTTGCTACAGTTTGGGTGTTGGGGTTTTTTTGTTTGGCTGGCTAGGTTTGGGGTTTCCCCTTGCTGCCCCCTGCCCCGGTTTTCTCTTGTTAATTTATTTAAACAGTGGTTGCACCAAAACATGCTTCTGGAACATTAGGACTAGAAAGGGAAACCAACTTATTCTTCAAGCTATGGATGGAGGAAATGATGGAAAAATACACTAGAATTCAGAAAGAATTTTTTTTAATGTATAAGAATAATAATAAACAAACATTAGTGATTACACGTACACATTTTTTCTTTTCTGGTCATAGATCACTAAAAGAAAAAGCAACAAGTATTGCCCACAATTCTGATCCTTTTGTAATTCTTCACATTATTAGTCACTTGAAGGGAAACATGTCCCTGGTCCCACTATGGTCTTATAAATAAATGAGCTGCCAAAATGTATTTTGATGTTTTATTTTAAAATCGAATACTGGCTTTTATCAATGCTATCATGACACCACTGGATTTATGCTAATAAAATCTAGACTTTAAAACTTTAAAAAAAAAAAAAAACAAAAACACCAACAAACAAATAAACTCACCCCAAAACCAGAAGCAAGGGGAAAAGACAAAATTCAGAGACATTTCAAATAAGAAAACAGCACTGTCCACTAAAGTTTATGAAGTTCAGCTGACTAGTACTATACGAGTCTCTGACTTCCTCCAAAAAATTTCTGAAGTACCTGTGCAATTTCTTCTGTTTTCCTTAGCTTTTCTTCCCAGGTGACTGTCAGTTCTTTTATTAATTTTTCTGATTCTTCCAATTTTTCTTTCAGTTCTGGTGCCTTCATGGCCTAAAACATAGAAATTAGCAAAGACCCTCAGAAGCTCTCACCACTGCGACATCTGTTTGCACAAGGAAATTGAACACAGCAACACAGTATCGAATGCAATAAGTACAGATCTCTACTATGCCTCCAGGTTTTTCAAGGCAGGAGTTGAAGAAATAGGAAACTTGCAAAAGAGGAGGACAGAAACAACCTTTGTTGGATCCAGATCTGAAACAGCTGAAGATTGACGTAGCTCCAGGGCTGATGGAAAGAACAAAAAAATCTCTGGGCCTGACCACTCAAAACTTCACTGTCTCTACAAAATATGTAAGAATTTAAAAACTTTAATTCCCAGCTGTCTGAAGGAATTTAAAAACTTTAATTCCTAGCTGTCTGAAGTTCAAGTGCAACATCTTTCTTCCAAGAGTAGTTTCAAATACAAATTCCTCTAGACATCCAGCCTTCCATTCTATCTTGGTTTTGTAAGTGTTCTTAGAGTTGCATTAAAGCTTTTAGACTGACCCTGCTGATCACCTTCAGAGGAAGGCCTGTTCTGGAACTAACACAAGTTTCTCATTTCACAACAGGAAGGGGCTTCACAAAGGGCTTGAATATGTCCACTGCCAAGTAACAATTGAACAGGCTGGCCTATAACCCTATATAACTGTTTTTAACAGAAGGTAGAGGAGAAAACACTTAACAAAATAATTAGTAAGATTTTGGACCCCTTCCTACTGATTGTGTTCAGCTGCAGCCTGCCAACAAAATTAAGAGCATGCTATAATATTTTCCAAATTAAAATAAGCGCTTTTATTTATGAAAAAAGTGAATGGCTCCTTTTCTTACGGAAGATTTTCCCATTTCAGTCTGTAAGGAAGCGTTCACATGACTAACACTATTCCTTAAATGACAATGAAATTTAAACACCACACAAATTCACCCTCAAGCACAGTTCAGTTCCTTTTCCATCAGTATTTTGTGTCTTCCCTGAAAAGATCAAAAATATTTACAATCTGTTAAGTACCTAATTTGCCCAGATATCCTGGATACCAAATGAGCTATCCTACCTGGATACTTTATTTTCATGTAGAAGTATAAATCTAAGATAAGCATCAATCACAGTGTCAGCTATTAAGGCAGTGAAGCAAATTGGTGATGGTTTTCAGTGCTCCATTTTTGAAAATTTTTAATAGGTTTTCACAAATGTTAGAGAGAAATGTCCCCTAAATTTTGCTGTCCAACAACAGATTTATGACTTTTCACACTTTTCAATCTGACATTACATATAGTCCACCAATGCAAAAAAAATATAAATTTTGCTAATAAGTGAGTCTACACAATGAAGATGTAATCTAGCTCTTATCTGTGCTGCATCAATTATTGCTTGGCTTTAAGTTCCTCAAGAACTGAAAAGGATCACCATCAGTTCAATGTTGTCCTCATTTAAAAGTTATTAAAGATAAGCAGACATTATGTTGGATTCAGGAAAAAAAGGTTAATTATTTATTTTAAAAAGGAAAGAAAGAAAGAAAAAAGAATGGGTGCAAGACTCTTCCTTTCCACGTTTTGTAAGAAAGCTAGTCTTCCACACAGAATGTGACATTTCCTTGAGAAATTCGTTTTACATTGTACTGTGTATAAGGTTACCTCAGCTTGTGAGAGCTGTTCTTTCAGTTTTTCAACTTCTTCACGTAATTCTCTGATGACCCGAGCATTTGGATCTTCATTCACCACAGCATGATTAACTATCCTTTTGGCTCTGTCTGCATATCTCAGAGTTGAGAGCGTTTCTTCATAGTTGTCTGCTGCTGGACTAATTGTGGCTATCATGGCAGTTTGGCTGTTTCCTCCCAAGTTGTCCTGTAATGCAGCCACAGAAAGTTCAAGAGTTAAAAATTGTTCTGAGACTATACAGTGTCTTCACAAAGAGACTTAAAATACTTAATAAAGGCACTGAAAGTACTATTTAGGCACTGAAATGTACTCTGGATATAAACTAATCTTGTGTGTTCCATAAACATTTCTAGTCACCTCTACCACCTTTGATTCCATTACAACTAAAAATAGTCAAGTAGGATTTTACATTGAATTAATACAAGATACACTTAGCTGTCCAAATTACTTGGAATAATATAGCTATGAGAGTTCCTTCACCCATTTCTTTAAAAAAAGATGAGCACTCCATGGACACAGAGGCATACCACAGTGATCCTACAAATAAGTAAGCTGACATCTTGTGAACATGGTGAACAGAAAACATAAATTACCTTGAGAAGCCAAGTGAGTACAGAGTCTCTGTAAGGCACAAACTTGTTTTTTCCCTTCCCTGCTGCTTGGTCAGCAAGTGATGATATAACCAAGCCCAGTGTTGAAAGTGATCTATAAATGCAAAACAGCAGAAAAACTTTAACACATATTCCAAAAGCAGATTTAATAAAACACCAAAAAAAGGGATTGCTCTGCAGAACTTCACATCCAATTTTTAAAATATATAATAATTTAAGTTGGAAATGACCATCAGATATCAGCTAGCCCATTGCCCTGCTCCAAAAAAAGCTATGTATTTCTTTAAAGTTATATATTTGGAGGAAAAAACTTGTTATCAACAGTGTTTCATCATAGGTGATACTGAGATCATATTTCACAAAGACTGAGACTACACTGAGATATTTAGAATAGTTTGAGAAGTGTAAAATAGACTGCCTCAGTATATGCAAAATCACTGCCCTTGATTAGACATCCACCTTTTCTCAGAGGATAAATATCTTTCTGATTTGGACGCAGTCTCATGACAGTGTTACAAGTCAGTGTTGGCAGTACAGCAAGAACCCCTGTCTCTGGGAACAATGTTTAAGAACGCTGACTCCAATGCCAACTAAAGCTGAACAATTCTCCAGCCATAAGGAGGCATCCTCAGAACAAATCCAGCACAGGAATACTCATCTGGCTGGTGAATAAGTGACAAGCCAGCCATCACAAAGCCATAGAAGGCTGCTGATCAGAAGAGGCAGATTAGGAGGTCCCTTGACAAATAGGTTAGGTTACAATTTAGGCAGAGCCTCAGCCGCTTCTTCTGGGGGCCACAGACCAAACAATCTCCCAGTTACAAAGGTGCTGCACAAGTGTGAAAGAGAAGAGCCCCCAAACTGCTTAGCAGGCAGCTAAATCCCAAACAACACTCTAGAATCGTGAAGAAAATAGCCAACTCATGCATTTTGGTGCAGGTACAACTTCCACCAATAGGGGTAACCGTGTCAGCAATCCATGCAAAGCATATGTGCACTATATTATGCAATTCTCATACAACCCTGTGTAAATTTTAAGTGACATCAGGGCTCTTGGGGTGAGTATGTTTAAGATAATGAGCTTGTTGAGGAGCCTGAGAAGATTAAACAGATGCCTAAAGCATTTTAAAGGAGACATCACTGAAACCCAAGAGAATTCTGGGTCTGTCACACTCTAGGCTCAAATATCCAGCTTTAAGTATCAAAGAAAAAGCTTCAGCAAGATTGCAATTAGATAGTCAAACAAATATTTAATTGTACTTTTCCCCTCCACCTTCTTGTGTTTTCTTTTCGAAGAAGTAATACTATATTGGTTTATAGGCAGCATTTGCACAGTGTTTGTAACAGAGCCTCAGTGCTGCTTGAAACCACCACTGATTCAGAAATAGCACTTAGAAAATGACAAAAATGTTGCAGAAGAGTATCTCAAGGGTAAGTTAAAAGAACCATTACATGTGCCACAAAAGGTATCCCATATTGCATATAAAGATATCATAGACCTGGGAGAAAAATTAAAAGAAATTTAAGGAAAGGCTAGGTAATCTGAACTCCCAAGAGAGCACTCTACTTTGTAAATTTCCCTGTAGGATAACTTTCTGAATCACCTCTGAAAAATTCATAGCAAAACCAGAAAGTTAAGTTTAGTTTTGTGGCCTTAAGAAAAGCTTAATAACCTCTGAATGTTTGTGAGAGGAGAATAGAAAAAGGAGAACTAGTTCTTGCCTCCAGCCTCTGAGCTCCACAGAGAGAGATGACAGCATGCTAAACATGCAAGAGCAAACAGTAGGACGCTCCATGCTGCTCCATAGCAACCTCCTCCAGCACAACTGCAAAGCACCACCACCACACTCCCAATGGAGTCCAAGGAGCATAAAGCTAAAAACCTTCCCTGGACTTCTTTCTTCTGATTCCTCTTTCTCTCTTTAAATGAGGGGAAATGTGAAAACCAAAGCCAAACCCTGAGGGAGGGGGAAGAAATGGACACACAGAAGGGAAGTAGGAAGAACAGGGATTCAAAAAGACCCATGATTGGAAACTATTTCCCAACTGGGCTGCAACACCAATTTGAGTTATGGGTACTGCATTTTAATGAACAGGAAATTATAAGGTACACAGTTTATTAACATGGGATTAAAAAAAGTGATAATATTACTGCTCCTTAAAAACACTGATCTTATTTTAAGGGTAACTGTTAACATCTGCAATAAACGTCAAACTGGAATCATTTATGTAGTTTGCTTGAGATTTCATAACACAAAGCTGTTTAAAGACTTTGAGGGAAGCAAGCAAAAGGAATGGCTGCCCAACAAAATTACTACAGGAGTCATCAGCTGCTTTGCTTCGTGCTGAATGATGCATCAGAGATCTGTCATTACTCTGATCCTATCTCACGGTACTTATATAATGAATCAACCAGATGGCCTAAGCCCACAGCACACAGCAGACTGAGTCAGTCCAGAAGAAGCAGAGTGGACTTGCTACAAGTTTACAGGAAAGTGCCATTTCTGCACACTGTCTGTTCTCCTTGTCCTGTTCCTCAGGCGTGACCAGGCTGTCCTTGCTAGTGGGCACACTCCCACCATGGGCCTGGGCCAGCAGCCTTTGAAAGGAAGTGGCATCTCCCCATCACAGGGACACAAGTCTGTCCCAAAGTGACACCCATTCAAGCTACTTCCATACAATTTAGAACCATACTCTTCAATGAGCAGAACCCACTTTTCTATTAGTTAACTCTGAATACTAAAACCCTCCCTCCTCAAATCAGCTTGGAGCCAGATCTGTCCCAACACATTCCTTGCCCCTGCCTACATCATCTTTTAGTATTTAGAAGTTAAAATGACAACAGCTATGATTTTACTAATCAGAGGTAAAATTGCAGACTGCTCACAGAAAGCTGGGGGTTTTTTGTAGCCACTAATTGACAGATTGTTTATTCTGTTTCCTCCTACTACTGTGCTCTAGAAGTTGACTACACCACAAAGAGTTGTTAAGCACCTCCTTTTCTACACTGAGTATGTGAACTAGCCCATCCTGGGGAGGAACAAGCACATCCAGCTTTTCTATGAGGTATGCCAAATCTCCCAGAAACTTCCTTTACCAAGGCAACTCTGCATCAGCTCTGAGAAAAAAACAGAAGTCATCTATTACAATTGAGGAAGATGTTGACATAACTCTCAGTTGCTTCAGCAAGTGGGAGAGCAGTCCCCCTCTGCAACATACTGTCCCCAAGACAGGAAAGAATGCTTTCAATAGGAAAAGTTGTGGGACCAAGGTGGCATCTAGCCACAGCTCTAGCCAGTTTTCATCAGAAACAAACGGTACAGACACTAAATAAACAGGCACATTATTTCCACATTCTTCTTCAAGGCAATAAAACATAAAACAAGCAGCAAGTTTACTTACTAGCAGCTCCGTTTTTTATCTCATTAAACGTAACCCGTGCCACCAACACTTGTTACTGGGGTTTTTTATAAAAGAAATATAATAAGAAAAGGAGCTAACATAGTAAGGTGTAAGATTTAAATATACTCTATCGCTCCAGAAAAAATTATTAACTTTCCCTAATGAGTAAGTTGCATGGCACCCCAAAGAAGATTGCACACAATGTTTTCTGAAGAACGAGTCTGACTAAACATGTACATCTATTTTGAGCCTTAAAAAAAGTCAGACTTCATTAAAGCTCCAACAGCAAAACTCCAACAGAAGACATCAAGCAAAGCAATAAGAATTCTCTTCTGCCTATGAGTTCCAAAAAATATTTCAAATAGAGAATGTTAAATAAATGGAATAAGTATTACATATTTACATCATATAAGAATTTAATTGAAGGGAAAATGTAGAGCTTTACAGTTTTCTTTTAAAAATACCTATTACAGAAATGCTTGGAGCTTTTATCTGAAGTTCTGTATTGTCAAAGAGGTTCAGCATGAGCAAAACAACCCTCTTCTACTGCACTAATACAAGTTTAACACTGAATAAATATTCTAAAAGGAAAAAAAAGGAAGTCTTTCTGTATCTATAGTTATATTTGCAATTTGTAATAGCTGTTCGAGAGGTGGCATTTGAATTCTCTCCCAAAAATGAGAAAGAAACATTCAATTCCACCTTTGTTTATGCAAAATACAAACACAGTTTCTAGGAAAACCAATCTGAATTTAACTAGGAACCTGTGGGGTAAGGTTACAGTATCTGCCATTAGGCAAAGACAGCCACATCATTTTGTTTCATAAGAACTATGTCAATGTGGCTACCAATATGGTGCATTAAACACAAAGGAGATTAGAAACTAAGCTAAAAAGAGCAAATATTCAAATTAACAAGAGGTAAGTATGAATCCTAAGTATGTGTGCTGTTCATCCACATACTGTACTTCATTGTTACCATAAAATACCAAAACATTTTGTAACATTTCCAAATAAATTGAAAAAGCAGTAGCTTTTAATGTAACAGTTACACTTCTTCTTTCCCAGAAAATTAGTATATTTAGGACAGCAGTAATAGTGTGCTACATTCTTGCTTTTGGACAATAACACAGTAATTATGGCTAAAAACCTGCTTTGAAACTTGTCATTGCTTGAGCACAAACGCCCAAGGCAATGCTAAACCAACACAGCTTCATTCTGATCCGATTTTCTCAAACTGTGCATTATACTCTCACATATTTTAATTCATGTTGGAACAAAGCCATTCAACTCTGCAACTTTGCATTCTTCCTTAAGCGGATGATGAGACAAACACATGAGCCTGGGGATAGGGTGTATAAATGAATCACAAAAGGTATATGTCTAATTAAAGAGCACTGCTGTCACTTTTTCCAGATAAAATTCATATAGCCCTCATCTGAGTCAAGTATGAATCAGGATCCCTATGCCTGTGTCAGGAAACACATGCTGCTCAGCACAGAGCAGCTGAAAGAGCCATATTGAACTGCTTCTGATGAAACTCATTTGAGCTGACTTGTGACAAGCACACCAAGAGGAGGCCAGGGAACCAAGAGTAATTCCTTCAAGATCAGGGTTCGCAGCCTGCGTATGCCGATGCCTTACTTGTTTATGTTGCTGCCTTCCTTCAGGCGCTCTCCTGCAGCTCCCGTTTTGGACACTCTCTCGCTCCCAGCCAAATCCACCAGGCTGACCTTGCTGACCTTCTCTCCAGAATTCTGCACAGATGGGACATTGGAAACAACAGCTAAGAAACATTGGCATGAAACACCAACACGCCTGACAATGGCATCATAAAGCACTGTTCTTCATAATAATGTATGTTAAAGTATCACATTTGAGACATGAGAGAAGAATGAATTGTTAGAGGTCTTACAGATCTTTAGAAGTCACCCATATATTTTCTAGTAAAGGCCTGAAGCATCAAGGAACCACAATCAGCCACGTGGTAACATCAATACCCTTACGGCGGAGTAGGCCATTAAAAATTCTTAACTCCAGTTAAGACCCAAGAAGGTTTCATGGTGTCAATATAATCTTAAAAAGTGATCCAACTGTTTATGGGGTGTGCTTCCTTACTCCTCCAGGGTTCTCTCAATCTTGATTACTGGACTCCATGGCATCAAAAGTCAAAGCAACGCTAAACGGATGATGTACGTGGAAGAGAAAGGAAGAAGAAGAAGAATCCACCACAACTTCATAAATTAATCAACAGAAATACATACACCAGAATGCAGGTCATAGAGTGTCTGAGTCACTATAATATTGAACACAGCATGAGAGCGGCTGCTTTCTTCATTCATGTTGGTTGCAGCAACTGTTCGTGATTTGTTTCCCTCTGACATCAGTGACTCAATATCCTAGAGCAAAAAGAGTAAAAAGGGATGCTTAGATAAAAGCAAAGTATTGTGCTTGCTAAACAAAATCCCCATCTAGATGGAAGGGTGTATGGGATAGAGGAAGAAGGGAAGGTAGAAGTAATGAGAAAATTCTTTGCACATTTTGAGACGTATTGCTACAGAGGCATATAAGTTCACAGAACAGTGTTAAATCACGCCTCTGTTTTAAGTGCTGCACTTGAAAGCCCAGCAAGTACAGTCAGTTGTTTTCCTTATCTGCTGCTGAAATATGCTGGTGACATCCACATTACAAATCGTATCGTTTAATGCCAGGAATCAGGCCAGCACAGATTCACTGACACAAGTGATCACAGGGCAGCTCTTTACTGACCTGCACTAATGCTATCTTCACTTAATAGGCTCAAAACATTACCTCACTTCAACCTGTACCCTCCCACATGTGCAAGACAAAGATGACTATGCAGAGCCTAACATATGTGCTTGCTGAGTCTTCCAAAACCGATTCAGAAGTCATCAGCCAAAACCTAAGCATGAACAACATGTACTAGAATTTGCACAAAGGAGGTGTGCTTCCAAAGTAAGCAATTCACCATAAAAGCTTCAAAAGCAGTTTTTATAACTGCATAATATGCACAGATGCTGCAGAAAAACAAAAAACCCCAAACATAAAAAGCAAAACATAACACTACACAAAGAATTAACATTTAAAAATACCCACCCACTTCCAAATCAGTTTCCTCATAAAAAGAAGGTCCTACCCAATTCCTAAAAGTGCTCTGCTTTAATTATTTCCAATGTGCCTATAGTGGCTCATTGGCTTCCACAATACTCATTTATTTAAATGTGTTCTGGTAAATCAAGTGGGCTTAGATGCTGCTGTGATTTAAGTTATGAATTACCTATAGACACATCTATAAAAAACAGAATGTAGTATTCAACAACAAAGTCAAATTCATGCTGGAAGACTAATATCCCTATTTTAGAATCCTCATATTTCCTGTGTTCACGACATATATTATACACAGTGAAACTGCAAATTAATGAGATAGCACTACTATATTTGTAACTAACATAAGGGCACAGCCATGTTTCCACATGAAATGAATATTCCCAAAGAATTAGAGAAGATCTTTGCAATTGCCAGAGACCATAATCACTCAGGAACCAAAATATCTGGATAGACATCAGTTTGCCTCTTCTGAGACTCCTATTGCTCCTGTACAAAGGTGTTACTTATAAACTTGTCCCTGGTTTAGCTTTACCTCAAAGTTTGTAACAGCCAGCTGAGACAGGCCATCGACATAGGGACCCAACACCTTGTGCTCTCGAACCTTGAGGGACTGCCGACTCCTGTGGAACAAAGTACACCTCATGCACAATCTACTCAGTAGCCCAGATATCCAAAAACTACCCCAATATGAAATAAGCACCTTTTATATAGCCAAAGTCAAATCATGTCTTTTTTAATTGTAACAGGAAGAGGAAAGTATTCCATAATTTGTAACTCAAGCAATAAAGACTCAAACCAATCTAACCAGTTTTTATCTACATACATAAATTATTTTTAATGCATCTTCCCACACCAGCATCTGTGGTTGGAACAAAACCTGAAATGCCTTAATTGGCAGAAAAAATGCTTAGCAAAAAAACAAAAACCCAAAAAACACGCCCCTCCCCCAAAAAAAAACACCAAAAAAAAACCCACCAAACAAAGAACCTAAAAATCTTCCCCCCAGCAGTTTGCTAAAGCTTCCATTCTTCTTACATTTTCTACACCTTATTGACACATACTGAGTAAGTCTGAAATCGTGTTAACTAACTTGCATAGAACATCTTTAGCAACTATTTCCAAGAGTTGAAATGTAAACCACATATATCAATGCTCAGCTGAAAAAGTCCTGTCAAACTACTTCCTGTATACACGTCTCCAAGCCAGAGTGTCTAACCACTATTTCTGTGTAGACAAAACAGAAGAAAGAATTCCTAAGTATATTCTAAGATGTCACCTTCAAAAAAATTCAACATCTAAACCATAAGCTCCAAGGTGTAAATAAGCTTCAAATTTCTTCTAGCTGATAAAAATTCCTACACAAATACTGCCTGGATCATCCAGCAAGAATACCCCAGAATTTACTTGTATGGGGTCTTGCTTTCTGGTGGTAAAGTACTTCATACAGTATTTGTTTGCATCAGTAGGATAGTATCCTAATGTTCAAATTAATCACATCATTTACTATTTCATATACAAGCTTCACATGAATATTCTCTTCTTTCTGGTGCTTGATATCTAATCCTCTTTAAAGAAGACATAAACATACACTCTGAAAAAACCTTCTCAGGGCCTTCCAAAACCAATTCCTATTTTTAGAGTTTTAGACAAGAACACAGAAGGCTGTGGGGGAAAGTGAAGCTACTCACCCTTTTGGGTCAAGCAGATCTCTGACTTTCTCATTGTAGATTTCCATATAGGACACTTCAACTTTAAAAGTATGAGACTCATTTTCTTCTACAGAGATTCTCTGAAATAAAGCACAACAGAGCCGTGGGATCAGACCCAGCTGCTCTGCATTGCCCATCATGGAAAAGGATTTTCCTGAACCTAAAAGAAAAAAGGAGAAGAAAATGCTTTAGAATATAATTTCTTAATTACTCATTCATTCAAGAAGCACATTTTAATTCTCTTTTTATTGCTCCAGAAGCACATATCAGAACAAGATGGCATGCTATTCCAGACAGATAGCTTATTCTTTGGACAAGGTAGAGGCAAACAAAAAGTGAAATTATCCTGAAGGTTTCTTTCAGTAGGGACATTACTTGGGAGCCCTTGAACACAAACACTAGAAACTGAATGAGTCTCCAGTAGGAATTACTCCTTTCAGGCTTTGAAAGAGGCCCCAACAGGTAGCAACCAGGATCATACTGACAGAGTCGCTTTTAAGTATTTACTTGTCACTAGATGTATATGAAACATCATGGTATTTCAAAATACAATTTTGAAATGTCATCTACCTTAATATTCATGTTTTGTTGTTCTCACTTCCCATGTGCACAAAGTGTTCTCCCCCTTTAGGGCACTCACCTGTCTGTCCATAGGCAAAAATACAAGCATTATATCCCTGAAAGGCCTTTTCCAGAATTCCTTCTCCAAGGCACTTGAACACCACTTCTTGACCTAGAAAACAATTGGGTTTGTTTATTTTAAATTGTACAGTATACTAACATTGACCAAAAATGAGAATAAAAAAGGTTTGCACGTTATTTTTTTTAAGAGCACTGATGGAAACATGTTATTCATGTACAACTGAGTGATAAGATCAAAACTGTTGCTACCCATGTTTAAACATATTACTGATTATCTTGTAAAGTGAGCAGTTCTTCAAAAGCTGTCCATAGAAGTTGAATGCTTAGACAATAACACAGATGTCTAAATTTTTTAGTATTTCAGTGTAGTTTCTACAATTAATATGCATTATTTAATCACAGACTACACCCAAAAGGGTTTTGTAACAAAATTTCAATGAAACTCATTGGTGAACTGCGACATTATGGGCACATAGGAATACAAGTAGTTGTTCTCTTGGGAACTGGCCTAAAGTCTCACCATAAGCTATTACAATTTACTCTGTGGCAAGGTGATGTTGGAACCAAGATAAAAGCATTCCAATGACATTCAGGAAGAAAATGTGTATTAGGAGGCTGTGAGGCTTCAACAGAGAGGTTTGAGGACATATTCTGCCAAATCCATAATTTGAAACATCAGCTGTAGAATTTGATAGTCTGAAAAGTGTCTCCCTGAGCCAGGCAGATTTTAGATGCATTTCAATCTTCCAGATGGAGAAGATGAAAACAGTTACAGTGTTTGATTCTGGTTGGTTGGTTTTTTAATAGGAAAGCCCAGAATTTGTACACCACAAAGAGGGTTAATGCCTTGTCTGCTTTGAATTCTATCAGACAATTACACCAGCTGTGTGTACACCCAAAACAAGGAGAGCTGAGCTAAGGACAGCATTTGTTTACCTTCAGGTGTATGGTTTGAAACTTAGATTCACTGCCTGGTGATTTTCTGAACACCTGGGATCAGCTGCCTCTCTCATTTGGTACAGGAGTTTCAGCAATTGCCAGTAAGGAGAAACTATTTCTTTCAGTGGATGCAGAGGTAACTTCTGTACCCTCAAAATGGCATATACTAGCATAAATCTTGCAACACAATTATATATGAGGACATCTACATTCTGTAGCCCAGAGAATTCCTGCAGAACCACCTCTGGAATGACTGCAGAATGTTTTAGAGGCACGTAAATAGGACAAGAAAGTACATTACTTTCATTTTCCTTTAATTATAACCTTATTTCTTTTCTTCTATTAAGAAAAACTAATGCAGTGATGCACTATGAAATGGTATTTATGTATCATTCTAGCTGAATTTCTAAAATTCAAGGTGTCACTGGACTTGGACTAACACAGTTCAGAAATGCTGAATACAGGAACTAAAACCAGAGGGAAGTCCACTGTATTATGGAGTAACTCCACTGCCTTCACCATGAGCATTCAGCCACTTCTCCTTCAACTAGGGGTCATTTGGTCATTTTATAATATCTAGGTTGAGAGAGCACTGTTTAACAACCTGGAAATATAGAGAATGTTCAACTACTGATGAATGAAATATATCAGCAGAAGATTTTAATAAGAATGTAGGATAAACAAAAATTTGCTTTCTAACCAGCTCCTAAGGGAGCCACTTCTTATCTTGCTGAGCAAGAACACAAAATCTAAGCAAAGACTGAAGCTGAGTATAAATATTAAAAGAAAAATAAAGTATATATACATTACACAGTGATTGTGAGTGGAAGATAAAAACATTTGTCAGAAGAGGAAAAAACTTTTATCACCCACTTATGACAAGCAATAAACCAGTAACCTCCTCCATGTTTCCTCAGGGGGAAAAAAGCAAATATCAAAGTCTTTTAAAACTGTGCATGGTCATAATGACCACAGGATGACCTACAGGTTCCTTTATTGCTAAATATCAGGGAAGGAATCCACTTTAAATCTCAACGGCAAACTGGATTTATTTTTCAGGAGATACTTAATTTTCCAGCTGTCATCACAAATAGAAAATCAATGAGACACTGATATATAACTCTATAATGATATTTTTATTAGATATTTGAAGAGCTTAGCAATACCAGCATAAGACAAATGGGTGATTAAAGCATGTTGTTTATAGTAACCAGTCAAATGATCATGGGATAAAATAAGATTTGGTTTTAAGTGAACTCACAGAAAAGAGCACAAAATGCTGAACTTCAATTACAGATATTTTATTAACTTGCAAATGCAGGGAACTGAGAGTAGCAGTATATCATCCATGATATTGTGCTATTTTTCACTAAGAAACCTCTCTGCTTCCCCCATGAATTTTATTTGTGGGTGTGCAAACTGATTGCAAACTCTGTATCATACAGAATTATGTCCATATGTGTTTACAGTCAAAAGAAATAATACAGATCCAGTGTCAACACTGCTGCATTTTTATTTTGATAAATAAATCTGTATTACCTG
Source organism: Phylloscopus collybita (assembly GCA_027886175.1). NCBI lineage: Eukaryota > Metazoa > Chordata > Aves > Passeriformes > Phylloscopidae > Phylloscopus > Phylloscopus collybita. The sequence continues at coordinate 90,710,872 of JAJNNQ010000075.1, forward strand.
CAATTTATACCTTTTCTTATTTACAGGACTTCTCTTCCACAGATGCCTAGCATTTAAAGAGGTAAGCAGAGGTTTTAACTTATGACTTAATTCTCAGCAAATGCGAGAAATTTAAAAAAAGAAGATTGCCTAACAGGAGGATTTCCCTTACACTAACCCTTACTGTGATTAAGATGGGAATTCCCAATCTTCCTGCTGGTTAAGACAATTTATCATCTTACAAAGGTAACCAAAGGCCAGGGACATCCATCCCCCCTCCCACCCTCTGCTCAGAACAGGGGCAAGCTCAGGACAGCATGCCCAAGGCTGCCAGGGAGCACAGGGTAAGCAAATGAGCTGCCAGTTCTCACAAGCCAGGATCTCCCCTCTGCCCATCCTTCTGCAAAAGGGAAGCAAAGTCTAGTGAATTTTTCTTGCAGACCAGGAATAGCTTCAATGTTAAGTCAAAACTACAAATAGACAAGACACCTGTGTCTGCTCAAAATCCACAACTCTCTCTTGTGAGGGTAGAAGGGTAGAGCTCTTCAAGCCAATTGCCTGGTTTGCTTCCTCTTAAAATGGAAAGCGCTGCAGTCAGCATACATATTTCCTATAAAATTACAGTTTAGCTCAAAGTCAGGTGTATGGCCCTTCAGGAGCCTGTAGAAACACAGAGCTGAGATTTCAGGCCAAACATGATGGAGGTTAGGGAGTTTATGAAAAATCCACAGGCAAGTTAATACAGCGTGGGGTCCTAGGAATGGATCTGCCTAAGTGCTGCAGTAGTTATTTATGCCATCTCTTGAATCCCTCCCAAACTGAAGGGTTTCTTTTCTTCCTTTTAAAAATCCACTTCATTGCAGACTTCAATAGGCTCTTACTGTTGTCCAGGCTTGTAAAAAGAATCCTTTGTTCTCATCTCTGAGAATTTCTCAATATCCTCCTCTTCACCAAAATGCCGAGCAGTTATTTGTCTCTGTGAGCTTTTCAAGGCAAGCAGGTGTGTCCTTTACCCATGAACTGACTCTTGACCCATTCAAGTCAAGAACAAATGGTAATAAGCTATTTTGCTTACTCCCAAAGCACCTATACTGCAGCCTATAGACAAAGCTCATACCTCTTCCAGATCAAGGCAAAGTCATTCTGTCTTACAAGTAAATTCTCCCCTCTCCTGAAAAACTACTTCATTGACTTCTTTTTTACCCCTTTACAATGAGAGATCCATATTTTCACCAATAACCTAACTATGTCTCTCAGAAAAAAAACCACCAGAAAAAAGGTGCAGGAGCTAGCATGTGATGATCAGCACAAACCATTCCTTACTTGAAATGACACAAACTGTTCAGAAATGCACAGCTTCTATATTCAGCGTAAAACCCAACCAAAACCAAACAAAAAAGCCCCCCAATTGAAAGAGTATATGCTTAGACGGGATATATGGGAAGAAATTCTTTACTGTGAGGGTGACGAGGCACTGGCACAGGTGGCCCAGAGAAGCTGTGGAGGCCCCATCCCTAGAAGTGTTCCAGGACAGGTTGGATGGGGCTCTCTCTAAGACAAGATATCATTGTCTTAACAACAACTATCATTGTTGTTAAAGAGCCCCCTTATCTTGGGGGGCCAGAGAACAGAGTACCAATTCCACAAAGGCTTGTAAAGACTTTAATTCTCTCCTGTACTCCAGACTCCCTGCTGTCTTTTTGAGAGACAGTCCTGCAAGGACAGCTGCAAAGATGCCCTCTACAAGTTTTTTAGTCACATGAAGGTTACCTTCACTGTTTCTGTTGGTGATATCACTGGATCACTTAGAAGTTAAGAATGCAGTTTCCATTTCAACAGGAAAGAAAAATTGCTAAAAAAGCAATTCTGCTGCCAACAGCAACAATACCCATATTTTCAAGTGCTGGAAAGATAAGGTAGGTACTTCCCGAACATGAGTACAGAAAGAAAATCAGTACAAAAAAAATAAGCCTTATGTTCAGCCAAATAAATTGAAGATCTCTCATAAAAGAAAGATGGCTAATACCATTTCAGGGTCAGCCCCTACATCCCCAGAGCTTGAGAATTCTTTTCAACTACCCATGCAATTAATTTAATCCAAATAGGAATATCACTCTTGAGCGAACGATATTAGTAAGTGGTACTGGTGCTACTGGTAGTAGCATAGATTAATCAATAAAGTGAGAAATAAAGCCAGTCTCTATCTGATCTTGTGTGATACTTTTAAAGATCCTGTAAGAAATGTGCATTTCCAAGAGTGGACAAACTTTGGGTTTGTGGGCATTAAAAAAAATTAACAGCAAGAAGAGTTACCCACATATATTTCCTATGGTACACACCATTCTGTGTGTTCTCGTGATTGACCCACCTGTTAATACAGTGTGATACACACAACTATATATCCATTCAACATAATGCAAGATGGGAACAATCAGTTTTGCACAGAGAACAATGACTGATAGGGTAGCCTAGTAAAACCTTTCACTGTATCACTATGATACAGGCAAAAGGGTTTTTCAAGGAACTAAACTGGTCACACATGCCTTTTCTAAGAATTTTACATCAGGCTAAAGCTCATACACAACTTACATTTTCAAGCAGTATGGACTTAGCTTTCAAGCTTTACATGTTTCCTTTTAATTGTGCAACTCATCCCTGCTCTTGGCAATGACATTAAATGCACACATCCACAGAGAGATACTTTGGGCAGGGAGTGTTTAATGCACCTAGCTTCCAGATCAGCATTCCTTCTGTAGTGCAGCATCCAAGAGTTACCAGTTTAGCTCCAAAAGTCAGGTGGTCAGATGGCTTGTTTGGACTCTAAGATTGTACCAAAGACTGTTAAAGCATTAACAGCCTCTGGATGTAATACAAGATGGTTATTTGCAAGGTGCCTAGGACAATGGAGGTTTGTTCCACGAGGCAAAGAAGTTATCAGAAATCCCAACCAAATCCAGTTACTGCATTTTTTTTTTTTTTGTTAACAAATATGCACATTGAGGTCAAGCTATGAAAAAAGACTTAAGGAGACTTAATATTAACAACATATAAAAACTGTAATATTGCCATATCAGCATTTGGTTTGTTGGACCTAAACCAAGAAATGCTACTGCTGTATAGGATAGCATCAGCTCATGCCCAAGCAGGTGAACAAGCCAACAACCCAGTAACATAGGCCTGAAACGCTTTGTGTTTGGTTTTTAATTACTTTTATTTTGATATAGTGCCAAATTCATTATGTTCTAGAACATAAGGGCTGGAAATCACAAGATAGCTCCAAGACCATACAACAAACACAACAACAATAAAATCAGTGAAACCATTGTTTTTTGTATGCAAGTCTTTAAGCTCACATTCTTAGCATATTTCTGAAAAGAAAAAAAAAAAAACAAACCAGCACCAAAGCCTCCCACTCCACCAAGAAAAAAACTCCAGCAGCACAACCTCCGCCTCCTACCCCCAACAAAACAAGGAAAAAAACCCAAAGTCAAAACCCAATTTTGGTTTTCTTTTTTTCCCAGGGAGGAATATTAACTGGAATAGGCAAAAAAAAACCTCATAACTTCCTAGCCAGTAAGAAAATGGGAGCGACATGAGGCACTGTTTTCCAGAACCCAGTCCAACAAGAGGTTAATCTACATACAGATAACATAACTCCATCTCTTAGACAAGACAAATCCACTTACAACTTCTGAAACACGCTAGAGAGATCTAGGTTTGACTCAAATGAAAAATAAATAGATCTAGAACCCCACTGAATTCACCTGGAGATGGGTTAAACCGAGACAGAAACAAGCTGAACTGGTCAGGAGTGTTTCTCAAGTCTATCATGTCTCTGCTGTGGGTTACTGCCACAGTGCACCCAACAGGTGTAGCTCCCATGTGACATGGGGCCAAGGTATGGGGCACACCATCACCTCCCTCCTCTCAAAGGAAACAGGGCTGTGCAGGCACATAGGAAGATGCTGTGGGCTGCAATGGCTCTCCCAGCCTGAGCTACAAATACTGAGCAGTGCATCTATTCAGTGCAAACACAGCTCTTGAAAGCTGAACCATTGAAAAACTTTTTTCTTGAAGAAGCCTCTCTTTGCTCAGGCTATTAAGAAATATAGTAGAATATATTACCAAGTGCAGTCATTAAGATTTGGGACTTCATATCAGAGCCTACAGTAGTCAGAGATATATTTTTAACACACATATATGGCAGTTCATTTATGAGATCACTGACCTTAAACTTTGAGGTAATGAACCCTTATCATCTTTCAAGATTTCCTATGGGCCACAAAATTTCATAATACGTATATCTAAACTGAATGCTTGGGGTTTTTTCCTTTCCGTGGACCACAGCCTTGACACCCCAGTGTTCAGAGCTCTCTCTACCAAAACAAGTCCTCTTATAAAATACGAATCAAAAATATTTCTCAAATCCAGTTATGAGAAAACTGCTAGGATTACTATCTGGTGTGGATTGCCCAGCTTTTGGGAGGAAGGAGTCATAAAGTTGATCACTCAAAACACATCAGGGATCTGAACAGTCAGACTATGAATCACTTGCAAGACCTGAGATAACCACACTGCCTGAGGAGAACATGCTTTATTCCCCTCTCATGCACAGAGATGCAGAGCACTGAAAACACACACATTCATCACTAGCATCAGTCAGTAGTAACTGCTGATGAAAAAATGAAATTGTGACAGAAATGACAAAAGGCACTTCCAGGTGATAAAAAACCCAATGTTATAGCCTAAATGTAAAAGCATCCCTCTTGAACAGTGTCCCAGGCACCTTAAAACTTGCATTCATTCTCAGCCGAGGGGCTACCACCCAGATGACTCAGTCACTGTAAAAATGATAAGTTTCCCTCTGTGAAAAAGTCACTTGAGCATCACAGTGCAAAATGTAAAAAAAACCAAAACAAAACAACCCCAAACCAACTTCACAAAACAGAGGCCCAAACAAAACTGAGAACCATATGTTCTCAAATTATTTATACTGCCCAACATATAGAAAATGGTTTACCTGCATATTTTGTGGTGTTTGACTCATCCATGGACCAGAAGCAGTGATCAAAGGCAAACACCTGTAGAAGCACATAGAAAGACAAATCAGGAATTCTGGCGACAAGACTTTTGTTTTAAAGCAGTACATATCCATGACAGTGTAATTGCAGTTGGGCTCTACTATTTCTGCAGATCCTAAATCAGAACTGTAGAAAGGCATAATCGGCAGGAATATTTTTGTGCAATCATAAGAGATACAAAGCTCAATACTTCTTTTCTATCTGTGTGATACACTACAGAGATTATTCCTTACTCTATCCCCTAATACAGATTTCAAAACACAGATAAAACCTAATAATTAACTCCACTCTTCTCTAGGCACCAACAGTGACAAACATCTCTCTTACCAGTAACGAAACAGCAGCACAAGAACTCAATATACAGAATTCAGTGAGATGACTAATTAGCATACATCAGCACAATACACACAAAAGTTTTACCAAGGGATGGACTTCTGATATTCAATGAAGAGCATTACTACTTACAAGCCTTCAGGTGCAAATCAATAGTATTCAATTGTTCACCTACACTAAGAGTACAGTACTGCATCTCAGTAAAGGAAGCTCAGAAATTACAAACAGGAGATATAGCTCGATTAGAGAAACAAGCTATCAGAGCCTGCTCTAATGAAAAGACTTATAGATCCAGTGAGGTAGAAATTGAATGAGATTCAATATTGTGCTCAGAGGACTTGCAAACCTGGAACAGTGTCCTGTAAAACCACTTAACACATTGGGATTTGATCCAAGCTTCTTTTCCTGCACATTCCAGAACATTATGACAGACATTTAACTTTTTTTTTACAGCTTTAGATTGCTACAAACACACCTTAAGCTGCAGTGAATTTCCATATTTCGCCATGACAAACTGACTGTGGATGAGTCAACAATGTAGATTCTGGTTTTGTTAATCGGTTTGGGGGAGCACAAGAGGTGGGGAAAATCTCAAACCACCTTTTTAATAAAACATTGCCTGGGTCAAGATTTTCTTTGCCTGGTCATCCAACAGGTGATCTCCTTTGTGAGACAAACCATGCATGAGAGTGTAGAGCAAGAGCCACAGGCTTTGTTGCTAAAATATGCAAATTCCCTAGAGACAAATCTTGAGGTGAGGAAGAAGCTGGATTATTTTCATTTGGCTTTTGGGGATGAAGAACATCTTGAAGTCCCAGCTATTCAGAGTTACTACACAACAAAATAGATATGTTGTCATCTAACCCTTTCCAAAACATCTATTGCTGCAAATATTACAGAAGGTACACCAGGTTAGCACAGTAACCTCACCTCCTTCCCTTTCCCTTTAATGAAAAACATATTAAATGGCCTGAGAGGAGGCTTAATACTGAGACCACAGTTAATCTGTAAGAGTTCTGGAATTCCCTTCTGAAGAAAAAACAAACAAATCCATAATAATAATAATAATCTAACAGGAGGCCTGAGTCACTGCAGCACAAATAGAATCAGACATCATCATGAATCAGGATGCTCCCTGATGTGACTGAGTCAAAGATGTCGTCTGGCCACTGAACTGCAAGTAAAATGCAACAGCCACCCCACCTTGTATTCAGACATTCACATAACTAGGGGACACTTTAAATTATCTTTTGTAATTTGATCATCAAATCTAGGCATAAAACCACATCATCAGTAAGAACATTAACTCTTTTCCTAACTTCTTTAGTCCAAGAACTACTGTTTCTCTTCTTCTCATTTTCCAATTCTATGGAAATTTTCCTCACAGGACTTGCTAATGATACCTAGCCTCTCCAAAGATAAAATGGCAAGCAATTAAATTACCAAAAAGCCCCCACACCCTATTATAAGGATTCAAAACTGACCATTCTTCCCCTCTTAAAACTAAATGTTATCTGCAGTGGATCACACAGAACACTTAAAAAGGTTACCCAGCTATACATGCTCATGTGTAATGACTTAAATGTCAATACAGCACTACTACAGGCCAATTTAATCTATTGTCCTACACATTTTCCCCTTGGTTAACACGGAAAATGATGACAGGATTATTCAATGACTTCTAATTTAAACACTGATCTCGCAAAGAGACTCTTAAAACTAAAATATGGGCTTGCAGCCAAGTGCTTCTCCGAGAAAAGCAGATTTTATTAGGATGTTTTTAAAATGGTAAAAATTGGTCAGACTGGTTTTCAAAAGGTCAAAAGTGATTATGCAATAGGAAGAGAAAATTTCTGTCCTAAGATAAAACAAATGTAAATATAGCATTTTAGTTTGTTTCCATAATAAACATTAAAAAGTCAGGGCATGGATTTGGTCTATTTATAAATTCTGTTCTGGAAAATTGCCAAATCCTTCTAACAGAAGTAACAAGATTACTTTAGAAAAAAGAAAAGTGTCAGGCAAAAAGGCAGAAACTGCTGGGGCATGAACTATCTGCAAAACATGCAGAGCAGCTGCAGCAAAACTCCCCTCACCATTAAAACATGCAGGCGAACACTTAAACATTACTTTGATTAGTGATGACAAAACAGCAACCTTGAACACTCCCAGCAACCACACTTTAAGGATTCACCCAACCAAAACAATTTTATGGACAACTGAGACCTTTGGGAAAACAGATTGCAAACACAGGAATTAACAGAGTAGAAATAAGGCAGACAGGAGCAAGACACATGATCCCAATCAGCAAGGCTCTTCAACATGTACATCAGGAAAGCATTTTATGGGAAATATCTGTAGGACAGCATCCTACCAAAAGAGTAACTCTTGTACAGAAATGATGATAAAAAAGATAATTATTTTATATTTTTCTGATACCCAGTACAGGAACAGCAGGACAAGCAATGCCAAGTTGAGCATGGAAGCATACTTGGAGCCAAGACATAGAACATATGCCATGAAGAAACAACTAAGTACTCTAAATATAATCTGAAGTGCTCCCTTTTTTCTCCTCTCTTCACTGATTATTCTTGCTTAAAATGGAAGTGGTGGGTATTACTCTTTTTTATGATAGAAGTGTGCAGAATAATTACTTTTTCTTATTATTTTTTTTCTCCCCAGAATCCATTCTCCTGAAAAGGGTCTTAACCCGCCTGTAAATAGGACTATCAAAGCCATGAGAAGTTCTGTTGATGTTCAGGTCTCAGACTCAATAGCCAATATTCAACCTGGGCATTATCAGGCACTGAAAATGCCTTTTCAGCAAAAATCTTTACCAACTTGTACCTATCAAGACTATTCAAATGTATTTGAATAGAGGTATCTGTGACACAAACAGAACTTTTTAGACTTCAAGCACCCTATATGAATTCATTTTTAACTACATTTTGGCAAGTGTTTAACAGTACTCTTTATTCTCATTAATAGGGTTATGGGCTTTTAAACAACAGAGGGAATAAACAGACAAGCCTTAAAATTTTCTTATTTCCTGCAAGATTCTGTATCTCATACTTAATCCTAGCATCTGAAAGAGAAAGCTAGACAAAAGGAAGCTGCCAGAAACCTGCCACACTAGGGTAGTAGGTCACAAACCAGATTTTGAATGAAGGAATGAACTGGGTACATTCAGGACAATCATATAAAAAATGAAAATTTATGAGAAAGAACTAGTTGGGAAGTGCTGGATTCTGGTACTACTGTATCCAGAGTCTTTGTAAGTTATGTAGGCTATTTCTAGGTTACAGAGAACTATACTTGGAGTGTTAGCAACTATTAGAAATTGTACAAAATATTTTTTCTGGTAACCACGACATTTAAGAGAAACGAAAGATACGGGGCTTTAACTGCTTCAGCAAACACCTGCTGCAGTTTAAGAGAGCTGGTTATTTTGCTAAGGAGACAACTAGAAGTTATGGCTTCTTCAACAAGGCAAACTGGGATGCAGGACCATGCATCCATCACAAGTGGAAAATCTGGATTTTTATCTAAAATTCATCTGTACCTGTGGCTTTAAAATGAAATTGCAGACTGTAATTATATTTTCAGCTAGAGGAGCCATTGTGTCTGTTACTGCAGTAACATATCACAGAATCTGAAAATACAACCAAATGGGCGCTCACATTTTAAAAAGCCAAAACAACATTCTGCACAACTTGTTTTCATTAAGCTTCCTAATCAATGGCTTGCAGAAATAATAATTTTAAGGGTTTATGCTAAGTATACTTATGGAAACTACAGGTAATGAGCACCATACCCAATATTAACTGCCTGCCAATTTAAGCCAAATTACATAATTAGTTTCAAAAGGAGTTTAATTTCACATTCATTATTCTTCTGATGTCTAATCCTCAGAATAGGCCAGGCAGAGTCTGGGGCTTCCAGCATTTAGCAATGCATTACCCAGACTGAACACAATCCCTAACACATTGTCTATGCAGCTATAAAATGTTCAAATGTATGGCCAATGCTTAATAGCCATTTCTACCTGACCAAGAGATGGCCAGTTAATCACATTTTGCTTTCATTGAGGAGCAGTCAGTCTGACAGGTTGGGTGACTTATAGAGCTACCTGCTTCCTAAAAAAGAAAGGAAGGGAGAACTGAGGAAGGGAAGTTTTCATTCACCAGGCAGCTGTTCCTACATCCCTCCTACAACTGCTGATGGAGCTAGGTAATGCAGGAGATACACGAGGAAATGGCAGTCTGAGTATACACCAGTCAGCTTAATGTCAGTCGAAGCAATTAAAGAACTGAAAAATTTGTTCACTATGACAAACACAAGACCTATGACAGGACTGAAGAAGTGTGGAGAGAAAAACTGAAGAGACCCTGGGACACAGCTCACAGATCTCAGCTCAGAACAACTGTTTTACCTTTGTCACAAAATGACACTTAAATGTGATGTTTGCAGAAATAGCAAAATATATAGCAAAATGGCACCCCAATATCCTTATATAAATTTTCCTATCACAGCTTCTGAGCTACCAAGTTGAACTGGGAAAATAATTTATCCATGGCTGATGGGAAAGTAGCACATTAAACATAAAGAAACTTCCAATATTTACAAATTTTAATTTAAAAATTTTTAATTTTAAAATCAACTATGGGCAGTACCCTAAAACCTGTATAAATCAAGAAATTTCATACCACATCTTTAAAAGCTCAGCAATGCCTATTTTCCACAGATGGTACTAACCTTCTTCTGTCTCAATCTGATAAATATTTCATATAACATGATAAGTTTCAGCACTATAGCTTAAGGACATTAATGACCATCCAACTATACCTAACAATAATGTGACAGTTACGCACAAGCATGCAGCTGTTCTGGTTTTGTCAAGGAAACACAAGGCCATACGTAAGCTTTTACATAATGTCCAGAATAACTTTATCTGCCTATAATGGAAAACCAATGAAGCACTACAGAAAATGAAGGCTCTTGTTAAAACAATGTTTTTTGGTGGAATTACAACAGAAAGAACTCTCTTTTATTAATCATATTAACAAGATAGAAGAATTTTCCTGCCCTTCCCCTGCACTACAAACAACACAGAATCTTTTCAACATAATTTCTGGTGTACTCTGGCAACTTTTACACTAATTAATAATTTCTGACTATCGTCAAGTGCAAACAAAAATGGTTTATTTATTATTAGGTGCTTTTTGTTGCCCTTAAAAAACGGTATTTGAACTTCCAAACAGAACTTTGTGTAATGAAATGTTTTACACACACTACTTGTTTAATCTTTCAAATGTTTTTATGACTGCATTAAAATTTTGGCTTGTCCTGGTCACAGCTTTAACAAGCCATGTACCTTGCCTGCATGTCAGTTGGATTAAAATATATTCTTCTGAAATTATGATGCTTTTAACTTGGAAGTCTGAAGAACAGATTTTTTAATATGTTTTCCTTTCTGGAAGCTGTGTTGTTCACATACTACAGCAATATGTCCAATACTTCTCCACTGCTCAGTATTTTCAAGCAGATACAAAGGTAAGAAGAGACAAAATACTTACCTTTGGTGGTTTTCTAGGTGATTGGCAATAAACCCAGCAACAGTGATGAGAAGCACGAATACACCATTCACATAAAGAGAAGGGAGCAAATAAAAAAAAAGAAACAATGTCAGCGTATGCTATTACTATAATTTGATTTTTTTAATCTACAATGTATTTAAGAGCAATCAGATCAGAAGATACTTAAATGACACACCACATATTTTTAACCAGTAATTACTTAATTACTAATACCATCCCACATTAAAAAGAAAGTGTCAGATTCCTTATGGATATAAAAATCTAACAGAGCTGTGTTCCAGAAAAAAGACAAGTATCTGTTTCGTCATAAAAAACGAAACACAGCCCATCTCTGGTGGCAGATAAACCAAGCCTGCAAACTGGCAGACCAAGGTGCCAGGGTGAAGCCCCACTGAGTTCAGCAGTGCTGCACAAGCATGTCCAAGGTAAGAGTCAAGCAAATGTTTCTTGCAGAGGTTACAGAAGAGAAGAAAAAGAAACCTGCGTAGGCTGTGTTCTCCTCGGTCACAGAAAGCCCACACAGCGCGTAAGAAACCAATGCAAAAACACCATCACCTTCACACCCAACTCCAACGAGTGCTCCCAGAAATAACACAGGGATGACAAACCCCCAGTCTAGGGACACCAGCTCAGAGTACTTCAAATTGTCTTTAAATGCTTTTATGCTTTTGCTGGCAGGCATTATAAATTATAAATTAAATCAGCTTGGGTTTTTCTGGTGGGATTGGTTTCAAGTGAGATCACTGCCCTGTCTCACTGTGCAGCCCTGTGCATGCTGATGCCCATGCAAGAGAGGAGGTGAACATACAATGCAGAACTAGACTGACTTAGGCCGTTCATCAAAACTACAACCTTGGGCATATGTTTAAATTATATATGGAAATAAAATTTCCACTCGCCCTTCACATCAAGGGAAAAAAAGTATGGATGAAGGAAAGAAAGAAAATGTGGATGAAGAGGAAGAAACACAATGAGAAAGGTCTATAGACAAATAATGCAAGCAGAGAATGCAGTAAGGTTTATAAGATAAGGACACAGATGAAAGGTATAGCAACAGACACAAAGATATTTTGTGTCAAAGATATCAAGAGGCCACACTCTCAGTACAGAAGCACCTGGGACCAAGCCATGCTTTCACCCACCAGTCTGTACATACCAACCTCACCAGGTTGGGAGAAGGGCAGGTAAGACAAAAAACACTTTGAGCAGTTTTCTTAGTAACCCACAATACAAAGGTTCAGCAAAAACCTCTGAAGGGACACAAATCCACAAACACATCTTATGCAATCTTTTCTGCCTACTCTCAGCTTGTACCTCAGATGACACATCTGCCTGAAACAGAAGTTACAGAGCTGGGACACGGGACTGGTGTAACACAAACATTGTTTGCCTCCAGCCAAACCACTCACTGCAGCTTTACCCTTTCATTAGTGGTGGCTACACAGCTCAGTCCATGGCTAGCTCATGTACAGGTGGCTCAGAACTCATGCAGAATGCACTCTTATCTACTTGAAAAAATACATTTAGCTCTACCCTGAATATTACCATTTTAATCCATTTTCACATATGATGCAATTACAATGTTATCAGCTTGTCTAGACAGAGTCCCAGCACCACCTCTAAACTTCCAAGAGAAGCTCTTCTTGAAAGAAGTTATCCAAAGTTTTTTGGAAAGCTTTTAAATACACTCATACCTTGAAAAATAATTCAGGATTATATCAGCTTTTCCAGAGAATTTCTGATAGACTGCTGTACAGATTCAGCAGAAGCCCTAAATAGTTTATTTGGAAGTTAAATCCAACAAAGTTTATCAACTGCTTTTTCTTCCTGAGATCATTCTTATAAGCCCTAATTGGAAATGGTACAGAACATCACTGAAGTAAACAAATGGTTTGACATATAATTCTTAAGATATTTACTTCAGCAGTGTAACTCACTACCTGTTTGGAAGTCTCCCCTAACTTTACTTTGATGTCTATTTCAAGAAAAGCATAATAGTCACCCATAATCCACCGTGGTGGATGGCAGAGCTTCCCAGTAGCATCATTGATCTCTGGGATTTCAAAGCACAAGGAGCTGCAGCTTCCTTCCATACGTCACATCCAAGTGCTCCAAACCCTTAATACCAACTTCAGCAATTCCCGCACCACCAAGAGCAGTATGATCAAAGGCCTCTGGAATAAATCAGCTATATTAACTCACAGAATAGATTTTTAAGCTATTTTGATATTTCAGCTAATCAACTCAGTGTAACCATCGTTCTGGCAGTGATTCAGATGGAAACACTCCAAAATACTTCAATCAAAGGACTCAAACTAATAACTAAAGAACTGTATACAGTTTACCAGGAATCACATCTGTGGCAGCTTAAGGATGTGTTATAAAATCCTGCATTAGCCTAACCAATTTTTGACATACATTTTTTTGTTTGCTTTGCTGTCCTGCTTTTAGAAATATGTGCTTCCTGACTTGTTTCTATTTTCTGAAACCAGCATTTTTCAGCTTCATAGATAATTGAAGCGGTCTCAATTTTTACCCAACAGTGACCATACAAATGTGGTCATTTAGTGTCTCAGCTGGGGCTGGAGAGGCAGACACACACACAACACACATATGGACATCAGATCACAGATAGAGCAACTAAAATCTTTATTGCCAGGAATTTTTAATTCCATGTCTAGTCATCTATGGTGTCAATGACAAGATACAGGTATGCCTTTTGAGTGTAGTACATACTTCAGGAAATTATCAAAGTTACCTAACCTTGTAATGCATCTGCACAACAGCAGATGTTGATTTAACCTGATGGGCATCTTCCATATGTACACTCAGACAGAAACCTGACTTTTTTCACATGCTTGGAATTCAAAACCCAAGCAAATACAACCAAGAGTCTAAAAAATATTCTCACAGGTCAAAGGAAAAGTATGAATTTCATGACCACAAAGCCCACTGAACTTCTAGACTTCCTCCTGCCTTTGTCCTTAAGCTACCATGACTTTAGTAAAATATCACTAGAAGGATTTTCTAACTTTACTGAGCACTGTGTCTTCTGTGGGTATCTACTCAGGCTTTTTTGTTTCACAACAGTACTAAGCCTCTCCTGCCCTGCTTGGTTAACATACATCAAGATCTCAGAATGCTTAGCTACCTTAATTTTAAGTTAGATAAAAAAAGATAGGTTACAGAAAGGTTTGTTTGTGCTAATGTCAACTTTTTTCGTTATCTCTTGCTGAAACTAAACTCAATACTTCCCACATTTGCCAAGAGAAGTGACTCACAAAATGTCAGTTCTCATGTTCTATGTCAGCACATGAATGAGAAGCCTTCCTGACTGCACTCACATTTTCTCTCCAGCACCTCAGCCCATTGCCTGGGACAGCACATTATGACAGCTGTGCATTTTGCTAGTAGTTTAACAGCAGCAAAAGTTCTTTCTTCATTTTTTTTTTTTAACTAGCTACATTCTCTCTCATAGGAGTCTCCTTTTGTCATACAAAAAGTTGAAACAAGATGCCATTGCATATTCCGACTAGAAAACTAGTCCCATGCCATAGGAAGCAATAGAAGACACTCTTGCACTGTGAGCATCCAGAAGCAGGCAATACTGTCATCTTGAAGACTTAGTAACTTTCACAATAAGACCTTTCTTGTCCCTTAGTGATTGTAGCCAGCATTCCCAATCAAATGTTGCTTCTGCCAGAAGAAAAGACATTTTATACATCAAAAAAACCAAACCAAAAACACTTGAAAGAACTATTTTTTTCTCTACATTTCATGTAATGAAGCTTCATCACTCCACCCACCCCCAACCCTCAGTAAAGAAAGTCACCTTAAATAGGGACAAGGTGCTTCATAAAATGAGAAGGTAGGCGTAAAACCAGGTACTCCACATTAAAGGAGACTGGAAAAAGGCATCTCTGAAAAACAGGTCTTAGATTCTTTGGAACATGCACACAGCCCAATTCATCTCCAATTCAACTGTTCTAAGCAGCCAAATAGGTCACAAATGTACTATAATTATTTCACATTTTGGAAAGTATTTGGGTTATTTTTTTCCTGTGCTTTCTCACATTAGTTAATCAAGATGAAGCAATCATAGCCAGCTATTTTAAAGAACCACAGACAGCATCTATGAATGAACGAACCAGATGAGTTTGCAGTTCTTGTAAGCTGACTACACCGAAAGCTGGCATCTAAGACACTGAGTTTGAAAAAACTTTTTGCTCTCATCACATGTGCAACCACAGCAAATTCACAGTAGTGACCGATTTCCCCAATATATAACTGCTTACATTTAGTGGTTACATAGTCATTGACATACTCTTCAGGGTCACCGGTCAAAAGAATTATAACAAGCAATTATCAATATACAAGAAAATGGAGACAAGTCTTCAGGTCTTTTTTCAACTTGTCATACAAAACAGTCTTTCCTCTGTAAGCATAAAGATGATACTTCGCAAAGATCGTCCTGATAAAAAAAACCCAAACATTTCTTACATTTCATTGTTCCAGCATGTCTGGAGTCGAAAGACCAGCTGTTCAAAACAAGTATTATAGTATTTTTGAATGGTTTTAAATTTGGTTTAGTATTTTAAAATCAGGCTGCCTTACAGCTCAGGCTGAGCCTGTCACCAGCAGTGTGTGTTTGCCTCACTCAACGGCAGAGTGCAAGGGAGCAAACCTGTGGAAGGATTGTCATAAGGAGTGTGCCTGGCTATCCAGGACAGAAGTAACTGCACTGTTTGTTTATCCATGTGTGTGCAGCTTCCAGAGTGGCAGCAGCAGAGACAGCAAGCACTCAGCACTCCTAACTGCAAACAGTGTAAATTATGTAGAAGCAGAGAGATCATGTTTCTCCTATCTTTCACAGTAAGGTCATGCAGCTCTAGGACTCTTCCTTGTCTCCTGGTTTATCACTGCAGGCTGTTACCTACAGGCTTGATACCAAGCGCCTTAAAAAGTGTGGCTTTTTATTATTGATGAACACTGCACTAAACTACCTAGATAAAGATCACAGTCTGCCACAGCAGCAGTTTCAGGTGATTATACACTGCAAACTACTGGTAGTACACCACTTTCTCTACAAAGAACACAGAAAAAGGACAGTTAGTTATTTGCCCATTTCTCCCATGAATTTTCTAAACACAGAGTAAAGTAAATGGCAGGGGCAATGCCCTTAAAGGGAACAGTATCCCACCTCTGTGCTTGTCTTGGGGGTACCACCTGTACAGCTGACTAATAAAGCTGGCATCACAACTCCTTAGCAGGATTCTTGCAAGAGTTACTTTACATACTGTGTGAGCACACATACACACACAAATATAAATAATTAGTTATTTTATATTCTTGCATAAGGTGAGCAGCACATGGCCTGTTTAATCCTCCTACCCAGCAAAAGCCTGTTCTATAGACAAAATAATCCTTTGAAGAACAGCAAAAAAACCCCAAACATTTTAACAAGTAAAGCAATTTGAGCAAGTGCCTGCATAATAAGGTGGTAGCTGATCATAATCAGAAACACCATGAGAAACAGACACATACTCTAATAACACTGTTCTCACAGGCTTTACAGAAACCTACCACATGTAAAGAGAGAAAAGTCAGACACTGAAATCAGAATGACAAATACTGAAGTGCAAGTTAAAAAGAACAGAATTACAGTAGCAGAGTGACTTCCATGACACAGAAGTAACAAAGACGTCTGGATATTTCACCGTAACAGGGTTCCACTGAAGTTCAGTCACTACAGCACGGAAATTAACCAGGTCATGAAACCAACCCAAGCTCATTAAAGTAAGTGAAAGGTGTTATATCCTGACATTTACAAGATGGAAGACAAAGTGACAGCTGTCCAGGAACATCATTAGTTGCTAACTTACCTTCACTCCCAAATTCTGAGTATTTTTACCGCCCAAGGCATTATTATTCCGATGCCAACAATTCGTTGATACGAAGTTCAAGTGTTTCTAGCCTTTACACAGAAGCCTTGATGTCGTGAAAAACAAGTTCTATTCACGGCCCGAAAAAGGACTGATACCTGCCCTACATGCAACTGCACATCACAAACAGCAACTGCCTTAAGAGTGCAGTCACCACCCACCAGCAGAAAGATTAATTTATTACTCTGCTAGAAAACTCGCTAAAAAACTAACATCTGAATACTCTCCCACATAAAATAAGTTGGGGTTTAAAAAACCCATTTTAGCTAATTTGTTTAGTTTCACTGAAAAGGCAAAAACTAAAACTGTCACTCTGCTCTGAGATTCAGGAGCTTTAATGCAATCCTGCTGAGACCCCATCTAGAACCCACCAAGTTAACGATCTATTTTCACCAAGTCTTTAATCATACTAATTCAAAACTTATCCAAGACTCTAGTTATTGTAATGCAAACCTGCTACACCAATTCCTAGTATAACCACAAGGATAACAAACTTGCTCTTACTAGCATCCAGCTATAGCCTCAAAACAGAGGCAAAGGAATGAAAGTCTACCTAATGTTTCCAGGTACATTTCCAAGTAGTCCTGTCCTTTTAAAACCAGCTCTTCTCCCCTCCTTTTCAGTAAAACTGAATGTGCAAGAATCGAAAGGAGTAGATTTTTACCACCTAATCAGGTTTAACTAATCAGGACAAGAAAATGAGGGAATGGAAAAGAATCTGATCTCAGAACCCAAGATCTATTAGCCCTTAAGGGTAGTCTCCAATAAATGATTCTTAGCCTGAATGCAACGAAACTGCTGTCAGAGCAAACATGCTATAGTTCTGGAAAGTATGTGGAAACACGTTCTAGGAGTGTTAATAAAATTGCAGTGGCATTTATTAGACACCTATTATTCTTATCCTGCTGCATTTTATTACCAGTGCTCTTGAGGAGAAAACACCCCAAGCATTAACTGGCATTTCAACTCTGTGCACAAACTCCATGGAGACTCTCACACCCAACCCGTCACTGGAGTTGGCTACTGACAGCTATTAACTACATCCTAAGTTTCCCACGTCAATGGAAAATGTTCCCTTTCAACACTACTATTCCTTTAGCATTCCTTCAGAAATGCTGCTTGTAAGAACCATCAAAACACCAGTGAGGACATACCCCTTGTAGAAGTAGTGCTCAAAGCTTTTGAAAAGAGCTAATACACTAAAATAGCAGTATAGCTATTTTATTTACTAAAATATTTATAAAATAAAATAAAATTTATTTACTAAAATAGCTATACTGCTATTTCATCACAGTACTGCTGGTTTCTATACAGTACTTAACCCAAAACAGATGACTTCCAAGGGTATGTGAAAGAAATTTGATAAGCAACACAGCATTTCATAAATTAAATTTAACTTTGTTAGTTTACTGGTTCACAACTCAGGCATTAAAATTTGCTGAAAGGACTTAGAGCAATTAACAGCTTCACAAGGCAGAAGACAGAGTATCTCTCATCATTGGAAAGACTGTGTACCAGAAAGAACTAAAGCATAGGTGTAAACCAAGCAACTGGATCTGAACCTTACTTTCCTCAACAAATGGAAAATAGGAAAAGAAAACCACTCTTTCTGCTGCAAAACAAGCACATTTTTCATACCCAATCAGGACAAGGATATTGTTGAGAAGTTACTACATGTGCACCAGTCCTGACCATATACTCTGACTGAACAACAGACAATAACCCCCAGGTTTCACTGTCACATTCCTTTATCGAGGAAAACTATCATTCAGTTGTCATCTACTTTATTTTACTAATGAGATTTCAAGAGAGATGTTAATTGGGCTTGACACTTCATCCTTTCACACAGCTCAGCAAACCTATGTTAGCATTCTTCAAACAACTGCAATATCTGAGATTCATCAAAACTCACAAATTACTGTTTTTGTTTCATCCTAGCATGTATTTTTATTGACATGAATATTAAATGAACTTATCAGAAGGAAAATACCATTCATTAATTTGTAACTAAAATTAAAATTTTGTTTGATGACAATACACTTTAGCATAGCAAATTCACCAAAACTATTATGCAAAAAAACCAGTCTATCTCAGTTGGCTGCAACACCAGCTGTTTTGGTAACTTTGAGATGACATTTGCTTTAACAGACAGCATTAACAACTGCTACCACCTACCAGAAAATGAACATAATGCAGAGAAAGATGAAGATGGTGATTCATGGGATAAATAAGGTTTATTGTGTGGAACAATATACCAAGGATGTAAACTCAAATCAACTCTACATAAATAGTGACTAAGATCTCCTGAGCTGTTGCAGGACCAACACCTAAAAGTTACTGAGGAGACTTTATTCTTATACAGCACTCATGCAAGTGACACTTCTAGAAATCTTTCCACAGAGCTCTGCAAAGCTTAAGAAGCACCCAGTCTGTGCCATGAAATGAACCACACAATTAATCCAAAGGCTTCACAGTGTGTGCTCCAAGTTTATCAGTTAACAAACCAGGCAGGTAACCACCTTTACAAAGAGATGACGTCAAACACTAAGTTACTGAATCTATCATGGAAAGGTACAACCTGAACACATTTCCAGAGTTTGAGAATAGATAATTTCCAGCAGAGATGGGTGGCAACTGCTACGGCACTCAGAGGTTTGGGGTTTTTTTTCCCATCTGAGGATCTCTGACAGAGGTTAGATGCCTTTTTAGTAGACACCAGAAAGGTAAAAAGAGAACATCCTACATGACAAGGGATGTGAGAAAAAAGTACTTAACAGTCTCCCCCTCTCCAGTGAGCTGTGAATTTGTGACAAATTGTATAAATATTACATAACTTTGAGCTGCAAGCATTTCCTTTTTTTACAGCAAAGCTTGCAGGCCAGGCCCTTCTAGCAGGCATTATGGGATGTATGTAACCTATACTTGGTGGAAATGACAACCACCTCCTTGCTAGATGCCGTAGGATACATCACAAATTACAGGAGTGACAAACACACCACACTTCTAACCAACCACTACAACAAGAGTTGTGGGAAAAAAACCCGCCAAGCTCCCTAAGTCCTCCTGGACTGAAAAAATGAAGTAGGCACTGCTTTTGTACAACAAAATAGGAAATATTTAGACTTGTAGCAGCACTACAAATCTAACATCTTTGCAGGGCTAAAAAATCAAGGATCATCTTATGACTGAAATATATTAACAGATAACAAATTAAAAGACCCAAATGATATTCTGATCCAGTATTACGCAAATTCTTTTGCTAGATCTAGTTGAATTCTAAATGGTTGAATTCATGTTCTTAACAAAGCCTGGCTTGATATGATGGAGAATAATAAAATCACAAGAAAAAAAAAAAAAGTATTAGGAACTGGAGTATTTTTCCTGTGAGAAGAGGCTGAGGAAGCTGGCGTTGCTCAGCCTAGGGAAGAGAAGGCTCAAGGGAAATCTCATCAAGGTATATAAATATCTGAGGGAGGGGGCAAAGAGGAGGGAGCCAGGCTCTTTTCAGTGCTGCCCAGGGACAGGACAAGAGGCAATGGGCACACACTGTGACAAAAGAGGTTCCATTTTTTCACTGTGAGCTTGACCAAGTGCAGGCACAGGCTGCCCACAGAGGTTGTAGACTCCCCTTCTTAAAAATACTAAAAGCTGTCCGGACATAGTTCTGCTCAGCTTGCCCTAGGGGGCCCTGCTTGAGCAGAGGGGTTGAATCAAATGGTCTCCAATCCCAACACCGTCATGAAAAAAGCTAAAATCACTTTTTAAAGATGTGGCACACAGCAGTAGCATGGACATTACATAAATTAATATATAAAATACGAATATATAAATGTATAAAATATGACCTGCAAGTCCTCAGACTCAGAAATTTTTAACCATTACTATAATCCCAGACTTGTGTCAATTTTAAAGAAATCAATAAAAAACCACCTCTAAAATCCTTAGATCATGTCTTCCCACACCAACCCATATATAGCAGTTTCACAGAAAAAAAAATCCAATGTAATATTAAATTTGTGGAAGCTCAGCAGCCTTCAGTGGGGTTTCATATCTGGCTTTTATGATCAAATTTTTCCACATTTCCAAAAAATACAGTCTTCTGTGAAGTATATTATTCACTGTGCTCATCAAGTGAAGCTGCCAGGCAAGGCTAGGCATCCAGGCTTCATCTCCTGATTTTCAGTGACCAAGCTGGGACAGTATTACTTTTAACATCACAGTAGCAAATTCTCTAGTTCTAAGCAGATGGTCACAGTCATTACTAAAAAAGTGATGGTGCAGCTGCAGTGGAAATGAAATGCCTAAAGACAAACTCTGAAAAAATACTCAGTAAGACCGAGAAGGGATAAGGTATAAATCAGAATAAATCTTAAAAGATTTGCATGTGCAAGTCAGCAATGTAAATAGGTAAAACAGACAAAGCTGATTTACTGCTGACTTTACATAGAGACTCTGCTACAGAGGGAAGACAGTTATAGCTTTGAAGTGCCTCAGTGGAGAATGAGAATGAGTCCACAGCTAAACACCAGCATTTGTAGTGCTTACCTCAAGAACAGAAGAGTGGCATAATTTATTTGTTTTGTTACAATAGACTTCATTTTTACAATACCCGAAAGAGTTGGCCTCTGTCCCATAAAAATTTCAATTCATTTGAAAACTAACAGCAATTCTACAGTGTAGGTCAAGAACAAAATTCCTGATTAAGTATTACAAGCAGTTTTCAGTATAAGAAATGGTGATTTCAAAGAGTAAACGTGAATTCACAGGATCACAAACACAGCAAGAACGCAGTTTACAAGACAGCAGAAGAGAAACAGAAATCATCTCAGACCTCACAGACATTGATGGCTTTTAGAAAGTCTAGAAAGAGGTCACAATATAATGGTGCACAAGTCATTAATATGATCAGACAATTAAGAACCAAAATGGATTTTCATTTTTCAGTATTTCCTGAAAAGACAGAAACAAAAATTATTTGTGTCTATTCTTACAGCTAAAGAGAGAGTTTATATCTGCCAATACAGATTATCTGGCTGAGTAAAGCAATAAAACAGACAGCAAGAATCTCCATGTCATATAGTCTATAACTGTCACAGGCAACGATGCCATAAAGTCTTTAGAGATTGAGTAGCCTTCCATGAGGCAGAATAGCATTGACTTTGAATTATTTTGACTCATTCTCCTGCTGTCCAGAAAGCTTTCCCAATTTTTGATAGTAAAGAAATTGAATCTCATTTATTTTGTTCTTGTACCAACACTGTCCTGTAATTTAACCCTTCAATCAAACTTTGCTTTCTACATGTGCTCTCTCGTATGTTGCACTTCCTTTGTAGCTCTGAACACACATCTACATAGGGAAGTTTTGTAGTTCTTCTCTTCAAATCAGTTTGAATTTATACTTCTTACGCATAGCAAACCTGAAATGCAGAGAATACAACAAAAGTCCAAGATATTACCAAGTCCAATACTTCCAAAAGTCTCTTAGAATGGGATTGTTCCTATTTGCATTCATACTGAGCTGTTCATGAAGGAACATTTGCATTCAAAAAAATTGGAAATATGGGAAGAAAAAAATCTTTCTGCACAGAAAGCATAAATCTTTCCAGACTTTGCTATATTCCTTCAGTACTCTTGAAGAACTGTTGCCTAACTCTTCACTGAATTGCAAAGGGAAGAATCATAACACATTTTGGTTTGCATTAAAGACCAGAAAGAAGGTGAGAACCATAGAAATTTCTTTGATTTTGAAACCTGAAGAACTACTTTAGCTAGCAAATGCTTTCTGAGAATATCTCAGAGAAAGTAAAACTTTGAAAGCAGAGATTGTATCTTTAATTAGGCTGCAGGTGAAATAGTTTTATCTCTGCAGGAGATGGGGGAGGAAGAAAAACAGGTAAGGTTTCAAGTGTGTATGCTGTTTCAGGTCTGAGGCAGAATGAGTAAGCTTCAGACTAAGACATTGGCAATGGTTGCTCTAAGAATACCTCACTGTAATCGCCCAAGAGGCAAAGCTAGTTTAAGAAGTTTCTGCTCTTCTCCAACTTCATGTTCCTGGCTCCATACCACAGCCTCTCACATTCAGCTACACTTCTGCCAGAAAAATGCAAGGCAATGAACGTGTTGGGGGGAACATTAATTTGCTTTGACACTCTTTATTTGAAAAATTACCTTTGTTCTACAGAACCAGAAACCAGCTCTACAGGGTTGCAGGGAATGTACACAGCAAGCACCAATGTGCAATGAACCCAGGGAGAGGGGGTGAAGCTGTACTGACTGCTAGACCACTGCCATATCACAGAAGGGGCAGATCCTGCCTCTGACAGCCATCAGATCCTTTAATCAAGCCACCTGATGAACACAGCAGAAAACCCAGCAGTAGCCTAGTGCAGCTGCAAAACACAGGTGTTCTCACCAGCCATGGACAGTGAGAAACTACAGATGGAATTGATTGCTATGTTTAATGGCCTTCAATGACTCTGTTTTTTATATATTAATTTACCTAACCATTTTTTAATCAGACTTCTAAAAGTTGACATCCTGTGGCAAAGTCCACAGTTTAATTACAGACATATCTTTGTACTTGCTCTGAATCTACCTTCTGATAATTTAAGTTAAAGTCCCACAGTTCTTGTAAGGCAATGGGCAGTAAATCCTTCCTCCTGTTGTTCGTGGATGTACAGATCTCTCACCACATCCCTTTTCCCACCCCAGCTCTCATCTTCTAGACTAAAGACTTCTTGCTTTATTGATGGTTCTTCATGTAGAAGTGCTCTGTAAGCTCACCACCCTTACTGCCATTCTCTATCTCTTCTCAGTTCCAGCAGACCTTTTTGAGACAAGAGGGTCAGAATAGAACACAACAGTCAAGAGCACTTTGCAGCTGTAACGAGACCTGGAACTCGCTCCCTCACTCCCTGCTCTTTCCTGACATGCTTTCCCAGTAGGCTATGACAGCCTCTTGCCGTTTTTCACCCACTTGCTGGGCACTGAGCTGAGGTTCCCCTCAAATGAGCACAACTCCAAAATGATTCACCTGGGAACAGGGAACCCAGAAACCATGACTGGGTACATAAGGACAGAAGAGCTTTGTGTTACACAGTGAGTTTCATGTACCCTTTTATCATTCAGCCACAAGCCTCCTGAAGGTCCTCCCACAGCTTTCTGTGGCTGCCACACTCCAACAGCAGTCACAGCAACACCATCTTACCAATATATTCCATCACACCCATGTTCACCCCTTCTGCTGTTCATTTATAAAAGAAGAAATACCAGACCAAGCAGAGACCTCTCCAGGACTTCACACAAGATGTTCAGGGGAGAAAGAAGGGATTTTGGCTGGACATGTGGCTCATGCCTACTGAGTCTACTATTTTTATTAAGTGGGAGAAGCTAAAAGTCAGAAGTCCATGGGTTGTGGCTGGCTTCTTTTCCTCCAAAACACTCGAAGCACAAATATCAGTGCCTTGATAGCCTAAAATAACTCACTGGAACTGTAAAATTATTTTGAGTATTGAATCTTCCAGAAAGCTTTATTAAAACAGGCTAAGGAAACTTGCAGAAAGAGCACATCCCTTCCAAATGGAACAAAATCGTCTGCAAAACCTTGGCTGAACTATACACCCAATATCATTCATTGCTGAAGAGAATTGCTGAAAAGAAATGTAGAAAATAAGTCTGAGTTGTAAAAATGCTACCAATATTTTTGCTAGACACTAGTTTTTTGAACTAAATTAAGTGTTGATAAGTTAACTACAGAATCTCTTGGTCAGCTTCTCCCAATTATCTGAAATGATAATGCCATTACTAGAACACCATTTACTGTTGTTTCAGAAGAAAAGGATGCAGATTAAAATAATACAGCATTAGAAAAGAAAGTGATACAAAAGTCCAAAATCAAAATGACAGTACTGACTTTTGCCATATCCTTCAAAAGCAAAATATCCTTCTACCTTTGGACCTATATGCACAATCAAATCTAAAGCTTGGGACATGAAGCAATACTCAGTATGCTTCTTTTTTCTTTAAATATATTGCAAATAAATTATGAGGCATCATTCAATTCAAAAGCTGCATCTAAGAAATGGTACTCAAAAAAAAAAAAAAAAAGCAGCAAGGCTAAAGAGAGCATATCAGCATATCTAAGGGATTAAAAATATTTGCTTTATTTGCAGTTTTCTTCTCAACAGGTTGCAATGGAAAATTATACAAACATCTTAGTTTTTCTGCCCCTCACTTTCCAAATACTGAGGATCAAGATAAGTAAAACACAAAAGCTTCCTTCAAATACAGCTTTCCGTATCTATTATTATTGTATAAACTGAGTGGCTACATTCTGGGATTGCAATTTTGTTTTTATTTAAAGCACATTAAAAACTTGCTTGCCCTACTGAACACACATGTACCTCCTCTGTAAGTAGCTAGGCAACGAAAAGCAGAAATGCAATTTCATATTTAATGTCTCTTTCCTAATCTAAACAACTTCTCTGTAGGCAATGGAACCTATCCCTAACAAGTAGCACCAAACCTCAAAGGTTCAATACAACATTTCCTTTAGTTATGTATCTGTTGCATAAAAAATACTGTCAATCTCAGACAAAAATAAGTTAACTGCACAACATAATGATATATAAAAGTAGTAACCTTTCAATAGAAACCTAGCTTTTCCAAATGGCACTTTTTTTAGACTAATCCACGTAAGGTACTTCGGGTAATTCCTTCAGTACTCTGAGCACCCTAACTCTTGACTCTTGGGCAGTTACAAATAGATACAATTTCTCTACAGTGCTGCAAAAAGTATCAAGCATTTTCTAAATGCTGTCTCACTCAAAAAGAAAAAAAATCCTCAGGAAAATAACATTGTATATTCTAAACCAAATGCAACCCCGGATTATCAAGAAAGGGCAATAGTATCACATTCTATCCTGGAGGGAAGGAAAGAGGGAGTGAACGCAGCAAGTCGAAGATTCAGATTCTTTTTTCCTTACAGAAGAAAATGACCATCAGTGGTCATCAGGTGAAAGACAGAAATATTCCTTTAGGCAGCTGACCAAAACAAAATTTAAACAAAAAAACTTGGGTTTTTTTCCTTTTTGCCTTGACATATTTTATTACAACTACATGTAAGTGGTATTCTTTTCCTGTCATTTTGATTATTTTCTGCTCCTCCTTTTCTACTCTCCAAATGAAAATGTATGGGTGGGTTTTGTTTTTTGCTGTTGTTTTGGTGGTGGTTTTTGTTTTGTTGTTGGTTTGGGTTTTTGGGGTTTTTTTTTGGGGGGGGGGTTGTTGCTGTTGCTTTTGTTTGGGGTTTTTTTGTTTTGTTTTTTTTTCTTTTTAAAACACTGTGCTAATGAACTGGAGTGAACCTAATAAAACCAAAGAACACTGAAACAAAAAATCTGAAATATTGCCAACATTAATTTTGGCCATTACTCTTAACAGTCTCACTAACTGAGCTCAAAATCATTTATGGCTTGAACATTTTGGATTAAACTCCACTGTACCACAGCAAACTCCCGAACTGCAACATTGCAGTTTCAGTTTTCTCTCTATTCTTTGACCATTTTTCCATGGATACTTTTCAGATCTTGTTTTAACTGCCATGTATTTTAATATTTGTTGTAGCAACATGATAATGAAATGTATACAAGTCACTGCAATCACATAACTCTTCCAAAAATACAAAGACAGGATTTATTCCAGTTGCAGAGGAGTCACATCCTCAACCTCCAAGCCCAGCTTTATGTTTCTCACTAGGTATACAGCTTAGAAATAGAACTGTACAATGGAAATACTGAGAAGCTTTTTGCCATAGCATCACTGGCAAGAAAAACACACAAGATTACAAACAATATCATCATGTGAGCATTCCAGGCCAGCCTAAAAATAGAATTTAGAAAGAACTGGCCTCTCACAAATACGGTGCCTCAGTTCAACATGTATCTGCTAAAAATACCAAATATGTTCAGTAATGTAAGTCTGTCTGAATTTTGTGAGTTAAGTACCTATTTACACATCCTATCTCTTTTATTTAGCTGATGATAATTCATGATGGACAACTCTGATGGACTTCTGACTGAATAAGTGTATACTTTGTCTGTGAGTGTTGTCAATATTTGATTTATCCAGGAATATGCATATATTTCTGGATAAATCAATACCTTCCTGAACAGTATGACTAAGAGGCTCTCTTGATCAACATCAAGATTAAAATTCATGATTCAGTAACTAACTTAGGATTACAGGCACAAAAGCAAAAAGGCATGGTATTCTGCAGAGATTCTTAGGGATAAGATGCTCATCTGCAGCTACCTAGACAGATGATAAAAATATACATTCAGAAAAAATGATTTTTTTTGGTACAAAAATGTATTTTTTTGGCACTGTTTCAATGCTGTTAATTATTTTTCCAGAAAGAACAAGAGAACAACAGTTTCATATTAATGGTTACGCCACGTACTTATACAATACAGGGAGTGGACACATTCCTCAGGTAGCAGATCAGTAGTACGCAGCGTTTCAGAAACAATCAGAACTTCCTGAGAGATAATGGAAAAGATAATTCATGTATTACTCAGGATAGGCTTATTCATTTCGCTTTGCCAAAAAAAGGAAGGTGTTGGACACTTAGGAAAGAAAATGACAATTTACTTGAAACTATTAATGACTTACAAGTTTATCAATGGCTGTAAATGTCAATTTAAGCTGTTTGTTTGGATATAGCTAAAGAAAAAATACTAGTCTGGTGTCTCTGCAGCATCTCTCATACCCCGCTTATTTTCTATACTTCACCAGCTTCTGTAACACTATCTCACTCATCAACCACTTCACTGTAACAAACCAGTGACAATAAAGTTGAATGAAGAAGAATGAAAAAAGAAAAAGGATTTAAACACATCCCAAACTATCTTCAATTGTTGAAGCATTAATCAAACTGTCCACGCCAAGCACTTGAAACTTCCGCAGACCTGTCAGTGATTTCAACTTGGCACAGGAGCAGGCGTAGCAAGGGGTGCTCTGACTGCCAGCCTCCTTCCCTGTAAGGCCCAGAGCAGGGCAATCCCAGAGAGATTCCCAGCAAAGCACTGGCACCTGAGCAGCAGCACACTGAGCTACTACAGACTCCAGGGAGTGACCCAGCCCCAGAGCTGAGGAGCAGAGCTAACCAGCAGGACATCCAACCAGCACTGCACATACACCGTAGTGCCAGGGAGTGTGGCAACTCCTGCAGAGTCCCCTCCTGCTCCCATCCCTCTCACCTCCAAGCAACAATCACTGACCTGGCTCCTGATCATTCTATGCAAGCTACACAAAGGAGTTCACTATTTAGAAAACTAGACACAACCTTCAGCAAACAGCTCCTAGAGCATTAAAGGGAAAAAAAGACAGGAGGCAGGTCTAGGAAACCATAACACTGGTTTCTTCCTTCTTCAGTCACTAGTTTCATTTATTTACCATATAGCATTGAAAACTTAAATTTACTAGACAAGCAATTATGTGTAAAGTGAGGAAAAACCTCCAACATAACCACAAAATACATGGAAATCCCTCTAGATCAGTAACAATGCTGAGACAATGCCAAAGATTTTGCAGCATCCTGGCACATTTTGATAATCTTCTGTTCAGCTGCAGTTACAGACCTGCTTCAGAAACCCAAATATTTATGCAGATACTAGAAATAAATAGAAAGTATTCCCAGATAGAACAGGAAACCACAACATTTTCAGTGTTAAAGACAACTAATTAAGTCTCTGTGATGGACAAAGAAGTGTAAACACTAAACAGTTCTTTTTTTGACAGAACCACACACAGCTTTTAATAGAGTATAAACCAGTTACTCCTTGGAACTACATCAGTTGATGACTGATTCTATTTAAAGAAAATAAATAACAGGAATTTCAATGCATAGATTTTATTCCTGACTAGCAGGACAGATCTGTGCCATTACCAAAATGTGCTCTGAAATACAGAGAACGTATGTGAGACAGTTTCAGTTTCCAAGTTGCATGTTGAAGCAGGAATGCGCTCTTTTGTTCTATTTTTTTTCCCCTCATTTAATCATAATGAAGTCACTTGCGACATTACGACGGTTTCCAAAGCAACAGTCCAGTCAGATGTGATGAACGGAAGATAAGGGTGTGTGGGGAGAGCTGTAACCCACCAGTGATCTTGGTGGGGAAACCCAGCATTCTGCAAAATTCATTCTCAAATTCATATTCTGCAAGAATGCCTTCATACAACAGGATCAACATTAAAGAAATACAAGGTGAGAGAAGGGGTGTTTTTCCAAAATACCTCACAAGAATGTGTAAATCAGCTGGTCTGCTCCACAGGGAAAACACTGTATAAAAACCAAGCAGAAAAAAGCTACTGTAACACAGCATTTACAGTTGAAATACTGCCAGTGATAATCCAATGGCTGGCTAGACTCACCACCCTTCTGTATTTGCCTACAAGATTTCCCAAGAACTTAAAGAAATAATGCTTTATGAATCCACAGCAGAAAGGGCAAGGTGTAAGCAATAACCTTAAACCAAGTCAGGTGTATATGCCAAGCGGACATATACATGTGGGAAATATGAGAAACAGAGGATTGTGCCTCGAAAAGCAGGAACTTCAGCATGAGAAACGCAGCCTGGATTCACCCAGAGATACACGTAGTCTTATTTCTATAGACAAATCACCTTTAGGGGTTTCACGAGGTGTCTGCAATCTTTCAAAACAGAGTGCTTGAAATGCCACGGATTAACCGACTCATGTGTCTGTGTCCTGGGGCATGTTACGTGTGTATACTGCATATTAATGCTCAACCCACAGCACAAACAACACCAAAACTGCACACTCAGCATCATTTGAACATATGAGCCACGGGAGATGAGCTCTTCTTTCTTACACTACATTAATACTTCACAGATAATTAATATTTTTCCTAAAGATTCTCCTCAGAAAAAGTGGTAAAAATACGTTGTAATATTCTCCATCAAAGCACGTGCCTTCCTCTTGAAGGAACAGCCTCAAAGGAGCATTTGAAGGAACAATTACTAGCAAAAGCAATTGTTTCCTTATTGGTATTTTCTAACTATTAGCATGAAAATTAACCAGGAGTTTTGCCTCAATAGCAACTTAGTCCTTGAACCACCTTTCCAGACCTTTTATACTTTAGGTCAAACATAACACTAAATTGCAGTAAAATCACTGTAGAAATGAGGCAAACCTGTTTAAAAAAAAACCCTGTATAAACAAGTGATACAACTCAAGAATATTTCCTACGCTAATCAGAGGCCTGGGGAAAAACAAACAAACAAACAAAACCCACAAAACAAAACCAACCCCAGAGATTATTAATTTCTCTGTTTAAAAGGTAGAGAAACAAACAACAGGGAACTGCAGGAAAAGGTCTAAGTTCTGAATTCTGAATAGTAGGAGTACTGGCACACAGCATTTGTTCTTCTGAGGGTACCTCCAGCATAGACAGACACCTAACTATAAAACCACAGAACCACAAATGTGTCTGCATCAGACCCCAAAACAGCAAGAACTTTAAATTAAAGTTGCATTTTCTCTTACTTTAGGCTTCGGGACAAACAACAACAATCGACAAACTACAGCATCCCTGGATAACTTGGTGTCTTGGCTACAAATTTCCCAAAGGAATAAAATCCATTCAATGCTAGTCCCAGAGAGTTGTTTGGTATATCTAAAGTAAACCTATTGTTACTGCAGTATGACTAGCTGTCCCCTAGTTAAGCTTTCAGAGGGACACATAAGCAAACAACTCCAAGAAAAATTTTGGAAACGCATGTTTTAATTGGGGGAGGCAGTAACAGGGAAAATAATACAGGGAAATCTGGGTGAAGTGGTTGTTTCCAACAAACTCAGAAGCTTAAAAGTAGATTTTTCAAACCTAAAATCTCACTAAGATTGTCTTGGCTCATTTTAGAAATTGTCTCAAAAAAGCTTTTCTTATGAAAAATGTGTCACTAACAGCAACTTTCTTCCAAAACCACACCTCGTACATGAAGAAAAAGGGAAAAAAAAATCTAAAAAGTATATTCTATACACTGACTATCCTTCAGGAATCTGTGAATGCCAACCTCATTTTCACCGTCAGACCTGAGTTATCCACCACAGTAAAATATCTCCCAGATTTACCTGAAGGAATTGTTCTTACACACCTAATTTGGTAACAAAACCTGGCAGTCTGGCACACAGACATAAAATCAAAGTTAAGATTTTATTCCTTGACAGTAGCTCTTCTCCAGAAGGGAGGTGCAGCATGGCAACATTTCATTGTCTCTGGTGTCCAACAGCAGCAGACAGACCTACACAGAGCCTAACTTCACTTTTTTTTCATTGCCAACAGCAACACTAGATTAACAGTGGAAGAAGTGCAAAGAATTCTTGAATACCTCAACTTAGAAATATTCTTCCAGTATATCACCCCATTAACCATCTCAGGTGAACAACTTTAATCCAAAGCTGCTCCAAAAACATGCTGACTTCATTTTACCTGTAGGATTGTGTGAGATGCCAGAGATTCTGCCTGCTGCCTACAGTGAGGGGAGGCTTGGTGACCCTGGCAGGGAACAATGAAAAAGTCCTCTGCCCTCCAGCTCAGTTGTTTGCTTTACCTACATCCTGCAAAGATCTCCATAGTCAAAGCAATTATTTAATGGTTTGTTGTCCTCCATGCCATAATCTAGAGAATAGTTAAGTCTGGAAAAAACTTTAAAAAAACCCCAAACAACATGCAAGCAGATGTATTTCTTCAGAGAACAAGTTTCAAATGTTTTTGCATTCACAAAAAGTCAAAACAGACAAGCTACTTTTGTGAACTTTTTTTTTTTCAAACTAATTCCTGAAGAGCTTTTAGAAGTCATCTATTCTTCATCACTGTAAATTACTTCCATAATCTCAGAAAATTGTGATAAGGGATTTACAGCAATTTTCCCTTTCCAATGGCAACCAGTGCCTTCTGACCCAATTCCAACTAAATCACCTCATCTAAGCCTCAATTTGTATCACAGGATTTTTCTTCCAATGCTAAACACTGACCGTTCTATTTACAACCTCCTGCAGCCTCTGTGTGAAACCTTACCTCCTTTCTGCACCTCTGCCACAAGCTGAGGAAAAAGAAAATATTTCCTGGCAATTCTGTCCTCCAAATCCAAGACACTGATGATTCTAATTTACTGTAATGGCACATATCCATTATCTCATCCATAAACCTTGTCTCTTTACAAATACATCACTTCCTTCTTGAAGTAAGTTTATTATTTATTAAAAAGGTGCTTTTCTTCACATTACGGCAACTCATACTAATGTTCAGAGAAATTTAACATTCAGGACTTGGTCCTACAGATACTCAGTATGTCTTAATAAGTACTAGTAAATGCATTACTTGGGATCTCTATTTAACACTCCTCCATGGCACAACAGAGCAGCCATTTATCTTTGCACTGTGATGGAAACTATTACTGCCATCTGTGCTGACTCCAGCTGGTATAGGACTAATATAAAATTCTGTTAGCTGCTTTGAGCTGCTTGTTCAGCTGGCAATAATAAAAGTCAAGCTCATTAACAGCAGTCTTGCATAGCAAAGTTTCTGCTTACCTCAGAGAGACAACTAAGCATCTCCATGAACCTTTTCACCATTAAAAAAAAAAACCCACGGCTATTTACTTGGCACCTGTTTTTAATAACAATCACAAAAAGCCTCACAATTACATGCTGGAGTTTTTTCAAATATGTCTATCAACTGAGCCAAAATTGCTTTAAAAAAAAGAAAAGCTGCTCCATCAAGGCAATATGCTGTTTCCTGTATACAAACCAAAATAAATTTCTAAAATCAGAGACCACTCTAATGCTGTTACAGGCAGCTGAAGAATGAGCATCTCTGAAGCAAGTGTTCAGGAAACAGTTTTTTTATCACTCAACCATCACTTAATTGCACCATGATTCAGACTTTACATGTCATTTTATAATTTAAACAGACGAGACAAACTACTGGATTGCTCAAGCGATCTGTCATCTTAAATACACACTGGAGAATTTTATGCTCCTCTGCTTGCAAATTGCAGAATTTTGGGACTACAATCTGGAAGAGTAAGGACGAAATTTAACAAGAATTGTAGTGGGTTTTCCATTCTCCCTTCCCTCTGAAGTCACAGCATTGTTACTCTAGGCATCAAAAAGCACCAGCACCAAGGAAACAAAACTTGAACAGTTTAATTTATCTGATTAAATGTACAAATGCAGTAGAAATTCTCTTGTGAACTGTTACCAGCTTTTGATTTTATCATGCTCCCCCAAAACTTTTCTTTCACATTTTGTGAGAAACCCTCTGGACACAGCTCATAATACACAATGCTCTTTTATCTTTGTCCTCCTACAGCTTCTGTCCAAAGCTGTACTTGCCTCATTGGTCAACCTTCTGCCTGCAAGTGACTCCAGTTTTTCACATTTACAAGTCATCTCCGATTCTTATCTTTCATCAAACTGCTGAGCCCAAATACACAGGGCAGACAAATACCAAAGGAAAAGCTATTTTTAAAAGAAGATGGTCCTAGCTGATAGAAATGGGCAATGAAAAGAAGTTAACTATATTAGATAGATAGAGAATGTGTTATCACATACTTTATCTCAAACATGGGAAATCCCATACTGTGACTCAGAAGAAACTGTTCATGTTTTAAAAATTTTCTTACTATAGTTGTCATGATTGATCAATATTCCACCAGCAACCTGAGACACAATATTAAAGAAAGAAAATTTTGCAAGTGTAGTTCTTAGTGCAAGCCTTGAAGACTGAAGATTTTTCCCATGATACCAGAAACTCAGAAGATAGTAATCACCATCCCAGCTTTGTCCAAGCAGCAGGAGGTCAAAGTATTCCACACTTCAGAAAGGCAACTGACTTGTCTCACCCACCATACAATCCAGAAACAGGAGAAGCACAGGGTGATCAAAGGCAAAAAGACCTATCTTGTTTCCTCAAGTTAGCAGACATATTCCTCCTTTCCTTTAGCAGTTTCTTCTGATAACTAAGTAAATGCACTTCTGGCCTCCCCTCGAGTTTTAGCTATTAGTCTTTAGTACATTATGAAACTTCCTGTTCCTTGTATGCAATTATCCATCTACCATTAGCAATAGTAAAATACCTATTTTTAATATTCTTATTTAAAACCTAAGTATTACAGCTGAAAAAAAATTAACTAAAATACAAAGGACCTCACTGACACTCACATTACCTCTCAGGGCACAGTATTAATTAGCTGAAGGGTAGTAAATTCTGATGGTAGCTCACCTGATGTGCAAGGCCTATCTGATCACATTCATGAGTTCAGGGTCAGTTGTTCATCCAGTCCCAAGTTAATGGTCTACAGTTTCACTCACTTTTCTGTGGAAAAGCCCTGGAACTTTCAGCAGTAAGTTATGCAGTGCTTCATTTCAAAAAACCAGAAGTAAGAAGGTACATGGGAGAGATTTAACTACTAAGCCAAAATAATCTGGCCCCTCATCAACTTGTTGAATTTCAGCACTCATTCATATCTTGACCTTTTAAACTCTTAACGTTCAATATGAAAAAGCATCCACAATGTATTTTTCTTCTTCAGAAACTACCTCAGGTTGGATCTGCCATATGTAGAATTATTAGATTACAACAGACATTTTAATCATCTTACCTCTCAAAAAGAAAACCCACAGATCATAATCTGATTTGACCTGTTAATTACTTGTAATTGATGGTATCTTTACTGAATGAAGACAGCTGGAACACTTTGTTCAAGAAAATTGGGAACATGATAAAAAATATCCTTCTGACAGCAAGAACATGCTCAGAATGGATTAATCCCCACCTGTTTTTGAGGTCCCAGAGAATTAAGTACTCAGAAAAGGCAGTTCTAGCAAAGGAGTGGAAAATAGGAGCTATATAACATCTACTTAAAAAACATTATATCAAGTATCATGTAAAAAGAAAAAAATCAAGCCCAAACTAAAACCAGTAATGCACAGTTTTTACAATATTTTAAAACCACAAGTGGTATACAACCTACAGTAATCTACAACTTACTACTACATTTGCTCACTAAAATATCTGGATTCTTCTTTTGGTTTTTGGCTTGTAAACTTTAAAACTCTGAAAAGAAATATTTAAACTTTTGCAGCCTTTGTTACAAAAAAAAAAAAAAAACCAAAAAAAACAAAAACAAACAAAAAAAACCACAACAACACAAAAACCCCAAACAAAACAAAACCCAGTTCAAATGTAAATTTAAGAAAAACATTAAAAATCTATTTCAGTTTTGAATTCAAGCCTGTCCCATTCCCCAAAAACCCAACATTTCACAAAAGCATGCCCAGCCCAACTACTCCTGTAACTCCTGTCACATGCTTCACCAAACTTCTGATCACCAATTTATTCCACACCTTGCTCTGCACATAAACACTGCAACGTGCTTGAAACAAGTCCTAGCAGGTTTTGCTCTGAAAAACGTCTAGCTGGGATCAACAGCTTCTCTCTCCACAGAACTCGCCCAGTGAATTTGCAGTGGCATGCTGGCTTTGGTGGCAAAATTATTATTCTCATATTCAAAGCCACTACAAGAAAGATGGGTACATCTACTCTTTTCTACCACAGCAACTGGTGCTAGGCTCCAAGAGATGCAGTGACAGACAGTACAGACACAATGAACTGACAACAGGAAACAGGGAGGCAAAGAATCTCTTCTCTAAAATTTCACACAGCTATAATAATTAACAAAAATTTGATTTTGCATCTTTTCAGGTCCTATCATAATTAAAAGGTCGTAGTGACAAAATCAACAACTTTGCTACCTAGTTCCTGACACACTTTACTCAAAGATTGCCAGTCATCATAATCACCTTCCCAAACTGACTTCCTACACTGTGCAACTCTCACACTTATTGACAGCAGACACCATCACAGGAACTCTGACTGGCAGCCTGCACAGCGTGATGCTGTAAGAAAATACTTTTTCCTTAAACAAATTGTTTCTCTCTACACACACTTTGACATATAATAACACATGTTCAAACAACATTGAATTTTACCCAAAGCCTATATATACATCAGATATTTTACAGATATGATAATCCTTCTTTCTTAAAAACTTGTTCATTCTTCTCTAACTCCTACTGGAATCTTTCTTCCCTCGTTGGCTTGCAGCTAACAGTACCCCATCAAAATGTTTTTTGAGCTGTGATCTCAGACTGCAGAGACAGGTTTATCTTTTATGAATATTTGTTTACGAAGCGTGGAACTCTACTGTATTATTATACTGAAAGGTAGAAGTTTCCTGAAATATCTTCCCACTGCTATTACCTGTGAGAATTTTAGCCATGTTGCAGATTTACTGTGCAGGAAAAAACCCCAGACACTGAGTCCGGCCAGATTATTTTTTTTTTTTTAACTTAGGGCATAAAACAAAGCAAAAAAGTGGCAAAGAGACAAACCAATACCTAAAGATAGAGAAGATGCATGGAGCCTTTCATGCAGTGGAAATCACCTGATTAGGTACTAAAAAGGGCACAGCTTCAGCATGGATACAGTGAGCAAGGGAGCACTCCAGTTTAAGAGAGCGAGAATTTGAGAGTGGGAGTCTATCCCACCCTGCAGAAATGCAGAGGCCTTTTCATTCAGCAGCAGTATATTAAGCTCAGGTGCATTATGAAAAAAAGTTACTCTAAGATCTGTCCTATTGCAGCAGAAAAAAAAAAAATCAAAAACCAAAAAAAATATCTGAACACTGAATTAGATGTCTTAAAATCAAATCAAGCTGTCAGCCCTGACATGTTTCAGAGCAGGAGAAAGCTATTTACCTATTAGCATACAAAAATATGTATGCAATTAGTAATAGGATAAAAAAACTCCAATCCCTGTCAGTGAGTACTTACTATAAGGGAAGTTTCTCAGAGGAGTGAAACACAAAAAGACAAAAGAGCTGAGACAAGAGTGACACACACATACTGCCATAATAACTACAGATGGTTACATGTAATCAAAGCTTCCTATTTAGAGTAAGCAGCAGAGTGTTGCTGGGAGTTGCTAACAGCCTTCAAGCTCTATTCTGAAGCACCATCACTTCTAGAGATAACACTTCACTTGTTATCTTTAAAGAGCATGGGAGAATGCAGGTAGAAGGTCAGGAGAACAAAGGTAGAAAAAGAAGAAAGTTAATCTTGAGGAGAACAGGAAAAGGCATAAACTTTATCTATGGATCTGCTTGCACAGAAATTACGAGGTTTAGTAGTCAGATTAGCTCTGTATGTTTAAAGAGCCTGCAGGGTGATAAATCAGGCCTGGCTACTGAGCCCAGCCCCCTGCATGCTGACCCGGAGACTGCAGGAGAGTCTATGGCCTGTGCTGGCACCCACTCAAAGGCAGTTAAGAAGGGAGTTCTGGGATTCTGCACTGGGATATAAAGTGTTTGCCAGTGATGCCGTACTGCAGTTACACAATGGAAAGTCTCCTTCACAGGAAGAGAGAACTGTGAAAAATCCTTCACATCCTTCTTGATGATTGCTTTTCTCCTGGTACTGCACATAACTGTGCTTTACACTTAACATTCAGCTGGATTAGTAAGGTCAACAGGTGTATTTAAAATCAATCTGTGAGCATTACCCCACTTTTTGGCAAAGTATTTCAACTACTTAGTTTCTAGTATTCAACAAAATATTTTAAATACTACTTCAGATACAGCTTTATAGTTCCATTTAGTACCATTTGTGTTGTGATTGCAGTCAGCTCTACCACTTATTATGGGAGTAGGCAGAACCACTCTGGAAACAGAAAATCCCAGATAATAGAGTGTACACTCAGAAGCATGTTGCAGGTACTCCAAACACCAAATCAACACCATGGTGTCCATTAGATATCTCTATATAGCCAGTCCTCACACATGAGTTTTAGGAGACTCCTCATCAGCTTTGCCTCATTACCTGAACATGTGCTCATCCTGCACTGCATCTGAACTAGGAGGGCAGTAGTGGAGGCCCACACCCACCTACCTTTTGCCCTTTCCTGTCTCTGGCATTGCTCTTGATTCCAACACTGCCACAAACACCAGGTACAGCATGGGCAGCACAGGCTAATGAAGCTTTGCTAGACACCCAGACTGTGGGAGTCCAGCACTGCGTCTCCTGATCTGATTCTGCACGGGAGGAGCTGAGGCCCCACAAAGCTTATCAGCTAAACTTCCACGACACTGAGCCGCAATTCTTCTGTTTCAGGAGCTGCAACTCAGCTAATTATCTCTGCCATAAATAACCCACGGCCTAAATGATCTACCCAGGGATCTGCCTGCATAGTGAATAGAGTTACACAAAACAAGCAAGAAGAAATAAAGCAGAATTACATGTGGTCTCTCAAACAGTTGACAAAAATCCTTAGAAGAGACTGAGAAGCCATATATTAAGGAACAAGAAAGACTCTGAGCAAGCAGATCGGTCTGAAACATCCTGAAAAGTCATACGAAAGAGCACACAGGTTCTGAACTCTGATAAGCATTCCATTAATTAGAGAGCAGCATTAATGAGGTCAGCAGTTCTGGGTTAGTAATACTAGGATAAGAATGTGAAGGAGCAAAATAGGTGAGGAGCAATACTGCAAACAAAACTCAGGTTTGACAAATACAGCATTAAGCTCAAAACTATTTTAACAGGTTATCACACTGATTCTTCAGTGTAGCTTTCCCACTTTGACCATCATCACTAATATTTGAAGTCAGAGCAATCCTCAGTTCTCAATTTTCAATGTAATAAGGAGTCAGCTATTCCTTTTTTGCCTAAATAGCCATTCCACTCAAAAAAAAAGGCTAAGACATGTTGTTTGATCAGTAATTCCACACCAGTTTAATTTATTTTCATCTACTATACCTGCAAACTGAGACACGAAATTGAAAGACCTGCTACAAGAGAAGCAGCAGCAGCTAAGGCAGGTGTCCCATTTCAAACACTTTTCAATTAAAGGTACTTTAAGAGAAAAAAACTACAAAAATAACCCCAACCAACAATGCCACAGGAGACCAACAAAAAGTAGAATTTGCTCCTTCTGATAAGAGGAAATGTTCTGCAGGGAATTTATAACTTTTCTTCTATTTTGGAAGCAAAGTAGAATAACAATTACAAAAGTATTTCAAATTCAAAATATTTCCACCATTACTTGGAAAAAAAGGGGCAAGTTTCCTAGTCAAATCAAACACTTTCTTTGAGCTCACTGAATGCTGACATTGCTTGTTATAGATACCAGTCAACAGGCTGTCAGACTCTTATCAGTTCCAAATGTTTCTTGTAATTAATGAAATTAGCTAGTTTTACTTTTTTTTTTCCTACACAATAACTGCTTGTTGTCAGTATTTCTATTTTCTTTCCCTGGTACACACTGCTAATGAAAAACTCCTCACTCAAAATTCAGTTCTGCAATTCCATTTTATAACATCCCATTTCAAAGTCCACCAAGACCCTGCATTTACTTTCCCTTTTCCACCTGAGCAAAGGCAGGCTCACTCGCTTCTCTTTTTGGAACCATGATGACGATGCCAATACCTTGAGAAAAACATTTGAACCATGAGATCCTTCAGAAGTCATCCTACAACAACCTCCTAGACAAAGGATGACAGATTAAGACCAATTTGGCTTAGAGAGATTTGAATAAAATTAGTTTCACACCTTGGTCATGTGAGTACAAGAGAGTTCTCAAAGTATGTTTGACCTGTCTTGCACATGAGCCATGGATTTCTTCTTCATTCAGGTAAGAAATTCTGAAATAACAATCAATAGTACAGGTTAGACCACACACCAGAAGAACCGTAACTCAGAAAATACATGTGTTTTGCAAAACACTTCAGGGCATTCAGCCCACTCAACACTGCCAACCTGCATTTCTGGATTTAAACTAGCCCAAAGTTGCAAGAGGACATCTTAAAATTCCAAACGGAGGTACACCACATTCCTCAGAGGACACACAAAACTTCTATCGGTGAGTGTAGGTGGCAGCAAAGACAGCATTAGCATTTCTGACAAAAAGAGTGCCACCGTCACATTCACATCTGCAAAACTGAAACTTCAAAAACTACTTGAGAGGATGCAGCCTGCGCCAAGAAGTAAACAAGGAAGGAAAGGCTAGACTGATGTCTATCCACGTTCAGTACTTCATCCACCACACCCTGCTGAGAACTTGAAAATAGAAGAGCTAACTTCTAACTTCCACCATGTGGAAGTCAGACATCTCCCTCCTTCAGTACCCAGCAATTCTGACAGTAAAGACGAATCCAATCATGGAACTGCAGAGCTAAGAGAGACAGAACAGCTACTAAATTTATTAAAATACTCAAGTTACTGTTCCTTTGAAAGGGACCTGAGAAAAAAACTTAAATGTTCCATCTTCAAACACACTTCATTATCCTTTTGATGGACACACAAGTTGTCTCCCATTAGATTGTTTCAGTCAATTTACAAAGCTTCTCATTCATGACATTTAATGTAATAAACAGTAAAATTTCAGTGCTAAAATATGGATTACAGCCATGCACTAAAACATGCCATGGACTTAGCTACAATGTTATAAACACCTCAAACAATAAACATTCCAAAGACTTGGAAGCTCTTGAGAAGGAAGCTACATAGCAAGCTGTCCAGCGTTCAATGGTCTGTTTACAATAACTGATTTTCCTTTTTGTTTAAAGCTCGGATCTCTACCAGAACACCCAGGAAGACTAGTACCACCCCAGAGAATGCCAGGTTTTCAGGGGGATGAAAAGAAGCACCTTTTTTTTTTTTTTGGGGGGGGAGGGGGCAGGGGGGAAGGGGGAAGGCAGGAGAGGTTGTTGGTTGGTTTGATTTTCTCCAACATGTATTTTAAGGAGTTTCATCATGTTGTTGGGCAAACATTTCTGCAGCTCTCTTTTGCCTTTCATTGTCCTGGTTCTCAAGTATCCTTTCCCTGTATGTTCTACCACATCAGCAGCAAATCCATTAACATTTCTTGGGTTACCTTACGTGTCAGTTTCTCTGCAGACACTGAAGCAGCATTTCTCAAGGGCATTCCTCCAAAAATGTAGGTAAAAGGATTAGATTTACACCAGAAGAATTAGAACTATTTACAAGTTCCTTCTTTTTAAATGTAATGGGCACTATAAAAAGTATTAGCTTGCCTTCCAGAGAGTTCTTTTTCAGAATAGCATATCTGCTGTGGACCCAGAAAGAAGCTCCAAAACAGCAAAACATGAGTGCTGGGATGATAGTCCATTACACACTTAAAACTTTCAGAACCATATTTTTACCTCAACGTAATAAAACAGCAAAGTGCAGGAGGTCTGCAAATACATTCTGCTCTTACTCCCTTATATAATTGCACAGGGTCTTTAAAGAAAACATATTCAAACTCAACTACTTGTTGCTGAGCATTCAGAGGATACATAAGTAATGTATTAATGTCTTCAGCTACATACAATGAATAAATAAAGTTCTACCAAATGGCCAACTTCTATTTCAGTCTGATTTTGCTAGACAATACTCTCTGAAAATGTATTTGAAGTCTAAAAGAAATTGAGAAGTATCTCAAAAAAAAAAAATGACAACACAGTATGACAGGAAGGAAAAAATACCAAAACTCATCTAAATGTTTAGGACTTGCATCATTCAGGGAGGTGGCACTCCTGAGCCAAAACAAGTCCGGAGCACTGCAGACTCGCACCACACTGCATATCTAAAAAACTCACATTGATAGATGCTGACAAAGAAAGTTTCCAAAGCAGAATAGGATGCTGCTCATTCAGGGCCATAAAGCAGCTTTGCCAGTAGAGAACTTCCACCAGCTCTGTGCCTCCATTGGAATGCTCTGTTGATCTATCTTTTGCAAAGGCTTGTCAAGTGTAAAACAAGCCTGGGCTTTTGAATCACAAAGCAAAACTGAATTTAAAGTAACAAAAAAAAGAACTCTGAAGTTTTAAAAATTACATTGCAGTCAGTGCCAGCAACCATACAAGTCAATTTGTTTGGCAGATAAATTTGCTTCAACTCTGAAAAAGGCAAGTTTATGAAAGGCCACCTCAGCTAGACTGGACATGATTTTAATAACGAAGTCAGACAGAAAGTGGAAACCACATGAGAAGAAGTATCAAATCCTCTAGTTTCTCATCTAAGATCTGCATTCCTTGTCATCATGTAAGAATTATTAAGCAAAACAGACTGCTCCAGATACTAGTATTTAACACTAGAAAAATTATTGCAGTAGCACGAGAGACAGAGTCAGAATTTTGAACCATTACACTACAGGAAAATTTAGTCTTGCCTAGAGGCTTTTGTACACTATTTAATTGGGATTGACATTTGTGTTTAAAAAGAGACGGTGGAATAAACGAAGAAAATGTAAGCTTAATAAATAAAATATGATGTGTATTTTTATTGTATTTGTAAGCCTAAAATATTCTCTAATACAAAAAAAAAATTCAGAAAAAATATTCAAGTGTTGACATTTTCAGCAATGTGCTCTTAAAACAAAGCATCAAGTTACTTTATAGAAAGCTTACAGTTCACAATGCACCCTGGCACTTTTTTAAACATATGGAGCAGTATTTTCCTAAGTACATGCAGAGATAAGCATGCCATTCCAGCCACAGCAGCTGCTTTGATTCATGTTTATGAAATGCTTAAAATTCTTGGAATATACATGCACACTGCAAAAAGAAGATACAGTGACACCATGAATCTCCAGTCACTACTAGCCTTCTGTCTATGCTGTTACTGAACATGAAGAGGCAACAGCACAGGCTTGGTGGAGACGAATTTTTTTTAAGAAACAGCTGAGTACAGAACCTGTTACTAGTGCACAGTGAGCCTCTCTGCACCCATCTGCTGCATCATCGTTAACCATGCTAGTTACCATGCACTAACACAAGCACCCAGAAGCGTTTCAGGCACACCTTTCCACTGCTGTGCTGACTGATACACTTCAAAATAAGCCCTGTACAATTTATAAGCACCAAAATATATTCATGGCTAAATTTGTAAAATAAAGTAGTTGTGGCATAAATTTCTATCCTGAGTTCTAACACTTAAATAACAAATAAGTCACTATAGGATGATAAGCTGTTAGGGACTTCATGAGGGGCTGTCACTGCACAGATTTCCCTATGGAGATGCAAGTGAAATGAGACAGAATATTCAAATTACCTCCTATTGAAAAAGTTCCACCTTACAAATGACTAGCTTCACATTATCCAAAGATGATGTAGGAGTACTTGGTAAGTATGTATGTGAGGATGTCTCTATTTAGGATATTACAAAATGCCAGATTTAGGGAGTGGCTGATGACTACAGAATATACTGGTTCAGGATATGGTTATGAATTTATAGATGTTTTGATGGCTGAGGGTTGGGTTTTTAAACTATTATTTTTATATTAGAAGGCAACTATCAAAAATAAAGGCCAGAATTACAGATGATAACACTAACTAAGCACAACATTGTCAGAAAGCCACTCACTCACTTTTCACCCAAAATGAGAAATTACATAAAGGGACACTCTCCTCTGGCATTGAAAACAGCCTGTGCAACTCCTGCTCCTCATCAACATGGATATCTTGAGCTCAAGTCATTCATTTTC
The DNA here is from genome assembly GCA_027886175.1 of Phylloscopus collybita. Classification (NCBI taxonomy): domain Eukaryota; kingdom Metazoa; phylum Chordata; class Aves; order Passeriformes; family Phylloscopidae; genus Phylloscopus; species Phylloscopus collybita. The sequence continues at coordinate 90,754,430 of JAJNNQ010000075.1, forward strand.
AACTCCTGTCAGCAATGCAATTTTCTGGTTGACGTTCATATCCTAAGAAAACTTACCGAGCTCTTCTATCACCCCCCAGCAAACACCCATCTCAAGCTTCACACACAGATGAACCACAAAGACACACATGATCACCCCAAGACCCATCAAACCTCAAACTCTAATGACCAATTTCATACCAACATACAAAGTCCAGTACTGGCTAGACAAACTTATGGCCCTGGTACTGCCTCTTGTAACACACAGAGCAACATTACTTCCAGGCAAGGACACAACTTTGGGTCAACTTGGTGCTTTGGGTCAGAAGTGAACTCAAGAGTTGAGTCCTGTGGTGCACATCATTGCACAGCAGGGGCCTTTTTGTTGTGGGCTGCACTCCCTGTCTCCAGCCAACACTTTCACATTTCCTTAAAGAGCCTTCTCCTCTCACTCTGCCATCAGCAATAGAAATTCTCCCAAAATATCAAACCAGAGAAATTACTCAGTTAAGCAAGAGCATCTGCACAGCACTGCTGCAGCACTTGGCATCTCGCTAGAGCAGGCAGTAATTGTTTCCATTAATAGATTCAAACCATGCCCAGGGCAGGCCAAATAAGCAAAGGCACTGCACTACTTTCCCATCATTAAGGACAGTCTGTCCGTGCAGGAGACACTAGCACCGCAGCCAGAGCCACCACTACTCAGTCTGCACCAGAGGAACGCAGGAGCTCAAATCTGATAAAGTCTCAAACACAAAAGCAACAAGTGCATTCGTCAATTTAAAGATTTAGCTCTAATCTTATTACTAGAAGTACCACCATGTTGAATGCCTGAACAGCAGCTGCCTGCCTGCACATGCTGCCCTGCAGGCCTGATCAGACTGAGAAGGGATTCGCTTTGTCCCTGAAACTTTGTGCCAAGATTCACACCCCAGCTCTGCTCGGCACACAGACCTGCACGCAAGGGCAGCTGGTGTGCACTGCTGCCCCCTGAGCTCCGGTTCTGCAGCACCAGCACTTCTTAGGCACTTCCTAAAGTATCTTGAATCTAACTCACACCTGGGTCACAACATATTTACAAGCATCATTTAACTCTAAGTTTTTTAACTATTAAAGTACAGTGAATTAGAAGTCTGGCCTCTTACCACATCCACATTTAATGAACCTACTAGATGCACAACAGAGCAGAGAATCTTGTTTTCAAAACAAGACAACTGTCTCTATTTACACTAAGGGGGTAAGGAGATGAAAATAAAATTTTTCCTTTAGTTCTGACATCCCCCAAAAAGGACAAAAAAAATCCCTCCATTTTAAGAGAGCTGCAATTTTTTTAAAATTCATAATTCATTTCAATTCAAGGTATATTGATAGTAATCCAGAGCTCAAATCCAGCCCCTGGCTGCAGAAAATAACATATGCATCCATAACTCTACCTTTTAAACACAGAAGCTAACCATGTCTATAGGCCTACTGATCTTTTTGCACATATTTTCCTGTCCCACAACTTAGGTACTTCCAACACAGCAAAAGAGAAAAATTGGACAGGTTTAAAGCTGCACCTCATTCGACTGTGCTGTACTCAGAAATATTTGAATGTAACACTCAGTAGTCCAAAAACACAGAATGACTACAAAGTAACAATTGCCTAAACATGGTCATTCTAAGAACAGTTTTCCTTCTCCTCAAATGCTTTATCTATTTTTATTCTGAAATTTTGCCAGCGAAGTACTACAGGCTGCTTACCCACAATCCCAACAGCTTCCAACAGTAGTCTCCTCTAGCAATCACATTCAAAGAGCAAATCACAATGTCCTACCAGCAGTCTGGATTTTATAAACATGGTAAAATGGATGTTGCATTTACAGTTCAGGTCACCTCATGAAGAACCAAGAGCCGTATCACATAGTATTTTGGACTACAAGTTTGTGCCTCATTGTGTTCCAAATTACATGGAATTTTAGAAGAGAAGCTTCAAGGAACTGCATCTAGTGATACATCTGAGACATGAATGGATTAAAGCAATGCCGAAATACGTCCCAAAATGACTTTTTCCAACCACACATTTCATAATTCACATCCATCTCCTCTGCCAAGGTTCAAACCTAACAGCTAACATCCTGAACACTGATGTCTAACAGGAAAGTTAGACAGGTCAAAGTCAGATTACTTTTACAACTTCCTGCAAAGATAAAAGTTGCTGCCTTCTGCTGTTTTATGATCCACCTCCAACAGGTAATAATTTGAAGTTCACACATAAAACACGTGATCTGGTCAGTCTTCCTTCAGATACAGAACTAACTAGCAGCTGGCCTATTTCAGCTTCCAGAAGTATCAGTTTGAAAAAGTTACCATGATCATGAAGGCCTCCAACAGCACACTTCTCTCATCTCTGATGCTACTCAAAGCAACATATCAAAAACTATGAAGTACTGCAAACACCATGGGAAGGATGATGTACTAAAGATCATCCAAAATTATGTTTTCTCCAAAGCAAAAGGAGCAACAGCTGTTTTCTGGAAACAAGAGTTTTAGGACAAGCTGCCTAAGGATGAAATCTGTGCTTCAGATATTAATCTTTGAAAGTATTATGACCTACAAAAACTAGATAGACACACACATCTGTTCCCAGCTATTTATTTTATTAAAGAGCTTAAACCTATTTAAAAAAAAAAAAAAAAAAAAAAAAAAAGAAGCAGAAAGCCCCCATATATTCTGGAATCTTTACTCATTTAGTACTATAAGAAGAGGGTTTTTTTAAGTAGAATTGGGCTTTGGTGCTACTCGTCTTATCAAAATGAGGATGGAAGAGGACAGAACAAACAAGTCATAACATGTTGTGGGGTTTTTTAAGAGTTGAAACAGGCAAGAAAGATACTTTTGGAAAAAAGTGAGACTTTGAGTTCAGTCCTACAATCTAAGGACTTCTTTCTTATTTTCTGCTCTGAGATTTCTAGTAAGGCAAAGTTTGCAACAGGCTACTGTGCTCTCATGGAATGAATTGCCCAATAAATGAATCTGTGTTTCAGTTGAAACTACAGATGAAACAGCATTTCAGTTCTACTGTCTCCATGGTTCTTGTTTATTTCTCTCAAGACAAATATTTTGCTTACTAAAGGAAAAATCATGTCACGAAGAACTGTTATCTGGGAGCTAAAATAAAACATTGCAGATCCTATGCGTTAAAAAGTGTAGCTGAAAGGAAAGGAAGGAAAGAAGGAAAGCATATTTTAACAATCAGAAACAGAGGGGGAACCAACCCAGCAACACCTCATTTGTCCTACTGAAAAATAACATTCATAATGTAAAGTCAAATCTTTAGTAGACATAAGAGATGTGAAATTTCCATTGTAAAAAATTACTCAATCATCTTGCAGGATTGTCTGTGACTCCATACTCTAATTATCTCATAGTTGCATTTTAATACTGCACCTTGTTGCCAACAACCAAATACAAACATTTATAGCAGGACAGCAGGATGTATTCAATTGGCTTTGAAATGTAAGGTTTCTAAAAGACCGTAAGTTAGAGTAAGTTTGGTTTTTTTCCTGTGAAGAGAGTACTTTGAGAAAGGAAATTCATGTTCCCAGGTAAAGACGGGGAAAAAAAAAAATCAGAGTTCCCAGAAACTTTCTTCTTGGGAAGAAATGGAAATCTATATTGGTTTGAGAAGGAAATGGCTGAGAGACATGAGAGGTAACTAAAAGAACACACAAACATACTTCAGCACATATAAAGGATACTGCTACCGTTAAAAGCAAAACATGGGTTAAAGGCACGAAGTCCAACAACAAACTTCTAAAAACTTTGCCAGCACCAGAGATTATACCTGATAGCAGCTAATGAAAAACGTTCCTTTTTGAACTCTGTCTCCTATTATTTCAGTTGATTAAAGATTTTCCTGTGCTTTTCAGACTCGGGACTGTTCAGTTTTACTATGTTCTGGTTTTCCTCCTTCATTAGTTTAGAACACTAGAAGTCATGTGCCTGTGGGCAACAGCAGGCCTGCTGCTTATAAAAAGACAGAACACTCGCATTTAATAACAATTACTATTTTGTAGCTGTGTGAGGTGTGAGTGCTGTGTGGTCTAGCAGTTAGAAGATGCAGTCAGAATCCTATTCTAATGTATGGTTATAACTTTACCTCTAATACAATAATGGAAGTTGGACAAATGACAGCACTGTCTGGGATTTTAGGCCTTTTACATCACCTGTAAAACTAGCATTACTTGCCCATCTAAAATCCTTCAGAACTATCCTTAATAATGCCTAGAAACAAATTAAAATAATGCAACTGAATTTAGATTTAATTCAAAAACTCTGTACAGCATAGGCAAAGCTCGTAAAATCTGATTTTCCTAACCTTGGATGTTCTTCCAAGAGCAAATTTTATAATTTTATAGTTATTTAAGAGTCACCTAATTTTACTTTAGAAAATTCTATCAGTACATTTTAAATTATAACTGAGAGAACAAAGCAAATAAAGGCATGGTCCGGAATTCTACTCAGTACACCCTATAGTCTCTTGGCTTCAGCTGAATTAAAAAAACCAGCCCTGGAAACCAACTTTGCTTTAGAAAGCTACTTATTCTTATTCCAAAATGCAGCACAAACTTGTACTTCCATTCAGCTAGAAAAGGGAAATTTCCATATAAAAAGGTAAAACGCAAAAAGGGAAAGGTAAGACTAAACAGCATATTAAAATAATGCATAGACTAGAGAAAGACCAATTAATCACCCTAACAAATTAAATCATTTTTGCAGTAACATGGTTGTTCTGAAAGAAAAATCCAGTTAAGCTATATGAAAACAAGCTACACAAAGAAAACCAAAAATCCGTTTGACATCTCTAACCCTGCCAAGGCATCAATCCAAGTACAAGCAGCAACTACTCAGCAATTCAGAGCCAGTTTATACAGACATTTCATGGTGGGTACACACAGAAGAACAGAATCCATTTCTCATCATGAGAAATTAAACTATTTATATTGAGTAAAAAATATAAATCAGCAGTTTAGCACTGAAGGAAACGTAAGGATGTTCACGAGGCGCTAGAAAGCCCATTAGGCATCTTGACAGATTACACACCACGTCTGCCATTAAGCAGGCACCCAAACTATCTGTTTGCACTAATGAGAGTTACTTCTGATCAGTATTTCTGACTGTTCTTTCCAATAACACATCTGGCAGTTGTTTCAAACACACAAGTTAGCAGCCAGCCAAATTCCAGCCTCACATTGTGCTGCAAGCAGGACAGCTATCCCTTGCCAGCACAGCTGCCGACGGTGAGGTCGCACACAAGCGTCACAGCTCACCCATAAGGCTCTTGACATAGAAACAGAAGCCAGTTCCCAACCAAGAGAATTTATATATTTTACAGATATTAAAACCTGATAGACACAAGACACACAAGCTCTCAAAAGACAGTCACTGCATAGTCTCACTAAATACCTGTGGGCCAATGTGCAAAGTCCTCACATTACCAGGTCTTCGTTAAACTACCTGGCCCTTAGTCTCTCAAGTCTATTGAAATAGTGATTTTTAAATCGTCTGGTTTTGCTTTATGAACTCTATGTATATTTTATGTTTCATACCTGTCAATTCCACTCACTTTGAGGAGTTTGTTATTTTTATTACAGTAGTGTTGTGATGGAAGCTATATACACGCTTCAATAAACTCCTGTTTATTGAAAAAAAAACCCCATACATTCTAAAACAAAATAGTTTTTAAAAACCCCCAAGATTTCCATTTCACAGATGAACTGCTAAGAGCAAGAGAGGCAGCACAACTTATAAAAGATCACACAAAGATCTTTGAAAGAAGCAGGAAACAAGCACAGATCTTTCAAGATGCAGGCCAGCACTTTAGCCACAACAATGGTTCTGAAGACAATGCAAGTTGGATCTAAAATAAACTGGTGCGATTACAGCTATATTCTAGTATGTGGGTTAATGTGAGAAGCACCTTCACACTTTGGACATGTGAGAATATTCTTTTTTTTTTTTTTTTTTTTTTGCAAAGGCAGAGTGTCATGCTTTTATAGCTTTCTAGCAGAAAAAGTCGAGACCTTTTCTATTCTTACTACATTTGCTCCATAACTATTATGAACTGAACAAAAATATTTTAAAAAAGGCTGAAACAGTAGAAAGGTGTTAGGTTGAAAATATCCATATCCATTCAAATGACTTCTCATTCCTTGGCATTAAATGCATTTAACACATCCATTGAACTTGAGCAGTCAACAGGTAACCAAGCAGATAAGAATACAACATAACTGAACACAAGAGCATACAACGTAACTATTCCCCTTGCACCTCCCTGTCTTTCCCCACACTCCCTCAAAGGAAAGAAATCTTTTCCTGTTCTGATCTATTTTTACAGTCTAGTGCATTGGTATTTTGGATTTTTTCCAAGGGTATTCTTTACTGGGGCATCACAACTAAATACCAGATTTCAAAATTATTTTAGCATATTCTCATAGGCTACTTCACAGAACAACACTGAATTAATAAAGGATCTAGCAATTACAGCCTTTTCAAATGCAAATAGGTTAAAACCTAGTAAACAAAGTTATATAAAAAAAAACACATCAGTAGCATAAAAATCAGATTCTGCTTCTTGCTCCCCCACAGGTTACACCAAGTTGTTAACAGCCTACACTCAAGGGAAATTTCTGAAAACGGCACACACAGTCTAAGTCCTTACCTACTCAACAGTTTATTTTTTGAGCAGTCAATCAAGAATCAACTTCTAAACCAGGGAGACTAACAGGGATCTTCTGTCTCCACACTGGGTACCTCCGATAGTACACTTCCCCCAGGAAGCCAGGTAAAAACCTACCCTTACTTCCCCATGGATGCAAGCCCAACGCAGCAGCCCCGGTCAGCGCTCGCCTCTCGCCATCTCCCTCCCGCCGCAGCCCCGAAAAGCATCGAGCGACACCCTGGGGACCCCGCTGCTGCCCTGACAAAGCCAAGCGAGGCGTCTGCGAGGGCGAGGCGGAGGAGCCGGGGCTGGGCTTTCACTCGGGGCACGGCGACTCGGGGTTTTACCTTTCTCCCTGCTTGGCGTTGGAAGGCGGCGGGTGAAGCACAGTCTGGTTCCCTTCCATCTCCACGATGCACTTGGTATTCAGGTCCAGCTCTGCAAGGCGACACGGCGGGAGGCTGTAGCCAGGGCGAGCGAGCGCACCCCCCTTCTCCCGGCACACCGGTGCAGCTCGGCCCCCGCCGGCTCCCCCGGGAGCGAGGGGCTGGGGCGGCGGGGGGCGGACGAGGGGGCTCGTCCTCCCCGCCAGCCCGGGCAGAACGCCGGGGGACGCCGCGCTCCGGTGCTGCCCCCGCCCCGAGGTGCCCCCAGACCCCGGTTACCTCTCCTGTTCATGGGCCGGACCCTGACGGCAACTTTCACCTTGGTGTCCGACATCTTCCCCGCTCCCGGGAGCGGCGGGCGGGCGGCCCCGCTCAGCGCCGGCGGCGGCAGCGACACGGCGGAGCGCCAGCGTCCATGCCGGGCCGGGCGCGAGGGCGGAGGGCCGGGGCAGGCGGGGAAGGCGACAGAGGGAGGGAGGGAGGGAGGGATGGAAGGAGAGGAGGAGGAGGGTCCGGCGCCGGGGAGGGCGGTGGTGGCGCAGCCCCAGCCGCCTCCTTGCTCAGCCGCGGTCCGCGCCGGCGCTGGCTGCCGACGGGCTCGCTTGCAGAACCGCTGCTGCCGCCGCCTCCCTGCCAATCCCCACCGCCATCTTCCGCCGCCTCCTCCTCCCGCCGCGCCGCCGCGAGTGCGGGCGCCCAGGCAGGCGGCGAGAGGGCGGGGAAAGGCGGCGGCGCCGGAGAGCGACGGAAATACCCGAGCGCCTTCGGCACGGAGGCGTGGGGAGACTCCCTCGCCCCCCGCCCCATCCTCGGCCAGCCGCCGCTTCCATGGAGCAGGCGCGGAGGGATGCGCGCTGCGCGGGAAGGCGGCACTGGCGCGAGCGGGGATGTTGCGGGAGCGGGATCCACCCGCGGGCCCTGCCCGACAGGCACCGTCCTGCCTTGTGCGGGTGGGTGTTCGCCGCCGCCGCAGAGACACCGGCTTGCCCGACTGTCCATCAAGTTTCCTTGGGGCAAGGAAAGGAAAAGCCACAAACAGTGAAAAAAAAAAAAAAAACCAAAACAAACAAACAAACAAAAAACCACAAAAAAACAAAAACCAACAAAACAAAACAAAAACACCAGTTATGGCGTCAGGGGATGTTTTTTTGACAAAACATGCACAACTCAGGATGACCTGGGTGCAACGTGCGTGGAGGCCTGGACGTGGTGCAGCACTTCGAGGTGATGGAGGGAGGAGGAGCCCTGCACATCACCTACTTGGCTGTGAAGGGCTAAAGCGCCGGGGCCACTCAGCTGTCCTGGTGTTCCAGGCAGCGATGGGCCATCACTGACGAGAGCCAGCCCAAACGCTGCAGGACAGGGTGGTGCACAGGGTAGTGGCCAGTTCGGTATCGGGGGAAAGCGTTACCAGCAACCGAGAGCTCCGAGGGTGGCTGAGCTTCCAGTGGGCAAGCCAAGCAAGATTTTTAGTTAAAAATGCAATAGGCCTCTTTTCAAAGTGTCCTGTTAAAACATTTTCTCCCCAGAAGTGCTTCCTTAGCTTCAGTAAAATATCTTCCAAAGAATCAATCTTATTATCAATGCAGCTAAGTGGCAGGAATCCCAGTGCAAAACAGCCATGTCTGTAACATTTTATTTATGGAAGACAGGCTCAAACCAAAATGAGGTTATTCTGTCTACTCTGGGGCTAAACCACTGTAGGGAGAATGGGCTAAACAACCGGTGATGAATAGATAGCTGCACTATCTGTTTGAAAGAGCAGACCTTTCAAACAAAGGTGGAAACAATGGAGGCAGGCTTAGAAGATCAACCTCTTCCTGGCTGCCAGCACACCAACCAGAAGGGCCCTGCAAAGCGACTGAGAGGAATGTTTCTGGAGGAGGTCTGGCTGTCCCAAATGGTCACAACTCACAGGAATGCTGAAAAGGAAAAGAGACATGCACTTAGCACAGCAAAAGACAAAGGTTACCAAATAGAGCTGGGCATCTGGAGAACGTCAGCAGAAGTAGCTGGTGCACATGGACTTCTTGCCTGTAGAAGCAGGCATAAGGAATGAAGTTCATTATGAAATGCATCATAAGCATGTGGCCCAACGAGTAAAGAAAAGGAGTGATGTTGACATGAGACATCCTATTTACTGCTGTAGACTGTAAGAACCCAGATCAAAGTAAGCACTGGCTCAAGACAAGGCATGAGGTCTGAAATGGCTGTGCAAAAAGGGAGTTGTTCTGTGAAATTTGGACACTGCTGGGAAAGAGGAGACAGCCAACAGATGGAAGGGAAAATACTCCCTTCCGCCTCAGTTTTCCACTTCTTAGTGGAAAAACTACATCATTGCAAGATTACATAAAAACAATTACATTAGCTGAAGAGAAGTTCAGCGTCTCTTCTAAAGGGAGTCTATGAGATTGACTACGATTTTGGCTGTGGGAAGAGTCTTGGGAAGAAATTTTTGTGAATGTCTGGTACAGGCTTGTGAATTATATTCCACCATTTGCAGGTACAGAAAGCCATGCAAAACTGTTTGAAAAGGCAGATGCAACCTAGATGCAATTTGAACTGTAACTGTTCACTTCTTGTTAAATTCTGGCTTATTCTAGTGTTAGGTAGTTGAGAAACGGATTTTTACTCTTTCATTCACATCAATGTACCCTGAGAAACAGCTGCCAAAAATACTGTCTTGGTTTTGTCAGGTTTTTCTGCCCGCTCGAGCAAGGGCTTTTGGCAACATTTATACTATGACCTGAACACACCTATTGGGCAGCATGTTTATAGTAGAATGTATTTCTGGTCTCCCCTAAACTTTTGCCATTAGGGCAGAATAGGAAGAGGATCATGTTTTAGAGGCCCCATGAGATCATTAGGTAGATCAAAGAACAATCTGTGAATTCAGGCTGATGAGATGTTTCTCTTCTGGCATTGTATCTCCCCATTGAACACCATATGCAACCCTTTACATCTCTGTCTTTGCTCCCGGTAGCAACTGAGGGTGAATGTCTCTCACCTGTCAGAATTTGTTAGCTTGATCAGTTTACATGCCTCGTGGGAACTGGCAAGGGATACTGATGGGTCGCTAACCCGTTGGAATTAGCTGCCAGCTATCCCAGACATGCTGATGGATGGATGGGAGATACCGGATAAGAAATAACAGCTTACTGCTTCAGCAATGAGAAAAGATGAGAGCTGAAGAAAGTGAAGACTGATGGTAGGTGAAGGGAACTCAGATGGAAATATGGAGATAAAATCATCTGGGGCCGTCCTCTGATTTCCCTTTCCGCTCCCTGTTTTCCTCCACCCTCTATTTTATTCTGACTGTACTACTGCAGTCAACAGGAATTTTGGTGCTTTAATAGGGTCAGGATTTAATCTTTGTCTGTCTCTTGTTTTCCATCCGTTTCCTTCTTCTTCCTTGCCTTGAGGCATTTCTGTACATTTGCCCATTGAGGCACAGTTCAGCAAAGAGCATTAAAAAACATTGCTCCTTCCTTTGGTTTGGTAGGAAGTTCCAAATTCTCCTTATCTTCCCAAGGCATAACACAGGTAATGGGATTTGATGGGATTTGCCCGTGTCTTCCCACATATCCTGAGCAGGAGGATCAATTGCTCTGCTTCATGACATGGAAATGGGGGAGTGATGCTGTGCATCCAGGTTGGTGCCTGAAGCCCTGATGGTGTTCCAGTGACCTCCTTTCTTCAGCAAAGGGCAAGGAGAAATGTCACAGAGCCTGCCAAGAATATCCATCTTGTCAGCAGCATCCCCAGCACATACCTTACTGTGCCTGACTGATGCATGCTGTCACTGGTACATTTAACTTCATCTTGTGTCACAGGAGCCAGAGAGGAGGAGCTGGCAGTGGTGAGAGCATGGGAAAGCAGTGCTATTCTTTTGGTGTTGAAAGTGATGAAAGAAAGACAAAGTGTTTAATTCTATAGCACCTGAAATCCAAGAGATGCTTACAATTAAGGTTTTTACTACTAAATTTAACCCGAGGAGTGTATTTTCTAAGACTGGCCCAAATAAGAGTTTTGTGTTTCCAAAATTTTACCAAGTATTTTTAAAATTTGAATTAACTGAGAAAAAAAACCTCTATTTTGAACCCAAACACATTACAAGATCATCCAGTCAGAAATAGGTAATGTGAACAAACACTGTATTGTAAAACCGACAGATATTTTTAAGGTTAATAAACTAATACATTACACTTAAGTTAGGAAAAAAGCAGGAAGAAACCATAGCTCTAAAGAAATAATTGATAAATCGCTCACTTTTTATGTTGTTGAAAAAGAAGAACGGCTAATTCATGCATTTTTTAAAAATATCATTTAGCACACAGGAAGGAGGCATGGTCATTATGGAAGGGAGAAATATTTCACATTGGAGGGGTGAGGTGAAATATGACTATATTTGTGACAGGACACAAATGAGTGTCCTGTTATGCAGACAAACTTGAATTTTTCATTAATTAAGATGCATTTAGTGAGCACCTGGGGAAGGAAATGTCTACCCATAACTGCACACCAGGAACCAAATTTCTATCACACATCACTAGGTTTTGCAAGTAACCCTGCTGGACTGATGCACTCAATTTACAAAGGAGTGTGAGGGCAGGAATTTAGCAGTGACCTGTCCGAGGGCACTTTTCAGGCTGCTTTTCCACTTCCTTCTTGCTCCAAATTCAGGCTGGATGTTAGTCAGGCTGGATGGTTGCCACCTCTGTCTTATCAAAGATCTGTTTTGACTGTCTCTAAAGCTGTGCAGGAGGCATGAAAATTGTCCTCTATATCCATATTTATGGCAACACTCTGGGCCCAGAAAGGGGCTGCAGTGACAAATGCTCTTCTGACACTCAGAAAAAAAATGAAGCAGTTTGAACTGCCAGCATTAAGAACAAATGCAGAAGGTATGCATCTAAACATCACCCTGCCTGACAGGTGCTGCTCAAAGCTACACAAAGTAGATAGCTTTCAAGAGGCACTCTAGTTTAAACCTACCTCAGCTCTGAACAGAGTTGACTTTCTGTGATGAATAGACTAAATCTGTTCTTACAGGCTAATTTGCAAATGTTTTGAATTACCTGATTGGTCTTACCTCACTGGGGTGATGACCTCTGCTAGACCCTGCCTACCCTGGCTGCTCCACAGTAGATCTCACACTGGGCTAAGAGGTGAATTACAACAAATGAATGTCCCCAAGACAGCCACAGTCACATCTTCATCAAGCTGAAACATTCCTTGCTGTGGGGGGAAAAAATATCGCATACAATTTCACTGATAAAAACAGATGTTTTCTCCCTGCCTGTGATATAATATTGCAATAGGCTTTTATAAACTTCATCCCAAGATCAGTGCAGTAAATGAAACTAACCCACCTGTAAGAGAAGCTGCTCAGTTTTAGCTACCGATAGCTCCATGACCATTCTGCAAAGGACAATCTCTGCTCCACTCACTGAAGAAGAGGGGGCAGAGACCTCTGTTCCCCATCCCCTATGACTTAGAACAGAGAAATAGTTTCAAATTACTGTGGGAACTTTAATGGTCATTACTACCTACAGATGAGAAGTCCTATTAATAGAAAGAAATGAGATTAGAAACAGAGTAATGTAGCTATAGCAAAGAAACTGATGGGAAGTTAAAAAGGGGGGAAAGGTAGCAAGGAAACTGATAGGAAGTAAAGAAAATTTCTTTATATTGCTCAGACACATTTCCCTGCACTCCAAAAGTGTGACTAAATCTTTTACTGAATCCAAACTGAACCTTACTGTCTTGGGAGGGATTTGGTTATGGCAGGGAATTTAACATCCCTGCAATTGTAACCTCAGATATGAGCAACTATTGTGTCTTCTCTGACAGCTAGTCGTTTTCTATGTAGCTCACATTGCTTAATTGTCTAGGAAAGAAATGGTGGCTTTATTTACATTTTTGTTGCTATTGATGGTAATTATCTGTATGCCATCCCTTTTTCTCTTCAGGGAACACTGCACCCCCAACTCAAATACCTTCCTAAATTCGTTTATATCAGGGAGAGCAGGGCTCTGGGTCTTCATTCTGGGCTCAACCAAGTAATACCTGAATGAAAACCCATGTAGTTCAGTTATCACTTCAGTTATTTCCTACAGTGAAAGAAGAGGTACAGATGACGTGGTAAAATGCATGGCTGAGATTCCACCTCAAAAACGCAGCATTTAGGAAGAGGAGTTTAGAACAGAACCGACCCATTAAAGGGTTACTGGGAGAACTCTAGAACGGTGAACATTATCAAAGAAGAGCAGACTAAAAAAGTTCAGTTTGTTTAGTCTAGCAAAATAAAGACTGAGAAGGGATATGGCTGTTTATGCTTGCTTTCAGGCCAGTCAAAAGCATGGTGTTACTGAAGTTCCAGGAAAAACACTAGGACAAGAACAAATGGGTGTAAACTCTCTTTTATACAGACCTTTTATTTTGGGTTGCATTAGGAGGAGCACTGCCAACAGTCCAGTGACGTGATCCTACCCTGTTGAGGCCACACCTGGAATGCTGTGTCCAGTTTAGGGCTCCCCAGTACAAAAGGGACATCAGTGTAATGGAGACAGTCCAGTGAAGGGGCACAAAGATGATTAAAGGTCTGGAGCATCTCCTAAGAAGAAGGGCTGAGACAACGAGGGCCATTTAGCATGGAGAAGACTCAAAGGGAGGAATCTTATCAATGTGTAGATACATCTGAAGGGGCAGTGCAAAGAAGAGGGAGCCAGGATCTGTTCGTTGGTGCCCAGTGACAGGCCAGGAGGCAATGGGCACGCACTGAAACACGGGAAGTTCCCTCTGAACACTGGAAAACACTTCTTCGCTGTGAAGGTGACTGACTACTGGCACAGGTTGCCCACAGAGTTTATAGAAGCTTCCTCCTTAGAGATACTCAAAAGCCATCTAGACATGGTCCTGTGCAACCAGATGGTCCTGCTTGGGAAGGGGAGTTGGACTAGATAGGCTCCAAAGGTCCCTGCCAAGGACACCTCAGTCCTTCTGTGTTTCTGTCTCAGGCTGGAAATGAATTGACTTCTACTTCCAGAGGAATGAATGGCTTCTTACACAGAAGACCAGAGGACTAAACTAAGTTAATTTTAAGAGTGAATTTGATTGAGTTAGGTGACATGATGGCAGTATCCTTCCCTGCTGACCCTACCAGACATGTGCCACTATACAGTCTTCAAACGCCATGGTGATGATAATATTTTATGGTAGTGGAAAGGGAAGAGAAAGGAAACAGTTTTGTACTCTTAAAAACTAGGATCACAAGGTCCCAAAGGAACTGACATCACATCACCTATCTGTGGTTAATATAACTCTTAAGTTATGAAAAGGGATTTATGTTAAATTAATAGAGATTTTCTCTTTTTTTTTTTTTTTTTTTTTTTTTTTTTTTTTGTTGTTGTTGTTTTTTGGTTTTTTTGTTTGTTTGTTTTTTCTTTCAGTTTTCCACTATATATTAGTAGAAATCAGATGCTTTGCCTAAGAAAAAAACAAAGTGCCACAGCTGGTAAAGTTATTTACAATTTAAATCAGGCAGGCCCCAGTGAATTGAAGGAAAGGACAACCCTGCCATTATTCCCCCTACCCAGAAAGCTCTTGCCAGTCTTCATCTTTATGATTAGGAATGTCTGGTATGCAAGCATCACTCCAGCATATCCATGCAGTTCTCTTGTGACTGGAAGTCCCAAACTGAGATTAAGGGCACTTGTGCACAGGGAGTTGGCTCACAAACATTGTTCAGAGCATAACTAATTATTATGCATTTACTCAGTGCAGGTGTGTGCCTTTCCACAGGTAGGAAAAGTGAGTCTGCAGCCTTCAAGTGTCTTCAGTTAGCAAACAGATACTACATGAAGTCTGTCAAACACACAGCAGTGCTCAGACTCTGTCTTCGGAGGTGAGCCTTATGCCCAGTAGGGATGAAAGCTGTAAATATAAACAGCCTGATTAGTGGCAGCAGCCTCCTGGAACAAAAGAGCAGCTTTCCTGTTAACCCTTCTGCACATAGTTACAGACCCCTCACTGGCTTACTTTCTGCTTTGAGAGGGAAGCTGAACTTTGCTGGCTACCATGGGAGAGACTTGGAACTGGGACCCTGCCCCTGGGAGGAAGAGGAGGGTGGGGAGGGAGGAGTACATCCACTAAGCTTGCTTACTAAGTAAGCTGAGCTGTT
Source organism: Phylloscopus collybita (assembly GCA_027886175.1). Lineage (NCBI taxonomy): Eukaryota > Metazoa > Chordata > Aves > Passeriformes > Phylloscopidae > Phylloscopus > Phylloscopus collybita. The sequence continues at coordinate 90,769,679 of JAJNNQ010000075.1, forward strand.
AACCATGCTGGCCAAGCCAAAACTTTTTCTTATGCAATTACTTTTTAGCGATGCCTGCAAATAAGCACTCCAGCCAAACGTGTTATCTTTATAAAGTGTGGAGAAGGAAAGAAGCTTGAAAGAGATTAGAAAGGACGACAGTACACACCAGCACGTCAGCAAAGTGAGGAAGCTGAGCGAGGCAAAGCCTTGAGAGAGGAGGTGGAATTGTGTTTGTTAAAACATATGGAAGTCAGCTCAGCACAGATCTTGGATCTGTCTATTGAAGTCATCAGGAAGACTCACATTAAGTTGAGCAGGTTTCATCAGTTCCTGCAGAAGGTAGAAACAAGTGCTGAAGGTGCTTATTAAGGTGCATAATAAGACTTATGATCTTTTATTTAGAAAACAAAACACCCCATCGCTTCTCCTCCCAGTTCTCCCCAGTCTGAAGAAAACATATCAAAAATAATAATCTCATAACTACCACCACCACCAAAATTAAAAACATACCAAAAATAATAATCTTATAATTAACACCACCACCAAAATTATCAGCAACAGATCATACTCTCATTTTTCTATTGAAGACTGTCAAAGAGTGCAGCTACTGAGTATCCTTTGTTGTCATGTTGCTTTGAGTTTTATCTTCTTTAACACATGACAAAAGACTTGCTCTTTGCAGGTAAAAATATAAATTGAGGAAAAGATGGCCTATGGAAGCTTCCAAGCTTCTTGTGGGTTGTCTACACCAGCATTTGATATGAAAACTCAGACCAGTTATAGCAGTCACCCACAAAATCCAATACAGGGTCATGCTTACTGGGACCAGCCTACTGCTGTTCCAGAGAGCTGAAAAAAAAATCCACCAAACCAGTGACTTGCTAGTTAGTGACTTCTCATTTAATTTTTGCCACAGTCACTATTACAAATGGAGCTGCAGAGAGGAGCTAGAGTAGAAGGATTGCTGAAACTGTTAGTCCACACATAGTTTGAATTGTACAGTCTTTCACCCTCTTCTCTCTGGTAATAAAGCTTGCATTGCCTGTCTCCCAAAGGCATTCCCTGAATGACTTAGGTCCTTTCCCACCATTCATATTGTGATCTGAGGTTTCCTCCCTTTAATCTGACAGCAAAGATGAAAGACTGTTTTAGAAAAGAAACACAGCAAAATCGAAACATGGACAGAACCTCTGGGGGAGGACACACATGTACACCACAGTTTGACTAAACAACAACTAATGAGAAATACAGTTCTGGAATGGATTAAACCAGCTCGGAAGAATGGGTAAGGGTTGCACAGAAATCATAAATAGGAGCAATGTGATTGAAATTCAGAAATCAAAACTTTAGCCTTATCAAGAACACTGACTTGAGGTTTAAGTCAGGTCAAACAAAAGGGTGAAAGTCCATTGTTTGATATAGATGACTGATAATAATTCGGTTGCATGGCTTTTATTCCTCCAGTGAGAGAGATACAAGAAAGACAAGATTTACTTCTGCCTTCAAGGCACACTTTTCTAAGTGGTTTGTGTTGGGGTTTTTTTGTTTGTTTGTTTTTGGTTTCTTTTTTTTTTGTGTTGTTTTAGTTTTGTTTTAGTTTTGTTTTTTTAATCTCAGTAAACTGACACAGTGGAAATATGTGAAACATAGTATCAGCTGCATTTTAATGATAACATCATCCAAGTACTAAACAGCTTTATGAACATCACAAAATAAATTACAAAATGCTCTAATGCTGGGCCTGGAGTAACTTCAATTTTGCTTTGCCATACTAGGGAAGAAATGGTGCACTATTCACTTGGTCTTTAAAAGGCAGCAAATTCTTCTTGCAAAATAAAACTAAAAGTGTCTAACTACCCTGCAGCCTTAGAAATCTTTTCACACAGTCTTCTTGGGACTAGAACCTAGAGTGTCATCTCCACTACAGTGTAAATACCATAACTTTTCTAACCTGTTGGCTAAGACTAAAAACCTCCTCTGTAGGATCTGCAAGACATGTTCAGGTATAAGGTCTCCACTGAAGCCAGTCCAGAGTGGATCTTGCCCCAGCTCGCTGGTTACTGAGCAACTGCACATGACAAAAGGGAAGTGTGGTACTGATCCACTTGATCCAAAGGACTGTAAGGAACCAAGTAAGGGTTCAGTATATTATGAGAGAAGAAATAAGAAAAGCCAAACTATTACAATAAATTTCTTTCACACAGGATTTCTGATGCTGAAAGATATAATTGCTTATAATATATTCTTAGCATGCACAGGACTTTCAGCACATAAAACCCCAAATCAGCATTCCCAGAAATTGTCATTGTAAAGTCTGCTGCAAAGACTTCTCCAGGGCAAACCTCTGCACTAGCCTGAATCTCCCTGACTTCAAGCCCAGTCCTGCAGCATTTATTTATGTGGACAATTCCATTTGCACTACTCATGACTGCACAGATAAACTACTCATGACAGAGCAAGCCTCAACGCAAACAAGTCAGTTCAAGTAATATTAGGAACAGAAAAAGACTAATACACGTACTTTAAATACTTCTGGCTCCATAATACCGTGCTGTAAGTTGAGGGGAAGTTGGCAGAGAACTCACTGAAGAGCCCTATTTCCTACCTAATTAAGGACAAGGACAGATAAGGGAGCCAGGCACATCCTTTTCATATTAAAGTGATTATATATTTTTAATACCTAATCTGTCTGACCCTTTTTGCTAGATTTCTTATAAAGCATATATTAATGACATTGTATTTCTTCTCATGGTAGTACCTTAGTCTATGATAGTAAAAGACACAATGGTTCTTTGTTTCTTACTTTTAGTACAGATTTTAGTACAGTTACTAAATACTGGTTAATACTGGTTAAAGTCCATAGTCCATATTATTAATGAAATCATGCTAGGTGAGCATCAAATGGGTTTTACCTTTCATCTATTTATATATGGAAAAATTCCCAGTAAGAGTTAGCTCCTTTGATTATGTAGGTGTATAGTTCTTTCAAGATCATTTTTTGTACTAGAAGTTTTAAAAGAAAACTCTGATAAAAAACATTTTATCTTTTTTTCTTTTCTTTTGGTTGGTTGGTTTTCTTAGTATCTTCAGATTTTTCTCAAAGTAAATTCTTTATTTTTCTGAGCTATAATTTTAGATCTCTAATCTTATGTCTTGCTTTAAATTGCCTACCCTTTATTCATTACAAGGCATATAATACTATTTAAAGTATTTAAAATGTTTTACAGAATATTGTGACAAGCAATAGTTTTCCAGTTTAAAAAACAATATATTCCATGAAAGCAGCATTTGTTGTCTCACTTCAACTCTCTGCCCATGTAGTGCTCACCTGTGAACAAAGAATAAAAATTGAGGAATTTTTAGAGGAATCTTTAGAAAAATGCTACATATGTATTAATTATGTATTAATTTAATTACCAGGAGCATACTTCCCTAAAATGCCTAGTTTGCTCCAAATCTTCATTCCCCCCCTTGCCCCCCCCCCCCCCGATTTTTGTTACAAACTGACAGATAATAAAAGCTAGAAGTAACTGATAGCTTTCCTAATGAATGCTGTCTGAAAAGTGTCTAATTGCAGCTGGAAAATCTGTTCAAATGCAGGTTATTCCTCTGCCAGAGATAAACACTACTCAAAAGGCAATAGCCCTTACCCATCTTGTCCATTTTCCAGGCTGAAATGCTTCACCTCTTAAGAATGCATTCCCTTTACTGGAATGATGGGTGTGCTCCGTGCTCTGACTTGGTGGAGTTCACCCTCTGCCTAAGCCACAGACACCTTTCATTAATTTTTTTCTCCTTTTTCAGGGTTCATCTCCTCTCCTCCTTTCTATCCTCAGTGTGAAATTTGAGCATTTAAAAACTGAAATCACACACTGTTGTGGAGCACACTGGAAGCATATCACTGTGGTTTGGAAAAGTATTAATTTCCATGCTTTGTAGAAAACACCAAAGGAATTGGTAACAAAAAGATCATCAGTATAGTGTCAAAACTTCTTCCAAAATCAGGAAGGTACCTCCCAGATAAGACGGTAATTAAACACAGACTCTGCCTGCTTTATTAAGGTAACCTTGTAATGGGAACTCTGAGATCTAGCCTGAAGTCTGCCAAAGGCTTCCCTTGATTCTCGGCTCTCTTGTCAGCAGCTGCAGGGCCAAGACATTTGTACTGTGTTTGTCTCACAGAGAGATTGCAGTGCCAAGTTCAGGAATATCAGTAAATCTCTTGGAAAGCAGTAGTGAGAAAAAGGTGTAAGTGCAATGCATCATCTGCTCCCTGAGAACCTCTCCAGTATTAGAGAGCTTTGAAGCTGTCCAGGAGAGTCAGACATGTTACACAAAGGAGGCACTTTAGAGAAAAGTCTGGATGTTTATGTAGAAGTATCAAAGAAGCGCTTGCTGTTCTCCGAACGATCTGTCAGTTCTCCTGAGATGTCTGAATGAAGAGTGAGGTTTAGAACTCACTTGAAAAATATGTGTATTTTGCTTTGCTCCTGTGGAGGCAAGCTGTGACTCACAGGTGACATGTAAACTGTTAAGATGAGCCTCTAAGAAGAGTTAGGGAAAAAAAAAACCCCAAACACTGAAGAGAAAGAAAAAAAACCAAATTCCTCCTGTGCGGGGTGCAACAGCATTGTGACCCATGGTCCCAGGGAAGAAAGCTGCTTTTTGACCTCCATCAACCCTTCCAGAACTGAAAGGTCTCCTATATTCAAGGCTATCATCTTGATGGACCTGCTCTATAAAATTCTTAGTGGTTTGGGGGCTGGACATTACAGGAGATACCCTCTGCCCCTGAAATCAATTCATGTTAAAAAATGCTGCAGTGATGTTATGTCCATGCCTTGGGAAAATATAAAGATCAAACTGATGTGCACAGCAATGTGACTGACTGTAGGGAATGGACAGGTGCTCAAATGGACAATGGCCAAAATTAAACAAATTTTACATTTTTTCACCCTTTCTCCCTTATTAATCAATCTGAAAAAAAATTTCTTTATCTAAAATTATTTTTTTCACAAGCAAAACAAAAAAAAGTCACAGAACATCATCCCAATATGCACTTCTGAAACTCTTCTGACTCCTTTAATTCCTTAACACTGTAAACATACCCTGATATATTTATATGCAACCTGAGATCAGTGCTTAAAAATAAACAGAATAGGAATTGCAGTGTGTGTGTGTTCACAGCAGACATGGCAATCTCCACTAGGGGCTGAAGACATGACACTAAAGAAGTACTGTCCATTATATTTATTTGGTTTTTATCCAATGGCTAGAGCATGAGGTGCAGAGAGTTATGCAAAGGTGGTGGATTAAAAAAAAAAAAGAACAACAACAAACAACAGTAATAGTTACTGAAGCAACTAGACAAGGTCCTATGTTCCTTTCTAAATGGAATGGCCACCACTCTTTTCCAAAGGTAAGCACACATCTAGTTATTCCCATTTCAAGCACAACCAGTCAGGCCCCAAACCTAAGGGATCAGTTCAAGCATGGGCTCTTCAATATTTGCCATCCCTGTCTCAGAACACAAGATTTTGTGTCAAAAGAAAGATTTCAGCTTTACTGCTGTGTTTTCCCTTATGCACTGAAGAACTCAAAATTTTAAATACCTGGTTTTATACAGTTCATTATGGCAAGTAAGGCACCTGCATCAAATTAATTGAGGCAGAATGTAATGGTTCCTTTGATGCAGTGTTGTACAACACTAAGCACCAAGCTGTAGATGTAAAAGGAAAAAAAGTTACATTGTTCACAGAAGAAGTTTAGATTTGCTTTCAGTAGGTAGGTAAAGCAGAGACTGCAGGAGATGGCACACAGGAAAAAAATAAATTCTTTTAGGTTGAATAAGTCCCAAAGTTTATTTTGTTTACAAACCCCCAAATCAAGTGATTTCTAGTTACCAAGGAGACAGGAATAGAGGGAGCAACAATGGGAGTTTTTGTAGATTTTAAAACAGTATGAGTTCAAATGTTTAAAAATCAGCATTTCAACTGCTGGAAAGTTGCCTACATGGCAGTAGGTCCTAGGAAATTTGCCCATCCATGAATTTAGTAGCAAAAACAAGCTCCTGGTGCACACAAAGGTTTGAGAAGATGAAAGTTCACAGCCCATGGTTCAGAGGAAGTGTTACTGTGACAAAGTGTTAATTATGTATGAATACAGCATTGATGGCATTGCATGCATTTTGACAGCAGTCCCCCAAAGGAAGTGTTATCTAATTGATTCTATCAAAGGCAGGCATCTCCTTGGCATCTAGAAAGGAATATATAATCCAGTGGTCTGCTTCTCTGAGTAAATTTCCTTCCTGACCTCCCAACTGGGCTCCTGCTCAGGGCCATCCAGCTCGTACTGCAGAACAGCCAAGAAGGATTCCTGGTTCTTCCAAAGGCACTTGCTGTTTGGCCAGGCAGTAGAGAAGACTGAAAAATACCAACTGTGTACATCCATATAATTTTCAATAAGAAAAAATGACCCTATAACAACTTCTGCAGGATGTTGCCAAACAGAAGAAGAAACCAGATACAGGTAGCAACTGCAACACCGAAATGGTGTTGTAACAAGGAAGCACGTGAGGAAAAGATATGAGGAATTATCATTAAATTACTAAAATGTCAGAGTAAGCAAATCACACTTTATTGGCAGGCCCCTGTTCAATTAACCTTTACAAATAGCTGCAATTAATAGGTTTGTTTATATAAATGTTGACAGATCAACACATGGCTGAATTAGAGGGCCAAACTGCCCCAATTTAATGCAAGTATTTGGTAAATCACTGGTGCTGTAACACATGCAGATATTAAATGCCCTGAAGTCAGAGCAAAAGCCAGATTAAAAATTTGCTGATAGATTGCCTGTGAATTTCAAATTACATTAGTTAATATTAATGATTTCAATTACTAAAAAGAAATTATGCCAAAAGTTTTATTCCATTTTAACCTACTCATCTCTATCTCAGATAGCATTTACATTTATATCTAACTTCATTTTAATGCTGAACCATCTAAGTAATCATTGTAGCAGCAGATAAATGCCTAAAAATGCAGGAGTGACTTCTAGTGGGGATATTAAATCCTTCTCAGAATAAGTCATATATCCCATCATTTGCACTATGCAATAAGGCAAAAGGACTTGTGTCCACAGTAAAACTGTGAGAATATAATACTATTGTGAGTAAAACAAGAAAATATAAAGTGATCTAAATCTCCCATGTGTTCACAATCAACAAAACCTCATTTGGAAGCTAGGGGGAAAAAATGAGGCTTACTTCTCACCAACATTTCAATTTGCAGTTGAACCCTGGAGTTTGGAGTGCAGAAGCACCATATTAATGAAAACAGGGGCAGGCAGTGCTAAAAACCTCCTACATGTAGCTGTGTTAGCAGCACAGCCAACTCAAAGTTACATATGCAGGAGTATTTGTGATCTAAACATGAATTCTTCAAGAGGCTTTTAGACAAAGAGGCTCACGCTGTGTAACAGCCACACATCAGATTATCTCTAGGTAAAGACACAGACTTGGGCATTTTTGAGGAAAACAAAATGCTCCAGTCCAACTTTAATAAAGGTGGGAATAAACTAGCAGAGAAAAGAGTGCCCCCAGAAATGCATTTTCCTGGTATGAAAAAAAAAAAAAAAAAAATCTTTGAACATGATTTCACTTCTCATAACTCACTCATCAGTGATAGCTCCTCCATAACGATGATTTTAGCTGGATTTATGCAACCTTGAATGGAGGCTTCCAATCCTCTTATCATTCAGTCAAGGTCACCTCCTTCCTGGTGCAAAATTCCTGGAAACAGTTCTGTCAGGAGTGTATCTACACTTAATGAAGAATAATGAAAACCATGTGCTGGGAAATGCTGGAAATAAATGACGCATTACTTTCACAGGTGCTGGTCTTTGATTACTTGTCAAAAAGAACCAAAACCACTCTGTTATCAAGGCATGGGATAGTTTTAAAACGCCAAATGATTTGTTTGGTTGATTTGTTGTTGGCTACAGGCAGCAACAGCCAGGTCCTCTCTCACAGGTAGGCAAGAGAAGTGATACAAGTTTTGCAGGAGGCACGGCGTGCTGGTCAGAGGGTGATTTCACTCAAAGCCCCAAAACCGCCTCCTCCCTCCACTCCTACAAACTCCAGAGCTCCACATGCTTTATGGCCAAAAGCAGCTTGAGCCTGCAGCAGCAAGCATCTAAGCCCATTCAGGTAGAGCTATATATTTTTATTGAATGATCACCGCTGTCTAAAACGACGAGGGAATTGTTTGCCGTGTAAGTCAGTCCGACAGGATAAGAAAGCCCGTGGCTAATTAGAGGATTAAAGATTGGAAATTCCTCAGGTTTCCCTAAGCATATGACAGCCTGGCTACAAACATCCGTTACTATAACACGACCTTCTCTGTCAAAGGCCACAGCGGTAGCGTGTATTCTGGAGGGGAAAACGAGGTTCAGACCGAAGCTGTCCATCTGGCCGATGAGATCCATCTCCGCACTGAATATCTTCACGCGGGTGCTGCCCTTGCTCGGCCCTCGAGCTTTCAGGTGCTCTATCACCACGACAGCGCCCGAGGCCTGGCAGACTGCAACCGCTCGGGGGCTGACAAGCCGGGACCGGATCATCTGACACTTCTTCAATTCCCCCCGGCCGAAGTCGGCCGCCAAGCGGTAGAGCGCGCCGGCCTCCGAGTCGGTCAGGATAACTTCGCTCTCGGGGGTGGCATCCACGCCCCAGGGCAAGCAGAAGCCTTCCCGGACGGCCAGGACCCCCCTTCCCTCAAAATCGAAGGCCTTCACGGAGCAGTCCCCGCCGTCGGTCACCACCACGTGCCCGTCCGACGTGACCGTCACATCGAGCGGATACTTGATGTCGTTGCCCGCGTCCCCCCGCTCCCCGAACCGCCGCAGGCAGACCCCGCTCGGCCCGAAGACGTGGATCCTCTTCTTGCCGTCGTGTGCCACCGCCAGGCGGCCCGACCCGGGGCAGGCCGCCACCCCGGTGGGGTTCACCAGCGACCCCCAGCCCCCCAGGCACAGCCGCAGCCCGAGCCCCGCGGGGGCCGCCGCCGCCCCTCCGCCGCTCCTGCCCAGGGCCGAGGCGAGGCCGCCGCTGGCGGGGCCCAGGAGCTCCAGCAGCTGCAGCAGCGGGCGGCAGTCGCTGGTCTCGGCGGGGCCGCAGAGCCGCCGGCAGAAGGGACACTCCAGCCTCTGGCGCTCGGCGCCGGCCAGGGCCCCCACGCAGCCCCGGCAGAGGACGTGCCCGCAGGGCAGGTTCAGCGGCCGCCGCTGCCCGTCGGGGCCGTACGGCTCGAAGCACACCCGGCACTCCAGCAGGCTCAGCTCCGCCTCGTCCTCCGCCGCCATCCCCGCCTGAGGAGAGCGATCGGAGCCCCCGCACCGGCCCCGGATCCCCCGGGCCCGGCGGGGCGGGCGCTGAGCGCGGCTGAGACGGCCGCGCGCCCCCTGCGGGCCAGCGGGGGCGGAGCAGGGCCCGCGCCGCCCTTCCCGCCCGGCCCGCCGGGTGTCCCTGCACCCAGCACAGCGCGACTACCGCCACCGGCGTTCGTATGCGTTCAAACATCCACCAGAACGTTCAACTGCCCGCCAGGATGTTCAAATATCCACCACGTTCTCACAGACACCCAGTTACCAAGCTGCCAAGCTCTCTTTATGCCCCCTACCAGAGTAAGGAATTAAGCCGCAATTTCACAGAATCATGGGATCACTGAATGGTTTTGATTGGAAGCGACCTTGAAATTATCTAGTTCCAATCCCCCTCCCATGGGCAGGGATGACCAGGATAGACCAGGGTGCTCAAAACTCCACCCAACCTGGCCTTGAACTCTTCCAGGGATGGGGCATTCACAGCTTTTTGGGCAACTTGTTCTAGTCTCATCACCCTTATACTAAGGAATTTCTTCTTGATATATCACCTAAATGTACCCTCTGTCAGATTGCCCCTTGTCCTGTCACTACATGCCCTTGTAAAAAGTCTCTCTCCAATTCTCCTGCAGGTCCTTCAGGTACTGGAAGGCTGCTCTAAGGTCTCCCCAGAGCCTTCTCCGGGCTGAACAATCCCAACTCTCTCAGCCTGTCTTCATAGGAGATGCACTCCATCCCTCTGAGCACCTTGATTTCATTGGATTTTTCTGCTGTTCTAGCAAAATGTAGAAAATATTTACACTCCTCACCAGTAGACACATTTCTCAGGCAGCACGTACACACATTTTTGTAAAGTGCATGGCCCGCACGTGCTCCTTCTGCTAGGTGTATTTACAGGGTATTCTCAGAGTAATTGCAAGGTACATACAGATCTTACACATCCTAAAATGGCTGTTTTGGCAAGTGGCATTGCTCTTGCCAGGCTGTTGCATGCCTGGGAGTCCTGTGCAGGATACCACAGAGCATGTGGCAGCCTCGTGCCAAGTGCCTGGCTTTTTGCAGCTATCACGTATCTGAAAGTCTGAGATAAACTTCGGGAGCTCTCATATTGCATCCGGAAAAAACTTGAAAGGAAAGAGATGCTTTAACCTGCTAGCTGCAGTACTGGCAGGAGTGAAAACAAATAAAACCAGCAGCTCCCAGCTTGCACTGGCCCACCAGCTACATCCCTACTTCTCTCCATCAACCCAACCTTGAAACATGTATATCTATAAACAATACTGAGTGTTCCAATGAGCTGTAGGCATTGGGACTGCTGTGCTAAAACCAGCAGACCCATTTGCAGCTCTAGGACTATGACTTTAAAAAGCCCCATGGCTTTTACTCGCCTTCTATTCTTACTGAATACACTACATTGCAATCATACCTTTCCTTTCAAAATAAGCTGCAAAGGAGAGAAGTTGCTGTGCTCTGTCACCCTCAAAGGAGAGAAGGCTTTCCTCATACTTGGAAGATGGAACTTCCTGTGTTTCAGTTTGTGCCTTTTGCCTCCTTTTCTGTTCCTGGGCACCACTGGAAAGTCTAGTCCCACCCTCTTGTCAACTGCCCTTAAAGATAGTTGTAAGCCTTGATGGTCCATTCCAGTTGCCTCCTTTCCAGAATAAACAATCCTAGCTCTCTCAGCCTTTCCTCATTAGCAAGACGCTCCAGTTCCCCAGGCATCTTCATAGCCCTCTGCTGGACCTACTCCATGTTGAGGTCTCCCCTGTACTGAGGAGCCCAGAACTGGACACGGCTCCAGATGTGGCCTCACCAGGGCTGAGGAGAAGAGCAGGATCACCTCCCTTAAACCTGCCTACCACACTCTTCCTAATGCACCTCAGGATACCACCAGTCTTTTTGACCAGAAGAGCACACTGCTGGCTAACTTGTTGACCACCAGGACCACCTGGTCCTTCTCTGCTTTCCAGCATGTCAGACTCCAGCCTGTGCTGGTGTCCTGGGTTTTTCTCCCTCAGGTGCAGGACCCTGCACCTGAGTTATTTGAATTTCCCTAGGTTCCTCTCTGCCTGGCTCCTGTGCCTGTCCAGGTCTTGCAGCATGGCTGCAGAGCACTTTGTTGTCAGCCACTCCCCCTGGTTTTGTATCATCATCAAACTTACTGCAGGTACACTCTGTCCCTTCATTCAGGTCACTGATTAATAGGGTGAACAAGACTGAACCCAGTAGTGACCGCTGGGAACACTGCTTGCTAAAGCCCTCCAACTAGCCTGATTACAACACTCCACCACTCAACCAGTCCTCAACTTACCTCACTGTCCACTAACCTAGCCCATTTCCCTTGGTGAATCCATGTTGACTACTCCTGATAACCTTCTTTTTCTCCACTTGCTTAGAGATGACATCCAGGATGGGTTGTTCCAAGGATGAAGGTAAGATTGACTGGCCAGTAATTTCCTAGGTCCTCCTCCTTGCATTTTTTCAAGACTAGAGCAACACTGGTTTTCCTCCAGTCCTCAGGCACCCCTTCCGTACTTGGTGACTTTTCAGCGATGAAGGAGAATGGTTTAGCAATAACATCTACAGCTCTCTCAGCACTCTTTGAACCCTCTTACCCAAGTCCTGTTGGTTTGCTTACCCATAGCGGTGCTCTCAAATGAGGGAGCAGCACACTTGGGACTGCCAGGACATTTTCCACCCACACTCTCCCCTTTACTGTCATCCAGCCTACTTCCCTCCAGCTTTTCATGCTGGATGGTAATTTCCTCTTGGCAGCTGCTGCCTTGCCTTGCCCACTCACTGCCAGCTCTTCACTTGACATATATTCACAGGGATGGAGAGAACCAACTTGCAGCAGCTTCCCACCTCTCTCTGGTGCCCAGCCTGGTGCAAGGCCAGTGCCCCAGAAAACAGTGTTTGAACTGCAGCTGCCACACTGCCAGGGCTGCTGGCTGACAAGGCCGAGTTGCAGAGTGCCAGGCAGACAGCATTGACCAGCAATGGCTGAAAAGGAACAGGAACATTTATTTCTCACAGTTCTCGTGATTTGAATTGATACAGAAGAAAAAGGCATACTTTGGTAATGGTTGGTTGTGCACGGAGTTCAAGAAAAGCTGTTCACACTTCAAGGCAGTAAAGACAGCTGTGTAGGGGAGCTGATTTGGTAAGCAAAGTGGACAAACTCCCTGCTTTAAGAATGCCCCATTTTAAAATGCGAGATATAAGTAAAAGCAAGGTGGGAGGCAAGTTATTTTAATCAATTTTAATCAAGCTACAAACTTTAGTAGATACAGCACCTCCAGAAAATAATCTAGTCCCCATTGTCTGTGCCTCTCCGAGAAGTCATCGACTTTTTCAAGACACCTAATTTCACAGCAGTTGCCTGAAAGGGAGGTAAGAATAACAAATTAGTGAGTGATTAGTCAAAAGAAAAATGCAAACCATCCCGAAAAAAAAGTCTTATCCACAGATTTCCCCACAGTCCCTAACACAGTGACATAAATGCACTGGGGGAAACTTAATTGCTCTCTTTTACACTGGGATGCAACTGTCTATGCCAATGACTCACTGCACACAAACACTGCCAGAATCTCAGACAGTTGTAAATTTAAAAGTGAGATATTACAGCACAGCAGGAGGAACTACTAAAATTAAACTCCTGACATAGCTCCAAATTTCATTCTTTTGATGGATTTAAGTTGTACATTTTTAGCACTTTTTTAGAGTGCCATGTTACTTTTCTTCTTTGTCACAAAAGTACAGTAGAAAATGTAGCACTGGTAGGACTTGTATTAAAACCAGGGAAACTGGTTGATGAGGTGTAAGCAAAGACAAAATGGTCAAACAGGACGCTAAATCTGCAGCTACAGGATTTCTGAGTGCAGTAAGAATCCTGGGAGAATAAAAAGGTACCAAAGGCAGGTAAGAAACTGTTTGTCTCTTGGGTTTTCTTCATATCTTTTGAAGAACTGAGAATTTTCCATGACAGCAAAATCCCTGTGGCTAAATGATATTTATTTTTTCCCAGAATTTTTCTATGACTGCAGCCTTTAGATAGGAAGCAAATGACTGTATCACTTGCCGCAGGCCAAGGTAGAGTAATATAAACATCTTTATGTGTTTTGGAAAAAAATTAAGGGTTAGGTGAAATTTTACTCACCAAACAAACTTTTAATTTCAGATTCAGGAACATAAAATGGTGGTCCTGAAATAAAATGGGTGAAGCTAATAAGAGAAGAGACATGGGAAGAAGACAAAATTTATACTGCAGTAAGAGAGCCAACCCCTTGACTCACAGCTCCTGGCCTGTAATTGGGCCCCAGGGTGTAGCACCATCAGCAGGAACCAGAAAGCATGTCCAGGAACTCGTGGCACCTTGGAGGGCCAGACAGCTTCAGGTGTTGCTGCTGCTTCATCTCCAGCTGCAGCAGGGAATCATGAATGTGATGTGGAATGACCACTCTCAGTGTGCTGTGTGAATCCAGTCTACAACTTTTTATACGACAGTGGCATGATTAAGGCAAAGAGCTGAACAATGCCAGAGGGAAAGCAATGTCTTAAACTGTTGTTGCTTGTGATAGCAAGACCTATTTTTTGGGGGGATAATTATGCTTAAGGGCCCAAAAGCAGAAAAAGACCTCTTTCTTTTCTGAGTTAATATTAACTAAAAAATCTCCCACTTCAGTACATAACGTAACTATAAAAGGAAAAATATGTTATGATTTTACAGGATTTCTCCTCTCCAAGTACATTCAGAGCATGGTAGCGGCTGAGAGAGAGGCACAAGATGGGAAACACATTGGGTTGCAAATACTGGATAAACAGCATGAAGCTGCTGTTCTTGGGAGTGTTTCAAGCTCCCGAGGCCAGACAGGATGTTACTAAGTGCTCTGACTTCCAGCTTCATTGTAGCAGCCACACTTACAGTTTCATTTCATTGTTAATATACCATGACTGTCCTCAACTTACCCTCAGCATGTCTGAATGCTATAGAAAACACAAATTTAGTCCCAAGCTTGGTCAATATCTAAACTTTTTAACACACAGTTATACTGGTGTCACCAGATAACAAACTTATGCAGATAAAAATCTTGAGGAAGATACTAATACATCTACTATATCTTCATACAATTTGTACTAGAGCAAACCCACAACATGAACAGTACAGAATTCTCACCTTTGTGTTTGTTTGGATCATATGAAACAGTAACAAGGAGATAAGAAGCATTTTTCTCCACTAGGTTGATCATCAAAGTGGCATAGCTAAAAGGAAAAAATTATACTTTATTATTTTTGTAAAGCATTCAAGCATAGCATTCAAAATATTCAACAAAATGCATTTCTATGCAGACTTTGAACTGAACTGCATAGAGACTAAGCAAAACTTAGTTTAAATTTCAGGAGCATAAAATTCATGCTACACATGAAAAACGTAAAATAAAGGTTATATTTATTCCTCATAAACAAGCATTTATCTTTTTTTGCACATTCAAGTCAAGATTAACAGAAAAATGAAGTATTCATTTGTCATAGTCTAGAATACAGTACACACTACAGTACTGAACTTCTAAAATTATTGTGAATTGAAGATTCTGTATCTAATTAAAAAATCCCGGGAGCAGGTTCAAACTAAATTTGGGCTGGCTATAGGCAAGAACAAAAATTTGTAATCAAGGGAAGTGAGGGGAAAAAGAACAAAGACAGAAGAAGCAGACGTGGTGAAAAGGAAACAGCAGAATTCAGATGAGACTTGCAGCTCTGCTTTGCTGGGCTGGAACAAACCACATATTTTCCCACCAAGAGGCAGGGTGGCTTCCTGAAGGAAGAGTACAGCACTCTGTGACTGCAGCAGATGCTTGTGGTAGAGAGAAACTTGTGTAGGTTGGTCCTTTAAATGAACAAGGAGTCATTAACAAGTCACAGGACCAAAAACATGTCACTGATACATCAGAGGAAAGACAGTAAAAGTGCAATTTACTAACCGTTGTCTGTCGCATGGATTCACGGCTACAAGAGCTCCTCTATCCCAAACCCCATCAAACTTGCCAACTATTGAGCTACAAGGAGATAAGGAAAAGGCTTAAAAATAGTAAAAAGGGACCTTCATCTTCTTTCAGACACTTTTGTGAGGTCACAAGTATTCTGCAGGTAGTGATGCAGATCCCCCATCACACTGCACGTTTTTGTTACGGTGCAGCATTTTCGTAATCCAAACCAACAGGATCTGGAACTCAATAAACCCTCCCGGTTCTTCATCCTGCTACAACAGCAAAGGGATGTGGGAATTGGTGAGTGCTTCCCCATCATTAGAGGCTGCTGAGACAAGGCAAGGAGGAAGGAATGTAGTTTTAACACATTTGGGTTACAAGTCTGGGTGTTCAGTAATCCCATCCTGCTGTCTCACATGCACTCAGCACATCAACAGTTCTTGACCACCTTCTAAAACCCATGCATGATTTCATATGCAGGCTAAGGAAGGTGCCTTGTTGCTTTACTATCATTGACTCAGCACATTCAGTAACTTTAGACACCTGAATTCCCAGCTACATGCCCAGGACAGTTAGCTGCAGCTTGCAATTTGTTTAATGCTAGAAAAGCTAAGTTACACTGCTGCTTGCCTCCGTGCAACTCTGCTGCAGACACTAGTTTTGCTCCTGGATATGGTGGCAGATGGCTTCAGTGGCCACCCAAAGCCTGCAAGTGAGCAAGACTATCAAGAAATGCATTTATGGGGTGGTAAGAGCAGCCAGAGTGACACAAAAGACAAGAATATCTGAGGATAAGAAAGAGCCCTGGTTTTGGTAATTATTAAAATACGAGGTTAGACAGTAAGGTAGTAATAAAGTAAATTGCGTAATTTAGAGGAAAATTTGAATAAGTTTACTTAGAAAAATATGACATGGAATTGTGCAATATCCTCCTGCCTACTGGACAGGCATCAGAGTCCAATTGCATCACCTCTGTCTTCATTTCTGTTCAGGTTTTGGCTACGGTAGAGTTACCTTTTTCACAGTAGCTTGCAAGGGGCTGTGTTGGATTTGGGCTTGCAGTCATGTTGATAACACACTGACAATTTAGTTTCTGCAGAGCAGCTTTTACACAGCATCAATACCTTTTCTGCTCCTCACACCCTGACACCAGTGTGGAGAGCATAAGAATGAACAAGACACTGAGTGGGTACACAGCAGGCAATGCTGACTCCAATGGAACAAAGGGATATTCCAGACCATTTGGCTCCATTCTCCGCAATAAAACTGGGTGGGAGGCACTGCTTGGCAGCTGACTAGGTATCAGTTGCTTGGTTGGTGATGGGCAACTACTTTCATTTGCACCACTTGTCTTCCCTGGCTTTTATTTTCCTCTCTCTTTGGTTGGTTTGTTTTGTTTTGTTTTTTTTTTTTTCTTACAACTTGAAAGTATTTTTAATTATTAAACTGTTTTCATCTCCACACACGTTTCTTTCTCACTTTTACCCTTCTGATTGACCCCATCATCTCGTGATGGGGGAGTGGGCAAGGAGCTGTGTGGTGCTTAGTTCCACCACCTTAGCCAGAGCTGAACCATGAGAACTTCTCTCTGCTCACTGCTATTTTCATTGCAATGGCATTACTTAAGTCTCTGGCACCTAACCTACAAGCTGATCTTGTATTTCCTACTCTACTGTGATGAGACATGATAACACTTCCAAGTGCTGACTTCTTTTAAATTTTGCCAAGTCTAAGCACCTAATTTAAATAACCAGCCACGTAACTGAAAGGAGATTTTAAAAGAGACAGTTAAACAAGCAATGGACATGCAGGGCACAAAGGAATGTTTAGTGGGGTAGGTGACGATCTGCTGAGGCTTGGAAGCAGTTCTCCTCTCTGCGTAGCTGAGTCTGCGGGGTGACCTCAGGAAAGCCACTGAGGTTTTTTTGTACTTGGCTTTTCTTTCCAACTTTAATCTGGTCTAACTGGAATGGCAGCAGTGGCTCCAAACATGCATTTAATGTACTTTACTCCCCAGCAGTTTCATCAAGACCTACAGACATCCCAGGCTGCAGGCAGGCTCATGCTGTGGCCTTGTCCCAGTCCTGGTCTCCTGGATGCCCAGATCTCAGGACCTGCTAAGTGTCTGGGTGCTCCTTGGCCCTCTGCACATCCAATTTCCTTCATAACACAATGAAGCCATGAGGAAAAAGAGAAAAAAGGCACTCAGCTGTCTCTCATCCTGATGTGGAGTGAGGATGAAGCTAAGGTATAAGGAAGCACTTCCCTTGGGTATACTTTTCACTGTACCACACTGCCATATGTTTATACAGTATGGCTTAGGTACTACTACATCTAACAAAATTTAACATGTAAATCAGAAATTCACGTATCTGCAGAAAAGCCATTGAATTTAAGAGTAAACTTGTGAATTTCTATCTCTGCATATGTTTAGTAGTTTCAGTAAATGCAATTTTTGATTTTCTTGTGAAGTCTTGCAGCCATAATTGTACTAGGAGGTACAGTGATTGTGTAATATAACTGTTTTACATATGTCCCAGAATTCCCAGAAAGAGCAGTAATTCCTGTTACTCTTTAACTAGCAAGAGTCTTTGAAATGTCCCATTCTGACAAAGGTCAGGAGCACATCTGAGTTTTCTTCTAATGAATGCTAGGCTAATGGAGATGAAAGGGACTTGTTAGTAGGCCAGCCTCAGCAAGAGAGAAGTAAGTTTAATTTCCATAATTACTGGGTAATTAATCAAATTGTCTGTACACAGAAACTAGAAGCGTGTGTGCACTTTTCTAGTCACGGGTATTTGCTGACTGATGTTGGGAATACAGTTCATTCTGCATCCAGAATGTCTGCCAATTTATTTTGTGACAGCAAACTATGTACTGGATCCAGTGATATGCACTGAAATTGTCACTAATTACCTAATTTTGTTTATTTCAAAGTATTATTCCACCATGTTGTAATAGAAGTTACAGGTTTCTACTACTTGCTACAAAACTTTTGACTGAACTTTTCAAAAAATTTCTGTGAAACATAAGCAGTTCTTGGGCGACTTGGCAACTCACAGCAAGAAAGATTTAAAAGGATCTACAGGTAGCAACGCTGGAGGGACAAGGTGGGTAAGAAACCAGGCAGTATCTACAAAGTCACATTCACACAAACTCCATCTGTTCCACACCTTACAAGACTAGTTACATATGCCCTTAGTGGTAAGGGCATAGCTTCAGTCCCTCTGTTACATATATACACTATTCAAACCAACTGGAGTCAGCTGCAGCAGCAGCAGAAGTCTCAGCTATGGTCTACTGTCTGAAAGACTCTGGATTCTAGTAATAAATAGTCTTTTCTCTAGTGTTTCGATAGATTGAAAAAAAAAAAAAAGATCAGTAGTAAACACTGTGTTCAATAGGTAGTATCTTGAACTACCTATTGTGCCTGTATGCACTAGTTCTGGAAAGCCCATTGAAGTAAATGTTAAGACTTTACCTCCTTCTTACTGAAGAGCCATGGAACAAATTCTTGTGCATGACAGTTGTTTGTAAGAAGAGCAAATAAACACAAGAAACTTCACCAAAACCTTATAATCTACGGAAAAATCATATCTGAGTAAGAACTGTAAGAGGAGGGAACTATTGTGCTAAGACTCCTCTGGATATATTCTCTTTACTTTTACTAAGTTATTCTAAGTAAGGGATTGTGCTAAAGTTTTGCTTCATAGAATTCATCAGTAACGCTAAAGATAATTTGGTTTTACTGTAAAAGCAAAAATGTTTTTGATAACTTTCACAGAATGGTTTGGAAGAAGAAGCAGATTTAAAGACAATCAGTTGTCATCCTTAATGATTAGCAGTGGAATTAGACTTTTGTTGGAGATTGGCCATTCATATTTCTCGTATAAATTAATATGACTTTGCTTGAGAGGATCTGACAAATCTTTGCCTGATTCAAATAAAACAATAGTATTGGATAGTATTAATACCTATTCTATTATGGAGAATTGTAAAACACAATGAGTATTCCTACCTGGACAAATCATAAATACTGCAGCAGTAGAGGGAGATGTTGCCAGAGGTACTCTACAATAAAAGCAAAAGAAACAATTCTTATCAGCTAACTGTTTTTAAATATGCACTCTTAAGTATATATTTATATTTTACATCTTAAAATATACCCATACACTATTAAAAATGAAATTTAAAAAATACAATTATGTGTAATGGGGAAAAACTGAGAAATATTTTTAGTTTTAGTTTACTGAGGTAACTATTCTGGTCCCCTCTAGAGAGGTTCTAATCTATCAAGGTGTGCAACTGTCCAGTTTTAAAATACATTCCTTCTACATTCAGGTGCTTTACTGTCATAAGAAGGCCAAAGTAGTAAGTTTAGAAGAATAACAACTTCTCAGTCCAAAAATACAACTCAGAGCTTCCTTTTAGACCTCTTCAGGAGAGGTGAATGATTACCAGTAAAACAGATGCATAAAAGCAGAATGACTTGTTTGCTCAGTTATACCAGCATCGCATGATTAACCACACCAGATCATTTGACAACACAGGAAGACATACCTGGAACATTTTTGCTCCTGAAATCTCAGGGACTGGCTCCTCACAATAAGGCAGACTGTGTTCTGAAAAAAATTCCTTCACCGCTTGCTCGCTGACTTCCACACCAACAACGTTGTGCCCCATGTCCGCCAGCCTGCACATGAGAGGGAGGGCTCAGGTTTACAGGAAGCCCACAGCCTGGGCAAAATGTTTATCTCCCATGCATCATTTATTCATCAGGGAAAGCCCAGTTTTAGGATGCCCTGATACGTCTAATCCTGACTTTCTGAAGCATTCACATTGTACTGAACACCTCCCTTCCGTGATCTGAGCTTAAAGTAGCACCGCTCAGCATACAGCTGAGGAGGATTCACATGCTTTATTTAGATTTAATGAATTATTCACTAAATCCTACTAACCCGGTGAAAACAGAGGTGATCACACTGAGAAACTGTCCATTTCAGAAAGGTGCTGTGCTCGCACACTGTCCACCCAGCTGCCTCTGTGGGTTGGCAGGAATGGGCAGCAAAGGAGGTGCAGTAACTTCCGTGCTGCTGCAGCTCAGCAAAACACCAACGTGTCTCAGAGCCCACAGTCAGCCTGGGAAGTAGTTACTGTGATAAAACCTGATTGCTGGATTATTTGAAGATCCAGGTTTTGGTTTGTGCTCCCTCCCTCTAAGAAAAAACACTGGCTTATATAGGCCCTAATTTTAAATGCAACACTCTCTCACTATGCCCTCCCCCTGAAAAAAAAAAAAAAAAAAAAAAAAAAAAAAAAAAAAAAAAAGGTAAAAAGTAAAATAAGAAGTGTAAAAAAAGAGGAAGTTACATTTAGCCCAAATCACTTAAATTTCCAGAGTGGCATGTCACATAGCCTCTTGAAAATGTCTGACACAACTGACCTTATTGCGAGCAATTTAATCTGGCATTGCTACGAAAAGAAGCACTGGTAAGGGCATAGCTCCAGTCACTCTGTCCATCTAAATTCGGCATTCCCCAAGCTGAACTTGGGACAATCAGGAGGATTTTTAGGTCAGACTTGATCCATTCAATTTATGCTACTGTACAAAACACCAGCTTCCTCCTCCCTTCAGCTTCCAGCCACACTGCTTTCCTAGCAGTGGAAATGTGGCACATTTCCACCAGCCAATACAAGGTTGGGAATTCCCCCTCTCCCTCCCTCCCTCCCTCAAGTAAGGTTTTTTCTTCTATTATCTGTGTTTTACCATTTCATCTCTACTGCTTTACCACAAAGTGGGAAAAATATCCTCAGTTCACTCCTGCCATTTAAAAGAACATCCAGATACTTTTGGAGGAGCCTGCAAAAGAACAGACACATTTTACTTAACTCTGTGAGTATTTGTGCTGGCACACTTGAAAAGCCAAGTGCTACACACTATGCTAGGTAGCACAAAAACTCCATGACAGCACATATGCTATTAGCTCAATCTGCTTCATGCCATCAGAAATAAAAACATAAAATAAAAGCATTCACCTTCCATTTACATGGCCAGAAAGTAAATTTCACGTCATTCAGAAATTAACACATTTCTGTTTGTTATATTTTCTGTTTGACTTTGTAAGTAAACAATCCAACCAATCCACCTCTAAGAGGGTCATAACAGAGATGTTAAACAGAATGATTATGAAACTTCAGCATCAAACAAATTGCTTCTACAGGTCTCGAAAGGCTATATAATCAGGTTTGCTCTCTTAGGTCCTTTTACTGCATGGTAGTACTCTGATGCCCTCCGCACATTGTTTCAAGCCCCACTTTCACAATATGAACAATAGTGCAAAGCTTCTCCATCAGAAAAATTTCTAGCCAAACTATCCAAGCTCTAAGGTTTAAAACCTGATTCAAGAGTAAAAGCTCTAAACTAAATCCAATCCTTTCTTTTCTCTGTCCTTTGAGAAATGCATTTATATCTAAATATCTATACTTATTTTTGTTTCAAGCTGTGCTCATGTAAGATTATTTGCTTTCTGCAAATGTTCCATTTTCAATTAAAAGTTTCTCGAATGAGCCAAGCCACTCATCTCATGGCATTACTTAAAACAGCTTAGGCAAAAGAGTGAAGTCACGTACGGATGCCCTTCTTCCTTGTGAAACCCGATGTTACCCATTTCCCATTTTTGTAGCCATTCCTCCTCTGTCACCACTCTCTCTTTCTGAGATCCAACATCAGAGCCTTCCAGGAGCCCGGATGCATCGGCTGAGTGGTCCATGTCTCCAGGGAGTGCTTGTAGCTGTGAAAAAAGAGAGAAGAATTATCCCCACCCAATTCATAGTTTGGAACTGGCTCTTACTTCCCCGCACCGGACAAAAATTTAGTAGATCTCAAGAGGTCACAATTCGGTGACAGTCGCAATGTAGCTGTACCGAACGCGACAGAGCAATCAGCACACTCTTGCTCCGATAGCTTCGGCCAGACCCCGTTTGCCGCGCCCGTCCAGCAGTGCGGGGCCGCCGGTGGCCTCCCTGCCCGCACGCATCGGGACACCCCCCCCACCCCGGTAAGGAAGAGGGAGATGCCGACATTTCTCTCCCGTGAAACCCGCGGGCAGGAGGCGGCGGCGAGCGGCTGCTCGGGGCCGGGGGACCCGCGGCGGGACCCGCGGCCGCTCTGCACCGCCCCCCTCGCCGTCCCCTCGGCGCCCCCCGCCCGGGCGGCCGCAGCCGCGGTACCTGCGCGGCCGCGGGTCCCGCCAGGGGCGGCGGGGCCGGGGCGGTGCCTCCCCGCCCTCCCCCTCGCTACGCACCGCGGAGAGCGGAAGCAGCGGCAGGAGGAGGCGGGCTGAGGGTGCACGGCACCGGGGAGGAGGAGGATGGCGGTGGGGATGGCGGCGGCGGTGAGTGACTCCCTCTCCCAGCTGCAGCGCCCGCCGCGGGGCTGCTTGTTCCTCCCCGGGGTGGCGGGGCAGGTGCCAGCGCTGCTCCCGTCCTCACCTTCCCGCTTCACTCTTCCTTCCCCCTTCTCTTTCCCACTCCCTCCCTTCCTTCTCCCTTCTCCACCCTTTTTTCCCCGCTGCAGCTGTAGCAGGAGGCGGCGCGGACACGCGTGAATGTTGTCTCCGGCCCCCGAGTGACCCGGCCCCGAGGTGAGTGCCAGGCGCCTGCCCCGGCACCGCCGGGACCGCCCCCGCCCGGCTCCGGGGCAGCCCGGCCGCGGGGCTCCGCTGCCCCGGGGGTGCCCCTGGGGACCCCCGCCCGCCGCCAGCTGTCACAGCCGGGCTGGGCGCCGCCGCCTTACTCGGGCTGAGTTTCAGAGGTGTGTGCACTCCCCGTGTTAATCAGGCTGCTCTCGCTTCCTCTCCGTCTCTGACAGCGTGTGTCTGTGTGGTTTCTTGCCTTAATTTTTTTTTTTTTTTCTCTTCCCCAAAGACAAACTTGCTGCCGACTGTGCAGGTAAAGCCCACAGAGCTTTCCGGTGTAGGCCACACATTACAGACGGATGAAACGTTATCGAATGTGACAGCGCATTATGCATCTCTCTCCTTTTAAAGGGCTTATTTTCTCAGCCAGTAAGATGCCTATAGGATAGGATGCAAAGTCATGTAAAGCTTAGTAGAGTAAGCCATGTTTGTTAGTTCCATACAAATTTGTGGGGTTTTGGGAGGGTGGTTTTTGGTTTGTCAGGGGAAGTGGGGACAAAGTATCATACACCTGATCTTTTTCTCCCTTTCTCCCCACCTCCCTCTTACCCTAAGGGGTAAGAGCAAAAACACGTCTGCAATTCTGTACAACTGACCTCTGCCTTTCAAAATGGGCAGCCTCTCTGAATCTGAAATATTTTTACCAAACTTCCTAATAATTGATAACTGACACTTTTTCTACTCCCCACGTACACAATGCAGAATTTGCACGTTCTTTTACCTTCTTGGATAAAAGGGCCCCACAGCAGCAGCAGACTGCCATTACCTGATGGTAATGGCCAAAATGAGTCACCTGGTGCCTTGCTCGGCACTCCTTGCTCAGTTGGAAGCCTCTGCCTGTAAGGACCATGGCATGTCGGAACGATTATTTACCATCAGAAGCTTAGGTGACACAGAGAGATACTGCTGTGCCACTGATACATAAAGAAAGCTCTAGGAGAAAAAAATGCCACCATTTTCTGGGTCGTTTACAGCACTTTAGGGAAATTTCATGTAAATGAAACTGGTTGGTTTTCTTTTCTCTACTCCCCAGCCTCATCCACCTCCATGCAGTGGTAAGTTATAGTGAAGTGATGCTAATTTTTTTTTTTTTTTTTTAGGTAGTAGAGATTGACTTAATAATTTTTTCCCTTCCTCTGGCTAGTTGTAATTGGAGGGGATACATGCCAAAAACAAAGTTTAATTTTGTATTGAGTTGTTTGGACTAATTTTTCATTTATGTGGATATGTGATTTCCTCTCACAAATAATTTCTTCTATCTTGAGAGGAGAATGAAGCACCAGTTTACTTGACTTGAATCAGCTTAATATAATTTTTTGTAAAAATTCCCACTCTCCTCCTGTTACCTTGACTTTTAACGGAATTTCTGAAGGAAGATACTGCTGCCTTCCATCACTGAGAGACTGAATAAGGAAGTTGCATCCTGAAATAGGGAGAATTGAGAAGTCTCAATGTATATATATTTAAAAAAACAAACAAACCTCCCAAAAACTTTATTACAAACTGATCCCTATTACAAGGTAACATTCGTCTTGCAGTGGTGTGGTATAAGGGGTTTATTTCCCCTTGTTTTCTGTATGTTGTAGAGCACTCTTTAGATTTACTTCTTGCTCTAGGTTGTCTTTGTGTATTATTCCCTGTGAAAAGGATGCCTTTGATAATACCATTTTAAATATGCTTTCTTATTTCTGCATCATACTTGCTCACACTCTATGGTTTCCAGTTTATGTGGTTAACTGTGGTCCATTCTGTGCTCCTATTAGTGCAGTCAAAGACAGCTATAGAATGCTCTCATGCTGTAAATCTTTTATTTTGTCCTACAGAATACTTAACAACAAACTTTGTAATATTCCAATTACAGCTGCAATATAATGGCAGTCTAGACTTCAAATTCTGATGACTTTTCATAGGTGGCTGTGCAAATCTTGGAACTGGTTGTTCATCTGGTATTAAATGTTTCTTCAGTACACTATTTGGAAAAGTGCTTTACAGTGCAAATCTCTTGCTGCCAATAAATCAGTAGTTAGCAGGATGAGTGGTATTTGAATGCTTGCATCAACATTGAGCTGATGTCTGTTCACTTTGCCAGCCCAAATTCCAGTCCAGGTCTTCACATAATGCAAATCAGATTATTGAAATCCAGGATATGCTGATCTGGAACAGCCTGTCAAGATGTACTCAGGGATCTAATCTTAACTACGAATTTAGTTTAAAATAGTAGTATTGTTCCTTTCCCAATGCCTCATTCCCATTTTCCTCTCGAATTAACAGTCAAGCTGAACAGGTTCTTACCTAGGTAACTCTGA
This sequence comes from Phylloscopus collybita, assembly GCA_027886175.1. NCBI lineage: Eukaryota > Metazoa > Chordata > Aves > Passeriformes > Phylloscopidae > Phylloscopus > Phylloscopus collybita. The sequence continues at coordinate 90,795,032 of JAJNNQ010000075.1, forward strand.
AAAGTAGTATTGTGAGTGGCTGTGATTAGCTCTGCAAAGTCAATCAATTTAAATTAATTAACTATTGCCTACCTTTTTTCAGATCTAACAATACAATGTCAACGGGAAGGCTACGAACGAAGAAAAAGGCATGTTCTTCAGATCAGTCTCCAGACAACCTTCCTGTAAGGAGTTCTGGAAGACAGGTATTTATAATAATTTAAAAACACATGGGTTTGTACTTTGCTATTTTTTATTTTCTGTTGACATTTGTAAAGAAAGTGGGCATCCTTGTGGGTAAGTTAGGTCTTAGAGTACTTATCCGCAGAGAAGGAGAATGAGTTAATTCTGTGAATGAGCAGGTCAAGTGTCTCATTTTGCAAACAACATTCAGAAAAGAGAAATAATCTGTATAACCTCTAAGCACTTAATGTGTTAAAAATACAATCACAGATTTCTGTACAGTCAGACAAAGCTGTCTGCTCATCCAGACAGAGGCCTGAAACAACATAATACACAGTACCTCTAACACCCAGAAAAGACATATGGTATACAGTTTTGTATTGAAAAAAAAATGCCCTAAGCCTACCCTAATATTTTATTTGAGCCACTGGTAGGATTGCCACTTGTAATTAATATCAGTAAATAGTATAAAAGAGGAGATTTTTCCCAAGGAGAAATAAAATGAATGCATGAGTCTTGACTCATTAACACATGATGGAGCTTAAAATACTATTTAAACTGTAAGCTTTGCTTCTAATTTCTTTAGTGCCATCAATTAGACCAGGGCAAGACATTTTTAGATATAAATGATATTTCCAGTCTTACTGTGGGTTTGGTGGGGTTTTTTTTGTTGGTTTTGTTTTTTTTTTTTGGTTTTTTTTTTTTTTTTTGTGGGTTTTTGTTTGGTGTTTTTTTTTTTTAGTAGAAAAACCTGACCTAATTTGACAGCTGTTTCATGCTGCAGCTATTTCACAATGGTTACAAAGATTTTCATTAGGATTGTTTTAACTATGAGATGCCACTCAAAAGCTGCAAAACTTTCTGAATCCTGCATTGTAGAAGATGCATTTGTGTCATTTATGGTCAGATTCCATCTATTCTTTATTAGGTGAAGAAGAAAGCAGCTGAAGCAGCAGATGATGATGATGAAGCATCAGAGAAGAAATACAGAAAGTGTGAAAAAGCTGGATGCACTGCAACATGTCCCGTTTGCTTTGCCAGTGCAGCAGAAAGGTTTGTTACTTTTTATTTCCATTTTTCATGGACTTTCTAAATCTGCAGCTGAAGTTTAGGATTCTAACTATATTCTCAAAAATTCCTTCATATCTAAATGTAGAGGGAGAATTGAAAGACACTGCTAATAGGAGTTTTAAGATGCCAGGAAAATGTAGGAAGTGTCTTTGTTTGGTTCCATAACCCAAGACAGCAAGTTATTCCTGTTGTGGATAACTTTGTCCTGTGCAAGTTGCTAATTCAGATACAGAGTATCTTTGGGATATGCTTATTTATGTTATTAATGGTGTCCTCTGGAACATGCCTTGCTTCTGTGAAAGTGAGAGCATATTCGTGTAACCTGAGAAAGCTAAACTTGCTTTCAAGATGGAAAATGAAACCGTCATTTACTGTAGGAAGTCTTTACCACTCTTTCACTGGAATGCTTTGCATTCTGAGGTGAGATTCTAGCCTTGAAATTTTAGGTCTTAGGAGAGACAGTCATACTTATCTGAACTCTTTGCTCTTGTACACTTTCTTTACACTTTCACAAGTGCTTTTGCCTTCTGACCCTGGTGGTTTTGAATGCATGATACTAGCAAGGTATGCTTATAATAAGCAAAAATATTAGATCTCATTATGAAGCAGGCATACTGTAGTTATGTAGCACTCCCACCTCCCTGATAATTGAGACAAACTTTCCTTCTTTATAGCATTGAAAAATAAATAAAACCAATTACATGCTTCATTTAGTTATATCCATGGATTGTTCTTTGGTAGCAGGAAGTCAATGTATTCTGGATGTTGTCATAGGGAAGCCAAGTGTTTGGCAGTTGGCTGAGAGACTTGTCTGGGAAGTGAGCACCTGTGAGATCAGCATTGGTGATATTACAGTTTTTGTTGAAGAAACAATGCATACTGCTTACTCATCTTCTTGAATTGTTATTTTAATATTTTGATTTTCACCTTTCCCACCCCCCTCCCCCCAAGTACATATTTTCAACTTTATCTATTTGAGATGAGCTCATTTCATGGCTGTTTGTGTTCGTAGCTTAGGTCACTGCTTTTTACCTTGTGCATTTATCTTGAATAACTTCATTGAGTTCAATGAGAGTATTCTAAGTGAAGAACAATTGCTTTGTCTGATGAATGTAATCTTTGTAATGGATTTTTATTTTTTTTAGAGTAGTAAAGAACAAATGCCCAGAATGAGTAACTGCTTCCTTAGGGTTTTGTCTCACTGGGTTAAAATCACAAGTTGTTCATGAGAAAAAAATAGGCAACATCTGTTTTGTGTTCAGATTTGCCTTTATGGTTTTGTCAGTTGTTCTGGGGACAGAAAGTTGTAATGACTGTAATGAAAGTTGTAATGAATCAACTGATCACAAGTACAAGAAAAATGCTAATTTAAATGATCCCTCCCAACTTTGCACTAATATTGGAACAAAATGGAACAAAGTAAAGGAACTCTAAGTTCTTGTGGAGAAGAGCTTTGTCATCTTACACGTTTCCAAAATGCTTTGTGTGTCACAGCACATATTCACTGTTTCATGTTCAGGAAATGCCTGCTTAAAGGGTACTAAAGACAGGCTCAGTTGACCATTGTTAGAGAGAGGCTGCTGGAGGCCAGACCAACTATAAAACTGCACATTGTGTACACTTTGCCTCCCTTGCATCTGGTGTTGCTTAGTTTGGAAACTGGAAATGTTTGAGACAATTGAAATGACCTTACTGTTATTTGTATGGCTCTAGTGCCCTGTGTAAGGCAGCCTTCATGAATGTAACATAAAGCCCTGGCTTGTTCTGAATATTTTGTTCGCATTCTAGAACATGCTACTGTCAATAGAAAGATTTTTTTTTTTCCCCCTAAATGTACTAAAAAATGTCTTCTGCATTACAGATGTGCAAAAAATGGGTACACGTCTAGATGGTATCATCTGTCCTGTGGGGAGCACTTCTGCAATGAATGTTTTGACCACTATTACCGAAGGTAGATTTACCAGTTAAGGTTGTGTCCTTTATTAAAGTTTGGCAGCTGTTACAGCTGTTGAAACATCATATACATAAACATAATACAAAGACTGGTCCTCTGTGCTTGCTTTGATTGGGGTGACATTGATGGTAAAACTGCAGTTGTTGTATGGACTAATCAACTTGAACATGGCAGCGTGAACACAACTGGTTAGTTAAGGCAGGCTGGTTTGTGTGTGCAATTATTCTGAAGCTTTTGTCTTTATTAAGAACAATGTCAGAGAATTCTGAATTATAAGAACAATTATGAGTAAATGTGTTTTCCTTTATAAGTTCACTTTGCACTGTGCTTTTGGGAGACCTTGCCTCTCTAAAGCAGTACAATAAAAAGAAGTTAGAAATCAGTTTAACTCTTGCAATTCAGTGACCATGAAGACTCTTGTCAGCCTGACAGAGTGCTTTCAAGCTCCAAGCACCTTCCCGTTTGAGTGGGAGTTACATCCAGCTCTACCTAGACTTCTGTGTGCTTATGTGCTCAGCAGTAACCATCACTCAGTCCAGGCCTTAGATACAAGGAGTTGTGCCCATAAGCAACTGGACATAATAGTCAGAATGCAATTTTCTGCTGTTGTAAGAATCATGATTCTCTCCTTTTAATAGCAGAAATACAGTGCTCTCTACAGACTTATTTCTCTGTCCTTATATAAAATGTTTAATTTTAGAGTAACTGTTATTGCTTGAAGCAATATAGATATTAAATTTTCTGACTGCTTGCTGTTTTCTCTTTCTTCTTAGCCATAAAGACGGTTATGAGAAATATACTGCCTGGAAAAGGATTTGGACAAGCAATGGTAAAAGTGAGCCCAGCCCAAAAGCCTTTATGGCTGATCAACAGCTTCCTTACTGGGTAAGGTGAAAGGTGATTTATTTAATAGAAATGTGATGTTCTGATGTGTTTCTGATATTCTGCTGTTCAAGCAGCAGGTCAGCTGAGTTTCTATGGGATTTTTTTTTTCCTAGTATTAGAGGATTGTGGAAAAGCTCAAGATAAAAATTCTGATCAGCTCCTCCCCTGTTGGAGACTTTCTCCACACCCAACAAAGACGAATCTTCTGTTACTTTTCAGTGAAGCAGCAGCTGTGATTTTTAGGTAGAATAAGATTCGGCAGGGAAAGTATGAGTGTGAAAAACTTTGAAATCAGATTTTGTATTTCCCTGGTAAAGAGAGCAGAAGAAAGATGGGAATGGAAGGAAATTTGGTGGTAGTGGTGTTTTGTTTGAGGTTTTTTGTTTTTTCTGTAAGTGATGAATATACTTTTGAAGTAATGCTTGCAAAGTCCACCGAAGACCATAGTAATGGGGAATTGAATTAATTTTGGCCTTAGGTTCTGTGCAGAAATTCAGTTTTGCAGGAGATGGGTACAAGATTTCTGTAGATCAAACACTACTTATGACCTGATGATTACACAATAACGTATTTAACAATTATATTTTACAACTTTCTCACGTCTGGCTTCCTTCTAATTGGTTATTTAAGTTGCACTAATCTTATCTGTAATCACAAGCAACAAGTGAAAACATGTTTGTTTTTTGACTTGTAGGTGCAGTGCACAAAGCCAGAATGTGGTAAATGGCGTCAGCTGACAAAGGAAATCCAGCTGACACCACAAATAGCAAAAACCTACAGATGTGGTATGAAACTGAACAATTCCACCAAGGTACCACACAACAGTTTTGCATATATTGAAACTTAACAAGTTGGTATTTCTTGTTTGCAGAAATTAATTTCTTCTTGGTTGCTGCTCAGTGCCTCTAATGTCATAATGATAATCTGATGGCCTGGAGAGCTGCACAGTGACAGGCCTACATGCTGCTTGGACTTTTTGTTTTCTGACAGGAAATGTCGAGAAAGAAGTATCTGAAATACGTTTGTCTGCACAGTCAATTGTAAAATCCTTCAGCTGGAGGATTATCAGCATGTACAAAATAGACATGCACCAAAATGCTCAGTGCAGTTTTGTTTGGCCTTTCTTCATTGAGGAAAGCATTTGAAAAGCTCAGGGAGCTTTTCCTAATTGCTATCAAGTTTGTCATGGAGCTTTACATGAAAAGTTTCAGCTTTAGCATGAAGATAACTCCTGAAATTTGAAAGAGTCCTTAAAGTGTCACAGAATCTGTATGGCCCTTATAACATGAAAATAGTGACCATATGAAAACCTGAAGGGTCGGCATTTAATTTTGAAACTCCGTGATAAAGATACTCTTAAATAAACTCTCTTTTATGGTCTAGACTAGAAGAATTGCTCCGGAAAAATGTGGGATATTTCCAGAATTGTTCATTAAAATTCTGGGTTTCTTTTTTCTGAATTTGTTTGTTTCAGTGTTCCACCCCACTTTATGGAACAGAATGTATATTTTAATGTCTGATCAGTAGAAACTAACTTAACAAATAAGAAACATTTTTAGAGTGGTTTTGCTTTATGGTGTGTTCTGTTTTTAACCTACGCATTTCTCCACTTTTTGTTTAACAACCATGTCTACTACAGAAGGCTAACGTTAAGCACTTTGTTTGTTTTTTAAATTTAGAGAATTATGCCATAGAAAATGATTTATACATAATTTTTTCATACAGCTTAAAAATAGCTCTCATACTTTTCTTTCAGACTGAGGGCTCAGACCAGTGTTCCATGCCTGAGGACTTGGTAAGTAGTGGCTGTTCCTCCTCATTTGTCCTAGAATATGAAAGCAATCTTAAAGCATGGCATTTCCTTTTACATTTTGGTTCTTTTGCCAATTATGTCAGTATTTACACATTTTGCTCAGGAAACTGTCAGACACTATTTGCAACAGAGCCTAGGGCCTTTTATTTTCTCATAGTTTTCCTCTTGTCCCTTACCATACTAAGTAGGTTTCAAGTGGTTTGTGGTGTCCTTCAGTCATGGCCCGTGACTCAAAGTTTACTCCTAATTCTCATTTTTGATCAGGCAAAATAGTATTCAGTTACTAACTTTCAAGTAAAATTCCCCATCCTAAAATTTCCTTGTCCTTCAGGTGGTTTCTGTCTTTAGTCAAGCTAGTCTCACTTTTTTGAAGACTGCAAGAGAACACCTAAGCATATTTTCTCTCTCCTCTCCCTCGTAATACAAAATGTACATACAAGATGTATGTTGGTGTTTCAAGGGGTTTGTGATCATGTCACCCTGCATTTCTGATTTCATATAAGCTTACGTTCAATAAGCCATGTTCACAGTGTACCTGAGGAACTTCTATCACAGCAAACACATTCAAGCTTATCGTTGACTCTTGTAGAAGCTCTGTGGCTTTGTTTCCCTAATGCACATCTGACTTGTAAATTAAGGGTGAATCATTAGCGCTCGTTAGGGTTCTAGAAGGTCTTTGATGGGGATAGCAGAGTCTAAATTAAATTGATCAGTTAGTGTGGACTTAGAACTAAGTGCAGATTTCTGGATGCATAAGTGACTGTAAACGTTTTATAAAGGGCCTGATAAGGCATAGATGTGTTGCTATGGCATGTCTTATTTCTTTGCTTTCCACGTGGTGTGGAGTTTGTGAAACTTCACCTCCATGTCTGAGAAGAGATCAACACTACAGGTTTTCTGTGTCAGGCTGAGGAAGGGGAAAGAGGGAGAGAAAATGTCTTTATGACTTGCAATTCTGAGATTGGTCTTTCCAGTGCTTTTTGCTCTCAGTTTTGGAGGGAGGGGGGAAATTGGTTTATTTTTCAACATTTTTAAAGTACTCACGTGTTCTCTTCTCCCCTCTTTCCTTCATTTCTCCGCTTGGCCAGAGAGTGGCTGAAGTTTCAGACCATTGGTGGTACTCCATGCTCATACTCCCTCCTTTGCTGAAAGACAGTGTGGCAGCTCCCTTTCTAGCTGCATATTATCCAGACTGCGTGGGCATGAGTCCATCCTGTACCAGCACTAATCGGTTACCTGGTGAATCCAACCTTGTGAAGTTAGAGCACTTAAAGAGCGTGCCTAATGTGACTGGTAAGGGCCATCTGCAGGGCTCTGTTGCTTAAATAGGTGTGATAAATTTTGTCTTATGAGTTTATAAGGCACATTAATTCCCCTGATTGAGAACACTGGTTCTGTTCTCAGCACTGACACACAGTCTCTGTGTGACTGCCTCTGTAGTTTGATGCCATTTGCTTGTTTGTAAGAGAAAGGTAATACGTTTCTTACAGGAGTAAGCACAGACTGCAGAGGCTTTCTGTGTGACACTGTCATGTGTCTATAGAAACAGTAAATTACCCTGTGGGTACCTGAAGACTGTTTGCATTCTTAAGGAAATGAAGATTTATCAAAAAAACCAACCAACCAAACAAACCCCAGGATTCTGCTAGTTTTGATATTGTGGATCTTGGGGGCTCTGAAGAAAAGAATTTGATTTCTTAAGGCACTTAGATTCTGTGTAGTTTATTTTTTTATTTTATTTTTTTTGCTAGTGACAGCCTGGGAGTGCAGATTGGCAGAATAGGTCGGGTATAGAGAAAGGTAATTCAGGATTGTCATACTCATCTGAGAGAGCGTGCTTTGAGGAAATTTCAGCTTCTGTGTTGTCTTAGCAGGCTTTGTTCTCTTACTCCTCATGGCATTGGAGCGCCATGAAACATTGCTGTTTCTTTGATGAAACTTCAGCTCTGATGGGTTCAAGACATACCCATAAGAGAGCAGGGCAATAATTAATGCACAGCCTAGAGGGCAGGAGAGAGGAGAGCCATGTAAATGGGATCATTCTGGAGATGCCTAGGGGCTGGAAAGCTTCCTTACTTGTTACTTGTGTGAGGTCAGTGGATTGTTTTAGAGGGAGAAGGACGTGATGAAGATATGATGGAGTGTGACTAATTCCTGGTGCGTCTTTATTCAGTTGCAGGCATGAACAAGTATTTCCAGCCTTTTTACCAGCCTAATGAATGTGGGAAAGCCCTTTGTGTGAGGCCAGATGTCATGGAACTGGATGAGCTCTATGAGTTCCCAGAATATTCACGAGACCCTACAATGTACCTGGCACTGAGAAACTTGATTTTGGCTTTGTGGTACACAAACTGCAAGGTAATGCTGATAGCTAATTTGTTTGTTTAAAAATAATAGCAGCTTTTCTGGGATGGGGACTCACTTCTGGGATGTCTCCTTATGCACCAGAAAAATTGCTCCCATGTTTTTGAAAAGCCTAATTCTAAAATTGGCTGGGGTTTGGGGGCTTGTTGGGGATGTGAGTTTTTTGTTTTTTTCTTTTCTTTTTTTAAAAAAGATTTAATGCATAGGAGTTTTTTCTGCACTAAAAATCAGAAGGTTTTAAATTATTAAAACTCTACAGTGCCTGCCCAGCTATTAACTTTTTAAAGGGATGCTTGAACACATTGAAACAGTGTTTTGTGGTGCTTTCTGGTTTTTTTTTCACCTGATTGTTGGACAGGGAAGTGATTGTCTTTTTATTATGCTAAGCCTATGGGACTGCCTTTGATAGAAATGCTGAAGTTTTACATACCAAAGCTTTCTGATAAGGATGTGAAAGGTTTTGGATATTAATAGCCTTTTCCCTCAGAATGCCATTTTGGAATGGATTTTACTGGAATGCTGTTGTGCATATTGCCACCACATAGGTTCATTTTGTAGACAGGAATCCTTTCCAATATCATTCCCGTACTAATAGAACACACCAGGGAGTTATCAAAAGTCTCTTGTTGACTCATTTGGTTTAATTCCATGCTAACCTTGCTTAATAAATTGTTACCTTACTGTATAAAGCTGGCTAACAAAACATTTCCACAAAAATTCTTTTAAAATGCTCTCAGAAACCTGAGTCATGATTTTTTACCATTTGGTTTGCAGTTTAAATATGATGTGAACTTATGAACAAATGGAAAATTAGAAAATCAGCAATTTCCATTCTTCCTTTCTCCTTTGCAGGAGGCTCTCACCCCTCAAAAATGTATCCATCATATAATTGTTCGGGGGCTTGTGCGGATCCGCTGTGTACAGGAAATGGAGAGGATCCTGTATTTTATGACAAGGAAAGGGCTAATTAATACAGGGATTTTGTCAGTCAGTCCTGACCAGTACCTTCTTCCTAAGGAATACCACAGTGTAAGTTGCTGTAATGATCCCTACATTATTAGTGCTATAAAACTACATGGTGCATGCAATAATTTTTTTGGTTCTGGATTTTTGGCTCATTTACATAAATACATGGACTAATAGGTAAAATTTTATCTAAAACCTATTACGTGGGAAGTTTTTAACATTGCTTTCTTATGCCTTCAATGGGTATGGAAGCTACATAAATTAGAATCCTTCCAAAAAAGATTTTTTCCCCACTAAAGTCTTTGGAATTCATTCCCATGGATTTGTGCTTCCCATGTGGTATTCAAATGGATGGGAACTGTGTGAAAAATATAGGTTCTGTGGCTCCTGTAGTACACCTCTGCTTCCATATATGAGGAAACTGCTATTCTGTGTTGGTTTGCAAGAACTATGGTTAAAAGGGAACATGTTTATGACTAGCCAGTTGTTAGATAGCACCTAAAACTTATTAATGTGTTCTGTAACAGAATATCTCCTAGAAATTTTAAGTCATGTTTAGAAAGTGTATTTGTAGATGTTTCTCATTTATAAAATAGTTTTTACTGGTCAACCCAATCTATGATTGAAATCTTTACAAGGTATATTTCTTGTCTGATAAATTCAATTAGATTCCTACTTTTGTTACTGATAACTTCAGCTCTTTCTCTTAAAAGAAACTGAGGAATCTTCTTTTGAAGTCCTTAAAAACTTTAACTATTTTCAATGCTACCTCTGATGTTTTTTCTGTATTAAATGCACTGCCATCTTTAAAAGTTATCACAGATTACTTTAGATGACAAGAGCATGTAGACTTCTGAAACCTACAAACACTTTTACGTTCAGCAAATGAGAGTGAAATTACAATTTCTATTTTATTTCTAATTATTTTTGTTTAAATACTTTAATATTTTTTAGAAATCTGTCATTATTGTTGGGGCTGGTGCAGCAGGATTAGCAGCAGCCCGACAACTGCATAACTTTGGAATTAAGGTAAGAAGCTTTAGAGTACATTACTTAAAAAAAATCAGACTTCCTCTGCTTTGGAAGGTGTTGTTCATCAAAAAGAAAAAGCCTACATTCTTGTTACAAACATGTATGTATAGGGCATCCTAATTAATTTGTGAAATCTGGGGTTTTACTGAGTAAACCTGCTGTTTAAAACCAGCATTTATTTGTATCTAGAATTAAACAGCATGCAGCATATATTTTGGATAGATGCTGCACCCAGATAATTGTGTTTAATAGCCTGTAGCATGCCTTAAACTCCAGTTTTGAGATTTCCTGCATAAATCTTCAGCTTTTTTAAAAATAAGGCTTATTTTTGTTAGGGCTGTTTCTAAAGTAACAGTTATATTTGTATAGGTATATCCCAAAACGTAACCTTGCTAAGATGATTTCAATGTATAAGTTAACTACAAATAATCCAGAAATTAAAAAAAAAAACAAATGGTGTTAAGATTGCTATCATTGCTGGACTGCTTGGGGTTGTTTGTTTTTTTTTTTGTGTTTTGTTTTCTCCTTTGCTCTGGAGTTGAACAGATATGTTTAATAGATTAAATCTTCCAATTTACTAAGCTGCATTTTGCCACAGGTCATTGTCTTAGAAGCTAAAGACAGAATTGGTGGCCGAGTGTGGGACGATAAGACATTCACAGGAGTCACTGTTGGAAGAGGTGCACAAATCGTCAATGGATGTGTCAACAACCCAATGGCACTAATGTGTGAGCAAGTGGGTTCCTGCAGTGGTCATGATTATCACTAGTGAAAAACTTGTTAAAGCCAGGCTCAGATGGCTGGGTAAGGGTGGGAGTCCTTTTCTTGTGACATGATTAAAATCCTGTTCTGCATTGTAAGTAAGCTCCATGTTGCTAATATATCTTTGATAACAGCTGGCAATAGAGAAGGGCTGTAAAATGGTTTCAGGCACATTATGGAAAGAAAAGCAAGGTGCGTCCAACCTCAGAACCAGAAGAAACCACTTTTTCTCTCTTTTCCAGAGACAGTAACGTAAAAGGTCCCCAGCAGCCTTCCCTAGGGCTGAGAAAGACTTTACCAGCTTTACTGTGGGAGGCTACTGCTTCTGGGATGGATTTGCCTTTGCTGCCTCTCTATATTTCTAGTTAAATTCTGCACAAGTTAAGATTAACATGTTTAACAACTAAATTGCTACTGATGCAAACATGCTGCGGTACAATTCCTTAAAAATTCTTATTACTTGTTGGTTTGGTTTAGGTTTTTTGGAGGTAACAATCTGAACTTTTCCATGTGGAACCTGAATATGGGTTTTGCTCAGAGACACGTGCAAATCCAGCCCATGCCGTGTCACAACGCGACATGAAAGAACAACACTCACATGCTGAGATGTCCAAGGCAAAAAAGGAGCAGTTTATTTACAGACCCAAACATTTATAGAGTTCCAACAGTGACCATGGATTGGAGGATGAAAATTGTCCTCTCCAACAACACTGGTCAAGCCAACAGTCCATCAATTCTCTCCTCCTCCAGAAAGGAATACAAAACAATCATTATTTACATGAAAATGCATCAGAAACTCCATCTCAAAAAGTAAACATCAGAAGGCTGAAAGAACTTTAGAAAAACTTTTAGAAGAACAGGGCAAAAATGCAGTTTTAATTATTTAGTGCCCTATAGTGCCATGAAGAAATTCTAGTTTTTTAAAAAAATCATGTTTTATTTATGAAATGGAGAACAATGACTTCTGGATACACTTCAGATAGTCATCCCTTCATGGTCATATAATACCATTTTTTCATTGAAAGTATAGCTGTATCTTAAGATCTGCAGTGGTGACCAACAGCCTAGAGAGATTGTGAGGGTGTGTGAAAAATGCTGGAGCGTGCCCTAAGTAATAAGGCCCTAGGAAGAAATTAGCACTATTCTGTGCTATTTTTTCTGGATTGACCCTGTAGAGTGCAAAACCATCTTTACTTGAATTTAGCTCTGTTGTATTTTTGATGCAGGTTGGACAAGCAAAGCAAGGTTTAATTCCAAATAATTTCTTTCTTTGCTTGGTTGTTAGTAACATTTGTGGTAACTGGCAAACAATATCCTGTCAGTTCCTGAATTCAGGGAACTGTTTTGGTCTCAGACACCAGAAAGTTGTAGAAAGTAACTGATTGTGACTTAGAAAATAAATTGAGGAAGAAATAAAGGAGACTGGTTCATCATGTTTCTTTACCAGACTAAATTTCTGTACTAGCCCTTGCCTGACAGGAAAGTCGCAGAGGAGGTTTCTGTGAATCCCCAATAAAGGAAGGGATGGAAAAGTGGGGAAAAAGACCAATTTGTGGACAATTAACAGGTAGAAGGATTGTTGGTATCCCAGGTTGAAGAGAGCAAGAGTTACTCTGGCTAAAGTTGATGTTTTTTAAATGGTATCACTCAAACGTGAGGCACTCACCTTAGGTTAAATAACTTTGAGCAGGCTGGGTGCTGTAGTTTTTCCATTCTTAAAAAAGCAATAAAATGTCTTTTTCTTAAGCTTGGCATTAAAATGCACAAACTAGGGGAGAAATGTGACTTGATCCAGGAAGGTGGAAGGATAACAGATCCCACTATTGATAAACGTATGGACTTTCATTTCAATGCCATCCTAGATGTCGTCTCTGAGTGGAGAAAAGATAAAACTCAACATCAAGATGTTCCTCTTGGTGGTAAGTGAGACATGTATTGCAAAGTGATGGTGTTGGCTATGTTCATAAAGTTCTATATTAAATTCTTACATCGGATGTTATTAGAAGTGTATGGCTGTCCATCTGATTTTAAATCCAACAGATATTTCTGATACTGTATCTTGTTTTCATGAGGTAGCCTTTTCAGCATAACTAGTGTCACTAGCAGTTCAAAAGACTTGCTTCTGGCTGAAGCAGGCCATAGCTAGACTTAGCTCTTATACTTTTTGACTAATCTGCCAAAAAAAGAGCCTGATCAAAGCCTTCTGCTGGCAAGAATAGTCCCATCTCCATTGGTAACGCCTCCCACCACATTTACAGCTTGTAAACTCAACAGCAAAAAATAAACTGCTCAGAAATGTCTGCCTCCCAAATCTCTTCAGCATGGATTCTGTAAGACAGATTTAATAACTCCTATGTTCTTCAGTGAACCCTAAATCAAATTTCTCAGTTCTTTGATTTTTGTAAAAATTAACCAGGATTTATTTGCAAGGATCCTCCATTATCTTAAAGCGTATTTTACCTGAAGTCTTCAACTGTATATTGATGATTGCTAAAAAATTAATATCTCTTCTGTCTCACTCAGAAACCTATGAGTAAACAACAAAGTTGTACTCTTATCACTGGAAAGATCTTGCGGTTTTGGGGTTTTTTCCTATGAGAAGAAAAACATCTTTGTACAAATTAGCAATAAGTGTGAAAATCTTGTGATCCAGCATGCTGAAATGCAGTAGTACTTCTGACAAATTGTCATATATTCTTATTTTAAATGTGTTCTTTCACAGAAAAAATACAAGAGATCTATAAAGCCTTTATTCAGGAGTCTGGTATCCAGTTCAGTGAGCTGGAAGAAAAAGTACTACAGTTCCATCTCAGTAATTTGGAATATGCCTGCGGCAGCAATCTCTCTCAGGTGAGTTTTGACAGCTGAGTTCTGAAGTGACTGAGCTTCACAGAAGACAGAGTTGGAAGTAACACTGAGAAATCACCTGATCTGTTCTATGGCCCTAGAGGAAGAATCAGCTATCCTGACTATTCCTATACCCATAACCTGTTTTTTGAAAGCACTGAGACACTGACTCCAACACTACCATATTTGATCTGATGAGCACTCCTGATGTACTTCCAGTGAGATGCTCTTTAAGTAAAAATTGAGACTAGATGGTTAGAAGGGAGCTGGGCATTTTGCTGAGATGCTGGGTGATATGATTCACAGGAGAGTTACTCCTCAGATGTTGGGTGTGAATTCTGCTTCTGTTTAGAAGTTCTGTTTAGAAACTGAGGTATTTATCTACCCCACTACATATCTTGAGAATAAATGCATTTGGCTCCTGAAGTGTTCCAACCCCCTGGTGGTGAGCCCCAGTTCACCAATCGTAGGTGCTCTCTTGGCTCTAAGTGATACTTGGCTGCCCTCCTGACTTCACTTTTAACCAAGCAGCTCCAGGAAATACAAAAGTATCATATTGTTGGCAGTGCATTGTTTACTCAGTACTGTTGCTACATTTAAAGACATTTAGTGTCTATTGTACTACACCAGTGGGACTGTCTGGTATGTGCAGATGCACAGGAACATAACAAAAATCCCAACACAATGCTATACCAGAGCAGTCACTGGAAAATATTTTGATAGATAAAGTTTTCATATTCCATGAGCGCCCGGGGGAACTAAGAAAGATGAAAAAAATTACATTACCTTCAATTTTAAAATCAAAATATGATTGATTTTATGCATATGCAATGATAGGAATTGGCATCTGAATAGTAGTTTGAGAATTGTTTCACATTTTTCACTGCTAAGTGGCAATTGCTCAGTGCAAATACCACTGTTTTATTAACTATAGGGTTGCAGGGGCTGGGGGACAAGGTCAATGAAAGGTGTCATGGAACAACTTCCAAAATGATGGGAAAAATCCATTGAGTTGGGGTTTTTTTGTGTCTTTATTTTCCCCTTCATGTTGGGAAATAAGGTATTTCCATTTTTATAGTAAGTCCTAAGGCTGTAAAATCTGAATATTTTGCTAGATACAGACAACTGATATAAATACACCGCAATTCACCTGTATTTTTGTACTGTTTTCCTTGTTTTCTCTGCTAAGCACAACCATAAATTCCTAGTGACCAACCCATGTTATGACTTTTCTTAATCCAACAATTCCTATGTTATGTAATAGCATTAGGTAAATAAGCATTTTGATTTTGTCAGCATTGCCATAAATTTGGGTGATAAACTTTTTTTTTTTTCCAGTTGCAAAGTGGCTAGGGTTGTTTCTTCTAAACCGTGGAACTTTTCAGAGACCCGTGTCCCCTCAGCAGTAGAAACAGCCACTTATGTTCTCTCCACAGGTATCTGCACGCTCATGGGACCACAATGAATTTTTTGCCCAGTTTGCTGGAGATCACACTCTTCTGACTGTGGGATATTCAACTGTGATTGATAAGCTGGCAGAAGGGCTGGACATCCGGCTGAATTTCCCAGTGAGTCTGGAAAACATTGCTGCAGTGTCTGTCTTGGATTGCTTTTAAACACCCAGTCACGTATTTGTATTTTTTGGGACCTGAAGAATCTGTGCTGTGACTGTTTCAATTGGTCTTTAAAAAAAAAAAAAGGACAATTTCAACATTCTGAAATTCTCCCTGAGGACTATCAGTACTTAAATATTATGACATGATGACCTTACATATTAGAATCATGATTTTTCCTTTTCAGCTTTGTGGAGGCTATTTTTTTGTCTTTCAGGATTTCTCTGGAAATTTGTGTTACTCACTTTCTAGATTGCTGACCAGTGCTGTTTTAGCTATTCTTGCTGGAATTTGCATTTCCTATGTAGATTTTGTAGTACAGTCTCTCAATGTGTCTTTCAATAGGTTCAGAGTATTGACTATTCTGGTGAAGAAGTGCAGGTCACTACTGCAGATGGAACAATGTGGACAACACAAAAGGTACCAAGTACGCTTCATGACTAAGAATTTTAGAGAACACATAGTACTTGTCCTTTTTTTCTTTTCTTTCTCTCAGAAGACTATTTAGTCCATTTTCTCCCCATTCAAAGATGAATACTCATGTATTTTAGTGACCTTTATTTGGGTGTCCTAGAGCCTAATTTTTGGCGAGCATGCTTGAGATTAGAGTATGAGTTGATTTGAAAAACTAAGGACTATAAAGGGTAGTACTAAAAATGTGAAGCAAATAGATTTTTATCTGGTCTTTCAAGTGATATTTGTATTTTCTAGTTCTATTCCCTGCTCAGCTTTACCCCATTTAGCAGATGTATCCTGTTAAAATTTCCAGGATTTGAAAACCCCTATTTCTGTTTCTCTTATTCCGTGGTATTCCATTACTTCTTCATGCTGAGTAATTTAGCTTTCAGCAATTTTTAAAATGATATATTAACTTGATAAAGATTGGATTGATATCAACAGTGTTACTGAGTGTATTTTAAAGAGATGGAATCTCTGAAGGAATTCAAACAAAACCAAACCACTAACTAACTATCTCTCATTTCAAACAGACAATTTTGGT
Source organism: Phylloscopus collybita (assembly GCA_027886175.1). Classification (NCBI taxonomy): domain Eukaryota; kingdom Metazoa; phylum Chordata; class Aves; order Passeriformes; family Phylloscopidae; genus Phylloscopus; species Phylloscopus collybita. The sequence continues at coordinate 90,811,501 of JAJNNQ010000075.1, forward strand.
AATCTGAGAGCCATTGATTGTATCATTTACTGAAGAACTGGTAGCATGGTTAGCCACTGTGATACAAGCAGTTCAACAGATTATGACTTAAAATCAGTGAACTGTGGGATCTGTTGTCACCTGAATGAAAGGCATGTGTTTCCCATTAAGGGGAGCTAAAACCAGACACTGATAAAGAAATATCTGGTGCATTATTATGCTGCATCCTACTGGCATAATCCATGACAGTTAGGAGGATGCTATGAGTCTTATGTGCTGTGTTCAGGTTTTGGTACTGTTGTGATTGTAGCTATTTCTTTCAGGTATTAGTGACTGTACCACTGGCCCTTCTTCAGAAAAATGCCATTCAGTTTAATCCTCCACTGTCAGAAAAAAAAATTAAAGCCATTAATAGTTTGGGAGCAGGAGTCATTGAGAAAGTAAGTGATTTCATATTATCTTTAATTTTCTTTTCATAGAAACACTGGCTGCTTTGTCCCTGTTGCTTTTGCACTGTATTTTGCACTGTATCATAAACAGGGTTTATGATGCATTAACATACATTTATGTTTTACTTGTATATAGTAGCCCAGGAGAGCAAAATGTTATCAGTGATCACATGTATTTCTGTTTCTTAGATTTCACAACTTAATGGTGTTTTAAAAGAAACTGTTCACAGAAGAATTTCACGGCTTAAATATTTTGTGCCTAATTTTGATTCATGATGGTCTTGGATCTTTCAGAATTCCAATAATGTGTTTATTTCAGGTCATTTTAACTTAGTAAATTCAGAAAGTATTTGCGTAAAATACTGAAAGTTGTGTGTTTAGCCAGTGCAAAATCTCCTACCCTTTCCCAATACAAAAACACAGCCTGTCCTGAAAGGCTCTTCAGTAAGATGTGTGCTTAGAACAAAACAGTAACAAAGTAATGCCAGAAACAGGAATAAGAATGTTGAAATTTAAAGACAAGATTAAGAAACTCCAAATACATGATGCTGCTCATTAAAGTTATCCATTAGGTTTTCAAAAAAAATTTGCTGAATTTCTTGAGCATTTTAGACAATTAATTCAATTGTGGATTTGATATTCCATGCATTTCCAATTTATGACATCAGCGATTTTTTTCTTTGCCTGTCCCCCTTGGAGAACAGGTTGATGTATTCTCTGTTGAGACTCACTCATAGGAAGAGCTGTGTCTAAATGAGTGGAAACAGGAAAATGTATTAGAAGAACATATACTATATCCTGTTATGAGTTTTATAATATGAAATGCTTACATTCTATTTTTCTGTATCTTTCTAGATTGCCTTGCAGTTTCCATATAGATTTTGGGACAGCAAAATTCAAGGAGCTGATTTTTTTGGTCATGTTCCACCCAATTCCAGCCAACGTGGGCTCTTTAGTGTCTTCTATGACATGGATCCAGAGGTATGATACATGGCAACTATATTTTCTCTTGGCCCTTCATAAAATCAGTTTGAAATCTAGGTGCAATAATTACTGAACAACAAAATTTTTCTTTATCTCCCTCCCCATCTTCAACTATTAAAAGCAGTGGAAATAGTGTTATTTATCAAGATAATGCTCATCAATATTTTGTTGTAATAAATGGGAATGTTTCCATTGTTTGAATACGGACTAATATACAAGCAAGTACATTCTCAATTTCTACTGAAGACAGGGCTCTAATACCTTATTATAAACCTACTAATGTGGGAAAAAAGGCCAGTTTAGGACTTCTGTTCCCTTACTAAATCAGCTAAAATGCAGTTAAAAAGATAATGCTGACTTACTAATGCTTACTGGCTTGCAGTAGTCTGAATAACTATCTGGAATAGCAGAAGAAAAGACAAACACCAAGTTCTGTGTGAAACTGAGATCTGTAGGGTCAGTCATGAATTTCTCATGAATTTCAAAGCAAGTTCAAACCAGTGGATTGACATCATGTTTCTCTTCTCTGTCAGTTCCAAGCAGATACATTACATATTTATACTATACCTCTTCATACTTTTGTAACAACTACTTCCTTATTACTTGGCAGCAATTAAAAGGCCATTTTGTAACCTGATGTCTTACTCCAAAAGGAAATCATCCTGTGACATTTGTGTTCTGGTACTACCTGATTTGTGCTTGTATACAACTTTACTTAAATGAGTTCTCTCCAGTACTCTTAAGCTCAGGCTACAAGAGGTTCAGTGTGCTGGTGCTGTCCAGAGATCCTAAATACAATGCTTATTTTGCTTAATAGCTATTCTCTACTAGTTATGAAAGTTAGTAACAGAAGAATTATTGCCTTACATAAACAAGAGAGGCAGAATTCTTTAAAGGCACTGACAACCTGTGTGCTCTTCCCTACTCACCACTTCACCTCTAAAACTTCTGCATGGTAGCAGATGTCATGAAGTGGAAGGAAATACCAGTAGGTGTGACCTTTCACTTCGTGGACCCAAATCTGCTGGTAAGAACCTAGTATTGGTCTAGTCAAAAACATACTTAACTAGTATTTAAATAGACTCTCTCTGTCACCACATTTTGAAACTGGAGGACAGCTGAGGTGAAAGTTTGGCAAAAAACTGAAACTTAAGAGGGTGCACAAAGAATAACACTATCAATGTAATTTTTTGGGGGATACAGCCTTTAAGTAGGTAGATAGCAAGTTTTTAGTGAATTCATCAAGTTGTGAATGGGGCTGACTGTAACAGATCTGTGAACAAGACATCAGAAGATGTAGTAATTTGAGCATATATACTGTAGAATATACATGCTTTGTTCTAAGGAATCAAACCCACTTTTCTCTAGAACAGTTGCTTTGCAGCTGAAAATGTCTTTGCAATACCAATTAAAAGAGACTGTTTATTAAATACTTAATAAGGTCTTGTTTTTAGGGCAAAGAAAGCATTTTAATGTCAGTGGTCACTGGAGATGCTGTGACAACCATTAAGAATTTAGATGATCAACAAGTACTGCAACAGTGTATGACTGTACTCCGAGAGCTGTTTAAGGAGCAGGTAAGAGAAGCCTCTTTTATTAAGAGATGAATTAACTAATCACCAAAATAGAGCCTTCAAATGTAGTACTTCATGATGTATAGGGAGACCTTTGACATTTAAAACTACTTTTCTTTTCTTGTCAGTTTCAGGGAATAGGGTTTTTTTTGAGGCATAGTAAAAGTCACAATTTTTGGTCTCTTGTGTGAAAAATGAATATTGACATATATCTCTCTGAAGGACAGTAGTATATAACTGAAAAACAGAAATGAACTATTGTCTGTTAAAATGCTTTTAAAAAGCAAAATTAATTAAAAGCAATACTTCAGGCAGGTAACACAAAACTTACTTCTTACTTAGCTGTCACTTTTTTTCTGGCCATTACCACTTCTAATATGTGATACAATCTTTAAGCTAGATGAATTTGATTTCTTCCTTCCCCCATGCCAGGCAACTGAAATTACACCTCCAATCCAGTCCAATCCAATCCATTTCTCTTCTACTAACAACCCTTTCTCAGCTATCTTGGGGTAGAGGTACAGGCAAAATGATCTAGCAAGGGCCCCACATCCTGAATGTAAAAAAACACTAGATAAAAATTTCTACCTTTTCTTCTTTCCCCCAGATCAACATTAGAGTTAAAGCCAATAGGAAAATCAGGGAAATCTGGGGCAAGCAAAACTATCACTTAGCAAGGTTATTTGCATTCCACTCTAGAGACAATAATGCCTCAATTGATTTAGTTAGTGCAGTTAGGTCCCCAGGAATAATTATGTTCAGGGATGATCTCAAGTTTTACTGATGGTTCAAATGTTAGGATTAAAGATCTTGGAAGAACTTCAGTACCTGAAAACTCAGCAATTCCTAGAAACATACATTTGGTAATGTATGGTTACTAGAACCACATGCAGTGGGAAGTTCACGTACCTGTCTCTTGATTGCATGAAAATGTAGCAAATGGGTCTTCAGTTTCAGTGCCACTCTGGTCCAGAAGAGTGATTTTCGCAGTTGGCTCCATGACTTACAGCATTTGTGAATTTCAGTCACCTGAGGACAATGCAGTGGGATTTTCAAAGACAAATAGCTTCAGGGGTGTACCAGAGCTATTTCTGGGACATCCATACAGCTTGTCATATTTGGCTGGTCCTTGTCTTGATCACTTTAGCCTGAGTTTCTCATGTGCCGCCTGAATGTAATTTATTTGTTGATACCAGACATTGTGTGAGAGGCAACCAGAGATGCTTCTGTTTACGTGTCATGAGCTCCTCCAGAGTAAGACACAGCTGTAGTTGACTAAGCCTTTGTATAAGTGTTATTCAGGCTCTTTTTGGTATAAATCTGTGGAATTTGCACGCTGCAAGGTGACAGAGAATACACACAATTATTTGTTGTGTCTCAGCCAGACCCTCACTTCCTGGTTTTTGTCTCTGAAACTAGTTTTCAAGACAGCTCATTTTCTGATCTTAGATAAGTAATCTTACTTATCTGTTGGAATAAAATTATCTCCAAAATGAAAACTGAATTTTGATATTTAACAAAGCTAGATGTAACAAGCATTATGCCTAACTAAGACAAAAATTGCTTACATTATACGTACAAACATGTTAAAAAATATCAGTATTATATTGGATTACAAGAGCATGTCTGTATGCATTTTGAGGAGAATGTTTTTTCTTTTGTACTTATACAGGTGTATGACAATATGCAGATCTGTTGCATTCAGAACAGTGCAGCTGTGATGTTTTAGGCATCAGGCGAGTCTAGCAAACAAAATTACCTTTGTGGTTAATACTGTAATAAAAAAGATAGGAATTTAATTCTGGAATGTAATCTAATCTGTATCTTAATAATACTAAATAGTCTAAAGATTACTAGGAACTGAGAAAAAGCAATTCTGAACTTTCCTTTGCACTGTTTAACTTCTATTTTGGTTATGCAGGAGGTTCCTGACCCAGTGAAGTTCTTTGTTACTCGATGGAGCAATGACCCTTGGCTGCAGATGGCGTACAGTTTTGTGAAAACAGGGGGCAGTGGTGAAGCTTACGACATGATAGCTGAAGACATACAAGGAAAAGTTTTTTTTGCTGGTGAGGTAAGTATCTTTATTACCCTTGATTAAGGTTACTGGAGCAGTTTCTTGTGGAAGATCTTCTCTTGCTACCCAACACCATTAATGTAGAGGTAGTATATAAATATTCTGTTATATAAATATGCTAATGATTCTTGACACAGAACCCTCTCTATTCATATTATTACTGGGCATGAGGAGTCTGCCAAATATTTCAGGTCAGAAGTATAATGCATTTTTAGTCAAATTGTCTTTCTGTTACTCCTCTTGAGGGTAACATAATAAATGCACCATGACGGTATAGGTGCATTCTGTACTGGGGCAGAACTTAACCTGCTCCACTGAAGTGCAGATAGCAGAACAGACTGCTGCTTTTGTAGCTGACTTGCTTGCAAATTTTGAAGTTGCTAAAAATCTTAAGTGTTTCTTTAATATTCTTTCTAAGGAGTTTTCCATGGCTGTTAAAAATGTAGGTATATGCTTTAGGAAAACAAAACTGATGCTATTAAAATTCTGTAGTATTAGTTTTAGAAACAGTTGACTTTTTTTTCTTTTTTTTTTTAAATGCAGGCCACAAATAGGCACTTTCCTCAGACCGTTACAGGAGCTTACTTGAGTGGGGTTCGAGAAGCCAGCAAAATAGCAGCATTTTAAGTACTGAAATTCTGTGTTTATAGATATATTTTAATTGATTTCTGTGGGTAAAAGTATCTTCAAGTTTCCTATTGCTGCCTTTTTCCTATGTGGTACTTGAATAGTATATGGTACCTGAAGATAAAATCTTCATCTTCCTTTTCCTGTTTCTTCCCCACCCCATTTTTAAGCCCTGACGATACATATTGTTGGGGGCTTTTTTCCAGCTAAGCTATTACTAGGAGTGACATTGGAATCGCTGGCCACAGCTTAACTGAGAGAACTTTTGTCAAGAGTCCTCTTCCATATGGCTCAAGTCATGTGACTGTGAACCTTCATTTCAGAAGGTCAGATTAAAACAAGACTAAGTTAACAAACAGCATTAAAAATGCTGGCAGTTAGTAATGATATGGGAATTTTCCACTAACTGTGTTTCTCAGGTTGATTATGCTCATAGGAGTTCAAACTGGCTTCCAAGAGCCTGAATAGCCTAGAAAAATTCTAGGATTAATGTAGGAAGGAGCTCAAGTATCACTTTTCCCACTTGCAATCAATAACCTTTTCTATAATATTTTTTCATATTCTTAGCATCCACTAAGTGGGCTTTGGGATATGAAGTTTGTTCCTTTAAATAAGAGAGCTGGAACAGTTTACAGTGCAATCATAGAAAGGTTATTGTAGCTAATTAAAACTTGAAAAATTAACTTCTACATTACTTTAAAAAACTTTGAAATATCTTTACTACTTATTCAGAGAAATTCTTGTTACAGTAATAGGCTAAGAGTTTAGATTTGCTCATTGCTTCTGTAGAAACAGGACAGCCTAAAAATACCATATTGCTGTAATTATTTTGAAAACAAACTTCCAGGTTCATTTGGGCTGAATAGAGGAACTATCTGCTGATATGACTGTACAGTGGAGGGTGCAGGACTTTAAGTTCCTAATAGCTCATTCAACTTTTATATTAAAAAATAAATGAAGATGAGTAAGGAAAAATATTAACACTCTCATGAAGGGCTGAAACAAGGTGGCTTGCACTTTGACTTGAAGTTTATTTTTTTTTCTTTTATTACGAAAGTATTATTGAAAACAACTTGAGAGCGTAATTCAGTAAGGGCTAGACATCTATCTAGTAGCTTTTTCATGGGACAGGGAGGAAAATATTTTTCAACAGAACTAAGAGAGGTGTAACTGGGATACCGATTGTAATACTGTTCCACTATATTGGTATTAACAAAAAAAAAATTAAAATCCACTTTTAGATCTCTTTCCCCACACCTCTCTCTAACTTAGCTGCATAGGTATCATGATTTCTGAAATGAACGTAAGCACTTACTCTATCCTACCCCATTCTCATGCATAGGCTCTTCTCTTTCATTAATTCCTTCATTTAAGGAATGTCACAGCAAGCGTTTTTGACTTACAGTGCTTATTTCCTCAAAGCTGCATCCTTGGAAATAAACAACAGGCAACCTTAAGAAAAATCATAGGTTGTTAAGGGGTTGGAATCATCTTAGTCCCAATGCCCCCTGCCATAGGCAGGGACACCTCACACTAGACCAAGGTTGCTCAAGGCCTTATCCAACCTGGCTTTGAACACCACCAGGGCCCTACTGAATAAATGCAATTCTTCTTTTCAAACATGTAATATGTTGTTTTTAGAGTAGGTATGATATTGTTAAAACCCCTTTATTTAATCTCTAATTTACAAGGTGAAGATGTTTATATAACTAGATGTTTTTCAGATATATATTCTGTTCTGCTTCTTAAAGCTGAGTTATATGGACTAATAGGAAGAGTGTAACTGTCATAATTTTCCTCTACATAAATGCTGGTATGTACAGTTTTAAAGTATTTCCAATTTTTAAATTGCAATTTGAAGGCTGCAAGAAGCAAGACAAAGCCTTCTGATGATAAAAAAATCAGGACATCAGATTTTGCTTTTGGCAGTCATTTGCACTTTGTTAATTTCATATATTACAGGCCAGATTACAGCATAACTAGCAAATATTGAGAGCTATGTATGTTTGAGTTGCAAGTTTCTTTTCCCCTTTATAATGCATGACTAATTACTAGGAGAGGAGCTTCTGGTGGTGGGAAAAAACTCTTATTACTACAAGCCCAAAACCTTATATTCAGTGGCTGCTTCAGCTAACCTTGCTTAAAAACTTCAGTCAGCTTAGTAACAGATACAAATACATCACATTTCAGGTAGGAATGGTCTGGAAAGTTTAGCTCAGCATCCGTTTCTCCAGTCCAAAGTTTGTATGAACATGCTTGATGTCATTCTGTTAATTTGTACTTGGGGTTTCAATTTACCTACAATTTTGCAGCTGTCTTCTAGAGACTAGAGATGGACATGAAGAAATACTATCACATCTGGCTTTAGATCATGCACACTCACAGCATTAGAAAAACTGATAACAAATGATAAATTTACCAATGGCCTAGTCTACCAATTATTTGTATATTGTTTTGTGCCAGGGCACTTAAAAACTGTGTTGTGCTGCACTGAAGTTTGAGGAGTAGATGAATTAAATATGTTCCATTTTAATTTACGTTCATTTGAAATATGTTAGAACATCAGGCTGGTTCTGAGACTTCATTCTTTTAATGTTGCCCAAAATGTTTTTAATATCTATGTTAAAATTTATTTCAAGCATGTATGTATTTTTTCTTTTGTGTTTAATTTATTCCCTCAAATAAAGAACTGGGGAATGGTGGTTTTTTTGAATAGGTTTGTTTAAATGTTATTAAAAAGATTTGAATGCAGAGCATGATCTGTTACACTTCAGTTAGTTCTTCTGTGTGATTATGTTATGGCAGCAGAATAAAACTGGAAAGTATCCACGGGATGCCCCTGTTGTGGCTGGTTTTTTCTTTAAATTTAATTAGTGGCTAAGTCTACTTTTTTATTCCATTTTATATTAAGAGTTCATTTTAGTACATTCTTACAACTAGACAATTCCCCAAAAGTGCTGCTTTACAGCCTTATCTGTGGTCTAAGTCCTAACTGTGCTGTGTTTTGGACAATACTGTAGTCACTACCTTTTGCCTTCAAGTTTTACAAAGCAACTCATAAATTTGTGTTATTTTCCTTAGGCTAGAGGAAATTTAAGCTAGTTATAATTGTTTAGAAGTATAGCCCATAATTTTAAAATGTCACCAAATAGCCATTTAATGCTTTTCATGGAATAATTGGCATGCAAACACTTCGTAGGATTGTGGTCCTGAGAGGTTCCTACTAGCACAGACCAGTATAAGCATGTGTAAGACTGACTTTTAAAATACAAATTCTAGTGACACTTATTGACACTGTTCTTCTGAATGAGAGGTTAGGTGTTCATTTAGTCTGACAGCAGCTGCCTCCAGAGAAAAATACTTTTACTGCTTTGAAAATTCTTTCACCCACATGTCCCCACCACCCCCACTGTTCAGTGGAGATACTCTGTCCCAGAAGCAGGATGTTGCTTCTGCTTTTGTTAACCTGTATGAGATTCCTGTCAGCCCATTTCTTCTGCAAGTCAAGAATAAACCTTTAGACCTGTAATTTCCAGCATCTTGGTTTAATAAATACTTCTGAATTCAAAGGCAGGATCAACATTTCTTTGCAGAAGGAGAACAACACATGTATCAGCATTCAAGATGTTTCTTTTCTCAGCAACTGGAATATTGATTTTACTAAATTTCTTACTGCAACTTTGCAGACAGTATTCTGGTATCTTACAGATTTTTCCACTCTTCTCCCTAAATAACAACCACCAGAAGTCATTTCAGGAATGTTTTCATCTAGTCCAGTTGAAGCTACTGTATTACAGCCAACTTTGTGATTTAGAAACAAGGAAGATTAGATCTGCCCAAGTGGTCATGAAGCACCCTCTCTCTGAAACAGAAGAGCTAATAATAAACTTTACTAGAATCACTATGCTGACAGCCAGGGGCTTTATTTGTCCAGATTAAGTACTGGCCTCCAAAAGGGTTATTTTCAAGCTTAGCAGCTTAGCAGTGGCTAATATAAACTCAGACAATTTTTAGATCTTGCTTTGTCATGTGCCTTGTAACAGGATAACACAGAAAGACCACAGAGTGTATAAACAGCCTGCTTGGGTCCAAGAAGGATGTTAGTCTAGAGCCTCTGGAAAAGAAAAAGTGGGATGAAATTTAGAACTGTGTCTTTGTAATTTCAGCTTGGTTAGACATGCCTGACCACTATACCATGGGTTACCACCTAACTCTGACCACTTTTCATTCCAAATTGCTGATCTCCTTCCCACCTAGCCCTCTCCATCTTCTTTCTCCTACAGGCCCCATACACTGTTGCCACAAGTGCTCTTAAGAACAGCTGTTTATACCTGCAAATCGTTCAGATTAACTTGTGGTTTTGCAAGTCACCTACCAAAAACCTAACTAAAGAAGAACCAATACACTGGATTGTAGAAATTACGCTGGAAGCAATCAAATCAAGATTTAAATAGTTAGGACTATTTTTCTCTAGAATACAATGGTCAGGGCATTACCTTAAGCATCTGGAAGGTACATACCTGAACAATTTATTCAGTTATCTTTTATCCAGTTAAGTAATTGCTATTTTTTGAGACTCTGTGAACAGGATTTAGATCCTTGATCAGATGTGCTTCTAATCCAACAGCATCAGGATAAGCAAGACATTTTATTTACCTTTTAGTATTGTGTTGCAGCCTTTCTCCCAGCTGCATAAAGAACTGGAATCCTGTATCAGCTGCAGCCAGACTGTTACGGATATTAGCAAGGAAACAGGCATTTCTTCTCCATTGAGGACTAACACTGAGTTGTTAAGAGATTTAAACAAAGCATTTGAAGGATTTCAAGTTCATTTCCATTCCATATGTGCAATTCCAAAGTGGCAACTAATGCATATATACAATAAACAGAAGTATGTTATCCTTTTCTAAGTTTTCATTAGAATTTAAACTACTAAAAATGTTTGTACTTTGGAGTTGTGAATCTTAAAAACACTTCCTGACCTATATAATTAAAACTGGATAGTACATTTACATTAAAATCAAAAGGCAGTCCAGTATTTGTAAAACATCAAAACTTAAAACAAGTAACTTTCTGCTCTTAAGACTGACTTGGAAATTTCCAATTGCAAATTATGACGTGTTCTTTCTGCTAAGACAGTTCAGAGACAAAACCCGCCCCAAAACCAAAACAAAATACAAATCAACCTCATAGAAGATATAAAATCCTGGCACGAGGACATTCATTTCAGCAATAGTGCCTTCTAAAGTAGAGAAGCCAGTATTTTCTAGCAGATGAGATAAAGACAAACAACCTTGTTCCTCTCTAGGGTTTTTTTTTACTATACATGTAAGCAAATGTTAGATTAAAACTGATTTACATTTTTGTGAAAGACATTTATTGAATACAAAAAATCCCCATTACATTCAGCCTTATTATAAATGATTACACGCAAAGAAATTCAAATGTGTGTGTAAGATCAACAGTCTAACTGGCTGAACATTTCGGAATTTAGATAATTTATGAACCCTTACTTCTCAACTGTACAATAATAAAATTCAAAAAAATATGCTTTGTCTTTCCAACAATACTAGTCAGAGGGGTTCTGTGCTCATGGTGTGAATGGCAGCCCACACTTGGGCAGCTCTTAGTTTCATGATTTTAAGTGTAGGACTTCCCATACTAGAAAAAAGGTGTATGGAGAAAACCTAAACAAAAATTTATGCAAAGGGTTTGCTTTGATCCTAAAAGCTGCCAGCCAAAATTCAAGACTGCAGGCTTACAAGTACCATTGTCCATGCTGAGGCAATGAAGCTCAGGTTCAGAAAAGCCTTCCCACACTGAAGAGAGGTTAAACACACGGTCACATCAGTGCTGGCCGACTTGGAAGCCCTACTGTAGATTTCCAAAGCTATCAAGCCTCCAGTTGTATATCCTGGATACCCACTTCTGAGATGCTAGGCCATCAGGTCAAGACACCAAGATAGAGGATATTTTGCAAAGTGAACTTCAGAAATTTTCCTATTGCCTTTGGAGGGATTTTATTTACTAAATCCAAGATATTGAAACAACGTCTGTAGTCTTTGTATAAAGTTAAACTACAGGTATAAACCTACAGTTCAATTTCTGTACAAGGTAAGATGAGACAAACGATGAAACCTCAGCTCACTTTCATGAAACTTCTGTACACCATTGTTATCACTGCCTCCCTGCTGAAACACTGACATTTCATGTCATCAAAGATACCAAGATTAAAAAACTGATTTGCACAAAAGAAATTTCAAATAACTTTATATACACAACAAAAAGCCTTTGAAAAGTACAAAAATAACATCTATATGCCAATTAGTTACCATGCTGTGATAGTTCTTTCACTGCCTACACATGCAAGACTGTAATCTAGATTCAGAATAATTCTGTTTCTGTAGAATGTATCGGAATATAAAAGAGATTAATAAGTGACTAACTCTTTTCATTGTTAGAATTAATATGTATTCAAAATATCTTTGTAACCAATACTGCAATATTCCAGTCTCTGCATGTATACACGTAGATAAGCAGCTTTCATCTTAGTCAATTTAAAAATCTCCTGTACGCTGGTAATCCACACTAAAAAGCTACAATGGCTCTAATGAATCTAGTTATACAATGCAATTCAAAATGTACAAAACTATAAAAAAGGAACATTTATTGCCATGCATGAAACTTAAGTATGTTCAACTAAAAATTGCATCAAATGCAATTCTGTTTAAAAAACAAAACAAAACAGAAAAACTCACACAAAGCAATTTACATTAACACTCTTAACATTAGATCAGCAGAATTAGCTCTGACAAAATACCACAAGGGTAAGACACATTCCTTTTGCTGGTGCCTATCAGATCTTCAAATCCATGGAAACATAAACCCAGGAATCTTCATTTCCCACAGTCAAATCAGATCATGAAATCAACTGAAAAGAGAAGTGTATTAGCTTTCTCCTTTTTCTCAATCCAATCACATATAACCTTTCCTTTTGTATCAAATTATCATGAAAATATGCTCTTTTTGCTATCACAAAAAAAACCCCAAAAATATCCCTAGAGCAGACAAATTGCTTTCTCATGCCTTTGCTGATAGTGACACAGGTATGCACAAGACAGACACAGCCATTCTAGACAGCCATGTATCAAAATCTCTGAGTGAAGCCACAAGAAAATAAAGTCACTTTATTAACTCCACTAAGTGAACCTCACTTCTATGGTTCCATTTTTAGTTTCAGGGCAAGCAAAAGTAATGAAACCTGATTTTTTTTTTTTTTTTTTTTACAAATTACAAACCTCAGAAACCTCAGACTGGACAATAAACCCTCTGTCATAAGTACAGTAGATAAGGCCTGATCTTCAACACAGCAAACTCAAAGGCAATATCATCATAACTGTACTACCAGGAGCACACAGAGAAAAGCGTCTGTCTTCATTCCCGTTTGCCTCAGCTGACAGCTCTGCAGGGCTTGCACAGCCTCATGCATTGTTATCTATGAATGTATGTGGCCAGTGCCTGAATTAGAGTGTATCCTGCAGCCAAGGTTGTAATTTAAAGCAAATACACAGCTTCCAGAATACAAGTCATTAAAAACTATGATAACATTAATTCTAGTTATGCTTACCAAAGAAATGCATAAGAGTAGTAGTGGCATGCTAAGAATCTGAAGCAAATATTTTTTTAAAGAGGGAAACACAAGGGAAAAAAAACCTTAAGCAAACATCAAAGGTTTAGGTGAGCACTAAACTTCCAATATTATACAAGGAGCTATTGAAACTGGTGTAAGAGGATTCTATGTCAGGCTGAAAAAAAAAACAACAAAAAACACACCCCAACCCAGAATATTTACTAAATGATAAAATCTTTACCTCTTTGACTGTTTTTTTAATGAAGTCTTTTCTGTCAGATAAATCATAACTAGGATATTTTTCATACACCTAAGAAAAGTAAAAACAACAAAAAACACAAAACAAACCTCAAGTTACTTTCATTCAATGGATTGTATGAATACAAGAAGCTTAAATGAAATTAGGGCAAAAACTGACGTTGGTACTTCTAGTACTACAACTGCCAAAATGCCCTCTGTTAATTAGGGAAAGACACAGGCTTATTTTCCTGTCCTTATTTTGACCACATAAATATTTAAATACATGCACTCCTTTATGTTTGGTCACTGACTAAACTGGTACTATTATTTTTCACATCAACAAACTGAAATGCCTAGCTTGCCATGTCACACAAGTGAGAATTCTCCAATTTTTGTTTTATATGCTCTCTTAAGTAGTCAGATAGTCCTGCATTAGCATAGGAAGCTAAACAATTAATGCAAAATAAATAAGCCTTGGTATTTGATAGTAAGTAAAACTTACTTACTATCAAATAAATTACAGTAAGTAAAACTGTAATCCTTTCAAGAGACTAGCAGAAGAGTCAACATATTTGAGTGCTATTGTGCAACTACTGTTTGGTTAACAGGGTGGGAAGAGAACCAACCAAACAAAAAACAGATGCCAACAAGTGACAACCAATTCAGACTATTTTATTTCAGCATACCAAATTTCATACTTCAATGACGATAAATAGGAAGTTACATACAGTTTTCTCATAACTTCTGGTTTAGTTTTCTGAAGACAACTTCTTGAAATTACCATGAAAACCAAACATGTGAGTTAACCAGAAAATATCAAGGTAACTGTATTGTTTGTGTTTTGGTCACTGTTCCCCACCTTTCCCTTTTCTGGCCACATGGTTCCCACCTGTTCTGACAATTAATGGATTTCTAGCTGAATTGATTCAACTCACTAACTCAGCTGAGAACTATTCTGATAGATGCTGATAGGTGACAGCTGAATGGACTTACAAAGAGAACATATGAGAAGTGAGCAGCAGAAATGTACAAGGCCCAGGACACAACCCTCCCCTAGGGACAGCAGCAAAGCTGCCGCACTGTCTAAACATGTCAGATACTTCCACTGTCACAAATCACACTTGGTCTGGAGGTAACACTGCTACTTCCCACATAGATTAATTTTAGTATTTCCCTTTTAATGCTGGTATCAATGTTGCATGTCTAAACATTAAAGCTCTCACTGTTAGAGCTATTAACAAGTAAATAAGCCAATAAAAAACTACTTAGTTTCTGAACACCAGTGCAGAGTACAAGCCTCCATTTCTGAAATGATGATAAAAGTCAGTTCACAAACAATCCACTACCTATAAACAGACGGCAAAATTGTCTTTACTTACCTCCTTGCAGATTTGTTTCATTGTAACCTCCTCCAAGTTTGCATTGGCCAGCAAATTCTTGACAGTTTCCTTCAGTTCTTCATCTGTGGGTGGTTTCTTCAATTTTTTTATTAATGGTTCATCATCTGAACTATCCTCAGACTCGCTTTCTAAATATGAAGAACAATTTGAATTGTAACAGGCTTTCAGTTTGTCTGTTTTCTTCCTTAAAACTTCAGCTATCAGAAATTTCCACAAACATCCAATCCAGATGTTTTTCTAAAGTAGACACCTTGCTAGACCATCCATTTAAGAACAAAGCTATCAGTACTACACTTATTTATGAATTTGTGTAACTACTGATGAACCCTCAGTTCAAATCAACAAGAACTCTAAAAAGATGATTTAATCTATCAAACTAATGAAAAAGACTTATAAGAATTTTAATTCAAGTATTATGGCCCTAAGGTAATAAAAAAAGTAATTATTTCCTTTAAAAAGTAGTTAGTAACTCTGTTTTTCCCTAGCAGTGCCGTACACTAGGATCTTGTAATTTTCCAAACTTACTATCAGAAATACCATTTGTAAATGGTGTCAAGTGAAGGAGCACAGGATTGTAGGACACCCCTACAATCATTTCCAGCAGAAAAGGAATTAGACTGAATGACTCCACGATCCACTCAGTTCCTCTACAGCCAACAAGACAAAATTCAGAGCAGATGCCAAACAAACTAGATAATGACCTACTTAACATTTTGATTTTTGTACTGGAAACAGAAATGCAGGAGAAGTAAATAAGAAATTACGAATATGGTATGTAATTTACAGGAAAAACACCTATATAATATTGTGTGTGTATATGCTCATGACAAAATAAGGTGTACATACTACTCAGACACATTTAGAAGTCAAAGAAAGTACACTGAGTTGAGCGCAGGCCAGTTACTCTGCTAAGAAATAAGGCCACGAAAGAAATTTAGCAGAATTCTATGCCTAAAAGTTTACCTGCACCTTTTTGCAAAGCACTGACAAGAAGGGTAACTAATCTGACCTAATGCTTGTGCTCTAGCATGCATATGCCAGCGCCAGCATTAAACAAAGTACTTTTGCAGTATGGATATAAACTGCATTAGTAACTCAGACTACCATTGTGACAAACTTGGCTACTATCACAGAGTGTCAGAGAATTTAAGGTGGGAAAGGACTTCTGGAGATCATCTGGTGCCAAAGCTGCTACTTGGAACAAGGCCAACATGGAGCTGGTTACTTGGGCCCCTGCCAGGCTGATGTCCAAACATCTCCACTAATGGGGATTCCACTGCTCCTCCAGGCCCCCATTCTGTGACCACCCCACCACAAGCCACATGGTGAAGTTGCTGCCCCTAACAAGTAACTTGCAGTTTCCCTGGGGGCAACTTGTGCCTGTCACCTCCCATCCTCTCCCTGTGCACCTCCAAGCAGGGCCGGCCCTGCCTTCCCTAAACTCTCCCAGTTGGGAGTTGCAGACTGCAGGATGATCCCCCTTCATCCCTCTCTGCCGCAGGCTGAACAGGCCCAGCTGTCTCTGCCTTCCCTCCTCCACTCTGTGCTCCAGCCCCCTCACCATCTTGGTGCCCCTCCGCTGGACTCACTCCATGATGTCCACGCCTGCCTGGCCCTAGGGAGCCCACAGCTGGACACTGCTCTGAGGCCAGAGGCTCACAGTGCTCAACAGGTTGCCAGTCACTTCCTGAGCTGCTGGCCCCACACGTGCTGCAAGAGCCCCGGGTGCTGTCGGTGTTCCTTAGCAGGAGTGCTCACTGCTGAACGGCCTCAAGCTGTCTGCAAGAACCACCTGCCCCTGCCCAGGCCCTTTCTGGCAAGACACCACTGTCCCCACCCTCACTACTGTGATCTTTACAGAGCTATTAAGAAATTCCATGTCTGTATATCCCTCATGCACATCGTGAGATTGGAGAAAACCAACTGCAAAAGGATGCATGGAGAAACCATATCTCTGTTAACAAAAAACCCGTATCAAGCTGCTGAGCACAGCAAAGACACACACACGGGACAGACACCACAGGATCAATTACAAGATTTGCATAAAGCCGCTACAGAAGCCAAAAAAGAACTTTACCAATGCTCTTCCAGCAAAATGGAGAGCTTGGCTGATACTTTCAGTCTATATGCAAATAAAAATTATACATGTGCACACAGCAGGAAATACATGAAATACACCCAAGTCTTTTTTGGTTTTTCTATAACATACTGTTTCAAGAAAAGACACAGCAAGCAGTAAACCAACAATTTACCGAATTCCATTTTCTTTCACAATAAGATGCAAAAGCTTGCTTTTTAATAAGCATGTCAGTTGAGCTACAAGGCAATACATGATGAAAGATTTAAAGCATTTACCTTTTCTAGAACTGTTCTGGTTTTTCTTAGTAGTGCTGCTGTCTGCCTTCTTGACATTTGCACTCCTCACAGCTTTCTTGGTTTTAGAAGTAATCTTTTTAGATTTTTCTCTTTTAGATGCTTTTCTAGGGGGCTAAAAAAGAAAATCAGAAAATTAAATGGGTATTACTTGAACAACCCACACCTCTTTTCCATAAAGGAAAATTTCCACTTTGAGGACAATTTACTCCAGCCACCCCATGCCTAAGTTTCCAACAGAGCTGGTGCAGCAAAACAGATACACTGCCTACATCCTTCTACCTGTATTATATCAAAAGCTGTCATAAACCTAACTCTTTCAAAAATGCTGCAATCTAAAAGCTGTACAAACAGCCATGTTCCATTTCACCAGGAATAGTTCCTATTTTCAAACTAATCTGACAAACCAGTGCTTTTGTAATAATAAAGCTTTTATTCCGTGCACCTAAACTTCAGTTTCTGAGGACTTCAGTCCACTCAGCCATTGCAGACATACCTATCTTCTGAAAGAAGGCAAAGATGACCCACTTAGGTCAATGGAGTTTATTGCTATGCATTTTTGTTAGAATTTTGTTTGTTTGGAGGGTTTTAGATTTTTTTTTTAAATAACTGAGTTATTGGAAAAAAGACAACTCTTGCCTCTGAAACATAGTCCTCTCCTCACAATGGAAACCCTGTTTTCCTGAAGAAATTAACACATATGTCAACTTTCAGTATTTCAGCCCTCTTTCAAGTTGCCATTTTTAAGAAAAAGGCACAGTAATAATTAAGGCTGTTTCATGGAGGCACAGGAATTTCCTTGAAACATCTTTTTACATTAAACCCAACACCTATCAAAATGACCCCAACAAAACAAACTGGTAACTTACATTAATTGCCTTTCAACAAGACTGCTACTATTTCTTATAGCTCAGGCTATTAACCTAACAGCCTGTCACACTTCCATTTCAACAGACAGCATGTAACCCAAGTAAACAGTGGCCTTATATTACAGCCAAGGGTTCCATAGATTCCATAAAGAACTTTCTTGGACACCAACAGTTTGACTAATTGCACTTCATTGTTGCAATTGGGTCTGATAAGGAGTAATGGTTTTAAACTTAAAGAGGGTATGTTTAGAGGAGAAATAAAGGAAGATTTTTTTTTTTTTCCTTTACAATGAGAGTGGTGAAACACTGGAATAGGTTGCCCAGAGAGGTGGTGAATGCCCATCCCTGGAAACATTCCAGGCCAGGCTGAATGAGACAACCTGATCCAGTTGAAGATGTCCCTGCTCATTACAGGAGGATTGGACTAGATGACCTTTAAAAGGTTCCTCCCAACCCAAACTGTTCCATGATTTGATACTTCTTGCCTAGTATACAAAAAGTTTTAAAGATTACACAAAATACAATGAGATTAAGTTCTGAGATTACAGGGATCTTTCTCAGTCTGCCTACTATGTTGCTTACTTTAAGACCCAAAACCAGAAGAGAGAGATTAAGATATAAAATCCAGGAGGAATACAGAAACAAGATCCCAAACCAATGTGGTCATGTACCTCAGTGACTCCTACTGAATTAAAAGTTAAGTCCTAGTTATCAAATCAAACACTGCATTATGAAATTACAGTAAAGTCATCACAAGATCATGTAAGAAATACAATCAATTACACTAGGAATCCAAAATAGCACAATGGCACAACATAGCAAATAGTTTTATAAGGTGCATACATACACCCAAGAACCAGAACTTTTGCCTTTAATCTAAATGATTCTCTAAATTCAACACACTAAGAATTTAAGAACACCTCTCATAAATTGCAGATGTGTCCCCATTTCTTTTATTTAAACATCACTTTCTCCCCAACTCTTTGTTCTAAGAGTCACCAATTGATAGCAACGACGTAATGTTGAAAATCAACAACACAACTCATTACCTCATCTTCACTTTCTTTTTCTTCTGAAGACTCATCCTTTTCCTTTTTTTCATCTTCTTCACTACTGGATTCATCTGACAAGATCTCTGGGCACTTGGTGCGTTTTGCTTTTCTTGTTGTTCCAGAGCTACTGCGCTCTTTTTTACCACCTTTGCTTTGTGGTTTTTTGGACTTTGGCAATGGCTGAGAGACAAGAGATGTGTGTAATTCAAGCAGGAATACAAACGCATAAAAAGAAAAGTTCTCTCAAATCATATGAAAGAATAATAAAAAAATATAGAGGTGTCTTAACACAACCTAGGACTATTTTATGCACACTTAAGTCATAATATTTTGCAGTAAGCAAATACTCACTACTGAGACAGAGCTGAGCAAAATGAAATTTTAGTTCCAAGCTAAGTGCACCCCTTCCCTAAGCAAACGAATCTTCAAAGACTGGGCGTTAGAGAAGGGAAGCAAGAAAAGTTACTTCTAGATTCCTCTTTTACCTACTAATCCATAAAACAAGCCTTTTCTTTTGGCACCAAGTCAGCTGACAACTCAGAAGACTTTGTCACGTCTTATGCAAACCTGCATTTTGCTGTAACTCGGTACCTGTGTCCTTTAAGCAGCATGCTGACCCCTTATTCACATCACTTCCCAGTGTTTGCTGGGAATAGATTTAATTTCCTGAGCAACAGCGCAACTAATTTAGTATTACTTTTAGATTAAAAACTGAGAGTCCAAGAAGATTAACAACAGAGTTTAAAAGTCTTGGCACTCTGAATCTAGTGCACTGGCTAAATCCAAATTTTTGTACCCTGCAACAAATTCCATTCGGTGATGTCCAAATGTGGTAACTTACATTTGCCAAATACAGCACACACAGGTAATATCTGAGACTTGATTTTCCTGTCCTTTTGTGTATCCATTCTCCACCACTCACAAAGCAGAGGCTAACTGGTATTTGGGAATGGATATCCTAATCAGCTCCAAGTGTTGAACTTACACTTCTGTGCACAAACAGTGTGTAATGGGTACACCCACATATAGACAGAATTTCTATTTAAGTCCTGTTCTAGGTTACCATGTAAGATGTGCCCAATGTATTCTATCACCATCTTCATGAGCTGGTGAAACCAGGTGGGGCAGTGTTTCCCTTGCCCCCTCCCTCTGGACTGTCTTCTGTTAATGGATCATCAATGCTGCATGACTCACAGGCAACCCCCTCCGGGAGCTCTCTCTCTGTTTAATGGGCAGTCAAGGACGCACTGCATGACTGGGGAATGGTATCAGCCCATTGTGAGATGCCCTCCCCAGGGGGAGGAGCCAAGCATTCTCACCTGGATATAACCTGGGATTTGGGCCATCACAGGAACCTTTACCCACTGGATTCTCACAGGACAAGAGCTACCAGACCTTTCTACAGGATCACTGCTTGAACAAGACCACTTCATCTGGACTGCTACCACCACCCTCACCATCAGGGTGTCAGGTTGCATTCTGACTCTGCCAGTGATCTTTTGTACTATTGCTTTTATTTCACTTTTTTTTTTCCCTCCTATGAAATTGTTTTTTCTGACTTGGAGTCTCTCACTCGTTTTGCTTTCAAACCAGTACAAGTCCTCATCCCATTATGGATACCTGCAGTAGTAGAATTACTCTCTTTCAAGAAGTCATTCCTACTTCAGTAAGTTAGAACAGTAATTATATTATCACTGGAAACCTGCAAACAATGAGCAATAGAGAACAGATGCATTTTCCATCAGAACAGAGCTATAAAAGCAAGCATAACAACCTGCACCTCACCTTGCCTGAAGATTTTGGATGCATCAGGAAGTTTAATATTCTGGTTACGAGCTCACTATTAACTCCTGATCTTTCCAAGTCAAGAACTTCACAGATACTTTTCAACATTGCATTTCTAAATCTGTAGGAAAAAAAAAAAAGAAAAGAATAAAAAAGATTCAGTATCACATCCTAAACAGTCAACATATAACTGCCAGAAGCTGCTGTCTGGTTTGTGTCTGCCACCTGATAATATATATGTGCAGTCAACTACACTTTCAGTCTTATCTACAGTTAAGCAAATAATCATCACCATATAACATAAAGCAAAATAAAACAATTCCCAAATCTTTATGTCTGTATAATAGAATATTTTTAAAAAGTTAAGAAATCACAGTAAAAAAAGTTCTACATTCTTTATGATCTATAGCCTGAATAATAAGGTTCTGCAAAATACATGTTGACCTTTGTTCATCTTGTTCAATGCTGTTAAAGTATGATATGCAAGTGTAAAGTCTGGGCAGAAATCAACCACAGAGGCAGAACAAATTAACAAACTGATCAAGCTTGTGTTCCACACACAGCTATGAACAGCAGCAGAAACACCACAGTAATGCAAGCACATGGGGCTCTGCACCTTCATATGCAACTCAACGCAACCAGTTTCCAGAATAGTTGCTCAAGACTAAATTAGCAGTTGTTTCATATGGAAAACATAAAAAAAAAAAAGGTGCAAAATTACTTTATTTTGCAACCTTTTTTTAGTAAGAGGAATCAGCCAATTAAATTCATGGGAAACAGTCAAAACTCCCATCAGGAGACAGAGTTTTTCTTGTAGATTTCCATGTATTTGACAAACTGTAGTCCTGGAGAACTGCTTATCTGAAGAAGAAAAATCTGGCAATTCCAAATTCTGGAAGCCTTTCCACTATTAACAAACAGGCACTAAAAAAACCCCAGCTTTAGAATATATTGAGTAAATGTTATTATGCAAGGGCATTTTAAACCCTTTCAGTCCAGCCAAAAATAAGCAGCAGCTTCTCCTCTTGATAGAAAAGTAGCTTCTGAAGGGAGACAGTAGAAAAGTTTGTGAGACTAGTTGCTACAGCAATTCTAGTATGTTTAGTATATGATAAGCAGAAATAGCTTTGATTCTGAAGGTTTTGAGGCATAGAAGGATGCAGGTTTGCACCATGAGTAAAGTACAATGTGTTCACAACACTGTGCTTGCCCCGGGGAAACAATGCTTTCCTCTCCCTTGGCAGAAGGATCTGCTAGTTAGCACGCAATAGTTAAAGCCAGGAATTGTGAATAAATTCACAACTTAACTCTTAATATATTTCAAGCTGTCTTAAGAGACCAGTTTGTGTGATTAAAATGAACTCAGAAAAACACTTTAGAGCTCTAGTAAACGGCCACCTGACTTATAGATTAAATTGAATCTCAAGTAAAATTCTGAAGAAAAAAGAGAAAAAATTAAGTGCATGAATCAAGCTTTGCTAAGTATCAAGAGATCATTACTTTTTTAACATTTCTTCCTTCTTTTTATATTGATCACTTCCTTTTTCAAATGGAAACCCACTGAATTGACCCACATTCTTCTTCAGGGATGCAACCTAGAACAGAGCACACACATTACTTTCCATTGTAAGCCGTTAAAAATATTTCATCTGACTACAACTGTTAATCTTTCACACAAGAAAAATTTGTTTTAGCATTTAGCTTTCTGTTGACAAAGCTACACCTTTTAAGTTATAACCTACAAGGATTAGGGCTTTACGTATGACAGACAAACTACAACAATTTAGTTCAACTTCTTGTAACTGTGATACCTTTAATAACTTCTAGACAAAGTCACTTGTCATTGCAAGCTCATTTAGAATGAGCTTTTATGATGATTTACAGGTTTGCAAAACTACATTATGAAACCTGTTGCATACTCTGTGTTAAGTAATTTGTAACAAAATAGGGAATTTTGATTTTTATTCTATAATCTGCTAAAGTAGATTTGTCTTACTAGCTATTCTGAAGTCTTACATAGGACCATGACTACATTTTTGAACATATTATTTAGTAAGAACAATTTTTGCATTACCAGTCAATCTACAGCTTCTACTATTACACCTGTACACCTGATGTCTGATCTGGGTTGAACTTCCATTGCAACAGCCCTTATAATGGAAAATTGTTCCCATCAAGATCACAAATGTATTTAAGTTCTTTGTTTTCACTTCATCTCCTTTTACCAAAAAAAAAAAAAAAAAAAAAAAAAAAGAAAGAAAGAAAGAAAGAAAGAAAAATTAAAAAGTAACCCCAGATCTCTCGATCTTCTGAGATCTTTATAACACTATCAAGAATAATTTGAACTACCTTTCAATACTTCTACATATTCTGTTTCTGCTGTTTCTCCACTAGTTTCTAATTTTACCAAAGCTGAGCTCCTTTTCCAAAGAGCTTTATCCAGCACCTAAGGAAAATTTGCAGGTGGCACTGGTATGTTTTATTAAAAATGTTAATTACAATTAAAAGCACACACAAATATATGCATACAAGACAAGATCTGACCTTCACTAGATAAAAGCATTCGGAGTTCCCAAAAACTCTGAAAATATAGTTTTGATTGGAACCATACTGATATATTTTTTTCCTGAATACTTGTGGCAACAGATCATTCTTTGCCATATAACAAACACTGCATTGGAAGCAGTGGTCTGAGAAATTACAGGTAGCATGCATCTGTATTAGTCTATTTAATTTCTGGTTTCTGTTCTAGCTGTTTAAGTCTCCAAAATACACTAAGATATTTTTAAAAGTTCCAATAATTGTAGCAAATGTATAGAAATAGTACAATTTAATCTGCCTCAATTTCACATTTTGCCTCCATTACCAAAGAAAATGAGTCATATTTACTCTGATTTTTAAGGCATAATCAGTGATACATAAATCACTCCAAGAAAGACTTGCCACTATATTTTAAGCGTCATCCTAAAATACAAAATGGACAATGTAACATTTTAATTATTTTAGGAAAACTGTTATATATAAAATCTTAATAGTGAAATTTTTATCACTTTTATCTTTCTACTGCTTAGTGCAAAGAGAAAAACGGTAGATAAGTAGCAATGTGTTAATATATGGAGTATTTTTGGTGCCATCTGCATGTGAGCAGCTTTTAGCATGTGAACCACAAATTATTTCCAACTCATCCTTGTAAGGTAATCCACTATTATCCCATTTAAAAAAAATTAACCTACATTCAAGAGACTTTTTATTCAGTACATCCTGACACAGGATTTTTATAGGAAGAGAGTTTATAGGAGTTAAAAAGAGGAGACTTACTTAACTGGTCCTGCAAACACCCATTTTCTAAGTAGCTTGTAAAAAATAACACTTACGAAATAGATCCATATGAGTAAATGTAAAAAACTGCACTTCAAACCTTTGTATGTATTTGTAATACACGAGAACTAATGGATATACAAGGCTGAAATTCTTACAGTGCCTGGCCTGTTGTAGAGGAGTTTGTGCAGGTTCCTAAGTTCGTCTGTCTTCTTTTTACTCAGAAAGAACTGTATCCTCTCAATTTCACAGAGTTTTTGTCCTTTTCCTGAAACAATTAAAAAAATTTATGCTATTTATCACATTTGTATTTACCTATGTTTATAACTTAAAGTTTCTAGTGGTTTTTTTTAAAAAAAAACAAACAAAGAGTTCCTTAAAAACAGCATTAGACTTTATAACAGGTCAAACATTAAGCAGGCCTTTTCCTATCAGGCATCCTGACAGGCTCTTTACCTGCCTTACTTGATACTACTTGAATCAGAGTACAAGGATTTGGCATTTCCTTCTATTCTGGCCGCTCCTGCCTTTGTTAGTAGTGAGGTACTGAAGACCCTACTCCAAGTAAGTTTAAACATCGTGTAACTTTTATGGTTTAAACTGATACTACAGAATAGAAGAGGGGTTTCATATAATAGCCTTATTCTTTTAAAAAGGATCATGAGTCATAAATTAGCTCTCACCTATAACAAAATAGAGATTTTGTCTTTTTAGAGTTTTCATTATCATTCCTAACACTCACAAGTCGTATGTGAGAAGTCAAGCTTACCTGGTGTAATTGTAAAAGGTTCCTTCTGCAGTGACGACACTTGCATGGTCAGTCGATCAACCTTCTTCTTCTCCCTTTTTCCTTCAACAATGAGACTCTTCTCTGCAAAAGACAGCTTCCTTAAACACAGTATCCTTCATTGCAGATCTGACTGAAGTGACAGCCAACACAACACTGACTCTTTGAAACAGCAAATCAAAAATGGATGATGATATAACCAGGTACTATGACACTTTCAGACCTTTGGCTAATAAGCCAATGTGACTCTGTTGAGCTGCATGTATATAACTAGAAGTCTCTCTAGTTCTTCACCACAATCCTGTATTCAAGGTAACCTTGAAGACAACACTGGGCATTTCCTAAAGGTAACTTCACCATGATGGAGACTGCAGGACTATGAGTTTTCAGAAACCCATCCTCTCCTTTCACTGCCTTTTTCACACACAGAACTGACCCTGTTTGCACATTCTCCTTGGATGCTGCAGTCTGTATGCTCACAGCTCCACACACAGCACTCTGAAGAAGAATACCACCACCAGAAGGGCAAGAGCAGGGTCCAGGACACCTGCACATCGATTTGTTTTCCACTACTGGACTGGAGAAACCACCCCTTTCAGCAGGAGAGGCAGAAGCACAAGTGCAGTGGGGCTGCATTACAGATCCCAGGGTACACAGAGAAGCACTCTGCAGGGCACAGTATGAGTGTCTCTAACACTACAAGAGTATTATTCCCAGTAATTCTGGTACTGCTTAGTAATGAATTTAGATTGTTTTACGTATATCCTGAACATCACTAATTTAATGATACCACTCCAAAGAAAAAGCTAAAGCTCCACCTAAACATTTCATACTAAAATACTTGACCTCAAGTAATACTATCCTAAGAGCTGAACAGATGGGCTGTCCTGGCTTTAACATCTGAAAGCAGCTTCAAAACCTGCACAAACATAATCAAAACCAGAGTGAAAAGATTTTTTTCTGAAAATCCAATGCTAATTACTCTGCTGTTTTCCAAAGAGCATCATCTGTCCCCTTTCTACCACCTTTCCTAAAGACAAACTTCACGTCTTTCAAGGATCCAAGAGCATCAGTGACTTGGTTTTCACTGTGCCATATTACAGCCATATTTCCATGAACGCTTTCCTTTTGAAAACAGATGCCTGGAGACTTCACAATAGAAATTAACATTTTTGCACAGTAGTTCCTTCATCTTGTTTTGTTCTCCTTGACTACCTTCAATTACATGCCAAAACAAAAAACTTGCCTTGCTTGCTCATCCTATCATATTGCCACAAATTTTTATTACCAAAATTAGTCTAAAGGAATTTCCACTGACCCAATATAATTACATTTGGATACTCAGAAAATTAATTCACTGTAGTTAAGCAAGATATCTGTATTGTTTCCAAAATCACTGCACATTTCAAAGTTTCTTTTGCAAACACAGATCACTTCAGAGTGTTACTGGCAAAAAATAATTTGATAAGGGACACTACCTCCTATAATCACTGAAAAATTTATACAACAAAAAAATCCTCAGTATAGAAGTCCAGAATGCTGGCAATTCCTTCAATCTTTTCTGAGATAAATCAGCACCACTGTTTTTAGGACTGCCTGTTATAGTCTACCAGGAAGTTTTTATGACCCATGAGACAGATGCACCATGGAATCTCCTCAATAATTGTATAATTACCAAAATCACAGGCAACTGCATTCAATAGCTTGCCATTCATTAAAGAACAACTTATTCAATGGAAAAACAAGTACCCTTTTCTTCTTCTTCCTCCTCCTCCTCTTCCTCTTCTTCATCTTCATCACTTTCCTCAGCTTTGTTTTCAGTTTCAGGTTGTTTCTCATCATTTTTTTCTGACGACATTGTATCTTCTTTTGAAGAATCAACAGAAGACATGGTGTACACTTCTGTTGAAAGAGTCAGGGGAAACCATCATCAATAGAACAACATCCATGAAAAACACAGGAATCTTGCTTTCAAAAATGATCTTCTTGTGCAGCAGAAGCAGCGTGCCGGTACTGTGATTGTTCACATTTTCTAATCACCAAGGTGTTCAGCATACACACAATACACATAACTTTTCAGAAGAAGTTGCCAGCCATTCTGCAACTAGTCTGGTTAAGAACACTCTAAAAGGTTACAAATTCTATTCACACACAAGTCTTCAAGCTGCTTTTGTGAAGCATTTGGAAACACCCCCTCAAAGCAGCTGATACTGTTATCTATTAAAAACTGCAGTGTTTTAAGATATCACCATTTACTGCACCCTGCTATAAACTTAATACTTATTTTTCATCATGGTTAACTACGCATGCAAGTTAAACAAGTTACTTATTTAGGTGGGAAATGGGAGCAGAAACATTTAAAAAAAAAAAGTTGCAAACAATTCAGGAAAGAATTAACACTGCTTTCATAACTCAGACAGCTGCTGCATCTTTGGGCATGAAAATACTTCCTGGTTTTAATTTGCAGATCTACAACAAAAAAGAATAAATGCTTCATACTTAGCATATTTAAGAGTCTTTTCTTAGCATCTGAAGTAGCCTATATGTAAACTTTAAAATTAAAATATCTTACTTATGCATGTACCATTTCCCTACTAACAGAAAACGCCTATCTTATAAAGCAAGATAACCATATGTTTCATTTTTTTAAATTCTAGCTTTCAAAAAATTTCATCGTTTAGATCTGAAACAGAAATTCACACAAATTAACCATTTTCTTTCTGCAATATTAAAGTCAATATTACCTGCAAGAGATCAGGTGCAATAAGTAACATTTAAATCTCCTGCTTATATGCAGCATTAGCAGGTGCCAGAGAGCAGTCGTGCTCCAAATGACAGAAAACATGAGTTAATAGTTATTACTAATAGTACGGGGAAAAGTAAAGTTTCCTGGCTAAATCACCAGGGAAAAATATATCTTTCAGGGTTTTACTACCAGGATTTCATTTGTAATAAGTATTCTGGCATTTTCACGGCAATTACTGACTTTTACTTGAAGGCATGTACGAGCAAGAGAAGCACTACAAGCTGTCTTTCCCTCCCCTTTCAATGAAACAGAAGGAGGAAAGTTAGAGACTTCTTAGCTTTCCACCACCTGGGTTCGGGACGACGTTTTGCTGAGGGAAAAAGGGTTCTGGGATCCACCTTTACCGGGAGAGGATCTCCCGCCCTCGCCTCAGGCTTTTCAGACGGGGATTCTCCACCTGTCCCCCCTTCCCGATTTGTAAGCTGGATGCCGGGGCAAAGCCGAGGGCGATGCGCAGCGCTCGGTGGCGCCGGCGGCCAAGGCGCCATCGCCTCCCCGCTCCAGGCGGGCGCAGGACCGCTCCGCCCGCTCCCGCCGCAGGAGACCGTAGCACCCAGGAAACACCTGGGGCAGGGGCCGGGAGAAGAGCAGCCCCGGTGACAAGCGCCCCGCACGCGGCACGTCCCCGGGGCGGGACGGGAGCCGGGCGGCCCGGCGGCCGCGTTTCCTTTCTCCTCGTCACAGTCCGTCCCCGCTCGGCCCGGGCGCGGCGAGGCGGGACCGCTCTCGGGCGCCGTTACGGCCATGGCGGCGGGACCCACCTCAGCTCGAGCCCCGGCTCCTTCCTCAGGCGCGGCGGCAGCAGCTGAAGGCGGCTGTTGTTGCTGAACGAGGCGGGTCCGGGCGCAGCGACACACACGCGCCCCGCCGCGGCGCAGCCCTACAGCCGCCAGCCACTCTTTCCCTTTCCCTCGCCTTCTCCCTCTTCCCTCCCTCCCGGAATCAACAAGGTTTTCAAAATGGCGGGTTCTCGGGCGGCGAGGAGGAAGCGGGAATCCAGCGGCCAATCAGCGCCCGCGGCCCGGCCGGCGCGGGGAGGGCAGGGGAGGGTGCGCGTCACGCGCGCCCGCCCGCGGTGACGTCAGGCCGCGCGCGGCGGCGGGCGCGCGCTCCCGCTGAAGGGACTGAGGGGAGGGGGGCGGGGGCCGTGAGCGGCGCGACGTTGCGTTTTGCCTTTTAAAACTGGCACCGTCTCTAGTTGCAGCGGCTTAATAAAAAGCTTTAAAATAAGGAATCCGCGCCTCTTATCCTGCCTAAATTGGGCGGTGATTAATATATGCTCCCCAGACTTTCCTTTTGTACACAGTATGTGAATTGTGGTGTTTCCCAATGCCTCTGGCACAGGTCGCCCAGAGAAGCTGTGGATGTCCCATCCCTGGAAGTGTTCATGGCTAGGCTGGATGGGGCTATGAGCAACCTGGGCTAGTGGAAGCTATCCCTGCTCGCATCAGGTAGGTTGGGTCTAGATGATATCCAAGGTGCCTTCCAACCCAAACCGTTCTACGTTTTTAAGTTTTTAGTAGTATTTGTGTTACACATCCTACTTTTACTACCAGTTCTACGTGAGTATGCTTCACGCGCGCCCACGATGAACAATTCCCAGGAGTGTGGCATTCTTCCCACTTCCTCTCTATTACCCCAGCGCGGCTCCTCCCCGCGGGGGCTGGCGCAAAGCGCCCGTTCCTTGCCGCGATTCCGTGCCTGGGATCCCGGCGCGCATCCCTGCGGTGGCGGCGCGGGCGGGAGGCGGCGCTGGGCGGAGCCGCGCGGCTGCAACGGCCGCGCCTCGCTGAGGCCGCGGCGGGACGAGGCGTTGCGGCCAACGGGAGGGAGCGGGTGAGAAGTGAGGCGGCCTCCTTGCTCCTGCAAAATGTAGGGTCACAGGCCGCCCCCGAAAGAGCCAGTCCCACTCCCCACGCTGTGGCCCGAGTTCAGTTCTTAAGTTTAGGAGGTAATCTTGGAGCCTGAGAGGAGGCCAGGCTGGTCTCCACGTTGCCTTCAACAGGAGTCGGGAGTACACAGACGGTATGTTGAAGGAAAGCAGCCGGAACTAGCTGGTGCAGGTGATTTGTCTGAAAGCTGCATTATCCCAAAAGCAGTTTCTCGGCTAGTGTGAGGAGCTGTAGGTATACAGCTCTTACTTTGGGAAGGAGCAGGTAAAAGAGAGGACAGTAAAAGAGAGGAAGTGAGAAGAGTGTCACTCTTCTGTGAATTGTTCATCTTAGATGTATGTAAAGCATAGACTTGGTAGTAAACCCAGTAAACACAAATACTACAAAATATTTAGAATCAAAGAATGGTTTGGGTTGGAAGGGACCTTAAAAGTCATCAAGAGCCGATCCCCCTGCTATGGGCAGAGATACTTCCCACTAGCCCAGGTTGCTCAGAGCCCTATCCAACCTGGCCTGGAACACTTCCAGGGTTGAGGCATCCACAGTTTCTCTGGGCAATCTATAGGATAAACATATTAGGAAACGCTACAATTTATATACTGTGTACAAAAGGAAAGTCTGGGGAGTCTGTATTAATCACCGCCCAATTAAGCAAGAGAGATGCAGATTCCTTATTTTAAAGCATTTTTTTAAAGCTGGTGCAATCACAGATGGTGGTCATTTAAAAAGGGAAAATGTAAATTATGTACCAACAATACGTAATTAGACAAGCTTATTGTTAACACACAATAAGGAGACAAAAATATCATTGAGCCACGGGCTACACAAATGGCATGAGACAGATGTTTGAATACAACAAACTACTTCCTGTAAGATGAATAGATTTGGATTGATTCAGAATTGTGACAGAAGACGTCCAAATGCTGTGCTTCAGGTTGTGATGATAAATTAGGTCATCATTTTGTAACGAGGGATGTATTTACCCAGTGGAGATGATTTGCCTAACTGAATTACGTATGATGATATTTTACATATACCACACTCAAAGATACATCTTTGTCTTGAGGAGAAATAGAAGATAATGGTTCCATTGATCCTTTTAGTGAAGTCATACCACTTTAGTAGCTGACAGACCCTTAAACATAAACCAAATCCAGTATTTTAGGAATTGATATACTTGGTGCAGGTGAATTTCATTTTGTCACAGGTTCCGCTGGCAGAACTTCAACAGCTATGATAACTTCTCCTGATTGTGTTCTTTGAAACCTTATCTGGCCTTCATAGTATCTTTTTTACAGCTTTATGGAGTAGTTTCAGTATGCTGTCAACAGTTTAATAATTGGTTTTGCATCTCCAAGATAAGACATAACCCAGATAATATGGGTTAAGAAGACTTCAGAAAAAAATCTGCAAAGCTATAATTTGGGAGAAGAAGGGGACCAATTTGAAAAAAAAAAATCAGATACGTTTTAAAAGGAAATTTCTAAATTCAAGAAAATAATTTTAAACTGGTTTATCTTCTCATGTTGACTATGAGTAAGTATGCTGTCTCAGTATACTACTTTGGGATGATTTGCTGTATCAACACTTCTATATTGCTGTCTTCTCCCAGTCTGATGAAGTTCACTTAATTATTTCAGCTGAGATTTGAAAGACCTGGACAAGATAATGATATTGGTATAAAATATTAGCATTACCTAAGGTGTTTAGACAGTGTAATGAAAGGTTTTAAATGCAACCTAAAAGCCTTGGTCCTGGAAGAAGGACAAATTGGAAAGAGATAAGTTATTTTGAGCAGTTCTTGAGCGCTGCTTCCTATAGCCTGCTCTCCTTATTCCATCACAGAGAGGGTACTCCTCTGCTGTCAGAGTCCTTATCTTAAGGACGCACTGAGTTTTGACAGCTAGCTCCATCTGCAGATGCCAATTCTATGAAACATGGATCTCCTGGAGATATCTGGGTCTCACTTTTAGATATCAAAGGGTAAGTTTCTTAGACATCATAGCTCAGTAGTATTAAATGGTGAAAACCAGTTTGAGGGGGCTGTAAAAAGGGGCAGCCACATGTTTCAGCATACATTGCAAGCTTGTATTTTATGCTGAAGTGCACCAGGCAGTGCAGTTTTAAACATCATCACCTGCACATCATCAAGCTGTTAATTAACAAAACCAGCTCTTTTCAGTTAGTTCAGAGCAGCTTGTATTAGCAAGCAATGTTTATTGGCTCTCAGTATAGAGCATAAAACAATATACGAGAAGATTTTGGGAGCAGAAATGTAGGCTTCCCTTTACGAAGTCTCCCAGGGTTGCCTTTATTTTCTTTCCAAAGTGACCTGTTACTGCAGTGTTCTGCCGTCAGCACAGAAACTGGCAAGTCTGCAGTGGGCAAAACTACAGAAAAGATCATCTGTGGATTGCAAAGTTCCCTGCATCAAAGTAGACACTAAGTACCTCTCATTTGGAATTTCATCCATAGAGTAAAATACCACAGCAACAAATGATGGGATGCTACTTCTTTAGTTAATGTAGGTACCGTTGCTCTGTGTTCTTGTACAGGTCATTTAAATATATATATGTATGTGTGTGTGTGTGTCCACACTTCCGAGTTTTTTTGTCATGTGACAAGGTT
The DNA here is from genome assembly GCA_027886175.1 of Phylloscopus collybita. NCBI lineage: Eukaryota > Metazoa > Chordata > Aves > Passeriformes > Phylloscopidae > Phylloscopus > Phylloscopus collybita. The sequence goes on from JAJNNQ010000075.1 coordinate 90,843,971, forward strand.
TCCTAGAAATGCCAAAATACCTGGCCTGTGAAATTCTGAGAAAATTCTGTGCAAATGCCAAGTACATTTTTATTAACATTAGGAGCAGTGTATGTCTTTTGAATCTAAAGGTTATTTAATCACTGCTGAAAGCAGGAATCTAAATATGAACCAATAATTGTGGTAATTATTACAATTTAAAAGACAAGAACTTGAAAATTGAGTGGTATGCAGTTAAGTTGCGATGTGATCAATAACCTAAGCTGAGAATCTTCAGGTATTCACTGCACATTTGTGCAAGGCATTTTACATATGTTGATTGATAAGAATATTCAATTTGCAGGGTTCCCTAAGGGAGTCTTGCATCCTACATTCATTTACTTTTTTATACCCCATCTAAGTGTTTCAGGATTAGTAAGCTATTGCATCCATCATCAGGCTTGTCATGCCTGACCCTTACAAAGCTTAAAGAGTTGTCCCTATAAATACAAATACTCACAAACCTGAAATGTGTAATCAATATAAAATCAATCTAAACAGTTTTACTGTACTTTAGAACTCCCTTTTTGTGCCATGATTCAGGGTAAGTATGTGCAACATTCAACAAAATTGTAAAGTACAAAGAAACATCAGAGATAGACAATGAATAAAAGTAGTATATAAAGGCACATTTTTCATCTATGTTTGAATGGCAACATTGTTGTGTTATCAGACTGAGCTCTGTGTGGGGATTTCTGTTTACCTTCCACTTTACCATGAAGTCAAATCTTACTTTGCAGGGTTTGAAAATTACCGCTTTGTGTGTGTTTGGGAGCACCTACAACTCTGTATTTAGACCTACTGCTAGATCCAGTATTTAGAAGGAAGAGCCTAGGAACTGTGCACAGATGGATGACCTGTAGCTCCCGCCCTTAAGAACTCTGCTGTTGACACCAAGGAGAGGAGTGTAAAAGGGTCCTTGCTTTAGTGTCCCACCCCCTTCTCACTATCGAGCTGTGTTCACAGCATGGTTTCCAGAGCAAAGCATGGCAAGGACAGAACCTGACCCGCGGTGAATGCCCACTCAGTTACTGGCCTCCTGCTACCTTGGGAGAGCGTTTCAATGAATAGTGCTGGATGTGCCAGCAAGCTATGCAAATGTTATGTAACTCACACTTTGCAAAAAGAAACACTGTCCATTCATTTATGCTTCAAAGGTTTGAGTGTATAAATTTCTACTTGACAAGTCTATAGGTATTTGTACAATTCATTTACAATTAGTCATTTTTGAACTTACTGTAAATGTAAAACTTTGCTGGGGCTATTACTACTTTGCACTAGGAGGAGTTTACACATAGCCTACCGAGTTGTGCTACAAAGTGAAACTGGTGGTTTTCCACACACATTGTGCATAGGTACTGACAATCTCTATTAAAAAAAAAAAAAAAAAAAGCCACCAAAGATGAGAAGAAGGAAAACACTGTGGCTTTCTAATAATTTAAGGTGATCTTGGAAATAACTTATCTTCCTGATATGATATAATTCGACGCTGTCCAGAAGACAAGAGGCTTTTCTTTCCCGAGTGAGGTCTTCCCCCCACAGCCGCCCGGCAGCAGTGGGACCCACCCGACACCGAGCCTTTCCGCCGCCGCGCTGAGGACGTGGAAAATGAATTTGTCCTTTGTGGGAGGCGGCGGCGGCAGCGCCGCCTGTAGCTGCAGGCCAGGACCGCCACCGGCAGCGGCCCCGGTGGCTGGAGCAGCCCCGGTGGCTGGAGCAGCCCCGGTGGCTGGAGCAGCCCCGGTGGCTGGAGCAGCCCCGGTGGCTGGAGCAGCCCCGGTGGCTGGAGCAGCCCCGGTGGCTGGAGCAGCCCCGGTGGCTGGAGCACCGCGGGCCCCCGCGCTCGCCGCCGCCAGCTCCGGGCCGGGAGGCAGATGCGCGACGCGGGAGGGGAGCTGCGAGGGCGGCAGGACCCGAGCTCGGACCGGGGGCTCGCAGCAGCTCCCCGGCCGCCTACCCGCGGGGTACCGCCCCCGGAGTGCCGCCCGCCCCGCACCCAGGAAAAACCCGCGGCCCGGCAAGAGTAGGGAGCAGTAGGGAGCGGCAGCGAGCGCCGGGACTCGGCCGCCCCGCGCTGCCCGTGCCGAGCGGCCGCGGCGCCCCGGCTGCGGGAGGCGCTGCGCTCCCAGCTGTGCCGCCTCGCTCTTCCCCGGGGGCCCGGGTAGGCACCGACCGGCACCTGCAAGTGCGAGGAGGAAGCTGAGCCCTTTCCTCTCCTTCTCCCGAAGCTTCTCCACCCCCTCCTTTCAGGTGAAAAGGAGGTGATTGCTGGCTCGAGGCATGTGCGTTAATTGCCTTACCTTCTGCAAAAGAGGTGAACTTTTAAAGTTTAACTGAAGTTTGCTTTGGGAGTTGCGTGGGGTTCCTGTCGACTGGAAGCTTCGGAATGCAAGTATGCTCCGGGGCTAACATAATGGGATAATGGCATTTAGTGGGGATTTCATTTTGCATCCTTACAAGTAATATTCTGAAGCCCAATTGAGGTTTCATATTTATTTTGAATAACATTCATTTAAGCCTGTACTCTCTGTAATTTTGACAGTTGTTTTAAGCTATTTTTCGCGTCCTTTTTCTTTAGGTGTGCTTTGCTACGTGTGAAGTGCAAATGCAGACTGCTGCTGTGATTAATCTTCATACTTCTCACGTGGGCCCTTAGTGTTTACTGCAAAATACATAAACTAGATGCAGAAACAAATATTAAAGTATCTAAGTGTTCCCAGTCCATAGTTGAACCAATTGCATTTATTATATGGAAAAAGAAATCCCAGCTGAAGTTGTTTAAAGGTTTATACATCTGGCTGTAATATTCAATCTACTTTAAAATTCTGTGCAAATTCTGTATGAATCATGCCTTCTTTTTAAATGAATGTAACTTTACACTGAAAATATTCATAGCATGTTAAAGCAATATCCACGGCCTGGCTTAGACTAACAAAAGCCATAAAGTCCAGTATAGAAGCAAAGCATTTGTCCTCATTTCACCTCTGTATCCTGGGTTTCTAGGCATTTCTTCTCACAAATTATGTAGTTATTCATTGTTTGACCCTTGCAGGGCTTTAGGTTTAGTGAAGTAAGTAGATGCCAGGTGACCAAGTTCTGTTCCCACCTACTTCAGACTTTACACCATGGTAACTTTATTTGTTTCAAAGCTGTCACCGCAGATTTACCTGACTGTAACTGAAGCCTGAATTTGTTCAATAGCTTCTGTCATGTTTTTTTACTTTGTCAGCTCAAGTCAAAGTTTTTAGTACAGGATTTGTATGTAAATTGGATAGTGCACAGTTTAATTGATTCCCCTCTTTACTAGGACTTCCAGAACTGGAAGTATGTTTTTAGTAGAGACAAGAAACCCCAGTTCTGTTTTGTGTGGCTAAAAGCTATAAGCTTTCAGTCCTGGTGACTTTCTGATATGACAGAACTAAATGCTTTAGGGAAACTATTTTATGTGTACACACATAATAAACTTGCAAAGATGAGAGAGGCTTTTAAAGTGTTAGAAGAATTCCAGCAATGACGTTCTGAGAGACAGTTTATAGGAAGATTATATTTTCCTTTCTGGTAGCTGGACTTCACTGGCTTCTGCATCTGACTTCCTCTTGGTGTGAGGTGGGCTCCACCATGGCTGAGGACACCAAGGAAAGTTGCAGGACGCCTGTAGAGAGCTGCAGGGGTTTAGCACAGGACAGAAGATTTACTGTTTTGCAAGTCAGGTCTTGGTTTGTTCTTGTTCTGTGTTAATGCATATTTAAGGGGACATTGAGGTAAAGTTTGTTTTCAGTATGAGAACCTAGAAAGATGTATTTTAAATTATTGAAGTATGTAAAGGGAAAGTGCGTCATCTTATTTATTACAAAGAAATTTGATACTCCAGTATGAATGAATTGAAACGGACTGTCAAAGTCTTACTTAAATGTTACAATACTTTTAAGTGGAAACAAATTTTATAACACTTACTTGAAGTATCACTTTTGTTAGCAGTATCCTTATTTCGGAGAAAGCATGGTTTAATACCTAATTTTGTATGTGAGTCTCAGCGGCTTGTTACCTGAAGGGAAAAATTAAAAGAAACATTCTGAAGTTTTTACTGAGCTGCAGCCTAATCTAAACATTATAGAAAGGTTAGAAGTTTGTAATTGTAGTTTATGTCACTATATTTCTCCACCCTGTTGCCTTTTCATTTATCATTTTTCCAAATAAACTTTAATTGATGTGTTTTATTTAGAGTTTGGAGCATGACAGATTTGCACTGACATGCATACGCTATGTAATTCCAGGAGGTATCCATATGCAGTAATGATTATGAAAAAGCATAAAAAGGAAGAGTGCATTTAGACTAAGACGACTGAATCACTCACCATTCTTTCCAGTGGAGGTACTGGCTGAAGAAGCTCATCATTCTGAAACATGCCATTGTATAGTGCATTCAAATGATGTGGCAAGGTCTGAAAGCTGTGAAACTAAGAATTCATGAGTAACAGCTGTGGACATGGTGATAAAAATTTCTTTCTTACCAGAGCTTAAAATAAAGAACGCACCTTGGTAATTACCAGATAAAGCTTGCAGGAATTACAATAGGTAAGAGAAAAGCCCCCCTGTTAAAACCTCAGGTGGATAATTTTGCTTGTAACAAGCAAGAGTGAGTGAAATTCAAGGACACTCATTACTTTGGTATGGTATAAGGGAATGGAGATACTGGAGTAGGAGTGATTAGAGATGCTACTATGCAAAAGCTGGAGCCAGTTCTGCAGAATTTGACTTCTCCCAAATTTTACCCTAGGACTTCAGCCATTCTTTGTGGAGGAAGACGCTGACTTAAATTCACTGATCTTGAGTGGCTGCTCAGCTTTTTCTTTCTGTACAGAAGAGAAGCATGTAGTCACAAATTTTACTGTTTCTTTAAACAGACTTTTTCGTATTTAGGTCTTTTTCCCACGATGATACATTCTGAAGTCTTCCTAGTATAAAGTAGTGTATTTACATGTGTTGATGGATTTTAGAAAACATTTGCTCAAGATTTAAATATGCTTTACCAAATATTGCTTAAGTCTTGATATTTGAAAAAGTGGAAAGTTTTTTGCAGTATGGAACTAGAAGACAAGTTGCAAGTCCCATGTGTGTGAATCTGATAGTCACCTCCTGTCATCAAAGACAAATTAGTGAAGGTTTCTGTGTCTGGGCTTTGTAGGTAAAATATGGAGTAAAAAATTACAGATTCACAGAATATCCTGAGTTGGAAGGGAGCCACAAGGATCATCAAGTCTGGCTGTTAAGTGAATGGCCCATAAGGGGATTGAGCCCACAGCCTTGGTGCTCTTAGCCCCATGCTCTAACAGGGATATTCTGAAGCTCACTCAAAAAATGAAACATTTTGTTATGCCCAGTGAATGGAAGCTATGTAAGTTCTCAGAATGGTTCATGGAATTGTATATTGTATTTTTAAGTCATGCCTGTAAAGTTGGGCTAAGCCTTTCTGGTCAAAATACCCAAACACAGGAGTATCCGCTTAGATGGAAATCAGTACTTTAGAATCCTATTTATTTTGCAGATGGTATCAATACACTGTTTTACTTGATTTAATTCTAAAAATTAGATTGCTCTGTAAAATGCTTCAGTTACAGCAATTCCTGCACAAGTCAAAATTATTGCAAGGATGTCACAGAAAGCAGAATTTGAGTACTGAATTGCGTGAAGATGAGTGATGCCACATGTGAAATGTGGACATTACAAATAGACTTTCCAGGAATAACATCACATCTCTACCCACATGCATCTGTGGGTAGTTGGTTAAGCTTTTCCAGAAAATTCACAGACTAGCTAGGTAAAATTCTTTAACTAGTTAGACTTTGCCAGTTAGTGTCTCTAAGTAAAACCATCTCCAAAACATCAAATTTGGACTAGCTGCTCAGGTAAAGTCAGTGGGGTTTTCTTTTGTTTGTTTGGGGTTTTTTTGCTGGTTCGTTTTTTCTTTCTCCCATTTTATGTCTTAGTAAATTGAGGATTAACATAGTATGAACATTATCTAATTGCAGAACTGGAAATAAACTGCAAGTCTGCTGATTTCCATCCATACTGTGTGGGCAGTGGAAAAAGAAAATGGAAATTTACAACATCTTTCCTAAAAGTCAGTAGAAAAGGGTAGAGTAAATTGATCAAACTGTACAGAGCCAGAGGACCTTTAATTGCTAGCAGGAACAGTTTATCTGGAAATGGTTCTGATGCCCATTCTGTGTCCTTTAGTTGTTTTGCTGCCTATGAAGCATCAGCCTCACCATGTTCTAGAGCCTGTCCTGTTAGGATGAAATGCTGGGTTGTGATACATGGAAGGCAGCTGGGATTCAGGACAGAAACCCAAATATATGCTGGATATAGGCTGATGATTCAGGCTGATAGAGGCTGATTTCACTTCCAAATATTCTTTTCTGTGCTTGTGAATGTGTATATGTGTTATGATGGATGTTTTGCTGGCATGAAAACTGTAACAGTTTTTTTCTCCAGTTTTTGAGGGTGACTTTAGAACTTCAGCTGTTGGTGCTTTTCAGGATTCCAGCACAAAGCAACCAAACATCTGTTACTGTAGGTGCCCTATTTTAGGGCAAAAAGGTGTTAGTGAGAGTAAAGTATGCACAGATCTGATGCCTCCTGTGTTCTCACTCCCACATTTTTATGCACATTGTGAGCAGATTTTAAGGTAGATCTTGAAATGCAATATTAACTTCAAAACTGGTATTTTTTGATATGTTGATTAAGATGGTGCAGTATTTAGAACATTATGTAGAACAACTTTCACTTAAATCTTATTAATGGTCCAGTATCCACAGATAGGTGCATTATAATAATTTCAAATTATTTAAGATTTGGTAAAATAGACCTTGGGTTTGTTAATTTTCTGCAAAAGTTTCTGAAGTGGTTCAAATTTTACTCTATAGTTTTTATATAAATCATTTTACAAGACACTTTAGACTTTTTCTTCTTACAAAACCTTTGTTGTTGCAGGTATTTTTACTATTTCTTCAGCTTAGAGAAAGGTGATACATATTTCAAAAGAAATATCCCAGCTTCTCCAAGTAATTATTTTATAAATAAGGTAAAAGTCTTTAACACTGGAAAAATGAAAACCATCAAACTTGTCAAAATCCTGTGATTCTATGAAATTATCTACTGCTTTTTGGAGCAAACATGCATAGTTATGTGGACAAAAGTAGCCTTGTGGAGTAGAACGTATTCTCATGCTTTTTGATAATTCATTCCTGATGCTGAAGGCTAGTGTATAAAAATCAGACAGGAGTAGAGAGCACACAATATAATGCCTGTGCCTTGAACTCAGTTGAGTTTTTTGAAATAAATTATTATGTTATGTTCTTGTTATAGTAGGTGGTAGCCTGTAATAGCTGCTAAGTGGAAAGTTACGTAAGAATTTTCTCCATCGTTTTATGTCTGAATGTTGTCTTTGCATATTCACAATTTAATGAAATATTCTCCTTTCCCGATGAAAGTTTTATGTTTGGTTTTAGTCCAGAGGTTGACTTTCCTGGAAAGCTTATGGGAAAATACTTTGGCTGGTTTTGATTTAAAAAAAAAAAATAAAATTGTGTGCTTTTCCCATTTGAAATATAGCTGGAGAAAGAGACTGGTGTTATATAAACACAACGGTATAATTCGACAGTTTTAGCCTGGCCATTTCTCATAGAGAGTTTAATTACTTTGGAAATTGAAAAGATTGAAAAAGTATTTTAAAATTCTGGTGTCTGTTTCTAGTTTACTCCTAGTTGCTTTATGCTGTTTTGAAAGACTTGCACCTTGGTTGCTACCATTTAGTGAGGCTTGTACCATTGTGCTCTTAAGCTGCTGTAAATTAGTACAAATTAAGAAATACCTACTACACTTGCTGCTGCCGTCGGTGGGATGAGGCTTTCTTGGATGCTTAGTTAGGCCTTAAGGGAAATACTTAATATCTGCTATGTAAAGCAGCTTTTATTACTCATGAGAATTAGAATTTTTGGTAGTGTACTGCAGCATTTATTATGAGATCCTTGATCACACGTGAGCTTTGTAACCTGAACACTCTGATGTGTTGGAAGAAGTCTGCCTCTCGGAAATAGTTACTGAAACCCCAGTGCTGTAAGTACCTATGAGAGTGTTTTCCTGATTTGCTTACTAAATAAAGATAGATTATTCACATACTCAAGGTTTCTACAGTTGTGTGCAGGATTGTAGATCTTAATAATGTAACATAGCTGACATCTCTGTAACAGGTTTTAAGCTTTATATAAGATTGTACTACCTAATATTGGTCTGGTTGTTCTATAACACTTCCCATTCTGGCCTTTAAAAGTAAACACATTCAAGACACTAACAATTTGCTTAATTTTCCTTAAAATTTGCTATAAGATCTGTCAGGTCCTAAAGCCTTGTAAAATCTTTCCAATGTTTTAACGAAATCCTGGATGTAGCAACTGTGAGAAAAGTCTTTTTGTCCATGGTGAATTGCAATCTGATGTATCCTGTTACTGAAGCCAGCTGGGAGTGTACCCAGACAGAGTGATTCAATTGCAGAGTGTGTCGCTTCTGACTTGTAAATGTTAGTTCAATTTGTAAGTTTAAGCCTCCATCTAATCTTCAGCAGGCTTTGCTGTGAGAGAATGCAGATGCTGGAAAGTGAAGCAGGATCTAGCATTAACTACAGAACTTGAGGGTTATTAAGAATGAATGCCATGGACCTCATCAGAGTAAGAATTTAGTTATGTTGTGGCTATTTCTTATTTAAAATGTGCATATATTTGTAATTTTCTGGGATTTTTTTTCTGATGTATTTAAGAGGTGACTTGCCAAGGTAGAATTTGGCTTGCAGTATGCATCAGAATGGTCAGTAATACAGGGGTGGTATCATATATGTATTTTCTTAGACGTCTCAATGTTGTTAGATTGCATCTCTTTTTTTGTGTTTCATTGACTAAGCAATTATCCTTTAGAAAATGCATTCACCTTAATTTTCAAAAAAAGTTTTGCTTTTCAGAGTAGTTTTTACTGTTAAACTTTATTGAAAAAACCCCCAAACCCCAGATATGTGACCTTTCTTGGCACGGGTCACATATTTTGGCTTTCCATCTGGTTAAGTAATTCAGTTGAAAAATGAGCTAGGCAACAGAGCCATTTTTGTCATTTTTGCAAGTGCCTTACAAAAATACTTACTTGAAATGCTTTCACTTCACACTTCTTCATAGCTACCTTCCTGCCCAGTTCTAAACACAGCCCTCTGTCTTCATTGCATTTTGTGTCTCAGAAAAAATGAATAGCAGTCTCTAAGCTTGCATACACAGGAACATTCAGGAAAAATATTCTAAATTATTACATGGACATTCTGTATTATAAATTTGAGCTAGCTTCAAAAGTCTATCAATTAAATGACATTCAAATCTGTTATGGATTCTTTTATTTGGAAGTGACTTTTGTTTGTGAATTCTAAAGTAAATTAAGTTAAATTTACTTCTTAAGTAAATTAAACAAGAGCATTTTACAGTCACTTTTAAACTTTAGTTATGGTTTAACTAATACATTTTAAAAGCTTTTTCAGATTAATCTTCCTGAAAGTTCTGGCTAATAAACCCTTCTAAGTTGTGATAGGATGATTGCAGAGGATACTATGTCTAGTTCTCTGTTCTGCTCCTCTCCTCAGTCTGCTGGACAAAGAGCAGCACAGAACAACGTGGATACTTGTTGAGCAGCCAGGGTGGTTCACAGATGGTACATAGCACAAACTTACCTTCAGAGAAAGCAAATACAGGGGACTGGGAACTCTGGAGGCACGAGGCACGGACAGATTGCTTATTGTGCTGCAGCAAGGGCCATCTTTTGCGTAAAGTGGGGCAGGCAGCAAAAAGGGGTAGCATCTTCAGTGCTCCTTGACATCTTCAGTTGCAGGTTTTGGCAGGACTTGCGTCAGAAGCAAGAACATCTCTGTAAATGATCTTCACTGTCTGCAGTGAAGTAGGAATGTGCTCTCTCCTGGAAATCTGTGTTAAGTTAGACTGTATAGTGAGGTGGTTTTGGAGGTGTCTCTTTATTTTTGTTTGTTGTTTTGTTTTTGGTTTTTGTTTTGTTTACATTTGTGTTTTAATGATACTGAAAATGCTTCTTCCAAGGGAATTTGCTGAGGAAAAAGGCAGAATGTATGAAACACATGTTGCTCCACACTGACTCCAATTTTGGGTGTTACTGAATATTCTTGTTCAATGTAAATTATACTGAATTATAATGCTCAGTATACTGGAGTGTTCAGCTCATTGCACGTGGAAGTAGTTGTTGAGTGTTTGAATTTGTACTATATATTCATACCCTCAATTAATACAGAGTAATTTCTTTGTGTAGATAAGCTGTAAGAGTCCTTTTCTTCATTCATGCAATTCTTGAATGTATTCTTGAATATCTTTCCACACTTTTCTAGCAGTATGAAAGTCTGCTTCTGTTGTGGACATTCCTGATTCCAAGGATCCTCACAGGGAAGCCATCCTGGAGAAACTGCCAGAGGAAATTTTGAGTGCAGTTAGTGGTGGGATAAGGCAAGCTTCCTTCTCTGGAGTTGTATTTTGTACAGATTGATTTGGATGAACATGTGGAATCTTTCTCGTTTATGTGGTTCTGGCTGGGAACACTGACTGCTTTTCAAACTTAGTGTGTAGTAATGCATATTGAACTTCTTTATAAGCTATAAGTAGTTGCACATCACTTTATTCTCCTGTAATGTAGACCAAATAATCTGGAATTTTCCTGGTAGTAACCTGAAAAAGCTCCAAAATATACCCCCTTAAACATTTTTGATGCTTCCCAAACCAAATACTCCCTTTTGACTAGTGAAACAGATAATGTTCTTTGGCATGGGCTCTGCTCCTGACCTCAGAGAAACAGTCATGAAAATGAATTGAAACAGTTCAGAGCAGTTGGAAGCCACGTCTTTTGAATTACTACTAAGTGTTGGTTTCTGCTTTCTTCTCAAGATACCTGATTTTGTGCTTGGGGTTCTTCTGTAAAGGATGGTATAAGTCGTCTTCATAGACTTGCAACTATTTCTAGTCTGTATTTTGCTCATTTAAATTATATGTTATATTCTTACAGCATATTGGTACTTTTAAAACCTGGTTTTTGGAATGCAGATTTTTTGCTTTCTTGCATTCTGTCGTTGAAGAGCTGAGTACGTGCCCATTTTGCTTTCTGTGTTGTATTTTATTCTGGAAAATATAGTATAATATGGAAATTTGTCTATATTTGTTTGTGCCAGTTGGCATTTTCAGATGCACTTGAAAAAGTAAAATAGAACTCAAGTGTTTCAGGATATTTTAAAAGCAAATCCTAAGTGAAAAAAAAAAAGAATTAATTGATGTTTATAGCTGATGAGGAGGGAGGTGAAGGGATAAATGTTGCATGTACACTTATTGCATGTTTGTATGACAGTGGATTTCCAGATCCTTCCAGTGTACAATGAGATGAAGATGGGAAGGAAAAAAAAACCAAAAAAAAACCCAGCTTAAGTGAAATGACTTGGTTTGTTTGTTTGTTTATTAAAATAGTAGTGGACTAGGAAGATAAGCCCTATTTATTTATTGCAAAGTGGTGCTGCTTTAGCAGGATCACTCTTTCATTCATTAAACTGTCAATACTGGGGAGTGGAAGGATGTGAAAACTGTAAACCCATGCAAACACAAGGAAGTTTGTCACGTGCCTGACCATTCATCCATCGCAAGGGACTGTGCAAGGATTACAGAGAACAGATGTGCAGGTTGGTGCCTGTTGGCCTCACGAGGTGGAGCTCCTCTCCTTCCTTACCTTGCTCTGGTGGGTGAAAAACTGAATATGAAAGCCTATTGCATTCTGGACTGCATCAAAAGAAGCAGGTTTAGGCAGGGGATTTTGCCCCTCTGCTCCACTCTGGAGAGACCCCACTACGAGTGCTGTGTCCAGCTTCGGGGCCCCCAGCATAAGAAAGATGTGGATCTGTTGGAGCAAGTCCAGTGGAAGGCCATGAGGACTATCAGAGGCCTGGAGTGCCTTCCATATGAGGCCAGGCTGAGAGAGTTGGGGCAGTTCAGCCTGAGAAAGGCCCCGGGTAGACCTTAGAGCAGCCTCCCAGTACCTAAAGAGGGCTCAGCTATGCCATGGGAGCCACAGATATTAAAGTACACAGTGAAGCATTGTGGAACTTTCCATAGCAGTTGGTTTTCCCTCCCTACTGCTTCATTAAATTTTAAACAAATTGTTAAATGTATATAAAGACTTTTACAAAGAACACTTTTAAAAGTTCCCAAATCCTATTGCCTTCCCACTTATGTTCATTTTAGAAGAGAAAGCTTGCTGGTTCTAATGTATGGAGCTGAGTTCTAATAGATTGTTTTTCTGTTTTATTATGTCAGTGTTGGTAAATTTGAGCTTTGAAGTCATGACCATAAAGGTTTGAGTGGATTTTTGTAGGAAGGACAATTACAGACACAATAATTGAATAATAACTAATTAAAATCAGATTTCATAATGTTATTTAAATATTATGAGATTTATGCCTACTATTACTTATCATGTGATATGTTTCCATGAGGAACAATGCTGTAAATGCAGGGAATCAAAACTGCACTAGTCTAAAGTCTGTGAACAGCTGCAGGCAGCCCCTGGACATGTGGCTTAGAACAGCACTGCTGGACCAGGAGAGCAGCCACTGCTGAGAGGTGAGCAGTCCAGCTGCCTCTGGAAGGTCCAAGAGTTTGGCTGCTTTTCTGCTTGTTTATTATTGTGATCTGCTCTGAAGTGCTGAATTTTAATGTCACACCATTCTTCATTCTTTGTAATTAAACCAGTTTCCAATGTGAGGCCTGTGAAGGACTGGTGGCTGCTCTCTTTAAAGCTTTCATAGCTAGAAGTGAACATTGAGTACAGGGCTACAAATTGATTTTGCCAGGTAGAATGGTGGCTGTAGCATGCACTGCCATTGTGCAGCAGCTCCCTGCTTTGTTCTGGGTTCCACAGAATTTGAGGTAGCTTCAGTTTCAACTAGGAGCTCAGTTCATACTTGACTTTACATGAAACAGTAGTAAAATTGTTGTAGTGTCTGACTTTTATTTCACTTGAAATGGGTTGAAAGAGTCTCGGGCAAATATATAAATCTCCTCATCTTTCACATTTAATGTGAACAGGCATTTGAAGAGATCAGTGTAAAGTCTTATGAGATCCATAAACCTTTTTGATTGCAGAAGGAAAATGCATTCATTTCTGAAATCTCTCTGAGAAGTAGAAAAGAAAAATAGGTCATTAATCAAACATGGAACAGAAAGTGTGAAGTTACAGCTTGCAAATTATTTTTGTTCAATGTACTTTTCAAAGTTGAAGACAGAAACACTTGTAACCTTTGTAACTACAGAATTACAGTTCTCTTTACAGCATTTGCAGAAGATGCATAATCATGCTATGATATTCAGTTTTCAGATGAAGAAAATGTGCTTGCTTACTTGAGTTAATCTTTGCAGAGTCATCTCTCAACAGGGATCTGCAGGGCATGGTTTTTTCCTTATCCTGACCTTTTTCAAGGAGGAGAAGAAAAAATGTTGAATGAATTTGGTGTATTCTCAGGGGATAGATTAGTTGATAGTTTTGGCTATGTCCGGGTGAAAATGAAACTTGTGTTTGTGACAGTTGACCTGAGAGCAGCTGTCAAACATGTTTTTGACATGGAAGCCATGGAAGTATTTGAAAACATTCCTGTCAAATAATGGCATATAAAGTTCTTTCCTGGCCTTGGAAATTATTGCTTGTTTTAACAAAACAGTCCTGTGGCATCCAGTTTCTGTGAACTAGGACCAGTAGGCTTCTTCAAAACTAATCTGTATTATCATTAATATAATAAAACAATCCAATCCCCTGTGTCAGAGCATCATAATTAATTTGTTCTAGTGTCAGTCTGCTTTCTTTCATGCTGCATTTCATTTTCTAATGGAGGTTACAGGAAGAGGGAAATCATAACAGGACACTGAGAATTGAACTCTAATTTACATGGGAAAATATAATAATAGTAAAGTAGCAGTAAATTTCCTTTGGGAAAACAAGGTTTTCTTTGGTACTGTTGTTCTTGGTGAAATTGTATGTGCTTTGACCTTGTCATTAATGACCTCAATAGAATAATTCCATAGACTTAAATTCATTACAGGATTTAATGTATTTTCCTTTTTCTTATATTCCTTAGATAATTTTACTGATTTCATAGGAAACATAAATTTCATTGACTTTTAGATAACCAGCTTGTGCTAATTCTAGGATGTTATGGACATTTCTAAAGCTTTTGCACAAATGTTCTGTAACTGAGGTACGTAAATTGATATTTTCATTCAATATTTAAAATAATTTACACTTCTTGTTCTTACAGTGACTGCAACACAGAAGTATCCTTTCAAGTCCCTGAAGAAAGAGTCCTGTAAGTAAACATATGGGAATTAAGACTGTGTTACCTATTCTATATTCTTCCTAATGGAAGAATGAACAAGAAGTCACTATATGGCTTTTCATATGTTCAGCTTGCCTAACAGAGCCCAGACAAAGGCTGGTGTTATGTTTCCTAATCCTGTTAATTTAGAAGCAATTCTGATTATGCATAACACTATACTAAAGGAATTCTAGTTGTGGACTTTGAAATGACATCTCGAGGATGAATATCAGTTTCGTTAGCATATCATTACCAAATGTCTTTGCTATCAAACTTTATTCTCAAAACTTTTGCACAGTTTTTCTGAAAATTAAGTTATAGAAATGTAATATTTTTGTAAGAGTAATATGTTAGCTTTTATCTCACTGCAGCATTACATTTCTAGCCCTTTTTCAATTGCAATTGTGCTGTGGATATAAAACACTATTACAAATCATGAAAGAAGCAGGATTGAAGTATCTTAATACTTTGACATCTATTGCATTATCTCCCTAAAGAAAATGCTTTGGTGTAGATGAAGAATTGCCTCTCTTGCTGACAACAAGGATCCTTCAGGTTTGAGATACTTTTTAAAATTCACTTTTAAGAGCTGTATCCAGACTAGTTAAAGTGCTGTAGAAGTACCTGTGTAACCACTCGGTCTTACAGCTTAAAGAACACAGTAGTTTCATCTTTGCCATCTGATTATCCTCTAGACACATGTATTCACTACTCCTGGAATAGGGAGTACAGGTACCTTGTCCTGGACAATTTTGGGTGCATACTGGGGTCTAGGAGAACTGTGAGAGCTGAAGTAACCTCATAATCTCCTGTGCAAGTTTCATGTCTTTAATGGTGGCAGTGTTACATCCAGCCCCTTGCCATTGCTAAGACCAAAGGCTCTGTCTGTGTCTCTGTAAATACAAGACAGAAAGGCCTTCAGCTAAACTAGAGGGGAGGTTTGGTGCTTTGGGGGCTTTGCAGGTTTTTGGGGTCTTTTTTGAAAGCTTTCTGCAAAGTCTGGGTATGGAATTTTATATGATACTGGTTGCACAGTGAAAGAATAACTCTCTAGCATGTGTTTCTAAGTATACAAGTAGTTTCTTATATTTGAAGTGCAGAGAATGTAGTTTTCTTCCACATCTGGATTGTGACTGCAGTTGACAAAATAGTGTTTCTAAGGTGTAAGTGACAGTAACTTGCTGATATTAGGATAAGAAAAGGAAATTAGTTACAATTTTGTACTATCTTCATTCTAATACTATGCAGCTGCTTGGATGAGAATCAGTTTCCCCTTAAAAATGGGAATGGTATTTATTCTGGGATAGCTGGCAACCACCCTTCACTGATAAATCCATTTGGGATTGCTACTGGTGGGGGTTGGAAGATTCAATAACATGTACTGTGCTGCTAAACTAAACTTCTTTAGGAACAGGAACTCAGAATATTGGACATAACAGAGTGGATCAAATTAGCCTATCTGTAGACTCCCTCCAGACACAATGTAAGAAAATTCTGTGCAATTTTCTGGATCGCCACATCTATGTCTTGCAGCTCTTTGCAGTGGAGGAATGGATTAAAAATACATTCTCAGATGCTGGATAGGGAACTTGAAGGCATGTTCTCTGTATTTTCTCTACAGCCTGTGGTAGACTGAGGAAAGTTGTGGTGTGGTTCAGAGCTTAACTCCACAGGCAGTTTTGTTGGCCCAGATGAGGGAGTGGGGCATGTAAATGAATAAGAAATCTTAAGCTAATAGCACCTTTTCTCCACAACATGATCTGAAGGGTTTTGTTTAAAGTGAATTAATTGTTTGAAGTGGAATGGGGTGGTCCTTCATGAACTTACCTGAATAGAACCTCTATGGGAAAAAATACCTCTCTGGAGATAATTGCAGCATGACCCATTAGTCACTGACTTTCATCAGTGGTGACTGAGAGAGCTGAATAATTTTGAAAACTGAAGGCTCTTTTTCTACATATAAATAAACTTGTATCGATGAATATTATTAGTGGATGACTGAAATGTTGTTTTAAACCCATGAGTCCTTTAAAATTACACAGAAAGCAACATAAACGTATTTCCAAAATAACAGTCTTAACAATGGAATTTAAGTTACTTTCTTCATGCAAATATATCACCCAGTGCCTCAAATTCATTTTCTTTCCCTTAGCTGGTGGTGTTTGGTAGAGCTAATAGGCAGACATTTGCAAGGAGGTTCCCTAATTATTTGAAATAATATATTATGGCTGCTGTTAGTGAGCACTAGAGGGCTCTTTAGACTAAAGCAAAAGACTACAATGTTATGTTAATCATCAAGGATACATCTGAGGCATTTTGGTATCTTGAATTAAATAATCAAAACCACTGTTTTCATTAGAATAGTGTAAGCCTTCTCTTTTCAAGAGAAAATAAATCAGTGTCTTTGAAAGGAGAGGAGTATAGCCTGTTATGTTTTGAGAAGCGTGGCCTTTATATGTAGGCATCCTACTGGTTTAAATTTTTATACATTTTTTTGATTAGCAGTCAAGATTTTTTCAAGTTCCCTTTCTAAATGGTTTATTTTAAGATAACTTACCTTATGTGCATGGTTTATGTTTCTTTCTGCTTGTCTGTCCACCTTTAAATGTCTTTCTTTACTTGATGGTTAGTTTAAAACAGCCCCTGTATTATTATGAAGTCCAAGTCTGCCTTGCAACCTAATAAACGTGATTGCTGTATGCAGAGGTGAATGCAAAATGTAGCTATGCTTCTTTGGAAGTGTTTTTCAATCACTTTGAACTTACTTTTCAGAAAAGGGCCAAACATTACATGTTTCATGAATATCAAAAATTATTCTTAGCTGGTCTGAATTTCTACTGCAGCCTGAAAAAGCTTTGCTATCTTACACTGGCTGATATGTGGACAGACTGTGTTTATTCCAGTGTTAATTGATGGCATTTGGGGGGAGAGTAGCTGTAAAACCTACTCTATGCTGATGGGAAAAAAAAAACCATAAAAGAGGACCACTCTAAGCTGTAGGGGAACAGTGGTCTCGTCTTGGTTTACCCAGTCCTTGTAGTCAGTTATATTTTTTTCATACATCTTTTTGATTTTTCCTTGTATAGTAGTTCTTGTGCATAATTTGTTTCAGTGTTTTTTTCAAGGACACTGTGGTGTTGCAGAAGGTAATTGATATTAGAGAAGAGAGAGGCATTAAGAATTGAATTAGTTATTATGGTACCCAATTTACATCACTCTAGGTAGCATAATTTTTTATTGTCAGAGGGAAGCCTGAAATTATGAACCAAAATTAATACAACTGTGCTTTCAAATGTAAAGCTTTTACAAGGACACAAATGTACACTTGTTTCAATAAGACTTTGTAGAGAACAATGAGTAGGCTGCTTATTTAGAAAAATGAAGGGTGTTTTTTTCCCAATAGCAAGTCAATCATCAAAGCAGCAAATGAGACTTCAAATAAAAGCTGAGAGATAGTTTATTTGTGGGACCAATGTCCCAGAAACCAGTGGAGATTTTTCTGTCTTAAATAATGTTGGCAGCAGCAGGGTAATTTTACTTGAGACACTTTCTTTGTCTGTCAAACATTCCCCATTTTTCTTGTATTTTCCTGGCCCTGATGTACTGTTTCCAGTCATAGGTATATGCAACTTATTTTTAGCCCTTGGTGGTGTTGTTCTGTACAAAACATTCTGCCTCCAAGAGGAATTTTTGGAAATAAAGAAATGTAATGGTGTAGTGGGCCCAAGAGCAGGAGATCTGTTTGAACTGTTTTGAGATCAGAGTGATCTACTCCCATCTGGCTTTTCTTTCAGGTTCCTGAGACTTGGTGACTCAAAATGTCCATTTTTCAAAAGGGGGCTATGAATTTACAGGAAGGAATCTTTCCTAGTCATGAAAGATTCTTACTGATGTTGAGTGAAGAGTTAACTGGCCAGAACAGCTTGCAAAGAGAGCAAGAAAAGAACATTGTGGTCCATTTTATAATCTTCTCTCCTCCAAGTCCCATCAAGCTCACTTTATTGTTCTCACATGCTAGAAGCTCTTGGGGGAAGTGGGAGAAAGAGAATATTTGGAGAATGGTATCTCCAAGAAGAGTGATGGAGGTGGAATTGGGGTGCTTTGCCTGCCAGGGAAAAAGATAGGGAAAGAAGATACAGTGTTGAAAAGCAATAGGCTGAGGGATCTGCTGTACTGAGGTCAGACTGTGAAGAGGAGTGGGGAAGGTTAGGGGGAAAGGAGGCAAAGAAAACCTGTTACAGGCACAAATTGTCCCTGACTGCTCTTAAACCTTCTACCCTTCTCAGAACCCTCCACCTCCTTGCTGGTATGCACTCCCTAGGGACATTTGGGAATCCCTCCAGACCTCTTTCAGGTCTTCACCATTTCTCCACTGCAATCCAACAACTTCCCCACCTATTATAACCCCATTCCTATCACCTCTGCCCTACCTCTATCCCTGCTCTGCTGCTGTTTCCAAATATTGCTGGCACAGGAATGAGGACAGAAGTACTTAATTTCTTCTCATCCTCAGGGCAGTAACATTTAGTTTTATCCATCTTGCTGAAGTGCCTTGAAGTGATTCCATGGAGGATAGCATAGCTCTCTTCTCCTAAACTGCTAATATTAGACTTTACAATCACCAGAATCAAAGTAATTTCTGTTTGCTTTGAGGATGAGGATGAATGCACTGTCTGTGTAGTTCAGTTTGCTGCACATGAAGTGAATTTGAGGTGTGGATGTTAGACTTCATTAAAATGTCTTCTTAACACTCTATGGCCAAAGACATGTCCGGCTGTTATATTTCTATTTTTCATCACTGATGAAGCATGATGTGTGTGGTGACTTAGATTAGAAGATGACAGGCTTGGATCTGTCTCAGCTGCTGCTTCTAACTATCATAGAACCAAAATAGCATTAGCTACGACATAGTTCATAGAGCTTGCTAAACACACTTGCCTAGGGAAAATGCCAGCCAGGTATCAAACACTTTGGCAACGAGAAGGTTTCTTTGATATAATCAGCAGTTTATCCCAGGAGTGCAGTCTAGGTTTTAGGGAGAGCCTGTGTTGGCACTAAGCTGAACGGACTGAACGGTCAGTGAAAAGAACATCATGCATTTAAAAATTATTTCAGTCTTCTGTGTCATGGTTAGCTCTATTTGACTAGGCTTTGAATAAAAAAATAGAATGCAAAATACTGTGATTCTGGGAAGCCTGAACTCACCTCCTAGCTCTACTAAGTTTTTGCTAATGTAAATTAATATATACATATATGTAATTTCTACTTGAAATAATGTATTGTAGTATTTTTAGCTTTTTCAATTCAAGGTTTTAGGGCAAGATTCAAATAATTGCCAAGAACTGCAGCTTATCAGGATGAAACTAAATTGTGACAAATAGAGTCAGGAAAGATTAATGTCTTACACATTATTAGAAGATAAAGGCTTATGTTTAAAAGAATCAAGTAATTCTAAAATGCTAACTTGTCTGAGGACAGGACTCTTTGAAGGAGAACAATTACATAAATTCTAAACCAAAAAACTTGCTGTGGATAACATTTGACTATATTGCTGGTAAAAGCAATTTGAAAAATTAGTAAAATGTATAATTTTGACATTTTGTAATTATGTAATTATGCCAAGCCTAATCATCAACAAAAAAATCAAGTATTAAAACCACCTTCAGAACTCTGTCTTTCTGATGAAAGAAATTCCGTTGGGAATTTTAACAGATGTGGGGAATCCTCTTTCATATATAGTATTATTTGTCTCAATGCCTCTTTTAGTTTATAACAAGTTATATCAGTATCATTCTTCAAAGGCATGTCTCTTTCTAGAGGAAAATGTTATGTCTTTCTGGATTGTAGAGAGGGAGTGAAAGAAAAGGAAGGGAAGAAAGTGAAATGGTAATGTTAGGCCCTGACTTCTGCTGATAGAAAATGGTGGTAATGGGGTTAGACCAATTCCCATTACTTTGTACACCAGTAGGGGTGGGAATGCTGAAGAGGTCTGTGGTTTTGAAGAAGTTTATAAAACCCACAGATTTTTAGTAAGCCAAGTAAGCAATATAATTAATGTTAATAGCTTTTCATGTAAATGCAGCTTATTCATAATCTCAGAAGGTGGGTGTTGGCAACTAAATCACAGCTAAATACTTTTCTGTGATAGGTATGCAGATATATTTTTCTCTGCCCATTATCTAAAATCGATGTCTCCCAGTTTTCAGCTGAGAAGTTCAGCTGGAAGGGGGAAATTTTATGTGGGTGGTGGTAAAAAATAACCCTTATTCCAATGCAAAGCATGCAGACATACTCAGTGTATCCATGACTGTATCCCTATCTTTCCACTCTTGCTTTTTATTTAGTTTTCATAGGACAGCCTGTCCAAAGATTCACAAAGACAGGCTGGATCCTGTGGGCTTGCCCCAACTATCCATGTTCTTTTTGCCAAGACTTCATACCTTTTCCAATTGCACATTTCCTCCACGGAGCAAACTTTGCTTTAGGCTCCATTACACAGTTTGAAAACACAAACACAAAAACTGTCTGACTGCTTTTGAGATCTCTCTTATAACACAGCAGCCAAAACCTTGTTAAATCTCTTGCTGATACAGCTCTGATATCTCACAGCTAGAGGAAACTGAAAAGCTTGCCACAAGTCCATCTTTTTTGAGGAATTGCATAGTGCACTCTGTTCTGTCATGCCTAGGCCTTTCTGTATGTGGAGGATAGGGCTGAGAACCTCAGTCTGAGGCAGCAGCACTGATCTTTTTAGATAGCTTCTTATCGGCTTCAATAAAATGCATAAAACATTAAAACACACTTACTGGCTATTTACTCTCTTTTGAGTTAGCTGTGCAAATAAACTCCCAGAAGCAGAAGTTGTGCAGTGAAAATAATTACCTCAGGACATTTTTGAAAGCTGAATTTTCTGGTAAGTCTGTTGTGCTGATGTGTTTCTTGAAAAGGAGCACCAAGAAGCACCTCAGCAGCCTTTTTAAGAGACTAGATTTTCTGCTTTCAAAGAAAACACAGCATGTGCAACCACCCTATGTATTCCTTTGTCTGTCCATCTTCCCTCTAATGGTGTTGGACTCACTGCCCAACTTGTAGTGGTTCCTGCTGGGTTGGAGGAGACTAAAGTTCAGGTCTAGTTCATGATGTTCAGTGCTGCTGGTCGCCCATCAGTGCAGATGTAGCACTAGGCTGGCAGGAGCTGGGAAGGAGGAAGGGGACGGGCATGGAGAGGAGGCAGTGGAGAAATACTGTGAGAGGACACTTGGGCAGAGCTGTGTGTGATGGAGCAGTTCAGGACTGTGCAGGATTGCTGTGAGGGAGCATAGGGAATACAGCTGTGTTGCATTGGAGGACTCAGGCACGGCATTACACTGTGGGTGCTAAATGTAGGACATGATTCTGTAGGAACGCAGGCTTCATTAGCCCTGCTGTTCCCAGGGTGACTTACAGAACAGTAGGCAAGCTTTGACATATGGCTGTATACCAGCAAAACTTTCTGTGAATGGCTGGAAGACTGAGTGCTTTCTTTTGTTCTGAAGACACATTTTCATTTCTATAGAAGATGGAATTATCGAGGGCCTGTGGATAGAAAGTCTGTAATTTATCGGGGAGCTGCACTGGTAGGCATATCTAATCTGCCTAATCCATTGCCATTAGCATTGAACAGACAAAATGTTGAAAACATACCTAAGACTGCTGGTGATATAAAGTGCCTACGGCTAAATAGATTTTTTTTGTTTCTTGAGATTATAGCTCACACATGTTTGCTATACAAAAAACCAAATCCAACTGAGTAATATTACTGTAACTTAGTTAAAGCTTTCTATTGATGGTATAAATCATGAGGACAAAGCTAGATTCCCTTTTATGTACCTTTACAATATTGCTATAAAAATAGATCTTTTTGTGTTCATATTTCTTCACAGTAGTTTAAAAGAATGCAGAGGCAGTAGTTCTACTGAAATGGATCTTTAAAATCGAGACCGGCATGTAGTTGCATCAAAAGGGAAATTCAAGCACTTCTGATGAACCAGAGTTTCAGAGGGGATGGAATCATCTTTGGTCCTTGTATAAAACTCCTCTGCTGATTGCCACTGAATTATTTCAAAAGGATAATTTTTTCTAATATTCACAAATGTGATTGTTTAACAACATTATCCTGCACTTTGTAATGCAGAGCAAAATAAAAGGAAGACAGAAAGAGGAGTGAATAAAGCTTAGTGAGCAAGCTACAGTCAGTGTGCCAAAAAAACCAACCAACCAACCAAAAAAGGTATAGTTTGGTGCAGTTTGGTGCTCTGGATCTCAAAGGCAGCCTGCAAGAGAGCCACTGGGAACACAAATAACTTCCTCCTCCAGCAGAATCTATCTGATTTCAGTTAACAAAGATCCTCATGAACCTGTTTGGTGTAGTCTGAAGAGATAATGTGTTAAACCCTGTGATAGCTGGTCCTAATTGCACTTCTTTTCAGACATTATTCACCTTTTACACAGTAGTGTGTTTTTCTTCAGTCTACTAATGCCAGACGTTATCCAGTTATCACACCTCTTAATTTGCATTCTCTCTTTAACACTTTCTGTGTTTTCTTACTGCAGTAGCTTTGACTAAGTAGTCTTCTATTTTATTGACTATTCCCCTTATAAGCTAGAGTAAATAATAACTATGGCCTGCTTTTTGAAGTGTTCAGTATTTATTTTGTTCTTGAAGAACCACTGAATAACTGGTCAGAGCTGGTTTTCAGGTGACCCCGTAGCATGTTCATTTAGCACTTTGCCCAGCAGCTCTTTGAAGGAGATGGGGTATGGAAGCAGAGGGCTTTTATCACCTTTTTTTTTCCCCTCTTGGAAACCTTATGGGAAATTCATGTGCAGTGCTAGTATGCATTAGCGACTTTGCCTTTTGCAGAAGTTGAAAAGCTCATTAGATACCATCAGGTTTGTTTTGTGCATGATATTAAGACAAATAATGCAATTTATGATCAAAATACTTGACTAAAGGTTGTCCAGCACTTCAGATGTTGGCAACATGCTGTGTGAACCTTTTGACTTTCAGGCCAGACCCCTCTTCTGGAGCTGCTTCTGGTTTTACTGTAGTTTTACCCAACATGGAGCAGTTGTCCCGAGAGGAAGTCTACAAATGTAGACTGCAGGGAGCACAACTGGGCCAATACTGTTTCCTTGTGGTGGGTGTCAATATGGGGGGGAGGGATTGAAAAATATAGGTATATAAAAAAAAGGAGAGCTTGTTCAGTTGGGTCTGGCTGGCAAAAAAGATTAATTGTTCTCACTTGGAAGTGGAGGTGGAAAAGGAGGAGGAGCGCTGGAGCCCATGATGTTTCTCAAAGGCAAAAATCTTTCCCAGTGTCTAAAATCGTGGTAAGGCAATGCTCAAGAGTTATCTGAGCTTCAGGGGAGCAGAGTACTGTTCTGCACGAACTGGGTTTCAATTACTCTGCTAGACAGTATTGAGTAGTATTGAATCTGCCACTTGACTGGAGGCAGGCTTGATAAAGACAGCATTCATGATAATTAAATGGCTCAAAGGGACTTTGAAAAGTGTCTAGCTAAGGACTGGGATAGTTGATCTCTTGCTGACTGTCAGCAGGGCTTGGGACTTTGTATCTGAGAAAAGGCTAAGCTTTGTGTGACACTGCAAGGGGGCTGAGTCAGGGGATCACTAACCTGTCTGCCTGGCTACAGCCAACCTCAGTGACAGACAGACAGACAAACAGAAGCTTTCTAGAGCCTGGTCTCTGCATTCTTCTATGTCTGTTTTTCAGGAAGCTGATCCACGCAGAAGTGTTCTTCCAGAGTGGCCTGTGGAGTGCCCCTTGATTACCTTGGCATTTAAACACTCTGCTTTGTTTCTATCGCCTAACTAAGAGCTAATCCCTCCTAGAATAGTTTCCTTGTATCCTTTTTCCGGACAATCAGTTACTGAGGCTCCAATTACAAATGCCAGGGAAAGTTCCTCTCAGTTGTGCGTGTCAGCAAAACGTCTTCTTTTATTAAGGTGACTCCCATTGTGGAGGAAGGCTACATGGCAAAACACAAACTCTGCCAGAAACACCTCCGCATTTGAGGTGTTGGCAATATTTGTGTCATGATGAAGTAATTGGAGCACCCTACTGATTATTAAAACAGGTTCTTCACAGACCTGTCTGAAACAGTGAGGATTTTTGAGGGGGAGGGGGCAGGTGGGGAGGAGGTTGGTGGATGAACTAAGAAAAGCTGAAAAGGGGGGAAATCTCCCAGGAATTATTCACTTAATGCCGTGCAGGAACTGTAAGCTTTGTGGTGAGATCATCTCAAAATGCTTGAGATCAACTGATGCAGGAGTGCTTCATGGGGCTCTTGAGTCTGGAAAAGTGTTCTGGCCAATGGATAAAAACCTCTTGAAAAAAGTTTGTTGTTGTTTTGGGGATTTTTTTTTGTTTGGTTTTTTATTTATTTATTTTTTGTTTTTGTTTTTGTTTGTTTGTTTGTTTTTTTTTGGGTTTTTTGTTTTTGTTGTTGTTGTTGTTGTTGTTGTTTTTGTTTTTTTTTTAAAGTGACAAAATTACCGATTCTGGAAATAGTGAAAGGAAACATGTGGTTTTGTTGTGAGTGTTTTTCAGGCATTAGGTGTTACCATCAAACATCCTGTGGTGCTGGCTGTGGCTGTTCAGCTGTTTGTTCAGTCCCTACACTGGTCTGTAGCTCGTGTTGAGAGCCCTCTCTCCCACAACCTTTCAGCAGGGAGGATTGCTGCTTCTCCTCTCTACCTTTCTGGTCCTCTGCAACTCACTGCTAATCCCTCGTCTTCTGCCATCAATGTCATCCTTGCTTGTGTTATTATGAATTTTTATGTGGACCCATCTATTAAGAAAAAAAAAAGCACCTTGCCTTATTATTCATAAGGGAAACATCTCTTCTTTCAGCTTCTTTGCTTCCTTTATGACTTGTACCTGGCTAGCCAACAGTGATGACTAGTTAATTCTGGTCAAGAATTGCAGCTATTTATTTTCTTGATGAGGAGGAAAGGAGGCTGAAGAAATGTCAAATGTTCTGACTGGTTTAATTGTGTACAAAGATATCTTGTATCTTCTTCCTGTCACATTCTTCCTGACTTGCTTTTTGTGTTATTTCACAACTCTTCCTCTGGTTCCTTCTGACTGCAACTCAGACTGTGAACTCTTTCTGACTGTGTTTGGGTGATACCTTGCAGGGGGACCACAGTCTGAAGTAGGCTACAGAAATATAACATAACAACTATTAACATAACAGTAACATAAACAGTATTGATGCCAGGCTACTTCATAGTCTCACAAAGTACAGCCTCTTATCATTACTTTTAAAAGTAGAAATGTTAGCAGTTAGGAATTGTCAAATAGGTGTTACCTGAAGGAGTTGCCTTCTGATAATTCTATGCACACATTAATGACAAACATTAAAATGTCATGGTCATGCACATTACGTTTGCAGTAACACAGGAACCCAGATGTAAATACTAGAAGAAAGACTGTTTGTTCAACACATTTCACAAGTAGGCCTTTAAGGCAGAAACAAGGTCAAGCACACTGGAGCATGTTATATCTTTCTACAGATACAAAAAATCGTGAACTAGTGCCATATTCACAGTGGGATATTTGGGATTTTGCTTACTGATAGAAGTAACTATACTGAAGAGAAGGTGAAAACATTTTAGACTTTTAGACAGGTTTCAAACCTGTAGTGCAGGAAGTTTTAGGCACTATCTGCCAAACATTTTGTGTGGCTGAGATAACAATATAGGAAGGGCATGAGTCAAAGAGAAGATGGTGGGAAGGTGGGAGGAAGAATACAGGAAGAGATTCAGAAATGAGAGGTATCAGTGGCCCCTTGGCTCCTCTGCAGGCATTTTGTATTTATTTTGTATTAGCATCTAGTATTTAGGCAGGTAGAATGTGTATGGCATTTCTCTCTTCTACCTTAGTTAAGGCAGGATTGATAGAAACACACACAGACACTTTGTATTGTTTGAATGATCCTTTGTATTATCTTCCAAACAAATATACTTCATCAGGTCAGTGATGTTCACTAGAAAACTTCTATTTATAGGGACTAACTTTTCATCATTTAATTCGCTCCAGATTTTTCTTTGAAAATTTGTGTTTCACTGCTTTGCCCTTGAATGCAAGGCACTTTAGAATCTGTAACAAAGCATACAGGACAGCTGAGGCATGTTTTGTATACTTTGTATACAAGTGGGTGAGGTTGTGAAGTTTTTTTGTGGTATTACAGATTATAAAATTACTGTGCTTTTCCAAGGTCAGAGGGTGTTTGTGGCAAAGCCTAGGAAAAAAAAAAAACCCTAAACCATTTATCTGTGCGGCAGGTGTTTTTTGTTAAAGAGCTGGAAAGCCTATTGCAAAACTTCTGAGGTTGACTTCCAATGGTCAAAACTAGAATGTCAAATAAAAGTATTTCCTCTTCCTACAGTGTCTAATGAAACTGAAAGGCTGTACATAGTCACACGTTTGAAGAATACCCAGTAAGGCGCCCTGACTTTTGCTATGATTTTGTGACATGATCAGTCTAATCCTTAAAGGTTTGAGCTGATTTAAGTCTCCTGCTTAACTGAATTTCTTAGGGAAATAGAGCTTTTGTGGATTACACTATTTGTCTGCTGATACACTTGACAAATTTCTGAGCCATTGATGTAAAAGGCAGGCAGGACTCCCCTGTTGTACATTTTCTGATACATCCAGTCAAAAAACTGGCATCACATATAAGGCTCACTAATCAGTGTGCATGTGGGGTAGTGCAGTTTATGGCTGCTCCAGGGGCACTTTGGAAGTGATACCAGCAAACTAGGGTTATTGTTTTAGTAGTGTTAAGGCACACAAATCCTTAGAAACCAGGCTTTGTCAGTTTTGCTGCTCAACCATTTCTTCACATACAAGTTTGGAGCATAAAATCTGCCAAATTAATAAACCTCCATTCCTGATGAAAACCATGGTTTACAATACCTTCTGAATGAGGAAAATAATTTATTCACTGACTGTTTTTCAGCAACATGCTGGAAACTCCTGTACTAGTGTTCATTATTTTAAATTCATAAGCTTTTTGGAAACTTTTTACAATAGAAAAAATAAGGTTGTTTGGCAATGGATGGTATAGAGAGCAGAGTTCTTGATCGTCAGTTTAGGGATGCTTTAATGTGAGGGAATCTTAAACCTTCATATAGTGCCAGTAACAGACTTTGTGTGGTCTAGACAGAGTGATGGATCGGCCTTGTGGCCCATAATAGTATTGAAACTCAAAACATTTTGGTATGTGGAGTGTTGCACATTTGGGTTATCACTAAAGGATAACAAATTTATTGTGCACTTGTTGCCATTTGAAGGAGGCCGAAGCAACTTCTTTGTTTCCTGGAAAGGCAATCAAGGAATGAAAGCACATTATTGGAATTTTTCCTTCACTGTCACTATCTCCATTCCCGTCATACTCTGCTGTGTTTAGTGGAAATTAACTGCAGCAGAACATCCAGAGAACATCTGATTTCCTGTAAAACATTAATTTTATTTATTCTTGCTACGTGTTTTTCAGTTCTGTCCTCTTCTTCCTAATCCTATTGATAACAAAAGAAATTACACAAAAGATCATTTGTCGGCTTTATGTAAAATATTGCATCAAAATAATGATTCATTGGAAAAAGATTTCACACAGTAAACACACCCACAAATACCCACTCAGGTCACAAAACTAAAAATATTATCAATAAGGACAAAGGAAGTTGTTATTTTAGTTTTTGAACAGTCTTGATTCATGTTTCCTGTCATTTTGCTTGGGGAGAAAGAAACACTTATCCTTAAAAAAACAATTTAACAGAACTGCCAGAAATTCTTTAAAGCCTTAAACCAGTATTATCAGGAATAAATCCATAGCTGAAAGAAGCTACGTTCTCCTGCTGTCCAAATTTAGTTTCCACATACAAGTTTGAATGCTACATCTCACATGATGATCTGATATTATTTATAACCCAAAGCCATTATTGTAAACCTCATTTCTGTGGCGTAGTGTGATGATCACAATATTTCAAGAGGATCTCAGGTGGAGTTTCTTGGTTCTTATCAAGTTGTGCTGTATAATTACTCTGAGGTTTGCTCAGTAGGAAGCAGTCTATTTGTTCCAGTTTTGTCAGCCCAGAGAGGTGATTTGTGCTGCTTTCCAGTCGAAGCCTGTGGTAGCATGCTCCCTGGGACACCCAGAGACTAGTGAGATCTTTGTGATCATCAACAGGGGTGCTGGGGATGCTTACATGCCTGGATTCTGACAATGAGTTTGTTCTCTGCTAGACTATTGGGAAGTACTGTTTGTCATCTTTTTGTTTATGTTGTTCAAAAAGTCATGAAGATATATGAAGCTAAAAGATCTTAGTCTTCTTTCACGCGGTGTTAGAAATATTCTCTAAGTGTATATGATTCTTCTTCCCTTGCATTTTTTTCAGCATAGCAAATGTACTCTATTCATGAACCAAAACTAGAAAGACTGGACAGTGTTATGCTCAGTCCCTTCATGCTGGTAATTTCATATTCAGGAGAGTCAAATGGTTTCAATGCCTTTGGCCTCTGTTAGAATCATGGGACACTTTGGATTGAAGGGACCCATCTAGTACAAGTCCCCTGCAAAAAGCAGGGGCATCTTCAACTGGGTGAGATCTCTCAGAGCCACATCCAACCTGACCTAGAATGTTTGCAGGAATGGGGCATCCCCCACCTTACTAGGCAATGGGTTCCAGGGTTTTACCACCCTCAGTTCCTAATATCTAATTTAAACTGACTCTCCATTTCCCCATTCCTGTCACTACTTGCCTTTGTAAAAAGTTTCTCCCTAGCTCCCGTGTAGATCCCTGTAAAGTGCAGTCAGGTCTCTCTGGACCCTTCTCTTCTCCAAGCTGAACAACCCCAATTCTCTCAGCCTGTCTTCATAGGAGGTGTGCTCCAGCCCTCTGATCATCTTTGTACTCCTCCTCTGAACTCAGTGCAGCAGGTCCATGGCCTTCCTGTGTGTGGGACCCAAGAGGGTCCATCACTCCATTTGGGGTCTCATGAGAGCAGAGACGGGGAGAATCCCCTCCCTCGCACTGCTGGCCATGTTCCTATTATGCAGCCCTGAGTACAATTGGCTTTCTGGGCTGTAAGTGTACATAGCTGGGTCATGTCCAGCCTCTCCTCCATCAAACCATCCTTGAACTTCATGTTAAGTTCCTCCTTAAACTTCATGTTCTCTTATACCTTCCTTGGCAGATTTCAAGATCCTGGAAGTTTCTTCCCATCTGCTTTCTGCAGGTGGGATCTGACCCAGCTTTGCTCATTTGGTAAGTGGGAGAGGTGTCAGGACTTCTTCCTTGCAAGTAGGCCAGTTGTTTCTCCTTTTGTCTAAAGTCTCTTTCTCTTCTTCCACAATGCAGCATTTCCATTCCCTGTGATTTAGGATATTGGTTTTTTCCCATGATATGTAAATTGCAAGCCTGTAGAGAGTTATCCTAAGGACAATGTAAGGAAAAAATTAGTTTAGAAAAATTTACTCACAGTCAGAGGTCACTGAACAGACTTCTTCACTTTGTAAGATAGAACTCCTGGAAACTAAAAATTCAGAGTCCACACTTCAAAGCTTTGTTTATACTGTATAATGCAAAGTAGTTCTCTGTGGAAACAGATTCATTGATACATTTTGCTCTGAACTGTTTTGTTATATCTCAGGAAATATATATAGATGTATAAAATCAAAACTTGGAGGAAATACTCGATCTGTTTAAACTTCTTCCTGATGAGTATAGGGCAGTTAAGTGGAGCCAGGGGCTTTTCAAAGATGAAGTCAAGCTTAACAAAAAGATGAGTTCATTTGTCATTTCTTCAATGACTGCAGATAGTACTGAAGCAGAAAACACTGTTTGCTTGGATTTTAGCAGTGTTTGGAGAAGCAAAGGTTTTGGTATGCCTCTTGCCCTTCCGCCCCTGATCAGTCTTGTAAAACTCAGGTTTCTCTTCCTAAAGATTCTCTCTGCCTGACTGGGTATCCTAATCTTGTAAGAGTCTTAAACAAATTACTAGGTTAAAAGCACCTATTTTTAATGAAGTTACCTGGCAGTTGATTGTAACAGATACAAAAAAACCCCAACCCATTAAGTACATCCCTCCCAAATTATTTCGGTGCAACTGAATAAATCCATACTGAATAAATCCTTACATCACTAGCAGCAAGCAAGCAATGTGCTTGGCTTTGAGTGCCCGTATCCTGATTTTGGGATTGTTGAATTTAACAACTGCTTGCTAGGTGGTGCATGTTAAAGGTGTCCTTTCAAGGAGATTGTTGTAATTGCTGTCTGCTCTTCTCTGAGCAGAGGAGGGAAAAAAGTTTTATCACTATCCTAGCAAGAGACCAGAATGTGAAGCAATCTTGGATTTTGTTACTACAGCTGTGATGTGATAAGAACGCCACCAGCAAACAGTTGCACATGTTTTAACACGTTGCTGCTTCTCATCTGGGAAGTGGTACTGTGTCCTTGTTGGATGCTGCCATTACAAAGGTGGCCAGCCTGAAGCAGCAGGGAGAAGGCTGGCTCGCTCAAACAGCCCTGCTGTGGTGCACTGCGAGGCTGGAATCCTTAGAAACTATTGGTTGTGTTATCTGAGTGCATGAATAAATTCCATAGAGAGAAAAGTGGATCTGGGCAAACCTTTTCATATCTGGTCTCATCATAAATGGGTGAGATGTAAATTCTGGTAGGGAAAGGACACTGTAAAACAGGAGGGGAATGGCATGGAGACCATTCCTGGAATTTGAGTAAGGAAAGGGATGCGGGAAGAGAGGGACAAATTCTTGGTTTTCCCCTGTGGGCATGTTTCAGCTCCATTATTTCCCTGCAAAGGCAGTCCATTGGAGTAACCCTTCTCCAACCCCTCTTGAAAACTATTTCTCACGCTAAATTAACCAAAGACTAA
The DNA here is from genome assembly GCA_027886175.1 of Phylloscopus collybita. Lineage (NCBI taxonomy): Eukaryota > Metazoa > Chordata > Aves > Passeriformes > Phylloscopidae > Phylloscopus > Phylloscopus collybita. The sequence continues at coordinate 90,875,405 of JAJNNQ010000075.1, forward strand.
GTGTGTCATACTTAAATACTAAAGAACAGTTATGATTCAAAGGTATATATTAGCTCCACATTTTGGTCCTTCCTGCCAGATGTCTGTGAAAGTCCTATTGTTGGATTTTATAGCCATAAAATTAAGTGTCTCATCTCTGACTTGCCCATTCTTGACTTCAAAAGTTAGTTAAAACAATAAGGTCTGGGCTGAAATGTATTGTTAGGTGCCCCCTACCCCCCTCCCCTCCAAATTCTACCTGTCTTTTAAACCTGTAGGTAGTCTCATCAGGCTAAGGCAAAGCCATCACCTAGGAGACAGGCTTGGGTTGGAAGGAATAAAGCTGTCTCTTAATACTTCCCAAAAAAGCAGTTAAGAGCTTGAGGCAGGACAGAAAACACAGTAGAATCAGAGACATGAAAACAGTGCACATTTTTATCTCATGACAGGGACAGGTTGTTGACCTCCTCTGTTACAGAGGAAGCTTCCTGTGTTGGCTGCCAGGATGGTTTGCCCCTCTCAGTTTTTGAAGTGATGGTGATTCTGATGTCTGAAATCATTGCAGTTCCAGGTACATTACCAAAACACTTGGTTAAAAGTCAACAGAATGTGTCATTTTGGGCACACAATCAAAAGGAAGAAAAATAGCTGTGCATGATTGAAAGTCTGTACCATGCTCTGAAGTTAGCTATAAGCACAGTCAATAGAAAATAAATTAATTTATGTGAGCCTGAAGTTATCCCCATGCAGCCTTTATATACTCTTGTTAAAAATGCGTGTTAACTTTAAGAGAAGGCAGAAGAGGACAACTTCAGTGTCTTGTCTTTCATGTGTATGGTTCCTTCAATGCTGCTTTATAAATTACTCTTTTCACAGCTGCACTCTCACCTGTTACCTGATGCCCATAAGAACTGAGCAACTCCACTTCTGTATGAATATGAGAGCAAAACAAGCTGTTTGTTTCATTTTACTTTTCATCATCAGTTCACGAGGTGGTGCTGGTTTGGGGGGAGCTACATGTGCTGTCCAGCTGGGGAACTGGACCGGCCTGCACAGGGGGGCCTCTGAGCCCACGAGGTGTCCTGTATCCCTGGCTGCAGCGTGTCTGGAAGTAGTGTTGTCACCTCATCGATGATCACCGTGTGGCCGGGAAGGGACACAACTGCCCTGCGAGACAATGGCTGGCATGCCTTGTGTCACAGGAGAAGGTCAAGGGGGAGTGTGACAGTAGCCTGCCTCTCTCTCTGCATCTCCAGTGCAAGGAGGGGGCTGAGCATGTGCCCTGGGCTGAGGGTGCTGCTCTGGCTGCCCCTGGGCTGGCATCTGCTGTTCAGTGGCAGCTCATCCATGTCTTATTTGCAGCAGGCTCATAGTGACTTAGCTTGTTTTCCTCTTGCAGGCTGGTTCTTCATACACTTAGTGAGCAGGAAGGACTTGGCCTAAGCAAAAATTTCTATAGCTGTTGCAGAGCTGTTTGGTTGCCAGTGGCAAAATGCCCACTCCTGGTGGTATTGCCAGTAGAGCTCTGCCAGCAGCAGGTTTTGCTATGGGGGGAAGTACACTTTGTCTTGATACTTCCAGGTCCCAAGAAGACAAGTTGCACTGGGATTCCAGTAATATGCTGTCAAAGCCATTGGCCTGCATCTTTAAGCTGAGATTTCCAAGTACCCGAAATGCGTCCACTGGGGTAGCAGGCTGACTTCTCATGGTTTTCTGCTGAGGCTTTATTTTTTTCCTCTAGCACAGTTCTGTACGGATCAAACACCAAAAGATAGTTTAAAGTATAAACACAGGAAAAAATATGGATGGAGAAGAAATATAGAACTTATGGAAGCTTATATCATTTTGTTTGGAGATGGTCCACTATGCCAACAAAGTTTGATGAATATTGCAATTTGCTTTGTTTGTAGGAGCAGGATGTGTGTAAGGCCCTCAGTTCTTTGTGTCAGAGACAAATCTACGCATTTTGAGATCATAATAATAAATGTTCAATAGACAGCGTGCCATCCCACTCCCTTTTTTGCTATAAAATAAAAAGCTCTTTACTTTGCATCTACTATTCTTCAAAAATAATTAAACTTAATTTATTTTACTTCCATAGAAAACTCCTTATAATAAAGTTTTATGTTTTAGCTAAAGGGATTAATAAAGATTTCAAGCCTGGTTTATCAGTGAGTGTCTTGCATACCAAGTCAGAATTGTAGAACAATAGGGTTATTTAAACAGGAAAAGATGTGGTCCTGATTTTCTTGTAGCTGTACTGATTAAAGCTTTTCTGAATGCAAAATATTATATAGCTCTGTATTTTTATGCACTGACATCTGATTTCTAGCATTGTGTGATTGGATAAATACATATATGGAATAGAGATTCCTTTTTAAAACATTTGGTTTATGAAGGTACCACAAATTATCTTTAATGGTGTAATCCCCTTTAAAATAGTCCCCATTGAAGATAACTATTAATAGTCCATGACATCAGGGGCGTCACACTTGCAACTTCAGAAAATATATGTATACTCTCTGTGCAAAACCCCTTCCTGTTTTGTTTTCGGTATTGGTTATGTTATTCATTAGGATCTATTTTTGTTGTGAAACTGTCTCTCTTACTTCTACAAATACTTTGTTTTTCCATAGGGAAATGGATTATTTGCATGTATATTAAGTAAAATGGATAAAGACTCTTTTTTTTGCTTAGGCTGTGATTTTAAAAAGCTTGTTATAAAACCTGTTTTTATATTCCACTTATGGATAGCAATTGCTTTTCAGGTTATTTGTTTTTTGTTAGTTGAAAACTGTGAAACAGGGTAGTGAAGTTTTATTTTTCCCCCCTCATATGTTAGTCCTATTTCTTTATGTAGAATTACAATGAAACTGCTAGTTATACACTAACTCAGTGTTTTCACTTGCTGTTAATGGCATTTTGTTTGTGGGATGTGAGCGATCTTTTCATTGGTCACGCTATTACTGTTTTACCCATCTATGTCAAAAATTAATTAGTAATTTCAGTTAATGCAGAGGGGCTTAGTCATTTCTGAAGTATTTCAAGTCACTGCAAGGATGACACAGCCATGTTAGCAATTAACTATGCCAGCCTTTCTTCTTATTCTGGCTAGTAACTCAACTAAAAGTTTCCAGTGATACTGCATTTTGACATCTCAAAAGCTCAGCTATTCCCCCAGTCTGGAGGTATAAAAGCATCAATTAAGAGTGTCCAAAAAATTAATTGGATCCTCTCAGTTTTGTGCTTTATATCACTATTATCCAAGAAGAAAGAAAATGGGGAGAACTTAGCTTGTGCCTTGTCTGGAATTGTGTGACAGTGTGAACTTCTTTTTATTTGCTGGCTCAGAAAGGAAACCAATCAATCTGGGTTGAGAGATTCAGGGATTTGAGCTGGGTAGCAATTTTAGCATGACTCATAACACTTCACAAAATTAGCTTGCCAAGAAGATGTGCTTCTGTGAAACTGTGAAGTACCTGGGCTCAAGGTATGGCTGGAAGAGAAATCATTTTGACAGAAGAGCTCATAAAAGTCCAGCTCACGTCTTTTGGTGATGTCAGTTGAAAGAATCATCAGTATTGATCACCTCAAGTCCTTATAGCCTGAGCTCCTGCACAGTGCCACATCACCTTCAGCTCCTCTTTGCTGTGGAGATCCTGGATAAGCAAAAAGCAGGGGCAAATACTAAAGAGAAGAGGGAAGCAGGGCCATAGACAGCTGTCCACAGAGCATCAGTAAGTGATTGTCCAGCATGTACATCCAGGCCCCACAGTTTAGGATTTGATACCCAAGAAGTGGAGTGCTTAGAACTAGCATACCTTAACATTTCCAGTTAATTAAAAGTCCTGAGAAACATTCATAATTTTTCCTACCAATTTTGTGATGTCTAAGGGAAAATAATTTTGTTGTAAACCATTTTGCACATTTATGCAATCACATTATAACTTGCATTAGGACAGTAGGAAATGGGATAAAAATACGATGGGATGTTTGTAGCTGAAGTTTCCAGAATTTTTGTGCATTTTAATGTACTTAATCTAGTTTTCATAGTTCAAAAGAACACCTCCCCTAGATACAAGCTGGCCTCATCATTTGTCTGAAGGGAGATGACTAATCTTTGTTGTTCTGTCTCTTCACTGGTGGAGGATGCTTCAGTAAAGCTTGTTTTTGTTTTGTTGTGCCAGCAAGGAATAAGTACCAAAGGAGATGCTACTTTTGCTACTCTCTTACAGGCAGCTGCCCTGCTCTGCTTCTGAACTTACTGCCCTGCCATTTCCCTACACCTGCGTGAATGACTTGATTTCCTTCATCCTCCCTCTCTCACCACTCTCCTCAGTGACATAATTGCCTTTTGCTGTTCCAGTGCTGTGGTGCTGAGCACAGGGGTTGAGAACAGGAAGAGTTTTCTTGCTGAGCTTCATCTGTGGCCCATCAAGTACTTGTGTGTGATGGAGGCAGAGTAGCAAAGGGTGTAGCTGCAGGAGGAAAATACAGGAGCTGGAAGCAGAGGGAAGGTAGTGAAGAGAGCAGTGATAGAAGCTCAAGTTATTTCATACTAGAACAGAACATGGAGGATAATAATCTAACCATAGAAGAAGAATAGTTTTCTACTTGTAAAGTTTTCCAAAGAATTCCACATTTTCAATACTGCTCAGAGCCTAAAAAAATAGCTCTGAGCCCTCAGTGTTCCTCGAGTCTTGTCCAGAATTGACCACTGCTGAGAATATATATGTCTGCTTCTGCTGGGAAATTCTCTTCTAGCTCAAGTGACAGTATATGTGACATGGCTCTAGTTTGCCTAATCCTGTTGTAACCCTGTTGCTGAACATCATAGGGATCAACAAGATTCCATATGTTGGAATAGCTATACTTTTTCTGGTTATTATTCCCTTCCTCCCTAAATATAGATAAATAATATATAAATATACTAAAAATTGTAGCTATAAAATTATATAAATTATATATATTATATAACTATATCTAAAATTATATCTAACACCCAGTGTTAAATAGATAAATTCTAAGTTTATACTTATTCTGAAAGGAAAAGAGTACATGATGGTAAGTCAAGCAAAGCTGTAATAAAAAGGAATAATTCAGCAAGGAGGCTAAATTGAAGTTGCACAAGCTTTTTTTTTTTTTTTTTCCCCTTAAATTAATCTGATGCACTGTAATTGTCTGAAAATAACTAAAAGCTCAGCTGTGAGCTTTTATACACCCCGGAAGAAATGCCTATATATAATTTTTCACAGGAAAGTACTGAAGGCAAAACGCCAGTAATGGTTGCATGAAGTACAAAGTAAATTTATTTCATCATAAGAAAACTGTAGATTAACATTTATACGTCCTTCTGTTTTTCCACACCCTCTGCAATCTGATATATCTATATTTCTTATCTGTGGGTGTGGTGCATTTCCTACAGCGGGAAAAGTTCTTGAGGGTTCGGTGTTGTGGCACAATTAGATATTCTTCTACTTGGGTGCTGTGAATCACATCCTTCGGTCTGGAATACAGAACTGCAGGATTCCCAACCCCTCTTGCACACAGGGACAGCTTAAAGAATGAAAATTTAGTATTGACAGAATAAGATGAGCAACATCATTAAACACGCAGATCTGAAAATTACATGGGTACTTTAGAGTTTAGATTTTTGCTCCCCTCCCCTCCAAGGTGAAGAAAGCACTGTGGGTTTTGTTTGTTTGTTTGTTTGTTTGTTTTGTTTTGTTTTTTTTTTAAGATGACATTTTTCACAAGCAGAAGCAGCAAGGTTTCAGGCATCAGCTGCTATGCAAACTGCTCTCCCCAAACAGGTTAATTTGTGAGGGCTTTGATGAGTGCCACATCTAATGCCTTGCTGCTTTCAGTTTTACCTTGTCAGGGCTCGGATGGGAGCTGTGGCTAAAAGCTGCACAGAGACCCAAGGCAGAACGTAAGGGTGTGCATTGGCTGGGAGCTGACCGGGTTTAAGTAATCACCTGCAGCTGAATTGAGTCTCGGATGGGAAGTAGGAAGTGCTGTACTCAAGCTTCCTGTATAAATAAATGCAGCTTTCCCACAGCTACTGCATACAAGCTGCGACGTGCGTTTAGGATATAATGGCAGCGCGCACTTCATAGCAGGGAGGGGATGATTTCTCGGAGTGGCAAAGGGGCTGGGAGACGAGTCCTGCTGCAGTCCTTAAAAGTGTGCAGCTGTCAGATAGCCAGAAAAGAGGAAGGGCGTGTGAGAGCACTCTGCTCTTCGCTGCGGGCTCCGGGGCTCTGTGACATCGTGGTTCTTGGGAATGCCGGAGTCTGAGTGCAGCCACTGAAAAGTCACACAGCTGGCAGTGAGCGCTACTCTCCTCTCAAGGTATGTTTAGAATACAGTTTTCTGTCTGTTTTTTCCTTAAGAGCTAAGGATACCCTAAAAGAAAGCCAGCATTTGCTTCTAATGGAAGAAAGTGGAAAAGGCTTACCTTTTTTTTTTTTTTTTTTTTCCCTAGGTAAGGACTGGAATGATTAAGTAGCTAAAATAAATGTTGTTTGTGGTTTGGCTAAAATCAAACTATTTGGTGCTTAGAGCTGAGGCAGAAGGAAACCTTGGTGTCCTAACTGTTAAAGGCTGAAAATAAGTAGACATCAAGTACTTCCCAAAAGGGTGAAATGACTTTTACCAGTGTAATTTTTGGAGAAATATCAGTGGGGAGTGTTTTAAAATGCTTCAGTATTAGGATATGTCTGTGTGGAAGGCAATTGCTAAAATGGCATACTGTCAGTATGTTTTAGTTTAAATAGAAGAACTTCTTTCATACTGAAAAAATACCGGATTAAGCTGGAGGAAGCCTGAGTTTAAAATGCTGATACTTCCTCCTGGTTTAAAGGTATTTCTTCTGCCACAGTCTCATGCAGCTGCTATCAGGAAGGAAAAAAATCTGTATTGTAAGTGTTAACTTCTAATCCGTGTTAATGTACACTTCTAATCTGCTCAGGGTTTAGGGTTATGTGGTTTATGTAAGCACATAAAATATACCATACTTTTGTTTTCTCGTTTGCATTTAAAATTTTTTTGACACTAAGAATAGACAACTGCATTTACCAGGATGTTTGCACTGCTTTCTCATTATAAGGCTTTCTCAGTGCAAAGCAGCTTTAGTAATGAGGATGTTTCAGTCTAGTTTATTTTAAAGCTCTGTATTTTCTGTAATGCAAAAGCACTCTGCTTCCTAACTGCATACAGCAATATCAAATATCTTCCTTCAGAGACCACTGTAAGTTGTAAAATATTTAGAATTGCCGTAGTAGAGAAAGCATTGCAGGATGACTTTGAATCCTCTTGGTCAATAGACACCGAATGGTTTAAAGAAGTGAATGTTAGCAGAGATACAGGCTGTGACTGAAATACCCCCATGCAGCTTTCCAACTGCCTGTGAGCAGGCAGAGCAATCTGATATGTTTGGCTGCTCTCAGCCTGAAGGGCAAGTGGTCTCGGTTAAGGGCAGGCACTGTGTTTGGGATTCCAATATTAACAGAAACAGAAGTTTCAAAATCCTGTCCTTAAATATTTTTCAGAACAAATATATTGTCCTGATTCTTGTCCTGTATAGGACTTGTCTATGCCTGACTGTGAGTGGGTGTCTGGGTTGTTGCTTTAACATGAAAGTAGCTGAAACCCTTCCATCAATGAACATAAGCTATTTCAGAGAAAGTACTGCACATTGATAAGGGCATGGCTGCAGTTATGCTGCTGAAAGTAATGCTTTGGATTATGGATTGAGAAGTGTGTGTTTGCAGAGTGTCTAAAGCTGTAGTGAGGTGGAGGTATTCTTTCAAAATAAACCAGAGCTACTCCAGAGCCAAGCCAGTATGATGGGAATCAGACTCCTTTTTTCCCATGCATCTTACTGTCTGATGGGGGTATTTCACACAAAGTCCTGTCTGCTCTCACAAGGACACAGAAACCTCCCTAGGCTTCATGTGGAACTAGCATTTGGCAACCTGGAGTAGTTTCTGTTCCCCATGCTGAAGTATATTCTGTATGTACCTCGCTGGTGGCTGTGGGCTTCTTTCCCACAGATGTGAGCTTTTGGTGATTCTGTTTGTGTGATAGTAGGCTTTGGGGCAAAAGCTAGCAATATGAATAGCAAACAGTATGGAGTTTTTTCTCTCTAGCTTGGTTCTTGGCTTGCACTCTATTCTCTAAATGCTTCATAAGCTTTGTAGAAATAAATAGTGTGGAAGTGGCTGTCTGGCCTTTCTGTTTTGGTGGAGGAAGATATGTACTTGTCCATATTATTATTGTGAGTATAAAACGCAACTGTGAGAAGTAGCAAGCCACTCCATAGGGAAACAAACAGTGCTAATGCTTAACCTGGTTTGCAGCTCATTGGTATGCCTCTGATAATATCTGTGGTGTGAGCCTGAGCCCTGTGCCTGCAGTTCACCCTGTTCAGACCTTTCAGTGACTTTCAGTGGTGAGACCCAGTGGAGTGTGTTGATTTGATGTAGCTTGAAAGAACTGCTACAGACTTGCTGTCCCTCTTCCGGAGTGGGGAGTTTTCTTGAATGTGCCTGAGACTTCACAGTGCCTATAGGTTGTACGTATCAGTTCCACAAATATTTCCTGGGCTAGTAGTACTGTGACATGTGAGACCATAATTACAGCTCTGGGCCCATGGATATCTCAGGCACACGTGAACAAAATACTGTGGCAGGCTGCCAGTGTTGCTGTGAGCCGAGTCCATCAGACCTCCTTGCATATCCTAAAGCAGACATTGCCTTCAGCTTTGTGAGGCTGAAAGTGATTCTGGAGCTGTGCATTTCCTCTGGTACTTGCCCAGAGCTGGGTACAGTTCCCTCCCCTTCCTCTGGCTTCCTCATGCTGAAAGCGGAGCCCAATATAATGCACTTCACAAATTGTCTTCTTTGCCCTTATATTCATCCCATTTGAAAACTAATCTTCTTTTGGTTTGTGAAGGGGAACATTGAAGCAAACAAGAAAGAACAGATCCAAAGGGAAGGACAGCAATGATATTAAGCTCAGCCTCTGGCATTCTGTATTTCTGCTGAAGCATAGCTGAGCTCCAGTGCTAGACTATGAGCCCTCTCACTTGACAGAAGCACAGGTCTGAAGGGCCATCGTACACTGCAAATTTACCTAGTCTTGGACAAACATTTACAGAGATGCTTGTGCCAAATAACTTTGTGCTGATCAGTAAGAAAATAGTGTTCAGTAATTGTTCCATGTCTTTTCTAAATGGTTCCTGCATGGAGTTTCATCCTGTGTATTTCCTGAGTTTGTTGTAGACACAGCCCTCATGGCTACTTGTTATGCATGCTTTTTGTTGTAAGGAGAGACAAGAGAGCATAGAGTCATGGAATGGCTTGGGTTGGAAGGGACCTTCAAGACTATCTAGTTCCAACCTACCTGCCATGGGTAGGGACACCTTCCACTAGACCAGGTTGTTCATAGTCCTATCCAACCTGGCCTTCCAAGGATGAGACATCTGCAGCTTTTCTAGGCAGTCTGTCCAGTGTCTCACTACCCCTCTGAGGAAAGAATTTATTCCCAGTACCTAATGTACATCTCGTCTCTTCTAGTTTAAAACCCATCCGCTTGTTCTGTCATTATCTGCCTGTGTAAAAATTACTTTTCCTTTTTTTATAGAGTGCTTTAGGTACTGGAATGCCACACTGATGTGTTCCTGGAGCCTTCCCCTCTCCAGGTGAAACAATCCCAGCTCTTTCAGCTGGAGGAGAATTATTCTAGCCCTCACATCATCTTTGTGGCCCTTTTCTAGAGGTGCTCTAGCAGGGCCACGTGGGTCCTGTGCTGAGGACAGGGCTGGATTCAGAATTCCAGGTGAGGTCTCAGCAGAGTAGAGGGGAAGAATTCCCTTGCTTGACCTCCTGCTCACTTTACTTTTGATGCAACCCAGGGTGTGGTTGACATTTTGGACTGCAGGCACTGATGCTGTTGACTTATGTCCAAGTTTTCATCCATGAAAACCCCCAAGTCCTTTTTGGCAGAGCAGCTCTTAGTGAGTTCTTCTCTCATTTTGTACCTATGTCTGGGATTGCCTTGGCCCAGGTGCAGCACTTTGCACTTGGACTTGTTAAACCATTTAGTTCTTATGCACCCACTTCTCTAGTTTGTCTAGATGCTGGTTAGGAGATGGAATACAGAATCACTTTTTATTGGAAGGAAAAATTACCATTTTACTGTCATACTCATGCTTCTGCCCTTTAATTGAGACTGTCAGTATTTGTATCTGTTGCAAGCTTTTCTGCCTTTTGCTTTGTTGTAAAAATGAGGAGAGGATGGAAAGTGTAAGACATGAGTCATTACTCAAGGAGTGGACGTTGTCTGGGTATCTGACAGGCTTTGGTGATATTCATGTTTGGTTATACAAACTATTGAATTTTCAGATAGACAGGAACAAAACTTACAGATCTGAAAACACTTATGTTTTCTATACATTTGCAAAAGGGAAAAATCATTGGAACAGAAGAGCTGTATCTGTTTTCAGGGACTGGAATGATTCCTTTGAGGCTACCTCTGCTTACACTCTTATGTACTGTATGTTGCTGCGGCGTAGGGGAGATTTCTTTGCACATGTGTATATATAGCTGCAAATAATTGAAAATTACACGATCTAAATCCCTATGTACTTAGAAGGAAAAACACATGTCATGACAACTAGCATCCAGGCTATTCCTTTGCATGCAAAGAAAATTCCAGAATTAAGTAGAAGCAGTGCCACACAGGCTGGCACTGGTTATGTCTGAGCAGTAGATGGGAGAGTTCATGTGTTCCGCCTGTGATTAAGTTTTGAAGCATTCTGATAGATGTGGGGAGATGATGAAGGAAAACAAGCCAGTCTTTCCCCCCTTCAAAAAAAGGGTTACAAAGCTGTAGTCATTGGAGAAATCGAGCTGATCCTGTGGGCTGTTTACCATTGCACTCACTGGAATGTTTTTCACAGCAGTGGGAGCTCTGCCAGCTACTGATACTGGAACTCTTCCCCATGGGGTTTACCCATTTTAGGGCTAAGATAACATCCATGGGGCCAGCAATAACTTGCTTGCTGAAATTTTGCACAATGGAGAAGATGCAATCTTGCACCCCCTTGACCTCTTCACATTTGCACTGATGGTTTCAGTGGTGAGTATTCTTCATCACAGTTTCCACAGAAAATCTGTGGGAAAGGCAATTGTGTCCTTTGCCAGGAGTGAAGTAGAAGCCACATACATGTACATAATTTAGACAATACTACTCTAAGGATGTGTGTTTTTTGGATTGGTCAATGTTTTTGTTGCAAATACCCAAGCAGTGTGCATGGCTTGAGTAATTTCAACCCCCTTGTTAACTTTGCTTATCACATTTTGGGAGGATGGACCAACAAATTTAAGGAAACATACACTTGTGAAGAGTAGAGAAAAACTCAAGAATTCTTGTCTCTCCTCCAAATTCCACAACAGTGAGGACAAAATGCCCATTTTGCCTATGGGCATTGGATGTCATGGTCATAATTAAAATACCAGCTAGCAGAAAGTTTCTAGAAAGGTTTTTGTAAGGCTGTCATCCTATAATACAACAAGTCTATGAGTTTTCAGTTCTACTTATCATTTTTCTGAGAGGTGGGGTGGCTTCTTTCAAAGGTGAGCTTCCAATTGCTTATCTTTGCACACATAATGCACGGGTCCATTGAAAAACACTCCTTTGGAAACACTCCCATTGGCAGGACTTCGACTGCATGGCTAAGATCATGTAGAGACTAGCCAGTTGTTACCAGATGCTGAGGCACTTGAGACTGAAATCTCGTCTGTTTACAGGTTGCTGTTCTCCCTTGTAATTATTTCTGTAATGAGTGTTGAAATTTGGAATTGAAGTGAGGGAGTGATGAATGCAAACAAACCTCGAACTGCGTTTGATGGACACTTCTGGTTTATTACACGTCTTATGCTAACATCTGGATTTCTAAGTAGTTGCATCGAGCCCCTGAGAAATTTAACTGTGTTCCCTGTGCTTGGCACAGTACAGGCAAAAATCTTCTTGTGAATGCTTGGAGCCTGAAGCACAGAGACAGAAGGGGGATGTGGAAAATAGGGTGGGAGAGAGCAGGGCAGCGATGAGACAGCCTTGTGGTGTGTGATAGACAGTGTCATCAGTTGAACAGCTTTTTTACTCAGGTTTACTTATATTTGTCTTACACTGTTAATAAAATGCAGAGCAAAATAGATAATGTGTGTTAAAAATGTTCATTTATAAAAATGGGGATATACAGTTTTAAAAATACATGACTGTTAAAGTTAGTCAAGAGTGTAAGACTAATAGTATTTGAAGGTATTTTTGCTATTCCAGCATAGTTTGCATCTTCTGTTCAGTAGCCTGTATGTGAGGCTTATCAGGTTAGGGGTGGCCCAAGTTCAAAGCCTGGGCACATGGGGCGCCTCCACACTGGAGCAGTAGGCAATACGGAAGGAATTGCCTGCAGCAGAATTCTTCCCAGGATCTCTCTGCCAGCGTGCTGGGCTCTTACCTTTTCCCATATGTGGGCTGGGAAAGAGGTGGATGAAATGTAAATACTTGAGAGTACAAGCAGAGAGGTGCTCAGTCAGGGGATTGTTACTGGCATTTGCTTCTCCTTTTTGCCTCTCCAGATCTGGCCAGAGCTGCAACTTGTCCTTTCCTCATCTCCAGTTGCCTTTGGAAGGACTCACTGTGGAGCTAGCAGAGGAGTTGTTTAGGGATACACTCTGACTAGTTAAATTACCAGTCATGAAAAGCAGTAGTAATAGTTACTTAAGTGAATGCGTTTAGTTTCAAAACAGCCTCATGTCCGGGTTCAAACCTCTGCTATTGTTTCTTGCCAAATTTCAGCATAGTCAGTAGCTGTTCATGTTGTCTTCTTAATGGCAATGGCTTATGTCAGAGATAGTGACTTCCCCAAGGTCTGATCCCCAGATTTGATTCCCAGTGAGTTTGATTCACTGACTGTCCTTGTAGCTCAGACTTGGAAGTTACCACTGGGTGAACTTTCTAAATCATTGAGGTACATTTGGATCAAGGGCAGTTTTCAATATTTTAATTGTTTTATTTTGGTTACCTCGAACAACATATTTACTGTGTAATAACAAGTGGTGTATTTGACTGTAAGCTTAGATAGGGGTAGATTAAAATATTATACGTATTAGTTTTGTTCACTGTGCAGTCACACAGAAATTGTTATAGAAGGGAAATCAGCTTATTCTGTTATTTCTGTTGATGTAAACCTAAAATGGTAAAAAGTGCTTTTCAATGCTTGCAGTGAAAGAAGTCTGTAGGACCATACTCTTGCAGGTTTGCAGTTTCTGTGGCTTCACAAAACAGAACAACAGGATGTTAAAGGTATCATCTTATTGCAAACACTGAAAGAAAAATTCTCAGGTCACCCCTTCTAAGAATAAACACACTTTAATATTTCTTTTTTCAATAGATGGCTTTCAGTACATTTTGCAGAATTCAGTGGAGGATCAGTTTCATTGTTCCTGTCAGTTGAGTTGTTCCTTGGCTTCTGGCAAACTGCATGCTTCTCTTGACACCGAGAAGTTTCTTGCAGGCCCTTTGGAGTTCTGGCTTTGTGTCACATCTCTATTTGCCTTGACCTGCTTGCCTTGCAGTCAAGACACTGCTTGCTCCAGACGCAGCTTTGGCAATCTCCAGCCAGGGGACCCTGAGAGTCCAGTTAGTTTCTTGTTAGAAGAAGAGTGCAGACTACAATCACATGAAGCTGGTCCCTCTGTTTCCCAGTGCTTTTCCACTGTTTTCCACTGCTTTCACTTTAACAATGTGTGTTTACAAATATCTCCTAAAAATCCTTGATATTAGAGCAGGCCCATGTTGCAAATGTCTTCTGAACACACCCTATCTAAACTGTAAACATTCCAGCTCAGGGGTTTAGTGTATCCCAAGGTTTTGTTACCCGATTAACAAAAATAAGCATTTTTTTCTGTGTCAAAGGCAAATTGTTACATCTGACATCCTATTCCAGTTTCAGCAGAGTCAGCTAGCCAAGTTATCAACCCATTTGACCTCCCAAAAGCTCAATTCCTTTTACTTAGTAAATGCCACAGTTACCAAAAGCCTTCATGTGGTCTGAAAGAAAGATCTATAATTTGTAGTTTTGAAGGATTTGTTTTTATTTAATAGTTGTGTATTATCTCTTGTCAACAGGATGTTAAAAGTAAAGTGCACCAAACTAGTTTGGGTGGAAATTCCTTGTAGCTTAGCATTAACATATGCTGCATAGTGTCATTAAGAACAGAGGATGTTATTTAGAAAAGCTTTAGATTTTAATCTCAGACCTGGTAACCAGTACTTGGAATTCCACTTGCTATAATTTTGTTGTTTGAATATGTTTTGGAAATATTTGGAAATGTTTGATGCCAAAACACTCTAGTTCTCTTGTCTGGCTGCATTCATTTCACTGCATTTTATGCTGATCAACTTTGCTGAGCACTGTGACCAAAATGAACATAAAACCTTAGCAGAATCCTGCTGCTGGCCTCCTGCAGGACCAGGCGTGTCACTGTAAGCCTGTGCCTGGGGCCAGCACCATCCCACTGCTCAGGCACAGTAAGCCTGATACATCTGGGTCACCCCGAGATTGAAACCCACGGGCCTGCCCAGGACTCACATCCAGTAGATCTGGTGCAGGAAGCTGTGGCTTTCCAGCCTGCCAGTGTTGATAGAGCTGTGCCCTGAACTTTGATATGGCCTAGTTTCAAGCACAGAACTGAGTGAAAGTGTCTGACCTCATCCCATGCAGAATGGGTTGCTCCCATCCTCATGGGTTCAATTAGTATTGCCACTGTGTGGCTCCTGTCAGTATTGAAAAGAGTCAAATACCATGTTTTGATTATGCATTTCAGTGTAGTAACAGGCTGAGTTATTTCTCTTTCAGTTGACTTTTTTTATCTTTAAGTGATCCAAAAGTGCTTTTTCCCAGCTCCCTTCAGCTGTGACTAGCAGCATTTATTTTGCCATTAGCTTGTAGATTTATTTCACCATTAGCTCATTCTTGGACTCGCCTACTTTTTAAGAGTGGAAGGGGGAAAACCCCACTTTTTTCCCCTCTTGCCTGTTCTCAAGCACTATTGCAAGGAAATCTGTAAAGGATTTCCACAATTACAGAGTCACATGTGTTTCAGAAAAACAAAACATATTCTGCTATATTCAGTTAATATTCATCGTCTTCTTGAAAAAAACCCCACCTTCCTGAGGACATATTGACATAGTCACAAGAAGTTGCTGTGAGGAACTGGTGTTCTAAATTTTCAAAGTTACTCATACCTCACAGTACAGTGGAGAAGTTATCTGACAAGTGTTATCTCAAAGCTTTGTGGAGACTGATAGATGTGTGTCCTAGTGGTGTTTTGGTTTCCTAGAATGTTTTGGAATGATTGGGTGCATGTGATATTTGGGAAGCTGTTCAATGTGTATTTTAAATATCCTAAAGTGCTGGTATAAAAATTCCTGGCAAAAATCTGGATCATATTCAATACTATTAGTACTGAATTACTATGGTCAGTCCCTTAAATTTTTTTATTTTATTTTATTTTATTTTTTTTTGTGCAAGAGGCTTTCCTCTCAACTGCATTCCTTTAAAAGTATTTGATTTATTTATTTTTTGGTTACTAGCATGACATGAAAATACTCCATATAGCTACTGCTTCTTGATCAGCAGGTCAAGGTATTGGGGTTTTTTTTCCCAGGCATTCCAATGAAAACAAGTGAGAGAAATTGCCTTTGGTGTGTTCTCATGTACCAGCATCTTTACTTAGGCTGCTTGTCCTTTAAACAAGTTTTCTGACAATAAAAATTTTACAGCGTAGAAAGCTGTCATGAAATATTATACGTCTGACTTTTCTTAAGCCTTGCTCAAAGAGGACAGATATTGAAATGCTTTTATTCTCTCTAATGTTTCAGCTTGGTAGCATATTATGTTAATCCAGAAATGGGTTCTCCTCATACATGCATGTAATCAAGTGCTTGCTGTTTTAAGGCTCAGATGTAATACAGTAATTCTGAATATATGAAAAATGTATTTAAAATGAGACCTTCTATTTGTGGATCTGGTTGCTTTTTTTTGAGACCATGATTTCAGAAAAATCTAAGTACTTGTTTAACTTCTTAATAACCTCGTTGCAATAAAGCAGAACATTCAGGCTTTGATACACAGGAGCACTTAAACATATGATTAAATGTCATTCTTGAAGATGAAGGCTTTTTTAAATTGTGGCTTTAATCATATGGTTTACAGCCTAACTGGATCACTGCCTGATAAGTAATGCTGTATGAACTGGACAGGTAGCTCTGTGTAGGCAGTGCATATTGTAAGGAGAAATTAATGCACCCTGGGTTAGTGGTCTGCCTGTAAGACCACAGAAGCTCTAGTGCACTTGACTCGGACTACTTCTCTGAGCAGAGATGCTTTAAAAAAAGATGTCTTAGTAATGAATTGTAATTGACGTGATCTTGAGACAGCTGGGACAGCCAAGGACTTGTAACCAAAACTGGTAACGATGGCGTTTCACTGAAACTGATAGAAATGTGGGTTTCTGACAGCTGTCTTCACAAGTCCTAATTTCATAGCTCGGTTTATATCTTGTAATTTGACCCCATTATCTTAATACCACTCTGTTCTATTTTTTAAATCTTTCTGTAATTGCTCCTTTCCCCCAAGGGCCTAATTTTTAGCATTGGTTTTGAACACTCATGTTTTTCAGGTAGTTTTCTTTTTCTGTTTTATTTTTCAAGGAGGGAGCCTTAGTAACAGGAAACAACAGACTCCTGAGTGAACAATGTCAAACCAGGTTTTTGTATGGCACTGAAGTAATTTCGTAATGGGTGGAGTACTTGAAAAATCTCAAGGGCATGAGAAAGGATTACTTGCAGTGCTTGCAAATGTTTCTCCAGGAGAGTTTTGTAAATACCTAGTACACTAAATAGGAGAGTAGCATTCATGCTATAAGTGTGTTTTGATGCTATTTTTGTGTGTGTGTGTGTGTGTGTGTGTAAAAGGGGGAAGTGCTGTGCTAGGTGTCAGAGCCACATGTATCCTTATACCTCTTTTCAATCTCACCATGTTTATGCAAGTTCACATACCTGGGCGCTGGTTTATGGGTGTACTGGGGCAGAGGGGCCCCTCAGGTCTCACCCTGCCCACTGGATGGACATGCCAGCCCACAGGGGAAAACACATTAAGGACCTTTTTTGTTCCATTAATGTTTCCTGGAGCAATGTGTCTCATACTTGTGCATTTCTTGGCTTCCTTTAAACTCTAATTGCAGGTAAAAACATACAGCTTGACTAACTTCAGCAGAATTGATTGTAAACACAAGACTTGAAGTAGCTTCTCCAACAGCTCTGTTTTTGCAACTGGATGCAGCATGTGAAAAATGAAAGCATAACTTGTGCTGAGTATGCTCCACTCATTCTCCTGCAGCTTCAGTGCAGGAGGCTCTAATGATTCTATGTGATGTTTCTAAGTGATGAAAGTCACATTCAGACACATTTTTTAGCTAAATACAGGGAGTTGGTTGCAGGCACACCAACAATGTCCTGATGTTGTGGTTCAGGAGAATGCCTGGCTTGTTTTCCCTATCACATATACAGAGTAACTTCTGTTCTTTGGTAGTAGTCATGGTTTGAGGCAGCTGGGCAGACTCAAGTGAGCCTTTGTATGACTGTAACAAGGATGCTACCTTAAAATTCCTGCTTACAGGGAAAGTTTCAGCAGTAGGTTGTATTGATTTTTGATACCTCTGTGGAGCTGGGGTGGCTTGACCTTGGCTGTCTCCCAGACACCCACCCAACTGCTCTCTCACCCCCTCACAGGGAGTTAGTGTTTCCACTTCAGGACACTAATGCCAGGATTTGCAATGGGTGCGTGTCTAGAAGCAGGCATTGCAGATACTTGCTGTTAGAAAGTAATTTTCAAGGTGAGATATCAGACACTGTGGTGTCTGATAAAGGCAGACGAGTTCTGCATTCCTTCCTCCAGTGCTTTTCTTCTGTTTTTTTGTAGTTCATTCAAAATCTCCATGCTTTCGTGTTAGTGTTTCTGGTTGTACTTACCCTTCTCAGCTCCTGCTGCTTTGAGCACACTCTAATGTTTTCTTCCTTACGGGCAGTGTGGAGATGTTTCAGTGCTACAAGAAAGCACAAAGCTTTGTCACCTCCCAGAGACAAAGCCAAAGTGTCCGCAGGCAGATGAGTGAAATGGAAACGTTGACAGGTGGAGTGCTTGGCAAGCTGTGGTCCTGGTGACTGTGCAGTTTACACCCCCGCAGGGCTGACCCTCCGTAACTCGCTCACATTCATTCTGGTCCTGCCTTATCCTGTGGCATCAGCACCAGCAGGGTCACAGCCAGGGAGGCATGAGTCCTCTTATGAGGTGAGCAGCATACAATTTGAGGAAAGATGTCCAATTTCCTGGAAATCCTGTGCAATGTGAAAGGAGTGTGATCTGGTGTGCGTGATAGAAGTAGATAAAAGGAGTTCCTGAGTGTTTATGCGTGCTGGGGCCAGTTTGACCTTTCCTTGCCGTGATTCATGCTGGTGCAGGATTCAGACCAGTTTATTTCTCTGGATTAGAATGCCATCAAGAAGTGTTTATCCGTATTGCACAACATCTCACAGGAGCCTGTGCTGCTGTTCACTTTTTGCAGAGTTGACGTGCTGCGCTACAGTTTCAGTGACACGTTTCTTGCTTTGTTTGGGATCCTTTCCTAAACAGGTAATTTGTGTTTGTAAGCATGAAAGGAACTATTTTAATGCTTAACAATGTATTGTATTGTATTGTATTGTATTTATATGTGTCCATTGTTTTTCAGAAACTTTGAATTTGTTTTAATTTCTGATCGCTTTTGTTCATATCACCAAATATGAAATGGTCTTTTACTTTTTGTTCCTAACTCATTCTTCAGTGACTTCCTCTTCCCCTGCACAACAGATACACCCAAGATGCTTTATTTTCAATCTAACCTATTGGCAACTCACTTGTAATTACAATAGGAATTTTAATCCTCTGTAAAGAGGACTGATGGATGTGTAATTAAGTAATGATGGTCTGTGGGATAAGCATAGCAAAGTGAAAGCCATAAACATTCAGAGCAACTGAGGTGGAAATTCATGGCTTCCCTGCAGCACCTGGAAAAGTCAGTTCTGCTGGGCTGATAAAGTTGAGGAGATAGTTGGAGAGCTTGAGAGAGGACAATGCATTTTGGAGTGTTGGGGAAAAACAGTAGAGGCTGGGAGCTGGAAGAAGATGTGTCTTTCTTTCCCCATTGTTACCACCATCTGATATGATGATGATGAGAAGGAACCTTCCCTGTGGACCTGATTTCAGAGCCCAGCTGCTATTGAATGGGGCTACCCTTCTCCATAACCCTGAGCTCTTCCCCTAGCATGTGTCCCTTGGCAGCAGTAGCAGAAGTCCCAATTCTAATGGGCAGATGCCAGGACCAGTGGGCTGGGTTGCTCTGGGAAAAGGAGCAGGCCAAGCAGGCCATGTGCCTGCTCTCCCTTGGACAGGCAGGTGTTCAGTGCTAACAGGATGGCTTTGTCTGTGCCAGCCCGACCCGGATGGCTGCTTGTGGACAAACTGGCCTCTCAGGGACCGTGGAAGGAGTGCTCTTCCTGGTGGCCACAGTGTTTCCTTCAAGGGTGAGCAGGCAGGACATGGGGCTGTCTCCATGTTCTCTGATCCTGTTCGCTTCATTTGATGAACTCTGATAGAGTTAGTGATGCTGCAGTGAGGTGAGCCAACCTGGGTTGGATCCTCTGACGTGCCAGGCTTGCTTGGTGTTGTGTGCTGGAGATTTCTACACGGTGCTCTGTCTGTTTTAGGGAGAACCTCAGCTGTGCTCTGGCATCCTGGTATGAGGGAAGGGCGAATGTGTGGAGGGACAGGGAGCAGAACTGAATTGAACCTACAGTCTTCAGGAACAAGGGTTATCATCAATGACAATGGGATATCATAATGAATCCATACAGCCCTCACACTGTGGCATTAGGTCACTACTAGTACAGAGCGGTGTATCAGGAGCCTGTTCTTCACTGTAACACTGAGTGCTGGATTTAGGCCATCTAAAATTAGCCCCTAGCCCTAAACCTCAATCATACACCTGAATCTTCCTGCAGCTGCCTTAATGCTGCCTGCATGCAGGGTCGTAACCCTTTTAGTTATAAGAAGAAAACTGACTTTTGAAACAGCTATATCCATTTTATATCCATTCCCACATCCTGAAATATTCCTACCTGTTCTTTTGTGCATCTGTCCTTTTGGCATTGCTGCCTTTTACTGTGTAAATGAAGAAATTTCAGATCAGTGCAGCGTGAGGGTGAGTAGCTCACCTGTACAGATGCAGCTGCTGTTGAAAAGCAGCCTGAGTAAATGAGTTACAGTTCTCCTGAATACTGAGATAACATCTAGCACGTAGGTTTAAATAACAGGTAGTTCTTGATCTGCCATAGTGTTTCCAGTGACTCAGTGTTCCCCCCACCCCACTGCAGTAATTGCAGAAGATTGTTGCAGTTCCTGACCCAGAGAGAGGCTTCCTTCTAAGGCTTCTGACCATGCTGGGGCTCCAGCTCTGCAGCTGTATGGAACAAATTGTGAGGGGCATCATGGTGGCAGGCCCCAGGACTGCAACAAGAATAATGTGGAAATAGTGTATGTTATGAACTAGGGATAGCAAGCTGTGAAAAGAGAGTTTGCTTTGGATTTGTGGTCAGGAATTTGATTGTCAGAATCTTGGTCATGATGCTCACGTCTCTGAAAATTGTGTGCTTACAAGAAATGCATTCAAAGGTACAAATCTGACAGCTTCTGTAACAGGCTAGGAAACTGCCAAGTGTAAAAATTAAAAAAAGGGTAAGTGTTCTCTGACCCAGATTTGTTGTGGTTTTGTGGCTTTTGAAGGGAAAGTGTCTTCCTGCAGATTGTGGGAGCACAGGGCATGAGGTTTTGGGGACAGGCCTGGGGATGGGCTCAGCTGCGAGTAAGGTTATGGGGTGGGAGCCACAGGGAAAGGTTCCACAAACTCCATGAACCCCATCCTTCTCCCCCTAGGGAGGAATTCAGCAGGCACTGCAAGTCAGTACGTCGCATATGCATTGACAGTCTGAAGCTGTATTGGCCATGCTGGCAGCCGCAGAATGGCAGCAGGGACATGCTGCCAAATGTGACCTGACAGCCCTGCCCAGAGGGTGCTCAGGACTGCAGGGAAAGCCAGCAGAAGAGGACCAGAGGGCTCAAGTCTCTGGTTTGCCTCATGAGATGTCAGATCTGACAGGCACATTGATAGGCCTTGATTGGTTTCATGTTCATGCAGCCTTCATGCAGCTCTTCAGATTTAGTAGATCTGCACTCTTGGTGCTGCTGCAAGCAGCTGTGCACAGCTGGCCATCAGGTCTCTGATTGTAAAATGTGTGTGAAGCTTGTCTTGCCATCAGCAAAGTGTATTCCGAAGGAGGTCTGTGCAAGTTGGGCCAAGTTTCATAGAGGTGGGGATAGATTCTCCTGTGCTTTAAATACTGTGGCAAACCCTGCTGTCTATGCTGAGGTGAGTAAAATCTGCAAATAGGCTTTGAGTTGTTTCAGCTTAAGTACAAGGATATTCTCTTTAATTCTTTTTTCAGTGTTACTGTGTAAGAATGATAGTCTTGAGATTTTTATGGCACAGTGTTTTCAAATGCTTAGGCTAGAAAGCATTCCATGCAGGCATGACATTTCCATTTGCTGCTCGTCAAAGAAGAGAAATTTCATCCCCAAGCGTGTTGTGAAAACATGGATCTGGTCAGCATCTCTCTGTCAAAGTGCTAGTGCCCTTGTTCACAAACAACAGTTAAATGCCTCAGGGGCCTATGAAATAAGTAGAAGAGCTGGATGCCAGGGAGTGGGATGCACAAAAGCTAATTTTTGGCATCATTAAGGCAATGCAAAAAAGAGGACTGCACATGAAATGCTTTTACTCATTTGGCTTTAAGCTCCAGCCCTGTGTGAAATAACACATGCAAGCTGAAGCCCTTTCCTGGGTTTAGATGCCTTCACCACCCCTCTTGCAATAGCGTGCCAGCTCTATCTCAGTGACAACTCATGGAGAAGGTGGAGTTCATGGTACCCACCACCTGCATTACAGACTATATGTTTGAAGTGCTTGCTTAGGAAGTGAGAATCTGTTCTTGTGTGAGAATCTGTTCTTGTCTTGCACTGTCTAGGGGAGTTTCCAAGCCACCAGCTGGAATAGAAAGTGGGAGTAGAGACACTCACTGGAACTGTGTGGGTGCAATGAAGGCTGAAGGATCCCATTTGGGTGGCAGGATTATGAGTCTGAAACTCATTTAAAAAGGCAGAGTGATATATATATATACACACATATGTATGTATAATGCCCCATCTGTGTGAGTTTTGTTTTGTGTTTGTTTGGTTTTTTCTTTATTTTAATATTAAGCAGCCTGACAGAGGTGCTTTGTGTCAGCAAGGTAAATGTGCTCAGAGAACCCAGCCAGTTCAGGTCTTTTGATGAGGTGTGCTCCCTTTGTAAATTTTGAATGGTCTGAAGTTGAGACTGGCCCCAAGATGTTGAGTAGTACATTTGGGTATGCAGATACTTTTTATGGATCTGGGATTTAAATTCTCAGAGCAGTGGAAGTGGCTGCATGGCTTGTGCAATGTTTCAGCTGCTGATTTCTCTTTTCAGGCTGAGTGTACCATTAATGACTGAATGGGCTCTGCTGAGAAGGCTTGTCCTCACACCATGACAGCTGACAAGTCAGAAGCTGGAGAGTTAGCTCTGGAGCCTCTCCTGACTTGCAAGCTATGTCTCTGTGAATATTCCTTGGATAAGATGACCACTCTTCAGGAATGCAGCTGCATCTTTTGTACAACGGTAAGATCTGTCAGTGCCTTTACATTACAGAAGCAGGGTAATGGGAGATGGACAGAACTGTGAGATGGGGTTGCTCGTCTTGTACAAGAAGCATGCATTACCCATGCTGACACAGGGTGCTTTTCTGAAGAGCATTTGGTGTTAGCCTGTCTTGCCGTATTTAAAAGATTTTTCTTGTTATTTTGCTTTTGATAATTTGTAACTAACATATGTTCCCATAGCAATTACTAATAAAACCCAGTAGTGAAAGTGAAAAAGATGCAGTTTGAGTGTTGGAGAAAAAACACAGTCTGCATACAATCTCAGTACTTACTTACAAGGAAAACCTTGAAACATCATAGGATAGCTGTGAGCTTTTGTTTCCCTGCTATCATTTTTTGAGTTCTCAGAGACCTTTAAAGTCTTCTATGTAACTTTTAAGGGCAATCAAAAAAACGAAACAAAAATGGCCTATTGAACCTTTGCTTCTGCTGCAGAGATGTTGCCCAGGTCATGCATTGCCTATAGTAGTCAGTAAGGACTTTTTGGCCTTCAAATTCAGATCAAATAAAGCTGGTGGAAATGATAGAGGGAGAGGTTGAATGAGCTGATAAAAGCCCTACAGATAGCAGTACTCTTCTGGTCTCTTTGTCAGCATGGGAAAAACGGACCTAGTTTCTCTGGTGATAGTGACTTTGATGTACCTCACTAATGGTAACTAAAGTACCTGACCTGAAAACGGGTCAAAAGTCACTGGAGGATGTTGGTGTGGTGATTTTTTGTCTGTTTTTCATTTTCTTGCTTGTTTTGTTTTGTTGTTGAGTTTGGTTTTTTCTTTGTTTTTTTTTTTTTTTGGGGGGGGGGGCGGGGGCAGGTTGTGGGTTTTTTTAAGCTCTAGAATAAATGTACTTGGTTTTATTTAAAAAAAAATTGTGGATAAGCGTCAAACAAGTATGTTTAAGTTTTACCCTTGATTGTTTGAATACATGAAGAAATTTGATATTTGTGAAGCCAGCTAGGGTGAGAATATCTTCACAGTTTGTTTTCCATACTGACTTGCACAAAACATTTCTGAATTTTAGCTTGTAAAAGAAGTTTCAAGAACACATAGCTAAAAGGTAGGTGTGAAGACACTGCTTTAAATACAAAAAAAGAAATTTGGAGAAGTTGATACTTTTACAGTGGTCCCACTCCTATCCAAGAACTCAGTGTCTCTGATTTAGTGTCATTAATGGTACATCAACCTCAGTGTTAGCTGGGTAGAGTAACCCTTAGGGAAGGGTGGGCTGCCGAGGATTGTGCCAGGCAGAGCTGAACTCTGCACTCCAACAGGACACTGGCCAAAGGGAGAGAGAGGTCAGGCATGGCTGGGGATGTTGCTGTGCCTACATGTCCCATGTTGGTGCCACAGCTGCCGCCACATCCATACAGTCCTTCCCTGGCCAGCACCAGGTGGAGCGTCGCCCTGAGCTTGGTGCTGCGGTGCCGTGACAGCGACAGGGAGGGTGCGGTCACAGTTACTTGGCATCTGCACAAACTTCGCTGACTTTGAACCAAGAGCTAGCCCGAGTGCAGCTGGGAGAAGCCTTTAGACATGCTCTATTTATTTCAGTGGGCATAATATGTCTCAATTGTGTTTATGCTCCAAGTCCAGCCTTTGTCTGACTGTTGTCTGTCCCAGCGTCCTCCAGATGGTTGTGTCTGAGCTGATACATGCCCAGGCATGTACGTCTTGTATCCTGTAACAAAGAGGGCTCTGGAAACTTTTAACCTGGCTACATGGCTTTCTGTCTTGAAGCCAGAGCAGTTTCGGGGAGGCCATATGAGTTGCACTTTTGGGCAGCCTCCAAAAAGCGGTGTCAGGAGCGCTGGGACTTGCATGGGGGATTGCTCGGGGCACAGCCTGCAGCAGCTCTACTGGTGTGCCATGCCCTGAATTTTCCTCTCACCCATGCCAGGACATCTTGATACCTTCATAACACAATTAAGAAATATTTTGGGGTAAGAATATCCACTGTGAGCTGTGGGGTTGAGCACCAATCAGTTTTGCAGTTTTTCAGCTAGCAATGCTCTCAGCTTGTACGGCTTATTCTTCTCTCACTAAGGGTAATTTTATAGATCCAGGAGTAGTATTAAATTTGAAATAGAAAAGGACTTGACATGGACGTGATAGATTCTGTTCCAATAAGCTGAAACCATTGCTTTTGTTAATTTTTTGTGCTGTTACATGTCAAGTATTTTTGTTTTTTCTTCCTAACTGTAATGGTGATGCTGCAATGATGATTATTTTTCAGAGCATTTGTGGCTGTGGAAATAATTGGAAATTGTTACTGTTTAGATATCTGTGGGGGTGAAGTTATATTTCCTTTCTATTTGTAGCCTGTAAAACCAAGGCATTCAAACTACTTAGAATTGTGTACAGCTGTTTTTTTTTTCAGCTTAGAAACTCTTGCAATAAACAAAATACCCCATAAAAACTGTGTTCTAGCCAAAGTAAGTAAACTGTGCTTTAGAATGTGTATGTTTGCATTTTGGTGGAATGTTGTCAATAGGGCAGGAGTTTTTCAAATAACTGTAAACATTTTTACTCCCTCTGTTCTCAGCAGAAAAAGCAGATGGCTTGCAGAACATACTTGCCATCTTACTTGGTAGCTCTGTCAGGTCTGAAGAGGTATCAGCCTTGTATTTTTCAACATGTGTTGCCTTGGCATAAGATTCCACTGCAGTGTGAGATAAAGCACACATTTACACATCCCAAGAATTCAGAAATGGCTGCAGTATACCTAAGGACTTGGTTTCATTGGATTTATATTAGTTTTGAATGAAAGATTGATCTCTGAAGAGAGTCGGGAAGGGATGTGAGATATTTTATCTGTGAAAGTTTTAGAGAGCTTTACATTATCCAGTTAATTTCCTGTATCTATAAAACCTTTGCAGAGTGCCATGCTGTGGTGCACACTTTTACATGTGGATATTCAGCAATATATGTACTGCTCAAGCTGCACGATTTTATTGTCCCTTTAACTTGTCCCTTTCCCAGAAGGGGAGGGGGTCCCATCTGTTCCTGATACTGCTCATCTTGTTTCTTGTCTTCCCACTCATCCTTGTATATTTGGGGGAGATGTCCTTCTTATCAGCAGTCCCTTAGGTTTACCTTTTGTTGCAATTTTTTCTTCCTAGGATGTGCAACTACTCAGGTTTTTGCCCCCATGGTGGTCATAGTGCTCACATATGTATGTGAAATAATTATTCACTGTGTCTGTCCACATCATTACAGTGTTAAAAAATACAGTATTTTAGTGCACTTTAGTGCATCTGGGTCCAAAGCAAACTAATATTAATTACTCCTGGATTGATCCATTTACAGAATAATACTTTATGAATATTATACTTATTTCTAATAAAATTTCCTGAATTTTCTTTCCTTCCTTGCCCAGAGAGCTCTTGCAGTGCCTCACTCAGGTAAGCCTCAGGAATGCTCTGGTGGGGCAGTGCCAGGAATGGACAGGCCACCCTCCCCACTTTGCCTTTGCACAACGCACTGGGTGTTGCCCAAGCTTTGGTGCTCATTAGACTGTCTGGAAAGTGTGCATCTAGAGACTCCTACCTTTTCAAAATGTGGCTGAAACTGGGAAAGCAGCAGGGAGAGACAGTGAGTGGTGTGATCACGTGCATCTTACATCCCCTTGGCTGGAATTACCCTGGTGTCTGGCACAGCATACTCTACCCTTTGGAAGAGAGAAGTGCAGGACTAGCAGTAACACTGGAAATACCAAGGGCCCATGAAAGACTTGGTGTGAGTCTGTAGCCTGTAAACAGTCATGGAGGTGAGGTTTTAGCAAGTGGGATAAGATTGCACTGGTGGCAGTAGTGACAGGAGGGAACCAGTGCAGTGCTGTTGCAGAAACATGGTCTTAGGTGTCAGTAAAAAAAGCGGCGTTGGCTTCTCCCTGAACACCAATTCTTTCTGGTTTTGTCTTTCCTCTTTTCTTCCCCTCCTCTTAAGCATTTCAGGGCCCCAATGAGAGTCAGGTGAGCAATAAATGGGATTGCTGCTGTTTATGTCAAGCAGCAGCTCATGTCCATCTATGTTATTTACTGGCACAAGGTTTAGAGATGTCAAAGACAACGTGTAACAAACTGAAAAGATGCTTTCAAGTATGTTATTCTGTGTTGTTGGCACAGGTTTGTGCAGCACTAGCACTAGCATGATTCACTTTTTTTTTTTTTTCCCAAGCAAATTCTTTGTTGAGTCTTGTACTTCTGAGAAGTGTGTGAGGCAACTGCATTACAAAATGTGCAAAACAAATACCATGATGATCTACCTGTTTGTTATTTTGGTGCATGCAGTACAGTCCAAATGAGATTATGAGATTAAACTTCATGCAGCTGTAAAAGGAGAAGTCAGCATCCAAGCCCAGGTAGCTTCTGTGCTGTCTTGTGCTTCTACAAGTAGGAAGTGTTCCGAAGGCAATTGGAGAAGAAGATTGTCTGCTGTAGCTTGGTGTGACAGCAAGGCTAGGGCTAGATATGGGCTCCAAAGGCTCCTTTGCTGCTATGGACAGTGTGGTGCCATGGGCAGCCAGCCACCTGCATGGGCCTTGGGGGCTTCAGTCTTGGAAAGAGGCTGCTGCCAGCTACTTTTAATAGAGGAGAAGAAGAAACTCTTACAGAAATAGAAGTTTCTCTGTTGGTACTTAATCAACAGGACACTCCAAAGATCTTCTGGTTTCCTTAATCTTTCCAAGAATGGCTGTGTACTTTCCTGCCTTCTTTGAGTGGCTGAACAGTGACATTTTGCCCTTAGCACTGTGAAGTTTCAGATTGTTTGTGGAGGGGAGCACTGGAAAACTGGAAAAACAAATGTGAGGGGTCTTGGCAAGAAATAGGAGCAGAAAGGTCTGAGAGCAGAGGAGACCGAGTAAATCAAGGACAAGGAGAAGGCAGATGGCAAAAAAAGGGGATATCTGCTAAGTGAAACAACTGTGTATGAAAAATCCAATGAAATAATACTTAGTAAAATTTATGACTAGGGGAGTATTTGGATTTGCCATCATCTAGCCAACACTGAGTTTTAGTATCACTTCTGTTTCTTTGTGCTCATTTTCAAGTAAGGGTTTGTTCTCCTCTTTTTCTCCTCATCCTATGACACACCTTCTCACAACTGCACCAGAACACTCACTAACTTCTCCTCCTCCTAAATATACCTTGTGCTGCAATGCCCCACTTACTTTATATAAAGCTCACCTCAGGTTGTTTTCCATTTGGAAGTGTTGACATTTGGGATTCATTTTTTCCCAGCTTGACATTTGAAATGTTTCAGAATAATTTTTTTCAAGTTTTACAGAAGAGAATTCCTACACCTGGTAATATTGGCACTGCGCACAGAGCACTTCTGTAGTAATTTTGATGGTTTAAGAACTTCTTGCATTTCTGTGCAGAGTAACACCAAAGGCAGAGTTGGGGTACCAAAAGAATACAGATGCACCCATTGACTTTTGATGGATACTGCTATTCAGGAAGAGGCACTGCATGTTTCTGAAGTCAGTGGAGGTGGCAGCCTCTGGATTGTGGCCAGGGGAAGACAGGAGGAAGAGGGAACTAACGTTTTAATGACAGCATTGCATCGATGCAGTTGGTGTTCTCTCCATCTATCCAATGAAGAAATCAATGTGAAGTGAGTTGTCAGTGCCTCGAAGTGCCACAGTAGCTGAGCCAGACTGTGACATAAGCCTCATGCTCGTGTCTGTTTTGTAGCTGTTGGCAAGACCAGGTTTGGCTTGATGTGGATTTTTTGCAAGAGAAATTATATTTGCAGCTGGTCCCATTTTGTGAAGGGTGAGTTTCTCTGGTCCTGTTTTCTGGTCATTTTCTGTTTGGTGGTACCACTTCATGGCAACAATTACCAGGAAAATTTCCTGCTTTTTATGAAAGGCTGCCAGGATGTGTTGGGCCATGAGTAAATTGATTTCAGGCTGTGTTTCTGAGCAGAATTTAGCATCACTAAATTCTTTTGATATTTTGAGACAAAGCTGATGGCAGTATATTTCTCAGGTACATTTGAAGGATCCCATAAAAAATGGGCTTATAGACCAAGAGGAGGCAATTATGTTCTAGTCCATTGTCATGTTTGCTTGGTGTTTTCACTTGGTCATGACAAAATTAAATTCTTGTTGGTGATATTATTCCTTCCCTCATAGTGAGCCATGAACTGTGACTGTATGTTCTTTGAAGCTACAGGGGCATTTTTTTACTTTCTTTCAAGCATCTTTCTTGATAAGGCTCTTATGTGGCTTGGTCTTCTACCCATTTGATCTTCTATCTATTCATTTATCATTGTATCTGGTCCTTAGCAGTTAAAATAGAGATTGGGCAATATGCATGTTTCATTGGAATTTTGTTTCTCACTTTAAACTGTGCCTATCATAAGTTTATTTGTAGCAAATTAAGAAATTTCTATTTTTGTCATGTAGTTTTGAAAAACTTTATTTGGAAAAGCCTCGCTTTTTTTTTCCAAGTGAAGTGCAAATGCCTCCAAGCTAATTGCCAGTACACTTGTTTCATCTAGTTTTAAGACCTTATGAGAGGTACTTGAGTAGTTTGAGTACCACACATTGAAAGTGACTGATCCATTTTGGTGATTGAACATGTGGAAGTGCAGATGTCACAGCAATGATGAACATGTTATTAAACATTATATAGATCTGCCATAAACACTATGAGTACTGTCTAGGGGGGTATATTTATCCTAGTATACATTTGATTAGGTAGTGGGTGGATTAGGTGGTTAAATTTAGAGTTCTGACGTGAACTGTCTCACCAAAATTAGTAATACTAGATTGTGTTTGCACTGAAGTACAGGTAACATTTCTAAAGTATAAGAATAAAATGAATGTTATGCATTACTGAATAAAAAGTACATAACCACGGGCCCAGAACTAAAATAAAAACGGAATGCCTGTCTGTTCATCTGTTCTGGATCGTGAGATGTTCTGGAATGTCAACTGAAAAGTTAAGTATTCTCTCCATATACAGTGTTTCCGTGTCCTGCCCCCAAACCTGGAGTTTGTAAAAAAAGCCTGGGCTCAACAAAACCCAAACCCCAAACAAACACAGTTTTGAGGACAAATCTGGAAGAGAGATTTAACGTTGTAAATCATTCCTGTGGATTTTAAGAGGGAGATCTGTGTCTTCCCCTTCCCCTTCCCCTCTCTTATTTTATCCCCTTCCCCTTCCCCTTCCCCTTCCCCTTCCCCTTCCCCTTCCCCTTCCCCTTCCCCTTCCCCTTCCCCTTCCCCTTCCCCTTCCCCTTCCCCTTCCCCTTCCCCTTCCCCTTCCCCTTCCCCTTCCCCTTCCCCTTCCCCTTCCCCTTCCCCTTCCCCTTCCCCTTCCCCTTCCCCTTCCCCTTCCCCTTCCCCTTCCCCTTCCCCTTCCCCTTCCCCTTCCCCTTCCCCTTCCCCTTCCCCTTCCCCTTCCCCTTCCCCTTCCCCTTCCCCTTCCCCTTCCCCTTCCCCTTCCCCTTCCCCTTCCCCTTCCCCTTCCCCTTCCCCTTCCCCTTCCCCTTCCCCTTCCCCTTCCCCTTCCCCTTCTTTAATAGAAATTGTCTTCAAGTTACATGTTAGGAGGAAAGACCTTCTGGTTTTGGCAAGATGCCTTCAATCATTTTGTGCATTTTCACATTAATGTAGATCATGGCCTAGTACTGTCTGGGAAATACTGTAGATCTGTTCTTTACCTTTCCATAATTGAATTCAAGAGAAATACCCTTGTTTATCCTGTACCAACTGCTACACAGTGGCTGGCAGCAGTATCAGTGGTATTTGACAGGAAAATAAGCCAATGTTTTCCATTTTTTTTTTCTTCCTAGCCCTCCCTCCATGTTTCTTAATAAAGGTACCTGTTCAGTTTTGTCATGTCACATATGGGTTTTCTTTTATGCTTTTCTATCCAAACTAATGAGACTGCATTTTGGGAGCTGGAGAGCTGCAAGCAGGTCAGAGAGGAGCAAGGTGATGGAACATGTCTGGGTACTTGAAAAGCAGTATGTAGGAATGATCGAGATCTATCTTTTGTCTTTGATACATAAATTATCTTAAAGTGGATTTAAACAGAAACTTCAGATTTCACAGTGAAAGCGATATAGTGCCTTTGTCACATCATTACCTAGCAACATAACACTGAAGTTACACTTTGAACTCATTCTTATGTTAAAATGAAGAACTGTTATGATCCCAGAGTAAATACATAACTAAATGGACATTCTTGGTCAGTATATTAAAAATAACTTCTGTACAATATACTTTGGGGAAAAAAAAGGTTGAAGTTAGAGCAACATGTACAAGTGTTAAAATGAAAAATCCATAAATAGCCTTTCCAAAAAGAAAGAACAGAATTTTCTTTCCCAGGCTCTAAGCTGACCATAGAAAGCACTTCTGTTTATTACTGAAGAAGGAATCTTTTATATTACTAGTTTGTGCATTCCTTGATTAGGCTTTTCAATGTATTTTTTAGGATAATTCCATCACATTTCAATGTACTCTTTCAACAAACTTTTAGCTCCAGTAGAGGAGATGTACTTGGAGCATTTATAAGAATTTGCTGAAATCATAATCTTTCCTACAAGTCTTGCAAGATTTAAAAAAAAAAAAAAAAGGCATGTATGTTGCATGATAATTTGATTCAGGTACTCTATAGGCCTTAACTTAGTAGAGACTCATGAGCAGCATTTTGTGAAGTAGGTAACTGGATCTTGATCTTATTTTATTAAATAGAGGAATGTGATGGCCTGAAAGACAAAACCAGCATAAGAGGAAAAAAATCTTGCCCAAAAACACTTGGACAGCAAATTATTGGAAAAAAATGTCATCATGAATTTCAGGCAGAGAAAAAAATATTTGGTCCTCTTTTGACTGAAGTTGTCAGTAAGCCAGCAGGAGCAAAACATGCTTTGCAAAACTAGATCAGCAACAAAACATTCTGGTAGGTGTCCTGAGTACGAGTGGAATTACATTATCACATCTGAATTGATCTCTCTTGCTTGAATACCTCTGGATTTTATTATGTTTCCCAGAACACAGATATTTAAATGTTACAGTTGCTCAGTGGGGAAAATCTGAGTAAACTGAATGTCACTGATTAGAGCACATTTGCAGGTATGGGAATTAAAACTACTTGTGCTGGTGTCTGTTTTTTATTTGAGGGGTGAACATAATGGAATCAAACCTACAGGGTGTTATCTGTAGTCAGCAGGATTCTAACCTGTTCAGCAAGACCTTGGTAGATTTTTAGTTTGTTCTTTCAACCATTCTGCCTTGGCTATGTGACACATTCATGGAAACTTGCTGGCTCTGGCCATGGAAAGTAAGAGGATGGCTTAAATGTCACTGTAAGCCACAGATCCCGTGTTGAGGGTACTCCAGGCACTGACTGCTCTCTGTGCTCAAAAGTCACCACACTGCAGGAAACTGATGGGAAACTGTAGCCCAGGGTGCTGAGATTTCATGATTTCTTGGATGTCAGGATTAAGACCCTTTCAGGCAACACATTGTATCACAGAAGGCAGAGCATCTTGGTTTTTCCTTCACTTTGAAGAGCAATTAAGTAGCATATGTAGTGTATGCAGTTTTCCTGAGATACTGCTGATTTTTGTAGACAAAATGCACAAAAAATCTTGCCATTTTTTTGTCTGTAATAATGTATTCTCTGAAGTGTGGGAGGACACACTGCTGAGAAGGTCAATTGTGATTCATTATACAGACACGGAAACATCTTTTCATCACGTTTTTGGCTTTTCAGATACTGTTAGTTGCCACCTCTCAAGTAAGCAGCTAAATTAGTAGCTGAGCTGTAAATAATGGTAAAACCCCTCTGAAAACAGTTTCGCTGCAAAGTTAGGGCATATTTTAAAATTTTAGTGATTTTCCAATGTTTCTTCCTTGGTGCTAAGAGGGGACAAGAAGTTCACATCTTCGTTCGTGTACATACTTTGGTAAAAAGCTTAATCCTTCAGCAATAAATATTAAATGCTTCCTTCAAGTTTCCCAGCAACTTTAAGCCCTTCTTGTATTGCACCCAAAGCCCCTTCTCCATGCACAGAAAGTCAAGACAAAAGCTTTCATATCTATAAAAATGATTTAACAGGGAGATTTTCTGGGATGTACTTGAATATCTATGGCACTGCACAGCCCAGTTACAAAGTTTCTCCAAGTTGAAAACACAGCAACCTCTAAAAGAACCACAGAAGGCTTTGGTTGCCCATCTATGCTCACCTACAACCACGCAGTGGGTTAGAAGAGAAGAAGAATCCAGATGCATTAGCAATCCTCAGAAACCTCTGTTCTCCTGGCTTGGTACCCTAATGACTTAAATACTGCATATGGAAACTGATTGCAAAATCTATACTGTGGATCGAAGCTCCTTAAGAGCTTCATGCCCATCCTTGTAGGGAAGCGTAGTTGTCAGTGCTCTGAGCTCCTGTCCTGAGAGTCTAAATTAAGAACAAGCCTCTGGGCTGCTGCTGGGCCTGCAGTAACTTTGTCTTCCCTCTGTAACTACCTGACCTGAGCTGCCCCCAGAATACAAATCCACTGTACCATGCTGTCAAAACAAATTACTAAATATCAGGCGGCACCACAGAGGAGACAGAACCCAGGATCTTAGCAAAAGTAAAAGGTTGCTCTCTCATGCTTACTGAGGAATTAAGGCAACCTAAATGCTTTAGTGAGAGGGAAACATTTGTCCTTCACCAAATGCTGCCCTGAGACTTGATCCAGAAAGCAATCAGGTCTCCCATGAGGAGATGGAGTGAGATGTAAGGAGGTTCTGCCCATGTATCTAAGAAGTGCACTCACTCAACACACTGCAGCATGTGCAGGCCTTGGGGAAGGGACTGAGGTCAGAATTTTCTGTTTACATTATTTGTGGAGGAGGCTGGGTACAGGTACAAGCCAGGGAGAAAAACTGTGTGGGGAGTGAGAACTTGCTGCCCCCCTTTCCTCTGTGATGTGTGCTGAAGCATGTGGGCAATGCTCAGTGCTTAATGAACATGGAGCTGCAGGACAAGGTCACTCACAGCCTCCATCTGCATCAGTAATGGCACTGGGAGCCACCCTGGGCTCTGGGCATGCTTTTTTTGTGCTTTCCCTATGTCACCTGCTGGCACTGCACAGACCATGGTGGCAGATGTGGGCAGGGCCCTGGCAGCTCCAGTGTCACCAGGAGTGCACTCCCAGGCACCACTGTGGTTTCCATACCTGCTTCTGTTCACTGCTCTGTGAGGGAGCTGCTGTGCTGGGGGGTGATTTGTTCCAGTGGATAAGCTGACTTTGTGAAAGCACTGTGCCTGGATGCCTTTGGGAGAAGTGGGCGAGAAGATGGGACAGGGCACTGAGACTGCTGTTGGAATAATAAAAGAATAACTCCTGGTTAAATCTGGGCTGATAATCCCTAGGGAGCTAATACTGCCTTCAGTGACTGACATGATTTCTTTTTTGCTTTTCACCTGTGAGTATCTCCCTCGCCTCCCACATACTACTTGCACCATCAAATTCTTTCAACCTGCTCTGCTGCTTTCTTATAGGGGTGCCTGCTGGATCTGAATACATTAGTGCCTAATGAGATACATATTTAAAGCTTACCAGTTAGGTTATATCCCAATGTTCTTCTAAGAGAATACACTTCAAATATTTGCAAATCAAAAGTAAGTTAATTTAAAATGCCAGTAAGTTTAGATGATTCTACTTGCTTGAGCTAACATCTCTGTATAGCTCATCAGAATTAAGCAAAATGTGGATGTGGACATTTCAGTAGAGAGACAGAATAATAAGGAAATCTCATTTCCATTTGTGGAGGTCCTAATTATCCTGATGGTTAAGAGGGAATCAGATTTCCAATAAAAAGTACAAACGAGGAAATTTCTTCAGTAAGAGCATAATATGCAAGGTTTTCTCAGAATAGTCCAGACTAACACAGACTTGAAAGTTACATGCCTGTAAATAATAAAACAATGTTTTTTGATGAGTCTAAGGCTGCCATACTCGGAAAGGCTATGTTTTCCCCATCACTCACCTATTAGCTTTTGAACTCAGTGCCTCTTCCAAAAGTTGGCAGAGAGAGAGGTCTCAAAATTATGTTTCATTTTGACATAGTTCTTGAAAATAGATGGGGCATTGAGGGAAGAAGTCAGCAGTACTGGGGAGGAGATTTGTAATGTGAGCATGAAATATAAAACTATAGGGGAAAAACTGCATCAGTCCTACTTTTCATAACATATGTTTATTTTCATTTACAGTAAACAATGCAAGCTGATACCAAAATCTGTCAGAAATCCATGCTTTGTTGTTCAGTTGATGGTGGCTTGCAATTTATTGTATGCTTTGCCATTATTTTTAGGAGACTTTGTTGTTTGGTTTTATATAGAAGTGACCTTACTTACTTACCTGTGCAATTTGGAGCAATTCAACAATTCAAGCACTGTTCTTTGGTCCGTTGCATGAGTTTTGTGCCATGATTTTACTGAAGACTCTATAATGTGTGTTATGAAGACAAGTAGAATATATTTGAAACAGGCATGCCAGATAAAATGTGGGGAGAATAGAGGGCTTTTTGAGCTTGGAGGTGAAGCCTGCTGTTTTTGTTATGGAACTATTTGGAAACATTCATAAAGTGACCTCTATTCTGGAAATGGACTTTGGATAGAGTAGAGGCTGATGATAAATTGTGATAAATTATGCAAATTATTTGATCTGTGGGAGGGGTTGAGGGGGAGGAAGAACTGGTAACTGCGCATCTTCTAGGGCAAATTATAACCTCCCAACCAGGTGCTAAACCCCTTTCCCCTTTTGTGCAGCTGAGAACAGTAGTGTCTTTCTTGTAAATGAGTTCTCCTACAATGGAGACTGCTGGCTGAGAGTCTCAATTAAGAACACGGGAGAAAAAAACAAAGGCACAAAGCCTGTTTAATTAGGATAAAAGATACTCACCCCTGCCAAATCCTCCAATCCCAGTTTAGCAGAGCATAGGAGTTGTTAGGGCTGAAAGGTCTGACTTGCTGACTTAGGTAAATGCAGTGCTCGGCAGATGAAGTCATGCATAATTAATTGTTCTTAGTTGCATTCTTTCCAATGTAATGACTTGTAGCATTCATGCTCATAATAATTGATGTTTGCTGTGTGCTGGAGCTTCAGGACAGCCAATTAAGGTGGTGAAGGTGGCACCTGCACAGCATCTCTGACATCTGGTTGTTAACAACATGTGGGCTATAATTTTTTTTCTTTTTTGTTTTCTTTTCTCATTTCTAGTGTCTAAAACAGTACATGGAGCTGGCAATTCAAGAAGGTTGTGGTTCCCCTATCACATGTCCAGACATGGTATGCTTGAACCATGGGACCCTACAAGAAGCAGAGGTATCTATACTTCTCATACTTTTCTCTCTCTCTCTCTCTTTTTTTTTTTTTAGCTTATATCCCCTAAATTTCTTTACCTGCATAATAATAAATATAATCATACACTTTTTCCTCCCTTTATTTACCTTTAACAAGCTTTTGGCAAGAGGCCTGACTGACGAGAGGAGATAGAAACAAACAGATGTTTTTCAAGGGTTTTGCTCCTTTTTCCCTCCCTCTGTGCCATAGGGGAGAAGTTCCCTTGGCATCTGAACAGCCCTTGAACCACCCATGCAGGTGACTTAGCCAGAATACCCTGTATCCCAGAATTGCTGAGCCTCTGTTATCCTGTCAGTTCAGTCAGATTTGATTCGACTGCAAACTCTGAAGTTCTTGCATCTTTCTTAAGAGCAGGAACTCAGATTGATGGTATGCAAAGCCAGAATTTCCCTGTGTATGTTGATCTTGGGCTGCAACAACCAATTTGCAGTCCAATATAATCATGCAGGGCTGTATAATTATATGGAAAGAAAGGTACCTGCACAACACCAGGCAGAAGTAGGTCTTAAGAGATATGGAAGGTGTCTCTTGGGATACACCCAAGAGATGCTTGCTTGCCTGCTTTGTGAGGCAGGAATGTCCCTGCTGGGCCTGAGAATACAAGTAGGACAGAAAACAAAAAAAAAACAAAAAAAAAAACCAGGAAAAAAACCCAAACAAAAAACAACAAACAAACAAACCAACCCCAGGAAAAATAAGATGGCTAAGGGATTTTGATTGGCCTTGTGCGTTTTCTCAGCATTTGTTTGCAGGAATAAAATCAAGGAGAATTAGATCTATATCCATGAACTGAAGAAGAGAAGTTTGTCTTCTGGATTCTCTTGAGCCCTGTGCATACATATGCTATAACCGTGGCAGAAGTATATAATCCTTTTTAAATGCCATTAATGACAGTGTGATTCCCAATACCAAAAATGACTTTTTCTCCAGAAAAAAATCTGCATCTACTCTCCAGCATACATTTGAAACGTTGTGCTTGGTTGAATCAGGGCATGGGACTTCCAGCTATGTTTGTTATGGCATGCAGGCATATGGTGGAGCCCTTTTTTTGGCTGAATCCAGCTATTGTGAAAAGTAGCCAGCTGTTTCCATTCCTCCTCTTTCTGCAAAGATACAGAGAGCATGTAGCAATATCATTCAACCCATTGCACCAGACTGGAGGCATCTAGCCTTTATTGAAAAAGTATTTTTAGAGGGAAATTACCAAATGACAGGAAGAATTTTACTCTGTTCAAGCAGGGTTATAAGGCTGTAGGGATTAAGAAAGATATATTTCCTCTTAGTAAAGGACACTCCAGGGACATGTATTAATGGACCACTGGCCTAATCCTTGGGTGTTTTTTGGGCTGACAGCAGTATGACTAAACAGCCCAAATGTGCATTAGTGTCCTGTGGATGACTGAATGTTCTGACACTCCCTTTTGGCAATGTGCTTGAAACACAAGCCTTCTTCTTGAACAGCAAACAAATCCCCAACCTGGTTAAAATTACTGCTTATGTATTTTACCAAACACCTATTTCCTTAAGGAAAAAAAACCATCCAGAAAAAATAACCAAAACATAATGTCAGAAAGAATAGATTGACTCCATTCACAATCTAAAAGAACAGTATGTAAATTACAGATTTATATATGTAACTCTCTATTCCTTTTTTTCCCTCTATAAATAAAGGCTGCTCTTTTGAAAATGTGGCCTTTTAAAGCTATTTCTTAAAAAACCAGAACCTTATCAGATGATACAGAATGTGCTTAACTAGGGCTATTTTTTGACATGGAATTACTATTTAGAGTTACAGTTTCTTCCTTACACACTCCCAAACTCCTGATGTAAAAGTATGAGGCTCCTCACCTCTGGGAGGTCTGGATGTTTTCTCTCTGGCTTCTGGCAGGACAAGGTTCCTCACCAGAGCCCTGGTATGAGAATGACATGTTGCTTGTACTGTGAGGGAAAACAAAAGGTAATTTTTTTTCTCCTCTAAGATAGCATCAGTGTTTAGAAAGGGTGTATCTTTCGTGTGATGTTCATTTCAGACCATGCTGTGATTGCTGTTCATCAGGTACTGTTGCAGTTGGGAAAAAAAATAGCAGTTCAAACTTTGTCGTGGACATGGTGCTAAATTGGTTCCTATACTTCCAGCTAAATGCATCTCATTATGTTAGCTAAAACAGTTGTTTTGTTTGCTTTTTAAAATCCCTTTTGCCATAGTCTGCACAAGGGAGATAAAGGTGGACTTAGGCATAATTTAAAGTGAAGGAAAGCCTCTTCATCTACTTCAGTGCATTTTGGATTGAGCTTTCTTCAATAAGGAAACTGAACAATTAATAACAAAGCTTATAAGCATTTATAACACAGTATAACCATGAACACAGTACAGCCATGAAAGTTCCTCTTCTTCTCCCTTTCAAGGTCCTTACTCAAGGTGTGTAACATTCCTTCAGTGCTTTCCAGTGACACATTTGTCTTCATTTAGATAAATCAGAATTAAATTATGTTTATTTTCTCAGTAAAATTCTGAAGAGTTCGTCTAACTTGATCCTAAATTACTAGAGCCTTTTCAAAGCTCTTGCCTTGCTTCTGATTCATGCTCTTCTTCTGTTGCTTTTGGGGGATGGAGGGAGGAAAAATCTCTGGTTAACAATTTAAACACAGAATAGAATTTCTTCTTGTATGTCTTATGAAGAAATGAGCAAGTGTGAATAGTTGGAATGTGTTTCTCTAAAACAGTTGAATATTTCATTGGTGCTTGGAGAGTAAACTGCTTATTCATAGACTATAGGAGATGTTGGGAATTAAGGCTTTACTTTCTGAAGTCCCTCTGGACCTCAGAAAAAAATGTTCCAGGTTTTTTGTTCTTAAAATGCATAAAGTGAAAAGTCATTTGAACTAGAATATTGTACCTTTCCGTCCTTTGAAAATACATTTTCTGAAACCCTCTGGCTTAGGTTTCTTTTTCCTTCAACAAAATCTAGTTCAAACTGGTATATCCCCAGCAGGTTTTTTTTTGTTTTGACAAATAGTGCATTCAAACAGAAGGAAGTGTTCCACTGAAGTGCTTGAAATCAAGTGCAATCCTAGGTTGTATCTTGACCTGTTACATCAAGATACCAGCTGCTTGTAGTATAGCTGTCTTTTAGCAGAAATAAATGAGGGATGGTGGTGGTAAGGCAATGGTTTTGGCTACAGACTCTCTTTCAAAAAGCTGGTTACATAAAACAAGGAAAGTTTAAAAGCAGTCTTGTTAAACAAAATATTTGCCCTTTCAAGCTCTAATGGTACAATAAACAAAGATTATTTGGATTTCTTCCTGGAAGCAGAAGATAGAAGGAACATCTTATGTTAATGCAGTTCTCTTTTACCACGCAGACTTCTTCTGTCTAGAATATTCCTGTCTCTCTTGGGAACTTGCTCCATTGATTTAATTGGGCCAGTTAATATCCCTAATCTAAATAAGGGGTAATTGATCATGGTTTGAAATGGTTTTGCTTGGTGCAAATCCAGTCACCAGGGTAAGCTATGAATCAGGGTAAATCTCCACTGCATACAGGCTTATCTCCTGCAGTACTCACTTGGATAATATCTGGGGCATTGTGCTTTGCTGTTTCTGATTCCTGTATTGTTCTTAAGCTTTAAAACATTGGTTCAGTGATGCATATATACATAATCTGATTTGGATTAAAACTGTGCAGCAGTTAGTAAAGTAGGTACTGATTCGGGCTCCCAGGTTTGTCAAGAATTACCCCTTTGCACGCAGTGCAGATTCTGCTCATTGGCCCTCTGTCTGTGTAAATCCGTGATCCACACCAGTGCTAACCTGACAGAGGGTTGTCAGCACTTTGTAAAGCGATGCTGAAATAGGACAGCAACCCAGATCTTAGAATTCTTAATTGTGTTATATTCCATACATAGTCAAACACAAAATCCCACTGGGTCTCAGATTAAAATATCAGTTTTATTTTTAATTTCAAAATTGGTTTACGTTTTGCTGCAGAAGAGATTGAAATGGTAAAATGAGAAGAAACGTGAGAAAATGTTGCAGGCTGACCTATCTTTTTCAGGGTCAAAATAAAAATTCTTGTTCTTCTTATTTACTTGTTTTTAAATAAAACCTAGGGGAGCAAATGAGAGAGCCTTAATTTTGTTGCTTTTATTTGTTGCTAAATAAGAGAAGAGCTCTTTAATGAAGAACATGAATAATTTAGTATTTCCTTATGACCCTAGTGAGCATGGTAGCTTGATGAAGAAAATTGTGGGTGTAACTTCTAACAATAAAGAGATTGAGCTCCCATACCCCTTTCAAAAGCAAACCAGAGCCCCTGTTGAAACCATTTTACCCTCCTTGCAAAACAAGACAGAGCCTCTGCGAGTGGGGCTTTGGCAGGGGTGGGCAGTGCCACGCTTTGCAAACTTCTGCTGCCAGTGCAGGATCTGCTCTTGCTGCCTGTCCGCTGAAGTGAGAAGGGGAGAAGCTTTTGTCCTGCTGAACTTCCCTCCCTTGGCATTATGAAGGTTTGATTCATATGGGTGTGAAAGGAAGTAAGATCTAT
The DNA here is from genome assembly GCA_027886175.1 of Phylloscopus collybita. Taxonomy (NCBI): domain Eukaryota; kingdom Metazoa; phylum Chordata; class Aves; order Passeriformes; family Phylloscopidae; genus Phylloscopus; species Phylloscopus collybita. Next base: position 90,916,268 of record JAJNNQ010000075.1, read on the forward strand.
TCAATTTGCTTGATTGCCTCCTTGCATCTCCCTTGAAAGCTGGAGAATAGGTGGAGTAGTGGTTTTCCCTTTCCACTGTGGCAGCCAGTGTTTAAAAACAGCAGTTTTTTCTTCCTTGGGTCCTTGGGCTACTGCACTGCCTGGAAAAAAATGCCCTGGTGTACGCTGAACCAAATTATTTTGAACCCTTTCAATTTCCTTTATTTGCTCTTTTGTCTCATGTAGTAGCAGGGACCTTGGTTATTGTGATACATTTGATGACATGATCTTTTTGGATGCTGGACAGGGGTCCAACTGGAGCCCTTTGTAAGGTAGTAAACCTTCAAAATTTTGCTTTTGTCCATAGATATTTTTATTTCAGGTGAATGCTGCTGATCTTAGCAATAGCTCTTGTGTATTCTTGTGCTGTATAGCAGGAGTATTTTAACTGTACATATTGCTTACAGAGTATGGAAAATCATTTCCATGCCCTGACCAGCCCAGAGATATGAGTGGTTGTGCAGGAAAGGTGGTGTTTGGGACGGACAGACACCCAGGTGGGGCTTGAGAAATTGTCTGGAAATGAACATTTAGACTGATGCCAAGTAGGAGGAGATAAACACCTAATCCCCTTATTGTACTTATGACTGTCCTTCTTGATTACGTATAAATGAGATTAAAAGTTCACTGAGGAAAGGATTTGCTGTTTTTTTTATGGAGACCTGATACTCATGTTTGGTTGTTTTTTTTTTTCAATTAAGTTTGCACAGACAGCTTTCGCATGGCACTGAATTCAGGCAGCAGGAACTTATGCATTGTTTTCCTCATGCCTAAAGATGCTAAATCTGTGAGAGGCTTTGGCTCAGCACCTCTCAGGCTGACCTGTGTGTGGGTGCCAGCAGGACCTGGTCTTTCCAAGCCCGTGGGAGTCAGTGGCACGGGTGATGGGCTGTGTGTGTTCAACACCCAGAGCTGCACGCAGGGAGCGGGAGGCTGAGCTGTGAAGAGGATAGGCAGGAAAAAGAGTGGAGCTGAGTGAAGCCAGTGGGGAAAGCTGGCATAGTAATCTCAAGTTTTCCCCAGGAGAATGGGAAGCTTTCGGCACTGTCTCTGCTTCCTATTGAAATCTGTGTTAAGATGCATAACTCTGTTCCCACTGTAATCAAAAAGCTGATTTTTAATACATGGGAAATTCTGGGCTCAATAGAACTGCTCTTGAAAAAACTGTTTGTTAAATGTGAAAGCAAGTACAGAAGGACCCTGGCCAACTAAACAATTCACTCAAGTGGCTCTTACAGCATTGAGACTCACTGTTTTAATTTAGTTGTAATGAAGGAAAATTTAAAGTAGCTGCCAATGCTCACCCAGCTAGAGAAATGCAGATGACTCTTTTCATTTTCCAAACTATTTATATGCGAAGCTGCCCTGGGGAGGAGTGGGCAAAACTGAAATGATGTGTCATTGCTGAAATTGCTAAACTTCATTCTTTTTACCCATTTGATGTAGTGGTTTTTTGTGTTTTCCAAGAGTGTTTCAGCTGACTTTTGATGAACAGGTGAAGAGTTTCCCAGAAAAATCTGTGTCTTACAGTCATATTAATCTTAAATATTAATTAATTACAGCCATATGCATCTTTATATTATTAAATCTTGACATAATTTGGATTTATTTTTGTATTACTCTGGCTTAGGTTAAATAAGTGATCCAAGCATCTGCTACAAAATACAGTTGTGTGCAATCAAGTCCAATTGATTTGAGATATTAATAAGGCAATTTCATATTTTATAATATAAATTTATTTTATTTTTTCCATCTGTGAAAGAAAATGTATTCACAGCATGATATTGAATATATATTGAATTTTTGTCATTATATTTCTTCTCATGAAGAATGAGTGGCATACCCCACAACCAAGGAGGATAGCAAGGGCCAGTGTCCACTTCACTGAGGGCAAATTTTGCCCTTTACAATAATCTGAAGGGCTGTGGTTGGATACTGAATGTGAGATTTCAAAGCCTGTCACTTTGAAGCTGTCAGTTCTACCCTGTCTCACAATGCTTCAAATGATCAGGTCCCAAGTCTTACATTAGTCTAGGTTGTTTTTCAGTAAATAAGAAAAATATTTCCAGTATAGCATGCTGCAGTCTCCAGGGCTGGCAGCATGTCACCCTTTGTTACACTAAACCAATATGAAATAAAACTGGGAAGCCTGAAGTAAATACAGAATCCACAGAGAAGATTTTCGTGTGCATGGTGAGAAAGACATGGGCTGGGTTGTGTGGCTGAGATAGGAGAGGTTAAGAGCTGGTACAATATTACAAATGTATCAGACAAAGAGAATGATCCCACATTCTGAATCTGACAAATGTGACTCCTGAAGTGCCTGTGAAGTTTCTTTTAAACACTTCCATAACCCTGTATGCAGGTTTGCTTATTGGTTTTAAATAGGACACTTGGTCTTCTTACGTAGACTGATAATTGGAGATTAGAGCATTTAGCCTTTTAGGCTGCTAGTTTAATTATGGTAATGTGTAAAAGGTATCAGCAAAGCCTGCTTGTCTATGCCAACTAAATTTGTTAACTTCAGTCGGGTTCCCAGTAGGCTGCTCCATATCTAAGGCAAATTCCAACAGCAATGGCATTAGCTGTCTTGGCTCAAACCCCATGAAATGAATAAAAAATGGAAACCAGACTGGCTTTCAGTTCCTGAGAGCTAAGTGACCCCTGCCATTAACACTGGGAGACATGCATGAAGAACCATTCTTTTGAGCTGTATTCTTGTGCATGAATAGCATGCTGCAGTCTCCAGGGCTGGCAGCATGTCACCCTTTGTTACACTAAACCAATATGAAATAAAACTGGGAAGCCTGAAGTAAATACAGAATCCACAGAGAAGATTTTCGTGTGCATGGTGAGAAAGACATGGGCTGGGTTGTGTGGCTGAGATAGGAGAGGTTAAGAGCTACCTTTTTAAGTTTTGGAGAAGTCCAGGGTATGGAGGAATGTGGTACAGAAAGCAAGCAGGAACAAAAAGGTGAATTTGAGAGCCAGCTCAGGAAAGCAGGTGTGTAGAACACAGTGCTTATTTACTTTTAAAGTCTGTATTTCTAACGCTTATTTTGTGTATTTCTCATTTCAGATTGCCTGTTTGGTTCCTGTTGACCAGTTTGAGTTATACAAGAGGCTGAAGTTTGAACGAGGTGTGAACCTTTTTGTTTCTATTACCTTCTCTTTTGTCAGTGGAGGCAGCACTGTTACATGTGGCAGAGATAGAACCTGTTGAGTGAGCTAAGGAAGAGACCAAGAGGGTGGTCTGTGCTTTGAAATAGTTTAAGAGTAGTCTCTAGATCTGACTGTGTTCCACAGACAAATTCGAAATTCTCTGTTTCACAGAATCAAAAAAGCAGCATCTTAATGAATTATCAGTCTTTTACTCAAGCTTGTGGGCAACACTCTCAGATTGTGTGCCTGGGGCTCCACTGTTCTTCCGATGGCACGTTCATCTTGGGTCCTTGAGGTGGTTGTACTGGAAGAACTTGTCAAGAACTTGTCAGCACGAGGCTGGTGCAGGCCAGGGCACACAGTCCTTTTACACATCCACAGGGATCTTCAGAGCTTCTGGGGGACACACATTCTCAAATGCAATGTGAATTTTTGCAACCATTCCTGCAAAATAGCTTTGCTTACGTAGAAGCCTCATGTGTGCTCATCTAGTAGAGTTTTTCTTCCCAAGGAATAGTAGGTCCCCTCCTTCCTGAGGAAGGCCCACTTTGTAAAGAAGATTGAAAATGAAGGTCTCACTGAGGCCAAGCTTTCCTATGCCCAGAGGTCACCCTTCTCCATCAAGAGGTGTTTCCTTGCCAAAGCTGAAGAAGAAACTTGCTAGTTAGAAAGATGAGATCCCATTCCTGGTTTTTGTAGCTGTCACCAGCTTGAAAGTTTCAGCTGAAAAGTGCAATGTTTTTCAAAGAACTCAGTGTGTGGTAGCATGCAGAGTGGTGTGTCTGAGACACTGCCCCACTCTGCCTATTCTCAAACTTTCCTTGAAAGATTGTTTATATTCTTGCTTTGCATGCCTGTGTAGATGCAGTGGATTGTGTAAGACAACTCAGAGGTCTATAAAAATTAGGCAAAGTAATGCACTTGAAAAGTTGGTTGGATAGAAGAATATATAGGTTTTTACAGAATCTCATCTGACATGAATGACCACAAATTACAAAAACTGCAAAATACTCAAATATGCCCTAGAATTTATGGGTAAGTGCAGGTTGTAGCTATGATTTTCAGGCACTCAGGTCAAAAAAAAAAGGAAAAAAATTCCCAAACTTTGCTTTCATTTTTTATTTCTTTCTCCTTTCTTGTTTATTCTTAATTCCTTACGTCTCTCCAGTTCATAAGCTAATCAGTGGCTTGTCTACGGTCCCAGACAATGGAAATCAGAGCTTGTTAAATCACCATATTAAAGGGTTAAGAAAAAGGGACTTTCTTGCAGTACATTAATCTGTTTTATGTAAAACCTTTTGTAACTGAAGACTCTGAAACTATTGGTTTCCTTGTATCTCCTCCTCTATAACTAGCCAAAGCTGAACTCATGATCTTTTGTCCAAGTCACTGTTACATCTTCTTTTTTCTTTCTTTTTATACTGCCTCCCACACAGAGAAGCCTAAAACTTGTCTGTTTTTTTAAATCCTCCTTTCCTTTCTTGTCTAAGTCTGACACATCCTCTTCCACCTCCAGTATTTCTCTTCATTATAATTCTAGGATCTGTCCTTGCTCCTTTATGATAAAACTGGACTCCAAGCAGCAGACTTAGAGCCCTTTTGCCTTGCCTTTTGGCCCCAGCAATAAATCCAGCTTACTGATGTCTGGGAACAACGATTCCTGCTAGCTAAAGCTCTGACCTGGACACCCAGCACTAAATCCCAGCCCTAGCCAAGACCTTTTGCCTATCCTGGATTTAGTGCTGTCCCCAAAGCTGACCTTTGTGCATTCATTAGTGGGGACTTGGCTTATTAGCTTCTGCTGGCCTGGAGCTCCATTCTCAGACCTGAGCTTTACCTGGCAAGGCTTGGTTGCTGTGTTCCAACACTCTTTTTCTGAAACTAGCAGTAAACCTCACTGATGGCATCTGTGCAGGACGAATTCTGACCCAGCATATGCCCAGAGACTCCTTCCTGATCTTCAAGTGATTGGCATAGCCCTTCCAGATGTTCTCCATTATGAGATGAATCTTGAGGAAAATTTGGAACACTCCAAGAAGGACTTATACATCCAACAGCTATTTCCCCCATCCTCTATCTGTGCTAGCTATGTTAATAGAATATATTTCTTCTCAATTTCATTGCTTTCTTTTTTTAATGGGCCAATAATATTGTGTGAAAACATGGTGAGAAGTAATTGCTATACAATGGTGTATCTATAGACAATTCTTAAATTTAATAATAAATGCACTGACAATATGCTATTCTCTTGTGGGTTTTGTGTTCCTAGAATGCAGATGTGTTTTTAAAGACAAGATTTTTTTGCATACTTGTAACTTCTCTGCATCCAGTCAGGGCAAAGCCACAGAGCTTCTGTGAAGCATATTTATTAGGAGAAACAGGAATTGCTCTATGTCTATTTAAGATGGGTTTGATGTGGTCAAATGAGGTAAAGAAACAGAGGAATGGTAAGTGGTTAGGACACATGCATTATGTTTGTTTCTGTGGCAATTACTCAATAGGCTGAGTGGTAGATGAAGAGAATCTCCATTTTATGCCTGACTCAAAAGTAGTCCATTTTAAATGGAGATTTCTGTGAAATACAGTCATAGTCTTATGCTTTCAGTGAGTACTTCTTCTGAGCCAGAAATTATTTTCTTCAGGGTACTGCATTCCCCCTGTCTGCCACCCACATCTCACCCGTTTGCTTGCATGTTTTATGAAAACTGGCCAGATCCCTGCCCAAAACTGGCACTGTTTGGGAAGGCTTTCCTCCTGAGAGTGGAGGGAGTTGTGGCTGAACTGGCTGCAGGGAAGCAGGGGAAAGGCTCGGGAGAGAAATGGCCCTAACCAAGAGATGGAGCAACTTGCCAGAGCAGGATGATAGCCTCTTTCCCTTTTTTTTGGCTATGCCTTTTTAGTTTTTTTCTGGTTTTGCTTGTACTCCATGGTAAACCAAACAGTATGAGACAGCATGGATTGCAAAACACCATCTGTAGGTTCTTTGTAAAATGGAGGAAGTGGGAGAGGAGGGAGTTTCATCTCATGCATTACATCTTGCTGTAACAAATTTGTAAAAAAACAGGTTTACAACCCAGCTCCTCTCCTCCCAATGATGTCAAAGCCAGAAGTTCTGTCTTTCACCCAAAAACAGGATAGTGGAATTTAGGTTTCCAAAGCTGAATTTTCAACAGAAAACATGCAGAACCTATTGTGTGAAGGATTAAATGCAATAGCAAGTACTACGCCATAGTCTTACCCAGTTCGGAGGTTTTTTAAGAGACACCAAAGGAACCTAGAGAAATAAAGATTTCTCAGTCAGGACATTACCTTTTAAAACTATGTAAATATGGAAAGTTAGTTGTTTGGCCATGGCTCTATTGTCCCTACAAATGAAGCTGAGAACTAATTTGTTTTTGCTTTCATTCAGTAGAAAGCAAAATGTTTGTTTGTTTTGGGAGGCAAAAAAAGTGTGTGTGAGACAGTAGGAGAGAAAATGCAAGTAGATCCATGAAATGGCTGAAGGTAGATGGTACAGGTGTTTTTCTGTCACTGCCTAAATTATAGGTGACAACCTTTGCATGGATATAGAAATTCTCTACATCTGTTGGAGCACTCTGACACAGACTCAGAAATTGCCTGAAGTCAGAGCGTTATGTACCTGCGTGTCCTGCAGCCAGAGAACGTGAACATCCACATGTGCTTTCAGCAAAATTTGCCAGAGAACATATGTATGAGGTCCTTGTGCAGCTTTTTCTTTCAGGTGGGACAACTAATTTTATCTGCTGGAGGTACCCTGTAATCTTTTGCCATCTCGGAGTCAGGATTTCCACTGACTTTGGAGACATCCCCTCCATCAATTTATTTTCAGTGGTGGTACCAGAGAGCTCCCAGGGAAGGAGGAGGGACAAGGTAGCTCTGGCAGGCCTGACAACCCTTTCCTGGTGAGGCTCTGCAGGGTATGAATGTTCAGCTGCATCTCATGGAATTGAGTAGCAAATGAGCAACAGTGAATGTGTCCTGGGTTTTTGTTGCAAATTCCTTGAATAAAGATTGGGAAATGAGAGAGAGAGGATCATCTTTTATCATTCTCTGCCATGTGGTAAGGACTGTAACTCAGTGTCTACACCTTGAATCTTGCCTCCTGTAATAATCAGACAAATGGTAATGATACAATACACTGAATATTAACTGCAGTTTATAGAAAGGGGGAGTACATAAGGCATGGAAAGTAACTTGACATTAATTTAATTACAGTCCTTCTGCTGTTTATATGGAAGTTACTGCATGGCTTGCACATGTGAAAGACATGGAGTGGCCTAGTGTTACAAAAGACACGTGCTTCTCAGCAACCAGCAATTGAGTTCATATTTTGAACCTTCCTATAAAAAGGCAATAACACATTCTGTGTAGTGTATTTCTACTGTTGCAATGCTTTCAATACAACTGCTTAGCAGAGCACAAATGCAGACCTCACTAAGGAAGAGAAGGTCCAAATGGCCAAGGGCATGGGTGCGGAGCGCTTTGGCTCCCACTCCCTTGTGCAGAATTGGGTGTTGTATACCTAGACACATGTCCCTGAAGCAAGAAGGAGACTGTATAAAGAGTTTCATTTCTCTCTCTGTTGCGTTTCAGAAGTCCACTTGGACCCCCAGAGAACATGGTGCCCCACAGCTGACTGCCAAACAGTGTGCCACATCGCACCGAGCGAGTCGGGAGCACCGGTGCTGGTGGAGTGCCCCGCCTGCCACCTGACCTTCTGCTCCTCTTGCAAGGAGCCATGGCATGGGCAGCACCTGTGCCAGGAAAACCAAACTACTCTGGTACCAGCCGAGCAGGGGTAAGGTGGGATTTCATGGTGGCTGTGCAGTCCTTCGGTTCTTTTCATCACAGGGCCTCACATCAGGTTCATGGAGCAACTTCCTTCTAGGTCCACAGCTTCAGCTCGGAGACTGTGCATCTCTCCTGGTGTTTCCTCAATACAAGTCCAGTCTAAATATTACTTTAAATGATAAATTTTATTTTTTTAATACTTAATATTATTTGTGTATTTGTCAAGCTTGGGTTGCAACTGACATGTCTGAAAGGTGAAGGCCTCCAGGACTTTAAATCTGCCAAAAGGCTTTGTTCACATGCTGGAATTATGACCTGTGCCCATACAAAAAGTCCAATATAACAATATTGCAGGATCCAAATTTTTTCCTATGCTGTGCTTAAGAAATCACCCCTGCGTAATATTTATAGGATCTCTGCATAGAAAACCTGAACTCCTACACAGAGTGTAAATTTCAGTTGGTGCGAGAAGCCTGATTTATGCTTATTTTCCTTAAGAGCAAACAACTTACAGATCGGGTTGTAAAAGTCATTAATCTACAGGAGAGAGACTTCTGTGTTTAAATTATGTTGTGTCTTTGGCTATCCATCTTTGTTTTCAGAATCAGGTTCTGTTGAGTCATGTGTTCAAAGTTTTCTATCATTTTTTTCAAGAAATGAAAGACTTAAAACCCGAGTATTCTGCTTGCTAGAGACTCCATTGAATAGGAGTTGCCAAAAAGCTCTTGCTATGATTTTTCTTCTCTGGCTGTGGTGGAATTTAAGCCTATTTTATTCAGACAAGGACAGTGCTCTGAGTTGCATAATCAAGTCCTGTTAAATGAATTGTGCAAGGTCTCTGTAACAAAGCCCTAAGTTTTAATGCTATAGATGATTAATTGTGGGTGTTGGTTTTATATAGCATAAAAGGAACAAGGCAAGGGATTTTCACTTTTATGTGATATTAATAGTCTTACACCTAGTAGTGAGTATGCTTCAATGTATTGTACTGAATACAAAAAGCTTCACATACTGAGTGTGTTAGGACAACAGCATTAGGTGCTCTGAAAAATAAGCACAATACATGTCAGGTAGTGGACCTGAATACCAACAATTATGTTCACATCTCACTTTAATGTTTCCTTACTTTTCTAGATTCCTTATTGGAGCAGAGACAGAGTCACCAATTAAGCAGTGCCCAGTTTGTCGAATTTATATTGAACGAAACGAGGGCTGTGCTCAGATGATGTGCAAGAACTGCAAACACACGTTTTGCTGGTATTGTTTACAGAACTTGGATGTAAGTGCTGCAGAAAAAAACACCAAGATAAAGAATAATGGGGTTAGGGTTAGTCTGAAGCCCTGCAAAAGCTCTTTGTTAGTTCATTGCTGTCCTAGTGAATTTCTCAGCTCAATTCAGCTTCTGACTCAGTTTCTTTCTCTTCTTTCACCCACTGCTTTTATTTATATCAGTATAGTTGTTGTTTCTTCCATAAAGGGTTGTAGCCATGTCTATGGGTCCCACATTAGTTTTTTGAGGGAAATGGGACTAACACATCGCTTTCTGGAGGTTTGTTCCAGCAGAGCCTTGCTCAGATTCCCTCTTCCAGTAGCTAAAAACAGTTTGGGTGCAAGTGAGGGACATAAATGATCTTCCACATGTTTCAGCAGTAAAGGACATAGCCTGTCTAAAAAATGGTATGGTACTGGGTGAAGGGGGTTGGTCCATGGTATGGTGGCTTAAGGGCTCCCTGCTAGGGAGGAGTAGGTCTCCTTTACTAGCCCATCTCTAGTGCTGTGTTTGCTGAAGAGAATGATTGATTATTAGGCTTGAGGATAAAAGTGTTGGATCATGAACATGGATTGTGAAGTGCATGTTGCTAATGATTTCTCAAAGGTTGCAAACCAGTCTCAATTCGTGTGGACTTCAAGTATCCTAGCAGCATGAAGAGTCCTGGAAATAATGCACTTATATATATGGCAGCTTGCTCTTTTGGCACAGTCGTCAGTGACGACTGTGAGAGTGTGAAAAGAACTTTACCAGCACTTGAAATAAAATGTTATGTGCTGTGTGGCTTTTCTTTTCTTTTTGTACTCTGCAGCCAGCGAACAGTGAGACTTCCTCAATCTTCCTCCTTTACTCAGCATGCTAAACAGGTTTCCCTTAGTGTTATGTCCCCTTTCTGTGTGGGTGAATGTGCTTTTTCAACATGAGTCTTAGGGCTTGCCTCAGAGTACATGCAGTACACGGTGATTGCTTAACACTCTGCTGAACCAGAAGAGTGTCACGTTCTTGCAGACTCTGCAGACATGCCCTTATCGAGTTTTTGTCAGTTCAAAAGGAAAAAGAGAGAAAGAAACTGTAGTTGTGTGATTCAAATATAGTTTTTCTAAATGTATGGGGGTTACAAGAGCTCCAGGCATAGATGAAGGTAATACCTGCAAAGCCAGAGAGCAGAGCTGAAAAATGAAAGGGGAAGCAGCATCAGGTTACAGCACAGTGGTTTAGGGAGGGTAATGCAGGGCATGAGTCACCTTCTGAAGAAAAGGACGGGTGGTTTAATAGGTATTAATGGTAAAGGAGAAATGAAACAGGATTTTTATACTTTTTATATTTTCCTGTTAACTCTAAGAAGAAAATTACTGTGAAATAGGAGCATCAGGAGAACAGAAGGTGGAACAGTTCAGGAAGATGATCCCTCACATTGGTAGTTTTCAGAAATGCCTGTTGTTTTCAGTCCCCTTTATCATCACCAAATTATAGACCAGGTTCTTGTGCAATAGGTGAAACTCATGTGCTTATACTTTTTAAAAGTGGCAGAGGAAAGATGCTGTATGATAGCTCAGGTGTCAAACATACACCAATTTCTGAAACTGCTAGAAGTTACTCTAGATTATTTAGAATATATAAGGTGAACTTGTCTGCTGGCTGCTGGCAATTTCGAAGCAGAGCCAGGAAGGTTGTGTTTCCACTCTGGTCTCGAACCTCTCCCTGCAGTAACCTGCTCTTACAGCTTCTCCTTTTCTTTTTCAGAATGACATTTTCTTACGACATTACGACAGAGGCCCTTGCAGAAACAAGTTGGGCCACTCACGAGCTTCAGTGATGTGGAACAGAACACAGGTGTGTTCCTAGCCAGCTGGGCAGAGCTTTCATGCATGCATGAAGCAAAGAGATTTTACCCTTCAGAGAAGAACTAAGATGATTATTTTCATATTTTCATCCTTTTTTTTTTTGTGACCTGTGCTATGTTTATGCATGCACATGCATATTTTATTTTCCATGCTATCTAAATATGTATTTTTCACCACCCTGTCTTTCAGGTTGTGGGGATCCTCGTTGGACTAGGTATCATAGCATTGGTGACCTCCCCCTTGCTGCTTGTGGCATCTCCATGCATCATCTGTTGCATTTGCAAATCTTGCCGGAACAAAAAGAAAAAACACAGCCTGCCGACAACCTAAAACTGTGTCTTTTTGAGTCTTCATCTGTACAGCATATGTATGTGAGAAAGCACAATGGTTGTGTTTTGGTGCCATACCTACCAAATAATGCTCCCTTTTTTTCTTTGCCAGTTCTCGGGATAAGTGCCTATTCTTGACAGGTTACTCTATCACTAACAACTCCTAGTGGGGGAAAAGTCTCGATTATTGTGCGGTACATATAGTGTAGGTTTTTGCTTCCTGAAGAGGAAAACAGGACACCATTCAGTACTTTATACCATAAATATGATCTACCATTCAGGACTGATAGAACATTCCCATTTTCCATCAGCTGCACGTGACTTGATCCTGCCGCATTACTCTGTCTTTGCAGATCCAGTCATTACTGTCGTGCCTGCTGTTGGTTCTTGCTGACACTCAGATTTCTCAGAAAGTTTTAGGTCTTTTGTAAAAGAGGGAGAGGGAGAAGCCTGATTAGGTTCTTCTGTCTGCTTGCTTGTGTCCAGTTAAAGGTAACAAACCATTAAGAAAATGTGTTTGGTAGTTGCCTCTCAATTGGCTGCCACGGCACTTCTTTCAGCATTGAAATCCATTTGATTTTTACCATTGATCTCAACTACAGAAGTGAAAAACAACAAAGCTGTTCCTAAGGATGTGGCTCTCTTTTGAGAGACTGGACTACCGCGAGAAAGCTGCTATTTTTTTTCACATCAAACGTGACATATCTACCATGAAATATTAGGAGTGTGCATATTTCCCTGGCTTTGGGCTTGCCTTTTGTCAGTACCATGGGTGTAGCAAACTCACAGTGAAGGTGGTATTGTAAGAAAGACTGTGATACAGTTCCCATTTTCTGTAGGGCGTTGGGATCCTGGTTGTGTGTGTACAGAGTGACGGCATGAGCACAGATATGCTGACTACATATGGGCAGTCAGTAGGTTTTTTTCAACAGTTTACATGGGTTGGCAGCAAGAACCCTGTTAAAAAGTTATTGAAACCAGGCTAAGCCAAGCCCTCCTTCAAAACCTTATGGACCTGCTGAAGTGAATACTTGAGAAATGCTGTGTCAGTGTGAGCTCCGTCCTTTGGTGGGTATTTCTTTCATCAAGGTTAACAAACTCTGTTACTGATATTTTTTAGTTACTCTGAATCTGGAAGGCTGTCATTTAGTAAGTGCTTCATTTTAATTTGGTGCCTCACCACCAAAGCAGTTCAGACCCTGGTATCGGTTACACCTGTACAAGTGCACTGAAGGCTCCCTGAAGAGCTGGAGTTACTCCAGGCTCAGTCAGGAGTAGCTGAGATCAGACTCTGCTCCCCGGAGTTTATTTCCTTAATGGATGGTGCTCCTCACAACTGGGGCCGGTGGCCCTTTTGTTCTGAACTCCCGTCTGTGCATTCTATATCTGTGGGAACAGATACAAGTTTGCACTGTGTAATTGGTTGTAATTCCAAACCCCTTTCCACACGGGCTGCGAGGTCTGAAGGAGATGCTCAGCCCCAGCGTGGTGTCCGGGCACACAGCACAGGTCACCCGGAGGGTGCTGTGGGGGTGACTCTGTGTGTGGCGTTTGGCCGAGCCTCAGGAACTTTGCCTTCTTGGCAGCTGTAAATGTGACCTTTTTTCTGTTTAACTCCGCTCTCTGGTTACTGTAACAAAAGTGGCAGGTGTTCTTCTTTTGAGGAAGTGTAGTCTGTTGAGCAGACTAGGGAGGACAGAGGCCTTTAATGATACTGTTTTACTTTTTAATTGATTTCTTTTATAAATACTGTCTGACTTTGCTACCAGTCGTGGCTGGAGGGCAGGCAGTGCTCGCCAGTGTGAAAGGCTGTATTTATTCTTCATCCTCAGCTTTGAAGGAAAGCAGAATGGTAGACAGTACATTCTAAATACAGAGTGCAATGCAGGCAACTGCCGTTTATAATAAATAAAGAATGTTTTCTGTGTGTGTTTTCTTGAAGAGCACTAATGGTAGTGCTTTGGGGTACTTGTGACAGATTAAAGTGTCCAGCCCTTGGCTTTGCACTATTTTTCTACCTACGTTTTTATGGCACTACTGTCATTTCCATTTTATTTATGAACTCGAAGTTGCAAGTCTTACTTTAACAAAGCCTCAAGGACAAAGATGTAGGAGCTGTACAGTCTCTTCAAGCATAACCAGCATTGCAATGTACTAATATCCTTTGCGTGTAAAAATGTGAGGGTTTTTCATGTTTTGTGATCTTACCCACGACCGGTGCATCCTTTGCTAGTCTGGTTTCTTTCCTTGTCCTCTCCTTCTTTCTGTTGGCCTGTTTTTGCTAAAATGCCTGTTGGAACGAAGGTGTTGGATCTTTTTTGTTGTTGTTGTTGTTGATACTGTTGTGTTAATGAAACTATCAGGTTCTTCCCTCTGTTAAAGAAATGCAGTGGAAGGCAGCTCTCTTGCACCAGTTGAGGTGCTTGGTGGGCGTACCAAAACTGGTATAAATTAATCATGCAGGAGTTAGCACAGCCTGGCAGCCTCAGTGCCAGTCCAGGCCACTAAGAAATCTAGATGTGGATTGGTAGCCCAGGCTTTTGCTGGAGGTCTTTACAGAAAAAACTGGATAAGGAGAGCATGAGCTACAGGGACCCCTTTCTTTGGCTGTGCAGGTGCAACAAGTGGACCAAGAAAGAAGTTCTAGACATCTTCAGAGCTTAAAATTAAAGCTTTACAGCAATAACTTTCTTTAAAAGGCTATGTCCAGTGCCCCAGGTATCCTGGCTTTTCACTGCATGGGAATACTTGAGCATGTGCATTAAGTAGACCCTGGCGGGGCTGAGTGGAGCAGTACCTGTGCTGAGGTGCTGGGAGCAGGAAAGCCCTGTTACTTTGTTTTCCAGAAGGCAGCTATTTTGCACCAACTGGCTATGCTCACAGAGTTTCTAGAGAAACATTTTAGCAAGATTTTTTTAAAAGCGGTGGCTTTTGCTTTTGTGTTGCTTTGGGTTTTTTTCTTTTTCTTTTTATGAGAAATATTAAAGTCACTTTATAAAAGATTTATTGAAAGCATGACAAATAATGCTAGTAATAATTAGGGAGAGAAAAAAAAAAACCAACCAAAAAAAAAAAAACCCATGACAAACAACAAAAAAACAGGACTCTGACTACATCTGACTCATCTTAATCAAGGTACATGTAAATCCACCCTCCTGAGCTCCACCTGTGTGGTGCAGTTGGTGCACATTACTACCAGGCTTCACTGTTGCTCCCAGCTCTCTTCTTGCCCCTGTGGCAAGTGGCTGGTGTGGGGGCAGCAGCCAGGGGAGAGCTCAGGGCTGTGGCTGTGCAGGTGCCACACAGGAGCACATTGCCCACCCTGGACTCATCACCAGTTTGTTCTTGGGCCTTTAACCACTGAGAGACACCTTGGGGGTTTTAGGGCTTTAATGTTACATTGAGAGCATTCACAGATATCTCTCTTGGAGAACAGAAGTGGAAAGTACTCTATTCCTTCTAAACCAGGCGCATTCAGGCCTTATGAAAATTGGGTTCTAGGTGTTTAAAGGTCAGCTCCTAAACTTAAGAGACCAGTGCTAGAAATCTAGATTTTTACTGCATCTGGCCACAATCCCCATGGCTGCCTATCATGTCATTTCCCATCAGTCTGTGTCAAATACAGGTGAAGATCCCATTCAGCATTCCATGTCCTTGAGTTAAAATGAGGATGATGATACCTGCTCCCAAATCCGTCTCTTAATAAGATAAGGTATTTGTCGTGCTACAGCATAAGTGCATCTCTGCAGTATTTATTCCAGAACTATAGTGGGTGTTCAGTGTTGCCCTTCAGCAGGTGATGGTTTATTTTTGGTGCATGGGGTTACTTATCCCAAAGAAGGGCATGAAGGGTAACAATAATGAATGTTTCCCAGTGCTTTAATGATGCTAACTGCTAAGTCTTGTTGTCAGTCCAGTAACACAGCATGAAGTCCAAAGATAAGTTTAAAATGTACACGAATTTTACTTGAATGAACTAAGAGAAACTGGATATTGCCTCCATATTTGCATGAAGAAATAAATACAAGTGGACAGATACAACTGCATTTCCACAATGGGACAATAAAATCAACTTTTGGCCACTCCTTTTTTTGGTACCACACTGGGTGGTTGTGCTGTAGTGCCTGCTGCTTTAAAAATTTGAAATCTCTTTTGCACTGTAATCTCCTTCTCCCAGTCATTCTTTCTCAAACTAATTCCTTTTATGATCTTACTTTTCATCCTGTATTTCAGGCCAAAGATTCTTAGAGCAAAGCTAGTAGATTTCTTTGTATGAGGATAAAAATCTTCCAGCCATTTTCTCCCAGGTTTTAAAAAGAAATTTGATCCTGAGTTACCTGACCAAAGATAGAAATTCCAGACTTGGCTTGTTTAGAAAAACTTACTGGACTTAAGAAGTTCTCTTCAAGACCTAAATAAGGGCTGCTTTGTTAGAGCTCATAGGTAAGGGAGCCCTACAACTTTTGACCTTCACAGAAGAGATGCTTCCACTGTTAAGCAGACTTCTTTGGAAATGTGCTGGGGGTGGGGGTGTGTGTGGAAAATTTAAAAATCTATATCCTGTATACATATTTTTATTATAGAAATCAAAAACACTTCCCTTGTATAGATTCATAATTTAGGGATTCAAACTTTCTGGAGGCTTTCTAGGGTATGCTTACCCAGGAAGATAATCTTATAAATATGCTGAGGCAGTTGAACAGAGTGTGCTAGTTATAAAACAGTCGTCAGACATCTCTCACCCATGAGTGTGTAGGATGAGATGGTAATTTACATGGCTGGAAATAAAGATGTAAAAATTTACCTTTTCTGGAACAGCAAGAGTTGGTTCTTCTGCAGTCTTCTGGAAGGTTAACTTACTGCTAAGACTCTGGAGAACTTCAGTCTCATTTTTATTTGTCCTCTAGTTAGTAAAGTAATGAAGTGAGAGCTGAATGGTGTTGCTGAACAGGAAGCACAAAGGTGTGTCTTGTGTCACAACCCTCAAGTTTCTCATAACCAATGTGGTTTTATAAGTTATTATTATAATTTATGCAATGCAAATATAATTTATAATTAGTAATTATAAAATACTAAGGATGAAGTATCATTGCCTTTATCATATGATAGATTTATTTTAATTGCATTCATACTGGAAGGCTTTTCTCTTGTGCTTCCCATAGAGAAGGTCATGGTACACCTGGCAAAGTAAATTCCTGTGAACTGGTGCAGTCCACAGTAAATGTTTCCTACTATTTTGTAGTTATATCAGAGGTTTTTTTATGATCCCTCAAGTTAGTTCTTAGAATCAAGCAAATCTCTGTTGTTAGGAAAAGTAATTTCCTAGCAATTAATTTTATTGGCTATCACAGTCTGAGCTATAAAAGATGATACTGGTTAACAAGGTCCACCAGCTCTTTAGAGGACACAACCTCATTCTTCTCTCTTCTTCCCAAGAAACTTTCTCTTTTCTTGGATGAAAATTAAGGATGTCAGTAATTTGCTTGTGCCTTCTGGATGTCCAGGCAGAAGCTGCAGCTTCTGTTGTGTGCCAGGAGATCCCAGACAGGTTGAATGTGCGATGCTGCAGCACGTTTGCAGTGAGTTGCTTAAATTTCAAGAAGGTGCCTGAGCATTGTGGCTTCCTGGGGCCCTATGCAGTGGTTGTGGTGCATGAGGAACTCATTCAGGTGAGGCTTCAAGTGCTACCATCTCTATGGCACGTGTTGTGTTGGGCTGTCTCACCAAGTTTGAGCGTATCCCGGATGTTCATCAGGGGCCCTATCTCAAGCTTGGCCTTTTCATAGCTACCTGCCCACCTTCAAATCTCCCCAGAACCCAGAGCAAATCTGTTCATTTTCCAAATCCCTTGCTGCTGGCCTGGTGTAGTTTCATAGAAGCTTCAGTTCACATGAGCTATTTGGAGCTCAGCCGGTCTGATAATTTACTTTTCCCTAATGAGCAAGGCTTGGGAACAAAGAGAAGCAGAACTGTTCCGTACACTGGCATTGGCATCATAGGCAGCAAGGGTTGCTGTGTGAGATCTCTTTTAACTGCCCCAGCATTGCTTATTTCTGAAAAAAGCCAGTGTTTTAAATGTGTGTACATGGGAGTGTCCAAGTCTGACACTGGGTGTGTTTGTGTGTGTGGTGTGAACCAGCAGTGGCCATGGACCCCTGTCCTGCCCCTCGCAGATTTTGCATTCTGTTTATCTATTTTTTTGTTTTTTTTCTCCTCCTCCAGGTAATACACTTTCTTCACCACTTTTCTTCCGGTGAAGGGCAAAAGGGTTTGATCTTTGTAAGATTTATTAAAATATTTTTGTGTTTATAAGAAGAAAGCGGTCATGTATAAAGAAATAAGTGCTTTTGTAATTTTTTTTTTGTGTGGTATGATTCAACATTTAAATGTTTTACAGATGCAGTTTTTTGCACTCTCTCTGCATACATTCATAAAAATTATATTTATTTTCTCTCTTTAAAGTTTATTTTGGGTTTTTTTTTCTTCTGATGTTATAAAATGCGATATGTGCAACATTAAAAAATTAGTGTGAAGACATTGTCTCATTTTGTTGCAATTTTCAACTGCCTTTAAAAGGATAACACAGAAAATTTATGGAAAGAATTTGAATACATCAGATGTGTTTAATGGAAATTTTGAGGATAAAAGAAGGTAAAAGAGCTGTGATCGAGAGTCTGACTTATTTACTTTCTCAAGAGTAAGTGACATTAAAATCCTTTTAAAGAGTGTGGGGCGGGCTCTGGATTGGCCCTGGGAGCTGCTGCGGTGGCATGCAGACAGCAGTGGTGTTTGCTCTCCACAGGTGGGATGCAGGGTTACTAAAGATCTGCTCTGCGGCAAAGTCTGGTGGAGGCTGCGGCTGGGAGCTACCAGGAGCACCTGGGGGAGCTGGAGCTACCCCAGGCAGTGGATGTGGGATGTGTGGCAGGCTGCACAAAGCAAAGTCTGCTCCTTCAGAACCCCCTTTCTCTTCACTTGCTCCCTCAGCCCTGCCTGTCCTTGCATCAGAACAGGGCCTCCTGCTCCAAGTTTGGGAAGCACGTGATGGAATGCTACATCCTGCTGTGCAATTTCAGACATCCATGCTCCTTGGTTTCCTCACACACCCACATCCTGCAGTGCTTATGAGAGACAATCACAGCTGTGGTTTTGAGCATCACACATGAAGGCGATGTTTACTGTTAAATATTTCTAGCTTAGCTACAATTACTCATCATCTGAAGGGTAGGATTTTCCAACTGGGTGACACATCCTTGAAAACCCTTGAAACCTTGCATGTCATCTGTGGGGCTGTTCACCTCAATACATTACCTGAAGGGTCTTGATAAGTTTTGCCTCTGAGAACATGTTGTCAGGATGAAGGTTGAGAAGAATACCACCATTTTCACTTACAGCTCAAGTTATGGTCATGAATGTACATTTTTCCCCTACTAGTTTGCTTAAAATAAATTCAGAACTGATATTATTCCATTTATACACAGTAATTTATTTTTTTTAATGTGTATGTTCAAGGCTCTGTCTTGTGCAACAAAGCAGGAGCAACTTACCAGTCCACACATTAACAAAGGTGATGACTTGCAGCAGACTGAAGGTTTCCAGCACAGCACTTCCCCTTCAGAGGATCTTGCTGATCACTGAGGAACCATCTTTCTGATGGGAATGTGTCCATTCTGTCAGACTTGTGATGGACACCAGCTGCTGGCAGCCAGTGTGCCTGGTACCCTGCCAGCCTGGCAGCTGCCAGTGGTGGGCAAACTGCCCGGCTTCCCACCTGGCAGACAAGTGAACTGCCAGCTCCTCACCTGGCAACTTTGAAGAAAAATGCCAACAAATCTTTTCCAGGAAAAGAGATACACATTTCTGAATTTCCAATATTTAAAATTCCAAATCAGACTAGTCTAAGCAACCCAAACATCTCCTGGTCAGTTTTGGAATATAAAAAAAAAAAAAAAAGTCAATGGATTCAAATTTGATTTGATCCCAGCTTCAAGGTTCAATTTCCCCCTCCCAGCTCCTGCACTTGTCATGAGGACTAGTTTTCTTCAAAAACCTTTTATTTCAGGGTTATTTGAAACCAAATCCCTCAATTTTAAATTCCATGCTTTTTGAGATGTCATTAGATGTCATTTACCTTCTTAAACTCTGTGTGTGCACATCCATCCACATGTCCACACCCACTTCTACACTACCCACAGTCTGATCCATCCTTCCAGTTTGACACAAACAACCCACATCAGCCTCTTAAAACACCTTTCCTGGTCTCCCATTTTTGCGCTGGGGTGATCCTGTGGGTGGTGCCGCCCACCCCACCATCATCCTGCCACATTTCCCTGTGGGGCCCGTGACTCCTCCGGGGAATCCTTACTCTTCTGTAAGCAGTGATGGCCTGGCTCTCAGAAGAATTGCCCTTGCAAAAACCTTTCCCAATGTCCTTTGATCCTGGTGCCTGCTTGGCAGCTCCTTTCAAGTTCTACAACTTTTCTGGTCTGAAAAGTTCTTAGTTTTTGGAAACCAGAAATCACAGAAAATTAGAAAAGGCTTGTCTTTCTACAGAGCTTTCCATGGATATTGCATAATTGAAAAACACCAAAAACTCCAAAAACCCAAAGCAATCCACAAGAAAAATAAATAAAACCTTACCAACATCCCATACCACCCACAAAATCATACTTCTCAGAGGAAATGCTTTCCACTTGGTGCCATGGGTTACTTGCATGGGATGTCTCATGCTGAGCTTCTCAGGCCAGAGAACACCCTGTTAACATCTTTGTAGTGAGCCATGGCTGCAGCCACTGCCATGCCGAGTCTCACTGGTGTCCAATGGGCAAACCCAAGGCTTCAAATCTGTGATACTCTATATAAAAAAAACCCACCTTAATCCTTTCTTGTCATTCCTTTCCCTAATCTGAGCTCTAGCTGTGCTAGCAAGCAGTGCACCTAGCAATAGGTGCACGTTAAAATTCAGCAGGGGTACTGGAATAACTGTGTCAGAGATTTTAAGCAAGTCTTGTTTCCACACCTCCCTGAAGATGTGCTTGTGTTTTATCCAAAAGAGGAAAACTGCAGGATCTCTGATTTCAAAAAACGGGGTTATAAAAACTGTCTGCAGAAGGGTGAAGCCTCTGAGCAAGAGCACCCCATGTCTTTTTCCTTAGTAGTGTCATGTAGCAAAGAAATGAAAAATCCTTCCTGATGCTGATCCTTTCTTAGCATAAACCATTATCAAGCACAGTCAGTAATTTCACTGTCTCACCTTCTTGAGATCTATGCCACTGTCAAGAGGTCAGACTGAGAAACCTGGAGGACTGGCCAATTAGTAGGTAATTGTGTTTTCCTGGGTCTTGGCTAGAAAATTAAATTTGCTTTTAAGCCCAGGTGGGCACAGGTGTCTGTGGTAGTGTGTGTGTGGTTCCCAGTTATGAAAGGTAAGAGACTGCTGCTTCTTCCAGCAGCTCCTGCTCATCCTGGGCACCACAGCTAGTGGGGGAGCTGCTCTGGGAGCTCTTAGATTGACCCATGTGAGTGTGTCTGAACTTCCTATTGCTTGGTTGTGTTCCCCAGAGAAGTTGTGGGTGCTCTGTCCCTGGAAGTGGTCTGGACTGGGCTGGATAAGACTTTCAGCAACCTGGTCTACTGGAAGTTGTCACTGCCTGTGGCAAGGGGTTGGAATTAGGTGATCTTAAGGACCCTTACAACCTTAACCATCTTGTGGGGTGGGGGTCTGTGGGTCAGGCCCTGGGAAGAGGACTCCAGGGAGTACTCTGTGAAAGTGCCCAGAAGCAGTGCTCTGGATACTAGAGGAGGTAGTTCAGAACCTTGAGTCTTGCTTAGCTGACTGTCTCTTAGGAAAGCTTTGAGTTTTTTTTTTTACCTGTACCTGCTCTCATTTGGAGGTTTTTCCAGGGATTCCTAGTCAGAGCAGACAATGAGATATGCAATGGGAAACATCAAGGGATTATATCTGACTCCCTGGGATACTGAAGCTTGACTAAGCTCTGTTGTTTTGCCAGGAAAGGGGAATTAATCTGTTTTCTGCTACGCTGTGTTCAGTTTTGCTGACCTATACTTTGCCCGTTTAGCTGTTGCCTGGAAGGGACAGTGTTCCTGATGATCTTCTGGCTAGAGGAGCCTTGTGGCATGTCTGCTACAGAGTTGGCTGACATGAGCAGTGTTATAGTGCCAGTGGCACCAAGTGAGGTAGTGTCATTTTAAAAACATAATCAGAATGGAAAGCAAACTTCTAGCTTTGCTCAGGCTATGACTACAAACAGCTAAAATGTGACATGCCCTGGGGCCTCCAGCCTGTGTCATCACAAGGTTCAGCAGGGAAGAGTTTGTGGCTCCTCAGGGGCAGTGGTTTCAAAGTGGTAACAGGGATGTTCTGGGCTGTAGCCAGACCTGAGTCCCTCTTGGCTGGGCGAGGAGTGCAGCAGAGCCTGATGTATCTGTGGTGGCTCAGAAACCAGAAGAATGCTTGTGGTAGTAGTGGGTTGGCTGGGTTTTACACTAATTTCTACCACCTCTGGGCTATGTTGTCTTCACATCACCTCGATATGTGGTCTAGGGCTCTTGGCTGCAGGAGAGCTCTGGTAGACAGAGTGGAGGCTTGGGGCGGCTGTAAGAAAACTTTTCTTTCTTCCACCAAATGTATAACATTTGGTATTGATATGTGTGTTTAATCAAAGGCTTCAGTCTGTACTGCAGGTAGCTTTTGGAGGAAAAGACACTTCACTAGTTAGCCAAAGGTGTCCTGGTTAAAGTTCAGCTGGTAAATATAACCCTCTTACTAATTCTATTTATGAAGATGAGTGATTTCCCATAATGTCCCATCCCTCATACAGACTGTGCTGCTTGTGGGTTTTCTTTCTGCCTGTTCCCTCCAGACAAGTGGCACAGCTGTTCATGCTGTTATGTGACTATTTGAACTGGCACCCAGTTCAAATTTCTCTGCCTGAGTGCTGTGAGAGGTGGTAAATGTGTCTCCTTTTCAGGCTGTGCTGCTGCACAGAGCTTGGCTGGGACCTGTTCAGCACTTGTAGGGAGCTTGGATAGGTCTTGCCATGGCGAGATGAAGGGAGAGTTTTGTCATTAATTTGGTCTTTTCACCTCTCTTCTCCACATAATGGTCACCTTCTTTCAGCAATGCCCTAATCCCATCTTAGATGAGCCAGTAAAACTATATGTGTGCTTAAGGTGAGACCTGTTCATAGAGGAAACATCAGGGGAATGAGTGTGGTTGTTGAAGCTTTTTGTCCAATGTCCTGAATCCCAGCTTGGGACCTGAACAGGGCATATGAAAGATGCTTCACAAGAGCTTGGAAGAGGAGGCAGGTTTGGGGACCCAGGGGGAAAACCTGACTGCTGCTGCCCCAGTGTCTCTCCTGCCTTCCAGGGCTCTGCCCACATTTGCTTCCTGGTGTGGCAAGACCCTTCCTCTGAGCCCCTCCAAATCCCTCTGGAAATGAATATTGCAGAGAAAAAACAAACCTGGCTGCAGAGAGAGGAAAACGCTTTCCAAGTAGGGAAAGGCAAATGCCTGTGCAGAAGAACGAATCATGGGAGTAATGTGTAAGACTACGTTATTTTTGTTAATTTGTGTAAGATGACTTGGTTCAGCTGCCAAAGTTGAGGCATATGGGATCAATAACAAGAATTCAAAGAAAAAAGCATGTATGTTAGCAACAGGGGGTAACTCAGCAAAAATCAAGCCTTTACTTCTTTGTTAATTAAAAGCAAGCCCTTAATTCTAAGCTTCTGATGGTTCATAATCCCTCTAAGGATTTTGGTCACTCTTCTCAGCTGTGGCTTGGGTTTGTATGGTGCCAGGCCTGGGCTTGTGGTTGTGCTTAGTGTTACATGTGCATGTGTGTCCCACTGCTGCCAGTATGGTCTGTGCCAAGCTTGTGCCTGTGTATAAACTTTTGTGGGCTGACAGCTCTGCAGGAGATGAGCCCTGAATGGCAGTGGGCACGGGGACTGGTGGGATTGCATGCCTGCCTCCCTCCAGCAGCCTCATCTGTTGCTGACACCACCCAGGGGAATGGAGGGTGGTGTCCCCATCCTTTCCTAAGCACCTCGTGTCTCCTGATCCTGCATCCGTGTATTTTGGGCATTACTGAGGCATGGTGAGACCCAGCCTTCTTGTTAAAATCAGGAAGAGACTTGATTTTAATGAGACTGGCTTTTCTAAGTGAGCAGTAAACACCTTCAGTCCTGAGTGACTCCAGCAGACCCTGGAGCCTGTGCAGGCTGGGATGGGGACGTTACAGCTGTAAGTATCTACCAGGGCTTCTCTGGCACAGGCTGTGATGGTGGCCTGGAGGGAAGTGTGTGCCCCCCCACACAAACCCTGGCAGGGAGGCATGTCTGCCGTTCACCTCTTCTCCCCCAGGTTGATCTGTACAGGAGCAGCAAGGTACTCAGTAATCCTGCTTCCACTCCTCTGGGAAGGCAAGTCCCTCTCAGACCCAGGGTTTGGTGTCAGTCCCTGTCTGCAAGTGGCATTAAGCTGAGGTCACACTGGAGTGATCAGCACCAGTGACAACCAGGATTGCTTATGACTTCGGCAGTGGAGGTGTTATTGTAAGCCCCATTACTCTTATGTTATTATTATGTTATCACATAATTTTATATCATTGCCATTATCTAACTATATATTTATATGCACATGGTGATCGCCTGAAGTGACCAGTTGCTTCCCAAGTGTGGTCATGCTCCATTGCATGTGAGACTAAAATACCTGTCTGTCTGAGGCCTGGGGAAGTCCAGGGGTGATACAGAGCTGTGTAGGACATTGCTTTGCTGGGGGAGGATGGAGGCATTTTCTGGGGGAGGATGAACTTATTTTGTTCTTTGCAAGTCATGTGTCACCATCATCCTTGTCCCCCCCAGCCCTGGCTCATTCTTTGAAATGACAGTGATTTTGGCTGAAGATGTGCCCTCTGCCTCTTGTTACGGGATTTTGCACATCCAAAGCTTCCTGTAAAGCTGGCACTGATGTGGGCCTGCTGGGATTGCTGCTGGGCTGCAGCATTCCCGTGGCTTGGCAGGACAGAGGAAGAAGAGACTGCTTTATACTCTCTGGACTGCATCAAGTAAAGTATAATAGCTTCCTCCCCAAGATTTGTTTTAAAAAATGGATGCTAATGTACTAAAAGCAAAGATGCCATTTATTTTTAAATAGGGTTTAGCTAAAAACCATTTGCACTGTTTCGTGCTGTATCATTTGTGTTTCACTTACATCTTTGGGAAAGCAGTGGGGGAAAGATGTTCATCCAAGGTGGGAAAGAGAGAAGAAAAAGAAAAAACAAATATTGACTCGGACATAGGATTCTGCCATTTACTGTTCTGGTACCCACAGTAAATCCATGGGCTCCATTCAGTGCATCTCTGGGCTAAGCTGGTAATATTTGAGAGTCAAAAGCCCTGGGGTAAAACACAGCTCACCTTGCATCCCTGAGGAGCACAGGGCAGGTGATGTGTGGGAGAGGAGCAGCAGCAGCGCAGGAGCAGCGACTGCTCACCAGTGACTTTGTGCAGAGGAGAAAGTGAGTGTGGGAAGGGAGGAGAGCAAGAGGGAAGCAGTGATGAGTGTCAGAGAGATTTCTCTTGCACTTGTAAAGTTTTCCTTGTCCATCATAGCCACCATCAGAATGCAGGTTGTGCTACATCATCCCTGTTCTCGGGAAGTAACGGAGCTGCCAGAAAAGCTGCAGAGAGGCATCAATTGCTGCCTGTGCTCCTTGCTCTGAATATCCCGCCTGTGTCATGGCATGGAAACAACTTGTGAGTGAGGGATTACATGGGCAAACAGGCAAAACAGGGGCCAGGAAACAAAAAACAGGTTACAGTAATTGCCTGACTCAAAGGCAAAAAAGCAATGTGGGATTCTTGCCAGCTGATTTCACAAAGTGATT
Organism: Phylloscopus collybita; assembly: GCA_027886175.1. Classification (NCBI taxonomy): domain Eukaryota; kingdom Metazoa; phylum Chordata; class Aves; order Passeriformes; family Phylloscopidae; genus Phylloscopus; species Phylloscopus collybita. The sequence continues at coordinate 90,941,640 of JAJNNQ010000075.1, forward strand.
GAGCTGTTTTTCCTTTAATGTTGCCCAGTCTCTGCTGGGAAATAGATGATGTGGGCACACATGCCCACAGCATCATTTATGCTCCTGAAGGAATCAGAAGTGATTCTGGATGTTGGAGGTGGGTATTGAGGATCTGGAAGTTGTGTTTCTCAAAGAGGTAGCTCAGGGACTGGCACATGGATGGACACCACAGCATGAATTACCCCATGGAGACCTGTGTGTGTTGCTGTGTTGGCTCCACAGGGCACAAGACAGGTACAGCTGCCCACAGAGAGGTGGTATGTGGGGAGCCTGCTGCCCTGCTGTCCTGGGATGTCATATGAGGTCATGCCTTTTGCCTAGTGGGCCCCGCACCGGGGTGGGACAGAGCCCTGAGCTGACATCTTAGACACCAGTGCCTAATCTCCTTCTCCAACATCTTTGGGGGAATTTTTCAAGCCTGTATTGGGGTTTCAGGTGGGCACATCTTCCTTGACTTGACCCTGCAGATGGGGCTCTGCTGCATTATCCTTGTAGGCACCTGACTTGAACAACCTTGAGCAATAAAGGGAGGCTGTGTTTATGTCCTTGTCCCTCCCTGTTCTCCTCCCCCACTTCCCCCAAAGATCTTCCTTGTGTGGCCTCAAGGATGGGTGAAGCTGAGACACTGGGCAGAGCCACATTCCAGCTCCAGAAAGTCAGATACCCTTTTTCTCAGAGGTGTGGATCCACCATGGTCATGCACTCTGCCACAGCTGGGCCAAGTCTGGAGGCTCTCAACAGTGAGAACAAGGAGCGTGGAGGGGTTGCAGAGGAAATGGAATCATGCCTGTGTGTGAGCTTGCTGACTGGATGATGGGGCACCTCATGGCTTCTGGCTGAGCAAGTGCCATCTCTCCAAATCTGGGAAGAGAGGGGCAGGAGGGGATGGGACTGTGCAAACCGCCAGGCGGTGTCTATCTCTCTTCTCTGACCTTTGGCAAGGGTGGGAATAGAAAGGGAATAAACTAGTGAGGTTTGGCCCTACACAGATGCGTACACAGCAGTTTCCCTTTTGCAGCAGTGGGAGGGTTAAACACTGATTTGCAGCACAGCTGAGTGCAAGCTCTGCTCCCCTGCCTGGCTGTGCTGCAGTGGCTGATTCTCTGGAAATAAGAGAGAATTCAGCCAGAGGAAGTAGGTTATGTTCTCCAAATGCCATAACATCTGACACATCCAAACATGGCTTGTGTTGCTGGGGTGATGCAACTTCCCATTAACTGGAATAAGGGTTTTACCAGGATTGCTGTGTACTTCAGCTGTGATGTGTGAGGCTCTGTGGGAGCAAAACAGAGTTGCTTTTCATGGAAGTTAAAGGATGTCTCCGAAATGCTTCAGACACTTCTCTGTATGGAAAGTTTCACTATTACTTGCAAGAACAGAGCCTTTACAAGTCTGGAAAGAACCTGGTTTTCTTCTGTGTACTGAAGGGCTTTCTAGGGACTTTTCTTTGCTGCTCTTCCCCTTTCTGCAGGTGTGAGCCAAGGCAAGGGGTAGGGTTAAGGGAAATCACTGATGTTCTTGCCCCTCTGCCAGGCAGCTGCCCTCCCCACAGGACAAAGCAGAGCACTAATCCAGAGGTTTTAGCTGAGAACCATTTTGGAGCCAAAGTTGCATGAGTGCTCTGGAACTGCAGAAGCAGCCACTGTGGCAAAGGGCCAGGGAGTGACCTTCCCAGCAGGTGGTAAATACAGCTGATGATGACAGCCAGTACTTTGCCTTTTAGAAAATTAGTATCTTTTAACTCTGAGTGGGCACCAGAAAAGAGAGTGAGACTTCTGCTAAAGTCTTCATTTTCTCCTTGGCATGGGCTCTGAAGGGTCTGGAAATGCCAAGGATTCCCTTCTGCTGCCTGTGAAGTTTCCCTGGGACTGCTGGTGGGTTGGATAGAAAACTGGTGAGGCTGAAGATGGGCTGCTGCTAGCAAATACCAGGGGGGTCGTGCTGCAGCAGGTTGGATTAAATGGTAGGAAAAAGAGAGAGGGTGAAATTGCAGCCTCTGAGTGAAATGGTGTTCTCTGAACAGAATCACTGACAGAGCAAGGGGTATAGCAGCAAACTAACTGGGTCTGGGTGAGACATCAAAGGTCAGAGAGTCTGTTTTGAAGGAGCAGCTTTAGCAGAGAGGAGGAAAGCAGCCTTAACAGGGAAGGAGAAACACACATGGACTGTATGAAAGAACTCCCTGTTTTCACTTTGCTATATTTTTCCCCTGGTCTTTAGAAACCCAGTGCAGTGAAGGAAGGAACCTGGGCAGCGTTAGCACAGAAGGGAGAAGGAAGTCGGTTTAGCTAGCCAAGTTTGTGCAGCTTTAAGGTACAAAGCACAGGTCTGCCAAAATGACCTCTGACTCTTTCAGGCTGCTGTCAGCACTGGCAGCTCTCACATGCTTACTCCCTGCCATGGGACTGGGACTGTAGCTTGGGGGATGCTGGCCCTGCCCAGGCCAGTCCTGGCTGCAGAAGGCTGCTAGGGCAGGTCCTGGCTCCTGCACCAGGCACCTGTTGGCAGAGCAGGCTGCAGAGGAGAGATGAGATGTGGAGTTCCTTGAGTTGTGGGCTGCTCTGGAATAAGTGTCAGGGGGTGGATGTTGGGGAGAGGAGGGGATGGAAAAGGGGGATTATGTGCACGATGCTAAACACATCTGGTGTCAAAGGGGAACTGTAACTGGAGCTTTGGCTGTTTGTCAGATCTCATCCTTCCTCTGGTAAGAGATGCTCATGGTCTCCCCTTCTGCCAGTAAGGGCCTGAAAGGTGCTTATTATGGATACGAGACTGGGGACTTTGTGTGTTTCTCTTTAGCTTCTGTGGCTGATTCAGGAGGGGCTCAAGGCTGGTGCTGGCAGGTTTGGGGCCACTCAGGAAGAGTCAGGCAGCTTGCATAAGTAAATGCAGGGGATATGTGTTCTATATTGTGTGGCATGAGCATAAGCACTGTGCTGCTGTAGACAAAGGAGTCACCTCGATCCTGTCCCGTCATCTTCACCTAAAGAACGAGCTTAAAAATGGAGTGTGACCAGTGAGGTACCCCAGTATAGCCTCCTCAGCTTCCCTTGAGCAGCACTGGAAGGCCCTTAAAATAATCTCTCCAGGCCACCAAACAGGTGGCCACTGGTTGTCATTGCTTTCAGAGGCTTACGAGGGGTGCACAGTTTGAGAAACTGCACAGCTGGGTGCCTCTGTGTGGGAGATAAAGCTGGGGAAAGCAAAGCTGTGAGCAGCCTCCTTGCGCCTAGTTCTTGTGCCACAGAGGAGTTTGTCATTGTACATTTTAAAGATCCTATTCTGTGTTGCTCTTTCTACCCCTGGATAGGAGGCACCACTGTGTTGACAAAGGCAGGATACATGAGTGACCCTTCTGTCCCCCAAGAGGAGCTGTCATGGGATGTGGGGAAAAGCACAGTGCATGGTCAGTGGGTGACCAATGTTGTCCGTGGCCTCTAAGGGAATATTGAAAAGAGGATGAAGCAAATCCAATGGGTTATTCCAGTTATTTTCTCTTCTCTAGCCTTCCACCCCATCAGTTAGGTGAGAAGGGCATTTCTGTAGGTATGTCAGGACAGAGGGATGAGCCAGTGCAGGCAGGGACAATTCTGTCATGCAGATCAGTACAGTTATAGAAAAAGATGGCTTTTACAGAAAATAAAGCAAATGAGAGGTTGATGAAAGAAACAGAGGCCTAAGAGCTGAAGAAGTGAGTGTGTGTGGGAACACCCTGAAAAGCAGCTCCAAATTATCTTTGGGACAAAACAGCTCCATCAGAGGGGAAAAGACAGAGATAGTGGGTGGGTATGGAAGGCCAAGGACAGATATCTGGTAACTGAGGAAGGTTTTCAGAAAGCACAGTGCAGAGCACTCTGCTGACACCAAATGTGTGTGACCCCTGCTGTTGTAAGCACAGCTTGAGAAAGCATCTGGTAAAGAAACCAGGGGCCAGTGGAGGAAAGATGTTCTTGAGGAGGCATTTCCTGATTTGGGATGGACTGGAGATGCAGCTGGCTGAGGGCTTTTCCAGCAGATGTACCTGGATGTACAACTTTCACTGTTGGGAAAGCAAGAAGTGATATGAGGCAGGTGTGATAAAAAGGGCATAAAGAGCATTTGGAAATGGGAACAATCCCTCCAGCTTCCTGGAAAGGTAACACTTGCCTGCGTTGTGAAACTTGTGAGATTTTGGGCTCTATCTGTGATTTTACTGCATGTAGAGGATGCTGTTGGGTTTGTAAAGCTGCTGGACTGTGATGGGCAGCAAGCTGTATCCCGAGGGGCTGGTGTCCCGGGTAAAAGGAATTAATACTCCTGGGCAAAGTGAGTCCCCAGCCCCCAGAAGCTGCCCTGCCCGCAGGCGAGGGGAAGCTGGGGGCACTCAGGTGGGCAGATGCCCATCGGGTTGCCAAGTGCAGTTTCTTGCTGCCATCTAGTGACTTTCGTGGGTACCTAAAAATGTAAAAAAAGGGCTGGGTTGTAGCGCCTGGCTGCGAGCGGAGCCGCTGAACTGGCAAAGACGCAGGGCTGGGAAGCAATCCTGAGCCACCGCGGTGTCTGGATTCTGCATCTCCTACAAACCAACTGTGAGAAACCCCGGCACGCCAAGACGGGTTTGGGTGGGTTATTAGTCATTAAACGTATTTGTTATTGAGTAAGGGAATAAGGTTTTTTTTCCCAGATTTGAGACAAAATTGAAGTGGGGTCTTGCCCCCCATGGCGTTGTGGCTCCTCATCGGAGCAGGCTGGCTTTGCTCGGCTGTGCTCACTCCTTGTAACAGTGCCCAGGTGATGCCCCTGACAGGGCAAGGAGTCCCCCAGATAAGCTTTGCTGATGAATCTGGAGTGATCTCAATGAAAAGGGGGAAAAATTATTTATTTTGACTTATTTTTGTACTTTTGAGTGCTTCAGGCTCCCCTAATAATGATGGACTACGATTCATATTTTTTTTCCCATGGAGAAGTGTAAAGCAGATCTAGAAAAGCAGACAAACAGGGCATTAAGGGATTGTTGAAGTGCTTTATTGGGATCACACAAATCTTGACCCTCCCAGCTCTACAAAATTAATAGGATTGCAATTAATCTTAACTTTATAACTGGACTTTCTTGAGTTTACAGGTGAAAATCTGTGCATTTTCTACAGAAATTAAAGAAGCTTCTATAAATTTTGATTAGGCCAAAATTTCACTATATAACGTGTGAGTCCTTTTACTGCTTCAAAATAAAAGCATGAAGAAGATAATATTTTTACCTTGGAAACATTTTTAGAAAGCTTCCTGGAGCTTCTTTGTGTGCTGCTGCTGTGGCCTGTTCATCCCAGTATAACACGTTATGGTTACTCAAACCTTTCTCCTTTGTCTCTAAATGCTTGTGACAAGAACTACCTTTGCATCCTGTTATCACCTGGCAGGCTTCTTCCCTCCACCTCCAAACAGCATCTTGCGAGATCTGTGATGGGAACAGCATATTACACAACGACTTTTCCTTGTAGCCTCTTTTTCTGCACCTTCCTCCCAGCCTGAAGCTTTGCAGGGAGACCCACTAAGAGGCCTTCAGCTGCTGAAAACAGGATGCCTAGAAATACTGCAGGTGTCTCATTACCATTCCTTCAGTCCTTTTTGTTCCCTGGCATCTCAGGGAGTGGTGGTGCCAACAGTGATAAATCATTGCTGCTGCTGGTGTCTTTGGGGGCAGCCGTAGTAATTACTTGGAGCGACCCTTGCTTTCAGCCATCAGAAAAAACCTTGCCATCATCCCAGAAGAGCTTAAATCCTTGATAAGATGCAAACTGCTGGCACCAAGGGCAGTGCATGTAGCCAAACAGGAATATAACACTTGAGCTACTGCTCTCCAACCGGTGTATTTTTAAAACAAGGTTAATGATCCCTTGTTAAAAAGGGAACAAATGTGTAACGGCCTTAAAAATGTGGAGACTGTTTATGCATCTATAATGTTTTAAAGACTGTTACAAGGGAATTAGAGATGACAGTCCCCTTCATTGGAGTTGGGAGGTTTGTTTGGACACAGGAAGGTGATATGTGTGTGACCCCAGAGGAGCTGACAGAGCACTCAGATGGGGATGTGAGAGGTGAATTGGGGCTGTTGGTGGGTCAGACAGCTTCATGAGGGGATGGTGGTGAAATATTTCCCTGCTCTGAAGGTGAATCTATCTTTGCCATGATAGGTTTGCTATGCTTTTTGATCACTGGGGAGGTACAAAATTGGACAGAGGTAAAGTCAAAGAACTCCTAGAGGAGTACAGGTGAGACTAAGGTGGTGAAAGGTACAGGAAAAGCAGAGCAGTGACTTTCACAAGGTGAGACACACGCCATTTCCACACCTGCCACATGCAGACAGGCCAAACTTTCCCTTCCTGGGCATGTACCATGGCAATGCACAACTAATGAGGTCCATCTGGGTTTGATGAGCCCCTGGTTTGTCCCCAGTTAGAAGCAGGAGAGATGTAAGCTTTTGGGCTTGTGGCTGAGGAGGCTGCAGCATGGGGGCAGCAGTGTTGCTGCTGGCCACAGCCAGTTCCTGATGTCCACTGCATCCCTCTTTTGCTGCTCCCAGCAGGAGGCCAGCTTAGTGAAACATCTGGCCACACCACATCTGGGCTTTAATTCTGGTGCAGGATAGAACTTTGGGTGCTACAGGACAGATGTGTCCTCTGCAGCAGTGGAGATGCCATTGGTCGCACTTGATGACCAAGAGTCACTACTCAGGAAGGATTTTGTACTTTGTCCTGTCCCACTAAGACCATCTGGAGGAATTTAGCCCACAGATACCAAACTCTGGGCATGTAGTACCCAACAGGTTTAATAATGGCGAGTTGTAAGTGGAAAAGACTCTCATGGAGCATTATCCACCACACATGGTGCATGTCCAGACTGGAAACCAGACCAAATTTGTAGCTAGGAGTGTTACTCCCAGAACAGTTTTCCTGGGCCCTCTGGTGAAATCTCTGTCATTTTAAGTTGCCAAATCAGGATGCAATGTCTTTCCCAAAGTCATGGTGTAACAAAGTCAGGAGTAATTGGGCTCAGGGCACAGCAAGAGCAGCAGTATAGAGCTCAGACTTATTAGATGTTAGTTCATAAGACTCTTACGTTGGTGATGTCAAATCCTAATGTTTGCAGTATCTTCCTTAGCTTTCAGACTGTTGTTACTTTTTGCCTTTTGCTAGTATCAGGATAGGGAAGTAGAATCTAGCAGAGGTCACACTCAAGTTCTTGCCCTCTAGCCTCTCTTTCCCCCAGTATATCTGAGGATGGAGAAATGACCAGCTGGCTTCAATGAACCAAATCAGAAGCTGACTCCAGTGAGGTAACATTTGAGGCAGAGGAAAAAAGAGAATTATTATATTATATACAAAGTACCATTCACAGCCTTTCCTCGTGCATGCTAGGAACCATGCATATGGAAAACATTCAGATCAACTTCACAGCCAGCTGCATCAGAGGACCAAAACTGGGACCTTAAAACTCCTTGTAAAACTAATGAAAAACATCTGAGAAAGTGCTTTGTTTCACTTGCAGGGCAGGCAGAAAACTGTGCATGTCTTTTGGAGTTTGGATAAACATGTGTAAGCACACGGGTAAACTATAATCCTCTGATATTGTTTGAAATTAAATAGATGGATTTAAAAAATTGGCCTGGCTTTGTCTTGAAATGATGCCAGAAGATATAAGTTGGACAAGAAACCTAAGTGAGATTGCTGAAGTTAATGTATCAAACCTAAAGCCCCCAGGCTGAGTGTTGGATGCTAAGGCAGAAAAAAATCACAGGCTTAAAGTTTCAGCCATCATCTCTTATCAGTCATTTGGGCTGGAACTCCTCAAGCAGAGAGTTTGATTTAAAAGTACGTAATTTTTTTGTTGTGCTCAGCCACAGGGGTTTAACTGAGGGCAGCCTTCCCCAGAGGAGGAGATATGAAAGAGCCTCTAGGGGTGGATATGTGGCAGAAATAAAACAGATGTGATCACCTTGGTTTTTAATGTTGCAATCTATTCATTCCCAGCTGGAGTATTCCTGGGGTAAGAAGAGCAGCTAGAGTATCACTGCATCCACATAGATTCCCTTTTCTGTTTGATTTGGTGGCAAGAGACTGTCTTTCATTTCTTCACTGGGTCATGATGCCTTGCAGATGTTTTAAAAAATCGGTGCTGCTGTCTGGACAGTAATGTCTAATGAAGACCTCTTCACTGAGGTTTTCTGCATCTGAAGACATGCTTGCTTTCATACAAATGAGAATGATTTTGGCCTCTGCTTCCAGTGCCCTTGAGGTGGAATGTAATGGTGGTTTGCCATCAGGTTTGTCCAGTAGTTCTTGTGGTAGGTAACAGGGACAAATTCCTGATGCTGTAATCCTAATCAGCCCTACTCATCTCATCAACATTATCTCAGGTCCCTGTTTTTCCCAAGGGAGCCGCACTTCTGGGCTCTCAGACAGTGTCTGAGCTGGGTAATTGAAAAGGGAGATGGCCTTGCCCAGGGAAATTTTTTGACAAGACTGGATTTTAACCTTACATGGAGTAAAAATGTTTTGGAATTTAGCGTTTGTTTAGGTAACCCACAGAGTCAGAGATCACGCATCTCCTGAAACTCCTTCAGGCCGTGTATGCCTGCAGAAGCAGCTGGGACCCTGCTGTAAACGGCCAGAGTGCCAGTCACCACGGTCCTGGCTCCTCAGCAGCTGTGGTGGCAGAGGGGCTCTGTGGTGGTGGCCTGGTACAACAGCTGGGTGAGTGGAAGTGTCAGGTCTGCATCCAGAGCAAAAATTCTTCTTTCAGCCTTGGAGCTATTCAGCTATGCCTTGTGGGACCTGGAAAATGCAGAGGTAGCCCTGAGTGTTGTGGATTTGATCTGCATCAGCGATTTGGCCCAAATTCACCAGAGGTTTGTTGCATTGGTTTATTTAGGTTTATCTGTGCCCTACTCGGAATGGTTTTATTAGAGTTTGATTTGATGTCTGCAGAATCTACCCAAGCAGGCAGTTGGGTAGATAAAGTGTCTGTATTCCAAGACTCCCTGTTTTGCTGAGTTAGTGACAGCCCTCTCAAACATATTCCCATTGAAACCTTATTCTATTTTTTCATATTATAGGTAAGTATTGTGTATATTATTATTAAATATATAAATATTCACAGTGAATTAAGTTTACTTATATTAATTTATTAGTAAAATGCTTGTTAAATGCTGCCTTCAAGTACGTCTTGGCAGACATGGGTATATTTTTTGGTTGAAAAGTATTTTGAATATAAGTTTTACTTTTAACTGATGTCAGTTGAACGAGAGTCCTGAGAAGTTCCAGTTGCTCTGTACTTGTTGCAGTGGACATTGTCACAGGTCTGGTCTCTGGCTGGAATGACATCTCCTCCCACGAAGCCAGACTTCCCTTGTTCTCTGTATTCTGACCCAGCACTGACCTGCTGTGATGCTCAATGGACATTCAGTCTCTCTGTTCAGTATAGCTGAATTTGACTGTAGTCATCTATTGAGGAGAAAAAGAGTCTCACCACAGCCTTTACTTTGATTACTTTGATGTTGATTTCTTCAGTTCAAGATGTCTACAGCAGAGACACCTATGTTTAGACACCTAATTCCCATTCCTGTTGTTTTACCTGATTTTTCCCCTTCTTAATGGGGTACTGCAGGACATCTGTTTCTTGTCTTCAGTATGTGAAACAGATTTCCTTGGATAAAACACTTAATTCTTAAACCCATCCCACTTCTCTCAGCTCTCTCTCCTCTGAATAAATAGGCATTGTTCAAACTAATTTTTCACATAAAGTAATCCCTTCGAGACCTGATTGCTTCTATGGCTCTCTAAATATTTTACTATTAGTCCTTATCTTCCTCACAGTGTGATGCCCAAAACTGGAGACCATGCTCCAGCTGAGGCCTTACTCATTATCCTGAGCAGAAGAAACTAATTGCTATGTATAGGAGCAGCAAATTTTCTTTCCATTTCCTCTGCATCTTTCTAATATTGGTCTTTTCAGATCAGTTTCTGTTTTCCAGAAAACTATCAGTGCTCTGTCCTGCATTCATTCCTCAGAACTCTGAAGCTTCGGTGTACCTGGCTTTTATGAGTGTTGAATCACTGTCCATCCCTCTGCTCTGCCCGTTCCTGGGTGTGCAGGCTAACACACACTCTAGGAAAATGCTGAGGTGTGTAAAGGTGTATATGCTGGAGGAACAGGCTGAAGTAGCTGCTGCTGCTCCCTCCCTCCCAGCCAGATCATACCAGGGCTTTCTGTCACCTCGTCCCTTACAAAATCTTCTTGGTCTGAAGTCTGGACCAGCCTGGGACCAGGTCCACCTTAGAAATATTTGTCCATCTGCATGTTATAATCAGTAGTGGAGATTCTTTAACAGGAGAGGCCAGCTACTAAGAGGGCATTTTCTAGGGTTTTTGAGATTTTTTGAGTGTGTTTTTTTTTTTTTTTTTTTTTTTTTTATTTTTTTTTTTTTTATTTTTTTTATTCTTCCCCCCTTCATTTTATTCCTAGGTAACCTAAGTCAATGTTTTCTCAGGAATTATTTATTTCCCTATCTTTTCAAAGGCTTCAAAGTTAGACTTCTGTTTGATGTGGGTTAGAGCAAGTTTTGTAGGACACTCATAGAATTTTTCATTGACTGATATAACTTATTTATCTGGAGAATATGTATTTCCTGATATTTTTAAACTGAATACTGGTAGAGTTAAAAAGTTTTGAAGGAATTCACGTTTATTTGGTTTTACTGTAACCCTGTAACCCGATGAGTTTCTTTCACTGGATGGAGTGTGAGAGAAACATCTTGGTGAGACACCTTGGTGTGTAAAAACCAGAGCAACACTTTCAGCTTCCCTGTTGATCCAAGCTCAGACTTTATAATATTGAAAATAACAGAGCATTGTCTATTTTAAAATTTGACTCTGCAAGGGATAAGTGGATGGGGATAGACCAGAGTTAGAAAGAAATTTGAGTGAAAGCAACCATGAAACAACAGAATCACTGTTCTGGGTAAAGAAAGGAGTGAAAGGAGCCGAAAAAGAGTAATGAACTTCAAAAAGCAGACATCAACAAGCCTGGGAAACAGGTAAATGTGTGTCTTCTGTGGAAGATAATCCTAAAGATAAATGAACTGTCAGTTACTGAAACTGCTGTTAACAAAAGCAGAATGGTAAACTATCCTGATGTGAAAGAAAGAGGAAACCAAGCAGGAGAGCAGCATCCAACTGCACCAGGAGCCAAGACCTGGAAATCAAAGGGACTTAGGTGATAGGTAGAAATGGGGACTCGTAACTGACAGGGACTGCAACAGAGCAGCATAAAACTGCTGGAGTGTAAGTGGGAAAAAATCACATGTGAAGCCAATTAGTAAAAAGAATCTAAAGTGCTGCCTTTCTGTAAATAGGCAGAGGAAGACACACATATTTAATGTAGTGAAAAGAAGTACAAAAAGCAGATGAGGCATCAGAGCTGGGAAATCCATCATTTCCTTCATTTTATTTCCACGACCCTGTTGGTGGCAGGCAGAGTGGTGTGGCATGGCTGCACAGCGAGGTCGGGAAAGCGCAGGCTGCACATCAGATGTAAAAATTGGAAAACTCTTATGTACAAAATGACTCCTGCCACGTTTATGATCTGTTTTATGGCTCTTATCACTAGGCATTTTCAAGGAGTGAGAGCACATTTCCTCTATCTCCTGCAGGAAGGAGCTCATTATTCCTTATTAATTAGGTCTTCAGTCACTAATCTGTTATGTACCTTTCCAGCAACTGTTTACAGAGAAGTGTTGTAGGATCTAATTGATGGAGGATAATTAGCTCCTCCCTAATTAGAGTGAAGTGTGCTTCTTTTCACTCTGTGGATGATCGCTTATGAATGAAAGGCCACAAATGGAAAGCTCAAGATGTGCAATGTGTCAGGAACTAATTTGCTTAAACTATTTCTGAAAGCTTATCCAATTAATACCCAAATAGTAGGCTTATGCATGAGTGTGTGCAACTGACTTCAGTTGTAGGCAGGCATGTGGTTGCCACAGAGTTGAGCATTAATGTCACGCTCGGTTACCATGTGCTGTGCAGGCACCAGGAGCAGCAGGTCTGCAACCATCAGTACAGAGCATCCAGCATGTGGGAATATAAAGAGAAACCTTCTGGAGGTTTTATCTGCAGCTTCATCATCTCACATCATTTTCTCAACTCCGAAAAAGAATGAGTTGCAACCTAGTGGTTGATAAATGTGGGAGTGTTCTTTTGTGGGTGTGGGTGTTTGGTGTTTTTTTTTTTTTTTTTTTTTTTTGTTTTGTTTTTTTTTAAATGGCTATAGCCTGTGAAACCTGCAGAGGTGTCTTATGTCTTATTGCCAGAGAACAGATATTCAGTGTCCTTTGGAGACCAGCACCAAAATGGCTAGCTATTTTCCAAAAAGCTTCTCTAAAAAGACTCTAGATTATTCTTCACATAACACAGCTATGGGATATTGTCATAACTGGTCTCTGTTACAACACTTCTACTTCTTCCCAAAACGTGATTGCTTTTGCCTGTGACTGCCTATGGTCTCCCGGCTGCAAAAAGAAAGCTGGAGATTGGCTGATGATCACTGTGAAGTACAAGTGCTGAGGCCTGGCATATGTGCCATGTATCAGAAAACCTGTAAGAGAAAATGTGGAATTTATATAATTAAAACATGGAAACTTTACAATTATGTAGTAATCAAATTGTACTTTACAAGTTTAAGAAGTGGATTCACAGCACAGCCTGAATGCAGACATAGGTTTATAGGGAGATATACTTCTTTCTGGATTAAAACAATATTTGGTGTTTGACATAAGCCCACTGCTTGAGAGCCCACTAAAAGTAATAGAAAGTCTCTCTTTGAGTTCTGTGTACTTTAGCTGAGATGACACAGCTAGAAATAACAAGGGAGAACAAGCAGGCCTCCTTTCCTAGTTAAGAAAGTATCTTGAAATGTGTCCCTTAAGAATGTGAAGCCCTGGAAAACAACCACAACACAAATACCATAAACTTTTTCTCCCCAAGAGGTTTAAATCACTTTAATGATTTGGGAAGTTATGTTCTGCTGCATTGCTGCCAATCTAACGTATTGAGTGAGACAGAAGCTGGGGAGTCAGAGGGGACACGGATGAGGTTAGGATTACCTGCAAATTTCTCATGTTCCCTGAGACTGGAGAATTGCTTCAGTTCCCTGGAAGCCTAATACTGTTAATCAGCGAAGAAAGATTTCACTGTTTCATTACTTGCTGCAGCTGAAACTCAAGGAAATTACTTGGGTCTCATTATCAGATAAAGTTAAGATTCCAGTATAAAAGAAAATTCTTTTTCACACTCAGGTCGAGAGTAATTTATTTTTTGTAGCTCAGATTTTAAAAATAGAGAGCTAGCAGAGGAGAATATGATGGAACCGCACAAAATCTGGATACCACAGATCTGCTTTGGTACAATAACAGTTTCCTGCCTCTCTTTTATCTTCATAACCATTCCTAGGTATGGTGGGAAGAGATTAGAGTGGCAAACTGAGCAGTGCATCTGTCCACTGTGAGGCGCTTGCTCCACTCGGTTTTGTGGAGGCTGGAGCTCTGAAAGGGGCTTTTGCCATCCTTGGGACCTGGTGCTGCCCAGTGTACCTTGGAGATTAAAATAATGCTCAGGGGCCAGCTTCCATGCAGGGAAGCAGGGTCAGACTCTGCATCTGCCCTGATCCTCTGTTTTCCCTCATGGGGAGTGACCCCACAGGCCTTCCTTGGGGCAGGCTATCTCTCTTTGGCAGCATGCTGGGACCCTGGGCCCCCTCTGTTCTTCGTGCTGCCTGCTGCCACGCTGAAAGGGATGCCTGGGAGAGCCTGCTCACTGCCACTGGCATCCAGCCTCTCCTCAGGCACCCTCCTACCTTGCCTGGGGGGAGGCTGATAACAGACGTGTGCTCCCAGCAGAGGTCATGTGCGTCTGTGAATGGCTTCTGAGTGGGATTGGTGGTGTGTCTGTGTGTTTTACTGCTGCAGAAACCAGGTCTGTGATACTGTAAATCCAAAGAAAACTCCTTGCTGTTAGACCTGTGGGCATTTTCTCCTGGGAAATCTTGCTGTAATGAAAGCTGAGCTGAAGGGCTTGGTGACGTCCTAGGCAATGGCCAGTTTCCAGAGGGGTTTAATGCCAAAGTTCAGATGTTTTTCTTTTCCTTGAAAAACACAGCGCTGACTAGCTTAGGCTAGTTACAAGATGTGAACTTACAGAAACAGGATATGCCAGCAGGGATGACAGCATGAATGTCCCCTTCTCTCTTGTGTCATTAGAAAGAGATGCAGCTGCCAGCTCAGGTGCCTTAATCCAGAGCAGGACTGAAACAAAGGCAAAGCCTAGACGAGTTCTTGTTTTCCTTCTAAATAACTTGGTAAGTACTTGGCAAAACCTATGGGAGTCTCAGTGGTGAAATGTAAAACCTTCCTGTCCCCTTGGGTTCCCAGCCACATCTGAACAAGGGTATGTGACTTTCTGAAGGGAGCTGACAGGCTAATTGGGAGGTGCCACGACCTTCACCCTGCTGCTCTTTGCCAACGTCCATCTGTCCCCCACCCTGAGCTGGGAGCCTTGCTTTACAGCCCAGAGGAAATCTGGAGTGTCAGTGTCAATTAAAAGGGGCAGAGCAGTCTTCCTTGGCATAACTCTTGAGGGCTGGTGTAGCTCCAAGCCCAAAATCACCCAGTCTTTAAGATAAAGAAAACTTTTTGGATGTGCATTATATTTGCTAGAGGACTTTTTTGCTTTCTCTTGCTCCGTGACCAAAATTGGTGTACTTTTTTACATCAGCTAAATATGACATAACGACTAAATTTAAAAGTTAAAGCTACTCCATGGAGGAGAAAAGGCTGATAGAGAACTCAGTTGTCTCTGAAGTCAGATGGTACCTCCCATGTACAGGGTTGTGTTGCCCTGAACTCATTAGCAGCCAAACACTAGAAGGCTGTCTCTTCATTCAAAACCCCCATTTCCTATCCCTTGCCCCCTAGCTGAAAAACCCCATTCTCCACCTCTCCTATTGGCTGGGCACTGTGGCACACCGATGAAAGGCCTTTCTCCCTCTCCACCTGGATCAGCTTCTCTCCGGCTCCCTCTGTCATCCTGGCTTTTTGAAGCCAAGCTCAGCCCTAGCATTTTTAACTGAGGGACCTTTGATCTGTAAGGCACCTTATTTGCCTTGTTTTAGGAGAGTAGGATGCTCAGCTTTCCATTTCAGTCATCTATCTGTGGGGAGCTAGAACTAGCACTTTGCACAAAACTGAAAGGATAGTGTCAGCTATGATAGTGATGTGGGTCAAATAACTCTTAGTTGTTATCCTAGTCATTGGTTGGTAGCCAAGGTGAACAGCTCTGCCTGTAGAAATTGTGTGTGTATGTTTGTATACATTGTTCATTTTCAGCCTTCTTTTTTTTTCCAGTGGGAAGGAGGTCTGAAATGCCAGCACACAGCTGTGACTCTCAGGGAACATAACTCTTGCAGTCGTGTACCCTCTGGCTTTTCAGGTACAACATCACTGCCCTCTCCTAAGCTGCGCTCCCTTTTCTTTCTAATAGAGCAGGACTTAAAGATACTGCAGTAAATTTCAATATCCATGACTTTTCTCCAGCAGTGTTATGAGGATGGGTATTGCATCCTATGCTGTGCTCCACAGAGCTTCCCACTCTCCTGAGCCTGAGGACTGCTCACAGCATGCAGGGGAGCGGGATGAGCAGGCAGGGAAACCAGAATGAGCCAACTCAGAGGATGCCTATGAATGCTCCAGGAGACCTGCGCCTTCGACTCATTGTTGCCCCTTAGATGTGACCTGGTGCACAAGTGAACAGCAACCCAAGGAAATGGACCACAAAAGCAGCTTTGGAGAGAGCAGGATACCCCTTTTTCTAGCACTGACATATAATCAGTTCCTCTCTGAGGCTTTCCTTTTTGTATTTCTTTTCCGTACCCGAGGTGCAGATGAAAGGCAAACAATATGGGTCAGGTGTGATGGTCTTGGGTAATGAACAGCTGGGAATAATTACCTGCTACCAGGAGGAAGGATGATGGATGGAGGCGAGGAGCAGCTGTGTGGCATCTTCAGCTGGCTGCTGTGACAGGAGGGGAATCAGAAATGCCCAGAGAAATTGCTTGGAGGGGCTGTGGGGCTGAGGCAAAACATTAGTTCTAGAAACAGGCTATGGCACCCTGCTGGGGAAACACTTGCAGGGACATTTCTTACTGTGAGACCCTTGTGCTTCCTTCTGGAAAATTTAATATTAGCCTTGGCTTCCATCGAGACATCTATTTCCCTAATGGGCTGTGGGAAGCCTCCGATCCACTCTTTTTAGCCTGGAACTCTGAGCTAAGGTGTTTCTCTGCCTTTCCATGTAACATGAAGCAGGAGCAGAGAATGTTGAGGAGAAAGGGGCAGCAGGCTGGGGTCAGCCTGAGTGTTCACATGGGAACAAATGTCCTTCTAAAGCTCTGGGGTGCTGTGCCTGAGGAGGGAGGAATGAGTAGAGCCAGAGAGGCCCTGTTTTCTGGGATAGCAGAGCCAAACACATGTCACGGGCTGTGTTATATGGCTGGGACAGTTCCTGTAGACACCAGCTTCTCCCCATGGCTATTTCCTACAGCTGGGGCTGGGAGATTGCTGTCACCAAAATGCATGAGAATCTCCTACATAGCCAGGAGGCCAGTGAAGAGCCCAGGAAACTGTTCCCCTTAAATAGTTAAACGGCTGCCTCTTGACAAGCACAATGTCACATTGAATTTGAAACAGGGAACTTTTTATATTTTCCCCCCTGATTGTGCTGGCACCTGGCAGATGCCTGTTTACCACAGGCATCCATACACACAGCAATCAAAGGAAATCAGAGGCACGGATTAGCAACAGCTGCAAGTCATTAGTGGCAGCCATGGGAAAGCACAGCTCTGCACCCCGCTTCGAAATAACCAACGTGAGTATTCCAGAGCACAGGGGTTACCGCGGGGCACGCTGCGGGCACCAGGGACAGCAAACAATTGCCTCGCTTGTCTCTGGAGATGGCTTCTTCCCTCTCCACAAGACAGCAGTGTGTTATCGATGAATCAATCACACTTTATTGGCCCAGTGAACATTAACTCTTTGGGAGGCTGACTTTTGCCAACTGGGAGTTGTCAGGGTGGGCTCTCCACCTGTACAAGATTTCTAGTTATTTATTTTCTTTGGGCTGACTGCTGGCATCTTTGGCAGCGTCTCAACACAAGTGAGGACTTGGGATCTCCTAGAGTTAATGCTCATTCTACAGGAAGTTCTATTAGAGTGAATGTAAAGCAAAAGCTGACCAAAAGCCTTATTTGTGTATCTGATTTCTTTATTCAATTCATTTTGAACCAGAATAGAGTCCAAATTTTATTTAAAAACTTAATGTTGATTGAAATTTCCATTGCAGATTTAGGCAGCTTGGGTTTCTATTTTGATCAGTCCCCGGAAAAAGCTGATTTTACTTCAAAGTGTCTCTGACTCTTGGAGGAGCAGGAAGCTGGTGCCCTATTAATAGAGAGCAGAATCCAGCATCACTGAGGCGCAGCTGATTCCCCAGCAGTCCTGACATGTTTGGCTGTATCTGCCCTCCTTTCTCTCTGGCTCAGCACGGCTTTCACCATCACAGGTGCAGTACCCAAGATGTGTGTGTGGACTTTGTGGTCCACAAGAAGGGCCTGCTTGCCTCGCCCCTGCCGGATGGGAACCCCATCCCTGCCTTGCACTTGACCATTGCCATGAGGAGGTGGAAGCATATGAAGGAGTTGACAGCAAGAAGATGTACAAATGCTGATATCCAGTACTTCAAAATACCACTTGAACTTCTGCTTTTTCTCAAGGAAGGGAATAGGAGGAAAAGGAGTGGAAGCAAGGAAAGTAGTCACAGAGGCTGGAGATATGGACAGGGGATGGAAAAAGACCTTTCTGGAAAGGCCATGGTCAGCTTTACTCTTGCAGTCCCTGGATTCCTTTCCAGCCCCCAAACCTTCAGTTACTTTCAACTTCCCACCTGCATCTCCCACCACAGACCTTATATCTTGTCTTCAGTCCCAAGCCTCACTAGTTGCCAAGGTTTGGTCAGACCCAGCTTTCTCCAAGTCCCGTCCCTTGTATGCTCTCTGCTGTTACTGGAAAAGTTGAAGTTGATTTCCCCATTGATAACATCATTTATGTGGAGGCAAAAATGGGATTTAGCCTTGTCTTCCAAGGCCTCTGAAGATGGCTCTGCAAACAGTAAGGGACATGCAAACAGAACACTAAAGGTAACAAAGGGAAGTATAATTTTAAAGGAAAAGGAAAGTGAATATTCTTAGAAGACAAAGCATTGCAAATACTTGCATCTTCTAGTGAAATGGTGAAACCAAGGAGAAAAGAGTGTGAAGGTGTGTAAGTTCCAATGCTCCCTCAGTCCTGCACCTGTTTCCATTTGAAAACTATTTTAGGATCACAAAAGTCTACAGAGAGCAAGACAAGTATTTGTAAAGGAGCTTCATTGCTACTAGCTGCAGAAAGTGAGGTGGCTTTCTGTGTGGTGCCTGAGGGAAGTAGACCAGCTTTGGGAAAAGTCCTAGGTAAGTGCTTATTTTTAAAGGATTTGCTGATTTTCTCTTAAGTTTGTGAAGTGTTGAAAGAGTGCCTTCCTCTTTCATACTTTTGCTAAAATGGTGAGTAAAGAAAGAGGCACATTTCTGAGGAACTATTTTTTTTTTTTTCTCAGTGGGGGACACTGTTTTCTGCATGGTTTTTTGTCCTATCTTCAACTGAGGAGTTAGTGTTTTACGTGCTGAGTTACAAATCATGCTGGATTTTGTTTTGGTACTTTCAAGTAATACTCAAGTAAGTAAGTTCCTCCTGTGCTTCAGCTCAATGTAGCCTCACTGGCTGGTGTTCAAAGTACTGTGCTGTGCTCACTTGTGATGCTCAGGTGTTCTGGGCTCTTCTTTACCCTTGAAATTCATTCTGCAGTTCCTTCTGTTCCAGCTAGATGCGCTAATCCAGATATTTGCTTGCTAGTGTTCTGAGAACCGTGGATGATAATTTGTACCTACACTGTGAAAGGGACTTCGTTGTCAAAGCTGGCAAACAGTCATATAAATACTATGCCTTCAGAGAAATTAACTTTTTATCTTCTTGATATTCCTTTTTTCTTTTTCTTTTCTATCTATAACTGTCAAGTTCATGTTGAAAGGACCATAGTCCATCTCTGAACTCTTAGTAGAATCAGTGCTGGGGTGCAAAGAAAATCTGAGGGAAGGTGAGCAAAATTATGAGGGTGTTAAAAAATCTGTTTGTGAAGTGAATCTAAGGAGATTCGTGCATTTCAATGAATCAGAAACAGACTGAGGGATAACTTGATCATTCCATATAAGTACCTATATTTGGAAGATATAGACACCTTTTCCAGAACTATTTTTCTGTGAAAGAGCTGCTGTCTAGTCCCTGCCAGTTCCCTGAGTTTAATCTTGGTAAGAGAGATGGTGTTGCAGGTATTTGAGCAGTGCAAATAGAGGAGCAGCTCAGCAGAGGAGAGCTTCACTTGCAGCTTAAAAAGGAAAAAAAAAAAAAAAAAACTAATTTTTTTTGTTTGGTATATTTTTTTTTAGCAATAAGACTGTGTGTGAACTCGGCAACTACTTCTTGGTACAAGGATCACTTCATTCATCCCTCTCTTTGAGGATATTCAGGAAGGAAGGGTTTCTTTCCATGGGGTAGAGTGCCATGATTCCTGCTGGGCCACAGCCTGCAGAATGGATGTCAAACTTTATTCTTGCTTGCTTTGTGGACAATGTGCAACACCCTGGCATAGGAAGGAAAAAGCGGTCTATCAGACCACTGTTGACACTTAAAACTGTCATGTGGGAAATATGAATCCTATGTTAAAGGTCTTAATTTCCAAGTGTCAGATTATTCACAAACACAAAGGGTGGAAATAAAGGATAGATATTAGGAAGAAATTCTTTACTGTGAGGGTGGCTAGTTACTGGAACAGGTTGCCCAAGAAGGTTATGAATGCCCCATCCCTGGCAATGTCCAATGTCAGGTTGGATAAGGCCTTGCACAACCTGGCCTAGTGGGAGGTGTCCCTCTTCATGACAGGAAGGTTGGGACTAGGAAGGTCCCCTTCCAACCCTTAACATTCTGTGATTCCATGTGTAAGTAACAGAGTTTGGTACTAACTTTCGTAATGGAGGGCAGCAAGTACTGCTGGCAGCTTGCCTGTGCTTGGAAAAACAGAGATCTCCTCTAGGTTACGTATGTATCATAGCTGCAGAGCCTACAGAGAGATGAGGTTGTGAAAATTGAAAGATGAAGCTTAGTCTCCCTTTCTAATGCCTTCTGTGCTAGATCAAAGTTAGTGTTTTCAGCTTTTTGAGTGTGCACGAGCAAGTAGGTGAAATACATGTATGGGGAGCCTTAGAAGGAAACTGGATCTGGATTTGTACTGAGCATTTTTTGTCAGTTCATCCTTAAAGACTAAAAGCCAAAGTTTATTATTACAATTCTGATTCTTTCTTCACCCCAGCAGCCAGGGAAAAGGACATACGATGTTTTGGTCATTTAATTTCAAAGCTGCCTGATTATAGCCTGTTAGCTGGTTTCAGCTGGTTTTCTTGTGTGAGGTCTGTTGCACACAGGTCACTGACCTTTATCTCAAAAAGTTCTTGACAGGGAGCAGTGGTCCTCACTCAACCCATCCCACTGTATTCTAGCATGGGTAGCCACAGCTGTGCTTGGTCAGTCTCCTCGCTCCAGGGACTGCAGAGGAAACTTCTGTTTCTGAGTTTAGCTGCTGTGAATAATGTCCAAGCTGGATGGCTGGAATTGCTCTAAGAGGATGCTATGAATACCTGTCTTTATGTAGCACTGGCATCTCTGTTCAGGAGGGCCTTGAATGGAGCATCTATACTGACTTAACTGCTTTTCACATCTGTTGGAGGCTGTATGTGTGTACCCTTTCAGGTCAAGAAAAATGATTTTGTAGAAATCTTGCTGTTAAAATGACTTGCTGCTCAGGATTAAAAACCAGAATGATTCCATTTTCCACTCCTGACAAGGATCTCTAATTCTCCACCAGCACAAATACTCGGAAAGACTATCTCATTCTTTCCAGGGAGCTGTAGTGTCTTTGACAAATCACAGGGTTTTTTCCTTTAAATGAAGCCCTGGGGTGCTTTGCAAGATGCTCTCGGTTCTGATTCACCATCTGAGTGTGTTTGTACGTGCAGGGGGAATGAGGCTGTGTTCCTCGTAGCCCTAGAGGCCTCATTAAATTGTGATGTGTGGTGTCACATTTCAAGCCCACAATTCTTGCCGTCCCTAGCTTAAAACTTGATGCAAATGATGAGTAACAATGGTCCAGAAGCTGTCTTGACAAAAAAAAAGGTGCAAAACAATGTATAAAATGATCTGAAATATCCACTTGTTTTATGTCCTTGGGTTTTCAGTTGCTCAACTCCAAGACCATTGTACTTGAGATGTCAGAGGTGTGATGTGCCCTTTACTCTCCTCCAAAACACACAGCATTAGAACCAAGTAAGCACTTTGGAAAATGCTCTTCATGACTAATGTGTGACTGGCTGGGATATGTTTGGTCATGTCTTTACACTCTGATTTGTGTTTCCTCAGGAAATCTATCAATGCTGTTTTGATGAAGGTCAGCATCTGTTTGTACTCATTTAACTAAAAGAAATGTATTGAGAAGGTCAGCAGCTCTCTTAGACCTGAGAGAATAATTAGCAATAAATTATTCTACTACACAATTGTATTTTTTTCCCTATTTGTTAATTATCTTCAGCCAACTTATAAAATGCGTCAGCACTAAAAGAATTATTCACAAATAACTACTTGACAAATAGTTTGAAAGGGTGCTGGCAGGTGCTATGGAGGTGGCATGTTCCCTGCCTGGAGGAAGGCCAACAGGGTCACACCGTGGTGGGGAATGGGCAGGACATATGCTATTGGGCTAACCTTGGTGTGTAGAAGAGGTTCCTTTCAGCTCCAAGGTGATATCCCCAAAAATCCCCAGGTAGGCAGCAGCAGACTAGTCTTGAGGTTTTAGAGAATGCAAGCTGCCATTTGTTTGCTCAGAAGAAAAAACTTTAGTTGGGATGTGTTAATATCAGGCTTTCAATACCATCAAACTGAAACAAATCACCCCTGGGACAGGAAGAAGTTGATGTTATTTCAGAGAGGTCATGGTGCTATGAAATGGCTTCAAATGGTGACTCAGTCAAATTGTGACCTTTTTTTTTTTTTTTTTTTTTTTTTTTGGCAGATATGTTCTCTATGTACTTCTGCTCCTTTGGTGCTGAGCCAAAAAATATGCATGAAAAAAGATGGAAGAACAATGTGCTGATGGTGTTTTGGTGGATCTCTGTCTTGTAGAAGTCTGAGTTGAGATGTTGGATTTGCACCATGAAGTGTTAAATTATCTCCTTCACATGTCAGCAATTATTCTCATGAATGAGAACTATTGGAAGAATCTGTCTACATCAAATTCAGGTCCAACTCTGTTCTTGTATGAAACACTAATATAAACCAGGAATACTAATCATTGCTGATCTGTGTACTCAGTATACTACTTTTAAATTATGAGAAGCAAGCTGTTCTTATAGTTACTTAATAGATTTAAGTGATGTAATTTCTGACTTAACAATATCTCAGAGGGGAAAAAAGTCTATAATAAAACACTACCTCATTCAGAATTTGTTACTGTGCAATGGGACTTAGGAGCAACATCTTTGTGGAGTCTGCCTGTTTTAAAGCTCAGGATTTTGTGTGTACTGGATACAGTAACTTGCTGACTTTTGCTGTCCTTGTGTGTGTCCTTTCTCTAGGAGTATCTGAAAGTGTTGACCCAAAGGCCACTTTCTGTAGTGGTAAAAGATAAGCTTGTTCCTATCTAGATTAGTCTTTAAACTTCAGGGGCATAACTCAGAGGACAAAGATGTAATGTTAATGAAACGAGCTCAAGTACTAGCAATCAAGTTAATTCCTCAGGATATGTTTGATTGAGTATTACGCTGGCTAGTAAATAACCCTCCACCTGCACTGATTTCTTTTGAAATTTGTTTGCATAGTTCATGCTTAAGTGGATTTAAGATATCTTCAGAATAATCTTGACATGAAGAGGCTGCCAGAGGACAAGAGCAGTCTTTCCTCATTGGTTTACTCATTCCACAGCTTGGAGAATCACAGCTAATTGATACTGTTTCCATTTAATTACACATAATTTTTCTGTTTTGCTACCCAGTCAGCCAGGAGAAGAAAACAATACTCTGTCTACATGCAAATCTTCCCATCAACAATTTAAAACCTTTATGCTCCCAAATTTGTTCTCTTTATTTCAAAATGAAAATGTATGTGCTTGGGCAGGTTTTTACAAGTTTTCATCGACTGAGGTTACTGTCACTGACATTCAGACCTGTAATTCAGTACAAGAAGCTTCCCCCTCCCTTTCCCTGCACACTGGGGCTCAGGGTTGGCATTTAGGCCTGGTGTCAGTGCTCCCAGCTCCCATCTTTTTGGGAAGAGGTGCCCCACAAAGAGTAGATGTTCTGGTCCACGGGTTCTTGTGCTTAGAACTGAACCCCTTTCTCTGTTGTCACGTCCCACCTTCAACTCTGTGTGGGAATGGCTGTACCTGTATTTTGGTGAATGCTCTGGTGCAGGTACCTGGAATGTTGCATTGGTTGCACTGGTTTAATGAAAGGTCCTGAGGTAAAGAGTAAATTTAGAGGGACAGGGTGGGGAAGTTAGAGGCTTCAGAGGAGAGGTTTTAGAATTGATACTCCCAGGTAGAAGCAAATGGGAGTTTGCTGTGGACTTGGATGAAGCTCTTGGGTGCAGAAGAATTTTTGCATGGATAGTGGGAACGTTGCTGGAGCCAGCCAGGAAAGATGTGTGTGTGTGCGTGTAGTCCCTCTTGGCAGTAGAGTCTGCAGAGGCCTATGCAAAGCTTTGGAAAGAAAATAGGAAATGCTGTAGGGAGGAGGAAAGAGGGAAGGCTAGAAAGTATTTTTAGTAGAAAACTGCCCATGTTTCCATGAATGATGGCAAAGCCTTTCTGGTCTAGTTTGGAAAAGTAAATATTGGCTATGGGAACAGTGCTCCAGATGCACTGAATCTGCTTTCCTAATGTTGGTGGGCTCAACCCTGTGAATCTGAGGCTTATATTTGGGTAATCTAGATGCTTCAGAGTGTAGGAAAGCTGATTTTTTGCCTTGCCATGCCTTTTACTTTAGCCAGGCACCAAGTATACTCCCTGAGCAAAATCAGGCAATGTGTGTCCCAGGCAAGCCTTACTGACTTGTACTGCAACTTTATGATGAAGACCTGAAAGCTGATCCTACAATGTGACAAAAATGTGGGGGGTTTTAAAGAAACCATTGTATAATGTCAGCTGTGCTTTTTCTTTTTCATGAGAAACTTTTTCAGCACAAGTGGAGCGTTGAGTCCAGTTGTTTGGGTGAAGGATGGGGTCTCCTGGCACTTGATTGCTGAGAGGTGGGAAGCCACCAGGTGCTGTGGGCCAGCTGCTCTCAGTGGGGCTGTACTGTGTGGGACCTCCCCAGCTCCCATGGCCAGGACGCCCTTTTGCCCTGGAGACCGTAGCATCTCTCCTATCTTTTTTTTCCCTTCCCCTTCTGTTTTAAATTCCTGCAGACCCATCTGTTTGTACCAGGGCTGGTGACTAATGCAATAACTCTTATTAGGTCAAAATAGCTGAAATCATACGGCAATTACACATGCACGCTCACATGCACACAGAAGGGTTGCTCCCCCTGCGCCCCCCTTTTCCCATCTCTGGAACAAAACATTCCCTCACTGTTCTGAGGGCTGGAGCAGCTGCCCAGCTGGCAGGAGCAGAGATGTTAATGCTGTCAGTGAAAGGATGAGTCACTTTGCAAAAGTTATTTAGGAGGGTCACCCCTCTTGTCCCCTTTCCCCTCCAGCCACCGATCCTTTTGGGTTCATCAGATGCTGGAGGTCTGCACTGGCTGCTGCCCGCAGAGAGCACAATGAAGGCTTGTCAGGGCAAGAAGGCTCCTGATGGGAGTCATAAAAATGAGTAGTCCCGTGTTTGACTGATCTGTTAGCCTCCTGAAAAAAGCTTCTGCCTGTCTTGGAAGCATGTGATACCAGCTCCAAGGCTGCACTTTTCTTTATGTCTGTGTGTGGTGTTTTTTGCCTTTTTTTTTTTTTTTCTTCTAAGTTAATTAGAAGGGAGTTCCCAGTGTGTGAGAGGAAATAAGAGGTAAAAGATGGAAGGCGAACAGAAAACTGTAATACAACTTCCTTTCGGTTCTTATTTTTTTTGGAAATAGGTCACTAAAAATCTGCCTTCTTCCTAGGAAAAACCAGTTCCTTTGAGTTTTTTGGAGGATGCAGAGCTCTTCCAAGACCTGTCTCTAGCTGAGACCCCTTTCATGACCTGAATCTTATCCTCAACCCGTAAGATTGTGGCTGATGTTTGCCGCCTCTCCAAACTTTTGTGGGACCAGAGTGCCCCAGGAGCCAAATCTAGTGTACAAGCACTACCTTCTCCCTCAGTGAGAGCTTAGCAATGTGTTCCCAAGTCAGCATCAGGTTTGTCATAAACTTGGCTTGTTCACTTTCTCAGGTGGGAAAAGCTCTGACTTTTGTGAAGGTATCATTTGAAAGAAAGCTGGATGCCAGCTGCTGTGAGGGCTGATATTGGCGTAGTCATTGTAGTTTTGCTTAGTAGAGATTTTCTGGTAAAGATAAAATAAAAGTCTGTTTATCCTGACCATTTGCTATGTTTTCAATTCTCCCTCTTAACCTGAAACTGCTGAGTGGTTGCTGTGGCTGTGCCCATGCACTCTCACTTCCATGCAGTGATGGAGACCAAGCCCTGCAGTTCCCCCTCCACAGAGCATGGCCCTTCAGGCACAGAGTTGTGCTGAAGAGGTGTGGTGTCCCCTGCATGGCCTAAACCTCCTTAGCTGAGGATGCCACCCTGCAGAGTTCTGGTTATCAATGCTAAAACCAAGCTGTTGCTGATGGGGTCATGCTGATGAGGTGGGACTGGAAGCTGTTCTGGCCTCTTCTGTGATTTTTCAATGTGTAAAGTGAGCATGTGCATGACATGCATGGATCATCTCTTGTGTCCTTGAGTCTCTGGCACCTGTGAGAGGCTGCTGAGAACTTTCTATCACTTCTTAATGTCAGTAGTTTCTCTGTCTCCTAACGTGTCAGCAAGGCTGCTAGAATTTGCATTGGTTGATAGGAGGGTTCAGTTTCCTTGATTTCTTGATCCCTTGATCCCAATTTCCTGTCATTGGTTTGGAAATTGTAGGAATATTTTTTAAATCTAGTAGAGGGAGAAAGAAGGAAAAGAAAAAAAGAAAAAAATTTTTGAGAAGATTCAGGCATCCTTGATGACAATAGTTCTGGCTGGATAGAGGAAAAAAAAATCTGAATCAAATCTTTTGTTGCTTTTAACACTTAAAATGTTTTGACACTTCTCATCATTCCTTTAGAAATGTTTCTCATCACTTCTTAAGTGATCTGCTCATGACAGACAGGCATGCAGTCCCTTTCAGGCTGTGCCACAAACGGAGAAGCGCTGGCTCACAGTACTGATGTGGCAGAGTCTTCCACTGATAGCCAGTTGCATGTTCCCTTCTGAGCACTCTATACCCTTGCTGGAACAGCTATATCTAACTATATGGTTAATCTCATGATTAGGTTATTATTATTTTTTCTTCTAGATGATCTGATGCTGCTATAACAAAAAAATAGTTATTCCTTATTTCTAAAAGCCAGAAAAGCGTGCATGTGTGCCCACGTGTATGTGTTTTCCCCCTTTTCCTCCCTCTGTTCAGCTTTCCCCTAGGGTACAAAGGTAACTGTTTAATTTGGTAGATAAATTGAAATTCTGGTGTTTGAAAATGGCCAGTAACCTAGTTAAGCAAACTTGCATATGTAAGTGGGAAAGAATGGTCTCAATAGAATTTAAATTAGTATTCTTTTAAGATAATATGTTCCCTTCCTTGCTACCTCCCTGGAAAGATACCCGTAAGTTGACCATGAAATAACAAGTGACTAAGTGTGCTGACAGAAGAAATATAAACCCAGAAATCTCATCAGTGGAAAACCAGTCTTGTGTCATTTTGTGGATCTCTAATTGGCCCCATGTAAAATACCAAATTAAGCCTGAATATTCAGATTAGAGGACTAAAATAGCCTCTATCAGAAGTTTATTCTGTTCTCTGATATTTTTGTCCTATTTTCAACCTTTACAGAGGTGACACATCCCTGCTCAGCGTTACTGGCTGCGTATTGTCAGTCTGGAGTACTGGCGCTCCATCTGTGAGCTCCGGCTAGCAGCAGGTACTGTAAATCATAGAGATTCATGACAAGGCTGTGAAGTTTTCTGAAGGACAAATCACAGTATCTGTGCAGAAAATTACTGTATCTAGTAACCAGGGATGGATCTTGGTTTGTTAAACGCTGCTGGGATGTGTTTGGTGATGCTTTAACCATCGTGAATCGAATGCACAGAAACCACGAGTGTATTCATGTATGTTCTGTAACTCCCACCTTCCTCATGTGTTCACTTTCACGCTCATGCATATGTTTGTTGCCTCCAGAAGAACTGAGCTGAAATGGAGCATTGGGCTGTTCCAAGGTTTCCTTATAGATTTGGGAGTGGAAAAGGTTGAGTCACCCAAAAGCATGTGTCCCCATGCTGCAGACTGTACTGGCTTGGATGGGAGGGACCAAGGCGTAGTGGGTCCAGTACCTAAATAGCCACAGCCTGGAACTCTCCAGCCTGTGATGACACAGGCTGCTTTGTGGTGATGTCCTTGGAGACTCAGCTTGGCTAGTTTGGAAGCAGGTGCAATTTAGATTCAGATGTGCACTTTTTGCACACTTTTTTGGATCTGTTCTTCCTGATATTGTAGGTCTTAGGGTGTCATATGGGATGCCAGTAGATGAGTGCTCCCAGATGGTGGAGACTGATGGTAGGAGCTTTTGGGATTTAGGAGGCAGCTGATGGTGACCAACAGGGTGAAAACTGTTAAGCAAAGGGACCTGCCCAAGAGGATGAGGCAGCAGTAGCCCGAAGTGAGTAGTTCTCACTGTAGGACATGGTGGAAGAGTGCTTAAAGCAGAAAATTTCTTGTGAATCAAATGCAGCAAAGCCCAGTCAATGCAAACTCTACAGTGCTGATGGTCAGAGTTTGTCTCTACGTGTTGCGTGTGGGACTGCCAGTGCTGGTTGAGGTGGGAAGAAAGGGTGTGACTGGGAAGGGGGAAGCCTTGGGGGCTCTCTGTACAGCCTCTGCTTGTGCAACCCTCTCCATCTCCTTGACTTCAGACGGTGTGCGGAGACACCCTTGGACTAATATGGATGTACTCAACAACCATCTGCAGGGAACTGTGCCTGGAGAAACTGCCCTGGCACGTCCCTCAGTAGATCCTTGGGACATCTGTGCGTGCCTAGCTTCATCCTCTGTATTTCCAGCTCTTCACATGAATTCTTGAGGGAGACGAGAGATGAAGCTATTCCTAGAAATTCCACTGCCGTTACATCTCTTTTTTTCCTTAACTGGCGGACTCGTCCTTGCTCCTTTTTGGTGCCAACGTTAACACGTCTTTTGGCTGTTAAGGGTAGTTTTTAGACTTGTTTAGAAGAATCTCCTCCCCCTTCCCTGTGTGCCACTTGCTGTGCTCTGGGGAAGGTTGCAGGCCCACGGCTGTTGAGTATTTCACTTTGTAGGCTTTTGAGTCAATACATTTCTGTCCCAGAAAGAACCTGGGCTCAGCCCAGAGCAGCACCATGGTGCAGATAAAAACAAATGCATTGCAAATGGTTTCTGTGCAGTGCTTGTGCTGTATGGGGCACTCTAAGTAATGAAGCATCATTTTGGCTTTAGAGTACTTGTTTACAGCCTGGTATGAGGACTGTTCATAAAGCCAGGAGAGAAGGGCATTCATGTGTGTTCTTATGTGTCAAATCTCCTTGCTTGGGCTGCCTTGCCATCCTATGCAAGACTTTAATACAAAATATGGCTCTGTCCTTGGTGTGCCCGCCTTTGTGCTCTTGAAAGCAGGAGAGAGATGTGCCTCCTTTAGGGCTGGCCCTGCTCCAGATTTCCTGGAGCCCCAGATGTGCCCCACAGAGCACCCTTGCCACCACTGAGCAGTGCTGTTAATGCTTCTGGCACCAAAATACAGCTGCTGGCTTCTGCTTCTTCCTTCCCCCTTGATCATAAAGGGGGAAGGAAGGGGGGGAGTTTAAAAAAAAAAAAAAAAAAAAAAAAAAAAAGTTAAAACCCAAAATGCACATGTGTGACATGTGTGGAAGGAGAAAATTTCCCAGGTCAGTTTGGGATGAACCTGCTTCCCACCCTGCTGCCTGGGGGACTGTTTTTGGTGGTGATGCCTTTGGCACCATGCCTGACAGCAGCCATTCTCTTCAGTTTGCGACTCCTAAAACACACTTTAGGCAAACTGTGTTTCTGAGCCTGGTTGACAAGAGTGTCTCACTTAGGACAGAATTTAATTGCATGCTGGAGTCAAACTGAGATTGAGTGGGACTTGAGTGAAGCTTAAACAGAGGGAATATACAGTCGAGACCTGGATCTCATTTGCAGGCTGCAACTGCCCTGTTGCAGCTGAGGCAGGTCTGATCCCTCTCTAAGGTTAGCATCTGGATACAAGGAAAAGTGGGACTGACTACCCCTGTTAGGGCAGCAGTTTGGATTTTGTTGATCCCACACCCTGAGCGCGTCAGTGATGTGCAGGCAGGAGTGACTATTTCCATCCAGCTGCACAGGTCAGTCCCTGCAACCCATCTTAGCTGAGGTGCTATCTCTGGACCCACAGATATGATGCTGGAGGGTCTCCAGAGAGAGACCAGAGCTGTGGCTTTTGAGGGGAGAGGATGTAGAGTGAGATGGGAGCCCTGCACAGGAACTGTGTTTGGGTTGCTGCGGGAATGGGCAGCATTCTGCAGAATGGGGGCAACAAAGTAATCCCTCTTCCTTGTCCTTTTCCCACAGAGATTTCATAGAGGGTTGATGCTGTTGACTTCCTTTTCCTACTGCAGAGGGAATTCCAGGCCCCTGGAGACTCTGTGTGTGTGTGTCAGAGATCAAAGGAAGCGTGTGGGAAATATGATTTCTCCTGTATGTCCCTGCCTGGGAAGCACTCCCACAAGGCCTGTTCAGCTCTTATCATCCCCCATGAGAGATAAACTGCTTTTCTCCAATCTGAGTAGCTCCAGGTAGTTTAAGATTGACCCTATGGGCAAAGGGCAGGACTCTGGCTTTGCCCATTGCATAGGTGGACTTTAGTTGGGGTGGCTCACTGCCAAGGACAGGGAGATTTGAAATGGTGTTTTCTGGTTTTGGCACCTGGTATCAGAAATGTATTGCGGTCTAAACAAGTGATTTTTTTTCAGAGGAGTAAGCCCAAGAAATCTGTCTAGCAAACTTGTAGCAAACTTCTGTGGGGTTTTATTCTTTATTTCAACAAGTTGAAGAAAAGTAAGTGTGGACCTCACACAACTCTGGTTGGAGAAAGCATGCAACTCCACCGATGAAGCAGTGTTTCCTAAAATAACAGCTTCGGGAACCTCTGCAATCTGTTTCCCTGTCTCTTACCCTTTTACAAGAACTGAGGAGTCTTTCAGCATTGTGAATCAAGGCTGTGAAACAGCAACCAGAACAAGAGTGCCTCAGTCTCTCGCACTCTATCTGGGGACCTATTGGGCTATTATTAGCAGGGGATACCAAATACATTCTGTAAATATTTGAGAAGCCCTGTGAAGACACATGCTCTTTTATGAGCCCCACAATCATTAAACCCAGGCAAAATGCAACGGAAGAGACAGAGCAATTCTCACTTATCACCCCATTTTGTTCTTTTCTGTGGAAGGAAATGCACTTGGAAGCCTCTTGGGTCAAGGCTGAAAATTCTGTCCCTAATTCTTGGCAGAGAGGGTTTATTTGCAAGTGGAGAGCGGACAGCAGGGCTCCTGAGCCCCTGGGCTGGCACATGGTGGTCTCCTGGCACAGAACTCGAGTGCCGGGGTCTGGGAAATGGTCTGAAGGACACCGGGCACCTCTAGCGAACTGCGAGGTGCCTAACTTGTTATAACTAACTTTAAGCTTCTTGTCCTCTTTCATAGCAGGCGTGACCCGCAATCTCGGTTTCCATCGCTAGAGGGAGGAAAACTACACGGAATTATCGCCCTCTCCGCTCCCTGCTCCGTCCGTCCACTCCCGGCAGAAGAGCAGATGCTCTTAGCCCCTAATAGGTGAGGAACATGTAGAATTGTAGTAGGTGGGCTGCTTTCCTTCGACAGAATTTAATGAAAAAACCCAAACCTAATTTTTAACAAAAGCAGATAACGTTTTTGTGTTCTTGAAAGAGTGCACCTTTATTTATTTATTTATTTTTTTTTAATTGAAAACATAGAAAATTAAAATTAGTTCAAGAGAAAGACGATAACAATTTCAACCTAGGAATGGGAACACGGTTGTAAAGACAACCAGTTCCCATGGAAAGTACTGGAGAACAACTTCCCTTTGCTTTCAGAACCTACTTCATGAAACCTGGTAGCTCTTTACCAGTCTGCCCTAGACTTTGTGATTATGAAAATTATCTAAGGTCAGCTTTGTCACCAGAATGGCACTGAGTAGCTGTGCCATTTTTACCTTCATCTGTGATTGAGGGAACGATCTATTTTCCCCACAAGATGTGGTTTGGTTAAATTAGACATGTCAGAATGATCTACTGTCCCTGTAAGAAGAAAACTGACGTGCATCTCTGCTCTAGACTTTTTTATGACAGCCATGGTCATAGCCCTGTGCTGTAAAGTGCTGCTGGCAAAGGTAATGCCATGTCTTGGAAGATATGCGATTGAGGGGCTGCTCTTGAGGGATGACAGTAGACTTTTTTTTTTAAAAAATAATGTTTAAAATGAAAGAAAAGAGGTAAGGCAGTTAATTGCAGCAATTAAGTTATAGTAATAAAATCAGTAAGTAAAATAATAATAAAAATAGGAAGCAAAACTGACCAATGAATGAATGCGACCAAAACCTGTCTGTTGCTCAAGCCTGAACAGATAAAAACCAGAGACACTAAAAAGTCAAGAGAAAAGTCACATGTGAAATACAAAAGCCACAAAAATACAAATTTTGTTCTTTTTTTCTTTTTAAATTTATTTATACGTTAAAGTGCAAGCTATTATATGTTATTGGTAGCAAACAAATATGTCAGGACTTTTTTCCTTTCGTAATGAAAGGAAGCAGGAATTGTGCAGGACTCTAACTCTGGAGAAAATTAAAAGATGGAACTATAATGAGATTCTTAATGTGTGACTCAGAGGTGGTCACACTTGTAACTGTCTGGGTCATTATCAGGAGGGGAAAAGGACAGGGCAGAACTATACTGAACATGCACCCCCGCCTTCCTCTCGCCTTTATCTTTTGATGCAAAAAGAAACGTGCACATCCGCATTGTGCAAAATGTGGCTTCTGGCAGTGAAAACAGCACGAAAGGGCTGAAACAGCAGCAGGTCCCTGTAGGACAGGACAGGGGGGGTACTCGGCTGTGCTCTGGGCTCAGCCTTCCTTGGGGAAAGCCTCGTCTGGCTGCAGTGTTGGATGGGGCTGGCAGTGGTGGGAAAGAGGCAAATTTCTTCTTCCAAAGCCCGTCCGAGCATTGCCGGTGCTCGGGAAGAGAGGATGGGTTCCAGGAGGGGATAAGTGCCCGAGAGGAGGGTGTGCCAAAAAGATGTGGCTGGCAGTGGAGCAGCTGGCCTCTGCTGCTAACTCAGATTGGCTTGCCCAGGAGGATCCTAATTACAGCACAACTGCTGTCTCCATAATCGCTGCGGCAGGAGCAGCGCGGGCCATAAGGCACTGAAAGGGACCTGGATGTGGCAGAGGAAGATTATTAGAGCTACTGCACTCTGTCCTGGCCATTGAGTTGCACAAAACCTACCAGATGTCAGGGAAGAAGAAATGGGTCATCCTCAGCGTAGGCTTTTGCAAATACTGTCATTGACTGCTTATATATGAACAATATGATTGCACAGTGGGTTATGCCTAACTGAGAGCATTCGTAGGGAAAGCTTTGGAAATGCAGTGAGTCTGCTTGGGCACTTGGGTCTGATTTGCAAAGCAGCAGCTACTTGTGTGGCTGCTGTCAGACGGGAATAACAAAAGATGCTCAGATAACTCCTGGTGAAGGTCTGTAGCCGTGTCGGGTGTTCCCTGTGTACCAGGAATGCCTGCCCTCACACACCCACATCACCCAGTGACAAATGAAATCATCCTTGACAAAACCTGGGCCTGGCAATTATCAAGAGAAGCAGTGATGAGCAATAAGAAAACTATGTTTAGGATGTGAATGTTATTATTTTTTGTTTCCTGGTATGTTTCCAAGGTCAGCTTCTTCAGATATATTTTGAAATCAAAACAGTAAGCTCAGACAACAAGCATTCAGGGGGAATGCATTAAAGCAGATGTGATTTTTGTAGTATGGGCAGTGTGCTGGCAACTGGAAGTTACTGCTCATGCCTGTTGAATTTAACATCTAGGGTAGGAGTTGCTCCCACCACTTCATTTACAAGACGGAAGCATCAAAGATTTTACAATGCTCTTTTTGGAAGCGCTCCCTCAGAAAAGGACTGTGAAATGTTAAACCACATCTTTGACTTTCAGGCCAAGTGTTCCCTGAGTGGAAAATCTGGTGCTTAGTCCCTAGATAGAAATAAGGGAAGCAGGGTGCAGGTAAAGTGTTATCCTCCCTCTTGCTTCCCAGCAGAGGAGAGCCCCCTCCTGCTTCCCCCCAGGCTGTGCCCGAAGCGCACGTTTTCCCCTTGCGCCAGACTTTAATCACATGCAATCGCCTTATGGATAGCCGGGGCAGTAATGGTGATCTTAAACATTGCTGGATGCCTCACATTCACTTTATCTAAGTCTGTTCACACCATTGCAGCTTTTCTTTCTGGTGACGATGTGGCGGAGAAGGACAGAGTGAGAGAGTGAGATAGTGTGGAAGTGGGAGGCCGTGCCAAGGTGACGAGCTTGCACTGGCATCTGATGCTGCTAATCAGGAACCATGTACTTTAGAAGGTGTCTTTCGATAACGTGCTTTTATAATTTAACCCTCCTTATATTTTTGGATATATAATTTGTGCAGGGTTTACAACCTGAATCTGCTTAGGTGCCTCTGGTTTCTGACACAGCGGCAGCCTTTGAATCAGCGAGTGTCTGCTCTTGCTGCTTAATCTCTGAGGCAGCCAATTTGGGGACAGAAGGAGTCTTTACTTTATCTGCTCCAAACACACTTGTACTTTATTCCTTTGTATTGGGAAAACAGGGAAAAAAAAAAAAAGAAGAAAAAAAAAAAAGGAGAGAAGTGCTGTGTGTGTGAGCACGTGTGTGTGTGTTTATATAGTACGGGAGACAGAGACTAAACTGAGCAAGTGTGGGAGGGTGAGAACCTTTATTGTGCAACAAACTGATGGCACCAAATATGCTGCATTTGTTGTGAGTTAAAAGGTTTATACAAAGATTTTCTTAGTAGTGTCTAAGATCTTAATAGGGTAATTAATCTTTCTAAGTGTTACTGCCAGATTATGGGATCAGCTATTACCCCTGGCTACAGAGAACTCCTTTGTGTGTTGCTATGAACAGGACTAAGTGATGAGACTACTCCGTTTGCCAAACAAAGATATGGTTGCTGCTAGCTTGTTTATGTTTGAAATGTGTTTTCTGGTGCAGTAAGAGAAGGCTGCACCATTTCTTTGGGAATATTGGTGCCCTTTAAAATGAGTCTTATTAGGAGGAGAAGGGCATGAAGCAATGTAGAATTTCCAGAGCCTTATAGAAAAGTGCACATATACTTTAAGAGACATAATAGTGAGTTGTTTGGTTTGACAGTTTTTTTTTTTTCCAAGCAGGAAAATAAATAGATAGCTAATGTAATTGTAAGAAAGCAGCTGTAGGAATAGATAAAAAGTGGTCTCTACTTAAAAACTTCTGCATGGAATTCAGAAGCCAAACACTTTAGTTGAGGAATTAAAATCCAAGTTGTGTTGCAGCAGGATAGGGTAGGACATAGAGGATGTGGAAGAATTTTCTCAAGAAATAAGCTTTGCTCAATCCTATTTATTCATAAGTGAGTCAAAATTAAAGGTTGTTTTATTTACTAGATAAGGGAACTTTTTTCCAGTGACATTGCAGCTGGGAAGCAGGGACAAGAGGAGAAAAGCAGCATATTAGCCCATGGTTGTCAATGTTGAAACAACTGCATCATTCTGGAGAAATGTCTGCTCAGCCAAATTTTGACATCTCCTGTGCTGCTGAAGGAGCAACCTCTGATCAAGGTCAGTGTAAACTACCCTGTCCATATCATTTAGCCTGGTCTGGTGAAGGCTGTCACGTTCTTTAGTGACGATTAAGGAAAACTCCGACTCCAGGCTTTAACACATAATACAGCTGGCTTGAACCTAGGATTGCATCTAAGCCATCCTGTAAGGGACTGTTCATGTGTGGGCAGGTGTGCCTCATGTGCAGTAGCCATGCTGACACTGTCACGTGTTGAGGTGAAATGCTTTGGGCTGGCTGGGTCAAGTTGCTGACTGTTTTCTTGGCATTGGGTGGGAGAACATACTCACAAGGTGTGTGGGAGGAAACCTTTGCTTTGTGGTTGGTCAGTTCGGAGAAAGGCAAGGAAAAGGGTGGTCATGGAGGCTGGAGCAGGAGGGGGAGCTTCCACCTTCTGCCCTGCTGGAACACAGTGATGCTGAAGGCATGCTGCAAGCCTGGGACCTTTCCTTCATGAGAGCAAGTACCTCATACAGGGTGAGCTGGCACTGCCCACTCATCTCTGTGGCCACCGTGGGGTTGTGTGCTCTCTTCTTTGTCTGCTCCACAATGGTTTGCAGCTGAGCAATGATGAAAAGGAGAAGCTGCAGAACCTTGTTCACCCTCTTCGCAGTCTCAGCAGGAAGTTTACATTTATACAAGGCTTGGAGAATTCTGAAACTGTGCCAAACCACCAGAATAAAGTCATAATGCTACAGCTTGGCATGGTGTTGAAGAAGACTCCTGCAGGGCATACTGTGTGGAAGTGGGAAATAGGATTGAAGCAGGTGGTCAACCAGGCCTTGTAGATATTTATTCTAGATGGTGACACGCCCCTGCCTGGCTTGTCCCTAGACTGAGATGGTGAAATGTCAGCACTGCTGTTCTGGTAGGGCTTGTACAGTGCTGAGCTGCTCCTGGTGGGCTCATTTGGCTTCCTTTGTGCCAGCTCCTGCTGGCTGGCCCTTGTTAGGACTCAGGGAGGAGTGTGACTTTGGGGATGCCTTCCTGGTCCAGAGGGACTGGGGAAAGGAGCTGCTTAGCTAATGTGGTGGGGTGGGGAAATCACCAATTCCTCCCACTGGGCTGTGTTAGTGGGGCTGTTCATGGGGACAGAAAAGGAGGGTGATGCTTATCCCATATCCCAACCAGTGGTGATGGTTGAAAGCCCACCACGGCTTTCCAGCCTGCTGCAGTCATCATCCTGGCTTTAAGTGATTGGAGTATGCTTCCTAGGAATTGAATGTTTGCCTGAAAGCATCGCTGTGCTCCAGCAGTGAGCTTCTGGCTCCATCCTGGTGTCCCAGCACATGCAGACCCTCTCCCCTCAACACCTAGCCCTGGGATTTCTCACTGTGTCATGCTGCAGGAATGTGCTGTTTTTTGTAAGAAGATGTCTTCATTGGTCAAATTACATTTACGGCTTTCTGCATTTAGTATTTGGGATGTAATTTGCTTTACAAATCTCAGTTTGATTCTAGGGGTGATATGCAATGTGAGACACTAAAAACTCTGAAAGAAAGTCTTTGAAGATAATTACAGCTACCTTACCACAAAAAAGCTCTGAGGGTTATAAGGAAAAAACCCAAACAAATCCCTATTAATGCAGAGTTAAGATGACCCAGTTGTAGCAGAGACCTTTCCAAATGGAAAATTCAAATCCAGGAAGTACAGAATCAACGTACATGCCAATAAAACATTAACTCTGGCCCCCTGGAGCTGGTGCTGCTCACTGGGACTTATCTGCAACCACTCCAGCTGCAGTCACTGCATTAGCTGGAGCTGTATTGAACGGTGGGAGGATTAGCTGGAGCTTGGCAGAGCTTGGAGGATAAAAGGAAAAAAATTCAGGGTGGGTGAGAAGAGAAGCTGATGCACGTACCTGTGTGTATGCATGTGGGGGAACCTAAGAATTTCACCTCAGCACCAAGATATAGTAAGGAGACGTACCTGAAATTGGGGTTTTTATGGTAGAAAGGCGTCAGATAACACTGACTTAGAGGCTTAGTGCTGGCATGAGGTGCTGCTGTAGGCTGTGTGTCTGGGTGTGGGTTAGATGTGTGTAGCTTCCCTCTGGCACAGCATTCCTGCAGTGCAGTTAGCACTGGCAGAAGGAAGGGGTTGGATGCTGTCTCACTGTGCTCACTGTGCAAGGAGAGGTGGTCATCCTCCTCTCCTTGCACCTTCAAAGTGTCTTGTTGGGGAACTGAGGTCAGGAAACAGTTGTGCAACTGAATTTTCTTATTTTCAAAGGATTGCTTGCCCAGACCGATACACATTACTGGGCAGCCCAGGCTTTCTGTTAGCAAAGATATTTGTCAGTGAATTTCTTAGGTTTATTCAATAGTAATAGAAATGGGGTTCTTTCCATCTCTCTTTTTTTTTCTTTTCTTTTTTTTTTTTTTTTTGATAGTTGAAAATAGTGGTGACTTAAAGCAATTGAAGCAATTAACATACAGGTTTTTGCTTGATATATACATCACTAAAAAGGAAATAGGGTGTCTTATGGTCAAGTCATTGCGTTCTTTCTTATGTAACAGAAATTTTTTCACTGTATAATGGAAATTGTAGTAAAGTTTTGAAATGTCTGTGGGCTAGCAGAAGAGGAAAGGAATTCCAAATTGTGGTCTGTCTCTCCAGGTCTTCAGTATTTTCTCCTGTGGGGGCTGCAGGCTGATACGTCTCCATCCTGCCTCCCTGCATTTCAGGCAAGGTGTAGTCTGAGTCGGCAGAGATTTCAGACCTCTTTGAAGACTCAACCTTTTAACAGGAAAGATTTCCTGGCCGGTATGTGAGCCAAGCTGGCCCTCTGTCAGATGCACCTGAACCTCTTCTCTTATCCCTGGTTTCTGCCAAAACCTCCAATAGGAGGAAAACATTGCAGCAAAGTGATAACATTATTTCAAGAAGGAGCTAAAAAAAGCCCCTGGGAGAGAAGGGATTTATTAACAAGTCATGGGACTTTGGTATGCCTCAGGCAACATTTCCAAACTGTTGCTCTCCCCAATCAGTCGCTATAATTATACTACTTCCCAAACAGAAAAGGACAACATGGGAAATTCATCTAATGTAATATCATAGGTCTGAGCCTGGAAGCAGAACAAAATGGGTTATTGTACCATAATAGTAAAATAGGTGTGACTGCAGAATAGCGGGTCAAAGCAAACCTTCAGATGAGTAATTATTTCTTACTATCCTACTTGTTCTATTTCATCCTTAGGTATTTAATTACATAGTTTTCCTTTTCTCCTGTCCTAACATGCACTACCACCAGGCAATTCTTTTCTTTCAGCCTTGGAAACAGTACGTCTTGAGTGCTTTATTGGAGCTGCTCTCTTAAAAATAAAACTTTGAACAATCTGAGCAGTGGTAGGAGCAGATTTTGTAATTATGGTCTGTCTGGAGGGTATAAGATGGACGAGGGTGTCCTTGTGCTGGGTGCTGTCCCCTTTGTGTGTGGGGCAGGAACTTAAAAGCAGTAGAGCTCTCAAGAAAACTCCTATATTCTGTGCAACTGGCAGCCCTTATTTGGAGTTAATTCCATCCTTTGAAATGGGTTAGGTGCAAGTTCAAACAGGACATTGGCTCAACAATGTCCCTATCTGGGGATGAGAGACTAACTTCTTTGCTAGGATGTTCACTGGCTAAATGTAGTAAATGATGCCTTGGTGTTACTAGGCCTGGCAAAAACAGGACTCAAGTGTTTTCTTAAAAAAAAAAAACCCCAAATCCCTGCCCGCTTAGGTGCTTACAATGTTCCTGTCATTTTAGTCTTCAAACGCCTACTATTCTAACATCTCAGCTGATAGCACAGTGAAAAGTAAATCTCTCTCAAGCATTTTCCTCCCTCTGAGTAATAGCTAATCTAATAATAGTTTGACTCCTACCACCACAATGGCTCTCTCTATAAAATGTGTAGAGAGAGGAGGCTAAAGGTTTCATCTCCTCTCTAGTGATCCCAAACTCCAAGAGTACTGAACTTGGGCCCTGCACTGCTTATGTATCATCCTGAAGATGTTTTAAAGGTTTAAATGTTTCTCTGATTTGGCTATAAAAAAATCCAGCCAACCCAAGCAACCAACCCTCCCCAGCAATACAAGTTCCTTTCATTTTTTGTTATTTTTTCCCCTCTTGTGTTAATATTTCCCTTGTTAGTGTTTCTGCATGAGATCTATTTATTCATTTATTTTGTGCTTTTGCATCAGCCCTAAATGATCTTCCTATTAGCACAGGAAGCTGGCAGCAGCCAGTCTGCAGCCTTTGGATAGTCAACTAATTAAGGGAAAAGCAGGTGTGGATGGATCTATTGAGTCTATAAATAAGTGCCAAAAATTTAAGTTATTGGTCTGTGAGCGTTAACAGGTGGAGCGCAGTTTTTATACCTTCAATGGAGAGAAAAAGCAGGGTTAGAAGAAATTATTTCTTCCCCCAGGATTTAAAAGCTCTTCAGTAATAAAATATGTCTGTTCTCAAAAAAAGAAGGAAAAAAAAGTCCTTGTCTTGTACATGTTCAGTCTTGAAGACAAATAAAGGTAGTCTAGGGGTTCTTATTTTCATTGACCTGGACTGGGTGATGAAATCGATGGTCTGCAAAGAAATAATTCATATTCTCAGGATGACACTCAGAAACATAACTCACAAATGACTACAGATGTTAGTCCTATTGTTCCTTTGCAGTTCTGTTTATAAATAAAACTTTCTCTGCCTTCAGTCAAATGCAAAAGTCTAATCTGCAAAAAGCCTCTTCCCTCAGTGCTAAAGAAAAATATGATCTATTGAGCAAAGTATTATGCAAGAGATTTTGTGTCTAAGAATATATTCTCTCCTCACACTGATTTATCCTCCTCCCCAATTTCTGTACTGGCTTTCTTCCTTTGTGCTTGATTTAGTAATTTATTCAAACACTTCTAACCAGGGGGCGTTTTTCACCAGGGTGCAGTGGCAAGAGACCACAAAAGCATTTCACAACACGTACAAAATACATTAAACCACTTTCAGGGTAGTATAACGTGATGGGATAATGTTAGAATAAAAACATGTAAACCAACCACCTACTAACTCGACTGGTTTCATTAATTTTGATCTGACTGATATAAAAGTCTTCTTCATGGATATGTATTAATCTTTTATGGGCTGTGTAT
Organism: Phylloscopus collybita; assembly: GCA_027886175.1. Classification (NCBI taxonomy): domain Eukaryota; kingdom Metazoa; phylum Chordata; class Aves; order Passeriformes; family Phylloscopidae; genus Phylloscopus; species Phylloscopus collybita. Next base: position 90,982,172 of record JAJNNQ010000075.1, read on the forward strand.
AAATTTAAATGCAAGCAATAAATGAATGCTTATACTAAAGCTTGCATGTGTCAGTCTGGGAAAAGTGAGGTGAGAGAATAATGCAGCAGTCAAAACATATGCATTGTTTATATGTTAAAAAACTCTGGGAGCATCTAACCAAGCTAACAGGTGTTGATTTGGAGAAGTAAGGAAGGGGTCTTGTGCTCTGAGGCTTTTGGGAGGCACTGAGGGTTTTAGGGACTTTAATTTCTGAATGTTTGTCTGGAAATCAGAATGGGACAGTTGCCTTTCCCTTTTCTGCCTCTTAATGCTTAGATATGGGAAGGGGAAGGGTTTTTTTGAGGTTAGATGGTCACTATGGATCATCTTTAAGTGTCAGGTCTGCTTCTCAAGGCACTCAATCATGTGCACATGTGACCTCCTGCTAAGCTATAGGATGCTCTGGCTTGGAAAGGGGGATCTTCATAACTTGTTTTTTGCCCCTGGTTCCTCTTTGTATGGTTAATGAGATATTCACTAGAGCAGAGATTGGGACAGGGTAACCAGCCTTCCCAGCTAAGTGTACTAATTAGTCTCTCTTTCTCTCTCTCTTAATGAATTCATACATATTCATTGAGAAGCAGAACAGCTCCAATAGGAGAGAATCAAGGAAAAACTGAATACCCTGCAGCCTACCTGATGGTTATAACTTTCTCTTGATGGTTACAGAGCATGGCTTAATTTCTTTGAAACAGGTGGAGGGAAGAAAAATGCTTTTTAGCCTCTAGGGTGAATACTCTGACCACTAGACAATTGCAGGCAGGAGTCTGATCATCTTTTGCAGTGTGTGTATGTGTTCATCCTTACCTCTGATCTTCTTTCACTGCAAGTGCCTTCAATACAAACCTTTCTCAAACTGGATGTGAAGAAAAGGTTTGGCTTGCATTGCACTTGTTTTCTGGGCAAAATAAATCTTAATTTTAAAAGCTGATCTAGAGTAGTTAAATATTTCCCTTCTTTACACTGCCCCAGAAAAATTTCTTTGGTTTAATAAAGGTACCAGAAATCAATTACTGATGCCATTTTACTGAAATGCTTTTTAAAGCACTCAAACCCTACCCTACTTTTGTATTTAATCCTCAGGAATACTTATGTCTTGCCATGCAAAAAAACAAAACAAAAAAAGTCACTAGAACAGAAACTCATAAAAAAAGGCTTGAAGACAGGTGAGTAAGCAGAGGCAGAGAGTACTGACAAAATCCATCCTGCTGATGTAAAGCTGGCTGTGAAATGGATGCTAAAAATAAACCTCAATTCTAAAAGTCAGTTCTGACAGACCTGGGTCCTGTTTCTCTCTGTAACATAATTTGCCACAATCTGTGGGCTGATGTTGCAGTAAATTAGGTTCGTGATACTTACTGTTAATGAGTCACTGAATAAATACATCTGTATAAATTAGCCCACAATTTGCCTGTTGCAAAAATAAACAGTTTTGATTTCCTGTGTGAACAGCATGGCAAGTATTGTGCACAAGCAGTTTTACTAAACACTGAAGATGTTAAATTGTGGGAAGAGAAAGTGTTCACGAACCGGTACTTGAGTGGCATCTGGTGGGATGCAGAAGTTCAACCCTACTCTGCATCCCACTAAGTTGGAATGGGGTTGTGTAAGGCAGGGTGGGTCAGCATACAGATCTGGAGAATCAAGGTCCCGAGATCTTTAGAGCTATCATCTTCCTTTAAACTGGGTGTCCTCTGTGGCAGCTGGTATGAGAACAATAAATTATGTACCCAACAGCAGTGTCCAAGATCTTGTGTTTTGGTAGCATGGTGGCTTGAGCCTCATTGCACTAGAGCCTGTGTAAGACCAAAGTAGGAAATGTTCCACTCTCAAAGTATGTTTTACAGTTCAAGCCTGAGAAGATGTAAAAACACTTGGAAGGATGACAACAAAACCAGAAATGAGGACTTGGGTTTATATAGGCTAGATATCTGCACAGTCACAGTAAGACTTCTTGAGTGTGTTTTTAATCTCCAAGTATGGTAGTCCAAGTGTTTTACAAGTTACCAAGTCTGCAAAAACTTGGCTACCTGTTTTTTTCTGTGACAACCCCCCCGCCCCCTCCCCCCCAACCCCATGCCATGACTTCAGCTGAGGTTATGTGGAAACAGAACTTAGTTCAGTTCTCAGTCCTTGTGAGCTGAGTAGTGGGTTTAGCTCTGGAGCTGTGCTGCAATACAGAGAATAATCATATCATGTCAGTCTCCCTGAAATGGCTGTCTGTATGAAGCTCTGGGTCATTTCAAAGGGTTGCAAGGAGCTGCCTGTCTGCTGGCACTAGGCTTGTGACCATAGTGAATGTCTCCTTCAGTATCTACAAGCTGTGATGTGTCACACTGATACACATTTCTACCTTAACACTCACTCAACAGCAGCTCCCTGATGTGACAGTGTTTTTCTAATTCACAGATATCCAAGGAGATGGATGCCTGTGAAATGTTATGTCTCTTTGCCTAGCTAGTCTGATAAAATGGATATCCTCACACAAAGTCATTAAGCGAATGGCTTATGATAGCATGCAGGAATAGGAACTTCAGTGCTTATTCCACCCCTGTCCTATTGCAGACATTTCTTCTGGAGATGACTGACCATATTGTCAATGAAATAGATCTAAAGAATACCTTGCAATTTATAGAGTCCTTTTAGGGGCTTCTTTGGGTTGGAGAGGACTTCAGAAGCGCCTGGTTCTTTTAGTAGAAAAATATCCCCCTGGAGGAGGACAGGCTGTGAAAGAGATAAGAAACACTGCCCCACCTGGTTTTAACAGTTGGCCCATTATCAGAAGGCATCTTCCCCCCCTTCTTCCAGAGTTACAAGAGATAAAGAAAAAAAACATCTCCCCAAATGCTTTCAACAGATGAAATAGAATACACATTTTTGGTTCCATAACTCAAGACAGAGGTATATGGAAAGCACAGGATGAATTAATGAGCCAGTGGGAAACCTTAATCTGACCAGGAGGAAACAGAGAGCCAGGCTATTTAAGCTTAACCTTTCAACAATGAGATGCTTCTCTGAAAGTCTCTTGTTTACTGAAACAATAATTATGAAGTTGTTTATTGTATACACGTGAGTGCGTATATGCACACCTGTGCATGCACACACACATATATATACACTTGCACATGATCTATACATACCTGACTCAAGTCAATTTGATTCTGCAAAGTAGTGAGCAAGCTTGTTCTGGATGGGAAATTCGTAAACTCTTTCGTAGTGCTGAAGAGGTATTTGCAGAGGTTATCCTTTGCCCAGTAAGGTTAATGTCTCCAGCCTCCTGCTCTGGTCAAGGGGAAGGCATAAATCCTCCTACGTGCTAAAGCAGTGTCTTGGGTTATGGAAAACAAAAATGTGTATTCTATTTTCATCTCCTGAAAGCACTATTCTTCTTTACTCTGGGAGGAGGAGGGCGGTTGCCTTTTGTTAATGGACCAACTGTTGGGTATTGTTTCTTATCTCTTCCACCACTGGTTTTCCCTCCAGAGAGATATTTTTCTGCTAATGGACCATTAACACCTCCCCAAACTAACACATCCCCAAACCATACCCTCCCCAAAGCAGTACATCCACATTCCATCATCCTATTGTGAGATGTTCCACCCAGTGGGTGGAGCCAACCGTTCCTACCTGGATAAAACTGAGCCACAGGAACGAGAAGGCATTCAGCTTCACCCAGTTTCCTGGAGGAAGACTGGACCCTTCTCATCACTACCTGGACCCTGGTTCTACAGGATCATCTCTACTCCACCAGAACCACCTCTGCCACTCCAGGAGGACTCACTTTTGGACTGCTTCCAACACCCTGATCAACAGGGTGTCAAGTTGCAGCTCTGACTCTGTCAGCGTTTTCCTAAATTGTTGTTTGCTGGTTTGGTTGGGTGATTTTGTTTTTTTCTACTACATTTGTATTATAAATATTCCTAGTAAAAAACTGTTGTTCCTATTCCCAAATCTTTGCCTGAAAGCCCTTGATTGCAAAATTATAATTTGGCGGGGGTGAGGGGTTTACATTCTCCATTCTAAGGGAAACCCCAGCTTTCCCTGGCAGATACCTGTCTTTCCAAACCAAGACAAGCAGCAGAGATAGAATTTTTTCTTCTGGTAATTTCCCTGTGGGAGAGGTTTTCTCTTGACAGAGACAGTCTTTTTTGGTAAGACTGAATAAATGCCCATCAGAGAGAGATGTGAAATAGGAGAGGCTAATTTTTTCTGGTTGTGAGAGAAGTGTCTTTAAAGTTAAGCTCCTACCTCAGTGTTGAAAACAGACTAATGGCTTTTAGACAGAAGAGAGGGCTCCTGGCTTTTCCCCCAGCTGCCAGCAGCAGGACCTGGAGGAGCTTCCCCACTTGCTGCAGGGCAATCTGGGGGCCTGAGGCTGCACTCGCTTCCCCCTTGATATGCTCTAAGCCTTGGCTCCATTTCACAGCTCTTCATGGAAATGACTCCCTGTTCTGGGAGGGACTCAGTCTCTTCTCAAATGATAATGCAATCCAGACATGAATTGGCAGAAATGTCATGAGACTTCTTATTTTTGCGTATTTCCAGTGCGAACGCTCTCAAAATATCCTGGGAAGGCAGCCTTGGCATTTTTTCTGATGAACTGACACTGACCTGACAGCTTATTGTGGTTTCTTCCCCCAAAGACAGTTATATGGAAAAGAAACTGAAGAATCCCTTTCTCATCCGTAGTTTGTTTTCCAGCTGTACCTATATTAAAAACTATCATTTTTCTCCACTGTATTTTAATAATTGCTGCTCTGTCAAAACACAGTTGAACTCCACCTTTAAGCATACGCATTGACTTAGAACATATCAACCTCTGAATCATGTGTAACGTGCATTTTAGGAGGCTTAGAGCACCAGGTAGAAGAGGGTAAACAAGAATTTAATATCCTTCTCTGAGCACAAATTCAGAGGGGTAACTTCCCCTCTCAATATATGGGCAGCTTAAGATGACTTATCTCCTTCAGTGTTGGCACCTAAATTTGCTGCCTAGAGCTGGGCTGAGTGAATAGCTGCTGGTTATTACATTTGTGTCTTGAGATGACAGGATCCCTCTTTCTCTGCTTCCCTGTTTCCTCAGGTCACAGACAGGGATTTCTGATGTGTCCTGAATGATGGAGGGAGAAAAAGCATTTCACAGGCTTCTTCCAATATTGTTTTCATATGTGAAGGGGCTACTGATGTGGTACAAGAACAGTCACTGGGAAAAAGACTCTGAGGATGGACTGGGGTCAAGTATACTGTTTTTGGAATCCTCTAACAGCTGGGAAACATGAGTGCCTGATTTAGTGAGCTCTGATATTGTGCAGTGATAGGGAAGGACCTTAATACAGACCTTGGCCCTCACTGTGTGTAGTCTGCCTATTTTAGGGGAAGGTAGGCTAATTTTGAATTCTCTGCCTAATCTAGACCAACTTGCCTAAGAAAGAGATCCTTGATTGTCGAAACCAAATAGTTGATTCAGGGAAGAAAATTAAATTTCTTCACGTGTCTGTCCAACATATTTATGAATGGGTGCAACAAGGCAGACGGAGCAGATTAGATGAAGTGTCACAGGAGATCTGTAGTGGAGGTAAGAACAAACACGAATCTTCAGCGCCATGGAACTGACCTTCCTGTGGGCTGTTTTCAATCCCCAAACCAGAATGGCAGCATTTCATACCATGTAAATGCATCATTTCTCATAAGATGGAAGATATGAGGCACTGGAGGGCTGGATCTGCTGGGTTTTTTCTAGCTATTTTTTGTTGGGGAGCTGAGTTTGCTGCCTATCTCCTCTGGCCTTTCCTGGTGTTTCACCAGGGCCAAGCACCTCTGTGGTTCCTGGATGTTGATCTCTAGCCACCAACCACTGAGATGCCAGAGCAGGTGGGATTGCTGCTCAGAGTGGAGCTTGGGAAGAAGCTTTCTTCATGTTTCTAGCTCTCCCAAACTCTTCTCAATGGCAGAGATGTGTCACCTATGGACAACTGAGCTGCTTCTTCCATGGATGAAAACCTGAGAGAGAAGCAGGTGATCCCCATCAAGCTGGTTTTGAGCTAGTGGCCGGGCTGAGCTCATAGTTTGTATACACCTGATACAAAGTCAAAAGTGTCACCCAGCCAAGCACATAATTTTTAAAGCAAACTCAATTTAGATATGTTGGTAACACCTGGCAACCTGAATGGTTGTTCACAGAGAATTGAACTGCTGCACACTTGTTAGAAAGGCAGAAAACACAGTCAGTACCAAAGCTGCAAAAGCACTGCATTGGTAAAACATCATAGCATGACAGACACATCACAAATCTGTAGTACAGAAGAGTTTGAAATACAGTGTGTAGAAATATTTACAGACCATGGAGATTAAGAAATATTGCTGACATGGTTGGGGGAATCAATACATGAGGGTAATTATGAAATGCCACTGCCTTCTGAGGCAAAAAATATAGGTCCCTATCCTACCCTAAGAGTACTTATTGTGGACTTTTATAACGTTTTGCTGAAAGCAATATAAAGTTCAAGGCATTTCTGTTCCTCAGCTGAGTTATCTAACTGGAGGCAGTATTAGCCTATAGAAATGTGTTGCTTTCTTCTAGCTCTTTTAGGGAAAATAAAAAAAAATCCTGGAAAGCAGGATTAATGAAGTGATAAATAATAGGAGAAAGGAATATTTTAAATGCAGAAAAATAAAAAAATGTAAAAAACAGATCCTCAAATTTTCATGCAGCTCCAAGTTTGATTCTGGGAATGTAGGGATCAAATTGAAGTATTTAATTTAGGATTTCTTTGTTCTATTGGATTTCTATAGGTGTGATTTAGTTTTTCTTGTGCTAAAGTAGTTGTAGGGAGGATAATGCCCCTGACAGTGTTTCAATATAGCCTCTGTTCATAGTTGCCAAGAGCATTTTATTTTTTTTCTTTCTTATTACTGGGGTGTGAATTATTATGTGGCCTGTCAAATATGTTGGAAATTTGACTATTTAACTCTTGTGAAGAAGAAGGCAACTGCATCCCTGCAGTAAAGCTATGAGCAGGATGGAGGTGGAGGCAAATTGGCCTCCTCTGCTTTAAATGCTAAAATTCATCTGAGCTGCAGTGACATGGTCTGTGGTTGGTGCCTGGTCAGGCGCAGTCTGCAGAGAACAGGATCCATGGAAGCCATCTCAGACAGCTGAGAATGCAGTGAACAGCAGAGCTGTTCCTCTGGCCCTTGATCCATCTGTGACAGCCCAGCAAAAGCTGCAGTAAGGTCACCTACCAGCTAGTGCTTTGATGCTGCCCAGGCAAGATGGCGCTCCTAGCCTGATAGAAATGGTGCCTCAGCAGAGAGTTCTGAAGAATTCCAGAGTGGAAAAAACAAAAGCTGTTACGTGGACAGCCTTAGAAGAGAGGGGGTGAGTAGCAGGCATGTGTTGCACTAGATGTCTTTAGACGCTAGTTGGATGAAGAGAAGTTACAGCAGAACCTGAGGGTCTGGAAGCAACCAAGGAGGAAGAGCCAAAAAATCTGGAGGCAGCAGAAGCTGAGTTTCTGCTAGCACTGGAGACCAGTCGTCCCAGCCCAAGCATATTGTTACTGTTTTATTAAAAGGGTTGATTTGGAGAATGTTGTGTTTGCAATTCAGCATCATGCCTCGGAGCCTTGATTTCAAGCCTTTATTTATATGCTTAATTGTTGCTATGGAAATTCAATATTTAAAGAGGTAATTATTGCTGATCTTGTTGCATGTGTCCATTTCTGATGTCCAGCTGTTAGCTCTTTAGCTCCAGTCTAGCAGATTAATTACTACTATTGATTACTTTGAGCTTCTCTCTTCACACCTGCAGTCTGTGTAATTAGCCGGTGGCCTCCTCTGAAAATTAGGAGCAGTTTCATTTTGGCACCTTGCCATTTCTCAGCCATGTGCCTTACACTGATGAACAAAAGCAAAGCTATTTTAAATAGAGATATCTGGGCAATGAACTCTTTGTATTTTTGAACTATCTGTGGATAACTCAAATTACTCTATGTTAGCAAATATTGCACCCCATTGGAAGACCCCTGATAGTAAAAGAATAAATAAATTCCAAAGTACTGGTATTTGTTTTGTCTACCCACTAGTCAGTAAATGCTGTCCTGGCTATTTAAAGTTTATTGTCCACAGTGCTTTTTTTTTCACTAAGTGGGACCCAGCTCTCTGAATGTAATTATTTCTCCTTTCAACCTGCTTTCCTGAAGTGGAGTTTTCCTTTCTCTGCTGTGTGTGAGAGACTTCCATTGTTCTTACTGGATGCTACAAGGGCACATCAGTGGAACTTTAAGTAGGAGGGCAGGAGGCCTATGTGTGTACCCAAAAGGCCCTCATCCATCCTCTCTCTTCCCAAGCACTGTGTTTGTCTGTTTTCCAGTGCCCACTCAAGGCTCTTCTTGGAAAGACAAATCTGTGCCACATTCCCCTCTCTGCACATCACAAAGGCAAAGACTAAGTGCTCAAAGGCTCTATTTTAAGAAACAAAATATAATTCTTCTGCCACCAGGGTCATGGCTTTCTCCTCTCATAAAAAAGAAGCCCTTTCTGTATGTTTTCTGGGTTGTTAAGCACAGGTCATGCCAACACTGTGTGATTTTGACATAAATAGTGTGCTGGGTGGAAATGAGAGCATGGGGATAACTCTGTCTCTGCTCTCCCTGGGTGAGCATCCAGTCTAGATTTATAGCAGCCCAATGGCAGCCCAAAAGCACAGTACAGGTGGCCTGTGAACCGAAGTGTGCTGAAATTCAGTGTTCAGGAACTAACTTTAGTATTAATGCTGCATGACTGGATGCTGTCCACATATTAGCAGTTTAACGTGCCATGGTTCAGGGTTGTGAGTCTCCAGAGCCAAGGCAGCAGCGAAGGCCCTCTCTGCTTTGTGGGTCAAACGCCACCCTGAAAGTCGTGGTGAAGTTCAGGAGAAGCACAGAGACTCATCCCCTTTCTGGTCGGGTAAAGCAGTTGCTGTAGACTGTTTGGTACAGTGCTGGCCTCCAGACCAGAAGGTCCCCAGCTGGAATCTCATCACCGCCACTGTTTCTAGATTAAATTCTAAATTGTGTACTGTCATTTGGAGGCCTTCTGTGCAGGGTCTCACTGAGTCACCAGTTATTAGGAATGCCTCCTATTATCACAGCCCTAAAAGCTATTTGAACAGAAGCCTAATGTGACTGTGATTTCCAAGGACCATTTGCTGTTATTGCAGCTCTGCTTTGCTGTGAGTGAGAAACAAACCAAAGTTGCTTTCAGATCACATGAAAGGGAGGGACAGGGAAGCAGTGGAGCTGGAGTGACATTCAAGCTGCCAACAAATGTAAATTCACCAAAAATAAACAATCTTTTTATTAACTAAAGCAGGGCCATTTCTAATGCAAGAAAAATAATCAGGTGGCTTTTCTTCAAGCACGCATATTTTGAAATTCTTTCTTTTCCAAGTAGCTGAAAAATTAGCTGCTGAAGAAGTGTGCAGAACCTATGCACTGTCATACCCCATGGGCCAGAAGGACCTTCTCCTCTGCAGAGGAGGAGGACATAGCAGGAAGGCAAGTGCCTGCTCTCTGGGAGAGGAAGGCAGTAACTTGTGTGCACAGAATGGGAAACGACACATGCAAATATTATTCAAAAGACACACAGATGCATGTCAGAAATCTATATAATATGGGAGAGTTTGGAGTCTGAACAATACAGTTTGTGGGCTGGATTTCAGAGCAGTCCTGATTCTACTTTATTGCCGACCCTTTCTAAGACTTCTTAGTCCTAAATCACCTCCATAAAATGAAAGTGGAATTTTGCCCAAAAGAGGGATGATTAAGGTACCAGGAGAATAGGTCTTTCATAAAGAATTTTTCAGAAGTTCTGTTGTATCTACAGCTAAACATGCTGTGAACAGCTTGCTCCTGTTTAGGAGGGCTGATGTGAAATGGCTTTGGTCCATTAGAACTAGGGGTGCTGGGTTTGATGCTGGTTGAATATTTGGACAAATATTTGTATTAGTCCTGTATTTTACAGTTGTATACACAATTTAGCCCTGCCTTTTCCTTAGCCTAGTGCTGGGGTGTTTGGCAAGGATGAGGGGCTACATCAAAGAGTCTATTTTGAGCATGAGCTGCCAGACATCGTCTTCATATCAGATGGACTGCAGCCAGCCATGCTCACAGAAGGACAGACGTCTGGCGAGGGAGAAGACAACTGAAAGCTGGGGCCATCAGAAGGCAGTGGTGCTGCCAGCTATATTCCCTGTCCCAGCAGGATATATCCCATTTAAGATGCTTCTGTGTTGCCTCTAGCAAACAGATCAGTAAATGCGGAAGGAAGGACAGTAGGATAATAGAGAGATGGTCAAAAAGAAGAAAGAGCAAAAATGGTTTTGCATCCATTTTATGCATCCATATGCTCAGAGAGCTAGCTTGCTGTACTTGGAAATCTTTGAAACTTAGGACAGAAGTTTCAATGATTTCAAAGTGGCAAAATTCTCAACTGCAGCTGCAGACGTCACAGTTTCTGGACAGCCTGAGATGCAAAAAGGATATTCCTACCATGACTGTCCCCTGGAATCTAAAAGCAGCAACTGATCCAGTTTTGTTGAACTGGCAGCCTGGAAAAAGTCAGGCCTGAATGTTCAAGTGGAATCACCTGAGCACCAGCAGCCTTTGTTCCATGTTTTAAACCACCTACAGGCATTACTTTTGCCTAATGGAGACTAAGCCTAGGACAGCTTGCTCATACCCACACACAGAATTCCATCTCACGGCTTGGGTGTGCAGGTGAGGTGGTTGCCCCCGTATCTGTGATGTGGTAGGCTCACCAGACTTACAGTCTGTGTCAGGGCCAGCTTGTTGAACCAAAGTGGTGGCAAGATGGAAGATTTCTAGGGTGACCACTTTGCCCCTGAAGAAAGGTAAGGCTACTGCTAACACCTCTCAGAGGCTGCTGGTAAATGAAGAAGTTTTCTATCTACAGGCTGTGACTAAAATTGCCATTAAGGGTCTGCTTAAACTAAAGTACTGAAGGTTTGATTGAAGTGATTCCTACATGCTGAAGTTCTTAAAGTAAGTTTGCTCAGCAAACCATTCATAGGCACCTACTGGCATTATCAAAAACTTCTGAGTGCCCAATTCAGGAGGATGTGAACACGTGCTTTTGGAGATTGCTGCCTGAATCATTCTGCTCTCTGAATCTTTAGGTGTGTAGGCAGTAATGTGTTGCTGTGCTTAAGAGAGTGCTAAAGATGTGACTTGAGCAGCCTATAACTTAAGACCCTTTATGAGAGGTCTCATCATTTAATTTCTTATCATTGCTGCAGCTACTTTCCTCCTTTTACTAGATTGTGAGGTACGGACTCTGCCATCACACACTTCTGTGGCTCTCAGCACAGCTGGCTGAGACTGTAAGTCCTCCCAAGATGCAAACAGTAAAGAGGAATAAGAGCATGAGGTGGGTATGTAGTGACAGAAGTGAGATGCTCACAGCTGGCAAGTTGTGTGTCACTGGTTTGTAGATTTGAAATGCCATTTATATCCTGACTGCTTGTCTCAGTGCACTGACTTTGTTCCTGTGCCAGGTGTTGAGTTTGGCCTTTGGCATCAGCCTGTGCAACCATCACGAACTTCATCTGAAGCTGTGCTGAAAGGCTGCACTGCGTTGCCTTTTCCTTCTCCAGAATTTGTTTGAATTGCATTGTGTGTGGTCCTTCCTCTTAATAACACACCATGGTTGTACTTTGTCTTTTGTCAGCTTGGGGTTTTCCTTTAACCTGGTACAACTGGGAGCTGCTTTTGAGCCCTGATGGTCTGGAGTATCTTTTCACCCATGAACATCTTTTTTTCTGGCTGGAGAACACATCTGGGAGTACAGAGCCTCAAGCCCTGATCTGCATTTGAGGTGCTTGTTAAATCCTGCTTCTCTGTGACACCAGGTCAGGAAACCCTTCCAATTTGTTGCCCATAGGAGCGGCCTGATGGAGCCGATTGCACACTCCGTGTCAGGCCGCTCCTGCAGCGCTCCATCTGCCTGGCTTAGCTGGAGCATTTATTGTCCAAGGCCCTCCTGACAGGAAACATTCTGGCTGTAGTGAAGTATCCACAGAGATTATTATGGTATTTGTTCCCAAAATGTCTCCCAAACCCACGGCACTGACTTTTGTGTCCTAATTGTCCTGCATCTGTTTCCAGCCTTGGAATATTAACTCTTAGGTGGAGGGGCTGATGTAACCACACTGTCTCTTGGTATCCATTGTGGCAGCTATGCTGTTCAGGAGCTAAGGAAATAACATGGTGTTACAAGAATCCAGTGGAAGCTGGGACAATCTAGGTTTATAAATATGACCAGATGTCTTCAGGAGCCATTTGAAATCTTTGATATAAAATCCCTTTCTTGAGAGTACTTATTTTATGGCTCACTTTTTTTTTTTCTCTGTGAATGTCAGTACATGTACATGACATATATGAGCTATTTTTGTCCCTACATAGGGAAGACATGGGTTGGTGTATGTTTTCATGAGCCCATGTGTCCCATCCACAGCATCAGTTCTCACCCTAATGAGCTGAAGCTGCATTAGCAATATCCCAGGCAGATAAATTGACTTTAAACCTTGGTTTGACGATCCTACTAAGACATTCAATTAATTCTGTTTTGCTACAAGCTAATTTATGACTTTGTGTTTATTCCAAAAAAATGTTGAATGTACAAATCAGTAGCAGACAAGGTAATGAATTATTCTACCTTCCTTCATGCTCTTGTCTTCACACTTCACTACTATAAGAATGGAAGAGGAAATTTGAAAGAAATGTCTTTTGATGTATGAAATGTGGATATTTTCTCATACTGAGCTGTATCTAACTGGTGTAAACACATAATCAAGCCCTCTAGGAGATGCTAATTAGTGCAGTAAATGTTAGTTTATTAATTGCCATTACATTTCTCTTTGTTTCACCAGTGAATGTGCCTTTTCAGGAGAACAGATTTGATATGGTGTGTCTGTAGAATTTGTTTGTGTTCATGGCAAATGAAGACAAGTAGCCTAGCAAAGCTGTGATGAATTAACAACATTCCCTGCGATCAACGTTTCTGTAACAGAGTCCACAAAGTGCATGGGCTTCTGTATGATCTGAGAAGAAAAACAACACAAAACAAAAAACCCCTGAAGATTTGATAACAATTTTCTGCTCTCTCTACTTGGTGTGTTTTTAATGAGCCCTCCAAAAGCACAGGTAGTAAAACTTTTTCCTTTTTGATGTGGCAGAATACACTGCCAAGACATACTGCAGGAGAGGCACTTCAAAGGCAAACAGCCAGTGAATACAATTACGTTAGGTGAGGCTGCTGGGGATAATTGAGTTCCTCCCATCCTTGGAAAGTGATAGGAGACAGTCCCTTAACAATTCCCTCTTCCTGCTCCTCCAGCTTGTCATTATAAATCAATACTTACCCTGTGATGTTCACATTTGTAAACTATACCATTATCACATGCTACATTGCCTGTGTCAGGTACCAGGAGCCAAATAAAGGATCAAGTGAGATCCCCCTGTAGGTGGCTGCAGCATGGTTTATGGAGAGGGCAGAACCAGCAAAGCCTGGAAGAGATACATCCCTTTGCCTCTGTGAAGGCTGCCAAAAAAATTGTTTGAAACGCTCATACCAGGAGGTGCTGGTGATTCCAGGAAGCAGAAAAGGTGGTAGTTGTCCCGGTTGCAGAGAGGAGGCTGAGCTAAGGTGTGGGCATGGCAAGCTTCTTGTTCTACGCTGTCCACATCATCTTCAGGGGCCTTGGCTTTGGGAGGAAAAGCTGGGTATTCCATTGGAAGTGTGCCACGTTTGCCTTCCCCTTCATAGTGGAGAGTGTTTGGGCCAGCACTTTTGTGTTTTTGTTCCCCATAGTGAATACCTTTTTGTCAGTACAACACCTTCTCCCTTTGTATACTTTTGGTGTTAATATTGTTGTTATTATCAGGCATGTCTCATTCCATTGCTTTTTGCTTTCAGTAAAGTGTTATCTCAACCCACAGTCTCTGCTTTTTCCCCTCCTTTACCAGAAGAGGTGGGGGGGCGGGGGGGAGTGACTTACTTGGAGTTTAATTTCCTGCTGGTGTTAAATCATCACAGCTGTGTGTGTTGAAGCAACTTGGTGTCCCAGAAGGACCACTGTGGAAAGCAACAATGTCTGGGTGTGGATCTAGGTCATAGCTTGACCAGGCTCTCAGGATCTACTTTTAGACTTTGTATGGAGAGAAAGGCTTTGCATGTTTTTAGTCACTTGGCTTGTGATGCCAAAACACGGGAGAGGGGGTGTTTTCACAGATTTTGGCTAAGACAAACCAAAACCCAGATATCTTTTCATACTCCTTTCCCTGCAGAATAGGTTCTACAAAGCCTCACACTATGAAACAAAGAATATTTTTCATCCTGACAAGTGAAAAAGCTTTTTCATAATTTTCTTCATTTATTTGCCTAGAAAAGTTTCAGTGGACCACTGAAAATCTGAGGCTAGGATTCTTGTTTCATCTTTGATACCAAGATTGCTTTGTAATGTCATTGAATAGCTCGAGTCCCACCCTAATCCTGTTCAGGACATCTTCTGTTTTATATTATTATACAAATAACAACAGGGCCATGTCAGAAACTTCTAGCTTGGACTTCTGAGGGTGTCTGTTTAAGAGGCAGAATCCTTCTTGCCCCTTTCCTTAGGCAGATATCTTGCCTCTGTGCTTCTGCAGAAGTCAAAGGGAGGCATGGCTGACTGTCTGCTGGGACTCTGCATGGCAACAATGGGTGTTGCTGCTGCAGGTCTTAATTGGCATTAAGTCATTGGTTTTTTTGGTGATAAATAATCATAACTAGCATATAAATATGTAGTTCTATACTGAATTCAGAGGTTCTGTCCAAATGTTTGCATAATGAGTGCGGGAAAAAAGTATTGGAGCACCTTTTATTTTCCAGATTGAGAGGATTTAAAAAAAAAAAAAAAAAAAGAAAAAAAAAAAAAGTAGATTTTGTGTTCAGTGTTACACTTCAGCACATCTTGAGCAAAATTTCACATTTCAAGTAAGGGGCCTTTGGTTTTTTGGACTCTAGTAGCAGAAGTGTATGGAGGATGGACCTAGCTTAGAAATTTTCTACAAAACTGGAGATAGAAACTGGCTTATCCTCTGAGACATGCTCCATATATGCAGAATCTATCTGAATAAATGAGCCCCTTACTTAACTGGGAACGTACTGTATATTCCATCTGCAGACTGAATGATTGCTCCATTTCAAGCCTCCTGACTCCCATGGAGCCATCTGGTACACGCTAGTTTGTACGAATAGGTGAGGATTCCTGCTAACACAACAGTCTTCAACTAGGCAGAGTGCTGATATTTAGCACTCTGCTTCACATCTGCGTGCAAAGCTGTAACAAAAACCCCAACATTTTCTGTGTTTAATATTTAAATGAACCTTCCTTTTTCTCCCAGAAAACCAGTTGGGACAGGAGAAATTAAAGCAATTACATCAGAAAATGAGTCAAGCTATTAATACACCCAACTAAGCAGAGATTTCATTGTGAATTTTTTTTTTTTTACCCATTGATTACTTAGGGCTGAGTGTGGAGGAAGGTGGGAGAGGAGAAGCACTGTGTCATATAGATATTTTAATATCACTTTGAGATATTATCAGAAAATTAAGCTAATGGACATAATTCATGTCTGTAGGCAGCATGGGTGGTCATAGGACTTAGCAATAGATATGTAAAGGTTGTACCCATTTTGGCTGCCCTACCGTGTTGGAGGTATCCACATGAGATTGGTGGCCATGCACAACACCACAAAGAAGGTTCCTTTATGGTAGGTGAGTCACTCCAAAGGGTTTCAGTGAAAGTCGGCATAACCAGCTGGATGGGGGAGAAAGTGAAGTGCGCTAAAATCCAAATTTTTTGATGTGCCTGCATCACAGAATCACAGAATCACAGAATCACAGAATCACAGAATTTCTAGGTTGGAAGAGACCTTCAAGATCATCAAGTCCAACCCATGCCCTAACACCTCAACTAGACCATGACACCAAGTGGCAAGTCCAATGCTTTTTTAAACACATCCAGGGATGGTGACTCCACCACCTCCCTGGATAGGCCATTCTAATACTTTACCACTCTTTCCATAAAAAACCTTTTCCTAATATCCAACCAGTATTTCCTTTGATGCAGCTTAAGACTGTGAAGACTGTGTCCTCTCGTTCTGTCAGTTGCTGCCTGGAGAAAGAGACCAAGCCCCACCTGACTACAATCACCTTTCAGGAGGTTGTAGAGAGTGGTAAGGTCACCTTTGAGTCTCCTTTTCTCCAGGCTAAACAACCCCCAGCTCCCTCAGCCGTTTCTCACAGGGTTTGTGTTCCAAGCCCCTCCCCAGCCTTGTTGCCTCCTCTGGACACGCTCAAGCATCTCAATGTCCTTCCTGAACCGAGGGGCCCAGAGCTGGACACAGCACCTGAGGTGTGGCCTCACCAGTGCTGAGTACAGGGCAAGAATGACCTCCCTGCTCCTGCTGGCCACACCATTCCTGATCCAGGCCAGGATGCCATTTGCCTTCTTGGCCACCAGGACACTGCTGGCTCATGTTCAGCTGCTGTCACCAATGCCCCCAGGTCCCTTTCTGCCTGGGCACTGTCCAGCCACACCATCCCCAGCCTATAATGTTGCAGGGGGGTTTTGTGGCCAAAGTGCAGGACCTGGAACTTGGATTTATTAAACTTCATCCTATTGAACTCTGCCCATCCATCCAACTGTTCCAGGTCTCTCTGCAGAGCCATCCTATCTTCCAAGAGATCGACACACGCTCCCAGCTTAGTGTCATCTGCAAATTTACTAATGAAAGACTCAGTACCCTCATCCCTGTCGTCAATAAAAATATTGAATAGAACTGGCCCCAGCACAGACCCCTGAGGGACACCACTGGTGACTGGCCACCAGCTGGATGCAGCACTGCTAACCACCACTCTCTGGACCTGGCCATGCAGCCAGTTCCTAACCCAGCAAAGAGTGCTCCTGTCCAAGCTTTTCCAGGAGTGTGCTGTGGGAGACAAAGGCCTTGCTGAAATCCAAATAGACAACATTCACAGCCTTTCCCTGCATCCACCAGGCAGGTCACCTGGTCATAAAAGGAGATCAGGTTGGTCAAACATGACCTACCCCTCCTAAACCCACGCTGGCTGGGTCTGATACCCTGGCCATCCTGTAAGTGCTGCTTGATGACACTCAGTATAAACTGCTCCATTACCTTACTGGGTACTGAGGTCAGGCTAACTGGCCTATAATTACCAGGATTCTCCTTCCCACCCTTTTTGTGGATGGGCATCACCTTGGCCAGCTTCCAGTCATCTGGAACCTCACCAGTGAGCCAGGACTGTTGGTAAATGATGGGGAGTGGCTTCACAAGCTCATCTGCCAGCTCCCTCACCACCCTGGGATGATGGGATGATGATCCCGTCTGGGCCCATAGATTTATGAATATCCAAGTGTCTCAGCAGTTCTCTGACTGTCTCCTCCAGGACAACAGGGGGACCATTCTGCTCCCTGACACCATCTACCAACCCAGGAGGACAGCTGTCCTGAGGACAAGCCATCTTCCCACTAAAGACTGAGGCAAGGAAGGCGTTAAGCACTTCTGCCTTCTCCTCATCTGCAGTTACTAAATTCCCTCCCTCATCCAAAAAGGAACAAAGGCTGGTCTTACCCTTCCTTTTGCTGTTAATATATTTGTAAAAACATCTTTTATTATCCTTTACAAAAGTTGCCAAATTAAGTTCAAAATGAGCTTTGGCCTCCCTAATTTTTTCCTACATGCCCTAGCAACCCCCTTAAACACTTCCTGACAGACCTACCACTCCTTTCAAAGATAATACATCCTCTTTTTATTCCTAAGTTCCTTCAGAACCTCATTGCCCATCCAGGCTGGACGTTTACCTTGTTGACTCATCTTTCGGCACACAGGGACAGTCTGTTCTGTGCCCTCAAGATCTCTGTTTTGAAGCACACCCACCTTTCCTGGACTCCTTTGTTTTTAAGGGCTGCTCCCCAAGGAACTCTCTCAATAAGTCTCCTAAACTGGCCAAAGTCTGCCCTCTGGAAGTCCAGTGTAAAAGTCTTATTGATGTTCCTCCTGATTTCACCAAATATCAAGAATTCTATAATTTCATGGTCACTGTGCCCCAAGTGGCCTCCAACTACCACATCTCCCACCAGCCCATCTCTGCTTGTAAACAACAGATCTAACTTAGACCCTCCCCTGCTGGGCTCACTCACCAGCTGCAACAAAAAGTTGTCCTCCACACACTCTAAGAACTTCCTGGACTGCCTCTTTGCTGCTGTATCAAGTTCCCAGCAGATGTCTGGTAGTAAAAGTCACCCACAAGAACAAGGGCTGGTGATCTTGAAACATTCTCCAGCTGCTTATAGAATAAGTTGTCCACCTCTTCTTCCTGGCTGGGTGGACGATAACAGACTCCCAGGAGGATGTCAGCCTTGTTGGCCTTCCCTTAACTCTTACCCACAGGCTTTCAACTTCATTGTCACTGGAGTCAATACCCAAGGCATCAAAAGCCTCCCTGAGGTAAAGGGCCACCCCTCCACCTCCTCCCCCTTTGCTGTCTCTTCTGAAGAGCCTGTAGCCATCCAGAGCAGTGCTCCAGCCATGTGAGCCTTCCCACCACATTTCTGTGATGGCAACTACATCAAAGCTTTGCTGTTGTGCCATGGCCTCCAGCTCCTCTTGTTTGTTACCCATGCTGCGTGCATTGGTGTACATGCACCTCAGCTGGGCTACTGATTTCACCCCTAACTCAGGCTTACCTGCCCTGGGCCTGCTTCCAGAGAGCTCAGCTGCATCCCCTTCCCCCTTCAAATCTAGTTTAAAGCCCTCTCAATGAGTTCTGCCAGCTCATGACCTAAAATCCTCCTGTTAACAGAGAGATGCAGTCCATCCAATTCCAGAAGACCAGGTGCTGTAAAAGTTGCCCCATGATCAAAGAACCCAAAATTCTGCTGATGACACCAACCCTTGAGCCACTTGTTGATGATGTGGGCTCTCTTATTCCTTTCATTGTTTTCCTCTGCCTCCAAAGGGACTGGGCAGAACACTAGCTGTGCTCCTGCCCTATCAACTACTTGACCCAGTGCCCTAAAGTCCCTTTTCATTGCCCTGACACTCCTCTTTTCAATCTCATCACTGTCAGCCTGGAGTAGCAGTGGGTAATAATCAGAGGGCTGAATCAGCCCAGGGAGTCTCAGTAATAACTCATAGCCAGGCCCCAGGAAGGCAGCAGACCTCTCTGTGGGATGGGTCTGGTCGATGTATGGGACACTCTGTTCCCCTCAGATGGGAGTCACCCACTACAACTACCCTTCTTTCCTTTTTAGTGTCAGAGATGGTGATCTGCCTGAGAGATGAAGTGTAACTGTAACTGGGAGGCTCACTGGGCAGATCATTTTCTTCCGCGTCATCTGGCTGACCCTCTACATCCAGGCCCTCATACCTATTCTGAAGTGGCACCTGGGCAGGTGATGGGGGTCAGGAGGAGTTTTTATTATTACCTCCTCGAGTAGGGACCCCATCTCCACTCCCCTTCATCCACCAGGCATCCTCCTATTGCCTGACAGTGGGAGGCATTGGAATCCTCTGACTCCTGGTGTGAAGTTAACCTCTTCCCTCTCAGCCCCCCGAGACCCGTTGCCAGCTCAGATTTAGGGAGGTTAGGGGGAGGGGAAACTCCAAGATAGGGACATAAAACCAAAGGAGGCTCTTACCCCGAGATGTTGTTCCAAGGTTTATTCCCTGAAGGGATCCCAAGGCGAAAAGAGAGCGACCCCGGAGGGAAAGGGGGTTTTATGCCTTTCAGGGTAAGGGGCGGGGTTACCTATGGCCAAAGGCCATAGGTCAGAGTCAAGGGACAGGTAAGGTTTCACAGGGGAGGGGATACCAAAAGGAATACAACACTGGTGGGCCTCCCTCAAGGATGGAAGGGTGGAACTCAACCAATCTATCTCCCTTTCACTTTCCCTAATACTCCTTAGTCTTTCATCTTCCTCCTTAAGCTCGGCCACCAGTGAAAAGAGATCATTCACCTGTTCTCACTGCAGGCAGGCTTCTCCTGTAATTCCTCCTGGTACCACTGATAAGCCCAAACAGTCCTCACAGGAGTCTGGACAGACGCATACTAACATTATTTTACTCTCTGGTACAGAAATCCACAGATATATTTAAGACACCTAATATGTAGATGGAGAGACCTGTGTACTTTTTGGCAATTTATAGAGATATAAGATCCCACTTTGCCCTAGACAATACTCAAGATCCTGGAGAGAAGGAGGTCAAAAGGACTTTGCAGCTGCTCTGAGGAGAGTGCTGCTGCCCTGGGCTGGACAGAGGTAACCCTCATGCTTCTGGAACTTGTAGTGAAGTCTCAGCACAGAAAAGTCCTACCAAGTCTTGCTCTCCTCAGATGTTTTACTGAGTGTAGGTTACTTAAGGCTTCTGCTTAGTCTGGAATGGCACTCACATCAGTAGTAGACACCCGTCTGGTTTTGGTTTGACTTTATTTATTTATTTTTTTCAGTGGCAAAAATGATGATGGATCTTTCCAATGTAAGTGCCTTTTTTCAGCCTTTTGAGCTAGCTCTTGCTTCTTATGCATCTTGACTAACAGGGACTCAGTGTGGGTGGTGCCAAGACTCATATTCTCTCACACCACAGCAAATACACTGTTTAGCAGTGCAGGATTGGGTCTGTGCACATTCTTGTGATTCATGTCACTGCAATCTCACTTTGTTTTGGTAAATGTTGCCCCTCAGACCTAGGATCTCTTACAAACTGGGATCTGTACTCACATGCCTATTGCAAAATACTGCCTGCTAAAAACAGCTGTAAGGAGCTCCCTTTGTCTGGTTGGGGTTCTTCACTTAAGTGCTTGTGGTGCCTGATTAAATTAGTAATCAGAGATATAGTCATGCTATTTTGTGACTCTGAGAGCCTTGATTGTGGATTATATTTACATACTGCAATTTCTTTCTAAATGGAGCTCTTTGTATTCAAGGACTTTAAGAGTCTTTCAGCCTGTGATAAAATCCAGTTTGCTATAGAGACTAGTTCTTGCTGTGGTGCCAAGCGCTTGGTTGGGCATGCTGTGTGAAACAGTTTTTCATTTGCACAATAAATATGGCTATGTAAGAGTTCATGTGTGGTGCAGTGGTTTTGTTGACCCTTTACACTGAAAAACTGCATGATGACAGGCTGGCAGATGCATTGAATGCCTTCATATTGTGTTGCCTCAAAAAACCAGAGTTTCCTTTTTTTGTCAAAACAGGCGTTAGCTTGAACCAAAGCCACATAAATGGTACCAACAAACTTTGTAGTATTTAAAATCCCTGCATGCATCCAAACCCTTTGGCCTATCCCTGGTAAAAACAATAGGGCTGGAAAGTCAGGCAGCCCTTACAGAATATTTTGTTGTGTTTAAAATCCACAATGTATGCTAAGACAGTGGCTCTGTTATGTGCAGGTATGTAGCAGAGGTAGGCAGGAGGAGATCAGACTACTCTGCTGATTTGGAGGCTCCAAAGCCATTCAAGTGAATCCTGTGGTTGGAAGTCCCTGTTTAAAGTTTATTCTAGTCCTGTTCTGAACAGGGACAGAAAACCTGATCTTCTGCATCAGCCCAGCTGTATTCATTTGCAAAAAT
This sequence comes from Phylloscopus collybita, assembly GCA_027886175.1. NCBI lineage: Eukaryota > Metazoa > Chordata > Aves > Passeriformes > Phylloscopidae > Phylloscopus > Phylloscopus collybita. Next base: position 91,003,892 of record JAJNNQ010000075.1, read on the forward strand.
GTGCAGGGAAAGTGAGGAGGACCCAGCATAACATGATAGGGTGCTCCAGTATGAAGGAAACCTTGGGCCAAGCTGTGGTTTGAATCATGTTAGAGTGAGCTCTAGTCACTTAGGGCTTTCTCTATGCATGGCCAGAAATTTCACCCAGGGTTTGAGGAAACTTTTGCAGGATGGGTTTTCTTGCTTGCTTTGGTTTGTTTTGCTTTTCTTCTTTTCCCTTCTGGAAACTAATGGGTTGTCATGAAAAAAATCATACTTCCTTCTCTGATGACATTTGATTCAAGCTCTGAAAAATTCCTGATCATCTTTAGTGGGCACTGTTTAAAAAAAAAAAATTAGGTGACTTTTTCTAGCAGTACAATTTATTTGAATACCTTACATTAATACTAACATGAAGGTCCTATTTATAAATGTGTCAGTGGGGTTAAAACAGGTAATTATATTTCTTGCTTTACTACCCTGCTGATATAGTACTTCAAATCTCTGTGCCTTAATTTCCCTTCTCCCATTACTTGCCTTCTCCATTAAAAAAAAAAAATATATTGGAACTAGATTTTTTGTCATTTGTTCTAGGAAATGGAACTCTGATTTCACTTGGATCTTTGTATTGCTACAAAGTAACTAATATTCTATTTCATGAAATACCTTTAATAATTATTTTGAGGTACCTTAACAGCTACAGTAGCCATTGAGCCTATTAGAATGGTGAAGCCTTTGGATGAATTAACAGACCAGATGCATAGATAAACTTACACAGTTATAATGAAATTCACTCTTTCCAGAAAATTAGAGTACCATCTTGCAGATTGTTGGAATGATGCTGCCTAATGCCATATTCCTTCTGCCACAAAATAGTTGCAAATCACTCCCTAGTGAACTGAAGAGTCCTACAGGATAGCAAATGGATCAGGAATGCCCCTGTGGTGAACTCGCTTTGAGTACAGAGGATTTCTGTTCAAACAGCTGGAGCTGCACTTGCCTCTTGTGCTTCCTATTTCGGCATAGGTGTGCCTACAGGCTTGTTGAAACAACCTGCCAGGCCAGAAACCGAGTCACCCTTGCATGGTGGCAGCTGTACTCACTGTAACTTTGTGCCTCTGAGAAGGCTCCCATCGCTGTTCCTGGCCAACAGCAGGTGCTTGGTGAAGAGTGTGAGAAGGATGGCATGAGCATGGTGACAGGTCCAAACACTCTCTGGTTGCTCCATGGCTCTTGACCATGGCTGGTCTCAGCTCAAGCTGGCACAGGGACCTGCCAGTGTGAGGGCAGACTTTGGCAGGATGTGTAAATCCAGAGCCAAGCCTGAGGGGAGGGGAGGACAAGGAGGCACACACATGCATGAAGGAGAAGGGGTGTCCCCCAAGCAGGCTGCAGCTTGTCTGAGACGTTCTTTAGCAAGTGGCTCCATCCACCTGGAATGTGCTGTCTCCAGTACAGTCCTGCCTGATCACACCCAAACCAGCCATTCAAATGCACTGGCTGTCGTGTCTGGTTTTGCTCCTGCTAGGTCATGTTTAGTGATCTCATCCTTCATGGGAGCAATGTGACTGTTAGGATTTGTTCTCTGTTAGGTGTTTGATTTGGGGTTTCCCTGATCTTGGATCAGTGTTCCCTGAGATGCAGAGGTTGCAGGCTGCCCTCTAGCATAAGTAGGAACAGAAAACTATGACACATAGGTACAACGGCACCCAGCCCTTTTATTGGTATGTACAGCCTAGCTGTGATCTGGAAGGAGCCTGCTCCCGGGGGGTCCATGTGTTGTTTAGTGTTAATGGCAAGCCATAAAATCCTAACCCAGGCTTCCTCCTGAGCCTGAGTGCCTCTGCTGGTAGCCTGCTGCTCTTGATCCAGGCTGCACGGCTTCACGCAGTCAAATGCTTTTATTTTATGTGGTTGGATGTAATGGGACTCACCTGTTTCAGCTGCCAAGCTAAGTCAGCAAAATAACCTTGAATCTCTATAAAGATTTCTCCTAGTCTCCTGCAATCACTGGATTACTGTTGCCCTCCCCAAAATGTTAAACTCCCATTCCCTGCCACCATAGAAAATCCAAAGCCCTCCAAACCATCAGAGCAAGAACTAAAGCTGTCACAGTCATTCAGTTTCTGTAGGTATCACCTTTCATGTTGGTTACAGAACTTTTTGAGGGCCTTCTTACTATGGCAGTGGAATTGCTTGGTGGCTTGTGTGGAACAAATAAAATGAGACAAACTGTGGCTACAAAAGTTTAAAGGAATACAGTTACTGTGTGTTTGTTAATTCTATCTTTGCAGGAGGATAGCAGCTGCTTTTCTTTTCTTTTTTAACAGATGGAGTGATTTCTCATGTAGTGTTACAGTAATGACCAACGTGACACAGAAGGAAAATTCTGTGACAATATGGTGAGCAAGATCTTATTGACAGCTCCACTTGGTTGTAATTTGTAAGCTCTATATTGTTGCTCTATTCTTTTTTTTCTTCCCCCACCTCCCAAATGCTGCCTGTCTTTTCTGCCATATAGAATTAGATTTCAAGCTGAATCAAACAGTTTAATTTGAAAGCTTTAAAAGCTTCTTAGCTAAAAGCTGTTCAAAATGTTCACAAGAGTTTACACCCCATCATAAGTTTAAAAAAATTTTTAAAAAAAGTATTGCATTATGAAATGATGGTACAAAAATTATCCTGTATGTAATGTCTCTGTTGAGACAGCTGCCTTGATTCCTTCTGTAGCAGCTGATGCCTTCTCAAGGAAGGAATTTCCCCCTTTGCAAAAGTAAGCTTAGCCCTAGCATGAGGGAGAGCACAGCCCAAATGTGGACCATGAATGACCAGAGAGCACTGCTTGTAGCCTGCCCTATGACTGAACAGTGTGCAGGGGCTGGAAATAGGCACAAGGACATGATTTCCAATCAAAATCTGTGACTTCTGCCATGCACAGAGGTGCCCAGAGAAAATGTCACTATCCATTTGTAGAGCTGACAATCTACCTGGAGACCTCCACCCACAGCCCCTCTTTTGCAAGACAGCATTCACTTTGTCTCTACGTGCATTGCTCTGTTAGGCAAAGGGCTCTGAAAGGCCCCTCAGCTACCTTTATGGGGAACAAGCCACAAGGCAATCTATTTATGGGATAGATAGGATGTTGTTCCACTCTTTTTTGACTCTTAAATCTGAAACTTGAAAAAAATAAAAGAAGAATGTTTGTTAGCTCATATTAGCTAAGTAAAAAGTACAGTGGAAATGTTTTTTTTTTTTTAAGGGAAAGTTGCAAAATAACAGAGATACAATTTTTTTTTGTGGATGATAAGGATGAAAGAACCATCCAGTGGATTCAGCAACAGTGTAAAGCAGAACTACAGAGACAATCAGGCCAGGTATGTGCTGCATGTGCTGCAGCCCTGACCTTCTCTGCTCCTGAGGGTTTTATAATCATCTTTGTTCTTGAGCACTGTGGACTAGAAAGTTCTCCTCTTGGAAAGAGTTCCCCAGAAAATAGTCCCAAGGGTTGGTTTTCATGTTTGCAACCAAATGCCAGTGGCTCTAACAATTCTATTGCACAATGTGTACAGTGCTAACACAGCCATTTCTTTATAACAGGGAGAAATGCCCCTAAGAGAGACATTTTCCTTTACAGTTCATAAATGGGACTTAACTTTTTGTGTTTTCTACACACACAAAATGAGGCTTTTTTGATCTCTATAGCAGATTTGTCTGTAATTTCTGGAATTAGTGGAAACTTGTGATAGTATTTTTCCGAAGGTTAGTTTGAATAGGGGGAGATTAGAATGATTCTTTATTTCACATTAACTGCCTTTAAGATTTCTCCAAGTGAAGGGCTACCAGCCTGCTGCTCAGTGACTAATAAATTTGATTCATCCTCACTCCCCACAGGGTTATCCTCCTTCTTACTAATGTTTGACATTTTACATTTTAATTAAAATCACCCTCCAAGCAGCAAACCACTAAGAGAGTGACAGATATTCCTACTGCAACAAGATATAAGAAAAAAAGGGCAATTTGCTAACTGTATCTTCAATAGTGCCTCTCATTGATTTGCTACGTGAACACCTAATATGTGTGTGTGTGTGTGTGTGTGTGTGTGTGTGTGTGTGTGTGTTAGACAAGGCAATGCCTATCTTACTATTCAGGGTGTTCCCAGTGCCTGAAGACACTATCTTTTAATGTTTGCATTCCAGCAGGAGCAACTGGGGCTCGGGAGTAGCATTGCTTGCTTGATGCTATACAAGCATGTATATCCCTCCCTCCTCTTGGGCTGCAAGTTTGTGTACCCTAAGAGATGGGAGAAAGGGCAAAGAAGAGCAAAGTCATTCTAAGCTTTGAAAGCAATTGTGATAAAAATGCTGCAGATTGCCTTGGATGGCTGATGGCTGCTCCAGCCATTGCTGAGGGGCTAGTTTTGTGGGACTTCCCGGCAGAGAGGAGCAGAATGAGGATGACTGGTGGATAAACCTGGTGGACAGGTGTAGAGAGGGTGTTTGTGTGGAGACCTGTATTACTCAGCACGTTAAGACACCACAAGAAGCTGAAGAGCAGGCAGCAAAGCTGGTGTCAGTGGCAGCATGGAGGAGATATTTGTTGGGAAATGAGGGTAGAGGCTGGAGTGCATACGGAAAGTGTGAGGTGCAAAAAGCTGGAGATCAACATCGTAATCTGCTTAGAAGGAAGAGGAGGTGATGCCACTGCAAAGGATCAATATCCCTTGCAGAGGTGAGTCTGTAGGCCTCAAGAGGGGAAGTATCAAATGCTTTGATTATTTGAACAGAAAAAAAGGAAGACCTGAAAATCAAGCAATGGGGGGTGTTTTTAACTGCTCTGTACATCAGTCAGAGAAAGGATAATCCATGGCCTTTCCCCTCTAGTGTAGAGAGCTTGATGACAAGGTGATGCTAGAGCCAAAGAGACAAGGATGGATGAGACAGAGGGACAGAGCAGTGCTGTAAATACATTGAGGAATTGTTGCCTGACTCTATATGGAGAGACAGAGGAGGGAAAGGCATTGATCCACTGCCTTAGGGACGAGAATGAAACCCAGAACAAACACGTCTGCTTATGAATCTTATCTACCTTTAAGAGAGCCCTGGTGAGACATGTTCAGGTGTTCATGACAAACCAATTTTTTTTGGATAGCAGTGGCTGGACATGTACAATGTAAAAAATCCATCTTTCCTCATGCAGTCTAAGTGGATATGTTGTGAGAGGGCAGTGACACAGTGCACACCTCACTTGTTTCTAACCTAATGCAGCATCCTCCTGATTCTCATTGGTGTCTCTTCCTCCAACTCAAACCCAACAACAAAAAATATTTTTCTTATATGTACCAAGGCTTCTGGTATTTAGAATTTAATTTCAAATGTCTTTAGGAAAGACAGCATGCAAGAAGATCTTGCAAAATCCTGCAGGTTACAGACTTGTCTGGGCCTTTCTGAACTATGATATGAAGCTCAAAGGAATAGCAGAAAAATGACAACTCCCTTTCATGTGATATTCTGGCTGCCCTTAGGAGATGAGCAGTGTAATATGTGACTTCTGAAGAGAAATATACTGAATGAAGAGGAAGGTGGCTTAGATTTATTGGTACGAATATATGGGGAAAGAGAGAAAGCTTTAAGGCAGATGGCAAGGTTTTGCATGCACAGCTCATTTCTCCTCCCCTTTGGAACAGAAAAGTCAGAGGAACATGGTAGTTCCTCTTGAACAGCTTAAATGATCTGCATTTAAGCATTGCCAAAAACAATCAAGTGGGATGAACTGGTCTTCTGTAACTCCAGGGGGACATTTGTTTTTGGTTTGCTGGAATAGCTGCTAGATAAAAAAAACCCTCTGTGTCATGTCCTCTCCAAAATAGCAGCTTGGTATATAGAAGTTGCTCTAAGAAATAGTGTTTGTGTCTCCTCATGGCTTGGTTCCTAGGAAGCAATTAACAAAAAATGGTAGAGGTGCCCCCTTGCATCCTGACGTCTCAATTTTACGTGGAGGAGGGTCTTGTGTCAGCCCTGGTAGAAGCACCTTGACTTCTTGAGTGCCATTGCTGAGTGTCTTTGTGTGGTTATGATGGAGAGGGTGCAGGCTGTTTACAGAAGCAAGTTTCTTTGAAAACTGCAAGGGTGTGCGGGTGCTTTGTCAGACTTTTTGCGTGCATACACATACATGAAAATAGAAAGCAGACACCATGTCTCAGGAATATGGCTACAATGCTGTACAAATTCTTACCCTCCATCAGCCATTCCTCAGATGTGTTGAGTCATAGTTTAGTCTACAGAGGCATGTGGAAGAAAAGAAACCCAAGCTAGCTAAACGATCTGAATTTAAAGTGAACTGATTAAATTCCATTAAATCCCTGTGTAGATGTCCTTGTTCAGAATTAAGGTAAAGTAAGATAAGTCTCATAAAGGCCAAGTTAATTCTGAAGGAGAATACGTAAGCAGAGATTTAATGCATTTTTAAATAATCCATTTTAGCAGTTAATTCAGATTAACTGTACTCAGTTTTCCTCTCTGGCAAAGCCCTTCAAGGGAACAAGATATGGAAAAACACCAGTCTGAGCAGTGCAATGTTTTTAAACATCCTGGACTGTCGACTACAGATAATTGGTGCTGCAGCACTCCTGTACTGAATGGCTGCACGCAGACCTACCTGTGTTGGTGCTCTCATGGGGGACAGTGGTCTTGGGAAGGACTTGCTAGGACCATCCTTGCTTCCAGGAAAGTGCTGAAGCACACTGGCAAGGCCTTGGGTAACCTGCTGCTACAAGGAATTTTGATCATAAATGGGATGACTGTGCTAGCAAAGTGAATACTCCTCACAATGAGTGTGCAGTCAGCTGATACCTGTCTGCCCATAGGTTGTGTGCCAGAGATGCAGGATGCAGTGTGAATCTTAATGGTTTCCCTCCTACCTGGAGTGATGCATTCTTGGGCCAAATCCTGTCTTCACTCTTCTGTAAACAAAGCATTGCTCAGCCCCGTGCAGTCTCCAGTTTAAAAAGTCAAAACCTGGAGTTTAAGCTTTACTATTGATTTTAAAAAAATATATTGCCAACAATAGCTTAAAAGGAAATGGGAGATTATGAATAAATAATAAGGTGCATAGGTGTACAGGGAAAATACAGCAGTCCATAAATACAGTTAAGAATTCAGTTTTACAGTAAAAAGAAAGGGCATAAAAATGTAGATGACTAAAGCAATATGTGTGCAGAGGAATAATAATATACCATGAATTAAAATACGCAAGTATTGGGGACTAAATTGCTTTTACTACTCTACACATTTTTTTAAAGTACCTAGAGGCCTTCAGGTATGAGTGCTAAAATGAAAATATTATTATTATGGATTTTGGGGGGCAGATGAGTTGGGACTCAAGGATGTCTCCTGTGCCTTAGCTCTATTGCATGTGGTTAAACACATCGGGCCAAATTTATCCCTGGCCTGCTATAAATTCTCTTGAAAGCACTCTGGAAAAGCACATATTAAAGCTATATGTAAAAAAGCACTGAATTTTGAGCAGGCATTTAAAGCCAGGCAAAATCAAAGACATTCTCTCAGGTCAGTTTAGTGTTGGGTGTGGGGAGCAGTTGCTCAGTCACATTGGTCCAGTGAATCTGGAACAACAGCGCGTGAAAAGATATGGTGGCAAAATTATGGCTCCATGTGGGATACATGCTAATGCTAATCACTGGCTAGGCTATTTCCCGGTTTTTACTCATGGATTTTATCCTAATTTTTTCACTGATTATTATTCTGCCTCGGTGAACACCAAGGTAACTTTTCGCCCTGTTTCACAGGGAAATTTGAGGCCAACTTTTTCTGCTGCACTGTGGAGTTCATACAAGGGAATTTTTCATAGAATTCTTAGGTTGAAAAAGACTTCTAAGACCATCAAGTCCAGCCATTAACCTAACACTGCCAAGCCCCTCACTAAAACATGTCCCTCAAGGCCACAAATACATGGCTCTTAAAAACCTCAAAGGATGGTGACTCAATTGTATATCTGGGCAGCCTGTCCCAGTGCTTGACAGCTCTTTCTGAGAACTTTTTGCCCATAAGATTTGATCTAATCCTCTCCTGGAACAACTTGAGGCCATTTCCTCTTGTCCTGTTGCTGGCACTTGGGAGATGAGACTACCCTCCACCTGGCTACAACCCACAGAAAGAAGCTGGCATGCTGGGGCTCAGCGTGGTCTTTGTTCAGCACCTGTGTAAGCAGCTTGTGCAAGCATGTGAAGCTGCTGCAGTGTAAACCTTCACACCTGAGTGGAAGACGATGTGGCACAGAGGTGAGCCATGGCACCCAAATCGGCACGGCTGAGTACTCTGGAGAGAGAAATGGTCAGGGACAGAGCTGGAAAGCAGGAGTGGTCATTATGGTCAGCAGAGTGGCCACAATGAAGCTATCACATAAAAACTCTGGCAAGAGGCTGAGCTTGTCCAGGGCAGCAGCAGAGTTGGAAGAGGTCATGCCCCCAGCCTTTTCACTCCCTAAAGGAGCGGGGAACTGCACACGGCCACTTTGAGGCTTTGTCCTATTTTTGTCCCCTTTATTTATTTGCTGTGTTCTGCAGAGAAGGAGAAGGGAGGGTTCGGTCTTGTCTGCCCCTGGTTTGCATCTGTGCTACAAGATTTGTCTGTGTGTGAGTCTTAAAAATCTGTGTAGTGAGTTAATGGGGTGCATAAATGAAGAGGTATCTGTCTTTTCTAGATGCTCTCAGATGCGTTGACATGTAATACTTGCCTTTTGCCTTTTATTTCTATTTCTGGTAGTTGAAAATATCCCACTAGTTGCCATGCAAGCAGCTTGTACCTCATATGGCTTGGGTTTGTTATCCTGCGCTTTCCTGTGGGGAGAGGCTCTTGACCTCAGTGCAGAGGCTGCCTTTTTATCAGCAAAGTGGCTTCAATGCACAAAGGGTGTGAGGGGAAGCTCAATTTTCTGTTTCCTTTAAAGTGTAGGGATCACCCAGGCTAAAAGGATCAAGGTGTTTCCAGAGGCATGCAGGCATTTCTGTGATGGCTGCTGTGTTTTCTGGGAGGTTTGAGTCCAGTGGATGATGCTCTGCTGCATCTTGTGCTTCGGCATAAGACGCCTGGCAGAAGTCAGTCCACTCCTAGCCAGATCAAAGAAGAGCTGCCACTGATTTTTAAGGCTGCATGGCTACAGACTAGAGCAGGTGTGCAAATCATTTCTAGGGACCAAGCTCTATTTTGGCTAAAAGGGTAAAAAATAGGGTTATCTTCCCAGAAAGACAATTTAAGCCCCTCTCATTCTTCAACCTGAGCAAAGCTCTTTCTTATCATATCCTTTTCTTGATCACTGTTTCCTGAACAAAGGTAGGTGAGTATGGGGGAGCAGAGCTGTCTGTATTTTGACTACATAGCAATGCAATGTTTAAATTGTGCATCAGGCAATTGGATCAATAGAAGAAAAAATTACCCAAAATTTCCACTCAAAACACAGTGACACAAAAAGAGCAATTCTCCATCAGCTCAGGGCCTTTGCATGTCCTCTCTCCAGTAATGCAAGCAATATCAATACTTCCTCCCAGGTGAAAGTGTTCCTAAAAGTGAGGAACAGCAGACAGAGCAAACTGTCCTGGTGACCCAGTTTGAATCCTGGCCTCATCTGCATAGTGGTGCCACCCTGGTGTTATGGAAAAGCAGGTCCAAATGCAACACTGCTGCCCATGCCAAGGGGTCTTGGATGCCTCTGCTCTGCTGCTCCCAGTGATGGAGGAGCCAGAGCTGGCACCCTTCAGCAGGGTAGATGACAAGGGCAGCTCAGGCCCTCTGTACTGTGACAGGATTCTCAAAATAAACCCTGCAAATGGCTTTTGGGGAACCCACTGCCTTTACAGCTGGACTTGCGGTGTGTACAAGCTCTTCCCTGCCATTCCATCCTGGTGGTCATCCTCCAATGGCACAGACATAATGAGCTCACATCTCACTTCAATAGTTCTAACCCTTTGGTTGTTCCTGGCACTGAAGTCTGTCTTTCTGCTCCTGTTTCTGTTTCACAAAAAGGCAAGTGATATTTTGCCTGTTCCATGGGTGGGTTGTGAAGATATAAAGTGCTTTGGGGGAGATAAGTCCTGCAGGTATCTTATTTTGCAGAGCCTTGTGCCTCACCCTGGGTTTGAAGCACTGAGATCTGCCAGCCACTTTTCCAAGTCAGGATCCCAAAGAATCTGCGTGGAGTGGGACTGAAAGACCTTGGGCACGGTGCTGGGGAGATAACTGTGACAAAGGGAGAAGAAAAAGTAATACCACCTCACTTGTTCCCATCTCCTTTTTTCCAGATGGTAGGGTTTTCTCCCTTCCCTGTTGCAGAGGTAATGGAGAGCAGCAGCGGCATGGCCAGGCTGCCTCTGGGGTCATGGCAGCTGCTGTGACAAAGGGGAGCATGGTGTGCTGGCTGGGTCAGGGAGTGTGCTTGCAGGAGGCAGCAAAAGTTTACATTTGTGAGAGCAAAGTGAAGAAGTGTGGGATTGGAGAACACTGGGTGCTGCCATACAAGCACCATAGCCCCAAGTCTAATGGGTAATAGAGTCATTAATTCTGCTGATTAACTTGGCCTTGGGGTTCATGGAAATGACATCCACCTCCTTTCTTTTTTTTTTCTTCTTTCTCTTCTTTTTTTTTTTACGCTCAAACTGTGGAACGAGGGAGCATAAAAAAACAAGCTAATTAGAGAGAAATCAGGAGAAAAGAAGCAGGGAGAAAAGAGAAGACAGTCTGAGCATTAATGAGACTGATTTGGGAAGAGGATGTGACAAGCTCTTCAAAAGCATTATTGTCAAATGTGTCACTGTTTCATAGACGGCTACTGCTACCTTTGAGCTTCATGCTGATAGTTAATGATTTGAAACTATAAAAAGATTGAAAAGGTAAAAGAGAAAATGTTAGACTCGACTGGATTTTAATGAGAGTCCCCCCCTTCCCACTTTTCTCTTTTTCCATATGAAGCAGCCTTGGAAAGTAGAAAAAAAGTTGCTTCCCCCTGCCTGCTTGCTCTCTTAAGGCAAAAAAAAAAAAAATGTTTACAAAGGAGAAGGGAGAGTGCAGAGGTCCATCTGTCTCTCTCTGACCACCATCCATCTTCCCTTCCTCAAACCCTCAGCTCTCCCATTCACTGTCAAGCAGTGGTGGGGCTGTGGTTGCACAGGCAGAGGACTGACAAAAATAAGCCGAGATTGATGGAAGAGACAGCTATAGCTCTTGTTTGTTTTTTTGTGACGTGCTGAGCAGAAGCAGTCTTCACACTGTGAAATGTAACAAAGAAATCTAAAGTGATTACACAGGTTCATTTGTCAGTATCACTGCTCCAGCTATTGCTGTGTGCAACAATGAGATGACAAGGCATTTATTGCTGATGGTTGGTTATTAGCCGCGTTATAGGAAACATTAGCACAGTCTAGGATACATAGACCAGGGAGACAATAGCTTTCTGGGCTCCAAACTCAGCAGGGTAGCCTTGTCATTAAATTTGGTGGCACCAATTTAATTTTTTTTTACAATAAATTGAAAGGAAACTTTGAAAACTAAGTCTGTAACCCTGCATTTACCTTAAGACTGATCAGCACGCTTTCTTTGGATGCTACGTTTTGTATCAGAAAAGCTGTGCAGCCCAGCAGGCCAGCAAATCTAAAACATGCAGTGGAAAAGCCTTGTGATATGCAGTCTCTTGGCTGATCCCATCACTACCTTCCAGCCCCGACCTCCAAAATGCCCCTCTGCCACTGGGGTGGACCAGGTTCTTCCTCAACCAAGTCGCAAGCAAACATACATGGAGAAAAGGCTTCCGTAAATTTTCATTATGACTTTTGTCTTGCTCTTATCTTTCCGAAACCTGTTCATTTTTTTTTTTTTTTCTTGTCTTGCCTGGGTCCTTTAGGGTCAGATCTTTGTATCTCTCCCATCCTTGCAAATGGTCCTGAAGAAGCCACCATAAATCATAGAATTGTGGAATGTCCTGGGTTGAAAAAGACCTTAAAGATCATTCAGTTCCAATGACCCCTCCAGAGGCAGGGACAGCTTCCACTAGACCAGATTGCTCAGAGCCCCATCCTGCCTTTAACAGCTGGTCTTAAATACTTCCAGGGATGGGGCATCCACATCCTTCTCTGGGCAACCTTTTCCAGTGCCTCACAAGCCTAATGGTAAAGATTTTCTTTCTAATACCTCCTGTAAAGCTACTCTCAGTTGGAATCCATTCTCCCTTGTCCTGTCATTTCCTGCCCTTGTAAATAATCCCTCTCCATAGTTGATGTAGGCTCCCTAGGTATGGGAAAGACACAATTAGTTCATCCTGAAGCTCTCTTCTCCAGGCTGAAATATCTGAATTCTCTCAGGCTTTCCTCATAGGAAAGCTTCATAGGTGCTTCATCCCTCTGATCATTTTGGTGTCAGTCACCTGGACTTGCACCAACAGGTCCATGACCTTCCTGTGCTGGGGACCCCAGAACTGGATGCAGCACTTCAGGTGGGGTCTCACCAGAGAAAAAAAGTCTTTGATGGTGAGGGCTGAGTATGGAAAGCAAAGGTTTGGCATGCATGGGACGTGACTGGATGACTGCCATGTTTATTAAGCCATAAAAGAACATGCCTGTTCTGTGGCAAAAGCTGTGTTTGCACAGTGGTGCGAAGCCAGCCCTCAGTTCTGAGGTGAAGTGCCTACTTTTTGTAGCCTTTCAGTACTGAGCTTTGTAGTAAAACTAAAAATTCTGGTGGTGGCTTGTTCTTTTCAAAGAAGGTTTTTTATTATATAATTCATTTTCTTATTAACTCAGTCAGTGAGTAATATATTCCCTGTTCCATATTTTTCTGACACTCAGCTTCAGTTTATTTTATGCTACCATCACATTTCCAGAATGCCCCAAATTTTGGCACTGACAGCACTTAAATAAACTGAAACAGTTGTCCTGGGAAAGTTGGAGGTTTTGACAGCTGCATGAGGGATCATGGGACCTCAGCCCGTAAAATATCAGTGTAAGGGGAATTACAATGTTTTAAAAACCACTATCACTTGATAACATTGTAAATAGCAACAGGAGCTGTGCTTGAACAGATTCAGGCCAAACCCAAGTACCTTTGAATGTAAAAATGAAATTTTGCTGGAATTTCTTCACCAGATTTGTGTGAATAAGATGTGATTTGTTTTGTTCTTTGTTATGAAATGTATCATAATCTGTGTCCTATATACTGTCTGCCTAGCAGCAAATTTAATCTAAACTGTTTGTTCTGGATTAATTGATCAGAGAAGTAACCTGAAAAGATTCTGCCAGACTCAGACCCTTAAGATTCATAAGTCAGGCTGTAAATTTTATAGCATTTTTGAGGTTAAAAAGATGGTAATTTTTTTCTAAACTTCATTCACCAAATGTGTGTGAGAAAATGAATACTGTCAGGTCTCTTACATTTATTGAGCAAGGTGATTTTGCCTCCCCCCCCACTAGAAACACTTGAGGCCACATCATCTGTCTCTGCCCAGCAATTAATTTTGCCTTGAACTACTCAAACAATACTGTTTTCCTGTAATTTCGGCATCACTGTACCATTCTCTCATTATTTCTGCTCTTGTGTTCATTTTGTCTTTACTTCCAACTTCCTGCTGAAATCCTGTGATTTCAGTGAAATCTGAAAATATGGGGAACTGATGGCACCGTAAATTGGTTTCAATTAAGGAATGTGTGCCTGCTGAGCTGGAGTCCCTTGAAACAAATATCCCTCGTAAGATGGATAGATAGCAACACCTGTGATCCAGCTTTCAAATGAGGACATTTTGTAATAAAAACAGAGCAAATAATTTAATTCAACAATAAAAATATTAAACATCAACAACAACGATAGTAATAACAATAGTAATAATAATATCATGTCACTCCAGACATGAGAGGGTTTGAAAAGGTAGCTATTAGGTCTAAATCTATGGTGGCAATTCAGAGTCAAATAAGAATAAAATATCTTTTGAGGCCATAAAGCTTGAAACTTGTCACAGAAGAGGCATCTAAACTCTCAGAAAAGAAAGCAATCTCTATTTGAGAGCACACAGGCATTTCTAACGAGTAGGGTCTGATGAGTCAGCATTTCAGCTACTGAGTTAATGCAGCATTTGGCAGCTAAGCTAGAAAAAAAGAGTATAAAAAAGCCCTTTGGCATGAACTTTGCTTCTGAGATATATGCAGTGAGTGTATCTCTGAGGAGTGGGAAGGTTTTTGAAGTTATAACAGAGGCTGTTTTAATTTGGGGCAGGCTCATTAAGGAACATGGTTTAAAAACATAGATTTTGTTCCCTCTGGCTGTACACTGTGCTTCACACTAAACTTGGCAAAGACAAAATACAATCCAAGAGAAGGTATCTGTATTGTAAGATAAAATGCTTCAAAGACAGCCTGCTTTGTGGCTGGCTCAGATCAGATAAGGGCTGCATCTATCATACCCTCCTCGTGGTGTAAACCAGGGCTAGAGGTATTAAGGGGTATGCTAAGATGATGTGTCAAAATTTAATTTAAATCCTACTGCAGTCAAAAAGACCAAATCTTTCAAAACATTAGATGTTTAACAGCAGTTGGTGCCAATGGAGTTTTGTTGCCTGAAAGGGAAATGGTGGAAAATGACATAAAGGAGCAGTTAGCAGCCCTGCGTGTTGGCCCCACCTATTGTCAGAGCTTCACTCAGGCAGAGGCACACCTTGGTCTTTGTAAAGGCTGAGTTGTGTTTCTGCTTGCTCTTCTCACAGTTTCCACATGGAATGTTAAGGTTTGCTTTCAATATAAAACTTATGGAGGAAGGGCAATGTCTCCTTTTCAACTGAGATTGAAATGTTAGACTAAAACTTGGACTTCAGATCCACAAGAATTTGTGCATGAGACAGCAGCAAGTAACTGATGACACGCTTATAGGAAATGGATTTAAGAAAAGTAAATTGTTCTTTCCCTTGGAGGATGCTAAACCTTCAGAGTGAAGTATTGACCAGTGATCCATTACAAATGATACACAGGTATTTCAGACAAAGGATTTTATTGTTACAATTAATCATTATTTGTGTCATGACTGACCCTCTGAAGACCTAGTGAAACCAGATCACTGATGAACCAGGCCCAACAAATACTAAGAATTCATGGCTTAAATGCACAAGAGAGCCATGAGAAAGAGCTGTCTTATAAAAGCAGCACAGTGAGCTGCTGCGGAGAGAACACCCAGCCTGAAAACTGCAGCCGAGTCCTTGTGGCAGCCCCTGCCTGAGCAGTGTGATTGCTGCCCTGAGCTAAGCCTTGATAAGGCTGCAGGACCCAGGTTAACTTCCCTGCCCAGCACTGGGCTGGAAAACATGGTTGAGTGGCTTGGAGGTGGCACAGCAACCTTTAGCATGGTGCTGTGTGTGTTTGTGCACCCACAGCACATCCACACCTGCAGCCAGCCGGCTGTGCAGGGGATCCCTCCTTCCCCTGGGCTGTGTTTGCCTTCCCCTGTGCATGTGCAAAAAACACCAATCAAAAAAAGTAGGGAGGGAAATCAAAGTAATGAACAAACAGTCAGAGCTGACCCTGAATGTTTGTGGTTGGTAGATTAAAACAAAGCTATTGCAGCAGTGTTACTCAGGATGACCCTTGGAATTTCACTTTTAAAGGTCAGATGGTGAAAACCACTGCTTTGCTGCTTGTAGGAAGGAGAGTTTAGCTGTAAGGTCACTTTGTTTTCACACTCTCAGAAATGTTACCTCCACCCTTCACAGGGAATGTAAATCAAGTAAAAAACCACCCAGCAGGGTTATCAGGGTAACACTAAATCAACACCAGCTGCAGCTGCTAGGGGTGAATGTAAAATTTACAGTGAGGCATATGTCTATTGTTACTGAGCGATTAGCAGCATTTTCAATTAAAACATGCAAGGACCAAGATGATTTTTATTTCAGTGGTCTAAATAAAAGCAAACTTAGAGGCCAAACTAATCCAGGTTTTCAATTCAGTGTTCGTGTTGTCTCTAAATCAGGACCATATTGCGAGCTGGAAGAGAATAGGGAGGAGGGCAAACTTTCCTTTCAGCAGTTTTAAAAAACTGCTGACTAAAATCTGCATCTATCATCTTGTTATTGAAAAGTATAAGTAAAAGGTGAGAGAAAATTGTGTCTGATATGGGATGTTTAGTTGACAGACAGCTCATTGTAACAGATGTGGCTCCTTTTAAATAGCACCGTAAATGAGATCCCAGAAAGACAAGGACAAAGGCTAGGAGAGAGCACTTAGTCTAATTAGACAGAGAAATCCATTTCCGTTTTAACTGAATGCTTCTCTGAATGTGCAGAGATTTCCAAGTTATGAAGCACAAGCAAAGGATGGAGGCTACAGCTATCAGTTCATAATCTGCAAGGCATGGAATAATAATGGTCCTCATTTTTCAAGCACTGATCTCCAGTAGTTTGTTAAACCTGCACATCAACTCCTCACTAAAGCACCTGCAGATTAATGGCATGCTAGAAAGCTTTTCATCCGGTGTGTATGCGGGGAGAAATTGTAAAGAAAGCAAAGAATGACCTTAAAATTTGTTCCATTAAAAAAAACCAAAACCAAATCATAAAGGAAAGGACTATCTTTCCACTAATGCCAAACTTACAGGAGAAATAAAAATTAAGACATAGAAAAAAAGACTCAGAAATGGTACCATGGTTTCTATAGCAATCAGCGCTCCAGACTTGCCATGCTTTTCTGTGTGTGTTTTATGCTTGCCACAAGATATTTGAGGCAGGACCCCTCTCACCTTATTTCAGCTCTTTCACTGCAAGTTGTTCATGTATTACTGCCCTTACAAATATAGATGAACCAAAGTTTTCCAGGATCCTCCTACAGTTAACTTTGGGGGAGAGAGACATCTCCAAAGTTTGTTTTTTTCTTGTCCAGGGCACGTTATCTGAGTCTCGCACCTCTAGAGGGTTAATCTGTCAACCTATTGCCCTGTTCTGACTATAGAGGACAAATGTTTCAGCTTAGCAGATGTGCTTCCAGAAAGAGAGTTAGGCTGCGATTTTATGAGAAGTGATTTTGCACTTCTTTTGCACTTTCCAGAAAACACTGAAAAATTTTCAACAGAGCTCTGCACACTTGCTTATGTTTGATATTTCTCTGTTCTACCCAAAAGGGAAGGGGAGGAATCCAGAAAGGAAAGCTCAATGAAATGCAGAACATGACTAATTTTGGTTGACTATTTTTGAGCTGAGCAGGCAGCTGAAATGAAGTGCCTTGGACATTATGTGGAATAACAGGTACCCAGTTGAATAGTTTTGATGCAACATTTGTGTTTTTCTAAATAACTAATTCGGCTTTCTTGGAACCTGGGGAATCAAATGAATGGAAAATGTTTCCCAGCCCTCACCTTCTTACCTCTTCTTCCCGCATTTCCCTGACCTCCTTGAGAGCCTTTATTTGCAGTCCTGTAACAGTGCTTATGCAAATCTTGGTTTTGCCGGTGGTTTTGGATATGTTTTTCTGCACCCCACCAATAAGTGGCATGTGCTAACAGGGCAGTAGCAGTGAAGACAGAGCAATGCAGTTTTCAGAGAGCCGTGGGAGCCCAAAGTCTGTGGGTCATCTTTAGTCTGGCTGCTGTCATATATTGAAGCCTGAGCTGCAGTGCATTTTTACTGCTCTTGCCCATGCCAGCTGCATTGACCAGGAGGGATGTGCTGACATTAGTGAAAGACTAACTAAAAAGTCTGGCAAGAGTGAAGTGAGGAGAAATAGAAAGTAATTGTTTTCTCCAAGGGAAAAAGCCTGAACCTCCTTTTCCAGAGCCAGCACCTCTTTAAAAGAATAGGAGTGGAGCAGGGAATGATGAGCCCTGCTCCTTCCTACGTCTCCAAATATAGGAAGAATGTCTACGATATAATTTTAGGAAGGATTTGGTACTTCTGAACTGTGCTTCTTGCATGTAAAGGAATGTTTCATTAATTTAAAGGGAAAAACAAAACCTCTTGACAGTATGACAACAGCAGCTTTCTAGATGGTCTGAGGAACGGTGCAGTGTCTTAGTAACATATGAGCCAAACAAATACTGTTTTTTTGAGCATAAGATCTGCCAGACTCCTGCCAGTGGTATTTAACAGGCACATTGCTTAACAATTACAGGATGGGTTCTACAACTGGGATCTGTGCAGGTGCAGGCTCCTGGTTATAGGCCAGGCAGATTTTGCAATGCCACTGGCTAAAATTATTTTAGAAGGAAAAACATGATGAAACTGTGTTTGCTTCCATGTGTGTGTGTACCCATGAGTTTATACACATACACCTTCACGTGTGTGTGGGCACGTGTGAACACAGATACATGTGTGTTTGAACTCTGCACTGGCAGTATTTGGAGCAGCATATAAGTCTTGCCAGCATTGCTGGTGATGAATTAACCCCAGTGGACTGAGTTTAGTTTGATGACTCTGAAACGGAAAAAAGTCATCCTCAGCCCTGAAGATTAGCAGCACATAAAATGATGAAATAATGGATGTTAGAAACTCAGCAACTTTTTTTTTGTTTGTTTTCAAATGGCATGGGATAATGTGGGCACAAAAGAGTATTGCAAGCACAAACTGGATATGGATCAAGATACCAATCTCAGCTGGATTTCTTCATGAATGTGAGCAAGTAGTTGAGCACACAGGGCAGCATTTTCCAGACTTGGGTGCTTGTGCACTTCATTTGCTTACAAAGCCACAGAATAGGAAATGTACAGAGTTATTTATCTATGATTTTGATCAGAGACAGACTTAAGTGAGATACTAAGAGAATTAGCTGTGGAATAGATTTTGGTGACAGATGTCCTGTGCTCTGTTGTTATGTAAAAAGCTACCTTACCTTCTCTGTCAGCTGCGATATCTGGCTATAATTAGAAGAAGTAATATCTGTCAAATAATTGGTTATGCACATTTTGATTAATTTCCTGAGACAACTCCACTCCTGTGCCACTTCTCAATCTCCCTGTGATTTTTAATTTTCTCATTTGGGGAGAATTTTCAGTTAATTAGACTGCAAAATCTTGCAAACAGCTCTGTAAACATATGCGGTAAGGTTTATTTCCTTATATTGGTGAGATCCTGGCATATGTGTTGCATGAGTATATATAATATTAATATATATAATATAAAAGCAATGAATAGTAATCTTAAAAAGCGTCCTCTAAGTTGTGTAGCATGTTGCTACTGAAAATGGAAAAAAAAAACCATGGTAGAGAATTTTTTGTGAAAGTTATGCTATGAAGAAGGACTGTAACAGTCTAGGAGTGCTGTAAGCCTGCTTTGCTGGTTGGTCATGCTCCAACCAGTTAATGTTGTGAAAGATGTTTTTGGTGAGATGAAATGTTTTGAAATGTGGGGCTTGTTCATCCCATTGTGGATTTGTAATATACATTTAATTTTCTCAGAAAAGGAGTTAACCTGAAGACTTCCTAGAATCTTGAATTCAATACATCTGTCAGACAGTGATGATTAACCTCCTCAAAATGTAAAATCATAACAAGCAAGAGGAGAATACACGCTTTAAGAAAAGGTGTTGTCCCAGGCACGGGACCAGCTGAAAGACGGGGAAAAGGTGTGGAGAAAACCAAGGAAATCGGTTCCCAGTCTTCCGTAGGGCCACTGCTTCGATAGCATCTGCGTGCGCTGAGTTGGCAGGCGAGCTGCCCGAGGGGCTGCAGTCATCTCCAGCGGATCCACAGGTGTTGGAGCGGGAGGCTCGCTGCGGATCCGTGCCAGGCGCCCGGTGCCGTGCCGTGCCGTGCCGTGCCCGGCTGCGCTGCCCCGGGCCGCGCTCGGGCAGGGGAGCGGGCGGGCGGCAGCAGCTGCAGCGCCAGCCCGGCCCCACCGCCGGCAACAGGCAGCGGCACGCTGCGGTGGCGAGAGCCTCCGGAGCCTCCGGGCTCGGGGCAGGGCTTGGGATGGAGAGGCGTTTTGCTGTGGCTTGGTGTAGATAAGAAACCATCAAGCATACAGTACTTCCCTGGAGTAAGGGTAGCTGGAGAAAGTGGGGTTTTTTTCTCTTTCAGCACTTGCGTTTGGGCACACAGTAGTAACTGCGACCTACCCCAAATGTGCTGTTATAGTCAAGAAATAATGCAATATCTTTATGGAGCACATACTGCTGATTATCTCTCCTTACAAAAATTTGAATGAGATCCACCTGCATTTTGGCAAAGATGTAGGTCAAACATCTCAAGCATTATATCAAGGCTCATGATGAATTCTTGGGCCTTTTAAAACACTTTGGAGACTTTTACTGATTTGAAAGGCGCCAAGATTTTTTCATAATATGGTGTACAAAAACTTGACTTTGATATCACCATTTGATATTAAGCCTCTTCTCAATCCAATCTCTACTTATTTTCAATATGAGTTTCATCTTCCTATATGGGGAAGGCAGAGTTTACTCCAAAGCTGACCTGAGGATGGAGTCACTGTGACCAAATCTTGCTGAGTATAGGGATTTCCCTGCTGACCTGCCAGTCGTTCAGGAGATGAGTCTGCAGAGGAACCCTGGGATTGACTCAGAGGGCAAGGCAGATGAGGCTAAGCCTCCTTTGCTCTTCCTGGGGTGATGAACAGGGTGCACACCTGTGCACAGGAGGGAACTGCACCAGGATGCTCCCTCCTGGCTGGAAGATGTGGCATGCATTGCACTCAGCAAAGCTCTTCCTAGCTCCATCTTCCTTTGGGGAGCGTACATCTGTGGTGTTGCATTTTTTAGGCACTTTTCAGTACTGAAGGCAGAGCATCAAGGGTGAAATCCATCCCACCCTACTCCTCTGGACCATTTGGCAAGGCCAGTCCATGTGACTGTGAAGAAAATGGGCTGGACAGTGCCTCCTGCTGTGCTGTGATAGACAGTGCCATGAAGTGGATGTGATGTGGTTGTTAGGCTGTGACTCAGTTCATACTGAGCAGTATTGATTGGTGTTGGTTCAGCACTTGCTATGTATTTTATCAATTGACCTTTGTGACTGTATTCCTGCTCTGCTTCTTTTACTTCTAATTCTCTGTGCCTCCAGTTTTTGTAACTCCTAATCTTCCTGTGGTTGATTTCTAATAGTATTTCTTTAGTCTTCTGTTACAGGAAAGCTTATTTGGCGAAGCTATACTTTCCTTCCTTTGCTTCCTTTCCCTTTGTTTGCTTTTTCAAATTCTTTTTTTTTTTTTAAGAAATCCACCTGCTCTTCTTGATACATCAATTCCATTAAGAGATTCAGCTTCTAAAATATTTTGCCCTCAGCAGAAGAAAGAAGTATAAATGCAGGTGTTTTGCAATAAAGCTCAGGGGTGCAGAAACCGGTTTTATAGCAGATCTTGTCAAAGAGGATTTGCAGAACCCGATAACATAATACAGTTCGATAACATAATGCCTTGGTGAACAGTTCTCCTGGCCATCTGTGGAGCCGCACGGTTACACCAGCTGAAGATCTGGTAGCCTGTTTCCAAGATGTTGTTTGTAAATATGCAGTGAAAACCTGAAAGAATAATTGTAGCTAAGTGCATTTAGCTGGGTGCAATTCACTGCGGGTATTAATTTTGGACTTTCACCGAGAGCAAGGAAGACAATGTTGTCTGCTGGGTTGTTTAAGCACTGGCTGGTACTAAAACAAGGTAGGGAGCTAAAATATTTTCCTAGATGTATGCAGCTGCCTATATAGCAAGATCAGGGTTGAAACAAAAGAGTTCCTGACTCACAGCAGTGCTCAAAACAAGGAATGTGCTACTTGTGTGTCACAGACCTTTAACACAGAGATCTGCCACATCAATGCAGCACAGGGAAAAAAAAAAAAAGCAAGTTTGTGCCAGTCAAAGAAGTAAAAGATAAATAACACTGTTAAGCCACAATGTGCACAAAATTTACCTTCAGTGAGGGGATGCTGAGTATCAGAAAGAAGGTGACAGGATTTTCAAACCTTTTTTTTTAGTTGCAAGAGATATAAAATGTCCAATAATAAGCGTGAATACCCACAGATATCAATTAGGATAATTTAAAGATCTCAGATTTATATTCCTGGCTGAAGTTCAGCGTTATCAATTAGAAAATGCTTTCTAGGATCTTCTTACAGCCTTTGTGTAGGAGGAAATTTGAAACTCACAGCCCAGAAGAGTGGTGGTTGATAGCAAAAGGGGGAAAGCAATGTCAAAATATGTATTATGGAACTGTGATAAAGTGCCATCTTTTTAGAAATCTTGCCTTGTGAATAGTGCACAAGTGCCTGTTCTCCATCCACTTTCATCCAATGCTCTATTTAATGACCTGAATCATGGGAGCCTTAGCAAGCCCAAAGCTAAAACAAATCTGAGAGACTGCAAGCAAACAAGGAAAGAGTTAGAATTAAAAGCAATTCTGAAAACTGAAGATTTTTCCTAAATATAAGATGAAATTCCACAGTGCCTGGGGGCAATAAAAAAAAAATCATTAATTAAATAAGGAGTGAGAAACCATTGGTTTCTTCCAGGAAGGATCTCAGAGCAATGTTGGGTCACAAGCCAAGCAGATGTGAACAATGTCAGTCTGCTGTGAAGAGGAGAAAGTCCACCCTGTGACGTGGACTTGAATACATGAAAAGATACTTCCACTGCTAACACTATTTCATGTCCAGTGTCTGCCACTGTGCTTCACAAAAGCCATCAATCACTTGGAGAGGATGAGGTGAAGATTAAGTTATTCAAAAAAGGTGATCTAAACACATAGCCGAAGAATAAAAAAGGCAAATATTTGGGTTACTTACTCTGAGGGAGAGCAGATTGATGGAGGAAATGGGACAGGATAACAGTTTTCAAGTGGAAAGAGAGGAGAATGATCCGTTCTCTACATCTGTAGTAGACAAAGCAAGAAGTATTTGACATAAGCTGCAGAGAGAAGGACCTGGGAGAGAAAGCAAGAGAAAATATGAGGATAGAGAGGAACTGGACAAGAACATCTGTGGAGATGGGGAGCCATCCTCCTTGGTGAGGTGTTTTTCAGAGCAGGGGAGACAAGCAACCACAAGGAATAGCACTGAGATACAGCTTGTCCTACCCTGGGACATGTCAAGGTGTTTACCAGCTCTTCCTCCTGTGATTCCACAATGTCTGTATTGGTGAAAGGAATGCTGCCATGTTTACAGAAAGCATGGGGCCATCAGAGGATAAACTGGTCATGCACTACCATGTCTGTGTTGATGCTCACGAGAGTTTTTCCACTGACAACCAGCAAATACATCACCCCAACACTTGCCTTAGAATAGCAGAACTGCACTTTACTGTTGTGCTTTGTGATGATTGAAAAAAAATATTATGCCATCACAAGGATGCCCTCAAGCCTGTTGGTGACTCCCACAGCTTTCTAGCACATGCAGTAGTCTTGCATTCTTCTGAGGAGCCTTTGTTGTAGGGCTGTTTTTCCCCTCAGCCTCTCTGAATAGGTAAGAATATTTGTTCTGCACATCATCCAGGTTACCTGATCTTTTGGTAGGTGTTGTGGCACCAGTATAAAGAAGTGCTTTAGATAATGGGGTAGGTACTGGGAAACAAGCACTGCTAATAACATTCCTACAGAAAGAGGCAGCTTGTATGCATTTTGACAAGCTAGGGGAATCCAATTTCATAGACAGGCTGTTCTCTGCCAGTTGATCTTAACTCCCCCAGGATGGTCCTGGTCATCCTTCTTTTACTAACATGGATGGAACCTCTCTTGTCAGCAAATTCCTCTAAAGCAGTAGCTGCAGTTGAAGAGAAATTGGCCATGAGAGCAGTGATTCTCCAACTCAATCCAACAATGAACATGACTTCACTTAAAGAAAGGTAGCTCTGAAGAGATTCTCTCTAGTTCCCAGAACAATACATGGTAATACTAATGCATTACCTAAGCTACACCAGCTTCAACAGGTTGACAGCAACTTTCCAGCCTGTATGGCTGTTCCCAGAATATCTGACCCAGATGAAGCCAAAATCTAACAGACAAAAGATGATGAAGCCCCTTTGGTCTAAGCAGGTCTGAAAGCAGTGTGTCTGGTCTTCACCTCAACATGGCACAGGGTGGATTCAAAGTGCTTTTCAAGCCTGTCTCTCCATCTTGTACTAATACTAGAAGGAAAAAACACATGCATTTTAAAAATTGCCTCTCACTCAATCTGGTAGTATTTGAGTGTGTTTGTGAAACCACTTCAGAATTAAGCAAAAGGATAAAAAAATTCCTCCTTCAATAGTGCCTGAACAGATTGGCCTGTCTGATATTGTTACAGTATGAGGGCAGTGAGAGAAGTATTTTCACGAACAAATCACTTACCAGGAAAGATGGTCCATTTTCTTAAAACTACCATAATTCATAAATTTTATATATATTCTTTTTGTTACTTCCCAATGCATTAGAAACAAGCTATCTATTGCCATTGACATCTCTGAGATTTTAAAGTAAATTGTAATGGTCACCCTAGGGGTTTCTTCTGACTTTTTTTTAAAAATTTGTTTTAATACACTTCATTTATTGAAAAAATGTTCAACTTGTGTTATCTTGTATCGTGTATCTTTGTCAAACAAATGTTTGACCAGTTTTGGAGTCCAACCTGAATGTTTTCTCAGTTTAGATCTTTGTGTGTCTCAATGATATAAAAATTAAATTTGGAAATATGGTGAAGACTTAGGGTGACTTCTAGCAAAGCTGATGTTATTAAATATGAAGAATGTTATGAAGAAGAATAATGAATGTATGTACCTTGGTGTTTCTTTGGGAACCTCTGCCTCCCAAATTTTGCAGGTCAGCTTTTTTACTACCCCAGACGATGCAGGGCTTCCCTGAGGGACCCAGAAAGGTGCAATTGGTTTCAATACATCCTGTAAGAGCCACAAAGTCTGGAGAGTCTCTGGAGGTGCAGGATAGCTGAAGAGGGTCTGGCCAGGGAGACTGATCTCTGAGAGAGTATCTTTTAAGATTGTTGAGAGGCAGACAGAGAAAATCTGTAAGAAGATATTGAGAAGGAAGTTTGTATTCACCAGGGAGATGAAACAGCTCCTAAGAGGGAAGAAAGAATGAAAGATGTGGGAAAAGCATTTTCCAGAGCAAGGGGAAAAAGAGGAGGTTGGGGTAAGAGAAGAGAAGAGAAAAATAACCTCAGTGGTTTTATTTTTGGGGCAGTAATCTTGGAGCTAGGGTCTCATGATATTTTAAGTAAGTTGTTTTGAAATTGTTTATTGCTGCAACATTGCTTCTATTCAGCTTGAAAATCAGGGATGGGGGATAGCCAAAGATCATTTCTATCAACTGTCACATTTGACCACTGGCCACCCGGATAGTGAGAAGCAAATGAAAGAAATTCTACACCTTTTTACTTTTTCAATTTTTTTTCTTTTTGTTCCCAAGAGCCGCAAATGGCAGAAAAGCATGTGCCTTCAGTCTTAAAAACTGAGGGAAAGTTCCCAAGGGCAAGCCATGGAGTGACTCCAGGAATGACCACATTGCTGGATGAGGAGACAAAGCAGGCTGTAATGGTACAGCTCAGCAGAGCTGTGCTCCATTCTTTGAGCCCACCAGAGCACCTCCCCACACCAGCAGCTGATAACCTTGAGTGCTCACGCCGCAAGAATTGGGTTTTGCCCATTTCTTCATTCATTTTCTTTTTTTTTTTTTTTAATAAACCTTTCAAGCATTGATAAATTTTATTCAGTCTTCTACAATGTGAGCAGAGTGTGAAATTCTACATTGCTGCACAGTGGAAAGGGAATAGCACTGTCTTGTAATGTACTTATTTGTCTCCATGAGGGATTGCTGCCAAGCTTCTGTGAATACACTTTTTTTGGCTGCCCTTAAATGAGCAAGAATGCTGAAAATTTATTCCCACAACACCCAAAACTTTTTTCCTGGTATTTTCTGACATTAAAACACACACATAAAAACATGCATACACATGTGCAAGACTTCACCATAATTAAAACCACTTTTTTTGTGATCACAGCATCTTCTTTCCTAAAGCCTCAGAAAATGCATGGAGATAGCTAAATTATATGTTTACTCAAATGTTTGGGATTTTTTATATCTCTGCAATGCTAAAATTGTTGCCATTCTGACAGACAAAAATCAAACATGAGAAGTATGATGCATATCCTCTGCAGCTTCATTAAGACTATTTCTGAGATGGAGGAAAAAAGAAGGGAGAATGGTTAAGTCCGACATTTAAGAAGTAGGCAAAAGTTCACATTCCATAGCTGCAGTAGTTTTTTATTAAAAGAAAAGCAAATAAAAATGACTGATTAAATGTTCCTTGCATCTTTATAAATCTGCTTCTCTCCAAAGAAGGCCAGGCACTTGCTTGGAGTGTGTACACATGAGTAAGTGAGTGTGTGCGTGTTATATCTATTTCTATGAGCAGGATATATTTCCAGCAGTGGCAGGTAGTAGAAATGATGAGTACAAGATGGGAAAAGGCTTTGGTGATGAATGATCAAATTTTCAGAAACATCTCACCTCATTTGATTTGTTCATAAAATCCATTACAAGAATAAATAGTATTTTCCTACCTCAGGCGTTCTGCGGTTTTTGGTCACAGGATGATGGTTTTCTGCTGTATCTGAAGTTGGGGACTTGATGACTTTTTTGTTAAATAGTATGCCATCAGAAAAAAAAATACCTGCATTTTTTTTGAAAAAACATTGTGGCATTGGGAAGGCGACAGCATCATCAAACAGTCAGCAGTAGTGTATAGGTAAGGAATTTGTATGAAGAACTTTCTAGCTAGAGTGATCTATTTAATAGCCAGGACTGGGAGAACGAGGGTGAAAGAGCCAAAGGAATGATTGTGCTGATATAAACGTTTTTCCTGTCATTTTTCTTCCTCTGAAAATGAGAGCTTCTTGAATAGCCAGCACTGTCCATTTCCATCAGCTTTGGTGGGGTGGAGGTGGGAGCTTGGACTCACAACCAGGAAAAATCTCTGAGGTTGCAGAGTCAGAATCAATATGCAGTTTCCTGCAAATATTTCTTTAGAGTTTAATCCCAGAAAGTATCGTCTGCTACTACTGTTACTGGCTACTCCTTTTTCAATCGCATTCATCCCTTGTGAAGCAATAAAGTAAACATGTTTCTATTCTCTTTGCTGGCCTCCAGTGGAAGGTGCTTTTGAGAGTCCACCCTTCTGCATGGGTCTGTGGGGCATTTGGTGAGGTTTTCTGTCCTTACACATAGCATATCATTGAACGTAGCAGCACTTCTGGGTTCCCGAGCCTGAGGACACATTTTCTTAGGATGAAACAAGTGCACATTAGTCTCTGCAAGGAAAACCCAGGCCCAGTGAGAGCAGACTACACCACTATCCTCTAGGAACCCCAGACTTTGTGGCAGATAGCTAAGCAGATAATGTAGGTGCAACCATAGTGAATGACATTTGCATTAATTGCAAACGTTAGAGACTCGCAAATAATTAGGCTCATTAATGTATGTAAGGCTTTACAGAGCTGGGGGCCTTTATAAGAGGCTAAAATACAGTTTTTATGATACTGCAGTAGGGAAGTTTTTGTGGCTCTTGCATCACTCAGGTGCTATGGCTTTTCCTTCTTAGTCTTAGCAAAATTAGCAATTAGCAACTTTTCCAGAGCTCTGACATGAGAATTTTCATGCAGCACAACTGGTACATAGGTTCCTGCAAAATCTTCAGAAAGTCGTGCTTGTGTGCTTCTCCCCCTCCCAGGGCCACCAGGAAAAGGGGAATTCTCAGCCATGTGCTATCCATGGATACTCAGAGGCTCTTTGCCTTGCTGTGGTTCAGAGGGTGTCTCTGCAGGTGGTGCAGCATCCTGTCTGACTGTGTGCTACTTGAAGTGATGTTGGAGTTCAGATTAGTCTCTCCTACCCGAGATTGCACCAGGGGCAATAGGCAGGGGCCAGACTCGGCTTCCCTCCCACAAGAATTCTGCGCAAACGTGGCCTCTGCAAAGACACCATGCCCCATGACCTCTGCCTTCTGCTAGAAACCATGCTGTGGATGCAAACCTTTCTCCCCATCTGGCTAACTATGGTGTTGTGTCCTTGAAATGGTGAGAGCTGCCTAGCACGCTGCACCCCTTGTTTCAGCTCTGAACTCTGTGTTTCTGCTCCCCATTAGGTGCACTGAATCTTTTGCAGTGCCTACATTCCTGGAGGATTGTGCATGCTGGTCCAGAATGGGCAACTTTCTTTGCCTGACAAACTCTTGTTGTGGCAGCAAAAGTTTGTTCCCCCAGCAGGCTCTGACTGGATGTTTTGCTGCTAGTACTGATCACCCCCTGCTCCCTTGGCAAGCCTAGGTTAGCCCTCCCAATATTTTCAGATCAACTCCTCTGCCTTACATTAAAATTTCTTCTACAATTTCACAGTGTCTTCATATTCTCGTCTGCTTTAAAGCAAAATTATCTTCTGTTTGTTTTCCAGTTTGCAATGAAGTATTGTTCTAAACCTTTTCCACTTACAGGTTTCCAGAGAGTTTAATCTCTATTGCAGGTTTTACTGCTTCATTATCTTCGTAGATACTTGTTTAATTCTTCTGACGACTAGAACTATATGCTATGTGGTTGTCACTGAGATGGGGAGTCTGAGAGAGGTTAAAAGTGCACTTTAAAAATACAGTTTTTCACAGGTTGCACTGGGAAAAACACTATTGATCTTCTGTTGGCCATTTGGGCTTTTTATGTGTAGTTCTGTTTAAAATGCCTTCAAGGAAGTCCTTTGAGAATGAAATTTTAGGTCATGAAAAATGGAAAGGCTGAGAACTCAAAAAATTAAAATCCTTTGTTTCTTAAGAGTGAAGCAGGTCTCTTGCACCAGGCTGGTAGCAATGTAGATTTCCTTCTGCCCTCCCATCGAGGTACTGAACTGGAAGGAACTGTGCACTGCTCTGAGGACCTCGTGCCGAAGGTGGGTCAAGCCCTGTCCTCTGTGGTGAGCCTATGAGAAGGAGCAGTTCAGGCAGGACTGGGCTGCAGGATCGAGTTGTTTGGTAGCCTGAACCACCCAGTTTATTTGGAGGAGGCAGCAGCAAAGTCCTCAAACAAGTCAGGCCTCTGCAGTTCCTTAGGCTTGGCCCAGGGTAGGTCTTCTGGCTGTTCCCACGTATCTCTTATGAGTGACAGACAGAAGTGCACTCCAGGAAGGCTGAACTCTGCCGCTGATGTCTGGGTGTCGTGCTATTGTCTAGATTAAAAATAATCAGCTGCAGTCTCAGCTAAGTTAAATACTTCAAATTTCATTGCAAGTGGGTTGACTTGAAGTATTTGGACACCATGCTCTCCATGCTGAAGGAGCTGAACTTCCCTCTTCTCCTTTCTTAACTTACTTTTTTGGCAGTAGATTGTAGAAAACACATCTGCTACCCTTGGCAACTAAAGGCACCTTCGTTTTCAGATAGATTCTGTGTAAATACCAAACAAAACATATATTAAAGATGCTTGGCTTAGATCTAGTAGAAAATTTGCTTTCTAAGCTGCTTTCTTCTCTGGTTTGTGCAGGCGTAAGGGCATTTCTGCAGCTATGTACGACTTTCCATTGACATAGTATTTTCCTATCTAATTGAGGTCTAGTGGCCACCATCCAGCTGACCCTCCTTCTGAGGGCATATAGCCTGTAAAAACACAATCTGAGGGAGCGCTGCTGCTGTTCTCTGCCACAGAAACAGAAGGGAGTAAACCCCATTCTGCCACAACCTCTGTGGAGCTGTGTACTCTGTGGAGCCTGTGTGTCAGGCTTCATGTGCACTTCCTCATTTCACCAAATGTGATAGGCACACTGAGCAAATAATTGCCATGAGTTGACTGCTTCATAAATTTTGTCCTTCCTCCCCTTTGACTTTTGGTCTGCTTATAAGCAAGGTGGGATTTTATCAGCTCTCCCCAGTATCCCTCTGAAGGATTCCTTGTCTGCAGAGCTGCTGGGCGCCTGTCAGGTTGGTGGAGATAGAGGTTGGGTGGTATGTTTCTGTCTTGTGAGTGGACTTCTAGAATCCTTTTTCTGGGATAAATATTTGGGTTTGCAGTTTTGAAAATGGCTTACCACAAATATTTGCCTAAAATTTGCCAGTGCAGGGAATGTTTCTTCAGCAAACACATTTACCAGCATGTTTTCAGTCAGTAAACACCACCGAGGTGTGAACACAGTCAAAGGGAATTAATTTTTAATGCAAATAATTATTAATATAAAATAATTTTGGAATCAGCTTTTTTTCTTCTATTTTGGGGAACACTCATCAGTCCAAACGCAGACATGCTCCATGCAAGCCTGTACCTTCTGGGGGTGGGGCTGAAAAGAGGAGTGTGCTTTTGGAGCTCAAGATGCAGTGACATGTGCCCCCCATTTGGAGAGCTAAATGGGGTACCTGTGTGTGCCATGAACCAGCCCATTGAACTTGTCCGGGCATGAATGATGAATCGTGGCACTGAGAAGGTCCTTGCAGCTGTCCTGGTGGCTAGCCTGTTTTGTGGGGTGAAGGGAAGGTGGGAAATGGATGCTCTTGCTGCACTGAGCTTCAGTAGAGGTGGCGCTTGTAGGAGAAGAGAATACAGGTAAGGAACAGCTGATAAGTGACAGCTGTGTTTATTAACCAATACAGCCTTGCCCCTGATGAGTAACAGCTATGTCCAACAAGGATGAGTGAGATAAAAGAGGAGGTTAGCTGGCAAGGGCAGGATCATCATGGAGGACAAAGTTTGAGCAGCGTGAAGGGGAGAATCATGAAGCAAGATCCTGGGGAGACAGAATGACTGCTGCAAGGTCTGTTGCAGTCTGGTCCAGTGGTGAAGGTGCTGTGACCTTCCTCGTCAGAAGGGTCTTTAAAAAGACACCTAGATCAATGGAGGCACAGGCACTCTCAGGTGCAGAGTGATTAGCTCTGTTGTGAAGCTGCCTGAGCAGCAGAGCCGTGTTTGCAGAAGTAAAAGCAGTGAGATGGGGTCTTTCTGCTCTCCAGGAGAGCTGCTTTATTCCACGAAGCCCCAAGGGGAAAGAGGCAAATAGCCCAAGGAGAGGGGGACTACATAGGGTAGCCAGGGGCGGGGTTCCATAACTTGGCCAATGGGGAAAGGAATTGGGAAAGGGACCAATCAGGGAAAGGATCCAAAAAGGAATCAATCAGGAGGGATGAAAACCAGGAACAAGGGTACGAACCAATAGGGTACGAAACATTAACATAGAACTGCAGAGGCTCATGGGTTGAAGCATGTTTGCTCACCCTGAGCTAAGGAAGTCTCTCAAGGGGACTTCCCAAAGGAGAGTGCCTGCTAACTGAGGCAGCCTAGGTGCTAGACACTCTCCAAGTCAGTGAAATGTTCTCTGAGGGTGGTCCAGGGACCACCAAAAAGGTCAGTCAGGGTCTGCAGTGAGGGCCTGTTGTTGGAACCTGCAGCCATGGTCTAGCCAGGTAAAAGCCTGCATTCAGAGTCTGCAAACTCATACCTGCAGTCAGTTTAGCAGGAAAGAACCAGCAGTCAGAGGTTGCAAGGGAAACCTACAGCGGGAGCTTGCTGCAGCCAGAGTTAGCAAGTAGTTGGAGTTAAGATGACTAAGCCATGAGGAGGAGTAAACCAGGACCCTTTTTATGCTGTGTTTAAGAAGAAGTCTGTGCCTCGGCTCATTTGTACCCTCTAACAAGAGAGCTGCTGCAACAGGTGCTCAGTGGGGTTGGGAACCAAAGAGTTGGTGGGACTCAGCCTGATCCTGTTGAGATGTAGCCCAGGAAAAACAGGCAAGCTGAAGAAAGAGAGGCTTGGTCTTCTTTCTGCTGAGGTGGCAGCTCCTGTCTAGGCTAGTAAATGCAACCATTTGTGTTTTGAGCTGCCTTTTTTGGTGTACTTCCCTCCCTGTTGAAATTCTCTCCAATTTGGTGGTAGGGCACCTTATCCTGTGATCACTTTTCCATTGTAGGTTCTTCTGCCCTCCTTGGTGCAGAAGTGCTGCTCTGGAGTTGGTTCCCTGAGATGTGGCAACTTTGGAAGGAGAAAACAGGCTGTGGTGACATCTGCTCTCTGCCTCTGTCCCCCTAGCTGGGCTCAGCCTGCGGTAGAACACACTGACTTGCTGTGCCCTCACCGTGCCTGGGATTGGTGAAAGGAGACTTTGCCTGAAGGACGGGTGTTGGCAGTCTGTAGCAAGTCTGTGGCTTGATAATTATGGATTCCCACTCCAGTACTAGAGCTAATTTGCAAGCTGTAGAGAAGTGATGGCTTGGCAGAGGGGAGATGTCATTATTCTTATTAGCACGGGTAGTTTTAGACCAAACCCTCTGTCCTCACTCTCATAGAGAGTCTTCAGATTTTCAAGAAATGCGTGACCCAAGTTGGGTAAAACATTTATTGTTAGGCTGAGCAAGATTCTTTTATGGCCAGGAACACAAGTAAGAAATCTTATTTTCATTCTCGGAAGGTTGTCAGGACTTCTGAATATAATCAAACCCCTGTCTTATTAAGGGTTCTTTTCTTCATCAGTACACTGTCCACTAGCAAGGTGGGAGGCTCAGTTATTGATGCCAGAGCAGACTGAGGGATTCTTGTAGAGAAACTAATTATATTTTGCCTTTTTTTTTTTCTTTTCTTTTTTTCATTGCAGAAAGACAGAATAGTTGTGAATAAATTGGAAAATGGGAGGGGTGAGGAGAACTCAGAACTCATTAATATTCATACTTAGCCACAAGTACACAGGAAAGGTGACAAGGAGCTAGCTGCCCAGAAACCTATGCACCTTGGTGCTAGATAGAAAATTGAATTTAATTATAGTTACCTTTAGCTCAGCACCTAATGAGCATGTTTGAAATAATGGAGGGTTGCTGTATAATAGAAGATCCAGGACTCAAACAGAAAATGCAAACCTTCCTTCCTTCTTCCCTGCTCTGCTGAATTTAAAATAATTCTGCCGAGGCCCAAGAGACAAAGTAGATTTCTGTTCTTGTTTTTCCAGTGATTATCACAGAAAATCATCCAGGAAAAAAAAAAAATCAAATAATATGGTCAGTAGGGGGGAACAAGCACATTTTAATGGGGAGTAAAAGAATGGAGACTTATTCCATTCTCACTTTGCCTAGTGAGCACTGCTAGGGTCTTGAGGTCTTTGTTTTGTCTTTTTTTTTCCCTCTCATGTCATGCTGTTTTATCCATTCTCTGATAGCTCTTAGGGTTTTTTTTTTATCCTTTATCTTATTTTCCGAGAGACTACTATCCACGGAGTTTACTACCTTGTTGCTAGGAGAGAAAGAAGCCAAGGAGATTTCTTTCACACACATTTCTGAGAGTTGCTTCAGAACGTTGGTTCTCACAAGCAACTTTAAAACCGCAGACCCAAATCCTTCTCTGTAGCACACAGACACAGGTAGGGGATGCAAGCTAGTGGAGATGCTCCACATAAATTTATGTGAGTTTAGGGGAAAGCAGAATGTGATCTCTACTTGGCTGTTTGTCTAATACTTTTGCCTTGCTGAAATGAGAGTTGAAAAAAGTATTTGGAGCTGCTTTTAGCAGCAAGGACCTGATCTTTGTAGCACAAGCCCATCTGAAGTTACTTCCATTCTGGTGGCCAAAGTATGAAAGTGAGTGTCACAAATTATCCCTTACATTTTTAACCCATGCTGAAATTTGGCTTTTCAGAGTTCAGTCATGAGCTGTAGTGAGTGACCTAGCAAAAGATAGCATTTATCTTTAAGGTAAAGCTTCTTCCAATGTGACCAAACTTCAAAAGGTTCACCCGGAAGTGAAAGCATGCAAGCTGGCAGGATGGAGGGTGTCTGGCATGGGTACCAAGCTATGAAATGATGGCCACAACCTGGCCCTGAATCTCTCAAGTTTAGCCCAGGTCTCAGCTTCCATTTTTTTTTTTTTTATTTTTATTTTTTTTTTTTAATTTTTTTTTTTAATTATTTTTATTGAGAAAGGGCCACGTTTGTTTCTTTCCTGGCTCTGTTCCAAGGCAAATTTGGTAAATCTTGGGAAAACCAGAAAATCACAGCAATTTTTCATTTGGTCTCTCTCCTCTTTGGTTCTTTGTTTGGAGAGACTGTGCTAATGGTTCATGTTGCTTAAATATCCCTACAGTCCTAGCAGACAGATAACACTGGCGCTTGAGAGATTCTTGAGATAAATCTCTTATGGACACATGGTATTTTCTACACCACATGTTTTCTCCTTGCTGCTTCTTTAGCATGCTTTTGGTGATTTGTTTGTTTGCATGAATTACTCTCAGCTTCAGAACACATCCATATCTTTTATTTCTTATTTCCTTAATTGGGGATTTTTCTTTTCTGCTCCTGCTCTTTTTGGATTCATATTGCTTTATTAGCAACATTACAGTCTATTTTGGGTGATTTAGAACAGAACAGATAGAAATGCATAGATATTATTCCCTGGCATATAAGCAAGCCTAGATACGCCTCAAACACATTTTGAAACATTTAAAACCCTTATTCACAAGCAATTTCAGTAGCTGACTACTGGGCAAACGTAAATCCCTAAATCCTTCTTTTCCTTTATTTTGATCAGCATTGCTTTGTCTTTCCTCTGCTTTTCTTGTCAGCTTATTTCTAAGGAGCAGTAGGTGCCTCCATGCTTTAAAAAATCCTGTTATTTTGCTTGTTTACACACCTGCATACCACAGCAAATTTTTACCTCGACTGTCACTTATTTTTTGACTGAAAACAGTCTTTAATTATGATCAAGACAGAAACCTTCTATGTGTGTCTGTCTTTCAAGGCACGATAGATGCCTTGGCTGGATGCTGCTGCCACTGTGCTATCTTCTGTTTATTAGAGTCCAGCCCCTCACTAAGCTGTCAGCTGAGCAGAGGAGATGCAGAGTGACAGGCATTTCTGAGCACACTTCATGGATGTGCCAGAGCCCCAAAGTGAGTCATGAGGTGTGACGGGCATCCACAATTTTTCACCTATATGTGGAGCTTGAAAAGTTTCAAGATGGTTTTCTTTGGACAAAATAGCTGCCATTCCCAGAGCTGTGGTCCAGGCACTGCTGGTCTCATCTTGTCGGTGCTGCAGGGAAGGAGATGCTGTTGTGCAGGCTGGAAATGGCACATCCCACTTGGGGGAAAGTTATGGGAAAATTTCCTTTGGTTTCCCTCTCTCTCCTGTAATTGTCATGGCCTTTGTGATACCTTGGGATGTGTAGTGGGCATCGCTGCATTTTGCTTGGGGAATGAGAAGGGATGTCCTTTGCCTGCTGTCTGGATTGGCAGTAAATGTGGTCTGAGGAAGTGTGGGGAAAGGGAAAAATACAGAGTCTGTGCAAATGCAAGTGGATTTTTTTTCTATGCTCTCTTTGCATAGACTCCCTTGGGGAAAAGGGAGTCAATGAACTAGCACGTCTCCTGAGGGACTGCAGCCATATTTCCAGTCAAAAAATTTTGGTTTTCAATGAAATGCATGTCAAAAATATTTTGCTTTCAGTGAAGTGTGTGGCAAAAATATTTTTTTTATTTTTTATTTTTTTTCTAAGTGAAAATACAGCAATTTTGTGGGGGAATAAGTAGGCTTAGCTCTATTAGTAATACTATTTTCTGTCAAGGAGCTAATTCATCTTAATGGAAAAATTATAATCAAGCGTGGGAAAAGAAGCACTTTTCTAGGCAGCGATCCTGTCACCTGTAGAGAAGAGATTTGGGATCTGGAGTGGTTTGCTTCTATTTTGAGCTTTAATGCTAATATTTTCAGGCTCCTCAAGTCAGCCTCATGCTGTGCGGGCATGCACAGCTGGAGCATTATGAAAAATAAATAAAAAGATATTTCTAATAGAATAGCCAGAGTTGGTAGAAGTGGCTTCACCTGCTCTGCTGAGAGGTTTGTGAAGTGAGGCTCCCCTGTGGCAACAGACATGCACCCGTCCTTGCCATCATCTGTATGGCTCCACACATCTCCTTTGAAATACAATTCCTTTATGTCAGCTCTATCTTTATCAATCAGGGTGGCACGATAAAGTGCGAACATTTTGAGATGATAAAGAGAATTTAGATTGCGGCTACCACTGATACCCGCTGGCTGATCCTGAACTGCTGTGTAGGAGCCTGTGGGAGGATGCAGGGAGGTGTCCCTGCAACAGCATAGATGGAGTATCAGATTGCACCAAGCATGAGAATAACTGTATGTACAGAATGTATCCAACCCTCAGGCACATATCCATATGTTTGGATGCTGGTGGGTGTTTTTTAAAGTTACTGTTTTAAAGATATCCACACAGGTGGCTAGCAAGCATTTGTTAGATGGCACAGCATGAATGTTGAGGCAATCTGACTGCTCGTGGGTGAGGAATAAAAGGAGAAGCAGTGCTGGGTGTCCAGGATTTTCTGGATAACGGTTATTTGCCTTAAGGAAGAAAGGACTATTTTTTCCAGTTAGTTTTGGGAGAATGCAGAGGGCTGTGTGGAGGCTGACAGCAGCCTCGTTTCAGAGAAAACAAAAACCCATCAGGTAGAGGCACTTTAGAAAAACAAACCCTGTTTTGGTGATGTGATTTTTTTTTTTTTATGATATCTCATGCCTGTGTGGAAAGTAGTTTTTTTTTTTAGTCCTTCAAGGGAAATAATAATAATTAAAAAGATCTCCAGGTGTGTGTGGGGGAAGGCAGTGTTTCAATTTTGAGGGGAGTTAGTTTATATTTTTTTTTTTTTTTGATGATGATGGAAGGATATGCTAAGGCCAGAATGTGCCATTGTAGGACAACTCTGGGATGAGCCACAGGCTTACCAGAGGCAGAGTCCTGCCCCTGACAGGATGATGAAAGATATCCCCTATGTTCAGCCACCTTCTCTGGGTTTACTTTCTTCCCTTCATATCACACTCATGGGAGCATCCTCTCCAGGAGGACTGGCTGGTTGTATGGGCAGTCACTTAGAGGACAGCAGCTGTTGCTGGGCATGTTCAAAAGCAGTTGAAAGGATACTGAAGCCACTTTCAATCCACAGCTGTCTCTAGGCCTAAGTTTGCTCAATGCAGAGACAGCAATAAACATCAAGTGAAGCTGGGTCACTAACTGTAAAGGGGGTTTCCCAGGGACATACTGTTTTGAGGAACCTTTTTTTCTAAAGCAGTTAAAGCAGCTACTGAACTGAAGGAAACACATCCTTAATTTCTGAACAGTTGCTGAGAATAAAAGGACTGTCAGAAAAAAACTCAAGCCTAATTAATTTTCCACCTCTTATCCAGAAGCTCCTGAAGCCATGTAGAAAACAGAATTTCTTCAGACCATCCCACAACTTCTCCAACATGTCTTCAATGTGAGCACCGTCATCACAACTTTTTGTGGTATCTACAAGATTTGTGCCAGTGCTCACTGAGGAAAACAATCCCAAAGTAGATTTGCTGGCTCATTAGCTGCGAGTCTGTAAGGACATGAGTGACGTAGGAGAGAAGTTAATTAAAAGAGCTATTGTTGTGAGGATGGAATGAATGCTGGTGGTCGTTCATTGTGGTGGGAGTGGGACTCAGGTAATATTCATATTGAGCTATAACAGGGATATTGTCCCAACTCTCTGGGCCAAGTAGCAGCAGAACCACCCATATGCTGATGAAGCTGGGAAAACAGAACAGGATCAAGACTTTGACTCAAAATGCTGACATGGATCCCTCACCAAGCTGACCTGCACCAAGCACAGCTGTGATTTGTAAAGGGAGAGCTGTAGAGACCCTAATATTTTAACCTGAAGCTCTTTGTAAGTCAGTCTGGCCAGTATTTGTCTGTAAAGACAGCAATTGTCTATCACAATTTGCTTCAAATATAATTGAAACTCAAGGAAAATTAGAACAGCCACACTGATAATCATCTGACTGCAAAACTGACTGACTGCAAAAAAGGTTAAAAATACAGCAAAAACCCCATCACAAACACCTGGCTTTCTGTTGAAAAGCTGTGGTGCTCCATGGGAAATCTTGGAAATGACTGAGTGATGCTCCAGGTAGGTCCTTTGTCTGTCAACTCTTCACAGCTGCTGTCCAGGTCCCATGTGGACTGTGCCAGCCAAAGATGGTGGCCCTTGGGACAACTCTTTATTTCCAAACTTACAACCTCAGGCTATTGAACTGTAGTGTATGTGGGTGGTCTTTAAAAATCCTTACTGAAACCACACCTTATGCAAGCGCGCACACGCGTTCACCTGCACGCGTCGTGGACTGTGCACCATTTTTCCATCCTACGTTTTTGGTCATTTTGGGAATACCTTCCCTTGTGGGCTCGGGCTCATTCTAGTCTTTTGCCATCTCTGAGCGGTGCTTACGCTGCATTATGCTGAGAAGCCCCTTAAATCTTCCCGTGCCCCCTCATGAGCGCATGCAGGCGGTCCGGCATTATCCAGCTCCGTGGTGAGGATGTTCACATCTCTTCTCATTAGCGATGTGCAGTGTAAAAGGCTTGCCTTGACTTTCTTGAAGACGGCAGTAACGAAGCTCTGAAGAAATAGTCAGGGGAACGGAGCTAATTAAAATGCAGCAGGGTGTAGAAGTAAAGGTAGCAGCAGCTCGCTATGCCATGTCTCTGGCAATCAGCAGTCCCTAGTTTACCCACACTAATTGACAGGAGACGCAGTGCTACTGAGTGTGCACACAGCCAGCGTTAATGGAGTCAGCACACGCTGCTCTTCCTGCCTGACTTGTCTCATTATCGACCTTGAACTGGCAAAGGTCAGTTGATGGTGCTGCTTTCATCAAGATGACAGGTGTCTGAAGATCTTCTCTTTGTAGTATAATAATTTGGCAGTTGTCTTATCCGGTACGTGAATTAGTGATCTGATCCCGAAGAGATGACGGATAAAAAAGGCTGGCTTACCGTGGTGAGGAGCTGGGCTGCTGTGTGTCTAAAAAAAATAACAGGTACCCAAAGTCCTGGAGGAAGGAAACAAAAGTATATTGCATAATTCCCCCTGGAGAAGATAGTGCCTGAAGAAGCAAACAGGCAAATTTTCACAAGTGGAAATGCAGTCAGTCCACTGTTAAAAATCAGCAGCTTATTTGAGCTGATGAGCACCAGGTGCACCACTGGCACTTGGCAAATATCTAATAATAATAATAACAATAACAATAGCTGGGGCACCTGACACCTGCAGTAAGCTGTGAGTGACAGTGTTCTTGGGGAGATGTCTCATGTGAAGGCAACGTTGTCTCCAGGAGATGCGTCATTATAACATGCTGCACCCGGGCTGCATCTCAGGTGCCCTCCATTTTTTATTCTATTACAGATGGTCTCAGCAGAGACACCGAAGACTAACAGAAATGCTTCTGCCATCTTCCCCTTCAAATCTACAAAACCAGCATTTTTGAGCATTTTTAATGAAAACCAATTCTTTGGTTTTCTGAGAGATGATCTGCAATCTCCTGTGTTATGTAATTTCTCTGGTTAGTAGGTTGCTGAAGTCTGAGCTTGCATCTTCTTTTCCCACTACCACTTGTGCAAGATGTGTGTAACATTCTGTGCGCTGCCATAGCATTTGGCCACTTGCTTGTGGGTACAAATGGGGTAAATCAGGGCCTAGACCTGTGAGCAGTCTATATTCCCCAGCAGAGCAGACAGAAAGGTGCTCCTTGCTGAAAAGCTGAGGGGAGATCTTTGTGGCAACTGACTTGTTGGCAGCACTGGACTGCGTTTTTCTTGGCTGAGATAGGGAGGATGGAAGTCAGTGTGAGCCCAGATACTCAAAGCAACATCTGCTAAGGGACTCCTTCAAAGAGATTCCTGCTCCGTCATCTCAGAGTTGGGGCTTTGGCCCCACTTGCTTACTCATGGGCAGCTCTCTTGTCCTGCTCTGGCCCCATTAAGGGCAGGGGGAGGTGCTGCTCCCCAACCTGCTGTGCATTTCTTGAGGACCATCACAGAATCATAGAAAGGCCAGGGGCAGGTCCACTTTTCACTAGATCAAGTCACTCAAATCTCCATTCATCCTGTCCTAGAGTGTGGATGGGACATCCACAGCTCTTCTGGGCTTCCTATGCCAGTGCCTTCATCATCCTCACAGTAAAATATTTCCTCCTAATATCTAATCTAAACCTACTCTCTTTCGGTTTGAAGCCATTCCCCCGTTTCGTATCACTACATACCCTTGTAAATGGACTTGCCTTCTTTCTTGCAGGCTCCCTTCAGGTACTGGAAGATCACCCTGAAGCCTTCTCTTTTGCAGGCTGAATAAGCCTCTGGGCCTTTCCTCCTTGGAAAGGCCTTGTATCCCTTTGATCATCTTGGTGGCCTCCTCTGGACTTGCTCCAACAGATCCATGTCTTTCCTGTGCTGGGGGCCCCAGAGCTGGATGCAGCAGAGCATGTACTGCAGGAGTAGAGGAGCAGAATCCCATCCCTTGCCCTGATAGCCATGCTGCATTGACTGCAGCCCAGGCTGTGATTGGCTTGTGGGGTTATTGCAACCCTCACCAGAGCTGGGGAGAGGAGAGCAAACTAAGCAGAGTGTTTTTTATTTCTTTACCTGCAGTTTCCCAGAATATTATTCTTCTCTGAAAGCAAATGCTCTTTGCTTGTATAATTACCAGAATACCTCTTCATTTATCTGTGATTGTAGGAAACTGAAATACTGTCTGGGGAAAAAAATATTCTGTAACTTGAAAACAATTTGTAGCAGCTCTCTTTTTAAAGATGTGTGAAAATAAAATGCTGGGCAATGTGATGTCTGTATGGCTGCAGTCCAGCTGTAAAGGTAGAGGACCAGGAGATTCTTACCAGGGCAAGCCTGAGGGCACCAATGAGATAATTCTTTAAACAGGAGAACATTTTTTGCTATTGAGCCTTCCCAGCCTGACAGGTTTTTTCAGCTGCCTCTGTGTTGACTGTCAAGAGATGCTGCTGGTCTCTGTCTTCCCAGTACCTGGTGCTGCAACAGCCTCCAATCCCATCCCCCCTCACATGCACACACTGTCTCCTGGCATTCAGAGGGGCTGTTTGCACTGCCCCCAGCACTGCATCCACTCTACCATGTCAGATTGCACTCTCCTTTGGGGACATGAGAGCAAATCTCCACCTTTGTGCCAGGTTGTGAAAGCAATTGTAAAATAAATGTTAAATGAAAAAAACACAAAAACGTGTTGCCTAAGTGCATACTGAGATCGATAAAATATGCAAGAATGGACTCCTGCTGTTCAGGGCTGCAGCAGTTTCTAACCTAGAGCAGGGAGTCCTGGAGGAGCACGTTGGGGCTGCTCTAAGTGACAGCTGATAGGAATCCTACATTAATGCAACAGGTAGGGCTCATATGTTTGCACCTAGAGGTCTCATGTTCAGGTGCCAGCTATGGGGGAACTCTCAGGAGGCCTCTGCCTGAAAAGGCAGAGATTAAGAAAAGAAACAGTGATAAAGAAAAGCAATTATGGTTTTATGCCTGGGTTAAGTCCTTCCAGCAATGGGTCATTTCTTGTGTTGCAGAAGAGGCTCTATGCCCTTTCTTCCCCAGCAAGGAGATAATCAGTTATAGATGTGGTGAAAAATAAAAGATAGTGACCATTTTTCTTCTGCTGAGGAAAGAGAGATGCTCCCATCTAAACCAAAGACAAATGAAATGGATTAATGAATCCTTTCTTCTTATAGAGAAAAGCTCAGCTTATGCTGCTGAAAACCAGTAACAGCATGGTGGGACAAGAGTTTCTCTCTTCTACCGATAGAAAGGGAGCACTAACATGCATATGGGAAATACAACATGAAAATTATAACAAATATATTGATTTTGCCTGTTAGATCAACCTCGGTTCCTGCTATCTCCCGGGTTCTCTCTTTCATTACAGAAAATAAAAAAGAAAAAATAATAATGTTAGAAAAAAAGTACAGGAAAAAGCATCACACAACTATTACAGCTGCTTCCTTCTCATCTTTGTTGGGAAGGATCACCTAGGTC
Source organism: Phylloscopus collybita (assembly GCA_027886175.1). NCBI lineage: Eukaryota > Metazoa > Chordata > Aves > Passeriformes > Phylloscopidae > Phylloscopus > Phylloscopus collybita. Next base: position 91,045,688 of record JAJNNQ010000075.1, read on the forward strand.
CCAAACTTTGATACTCTGTGAATGGCATGTTCCAGAATTAAGGCACCACTAGAAATTTCTAAGACTGAAAGTATTTGATTTAAAGCAAAGGAATCTAGGAATATTTGTGGCTCACATGAGTCTTTGTGTTAGGAACATTTGTGTCAGTGATTTGAAATTTGAAGTGTTTTGTCCCTTCCTTCCCTTTGTCCTTCCTCTGTGTGTTTATGTGCTGGAAGGGAAGTCAGGACTGAAAACCAAGTGGCCTCTGATATGACAGCTTTCCTAAAGGGTAGGAGAGATGTTCTGAGAGATCTGGTGTCAGTTTGTCTTGTTTGAGGAGGGAGGAACAGGACCCATGGACACTAAAGCAATTTGTACAAAAGGAACCAGAGATTTTGGGAGACAAAAATGCAGCAGCTCTCCCACTGAGGTCAGGTATTTTGAGGCTGCAGTTTGGATGGTGCTCCCACTTTCACCAGCAGTTAAGGCTTTTTGTTTTACAGCCATCTTTTAGCACCAGGCTTGCACAATACCAATGAAGTGTTTTACTCTGAAAGCCTGTCACTTCTATCTCACAGCTTCTGGTGGTTCAGGTGTGATCTGCCGCTACCGTGCTATTAATGGCGTTATTAACTGGTAACATCCAGGAAATTATGTTTGTCCTGGTGCACTGCCTTGGGAAGTGAATCAATCTCTATCTTTAGACCCCCTTCAGAAAGCCAGTTATCCCTTCTCCAGAAGTATGATTCTTTTTTCAGCTCTTTCCGATACTCTTCCCAAGAAGATCTGGAGTGCCTACTTTATTTTGCACTCATTTGGAGCAGCATGGAAGCCTGTCTGAATTTTCACACTGTCCTTCAAAGGAAGCGGCTGTGTCTTCACACTCTCCTGTTAGGAAAAAAAAATTCTCTTGCCTTTAAGTCACAGCCTGAAAATTCCTGTATCTTCAGAGATAGCATCGATATTTCCCAATAATTTGATTAATATAATTTTTAATTCCAGAACTGAAAATACCTAAGTCCTGAAAAACAATTCCTTTTCTAATCTAGACAGATCTTAGAAGAAAATATGCTGAGAGAAGGACAATGAGTACCATTCTTTTATCTTGTTTGCTTCGTGTCAAGTCTTCTATTAATCATCATCACTACAGCATAGCAGAAATGTTTACTACAGCAGAAGACTATGAATTTAGTGGAAAATGCCTTTCTAAAATTTTATGCCTCACTTTACTCTGCCATTTTTTGTCTTCTATGCACGTTCCCTATCACATTGCTATGTCATAGGAAGGCCAAGGAATGTGTAAGGAAAGGAAAATAAATAAAAAGAGACAGATGAAGCAACCTGCAACGCTCTTCAGTGGTGTTTGTGCTGTTTGGATCTGTGCATAGGTCCAGGAGCGACGTCGCTGGTGGCCTGGTGAGCGAGAGCTCAGCAATTACAGGGGAAATTTACAGCAGAGCCATGATGAAGACCAGGATGCAGCAGGGGACTTGGTGAGGAAACACCACTGGTGTTTTCCCTAAGTGGGTTGTTTTTTGGTAATCCCTTACACTTCACGAGAGAGAGGGGAAATGTTGATGATAGAGGAGAATGGATTTGCCTGACTCAGAGCAAACCTGAATTCATAAGATGCCAACACAACTTTGCAAATCCGAATACTTCAGATTTGCAAAGTATATCTTCAGATAAGAGTTAGAAAGAGTCTTTCTTTTTTTTCTGTTTGTCCACTGCTGCCTAAAAGCTAATACCAAGAAAGTAGTTTTAGCAATTGATTTTTTTATAATTCCTGCACAAGTGCTTTTCTGTGGTCTGGATTTTCTTCTGCATTTCCCATTTTTGGTATGTTATGTAATGGCAAAATCAAGCTAAGGAAAAAAGGCAATGTTTCCTTTCTGTGTGCTGCATTTGAATAAAAGTAAGGTCATGCCAGAAAAGCAGATGAGACCTAGGGAACACATTGATCATCTGAAAATCTTCAGAGAAGTCATCACTGCAAATATTTGCAGCATGAAAAGTCATAGAATATTTTTATATGGGTGGCTTATTTGTCTTCCAGATTCCAGATTTCTGGTTCTTGTGTCTAGCCTTTTTGCTTATGTCAAAATCTTCTTTGCTTTGGATATGTATAGCGATCCATTTGGCTGAACCAAAGCCAAATGAAGTCAACAGGACTATGTATTTCCATTAATTTTAATCTGTAAAAGGCTATATTTGTATCATATTCAGCAGTTTGGAATCTGATCTTCTGTATTAGCAATGCAAAAAGAAAAAAAGTGCTTCCATGCCTATATTCCACTTATTCTTCAAGAAACTCTTTTAGTTGTATTAGTATTTAGGGAAAAAAAAAAAAGGTGCTATCTGCCCTTTGGTGTAAGATACCTTTTATGAAAAGATCACTGCTACACCTGGGTGTCAAGAAAACTGCAGGCGTATTTTCTATTATAGAAACTTAAAGAAATAGAAATAAGTATTAAAAGGGAACATACTGGATTAATTAATTTTGAGCAATGTCAATAATTTACTCCAACATACAGCTTGACATAATTTTTCGGATCCAAAGAGGACAATTGAGTTTCAGAATAAGACAGTTTTTGGGTTTGCCCCATTCTTCCCATGCTTGCTGCTAGAACTTAATGCAGAACGATAGAAAGAGTGGGAGGGGAAAAGTCACCTCTGGGAAGCACTTTTTGGCAAAGTATGAAGTGCCAGGAAAATGTACTTGTAAGATTAAATCCTGAAGGATTTGCACCCCTAATCTATCTAAATTACAGAGGAATGCTCAGACTGTAAGGGAGCTCATTGTGTCTCAGCCTATGAATTTCTCATGTTCCCACTGCTACCAGTAATCACATATGCAGACAGTAGTTTTATTATGACTACAGTCTGATCCTCAGTTCATATCTGGGCTTTGTCATTCATTTGCAAAATAGCAGCCTGAGGCATCCTCCATGCTTTACTGTAAGATGCTTGAAATGAGTACCCTTTTTTTCCATTCAAGAAGCAAAACAGGCAAAGAGGAGGAGAAGAAATGGAATGAGATGTTCAGTTTCTCTCCATTACCTGGTGGGGAACACAGAAGTTTGGCTGTTCCCCTATTTATTAGGAGAGCTACCAGGAAGGGAAAGAAGAGATACTTCAGTCTGGTTTCAGTCTGGTTTATGTCCTGTGAAAATGTGTGACTGGATTAACTCTTCCTGAATATAGTTAGTGCAGAAATACAGCTGCTTTCCTTTCTAACTGATCAGACTGGCCAGACTTCCTACAAAAATAAATCTTCTGCCCTGTCATAATTATGGGAAATTAGTCACAAAACATTGTAAAAATATTACAGCTTAAAAAGCCCTTATTAAAAAGTTACCTATTCCAAAATGGCAATTTCTTTGTTGTTGTGACAGGCACCACATGGCTGCTTCCTCTAACAAAACCAACACTGTGGCTTGACCTTTTGGACCACGCTGGCCTAGCAAAGCTAGGTACCCCCTCGCTAGCTATGGTGTGACCTTACCTCTCTGGGTTTTAGCATGTGCTTGCTTAGACTTTCATTTCTTTGGGTCCATCAGGAGTTCTCTTACAGCAACCCAGTGGAAAAAAAGTCGTGTCACAAGAGTTTATTTCCTGAAGCTCTTTGTGAAATCAGTGAGAACTGAAGGTAATTTGTGCCTCCAATATCCAGTCATAAAGAAGCTGCTATTTAGCACCCAGTTCTGCCATCCTGATCCCTATGTTATCTTCCTTTGCTAAGCCTTCTCATTAATTCCTGAGAGCCTAGTCTAATATGCACTCAGTGCAAGTAATGATGGCAGAGCTAACTTTAGACTGAAGAGGATTGCAAATGAAGGAGTAAGAGAGATGGGGATAGAAAAATAGAGAAGAAATTCAGTTTTGCTGTGGGCATTGGTGCACTCTCACTATTGCAGTAAAAAAACCCCAGAGTCTCACCACTGTGTTTAGGCAAGACCCCAGAGATGAGCAGTAACTCTTTAGTGGGGGCGGCTGTGAGCAGAACAACCCTTCCCATTTAATCTTTATTGTCTGTGTGGGATGTTTTAGGCAGAGGAGCCAGGGAGAACAGGTTTTGCTGGTGTTGTTGCTTCAGCACCCCGGTGAAGGGTAACCTAGGTATTCCAGCCAGGTTGGAGGTGTGTGGGGCTGAACTTCGAGCTCTTTGTCTCCTGCTTGCCCAACCTCCCTGGGCTGCTGACGGCTTATTGTCTCTGATCTGTCAGGATCCTTGCTGAAAGCTGTTTCTCCTTCTGCTGCTGAAGCACCACCACACAGAAGGATCATCAAGACATGTCCTGAGGCGAGTGAGATATTGCTGGGAACCTCAACCTCATCCCTGTGTTATGAATGCAACTTATTTTCTGCAGAAGATTTTGGAAAGTAGATCAGGCTGTTCTTTAAAAAGAGCTATTACAAGGCTAAAATAATTCCAGCGAACAAGATTGTAACATCACTCAGTGAAAAGGGATCTTTACCAGACTCTCAATTACAACCTGCAGCTTCACTAAAAGCAATGGAGCAGTGTAGGCATAAGAAATGAGCAGTGTTGTCCATTTAACTTCTGAGGCTGGCAGGAGCTGAGGCAAAGATTTACAGTTGTTGATATAAAGTGTCAAAGATTTGGATTAGACCCCTTGCTTTTTTTTTTTTTTTTTTTCCGTTGGGATGCTCAGGAAGCTGGTCATGACTTTCCTATGCTCAGTGATACTTTACCCAGAAAAGACCAAAGATCCAGCCAATGTCAGAGCAGCTGTGAGCTGCATGGAGCCAGGCAGAAATTCTGCCCCTTTATCTTAACCTTTATCCATTTGGGGACTTTCCTCTTTGAAGAGAAATATCTTGCTATTCCACTTGCTATATGCTGATAAAGCTATGAATTGACTCGTTTGCTCTGAATTTTCAACAGTTCTGTTCTTTTAAAGATCATCTTTCTTCTTTCCTTTCTGCTCCCGCTTCCCCCAAAGTCCCCAAGCCATGATGAAATAGCATTGGGCATGACCCAGGGAGAAAGGAGCGGTGTTGAAGTGTGTGTGCTTTGTGGCTTTCCTGCTCTTTCATTTGGCATTGAACTATCCATGCAAGAAGGGAATTAAAATTATGTGAACTTTTTTTTCCTCCTCAAAGTTTCCCTTCCTGAACTCCACATAACAATTTTAGGTTTTTGCTCAAATAATCTCCCTCAGGACAAAGCCTATGGGCCGTGCAAGACCGAGCGTTGCAGAACTGCAGCATGCATTGAAAATCATCCTAGCACACACTTGGGGGCAGTTGTGTTTTTCTGTGATTCAGTCAAGCAGCTCTCTAAATTACAAATCCTTATCTTTGATTCTAATGGCTAGCAGGATGGCTAACGTGACAATTTGGGTGAGAGTTACCTATTGTGTCCCCCTGTGGAAGCTGGATAGTTACCATCCCTGTGTACCTGCAAGAGCAATTGCCTATGCTTTTTTCCCTGCAATGTTCATGAAGTGCTGTCAGATACAGGGAAACAAGTTAATTGTAAAAGCAAAACGTGCAAACAGTTTGAGTGTGGTAAAAGTGCTTATGATTTTGTACAAGCTGAAAACAAAACAGTATCAGCCCGTGGCTTAGAATGAATTCTCATACAAAGCATGTATGTTTGCTAATAACATAAATGTAAAGCCATCAAAGAAAAAAATAAACAAAGGACAAAAACAAACTCAGAAGTGGCAAAGAGAGAAAAATTTGGCTCATTGTACTCCACAAGCCCCCTCTTGCTGCCGATAACCTTGCTGCCTTGGCAGGACGATGCTGGGAGCTGCTGTTCTGATGGGGTACCCCTGACTGCCCCCTCTTCCTGGGCATGGTGGCAACCTGCTGGGTGCTGTGTTCTGCCCTCCTCAGTGGTGGCAATGGAAGGAAACTTTACAGAGAGAGGCTAGCTTTAGGCAAGAGCTGATCCAGGCTGTCTGCTTGCCTGCCACCACATCAGCTGGTGCTTTGTGTGGAGAAGAGTTACCCCGGGTGTGGTAGGAAATATCCTGCAGGCTGTTTCTATGTTAAATCACACCTCCTCCTACTTTTTTGAATTCAACAGAGGGGCAGGGGTTATAAACTAGCAAAAAACATTGGCCCCTTGTGTCTGTGCCTAGTCTGCTCAAGTTAATTCGTTTTTTGGCTCATTACATTTTCTGCCCCATTGCTAATTGCCTCTTGGGCTCTACTCATTGCCAGGGTTTTCTGACCATCAAAACATTACTAAACAAATGAACTAAATAAAATAAGCCTTCTTTAAGAGCCTTCTACCAGCCCTCCCCTTGTGTTAATATTCCAACAGCGCCCAACAGGTAGGCGTCTGCACTCATGTTATCTGTATTAATTAGACTGTAATACCCTTGGCACAAGACAAGGACAGGGAGGCAAGAGAGTCTCTCCTGCAGCTCTCTGATAATTTATACCAACCGAAAGCCTGCTGCAATGTCTTTCTCTAGTAACATGTACCAATAGTGATGCATAAATAAGATTAATTTCTATTAGGTGTTTTCCCTTCCTTCTAACTAATTAGCCCCTTCTCCATAATATCTGAGCCCTTCACAATATTTAATGAGCATTTTGCAGCAAATTCCTGAGGCAGAAGTGCTTTTATCCCCAGACAGATTGGCTGGGTCACCCATGGCTGTAGAAGTTTCTGATAGAGCAAAACATGAACTTCAACTTTCCCAAGGTCTAGATTAGTACTCAAACCACTGAACTCTCCTGGCTAGCAACTACGTCTAGTAGTTGTTTACTGCTAAGTGACTTTTCAGCTGTCAGGTTTTATACCTGAAGGATTTGGGCATGTTCAGCATAAGATACAAGTATGCAATCTGTCCTTTGTGTTGGGTTTCCCATCTTTGCTGCATCAGCATTTCTTGAAATCAGAGGAAACAGGAGGGTAAACACGGCTGACTCGAGGGATAAGCTTGCCATGTTTTTCATTATGGCTGATTATTAATATAATCAGTTTAGTAGCAAAAGTACTACAGTGAATTACTTAACCTTGGGCCTTGCTTGACCAGGCTCTGAAGGAACTTCATCCCGTGTTTGTGTTGCTGTAAGAGTGGGGCAGGTTTCATAATGCAGCCAGTAATACTGTGGTAATAAAAGAAGTACCAAAAGTGGGTTTGTTCATTACTGCCTGAATCCATGTTGTCTGCCAAGGGCTGCATCCTACACTGATAAGCATCTTCTCTTAGCCAGATAGCTTAGCAACAGGGGTTGTCCCTGCTGCTCACCTCACTCCCCTCTTCACAGTCACCCTGGTGGCCTGTCTCCTGCAGCCCCTGCAGAGCTATATCCCTCTTCCTCAGCAGCAGGAGCAGCTGGTAGCTTCAGGCACGCCTTTGGCAACACCCATCTTGTGCCTCTTGCGGTGCAAGGGAGAAGGTGGCACCTACAGCCTGCATCACACTTTTTGAAGCACCTGCTTCTGCACATCTGGAGCGGGAGTGAGGAATGGTGCTGGGGCCCTATCCCAAGAGCTGAGGATGTCTGGGCAGTCTTCAGTGGGAGGGCAGCTCACCAGAGGCGAGGTGCACTGGAGCCCTGAGGCTCTGCACAGGAGGTTGAGACTTCGATGTGGGTTTCTTCAGAGCAGGGCTTTGTGTCCCTGCTGTACTGTTAACACTGTGTTTTGAGCCACTTCGGGAACTTGCACAGTTGCCAAGGTCTTTGCTTTACCACATTCTTTTGGTTAATAGAAATATTTAGCTGAAGCATGAAGGCATTGTGTTTCCAAAAGGAAAACACACAGAAAAAGGTCCGATCTTTTTTTTTTTTTCTTTGGGCCTGATTGTCTCTGCTTGTTTATGGCTGCCACTAATTTGCTCGTTTGCTTGCTGGAAAATAGCTAATTAAAACCCACTTCAGCTAACAAGCTGACTGGGACCATGCAAATGTCACTCTCTGCTGTCTGCTATTTTCGTTTATACTTTACATTATTAGTGTTGTTTTTCCTCCCTCCATAGTAATAAACGCGAGGATAGATTTAGTACCCTCTTCACAGGTGTGTGCTTGTACATCAGCACATCATCCCGAGAAAAGTGCTGCTGTTTTACTGCACTTCAGTACTTTGAGTGTTATTACCCCTGACAGTTAATGGTTTCAGACTACACTGCTTGTTAGCACTAGATTCTGAACAGCTTCATCTATCTTTTTGTTTTTACACTGACTGGTCACATTAAGTATATGTGTCTGAGCTATTAGTCCCGTCTGTTCATTGCATGCATTTCATTTGCTGCGTTTTTTCGCTAAAATTAGTATGTATTGTCATCCATATACTTCAACACATCGACTTTTGTTATAATTATGCTGTCATCATTTTGCTTCCACACACTTGCTAATTTATTGTAGCTAAATTAGACCTAATATTAGCAATTTTGCAGCTGTTCCCATAGACCACGCTCAGCCATATATTTGTACATTGTTTGGTAATTGGATTTGAGGGCTCAGGAACGGACGATGGCACTCTTTAGAAACAAGGGAAAGATTTGAGGAAATGGGAGAAAAATAAAAAACACAAGCCCCAGAAGAGGCTTCAGGGGTAAATTTCCAGAGCCTAGCTTAAAAGGTTTTCACAAGGCCAAACGAATCAGAGAGTTAGTGTACCAGATCACAAAGTGTCCAAATGGCTTGTCGCGTTCAGGCGGGGGATTAGTTATTCCCCCCAAACATGCTTTCTATTTTAACAAAGACTGGACCAAGAAAAATCCATGGGGACTTATGCAGGGTCTTGGGAAAAAATGGTTTTTACTGTAGTATATTAGAAATCTCCAGGAAAGGTTCTCTGCATCAGGGTATGCTGCTCTCAGATGATTTCTTTTAATTCAACCATGGGCAAAAAAGGAGAAAGAAAAATGGTTTTGTTTTGGAATGTGAGCTCTCCATCCCTCAGTTTTGACGCCCACCTCTTGTTGGTTATCCAGACCCATTTCAGCTATCAATACAAGCAGAGAATAAAAGAGATAATTGAAAAAAATCTACCACCAATAAAAAAGAGTGCAAATGAGGAAAGCAGGATAGAGCTGTACAGCTCTTACTTATCCTTTCTGGGCATTGAGTTATTTTATTGCCAAGGGGGGTACAACTCTGACAAAAGAAGTTATGAGTTCCCAGCATTGGATCTTACACGCTCTTTTTGTAAATAAGTTTCTGACATGATAGAAAACAAAACTGTGAGGGAGACTGTTCAGACTGACACTGTAGAATCAGTTGAATTCCCAATCCGGCAGAAAATGTAGATGAAACTTAATCACTGAAGAGCATACCCTTAACCAAAATGTAACTAAATCCTGTCTGCTCATGACTCATCCACCTGCTTAATAAGAATATTATAACAAGATGCAGTGCTGCTGGCAGATGCACATGCAAGTTTAAAAATAAGACAGTGAAATTAACAAGAAAAAGGAGAAGGGTATTTGATCAACTCTCATCTATAACATAGAGTTCTTTCCAACTTACTACAAGCTGTTGTAGCAGGCTGCATTCTGCTCTGCTTCTCCCTTGGCCAGAGCTTAATTTCTGTTTGGAGAAGAATAGAGCAAAGTGACCTGCCAAAAAGTAAGACAGAATAGGCCAAGTCATGTAAGAATCAAGGCCCTACAAATGTCCTGCGCAGGAAAGGAAATTGAAGGCAAAAAGCCAGGCCATTTAACACATTTTTAAATGATTTAAACTCATGCAAAATATTTAAAATAACCAACCCAATTTAAAACAACTGACTTCCCCCAAAAGCCCAATCATTAATAACCAAATGATTGCCAGATTATGTTCTCTAGTACTGAAAAAGCCTTCATTATGCTTTCTTTCTTCCCAAATGCCAGGAAAATATATAGATAAGTCTTGCAGAAGCCTGCACAGTTACTGGATGCAGCGATAGAAAAGCTGGTCTCTCGTCACTTGTTTCCAGTAGATGCTGTCACCGTGATCAGCATATCCTGTAGGGAACAGGGAAGTATCTGCTTTGCTCATTTGCTCTGCTTTGGGTTTTCTTGGGGTTCAGTTTTTGGTTTGGTGTGTTTTTGTGTTTTTTTTTTTCATTTCATGGCAAACTTTCCTCTAACCAGTTGCCTCTTAGACTCCTTGACGTAGACGCCCTACTAGGTCAACCTGTTGTTTGTGTTTGTTGTCAGCACATGTTGCAGCTCTCTGGTTTTGGTGTTGTTTCTCACTGTCTCTTCACTCTGTGTGAGATTGTCTCTCAAGTGGAGGTAGACAGTTGCAGTGATTCTCAGTTATGATGAATATTGCTGAGCAGAGTAGAAATATGCATGAAAGAGCACTTGCAGCAGCAAATGGATATAATATATTGTATCATATCATACATTTCAAGGTGAGCATAAAAAGAGGGGGCTTGCACATACTTTTTTTTTTTTTTCACTACTTTACTGTACCATGTATTCTATCAAGCTGCTAAAGACCTACTAAAAGGGTACAAAATGAAGCCATTAGCAGAAACTCGTTTAGGATCTCCACACACATATGTGCTCTTCAGGTAGCTGGCTGGGCAGTGCTGTGAGGCCCTTACTTGGATGTCGGAGCAATAAATGTCATGTCAGGGGCCAACTGTCTGTAATCACAGTTAGCAGGTTGAACAGACTTGTGAAAATATTTTCTTTATGTGAAGGGAGACGCTGCACACTTTGCCACAGCAGAAGTTGCTAAACCTAATGCAATATGACAAGTCCTTTGGCAGCAAAAGCCACATTTAATAGACATGCTGCCTGTGAAATGGGAATAAAACAAAAGCAGTTTTTCTGCAGAATGTCACCTCCTCTATTTTGCAGCATCTCTCACCTTGTCCTGCTACCACACCCTTTTTTTGTTGTTTTCCTGGATGACATTGGCCATGCATCATTGTCTCCTTCCACATCATCCCAGCCATCTCCTCCTTCAGGTGCCCCAGGACCTGGCCTTTCCCATCCACAGCCCAGCTGGCAATGCCCACCTTGCCTTTAGAAATTCAGCTCACGAGGGGTGTCTTGCTCTGAGGGAGGAACCCTGGACATGCAGGGGGATCTGGCACGCCTCAGAAGCTCCTCAGGCCTGCAGCAGAAAGGCACCCCTGTCACCCCACAAAGCACCATGGGCAGGGTACATGACCCACATGCCACTGTCAGTGACAGACTCATGTTGCAAGGCATCTGCAACACCCTGTGCAGCTGGTGGTGAGATTCGAGAAGCTTTAGGGCACTGCTGTGAGGCAGTCAGGAGTCTGTTTGTCCTCTTGCTTGGCCAGTGGCATCAAGCTAAAGGTGAACCAGTGCTACTTGTCTTGTGCAAAACAAGAGTGATGTGCATGTGCACCCTCCTACACTTTCCAGACTCACCCGCCATCGCCCTGCCTGCTGGAATGCCGCTGGAGTTGGACCTCTCTGTGTGCAGATGTGTGAGAGTGTTTTGCACTCACTTTGCACTGATGTAAATGTTTACATGAGGTGTGAGGCAGTGGAGAATCATGCTCCCGAGGGCTTCTTACAAGACGGCAAATAATTAACAATAGGGTGCAATACAAATGCAGTAACAGGAGCAGTGAAATCAAGGCTTTTGCATGCCAGGCATTTGTCTGTCACTTGAGTAATAAACTGTCAGCATACAAAGGATATTCCCATGCAAAGGCTTCCAGCATCACCCAGGGTAATTTTGCATTGGCCTTCCACAGAATCCAAAGTCAATCTTTTCAGCCAGCACATCTTCAGTTCTGAGACATATTGAAGGAAAGGATGAAAGGAGTAGATCAAGAACTGGGGTTCTGAGATTTCCCCTTCCTGAGTATTATTGGCAAGCTTCATGACAACTGGCAGCAATACTTGAGGGCCTACAGGGAAGTACAGTGCTAGTCCACTTGCCATCCACTTTGTTTTTTCCCTCTGCAGGACTTCTCTTCCCCTGACCAAGATGCTTTTTCAGCTCAAAGCGTGCAGATACAGGGGTTCTCAGTAATTTTCTGATCTTTTTCCACTAAATGACCAAGTTTGAGATCTTAAAGAAAAACAATTTTAAAAGCCATGAAAAAGCGAAACATTTTAGAGTTACTGCTCCCTTTCACAGTTCTTTTCAGCACTTTGGCTTCTTAGTAAGATGATGCCACTAGGAGAATAGGAACAAAGCATGCCTGAGGGCCCGTAAAGGGAGGGAAGTCAAGAACTACCCTGCAGCAGGATGCCAGGCCCACATTTCTTATTCTTGACTCATTCCCCAGCACATCCACAGGAAAGGATGGTGGTAGTGATTGGAAAAGCAAGCCTAGCATCCCTTGAGCTGTAGATCGTTTCCAAGTTGCCCTGAATGTGACAGATAGACAAGCTGATTTAGTGGTGAGGATGTATATGCTGCATTTCTTTAAAGCTGCAGCAGGGAAAAGCAAGGAACCACTTAGAAGAGACTCCAGGCACAAGCATTAAAGATGAGAAAATGAACAGATTTGTACTTGAGGTAATAGTGTTTTACTTAAGAGAGTGACTTAAGCATACTAAGGAATAAAATTGCAAGAGACATACATGTTCCCTCAAGTTTTACCAGAGGTCAGCCTTTGCTGTCTCTTTTAAAATCAGTCTACTTTTCTGGCTTCTGCTTTTCTCTCCAGGAGTTCATCAGACTTTCAGGTTCATTTGATGTAGGATCACAGCATACTGGTCCCCCACAGCCCTGCACCTATGCCAACATCTATGGAGTTCATTTGAAGGCTAGTGGTCTATGGAGTCTGAGACTGGCACAGGGCAAGGTGGGTGTCAAGGTGTCCCCAGTGCAAGTGAAGCCAGGAAATGCTGGAAGAAATAAGTGAGTTTTAGATGATTCATATTTAAGTCACATGAGCTTGCTTCATAGCATTTTCACCATCATGCCTCTTACAGCAGCATTCAATCCTGTCCTCTTAGCCACAGCTGCATGTTGGAAATGCCATTTTCCAAGTCATTTTGCATGTACATATAGGTTTACAGCCTGTGCTGCAGAGGAAGTATTTTTTTGCTGACCCTGCTTTGCTTCTTAAACCTCAAGTGGACCCTGCAAATATTTCATGTGCTGCACTGGCTAAACCAGTAGCACTAATGTTGCCATCCTATATTTTAGAGAGCTGTAACCATACTGTTTTACCATAGGAGTGAATTTTGTTTCTGGATATAAATTCAATACATAAATGTATAACAAATTGTTTAGTGATATTAGGGCAGTAACTTTTTTTTTCTGAACAAACTACCCAAATGACTGAACCAGTGTAGTTAATTAGAATCGATCTCAGTTTTTAGCACCAGGAAGTGCATAATGGAAGATAAGATTGATTGTAACATTGGATCACTTCATTTAAAGACTGCTAATAGGCTAAAATGACAGAACCAATCTAAAATTATAATTTCAGAATCAATATAATTTTTATAACGTTGTCAAATCTAAAAAATTAATCTAAATTTATGCTGTGAAAGTAGCAAATCCTTCCTAGCTATTATAATGAAATGAACCAACATTTTATTATATTACTTCTTTAAATAGAAAAAAGGCTTCTTTATTGGCATAGCATTGCAGCAAGCCAGATAACCAGGCTTTCACTTTGGGAGGTATCTGCTCATTTCCTGCTTAGGGCAAGAGTAGAAATGGATTTTAACCTTACCTCTTTCCATTGTAGAGCCATTTTCCCACATTATTAAACCACCACAAAAATGTGAAAGCAGGCTTCTTTTCAGAGGAAGAGATCAGGATGGGGAGGGGAGTAGCACTTCATGAGGAAATTCAAGTTTTCTAACAAAGCTGTAGTGGAAGCACATGCCTATCAGTTCACTGTTGCTCTCCCTACACTCTCAGAAGAAATGTAGACTCAACTTCTCCAGAAGAAAGAAAGGAACTGTGGTGGTGGCTTGAAGAAAAAGATTTTCCTTTCCATACACATTTATTCTGTGTAAGGCCTGATGGAAAACACAATGCCAATTTTGATGATACCAAGGATTTTAGTGTGTTCTGCCCCTGCAGAAGCCAAAAAGTGCTGCTACATGGCTTCAGAACACACTGATGTTTCTTTGGATGTCAAGTGTTCAGGTTGATTTTTTTTTCTCCCAGTAATAAGGTTTTCTGCAGAACTTGCAATGGCTCATTTAGTGTAGGTTCATAACTGCTCTTGTGTTCTGAGCCATAACAATGTTGAGTGGGAAGAATTGGTCCCCAGGTGCTTCCAGGTGCAGCTCACCCACGGCTGTGGATCACTCCTTTCACTTGACTTCCTCTGAAGAAGCAGTTGTCTAAGCAGCTTTAGCAGCCACATGATAAAGCAGCTCTGGCCACCACAGGTGAGGGCTATTTGTACCTTTGAGCCCCTCCTGGAGCTCCTTGTGTTCCTCCTATGGGGAGCAGGAAGTACTACTTGGGAATATGAGAGCTACTGCTCTCCAGTAACCTGTGACTAATGAATCTAATCACACTCAGGGTAGTGCCTCACTGTGTTTCATTTCTGTTTGCTTTTTGACTGATGTCAATGTGGTTGGCAATACCCTTATATTCAACTCTTTGCACTGTGCTGTCCTAGGATGAGGCTGTTCTTTACAGCAGTGATATCCCTACAGAACCTTCTTCCTGCCCAGCGTAAAGGCCAAGCTAAGGACAGTGTTTCCTTATGAAAGCACAAATGCTGTTGAACTTCTCACAGCACTGGCTGTCATCACTCGAATCCACAGGTGTGAGGGCCATGGTCTCACTGAAATCAGGGGAGCCTTGGCATAGATGCCAGTCAGGCCAGGCCTGTGATTTGACAGCTCTGCCTTTAGCAGAGGGAATGAAGATGTTCCAGAGAAATCGGTTGGAACACCACCATCCCTATTTCTCCAAAGAAGCTGAAGAAACCCCTTTCTGCAAAAAGGGACTGACCCTGGAAAAGTAGGGCAGGTCATCCTTGCAGACAAGGCATTTCCCTTGCTTCTGTGCACAAAAGCAGAGGCGACGTGCAGGCAATCCCCATCCTGAATTCATTTTGCAGTGACAGGAGGTGAGGCTGTGTGTCAGAGTGGGGCCTGCACACAGGAGCTGACCCTGGGATGGCAGCAATTATTGCAGAAAAGAGCAAGAGAACACATGTATGGAGACCCCAAAGAGCACTTTGGAGAGCTTTGTGTTTCTTGGAGGTTTAATGTATTATAATTTGATTCGGCACAAGCCATTCTGGGAATAAAAGAGAAATGCAGAAAGACTAATGATTTGAGGTGCAGGGGGAAGTGAAATAAAAACATCACTTTTAAGTGCATTTTTTCCCTTTTATGCAAGATCTGACTGGGGCCAGGCAGAGAGAGCAAAAAGCTTCTGTGAGTTAACGCAAAAGTGGAACAGTACTTGAAAGAGACTTTATTTGCTCCTTAGAGTCTTCTTTTGATTTTTAATATCTCTGAGACTTGTCAGGGAGAAAACAGAAAAAGACATTAGATTCTGGGTCTTGAGCAAAGCTCAGGGACTTGAGACTTCCACAAAATGAAAGAAATTACATCCTGGAAAAGTTAATGACCTTACCCTAAGTGCTGTGCTACATCAAACAGAAGCAAGCTGGTCCATCCGCTGTGGAATTCTCTTGCACGGGCTGGAGAAGTGCTTTAGGCTGATCTCATCATACCCCCAAATTTCCAGATGAACAGTTTTGGCTGGATTGAGAAGGATAAGGGAGTTGGGGAGAAGCCTGGCACCATACCAGAGCTGCTGCCTCCATTAACTCCAGCAGGCAGGAGCTGTCCCAGTGGTAAGAACACACAGATTACATTGGCTTTCCCAAGCCCGCTTTCATGCTGCCTGCTTGGGGCCACACTCTGCATTCACCAGTCTTTGTGTCCAGACTGTTAGGGGAAGACGAAAGTCCTGAAGCTGCTTAAGCTTGTGAGCCAAGAAACCATGCTTGGTTTTCACTCAAGGTCAACTTGATTTTGTTATTTGAGCCGGTTTTAGCTATACAAAAGAAATAATCTCAGTTTCATTGAGTGTCTGTCTGCTTTCTGAGAGTTTCATACATTTGTGTCACTTGCCTGCCTGCCTATCATTTCAACCAGAAGAAAATAATGCTAACAGTGAGGATGCCATAAAAAATAGAGCCTGAGGTAAATTTTGCCAAAAGCCAATTAGAGATTTGAAAAACAGTTGCATTTTTCAGGCCAACTCAAAGCTTATAAAATTGAGCTTCTGGTGGTTCCAAAAGAGTGTAGAGATGGAAGTGACTGTGAAACATCCAGCAGATGCAGCCAGAGAGATGGCAACTGGCTGGGACTGTCCCCTGGGAGAGCATCAAGGTCTGCAGGAAGCCCAGAGAGCTCAGTGGCTGCTAGGGACATAAAGAAAATGTCTGTCTCTTTGTGAAGTGGGTCCCTGACGTGGAGGGATCTGCCAGTCTTGGTCAGCACCACACGTTTGTTTGAAAGCAACCAGTGACCACTGCCGAATATTTAAAGGATGTCTGTTTTCTGAACCAAGTGGAGTTTTCCAGTGATGGCTTCATGAAGAATAAGTTGCACTGCTCCAGCCTAGGGACTGCAAAAATGTTGGCATAGGCCTTGATTTGACTCAAGCATGGGAAAACTTGGGTTTTCATAATCATGCATGGAATTCACTTGTGATAAAACATAAAAGCAGCTTGCATTTCTAGGTTAAAAGTCACTAGAGCAAGTTGTGAATTTGCCCATATTTATTGCCCGATTTAGGATAAGGAAGTGACTGCCATGAAAGGAATGCACAGGGAATAAGTTGGGAGGGTTAGATATTTTTAAGCCGATGGTTTCTGCTGAGTGTAAGGCCTATGGCCATTACTTAATCCACAGGACTGCCACCATTTGTCCCAGCAAGGACTCCCACACATATCCTGTTTTCCACATTTCTGCAAGAACATCTGTTTGCGGTTCCTCCAACAGATTTTGAAAATACTTTCAAAAGTCACTCATGGTGGGACTTTCCATCATGATCTAAAACCTGGGATTGTCCATTCCAGGAGAAGACTGGGTGGCTTTGACCATTCAGAGAACTTTGATGTATCTGCTTAAACTTGCCTTTCTGAAGGTGGAAACTGATGTAAAGACAAGGGAGAAATGGCCCTTTGATAATAGTGAAAGAAAAGTAAGGACTTTTGAGATATTGGGAAAAATGGAACATCGTCCACAACAGATCCACCAGAGGGAGAAAACATGAAAGATGATGGTCTTCTCCAGCCTACCCAAACTGATACTGGTGAGATTTGGACTTCTCACCCCCTGCTGCTCACTCACAGATGTGTATTCTAAGAATACCAAGAAATTAGCTCAAAGTTTAAACCCTTGATGTTATTATTTTTTTCTGGAAAAAATGTCCATGTTTTCCTTTAAAATATGAATATATATGACTAGAAGAAGAAAGCAGGTTTGTCAACTGTTGTCAGAAGACAGCAGCAGTCTTCCTCCTTCTTTGTGCCAAGTCTAGCTAGGAATGATCCTAGGGTTAAAAAGCATCATAATCCCAAAGTTGTTATAGTGTACAGATGATGTAACCAGCACTTCCCTGTTGCATCTGTGGAAGAAAAGGGTTTGCTCTCTAGACCACTCACTTCAGAGAAGAAGGTCCCACACACTTCAAGCTCCTACATTCAGCAAGGAGTCTTCAAGCACTGGTCCCTCCAGTCTGACTGCCAAGCTGAACAATAGTGGCAAGGTAAGAGCTGACCCCCAGCCCATGCCTCTGAATCAGAGGTTCTTAACATCTGCTTTACAGGTGTCCTCTGATGCAAGAGAAGTGGTTTCAGGGTGCTATGAAGCCCCTAAACAAGCAAGAGTTCTCATGGCCAGAAATCTGCTCTTACATAGTGTTGAATTTGTAGGAAAAAATAGTTTTAAAAACTCAAACCTACTGCATGCATGTATGTTTTATTTTCAACTTCTTATCCAAACTGTAAAAAAAAGCTTCTTTCACCCTGAAAAACAGCTTGGGGTGTTCACTAGAACTAGCCACGTTAAGTCTCACTCTTACAGGTTGGAAATGTATGTCTGAATCACCAAGTGTCTGGTTATTCTCAAGCAGATATCCCCCCTCCTTTTCTGTGTATCCTAGATAACAGTTCTCCACCTCTGAATATTTTGAAATGGTAGGAGAGTCTCTAGTTGTCACACATGAAAGCTTTTACAAGCTGCAGGTTCTGCTGCAGAAGAACCCCATCTTTTTTGCTGTATCTTTTTTTTTTTTTTTTTAAATCTCAAGGTGTTTTTTTGGGGATGGCTAAGATGTTGTCCCACAGCTCGTTTTGATAGTTTGAAATCTATTTGTAATCTTCAAAGAGATGTTTCCTGAGGGCCTTCATTAACCATAAGAACACAAAAAGTGGCTGGGCATGAAGGTCAAGTGTATTCCCTTTGGAAAAAAGGCATTTTTAATAGTACCAGTGTCTAGTAGAGACCTTCACTGGTACAGATGACTTTCCTAAATCTTGAAATTGTCTGTCACAGCCTAAGCACCTAGCAGGAAGATATACTGTAGTCAATCTGATGTGAGCATAGTAATGCAAAAACTCTCTGTTCTGTTACACCCACCCAGAAGATATGATCAGAGATCTCTGCACCACCCAGCCCTGCCCCTGGGGAGACGAGATCTGTCTGCATGCACACCTGGCAGGAAAAGGCAGGGGTGCTCTGCTGATGCCCTGTGCTGATGATCCCTTGTTGTGGGGTGTACTCGAGGCTGTGGGGCCATGTCTGCACAGCCTCCTGTGCATCAGTTGGGCTCTGTGCAGCTGTACTCTGCAGCACTAGGTGATCAAACACGCACCTTAAAATCTACACAATGATGCAAATACATGGTATGTGCTGCACAGGTAGATCTTGAACTATTATTTTTCCTCTCTGTGCTTTCTCCTCTGAATGCTACGCCAAAGAGCTTTTTTATCTGAATCATAAGGAAACAAAAGTGAAAGATAAAACCAGAAGGATATTACTGGGTTGGTAAGGTGATAGCTTTGTCCTCTCATCACATTCATAAATGTGTCCAGGAAAGAGTTAAGCTATCCTGAAAATACTGCCAGGGAGAGGGACTTGTGGAATCTAAATGCTGTTTAAGAAGGCAGGGGATAATTAGGGCAGTTGGTTTTTAATTATCACCGAAGTCAGTCCCTGCAAGGCCCCCCAGCCACAGCCAGGTTAACGGTCAGCACTGTATGCTGAGTCAGCAAAACACTTGTGGTGGCTTTCACCAGGGGCTCCTGTCGGCTGAGGGCAGCTCTTTTTGCTGGATGTGCCCAACTTCACTCTGAAGCCAGGATGATTAAAAGAGAAAAGCAATCTGCAGCTTTAATCAAGCTTGCAGGAACACACCTTCCGGATTTTGTGAGACGAGGTATTTGTTACCTCCTGTCCTCTGGCATGGTAGCAGTTTAATGAAAGGCTGCATATTTTTCTGTTAGCAGCTCAACCACTTAATTCTTAAGTTCCTTCAGAGCTCTCAGATGTATGCCATCTGGTCATGGTGACTTGTTGCTCTTTAATTTGTGAATTTGTTCCAGCACTTCCAGTTTTGACACCTCAATCTCTGACAGAGTCTCATCTTCATTACTTGAAAAGAATAGCTCAGAGGGCTGTCTCTCTCTCTCTCTCTCTCTCATGCATCGTCTTGTAGCTTCAATTTCATTAATACAATTTCAACTTACAGCAGAATTTATAGCTTTCCCAAACAGGCCATGTCTCCACCTCCTACCCATACTGCAGTATTTTACTGTGCTGTATTTTTATTAAACAAAAGCACCTCTGAAAACTACACAGAACCCATGCACTTGGGTAGCCAGTACCTTTGCTATCTTTTAAAAGGCCTGAAAGCACATTCAAAGAAATATCTATCACATCCACCAAGGAAATGTTGTTAGTTCTCAGAAAACAGGGAATCAAACAGCCTTTTAAAACACACCTAGGATGCATCTTCATGGCCCAATGCTATTTATTTATGTATCATAAATAATATCTATTATTTACGGTCCATTTGCATTTCAGGTTTTCAGGGAAGTTGAGTCCCCATTGTAACAGGCACTCAACAAGCGCATGGTTAGAGGCAGTTCCTCTTCTGAGGAATTTACAAATAGGGAAGACAAATGGCTAAGAACAGGCAGCATGCAAAGAAGCTGTCAAAGATGGATGTCTTTGTATTTACATATTTAATGAATTTTCCTTTCGTACATGGTGTCCTTCACCTTCCTTCCCCAGTGTTTCTCAAGGCACATATCCCCACCTAGCATCACCAGGATTTCCTAATATGTTTTGTTTCCATCCTTTTCCTACAGCAGGAGGATGACACTAAAAACCTTGTTAATCTAGCACGGCAGCCCATGCCAGCCATTTTTTCCTCTTCCTGGGAGACTGCCTGGAAAACAAGCTGTTTTGCACAGGTGGCATAGCACCTGCATTGCCCTAGCTGCAGAGGCCACTCCTGGAGAAACCCCTTTGCCTTCAAACCAGGGAGCAGCCCTGGCTTCTCCACCACACTCCCTCCATACTTTCAAAATGCAGGAAACTTTTCAGCAGTGCCATCTGCAATCTTTGGAAATGGGCTGTCTGGAAGAAGGGATTATGGATGGGCACGGAAAGGTCAGAAACTCAAAACTTCTCTTCACCACTTTATTAAATCCAGGAGATGACAGAAAGCACGCTCCCCTTCTGACAAAGTCAGAGGGTCTCTAGTGACATTTATGTCACTGGAAAGGCATATAATACGTACACAGTGGTTTAATTTTATCTTAATGAAACAATATACGT
Organism: Phylloscopus collybita; assembly: GCA_027886175.1. NCBI lineage: Eukaryota > Metazoa > Chordata > Aves > Passeriformes > Phylloscopidae > Phylloscopus > Phylloscopus collybita. The sequence goes on from JAJNNQ010000075.1 coordinate 91,066,378, forward strand.
ATAAAACTATCCATTAAATATAAAACAGTGAAGTAATTTGCAAATTTTCCTACAGCATAATAAATTAAGCATGGAGAGCACTAAGGAATGCAATTTGCAGTCATTTATAATGCAGTGTTTTATGTTAATAATTCAAAATCACATGCTATTTGGAGACACTTCTAATTAATGTATTTATGAAATTGTGAACTGTGACTGTTTTGGTTCCATTTAGCTAAACATTTCAACAGAATGCGCTTGCTGTTGTTTTGTGTTTGCTTAATGGCACCAGCAAGCATCAAATGTACAACTGGGGAAAGTTGGGGGTGGTATCTGATGCGGCTTTTTTTATGGGTGTGTGTTTTTGTCTGTGCACTGTATACATGCATGTGATTACACTCCTGATCTCACTGAGGAGAAGAAAGTTCTGCAGTAATTTGAGGAGGAAATAAGGAAAGTTTTATGGATGAATAATTAATCGCAAGGAAAGTTCAGTACCTTCCTAAAGAATTGCTAAAATATTCAATACTTTTCACACAGCAGATCTTTATACACTGCTATTTCTCCTGACTGGTTTATTATGACTAATACAGCTTGTAAATCTGTATTCATATTTTTATTTTGATGTCCTTCAGTTGTTTTTTTTTTTTCTTCCATCATACTAGGCATTTGTCAGGCTGCTTCTTTATTGGAACACTATGAGAAATGATTCTCCAGAAGGTTCATCTCCTGAGAGGGGACTTGCAGGGAGCTGGGAGTATTTTGAAATTTCAAGACATTGTAAGAAAAAAAAAACCTCCATCCATATCAGATTTTTTAAAGAATTATCACATGTCAGGGCCCTGATTCTGAAAGTGGCTTGAAATGAATGTGCTTCTAGGCATATGCAGAACCAGATGCTAATAGCACTCTGTTGTAGCTTTGCACAGGAAAGTGAAGGGAAAGCTCTTGAAATAATTTTCTATGAACAGTCTATTTTTCACAAGAAAAAGAGGGAAAAGAAAGAAAGAAAGAAAGAAAGAAAGAAAGAAAGAAAGAAAGAAAGAAAGAAAGAAAGAAAGAAAGAAAGAAAGACCTGAAACTCCTCAAACCCATTGTAAGGATGGCCAGGGTACTTATATATGGTCTCTTTCACCTTCCAAAATGATCATGAAAATTCAGGGGGATGTTGAATCAAAATCTTCATGTCTCCTGGTAATTTCAAAGCTCACTTGCAGAGCAGTAACTCCCTGTTGAATGTTTTATTTCACAATGGTGCTTTCTGCATGGTTTGTGCTCTTTTTCTTTCTTGGTTGCTGGCTTTTTTTTTTTTTTTTTTTTTTTTTTTTTTTTTTTTTTTTTTAATTTTTTTTTATTATTTTTTTTTATTCTTGGGACAATGTGTATATGGCTGGGAAAATATTTAAAAAGTTCTCATGGCCTTTAGCTGTGGTCTTGGAAATCGACCAATGTAATCATTAGACTGAGAATTAAAGCTGTATTTGACCACTTTGTGTGATTTATGTTTTAAACAATGTAGGAACTGTTATGATTAAGGAAGCAATATGGGTGTCTAGGACCTAGCACCCTATTACTTGTCATCATCCAAGTTGCTTTATTGAGTCTCTTTATTTCCTTGGTATCAAATAACAAATATTGGCAACACACTAGATCAGCTGAATGATAGTCTTTAATAAACCCCTTTTTCCTAAAATGAAAAATATCCATTTCATATTGTTCTTTTTGTCCAGTATGAATGCATTATGTAAAAGCTCATATATTTAAATACTTGTCTGCTTCTGTTTTTAGTCCCAGACTAAATGGAATTGTCAGGAACTCATCAACATAAAGACTAGGATTTGGGTCATATTTTAGGTGAGTCGCTGTATTTAAATATCCTTTATTGCTGGATTTTTAATTAGAATTTGTCTTTCACTAATAGAAATGGATTTGTAGGAGATTCCATAAATGAGGCTCAAACCTTTTAGTGAAAATTTTTTATCACAGCTATATACTTGTTTAAAAAAATATATTGTACCTGTCACAGGGTCCTAAGGTACTATATCTGTGATGCATCAACACAGGATATAAGATGATGTAGTGTATCAAGGAAATATACTGTGAGATAGGGGACTTTGCTAACTAACCAGTTATTACCTTTTTGACAGCAGCGGTGGTGGTCTGGGTACATTACCCAGCTCCATTTTGAGCCTTATGATCCCAGGTTTACATCTGAATCTGAGCTTTATGGTTTTTGCCTATCTCTAAAATTAATTTACAGAAACAGAGAAGGAAATTGCCTTTCCTATTTGGTTTTTTTCGCTTCTGATTTGAATGGAAAATTTTCATTTTATTTTGAGGCATGGTGAGTGTTTACAGCTTCTGTTTCAGCCCTGTATTTGAACATTCAAAACATTATGGAGGGCTTGTTTTAACAATCCTTTCTCCAGTGGTGGGAAAATGACAAAACTTGGGAACATGTGCATTTTTTTTTTCTTTTAATTATTTTGGCATGGTTTATAAGACTAGATCTACAGCTGCCTGTGGTTACATGCTATTCATTAAAGGTGTTGTAAAACAGAGCAAGCCCAAAATACAGATTCTACCTGCTCTGCTCAAAGCAATATTGCCATTTTTGATGGCAAGTTTGTCTGGAAGATAAACCTTTTTCAATCTATAGAGGCATAAATCCAGAGTAACTACAACAAAATCCATTCAGTAACAAAGTCTGGGTGTGATTAGTTTCACAATTTATAAATAACATGATGCTTTCTCTCATGTCTTACTATCAGAGAGTAGAAATCTTTGGAGTGCCTGAAGGCACCGTGTTCTGAAAAGAATAACAAACACAAGCACATTTGACTTGGATGTTTTATGGAACACCACCACATAGCATGTGAAGATTCTTTCCAATGAACATTGGGGACCTTAAAATGTAATTACTAAACTCAGCAGATGAGCTGCCATCCCTTGGCATTCTAATTATCTTAAAGGATTTTTATTTGGTGATTTATGTAGAGTTCATCAATCAGAGTTATTTCTGTAGAAACAGTACTCTATTTCTGGTGAGCCTCCTTCTCAATTTGACATGGTTTTTTGAAATAGAAGACTGTTTTTAAAAAGATCTTCAAAGAAATCAAACTAATGGGTTTGAAGAGAAGCAAAGAAAGAAAGGAAAACAAAGGCTTGCAGAGCTTTTTATAAAGGAAGAAATAGCATATTTCTATTTCTTTTTAAGCTATGTTTACTAACCTGATGTCCTGGGGATAACTGCACCTATTTATCAAACTGAAAATTGATGCTAGCTAAGGTAAATACACCATTTATTTTTTAGATTTCATATAAAACTTCACCTGTAAAGTCCTTGTCCCTCCTCTTCCCCCTTGGGCTGTAAGAGGACATGCCTGTCCTTGCTTACAGTTCTACCCAGAGCTATGATTTGGTTAGGCAAGATAGTCATAAGGAAGGATAAACATACCCTGGAGATGGAGTTTATGAAAAAATGAGTGAGAAATACTGCAGATCTCCTTGATTGGCACAGAGAACTCTTTGGTGCAGGACAACTCTTGTGGAGGCTGAAGCTTTGGGGCTCTGAAATGGCCAGAGACTCTGAACAATCAGAAAGACTGGGTCTCTTTGGTTGCAGAAGCTCATTTAAAACCCTACATATGGGAAGAAATGTAGGACTTTTTGGTACATTGCAACCACAAAAGGACAAATAACTAATCAGTGAAAGAAAGTTCAGCACCTGCTGCAGTGGCAGCATGGGAAGACGTAAAGGATTTTGCCACACAGCTTAATTTAGCTCCCACTGAGGTCCTTGGGAACTGAATTCAGCCTTTCCAAGTTAAAGCAAAGGAAGATTTCCAAGCCGTTAAAAATACTTTTATTTCCATGAACAAAGCTACTGGATAAGATGTAAGCACACACACAACAAAACAAACAAACAAACAAACACAAAACAAAACAAAACCAAAACAAATAACAACAACAACAACAAAACCCAAACCCCAAAAATCCCAGACACAGTCATTACCAGCAGTGCATGGAGTTGTCTAGATGCAGTAAACAAGAAAAAATCCACACGTCCTCTGCTGAAAGGGTAAGCATTTTTCTCAGCCATGTTTGTGTCCCCGTTGCATCTGCCTGCCACATACATTGTGTGAAGGCTCTTGACTAGACCAAATGTTTTAGGAAAATGGATTTCAAGTGTCACGTTTCTAATATTCTTGGGCAGAGAAGCTGAGAAATCTGAGAAGGAGTTTTATGGGACAGATTTTCTGAGATATATCTCCAGATGAGCCACACCAAACTTGCTGCTACCTAGCCTGCAGTTACTCCTACCAAAGAGCACAGGAGGAGCTTAGAAAGACCCACGTTATGGAGGCCACACCACTTGGAGAGAAAATTTCAAGTTAAATAACATTTTCCATATACTGGAAAATGCACTTGAGAAAATAGCAGCTTTGAAACCATTAAGCAAACTGAAAAATGGGGGAAAATCACCATATAGATGACCTGCTCTGGGTGATGTCTCCAGCTCTTTCCCCCTTGCCTGGTTAAAGAGAACTTGGAATGCCTGTTCTTAAAAGCACCTGTCTCCCTCTCTCTCACCCATGATTTCATGGTGTCTGACTCAAACTTAGGTGGGATATGCCAGGAATTAAGAGAAGTGCTCCCCAACACTTCTGCTACCTGAATTCAAGGGGCGGGGGAAAAGATTTCTGATGTTGGCACTTAGGAAATGTAGAGGGTTAAGAGCCACTGGAGACCCAAGTGAGATAATGGAGTAATCTTGGGCAATCCTAAAGTACTGGGAGAAAACAGGCTGGACAGAAAAGGAAAAAAACCAAACTCCAAATAACCAACTTTCCTCTCTCTAGTGCATTTATGCTGCCAGGTCCACCTCTGATGCAAGGGTGTTGTGAAATACAGCTCACTTGCTAAACCTTGTTTTGATGTGTTGTTTGGGACACAGGGAAAGAGACATGGACTGCATTCAATCTCTATTAAAGCAGAGGGATGTCTTCTGCAGAATTTATTTTCAGGAGCTTTGCACTAACTTCATTTTCCTATTAGCTGAAATTGCTAGTGAGACAGTTTTAGCAAAGATGCTAAATGCCTTCGTGGAAAAGATGAGTCTGTGCTCAATGAATTGACTACTGTTGTGTCAGCTTGTAGAGAACAGATCTTTACTATGGGATTTGGGGATCTGGGATTAGATCCTAGTGATAATTCACATGGGAAAAATGTTTTATTTAATTACAGAAAGGCAATTAGATGGGAAGATTGCAAGAAAATGTTACAGGTAGTAAGAATTGCAGGGAAAAAAACCCAGAAATTTATAACCCACAAAAAAATTTTCTGATATAAGTGTTAATGATTGTTGAAAATTAAGGGAAAAAAAGGGGGGTGGGGTGGGGGGAGGGAAGAAATTGAGTGGTTTTTTTTGAATTAAAAATCCAAAAGAATTTTCTTAGAAAAGTGCTTTTGGGACATTTTTTTATATCATCACGAAACCATGGAACAAGCTGAGAGATAAACAGAACCAAACCACACTTGGTCACCAGAAAAACATGCTGTCTGACCATGGTGTGATGGAGCTGAAGATGGGGAGCATTATGCTAGGACTAGTTTCCTGTTTGAGCTAAAATTCCCACGGTGCTGAAGGGCATCCCTGGAGGCACGGGTTCTTGGGAGGTAATGTGCCACTAAAAGGCAGTTTGGTTTAAGCTGGAAGTGCTGCACAATGAAAGGTTCCTTATCACTTAGGATAAAACAGGACATAGGTTCTGCTTTATCCTAAGTGATACCAAGCCACCGTCTTGATACTCTTCAGGATGTTAAGCCATAACTTTAAGGAACTTGACAGCACAGCTTTAACTCTCATGGAGATAGCCTTTTCTCCCCACTCACTCTTGTGTGTGTGTTATGTATTGCACAGCCTAAGCAAAACTATCTTTAGGGGAGCAGTTATTTGAAATACTTGAGAAGTTGGTGTAGAGAACCTGGAAATCCAACAGACTACACTGTTTGCCCTGAAGAAAGTCCAGAGGTAGATCCTATCTTATTCAGCAGTCCGATCTCTAACCCCTCCTCTTCCTCAGAGGTGAAGCATGAACTGTGACTAGCACCGGGGGCAAATCATTACTGGCAGAAAATGAAAATTTCAGGTCAGCACCACTTCAGATTGCCCTCAATCCATTTGGAGAGTCTGTGATGAGGTTAATTTGGAGGGTGGAGAAACTGTAGCCTCCTGAAGAAAAACCTGCCATGTCTTGTGCTCCCTTTTCCCAGGGTGAGCTAGAAAGACAAGAACTGCACAGGATGCTGAGATGCCTCTACAGGAAATGCTGGCATTGATCAAGCTGTCACACTGAAGTGTGTGGAAAGCTGGACTTGGGGCTGCCCAGCTAAACTTCTTAAACCAAGACAGTACCTTTCAACAGCTCCAGAATTACACAGGGTTAGTGTGTTCTTGTACATACACAGAATATATAAGATCATGTTCCATCTGTTTACCTGTCCATGCATCCCTCCAATAACATTTGCTCTTTTCAAACAAATTTGACATAGGAGTAAGAGTTCCTAGGTATTTTAGATTTTTGCCAGTTTATTTGTTAGACGTGCATCAAACATGGAGCTACACAGAACATGATAGCTGGACGTGTTGTGATGGCTCATTTGCAAGATTGTGCTTCTGCTGTTGACTCATGTTACTCTCACTTTCCCATTCCTTACTGCTTTTAAAAGCAGCATGAAGAGCAGGAGCAGCTGCTGCCGAGAAAGGAAGCTGCAGGAGCCGGAGGGACACACGTGAGGGAGTGCAAAGACACAGGCTTTCTCTGCTGATGACCTTGGCTTCTAGCATATCCCATGATTAGAGTAACTGCTTCAACTGGGAGCTGAAACTACACATCCTATTTAGGACTCAGAGAAGGAAAAGGAAAAAAAAAAATCTATCCGGCTTGACAAACTTAGTGAAAAAATCACTGAATTTCCACTTATGGTTACTGTAACCTTATGAGGGAAAAATACTTCCAGAAATTATTTTATACCTTAAAAAAAAAGAGCTACTGCTCCATAGTTATTAGCAGGAAACAGATCAGTATTTGTTCGGTCTCCTGTTCTCCTCTCTGCTGTTTCACGCACTCTTGAAAGTGCCATTACTGACAGAGCATTGCACTTGTTCTGCCACTCTGAAAGCACAGCCTTTTGTCTTAGGAATCATCATAGAAGCATCATATTATGGTTTGGGTTGGAAAGGACCTTAAAGATCCAAATGCCCTGCCATGGGATGTCCCCTACTAGATCAGGTTGCTCAGGGTGAAATAACAGAATGGTTTAACTTGGTGGTTTCTCTCCAACAACCTCCTACTCAACCTCCTAGATCTCTTCAGGTGACTGGGGCTGTTTCCATTAGCTGTTCACTAGCATTAGCAGCTGTGTGTAAAACTTTTAGGCTTCTTAGGAAACCTTGCCCAGGTGGTGAAAGATATTGCTAAAAAATGGAGAATTAAACAAAATTGGGTCTTCAAAAAGTCCTGTCTACCCTTCTGCAGTGGTGTCCACAGAGGCTTTGTTCTTTGAGGCAGCTGCATACAAACCGAGTTGGAAAACTACTAAATAAAAAAGACAGGTATCTACTCTTCCACTTACCATGTTATCAGGTGACTGTGGTTGTAGGGAGCTGGAATTGTTGGAGAAGGAGAAGAAGTAGGAGCAGGGAGAAGAATTGTACCCCAGGAACCATTTCAGGACTTGCTCGTCTCTGAGGCCAGCATGTAAAATTCCTCATGTCATTTCACAGGATATTCCCATTGTCACAATATTTCCTTCTCACCTCATCTACCTTTTATCTGCTCATGCCGTCTTTCCATTTATTTTTTCTGTTTTTCTCCTGCCTATTTTTTTTGTTTCCATTTTCACCACTGGGATGAGAATCTGATACCTGCCTATTTGAGCACCTGCACTCAATATTTGAATGCACTAGGAATTACAAAAAGTAAGTATTTCCATTTCTTGATGCTTTCAATTTGGGTTCTTTCTTTGCTTCCCCAAGGACAATGAATGCTAAACGCAGTATAGCCAAACTTAAATATTTAGGTTCACTAAAAAACAATCAGAAGTTGCCTATATAGCTTTTTCCTAATGGAAATATCTCTGAGGGAAGGATGTTGGGGAATGATGGTTTTTTAATGTGGTAGATATGCAACATGTACAAAACAAAGTACTGATTATATTTGTCCTCTTGATTTCAGGAAAGCACAATTCCTGCATGCTATTCTACGGTGCTGTGTGAATATCCATAAATACTGAATTGTTTTTCTGGAGGAAATATGTAAAAGGATGAAAGTGATCATCAGCTAGCCTCTGCTCCAAGATGAATTGTGCACAACAATGGTTTAGGAAACAACAGGGAAAAGAAATTTATTTCCAACGAGAAGTCAATTGTGAAATAAATAAGAGGCTCCTTCCTTGCACATCTGTGAGCTAAAAGGAAGAGGAAAAACTTAACAGGCATCAAGAAACATCTATTTTAAAAGCCCTTAATAACCTTTTCAAGACTAAGACTCTGTTGCCATTTCCCTGAGCTGTATAGAATCACATCAAAATTGGCTACTTGAGGTGTTTCAGTGAAAAAATTAAGGCAAGGTATTTTGGTTTTGCATCCTGGATTTTTTTTTCCCCTAATCACTCTGTACTGACTTGTCATTATAAACTTTCATGTACTGTGTTGTTAGATTTTAACCCGCTACAAAACTTTAGATAGTAACCATGGTAAAGAGGAGCTACATCTCTCCTTCAGGTGCATGTGCTGTGTCTGCAGTGTTTGCAGGGATGCTCTGGGGCACTGTGCTGCTCAGCCTCCATTCTCTCACCCTGCTTTCCTTTGGAAGGAAGTTTTGGGGCATAACCAGGGAAAGAACTGTGATACCTTCCAAAAGGTTGGTGACAACATCTGGAGAATGTGGTGGGTCATACCTGTCCCACAGCAGAGATGCGGATATTTAAGTGGAGTATGTTCAGAGAAAGTGCACTGACACCAGCTGATCCCAGTTAAGGATGCTGAAATACCTATAGCTTTTTTGCTGCTAAAACTCTGAACTAGGAGGAGCCAAGAACAAGGCATTCTCCTAGATGGAATTCCTGCCCTCTCATCCATAATTCTCTCTAAAGGAAAAAGTGAAAAATAACCCACTAAAAATAATAAAAAAACAGCTTTTGCACAATGACACATAGTCTGGACCATGAGGAAGGTAACTGAATGAGAGATTGAACTGTGTTCATTATCCACAGCCTAAAACAAGCCTGGTATCTTTTGCTTTACTGAGGAAAGGTTAGAGCTCATTCACTCAGTCTTGTGGCACACTGTACTCTTTTCAACTGTCTCCAGCTGAGGCAAGGTATTTGAGTAATATGAATAGAGGCTCTTATCCTGTGAGCAATTATATGTGGGTTTAAAGTAGCTGTTAGGCTCTAATGGTCTTGCAAAAAACTTTTCTTGGTGTTCTATGTTTATAACAGCTATTTTATAATAAGAATATTCTATATGAGGACAAGGTATAACCCCTTTTTGATACACATAAAACTGTTTTCAAGAATTCTTTTAAAATAATACATAGGCTTTTTTCAGAATAAAAGCTTTGGCTTCTATCCGACTATACATATTTTTGAAAGGGATAGGGGCTTTTTTCCCCCTACTGTTCTTTTCCTTTGGCTTTAATTTAGTTTGCTTTATCCAGACCTTAGGTCAAAGAATTTTTACGTCTAATGTATGTATCCTGATGGGGGCTCTGAGCACATTTTTGAATCTGGGAATTTAGAAGGGCACCTCTATTTGATATGTGGAGATGTACGCCTGCAAAGTCTCAGCCTGGATCTTTCAAACCTGCAGGCCTTACGCTTGTGATCACACACATTTGCTAATTTGTGCATGTACCTATTGTTGCCTTTGATTTCAGAAGCTGAGGGAATTTAATGTCTGAATACAGAGCTTGGGACTGAACTGGAGAAACCCAGGCTTTGAGAATGCTGCTCTTGGTTCACACAAAGTTATCAAATGGCAAAATGCAAGTGCCCTATTCTTTTATTCCCTGATGCAGGTGTCACAGTAACACAGTGATATCCTTCCCTTTTCTTGCACCAGCATCCCTACCATGCCTTTGAAAGAGATGAAGTCTTTCAGATCTGTGAGTTGTGTCTTTATAATGCCCAGGGAGCATTTGCTCCTGTTCTTCAACCAAAAGCAAAACAAATTCCCCCATGTAATTAAGGCTGAACACACAGCCATTGTTTCCACCCCTTCTGTGTCATAATATTATAATGCAAGATGTCACTGTGTGCTTAATAGTGTTTCCCAAGCACAAACAGTAGGGTGGCCCAGCTCGTCCTCCTCCCAGCACAGAAAGGCGAGGCTGTAGGCACCTCTCACTGGCTATAACTGCGTTATGCCATGTGGTGTAAAACAGCTTCTGCCAGCAGCGCTGCTTTGTCTCACAGAGAAGCAATTTTTTAAGAGATTTGATAAATTGTCTTGTCACACTTGGATTAAACTATTGATTTACCAACACCCTTTGTATGTTGACCCAGGAAAACACAGTGGATGCTATTTAGAATATTACAAACCCTCTGCCATATGCATGTTGTCTAGCCTACACTTCAACCCTATCACCTTTCAGCAGATTGCTTCAGACAAGAGATCTCACGGGCAGGGAATCTGCAATGCATATAAGCTTACTTGCTCATTTAATACAAGAGAGTCCTAGACACTGACCTTGTCTATAGCTTCCAGCTTGGCAGGGCTGTAACACCACAAAGACCTGCAAATCCCTTTTTAACAAGGCTACCTGAACCAAATGGCCCAGGTCCAAATAGATGAAAACATGAAGATGTCCAGCAGATCTGTTGCCTACACTGCTCACAGGAAAATTGTCTGAAGCTGCTGTACTGGTGTCTGCTTATGTGGTTCAGTATCAAATCCTGCCATAATAGCATGACTGCTGTCTGTTCCTAAATGTTTCAACACATTTTCTAGGGGAGAGTTTCTATCCCAGAAAATACAGAGAGTCTTCCTGTATTCTCCCAAACTTGTTTCTGCATCACTTTCCATGAGTCTAGCAAAGAACTGGGAACCTAGAGGGAACCTGGATATGGAAGCACACATGGGTGCTGTGTGGCATGCTGATGCCCTGCAGGAATTTGCTGCTTCACAACAGAGATATTCACTTAGCCAAGATCAATATTTCCAGCATAAGCAGGGCTCATCCCACTGTAGGTGATATTTCTGGGCTCCTTCATTGTTTCCATAACTGTTGTATGAGCTGTTTCACGGAAGTGCTATTGTATGTCTAGCACCAGAAAGGAATATTAAATTGGAAAAAGAAAATAAAGACTTGTTTTGGCCCCAGTAAAAAACACATAATGATAGAGCTTAAACTGCAGTTCAGCAAAACTGTGTCAACTGTGTTACCAAAGACCATTCCCACTTCTGGATTACCCAGATCAAAAAATTTCGAGGTAGCATTAGATATTTCACGAACAAAAGGTTTTGCCTTTTCCCTGCCTAGGAATAGCTTGTGTGTCACAAAATATATCAGGTTTTCCTTCACCTGTGATGAAGGAGGAATGACATGGCAAACTATAGAGTTGGTTTTAAAGCAGTAGGTGATTAGCAATTGGCAAAACTGCTAGCCTATTGTCTATTATATAGTTATTTTAATACTTATGGGACCAGTGACTCCTGCACTGGCCAGAATATCCCATATAATCCTTTTGTGCTGGCTCATGGATAATGCCACTCAGCTTCTATGAGGTCAAATGATGTTATACAGTATGATATGACATGCCCCTGGTACACTGTGCAATGTAACAACCTTTTGGCTTCTAAATAGAAACTCTTGAACCTGGATATATTGTTGCATTCTTATTCAAAGACTTGGAGCGTTTGTTGGCAGAGCAGTTAGTTGAATATGAACATTTCACATAAAAATAATAAAGTGCAAAACCTCATCATGTGTAACGGCCACAGTTAAAGTTGTCCCCCTTTTGTTTGCTTTACATTCTGATAAAATAAAAACCAACCAACTGAGGTCCTTGCAGAATCATGGAACTCTAAACGATATCCTCTTAAATCGCCCTCTGAAGCTCACCGAAGATGTGCATCAATAGGCATATCAAAGGGCGGGTTTCCAGACAAAAGTCCTTGCCTAAGGAAGCACTGTCTGAGCCTGATAGCTCCAGGGACTGACAGCAAGAGCTACTCAGCTGCGCTTATCTCGAAGGCTGGAGGGGGAAGGTGGCAGGTGTATAGACAAAGGTGGTGTCCTTCCTACAGCAGACTGAAAAATTCAGGGTTATCACTGACATCTTGAGCAGTGATGAGCAAGGGACAGAAAGTGAGGGTGAGAGTGGGAAATATGACACCTGTGTTCGCAGGAAGCCCTGGCAGGCAGGAATGGTGGACTATGCAGTTGCTGTAATCACAGATGCCAATAATAAAAAAAAAAAAAAACAAACTCACACTGTGTGCACCCCAACAAAAGCATCCAGATACAAAGTAAAAGAGGAGAAGTTTCATTTGCAAATCCTGTTTCTCAGCTGTTTTGCAATTTAACACATGCCCAGATTGTGGCCTCTAGGCACAAGAAATGAAACTCAAGGGTGAAAATCACCAACCTGTGACCATTAGAAACACTGCCCAGAACTTACACCAAAAATTACCAAAACAGAAATAAAATCAGTCAATCAAACTGTCACTGAGCAGCAAGCAGATAACTCTCACACTATAGAAGGGGCTAACACCTCTCCTTTGTCCACAGTTGCCAATATAATGATCTCCAAGCGGGCTCCTCTCTGGCTTCAGCCTTGCAAATTCTTTTCCTGCACAGATATCCTATTCACAAGGACAGATGGGGAGAGTACCGGTAATGAAAAACACTATCTGCTAAGTTTTTTTGGAAACTAATGCAGAAGGATAGTCAGAAGAGAAGTCTAATTAAAAGACCTGCTTGCTGGCATGTAGATTTTGAGGTCCTTGCTGATCCCTATTTAGGGAAAAAATATTTCCCATTGTAAGGAGACAAACTGTGTCTCATGGAGAAGCCTGCCTTTTTGTCTGGATTTCGTTCTCTGCTGTTAAGAATAGGCCAGGGTGAATGATTTGATCTCTGTAGGCTGACTGCCAAATAAGAAAAACTCCACCAAATTTTGAATATCCAGGCTATAATTCCCAGAATCACTTGTGAAGTTTTTTGGTAGTGATAATCTCTGTCTCTAACTGAATAGATCACGTAAATATTCTTTGCAATGGGGAATGTTATCTGGAGGAACAGGATTCCTTATCTCAAAATGTACTTTAGTCAGGCATTGAAAATATTTTCTGAAAGATCATGAACCCTTTCTTCAAGCTCATCTCAGGTGTACTTTTCCACCAGCCCTGTTCTTTTTTGGTTTGAAAGTTCCTATAGGTAATATTGGTTGTTCATGAACCTTTCCCCCGCTAACAGTTTATAGATTCTAATTAGTATAAGAGCTTTCTTCTTCTTTTACGTGTATATAATTTCTAGTGTTATTAAAAATAATTGCTCCTTACCATTGATACCCTTTGTTTCCTCATGTTAACCCTTTGTTACTGGTTAGGTGTGAGCACTGGTTAGGTTTATGAATCTTTTATATCACTGGGATTTTTAAAGCACGCATTTTGCACCTGTTTTCTCCTTCACAATCTTCTAGGACTTGGTGTGAAAATAAGGACCAGGTAGTTTCATAGTATTTTACCTCCTGTAACTCTGTGTGAGTGATGGGATCAACATCTACTATTCAAGTGCCATCAAAGTTATTCTGACAAATGTTATTGACAAATGGACTCTGTCACAAAGCCATTTGGGTCATGCTTGCACACAAGTTGTGACTGGTTTTGAACTCAAACCTTTGTTATTTGAGTGATTCAACACTAGTAAAATTTTCACAAAAAAAATAAAGGGGAGGACAACTTGGGTGGGGGGTGGTAAGGAGAGAGAGAAAGACAGAGAGGTGCTATTTGCTCATGATCATAATAAAAAGCTAAATTTTGCTGGTTCTCTTAAGGATGATTTGGCTCAGGCGGATATAAACACCCCAAAGAAGTTATGCGAAGACCCCACACTCCAAACCCGCTACTGTTGCCTTTTATTCAGTCACCCACCACTACAGTAATTGGATATTGAGGTACAGGTTAATGAGATAATTAGCCAAACACAATCAAACTTGTATGCTGCATGGAAATGGATGGCTGCTGTCTCGCAGCCACTTGTTGTACAGCACCAGGGCAAGCTGCCTTTCTTTTCAATGGGCAATAAAGCAGGAAATCAAGTAGATGTAGGTTGTTCTGCCTGCTCAGGGTGGTGAGGGCAGCTTCACTGGTACTGGATTTTAAAGAGCAAATAATATCAATTAGCAATTGTGTCTGGAAGAGTGTTGGCAGGGAGGTCTTCCGCTCATCGCTCTCCTGAGGCAGGCCAAGCACTCAAGTCTCAACAGCTTCCATTTGAGGACTTTCCTAGGCAACAGTGCTGCCAAGAGAAGGACTGCCTGCTAAATTGTCCTCTTACAGAGGACCCTGAAGACTCTTCATTTTTGGTAATTTTATGATAGAACTGAAATAGGCAGTTTCAACAGCCCATGGAGCATGCTCATAAGACTTCCTTCATAGCTCATGGCTGAAATGGATCTGACCCATGACTTGTCTCCTGAGATTGAGAGGGAACAGGCATATGTTCAGACCTAAACAATTTCAGGAATCTTTTCAGAGGAAAAGACTTTCGCTTTTAATTTGGATTTTTAGGACTGGTATAAATTCTTTTCATTCAGAGATCTTTTTATAGATCAGGCTTTAATGACACGAATGAACTAATATTCTTATAAAAGTGTTGGCAGAGGCTTGGTTCACCCAACACTGATTGATGAGGAAGCCCACAGAGCAATTTTTAACTAATGCCAGAAACATATTTTGTGGTAGATTTAGGAATGCCATCCCAGTCTTCAGCCTTTTATTACCGACTCAAGAGGCCATCTTCTGCAAAGTCAGTGATTCATGCAGAGTGATTTGAAAGGAATGTGTTTGAATGAGCTTCCTGTGTATTTGTCACAGTTTATGACTTTTTAATAACAAATTATTATTACTCTGAATTTTTTAAGCCCAAAATCCTCCATAAATCTTTTCAAACACATCTCTATTTATAATCTAGGGAGGAACCTGTTCACTGTTTTTGTTCATTCCACTGTTGTTGATTCATGGACTATTATTAGACAGGTTACAAAAAAGTTAAGATGGTGTAGGAGAGTGGATTTTGTCCACAAACTGGTGATTTTTACCGTCTTTTTTCAGCTGTAGCAGAGGGTCTGCTCAGTTTATGCTGTAGGCTTCCTGACTGAGCACAGACCTGGAGATCTGGAGAGTGCAGACTTCCACCCAGGAGAACCAAGTCTGGCATGCAGCAGATATTGCAGTGCATTCACCTGTAAATCAAGTGGAAGGGAGTACACTCAGTGACAACAAGCCCTGAACAGTTACTGCACTCCATTTTCCCCTATTGTTTCCCTATTATTTACCTGCACTTAGAAAGAGTAGTTGTCAATTAAGATAGAAATAATGTAAAGGGCATGCAGATAAGCACCTTGAAGTTTAGCAAATAACTCTGAGCTCACTACATATATTTGGACTTTTCTTTCTTGGAAAATTTCCAGCGCATTCTGTTTGAAGCTCAGTAATAGCATGAATATGTGAGGGTATATAGAAAGAATAGAATGAAGTGAATACTCATTTAAATTGTTAGGAAACTTATAAAAAATATTAAAAAATAATGATTGTGTTTACTTCTAGTAATAGAATGTGGTTTCTATTCAGTGGGCTCAATGGAGACTTGGGGCTGAAAGCTGTTTTTTTCTTAACTGGTTCAGCCTTTCCTATATGTTCAGGACCAGCATAGATCCTGAACCTGCAAGATACTGATGAATCTACAGGAGGCAAAGACATTTATCATCTCATAGAAAGTGCTTATTGTCTGGTAGCATGAGGCCACGATGTTTGTACAGTCTTCTAAATTGGTGAAAGCATTAATTACACTGAATAATGGTAACCCTGGTAATCTTGGCAGACATATGAAACCTTGGATAATTATAGCTTCTGCTAGACAAATTTTAGTTGTCTGAATTTGATTTCAGGGGACAGAAATAATTTTTAGATAATCCAGTGCCTGAGAAATCAGGATTTGAAGAACTTTGGAATTTAAAATGGAATTTTACCTGTATGGAAATGACTGATAGACAAGTAAAAAACTATAACCACTTCTAATGAGATCATAAATTTCTCCTAACTCAGAGGAGATGGAAAGCATTGAAAAATCAGTGCAAAAGCCAACCAAACAGACTCACAAAGCATACTTTTAGCAATGGAACATAACATAATGGACATGGAATTAAAAGAAAGAACCAGAATCAGTCTTGACAAAGATTGGAAAATCTACATGTCAGCAAAAATAAACTTGTTACTTAATAAGGTTAATAATAGATAAAGTCCCCTAAAGATAAATTGTTATCACATTTGACGACCATTTTATTAAAATGTTAATGGCCTCAGGCAAAAGGAAACTGTTCCCTTAATCTGCCAGAAGAACTGCTTTCTCAGGAATTATATACACCAGAGAACTTGGGATCTGAGCTAACTGTAACAAGCATGGTTGAAAATTGGAGCACCCACAGCTTGTGAAATTGTGGCTAAAAGGGAATGGATCTCACATGTCTCAAAATGGCTGTGCCCTTTTCTGCCAAACACAACTTTCACTCACATTTTTGAATGCAAAATACGTTGGATTCAACTGCTACAGTCAAAACAGCTGAGGTGTCAGTGACTGAAGGGAGGATTTTTTTCTTTGCCTTCTTCCACAGTAACTGTGAAAAA
Source organism: Phylloscopus collybita (assembly GCA_027886175.1). Classification (NCBI taxonomy): domain Eukaryota; kingdom Metazoa; phylum Chordata; class Aves; order Passeriformes; family Phylloscopidae; genus Phylloscopus; species Phylloscopus collybita. The sequence continues at coordinate 91,083,275 of JAJNNQ010000075.1, forward strand.
GGTGTAGCTTAATAAGTGCAATTGCTGTAATAGCAAACCGACAGAAAATATGTTTTCATCAGCACCTCTAAGCACAGCAAAACTGTGAAGCAGCCTGGCAAGTACGCTAAGCATTCAGTGAATTGTGATAGATTGCAGTATGGTTTGTCTGGGATGAGAATACCAACAAAAAATCATTCACAAGATTTGATGAAAATTCAGCCCGTACAGAGAGACTTCTTGCTACAAGCACAGTATCAGCTCACAACAAAACGGAGCTGATGAAATTGAGTTCACATCCTACCTTTCCTTCTGACATATGAAATGCATTTCCCTCGAAGCCTGTGGACTTCCTTGGACATCTGAGCAATGAAAAAGAAAAGGTAAAGCAGAGAACATCTGTGATGCTGAATGCTGCATTTCTTTTCAATGTATCCCAATGGCAAAGATACAAAGAAATTAATGAAAGCTACACTGGAAATACATAGAAGCTACACCATAAACACATGCCTCACACCCAAATCTCCTCTGCCAAAGTTTGTGTGAAATAAAAGGGAATGAGTACGACTAAACCAAGTTAGCACAGTCAATGCTTTTTCCACAGTGGAGGAGGGAGGTATATCCTGGTTCAGCAGGGGGGATCCAGGACTGAGAGTTAGTCTGATGCAGCTCCACCACTGAAGCTGGATTGTTTGTGTGTGCAGCAGGCACTCAGACTCTATGGCCTCTGGGGAAGAATATTACCAAAACTTATTTCCTTCTTCTCTCTTTTACCTGAGGTCCATGGCAATGACGACTTAAGTTTTGCTGGAGACTTCTGGGGCTGGGGGCAAGTGTGCTGAGAACAGCCCTGCGCTGGGCCACAGCCAAGAGGGACTCTGGGAAGAGGAATAAAAGGCTTCACCCTGACCCAGATGGGATGGCCTGTGGGTGAAGTGTTTATACATACTCTAGGTCCCCCAGCAAGATTAGACAAGGGGTTATACCCTCTTATTTTCAGGCTTTTAATCAATCTTCATATGTATAACCGCTATCCAGTTTTTAACATGGGTTCTCTAGTTCTGCCCAGGGTTCAACTCTTTGAAGTGAAGCTTTCTTCTGTCCCTTGCCTCTACAATACAAAAGTCAAGGGTTTAATGGATGTGTATCTGATCATTGGTCTTTTGGAAAGGTACTTACTGTGCTTTTTATGGAATTTCCTTGCCAGTTGGATCAGAGTGGGGGCACAGATATTTTGGTGCAGAGATAGAAGGATAGAAGAAGACTAAGACAGTCTATGGCCAGTTTATTTAACTACCTTGTTACACCAGCAGATAATTTAGTAATTTCCTTCCACAACTGACACCAGTCTACCTCAAAACCTAGGAGATGGCTGAGTATTAATCACTAATTATTCCCCCAAATTCTGTCATTCAGCCTTGGTATAACACAAATGTGAGCAGCATTCTCACCTATGAGAAAATTTTCCTTGATATAAAAATTACCACCTCACTAGTGTAGTTAAGAGCTCAACAGGAAAAAAAAGGTGGTGTGTGCAGGTATTTCTGCATAGTGAAATGAGCTGCAGAACACCTTTCTACCTGCAATGATGGCACTTAATGCACCTGAAGTTTGTGCTGTGCTTGGGAGAAGTGAAGTTCAGGATATCTACCCACGGACTAAGTGGTTTGCTCAGCTGTGCCTGGCTGATTGATGATGCTCCAAAGTTTTTGGTCTATGCTAAAGCCCTGCTTATGCTCCCTCTCACCTGAAGATGCACCTGAGATGAGTCCATCTCCATCTCTGAGCTTGAGAAAGCAGAGCTTTTTCAGACCCCTATAGACATAGCCATTGCTCTGAAGCAAGAAACAAAGGCCATGACACGAAAGTAAGCAAGCATTGCAGAGATTTTAACAGATAACGCCACATTTCTTCTGGGAGAAAAGTCTTTTATCACCTTTTCCTTCTTTTAAATTGGTATGTAATGTTGCAGGAAATTCAGACATGGCACAGTGCGGTGCTAAGCAGAGAAGAGGAAAGAGCTAAACTACTCCATGGTCTCATCAGACTGGAGCACTTGTGCATTGTAGTTTGGAGGAATACAGTGCAGCAGCACAGTGCCCAGGTTGGCGCTTCCTTCGCAGACTGCTGGGCAGACGGAGCTGACGCCACCTGCATGGAATGTGCACACTGGGTCCCTTTGCTCTTGCAAGAGCTGTAATTGTTCAAAAGCAGGATCTGCAAAGGGTGTGGGATGGCAGATGCCCAGGGGCCTCCCCAGCGGCTCTGCACTGAGGCTGATGTGTGTTGGGCTGGTCTGCCTGGGGAGCAGGGATGCAGTGAGGCAGGTGTGCTCTCCAGGCTGGAGTCAGCAGTCTCTCAAGGCTGCTGGAGGGGGGGCAGAGCGCTGTCCATGCGGCAGGGCTGGCCTGCCAGCTCTTCCCAAAGATGACAGTCTCTTGCCCAGGAGTGCCAAGTGCAGGCTGACACAGCCAGATCCTGGCTGAGCTTGGGAAGAGCGTGGCACCCACACTGGCATACAGCTGTCAGACCAGAGCACGCTCGAGCACGGCCGGATGAAGCTCCAGTGAGCGACCGCTCCGTGCCCGGCCCACAGTGTCCAGAAAGGCTTCGTGATGGAAATTAACAGCTTCCATTATAGCACTCTAACGACCCCATGTAGACAAGCCCTCAGAAGCCACATTAACCCGAGTTTAGGCCATAAATTGAACTCTCTGGCAAAGGTACTCCCTAACTAAATGCAGAAAATCTCTGTGACGAGCAGTAACAGTGCATATAAAATAAAATAACAGCAGGACTGGGGAATAGCAATGGCACATCTTTCCTTCCAAATTGAATTGTTCACTTCACTGTGAGAAGAAATAATTATCATGTTTATTGCGTTTGGCTCAATTAGGCTGGAATCTTAGGCCAGGAACCTTTCTTTTTACATTTCTGTAAATGTTGTCCATGTATGGCTGTGACAGCACTGATTTTACTGTCACGAAGGTACTACAGCTGTCTGCCTGAATTGGAACGTGCAAACCTGAGCTAACTCTTAAAGTGTCTATTTTTCTAGTTTTGATCAGTAAATTTCTAGTAAACTGAAAGAAGACCAAGCAAGCCTCCTGTATTATTTCTGTAGAGTTTTGCTCTTGAGTGTGCTAGAGACAGACAGAGGGTTTGAAATGGTTTCCTTTTGCATGTGGTGTACATATAACTCATGGAACCTATTACAGCAGGATGGATTAAGCCCACATGCACTGAGGGGTTACAAAATGTAACGTCACATCAAGTGACACATATCTGCATAAGACTGCCATATAGCACAACAAGACCAGTGGAGAAGACAGTGAGGCTTTTAGTATACTCCAGCACAATGAGCAGAAGATAAATACTTGACATGGAGTGTACAGGCACAGTTTAGTCAGCAGTGAGTCTTCTTGGGACTGTGTGCAGCAGCCTCCTACTACTTTGCATGGCAGGGTTGCGTGCATGAGCTGTATGTTTAAACCCGGAAAGGGGCACTCTCAAAGACATCTGTCTTCAGTCTTTACTTGTAGAAAGTGGTCACTACCAGTGATCAGTAAGGGTGAGTAGAAGAGTCTAAATCTACATTTCTAGAAACTGATTTACATCCACTTCCTTTGATTATATGCAATTTCCCTTTTCTATATGAAGAAACAGAGAAGCATAGAGTTTATACATCTTTCAATACAAGATGAAAAGTGAGGGACAATATGTATCTTTAGCAGTAGAAAAAAATCTGGTAAAAGGCAAACTACCTGAGTTAAGAGAGATCAGCTCTTTGATAGAGAAGTCTGTCATGGGTAGATTAAGGATGTAATGATAGGTGCTACTTTTCGAAATTTTCATTAGGATGCTTGATATCAGGAAGTGTTTCATATCTCATCAAGGACTGGACCAAAATCACAGCTGAAATGTATGTAGTACAGGTTTGGAATGGAAAAACAGTCAAGAGAAAGATAAGCTTGTCTGACTATTGAATGCATAAAGGAAAGACACATAAATAAAAAACTGATATGCCACTCTGAGAAGCTGAGGTGAGGCAGAATGCTGTGGAATAAGATGACCATGATGCCTGAATTAGCTCAGTTTGTCTTAATGTTCAAATGGTTAGAAGGGAGATAAACGTAGCACAGAAAACAGCTGTATAGGAAAGAGTGTTTGGAGTTTCTTCCTCACTTCATGCAAAAATCCACAAAATTCTTTATGATATCACAGCACATAGGTTTCAAGTCTAGCCTGAACTGTACTGGAGAATTCCAGTCCAGACATAGTGCAGTGTGTTCAGCACATAGGAACAGCTCATGTGACATGCAGAGGCCAGTGTTTAAGCTCTTCCATCTGACCGGTTTGCTTGAACAGCACCTTCAAGAAATTTAAAGTCTGTTGAATCTGCCGTTAACAAAATAAAACAAAACAAAATAAAATAAAACAAAACAAGCTAAAATAAAAATAAAACAAGCTAAAATAAAATAAAATAAAATAAAATAAAATAAAATAAAATAGCATTACCAAATCCCACTTCCCCTTGCTGATGCACTATTTTCAGTGTCCAAGTTCACTTTGGATGGCCCCAGAACCCACTGATTTTCCCTGCACTGTAATGTGGGATTGCACATTGTGCACAACTTCAGCCGCTCCTCATACTGCAAGGGCTGCTGCTTCAAAGAGGGCCATGTTGCCTGTCTTTGTGCTGGTATGTTGGCATGGCTAAGCAGGGACTGACTGCCTCAAGAAGTGAGCAGAAGACTTTCCATGGCACTGGATTGCTCTGTAGCAGAGAGTTGGGTAAAGTTTTAGAGGCAGAGCAATTCCATGCCGTCCTCAGTGCCGGCATGTAGGGAGTTCTTGGCAGCTCATATGGTGGGTCATAAATTCTCCTTCACTAGTTTGGGGGCTTGATTATTCTTTTGTGCTCTGCTGGAAACATTACTTATGAGAATTGGGGCATTTTAATTTGGCTGTGCTACCACTTTATTAATATTTGAACATCTTACTGTTTTCTGTCTTGGCACAATGGGATCCACAAACAGAGGCTAAAAGAGAAAATGCTCCCCTCCCTGGCACTGGATTCCTGCCCTTTTATTTTTAATTACTTTGAATTATTTCTGGAACTTTTTATACCATTCTGAGAATACAAATTAAGTTTTGACTGTAAGAAAGAATACTGTGGAAAGCAAGCAAATGTGGCCTTATGTGCTCATCCAGAGACTGCATAGAAAAAGCAAGGGACAGACACTTGCCAATCTATTCATTTTATCCTGGCATAACAATGATCCATTAGCCTGAGCAAGGCCTATGTGAACTGTATGCACGTTTGGCTTAACCCACTCAGTTTATTTAGCCTCTGGTGTGCTCTGGATTAAAGCAGGCAGTCATTAGAGAATACTATTTCTTCCACAAATGCCATTTTCCATCATCTGAGAGAAGTGACAGAGCTTTTCAAAAGCCTTTGGTATTTGAGGACAAATGCTTGCTTCTTTTAAGTGTTCATCCAAGACTCAAAAGGATTTAACTGTTAGTGTTTCTAAAAGCAGAAGTTGATCCTGAGGCTAAAAGAAGACCAGAATCATGGAAGATTGTGCACCTTTAGCTGGGATTTAGCACTTGTCTGCAATGTGTTTCTCTTCCCACGCAGCTTGTTACAAAAGGCTGAACCCACGAAGCTCAACCCCCTGACATTTCTGAAGCATACCTTGAAACCCCAAAGTAAAACTTGTCTCATGAAGCAGGACAATTATGTACCATGGCTTTCCAGGAGGATTCAGTGAACAAGTCAGGAGTTAGAAGGAAAATGCACTACAAGTTATTCAACTATTATCTGATTATCACATTGACGGGGGGACCTGATTCTTAGTAGCACTGTACCATTCTTACACCGATTGTATAAAGAACTTTAAACCAGCTGTTTTAGGCCCATTTAGTCCTCTTCAGGCATTCAGACTCCAGACCACTTTCTAGGAGAAGAGGGAACCTGCTTCACATGCCAGGGTAACATAGCATTTATTTTCTTAAAATCACTTTGGTGTATTTTTAGCAGATTCACTGGGAAAAATATTACTCATTACTGTAAAGTCATTTAAATACAACATGTATCTTTCAGTCAACAAAAAACTCCCTGTGGAATAGCCCCTGGATCTAGTTAAAATCAATGCAAATCCTCACATTTTTTCACACAAGTTCACGATCCTAAGCAGGAGATGATTGTTTGTTCAGATAGACTTTGCTGCCTTAGACAGTTGAATAATAATTTTATTGTCAAATTCAGTCCAGACACAGTTCTGTTATCCAGAACTTCTAGTTCTGTGGCTATCCAACAGGTATAAAGCTTCTTAGCTTTACAGATTAACTTAGAAGACTTCAATTAGCTTTTATATTTAATCTGAGTTTCAGTCCCTTGCCATGGACCAAACCCACCCACTTTTGAAATTATATACTTTGTGGATTCAGACATATAAATAATAACACCTAATCAGAAGTTAATTTAAAACAAGTGTTTCCCAGGACATAGCTGATTTCATACTTCTTTCATCCTCCCGGTTTTGGAGGACGAAGACTACAGACTGTGTACAATAAAGTTTATTTTGGGAGGATAATGGCAAAGTAAGTGTTCCTGAAAGCCATGGCTTGCCTATACTCAGCATTGTCACAGTTCAGTATTATTCCTTCCCCCTTTCAGCCAGACCCTAGGGTTGTGCTTCCTGATAGTAAAAAACAGCTAGGTCCAGGCTCTGTCTCCATCCCTGAAGAATTATGTATTATGCATGATTGTATTTAAACAGGCTGTTTAAAACTCACTGGTTCATAGGATCAGAGCTTAAATGGAACAGGTCCAATGGATGTTATTAAGATATTATTTCATATCGATTTGGTGAAAGGTATTAATTCAATATTCTTGTTTCAAATATGAAGATATTTATTAATACAAAAAAGAGGCTGATATAAGAAATAATATATGTTAACATTAAAAAAGAGATTTAACAAAAGGAGCAATTTTCAGAAATTTGAAGGTTTCCCTATTTCTCCAAAACACAGACCCAAACTAATGCATCCTAAATTCTGCTGGGCATAGGATGAATCTTTTCCCTAGGCTTTCAGAAGCACCAGACTTACAGCAAGTGGCAGCACTTGCTGGAGAAGCAGGGGACATATAACCTGAATGAACCTGCACAAAGACCACATTTCCTTAACAGAGATACCTTGTGAAGGTTTGGGGTTTTTGTTTGTTTTACAAAATAATTTGAAGATATGCAGACAGGTCTGTAAGTAACAACAGGTCGGAAATCAAGCGAGCTCACCAGCAGCAGCCTCCCACCACAAATCGTGAGAGGGGTGGGGCAGAGAAGGGAATGCTTCCATTAGCACCTCAGGTAGTCTCAGCTACTGCCCTCAATGAAGTCTGTGTGAGGCCTCACGTGAAAAATGGCAGTGACAACTACAACAGAATCCAGGAGCAAAGAAGTTGGTGCAGAAGACAAAATGTATGCCTATTCTCTTGGGAACGTCCTGGCTGACTTCAGCCAGCTTGTGGAGCAGAAGGTACTGGCAGAGGGCACCTCTTCCTGCCCTGTGTTTGCACAGCTCATGTGGTCTGTCTGTCTGTGTCTGTTTCTCCCAAATCAGTGAAAGGGTTCAATGCTCAGGTAAATGGGATGAATTCAGGCTGCCATGCTCTCATTGCCTGCAGGGCTAAAAGGCGTCTTGAGATGCTCTGTCTGCTGTGATGCACCTAAGATAAATATAAAGAATGGTAAATATATCTCCTGGCTGCTGCTGCTGTTTCCTATCCTTCAATATTCAGAAATGGACGGGAGTCTGTCTAGCTAACGGACCTGCGTGAACTAACAGATCGGTTTTGTGCACATTCCCCGAGCTGAGAGACCTTTGTTCCTTCTTCCCCAGGTTGCTTCCAGCTATCCACCTAACCTCACCTCTGTATCCTCCCAGCGAGATCAGCCCTACAGCATTCAAGCCTGGGACCCAGCAGTCAGTCCCAGCTAGGCAGAATTTGTAGGCAGTGCTGTTGTGGTTTATTTCTTCTGCTGTGCACTGAACAGAAAGGGATCCAGACCCCTGTTACCATCAGGAGAGACAACCTATCAGTCTTCTCAACCTGCTCAGTACCCTCAGAGGGACAGGGATGGGGCTGCTGAAAGGCAATGTCATCATTCCTGCCATGTCAGCAACACCCCATATATCAGAGGCAGCTGATGGATTGCCAAGGAGAGTAGTAACTTTATTAACCACTTCTCTCATGTTGAGCAGCTTTAGTAGAAATCTGAATAACTGCCCCATTCCCTGGGTTTATTGGACGTGGTTTGTTTTTGCAAGTGGGAAAACAATTGTGAGTTTCATGCCTGGATGAGCTAACATGTTTACAGAAACACTGCTGATGCAGCAGAAACAGGGTACAATATGTGTCAAATATTGCTTGGGCTGCAGGCAGAAATATTGTGGAGCTGAAAGGCAGTGCTTAGCACAGGGCTCCTCATGCCAGAGGCAGCTGCTGGGTACTGTGAGGAGAGGAAAAGGGATCAGGTCTCAGTGTCCCAATCCCTCGTAGCCAAGCAGTTCCCAGAATAAGGAGAAGTTTTGCAAAGTTGATACTGCTCTTCTGATAACTAATAATACCTGTTTTCATCAATCAATTTTTTTAAAGAGGAACTTGAATGGTGCAGAGACCTCAGCTTCCCCCTCAGTATCTGACTCAAAGCCATTTGAAGCCCGTGGGAGACTTTTCACTGACTTTGATGTGAGGCTCATTTCTTATTTTGGATTGTTAGGAGATAGGTTTTCACAGCCTAATTTCTGCATCGGGATGTCTGCACAGCAAGGAGAGAGGGAGATTTGCTTTTTCTGACACAAAATATCGCCAACCACAGAAAGACGGGCATTTAAGATGATTGGCTTAAAAGACCTATCCTATAATGGCTGCACAATTATAAGCCTGCAGGGAAAATTTCTGGGCTCTTGTATGAAAAAAGAGCAAAGAAGAACACAAAAAGGTTTTACTGAGTTACATTGCCAGGGTTTCAGCTACCAGTTCTGCTGGAAAGCCTATAAGAGGGTTTAACAAAAGATATTTCCAGCATCAAGCCCATACAGAAAATGGGTGGTTGTGCAAGAGCAGGACAGGAGGCAGAATGGGAAAGAAGGGGGTGTGATACCTGCTGCAAACCAGAATTGCCACAGCAAGTTGCCAGACCAATGAGGAGCAGAGACTTTCTGGACAGAGAAGGGTGGGTCTGGCGCTCTCTACATAAATGAAGATTTAAAAAAAAATTAAAAGAACGGGAAAGAGAGATAGTGAAATCAGCTGCCAAGAAGTACTGGGGCCAGAAAAAGCAACAAAGCCCTATTTTTAATGTAACTTTTTTATTCTGCCAGTAAAAAATCAAAAGATAAAATAGGCTAGAGAAAGGAAGCAATTGGGAATGGCTGAAGAGGATTCCCAGCTGTGCTTGCAATCAGTGCAATTCATGACTCACAACATGCTGGCCACATCACTTCCCAGGAGCAACATATTCTCATGAACAAGCAAAACAAGTGGGAGACTATCCTTAAAGGCTTTTTGGATCTTTCATGGCTTAGTTACGAAGTTGCCCGTGAAGCAGCCTGCTGGCTTTGAGGGTCAGGGTAATTTGAGGATTGGTCAGCTTTCCTTTTCTTTCCTCCTCAGCTGCTGCCCCTTCCACCTGCCCCTGACAGCACGGCTGAGAACATCCATTCTCTTCCTTCTTCTGACCAAAAAGAAGAGCTGTAAGTGGAACTGCTTTACTGGCTTTTGAGCAGTCCTTGTCCTTCTAGTTTACTACAAGGACCTTCTGCTACCCTACAAAGAATGAGAAATCTGAAAAAAATAGTTTTAAGTTAATGTCAAACCAAATGTCTCAGAATTGACCGCCTACACATAGATCTTGCTAATTCTCACCTGGCTGGTACATAAATCATCCAATTTAAGTGATAACACTTCAGGCTTCTCCAAATCTCAGCTTCAATACGACTAAATCAGACTTCTGCTTTTACTAATATTTTTCTAAAATTGTGTAGTTGCTCTACCACACAGTGAAATGTTTTGCAATATGTATAATTAACACATAACTATACTGCTGAAATAAAAATCCCCAAAAACATTTAGCACTGCAGTGAACTTGAGGTTTTTTCATGATTGGTGTTTATTTACTTATTTTCATGGTTGATTAATTTTTTTTCCTCACTTTTGAAGTCATATCACTGATGAAAGGGTACAGGTCTCACTTATAATAGTTGTGGGTATCAGAGATTTACTGTTAGTGTTGGAATCCAGCCAAAGTTCCAACCTTCTGGGCAGTGCCTTTCCTGTCATCAGCTTTCTTACCCGACTGTGACATCTCTCTTGTGTTGGAGTTTTGTGTTCAGAGGGTACAGCTGCATCCACGTGCAGCAAACAAACCCTTTTCCACAGGGAATGGCAACCTTTTCAAGTTGATCAGTTCTCAGAATCTGAATTCTAAATCAAGATTTTGAAATTTTCAGGGAATCAGTGCTATGAAAATAGCAAATAAAAACCATCCAAATGTTTTGTTTCTACTTGAGATGCTGAATTTTATTTTTAAGTATTTATTATATAAACTACATATTATTTTATAAGTAGAAATATTTATATCCTTTAATATCAAGATGTCAGAAGTGAAGAGATGCTTGATATATGGATATTTGTAATGAATAAGGAAAATAACACATTCTATACAGTAACACGGGGTGAAAAAAAATTTCCAAATGAAATATTTTTGTATTCTTGGAATAATGTGTTCTATCATAATTGAAAAAAATGCACAAAAATGCCAAAATATTAATGTAATTGGATTTTGTGTGGATTTTTTTTAAACAAAATACATTCCCTGATGGAAGGGCATGTCTGATATCTTTCTAACCAGGTCTCTTTTTAGTGTGTCTTAGAAGAATGCAACTTATGAGCTTCAATGGAGAGTGAGTGAGATTCTATAAGGAAAATAAAATTTCAGCTGTAAGGACATAAAGTTCACAGGCAAGCTGTGTCTCAGTAATATCATGGTAAACTAGGTGACAACATGTGTTATTTAATGCACTATAGCTGAACCTCATCCTTTAAACAGATGTCATAAAAATATTAACTCAGTGGGCCTGTTGATTTCAGGAGGTCTCTGCTCTGAAATGAATTTGATGAGATGTGTGTGAAGGAGGTTGCAAAGCCTTGTACTTACCTTATATCGCAGTAATTAATAAATCCTCTAGAAAAAAATATAAAACCATTTTAATTTGTTCAGAATCATTGTTAACTTCTGCTTAAAGCTGGGGCCAAGATGTCTGCAGTAGTTCTGCCCTCATGAGACATTGCCTTTGGGGCTGTCCTGGACTTCACCTCAGATTTCTGGCGAGTGAAGTCTTAAAGCTGAATTTTAGATGAAAACAAGTGCGTGAAACTCATGTGGTTTTTTCTCTTTTCAGTTAGTGTCAACTTTTTAAGGCAGCAGATCATTTCCAAATCACTGGGAAATTTAAAGTTTAACACATCAGTCAACAGACCATTAGCTTTAGCATTAGATTTAAAGTGGGGTCTTAAAAAGTGGGAATCAGGGGCATACAATAGCACTGGTTTAGCCTTGCAAAGTCAAATTTCACTGTAACAAGTCACATCTTCAAGATGTTGACCTTCTCTTGACAGAATCCTCCATCCCTCCCAGCAAGTAAAAGGCCAGAGTCTGATCAAAATAACAACAAAAACCCCAATAGTTTTCCTGTTGCCAAGAGATTTCATTAAAAAAATCCATGAAGTATTGACATATCTATTGCTTAACTTCTCTTTGAAATTCTTGCTAGACAAGATTCGACTGATTTTGTTTAGTCCAGCTGGCAGAGGCTCCAGGATTGGCTACCTGAAATAACGCTCACAGCATCATTTATCCCTTCACAGTTTGGAAATCTAGGGAAACTGCAAATTACAGTATTAAAATGCTGACCCAGAAGAGAAACAAGGAAATAACGTTTCAATTTTCAGCTCGAGAAAGACGACATTTCAACCTAGCAATATTTATGAGCTGGTAAAAAGCTGCTCATGCCACAGTGGTCGTATGTTCCTTAAATGTCAAGTCCCAATCAATAACCTCGCTGAAAATTGACCCTGTTGGGCATGGTGTAGGAGAATTGGATGCTCTCTAGGCTATTGGTTGAAAGGCAAGAAACAGCAAGCAACTGATGAGAAGCTATCAATAAAACCTCAGTATTGTTTTGAGTTCAATTTCAAGTAATTGCCAGACATCTGAGATTGAGTCTGACAGACATAAGAGGGCTAATGCTGGTTCCTGGTAATGAAAAGTAGGTTTCTTGTTCAAAATGGCACAATGGGGCCTAATAGTGAAATGGCTTCCACCTTGAGAAACAAGTTGCTATATGAGTGTAGGAATCAGTGAAGCCTGTGTTTTTATGGATTCGTGCCCTGTGTCCTTACAGCCTTCTCCTGTGGAAACTCCTTTGTCCTTCCCTCTTCCCCTCAGCTGCCCCAGCTCCAGTTTGTCTTTCATATCCCCTGTTCACTGCTTAAAGCAACATGTGTCTCCTATTTGTTATTCCAGCGTTCACCAAAGATTCCAGGGCAGGGATGGGTTTTCCTTTTTTTTTTTTTTTTTTTTTTTTTTTTTTTTTTTTTAATTATTATTTTGCCTTCTCTTCCTTCATAATAGAAATTATGCTGGCACAAAATATGCCATGTCAAATGTTTTTCAAGTGAGTTCTCTGTAAAGTTGCCAGTTCTCTTCACAAAATTGGGGCTTCCTTGACACCCTAAGTTAGAGCAAAGGTCTAAATGGTACATTTTGCCTCTCCACCATAGGCAGGTTAAATGCACATGGGAAATTACAGTAGCAAGACTGAGAAAGGGTTGTTTGTTAAGTTGCTCCTAACATAATTATCTGTGATCATGTGTTGAAAGGCCCTTTTTATATTATTTAACACACTGCAAAATAATTTGTCACAAGTTTTTTCAGAGGTGCATAATTCAGGGAAAAAGTCCTTAAAAGAAATGTCTTCCCCCCCTTCTCATGCTGCTATCTAGGAGCTTGCCAGAACACAAACTTCTGGCAGAAACTGAGCATATAAGAGCACCAAAATCATTGAAGGAAATTGCAGTCTTCAGAAGGCTTTTGCTTCCCACACATCACAACAGTTTTTGAGCTGAGTTCTCTTGTACTTTGATCCTGCAGTATTCTGGGAGGAGAACTCAGAGACAGGCTAGCAGGCACATGAGGTTCAGTGTAAGGCTCAGTCCCAAGGCTGACTTAGGACTTAGTGTTCAGACTGCTAAAAAGAGGGGCTGAAAGTGCTGAGGCAGTTACATACATACTGTATTTAGTACAGTAATTACTGTAGTTACAGTAATGTAATGTAGTTACTACAGTTACATACTGACCACCAAGTCAATACTCAGTGACATTTCTAATAATTTCCTTGGACAAATCCTCGTGGAGACAGGTAATAATGTAAAATTAAAGATGCATTTGGAATCTGTTGAGGTGGGTTATTTTTTCAATTCTGCCCTCTTTGGGAGGATTTTTCTTAGCTTTATGCTATCACTTGCCCTCTGCCCTGGCTCTGAGCTAGCATAGACTCCTGGAGAGCAGACACATTGATTATAGTGAGGGATTGTGATTTAAAAATTGCACACTGAGTCTCTGGCAAGAAATGGTTCGTTTGCAGCTGAATTTTCCTGCCTTTTACTGAGTATTCAGGAATTTTTTTAGAAAGCTTCACTATAGAACAGGAAACCAAGACTAACTGGACCTACCTGATGAGTTGTCTCATCTATAGGGCTGATGCTACAGCTGGCTTGACACCACAGCAATGTGATTTATGTTTCCAAATCATCTCTCTTTCTGCAGGTCTCTGCATATGCCTTTCCTCCCACTGCCAGAATTCCTGATCTAGTTTCTCTTCCTCAAAAGTAAACAGGCCTCATTTTCAGTTTCAGAGAAAAATTATTCCTTTGTTTCCACATCTGCTATTAGACTTTTTTACACTTGGATTTTTTTTTCTCGTTATGCCCAAGACATTCTATTGTGTCAAAAGGCAGAGGGCAGGAATCATACAAAGGTGAAAATTCAATCTGTACCTTCTCTCTGACAAACCAAGCTTTACTGTTTGAGTAGCTAAGCTTTCTTCTTCATCTCTCTGCTGAGCTGTTGTATGTGCTGAAGTCAAGCCCAGGTCTAAATGTGAAGATGTGCAAATCTCAATATAAGTACTGCATGAAATTTCCTTTGAGCTTTCAGCCCAGAAGTCCTGTTAGATGTGAGTTCTTAATGAGGTATCCTAGTGATAACCTTGCAACTGAAGCTGCATAACTGCTTCTTTGGCACTGTCATTATATTTCCTTTTGCCTGTTGGAGTTCACCTCTTCTGATGGGGTCAGGAGTGGAAGATTCTGCTATTGCTCTTGATGTGCCTTTTTTTTTTTTTTTTTTTTTTTTTTTTTTTTTTTTTTTTCTTTTTTTCTTTTTTTCTTTTTTTCTACTTTCATGAGCTTGACATTTGGAGATTCTAGTTCTAATCTTTCTCTTGACATGAATGTGGATAGATGTGGTTATTTGCCTGTGGAAATTACTGTGCTAAAATTCATGGTTACATTTAAGGTCAACTGACATATCCTGAAATCACACCTGCCTCAAGCCGCTTCCTTCATGAACATGCTGTGCTAAAACATATAAAATTGTGCAGCCTGAAGCCCTTTAAAATCTTTTTAATAACAAAGAGTGGCTTGATCAAGGGAAGAATTGTGAAAATAACTCCAAATGTGACAGAAAAACAGATTTTCTTTATGAAAGATTCTCAGTGCCTGTGCTTTGCAGATGAGAACTGGATAGAAAAGGGGCCACTCAGTGCCTGTCTTGTAACAACCAGTTAGGTGCACCCTTGCCTTTGAGTTCAGGTCACTCTCTGTGCTCTATGTAAGATCAAGAGGTTGCACTACAATGGGAGTTAGCCTAACAGAAATAGAAAGGCCTATCCAGCCAGGAAGTGCCAGTTCCAGGCTGAGATGCAGCATGTTTCAGAGAGGATCAAGACCACCTTTGCTTGTCCATACTGGTATCTGCCTCCACTCTGTGCCTACGCCACTGATGCCTGTGAAAGAACAAGCTGTGTGGGTATCATTTGCACCCACAATAATTTGAAATTATTTCTAATAAGGACAATCAAAGTTGGATCCATTTGGGTGGTGTGAGCAGGGAGTGAATTTCACATTTCAAATGCATATTTGAAAGAAATTCAAGTAATTTGAACAGCACGGGTCTGAGAAAAAGGTTCTGGCGTCACTAGTCTATACTCCCAGTGTTGGTCACTTCAGGAAGTATTCTGATTAAAAAAAAATAAAAAAAAAATCTTTTTGGATGGAAATCAAGAGGGAAAAAAAGAGAACCTAGTGGTTACAAGAACCATCCTACACTTTTAAACTCCATTAGTGGTTTGATTCTTACTCAGTTAAGTTTCAGTCTGAGATCTGGAGAAAAGAGTTCCTAATTCTCAGCTCCAGCCTCAGGGTGTGAGGGAGCCATGATAAAATAAGTATCTCTGTGGTGTACTGTTTACTGAGGGCTGCCACTCCTCCTGTGGTCTGTATGGTCTGCATAGAGGTGATGGGAAAGACGGTATCATTACTTTGCTTTCTTCATGAAAAATACTTGCAGAGAAGTTCTGGATACAGTCTGCCCCCAAAGCATTTTTTGTTTCTTCAGAATAGGGGAATTTTGATGTAGAAAATGTTGTACTGAAACAGAACAGACATTGACCTTTGACCTATGGGGAAGGGCAAGGGGAATTCAGCCACTTGAGGCTATACTTCATGGGGTGCTTTCTAATGGGGTCCTGCAACACCTTTACCATCATCACACTGTGAACATTTACAGTACTTATAAGAGTCTGTTCCCATGTATGTCTTGGTGAGGAGTCCCATCAGCAAAGCTCAAAGCAGACAGTGTAAAACAAACACCAAGATAGCAGAGATGGCCCTTTTATTTGTTTTTGTTCAAACTGTGTTTCTTTTCTATTACTTTTTATTTTTTCACAGAGGGATCTCAAAGTGGATGAGTATAAGTAGGACTGAGGGAAAACATCCCTGCTTTTCTCTGTTCTAGAAGCACAGTCTGTACAGTATGCCAGCCTAGCTTTCTATGGGAAGAGAATGGAAAAAAGAAAGCTGCACTGAAGTTTATCTGTATTCATTTTTCTCCTTCAGGAATGCTTATCCCAAACCTTAGAGCTTCTATTTCCATGAAGCTAATCTATCCTGCTAATAGCCATGTGGAGCAACAAATTGCCTTCTTGCCCAAGTGGATAGAATGCATTCAATCTAATCACTATGCAGCTAAAGGAGTTCAAATTAATCTTTCCTGGCTGTTTTTTTTATTGCTCACTTCACCCCAACTCCCTGTCCCCAAGAGCACCCACTCCACCTGGATGATCTTCTTTTTCTTACACTTAAACGAAATGTTGGCATTTGCCCTGAAAATGGTGGAAGATTTTAATGTTTCTTTTCCTCTGGAAACATCCAAACTGGTGTTGGGAAACTCTATGAACCAGCCTTTCTTGAGAATGCTCCGACACATTCACCACGGCGTTTGACAGAAACTCTAGGAAGGACACGCTCTGGGAAGGATGTCACATCCTCCAAAGACAATTTCCTTTAATTCCTCCATATTCGTAGAGCTTCCCAGCAGGCACAAAGACCTTCCCAGAGCTTCTGGACACTGGGATGAGTCTGCTTATGATGGACAGTTCATTTCCTGTTTTTACTGCATTTTCTAGTATCCGTGAAAAGAGAGATGAAGAAACCTTTGAACTTTCACTAGGGCTTATCTCCTGTGGGCAGGGCTTTGTGTTGTTTCAGGAGCAATCCTTCCCATGTGCAGCTGTCTGTGGTGGGCAGCATGAAATACCCATCAGTCCAGCCAGATCTCTAACAGTGCATTTCACCAACAAAAGCAGAGCCTTGCATCTATGGCAATTTTCTTTGATCAGCAGTTGTTAATCTCATTACTTTAAAGACTTGCCTTCTTGGGATTGGTGAGTCAGTAATTTGAGTACACTTTGTAATCCAATCTAATAGAAGGCAATTATGAAAAATAAGAAATGAGAAAGGAAGCAAGCTTGCTAGGTTCATTTCTCTTTGGATTTGTCATGAGCTGATCTAGGGAAGGCAGAGAAATATTTCCTTCTAGCCAGCTTTGAATACAGTTGTGAATACAACTTGGGTTTTAGAAATTCAATCTCTGTCAGCCTCCTACCATGTCAGTTTGCATGTGAACCCTGATGAGGTGTCTTTTGGTCTAATTCTTTGTTTCCTTTTTTTAGATGTTACTTCACTTCAGAGATTTAAAAGTTTAGTTTAAAATAAGAGCTTAATCGGTTAGATGTACAAAAAGAATATATTTAAATAATCTTTTTGTTCTTTGTAAAAATCTTTTAAAAGATCCAAAGGATTTACAGAAAAAAAAATTACATTTTGACAACATATAAATATCTAGCTGCATAGGAAGTCGAGTTTGCTATAACATTAATGTCCGTCCTTGAAGAATTTGGTTTTCAGTAAGTCTTCCTTTTATTTACTTGTCTCCATGAGGTCACTTGCATGTAGAAATGAAAAGAAGAATATGTACCATTCCTGCCTATTACTTGCAACATGGAATTAAGCAAATCTCACAAATGGATGTTTTCTCCAGATCAGATCCTGGGTGTTTCATTAATTCTGTAAGATGTTTTTTGTGGCCTTTTCTTCCTTGAGGAATTGCTGAACACAGTGCTCTGATATAAAGGTTTATGTTTAACGCTGGGGCTATTTGCAAGGCTGTTTGTAGAAAGACATATAGTGTAGGATCAGTGATCATATATCACAGCCTCAGAATGTCATTAAAACTCAACCTTTTGTAGTGCACTGTTGTGAACATTTATGATCAGGCTGTAACAAGAGAAGGGAGATAATGTTAATGAAGCTGAAGGTATTTAGGATGGTGCCATCTACTTAGACATGATGCAGAAGAGAATTTACTTCCAAAAGGAGACTGAACACAGAGCAGATTCAATATCTGACCTTCAGCTGAGGTATAGGTTTGGGGTAGAGAGGAGTTGAAAAAGGAGAAAGCAAATTGTGGAAGCAGATAAGCCCTAACCTGGTCTTAGTGCAGCTTTCATTCTTGATGTAAATTTAACATCACAACATCCTAAGGATCTTACTGTATTATCACAGTAGTATTCACATTTTCAACTTCACAACTCTCATATGTGTGCATTGGATATTAGTGCAATATTGTAAACATACTGTACATACTGTAAAAATACTACATAGTACTTGCACTGTTAAACAGCTGCCTTCCACATCAATAAACATCCAGCCTTCATCTGCAAGTGAAATCACATCAGGACACTTTATTTTGGGAGAAAGCTTCTACCCTCAGTACTTGAATGATATGGGTATACTCTTACCTGCTCCGAAATCCTGCTGGATGAGGTGGTTTTAATGTTACTTATTATCCTAGACATTGTCAATCTGGAACTCAATGCACCTCCTGAGAAACAGTTTGAGAAACAACCCTTTTGTTAAACCACAACAGTTTTTTCCATGGGTATCATTGATAGTTGGATTTTTTTAAATAGCAAAGACTAGATGCACCTGAGCTCCACCACTTTAGTTTTACTGAGTTGTTTGATGTGATAGTATGAACTACTGTGAACACAAGAAACTTGGACACACAGCTGTGAGAAAAAATTCAAATTAGATTCAGTTAGAACTTTGAATTTTTACTAACACAGAAAATGATTTTATATTTGTCACAAAAGTTTTAGTAAAACTGTAATGACTTTTAAGCTAAGAGAGATAATTGGTTTTTTGTTTTCAAAGTAATGTAGTTGCAATGTCATTTAATTCACCTATTGACAGCTTAAAAGAAAATTCAGCAATCAGAGGGAGGAAATATGCACTCTTAGCTTCTAGCACACTAACATTAGTAACTTCACTATCCTGGACTTCAGCTTCTATATCCTGGTGCACTGCTGAGGAACTATTAGGAATGATGGTGCATGCCACCAATGAGATGTGCTCACTGGTAAAGAATGTCTTTTCATTCAGATGAAGAGGAGGCATAGCAAGGTTAAGGACCTTTTTTTGGAATTATTTTATTGAATCCCATTGGTTGCTCTGACTTCTACCCTGTAAACTGCAGCTCATCAGCCTGTCAGTTGCCTCTGATCTGGGCTCATTTGGACTGAATTACAGAACTACCTACATAATTCCTACCACTGTTTATGTCATATGGGCATGCTGGTCACCTCTTACCCTTTCCAGGAAATATGAAATATTGCAAACCAAGAGATCATGGATGCCTTCTTTACAAGGACATCTGCTTTTCTTATGCCTTCTTCAGTGAAAAATAAATACACAGATAATTGGTCTATATTGTCCTTATAATCAAATGTAGATATTATGTCAGTCTGGCATTTATTTTGCTTTACTATTTGGAGTTGTGTGTGGTGGGGGGTTATAGAGTGTTAGTTTGGAGTTGTTTTTTTGTTTTTGTTTTTTGTTTTTTTTTTTTTTTTTATGTTTCTAAGACTAGGTTGGGGCAGAGTTTGTTGTATTGGCCTGTGCATGCAAAGAAAGAGAAAATGCTGCTGGTAGAGGGGCTAAAACTTGATGTCATTAACTTGCTTCTCCTGATAAGGCAGATTCCCAAACTGTGGTTTGTCAGCATCTGTTAAGGTTTGCTGTTGGTATGAGCGCTGCCAGTGAGAGTGTCACCCACAGAAACCCAGTTCAGATTCTGTCAGGTACAAGCATGCTGGCCTAAAGTGAATATGGTGAGTTCCCACTCTGGCTGCTCAGTCTCTGTCTCACCCCACCTTCCCAGCTCTGGAAAGCAGACACATTCCTGTGTGGATATAGTAACTCGCATGACACTGCCAACATTTTGAATGCAAAGATATACAAGCATTTTGCTTCCAGGGCCTTGTGGGTCTAGCACAAAGGATGTTGAGAGCTACATGTTGTGGTCGTGGCAGCATGTAACGTCATGAGTGTGCCCTCATCACGTATGACTTCTTGATGGTGTCTAGGAAGATTTATTAAAAAGGAGACAAAAAGTTCAAGCTCTTGGTTAAAAAACGAAAGGAAAATAAATGACATAGTCTATAAGCTAAATGAGCCATATTTTTGACTTACAAGCAGTGAATTAACTGCTAAATAAATGGATTGACACAATCAGAATGTAAATTGTAGGGAGGGGAAAGGAGAAGAAGGGAAATAATTGGAGAATTTTAATGGTTCACAGTAGGTTAAACTCTTACCCCACGGCACACTGACAATAACCCCTTACAAAGCCTTCTTGTAGCAGTCAGTGGGGGTACCAGATTAGCATTTGAGTTTGAATCAGGCATGCATTCCTGCAATGAATCTCCTGACTGCCCCCACACCATGCTTTGGAGTGGAGTGGTCTTGCAGTGTGCAAACTGGATTCCATTTAGATGAAACTCAATTGCAGCATGTGCTCCAGCAGTACATTTAGTGTGATCCAACTGTCCACAGTATTCGTATCTTTGGGATCAAACTGAAGCTAGTTTAAATTAAACCCCTCAGAAAGACATACAGTACAGATACAGAATTCTCAGCACCATTAATTCCACTATATAGATGCTCTTCTGGCTACAAAACTTGCGACTGAACAGCCAAAGTGCTTGTTACCACCTTTTCTCTGTTTTCACTCTTCTCAGACTGTTCCTCAGGCTCAGGATGTTCAATTGAACTGAGCCATCTGAAAGATGCTCTAGCCAAGGTGAACATAGCCTGAGCTACTCCCTGTGAATGTGCACACAGGAGCTGTTGCATAATTCATCCATGACAATCAGAGAGAGCTTAAAACCAGAAGGTGCCAAAATGGAGAGCTGAATAGCCATCAAAAGACCACAAATGTGTGAGGGGTTAAATCTGATGACATTTTTGTGATTAAACTTTGCAGGCTGGGTTGTCCAGGCTCACAGCAACCTTAAGTTTCCTGAGAAGAAAATCAGGCCAGAGCACACATCATGCTGTAGCAGATAGTAGAGCAAGAATAAGGAATGTACACAGTGGTTATAGCTTCAGAAAATCTGGGACTCTTCCTGACCTGAAAATTTCATCGACATTATCAGGTTTAACCCATCATGTACCTTTCTTCCATTAATTTGTATAATTTCTTTTTTGAAATCATTTATGGTTCTGGCCTTGCAAGCATCCTGGGTAATGTGTTCCACAATTTCATTATCCGGTGTGTAAAAAAGTACTTCCTTTTGCTTTTAAGCTTGTTGCCTGATAATTTCATTAGATATCTTTACTTCTTATAATAGAAGAAAGAGGGAATTGTTGTTCCTTGTTTACCTTTCCTAAGTAATCTTTAATTTTATAGACCTCAATTATAGCATTTTCCAACCACCTTTTTTTCTGGTTTGAACAAGAAAATCCTATGCAATTAAAAAAGCCCAAACCCCAAAACAAACAACAATCCAACCACTCTGCATATGCATTAGCATTTTTACTCAAAGTGACATGTGAAGCAACTAATTTCATGTACTATATTGGTACAACCATTGTTTTGTTGCTTATGGGTCTGCCAGACTAGCAGCTCTACTCCAGGGTTGCTGTAAACATGCTCCAAGTCCTACCAGAAAGAGAGGGGTCCAACCCACCACTGATTCTGCTGTCAGCTTTGGCCCCCACGAGTGGGAAGGACATTCAGCTTAGGTGATTGAACTACATCTGGCCTGAAATGATTTCCCTTCAGGAGCAGAGCTCTCAACAGCAATTGCTTTGATCTGTCAGTCCACCCTTCAGCACAGAATTACCTTCCAACATAGATGTGACCCTATTCTTCCTGTATGGAAGCTTTATCTAAACCCCAGTCATCCCAGTTGCCTGCTCTGCACTTTGTCTTAGTCTAGTAATTCTTTTTCATAGCGGTGGGTGCAACACAAAATATTTATACAATTTATACAATACATGTATTGATGCTTTCTCTTTTTTTGACCTTGATTTCTCTCCTACTAATTACTAACCATTTATATGCTGTTTTAGCCGATGATAGGCACTGAAGGGATGTGTTCAGAGCCTTGTCTACACGACACAAACATGTCCTTCCTGAGAGGCTTGAGTTTGGCCAGAACACATTGTGTGTATGCGTGCACACATAGGTACTGTTTCCTTCATGCACGGTATGTCATGACTGTCAGAATCAAATTTACATTGCCCTGTTATTTTCCAGCTACTCAATATCAGGAGATATATCCGAACTCTTTACAGACAAATTGCATTTTTGCTGCCTTGAATTATTTAGTAGCATCAACATACTTCATTATTTACTGAGGCTTTCATCCTATTTTGTGAATATAGTTTCAGTACACATCACTGTGTGATTCCACTAGACTTCCCTCCGCTGTGAAAACTGGTCATATATTTCTCTGCTTTCTGTCTTTTACCAAGTTACCAACCCTCATGAGAAACTTATTTTTTGATGTAAGGCTTCATAAAAAACCTTTTGGGTATGCAAGTAAACTTTATCAATGACACTGTCCTTTTCTATCTGTTCACCCTTTGAAGACCTTCATAAATTTTGATGATGCGAGTTCCTTCCTGAAAAGCTTTGTTGACCATACCATTATAACAAATTTATCTATATGTAAACTGATTACTTTATTCACAGTTGCTGTGGAACTTGGACAATTTGCCTGTAGTTTTTTTGACCAGCTCCCATGCAGAGCCTTTTTTTCCATAGTGGCATCATTCCTGTCTTTTTTTGTGCCTCTGATATGAAAAACAGTTTTGTAAGTTTGTCTTTCTTCAGAAGTTTGGGTAAGACCACATGAATGTAAGAATTTACTATTAATTTCGATTATGTATTTTAAAACCTCTTCTACTGACACTTTGATATTAAACAGTTGCTCAGATTTATTCCTTCAGTTTTCATGTGGAAATTCCCTAAGCTTTCCTGTAATAAAATCTGATACACAAATTCTTTGGGTTCTTGGTACACTGGCTGAAGTCCCCTAGTTTTGATTTGCAAAACTGCCTTAGATTTTTATTAATAGAAAAGCCTTTTATCCCCACTAAAGTATTATGGATCATCAGGAGTTAAAGAAGTTGCAGCAGAAAGAGCCCTGTTAGTTCAATTGTTTATTCTCCTTGTCTGCTCTGAGATCACTATGGGGACCATACCAGATAAAGTTATCTGTGGAAACTGGGCATTCTCTTATCTCTCCTACAACCATCAGTGAAATACCAAGATATCTAGGAGACATTTAAAAGAAGAGATAAGTTAATATTTTTTTTCTGCCTTTTACTTCTTTTGCCATTTCCTTTATAGAAATCTTGTTGGAACTTTTCTTACCGAGAGTATATGTGAATAATTAAAAAAAAAAAAAAAATCAGTATCTATATGCCCAGTCAAGAAGAACTAATTGACTCTTCTGGTTCCTTTCCATAAGACCACGGCTATCTACTCCCAGGACTCTCAAGACGTCTGTTTTCAACTTCCTTCAAAGATTGTGGGCTGCGACTTCTCACATTGTAGATCTTTAATCATGAATTACCAGCCAGCTGGAACAGCAGGAGCAGGAAAGTTCATACATACCCTGTGCTCCAGTTAGTCACTGTGAGAACTGCACAGGAGCTCCGCTGTTTCCGTCTAATGCTGGCAGAGAAATTACCAGCAGCTTATCACCCCAGCAAGTTTTAAGGTAAGCTTAGCAGCTAAGTGTTGATACTGGAATATTTGTCATCGGCACTCAGGGGAACCATTCACACCTCGGATTTGTATAAACTTTACATCTTAATGTGAAAAAACATATGCATCCAACACATGTAAAGCTGCATTTGAATTCAAATGAGATTACGAAGTGGTTCTCTGACAGTCTTGCTTTTAGAAGTCTGCACCAATGCCTTGCTGATGATTTTTTTTCCTGGTCCCTAGTGATACTGAATGCCATTTACTGTGAACTGCTAAACCTGCAATGACAAAAGCAAGAACCTTGGTTGCAATGGTATGGGCCACTTTTGGCTACTGTGAATAGCAATTCCCACGCATTTTTGCCATTCTTGTTCCTTAGGGCTAAGTCCAACAAACGTCCCTTTTCGGTACTGATATGAATCAATGGAGACAGATGTAAGTGGAACATGACAATAACTGGAGAACCTTGATGACTAAGGAGCTGCTACTTCAGGGACTCCCAAATAACAACCCAGCCATCTGGCCAGCCATTCAGCTGCCTGCTGTGAAGGCTCTGCATTTAAAAATTGTGTTACCAACTTTACAATAAAGAAACAACCACTTGAGCATCAGCTTGCAGGGCAGACAGGACTAAGGGGTCCATTATTTAAATATAACCCTTTTAGTCGGTTAGAAGCAGGAGGGGAAAAAACAGGAACTCTACCTTATCACTCAACCTCCCCAGCATCAAGAAATGAACAGAGAGAGACAGTTGGAATAGTTAATTCCAGTGCTTCATGTTGCTGGAGAAAAGTCAAATTGGTGGTGGTGTGTTCTTTCCATCTGTTCCCCACTACCTTCTCCTCGTTCCAGAGCAACTTGGGAAAGCATTGTTTCATACAAAATGCAGACAAGATGAAAGGCACTGCCAAAGCCTATACCTTAAAAAAAAATAGACTACTGAGTGTTGTTTGCTTAGGTGATGAAATAGAAACAAATTGATGGGAATAAAACCACCTCTAGAAGTAGTTAGATAAACAGAGGTCTCTCTTGGTCTAAAGAGCACCCATATATGGTTTGTGCTAAAATGGATGCCTTCCCCCTCAGTAAGCTAACAGAGCAATTTAAGACAGCTTTTTTCTCTTGATAAGTTGGAACAGTTGACATGAAATTGCCAGAGAAAATAAATTCCTCTCAGCACCATCCTTACAAGCAAAAACTTTATTTACTGTGTAGAAAATTCACTGGACATTTGGTGAAGCTGCTGTAAGAAAGCAGCCCCTTCTGCTGTTGTGAATCCATGATCTGCTCAATGCAGATAATCCAAATTTCCTTCTTGCTGGCATTTAGTTTTACTAATGCTTTAGATCTGCCTGGGTACACACTGTAAATGTTGTCAGACTGAAGCAGCCCACCACAGTAACTTTTCTTGTTATTCTGGGAGTGAGGTACAGGTTCATTAGCCACAAGCAGAATACTTGTAATGAAAGGATAATATACAAGTATCGTAGGACTTGGCAAGTTTCAGGGAACTGTGTGGTAGCATGCTGTGTGGAAAAACTGGGAGTTAGGAGACATGTCCATGTAATTTCAGTGATCCAGAATGTATCATTACACACAGAAACATACAGGTGTGTATGCACGTCTACTATCAAACATCATTTATAATGGCCAAACAAAACCTTAGCCACGAATGTGCACTTCTTGTTCTTGATGGAAAAACCCTCCCATTTTGTTAGTCTCATAAATAATTTGCATGATTTATGATTACAGTATATATACATTTACTGTGTATGTATTATGCTCCAGCGGAAAAGACAGGTCCCACATCAAGACTGAAGGTGAATCTCACTTCTGATTTCATGCTCATGATCTATCAGTCAGCAGTAATTGTCAGTTATGAGAACGAGGCACACAGTTTCAAATTTGAAAAATCCACAGGAGCTCTCAGGATGGCTGTGCTTTGAGTCTTATAGGTGTGACTGCTCCCTCACATTTTGTTAAACCTTGTGGATGTTCCTTATGGTCCTTCCTGAAAGATGAGGGTCCCATTTTTGGGGGTATGCTGGCCAATTCTGTGACAAGAAATGAATAAATCTGGTTATCTTCCCTTCTCTCCAGGTGAGATCTCTGCTGTTCTTTTTCCTTTGGAAACCTGTTTCTCATCTAGAGAAAAGTGAAGAGAGAGTGTGGGTGAACAGACACAGGGAAGTGCAGAGGCTTCACAGACATATTTTTTTCTTTTCTCAGCAAGGTATCATCTGTTCCTCAAAGTACTTTATTTTCTCTTCAGCTTGCTTGGAAACATGGTCCAGACAAGGATCAGATGGTTTTTGTCAGCTCCAGGATGGATTATTGAGTTGTGTCACGTCTGAAGCTGAATGTGAACGTAGCATGCAAGTTTTGGTTGTTATAGAAGTTGGCTGTGCACTTGCTAAAGAGTTCAAGCCTATGCTCACATCTTTCCCTTATTGATTCCCAGAGAGCTTCCAGCAGAACAAAAGATTCAAACCTTTGCTACATAGGACACACCACTTTTTTTTAGGAGCTCTCCTTCTCTTGGTCAGCAGATTTCAAAGCCCAAGGTGAGGTGTGAGAGGCCTGAGAGTCCTTCACTCCTTGCCATTGGGCCCCAGCTGTGCAGCAGGATACCCTCCAAAGAGATCAAGGGAACTGTGAGTTTGCCTGGCTGCATGAAGCGCTGAAACACAGCTCTGAGGAGCAGCTTTCCTTTATTCTTGCAGATCAGAAAGTCGTTTTACTCCCATGAATTCTTCAACCCCAAACACAATTTTGACTTTCTAAATGCCAGAGTGCTAGATACCACAAAGACTACTGCTGTTGTGATTTTATGCTGATGTGGGTCTGTCGATGATGGGCAGCAAATATAAAACTCATCTTAATGTCAAACAGTGATACCAAGCCTCTCTACGTAATCTTCTTGTGCTTAGTTTTGGTCTCCTGTGGAAACAGGCATTGTAGAGGCTCAGAAAAAGGACAGGGAATTGATATGCTTAAGGATGGGAAACCCTTTTACTCCTCACTTCAAAGCTTAAAGGAAAAACACAGAGAATAAAAGAGAGTCTTCAGAGTCTATCTTCTGGCCTAAGGCAATGGAACAACCCTATAATAGGCTTTTTTTTTTTTTTTCTCCAGGCACCCTGGTAACATAAATTACTTCTGTTCTGTCACAAGATGACATTAGGGATGTGTCCTGTAGGATACCACAATCTCAAGTCATGACTGAATGGCAATGGAAAACCACATCGTGCCTCACAGAATTATTAATTCAGTCTGTGTCACACCCAGAAACAGCCAGATATAGAATGTGCCCTGGCAAATTACAGCCATGAGGAATTTTGGCAAAAAATGCTGCTTGACAACTGAGTTCTTTGTCCCAACAATTTCCCTTAAACTACCCATCGAAGATGAACGTCCTTTTTTTTCATATTACTACCAGGAGGATACCTATGATTCTCAGTGGCTGAGTGCTTCTTGGTCTTGTGAGTCAGTAGTAGCTACTGAGGACTGGGACCCACAGCTAACAGAGCCAAACTGCTGCAGTTTACTCAGTATTTTACCAGGTGTAACAGAACATTGTATGACCCGTTTAAATAGTGGTGCAAGCATACCCCTGATTGAGACACACACACAGCAACTGCTTTAGAGCTTGTCTAGAGCATGCCCTTGATGGGATCATGTTGTCAGGCTGACAATTTGGGCCACCAGCTCCTCTTCCTGACGTGGCATGAACAACATTTGGGATGTCTACTTCTCCTCCAGTGCTCACTTTTCCTTCACAGATGCATAACGCCCTTGAAACAAGCAGTATGTGGACGTTTGTGTGGGAGGGGGTGGGGAAGCATTTGGGATGAGTGGGACACCTTCATGGAGTACTGTATGTTAAATAACAGACTGAGAGAGGGAGTGATGAGTCTCTCAAGGAAGCATAAACACTATGTACTCATTAGAAGACTCATTATAAATAAAGTACAGGGAAGGTGCTCTGAGACAAAGCTTTTTCGTTGGTATTTATTAGGACAAAGAGCTCCTTTAACAGGGCAACTGAAAAGCACTCTGCTGCAATCATTAATAGGCATTACCACTTTTACTGACTTCTTGGGAACAGTTTTGCCCTTCTCACTTCATCTGCATTAAAGGGACAGGCTCTTTATTCCATATTTATTCTGAAAAGTACAAACCAGGCCAAGACTAGGGGGAAGGAGTGAGAACCCCAAGAACTTTTACATGTCAGCCCAGTGGCAAAGTTTGGCTGATTGAGTGAAACACAGCAGGCTGCTGATAGATTTGGATAGGCTCTTCTGCCTGGATTTCCTCTATTTTGGGAGCTCCAACTGGGTACCTCAACCCACCAGAGGAAAAATATAGCAAAAAAGGGGAGTAGGAGAGAAAGAGAGGATCTCACTCTCTCAAGTTTCACTATGTATTTTATCACTTCTGCCAGACTGGAACAGAGTTGTCTGCTTTAACTAAGCACTGTGCTTCTAGGTTTCAAACCTCAAGGATGGTTGTAATTTGGCACCTGAAAATGGTAGCCATTTTCTCTGTCAGGTTAAGATACCCTTCTTGAAGCTGTAGAAGCTATCATCCTGCTGGAATACAGCTGTGGCGAGTGTGATGGTTTGCTGTTTATACTTTTTAGGGTTTTTTTTCTTCTCCACAGTGGAATTTTAAGGTCTCAAAACACTTTTTTTCTGAGATTTCTTTCTTGCTTGTTGTTGTATTTTACCAGGCTGTGCTTGATAAATGTGCATGGAAGGCTGAGCACTGCAAAGAATTTGCAATTTCTGCATTATGTGATCTTGAGCCAACACATGTGATGAGCATGTGGAAAGGGAGATATTAAAAACAATTGAGAAGGAAACTTTGTTATTTTCCTTTAAAATACATGCACACGTGACTTTGAATTGGCTGATTCTCCTATCTGCACAGGCACATGCACGTAGCATTCCTGCTTTTCAGAAAGAAATGAAACAGTTGACTTTTTTTTTTTTTCTTTTTTTTTTTTTTTCTGAAGGCCAGTGCCTGCAATTGCAAATGTTGCATCCCATAGAGGGTGTTGCCCCTGCAGGACTGCACAGTCACCCCAGAAAGGTGCAGCTGAGAAGTAGACCCAAGCCGAATTGGATACATTGCTTCTGGGCCAGAGATATTTGCTTCAGGCTGTCCCAGAACTTGGAAGAAGTGGACACATGATACTGGCAGACAAGCACTGCACAGAATGTGAACCTCTGTGCACCACAGCTTTTTGGTCCTTGGTATTCCCCAACTTCTTTCCTCCCAAAGTAAAGCACATCAGCTAACAAGCAAACCCTTGAAAAGACTTTCTTGGCAGTTCACCCTCTTGATCCTCTGTGTTTCTATTTCCTCTTTGCTTACTTTCTCCTTCTGTCTTCTGCTTCTGCTTTTGCAGTTCAACACTGCAAAGTCCTCACAGCCCCAGACATGTGGCAGTGCTGGGTGAGATCAACAGTCCATCCTGCTCAGCACCTTGCTTCTGACGAGGGCCAGAACTGAAGATTTTAAGAACATGAAAAAAATGTGGACAGAAGTAACATCTTTGCATTTTCATGTAGCATTAGGTTTACTCTGCTGCTAATTTTCTCTATAGAGAAGCTTACTTAGAATGATGAAAGTAATCTAGATGAATTGTCTGGTCCATTATTTCTCATTCTTATTGCTGCCACACAAAATAAGTATGTCTTTCTAGGTTGTTTGTACCATATATTTACTTAGGCAAAGTATTAACCATTCTGCTCCCCAAATAACTATTCTCAGCCATGAGTAGTGAAGGTTAATGAGAGAAAATCAGTATTGTCAAAATCAGTATTGAGTTGTGAGTTTATCTTTTGTGAGAAACCTGAAACCTTTTGGTCAAAGGTTTTTCTTTTAAATTCATGAACTTAAAGAGTGCTCAACACTCTTATAGCTTAGTTCACTTGAAATCAGGCTTATATCAATTTAGATTAGACAGACAAGAATCAATGCAAGGTGTCATCAGTGTCAGCCAATGTTAAACTGAACTGAGAGTGAACACACTGTGCTTTACACCAGTTTAATCACTGGTTTAAAAATGAACTTAGATTGAACTCTTGTGACCACCTTGTAAAGAAGGGACTTTGCTTTACCCCTGTGGGCTTTAGCTGAAGCAACAGGACCAACAATGAGCATTTCTTAGCTTTCTCCTTCGTGTGGACTTTCAAGATCTTCCTGTTTTACAGGGTAGAGACTCCGGGGTGTTTTAAGAAGGGCAACATGCAGGTGGTACAACACAGCCCCGTGTAGCAGCACTTGCTTCAAGCCAAGTAGCTCAGAGACTGTATCACATGTGACGCCTCCTGCAGGGATACGTCCAACCTAAGGAAACCAGGTTATATTTCACTTAAAAGGCACAGCTAGGTAGGACTGTGGGCTGTGTGGCATCCTAGAGGTACATGGTGTGAGGAAATGTGGATGAGCATTTAATCCTGTTCTTGCTTACCTCCCATTTTCTGCTGCTGACTGCTGGGGTCTGGTCCTGCAGTCCTGGAACTGCAGGATACTTGCTGCCATTCCCTGTAGCACAGGCTGAACTCAAAGCCTCCTGGAACAAGTGGAAAATCCCCTCAGAGCTTCTTCCCTAACTGTGACAGGTTTCTGGAGGAGGTCTCTTTCTCTTCTGGATGCTATAGAGGGGGCTCAGTGTTTGGTTATTTTACAAAATGTCTTTGAATTTTAATTTGAAGAGCAAATCTAAAAAGCAAAATGCAAGAGAGGTTTGCCTCTCTCCTCAAAACGTCCCCAAAAACTTTCAGCCACGGAAGAATGGGGGGAGCGTGAACTGTGTCTAACATCCCAATTGCCTACAACACTGTTACAATCAACACCATCCTCCCCCTAAACAAACCAAGCGGAAAAAATCCCCACAAAATCCAAACAACCTTCCTTATAGCAGGCCTGTGTTGGGAATTTAACTCCCTCAGAAATGAATCTGGACAACTTCCCAGATAATGTATCTAACCCTCTAATTCCTATTTCAAGGATGAAGTTGATCATAGAAGAACTGTAGAGGACTGGTGAGTTATTCTCAGTGTTTATCAGGGTAGCACCTGGAGGTGATCTGATCTTCCTGCCTCCTCAAAAAAATAAATCTGTCTTCCCTTGGCTAGCTCACAAATCTGCACTCAAACCCTTCTGTGCCAAACATGTGCAGGTGTACAGTATGTGTGTTACTACTGAGCCATCTGCAGCCTCCCCTGCACGGCAGTTGTTGTACTTTGGAGTTCCTTTCCCAACCAAATGGAAGTCCGCAGAACAGTTTCAATAGCACAAATTAAGAAGCTAATACTTTCTCACAGTGAGATCAGCGTTGCCTGAGCTCACGTTGCAGGAACAGATTTTTCTCTCATCCTGCTTGTCTCAGTAAAGAAAATATATGACAAGCAAAGGAAGTAATAGTGTAGGATCCACCTTTATCACCCACACAGGGTATTTGCTGTACAGGCAGTCCCAGTGCAGGGAGACAAATGCTAAGATTAATTTTTACCTGAGAGTGCTTGGTTGGCTGGTCAAAGCATCATTATCTAACAGCACGGAGGATGTGTGCCCCCCCCAGACCTGGCCCCCTCAGCAGAACCACACCTGATCTCAAGATCACACTGAACATCTACCTTCAGATGCATGAGGCTTTACTGCTTACCACTCCTCTGCCAAAACACACTGGCTTCTCCCCTACCCCTTAGTCCCCTCAGACTGTGACACACATAGCATTACCGTGAGCAAACAATGCAGCCCCTGTGTTTGTAAAGGAAGGAGGGCTGCAATGTGTCCATGAAACCAGAAACATCACCCTTTACAGTTCTTGTTCCAGTTGGTGCAAGAGAAAACATCAACGTGCCCTCCTGTTTTCTGCAAACCTCAAGGAGCTGCCAGCCAACACGCTGAGCTGGTGAAATTGATGACTGACTAGATGAACAAAAGTGCACTTTGGGGACCTCCCCATAGTCTGTCATTCACTAATGTTGTCCTCCCCTTGACTTCTGTGGGCTTCCTGGGGAGCCAGCTGTTCCCCACGCGTAGGTCAGCAGCTATGTATGTGGCATTTGTGAGTGTAGGCACAGCTGTGAGTAGTGAACCAGAAACAGGTGAAGAACTTGTCCTAGTGCCAGCAGGAGGTACTATGGATAACATGTAATCTGGAGGCTTTCTGAAGCACCTAGGCACTTCTGCCTTAAATGGGTTTGGACCCCCAAAGCTATGCCCAGCAGACCATAAATAACACATACCTAAAAAAAAAAACCCAGAAACAGTGATAAACTTTTATCCCTACTGAGCCTGCTTTTTCAGAAATGTCTTCCCAAGAAAAGACAAGTAGAAACTTTCCTCTGTTAATGGTTCTTCTGTGCCTCTAGCACCACTATTTAAGAATACCTCACTACAGAAGAACACTTTGTCTCTGCACACACCTGTCCGTGCCCACAAAGAGAGCTGGAAATAACCACTGTATGAACACATCAGTGTCTGCTTCAAAAGAAGTGTTAGCTGAACATAATTCATAATTCATAATTTCAAGAGCTTTTTTAAATTTGTCTATTTTCCATGCCCCTGTTCTATGGTTCTGTATCTTAGAAGGAGGGACAAAAGAATCGATCAGATAATATAATTTGATAACATGACAAAGAAGTTGGGGATGTAGAACACTGTATCAGTGGGAGAAACATGTCAGCTCAGATTTTGCTAGAGTACAAGTGTTTACAATTTTAAAGTGAGCTGCACAGGAAAGCTAGGCTTTCCCAAAGAGTCTAAAACTTACACCCCCAATTTCTGAGATCTGCACTGAGATCTTCCTCTATGTGTGTTGCATAAATAATCTGGAGAGCATAATATTAAATGTAAGGAGTCGAGCTGTTTACATAAGTGTGAGTTGCATTGGAGCATGTACTGCACCGGTAGAAATACTGCCTGTGTTTGCTGAAACAATAGAGGGATTTTCAGCCAATGCCTCTGCTGAGTGTGGAGGAGTTAGGCCTTTGCTTCTCCCAGTGCCTACAAAGTACTGAGTGTCTGCATCTCTTATAAAATCACCAATGTCTCCAATTCTAAGAAAGCCCTTAAAGTCTCTTTGGTTCTAGTTTGTATTCTCTTTGGTTTTTTGTTATCCTCCCACATTTCCTCTCCCAAACTTCCTTTTACATGTTAGTGCCAAAACAGAACAAGAAAAGAGAGAAAAGTGACTCCAAACTGGCATTTAATTATTTCAGAATTTTTTTTTTTGTAAATGCATTTTAAAAGTTTTGGTGTGTGTTCCTTCTACAAAGAAGATTTACTAATCCCTTTGGAATGAAAATTATTCAAAAAGTGCCAGTTCAAAGTTATTCTGAGGAGTAATTAGCAGCCTTAGCCACCTCTTAGAAATATCTGTTTAGTCCAAATCCTTCTGCACAAAACTTTCTAGTGACTTATTGTGTCTGCAGTTCTGACCTTGGATAGATAATCTGTTCACCGGTGGTCTCTACAGTCAAGCAGCCATTAATCTACTGCAAACATCAATAGTTTTGTAAAATACTATCTCCTCTCAAAAAAATGTTATGATTCTGTGATTTACAAAGGCCTAAACTAGTTAAAATCACCACAACATTGTTTATGGCTTAATTACAGAGCTATTTCCCTGCAACAATCAGGTGTTATTCCCACAGAACTTCTTGGTTGTCCTTGGCTCTGCCTCAAAAGAGAACACACCCTCCATGAGGCAGAGATGCAAGAGTAAACATTTGGCAGGGGTACGTTTCTTTTCGACCTGCTCCCTCTGTGCACAGTCATGGATTTTATTTTATCAAAGGTATTGCATTCCTTCCAATGAACCTGAACACTCTGCTGTCTCACTGACATCAATCTGGCAGTTTCCTTGTGAATGATATCAGTGTCATTCCCACCTAGAGGAACTGTCCGTAAAAGTGATCAGTGGCATCAGTTTCCAAACAGACTGAAGACAAAGGCTTGTCTCACTTAGAAGGCATTTTCCAACATGACAGTTGTCAAAGTGCCTATTTCCCACTGTCTAGCGTGCACTTTGTTTTCATTTTTTAAGCGAACTCCAGTCAAAGCATTGATATGCATGCATACTGTATACAAAACTGCCCATGAAAACGATCCTCTGCTTTGAGCCTTCCCAGGTTTCATGGAAGCTGATCTCAGTTGCATGTACAGAGGAATCCAGGCTGGGTTCAAACAATTTTATCCTTACACAGGAAAATTCCACTTTTTAAATGCTGAGGATAGAAGACGGCCGTGTTTTTTCTGTTTGTTTGTTTTTCCAGGAGTGCACTGTAGTATTCTGAAGAAGGCAGGAATTCAGAGCTTAGCTACATTTGGGAAGACAAAGCATTACTTTAATGGAAGAAGTGATCAAATTAGGCGAAGAAACCTAACCATGACAGATGCCATCTCGACTGAGCAGTTTACAATTTACTACCACAGAAGGAGCGCAGGGGAAGGTGAATACTGACAAAAGAGCATTCTTTTCCAAGCTAACTGCTTCTGAGATGAATGTCAGCTCCTTACTTTATAATGAGACATATCTATAAATCCTTTATGCGAGAGGTTAATAGGAGCTGGCAGTCTCTTGACTCGTGTGGTTCGTTCAGTGCTACAAGGGAAGAACCATGGTCGGCACGTCAACAGAAATGAGCCTAAGTGCCAGGAGTCAAAGCTGGTATGCCCCACAGTGATTAGATGGCACATTTGATATATGCTACAGCAGGACAACTGACAGATAGCTGTGTGGAGGTGGCAAGCCCTTACATATAGTAACTACTTCAACTCCTTAGAACTGAGCTATCCCAATAGCTGCTTCTTTTAAGAAGCCCTAAAAACCTACAGCCAACCACTGTAATGAATTCAGGGGGTAGTTTAATGGAAATCTCAAGAAGGAATGTAATTAGATGAAGTCAATTAGGCTGCTTGGGGATTTCTAGCTGCTGTTGTTGCTATCTGGGAACCCTAATAGGACGATTAGGATTAACTGAAATCAGCCTGATTGATTAGGGCATATAAACCTACATATGCCAAATTCCAGGGGGACAGTGTGCTTGAGCTTGAATCCATCTGGAGCTATGAGTCAGGAGCATGAGTTTACTTTGCTGGCCTTGGAGAAAGAGACAGATCAAGACTGCATATATACAACGAGCAAAGCCAGGCAGTGACACAAAAAGGCTGCCAGGGAAAGGACTGATTTTATCTGTTATGGAGGTGTGTGTGAAGGCCATCCAGTCTATCCTGAGGAAGTGAGACTAAGCAAATCTTTTCCTTTAAAAAAAAATGTGTGTATAACAAAATAAATCTATGTATCCTTTGTACAGCTTTTTAGGCTCAAGTCCTTTCTCAGTATGGCTGTGAAATTCCCAGGAAGTCGGAATTACGTTATTACTGCAGTTCTGTTAATTTCAGAGCCAAATTTGCAAACGTGAATTCAAAAGTGCTAGAAAAAACTGTCAGTGAGTAAATCCTGATGCTTCTGTGTCATGGGTCAAGCACACAAATGCTTATTTGCATACATTTAAAATCCAATCTATGCTGTGCAGGGAAACCCCACCTGCAACCTTCTTAGAGGACAGCTGAGTTATCTTGGCTGTATTTGTTGTAGAGAAAGATCCTTATGGCCACTGAAGAGTTTCAGGAATAAAGGCTGGGGGAAAGAGGGGAGTTGAGGAGGAAGAGCAGAGAAGAGGAGAGGGGACAGACCAGATCTCTGTTACTTAAAAAAGCTGCTCTAAAGCAAGATAAAACAGTGCAGGCAGGAGCCTAAGGGATCTGATCCCAGTCATTACCACTCATGCGAGGGAGAGGATATGTCAAGGGTAGGGAACGTCTTGGGGGACCTGCAATATGGTAACTCACTTTCAGCTAAGTGGAGAACAACAGCTTTAGCTGTACAGTTTAATAACAGGCTAGGCCACTTTGTGCACCGGCAGGGCTGTTAATGCACAGTAGTCTGCCTTTCATTGTTAGGAGAGGAACCCCGCAGCTCCCATTTGACAGCCAGGAGTAAAATTATTTTGCCGCTAACATTTCTCTTTGGCATGAGGCAGTGGGGTTGCGCATTGCACTCATCCTGCCTGCAGCTCCCTGCACCTGCAGCTTCCTCCTCACAACACAGGAAGGTTCCCATGGGCTTGGAAGCAAGGGATTTTTGCTTTCCTCCTGTGGCTCTCATGCTATTCAGCTCTATTTGGGTGGCATACCCGCCTGTGTACCATGGCTGCCAGCTGTGGAGTGCTGTGCAGCATCCTGGAGTGCCTCCAATGGTATTTTGAACAATTAGTAACCAGCCCGGCATGATCATATCCTAATGAATTACTGAACTGCTTTCTTCTGGTTGAATACTGGGCTAAATGCTGAAAGAAAGTGGACACCTGCAGATTGTATTGGCCAAGACCTGTCAGTGAGAATTTGCCTGAGTTAAGACCACAGGACTCGCCTCAAACCTTCCCAAATACATCCCATATTGACCTTAATATTGTTAATTTCTCATACTGTTGTAGGAAGCATGCTTCACACAAGCATCCCACAGCAATTCAAAGAAACAGAAGCCCCTATCACAACACCAAATGCCACAATCACTAAATGGCAATCTCCTTAGTTACCTGTTGACCCGTGAAAACATTTCTCTTCCATTAATGGGTCTTTATTAGGAAATGACAGGGAGAAGAGGATTTTTCCCAGTACCCCCACCTTGCCCATATTATTGATAATCCAGCTCACATAGTTACAAATCCAATGTAAATCTTCCAAGAGAAAATTCATTAGAAAAAATAGATTACTCTGAAAAAAAGTCTGAATTTATCCAATACTTTTTGTATCCCCTGTTGTATTTTCCAACCTCTTTACCAATACCTTAATTTGAATGGTTATAAAAATGCTACTGGACACTCTTGAATTAATTTTATTCAAAGTACTTGCTTCACTGAAAAACACTTTATAATATATCCAGTAAAAATCTTAACGTAAGATTTGGTGAAAATTATGAGAAGAAATCTCCTTTGAATTCTGCTCAGTAGAACTATTTTGCTATCATCCCCCAACAAGTGAGAAATCTTTTTCCTTTTCATAAATGTTTCATATTTAGGGGTCTGACTTGGCAATAGGCGCAATCATACAGGTAATGCTTTTAGTGAAACAGATCACCTCTGACAGAAGATACTAGTGTATTTTGTCTCCTACAGCAAACCAGTTATAACTGACTGGGGCATCTGCTAACAGAGATCTTCTTTTTGCTGCCTTTTTGGTGTGCTATAATACTTCTCATACTCTATTTTTAATTATTTTTTTTTTTTATTGTACCTGGTTTTCTGGAAGATTTCATCTGTACCAGAAATTGTTTGACTCTTCATTTTTTCATTCTAGTTAAAAAACTAAAATAACTATATTTAATGTAGTTAATGTCATTTTTCTTCACAATGAATCCCAGTATCTGAAAATTCTGGATTAGGAAAAGAGACTGCAGCCAGCACTTGCTTCTGTCGCTAGACCATTTCACAGCTTCCTTCATATGCTGTAAGTTTTCACAAGATTCGGTAGAAAGTCTGTGAGACTTGGGGAGAAAAATACAGGATTGTTTTTAACATGGTGGCATTTGACCAAACAGGAAGGAGGAGGAGGGGGAATGTGAAAGTCAAAAGTGTAATAGAGGCTGGAAATTCTTGAACAGATGTAGCAGGTGTAAACATGTTTCCTTATTTTGGTTCCTGGATTTAACATCCTCCTCCAAGACTTCAGTGTGCTCAGAAAAAAGGTTATATGTGCAGATGGTAAACTGCTAAAATGCCCAGAAGGTTCAAACTCATCTGTGCTTGTGAAGACAGGGAGAATTTCCCATCGTCTGACTCACAGGTGTTTGGAGCACTCCAAGTCAGAGGCAGGTTCGGCAGTGCCGAAGCACAGCAGCGCTCTGCTTAAGCAAATGCCTTTGGTTGTGTGCTGGAAACGTGCAGGCTCTTTTTCTTGTGATGTCCAAGTTGCTAAGAATGTTAGGAGAGCTCTCTGGAGCAAGGAGGTGGGGAGAGACTTTTTGGCATGTGGTCCACACAGTCATTACAAATTGAGGCTCTGGGCTGTTGCTGTCCCTGGGCTGCTGCTCTCTCTTCTTGACACATTGCGCTGCCTCGGGTCACTGCCTCGCTGCTTGCCTGCCCATTGTAGTTTTGATCATACATTCCCTTTTGGCACAGGACGATTATTTTCTGCATTCTGCTAGGTCCTCTTCCCGTTTGTCCCTATTAGTCTGTGGCCAGCGCAGGAGCGAAAAGAAGCAGGTGTCTTAAACGCTTGGCTGACACGCTAGAATGGGGACGCACCGGGGACAGCTCTGGCTGTGTGAGCAGCGCTCACAGCACGCTCTGACCGGCCGTGCTCAGCACTGACAAGCAGCAAGGAAGCAGGGACCTGCCTCTGAAAGTCTTGCTTGTTATTAATAACAAACGTACCTGTCAGGCTGTGTGGAGGGAACGACGATGACACAACCACAAGGTGTGCAAAGAATGGGGACACTGCCTCTGAAGATTCGCCCTCAACCCAGCACTGCCCCGCAGACCCTGTTCAGGCCACCCCACCTGTCTCCATCATCCTGTCCAGCTGAGGACACCCCACCTCCATGTCAGCTGTCCCCATGCCCGTGATGGCTGGCTCCTCGTCTCCAGCCGTAAATCGGTTGTGTCAGCTGCGCAGCTGGCCTTGCGCACGGCGGACAGCCTGCACCAGCATTCCTCCAAATGTGCTGCAGGGTCAAAAAGAGCCTGCCAGCACCTCCCTGAGGAGCAGCTGGCTCGATCTGAATCTAGGTGAGATGCAAGCTGTGCTGATGGAAAGAGGAGAAATAGTTGCCCACTACTCCCTCCTCCAGCACCCCTCTAATTTCACCAGGATCTTAAGTAAGTATCAAACCCATCTGCCAGACGCATACACTAGAAAGGGGTTGAACAGCAAGGTGGCAAACTTGTGGGTGACACAGCGTTATTTATGGTAGCAAAAACATGGCACATGACAAAAACATCATCTCATGATACTGAGTAATTGGGTGATAAAACAGAGGAAAGGCAACATAGATATGTGTACTCTAATGACAGTGGGCAAAGCAGACTTTACATACAGAGCTGAGGGTGCTGGACTCACCGTTAGCTCTCAGAGACGAAATCCTTGAAGAGCTGTGAGATCTAGACATATTTATGAAAATGCCAGATCCATTCTCAGCAGTGTTCAAAAAAAGTAAATCAGATCTTAGAACTTAGTATGGAAGAAACAAAGCTAAAAACACTGCTGCATCCTGATATAAATACATCTGATCTGCCTACACCCTGAAAATGATGTTGTTCAAGCCTACTAGGTCCAAAATGTTAACACTAGGGCCAAAGGAAGGTCCAGGCTGTGACATGGTTTCTGTACTGGGATTTTGAAATAGATTAAGAATACATATCTGAAAAATCAAAATGTGAGGGAGGACATGAGAGAAATCTGTAAAATCATGAATGGCACCGAGAAGGCAAATAGGGAATGATTGTAATTGACTCTCATACCACAAGAACTAGGAGCATCAGATGAAATTACTAGGTGGCCTGTTCAAAACAAACAAAATAAGGGCTCTTCTTTAAACCCTGCTTTGTTGGAGTGTGCCACTAATTGTCACAGGATGCTGCAATGTCAAAAATTGATATGGGTTCAAAAAGCAATTACACAAATTCATGGAAGCAAAAATCCATCAAGGGCTATTAAATTTAAAGATACCACATCTGTCTCAGGGAAGTCCCTGAGCCACAGCTTGCTGGAGTTTGGGACAGCATGCCAGAGAACTATCATTGTGTGCTTACCCCTCTCTTATGCTGTTCCCCAGGCATCAGCTGTTGTTTATGTTTGAGACAGGCTATTGGGCTGGATGGACTTGTCTCAACCAGCATGGCTGTTCTTATGTTTGGATGCCAGGAAATTAATTTTTCCACATCCAGTCTGCCGGAAATGATGCCCTTTCTTTCATACAAGGACTTGGGTAGGGTGATTTGGGAATTTGTTAAATCTAGATTATTTTAATCACCTGTAATGGGACTTGAAGACTGAGGCAACACAGACATTTCTCTGAGCAGGATAGGTGGCACATCTCCAAAGCATGAGAAAAAGCAGGGTGTAAAGGTTTCACTGCTCTTAGCCTCCCCTCCACATGTTAATTCCAGACCTAGTGCCCACTCTTCAAAGCCTGAGTAGCCAGGGCTTCACTAATAACCAGACATTCATCCATCAGAAATCTCTGAGATACGTTTGGAGGTCCCACTTCTGTGGGATTGGAGCAACATGCAGAGGCTTATGACAGCCTAAACCCTCACCATTAGCCTGTGCCAGACAACGGAAGTTTTCCTCCTTATTTAATATATAATGTAGATACATTCTAAGATGGAGCCGAGGCTTTTTTTTTTTTAGCTTTTCACCACTCACCAATGTGTCCAGCTGTGACCTGTTCCCTATGGTAAGGCACTCCATGATGCCATTTAGCACACGAACAAGGGATTGCAGATCCTTTTTATCCATCGCGGCACACGTCTCCTTTGCAGGGTGCTGGCTGTGGTGCCCCTGGAGGGGCAGTGACAACGCTTCCAGGGCTGGACAAGTCACCACAGCACACACACCAGAAGACTGTCTTTTCCCATTTGTCCATTACCTTCCACAGCAGCGTGGCCGCAGAGCCCCGATGCTGCAATCCTGCACTTCGCTGGTGCGCAGAGCTGACGCAGATCCGACCCTGCCTGCCGGAGGACGGTATTGATCAGCCCGCCGGGGGAAAGTCGTGTGGGGAGCCACTGGGCCCCATCCGGCTGGCAGCTACCGCTGCCCCAGAGCCTCCGGACATCTAAGGGACAATGTCCATGCAACGATTCCTGGTAAATCCCGTAAAATACTACTAATACGAATAATAAAAACAACAACAACAACAATAACGGTTTTTTTTTTATTTTAGTTTTTATTACTATTATTACTACTACTCCAGCGGCCGAAGCAGGGAGGACCGCGGCCCGGCCAGCCCATGCCCGGCGGCCTCCCGGCGGTGCCGCCCCCCGCCGCCTCCAGGGGGAGCCCGGCGGCCGCGCCTCCGCCGCCTCAGGGGCCCGGGGGCGGCGGGGGCCGCGCCGAGGGGGGCGGGCAGGATCCCTCCCTTTCAAAAAAAAAACCAAAAAAAACTCCCTCCCTGTTGAAAAAAAAACCAAACCAAAACAAAACCAAAACAAAAATCCCACAAACAAAACCAAAAGCCTCTTTCATTTCCTTAAGGCTTGAGGAGAAAGCTCCGCTTTATCTTCCTTGCCCCAAACTCCCATCCTCACCCCAGGCACCCCTCATTGCCCCGAACGTCCCTCTTGCACCCAAGACGCCTTAGTTGCCAGGGATTTCAAGTACGCGCCCGAACAGTTCTCCCTCGGGGTGTTTTTGAGGGAATCTCGACGTTTGTTGTCAGGGGGAGGGAGGGTGAGGCTGGGGAATGGGCGGAACACGTTTCTCCAGCTCTCTGAGGTGGTGTGGGTTATCCTCCCCCGCACCCCATCACCGAAAAGAGATTACAGGCTCAAACATCGGATGTATTTTTTTTCCCCAGTCAGTTTTTGCTACATCGTTGTGGGTAAATATTGTAGGGAGAATAAGTTGTTAAGTTTTAGTAGCTGGGAGTACTGAGAATGGGCTGAGGAAGGACATGCACCTGTTCAAAGGAATTCAGAGGGGGGCCAGC
Source organism: Phylloscopus collybita (assembly GCA_027886175.1). Classification (NCBI taxonomy): domain Eukaryota; kingdom Metazoa; phylum Chordata; class Aves; order Passeriformes; family Phylloscopidae; genus Phylloscopus; species Phylloscopus collybita. The sequence continues at coordinate 91,124,747 of JAJNNQ010000075.1, forward strand.
AAGATGATCAGAGCGCTGGAGCACTTCTCCTGGGAGGAATGTCTGAGAGAGCTGGCATTCTTCAGCCTGGGAAGGAGAAAGCTCCAAGGGAACTTTTAACACCATCTTCCTTTATAATACATTTATAACACCTTAAGTACCTAAAGGGGGCCTGCAAGAAAGCTGGGTAGGTATTTTTGACAACAGCATGTAGAGATAGAACAGGGGGGAATGGGAATGGCTTTAAACTGAAGGATGGTGGGCTTAGATTGGCTATTAGGAAGAAAATGTGAGGATGGTGAGGCACTGTAACAGGTTGGTCAGAGAAGCTGTGGATGTTCCATCCCTGGAAGTGTTCAAGGAAGTGATCAAGGCCAAGTTGAAAGGTGTCCCTGCCCATGGCAGAGGTTGGAATGAGATGATCTTTAATGTCCCTTCCAAACCTTTCTATGATTCTCTGAAATAAGAAATACTACAGGATGAATATTATGAGATGATTAGGTTTGCTCAGTGTCTGATATAGGGTATTGAGGACAGTTTTACTACTGGGGAAGCTGGCAACAGATGAGTTCCGTGATCTTAGTAGTCTTTTCCAACCTTTACAATTCTATAATTGTGTGATTTGCTCAAGGTCATGGAGGGAGCCCTGGCAGGTCCATGCAGGGAGCCCTGGCAGGTCCTTGCCTGGAGCCAGAAATTGTCTGATCCCTTTCCTTTGTGTTTGGGGGCTGAGCTTTTCTCATAAATGTATTGCCTGTGTGGTTTCTTGTCGGCAGAGCCTGGGTGGGCAAAAGACCATTCTGCCAGCAGCTCAGAGGTTATATAACCAGGACAGCCCCAGCACAGAAATGCAAAGTGACTTAAAAGAGAGAGTGTATTTTATTCTTACATGATTGCACACCAGTGCTTGGCTCATGGGAGAATGGAATAAGTGGGGCTTCTTAAAAAAGAAGGTAACCTGTCAATTTATGTTTCTTCTATGAGCAGAAGTCAGCTCTTAGTGCTAAATTTTGTGTGTGGCACCTTCAAGGACAAGGAGGTATTCTGGAAGTGGGGATGGGAGGTGCAGTCACAGGACAGCTACAAATAAGAGCTCTAGTTCACTGTAGCACAAGTGTTTCAGTGCTCCTGCTTGACTCTGGTGCCTCTGCTTATAGTCTGTTTTAGGAAAGGTTTTTTTCCTATGAATGATAGACATCCCAAAGAGTCTCAAAGAGCCAAAGCATGCATACAGAGCAGCTCTGGAGTGGCATCATGAAAATTAGAGGCAAAGAGTTTCCTCCTCTAGCTATTTCACTTCCCTGCAAGAAACTTAAGCATGCAGATGTGACAGCTGTGATGACGTTTTGATGTGCCTCTGCTGATTCAGCCTGTTCCTGCATCTCACTGTTGCTGTCTTGATCTGGCAATGATTCCTCCCTTATCAAGGAGCACATCTCGCTGGCTGGAGAGCTGTTTTCTGGGAGATGCCCAGGCCCTGGCAGGGTGTGCAGCAAGGTGTGTATGCCATCCAGGAAGCTGTGCCCCTGCAAGGAGGCATCTTCCACTAAACATGGGAGTGCCTCAAACATGTGCAACTGCTGATGAAAGGGCAAACCAAAACAAGTTGTCTGGGACCTGCCACTGGTGGTTTCTTTCTTGATTCAGCAGGCTGGATTATGTAACCTGGAGAGCAATATTCGGCTGAGGAGGGGCTGTATCTTCTACCTGAAAGGTGGTATTTTCTTAAAGGTGCTGATTAGATTAAGTGTATACTGTTGCCTTAACCCTGAGGAAAAGCAGTTCCTCCTGCAATCCTGCATTCTTTCTGGCATACCTTTACTCATCTCTCACACAGCTCCAGGTACAGTGACAATGAAGAGATATGAATGTTCCCTACCTTTGGCAAAGGGAGCCAAGGATGATTGCATTAGTGTTCTTTCATAATAAACTCCAATCATTGGCAGACAACTTACAATCAAGGTTTTCTTTCCATCCTCAGCCCCACTGCTGGTGTGAGTAGTGTATCATTAGGATGATTGGATAACAGATTCATGCACGGTGCTGAAATTAAACTTGACCTGTCTAATCACATCGCAAATAGCAATTGGAGGTTCGGGGGGTTTTCAGCCATCTACCACAGATCTTGCAAAAAATGTGTTGGCATTGAGGAAACAGTTGTAGGTGGTGAGAGAAGGAAATATTAGCAGAAAAGGTGGGCAAAATATCAAGATACACAAGTGACTTATTTTGTACCTGACTGGTGTGCATGCTTAGGAAAACACTGTGGGGTAAAAACCCCTGGTAATATTTGGCAACTGGGAAGCTGAAGATGAGTGCTTCGTATCGGACTTCTGCAGTTGGTTTGGCATAACTTTGCAAAAGGTTTACTGGCCAGGGCTGCCCTTGTCAGTATTTGTCAACAGTCACAACAGAGCCAAAACAGAATTCCCCCTTCTAAGCACAGAGTAAGATAGAAATGTCCCTTCTCACACTCCTTTTGAGTAGTAAGTATGCAAGGTCAAATGACAAAAAAAAAAAAAAAACCCATCAAAGTGCAATGATTTAATAAAGCATCAGAATAAATAATATAAATCACTTATATACTGCATAGAAGTATAATAAAAACCAAAACAAGAATCAACTTCTCAGCTTCTTCTAAAGCTTACCCAAATTGTCTGGCATGGAGTATGATAGAACTGAGCCATATTAATGCTTTGGAAAAGAATTCACCAGAGGTCTGTCATTAAAGTCTTTGTCCAGTAATTTAGTTGTAAAAAAAGTGAAAAACAAGTGAGAGTTCACCATATTGTGGTGTTTCTAAGGTGATACTTTTAATGTGAGTCATTAAAAAAGGGAAAGTAGAATGAAATACATAGGAGACTGCAAAATCTGTCCCAGTTTTATGATGGATAGTATCCCCAAAATACCTGTGATCTAGCATAAGTGCTTAATGCATAATAAAAGCAGAATTTGACCTGGCATGTAATTCAAAATGAAGTATTTAGAATGTAAGCTATTATTTGTGGTATCATCAAAAAAACTTCAGACACAAAATAGTTTGGTAACAAGATCAGCTACATGCTACTGAAAGTCTTTGTTTTCTTTGTAGCTGGGGGACATTCAGATTTTATATTTCACTGGAAATAGTTAAGGTGGCTTTGCTTTCTATAAAAATTTATTTAGGAAAAAGCAGAAATTATAGCCATTTTGAACACCGAATTCAGAGATGAGAAGGTTTTCTTTAATTTCACTTTTTTATTTACATTTTTTAAAAGTGTTCTTTTAAAAAATTATTAAGAGTAATTAGTAATAGATAAATTAGTGACCAATAAAGATAATGATATCCATTTAGCATAACTGTCTTCTTTCTTAGTAGATAATGCTTCCTGTTTGTGTTGTAATGCTCAGGCTGTCAATATTATTTCCTTACAAAAAAACCAGGAGACTTATGAGTATTGCAGTTGTTTTGGTACCAGAGAGCAGGAGGGCTTAGTGATATGCCAGTAAAATTAAACCATTTTTCAGCTGCCCTACTACCACATAGGTAATAATATTGCACACAGCACCAACTAGTTATGAATATGCGAAGACATAGTGTGAAAAGATCTGTATAAAACTTAGCCATTATTATAACATTTTAAACTAGCTTTGAAAATAACATTCAGATTTTTAAAATGTGTCTAGTATTTGCAATTAGGAATAGGAAATTTTGTGAAAAATTAACTGTTTCTCCTCTCCATGTCCTGAACTATATTGCCAGCAATCTTTGATTAAAAGAGATCCCAGTTCTTGTCATGCCTGGTTTTCAAAAGGATTGGGTGTTCTGCCTGACTTTTCAGACTTCCCCCCTAAGCAGCCCCCAGGTGAAAAGTGGCTGACCGGGTGCTGTGTCTCATCCATTGTCCCAGCAAACAGGTTTCCATTTCCATACTTGCAGGTGCACCTGTGGAAGAAGGTTGAAGAAGACACAAGTGCCTAGCACAGATTTCAGACTTCTGGACATCAGGTAAGTCTCAGTGAGCCCTAAGAAAGAATCAGTGGATTGCTGTTAATTGACCACCTCTTCTGCATGCCCAAGTTCAAACACTGTCATGCAGAACCAGAAAATCAGACCCTACCTCTGCCTACCATTTTTACTTGATGTTTTTGCTCTGGGCCTTAATTCAGTGCTCTCAATCACTTTCTGTCTTTGGTTATTTGACCTAGAAATAAAAAAAATAAATTCAAAGTTTAAATCAATTACTTCCAGAGACAATGCGTCCAGTCTTTAAATTACTGGGTGGGTGGTTTTTTTTGTTTTGTTTTGTTTTGTTTGTTTTTGTTTGTTTGTTTTGTTGTTTTGTTTTGTTTTGTTTTTAAATTGTGACTGAAGCAAATATGAATTTTTGTGTGGCCAGTTTACACCCACAGGCTGACATTACATTAGGCTTGCTTGTCTGGTAACTTTGCAATGACCTCCCTTAGAAGTAAGCCATAGAGCAGGAATCTGCCAACCAAAAGTAGAAAAAAAAGCCTCACTGTAATGACACATTACCAGAGACAGAAGATATACAGGGGTTCATATCTTAGATGAAGAAAAACTATGTTGCTGGCAAGCTGCATTTAGCAAAAACTTATTTAATCTGCCAATGATTATTAGAGTACATGCTCACTTTTGATATAGATACGCACAGATCCAGACTGAATAGGGCATCATTCACCAGGGCCTCTGAGTAGTGCCATGATGCAAATATTGAAGAGTAGCAACAAGGCTCTAAAGACAACTGTTTTCCCATGTGCTGGATTCAGATATTCAGACATTCTATTCCCAGTGAACACACTGGGCACAAGACAGAGCAAATGATGAGCTAGATTTGTTAGGTGTGTAATGAAAGAGGGTAACACACTGAAGAGAATGGATTTCAAGTGCAACCAATAAAAACAATCTCCTTATGAAAGTATTTTAAATAGATTTGATGCTAGCAAGATGAGAAATCACAGAAATCAAAAGCTAGCCATTGCCGAATGAAACCTGCTGCAGACAGAGGAATTGTAATTTTATAGGCAACGCTGCATTCAGCTCCAGGAAAAATGTACATGAAACATAGCTGTCTTGACAACCCCATTCAATGAGCTACTCAAGATGGAAGCTGTGTGAACAAAAAGCCTTCTGAAACCATAAAAGCAGCTCGGGAGCTAAGGTGAAAAAGCTCTAGAATTATGAGAAGGTGTCACAGCCTGTCAATTTATTAGCAGATGCTTCTAAATCAGTATTAGGAACAAAAATATCAAACCCTTCAAAAGTGGCATAATGGAACTGTTGTGAAAGAGGAGAGAAAACATGTGCCACAGGACTGGGGTTCTCCAGTACGTTTGCTAAACGGTCTTTGGAAGACTCCAGACAACAAAGCAGGACACATGCAGCTGATGTCACTTTTTCAAAACTAATAATTTTAAGCATATGGGACTGAAAAGAGACTTCAGTTTTAGTCAGAAATAATAGCTAAGCAAAATAACAAGGGCCTTATTTTGCTCTACCTCACTTTTTGTTTAGAAAGTCTGAAATGCTGTCATCAAGTCAGATTTTTATTTTTTTCCCACAGGGGTGTGTTAATATTTTACTCCCAAAGATAGGCATTGCTACAGCTCGTGACTACAGTCTATTCAGTCTAACCTAATGTTCAGGGGTCATAGCCTTTGATTGAGGAGGCTCTGGCCTGTGGGGTTAAACAAGAGGTGGCTTTAACTAAGTGTCGAGAGTAATGATTTTCATCAAAAGGCTGCTTCTGATCAGCAAGAGCAAAACTGAGACTATGGCACTGAATAAAAACCTGGAACTAGATCACTCCTAACAAAGCTGAAGGTAGGATTGCTTTTGTCAGATGATGGTCAGTGTGCTGATAATAACTGCTACAAACATTAGCTTAGCAGCAAATGGTGTTCCTGATAGAAAGGGAGAGGAGGGTATAAAGATGAAGGAAGGAATAGACCGCTTATCTGGCCTCTTTAAACATGGCAGAGCTTTAAACTAATCCTGGCAGCTTGTTTGCTGTGGCACAAAGGAGACCCTGACCTGATACATGAATTTTATCAGTCAAGTGCTACCAGTCAGGTTAGGATAGGGGGAAACAGCCTGCCAAGGTACCTGGCAGCCTTAAGCCAGGTGCCAAAACCAGAACACAATAGTTACGTAAAGATGTAGGATGGCGGCAAGATGCAGGACACAGGCAGGAGGGTGCAATGAGCTGTTTGGAACCTCGCTGTGGGGTTGCTGCACCAGCCCAGAGCCACAGATATCTTCAGCTGGCACTGGAAAGGAGTGGGATGCACAGGTAGGATGCACAGTGGGATGCTGGGTAGGAAAGAACAGAATGAGACTGAACCTTCCTCCTTCATGGACAGTGGTCTCAGGTAGAGCAAGAGGAGGGGATATCAATTACCTCAAATGCTCAGTCCTCCTCCAAAAATGTGTGACCAATGAGTCCTGTGGGGTGGAGGTGGCTCATTGCTCCTATTGATGCTGTTCTGCTTTTCTGAGGTGCCTCAGTCTGTGCTGAAGCCCATGTGTTTTCCCTTTCCAGCAAGTGCCCTGAACCCTTCACTGAAGAGTTAGTGCTCTCTGACTCTGTGAATGTGAAGGCATTGTGAGCAAAGTGGAACATGTCCAAAAGGAGAGATTGGGGCAAAATGGCCTCATAAGGTAATCTCCTTACATTTAGAGCATGCTTCTGAGGCTGTGGCTCAGTGCTTCAAGTTCAGTTCCAGTGCTCCCTCAATGCCATAAAATATATCTCAGCTAGACTTGTATTGCAAGTGCTGACACTGGGTTCACACTGTTCCAAAAATGTTGATGGGTTATCTTTAACACCCAGCTTTATGCTGACTGAGACTAACTGTTGTCTGGTAGCCAGCAAAAGGTCAGTGTAAGGATAGAAGCAGCATAAAGACTAGTCACATGGCAGGATCAGACTGGGACATATACCAATTTTTACAAATCCAGGATTGATCCACAGGTTCAGGGCTGAGTGGTGAGTCCTCAAATCCTTGTTCTGAGAGTATGACAGAATAATTATTGTAGAGTGGACTGTTAAAGATACTTGCTTGAGAGGGGAGATCTTTTCCTAAGACTCTGACCTAATGACAATCAATTTATTGAAAATGCAAGAAATTAATAACCTGTAAACCTGAGAATACCTAATGCCTCTTTAGGCAGTCTTTTTGTGACAGTCTTACTAGAACTTTCTGAATTGTTTCCTTCAAAGTTTTAAAGTGAGAATTAATTACTCCCCCTCCCCCCTGCCCTCCAAATCCATTTTCCTACTGTTCAGAATACCTGTCTTGAGATGACATGATTATTCCAAACTCCATTTTCTGCTGGGAGCTCAGCAGAATCATTCACTTCAGTTTACATGCAATATACCCATAATAGGATGCTTCATGCAAAGAGATGTTTACCCTCTACAGTGCTTGGAGAAAACTCATCCCCTTTCTCAAAGGCTAAACCAAATATATGTTTCAAAGGCTAAACCAAATATATCCTGTTCTCTGTCTATTAATTAAGAAATAATGGTCTCAGCAAAGGGCATTTTCTAGGGATTAAGGACTGGCTGCATGAGTGGCTAGCTTGATATTTTTAATTAAAGGTGCAAGCTCCCTCTGTTCCGGTATATGAAATTCCATTTAAATGAGGTTCTATTGAATTCAGAGGTTTTTCGTAGCATGAAGTTCACCAGTGCTGGCAGGACTATGCCCACCCCAGTTTAATGGGTGGAAAAACAGTCTAGAAAGACAACTTTTGACTGCCTTGTCAGTGCCAAACTATTATACTACTGCTGTGAATGTGACCAAGGACATAATTTGTGGTGCTAGGGCCTTCAGAAAATTATGGCTGGTTCATCTGTGGTAGCGAAAGAGTTGTTTCCAAAGTTATAGGTCTATGAGGTCATACCAGAGCGTCTTTCTCATTCAGAGTCTACAATAAACCCCACCTACATAAATATGAAGGTGGGAAGTTGGTAGGCCATGGTGGAAGAAATTATGAAAAGAAGGTATCTGTAAACTAGAGATGGGTCATGCCTGAGAATAACTAGAAGCACTTTCCTTATGTGTTGAATGGGCCATGGCATAAACATGAGATAAATTAAAACTGCTGGTGTCTGTTTCCTAAAAAGCAAAAGAAAATGCAACTATTATGAGTTTTTGCTGTTCAAAATCAAAGACCTTTCCCTGTCTGAGTGGAGATATGCTATATGCAACCTTTGTTCTAATCAAAGAGCCCCAAGGGACAGCAGCAGAGCTGCTGCCAGAGGCAGTGTCTGTGTATCTCAGTCAGGCCTGGACAGGAGACCTGTTGGTCACAGCAAAGATGGATCTAACCTGGAGCAGGAATGGGGCTCTGTTGGCCATGAAAATGTTCCAACAGCTCAATCCCACACCTGTCTTTTGTTGCTGAGCTGGGGCATTATTTCTGTCTTTAGTTTGTCTCCCTCTAGTACTCATTAGCAAAAGAAAAGCAGGATCAGGCCCTAAATTTATGGAAATTAAATGCTGTCAAATCTGTTTAACTCCTGTAGGACTTTTTCACAACTTTATTATAGTTGCATCAGAAGCTGTTTTGTTAGGAAATAGTAACATGTTTTCTGCTCCCCCACCTTATAGCACTACTGTAGAGAAACTGAGCTGACAGGGAGCAAAAATATACTGTTGGAAATACATTCGGTGTTATGCTGAAAGTCAGCCATGAAACCTCGTGGAAGATGGTGGGTGAGAAAGCTTCCTTTCCCTAGGAAAAGAACTGCCTTCTTTTTGGGACATCCTCATTGAGACTCCAGGAGCTGCACCGTAACGTTCCGCACCCTATGCACCGCGGCACACATGCCTACAGTGCTGAACTGTGGGGGCTGAGGCACTTCTCCAGGATCCAACTGCAAAGGCTGGGGACAAGGTGGCATATGATGAAATGGAGCAACTCAGAAAGTGACAGCAGAAACATCAGAGAAGCAGACATAGCAAGTAGCAAGGACACACCAGAGCCAGCAAGGAAAACCCTTGTAGCCTGACCTTGAGAGAAACCTAAGAGAGAGATAACTTGAGTTGTGGCTTAAAAGAAACTTGAAAGTGTGAAAAGAAAAAACACTGACTATTGTTTTGACTCCCATTTTGCCCAGAGTAATGGGACATTGTGTACAGTCTTTCTAAACAAACAGGTGCACATTAAAAAGCTCAATTCACTCCCTCATCCATTTGTTCACTAAACAGAAACAATCTGTAGGGACTCTGAATATTGGTCAACTACCTGGGTCAAAGAGGGTAGCATGAAATATTTTAATAAAGGGAACTTTCTCCTCAGAACTGATTCTGCCTTTTCTTGTCTCTAGTAAAAGATTTTAGTCCTTGTCTGTGGTGATATTGTCATTAGCATTGTCATAGCAACTGATAAACAAGGAGAAAGCGATGTGCAACAACTTTTTTTTTTTTAAAGGCAGTCCAAATGTCTTACTAACAAGTAATTTGGTGACAGAATTTAGCAAAGCGGCTGCACAGTAAATGGGTTTATCTTTAAACATAATGCTCTTTTCCATTTTAACTGAGCATAAAATCGTATCTTTAAAGGATTGGCAAAAAGCGGGGCTTTATGCCTCTTGAGTAGTTCCATGTGACATATGGTCTTTCCAAGCAATAGTTTTATCGGCTGTGCACAGTAGCAGCAGATTTGAGCTAATGTTCCTGTGAAAACAAGTAAGGGTTTATCCAAAAATTGAAGAAGGGGAGGAGAAAGGCACCTTTGCCCTGCTGTACAGAAAAAACAAATCGTGTCTTACGTCAAACTTACGACATCCCTCTATAAATACAGCAGCTACTGGTAGTGACTAACTTCAGCACATGCACTGGGTGGGTTGAGGAGGACTCCGTGACCTGTTTGATTCCCTGCCCACCAGTGATATTCCCAGGAGTGTTTTAGCCCTGTGCCACCCTGAAGCCTTGGATGGGGCGGAGTGGTTCTTGGGAACAGATGGGGCATCTGTGCCCGGAGGGGCTTAGCTCCAACTTTTCCTATGTAGCCACATCTCCATTTCCCATGCTTATAATCATCATCAGGCACTGGCAAACAGCATGGCTTGCTTGTTGTTAGATGCATCTCATGGCGTGCTGAAGACCACCCTGTCTCCATGCTCCCCAATATCCTGCTTCACTCTGGGATTACGGTTAGGGATTCACTTAGCAGATGTGCATCAGTGCAGGGCAGGATGAGCCCCATATACAAGTACACAAGCCCTGTGTTTGTTTTAGCACATAATTCTAAATATTGGCCTAAAATTATTTTTGAGCTCACTGCTGCCTCAATTGAAGACCACTGCACTAGAAACAGGAGGAAAATGGAGCTCCTGAAAGTGGCTTTCCGTATCTGAGAGTCTCTTGGGACTGTGGCACCATGCAGAGTTGCTAACTCTGGGATAGGAATACCAGACCTTATATATGGCATGCTTACAAAGGACATTGTGGTACACACACTGCAGACAAACTACTCTGCAACAAAGAAAGGCTTTGTGCTGACTCAACAGAACTAGGTAACAAACGCAGCTTTAAAAATTACTCTTTCTCAATAAAGGGTAATCACTTCTTCCCGTTTCTCATTGTGTGAGATACTCTATAGACTTTATTCATTAGAGAGCACTCTGCAAAGTTGAAGTAAGAAATGGGAAAAATAAGGATGGCAATAGACTTGTAAATTCAGCTTGTATGTCAAGGAAATTACAATAAACTGATACACTTTCTGTAAAAAACACTGACAGTGCCATTCCTAGAATAAGAGCAACAAACATTCAGTATGCCAATACCTTCAAGGTATAGACAAAGATGAGGCTGTCACAGAATCACAGAATGGCTGAGGTGGGAAAGGACCTCTGGGGACCATCTACTCCAACTCCCCTTCTCAAAGCAGTGTAAACTAGAACTCAGTCCACTGGGCTGTGTCCACTGAGGCTTTCAGTGTCTCCAAGGAGGGAAACTCCACATCCGCTCTAGGCAACTGATTTGACCATTCAATTACCTTCACAGTAAAAATGTGACTGGCTTCCAGCTGGACATGCCAGCCACATCATAAGCCTTTGAAGCCCAGAAGTTCAGCCAGTTTACAGACCACCTGTAAATTGACGGTCCACTGTCCATTTACTATGCAGTTCATCAGTTTGCTGAATGTTATGCAAGTGGTGTTATGGGAGACAATGCTGAGGGTCCTGCCGAAGTTGACAGAAATCACATCCATTGTTCTCCCTTAATATACCAAGCCTGTCACCTCATCATTGAAATTTATTAGTTTGGCCAAGCATGCAATAACTGCAGTGTAGACCTTGCTGGCTTGATAGGAGAGAGCTGAATAACACCTAAGGAATCATTTATTTAATGATGTCTGACTTCCTGATCACAAAATGTCCCTGAGTAGGCTATGCAGATTTTCCACATGTCCCTTTGTGTGTGTGTCCCCAGTGTATTACGTATCCTGAGATTGGAGTCACTCTTGGTTTGCATGTCATTCACCTGGTTTATTATAATCTTGACCTAATGTTCAAAACTTAGCCAATCTGACTGGCCATTTATTCATGTAACATGCTTTAGTTCTCTCATTAATTCTTAGAATGAGGTTTCAAGTACATCTTGAAAGTCGAAATTGGCTTTCAGCAAGTATTGATATGCTGTGAAAAATCATTGTATTTCATGTGCATCACTACTTTTTACAGGAAAATTTGTGGAAATTTAGACATGGACTTAAGACATTAAATTAAAGTGAGAGCTAACATCACCCCCCCAAAACACTGGCATTTTATTAGAAGACAATTAAGAAAAAATGGTGTTTTGTTCTTAGAGTCAAATTTGTCAAGATATCGTGTAAATCCTGGGGACACTCTGATAGCCTTTCATGTTTATTCTATTATTGTGTTCTCAGCTTCTGGGTTCCTGGTGGAAGAAGACCTCTGGAAACAGAAAATTACTAGTGCACCCCAGTCTCATGAGCTGCCTTGCCTTGTGCCAGTGTAGTGGGCCTTGTTGGAGTGGGCAGAAAAGCTGGACTTAAGGACAGCGTTTAAGCTACTGCTGTTCTTGCTTCTCCAACCTTTTCTTGAACAGACTATCTAATTCTTTAGTCTGAATTAGGCAGGGAGGAGTAGAAACATCTTCTGCATCTCCTTTGATTCTTGATATCTTCTCAGCAGCTGTCAGCTTTAGTTTGTTCATCGATCATTCAGTTGAGCAAGAGCAAGAAGATGAAGGACCATTCACCCCTTGATGCTGTTAACAAGCTTGTCAGGCTTTGACAACTTAAATGAGAGACATTTCATAAAATTATGAGTGAAATTTTAAATGTCTCATTGAGGCATACCACAAAATCCTTTGCTGTCAAATGAGCACTTGCAGTATGTTGGTTTTTTTCCCTGACTCAGCACTCTGCTCACATCAGACCCATCAGGTTTTTGGAAACGTCTCCTTTTTATAGGGGGCATGATCAGAAACATTAACACAAGCATTAACACTCAATTTACCTGCTAACGTTACTGTTGCACATCAGTACTGTCATTTATGTGCATGCTGCAGAAAAACAGCATAGTTTAATGAAGACTCTTTGAAATGGACTAAGCTTCTCTGTTTCCCTATCAAATACCACTGCCTGATTTAAACTGACAGTTTTTCACAACCAATTCAAGGTACTTTTTCTCCCCTGCCATTGCCTGAATGGTCCACATGGTTTTAAGGTGATGCTTTAGTCCCACAAGAAGAAATATGTGTGGGTTTAATGACTTTTTACTGCTTCCATTTCCTGACTGCACACATATTGCAAAGAGTATCTATTTGGCCATTGGCCCAAACAATAGCCCTGTGCAGTGTCTGGGGCCACCACGACACTTAAGAATAGCTGTGGCCCAGATCTGTGGCAAAATAGCTGCACAAGCCCTAAATTCTTCCATGCCTGAGGGAGCCCATCACACAAAGCACAGGCCCAGAAGTTTGTCTGTCTGCCTTCCACTGGGATACACATCCCAGCAGCCTCTATGACGGCTTCCCACATTTTGCTCTTCAAGTTACAGAAAAGTGGGGTCGTTTCTTTCCATACAGGTTTCAGCTAAGGAGTGGATAAGCAGCCTTTGCTCAGTTAACTGCAAATCCCATTTGAACAGAAAATTTTGTTTCACAAAGTCCAATGTGTGTGGCATCAGAAGAATCTATTTTATTATATGAATAACAGTTATTGTAAGCTTGCTTCAAACAGAATAGGTATCTGTTTTTGAGCCAGTAGCCAAAACCAGAAGCAACCATGCAATTTATAGCTAACTAGGTAATCCATCAGCACTTAGGCTCCAGCTTGGAAAAATATTTTGAGTACCAGCTTAACTTGAAGTATATGGATATATACGTTGATTTCAGTAGGACAAACACATATGCCTAGACTTATGTGTGACTGGAGCTATATAAGATTAAATGCATCACTGAAAGAGTATAATTAAAAAACCCCCTGAATTTTAGCTGAATGAATTTGTCCAGAGACAAATATAAGACCAACTTCACCCTGGCTCTGTTTCTTTTTTTGTGTAGTATAACATAAGCAAGATCCTATTACTCTGCAATATTCATGGCATTCCTTCACACATAGGTGATAAAACATTTCCAGCATACTATAAAATTTAAAATTGATTTTTTCTGCTGCTGGGATGTTTGGGGTTTTTTACCCAGTTTTACTACCCAGAATCTTCTAGAAACAATAACACTGATCCTGTGTGTTCAGACTATACGAGGAAGAGGAACTTACACAATTGCTGGACTTCTTTGTTTTTCTCTGCTGGCCTTCATTGCCTGTACTTTTTTCCATGCTCAGGAGTGAATATACTTTCTGACAGAATTTCAGCATATTTTGCTGTCATACATTCTCCGGCTTTGAGCTCTTTTGTTCTAATACTCTTGACATTTAAGCTGGGCACTTTAAAGGTTCTTTCTCTTTACTTTATTCTATGATTTATTGATTACTCCTAGCTTCTGTTTCCCTAAGCCTATTTTCTTTCAAGTTTTCTCACCCTTCTGACTTGTTATTTCATCCCTTGATACAAATAATGCTTCACAGTCCCAGTTTTAAAGCCACAACCACAGCGCATTTTTTTCTCCCTTTGGCTTGGCATAGAAGCATTTTTTTACACACGGAGGCCCAAAGACGTTGTAAATGATTACAGGAGTCATTGTTACTGATTAATGTGTCATGGCCACACATTTACAAAGGGCCTGCTGAGCTGCACTGTCCTTTGCAAGTGGTTCCTGAAGAAGTCATAGGCACTACTCACAGATCAAGGGACTGCTCCGTGTGGGAAAGTGACACTCTGCACCGGGACAAAAGTCGGCATTGTACGGGGAGAAGTCTCCTTCCCAAAGGCTGGGTAGTGCTGGCTGTGTGAGTCTGACTAAAAACCAGAACAGTAGGAGATGCTGGATGAGGAGGCTCACCAGCTGTTAAGGATTACTGCGCCTACATATTGTGGTGCACATTCTGTGCTGATTGCTACCTGGAGGGAGCCACACAGCCGGTGACAGAAGTGGTGTGTGTGCTCCCATCCGCATTTCTGTAAGGCACGGTTTTGTTCTGGTGTTGCTCCTGTAAAAGGAGGTTTCCATTCACCAGAAAGACCAGTTCTAGTGTAAGAAACACAGCAGGAGCTGTATTAGGTGTGGGTCTCAGTGTGAGTCTTGGACTGAAGTTACCTAATTTGGCTGCATCCCCAATTCCCTGCCATGACGTTGGCATAATATTTGTGTCCGTCTTGGCATGTTCCAGTGACTCAGGCTATACAAATAGTTTTGGAATCATCAGATGGGAGAGCCCAGAATGAACCAAGGCATTACTACCTTTGGAAGGCTTTGAACAGCCTTCCTTCTCTGTCTCCTGCTCTGTAATGGCAAAGGACTGAAAAGGACCCTCATCTTTCTCAGGTCTGTGTTCCCGTCTTGGACTAAGTGATGCACTGAGCCCTTTAATTTCCCCTCAGTGCCCAGAGTAGTGCAGTGATTTGCTGCTGTACATATGCAACAGCAAAGCACAGTAATTCACCTGGATCCAACTAGGAATTTGTATATTAGGCATTAAGGGATAGATTGCCCAAGGTGACAGCCGGATTCTGTGCAGTAGGGTGCTTTGTTTGGCGGGGCACTTTTGCCCACTTCCAACTCAGATACAAGAGGGTTGTGCAGCAGACTGTAACCAACACTCGCATATAAAGCATACTCTAGTCAATTAGCTAGTGATTTTTCTGTCAGCCAGGATTCTGTGCAAATGAAGAGATATCAAAGATGCAGAAATTGATTGAACTCAGCTGAACAAGTACCTCCTGCTTGGGTTCTAAAGTAAATAAAGACCTTTTACAAGAAAAAAAAAGCGCATTGTTTTTTACATTTTACTGTTTCAATAGAGATAAAAAATTAAATTGCCAATAAAATTTTATGAGAAAGGAAATTCTTGTTAGAAATTTTATCTCAGAGTATTGATTTTGCTACTGTGAAGAAAGTTTCTCTCTAAAAGTTAATAAATAAAAGCAAACCAAGGATATGCTTTTAATTGCTTTAATTTAGAGTCTTCTAACATATGCAGTATTGGTAAGATCATATTTTAAAAGAAGTATGTAACTTGCTGGTTTTCCTACATTTAAATATCAGTCAGAAGATTTTAAATGGTGAAAAGTTGGTCTTAGGTAAGTCTGTGAACACAACTCCTTATTAATCTGTGAATACAGATGACTGAATCCTTGGCCTCTGGTTTGTCTGTCAGAATGCACATACCAGCAGGATGTTACTCTGGTTCATTTTACATGCAGCACACCGAAGGGGTATGTTTTCCTAGAGGCTTAAACTGTGTTTTACTTTATGCTAAAAATTCAGCCCAAATGATGCAGCCAAGACTGAGAGATTAATATATTGTAATAACAGTGGTTTTATTAACACTGGAAAATTGGAAGTTATGCTTCTGGTAAGAAAATAGATTTTACTCAAACCAAGTATTAGTATGAAATACTTATGTTGTGGTTTTGTACATTTGTATATATGCATCCACATAAGCACATGTATATTATACACATGCACTTGCTTTTCCTTTAGGCAACCACGCAGTGACATTTTCCAAGGAATAAGAAGCTGAATGAGCAACTAAGACAAAGCTGTGGGTTTTTAATTTTCTTTTTCAGCAGTGGAAATAACGTTAATCAACTATGTGGCCAGAAATTTTTGAAGAGGGTCTTCAGCAATTTCCCATTAATTTTCTCATTTAGGAATCTTCACAAACTACAACAAAAATAGTCAAGATATTTCAAGATACCATACTTTTCTTCTTACTTTCTAAAGGAGGAATTTCAGCTTTTTTTTAATTGAAGCTGTTGGTTTGTTTCTTCTGGGTTGCCTGGAGAATTGCCTCAAAGCAACCAGAGTATGTTTCCCTTCCTTAGGGCTTTAATACGATCCATGGGATCCCCAGTGCTCTGCCAGCTCCAGAGGCACAGGACAAGTGAGGGATTCTGGGTTAGAACCCTGTGTGTCAGAGTGATGCCCTTACATGGGTTTTAATGAGGTTATCCTCAGATGAATTGGAGTGAGGCAAGCTCAGGAGCTGACAAGCACAAATAAATCTCCAAATGAATGACCGGTAGTTTGTGTGTCTCCTTATTTCCTATTTAGTTTTGTTTTGGGAGTGGCTACTGTCTTCTGCTGTTGTGGCTTTGTTTTCTAATCTCACAGATGTCTGCCAGCTGCTGGATACTCAGAAGAGGACAGTCACTTGGGCTCTTTCATGTAAGCTGTGTCCCCGAGTATGTTCTCACACAGAAAAGAAATTCAGGGCAACAAAGAGATATCAGTGAAAAGGTTCTTTTAGAGTAAAAATTTGGTGGAGATTAAAATAGGGCAAAAGTTCAAATGAGAATGAGCCACTGCCAAGCAAGCCAGAATCTTGGCAAAAAACAAGGAAAAGAAACATTGGTTTAAAAGGCAAGTAACCATGGCGAGGCAACAGCTCAATGCTAGAATCTGGTTAAGAACTAATATCACACAGAGCTGTGATTGTTTATTCAAGGCTAGCCCATGGGAGAACAGTTGTCTCCAATGAGTGTTCTCACAGCTTGGATCCAAAATTATAACTGCATTTTTTTAAGCATCCAGCACTTCAACACTACCCATTTACTGTTAGACAAAAGAAAAAGAAAGTACGAAGTGGGTTTTTTTTTTTTGTGTCCCTTGTGTGTTTAAGGCAGAGCTTTACATATGGAAAGGCATTTCATGTCAGCTGTTGAACCAGTAACATGCTATTCTGCAGCAGTTGCCAATGGAAACTGTTGATACATTTTCAGTGCCTCTCCCAAGTTTCAGAAGAAACTGGAAGCAGTGTATGGTTTAGAGATGTTTTGTTTGTGTGGGATTTTGGAGGGTGAGAGAGGAGGTCTTGCACCCCTGAGCTGCATTACTGCAGTTGTGACACAAACAGCTAATGGAGTGTGGGAGCTAACAGCTGTGGAATTAAGTTTAGGCGTGAAACAAAAATAATGGCAGCTTTGATACAAGTAATAATTTACTAAAGATGTTTTGTGGCTATCAGCAAACTCATAACATATGCACACATCCATACACCTGCTTAAGTTGTGCACCTGTTGTCCTACAGATAAATCAGAAGGGAAAAATGGAAGCTTCCAATGTTCTGCTATAAATAAAAGATGATTAATGCCATTATAGTGACAAACAGGTATTGGCAGCACACAGAAAGAATGGAAGATTGTCATCTAATTTGTGCTTTTGTTTCAACATCTAGATGAGCTTGGAATACATATACAGTGCTAGAGGGCACAGCTGCAGCCCAGCAGATGAGAAAGAGAGAGCAGGTCAAATTCATCTCTCACTCTAAGTCAAAAGTAGCTCAACCAAAGCACGAATTATCATGGAAATGAACACCATCTGATTTTTCTACAATCTGGAGGATTTTGTCACTTACACAAATTTATTGCTCAGAGCTACTCGGCCTGAGCTATGACACAGTGATCTGCACTGGGTCTGCAGGTCTCGGCACTTCTGGGAGCCTGACTTTGCAGCTGTTCTTCAGAGACATATAGGCCTGCATGGAAGGTCTCTTTTTGGAATTAGTATGCACATCCTTGAAAAGATCTTTCAGGATAAGACCTAAATCCCCACATTTGCACTTTGTGGAATCATTTACACATCTGCAGAGGGCAGCTTTGAATATTGCTGGAGTCTTTGGTTTCTTCAAGTCAACAGGGCACATGGAAATTGCTGGGTAGACAACTTCAAAGTTCCCATTTACCCACAGACTAATTAAAATTTAGGCAGTAGAAGCACAATTTCTTTGAACTTTCCTACTTCAGAGCTGGGTACGCTGGCTGTCAAGGTGATTAAAAAATATTTTTTCTTTAAGGAGAGGGTTGGATTTTAGAGGGTAAAGCAAAATCCTTCCCCTTGCCTCTGTCCTGTCCTTCTCCACCACCTCCCCACCCCATGCCCTTGGATGCATGGCAATCCCCTCCACCAAGGCAGCTAACTGCCTGTGGAATTGCTTGTCCTGGATTCAGACTCTCAGGTAGGCTGAGAATGGCAGTTGGGCAAATCACTCTGTGTGAGTGCCATTCCTTGATTTACAAGGCAGGGCACCTATTCTAAGATACAATTTATTTTGGTGTGTTAATGGCCTCTGAAGTGTGTTTCTTGAGTAAATGTAGCATATATTAGGGGCAGAGAGACAGGGAACTGTGCCTGATATGGCTGCATTTTCCCTGTGCCTTCACAGTTCCGAGGAACATCTCCCAAAACTCACAGCTGCTATTGTATCAAGCCAAACAGCTACAGCACGTTAGAGAGAAATGCACAGGCTTCTATTCATTTTTTTCTTCACCTTTCATCCAAAGTGAAATCACTCAGAGCAGGAGCCCCTCCTCAGTCTTTCTGTATGGTAAAATCATAACCTTGTCCTTCTGCGGTGTTCTGCATCCCCCCTGGACTGTGCTAACCTCCTAATGTCAGACTCTCTATCCTTGGCACATCAATGGAGCTGCACAGGAAGAGCAGAATTTGGCACCTTGGTTTTATCTGTTTAAGAGCTCAGAGGTCTGCAGGAGCACAGAGGCTTTACATTTATTTTTATTATTATGTGTACTTTGCTGGGAGAGAACAGGAATGCCCACATTTGATGCCAGGCTCTTGTGCAGGGCAAAATCTGCTTTTAGATTCTTTCTGCATATTTCTGATCTGTGATGAAGATCCCTGTAGTGTCTTTCATATTCACAGCCTGATCCAAGGGGCGCTGTGTCCCTCTCTGCACTGATACATCCCTGCTATAAACAGGCACTTGCATGGAAATCGAGAGGCAACCCAAAGCATATGTGAAAGTGAACTCAGCCCACTTTTAGTGCATAACTTAAGTCTGCTGAACAGGAATATATGTTCCACTTTTGTGTTATTGTTTTTTTCCTTGGTTGACAGTGAGAGCCTTTGGATTCTGCACTATGGAGTGAGGAAACATTGTCATTCTTCCTTGATGATTTTTTCCTTCTTCACTATTGTCAGGAATTCACAATCCAAATGACTCATGTTATATGAGCAAATATTGCCTTAGTTTGAATTAATTTATTTTTGTTGCAATCACCTTTGAATGTTACTATAGTAATATCTCTGTTTTTTCCTGTCAAGGAGCTGTCACAGACAATTTCATAAACCTTTTATGCTGCTACAGGGCAAAGAAAACAATGCATATATTTTACTATTATGCTTGCCTGTAAATAATAAGGATATTTTAAATGCACATAATTGCATCATAAGGAAAGAATACAAAGATGCCAGAATAAAACAGGTTAAAAATGAGAAAATAATGAAATTAAGTTTAATATTATCTCCCTTGCTCAACCTTTGCCCAAAACTCTACCTCATCCCATTCATGCCTTTTTCTCTGGGCCTGAACAGTTCTAGAAATTGTAACTGAGAAAGAAAATTCCCTAGCTTTGTGCTCCATTGACAGTAGCACACTATCCTTCATCCACTGTAAGGAAGGACTAGGTTGTATTGCTAGCTGGAACTTGCCAAGTCACCTGATAGCAAGACCATATAATTTGGTCTCTAGGCATGAGAAGATGAAGCATCCTCATTGGAAGGTTCTAAAAGTGGGATTCTTCAGATACTTCAGTTGCTAAGCTTCAAAAAGTCTTCTCCAGACACAGACATATGGTGATTTTCATTTTATATATGTATATATATGTATACAATTTGCCACATTTGAGAAAAATGTCCACTAAAATGGCAAACAAGCATATGCACAGTAACATCCTGAAAGCAGATACTCAGTTTCAAGCAGCACAGTGTTAGGGCATCTGAATGAAGGCTGTATGCTTTTTGTTTTTCCAAACAAATAACTTTCCTTGATTTCAACCTCAACTTCATAGAAAACCCAAAAACCTGAAATATTTTGATTGAGGTTCTCCCAAATCCTTAGCTTTGCATGGACAACAGGGAAAGAAAAATATTCAGTTTAATGACTTAACAATTAAATGTTTAAACAACTTAACCTGGCAAAATTCTGAGAACATAACAGAAGAGTATTGCAATGGGAAGATATTCAGGGGAGAAACTGGGACTTGTGTGTTCTCTAAAGCAGGGAGGGAAACTGGGACCTGTGTGTCTACTAATGTTTACATACATCTGTCTCCTGTCACTCACAACATTCCATACTGAACAGTTTTCCAGGCACTCCCGTGTGTGTGGCTTGGTGCATTATCTTACATTGCTTATCCAAGTGTGGCTTTCCTGAAATTTAAGAGTTGGTTCAAAGCACCTTAGAAGGGGTTGATTTGTGAGCTCTTCCCCATAGATTGACATGTGTGCAGTCAGCAGATGTAGACTCAAAGAGACAATTCAACATTCCTGCAGTGTCTGGCAGGAATTCCTCTTTCTTCTCATCACTGCCTGCCTTGAGCTTCCTGCTGCCAGTTCTCCTCATTGTAAGAATGGAAGTGCCAATCCTCAAGATGTCAGAGGGTGCAGGAGAAGCTGCTGGCTGCTGCTGTATGAGCAAAACCAGCCAAGTATCCGAGTTTGTGTTTAAGCAACAGGATCAGACAAAAAAAAAAAAAAAAAAAAAGTGGGCAAAGCTTTTCTCTGAGCCTGAGATGAACTAGAGAAGCATCTGCACTCCTGGAAGAGTGGAGCCTAAGCAGAGCCTCAGTAGGCATAATGAAGTTCTGTCCTGGGAAAGTGATCTCTTATTCCAGTGAGGATTTGTCCACTGAAACAATTTATTGTCTCTTTAAAAGAAGTTGAAAACACAGACCAACTAGGAGAAGACACAGTATTCCCCATGTTGAGGGAGGTTACCATGGCAGAGTCCCACTGCTAGAGTCACAATTTTCTGCTGCTGTACCATATGCTTCCCAGGAGACCTGTTATTTAAGTTTCCTTATATATCTTGCAGAAAAGGGTGCTGTTAGGTAACAAAAATCTGTCAATTTCTTTATGGCTAGATCAGTGGTAGACTGAAGACAAGGATTGTTGCATGGATGGGGGTTTTTTTCAGGGTCATGAACCAGCCCGCACAGATTAATTTTATATTTTAGGTTTCTTGTGGTTACCATTTTATCAGTCACTGTAAGCAGGCAGCAGGCTCTCACTTCAGCTGTGAAGAATGAAGCATTTTAGATGATGAAATGGCATTGGGAACTTGACATAGCTGTGGGATAAGATCTTGATAAAAGTAGTGCCTGTACCTTATGCAAACAAACAAACATCCATAGTTGGCTTGGGGCAAAAGATGAAGGAAGGGCTGGTATGCAAACACTGCTGCAGGATAACTGCCAGGGGAGCTGACTGGAGTCTATAAAGTAGAGAGAAGATAAAACATGGATAGTATGTAATGGGATATTGCACAAAAGGAAAAGAAATGATAGGTGGCAATAGTGAAGAAGAGAAGTTGAAAGAAAAGAGAACCATTGGAGAAGGGAGAAGAGAAGAGAAGAGAAGAGAAGAGAAGAGAAGAGAAGAGAAGAGAAGAGAAGAGAGAAGAGAAGAGAAGAGAAGAGAAGAGAAGAGAAGAGAAGAGAAGAGAAGAGAAGAGAAGAGAATGGAAGAGAGAAGGCAGCAAAAGCATGGCGTTTATTAAAAAATATAGAGACTCCCAAGTACAGGAGGGAAATATTTTAACACTGTAGGAGGATAACTTTGCAGGCAAATTCTGTTTATTTCCGTGGCCAAAAGCAAGCCCTCATAGAACAAGCAATGCTCTCTCTGGTAGCATCTCTTATGCCAGCTCACTGAACTTTCAGCGTGCTGCCAGCATGCTGCCCTCTCTGTGGTGCAGGAGGAGGGTGACTGGAAGCATTTTGCCAAAGTCACTTTCAATGGGACAAAATTCCAGCACCAACAGTCCAATCTGAAGTACTTTGTAGACTTGAACAGTTTACCTCAACTTTCTTTTTTAACAAAAAATATGTTTGCAAAGAGGAATCCATCGTTCAGTATTTCACTTAGCAGCTCTGAACTGAGGTCATATTCAAGCTGTCTGCAGGGATGTATTTTCAGAGGTTTCATCACAAGCAAACTGTACTTGGTAGGTTCACAATGTTAAATATAGACTTATTATTTCCTATCTGTTTTGCCTTTTAGCATTTGTCCATCATACACTGACACTTCAAGCTGGCTTGCTGTGATTAGCTTAGTGTGGTAGAGAGATTGCTCACATCATCAGTCAGAGCTCATGCTCACAGTCCTGGGCTGAAGCTGAAAGTCAAATCCACATGAAACCCTTGAACTGTTATAACAGCCTGATGGCCGTTGGAAAATTCTTTCCCTTTTTCTTTATTTTTCTACTAGAAAGTTAGAAATTTTTTGGTGAACAAGGTCTAGGAACAAGAATGAGGTGTGGGGGCGAGGAAGCAGCTGTAGCAGGGGGAAGAGGAGGCAAGTTATTTCATATACAAATGTGCTGTGCATATGTCATGGCTCACCAGGACGTGAATCTGCAGTGGAAATTAGAGAGCAAAGGGAAAAGCAAGAGTAGGTTTTTCATTTGGAGTCACACTGACTTTTCTTATGAAGTCTTTTTGGTCTTGGCTTCCCACATTGATGGGACTGGTCAAGGCATTTTTAATTAAGTAATGGTTTCACCAGGAGCTGTTTAGCAATGAGAGGGCTGGCTGGATTATGTGAGCAGTGGCCACTTGGTCAGGCTACCAGCTGAAATTTGCTCAGCTTGTACAGTAGCACTTCTGATCAGATGTTGCTTGCTGTGGTGAGTTGGGAGATCTTGGCTCAGTTTTCCTTGGCCACAGATCCTTATCACAGAGAGGAAGGAAGGACAAGGTCTTATTAAGAATTTCCATGGAAATTTCTGCAGAAACCATGAAAGCACAGACATGAAGGAGAAAATCATTCAAAGTGGACAATTCAGAAGAAGGCAAGCCCATCACAAACCTGTCACAGATAGGAGAGAACTTCTGTGCAAGATCATTGGGCACCTTCTGGTGAAGAAGTAGAAAATGCCTGACTTAAATTTTGTATTACTGCCTGATTGCCACAGGAGTTCTTTTGAGCTGTAAGAAACCATGATAACAAAGCACACTTTAATTTATGCAACCAGCAAGGATGTAGAATTATGAGGTGAATATGTGGAAAAACCCCACCCACCTCCCTCAGAGAAAGTTGCATGTAGAGACCTATAGCAAAATGAGAATTCCAGAATACCAGCTCACCTTTATAAGAAAAAGATAATATTTAGGTGGCTGGTTCTTCCCTTCTCCTCCCCTAATCACTAAATACTGTTTGTATTTAGTGTAAAGCTCCTTTAATCAGGGGGTAGTCTTGGTTCCACAGATAATTATTCCCATTCAGTTGATAGATCCAGAATCAAGCCCTGAATTTCCTTGGGTCCAGGTAATTTAAGGGTTTTTTAAAAATTTAGTTTAGTAGTTTCCACTGAATTAAGAATTGATGATGTTTTTTCCACTGCAGTAAATGGAAGGTATTGTTGTCAAAATACCTGCTACTTTTTGAGCATGGAAGACCTGATGGTTTCTTAAGGTGTATTAAGAAGCTACACACCTTTGAAACGTAAGTTGTAAGAAAATGAATTAACACATAAGGCAAATTCCATGTGAAAAACAAGGGAGGTGTTGTGAGATGGATAAGAAACGTATTCTATTGGACTGTGGTGCCTCAATAGGAAATCAAGGCCCCTGCAGGCACTCTCATAGATCATATAGGGCTGCTTCTACCCTTGTTTTGAGCCTCAGGTGCCAGCCAAAGGCCATATGACTGTCTGTGGCTGCTTGTTTGAGGGAACAGGGCTGCACGTTAAGTTGTTGTGTTAGTGCTTTTCACCACACAACCAGGCCACTGTATACCTAAGTGCATCACTCTGTGCCTCAGTTCCCTGTTGCAACAGGGCATCAGAGGCTTAATTTATCCACCTTTTATAACATCTCTGAGATCACAGAATCACAGAAAGATGGAGACTGGCAAGGACCTCTGGAGATCATCTTGCTCAAAGAGGGCCACAACTCAGATGCTCAGATGCTGGATGCTTCACAGTGAGCTAAATTGGCTCTAGCTAATCACTGTTTTCAAATAGGAAATAATTTCAGGTTTGAGGCTCATTGTTCTTGAAATGCAGATGAACACATGCCATTCCCTCCCCCTGCCGCCTCCTCTCAGACCCAAAACTGGTATTGAAACTGGCATCGAAACTGGCAACTGTGTTTATATCTTTTTTTGTGCTTCATTCATGAACAACACAGCTCCCGGTGAGAGAGAAAAGATGTGAAGGCAATAAATATCACATTTCATCAGATGAACTCTCTCTACCTTTCCATTTTAAAGTACTCTGGACCAGTTTCATTAGAAGAGGTTAGTCCTTCAACCCAGAGAGTAAAAGGTTACTCACTCCCCACTGACTCTATCCCCATCCACTGAGGAGAGGCACTGTAGATGCTAAAGGTGCAGGGTGCCCAGGAAGAGCCCCCCAAGCTCTGTCCCATCCCAAATGGTGCTTACCTGCCAGCTCTCTTGGGCCATGCTCAGCTCCATCCAGCAGGGGAGGAAGCTGGCCTTGCATCATCTTGGGCAGAGGTGCTCCTGCTTCCCAAGGTACCATCCAGAACACCCAAATGCCACAAACCCTGCTTTCTGTGGAAGCTCAGTGAGGCGAGGAACCACATCACCTCCTGAAGAAACCTTCTCCAGGCTCTGACAGACTGTCTGGACCTGTGGGCTGCAAGGTGGAGGGCAGGCTGGTGGGACCATTGTAGCCCTGTGCCTTGTCCTCATGCTGGCAGCAGGAGTGCCTTGGCCATGTTGGCTTCTGCACAGGGTCACAGAGCAGCTCAGGCCACCCACATCCTAAACCATTCAAGGCTGGTTCCCTTCCTCTTACACAGTAACTAGATTGATAGATTAAGATTTAATTAAAAATGATCAGCTACTGCAAGGACAGGCTTTTTTTTTCTTTTTTCTTTTTTTTTTTTTTTTTTTTCCTTTTTTTTTTTTTTTTTTTTTTTCTTTCCCCAGGCACTTGGTTTGCATGTTTACTGTGCTAAAAACAGTTACGAGCAATCTGGATAGCCCTCTGTTAGCTGTGATGAAAACATTCTCCAGTATATCTGACAGTGCCTGCCACTGAAGAGGCCCAAGAAATACTCCAGCTCAATGGGGAATGATCCTAGCTTTCTACAAATGACACACTGAAGACCTGATGCTGCCCTTCACCTGGGGCCAGTGCTGTGGCATCATCCCTGGTAAGGATTTGGGCTTGTTCATGGTTCTGACAGGCAGGACACAGGTACTGATGCTTGTGGGCTGCAGTGGGCTATGCCCTGTGCTCATCTTCCCTCCATCACGCCACATTGCGCACAGAACTGTGGTGGACATGAATGTGGGTGGCAAGGAGCTTGCTGTCAGGGCCTGATGCTCTTGGGGGTGACTGACACATTCAGCAGGGAAAATAACAAAACTTTACAATCCCTGGGGATCTGGGGAGATCAGGCACCAAAAAACAAGCTTATACCCAAAATCTTTGCAGAAATATTAGCATGACAGAAGACTAGGGTAGGACACAGTTCTCAGGAACACAAAGTTCAGGACACAGCAGCTCAGAATTCTCAAGCCAGATCTACCCTCTGCCATGGAAAGCCTGACCATTGCATCCCCTCGTGGGCCATAGCTGAGGACCACTGCCCATTCAGCAGCAATGTGGTGCTGTGGCCATGGCCAGCTCTCCTTCATCTCATTTCAGTCTGCCTCGTGGCATCTTTTTCTAGAAGCAGTTGTACAAGCCCTTTCCTTGGCTGCAAAGCTGTTTCCTGCTCCTGCATGCCACTGTTCATTCCCATGGTCACCTGCAGTTCACCACCTGCCCTGTTGTGCCAGTGTGGGGCCATCTGTATGCTGGGGCACTGTTAAGAAATCCTCACCATGGAGTTGCACTGAGCTCAATGGTCATGTGGGGCCAGTCCTGCATGCAGGGCTGACAAAAATAAAAGAGAAAGTTCCTCTCTCCTTTTTAGTGATAAGGAATCCATTCATTACCAATTCAGTGCTCCCAAAAGTCCTGGTTTGCTTACAGGCCTCTATTGATAATGCAAAAAAATTGTCCTTCCTTCCCACCTCACACACAAACACAAACATTTGGTTAGTCTCATGGGTAGGATTATTATTTTTTTTTTGTAGGTGTTAGTGAGCTGTAGCGAGTCAGAGCATTCCCAAAGCAAAGCTGCTTTATTACCAATTTTGAAAATGCCTCTGTCCATCATTATCAAATATCCTAAATACCCATGTTCAGAAGCATTCTGCTGGTACTTAGATTATGAGTCACTGGGTAATTTAGCCCTGTGAGTGAGATTGTAAACTGTTCTCCCCCTGCTTTTCCAAGAGGAGATGCCAGTGGGGGACCTTCATTAATATTCACTGTGACATACATCTGTTAGCCCCCTCAGCCACTGCATGAAAATACACAAGGAGAGGGGGAAGAGCAGAGGGAGAGCTTCAAAATATTTGTAGCTAAGGCAGGAGGCAGGGATGCACCCTGAGCTCTGTCTGTCAGTCTGACAAGGACAGCAAGCATTTGCCATCTCTATGAGGCATTCTTTCTGGCTTTACAAGCATTGAGGCATTAGAAATAAGAAAGGCACTGGCTCTAGCTGAGGAATAATAGCAGAGCTCAGGTTGATAATGCTGCTCAACAATCACTGTTAGGGCTGGATCTTGGGTGTGGATATAAGTGACCCACTTAAGGTTTTTTGTTGCTGTTGTTCAAAAAACCTCACCGTCTACCTTCTGTCCCACTGAGACTCAGCTACGACAGAGTCATACTTCATATTCATCTATAGGAACATCTGGCCCATGTCTAACATTTAATTTCCACACCATTAGAGTCAAACAATACGTGTACATCAGTAGATAATGTAATGCATTATCACGCAAGGCAGAGAGCAGCAATTTATTAGCCTAATTTAAAATAGCCTTCAGCAAAAAATAGTGCATCTTAATTCATGGATCTGAAAGGAATGACATATTTTCCTGTAAAATGCAAAGGTATGAACAGAGACATGCTTTTCCACAGTGGTGCATATATTATTTCTTTTTCTTGTAAATCTTTTAAAAGATGAAATATCAGTTTTCTGTCCAAAAAGAAGAAAAAAAGAAAAAAGAGGGGAAAAAAAAAGAGAAAAAAGGAAAAGTTCAAAACCAAGGTACATCCATAATGATACAAAAGAAGAGATCTTATGAAGGGGACAAAAGAGAAAAAGCTGCCCCAGAATACAAGCAAAAGTGACCTTTCTTTTACAGTGAAGTTGTGATCTGAATGTGAAGATCACTCAGACTTTCCAAGCTCGTATTTCAACAAATCCAGGCACCTCAAGTGCACATCAAGCATTTCCTTCTCTTTTTTTATCTATTTCTTTAATCTGTCTTTTCCAATAGGACACATTCTCTGGATAGGACCAAAAATATCAAAACAAATTAGAAACCTTTGCCGACCTAGCAAAATGAGTCACTTTTCACAAGCCTTTGATTAAAGGCCGTAACTTCCTTCTAGGGGGAAATTAACTTCCCAAATGGCAGAGCAGCACCAGGCTTACGTGACACCCAAAGTTCACTTCAGTTCTCTCAAGTGGGATGTATTTTCTCACTTTTGGTTAATAAATACATCACAGGCTCTGACAATACTGCTCAGCTCCAATCGCTAATGTACCCAAGGTTTACAGCTGTCTGAAGATGAGATTTGTATTTGGCAGCTTTTCTGGCTATCTTTTTTTTATTTGACATCAAAATGTCATTGAAAAACTACATAGCCTTGGAGAAAAGTCTAACCCAATAAATCCCACATTGTTTTTCCCTGTGTGGAACAACTGTGCTAGGAGAACCAGGGGGTTGCTGTGCCCCACCTGGGATACAGCCTGGAGGTGGGAGAGTGCCCACTCCCTCAACAGCACTTTAAAGAAAGCAGATTATGAGAACATGTGTCAGGTGTTTTAAGAGCTTCTTGGAAGACTTAGGTGCAATAACCCGTAGTTCTGGATCTGATCAGCTTGAGCCCTGCCAAAACTGAAACCACGCAACAATCAAAGCAGAACTTTTAGATGACTGGGAAACCTTTAGAATAATAATAAAAAAATGCTTATCTCAAATATCTGCATCAGTGCCACCCTTGTTTGGCAGCACCTGAATGGGGATTACCAAAATCTCAGCCGTGAATTTTGATCCAGACAAGATATAAATGAAAATCCCAAACAAAAGAAGCCTTAAGGTTAGTTATTCTTTTGCATTAAAGACAGTGATCTCCTTTTCATCCTGATGAAGTGCTCCTTTCAGTGGGCTTGCACGGAATAGCATAGGGATGATTGTTCATGGGGAATTATAAACGTAAAAAGACGGAGAAGAAAGAAATGGCAGCAATCTCAGGTTCTTGTGGGAGCTCTTCTGGTCAGCCAGGGGCAGGACCTGCTTGCAGACTATCTACAATGTTGCAGCTGTACTGAGGCCGAGGGACTGGGCAGGGAGGGAAGGGGTGAGGGTGTATGAGTACATTTCAGGTGACACGGACAACATTGACACTGGAGATACAGCCCCGTGCAGAGAATCCCACAGCAAAGCTGCGACAAGGCATGCTTATCAGCAGTGACAAGGGGAATTCTGGAGCTGCAGTTGAAAAACTGCTATGTTTGACCAAATTAAACAAGTATTCAACCAGAAAGACAGTTTCCCTGCTTGGTGAAGGACTGGTATTCATGTGCGTAGAAAAATACTCTGGCTTAAAGCATGAACAGAGGCAAGAACAGGGAGGACCCAAAATCCAGGCAGGTGACCCAGCTCAGTAGTCAAATAGATCACTGGTCTTCTGGAAAGTACTATAAAAGAAAAAGGTCTCAGAGATTTAGGAAGAGTCACATCTGACACATGTCCACTTGACACATGTCAACAGAAAGAGAAAACCGGTAAATCTCACACCAAACAAAATTCCTCTGATCCGAATGGCTGGTGTACTGGAAGGTTTCATCTGGATGCTTCACTGACTGGCTGCAATACAGCACCATGGCTTGGGGTGGGGGTGGGGGGCATGCAGTGTGTGAAAGAAGTGAATGATGACACATTAGCAAAAGATTTTGGCTTTTCCATCTCAGCTGGAAAAGAAGGGGAGAGTCTACCATACCCCATGATATATAAAGCAACCTGGAATGAAACTGCTATATCTTACCTGACCTTCTGTTTACCATCCCCTTAATAAAAGGCATGGGAACATATTCTCCTGGCACCGTTACTACCCTTGTTAGGATGCAGCTTATGCCGAGGTACCTGCATCTCTCTAGGAAGGAAATAAGACAAAGAAAAGGTGCTTGCATTAATGCTGCCTCAGGGCACCAGCAAGTTACGGGTTGGTGGGTTTTACAAGACTACTTACTATGCTATTCAATTAAAAAAAAGAGCAGTTACCATAGCAACACCCACATCTAATGGCTCTTATGCTACCTCTGAGATACAAAGCACCTTCTTACAGAGATACATTGACCAATACAGCATGTCGTGGGAAGTTTTATGCTTCAAGCAATGGTTTAAGGGGGAGAATGTGCATTCCAATAACCAGACATATTTATATCCCCAGGTTGTAATATTAATTTATAACAAATTGTTTTCCTTCCTTGATATCTCTTTTCTTCTCATTACCATTTCTTTTCTAATAGCACTTCCATTTTTTTTTTTTCCTTTTTCTTGCCTTCCCGGATGGATGATATTTGATTAAATACAGGATGAGATTTGCATGTGGGACCTCTGCTATGTGTCCCACAGTTAGGTGGGTCATATCTGTCTGTAGATCTCATATCTAGGAAATGCTACTGCCTTATCATAGCTGAGCACTCATGGCAGCCGAAGGAAAGCCAGAGGTGAGTAGGTGTTTGTGGAGTGTGGTCTGGCACTATTGGTGGTAAAAGATGGGTTTGCTGTCCTGAAAGGGGATGGAAAGCAGCAATTTTTATTTCCTTTGCCCACCAGGATAAAGTGGGAAGGTGAGGTGGTGGTTCATCTTCCTCAGAGGTGCAGAAGTCTCCTTCTTGTCCTTTGTTGCAGACATAGTTGAATGGGAGAGAAGTTACACAGCCCCTTGAACATGGTGAGAGCAAAGCTAACACCTTCCCAGACATGCTGGAGCTGGAGAGCCACAGTCAGAAACGTGAGGAAGAGAGAAGGCACAGCTGGGCCGCAGGATGTCCTCCTCACTCCTTGGCCCTCTCTACAGACATTTTATTTCTCTGCAACAAGTCACAAAGGCAGGGCAGCATGCTGCCGGATTCTGCATCCCCTGTCCCCAGCTGCTGCTTTAAATGTATCCCTACCAAGTGGCACACTGCTGGGCCACGGTCACTTGGGCAGGCAAGACTGGCTTCCCTGGGGACCTTGGAGGGATGTGGGACAAATGCAAGAGTCCCAGAGCTGCTTACCTTTCCCTAGGTAAAGCCCAGCTTGGGCACTCTGGGTCTCACAGTTTGTGTGCCACTTGAGCTCCCACTGTGCCTCTGAAATGTGGGGTCACAGCTGACAATTAGTTTCCAGAAACAAGAGAAAGTGAGCCTTCAATAACCTCTGATTTTAAGTCCCTTAATTATCCAGCCAGCTCAGTAGGAGAGGAACAACACGTTTGTCCTTCCTACACCAAATATTCCTTGTAAATCTAAACAAAAAAAAAAAAAATCCAGAAAAAAAAAAACCCACTAATGATTTAAAGAAAAAGAGATACCAATTAGTCACAGTAATTATTATTTAGATATAGGTTATCTTCAGAAACACAGGACACTGGTGTTTTGTTACTGCAGCATCACTGGAAAATGTCTTTCATTCAAATTGCAAGATTGAGCATAATTTCCATGTTATTTTTCTGTGAACACAGGGCTCCATGTATTATTTGTGATGTTCCTAATTTTTAATTACCCCAAATTAAAACAATGGAATGATATATGATGAATGAAACCAAGCATATGTTAAAAATGTCTAAACAGTTTTACCTGGCAAAATGAACAGAAATATAAATTGCTTGTAGTGCATATTTAAAAATTCAATAGCAAGCTAAAATTATCATTTGCATTAATGTATTCTGAAATATGAATTATTAAGTGATTCACATTGGTGCAACAAAAGCCAGTTTGGAGAACCTAGCTTTAGCCTGCAGCATTCCTCAGCAGCCTTATCTTCCCAGTCCCCTCTAAATAGTGCTAAATATATAAAGGAGATTCTTCTAATTGGAAAAATTTATTGAGAACACCTGTATGAAAAAAAGAAAGCCCTTTACATTTCCAAGCAGCCTTAAAAAAAAAAAAACCTCTCAAACAAAAGAAATTCAAATATTCAGTGCTATTCAAGCCTCCCATCTCTTTTTCTCTTTCCTTCTTTTAACCCCCTTTGTACTTTGCACTCCTGTAATTTTTTTCTTTGCT
This sequence comes from Phylloscopus collybita, assembly GCA_027886175.1. NCBI lineage: Eukaryota > Metazoa > Chordata > Aves > Passeriformes > Phylloscopidae > Phylloscopus > Phylloscopus collybita. Next base: position 91,156,666 of record JAJNNQ010000075.1, read on the forward strand.
TCAATCCTAGCCATCATGTAGGTTTTTCTTTTATTTTTCTTCTTAATTTCTTTTTCTTTTTTTTTTTCTTTTTTTTTTCTTTTTTTTTTTTTTTTTTTTTTTGTTTTTGTTTTTGTTTTTGTTTTTGTCCCTCCATTCTTTGCATAAAATTTCATTGTTTAGAGGTCAAGGCAACGACCTGCCAGAGGGAAGCGTGGCAGGCACCTCTGCCTATGATGCTGTGGAGGAGCTGGGGACAGCTGTGGAGGCATCCCAGAGGAGCACTGGGAGGTGGGACAAGGAGGGTTCCCCACCTCTGGGGCAGGGGGGCTGCCTTTCTTCTCTAGACAAGTGGCAGGGGGGCATGGAAGATTGTCCAGGGTGAGAACCTGGACTGAAACATCATCCAGTGCTTCAAGCAGTGAAATCTTAGTTCACTTAGTTCAGAGGAGTAATACTTCCTCCTCTGCATTATATAAAAGGGGAGAGACCTGTCAGTGAGGTCTTCTGGGGGTTTGGGCTTCATAACTCAGCATCCCTTTATAAGACATTTTTTCCCCCTGCCTTTTTATTTTTGCCTGAGGAAATGAGATCCTGATCCATAGCAAGAAAAACAACTGCTAGTTAAAGGACACCCCAATGATGGAAAAGCGGTCCCAGGCCACTCTCAGACTCCTGTCCTTCTTCTGTTGTGCTGAAGGTCAAGCAACAAGTTTGTGAAAGAGTCAAAGTTTTCAGCCTGTATTCCCAGCACTCTGCTTTCACTGTACAAACTCGATTTCCCAGATCACTTCCTGAGCTCCAGCTAACTTCAGCGAGAGTACAGTTGCAAAATGTCTTTGGCTACACATGGCTGAGATGCTGCTGCTTCTCAAAAGAGTTTATCAGTCATGAATGCCACATCTGTGATGTGCATTGTACAACCCAAGTTTACAGACTTCTTCTGCACCAAGACACAAAGCTCAGCACTCTGGAAATTGAACTCCTCTTCATGCCATGTGATTACAAATATATTCTGACTCACTATTTCCACTTCTCTTATGTCTTAGTAAAGAAGAAAAAATGTTCGGAAAAAATTATCTCTGTAGCATTATTTCTATAAAAATTCATTTCGTATGAAAAGTGTTACTCTGCTCTGGGAAAAGTGACACCGAAGGGCTTCTGTGTAATTATGTCTGTGTGTTGTGCATATACAAACACACACACACACACAGAGCGCCTGATGAGCTGTGCTAATAAAGAAACAAAAAGCGGATGTGACATTTACCCAATACAATAAACATAGGTCAAAAAATAAATTGCCACAGGATCATTAGGAGCAGTTATGCATGAATAGCTTTACATAGCCAGCAGTCTTGCTGCTCCAGTATCTTGTCACCACACAAACATCTGCAGGAACCCTTGTTCCCTGTAATATTTTAGTCCTGGTCACCACTCATTAGGAATGAGTATAAACCTTGAATTTGTAAACCTGCTTTTATAAAATTTATTAACCTGGCTGGATATTTTTATTATATCATTAGGTTTCATGCCCTTGAAAAAAAATAATCTGTGTTCTTGGCCCCTGGAGATTCCCTGGAGCAGAGAAGAGATTAATTACATGCATGCAGGCAGAAGAAATAATCTGCCTTTCATTAGATTTGAATTTTTCAGTTTTCTACATCTTTGAATTTCCCCATGTTCTGGTACCAGAGTCCATCATGCTCACCAGGATAGGACCAGGGAGGGCAGGACCTGCAGAACAAGCTACTGCTCCCATATTTCTGCCTGAGAGATCCCAGTCCAAAGTGCATCTCCTGAGCTTGCCCAGTGAGTCCATGCTCTGTTCATGCCCTGTGTTGGTTAACCCAGGAAGACTGAGCATCATTCAGATTTTGTAGAGATGAATGTATGTGGAGATATGCTCCATGTGAAATTCCAGGTGGCCAGGACATGCTGACAGGTGAACTGCAAGAGGAGTCTACTCTGGCCCCTTTTTCCCATACTGACTTCAGACATCCTGAAGTCTCCCACTTTGCTACTTTTCATGGGATGTGGTCCCTGGTCTGAAGCAAACATGGGTAAAGTGACTGGGCTCCAGCTACCCCTGAAGATGCATTTCCAGGTAAGACTCTGGCTCCTGCAGGGATCCTTCCAGCCCCTGTTGGTCTAGAGCAGCTAGATCCCTCCCAGTTCTCCACATGGGACAGAACTGATGCCGACAGTTCCCCCAAGTTACCCCATGCCTCATTGTTACCCAGATCAAACTGTGTCTGGGGAAGGGGGTACCTCTCCAGCCTGCTCCTTTTTGGCAAGATTTCTAATCTCTTACTGGCCCAGTGAGCATGGGGTGGGAAGAGTTCCTTTTGGGCACCTCATAGCTGGGTTCCAGGAACTCTCCCCTTGTGTCTATCTGCTGAACCTCATGAACTGGAGCAGCAATTACTGCTCAGGCCCCTTCTTGGAGACAGCTTGCTCCCACCTGCCGAGCTTAGCCGGGCAGTGGTGAGTCAGGGGCCGTGCTTGCCCATTTCTCCACATTGCTTCACGTTCAGTTAAAAACAAAGCTGTCAGTAATTAACAAAACATGAGATATTTGAGAAACCAGATTTGCCAAGCTGCTATTTTAGCAAATCATAACGATGTCGCTGCCAAAATCATCACTTCTCTTTTCCCCTCTGCACCCCCATCCTCCAGAATCAGTTGTGCACTGTGAAATTGAAAAACTCTGTGTGAAGGAAGAAAGTGAGGTTCAAAGAGAGCTGTGGTTTTTCAGTTTGTTACACTACCAATGCAAAGCATGCCATAAACAAAATTAATGGCACTGTCTAAAAAATTCTCGCTTCTCAGGATTTTTCTTGCTGTCTGAGTAATAATAAGTGAGCTGGTCTTAATCAAACAAAACAATCACCTACCGTAGAGCTTTGTGAAAAAAATTAGTATTCTCTCCCTTTATACAGAGGGAAGTTCAGGCTGGCAGAGTTGTAGTAATACATACAATGTGGTTTGTAGGCCAGGAGTAAAGTATGCAGCTCCAAGGGCCCAGTCCAGCACTTTGACTGCTGAACTGCAGTGGTGTCCCCTCCTGTTGCAGGATGGGCTCCCACCATCGGAAGTTATTACAGGTCCCGTTCTGCACCACGCTTACTTAGTGTTTTAAGATGTGCATGACTCTTATATCTCACAAACTTTAACTGGAACAGAAAGCTCCCGCTCTCTCACCAGAATTGCTTAGTATTAGCCAAAACCTAATGTATGGCATAATCTACAAAACTTTATCGTTTAAAAGTGTATTTTTGTAAAAGAATCTCAGTATTCACCCTCCTTTAGGCTGTGTTCTGAGTTCAATCATGCTAGCAAACTGCCTTGACATTTCTGAGAAATCAGGCACCAATCAGGTATCAGACAGAATGAGATTCCCTAGGATTTTTGTTGCAGGAACAAAGCTGTATGAGGTCAGGCATTAAATAGGGTGGAAAAAGCCTTATTAAAAGCCTGAGACAAGACGTGCATGAGTCATCAGAAATTTTCTGTCTGACTTCTGTGGACCCTGGATGAGGCTGTAAAAAACCATTATGATTTCACATGTCAGTATTCAAACTTCAGGATGCCAAAGTTAGGATATTTACACCGCCCTAGGCATTTGGACTTGGTAGCACTATTTTTCATATAATCCAGTCTTATAGGAGACAACTCCTTTTAGAAACCATATAATAAATGTTGAAGAAATAATTTAATACTAAGATGCTAGTGTTAAACTCACTGATGTAATTGATTAGCACATCTTTGTTGACTCATGGTGACATTTTCTGAAGTGCTTAAACAGCTCAAGAATACAAACTAATTAAAATGAATTTACGTCCCTTTGAAAAAAAAGGGAGACATTTTCAGTGGTGTCCAATTAGGATACCCGTTTTCCACTAGAAATGAGAGAGACTCAAGTGCCAACTTTCTAAAACTAGCTTTGAAAATCTCACCTTTAATTCTTTCTCTGAACCATATTTTAGTATTTTTCCATCCCGATACATTTATGCAAGCACTGACACTCCATCTTGCTCTTCTAACAGGTATTTTCACCAAAGACAGCAATACTGAAATACTCATGTAACCAAGAGAACTCCTCCAGTTCTGCAGCATCACACTTCTCAACATGTGAGACAATGTCTATCCAGGGATTCGATGGAATTTCCTGGAGTGCTTTAGCTCCCATCTAGTTTCCCACTCTCCTCTTGCTGGTTGCCTCCTATCACAGACAGTCCCTTAAAGCTAAAATAGTCTGCCACCGGCTGTGAGTGCATATGTGGACATGAAGTTGCCTTATTGTCCCTAACAGTGACCCATCTTGGCTGAGAACTTTGCTGAGGGTTTCTATTCTGTTGTGCTCCTTCATGGGAGCTGCACTCACTCCATGTACCTGATGTGCTGTTAACACCAGCATTAGCTTTTTACGATTACCCTGACCTCTTCCTAGAGGCATTTGCATAATTATTTCATGCTAAGTAGAACAGCTTCATGTCTCAGGGAAGCTTCGTTGCACCATTTCCAACAGTGCACGTGGGAACACTAGGTTCTGGCATTCCTTCAAAACTGGGTCTCTCATATCTGAAGATATTGGTACACGGTGTCTTCTCCCCTTCCCTCTTGCCAGCACTAGCCCTCAAGTGGAATTTAGGTATGCTCTGGGAGCCCCTGTTTGGCTGGGCTTTAATACCAGCTATTAAACATAGGGGAAACACAGAGCTTGAGAGACCCACAAAATCTCTGATGTGAGGTGGGTTTCTGGTGAACAGCTCAACAGTTACCGGTTTAAAGGGTTTTGTAGGTCAGCACAGGCAGAAGGGAGGCCAGTGAAGGGCTGTAGCTACCTCCACAGTCAGCAGGCAATCAGGCATTGTAAGAAGAAAGTTCATGCTGTTCCAACACCAAAGTAAGACTCTGCTCAGGGATGCTGCTTAGGCTGCTGCTGATCCACACCAAGACACTGCCTCTTCTAGCCCAGCCTGAGGCATGAATGTTGGGTACCATGCCCACAGCACATCTCCAGGATTATAGTCTAACCCAGTTAGGGCAAACTCTGCTTGTTTATCCTTAACACTTTGGATAGTTTTTGTTTTTTTTTTTTAATTTGATCCTTCTGGCCAGGCGGGGAGTGACGATCATACTGGCAGCAGATCTGAACTCAAGGGGAGAGGGAGGCAAGTGCCTGAAAAGAAGATAACCGATGAAAATAGGCTGTGTTTGATAATCCCTTAGTTCGTATCAGCTGCAGCCAAAAGAGCTGGTTTACATCTGATTATAACCTTTGTCTTCTAGAGAGCTCTGAGTCCCTTGATGGATCTTAGCAGTTTCAAGAAATTATCTGCTATCTGCATATCCTACATTGTTTAGGTATACAAGCAAGATATTCCTTACAGCCCCTCCCTCAGACACTCTGGAGACACGAGACAGATGATTCCAGTCTGGATCCATTCCACTACAATTATCCACTGTTTTTTTGTAACATATTTTTTATTTAAATAAATCAAGAGGTTCCATTTAGCACATTGCGTTTGTCTTGGCATACACTTCACACATGCAGAAACTATATTAAGGCTTTCATACAGCCGTTAGCAAAAGAATCAGCCAAATGCATCCCTGGTGTGCAACTGTACTGACTTCAGTGAAGTTTCACCGGGGTATCCCTGTTCTGTTGATTTTCTGTCCCCCTCGTTCTCATTCCAAAAGACAAAACAGAGGAAAATGTATATTTGTGTTTAGTTAATGCAACATATTCCCCATATGAGATGCATGTAATCCCCTTGCACTTCATTGTCTTCTACGTTGCTTGCTGCTTCATAGGACTGATTTTCACATTTATCTATCATTTTGGGTTTATGACAGCTGCCATAACAACATAGAGGTTGCAAGAGCAAGCAGTAGGAAATCAGGAAACATTAAAGTCACCATTTTCCCATGAACATAAGCTAGGAACCTTAAAGTGAATCTATTGGCACCAGCAAACACAAGAGCAGCAGGAGTCACTTAGTTTTGAGTGCCAGTCACTAAGGATCAGTTCTTGACCCTATTTCAGGCTAAGGGTTCAAGGAGCAACCTCAAACACCAAAACAGTAAGAAGAACCAGATCCAGATGAGCTGGGCTGGTCAGAGAGGTGGGCAGGACATCACCTGGCTTTGCAGTGCAGTGATTGCACTGCCTGCATGTCATGCAGGTTTGCTTCAACCGGTGTCAAGGTAAGCGGAGCTCTGCCTACTATGAGAGTCAGTTCAGAAAAGTTAAAGCTGAGTGACGCCTGTCAAGGAGGTGAGACTTTAGGGTTGAGCTACCCTAAAAATTATCTTTTGTCACTTTGCTATCAAGCACTTTTGTCAACGACATGGATGGAAACAGCTGCATTACTGTCATAGAATCACAGAGTCATTACACTTGGAGAAGAATGATGATCAAACGCTTCACGCCTGGGGACAGGTAAGCTGGAAAACTGCCCAGTGGAAAAGGACCTGGAGGTGCTGGTCAACAGCAGCTGAACATGAGCCAGTCTGTGCCCAGGTGGCCAAAAGGCCAGTGGCATCCTGGCCTGTGTCAGCAGTAGTGTGGCCAGCAGGACCACGGCAGTGTTTGTCCCCCTGTATCAGCACAGGTGAGGCCACACCTCGAGTGCTGTGTTTGGTTTTTGGCCCCTCACCACAGAAAAGCCATTGAGGGGCTGCAGGGTGTCCAGAGAAGGGGAACAGAGCTGGTGAAGGGTCTGGAACACGAGTCTGATGAGGAACAGCTGAGGGAGCTGGGGGTATTTAGCTAGGAGAAAAGGAGGCTCAGGGGTGACCTTATCATTCTCTACAACAAAGGAGGCAGTAGCCAGGTGGGAGTTGGTCTCTTCTCACAGGTAAAAAGTGACAGGATGAAATGGCCTTCAATTGTGCCAGGAGAGGTTCAGTTGAGATATTAGGACTTTTATTTTTTTTTTTTTTAGTGGGAAAAGTTATCAAGCATCAGAACAGGCTGCCCAGGGAAGTGGTTGTAGTCACCATCCCTGAAAGAAGCAAGAAGCAAGCACATATGGCATTTGCGGATGTGGTCTAATCGTGAACATGGTGTTGATGCTGGGTTAAGAGTTGATGATCTTACAGGTCTTTTCCAACCATAATGATTCTATGACTCTGTGGACAGGAAACACAGTTTCTCCTGCCACTCATCTATCTTCCCTGTGTTTTGTAGAGGCATGATCTCTGCAATACTGTGTTTCTGGGTGTTGAAGCACAGATGAGCATTCAGAAAGTATCCATTCAGGATAATGATGGGCTTGAGGCACATATAGGGTACAGACTGAAGGGTACAGTGTGGTTAGCACGTCAAGGAGAAAGTGAAAGATTTATTTAATCACCATTCAAACAGGGTGCAGAAACCTGATAATATGTGGTCTTTTCAATTTAGCAGATATGTAACAACATTCTGTGGCTGTAAGTTGAAACCAGTCAAAATCAGAATAAAACTGACATGCATATTTTTAACACTCAGGATAATGAAAGTGGAATTATTTCCCGAGGGCTACAATAGAGTATACATCACTGGAAAACTTTTCAATCAAAGGAGAATGAGGCTGGATTTTTGTTTTCTAAACAGATATGCTCTAATTCAAGGAGGAATTAATTGAGGCCAGTACTGCAGTCTGCACAATAAAGCAGATCACATTAAATGTAACCCTTGATGTTTTGAGCATCTTTTACTGGGATAGGGGCCCAAAAACAGGACTGTCCATATAGAAAAATAGTTTTATTTATTGCTAACACACACAGCAATGGGCCAGAACTAACATCATTAGGCTAAGCATTCATATGCTCAGTATCCATGGGGCAGCCACCTTGCGAGTCTCTGCTGGCCAAGGTGCTGTCAATCAAGCAGAGAAGTGTCAACCTTTGTTTTTCCTTAGAACATGCAGATGCTCAGTCCTGTTGATGCACTGCCTGCCTCTTCTCTGCCTCCTCTCTTAAGGTTTTTAGATCTTGACAAGTCAGTGATGGTTTTCTTCTTTTCTTCCCTGCTGAATCTCTGATGATTTTATTTCTCTGCTTCCAACGAGTACTGTTCCTGACCTAACAAGCTCACCTCTGTGGTCCCTCTTTGTTTCCGCCTTCTTGCCTATCAAAATCTCTCACCTCCATCTTTAAATGGGAGTGACAGCAACAGCTCATCTCTGTTAAAACTGAACCCCGAGTCACACAAATGGTTCCAGTGGTGCTATTTGTTTTCACAGTCAGCAAACACACAAGGGCCCATATCTGCTCCAAGGCTTCCCCTCATGGTTTGCATCCCACGTGGACATATCTCTTAATGAAAAGCATTTGCTCATCCTTCTTATGCGTGAAGGCTGCAAGCACATCCACAGACACAGAAGGCATGGTTCCCACCTCCCTTACCCCCCAAGTAATGTGAGCCATGGCTATGGAAAGCTGAAAAATCATTATTAAAAAGAAATTCTGCTTTTGCACATATACTGAGGGTTATGTATGAGGGCACGTGATTAGGATCTCATAGAGATAGGTGAAACTATTGGATAAATAGTACTAGCTACTGCTGTGCTCTTATATTTCACATTTCATATCTCTTTTGATAACTTTATGCTGAAAACCCAAAGTCATGGCTGTGGTTGGGGATAATGTATGTGCCAAAGTTCAAAGAGCTACACCAATTCTCTAAGGTGTTAAAACTGTCTAAGAAACATAACAGAAAGAGTGCAGTTTCTCCCCTTCCCCATTTTCTAAATTCAAACTTTAATTACAAAACAAAATTCAGCAACTTTGCCTTGGGTCCTTCAAGAAATATGTAATAATTTGGACAAAATGCTGACAGAATTATGAACATTCTTCAAGGGCCCTGTAGAATGAAAGTATTTTAATTATGGGAATCTCCAGAATGGAAAGCAAAAGATTCTCTAGCAGTGATAACTGCTAGAGTGGTACCATAGTCAGTCCTTAGTATCCTGCTTCTCAAGCCTCTGTAGCGTGCCACTGTCCTGAGAGCTACACAAAACCTGTGCATGCACCCCTCTCAGCATTGCTGTGGCAAGCAGAGGGGAAAAAATTTCCTTCAGCTTTAGTGCAAAGACTTCCTTGGTGGATAGGCAAGTAATATTTGTTCTGGCTGTAGTATCTCTTTTTACATATTGCTGTGCCTGAAAACTCTACTTAATGGCTATGTGAGTGTGTGTGTGTGTGTGTGTGTGTGTGTGTGTGTGTGTGTGTGACACTGTGACAGATGGATTATAGGGATTGATTACGCTGGACATTTTTATGTACTTTTAACCTCCTCAAAAATATTTCATTTTTATATCCATGGATGCTTCAAGAAGTAAAATAACAGCACCACCCCCCCACCCCCCAAAAAAGCCCCAAACTCATAACACCCTGGCCCCAACCAACAAAAGCAAAACACTAGCAGAGATGCAAAATAATATGAGAGGAAAGTGATGTTATTTACATGAGCACCTACCTCACCTCAAAATGACACTCAAGTGAGTTACACCACTAAGAGCTCTCCAAAACCTCCCCATGTGAAACTTCTGCAGGAGGATGTGACATGCTTTCAGTCTGGCTCAGAAGGGAGACCCCACCTGATGAATTTGGTAAAGATTTTTTTTAAAAAAACCTCATAAACTGAATGCCACTTCACATCTCTGTGCTTATGATATGAGTACCTCTTTTTCCTTCAGCTTGTGGGAAAGAAATGAAACTCATCTTTTCTTACCTGTTTCCATACCCAAGGAGAATCAGCATCAGCAAGATTCTCAGAAATTTGTACAAATTGTTTTTCTTCCTTTTTCAAAGAGTCAGGAATATTTCAGGGTAACTGTTCTCCAAGCATTAGACCACTTCTGCTTCTAACAGAAAAAAAACAAAAACAAAAACAAAAACAAAAACAAAAACAAAAAACAAAAAAACCAAAACCAAAACCAAAACCAAAAACAAAAACAAAAACAAAAACAAAAAAACCCACAAAACCAAAACCAAAAAACCACCAAAAAAATCAGAGCAGGTCCCTGCAAACAATTCTTTGCTTTTGTTTTAAATTAAAGCACTTCCATTCTCAGAGAGACTGTTTCAGAGAGACTGTTTCAATCTGGATGTTGAGGCAATGTTTTTGTTGTTTCTTATTTAAAAGTGCTCATCCATATTCAGTCACGGCAGAGACTGAGCACAACATTACTTAGGTGTCTGCCTGGGGTGTATATGTGTGTATGGATGTGTCCTATTTTTGAGCTATTTTAACTTATGCTTCATATTCTAGTGCTTTCTGATAAGTAGAGTTTATGTCAGAATAATTGGCCTGAGGATTTTTCTTTCCAGTCCAGTACATTTCTGAGGTACAGCTACATGGGAGATAATGGAAATGCCTCTGGAGTATCTGTCTGACAAGGGAAATAGCAAGAGTAAGGAGTGAACACAAAACAGGGACCTTGTCAAAGAGTGTGCAAGTGAATCAGTCCAATCACTCACTGTGGGTGACGTATCTGAACAAATTGAAGCTGACACAATGGTCAATTTGACTGAGGAAAGTATAATTTTGGATTAGGGTGAACACCTTTAATCTGTCAATTGTGGCAGTCTTAAACCTGTAATTGAAAGAGCACAGCACTGCTTTACTCCAGATGTCAGTCAAACCCATTCACCCTCCTCTGATCACTGATCAGTTTGCAGACTCTTCTGCATTTACTGATTAGGCTCCTAAATATGTCCTCTTTTAGACAAGATTCTTTGCTCCACCTAAAGAAAATATCAATCTAATAAGAGCAGCCTTTCAGAATAACACTTTGATTCACCTGATTTTCAAGCAGATGGTATTCAGGGCACAGGAAACAACAAAACAGAGCATCGCCATGTGTTTAATTTCAGCTCTTGCTCCCTGAATTGCCATTCGAGCTATAAAACACTATTTTACTTTTAGTGTGCTTGTGTGCCTTGCCATTCCAGAACTGAAGTCGTGGCTCTCTAGTGTAATTCAGAGCAGGGTGATTTCCTCCCTGGGAGCACCACTCCCAGAAGATGGTGGACTTTCCAGCCCACCTTACTTGTCCCACCTGTCCCAGTCTGGGACAGGTAAGTGAATGATTTCCATAGGCATCTTACCCTCAAACCTATCTGTGAAATTACAGACCAAGGATACTGACTCATGAGAAGTAAGGATGTAATATCAGCTTCAGGAGAAGAATTACTCCATCCCTGCCCACTTGCATGCAGATGGTTCTATGATTTATCAAGAGAAATGGTCCATATGCTGCTCACAGTCTCCTGAGACTTTTACCCTAACATCACCTCTTCCAATATTTAGATTAAAGCAACATGAAATGGAGAATAAAATTAGCCTGACCTTGCAGTAAGCAAGGAGGTATGAGAATGACATGATACATGAGAGGCTCTCCACTTCTTTGCAGCATCTCAGGGAAATTCAAGATCAGAAATTCAGAATGGAATTGTCTGAGTTGGAGGAGACCCATAAGGATCATCAAGTTGGGAGTTTCCTTATCTTAGCTCATGCTGCAGGTGAGCCATACCCCAAACCAATATCCTTCTCTGAATACTTAACCTGACACCTGACAATTCTCCACAACAATTTGAAATCTAGCCTCTTTAATTTTATGTTCATCACTGTTACTATTGTTTTAAATCTTGGCTGCTGTCACAGCTCTAGAGGTGAAAGGAGATAGGAACCTCTTGTCTTCATTAACAGCAATGTTGCCTTTGTGAGGCAGGCCACAGGGAGGTACTGAAGAGAGAAGCAGGTTCCCATTCCCTGGCAGGAGAAAATGTAACAAAATATTAACGTAGCTAAGCAAATTCATTTCTTCAGCATGTGAGGTTGAAATAAACAGGCAAAGAAGCATCCCCCCCTCCAGAGCTTCTCAAGAGTAAATCATCCAAACTATTAGTTATCCATGCTCTACTCTGTCATTATTCTCTGCCTGTCAGCTCCTTGTAAGGGCTGCCTGTTCCACCCCTCTTGTGTTATTATGGTTGCCATGCCCTCCTCTCACCAGCTCCTATCAGTTATAATGACACAGTGAGGGGGAAAAAACCCACACTCGGGCTTCCAAATTACCAGGAATTAGAAGAACAACAATAAAATAGCTTTAAAAAACCAGAACAAACGAAGAAACAAACACAAAAAACCCCAAACAAAAAACCAAACAACCAACCCAACCCTCCCCCGCACCCCCAACAGAATAAAATAACCAAAATGAGAGAGTGAGAGAATTTTGCAATCTGTAGATGATTTCTGCTTCTGGGATTGCATACGTCATTTAGATTTATAGGTCAGTCCAGAGCTTAAAGAGCAGATGTTTTCTCATTATTTATCTTCCTAGCTAAGGCAGAAGATTCCTTTTTAAGGAAATCTGCGTAACACATGCAATGGAAATAGATCAGGTCCTACAATCAGCCTTTTTAACCAGCTCAAGGGTGAGCTGAGACACCCATCAAAAGAAGTTTCATTTTACCCTCCACAACAGAAAGAAATGTGCTCACTAGTGTCTGATGCTGAAAATGTCAAATAGCAGAAGTGAATTTTACCTCTTATCTGGCTGTCCTCTGACTATAGCTATGAACATTCAAAGAGTATCTTGTATGAACAGTCAACTGGCTAGCAGGCTTCAGCTTCCGTACTTCATCCCAAGACCTGGATTTTTGAGCTTTAATCAAAAGATTGCTTTGACCAAAGTACTATTCTGAATAATATCACTGCTATACACACTCTGTAAAGCACAACCTGCTAGTGCTGTGCTGCATTCCCCCAGACTGATCAGAGCGATGTCACTTCAACAGGCATCTGTCCTCAGCAGAGCCCTTTTGGACTTTTTACTTAAGTAGCCACAGAAATGAAGCAGCTTTCAAGTACCCTCTTTTTTAACCATTGCACCCCTTTGTAGGCCAATCACTGGGAACTTTGGAGGCAATTTGCACAGGCCATCTTCTGTGGTGAAGGTAGAAAGGAAAAATCAAACTACAAAATAGTCCCAGAACTTGAATTCTGAATTTTCTTCTTACATACCTTCCATCAGAAATACGTGATTCAGAGCTACAGAACATCCTTTCCATTGTGTAACATTCTTCCAAAATATATGAGTTCCACACATTTATAACCTCCATAAACTTTTGCATATACTCTTTGGTCTTTTTTGTCAGTGTAACTGGTCTGAATGGGAATCTCACATATTCTCAAGGCTGCTGGGACTGTGTCTGACTTTTGAAGTGTTTCTAACTCCAGGATCACAGAATGGCTCGTATGTGAAGCTGCTCTTTCTGACTGCTCTTCCCTTGAAAAGATGCCTCTGCAATTCTCCTGCTCCAGGCCTTAAAAGCACTGCTGAGACAGCTCATGCCTGAAGAACCTATTCAAGGCCACACACCTCCATGGTGATAGAGTCACTTTAGAATCAAAAGTAATTAAGAGAAAAAGGAGCACAGGCTTGCACAGCAGACTATTATCAAATAACACCAGCAATTAAGCTCTTCAAGCAAATCATGAAAAGTCTTAATAACCCTCTGCAGAGCCAATGCCCTCTTCTTGGGACTCTATAGGATCTCCTTTCCTCTGCAGATGTTAAGGCATGGAATGAAAGAAACCTTGTCCCTTTCCTGAGATCCCAATTTATCATAGCAGCCACCCTGCTTCTCAGCATCTTCAGGCAATTAAAGCTCAAAACCCATTGCTGATGAGCTGGAACAACCGATTCCCCATAGTCTGCCTGCCCCCTTTAGCAAATCTTTTGCTCTGAGAAATACCACCACTGACCCCCACAGGAGCTGTGATGGTGAGGTGCTGTGTGAGATTTTAACTCTAAGCAGGGATCTGGCCAAGCTGGATCCACAGGCCAAGGCCAGTTTTATGAGGTTCAAACTCATACTACATACAAACTCAAACTACAGGAGAATGCTGTGTCCTGCACTTCGGCCATAACAACCCGTCAGGTTTGAAGTACACAGGACCAAAGATAGGAGTGGGAAAAATAAACAAACAACCAAATCGTCTTTCATGGTATGAGAGAGCCATCCAGAAAATAAGCCGTCTACAGCATAGGTCTGAGGTCCACTAAGGAGAAAGCTCCAGGATCAGCATTAGGTTCAGGCACACCTGTTTGTTTCCTACTGTATTTAGCATCAGTGTGGCCTCACCTTGAGCACTGTGTGCAGTTCTGAGCCCAGAGTTTAAGACAGATGTGAAGGTCCTTGAATGGCCCAGAGGAGGGAACCAAAGATGGAGAAGGGGCTGAAAGGCATACATTGTGAGGATTGGCTGAGGATTTGTGCTTGTCTAGTTTTGAGAGAAAGAGTTTGAGGGGCAACCTCACTGCTCCCTACAGCTTTCTGAGAAGGGAAAGCGTAGACGGAGGTGCTGAGCTCTCCTCCCTGGGATCTAGTGATCCCAGGGGTCTAAGACAGCCCCAAGACATGTGGGAATGTTATAAAGCTGCATCAGGGCAAGTCTGGACTTCACATTTTAAAAGAAAGTTATTTACCAAGAGGATGGTCAAACCCTGGAACAGCCTTCCTAGAGAGATGGTTGATGCTCTGAGCCTGTCAGTGTTTAAGAGGCCAATGCCCCTAGTAGAATGTTTTGACTTTTGGTCAGCCCTGAAGTGGTCAGCCAACTGGAATCAGTGATCATTGTATGCCCCTTCCAACACTACTTTTCCATTCCACTCTACCTACAACACAGCTCAAAGAAAGATGGAGGCCCAGGCCTGAGCTGAGATGGGGCTCTTGGGTCCGTGGTAAGAGGTGTGAGTGGAGGCCACAAGTTAGGCTAGTCATGAGTATTAATGACTATTAGTGCCCTCAGGGCTCTGGCATCCATCATGGGGCATTGATCTGTCTACCTTTAGGTGACCCAGTGAGGTACCTCAACCAGCCTGACCTCTCAATATCACCCATGGCAGACATTTGGATCTGCTTTTACAGTATAGCTGGAATTTGCTTAGATTAGCTGGATGGTGTGACTGGCCCACTGCAGATCTCACTACCCGTCTCTCTCTGAGGAAGTATGATAATAATCCTGTACATGTGACTCTCATGCTCTGCTGGATTTTCCTCTAGGTAGACTGTGCTCTGTCTTTAGTCCCACAAATTGTAAAGTTTTCCTCAGTCATTCTCAGAGCAAATTACCCTCTGATTCTTGTCTTTAACCTTTTTCCTATGTATTTGCATAGCGGCTCAATGAGCCATCTGTAGTGCCAGTCTATCCATGCTCTGTTCTACTGTGTCGTGAGGAGGTAAAGAAAACGCATTAAAAAGCTGTAGTCAGTGCTGTGTGCCAGCTGCTAGTGTCCCTTGGAAAATATTTGCGCTGTTTGTTACTGACATGAAAGTTCTCTTGGTAATTGGTGTGCTGCTTATAGTTCTTCAGGATTCCTTCCCTCTTTGGCTACCCCAGAGAAATGTGCTGTACAGGCCAAGATGAGCATTCAGCTGAGCTGATCCAGTCCAGTACTTTTCTGTATTAGGAGAAAATGTTGTTTTCATTACCAATCTTTAAGTCTTAAAAAAAAAAAAAATCCCTGCAACTATAACTGTTTCTCATAAAGTCCACATTGCATAAACAGTTGCCCCAGGTCCTGGGAACAACAGCCCGTTCACACATGGACTGCAGCACAAAAGCAATAGCTCACAGTGGTCAGGCCAGGGCAGAGCAAGGACGTGCTCTCTGTAAGGGACAGATGGTATCTATTTAGCTAAACATTCTTCCACTAAGGCTGTTTTAACGCCCAGATAATTTTTATCAGCTTCTTATCACATTTGGGAACCCAGCATGCTTCTGATAGAGGCTGTGTAAGTGCTTCCCAGAGAGTGCTGTAGTTTCAGGGTTCAAGGCAGCATATCAGCATGAAGAGGAGGTGTGTGGATGTGGAGGGGTGGAATAAAAACAACCCCATGCCATGTTTGCTGATTTTGAAATGTTCTTGGATGGATTTCCAGGTAGAATATAGATGCAAGAACGTGGGAGGCCTCTTTCATCCATACTCAGTTTTGCTATACATTCAGGGCCAGACTGTGAGCCTTTAACTCATCTGTGTCTGTGTGCTGTTTTGTAGGCTGACGTGAAGGAGGTCTGCCAGTGCTCTGAGCAACTCAGAGATGCCTCACTGGCATCTGTAGCATGGTATTAAGCCCAAGCTATCCTGGCTCACATCTGACTGCAAAATTCAGTGTAGACATGCAACTTAGCCTGGCACCCACTCCTAGGAATGCTTCCCTTCCCAGATACTTCTGTTGTGAGGACAAGGTGTTACTCATCCTCACTACGCATATCACAGGGTGCCTTACTGTTAGACTGTCAGGCAGAGCTGTCATCTGAAAGCCCCAGAGCAGTGAGGCGATGCAGCCCTGTGTCAGCCCTCTTGAGCTGTGACAGTACCACATGCGACACGAGGAGCACGACATCTGCACGGCATAGCATGCACCGGAGCACCTTGATGTAAAGAGCAGTTGGGTGTTCAGAGAGAGAGCAGAGAGGAAGGTATGGGACACTTATGAAAGGCAGAGAAAAGTCTGTCTCTCTCTCTCTCCTTTTCTTTCTTCACCAGGGATCTGGCTCACACAGTACTACAATAACAAGAACTGGCAGGCTGCCCAGCATCGCTGTACTTTGGTTGTAAGTGAACTATGAGGCTCAAGCAATCTTCTGGGAAAAGTTCACACCAAATGTATTGTATGTTATGCTTTCCCCTCATTGTATTTTTTTCCAAAACAGTCTATTATATTCCTTCCCTGTTGCATTGTGGATTTCTTTAAGATCCCCAGGAGC
Source organism: Phylloscopus collybita (assembly GCA_027886175.1). Taxonomy (NCBI): domain Eukaryota; kingdom Metazoa; phylum Chordata; class Aves; order Passeriformes; family Phylloscopidae; genus Phylloscopus; species Phylloscopus collybita. The sequence goes on from JAJNNQ010000075.1 coordinate 91,173,416, forward strand.
TGCCCTTTTTAAAATCAAACATTTTGGGTAATCGAACAGATCTGTTTTTTGAAGTAACAGAGATAAACTAGTAATCCTCCTCTCGGAGCCAGACTTCAGAATAAAAGCAGAGCACAATTCATTGAATGGTGTGGGTTTCTGTTGTTGGAAATTTGTTTCCTTGGGTTTTTTTGGTGGTTTTTTTTTTTTTTGTGTGTGTGTGTTTTTTGTTTTTGTTTTTGTTTTTGGTTTTTTTTGGGTTTTTTTGGGTTTTTTTGGTTTTTTTTTTGTTTGTTTGTGTTTTTTTGGTTTGGTTTGGTTTGTTTTGTTTTTTTCTCAGTTAAAGCCAAAAAGTTAAATCAGAGGAAGAATTGTGCCATTAAAACACTATCATTACCTATATGATGTACATCTTCCATGGAGTGGAAGCCAAAGCAGAGGGAGCTTTACAGTAAAAGGAAAAATGTTCCAAAAAGTATGTTCTCTGTTTCGCTCTTTCACTCTTTCAAAAAGAGTTTGATGTGGTTTTAGATTATAGTCCTGGACACCTTAGAGATGACAGCTGTAACTTCCACTGTTAGATGCCTTCATTTATTTTTTCCTGTTTCTCAATGTGGTTTTTGCAGGGGCATAAAAAGACGAATTTTTTTAAGTTCACAGAAACCATGAACACATTGAACACAATTTATCTGACAAATCAAACCACGGTCAATCAGTTGGAAACTGGATAACAAAAGTATGCCATAACCACCCCACATACATACTGTCCATTGCCCTGCAAATGCAGATGCTGTGAAATATTTATTAAATACTGTTGTTTTTGCTAATTAATTTTACTATATTATTGCCTAGAGGCCTTCACTGAACTCTGCCTTGCGTTGTGTGAGGTATTTGCACCTAAGCATAGGAAATTTCTTCCTCAGAAGATTTAGGAGGTTAGCTTAGGGTTGTTTTCCAGATGTGTTGGCTTGGTACACAAAGTAAATTCACAGCAAACATGAAACAGTTAATTCAGCTTAAATTAGCAATGGTATCAAGTACCTGATTCCAGTAATTCCAGGAGGCCTTGGTAGGAGTTTTGGGTGTTCAGCACTTTTGAAAGCCAGACTGAAGTTCCTTGCCATGCTTCTGACAAAAAGTCCTTAGAAATTAAAGACAGAAAAGAATTATTAGGTTATCAGTCCAAATTCATCCCAGAAGGAAACCCATTGAAGTCAATGAAATTTCACTGGGGATGGATTTACCATAAAAAGATTGATCCCTATAGTATATTTAGAAGTGCTTTGTCCTATACAGTTTTAATTAGCTCTACATTAGTCAAGGTACTGTACCATTGTTTTAATCAGCTACCCTAGCAGAGAACTGTCTCTAGCTATCCTTGTCCACATTTCCCCTCCCACCTCCATCCCTTGCTGCCTTCTTCTCACTCCCTTATTATTTTATCTCTAATTTGGGTAATGAATTTCTCAGATGGAGCCTTCTTGCATGTTTGAGAAGGACCTTGCCTGTATTGAGGCTGAATAAAAAAAAAATCAAACTACACCAAAGGAAAAAATAAAAGGACCAGAAAGAAAGAGCAAATTCTCCTATTGAGAAAAGCAAAGGCGTCTATGAAGCTTTAAGCTGTACTTCGTCACTCCATCAATCCATATATAGCTAGGTCACAGTTTTTCACCCCATATTCTGCATTAAGGTGAGCACGAGTACTTTGGTCTTGCCTTTCCAGTTTCAACACTGCATTGTCAGAGCAAGTGGTTCTTGTTCCAAACCTCTACTTTACCACAGTTACAACAGCCATAATCATTCACGTGTACATGTAAAGAATTTCTCAAGTTGCTTCACAGAAATCAGGAAAACCTTTTAAGTTCTCTAGTGGAAAAGTACATGTAATACAAGGCAAAGTACTGTTGCCATCAGTAGTACTGTCTTTTTTTTTTTTTAGTCATTCTAATGCAAGCATTAATCTTTTCTCTGAGTTTGCCAATTATTTTTTTTACCTTCTCTAATGAAAGTTCTAACAAGATTATAGGAAATTTGTCGTCTCTGTATGCTTTCAGTCATATAATTATGACTAAAACAACTGTGTTGAGAATAACTGCAGAAACTGTGGGTTCAGTGCTGCCTTCTGCCAAAGAAAAAAAATGTCCACAGCTAAGGAAACAACCTCCAAACCACATTGGACAAGTTACTAACTCCCATCTACGTAAACACGTGTGTGTTCATTTCTGAGTCACTGTATCATTTGACCACGCAAGAAACAAGACAGTTTGCTTGAAGAATGTCAGGAAGACCAGAATATAATTTTTTAAAAATGCCATGTTTTCAGTTTTGTTAATGCGTTTCTAAAACAGGCACACACACTTTAAAATTAACCACAGAGCTTAATTAAGCTTCTTCTGATTGTGCTGGGAGGGTTCCATGTTGTCTTCCTGTGGTCATTTCATCAGCCAGGGCTTTTCATGTAAGAATGTGCTGCATCCATGTCACAGCATGAGGTCTCATCACAGACACCTGCTCTCAGCCTGTGAACACAGATTTTAATCCCCTTCCCTGCAAAAATGGTGACAGAAGGACATGTTATTTAATTACTCATGCATGCTCTCCAAGACAGGGTCCACAACTCCACTTGTTTCATATGGCTTGTGCTATTTTGGGGGGGTGATCAAATGGGATGGTTGTTAAAAAAGGAGAAAGCTTCACAATAGACTTATCTTTGCTATTTGACGAGAACAATAAATGAAAAGATTGGCAGGATAAGAACAGAGTGGGAACTGAAGAAAATCTAGGTATGGTAAATATAGCCATAAAAATTATACGTGACTACTTCTGCTCTCACTGTGAAGATATGTAAGCTAAGATGTACTATGTAATTTCACTCTTCTCCACTACAAGATCATGGATCCAGCAAAAACTAACTGTGATAGCCACATCTAACATACTGAAGAACATGAAACTAACCGAAATTTACTAAAGCCTTTATCTAAGTAAGATCTGCAGTAGTGGTTAGGTTTCCCTCAGGTACTAGAAGAGGAAAAAACAGGAGGAAGATTAAAGAAGAAGTATAAATTTTTAGTTGTGCTTAAACAACGCATTTGCTAAATCACTCCAGTCAAAATCATTCAGCAGTCCCTGCAAAATCCTATCATGGACCAAAGCAAAGCACAGCTAAATGAAACGTTATATATTGTATCCGGCAAGCAATCACTGTACTTGCATTCTCATTGCCCTCAGCAGCACCTGCATTCTTTGATCACAGTCCTTTTATGTGCTGCACTATATACAAAAGACTGAGCCAGCAATTAGCCATTCTAGCACTGGGTCCTGAAATCTCTGCAAATGCTTCAGCTCTTTAATGAATTCCTAAATAGAAGGAAGTTGCAAACAAAGTTCAGCTTGTGTATTTTATGCCAGGTTCCCACAGCACTGTAGGTTTTTAGAGCTTAATTAATGACACTTGCATCCTGTATGCCTTCCAGAGTTTTAGTGGAACTTTTACTGGTCACTTCAAACTTTGACATCTTTTGGACAATTGTCCTCAGAATATTGGGCAACCTCCCCAGTCTTTGGAAGGAAAAAACAAGACATTGCTGCCAATCATGACTCATCTGTATTAACGGGATGAACAAAAACTGGAGGGACAAAACGTGCATCATTTCGAGTAAACTACTCATCAGAAACCCTATGCATTGTATAGGAATCAAAACGGGTGATGAAAATTAAAACCACAGCCTAATATACCAGCATTTGGGAACTCTGCCAATGCCCCTAATTAAAATTTTGAACTAATCTCTTCAGGGAATCCAAGAAATTCTTTCAGAAAATGGAACATTCTTCTATGCATATCCAACTACTTATCCTGTAAGAGGGAATATAAAGGAGATTGTATGCGATCAGACAGAGGTCAGTCGAGTGGAAAGGACAGTGTGAAAGCTACAGGAAATGAACCATCTATGAATGAAAATACTGGAATTCCCTCTTGAACTCTGACTCACATAATGTAAGATTTTGCTGGTCCTCACCAAAGGATCATTACATCAATGGAAAGTCTTCACTAATTTTAGTGTAATTTTAATCAGTTCCCAAAACAGGAGAATATAAACATAGCTGTTTATAACATCAAGGTATGCCAACATGTCCTTTCTCTTCTTTTCTACCATTGTTAGAGAGCTTGGCGAGAGTGGTTTGAGATAAATGAGAGGCTGGACTGGAGAGGGTCTAAGACAGCCCCTGACACTGGCTTACAGACAATAAAGAACAGATCCAGTACTGTTAGAGCTGCAATTAGACATGAAAGGATGGAAAGGGTTGGTAATTGGCAGTAAGTGGAGAGAGAAAGGATGTTGGTAAGTGTTTCTTAAAAGGGAAAGCCCAAATCTTCTTTATTGTTAATAATAATAAAAAAAGCCAGAGCAAGATTTTAAGAAGAAAAATATTATTATAGGCAGGTGTGAAGAAGAGAGGAATAAGGTAACTAGAAGAAGTGTACCAGGCTTGATTAGAATCTCACACATGGAAAAAGAGACAAGAGAGGTAGGAGTTACAAGGAAAAAAGTTACAAGCAGGGAAACTGCATCATACTAAGTAAGTTTTGTCTTTGGAGAAACCACCAGGGTCCTGTAAAGAAAAGTATGTGAAGGCAGTAGGAGAGAACTACCAAAGATTAATCTAGGCTGGCTCTGCAATGAGTAAATCTGTTTAGGTATACAACTGAGCCTCATAAATCAAGCAATCCTATCCTGAGTTCAAATTATTCAAATCTATGGCCTTTTTTTTGGCCAAGGTGGAACTACAGGGTTTAATTATTGTCTTCCACTTCCCATAGCCCCTGACACTCAGGCAGACTGGCTGACTTTGGGGAAATAGAGGCACAAGCCTCCCTTTGCATGGCTGTAAATGACTACATGCAAAGCTAGGCTGTGAGGACTCAGTTCTCTTGGCAAATTCTCCCAACTGAATCCAAACACAACTTTAGCTCTGACAGGCTTGTCATTTGCAGAGCTTTGCCTCTTCTCTCTGGCTTAGAAACAAACAGAACTTCCTCTCTGCTACCTTTTTCTAAAGGATCTTTCTGTGACTAAGCCATTTACATGTCTATATTACACATAATCCTCTGATGCCAGATGAGATAAGAGAGATAATCCTCATAAAAGATTTGTGGCATTATAGATTACAGCTTTCTTTCAGATGTATGCATTGCCTTGAAGAGGCCTTGAGTGATGCTATAGGATCTCTGTATTGAGATTACAAGATACTTGAGTTCAGCACTGCCTTATATAGGTTTAGAAATACCAACAACCCAACTAAGTGGCCAGCTATTCAGATCCTGCTGTTCTCTTAACCCATGCAAAAGTAAAGTACTATTGTGGTCAGTGGGATCCTTGCCAGGGTAACAAGATTGAAACAATTTTCCTTCTATTTATTCAACTGCCACTTCAGTGGTAAAGTAGTAATAGTAAAGTAAATAATAATAAAGTGATTGTTTAGCAGACAGAACAAATTATTCCAGGAAGAAGTCATCTGTGCTTCAATCACAGTTTATCCAGGCCAGAAAGGTACTTAGTTACTCTGCCTTATTATTATTATTATTATTATTATTATTAATATCCAAACCCCTGTTGACACAACCAGATGGAATCTTGAAATTGGACTTTACTTATAATTTAAGGGTCTACCTAGGGTTTAAAGACTTTTGTTGATCTACCTGAAAATGCCCTCCCTGGGCATCTCTCAGAAAAAAACCCAAAAAACCTAAATAACAGCTAAACTGCTGTTCTGGAACTCAGTTTCTCCATCAGAATGAATATGGCATAGTTCTTCCAGGAGGCAATAATCACTAGGAAGGTCTTTAGTTGTGTTTCCTGCTGTGCAATATGCTGTTCAGATGAAGGAACTGAATAATTTTGGGAAACGCAGAGGAGCTATGTTCAGCAGCTTCACAATATGACTGTTCTGATACAAGGCCAACTCTGGTTTCTAAGCCTGGAAAACAATATAGCCAATCTCTGTGATACTGGATGGTGTGAACTATTCACACAATGGTATATCCTGCTTAGCACATGTGAGATATCTCTAGGAGGAACATGGCTGATGATATATTTACATGACATTAACACAAATGTCATTTACAGTGCTCATTTGCCTAATTAATAGTGTATTTATGTTTTTTGAACACTGCAGTGATCATTTTTTAATTTCCTCTCCAGTGAGAGCATTTAGTAGAGTGGGGGAATTTATGTTTGCTCTCCAATGATGATACATTAATCTCTACGGTAAAAAATCTGCTTTTTCTAGTCTCACCTACACTGACATTTTGCCTGCTTCTGAATGGATCAGCAACATTCCACTAACTATAACCATTTTCAGTGTGGAACAGTGATCTACATCTTAAAAGAAGTCTTCACACCTCTTGATTTCTACTGCTCAGAAAGAGAAAGTCAAGTATGTAGCATAATTCTGCTACATACAACCAGGTAAACGTCTGATGGAAATACACCTTTAACACCTTGTGTCTGCATGATTTAGGATGTCACAGATCTCAGCTGTTTGCTGTCTTTCTGACTCCCTTGGCTGTGTTGAAATCACCACAATGACAGCCAAGATGAAGTAGCTGACTATGTGAGCATTCCTTGTCCTTTCCAATACACAACAAAGCTACTTAGCCTAAATCACCACTGACGGGAACTAACTTCTTAAACAGGTTTGAACTTGATCCTTGTTGAGAACATCTGACTGTGCCCCAGATTGCCTAGTTCAGCTCCATGCCAGCACATGTACCCTGTTATCAGCAGCAGCAGCTCTACATCAGTCAGCAGCTGGCAGACAGGCCCTTGGGGACTTTTCTAGCTGAGGCTAGTGCAGCCCTATGGCTGCTTCAATATATTCACTGTGCACAAAAGGGGACATATCTCTGTGCAAATGGTGTTATTGCACAATGGGTGTCGTTGATAGCAGGAAAGAGACAATGCTTGGGAGCTGGACATGTTGTTCAAACATCATTCCTGTCTTTTTATATACTCTGATTAAGGCCCTTTACTTAGAACTGCCATCGTGCTGTTGCTAGCTGCTTTGGGTGCACAGAGAATTTATGAAATCCCTTTTCACCCTCTTTTAAAGAATCAATTGAACTGCATTTCAGTGCCTGTAATTCTGGAGTGTGTGACTTTCTCTTAATGTAGATTCTGGCTTATCTATGTAAGATACACAAACAGGTACATCCATGGTACCCATCTTTACAAGCACTACAAATATTCCCACTATTAGCCAATTCCTTTTCTTCACTGCATTTCCAGGTCATAACCCCACTGTTGTCAGCATTACTTAGCCCTTGACACCCTAGTAGTATTTCTTCAGCAGTGGCAGACAGGGCTCTTAGGCAACCAAGAAATCTAAAACAAAGAAAAACTGTTACAAGGAGAATATGGGACAGACAGAGGAGCAAGTGGAACTAACAGAATAAAGGCACAAGGGAAAGGAAATAGGTTGAGGCTGGGAATAAGGGCAGCAACATTTCAGAGGATTTGATCCCAGGACAGGCAGCAGCAGCAACTGCTAATTCTGCCAGGGACAGTGTCAGTCAGATCAGCCAGGAATTCACCTGTTTTCAAAGTACAGAACCAGCACAGGGTAAAGTCATTAGCATCCCATGTTCAAAACAACACAAAACTAAGTGCAGAGGCAGAACATATGACTAACTGAAGGGATTAATTTTCTAAACCGAGATTTCTCTTTTCGATTCCTAAGTCTCTCCCAGGGGACCTGTGATGCATCTACTGTCCCTGTGCCAGTGTCTCAGATAGATCATTACATTTAGCCTACTGAACCACCATGTCCTTTTCGGGCTTGAGAAAATGAACGGGGACCAACTTCAACCAGCTTGAGATAGAACAGCTCTGATGGCCCAGGCAGTACCTGCAGTTCCCTGATGATGTGACCCAGGGTAGTGGGCCTGGCTCAACCACTTGGCCACCTCTAGAAGCTTACGGAAACCCCTGCTCCCTGCCACACGTGCTGAATGCAAACTGTGTAGCTGAGCACTGTCATTTCCCATGGCACAGATGTGGAACTCAGAAGAAACAGTGTAATCAAGCTCCAGGCAACCCCCAGCACTGCACCCATGAGAAGTGGTGTCTTTCCACAACACAGCCTTTTCCCCCTGCCCATGCTGCCTGCTTTTACCGTCTCTCTGTCAGTCACTGCCATTCCTCCCTAAAGCTCCCATGTGGCTGTGACAGGAGTGTCTAAGGAGATGAGATAGAAGCACCTACAGCTAAATAAATAAATAAATGAATAAAGCACTAAAAAGACCAAGCTGGAGAACAAGGGGGACATGAGCTGTTCAGAGGCTCGAAGGCCAGCCCATAGAGTCACTCAGTCTAGACTCCAGATGTGAACGCAGAGCCTCAGTGAGTGCAATACGGGACTGCGTAAATATCTCAGCCAGATGTCTCCGGGCCCAAGCTACAAATCCTCACAAACGGTGACAGAGTTGGCTGTTGCTGTTTGTACAGCTCTGCTTCCAAGAGAATCAGTGGTCATTCAGTCAGCAGCAGTTCATTTTTGCTGCCAGATGGGAGGGAAAACCAGGCTCAGAGTTGCAGTTCGTCTCATAGCAAACTCAGCAGTCGGTGGATGGGTCATGGAGCCCTCTGTGGGTACTGAGGTTGGCTCAAAATAGCAATCTGGGGAAAGAGCTAAAAAGATGATAGTAAGCATAAAATCACATGATACTTAACTCCCAAACAGGCTAAAGTAACAGGCTGCAATGTCAGGCATTTGAATTAAAATTTAGGTCTTACAGACCCCTCCCACTTGGTCAACTAAGCTTACAGATTCTTAACATTACGCGATGGAATTACCTTATGTTTCAGCTGCTGGAGACATGTGATACACTGGCTCTAAGGAGCATGATGCTTGTATCTGCACTTTCACACTAAGCATTCCTCTGCCCCACGTTCATGTTCCCAGAAATTGTCTCCTAGGTGGGTGCCTCACAGAAGGCACCTGGAGGAAATCTCATCACCTTCCTGTCTATTTGCGGTTGGATCTGTCCCTGGGGAGGCTGGAGGTTAGTTTCAGCTCCCTCTTCTGTCTGAGTTAGACCAGTGAATTGAGCCTGTCTCTCCCAGGGAAATCTACCACTAGTCTATACTGTATTTCAAACCAAAGCTTTCCCAGTCTCTTGAGTTTCTCTCACACTCCATAAAAAAATTAAGTATTTATTGCAGCAGGGCATAGGACCTGGGGATCTGCAGTAAAAGTCCTTTTATAATCTACCCTGTCACTGACCCAATTTAGGTTATATCAATTTATGACCTAGATTCTCTTCAGCAAGTCACCAAAATTGGAACTGGCTGAATAATTTATGAGAAGATTTGTAAGCAAAAGTCCTGAGCTGGGATACTCTGATTCACGGGGATAATATTATTTATGATTTTTTGTTCAGGCATGAACATGTTTTAGGATGGCAAATAATTGTCGCAAGATTTGCAGGAGGATGGTTTTTATTCTCCTTTTTTAGAGTACCAATAGAAAAGTGAATCATACAGTATAAAAGATGAGCTTTTGAATCAGCTCAGAAAAACTTGTCAAAGAGACATGTGCCAGTCAAACAAATCAAACAGCCCAGAAAAACTCGACAAAGAGACGTGTGCAACCGTATCAGCGTCCTGTTTCTCTAGGTCCAGTTACAGCCCAAAGTTGCACCTCCTGGAGGAATATTTAAAAAGGCCATTGTCCCTGTCCTCAGTACTAGGTTCACAGAGATAACTTAGAGTCAAAAAGGTTTAGGATAAATTGCAGTACTTCAGACTGACCGCAGGCTAAAAACTCACATATGAGCAGTAGCTGATGCAGGGTGAACTCCTTTATCTTCCATGGCAGGTGCTTGGGACTGTGAGCCCCATCTCACAGACACTTTTTTCTCACTCCCAAGGTCCTAATGGAGGTGATGCCAAAAGATGATCTAAACAACACCAGGTACCTATAGTGGTATATTTCCCATAAAGGTTGCAAGGGCTTACTCTGTTTTGTACCTCTGTCACTTCTGAATCCTCAAACCATTTCTGGGGTCCACTTAGTTCTAATAAAAATGTTTCCTGAGCTGCCACATTCAGACCTGGATCTAAATCAGATTTTTCTGCACTGATAGGGGTATGCTTTTGAGGTTTAATTAATTTCCCTCCCTATCCTGAACAACTTAACCCCAAAAAACTTAGTATAGAGAGACCTGTGCTGGACATGGACATTATTTTCCTTGTTATTCTGCACTTTCTAAAGAGAAAAGGAATTGAGTATAATAACCTTAAATAACAGCTAACTCCATGATATAAAACAACTACACTGAACAATTTATTCAAGCATATCACGCTGTTCTTCCACCTCCTTGATAATGAATGCACAGCATCACCATGGCTGGAAGTTAAAGGGGATATTTCTTCTGGCAGTGCCCTCTGGGTCCGTTAGGCTGGCTTATCCAGCAATTGTGTTGGCAGTTTGGAGTTTTTCCCAGGATCTTCTACGGCCAGGGATGCTACAGGCCACTTTATTAAATGTCAATGCCCATTGCAGATTAATTTTATTTTTTTGGGGGGTGGGGGGAAAGAGGTTGGGGGGGGGCGGTGAGTATCAACCTTAGAATGTTTTCCTTCTGCTTCACGTCAAAAACTCATCTATTTAAAAGTCTTCTTAGAGAGGGTCCTTCCTTTTGGAATGAAAGAGTCGTACTTGGAATCCTACTGTGCAGCACTGACTCTTCCCTGTTGGGAGATAGAAAATTTTCCCCATCTTGCCCTTGAAGCTGCAGTTGCAACCCCTCTTCCAGCACAGGCTCAGAACACACCTCTGACTCATAAATGCCAGTTCCAGTGTATAAGGAGCCAGTAGACAAAAACATGAGATAAGTGAAACCTTTCCTCCTGCAGTGCAGAGGGAGGTGGAACTCATGTAGACCAGTAAAAAAGTAGATGTTGAAATACAGTGTTGGAGGAGGATGCTGAAATTCCATAATCCTTATCTCTGTCCCTAAAAATATCAGTTTCTTCAACCATAGACCACAGCAAGTTCCTATCTGTGGAAAATCAGATTTATTTTGCCATTTGTGCAATGCAGTTGCCATCTGAGAGCCTCAAAGCTGCATTCCTCAATGCCTGTGGCCATATCAAATTTTTGGGAAGCCATGAAGAACCATTATCAGGAAAATGGTGCTTCATTTACTCTTTGACTCCCAAAGAATGTTTTGTCTTCCTCTCTGTTTTGTGAAGTGCTGTCAACACTTACAGTGAAGTTTATTGTAAATACACAATAATAACAACTGTGCGCATTCATCTCCAATTCAATTCCTATGTAAATTTATGTTAATGTGTATGCAGATTAGGTCTGCCCCCCTTGGTCCTGGAAAGTTGTCAGAATGACACATGGGTTCTGAAGAGGTTGTGTACTACTGATCTGCAGTTTTTGTACAGTATTCAATAACTGGCAAGCCAGCAACAAGAGACTCTTTATATTTGTCTTCATTGTTGCTGGATAAATCAGTGGAGTCTTCTAGAGTCTAACCTAACAAGGACTTTTCTAGAGTCGAGCTAGAATTAAAAGGAAGTCTCTGAAACCCACCTCTAAAACTATGACCTGCTATTTTTATTTATTTTTATTTATATTTCTCAATAGAACACGTTGGATCTTTTGAAAAATTGGGTAGTACAAGGGCGCCTAGTAAGTTTCAAGATCTGATTTGTCAATTTATGTGACAGAAAAGCATTTTATTCTCCTTAATATTTAGTAACCACTAAACCAATGCCTGGAGCTTGTGGGTACTTCTCACTTTTCTTGTTGACTAAACCAGTACACTTTTTAAGAGAGCTTCAGTAGGTCATTTATTTCATTCTTTCCTTCTCGACCTCCCTTTTCTCTGTTCTATTGTGAAAAAACACTGATCTTCCACCTGTTTGTGCAGCCAGAGCCATTTTGAGCACTCAGGTCAGACCAATGGGGAGGCAGCTGCAGTGCTGCTGTTGGCTGTTCTCTGCTTTCCTGACATGGGTGTTTTGCTTTGACTCTTTCAAGTCCTTTGCAGTAAATAGAAACTAATCTTTAGCTCATCCCATGACTGTGTCCCTACAAAGCTCCCAGGCATTTCTTAAATAATCACAACAGGCCTTAAATTGGGACTACAAGAGATACACGTGCTCCTTGTGTAGGGATGAATTTCTGGTAATCCAAAAAGGGTTGGGGAAATTGCCATCAGAAACAGCAGGTACCACAATTTTTGGCTAGGAAGACATACCAGACAACAAAAGTCCAGATGCCAGAAAGTATTTATACTCCTTTTTATACAGTTCACAGCTGAGGACTTGGTCCTGACCTTTAATAGACAATACAAATTTGTTCTTCAGTTAGAAACTCGGTTGTGCTTGGAGAGAAATATTGTGCCCAGAGCTGATAAAGGTGGGAGCTGAGTTATCAGTTCAGAATGAGGCAGATCCTGACCAAAATCACCTCCAATCCTAATAATACTTCATGGACTGAGGTGGCCAGTGATTTTTGAGGGGAAAAAAACCGAACAAACCAAGAAATAACAAAACAACAAATTAGAACAGAACTGTACCTCGTAGACTGATGAGAAACTTCAGTCACCATGTATTTCTGGCCTTTCAGCTGATTTAAAGACTGATGCTGAGGAAATCTCTTCCTCCTTCAAGTTCTTCTTACTTGAATCTGGTTCAGAGTGTTATTTCACTCTACTTTTTTAATCTCATTTTATTGAAGGCAATGTTAGCCCCAAGAGCAAAACAAGCAAAATAAAAACAATTAGAGCCCAGAAGGAATCTGTATTTTTTCTTTGACATAGAGCCCCATGTCAGGCAGCTTTCCACGTACCTTGTTCAGCATAGGTTACATTATGGCATCCCATCTGGCCCATTCATACCAGGTTGCAAAGGTATTGTGGCTGGGATCCAACACTGCTTTCCCTGCCCATGATAGCTGTTGGTGGTGATTTCATCTTAATAATTTTCTCTCTTTCCACCTCTCATGCAGCTGCCTTCCTGTCTTGATAGGACCAAAGTGTAGCTCATGGAATCTATATGATAATCACAAAAATAGCTATATCTGTTGAAAAATGGATTTAATTCCCCCTCTAAACCTTTGTGTATTGCCAACTGGGGGTGTGAAACCAGCTGGCAAAAGATGCGTTCATTTCGATTTCATGACTTTCATATACTGCAGCTTCCCAACTTAAAATGGTTACTCCCCTCTCTAATGAGAGTACCAAGGCCTTGATCAACAGCCCTCAATTTAAACAAAGTTTTGGAGTTTCTTTCCATGGTAACTTCTCCAAGGATGTCTGACAGCCTGCTCAATCCAGGACAGCTGAATGCCTCCTTTTTCACAGCATGAGTATTTGTCAGAGGCACTAGGAGTCAGGCTTGGTGAGGATTTGTATCCCTGAGCAGTCTGCAAGTAACTTGCACAACAGCGTGGGAAGCAAGCTTAAAAGTAGTACTGGTAAAACTGTGAAAAACTAATTTCATCAATGTTTTCAAAATGTAAAGGCTTGGAATGGACGATGTTTTACTTTTTTTAACTCTTTTATCCCTATTCTTATAAAACACATTTTTATTTACTGATAAGCTTGTCTTCAGTTCATTGTTTGCATTTTTATTTTTAGTCTAAACAGGATTTTAGAGAGATGACTAGGTAGTGTGAGAGAAAAGCCTGGCATGTTTTTTCACAGCTGATCACGGAGAAGGGAAAGGCAATTTCTTGGGGAAGATTCCTTCAGGACAGGTAGAACCATCCAGATCAGAGCCTTGAATCGACTGAGCCCTCTTGGATTTTTGTTTAACATTTAGATGAAGTTTTGTTTTGGCTATGCTTGACAGTCAGAAAGTTACACTTACTTTCAGCCAAAGCACAAAAGGAAATACTGGAGTCTTGGGGGACGGAGGGAAAATGGAGAGAGGGGGTAAACCAACCCCAAGGAAAAAGCTCCCATGAAGTTGGTAGCATAACCGGACAAGCAAGAAAAAGAGAGTGAAAAATTTCAGCCACAGAAGTCAAAAGCTGCAGCTCTCTTACAGGGAAGGAATACATTGCATCTCATTTCTGCTGTGCCTACTGATACCATCTACAGAAAATCCATCACCAGTTGAAAGAGGGTTACATTCCTTGTCAATGCATTCCACCACATTGGTGTCTTGACTTTCAATAGTTCATTAGATGCACAGTCATGGAATTTTCTTTGAAACAGAAAGACAATACAAGCTCCTTTATTTTGGCCTCGCAGAACCATTAAAAACCTCAATTTCTTTATATATTAATTTCCCTCAATTTATTGCTTCGGCTATCAGCAACACAATAAATTTACCTTAAGGCAAATTGTGGCATGTCTTTCTCTATATATTCCCCCCATCCATGTACATATATGACCCACACACAAATATGCATATACATAAACATAGAACATGACAGTGAATAGCAGAATTTACTGAAAGGCAAGAAAAAACCTAGTATATTCTGAAGCAGGAGAAAATTAACACTGAATTATAAATAATACAGCTTAGGCATTAGACATATTTTACACTTTGTTCTTCTTTGAAACAGGAGAAAATTAACACTGAATTATAAATAATACAGCTTAGACATTAGACATATTTTACACTTTGTTCTTCTGTCATTATTCTGTTTCTATGACATTTTATTCTTGCATACCTATCTTTCAGGAAGATAGCCCCCCTGGAAGATCTCATTGAACTGGGATACTGACAGAGAAATCTGACTAGTTTGTTTAGAGGAAGATGACAAAACTGGAGTCAAGAGACTGAAAAGAGAAGGCTGAGAATACAGCACAGTCAGTGGAGAGTGGTAACAGCTACGGAGCCTTTGTCTTTGAGCAGGAGCTGAAAAGCACAAATAGATTCAAGTTAACAGTGCCAGACTGGCAGCTCAGTGAAGTCATTGTACATATCCCTATCAACTACAAAGAGCTTTGGTCCAACATTAGGACTTGTTCCTGTGCTTTGCTTTCTTCCCCTGCTATACCTGCTGCCATAAATATTTGTTTCTAGTAGCAGTATGGATGTGAACTTCACTCAAGGGAGACATAGGACTGGGAGAGCAGAGCACGCTTGGAATGTGATTCAACAGAAGTCTGCCAGACTTGGTGTCAGCTCTTCTGTCCTTAACTTAAACTTAGAAAAAACCAGGTTTCTGAGCATCTTAGAAAAGTGTTCTGTCTTTATTAGAATTTAGAAATATCTACAAGAGTTGTAACAATACAGTCTAATTTTCACCCAGGGAGTTCCAAGCACAGTGAATGAAAAATGAAGGAAGTCACCTGCAAGTAATTGCTGTACCTCATAAGCAGAGCAGAGAATTGTTAATCTCATTAAAGGTGATAAAAGCAGGACTCTTCATCTGGAGAACCTGTGAAATCACTGCTTGTGAAATACCATTTAGTCTGTGTCCTCAGCCAAAAATGATAGAGAGCAAAGCTGCTCTGCTCTACCTCTTCACTGAATTCAGAGCTTTCAGCCATTAATACAACACACAGCCAGAGTCAGCACTGCACCAATGGACTTTGCTACTGGCAGGAATGGCGTGAAGTCCATGTCTGTATCAACACTGGATCAATACAGTGTTGTAGGATACTCATAGTGCACTGTTAGTGGGAATACCATAATCTCAAATTCCAGACCCAAGGCTGTACATACCTAGCACTTTATGATGTACAAGAGACAACAGTTAAATAAACCAGTAAAGATGTACATATCCCTACCCAGAAAACAAGGAAGACATGCAAGTACCACGTGTAATTCAGATTTAAACACTACCCAATGTGGCAGGCATTCCAGGGTCCTAACTCATAAAAGGAGCATTTCCAGAGCTTTCACCAGGAAACAAAAAAGAAAAAAAGGAAAATAAATTCTGCCCCAACATCTTGCAAGGAGGCAGTCACCTCTCCAGGGTTTCTTCCTCAGTTAGGCAGAGTTCCTTGCCTTGGTTGGATAACAAATGCACATTCATAAGTCCACGTGTGCTCAGACATCTGTAATACTACACCATTTATGCCACAGCCAAAAGACATTCTTACTTTCCCTGACTAGTGAGGAGACAGCTCAAGCTGGTGTAATTCACCTTTTGTGGCTATCAGTAGACAATTCTGATATAACAATGGAGGCAACATATAACTGGTGGGAAAGGAGGGAAGTAAGTTTACATTTGTCACTTCTGTAACACTTGAGAGAATCTGAATAAAACAGTATTTTATTCATGTGTTGGTGCAACTGTCTCCCCAAAGATTAGTGTCTCTTGCATTGAAAATAGACTTGTTTTGATTGCCCTGTCCTAAGTAGAACATCAGAAAAGTGATACCACATAGGATTCTCTTCAGAAACATCATTTTGTGCCAGAGGATCTCTGAGCCTAAACATTTCCTTTCAGATACTTTATTCCCAGAGGAGCCTGGCTTTCTGCAAGAGCCCTTTGTAGTCCAGCTGGATGTCATTACATAATTAAGCCTGTGAGCCAGGAGGTAGTCTTGAGCATGGCAATTTTACAATGTAAGATCAAAATGTTATTCTTTCTTTCAAAAGACCTGGTGCCATTTGTTGTAGTGCCTTTATGCAAGGGATCAAATATAGTATTGATTATTCATTATTACCTTTAAAGAGGTCAGGAAGCTTCTGGAATTCAGAAGATTTCTGGGGATCTGAAGTGATATAAGGCCTCGGGGCTTGATGACTCTTCCTGACCTGAAGCTTTGAAATATCACCTGCTGTCTGGATTGTTCCTACTTGCTGCCTGGGATTTCAAAGTCTCTCTCTCTCCCTTTTTTCTCCCCCAATGTCTTACAGACATTCCCAGATCAAGAGAAGCAAAGAATGCAAAAGAAAGTGAAAGTGAGAAGACCAGGATGTAGAAGCCCAGCTGGCATACATCTGCTTTGCTAAGCTTGAATTGAAAATGAGTATCATTATTCTTGTTCTGCTGCATTCTACTGTGTTTGGTTATTGCATCACTAGGAAGAGGCAATGGGCATATCCTGTGGCCAGCTCCATTGCCTTCAACATGGCTTAACCAACTGTCCCATATCCCAGCACAGGGAGTTTTTAAACCATTCTCTGTCAATTTGATCTTCGGGCACATTCAAATGGAGGAATGTTCAGAGGAGACTGGGAGTGTTGTTATGTGGAGACCCTGACAAAATTTAAAACACTATCTTTATCAGTGAAGAAAAAAATCAACGTCATATTAGTCTAAATACTATATTAAAAGTTTCCATTTTCAACTACAGTGCCTTTATGTTGTAGAATAAACCTCCATGAGTGCTTTTTGGCAGATGGTTAAATATTTAAGTAGTTGGCCACAGATTTTTAAAAATTGAGATAATTAGAATACTTGAAGCAGTTAATATTTATTAGTCATGAAGAGTTTGACAGATTAGATGTTTTCCTACCCACACAATCTCTGGCAGAAAAAAAAAAAAAAAACCAAAAAAACAAACACACACAAAAAAAACCCACACACACACAAAAAAAAAAAAAAAAACCAACCCAAAAAACCCCAAAAAAACCACCAAAAAAAAAAACCAAAAAAAAAAAAACCACCAAAAAAAACCAACAAACCCCACCAAAAAAAACCCACCAAAACCAACCCCCCAAAAAAACAACAAACCAAACCCTCTTATCTTTCATTCTATGCATAACAAACTTTGATATGAAGCAGAAGTAGAAGTCATGGACTTCCCAGATTACTCAGTATGAGACACTGAGAGTAGTTGCTGTCACTTAGTTCAAGAAAAGACCAGAAAAAAAAATGGTAACAAGATCTCTGTGGAAATGCACGGAGTTCACTCTGGAAGTTGCCCAGGATTAAAACATGAAGACAGAATCTTCTGCACCACTTCAACTTTCACTATAAAGTACAGTGTCCCTAGTAAGGTTGTAGGGCTACTCCAGTCACTGGGGATCATTAGACAACCCATTTCCCGTTAACCTTTTTCCTTCTGTTGGCCTTCCTTGCAGGACAGGAGATGCATGGAAGAAAGGCAGACCAGTTCTGGGGCATCCCAGAACTGCATCAGAAAAGACACCAAGACACAGGGGAGTCTTGTCCTCCTGTCCTTAAAATGGGAGACAGGAAGCCAAGAACTGGCAGATTACTGAGGCTGATCTAGGGGGCAGTTTCACCAAGCATGTCCTCTTTTATCTGTCCAGAAATCCTGCTGAAAATAAGGATTGCTGGCTGTCCCACAGACTGTCAATACCTGTAAATGTTCAAACAGCATCTGGGCATAGACAAAGCCTGCTATTCCATGGAATGTATACGTTACTAATGTACAGTAGAGCAGCCACATGAAACTCCTAGTCAGTAATTCACGCAAAATGCGAAGGTACCACCAGTGTTAGACTATGTAGCTGGGTGGCTGGAAAGAGACCCGCCTCCATTATATCTTACCTCTCCTTTTTTAGTAGCACCCCTGAATGGTCACTGTGTGCCCCTGTATGAGGTCCCTTGGCTCCTTTACACTCACAGGCAATAAAGCACCTCAGTAATGACATTTACATGTATCCACATGCAGTGTTAAAAGGAGTGAGTGCATAGGATTAACTGTGGCAAGCATGGGGGATGAGTGGAAAGGATCTTCATTGCTGTCTACACAGCAAGGTCAAGGGCAGACAGGAGGAGATTATACACCTGCTCTTACCTGGTAGAAACCAGTAGGGCAGGACTGACTGCCCTGCATGCTGATCACAGCCCTGATCTGGAGTCACATCAGCACTGCCCTCAAGGAAACCAAGAGACATAATAGAAAGTAACTTTGGATACCACCCTGTGCTGGTGCCAGTTTGCTCTCTGAGGGGGAAGGTAGCTGGAGCAGAGTGATCTCTCAGCTATACCCTCCCTTCCTGTGATCAGCAGAGATGAACTGCTGAAATCACTGAGGAGATTTTTCTTTATTCTGCAAAAATCTTTAGGGGCCATCCCTGTCATAGACAAAATGATAGGGTATTTTTCTCAACTTTTTTATTTTCATTAAAATTATTTTAGAGATATTTTTCTGGTGTCACTTTGTCCGACAATAGCAATTCATGCTTTAATTATCTCATTGGCAGAGTGAGACTGTAAGAAAGCTGGTAGAATCATGAGCTGCAATGAAAGAAAAACATGGTTTAGATGTGCAAACACTCAGGGGTTTCCAGCTTGCATGGGTTTTTTTTGATTGCTAAAAAAGCATGTTGGAGAAAATCTGTTAAAGTTTCAGTATCCTTCCTCTTCAAGGGGAAGCCACAATTCTCAACCCTTAAAATCACCATCAAGACTCATTGCAAACCAGAAGACAAGACAAGAATAGAACCCAGCAATAAAAAAAAGTCACAATCTTTTCAAAAAAATATCCCAGGACCACATTACCCACCATAAAGAAAAAAAGAAACGGAAATGAACCTACATTGTTTCCTCTTGAAGCACCCAGAAGAAAAATCTGCACCTTAAAAAGGTTTGACCTCAATATAGGCCATAATGTAGAAATGTGAGGATGTTGGAAAGTTGTGCTTTTCCTGGATTGAGGCCTAGATTTTGTAATATATCTTGCCTGTTACTATTTTTCTTGCTTCTTCCAGAGTAGAAAAGGTTCTTTTGAAGAAATGTGTTTTCTAGACACTTTGATACACCAGAATTGGGGTCTGTTTAAATATTTGAAATTTGACATATATATGCATGTAGTTATAACATTTTGTGAATGTGAGCCAACATTGCCTTCTCTGGATCCAGTCCTTCCTATCAATATGTTGTAAGACACTAGACAGAGCAGTGTCTACCCTAAAATGCAGAGTGTGCACTAGGCCAGACAAATAACAGTAAAACACTCAACTTCCCGTGCCTTTACCTTCTTCACCACAGTTTTAATGAATAGCACCTGGAAGAATGTATGCCCATGTTGAAATTGGAATTCCAGGACACAGAAGTGTCACATCACATCTGCTTGGAAAAGGGACCTTTTCTTCCCCTCAACCTTACTTCACGCAAGGGAATCTATCCGTAGTTTGATCCAGTGACTATCAATGGTATGAGTATTCCCTCAGAGGCCATTTTCCTACCCTGATCACAAGTTGCTTTTGCACACTGACCTGAAATTCGGTTCCTGATGCGTTCCAGGCTGAGTTGAAACTGTGGCTACAAGACATTAACCCTACCCTAAGATGCTCACGGCCTGTCACATGCATCCCTCTTTTTTGCCATCTAGACAGTATGTATGCAAATGCTTTCCTCTGTGTTATCTCATACCAGTTGACCGAGGGCACCAGAGCAGCTGAAAGACAAAATCTGGTCAATACTTTTCCTCCAGATATACCTCGAAATCCAGCTAGAAGCAGGCCAGCCATACAATAATTCATGATTACTAGCCCCACTAAAATTAATTCCTGCCATATCTTATCAAAAAATCAGCCATGAGAGAAAGTTTTCCCTACTGGAACATGCATAAGTCGCTCCAACTTTTGTGGCTGTGAACTGAAAGCAATTCTCTCTCCACCTTCCAATGTTTGCTCAGGTGCAGTTTGGTTTCCACACAGACTGATTGAGGAGAACCTGCCCCAACCACCCAGCTAACAGGAGCCACCAACCAACTCGCACTGACTGCAAACAAAGTCCTCGTCCCAAAAGAGTCTGTTACGTGGAAGTGCACAACATAAAAACCATCTTTGTATTTGTGACTTACTGTATGTCCTAGGGAGGTTTGCCTTTAAGGATGACTACATTTTTAATCAATCAGCAAGGCATGCAGTATGTAAAGTTCATGCTAGCTTGAGCGGCAGTGCACTGTTTTTCCCCTGGTGAGCAACCCCCTCTCAGCCCCTGAGCTTTTAGCTGGTGAGGTTATGCAGCTTTGCCTATTAGGACTGCTCTCAGCCACATGCCTGACTGCACTCTCAAGTCTCAGGGCCAAGAGTAAACTTTGAAGGAACCCTGCCAATTAAATGTAAGCAGAAAACAAAGTCTTTCTTTTTCAGCAAAGCTAATGTGGTCAGAAATTTTCTCATGCTGCTGCTACTGATAATTATTATTTTGCATTCAGTAGTGATGGCTTTTAACTCAATTTGAATATTAAATTCTGTCATGAAAATGAAGGTATCTAAAAATGAGAGTTGGTCAGATTGCCATTGGTAAATAGACTAAATAGATTTTACTACTGGTGAAAAGTGAGCCCTTCTGTCACAAATGTTTTACAGTCTTGTTTTGGGATTCTTACAGGAAAAAAAAAAAGGAAAGCTTAGATGGCATGCATTATCTGCAACAGGAAAAGACAAAACACTGCAGAAATGTTAGCTCAGATGAATTCCAGTAAACCCTTGTATAATTTCATAGTCCAAATAGACTACAGCAGGTTGGAGAAAACATATTTGAGGAATGACACACAGAATTTAATAGAACATACTTGGATTAGTTCTTGTACTTTCTCCCTTTAAATATAATTCTTTCGCTCCTCAGTTCAGATACAATAATGTTCCAATTTCTGTGTTTAACTGTTCTGCTGGATTATGACCCTGCCTACAATGAATCTAACATCACAGACAGACTCCAAAGAGGTCTTAGCTTAAAAATGACAACATTTTCAATCCCTGTATCTTCTTTTTCTTTTTAACATTTAGAAACAAGTGGTGTACATACCACTAGAAAACTCCTTTCCAGTGCTCAAAGGGCCTTGATTGTAATCTTGCTACCCTATGAGACAGCTAAAAGCTGTGGCAGGGGAGATGGTCATCAGATTGTCAGAGCCTCCCCAGAGCTTCTAGTGCAGTCTGGGCACCAGGAAAAGCAAGAAGGATATAAAAATTTCAGAATGTCCTAGACAGGTGTTTGGTTGCCTGCTGCACCGCATCAATGGATTTCTTGGAAACAGACCTTGTGGGACTATATTGGATTCATTTCTTTTGGGGCCTCCTAACACCTTCATGAAGGTCTCAGGTAGATGCCAAACAAAAGGGAGAACAAAGAATTCTGCTTTAAAAAGCCCTTCAAAAAAGATCAGATGAACTTCAGCTTAAAAGAGAAGAATGTGACCATTCCAAAGGGATGTTTGTAATTTCTACCATGATTTCCATAATTCAATACCTTACAATTATGCATTTCAAAGTCATCTGAAAGTACCAATAAAGACAGATTGATTACTTTATTTGTATACATTGCTATGAGACATTATCATTCAATGCTGCCAAAGCGAGTTCCATGCCAGCCCTTGGTCTAAAATTAGAGTAAGGACAAGGAAGTGTTCTTTCCTCTACAATGATCACCTAAACCCAACTGAGCCAACAGAGGCTGAGAGACCATAAAGCAGTTGGTACCAAGGGGTGTTTGCTGATGAAAAACCACAGGACCTCCAAACAGGCCCCTTGGAACTTTCTTGAGAACATATACAAATTTCACCACCCAGTCAGCAAAGTGGTAAAAATATTCACTAGGCATAGGGCTTGAAATTTACCTAGAGAAGGTAACTAACAGACTGTGCAGCAGCATGAAGGACTCAGAGTGGTTTTGGTTTCCCAAAAAACATCATTGGTCATAACAGAAGTAGAAGGTATTCTGCATTGATTTCTGCTCCCTGCAGTTGCTCCTCTGCGAATAACAGAGGTCCCACAGTCTCCATCCCTGCAGCTCTACCCTGCCTGGGCAGGGCAGAAAATCTCAACCTTGTGCCTGGGCAGTGCCATTTCACAGATACTGTAGAGAGTAGAGAGTCAAAGAAATATCTTTTGACTCTTACTTCCAAAGGCAGGTTTGACACTTCTTCACACCCACCTGACTGCGCCTGAATTCAAGCACTTGGTTGAAGTTTGTTGCTCTCTGGAAGACAATGCCTTCCATGTAACCCTGACCCAGCACAGATATAAGATACTGAGTGCTGAACCTGCACCACATCTGCTCCATCCAGGACCACCTGTGAGGAGAGTTTACTCAAAGGATTGTCCTCATCTAATTCCACAAGTGCTCAGCCTGTTTTCACCTTAAGATGAGTTTGTACGTGTGTACCTCAAGTTATTTCTGTGCACACTGTATGTGCACATCAGCCCAGATCCATGAGTGTGTGTGCGTGGAGATAGATAAACAGATAATCTGGAATTGTTTCAAAACAAGGGAAGCATTTCTCTTTCTTTCTTTCTTTCTTTGTCGTTTTGCAACAACTTGGCCTTGGGACCTTCCAGAGAGTTGTGTGTTTATATGAGTGACACACTTTCCTGTTTTCACAGCTCCTGCCTTACATCAATTTAAGCATCTTTCCTACACCTGGAGGAGTTCAACAAACATCAGCTCACAGGTGTCACCCTCCATTGGCTGAAGGCTGGCTCCAGTGAGTCTAGCCAATATCTGCTTTGGCTATTAACAGCCTTGGCGAGGCCAAGCTCAGTGTGTGTGGGGAAGCAGGGGGAGGAAAAGGTGGAAGGAAAAGGAAAGGGAGTTACATGTATGTGCATGTGCATTTGCTGCTGGTTTAACTTTCCATCCATTTAAGAGTTTAAATACTAGTCAAACACTTAAAAAAACATTAGGACACATTCCAGCTTTCTCTGCCAGTCAGAGGGAAAAAATGTTTGAAACCCTGCATCTCAGCACCCCAAGGGCTTTATGATTTGTTAGGTTTAGTAGTTCAGAGGATTAAAAAGACAGAAATATTAGTAGAAAAAGAAGAGGAAAAAGTCAATGTATTCACTGAAGCAAATCTAATGGGTTGCTGGGCCAGAGAAGAAAAGGTTCTACTACCTGACTGAATCTTATTTATATTTCTTGCTCCACAATAAAAAATAATTTTCCAGACATTCTCCCCCCACTTTTTTTTGCTATGCTAGTCACATTTCCTAAATCCTTTATCAACGACTGCTCTGCATATGAATGGGCTGTAATTGAACTGTCACATTCATGAAGGTCAGTAACCTTTCATTAGGAAGAATGTGTCTTTCTTGATAAATTGGAAAGTCCCTGAGGATTTGAAAGCATTTTTTTTATTTCATTCTTTCAAATATACCTTAAAAATCTAACACAGATCTTTCTCTCTTTTCATAGTACTCTGACAAACCCCTTGTCTTTCTCTTTGTCATAGGCAGTTCCATGCGAAATATTCAATCACAAGCTTTCACTGTGACCTTCTTAAAAATCAAATGGGAAGCACAAGCCCCCCACCCTCAACCCCTCACTTTGAATTGCAGATAGCTAATACTTCTGCTTAAAAATCCCCAAAAGTCAAAACCTTGAGATTAGAAGCTTTGCCATGTTCTTGCTTCTTCAGATTGATTTGAGTTTCTACTGTAATGTGACCTAAGTCACACTGTTGGTGCCAGTGTATCAGTCCGTCTTCTTGGTGTGTCCATTCATGTGCAGAGATGGACAGACAAATACACCAAGTAGTGACAGACTGTATGAGAAAAACAAACTGGGGCAGAGAATAGTGCTTAAAAAACCCATATTTAGTACTGCAGACAGTTTTCAATCCCTGCCACAGGT
Organism: Phylloscopus collybita; assembly: GCA_027886175.1. NCBI lineage: Eukaryota > Metazoa > Chordata > Aves > Passeriformes > Phylloscopidae > Phylloscopus > Phylloscopus collybita. Next base: position 91,197,884 of record JAJNNQ010000075.1, read on the forward strand.
TAGCTGCATGCAACTCATTCTTCCCTATCTAAGGAAAATAAGCTTTTCAGAGGGTTGGTTTTGCACCTTGATCTGCACCCTGACACAGCAGGGTACTTAAAAGAAACTGATTGGCTGCCAGGTTCATAGCTGCTGCCAGAAGTTCAATTCCTCCTCCAGATTCTGATCAGAAAGCGTGCAGCAGAATGCATGGAAATGTGTCGAGCTTCCCACCCTCACCAGTGCAAAGGTGCCTTCAGAAGTGTTAAAATACTACCAAGGCTGCTGGGGCAGAAGCCATCTGTTCCTGTGCCGTGTTCTAGCTAGCTAAGCCTAGGGCCCATCTTCAGCCAGGGCTGAGGACTGGGTCTGACTCTGTCTGGGGACTGACTGTCAAGGGGTCAGAAAAAAAGGCAACTTGGTGAAAAGTCAGCCATGAGCAAGATAGAAACACCACAACATGAAGAAGGTGAGACTTGATAAATGGAAACAAGCATCTGGCCTTCTGTGTTAGCTATTCGAATGCTGCAAAAAGTAACTTGAATTACAGGTTTTTGAGAGCTGGCAGAAGACTGTCCTTTTATTGTCAGCACCCATAAAATTGTGGTGATTAAAAGGTCACACTATAAGATGGAATATAGAGGAAAGAGGAATAAGGCATAATTGCTAAGCAGTTGAAATACTTTGACAGTACAGGCCACATTGGAAGCTTTTTAGCTGGAAGGAAAAAAGAAGCAAACATCTCTTGATTTTTTGCAGGAATGATTGAAGAATTAATACTTTAATTATGCTTAAGTTCCTTTTCTCAAGACTTCTCTCAGCGAGTGAATTCTGTTGGGTTCATATGCCCAGCTTTGAATGGGATTCATTTACTGCAGTACTACAGAATGGATCTTACACCAGTAACAGAAGTCATAGAAAGAAGACTCTCACAAAGCAAAAAAAAATATAGGTTCTGCCTGGGTTCCATTTTAACATTGTCCTTCAGCAGCAAGAGTATGTTTGAATTTGAATGGAGAGGGTCTTTATTTAAAAGCTGTATGACCTCTCATGCTCCAGTTCTGCAATCATTCTCTAGACACAGAGTTCACAGTGAAGGGTAGCCAGGGGTGCCCAGAAGCATAAATCAGCCTAGACAATTCATCATCTGAATTCTCTCTGCCACTGGTGAAGTAAGGTACTTGTGATAACACTGTGAAGAAAAAGACCAGACTTCATCAGTGGCCAGAGGTATGTGGCAAACACCACCTAGGACTTTAAAACAACAGAAAGGCCTTCACAGACCATCACTTTCATTGCCACCACATTCAGGCTGCTCAATGGAAGAGCCTAATGTAGAAACCCCCACTACAGTGGCAACTAAGGTCGATATGCAAAGAGTGATTCAGACTTCCAGTGAGCAGGAGCCACAATGTATCAAGCAGGCTGGACTGACTTCTCCACATGCCTGACTTCAGTACCAAGATGACTTTTCTTTCCGCTGACTGCACAGGAAGCCAAGGTCTAGCTATTTGGCAAGGTGTGCAGAATTGCTCACCAGTCTCTTGACCTGACACACTGTCCTTGCTCCTGTTTCATACTGGGCAACAGGAATACAGCTCCCAGTTTCTAGCTCCCAGCATCATTGCTGCTGTATGGAATATATAGACGTATTCTTGTGTGGTGCTTTTCAACTGTACATCAGGAGATGGTTTTGTAGGGACCCCAATTTTGGAAGCAAGATGCTGACTGCTTTACTAGAGAGAGTAAACAAAGAAGAATAAACAAGTTGTATTTTAATGTAAAGCACATTAGGTGTTGGACCACTTTTTGTTGTCCAAGTCATGGACCAGTTTTCCCAAGCGCTGATTTGGAGACCATTGATGATTTCATCTCCTGCAATGTATTTGGGTGTGCCAGTGATCTGGAGAATGTTTTCATGCAAGTGCCCAATCATCCAGACTCTTTCCATTGCCAAAAAACCAGAATTAACTGACAGTCAAATCAATTCAAGTGGAAGACCACAAGCTTGGAAAAGAACTTACATCAAAATAAATATTTTTGCAGCTATTTTCTAGCATGCCCACCCTAAAATGCCCCACAGGCAATAATTCCTAAGGTGTATTGTTATTTTTATTCTCAGATAAAATGTTAATAGCCAACTGGTTATGAGGTTACTACTTACAAATCTCTGGAGAATTAGTATTTTGTTTCATGCACTTTTGTCCTCTGTCAGAGTATACTAATTTATTTCCTCACATGAAATTGGAGGCAGTTTCCTACGTTGCAGCACATGGATACATACACAGCTAAACCCTTCTGTATATCAGGGAACTCAGATTCCAAGATTCTAAGATAACTGCATATGGAAAAACAACAGAGCAGTATATCACCTCATTGTATATATCCAGACCAAAAACAATGAGACTCCTCAAGCACTCCACACTGTGTATAAAATAAAAGTCATTAAGGAATTTGTTTATAAGTGTGTTAAGCATTTTCTAGGCAGGCGGTGAATAAATCCACTTTACCACTTCATGGCTTTACAAAGAAGCCCATCCATTAACATGGGAACCCTCTTGTTTGCATTTCTTAACAGCTGACATTTGTACCTTTCCAAGGAAAGTGAAGGGCATCTCATTGCCTCATTGTTTAAATCAGTGTGAAAATAATGGGGATGATAGGGAATTGGAGCTAATTTCCTTTGTCTCCTATTCAGCAGATAATGGTGGTATGTGTGGGATGCTAAAGGCCAGGCAGAGGAGGTGACCTGAAGATGACTTCATTCTTATGAGGTTTATCAAAGGCTCCTGTCAGTCAAATACATGCTGAGAGATTGGGGACTGGCCATCTGGTCCAAAGTTAATCAAAGAGGAAAAAAGGAAAGTGAGGAGGTGAAAAATCCCCCTGTCAGCTTTGTAGAAGGTGGAGGGAGAGGCAGACAGAAGAGGGAACTCTTGTGCTCCAACAGCCCAGCACCCAGACTTGATGGCTGCAGAGGAGAAACAGCAGAATGGGGTGGAGGAGCAGTGGGGAAAGGGAAAGGTACCGTTGTTTTGAAATTTCCCTGGGATGATCCCATACCAGCTTTAAGCGGCAAGCCTGAAGGTCACTGCTGCTGTTAGCCACGCAGAGCAGAGGCAGAATTGTTTCACTTGTCTTCAGAAAAAAAAAAAAAAGGGGGAGTGACTGACTCACAGTAGGGAACCGGTGTAATATAAAGCACAGGGTTTTCTGTCACAGAGCCAGACTTCCTTCCTCTGAGTTTTGCTTCTTGCAAGCAGGAACAAGAGGTACAGCCATGCCACCTTCATGTCTGCAGATTCAGCCATACCCCACTCCTCACCTTCTACCCCTCCACCCACTGGGCTCAAAACCAGGTGTCCTGCAAACACTGCTCACATCCAAGGGACTGGCATAGTTTTCCCATGCTGGCTTTTCTGTCAATACTGACCCACATACATTTTTGCGTTGTGCATAAGCTAAGAAGGGTATAGAGCAGGGATTTATCAACAAATGGCTTGGTTTATGCTGGGCATCACACAATGCTTGTACGTGAAAGGGAAGGCACCAATTAGAGAACTAAAATACTATTTAAGTGTGTGTGCTTGTGTTATGCAAAAATACATTTCTTCACCAAAGATGCATTCTGAAGTAAAACACCAGAGTGTGACAGCCTGATTTCCATAACTAGCCCTGTTCAGCTGCTCAAATCAGCTAAATAGAGACATATTTTTAAAACTACAAACGTCCAGATTGTGAATCCCTCCTTCATGCTGGCAAGTAGTCATGCTAATGAGTAGTCTCCTTGACTCCAGGGGAAAAGCTGTTGCCAGTAAAGGTTTCACAATCTCAGCCCTAAACATTTCTGAAATGATTAACCAAAGTGAACTAACTTAAAACAAAACAGAAAAAAAAAATAAAAAAGAAGAAAAAAAGAGGAAATAGGGGAAGGGCTTTTTTAAGGGATGCAGATTAAGGCTGAGCATTAAATGTGTTCATGGAATTAACAGAGCAAGGGATGAATGTGATTCCTGTAGTGCACACTAACACAGGCTCCTTCCCCCAGGACAGAAACATCCTAAACCAAAGAGAATGAGAACAAAAGAGTTTGGCTGCCTCATCTACCTGGGGGTGGGACTTGCTTCTTCATTTAGTTTCCATTCTGCATCTTCCTCAGGTCGAGGTCCAGTCAGGCCCCCATAGAGAGGAACATATGGAAAACAGTGGCAACAAGTTCTGCTCTACCTGCAGCTTTGCTGAGCTGATTCTCCTTCAATGCCCTGTTTGGGAGCATCACTTTGCTTGGCCAAGTGCTGCAAAATGGAGCTGAGAGTAGTGGGAGTAGAATCAGACAGGACTTTAGACCAAACCTTTACAAAACACCCAGCCCAAGGAACCTCTGCTGAACAGAGGATTTCAGTCAAGGATATACAGCTCTGTCTGTGCATACACAGTATGAACACAACCATTCAATCAGTGCTTGCTGCCCTCCTATTTTTATTGAGTTTTTAAAATAGCAAGCAACCTGCTGCACACTAGGCAGCCCAAAACAGGCACAGCCAAAAATGAACAAGGGTGGATAGATATTGGGACGTCTAGAATTTTCTTGCTGATAATGTCTGATGTAACCCTTTTGCATGGCAATAACAGTCAGTGAACAATCTCATAGGTACCAAACATGCACTCTGCTTTTACATACCCCAGCCTGCACTTACTCTCTACTGAACTGTTTTACCTGAGCTGTGATGACTTCAGAAAAAACGGAGTTGATAGCATTAAGGGTTATTTTTTTGGTTTTGTTTTTATCTGAACAGCTCTAGATCTCAGAAATATGACTAAGAAAATGATCTTTCCCAACCCCTGGAAACAAAATGCAGCCATTTGCATCCCAAGACAAAAACAAGCATCAGCATGTCTGAAATTCTCTGCCGGCTACAATTAAAACTCACGAGCAACTAGGACACAACTGTCTCTGTCTTTATGACATGAAACATGCAGACATTTAGAAATGGGCTGACAGAAAATTCAGCATGGAAATTTCACCAGAAACCTTCTATCCCCTGGAAAAAATAGGTATTTTTATCAGGCAGCGAGCCATCATCATAATATTTATGATCCCCCTTGCCCAGTTCCTGCTGGATCTCACAGAAGGAAAAGCTTTAGGCTTACCTGTGTCTGGCACGGGTCCCTAGTCTAACACATTGGTTGAATACACAGGCATGAACATGCTGTCATCAGCATGTCCTCCTCCTTCTTGTGGGCTTGAAATAATTTGATATGCCAAATTAGACCATGCCCTAAATCAATCAGTAGCTCCATTTTCGTCAGTGGCTGAGACTATTTGCAAAAGCAGGTAGGAGATTTAGCTACCTAACCCCAAACTGATGGAAGATAAGAGACCACATCTCCTTGAAGACACTGAGAACATCAAACTGTGCTCTTTCCCCACACTTTCCACAACTTCCTTATTTCTAGTTAGAAATCACATAATTACAAATTTCACAATGTGAAGTAATTTCTGAAGGACTTTTTCAACTTCTCTGTTATACCTCATGGTCAAGAGCACGCATGCTGAACATATGCTTTAATGATAGCCACAGCAATAATTCACACAGAAACAGTTTTCTTTCAAGTACTTCAGAATAAGGAGTAAGGAGTTGGGGGAGGGAAGTTATCAGTGCTAATACAGTTTATTAGACAAACCCTATGTGGATGCCATGGCAGGTCTGCTATCAAAGGCAAAAACCTTCAGGCTTTTTACATCCCATAATCCCAATGAAAGCCTGCTTTTGCAGATACCCTGCAGTTCATGAATCACTGGCTGTAGCATACAAAATCCCCTATTTAAGTAATTACTGTACAATAGACAAATCTGCGCAGTGGCTGATGTTATAGAAAATATTCCAAAGCAGTCTCAAAACCACAACATATTAAAAAAAAATCTCAGCTGGGAACAAGTGTCTTTCAGTAAGTATATATTGTGAAATAGAGGATGCTGTGATCTAATAGTATTAGGTCTGTCGTGGGGACTGGAAAAGTTCTGGCAATAGAGGAACCCAAGCCAGTCATGGACACTGCATGGCTCCCATCTCTAGACTCTCTTTTCTATTTGTTTTAACTTGGGCTTCAATACACCCTCAAGTGCCTGATTTTTACATAATTGGATGGTTCTATTATTGCCAACTTAATTTCCAAACATCAAAGTACACAGAATCATCTCGGGCCTGGATTCCTGGCTTCCATTTATTCAGCAGAATGAACAAAAAGCCCAGTATTTTTAGGAAGATACCAAAACTAAACCCTGGTCTTGTCCACGTATTGCCTTGGTAGTGGAGCTGGCTTCCACATCTTTATCAGAATGAACCAACAGCCTGATATGTCAGAAAGATGACAAAATTTCACCAGAGTCTTATCTCTGTACTTGGTTCTGATTTATCCCCACACCTGCAAAGTTCAGCTTCCACATTCAGCAACAAGGAAGACAGGTTTTCTTTCATGAGGAGCCCTTATTCGCCTAACTTTGGTTTCATCTATGGACGAATTACTTCACCAAAGCTTGTACCCTTCAGCTAGTCTGTAAATCAGTCTTGGAGTGACAAGCAGGTGGCATTTTGCCAAGTCACTTCCAGAGCAGACCAGCAATGCTCAGTCATTCCCGCATAATCAGAAAACAAACAAAAAAGGATAAAGAAGGGCAGAACTGTGTTACAATTTACAGTGCAATTTACTTTCAATTTGGATTAATTATAAAATATGTTCCATTCATCTACTTACAATTTAAGATCTGGCGAATGGCACGGCAGAAAAGCAATCTGAACCGGTAAATTAGCACTGCTTTAATCGCAAGACTACCGACTTTCCTCTTCCTTTAAAAGGAAGTACACAGTCCTTCTTCAGTGGAAGCCATGGCTTTAGAAATGGTGTTCTGAATCAGACTTAGCATTTTCAGAAATCTCCTGTACCTCCCACAATGTCCAAGGTTTATTAGATACTTTATTTTCTTGTTCTTGGTGCAAGAAATCTGCAGGACAGTTGGAACTTGGTTTGCAAAAAGAAAAATTATAGTGATCCATGAAACAGAAGGTCAATCAACGTTTTGGAAGTGCTTTATGAACTGGAAATCTTTTACCAAAGTATTTCACTACAGCTCAATAAAACATTACATGCTGGCAGAATTTTATCCTTTTAAAGTTGGCAACACTTTCTTCGCCAAAGAACAAGTTTTGTTCAGGTTTAATTTGCTTTCAGTGTTCCTCTCAAAATCAATATAATCACTCCAGTGCAGTTTGACAGGTTCCTGAGATAATGTAAATTAAGTGACCCACAGCAACCAAGGCACAAACACCAACTACACAGTGAAAACGTGGAGGGACAGCAATTACCAGCAAAAAAGCAAAATCTGGCAAAGGCTGTCTGTGTTAGGTTTGTGTGGAGCTCCCAGGCAGGCTGTTAAATCAGGCATAAGTTTTTGTTTGAAGGAAGGCAGATCTCTGATGCAGAAGACTTTTCTGGATTAGGTCTGCCCTTTTGCTACAAGCATCAATCACAAAGAGTGCAAGTGGTTTAAGACACAGCAAAGAGTTTGGCAGAAATTTGGACTGCTCTCTATGTGGGATGTTGTGATTCCTCCAGCTGCAATTCCCTAGGATGCATTTCACCTAGCCAACACCTGACAGGAAATATTTAGGAGGTTATAAGTCTTCTTTTGAAGAAAATTACGGCAGAAAGAGGTCCAATATAACAACGAAAACATGAAAAAAACTTTCTCACAGTTTGTGTTCTAGGTGCCTGGCTGAAATCCTGGCTCCATAAAAAGTCTTTTACTGTGCACTTCCAGGATGCAGGTTTGTCAATGTCTAGCTAGCTTTCATATATATTTGACCTACTATGTTGCCTAGCATCATAGTCAAAGAATACTAGATTCAATCTCATAATAGAATACTAGATTCTAGCACAGTCAAAGTGTGAAGAAAAACCCCAGTACCACATTGAGACGGTTTGCACAGCCCAGTGCACCCCAGGAGGCAGCTATTTTATATACAAAGGTGTCTCCATCCTTGTCATTTATTGGATTTATTTGACAGAGGTAGGGAGGGAGAAGTTTGAGAGAATTTTCTGACACAGTTGATGTGTTGATGCTGATCTTATTTTTCTCTAAAGAGTTTTATCAACGCAATAGATTACCAAGATTTGAGATTCAGGGATCACATTGCTACAGCATGACGACCGGCTTGTCTGCTGTGACAGAGACACAGTTGTATCACAACTGTTCCACAGTATCTAATCAACCCTTTTCATACACATACAGATTACTTGGAGGCTTTAATTAAAAGAACAGAGCAAAATATACAGCCTTATAAAAGAGGGTAGCTGTGACTGTCATACAGATGTTTTGCTGAAAAAACCCTGATTCACAAAGAAAATCAGAGAGGTAGGAAAGAATGGGCACAGCCTATTCACTCCTACCATTTCATGTCAGTTTGACAAACCCATTGCTGTTAAAACTGCAGCAGTACCAACAGACAAGATAGTCAGTGTCATCTTCTCATTATCTAAGCCCAAGAAACAGAAACAAAAGTTTTAAAAGCTGGCATTTTTTTCCTGAGGCATGCCTAATATCAGCCCTTTTCCTGTGTTCCTGGTCAAATAATCAATGTGCATGAGCACTGCAGTGAGCGTGCATCCTGGCAGGGTATATGAACTCATAGAACCATGACTGAGATTAGAACATGGCTTCCAGAAAAAAAACAGGCATTAATCTATATATTTTTTCTTGTATTTCCTGTTAGTCCCCACCCTTCCAAAATGCAGAGAATAAAAAGATCATCAGAAGAAAGTAGTATAAAATGAAAGGAAAAAAACCCAAAAAAACCATGGTTCTGATAATTATTTGGAATATTCTATATAGGCACCAAAGTCAAGCAGGGATCTTTGATCTATTGTGCTGTATTATGTGATTTCAAGAAAATGAGATGGGAAGGTAAGTATACAAAGTAGGATTTAGCAAGATGCTGGGTGAAGAGGGACAAAACCCCTTTTTATGGTTGTCAGGAAAAAGGAGGGTGACATTCTTACAGAGCTAGAAGGAGGTCAATAAATCATCATCCTTATCTTGCAAACAGAGCCTGTGACTTCAAAAATTAGCTCATTTATTCTGCACAATTAAATTTATTGAAGTGTGACAGAAAAAGTTTAGCAGTCGCTGATGCAGAAAGACAGCAACAACGGAGGCAGGCAACTGACTGAATGACACAATTAGTTGATTTTCATTCTATTTATCAATATAATTATTGAATTGTATTCATCTTATTTCACAGATTTTTACCATTATTAGAGCCCAGGCCCCAGGGAAAGAATTAGTTCAAATTTTCAGTTTAACTTAATGTGATTATCAAGCTGGTAATAAAAGAAAGTTCTATAAAGTGCTACACAATCTTGTATTCAATGTCACCCCACCATCCAGCTCTGGAATCCAGAAACCTTTCACGTAAAAGCAGTAAATTGAATGTGAATTGTGAATGTCCTACCTTCCCCAGGTGGCAACCGAGCCTGTGTTTGCAGGATCCCACCTTGATGGGGCCTTAAAGGAGCCAAGATTCCATCTGAGTTTTAAACTCAGGTATATTTTTCTTTCTTAAAAAAAAAACCAAAGAACTCCAAACAAATAAAATCCCCAACAAAGCCAAAACTAACCAATCAACCAAAAAACCTCTAAAACTCAAAAAACCCCACACTCAAAAAAACCCATGGCATCATCTTTGATGCAACCCCTATGAGAAGGTTCAGTAAACCTATTTGTAAATGCTGTGTAAACAGTGCAGGAATATTGGGGAAAGACTGCCATGGCAGAGGAACAGTTCATGAGTATGGTTCATATGCAAAATTATCACGCTGATCATTTTGATATATACTGAAAAAATATCATTCCAAAACTTATGACAAGTTTTTGTTTGTCTGGTTTTGGTTTTTTGTTTTTGTTTTTAAATACAATAAGAACTATTTACAAATTAGAGAGGTTAGCAAAAGTTATTTTCTTCTTGTCCAGTCCAGTTTAGAAGCACCTAGACTACTCTAAGTTGCTCTGACTCACTTCTTGGCATGTCTTCCGTCAATCACAAATCCGTCTACTTTGGTTTTAGACTTGTAAGAGACAGAATGAGAAAAGCTGGACTTGACTTATGCACATATTCCACCCTTGATTTCTACAAACATAAGGAATCGGGCATATGTTCAGTAGTAAGCTATATAATAATTCATGTCCTTTCTCACAGGTTCAGGAAATTAGACCACATGCTATTGCAAGTGTCTAACTTTTCCAATGTTTTGAAAGATTATTTCCATTGCAACTAGCTTATTCAGTTCTACCCTCCACTTACCATTCCATAAAAATTAATTTATTTGCTCTGAGAAAAAGACATAAGGGCCATTTTTTTCTAAATGTTGGTCAAAGTGTCATGGAGCTTTGCCTAAAGCATTAAAAAATGGAAAGGGTCCAACATAATTCCATAGCCATAATTAATAAGAATGAATATTATTACTTACAATCAATGAGTGATTTTGGGTGTTAAGAGACTTCCAGAATTCCCACTGACTTGAACAATATGTTCCAGTTTACTAGGATCTTGATGTCTGTGTAGACTCAGACTATATTTTGGGAATTTAGTGTACTGACTTTTTCAGAAATGAGCAGGAAGAGAAGTTTATATCTGTAAAACATATAAATTATTAGTGCTAATAAACTGGATCTCACTGGGACTATTCAACTTAAATCTGACATTCGTTATCTAAAGAAAAAGGGATCAAAAGGAAGAAAACCGTATGTTTTCCTTTGTGTGTTTCTTTGGGGCAAAGCCTGGAAAGTTGCCTTTCCATTTATAAAGAATTTTATGTCCTTCTGGGACCTGGAGTTGATGGAAACCACTCCATAGCAGCACCATGTGGTGAGCTGCCCACCTCCAGAGATGCAGGAGCAGCAGATGAGCCTTCTCTTTAGCACTAGGAAAGATATAAAAAAAGGACAGGTGGGTACAAATAGGGATCAAAGGACAGAAAATAATTTAAATGGTTTAATTGACTGAAGATATTTCCACTGCAGTCAAGACAAGCAGAATCTTTACTGCTTTTGTTTATACTGGCTTAAAGAGAGAAGAGAATACCCTGAAGGATTAGCTTCCTACAATCTCTGCACAGTTCAGCAAGGCTCTCATCAGCTGGGAGGAGCAGCATAAGAGCACAGGAAACGGGCTTCTAGACCTGAGGGAGTATTCAGCAGTTCAATAACTACTATGTCAGACTTCTGTGGTACTTTTCATTCCAATAGCCTCAAATCATCTTGCAATGAAAGACCTTTTCTGTATTAGGAGATCACAATTCAGCAGGTAAACGTGCCTTATTCAGAGCCCCTCCAAAGAAAGGCTTTTGAACAAAAAAACAACTGGATTTTACTAGAAAATATATGAGAATTCCTAATTTCTCACAGAATTATCAAGTCTGGAAGAGACCTTGAATGTCATTTAGTCCAACCGTCAACCCAGCACCACCACAGTTACCCCTAAACCTGATCCCCACCTGCCACAAGTCTCTCCAACACTTCCAGAGATGTGACTCCACCACCTGCCTGGGTAACTTTATTCAAGGCTTAAACACTCTTTCAATAATTTATTTTATTTTATTTTATTTTATTTTATTTTATTTTATTTTATTTTATTTTATTTTATTTTATTTTATTTTATTTTATTTATTTCTAATATCTAGTTGGAACCTCCCCTGGTGCAACTTAAGGCTGTCTCCTCTTGTCCTTTCACCTGATACATGGCAGAAGTGATGATCCCCACCTCACTACACCCTTCTTTCAGGCAGTGGTAGAGAGCAATGAGGTCCCCCTCGAGCCCCCTTTTCTCCAGGCTCCCTCACCAGTCCTCAAAGACAGGTTTTCTAAACCCTTCACTGCCTTCATTGCCCTGCTTTGTACACGCTCCAGACCCTCAATGTCCTTTTTGAAGTGACGTGCCCAGAACTGACCACAGATTTTGAGACATGGCCTCACCAGTGTTGAGTACAGGGGGACAATCACTGCTGGTCACACTGCTGCTGACACAGGCCAGGATGCTGTTGGCCTTCTTGGCCACCTGGTCACACCCTGGTTCATGTTCAGTGGCTTGTCAACCAGCTCCCCCAAATTCCTTTCTGCTCTCTCAGAGTGACAGCTCTCAAACCACTCTGCCCGAAGCCTGTAGTGCTGACTTGGGTTCTTGTGAGTCAGCTGAAGGTGGCTTTATTGAAGGTCAGATGGTTGCCTTATTGAAGGTCACACAACTGGCCCTAGTCCATCAAGACCTCTCTGTACAGCCTTCTTGCCATCCAACAAATCAACAGTCCCACCTACCTTGATGTTGTCTGCAAACTAACTGGGGATGCACTCAGCCCCCTTGTCCAAATCATGGATAAAGATGTCAAACAGGACCAGCCCCAATGCTGGGGCTGAATAAAGTTGCCCAGTGAGTCCTGTGGAACACCACTGGTGACTTGCTGCCAAATGGTTTTAGCTCCATTCAGCACCACTGTCTGGGCCAGACCATTTAGCCAGTTTTTCGCAAATTAGACTATGTCAAACACAATCACCATAAAATGGATGATATAAATCCATTTTCCCCTGCCCACTGTATCCTTGCAAGGGACGCCTGCTATCCTGGTTTCATTCAACTCAGTCAATCTTTGGACCAGAGCTGGCCATGCATAACCAGTCCTGGTCCTTGTGAAGCTGCTTCTTCCTATCCCAAAGACACTTAGTTATGAATTTACTTCTTGCTTTTATTGATTATGTCCCAGCCTGCCCACTGGAAGCCTCTTTTACTAAGTGGTTGCTCCTTCCTGTCTGCCATACCCTACCTCTTCCACGAAGAGTCACCTCCTCCTTGGCACTTCATGGATAAAAAGGGTAGAAGGAACCATCTTCCTCTTACAAGGTCTGCAGTTGAATCAACTATATCTTATTAGAAAGAAATCTAAACTCTAAATTGAGGATAAATAAAACAGACACTGTCAGTTGAACCTTGGCATTATCCTAATTTTTCAGTCGGGAAACAGGGGCCAGGAAAAGGAGAAATCTAAGATAATAAAAATTACTGTGAGGCCTCTAATTTCCTAGGTGCCTTGCCCAATTCTCCAACTTGGCTGGTTTATATGGCATTCCATAAAAATTTAAATTAGTCCAATTTAAAGTTTGCCTTGTCCTGGAAATGCTCAGAGAACTTACCCACTCACCACACACAGGAATGTTGTTCCTGTGCATATATAAAACATTTGCCTTAATTAATCTGATGTACAACATTGTGTCTTAAAAATGTCGAAAGCCTAGAGGATGCTTTTCTCCACCAACAGCAGTCAACAATGCTTTGTTTTTCTCTCTGTTTCTCAAAATAAAAACTTCACCAGGCCAGCTTTGTTCAGAGATTAATTTGAGTTTTGACTGATTTCACAACCTTCCCAGTTTAACCCTGTGGACTGCTGTATAACCATCAGCTTTTGAGCTGACTTTTCATTCCAAATCAATGTTTTCTAAATAATTATTTACCCATGAACCGGTCATAGAGGCCCTATGGCAATGTTTTCCTCCCCCTTCCATATGCAGAATCATTACTCAAAAGGCCAATGTGCCTTAGGTTTCCAGACTGCTTACCAACCAATTCATCTTTTCTTAAGGCCACATTATGCATAAGCATTGATGTGCAGCACCAAATCTGGAGAAAGCCTGTCCAACTCTTCAGAGGAAACAAATTAATTAAATACCATCAGTGAGGACAAAGTGCAGAGGCACCCAGAGTGTGTGAAGTTCCTGAACCCCTCCTAAGATTTTCAACTAACAGGGGCTCAGGCAACAGTAAACAGCAGTTCTGAAAAGCACATGGAGCAGTACAATGAAATTTCATTTTTCTAAATACAAGTTTTCTTATCCAAAAGGTGAAGATTTACCAGCCATCCTGAAACATACAGCATTCTAGTGCTACAGGAGGCTGCCAACAGGACTGCTTCCAGACCTGAAACTGGGCAAACAGAGGGAAAGGGAGAGGAGCACAGAGGTGAGTCCACGGCATGAAGAAGTGTAGTGAAAGTGTTAGAGCTGCACAGTGTTTTAGGGTGAAAGAACCTATTCCTCCACATGTTTTCTGCTGGACTGAGTAACACCTCCACTGGGACCTGCCCTGAATTCAAGCACAAAACAAAATTCCCTTACAAGCAAGTTCAAATGCTACAAAAGATGGTTCAGTTCTGTCATCTCCATCTTCTCCACCAGCGTTCTGCTCACCAAGTTCTTTGCAGTGTCTCTCAAATTATAAACAGCTCAGCGTGACAGATCTGACCTTCACCTAGGCTGAGTTTATTTGGTATAGGGGTTGGTTCCTGCTCCTTCAAAGGTGGTAATCTGGACATGGCAGTGGGCTGTATGTGTAAGGGACAATAATTGGAGCCAACACATGTGAGAGTGAACAGGTAGCATGGCCAAGACCCGAGTTCATGACCCTTCTCCTTGGCTCTGATGAGACTGTGCAGAGTAGGACCTGCACAGGGCTTGTGCTACCACTTACACAAAGTTTCACAATGAATAAGACAGATGATTATGACTAAAAGTCAGATCCTGAAGGAAATGGGCAATAGACTGTGAAAAATGCAACACTGAAATTGTCTGGGGGAAGTGGTGTTTTGTCCTGTGCCTAGTTGAAAACAACAAAAATTGAGAGAGATCAAAGAGAATGTTCCTTCTCTCTAACCCTCAAAACGTTTGAACAGTAGGAGACCCACCAGTCTAAGGTTAAAATAATGAAAGGAGTGATTAGAGTGAGGGAGTAGGTCAGTACATGGACTTCAGAAGAGGAAATGCTCTATTTAACAGCCATTACTTGCCTTTATATCATGAAAGATGTCAGAACATTGGGACTTCCTCTTTGCATCTCAGTCACCAGAAGTGGGTGGTCAGCAGAGCAGCCTGTTGCTGAGCAAAGAGATCACCAACCAGACAAGAGCCAAGCTCTCCACAGTAGTCTGTGGTGGGAAGGCAAGGCATAAGTGGAAAGCAGTCCAGACTGGTTATAAGGATATTTCTTTTTCCCCTGGGGACAACCACAGATTGTGCAGAGCTGCCCACAGATTGTGAGGCCTCCTTGGAGGTTTTCAAGGCCCACTTGGATAAAGCTTTGAGTAGCCTGGTCTCATTTTATTGCAGATCCTGTCTAGAGCAGGATGTTGGACTGGAGACCTCCTGAGGTGTTTTCCTGTGGTCATACTTCCTCTAATACTGTTTGTGTATCAACTTCTCTGTATCAGAAAAGAAAGCAGCTCCATATTTGGTAGCAAGGACTCTGTCTCAGTGTTGGAATGTTTGAGTTCTTATGCCTTTTGTAATGGCCAATTAAGTACCACTACAATTACATTACAATTGAGATTTCACTACAACTGAGATTACACCTAGATGTCTAACACCTCTATTTTAATATCCAGTTTTGACTTCAGTGTGTCAACAAGCCAGTACTTTTCAGCACAGAAAGTTTGCATGCTGAACGCACTACATATAGTATGGTGTTTTGATATAGTGACCCATAATAGGAAAAAATACACATGCATAGGAAATTATTCTTCATCTCCTGGAGCTGTTCAAACGTCCAAGGTTCCATCAGACTCTTCCAGCTTAGCGCCATCTTCCTTTGCATTTCTAGAGGATGAGAACATAAGGAAATGCCATTCCTTTTACAGCTAAATCGTGCTATTACTCCAGCTACTTCTGAGATATTGGTACTGTTTGTTCTCCTAGCAGCAACTTTGAGATACTCGAACAGTCACATATTGCTCAGAGAAAATACAGAAGAAAAACAAGCTGAAATTTTGGTTGAGACCTTAATTATGAACATATAAGGATAAGTACATTTTTCTTCATTAAGTCCAGAATGTCCAGCCTGTACAACACAGCAAGAATTTCTAACCCTTCTCAAGTAATGTCATTGATGCCAGATATTTAGTGCAATGATTTCAGCAGTGAATGTCAAATATCTCTCAAATATTTGCATGCTTCTTAGCTCCTAAACTGACAAGCTTTAATTTAAGCAGATATAAGTGAAATCTGCCACAGCACATATTGGCTAAGATATTTAAATTATACAGGCCACAATGAGAACACAGAGCACATGCAATGCTCATTAGAATCAGTGTGGCAGAGGCTCTTCTCTTTACAGTTATTTAAACAATAAATTAATTAAAAACTCCTCAAAAAACCCAAGCACAAAACTATTCAAGATGTGTGGGAAAAATGCCACAGTCTTGCAATCTGCTCTTCCTGGAAAAAAACAGCAGTCCTCTCTTTTCATCTTCACTTCTCTTTTCCCTACAGACCTCGTGTGGAGTATACAACACATAACCAAGCAAATGGGACAACAGAAAGGTTAATGTGAGGACATTAATGCCTGCATCATACCTTTCTGCAAGCTCAATAGACCCCAGCAGTCTAGGCAGTGGCAAACTGAACTGGCGGGCTCCTCAAGTTGCTACAAGAATTACCTGCTCTTTCCGACATGAGTCCTTAGTATGTCATATCATACCTCCCTCAGTCTCTTCTCTTGCCTTTAGCCCATCCTTTAGGATACAGTAAGATTCATAGGACAGACATTACGCCCTCTTAAGTTTACTTTTCTCTGGAAAGCACTACATGCCAGCCTGTATCTTTCTATCTTCTCTCCCCCACCCCAGCCTTTCGAGCCTGTTGGCACATCTCAAGCCAGCTACTAGAGGACTAGAAGGTAAAAGATGAAATTCCGCAAGTTGTGTGAAAGTAAGAAGGGAGGAAATAATTTTAGTTCTTTTAGCAAAAGAGAGCTCTAAGAACTCTTTCACCATACTTTATTCACCAGAGAATCCCCAGAGGAAAGCACTTTGAGGAGTTTCCCAGCTGCAGGCAAACCTTGTCAGAGAGTTCATACCTTCTTAGACACATATTAATCCAGTCCTAAGATCCAAAGCCATAGAGAACAAGGCTTCTCATTTGCCACTCATTAATTCCAGCTATCAGACCCTAACTTTAGGCCTGCATTTGGGTAGAAGTAATTATCTCCACCTGTCTGTTCAAGTCCATGGAGGACAAAGGTCTGGATCTAAACCCACCTAAACAGTTAGGTGCCCACAGTGCCACTTAGATAGGTGGAGAGGCCTGATAGCAAAGGATCTTTTGTCCCTCCTCTAACCACTCAGTTCTCCTCCAGAGCAGTTACTGAGGCACCTTTAAATTCATGTGCTGAGCATGTCCAGAAATAGAAATGGTTTGGCTACATTGGGACAAACATCCTGGAGCCACCCTACCCCAGAAGGCATTTGGGACTTATGAACTAGGTCCTCTAGTGCTGACATTCACTCAGCACACGGCTGGTGGAGAGGAGAAAGTCCTACTGAATCTGTCCTGTTAGACAGGCAGCAGCAGCACAGTTGCCAGGGTTTAGCGAGAATGCACAGAGGAAGCTCCCCTTTTGGGATCTGGTCACTTTCTGCCCCAGATGCCTCCATCCCAGGTAGTGTTCAGAATTATTCTTTTGGTCTGAAGCCAAGGGAACTGGGAATAACAGATGACGGTGATGACTAACTACAAACATCCTGTTAATGCCCTGCTGAGATGATCAGCCAACAAATTTCCATCCAAAGATAAGTGCCTAAGAAAATGGAGCATGCCAACCTCTTACCACTGATGGAAGAGGCAACATAAACCATTAAACTTCTCTCTTGTACACAGGTAGCTTTACAATCTGTCCTTCAGACTCCAAAATATACAACTTGTAACAATTTTATTTTTAATAAATAGTCCAGAGAAACTTGTTAGATTCAATTGGGGTACATTTCAGACTCTATAAATAATGTTCACATATTTACATTATAAATTTAGTGCAGAATTTCAAGTCTCACTTTTTAGACTCCAAATGCTTTTAGTAGAAAGCTTTTTAGATAATAGGATTTTTCTTGTACTATGCATTCATAAATATCTTTCAGTGATAGGCGTGAGTTGAAAGATCAGTTCAACACTGCTGATTCGTTTCTTAATTAAGTTATTGTCTTCAAAGAGGGATAAATATATACTGATCACAATTTAAAGAGAAGCAAAAGTGGGTCACAGAACTTGAAAAGGCTGCCCAATGAAATAAAAACAACAAAATGTTGCATTTTTCTCTCTGGAGAAATGTTTTTCCAAGTGGCTAGTGCATTTTTTCTCCCTCTCAAGATGTGGACTGGAAATGCTGCACTGAGTTATATGAAAAAGGGGTCAATCAGGGGTGTTTTGTAAGGTGGGGAACGAGATTTACAGCAACCTAATCAGTTGGCCAGTTCATCATTACACACTACACGTGTCCTAAATTAGGAGAGCATGAAGCGGGTGGATACATTATGCTGTTTCATGGGAAGCAATTTAAGCGAGTTGTTCTTGTTCCAGTTCTTTGAGACTCAACAACACATCTCCTAGGAATCTGTAAATCATCAGCAGGTGATATTGTTGGCTGTCATAGCACAGACAGGCAGAGCCAGCTACAACTTTCACCAGGCTTTTTTTTTCTGTTCTTGTTCTTAAAATTCTCCTTTCCAGGAAGCTGCAAAACAAACCAGAAAACAGTCAGTAAAGTAGGACAGCTCAAAACAAAATTCCAGAGATAAGAGGCGTGCTGATAATATAGTCTTTGACATCTGTTTGGGAGCATTGCTGAGTTAAATCTCAGTCCTTTACCAGAATAACATACGTATGCCTGCTCTCTCTGTTCACCTTTATAGCCTGTGTCAGTGCAGTATCTGAATGCCTGGGAAACACCAGTAAATGTACCTTCACAGCACCCTTTCGGGGTATCAAAATATAGAGATTAACAGACTTCTCTGAGGACAGATGTGAAATATATGGCAGAGAAAGGCCCCCAGAATTCTCGTTCCACATGACCACAGCAGAAGCATCTATGTTACGGGGTCCCCCATTTGTCTGGTGCATAAATGGTTGTTATGGATTGCTTCTGTGGCCACTGAGGAGGGAGCAAGATTTACATCAAAGACAACTGTGTTGGATATGAGGGGAATCTTCTAACTGCAGAGAAATGAGATACTGGGACAGGATATTCACAGCGACACTTGTGACTTCAAATAGGTTTTTGAAAAAGGGCTGATAAATAATCCTCAGGAATGGGTCCTTTGAAAGATGGAATTGCCCTGCTGTGTTCTATGCTGTGGACACGGCAGCCCAGGGTATTACCTAGTTTGTTTTGCTGCCTTTCACTTTGCAGTGCATATCAGAACTTGAGTGGTAGACAAGTAGTGTGACATTTATTATCACCATGGTAAAAGAGAAATGGGTTTAAGTCTACTGTGTCAGAAGATGTACAAAATTATATAGCTCATGAAGTTACTAGAATAAACCAAGAAGCTACAGAGGACTCGGGACAGGCTCTCTCAGCAATGCTGAAGCCCAGTCAATGAGGGAACATCTCCATATAAAGAGACTAGGGCTCTGACATGAGCTATAGGGAGCATGTAAGCTGTGCTGAAAAATAAAGTAACTTTCAGGAACTCTCTCAGCAGCTGATCAGTCAAGAATCTATGAGATGGAAAGGCAAATGAAACGGCCACATCTGCATGGAAGATGAGATCTTATGGGTCCAATCCAACCCCTTTTTCAATTCAACAGAGCACTTCCATCTGACTTCAGGAGCTTGGACTTGGCTTCTCCTTTACGAAAAGTGACCCAAACTTCATATTTTATAAGGGGCTGAATTCCTAAGGAATGCCAAGAAATTTAGCACCCTCCAATGGAGTCTCTTGTTACAGCATACTTGTGTGGGGTTTCTGAACATCTGGAAGCCCGTCCTGACCCAAAGTCATGAACAAATAGTAACTGCACATATGCAGTCAGAGGGCTCTCAACTTTCTTTATGTGGACTCAGCAACTCACAGTGCCCAAGCATTAAAACACAGGTATCACATTTCTGAGCTGGGCTTTCCGGTCAAAAAATACATCTGTGCATAACCCCAGCCATCATTTTGCAGTGCATCTTCCTCCCCTTGCTTGTTTGAATGGGGTTTGCCTCTACCCTCTTTATAGATAAAATAATTGAAACAGCTGACATAAAGCATGTGTTATGAATTATTTATGTGTTTTCTAGGGGATTAAAAAAAGGAAAAAAACCCACCAAAAATACCAAGCATACCTGCCTATCTATGCAGCAGAAATGGAGACGATCTGGGAACAAATACAGCCCAGTTCAAAACCATGGCTTGCATTCTGTGAGGAAAATACCTGTTACATCATGTATGGGTATGTGAGTTTTCTATGGATTAAGCAAACATCACCATATGCTGCAGGTCACAAAAAAGATAAAACCCTGTGCATGTGTAGAAATACAGATATATGTCTCCTTCTGCCATTTCTAGCAGCATGCAGAGCTAGGGTTCATAGCAGGATCTGGCACTGAGGAACAACATGTGCATCTGAATGTGGCCCTGCAGAGATAGATACATTTGTTTGTATGCTTATACTGCATCAGAGGTGGAATATGCAGCTCATTTCTTCTCTTTTGGCTAAGCTGGGGAAGGCTCAAGTCATGAAGCCCTGCCAGCATACCACCCATCAGGGTATTCCCAACAAAAGCCTCAAAATCCTCTGAGTAGCCAAGTTGCAGGTATATCCCTGAGAGCTTCCACAGCCTGGCTCACCATGTTACAGGATCACAGTTGTGATAACTAGATCTTCACTACACTCTAGGGAGAAATCTAAGTCAAAAACTTTTCAGATCTATAGGTCTCACTTTTCTGTTCATGAGAGGGGCCATTTTTATGTGGCATGGTATGCTGCATTTATCTGAAGATTATATTCAGCTGTTGCCTTTCCAAACCTTTTGATACAGTGCCTGTAGATGTTCACTAGCCTGTCAAGGATAAAATGAATACAGGGAAATCTTGGAAAGACATCAAGCAGAGAGGAACCTAGATCACAATAACATGATATCAAGTGTAGATAAGAATCCAAACTTATCTAGGCCCTGGGGTTTAGTTGTCCCCTTTCTAAGCACAACATCGATGCTTACAAAAAACACTCTAAAATTTTACACATGCAACTTCTGTGACATCGGCCATTGAGGAACTCATGCTGGTTTTGGTAAGTGCTGGGAAAAATGGCCTTTTTTGGCATAGAGCTATTACTTTTGCCTCTGGGAAGCAAAGAAAGTAAAAATAGATTAGTAACTACAGCTCAAGAGACAGATTTACATTTCCCATGTAAATGAAAAAAAAAATGGCCAGGCTTCTTTTATTTCCAATTGTTTCATCTTTATAATATCTTTTCAGCTTTACAATAAAGATGGTTCTTATCACAGAAATCAGCCTCAAATCAAAAGCCTGATGTGGAATATCCTTTACCTAGACCAACCCTTTTTTAACCCCGTGTGTGCCCTTTACAGGACTTAAGCTCTGGTTCAGAACCAGACACAATTTCCAAGCTGCCTTCTTTTAACAAAAATTTAATCTTTTTCTAAGTTTGCCGGTCATAAAGCATTTCTCAGTTTCAGTATAGCCTGGCTTACCACATGTGTTCTATGGTCACTTCTAGAGGACCTATCCTGAGTTGGTACACACTGTTCAGGAAACAAAGCCAAATATTAGTTGTCTAGTGTGACATAATCTTATAAGCATCTTGCAAGCCCACCTCCTCACCCTTCTCCCTCTAAGGCCGGAAACCTGTTAGAGATTTTTGGTACTCGAGGCTGGAATCAAGCGTCAGAGTGATGAGGAGAACACACAACAACACAGCTGCTCTCTGCTCACATGATGAGTGCTACAGAGGAGTCTGCCGGCATCTCTGTCCCTGCCTTGACAAACATTGCTGCCTGATTATTGAAACCAATTGCTGATCTCCCTTCTGCTCACATGATGAGCAAATCCAGACCACTGATTCAAAATCTCTATGCCCTAGGATCCCCCTCCTTTCCTGTTTCAACAAAGATATTTTCAAAATCTGGTAGCTTGAGAACTCCCAGCGTTCAGCCCAAATTGCTTTAAATCCCAGTGGAAAACAGATTCTTCCATTTCAATAACATAGAGTTTGCTTAGAGAGCTGGCAATTCAGAGGAGACTGAACCACAGCTCCTGCCAAACCTCGGCTGCACACCACAGCAGCCGGGGCAGTGAGTATTTATGTTTTTCCCACAGTGGTGGAAGTGAGACATCACTCATGTAAATATGTTTCCCCATGTTTTAAATGATGGCTGCTAAAGGGTGTCTCCCACACTTCAAGAAGCTGAGTGCACATTTTTATCTATTCACCTGCTCTGGCAAATTTGGATCAGGTAATGTACTTCCAACAACGTCTTAGATTGGATACCCCTGCCGGACTTTAAAACACAAAACGTTCTCCTAAGGTGATGGAAAGGAGAATCTCAGTAAAACATCATAGATGGGAGAACACTTATTCTCCTTCAGTTAGCACCTGGCATCCTCCTCACTACTTTCAGTCATCCTCACACATAAACCCACACTTAAAATTATCCACTGCTGTCCCAAAGACCTTCCCCACAGTCTGCTGGGGGCTTATGCTAAATACTGATCCAGCCTCAGTCCCATCCAAGCAGCAATGGTTTAACACTTTGCTGACCAACAAACTGCAGGAAAAGTGGGATTATTCTTTGTCACCCTCAGCCCAGTAAGCATCATCCCTCTTAGTCACTCAAGTCCAATACCAGACAATGTCTCAGGTCCTCCTTACAGGCAGCCGTTGCTGTTGCAGCCCTACAGCAACCAAATGGGTTCCCTTTCTTCTCAGGGGAAAATGCCAGCACCACAATGAGCCCGCCTTCCCAAAATACTCAGAAGTCAGCACAGTCATCAGCAAGAGCCAGAAGTTTTCTACAGAGCCTCAGATCCAGGACTGCCACTAGGATTTAACAGTGTCCAACACAGGCAGATGTGGCCAAAGGACCAGCTCCTGCCAGATTGGTTGCAGTTGCAACTGCATCTGAAGCTGAGGTGGTCTTCTCACACCTTTTCCTTAATGTGAGCAGCCCAAACATGCCAAAGAGGTCAGGATCGGCACAGATGTAAGTTCAGGCAACTGCAAAGAAAGAGAACACAAAACTTGAAACAGAAAAAAAACACCAAAAACCAACAGTCCTCACCACTCCTTCCCCACCTCATCTTCCCAGCGGTTATGTTTTCACATGCTAAGAAGCTCCCAAACCTTCCCTAAGTACGGCAGTTTTCAAAGATCAGCTCCAAGACCTGAATCATTCTTGCTGCCTCCCAGGAGATGCTGTATGAGGGCCAAGTGGGGATGTCATGGCCCAATGCCATGCTCGGGAGTTTCCCAAGCTCTGCTCCACTTCTGGGGGTATGTTTCAGATAGAATAGGATGCCCCACATTGCCCTGTGTAAAAGCTCTCTCCCCTCCCAAAAGCCTTCAGAGAAGGGGTAGTTTTCCCCTCTCTTCAGAACTGAAGCAAGCAGAATAAAACACCTGATCACCTGCAGCTTTCCTAACAAAACAGAACACTCACTAGCAGAAAAACAAAATAACTACCTCCCCTTACAGCAAACTGCACAGCTTTGTCTGGTATATTTTTCTACTCTAAAACCCATCCCAAGAATGAAAGCAGTAAGTGGGCACCATCAGGGGGCTGGGAACAAGTATCAGAACAAGTTCCACCATAAAGCACTTGTGTAGCCACAGATAACACATGCAACGATGAGGACACAGAAGAGCTCATGAGGGAATCAACCGTTTTCTCATCAGAGAAGGACTTGAATGTTGTCCCATCAATAAGGGTAGGGGCCACACAGTGAGCAGTAAGGAGAAAACTAAATATTGAGTTGCTGCTCAGTAATTGAGCACAGCCCATGCTGTGCACGAAATAAGGCAGAAATGAAAGGGAGGAAAATAGCAGAAGCATATGTAATTAAATGCTATGACAGAAAAGCATTCCCACAGGGACTAACAGAAGATACCAGGGGCAGCTGGAGCTCTGGGACTTGCTGACTTGAAATTGTCAAGCATGTGCATGTATGAGTGTGTCTGTATGTGTGTATTTTGGCTGTGCATGTGGGATTGCTCCATGCACAGGTCATCTACATAAAATCAATAGCCCACTCCCTTGAGAGAATGCTAGAGGGATGGGAACTGAGGCTAGAAGGACAAATCTCAGAGGTCCATCAACAAAAAGTTATGCAGAAGAACAGAGTGGTTCCTTATACTGTTCATGTACATATATAATTCCCACTGTTGAGGAATTTGTGAATAGTGGGATGCTTACAGTCAAGTTGCAGGTTACCTACTAGAAAACAACAGCCTTACCTTTGCAACTCTGAGGGCATCCTTTAATTAATTTCTTTTTTAATGTTCATGCATTCAGCTTTAGCATGAGCAATGGCTGAAGTAGGAGAAATTCATGATACCTCTCTTCTAGAAGAGGAAGTAGGAAGCTAGGCACCTACCCATCATTTAGTTTTCCTGCAAATCATTGATCAAAATGATAGTTTTTGATCATAGATCAAAAAGCAGTTGTTCCACTCCTGGGACAGGCTAGAGAGTGAGGCAAGGCCTGGGTGGAGCTGGAAAAAATGACAGCAGGCAGCAGATGGGAAGTGGAGGTAGCCCAGGGAGGAGAGGCAGTGGAAAACTGTCTTAGTAGGTAGCAGCTGGGATGAGAGGAGAAGTGGTCAGTTTAAAGGGAGAAGAAAAGACAGAGCTGTAATGCTGTTCGCTCTGGTCACTTTACTGCAACATATGAAAAGGAACATGGAAAAGGAAAGTCAGAAGGCAGCCTTTAACTTCTCTGGTTTCTGGCAACTTGGGAAACCTTGTTCTGATCATTAAAATAATGACCACCCTACAGTACAGCAAGAGAGGAGGGTGCCAGCTGCCTCTCTTCCAAAACTGACCAAAGCTGCCAGAAATTTTCCCACTGGTTTGGGCCTAAGGGTGCCACTAAGACGATTGCTAATCTCTAACACATGCCTTGTCTCAGCAGTCGCAGTGGGGTGAGGCACAAGGGTTTTAATTTCTGCTTTACATCCTTCCCGCTAACGCCCAGCATGCCTCTCCCTTCACCACATGGCTTTGCGACCTCTGCTTCTACTATTTTCCACCTTCTTTTTCCAAAAGTCAGCCTCAGGGCCAGGGAAGGTGGTGAAGCACTGTGCGGGAGCAAAACCCAAACACGGCTACTTAAAGCAAATATTATTTTTCAACTGAAAGACTCTTAAATCCGCACACCCCCCCCCCCCCCCCCCCCAGTTTATTTTTAGAACAATGGTAAAACATACAAATCCTGGAGGCCTCAAGCACTTTCCTGCTGTGCTATTGATTTAATTTATTTCTTTAATTTGTTAAAACCTCACAAAAAAAAAAAAAAAAAAGTTATTCTTTGGAGACTTTGCTAGCCTGAGTTTTGCATATATTATTTGCTGCAAAAGATTAATGAGGTAGCAAAGGCATTTTTTAATGGATTCCCTTGGTTTTCTCTCACTCTCCATCACTATGTCTTTTTTTTTTTTTTTTTTTTTTTTAAACTCACGCAGCAGTGCAGGTCTACGAGTCTGCTAAGAGCTCTCCACAGACATGATACAAGGTATGGGGAGAAAGTGAAAAGCCTCTTTCACAACTCCTGCCCTTCTCCCTCCCCACTCAGAGGTGCCGTGCCCTGCCGGGGCTGGGGGGAGCCGAGCTCCCCGGGTTTGCAGCAGGGCTGCGCCTGTGACAGCAGCTCGTCCCACGCATAGCTCAGAGGTGCCGTCAGCCAGCCCCGCCATGCACAGAGGCCCTTCTCTTGGCTCACCCAGGAATCTGCTGACACTCCCAGAGACTCTTGGGGAGCACTTCTGGATCCTGGCCCCAGAAACCTTCCCATCGACCTGCTTCTCTTACGGGAACTGAGCAATGCCTGGAGTGTGGCAGAAGCACAGACTTCCGTGGTGGTGGCTAAGAACCAGATCTGTTTCTCTTTCTTCATCCAGAATAACCAGGCTATTTGTCAAGAAGACACGCTATGCTTAGAGGTGTCTAAATACTTTCTCTTCTCTCAGCCCACGCTCAGCCTCTATTCCACAGAGCACAGATTTTGCCTAACAGGAGGTGAAATGGAGAGAGAGAAGAGGAAAACAAGAAGTAAGGGAGCACAGGGGGAGTGGGTTAAGATACTGGAGTCAGGGCAGAGAGATATAACAGGCTCTTTGTGATAGCTTCGGAGACAGGATAGGTCTGTGATGGGGTAAAGGTATGTAAAAGGGAAAAGAAGTCACAAAACTGTGCTGCAGAAGTGAGAAGAAAGGTGAAAGTCTCTTGAAAAGCAGCCAACAGAGACCTCCTCCCTTTCTTCACATGCAACACTGATTTTTAACCTGAATGGACTGAAAAGAAATGGCAAACAGCCACTCTTCTAGCTTGTCTCCCTGCCTTTTGGGAAGTCTGCCCATTGCTTTAGGGCTGGAGACTCCTATGTGCTGAACTGGAGACAAATGCCCCTCAGCATGACTGCAGCCAGGCCACTCAGCACATCACACACTCAAACCACTTAGAACAATTTGAAACTCTGTCCAACTTGACCCATCAGAGAGAATACAGGAACTGAGTTGGGGATGCTAACCATGGTATGATTTCATTTACGGGGAACAGCTAGTGGTCCAAGTGCCATGTACAGTCTTTGGGGCAAATCCATGCAGTCCAGTAGTTGGGGTTTTTTTTGCCATAGTCTTAGCACTAACACTGTCAGGACCATTACCATTACATATCTGAGTGTGCCATTGGTGCAGGACTGAGACCGATAATCTGCACTTTTGCCTGAATCAGAGTGTGTCAGACATGATTAGCCAGATTTCTAGAGGCAGGCTCTATTTCTCTATTTCTGAGTATGCAGGCTCTATTCTGCACACTCAACTGCCCTGCTTCGGGTGCTAGTGCCACACAGGCACAAATGTTCTGTGAGAGATCCGGCTCCTGCAGTGTGCCATTCAGGCAAACACCACCAGCACACTCTTCTCACCCTGTCCTCTTTTTCCACACAGGAAGAGCAAGGCAGAGCAACAGTGCAGGAATAAGAAAATAACATGAAAGTACCTGTCTGGAGCAGCTGACTCAAAGACAGTGACACACAATAAATAACCCTGAAAACTGAAAAATGGGGCTGCCATTCTCTGTCACACCAGAAATGTCATAAACCACTAAAGAGACATGCCAGTCATTTGAGGGGCTCCCCCTTGCCAAAGAATTTTTATAGCACCATATTTCATAACTTCTTTTGCTACCTAGAGGGACCAATTTCCTAATCTGTGTCTGTCTCTGCTTCCCCAGTTCAGTCCCCACTGCTCCAGGTGCATTCATGTCACTGGCTACCCATCCCCAGAGTCACCTAGGACCCTCCAGTGCACATAAACCATGGCTTCATGCAACATGCTTAATGCTGGGACCCAAAGGAAGGGCTGCTGAGGGAGGAAAACCAAAACAATAGCTCAGTTATGATTCAGATTAAGGAATATGATCAGCTGAGAGGAAGCGTCCCTTGTGTATTCAGCAAGTTTTGGAGGCAAATTGAACTCAGTGCTATCAGACAAGGTACCTTGGAGCTGATTAGGCTGTGCTTGCAACTCATTTTTAGATGAGTTGCAAGCACAGCCCTACACCCTCTTAGGCAACTCTGAAAAAAACATAATTTAGTTGATTCAACGGAATTTTAACTGTGCAGATGTAGCCCTAACACCTTTGAATATCACTGACCTCATTGCTCAATATATCATGTTGATCAAACACTTGACAGGATTCCTCTTCTGGATTTTCTTTGACTTGCTTTGTTTTTTTGGTGGGTTTTTGGTGGTTTTTTGGTGTTTGTTTGTTTGGTTTTTTTGTTGTTGTTGTTTGGGGGTTTTTGTGTTGTTTTTGGTTTTGGTTTATTTTTTTGTGTGTGTTTTTGGGGTTTTTTTTGGTGCGTGTGGTGGTTTGGTTTTGGGGTTTTTTTTTGGTTTTTTTATGGTGTGACGCATGGTAAACAACACCACACAGATATGGTAATGGCACTTAAATAATCCCATACATAGCAGAGATTCTTGCATACATTCATTTAAAGTAGGCCTGAGGCAAGCCAAATATACAAACAATTAGAGATCTGTAGGCATGCCAAGAAATATTCATGCAGCATATAGGCCCAAGAGAAAATATAGTGAAGATTAAGAACATTATTAACACATATCTGGAGATAATAGCATTTGATGAATTTCTCTATGAGTATCTCTGTGATCCTGGCAATTCCCATAAAAAGGACTGGACTGACATTTTCCACATTTACCTACAACAGTCCAATCTATAGCTCTGCAGTAGGGCTTAGCATCTGCAATTTAAACAGCTGCTAAGCCATCTTCCTTTGTTTTGTTACACAGTAATTAGATCCACCTCCTTCACTCAGTTCATGACCAATGTTTCTGTTTCACTCCAATCCCAAGACAACTTCTGTTGCCCTTTCCTTTAATTTTTTTTCCACAAAAAGGCTTTTTTTCCCCCTCCTGAAACTTGTAAGCTTTTTGTTCCCATTACAATCTTTGGCAAGCAAAGCAGGTGGTATCAGAAAGTGAAAATGCTTCCATATTCTTTGAATTACTATAAACTGCTGTATGGTTTTGCTCATCTTAAGTACCCAGTCCTTTGATACCTCCGCCAGTCCGTTCCATGCTCACAAGTTAATAAGACTAGAGGCAGGGAGAGACATGAGAAAGGCCACCCAATTAAAGTGAGAAAATGAAGATCAAAACAGGCTACTGTGCTGTCATATGGTCAGGTACTGAACTGTGCCTGGTGCAGTCACTGATAACAGGCTAGATAATGCTGCATGTGCCACTTTGCTGTGACCTTCACCAGTCACCTGGCTGGAGCCTCATGAGAGCTGACTAACTTTTAAGTTAAAAAGGCTTAGATTAAAATTATTAGTAACCCTGAAAATCCTCAAATAGCTTCGCTGAAACAAGAGAAATGTCTCTGAAATTACAAGCCCTGTGGAAAGGACTCTACATAATTTGATAGTGGGCAGAGATCATTTTCTTCTCCATTAAACCAGCAGGAACTGAGCAATGAAAGTCCATGCTTACCAGAGGGATAGGGGACTAACCCATGAGGCATGTGAGCATGAGGTTACTGGTGTCTAGGTCAATCCTTGGATCTGCTCAGGCACAAGCTGCTCCATACAGCATGTACTGTTCTCCTGATCATGTATCCAGAAACCACAGCATAAACATTGCTCTAGGCATCAATGCCATGGAGTAAGTGTTCCCAAACTCAGTGTTCCTGTTCCTGAATGCACTGAGAAGGAAGTGAGGGGCAGGAAACTCACTGGTAAGCAGAGACATAAGCCTTCATTAAAACACTATGATGAATATCATCTATTTTTCAGAGAACTCTCAGACCTAGAAATTGATAAGAAAAATAGGACACATCTAATTTTCAAAATAATAAAAAAAAAATTACTTCAGTGGATTCTCCATTAGGAGTATTTAAATAAGGGCTGCCTCTTCCTGCAAATTCAGGGAGCTGAGAAGGGTTCATCACACTTTGTACCAAATAAAGCTCTTACTAGAAACAGAACACATACCAGAGAAATTATTTGCTCATGTGTTCTATTGCTTTTGACCAAAATTCTTGTGAGTTCAGCTGCCATCAGAGTATTCAGTGAAAAAACAAGAGAAGGGAGTCTAAAAGACTAAAAGTCTGTCAGTGTTACTGGACATTCCAGCTTGCAAGGAAGGCTGACCAGGTTACCTCCTGGTGAACTTGGTATTATACACAATGACCTGTAAAGAGTCCACCTTAAATAAAATAACTAAGAAAACCCAAATAACTGGAAAGAGAGTACACGTATGATTTTGTTACCTAAGACATCAAATAGTCTCACAACTGGTCTCTCAATAACAAAGGAAAAAAACCCCATAAAAATGCTGAATTTGGCTTCCACAGTGCAAAGAACAGCTGGAGCATTTCTGCATGACTTAATTTAATGCAGCAAGATTGGAATTTTTAAGTTCCCAAGGAAAAAAAAAAAAGCACAGTTGCTTTTCACTTTCTGCTATCTGTACCAGTTACCACCTGGATCCAAGTATTTGCCACTTAGGATCCAACTATTCAAAAATCCACATAATTAATTGGTATCAAAGCAAAGGTCTGTGAAACATCTGTGCTCAAGGAGTGACCTTTGGATGAGAGAAGACCATTCCTTGACTCCCCAAGTCCTACAGCTCAAACTTGCTGCTTGAAAAACTGTTTTCCAGCTCCAAGTCCCACCAGTCAGGCAGTGAAGTGCAGGTGAGATGTAAACAAACACAGGAGAAAGGGGGAGCTTTCTTAGGCATTATTGTAGGCTCAGCAGGTTTCATTAATTTGCCCGTTCTGGGGAAAATCAGACCACTTTTCCATTTCTTTTCTGATACTTTCCCGGAATCTACACAACATAGCAAGCACTGCATTAGGCAACACAGCTTTTGTGCCACCAGAGTCTCAAGGGTGGGCACAGATCTCCTCCCAGTAAGGAACCCATACAGTCATAAGGCAACAGCTGGGCAATGACTTGGGAGCTGTGCACCACATCAGCTGGAGGTCTCTATGGGGTCAGAAGAGCAAGGGAACTAGAGACCTACTTGCCCCAGATTTGCCCCCAAATTCCACGTTTCTTCCTATGGAGTCCTCTGACACACCCAGACATGGGTATGGGCACAATGTGTGTTCCTGGATGCTGTTCTTTCAGACATAAAATCATACCGCTGCTCATGCCAGGCACTGGCACTTGTTCTTCATCTTACAGGGCTGTTTCACCTAATGGCTCCAAACCTGGCTTCCTGAAAGCAGCAGGGGACAGCTGCTGAAACACCATCAATCCAGACAAAGTCAACATGACCTGTGGACGTGGTCCAGCTCTGCCAGGAAGGGCCCAACAGTGAGGGTGGCTGAGGAAATATTATTGCAGCCTGGAGGCTTTCTCATGCAGAATTCTATTTTGGTGCACCATTTTTTGTTGCTTGAGCATTCCCCAGACATTTTGGAAACTCCAGACGCAATAATACTGAGCTCTAGGTCACAATGTTTTTATTGATAAAGGCTTCACCATCCTGATGTGGGTGTGAAGGCTTGTGAATGCTGCAGGATTATACAGGGAATAATCACTCGCCATAGCCCACAACATATAATATGCCCACCAAAAAGCACAGTAAATTAAATAACAGTGTTTCCTGCCAGTCCAAACAAACGTTTTCCCCTTCCTAGCACAGCAAAAGAGTACTAACCCACAGAACTGCAGTGGTTTGGGACTTCATGTAATAGTAGCAAGTAAAAAGTCGCGCTGCTATGAAGTGACACAGAAACATCTGTAACGCATTTTTGTCATCAACACAGCAGCAGTGGTTATACACAAGGAAATGTTTATTTGATCCATTTGCTAACATATAAATCAACTTGTTCTAAAACTATTTCAAAAAATGCCTTCTCAAGCAATGACCCAATTTGAGGTGAGCTATCTGAGGTGAGCTATTCGAGGTCATCACTGCATGTTTTGCAGCAAGACAGCCATCTGAGTAACCACCATATCTTCTTTGTCCACAGAATTTGCACCAGGAAGAGACCTTGCAATGAAAAGAAATTAACCCGTTTTACTTGAGCCATGTTAATTGTTTTTGCTTGAAAAAAAAAAAAGAATGAAACTATGACTTAGTCAAAGGGAAATCCTCAAGGACTTGGATAAAGTTGTCATGTGTATCCACTTGCCCTAACCTTTGGCCTTTTGTCTAAGTACAAGGGGCATATCAGTTAAATAAATGATGTCTTCTCTCTGGGAAACTCAGAGAGTTAATAAGTAATTTCAAACTATTATAATTTTGATGCATGGAAAAAAAACAACTTGGCTTTCCTCAGACAGTACAGCTGGGTAAGTACAGAATTTCCCGGCACTGCTTAAGGCTGGGTGGGGTGGGAAAAAGAAGAAGAAAAAAGAGAAACAAATGAAGTTGCTAAAGAAGGGGGAAAATGTGCAGAAATCCTGCCAGAAGTTCAGGAAATCTTTTCTTCCTTGTTTCGCTTATGGAGATCAAAAAATCCAAATTAAACATGAATCCCCTTGCAAAATGCTGATGACTTTGCTTGAACTAGGGCAGCTAAGGTGCTGAGAAGCCATGAAGCTCAGCTGTAGTCCTTCAGATAATTCATATGAGCAAGTAGCTTAAGTGATAGGTCTCGTGTCTGCGGGATCAGCACAACAGTTCTAATCCTTAAGGAGGAGCTGACTCCTGGGTATGCCTACAGCTCAAACCAGTTCTGTCCAAGTCCTCCAGGCACCTCCACAGTACAAGCAGAAAATAGCAACTGCAGAGGAGAGCATATGACCACAGCAAAACCACTGCTGTGTTTCAGAAAGAGATCTCAGCCTGCAACAGAGGGGCAGGTAGGGAATTGCAAGCATCTTTTCCAACCTGGTGCACAGCAAAATGAAACGCCATTAGCCATCATGTAAATGGGATGACTCATTTTTCCCAGTGCCAGTAGATGGGACAGTGCTCACAGCTATGCCTGGCCTTCAGGTGGGAGGGCAGAGTTCTGGTCTCAAGAAAGGGCCTTCTTATTACCTGTTAACTTCGTCTTTTGTCAGCCTGTAGCCAGACTCTCAAATCAAATCTACAATTTCATTGCAGCAAAATAACTTTTCACCTAAGCACCTCAAAAACAAACCCTGAAAAGTCTACATGTCACACTACCTGTCCTCACTTAAAAAAAAGACAAGCAGTGCACAAACTAATTAATCAACAGAGGGTGCATGGTGGAAATCAAACCCACCTTATGAATCCCATTCATGAAATGATCAGCCTTCTCTCTTCTCACTTTCCCCATGGCTTCCCTAAGTGACCAGATTTCTCTCACTAGGGTTTTTAAAAGACAGAAATGTCCTTTAATATGTGTAGGAACAAACTCAGAACCATGCCTACACAAAATACATGTTTATCAATATTTGATCTACATATTGATCCTACCAATGTTATTGACTCCCCTGACTGGTTTCCTGTGGCCAAACAAGAGCAAATAACTTTTTTTTAAGAAAAGTCTGAAGCTAGGAAATACAACTTGCAGGTGTATGCGAGCCAGTATCTCTCTCTCACCCCCAAGTTCGGCAGACAGATCTTTCAGAACCAGCTCGCAGGAGGTGGCTCTGCAAGCAGGAAAGCTTTTTAAAGCAATGCACAGATAACAGGGATGATTTTCATGTCAAGAAAATAATGTTAAGTCCATTTAAAAAAAGCTGCTTTCTGCAGTGATTCAGGGACCTGTGAAGTCAGGAAAGACCATTGGAATCCCACCCAATGCAAAACACAGCCCAGGGGATTTCATTCATTTGTTTCTGCAGCTGTCTTGCACATCCCACTTCATTAAGCCCTTAACTTTTGACTAACCTCAAACCTGTATTCCAGAATTAAAATTACCTTAAAAGTCACTGTCCTCAGGGCCTCATCAACACTGTCTTGTTTAACGCAGACCTGGGGACAGGCCACTAAAATAAGATTGTGCAGCTGTATTTTTAAGAACCTGCTGCTCAACCTCCTCCATACCCCATGGATTCCCCTTGTCATGCAGTAGGAACCTTTCCAGGAAAGAACTTCCCCTCCCACCTGTCAGGGAACATTTCCTCGTGTTTGACAGGACAGGCTTTGGCCCATTCAAGTCAGCATGGGTGTATCTCAAGAAATGCCCTGTCCTGAACCCAGCCTATCTATAGTGCAAGGAGTGTTCAGTTTGGATGCAAGATGAACTGGAGAACGATCCCAAACTTGGAACTGCACTCAAAAGGCAGCCCAGCCACAGCCTACGTGCCAGAAAACCCATGATCACTCCTTTGATCATGCCCCCTTCATCTGAAGCACTCTCATCAAAAAGGAAATGCATGAAATCCCTCCTCACACAGAGCATAATTCTGCAGGTTCAAGAAGTGATCTGTATTATGCTGTTTGGGGTGCAATTATGCAGTGCAGCACTATTAAAATCAGCCATATTAACTGGTTGCTCATTTAATCCATCACACTTTTTGGCCCACTTGCTCTTTTGAGTTTCTGCCTTGCACTCCACTCTGCAGCTACCTTGCACCTCCCACTCCTCCTTCTTTACTGTCTTCATGTAAATCAAACATCCATCAAACCTCATTTCTTCAGTAATAAATCAATTCTTTGGATTACTCAACTCTAAAACCATGACTTTGTGGCTGCAAAGGCAGACTATGTTTGAGCACCTGGATGACAGCAAGCAAAGAGAGAAAGAAGTACTTTAATAATACTTAAGGCTCACAGAGGGCCTTTTCTTCTGGGCACATCTGAGCTGGCCAGAAGGGTTGTACTATACTAAAAAAAACTTCTCATTTCTCGTTTGCCAGTCACACTCTCCCCTCCCCAAATAATAATAATAATAATAATAATAATAATAATAATAATAATAATATCCTATCTTTTTCTGTGCTATTTTTCTGTTTGTATGCTGTATTCATGGCTTTCTCTCCTGAGTAGGGGCAAGTACAAATATCAGAGGCAGACCAGAAATGTTGGGGCACACACAATGCATTCTTGTTTTCTTCTAAACATCAGACCATATCACCAATTAAAAAAGAAAGAAGAGAAAATAAACAGCACTCAGCCTCCATCTACCTGCTTCCAAGCCAAGATAAGGAAATATCTCAAGCTTTCCACAAAGCCTCCTATTAGCTCCCATCAAAGCCAGGAGAATCCATCCTATTGTTTCCCTTGCTAGCGCTGCATTCCTACAGAGTTTCTGAATTTGTTCAGAGCTTGTTGATGTTGTTGTTGTTATTGTAAAAGCTGAGTGTTACACAAGACAGAGAGCTTGACAGCTTTCCCACAATCCTCAGCATGTGGGAATAGCGAGTAACAAAGTGTTAACACCTGCCAACTGGTGGTTAGGTGTACATGTCTCTGTTAACAACAAACACTGCTGCTAGCAGTCATCAGAGCAAAGCAGCAAATCTGTTCCCTTCTCCAGCTTGGAAAACACCAAACAATAACAAAAAAAAAAAAAAAAAAAAGGCACCTAATTGCTTGATTAAGATGTATCAGTGTTGGAAACTGCTGATCTAGAACATTGAATCTCTGACATTTACTTCACTCTTGATTAAACAGAAATGTTTTAAACCAGTTACTGTGCAGGCAGAAGCTCAGAGCACTGTGTACCACCCAGGGAATTCTGGCAGTGAAACTTTTTACTAAGAAACAGAATCAGAACCACATCCTCTCTGTTGTTTCATAAAAACATGAGATGCTGAGACTCCCTGGCTATTAGGAAAAAGGGATGGAAGAGCACTAACGAAGGACTAGGAGTCAGGTAAATTTGGAACTTCCAGGGGAACTTTGTGGAAAGGTTCAGCTCCTGCTCTGAAAAATATTGCTAGACACAGAAGTTGTGACAATTTCTTTATGGTGAGAGGGATTAGTTGTGTACTTTTAAAGATTATGTTTTCATTTGGTGATTTCCTAGGCAGCATTGTGAGCCAGGTGGCACTGATTTATCATTACCAATTTGCATGTGACTAATGTCCTAGACCTGAGGCTAAAAGCCTGCTTGCTCTAGATTTGCCCTCAATAGCCAGCTTGCTTGTTTTTTTGCTCTTTCCCCATGACAAAAAGGTAAAGGAGAAGTGAGTCAACTTACTCATCTCAAGTAAACTAGGGATTGCTAAATCAAAAAGAGGGAAAGTTCATTAATGTAACAGTACAAAAGCTCACTGCTGTCCAAATCTCCCTAACTGTGCACACAGAAACTCCAGCTCAGCTGGGGAGGGACATTAATCCTGATTTCCATCAGACTGTGTTTCTTCAGTAATTGCTATCAGGAAAAGAAATTATCCCATTCTTTAGCAGTGGGGCGGGGTGGGGGTGATGGAATTTCACATTTATGTCTTTCCCCTAAACATAATATCTGAAATAATTCAGACAACTATGATTGTACCTGATTAATCAGATGATGGCCAGGACAACAGATAATTTTAACCTACATCAGTTCCTGAATCTAAGTCACATGGGAGGAGGAGGGTGAGTGGAAGGCATGAGTAACTTCTTTTGATGGTTCTACCATTTTTTGCCAGCATTAATGTTGCGTGAAATAAAGACATCCAGTAGTCAGCACCTTCAAAAGGAGGACACACATTCTCCTTATTTCATGAAACATCAAGTATTTGAAAATCCTACAAGTAGCAGACAGTTAGTAATAATAAATTGTCTTACAAAGGCTGCCAGAACACTGTTCTGACTCTAAGCAGTATCATTTACCAAATTGCTATGGTGAAGGCTCAAAAAACCTTCCATATAAAGCTCCCTGCAGAAGATTCTATGGATAAAAATGAACAATTTTTTAGTTGGCCAAAAGAGGCTTTCTCCACCAGGAACGGAGGAATAAGGTAATACACTTGCCTGCCAACATGAATATCGACCAATTTACTGAGATAGATATTTCCAAATAGCAGTTGGAAAGCTTTTTTTGGTATAGGAGTTTAGGATCACCTGCACCAGAATAGTATTAGAGGAAAATTTCTAAGCTTTGTGTGAATATTCAAGCCCCTTAGCAGATGAATTTAGAATCTCAGTCACATGGTTTCTGTGACTCAGCCATTTGTTAGTCATCCTCTGCCCATTATATCTCAGGAAAGTTACAGATACCCATAATTAGAAAGGCAATCCCCCTCCCTCTGTCTCTTTTCTGCCTGTTCTCTAGATATCATGGCCTCTCACTCCCTTACTTACCAGAGGTCCTGTGCTATTTATTCCTATTCTCCTCCCAGCTAGATTTATTTCCTAACAGTGTCACCCATTTTATGCCCTCCCCGCAGTCTCTAGATCTTACCCCACGTTTGGAGTGTTCCAAATCAACAGTTGCCCTTGCAGCCCTCTTCCACCCTCCCTTTTCTGAGCCCAGAAGCTCTGCCTGGTCCTCGTCTCTCTCTCACACAGGTTTTTATCAAGAGTTGCCTTCTGTGCTCACACGGGCCTTATTCAATTCAGTGCCAGTCTTGCAGCATATCTGGGAGCATAATGCAAGAGAACTGGGTTGCTTCTGTCTAAACCTCTCCTGGGCTAGTTTCTTCAATTTGTCTGAGTTGTTGATCTGTGGCGGAGCTGGCACTTCTGTTCTTCCTCCAAGCAACATTGCTGCCTGATATGTTATTTCTACTCTTGGATGCTACTCCCTCCATGCATCATTCCACAGTTCTCTCTCCTTTACTGCATCAAACAGCTTTCTTGGGTTTGCCCTGCAACTCACTATCTTCTCTTGCTGTTCAACTCCCACCATCCCTCTGCCAGGGATAACTGCACTGATCAGAAGCAAGTCAAGTTTTCCCAGTACTCCATGTAAAGTTTTTTTTTCATATTTTCTATTTGGTAAAGAACAGAAATCTCTGAACTACCAAAGCCAGAGGGCCAACTGTCCTTCAGCCTGAGACAGTGTAGCTCCTGTTCACGAGGACAAACATACAGAAAATGCTGTAGTGAATGATCAGTGTCTAATCTGCAGTAGGCAAAGGGGCATGCATCACTTAAATCTTGGATTTGTGGCCCAGGTACTGGGAAGCAAGAGAAGACTGGGAAGGACAGGTACATACATGCCCTTATCACACTGAGCACACTCTGAATATGAGGATGAGAGTCTCTCTCACACAGAACTCAACCCCTTTAATAAAAACTGCGTCATCTTCCCTTCAGAAAAAACACCTTGGCAGAAAATTTCAGATCAGTACTAAACTCTCACACCCCTTAATGCCATAAACATCTCACATTGACATCTGTAACGCCTCTGCCAATTTACAAATTCTTCCTGAGTTACTCTTTCTTTGGTGACAGAAGATATTGGGTTTATTATTGGTTCATTAACTCACATTTGTCCCAAACACACGGCATGTGTATTTTACTTGAGGATAACCCTGCCTTCTTCAGGACAAGACACCCCCTGACAATCCCTTTTCCAGCAGCACTCCTACCCCTCGGGGTGTTTGCTGGGCATTGCCAGGCAGACAGGTGCACACTGGAGCAGTAAGGCTTGCTTTAGATCCTATTGGTCTGAACTTTATCCATTGTGTTTCTTGCTGAAGCATCCATCATCAAGGCAGGAGGTTCTTTGTTCAAGCACCTCGTAACATCTGAGACCACAATACTAGAATACTCCTGCAGAAGAAGAGCTAAATCTAAATGCAGAAAAACCCAGAAGAGTCTGGTATTTAATGCACAGAGCACCGGATCTCGATTGAGCAAACAAAGTCTGACTCCATCCATGACTCTACCAGGTGACAAGGGCTCTGGCAAGCTCTGATTTGGCATAGTGAGGTCACATGCTTTCCCTACGGACACATGCACATTCCTGTCTTTAGTCCTAACATGAACAGGTTAAAGTTTCTTCCTGCTCTGCTATATTCAGATGATGACTGAAAGCTACATCTGCATAGTGTTTTCCCACTAGGTCAATAGCAGCCAACAAAGGAGCATTTGCTTCTGGTTCTTCAGCTGAATAGGAGAAAACAACTGGTGCAATATTAGCCCAAAGAGGGAGGAATATAGAGCACCTGAAATGCACTGCCAACAAAGCAATCAGCAGGAGGATTGGGGGTGGGCACTGACTGCCTGAACTGTTCATCAACCTCACTGAGGGGCTCAGTTCCCCGGTATTTGATACAACTCATCAGAGCTAACATGAAAAGTTTTGCATACAACTATCTTGGAAATAAAGTATTCTTCCTGTGTATCAGGAAATAGATCTGTTTCTTGGTAATCTTTGAACAAAGGAATGAGTTGTCCATTCTGTTCCACACTAATCTCAACAGTTTACACTACAGCCTCCACTACATTACTTACAACTAGTCTGTTTGAAGAGCAGCTGGGAAGGAAATAGTTCTGTGGTGGTGACGTGGAGGACTCAAATGGACAAGTTCAAACAATGTAAGGATAAAACAGGCATGTGAAAAACACTCCAACACCTACCTCCCAGTGAATTCCAGGGTGCTGGTCAGTTTAGATAGTTTCTTGGAGGGTTAAAGTCTCAGTGCCAGGCAAGTCTTGTTTCTGTTCCTGTAGATCAAAGCTCCAGTACTGCACTTTTGATATCCAATAATGCATCCTGCTTGTCTTTCATCCCTCACCAATGATGTGCAGCCTTTTCACTGTTGAAAATCAGATAACCAGAGCCTTAATAAAAAGGAATATTTTGGTGTGATTCTAAAAATCCGTCAAGTGAAAGACACGTAGGCTTACTCTCTGGATTAAACACAAGATCTCTCCAGCACAGAGCAATCAAAGTAATCTTGCTAGTGTTTGTCAGGGCCTGAGCATTGGAGTTGTCCTGATCATAAGCACTATAATCCTATCAGGAGGCAAATTCATAATCACATCTCACCAGTCCTTTTGGGCTATACAGTTAGCTAAAGGCCCTGCATCTATGTGATCAGATCCTTCGGAAGGAAAGGATAGCATGAAAACAGTAACCTCCTATTTCTAGTTCCTGCTTGGGTTTCTACTCTTCAGCACACAAAAGGATGCCTGTCTTACCCAAGCATTAGACAGGCCGTGTTTCCAGGTCACTTTCTCTCCTTTTGTCCCATGTTTTAATTTTCTGCCTGTAAGAGCAAAGCCAAGGGTCTTGGGGCTATTTGCATCTTTGGGGGATTTGGATGCACCGCAGGGTGAGGCTGGGCCTCATTTTAAGAGAAGGTTCCAGCCCACGCCAGTGCCAAGAGGCTGACTAATGCAATTATTTCCTTGCGGAGCAGCATTTTTCAAAGTGCTGATTCTTATTAAGAAAAAGGAACGGATTTGGAGCTCATATTTTGATCTGGTGCCCAGGATTATTTGGAAATTCTTTTTCCTGGAACGAGACTTTTTATTCCAAATTTCTCCATGGTGGGGAGAGAGGGTTTCCTGGGCAGAATTAGGATAATGATTACAGCCTGTATACAATCAGTTCTAACCGCTGTGGAACTCCAAAAATGAATGTTATTGCTCAGTGGCTTCATTGAAAACAGAAGTATTATTTAACCAGAAGGATGGCAACACATGGAAATAGCTCATTATCATATTTTCTCCCTATTTGAAATGTCACATGGAGTATGTATCTTTCACGTCCACTACACTTTAATTAATTTGGACTGTGTTTAAATATATTACACAGAATGCTTTATTACAAAATTTTGACACATTCCCATTGATGAAGCAGGGCTTTCCTTCAAACACGTAAAAGGCAATAGGAGCTACACTGCTAAATATTGTTTTAAATACAATAAGAATACCACATCATCTCTGTGTCTGCCTATGTTTTTTCTGTGGCATGGAACATACAAAGCAAAAACAACATTACATCCAAATCTTGCTTGCTGTTTATTAAAGGGACAATGATGTTAACATTATTATTCTAGATCTAAATCTTAACCACTTACCTTATTTACATAATTGCAAGACAAACATATATTTTACTCAATGGCTGGAAAAGATTCCAGCAGTGTGATTGCCTACAAATTAAAAAGTAGAATTGCAGGGTGTATGTGTGAGATGAAAATAGCTTGTTTTAACACAGCTGGTGTATCTTATCTTCTGTGCACTTTCAAACATAGCACTTATAGAGATGGTTGTCCTCCTCCACCCAGGTCTCCAACATAGTAGAGGATTTATTTCATTTGCAAACCTTCCTCTGGAATGCAGTCACTCCAGAAGTTATTCCTGATTTATACTTGTTTAAGCAACTGGGAAAATCAAACCAGTTTTTAAAATAGTGTAAAAATGAGAGTTCATTCAACTTTTAGCGTTCCTTGAAACTGAACTGAAATCTTCTATTACTGAGATTTCTATGCTGAACGGAATCAGAGATTTTGTAGAAGATGTGACTAATATCTAATTGATAAGATGTCATCTCTGCACTACTGCTTCTGTGGAGGCACTGAGCTACTGTAAAACCATTTTAGTTTGAACCATCTTGGGTACAGCAAACAGCTGAGGACTTGCCTCCTCAGGGCATTTCTATTACACTCTATTAATCCACCCACTAGATGCCACCAAGCGCTGGTTGTGTTTGTATCAGGAAGGAATCTCTTTCCTCACTACTCACACCCCATTCAGGAACCTCTTGGAGCCAAGGCTGGTGAAGGAGACCTGATTCATTCCCCAGGAGCCAACTGAGTGGTGTACCTCGCACAACAAGCCTCTACATGACATTACAGTCAATCCCAACAGCTTGTTCTAAAACATGTTCCAGGGACAGCTCCTTGGACCGTTGCTTCCTCATCCATCCTCCTAAGAGAGCAGTAATCAAAGTTTTATTATCTGAATCATGGATTCATTTTTTTATTATTGTTATTTTCCCTAGCAGATGGCCTTTTTCCAAAATAATTTCACAAGCAGAGATTCTTATCATGGGGAAGGTAATAGTGTTCTGAAACAAACTCCCAGATGGGACCACGTGGAATAAATGTGTTGTTCCTTAGATAAAGGGAAGGCGTGAGACTGCTGATCGCTGTGTGGATGCTGCCACGGAGGAACAGCACGGCCCTGCTCTGTGCTATGAAAGACTCTACTACTTATTCTTCTGCCCTGAGTGTTCCCTCCTCACCCCACATAACCCTTTCCTCAGAAAACATTTACACTAAGATGAAAAATGTTTTTCAGCATTTGAACAATAACAAAAAAGTTGTGTTTAACTACAACACATGTCTGTCTTTAAAAATCTGGATTGGTTTTATATTTAATTCATTCACTGAATTGTAATAAATGAATAAACCTAATTTGGAGGATAATAAAAAATATGAACTGTGTTGCTGAAGCCAAAAGCAATAACTACAACTTGGTTTTTCCCAATTCTTTGCTCCTTCAGACCCAAGCATTACTATTGCAATTTTTTTTTCTTTATTTTAAGTGTTTTGTTTATTTGATTTCTGCATTAAAGGAACGCTCCAGTGTAATATAAAGGGATACTATAATCACGATGTCTAATTACAAAGAAAAGCTAAGTATCTAATATAAAAACATGCAATAAAAAAGAATAACTACCTGATCAAAAGCCACCGACGCAACAATCTGATGAAGCAGGCCAGGAAGCACTACTCAGCCCTCCCCCTTACAGAGTATGGGGAACCAGATAGCTTTGCTGTGTGAGAAGATTGAACAGGATACTGGATAATCTCATCTAGGCTCCCTCTTCTATGAAAGGCTGAACAAAAGGACCTTCCAAGCCCCCTTTCAGCCTGGGCTACTCTGTGATTCTATAAGATTGGAAGATCTCTCTGGTGCATGGCTCTCCAATTAACTGCAGCTTTTTCCTCTTGATTTCTTTTTAATTTTAAGAGGTTGTTTTTACTGTTTCTTTGGGTTTGTGGTTTGTTTGTTTGTTTGTTTGGGGTTTTTTGTTTGGTTGGTTTTTTTCCCCCTGATTCCCAAGATTAACAAATGTGAAATGGTATCCTTTTGGCTGCTAGTGGGCAGAATCTTGTGTTCTTCACACATTTAGATTTTCCATCAAAATCATCAGGAATGTATTAAAAC
Source organism: Phylloscopus collybita (assembly GCA_027886175.1). NCBI lineage: Eukaryota > Metazoa > Chordata > Aves > Passeriformes > Phylloscopidae > Phylloscopus > Phylloscopus collybita. Next base: position 91,240,403 of record JAJNNQ010000075.1, read on the forward strand.
AAGCAGGCTAGTTTCCATCTCTTGGCATGAGTCAATGAAGTATTTAGATGTACATGAAACACAAGACTGACTATGCAGCTTTCAAAAAGGAGAAGATCATTTAAATATGTTCCTAAAGGAGCAATGTTTCCTTACCGGGCCACTACCAGCCCTACTAAAAGAAACAGTAAAATTGCAGACAACCTTGCCATCCACAGCTTCCCTTGAATTAAGAAGCAATTTAAGTTTGTTTTGTAGACCTTAAAAAGTCTGAAGACCACCTTGCATTAAAGGCAGCTCATTACTCTTGTCTATATGCAAGTGGACAGGAGTCTAATGTGCCAAATCCCAAGCCTGAAAGACTGTTTAACTGTAAATCCCCTCACAAGACAGAGGCATGAGTGCCTTAGTTGAAGGGACAAAGGAAAGAAGCAGAAGCACCAGAAGGATTTTTCAGAGATTCTCAACACTATCAATCCAGAGTAACAACCTTACTGAATCAGCAGAAATTATCCTGCAGAAAAAAAAAAAAAAGAAAAAAAAAACCCACAACCAAAAAAAAACCCCCGACCAACAAATGCAACCCAAATTCCAAAAAAATCCCTCAACATTTTTTTGCATCTCATGTGTAGGACTTCATGTTTCTGTGTAACTTGGCAGTGGAACAATTTTTAGCGAAGATACCAACAGAAGATTCATCAGCAACCATACTGACATATGAAGAGGCATATGCTCATAAGAAGCATTTTGCCTATTCGCTTTAACCTGATATTTAAACCCACGAAGATAGATATACCTTGGACAATGTCATTTACCTTGTGCACAGGCGTGTGTTTGTGCTTTTAAGATTATTTCAGAACTGCAAACACATTTCATAAAATCCAGATAATGATGCTATAACTATGACACCAACAAACAGGAACATTCCAGAGAGCGTTGGTTGTTTTTGTTATTTCTATTTCACTTTTGAAAGAAATTTTAAGTAGGCTGTTTGGCTTTTTTTAGCAGAGGAAAGCAGGCATGAGACAAATGATACTTTTTAGAAAAGTGTTCTCTACAGACCAGTTCCTGCTAACTCATTCTTCCATTGGCAGACCTCATTCATGTTTCCATGTTGATTTTGCTAAAGTGCTTAAATAGCTTTAAGAACAATAGAATTACAAGTGTTTTGAGGAAGGGAGAAGACTTAAGACAGATAAAGTGGGGTTTTTTTCAGAGGGAAGTTTGTTACAGTCAATTGGCTACAAAGATGATGTAAACAGTCACATTCCCCTGCAATTTCAAAATGTGTTTAAAAAGATTTAAGGAACTTAAGTACATTGTTCAGGGTAGATTCTAGTCCAGAAGAATTCTGGTTACATTTGCCAGGCAATGATTCCCTGCATTATTTGCAACAGTGGTCATTCCTTTGCTCTAGCGTTCCCATTCTACATTGCAACTTCCACTGATCTTATAATTGCTGCAATTAATTGTCCTAAATCTAAAACAGTACTGGACACAGAATTTAACTTGGTCAAATCACACTTAATTTGCAAGAGATTCACTGCAATGTAATCTCTGCTGAAATGTTTACAAGTTGCCTGTGGAGGAGAGCTAAAAGCCAAAAGGGGTTTCAGAAAGAAGCTTGTGTAAAGGCCAGTTGTACCTGTCTGCATATACCATGCCACACTGCAACCTCCAGGGTCTTCAGTCCTACCAAAAATTACAGCACTTCAGTTCTGTTCTATACACTACACCTTCCACTCAAAAGACAAAAAAAAAAAAAAAAAAAAAAAAAGAAGTAGATTAATCTGCTATAAAGTGGTAGGTATGCAAAATCTGATTGTTGTCAGCATCCTGATGCAAACTGCTGTGTAAGTCTAAAATCTTTGTAATTTCTTTCAGCGAACTTTATCGCTAAGATTTGTTTTCACTTTGGGTTTTACCTTCAGTGCCTTCATACCTGCATGTTCCACCTGCATGTCTCTGAGACAACACAAGTCTCCCCATGACTTTCTGTCGCACAACCTAACCCAAAGAGGAGGAAATACAGATTTAGCTTCCATTTAGTCGGTGGGCGTGTTCCCCACAGTATAACTTTTAGAAGCAGAAATCCTAGCTGCTACCAAATGAAATGAAAAATCTTGCTGTTTCTAGAGACATCAGAGAAACCTCACATTTTCCTGCCTCCTCTTTGCCTAAAAGGACAAGAAGTGAAAAGCATGTCAGAGGCTTACACATTATCTTGACAGAACAAGTTTCTTTTAGGCTCCAAGTAAGAGACTGAGCTATTATAGTTTTTATTTCTAGATGGCTCTAGAAAATACACGGCAAAGGGAGTCTGTGATGATGGGCTCTTGCTGTAGAGGGAAGCTATTCATCAGCTTGGAGAACATTTTCTAATTCTCAGATTCAGTAGGCTCACAAAATTGAGACAACACTGCTAGGCATAATGTCCTATCTGATATTAATGAAACCTTTAAAAGCATGAAAATGTGAACACATTCTCTCAGAGAAAGATATGTCTTAAATCCAGAAGTATACACACACAAACATAATGAGGTCTCGCTCCACAAAAACTTGTGCATTTTTTTGGTTTTCTTTTTTTTTCTTCTTGTTTTTATTGGAATTATTATAGCATCTACACAAAACTTCAGTGTTCTGAGAATTAGAAGGACATGGGCGGATTATTTTTCAGTAGAATTCATAATCTATTTATAAATTGAATCAGCTTCTTTCTTAATGGCCTCTGTACCACTACAAACAGTGAAACTGGCCAGTAATGCTACTAATAGTTTGTCAGACTATGTATGGGAAGAGTTTGTACATCTGTACCTTTTTGTACAGAGAATCAGCCTGATTACTTGCAGGCACAAATGGGTCATCCAATTAAAGATTTGGCATCCTAAAAGCTGTGTCTGGCTTTCTGAAATTCTGAGGGTCCATTCTGGAGGAAAAAAACCAAATTACAAGGCATTTGAAAGAGACTATCAAATACAAACTACATAGCTATATAAAATATATATATAAAATGGAAATATATGACAGATGTGTCCAGAGTTAGAAAGAATGGAAAAGGAGAGGAGGGATAGACTGGGAGAACTGAGAATGTGTCCAAGGTAGACAGATACGATCTAGGTTACTCTTCACCTTATGAATCATGACAATTCTGAGCACAAGAAGATGACAAACAACCTTAATGAGAGGGAGCAGATGAAGGTCAATAAACACATAGGTCCTAGAGACTCGTTTACTGATTTAATCTAGCATCTTGAATCAACTAAAGCTTGAAAACAGAGGTGCTGGAAGCCATTAAAGAAGAATGCTGTGAAAACCAATGTATGAAGCAATTTGAGATGTTCACTGATGACAGCATGTAAGCAACAGAGACCTCCACCCAAATAATATGTTCTATTTTAGCATCTTGAGTCTGGATGGAATAAGAAGGTGGTTAGGAGCTGAGCTGTAGTACGTAGACAGAAAGATCCAGAATTCTGAAGAATTCTGGGAAATAATAAAGGAAGTGGTAATTAGATTATGGCATCCTAGAGAACACAGGGAATTTGGGGCTAAGTAGTGGGGAAAATGGAAGGAGCGAAGAAAGAAGTTGAAGTCTAAATAAGATGACAGAATGTGGTGCCTAAAGATACCAAATGTTTCAGCATCTCAGGAATGCAACAACGTTGTGAGAAAATCCTGTTGAAACCTTGATCATTGGTTTTGCCACTGAGCTCATGTCCCAGTAGGGCTTTCTGCTTGAATCAGACTCTAATGTGGGACATTTTAATTGTGATTGCTGGCCCAGCAGAAAATGGTAAGCCTAATGGGCTGTTTATATTAAACACTGCAGAGAGAGAACATGTAGAGCAGGGTGGAACATCAAAATCAAGATGTGACAAAGTAATGAGTTACCTGAAGTCAAAGAGAAAGGAAGTAGATAGTAGAAGTAGGACAAGCATGCCTTGGAGAAAGGAAGAGGATGTCCTACTTTTGGATTGCTGCATTGCTTCACATATATTTCCCCAAATCTGTTGGTGGTGTTGTGACCTCAGCTATCTCAGTTTAAGTTCAGACTGATTTTTTTGTTATTGTTGTTTCAGTTTAGTTTCCCCATAAAAATGTGTATCTATCTAGCCTACAATCAAATTTACCTTAAATAGACAACAGTGCAAAAATGATGGATTCATGGAACTGCTGAGGTGTGAAGGGGCCTCTGGAGATTGTCTAATAGAATATCTGTGCCCCTAGCAGGGACAGCTAGAGAAGTTGGTCCAGTAAGGTTTTGAGTAACTTGAAAGATTGAGGTTCCTCAATCTCTCTAGGCAACTTGTTCCAGTATTCAGCCAGTTTTATACTACAAAAGCTGTCTTTTATGTTTACATGGAGTTTCCTGTGTTTCAGTTTGTGCTCATTACCCCTCGTTCTTCACTGAAGAGTTTCTTTACCGCTGCTTCATCAAGTATTTTTGCACTTTGAGAAGACCTGCCCCAAGTTATCTCTTGTCTAAGGTGAATAGTCCCAGTTCTCTCGTCCTCTCCCAATGTCAGATACTCCAGTAGTGTAATCATCTTCATGACCCTTTGCTGGAGACTGGGGAGCCCAGAACTGGATCCAGAACCCCAGGTGGCTGTCACTAGAACTGAGGAGAGGGAAAGGAAGGATCATCTCCTTTGACTTGTCTGTTCAGCAGTATGGCAAACAAGACAGAACTGTTGCAGGAGATTAGCAAAGGAAGACTCAACTTACTACATTTGCAGAGAAAACTATGAGAAAAGCAGGGTGACTGCTTTGTTTACACGGAAATATCTCACGGGGTTTCTGCAGTACAGACCTTTCTGTCTTGCATCTTTTGGACTATGGCAAAACACCAGAAAACCATTCCAAGTAAATTTTAAAAAACCCTTCATATTTTTCAGGGTTGTTTACCAGAGTTGCTCACAACCTGTTACAAGACCTAGGTCTGTACAGAAACAGCAGAAGAGCAGCTAGCATTATATAACGCAATTACAACAAAGAAACCTTTTACCACATCAATTATCCTAGCTGATGAGAAGTAAACAAACTACTTGTCAGAATCTAGAAGAAATCACCACCAACATATTAAAATTTATCATAAATTCTAGAAAAATCTTACACTTTTCCAGGGCCAAGCTTAAGAGCATGAATAAACTGAGATGAACATTTATAGCCCTCCTTTTCCTCTCTCATTACAGTGCACACTCTCCTGTGAACAAAAAAATCTCTGTAAGGTAGGAGTCACAACAGGTGGTAAACACTCCAGCATTTAAGGGCTTGTTTAGATGGTAAATGAAACCAATCCAATTAAATCAGTTGTAAATCACACCCTTAACATTTCATCAGTAGTTAGCATGAGACAGAGATTTCAGAGCCATTTCAGTACAGATAAATGTGATTTCTTTTATCAGCTTAAATTACATCAAAACTAGGGTTTACAAATAGACCTTAATCAAAATATTATTAATTAGAATGCAGTTATTTCCTTTGGTTCTAGTTACCACATAGATGAATCCTAAGACTTTGTAAACATATGCATACACACACTCAGAACACTCACTGGTTCAGTGGGAAGACAGATTACAAATTACTCAGCGCTGCCAATTAGTGAACAAGCAGGGCAAAAAAAAAATCTGCAAATAGAGGCAAAGCAGAATGCTTCACAAAATGTATGCTGCTTCTTGTATTTGAAAAATGTCATAACTGATGCTGCAAAACATCTTACAAAGAGAACCAGGGAATATCCTGTAACACCAGATATCAGAAAATATATGAGAATATATAGCACATAGGAAAGAAATTCTCATTACAGGCCTGGGTTAAATATTTAGCAAATATTCTCAGAAGAGACGCACGTCAGCTTGAGATACATATCAGCAAATGACAAGGGAAGCGTTTATGCTGATGTATTGGCATGATTGTTCAGGAATACTGGAAGTAATTTTCTCTAGGATGCCTTAAAACAAATTAGTGCTACTATATACACAGCCCCCTGTTAAGCTTCCCACCAGCATTTCTGTGGTCGTGTTATACCAGTGTAAATGTGCAAGAGCCAGCAAATCTTTAACTCTGCATATTCTGCAGAAAGTTTTCAAATAACTTCCTGTGAGGATTCAACAGAAAATTTTGACCTGCTAAGCTCGCTCAGTCAGGGAAGAAAAACTGTGCCACATGACCAATAAAAAACAGGCTGTACAGCTTAAATTACCAGTATTGAACACCTCCACAAACCACAGAATAATTTACAACATGTCAGTCAGCTGCAAAGACTTCTGAGGAAGCGGCAGCCAACTGGGAGGTGTTGCGTAAAGAGGCAAGGTTCAAATAAGCAAATGAGGCAGCTTTAATACTTACATAAGCTAATGCAGCATCTACATTACTTTCACTCTCTTGTTAGCAAGTGGGACTGTGTTCCATGGATCATGTAGAGCGTGTGCTCTTACATGGAGCTGCTTTCTGTACCAGGGAATCCCAGGCAATGCTATGCAGGAGCGGTATGGCCAATAAATAAACAGACCTTCACAAAATTAGCATCACTGGCCTCCAGTCGGGATCCAGTCCCTGAGGGACAAAATACTGCAGTCAGAGTCAGGATGACTCCAGGCAGATGGAGTCACTATCCTCTATGTAGATTAAACATGAATGTCTGGTTTAAACATGACTGTCTGGGTGAGTTTTTGCCACCCCAGAATGAACTTATATTTTCAGATGCTGGCTCAAAGTCAAAAGACATGGAAAGGGATGTGAATACTCTCTGCAAATATACCAAGGAGAAAGTATATGATAGGAGGAAAGAGGAATGCAAAAACAATGTTGGCACAGCAATACGGAGAAGTCAGCCAAAAATATGTTTAGATATTAGAAAAAAAAAGTCATAAACTTCAGGGAAAAAAGTGACCCTGGGGCAGATATTGCATAAATATAACAAGAGAAGAAATCCTTTCTTCATTTTTAAGATGGTTGATGCTAAGCATAATACAATGCAGTTACTTGTTGCAGGAAGGGACAGGCCTGGGAAGGTCCTTCTACTCCTATCAAAATTTATACACAAAAATGGAGAGACAGACATGGAAAAAGGTTGGTTGTACGTAGCAAGGTGAGCCTCAAAAGAATATGAACAAAAGCAAATTTATTTCCTCAAGGGAAAAAGAACCAAAGCCCAGCAGTGAGTAGCTAACATAAGCAACCGTGTTATAACTTTGGATGTTGTTTTTTTCAAAATATTGGCGTACTGTTTTCATGCCGCTATTATGAAGAAATCATACTGTGAAGCAAGAAGCCTTCCTGCAAACCAGGATGGGAAGCACAGAATCAGCTGCAGTTTTTTCACTGCAGGGGTTTCTCTAAAGGAAAAAAAAAAATAATATGATCATTGGTTTTGCACACACACACTAAGAAAAATTCAGTTTGCAAACAATGAACATCCTTTGTGTTCAGTGTTGGCAAAGCAATTGATTCTAGTTTGAGATTGGACTTGTGCCACTGCAAAAGCAGTTTGTCTTTTCTGTTCTGAAAAGTACTGTAATGAAGAGCTTCAACAGACCTCTCTGTTTTATCATTAGACTCTGGCTATATTTTCTTTCAATTTCTCTCACTTCACCAAAAAAAGTATGGAATTCATCATTCCAGCATATTGAGAAATAAAGTAACCATGAAATACTGCAGAAAATGTTACAACTTATTACATAACAGAAAAACCACAAAAACCCACAAAAACCAGACAAACACAACGAAACAAACAACACCCCCCCCCCCCCCAACTAAATTTCCAGTATACTGTTATCTTCTCACTTCACAGGATTTTCTCTGCTTTCTCCCCCAACATTCAGGAACACATAAGGATATGACTTCCCATAGGTCCAACAGGTCTTAATATGCATGCTACAGGCATGGTGGAGTAACAGAGAAAACCTCTCATAAATATCAAACAAGAAATAGGGTCACACATAAATAGATAAGATTCCTAGAGTGCCAGAGAGCTTTTCTTCTGTACCCTTGTGTGTTCAAGAACTCATGTTTCCTCTCAAAGCAGATACCTTTGTATATCCAAGCAAGCAGAATGAGTTCACTTGAAAAAAAAACATGTCCTTCCAATGGCACCTGTATGATACAATATGAGTAATCTGCTACAAAAATTGGGACCTTACTACTGGTATCTGAGCCCAAAAGCTTCTTTATTTGTCAGTGTGTCTAATAAAAGATTTCACTTCTCCCTGTGAGCGCTGTGCCTCTCATATCCTCAGACCATCTTGGGAAGAACAACCCTGCTGCATTAAAAAAGACTCACAGCCTTAAAACTTGACAGACATTTCTTTTTAACACCTTTTATACAAAAGCAGTAACAGCAGGTAGTAAACTAACACTGCTGCACAGCATGGTATAGGAAGGAAGTGCTATAAACCCTATCACAATTATTTCAGTGAAAGACAAGGCCATCATTAGTGCCGTATTGATCAACCTCCCCCTCCCATCTCCACTGTTTGAAAATTCATTCGACATTATTATTGTGCCTCAGACAGCATTATTATAACAGACCTGCATTATACAATAAGAGGCTTTGGTATAATTGACATCTGAAGCACCAGGGAGCTCGAATGTTTGCTGCTGGTTAGAATGAGGTCTCCAGAGGGACACTTTCTTCCTCGCAAAAGGGGCTATCACATAGCCATGGCAGTGTGTAAATCAAATCCTCTGTGACTGCTGTTTTTTCATTACTTGTCTGTGACCTGGAACCAGATCCTTACAACACTGTGCTGCTGATTATCCACCTCTGGAACCCGCAACAATACACTGCAACGATGAACCAATACTTGGAAACTGGGTAAAGCAAATGACCTTTCTGGGTTAAAACAACAGAAACTTGTTTATTTTTTAGCCTAGTTAAATAGGAAATTGGACATAAAATCCCACTGTTTGGTGCTGTGGAAAATCTCTGGCTCCCATGCATAGCTGGGCACAGGCCAGACACAGGAAGCACAGGTAGATCTAAAACATCCATTCCTCCCACCCCTAACCAAATTAAGCTTTAGCCAGAGGTGGTCATTAAAAGACGCACATGTTGCACATTAAAGGCCACGTGGAAATCAAAGCCAGCAATTTACATAGGGTTTCTGCTAGTGTGAAAGCCCAGGCAGGCCTGGGACCTCCATCTGGCAGGAGGCTGAACAGGGGAGCTGATGCAGGCAAGCACACATCGAGTCCTACTGAGCCCTGTCCCCCACCGGCAGCTGCGCAACCAACAAAGCACTCGAGCAGAATCGGCCCCCAGACAACACCTTGGAAAGGCTGATTTTTAATCTCTGACCAGAGCCAGCCCCAGCTAGTGGTAATGATTTATAAGGGAGATTTCAGCCCACAGAAAGTACTCTACATTTGCCACAGCACAGGGAAATTCTCCTGCGTATCCCAAAGTCAAGGTAATTCACAAAGTTCATACCCTGCGTCAGCTGCCCTTAGGAGGAATTCCACCTACACACTATTTGCATGGATTCACTAGCCCAAAGGCCTCCAGATCACTCATTTAAATTGTGACTCCCTGGGTAATTGTCAGCTCCCCACTCTGCCCGTAGCAGCTGTGTGGGGCACAGCCAAAGAACAATACATAGCTTCATTCCCTGTTGCCATCATGGCTTCAGGGAAATGCTACAAGCTGGCACAGGTCACAAACACTTATTCTTAAGCCAGGACCTGAAACCACTCTGCCAATACCAGAACCAAGGAAGAAGTGGGCAATGGAGAAGGCTGAGAAAACAACTGCAGTTTTCTTGGGGGAGCCAACCCCCAAATCCAATAGGATTGCTCAGGACATATGAGTGAGTGTCAGGTCTGCCACCCTCACCCGAGCCACTTCCAGCAAGGTGGCGTTCATGAGTTCACATGGCAGGAGAAAGATCACACGACTGTGCACACAGCCTGCTCCCTTCCCCAAAAAGTCTACTTTCACCCTTTCCTCGGTTAGGCAGAAATTGAAGTTTTGCAGCATGGACCAGTGCCTGTTCCCCATGCCAATCTGGATTCAAACCCTGACACCATGCTAGTGACTGGTTGTTGCTTGGCTTTGATTTACTGGGCTGGTGTGGGTGGGGAAGCAGGAGGAGAAACTGCTTGACGTGATACAGAACATGTGTCCTTACAGTCTAATGAGACCCTGGTGCTTTGTGAGTAATGAGTCAGGTAAAGGCAGGAGGGGGCTGCTTTCCATCCTGTTAGGGATAGATACCTCTGGTTAAACAAGCAGGGAAGCAAGGGATGCTGGAATAGAGGCCAAATGCAGGAGAAACAGGATAAGTTTGCTGCTTGCATGGAAGAAGAGCACATGGATCAATTCTACTCAGAATCCAACAGTGACATTGCTACTCCTGCATTTAAAGAAAAGAGGAAAGATGACTAATGGAGTTTGCTTAGGAGGAGGTAAGAGACTCAAAGCCCTGTCTGCTGCAAGGAAGGCTCTGGGCTCTTTTGCCAGTCACTGCCAATGCCCTTGGCTCCCTCTGGAAACAGCAGAAGATGCAGGCATACGCTGAACTGAGTAGATGATCCAGCAGCCCTTCCACACTAAGGCTAAAGTGCCAACATTTGTTTTCAATATTCAGGAAAGACAAGCAAATAAGGCTTAGCAGTTATACTGAGAGAAAACAACAGAAGTCATGGCCCTGAAACCTCAGTGGCACTCTCCTGCAATTATTTTAAAAAAAAGACCCATCTTATTTCCCTGTATTTGTACTCAGCAGGGGGAGGTGAACTTATCTGCTGCCTGTGATGTTGGCTTAAGAGCTCTGCTTAGGACACCATCATAATTCTTGTCTTTCTTTTTTGCTAATGGTTGCATACCTTTGATTAAAACCTGCATGGTGCATTAAAGGCTAAAACAGATGATGAATGCCATGTAGTACTTTGCGTTAGATCAGAGTTGATTAGAATTTTTGATGATCCAGCAGCTAGAAGGGGAAACTGCATGAGCAGTGAAAATATTCAGCTGTTACTGTTGTAGGAGGCAGTGTCTTTTGTTTGACACAAGATACAAGACAGTAACTAAATGGACAATGCACTCTCTTGGTCAATGAATAGCTTTATAGCACAATAGAGCTCTGTAAAGAAAAGCTGGTGAATTAATCAGTCCAAATATTTGTAAGACTTCTTGCATGTTTTCAAGTGGGTAACCCTACCCCCACAACAGTTTCAGAGCCCAATGCTACTTAGCTTATTTTTCATGACTGCAAATTTAACAGTCAAGTATTTTAAAGAAACAAGCTAACAACAAAGCCATGTAGTAAAAGTTAAAGATGCTGACCCAAGTGCATATCACATCAGCATCCAGACAGATATCTTTAGTAATCTCTGCCAACACACCAGTTAAGCAAAACACTATTGCTGCTCCAGGTGAAAAGATTTAGTTAGACAGGACAGACCAGTTGCAGAGGAGGAAGCTGCCTGATTAAACATAATGCTGGCAGAAAACTGGCAGTGTGAGCAAACCCAGTGTGCCATGGAGGTAGGCTCACTTTCTAAGGTCATCCAAAATATGAAAGAAGAGGGCATAAAGCAAGTGTATTGAATAGGAACAGAAGGAAAGAGCCAGAAATGAGCAAGGAGAGATGGAAGAGAGAAAATAAATTATAAAAATAGGCCAAAGTGTTTTTATGGTAATGACTTCAAACAAGGAAAATGGATTTTATATTCTCTTTGGTGATCTTATTAACTTAACATCAGGATTTTTTTTTTTAATATGTAGCTTTTAAAGATGTCTTCCTCCATAAGACAAATTTTAAAGAAAGACACTTGTTGTAGCATCTTGCAAGACAGGGCACAAGTTATTGGCTCACTATTTGTCAAAATGTTGCTAAATACCACCAGTTACCTTTCCAGTCAAACTGAGTTTCAATAACTGCCTTAACCTTTCCAGATAGATACATTGATGTTTCTTTGCCAGTTAATGCCCCTCACACACACTTCTAAACTAGATAGTGACACTCCGATCCATGGATGGCTGAGGTTACACAGCAGAAGGGAAGTTAAATCCAGGACCTCTCTCTTCTAAAACTATGGAGTTTTAGAGCTGAGTCAGAAGTAGGAACACATAATTTTAACAAGTATCAATATCTTTAGGTTCACAGGCCATTCTAGTGTTCAAGTTAGAGCTGCTTTTCAAATCAGTTATACATATACATACACACACACAAATCTGGAATAAACTGCCAAATCTCCTCTTAGATTTAAGAAGGGACAACTGGCTAGAAGGCATACTTTGAGAAGCCCAGAAGTAGTAAGGGAAAGCCACAAAGGCCACAGAAATGAAAACACTTTCATTGGTATCACATACAAAACCACTTTCACAACTGCAAGGAAGCTGTAACTTGCTCTTGCTCCAGGCTTTCCCAGGGTGTGGGTTCAGAGATCTGGATCTTGGATCCTCCTGGACAAATGCTCTGTTCAGCATGAAGAGAGATACAAGTTCTTTCTCAAACAAGCACTTATTTGAATCCCATACATAGGATTCTGACCAGTTCCTCTCTCCTGCATGTACTTTACCCATTCTTGCTTGGATGATTCTCTCTGAGAAACTTTCCTTGTGCTTTCTGTCCATGAAGACATGAGTGCCCAAGGTAGAAGGAAGCCATCACAAGGCCTACTTAACTTAAATATTCATTCAGCAGATTACAGAATGTCCTGGCCTGTCTAGAGCAGTGTGAGCTTTTGTCCCATCAAAGTGAACCATTGCTGCTATCCAGACACGCTTTTCCTAAAGTAGGCTGCTGTACTCAGAGAGAAAAAAAAAAAAAGAAAAACAAATCACAACAAATCAGAACAGCATTTCCAGCTGCAAAGTATACCTAGTGCCTTTTTCAATTTTTGCTACCCACAACTCTGATGCAGCAGATTATGTTTAAGATGCACAAGTGAAAAAGAATCATCCTAGAAAGAGGGCAAAACAAAAGCAAAGTACTGCAGAGACAGCTTCAAACAAAAGTAGCATGACAAACCAAAGAAGTAACTAAATAATCTCTTCTCTTATGGAGATAATGGGTTTTGATTCCCAAAAACAGTATCAAATTTTGTATGTATTTGCACTCTGCTTTGGTTACATGCTCTTTCTCCTCAATGTTTGAAAGGGAACGTACTCCAAAGGCACACCAGCTAGATTACACGGGCACATTATAAGTTTCACAATCTTGAGAGCATTCTACTTTGATCTCAGAAGTTGATTGTTGGAATCCCACAGAGTAAAGAGATAGCACAGGAGGGTCTTTTCACTGATATACACATAAGGAAAAATTTACGAGATTTCTGTGAAATTGCTTTGGTTTAGAATTTTCTCAAGTGTTTCATTTCAACTATAAATAGAAAACAGAATCTCATGACAAAGATGTAGTTGACATAGTGTGCAATTTATCATCTGTGAGCACATTTCAGAGTGCTTGTCTCAAAGCTGACATGCTGTGTGGACTCTGCAATATGACTACTTAAATATATTCCATGACAAATGCAAGTAAAAGTAGCTGAGATACAAACAATTCACAAAGAAAATTCTCCATTGCCTCTCCTGATCTGGACTTCTTTCTGATAACAGATAACCTTGGGGAGACAAAAAACTCCCAATGGAAAACCCATTGTTTCTCTGGATTATTTCCTACTATGCTTTTGCCATGGGTTGTAAAGACTTACTTCTGGAAGCATGCTTACATAGACTTGATTTCTTCCCTACCTATAAAAATACCACAGACATGCAAATGACCCATAATATATATGTAGACAGCCACTGAAGTCAATGAACCAACATAAACAAAAACTACAGTATCTGATTCCTGGGCTGTCACTTCCTTTCAGAGTATTTTTTCTCCTCAGAACCATTTCTAGCAAGAATAAAATAGGAATGTTTTACAGTACAATGCTCTTATTCTCCCACATCTCAGGCAGCAGATCCACAGCTGTAAATATAGGTTGACTGTACTAGTACCAGCACAACTGAAAGAAGCAGATGTCCTCATCTGCTAAAATCCAGTGTAAGGTGCCAAGGCTGTAAGTGATATAAGGCTGTGGCCTTGGAGGTGAGGTGCCCAGCCTCAGAATCCAGATGGTGACTATTACAGAAGAGGTTCTAGGTTCAGCCCACTTGAATATTGGCTTAAGAGACCATACACTACTGAATGCACTTGGATAATCACTGAGAATTTTCTTTTCTTCCTTGTGCTCTAAGAGGCTTTTCCTATGTGCTGCAAGGACAAACTCATAACTTTGTTATTGTAAGAGTCAAGCAGTTTAAAGGTTTCCCTGTATTTTCAAACCACTTTCCAACTTTTTTTTTTTGAACAGGTATAGATCCAGACTGCTGAGTCTGGCTCCAGCAGAAGTCTGGATTTGCACAGGGATAACTGGTAGCAGACTTTAGGCCACTGTTTTTCTTTTACAACCCTTGCAATAAACTAAAGCAACAGCAGACAAGAATTCCTAAAAAATAAGGCCCTGGCTGATACTTGCTGGATTTTTCTTCACTTCCTGTAGCACCTGCTTCGCTTACACCAGCAGCACAGACTCCTGCAACTGAGAACAGCAGTAGCCTCCTGCTCTGGTGGACACACCACCAGAGGGCAATGAAACACACAGACTGCGTCAGCATCTTGCTGATGGAGATTTTTGGCCCCAAGTCTGGCAGGTGAAAGCTCCTGTGACAGCCATAAACACACTTAGCAGCTGCCGTGAAGGGATCTGGACCCATTAAAAAACCACATCCACTCTGCACTTCTACCCAGCATTACACGAGGATCAGGCTGCAACTTCTCTTCTCGTACTGGTCAGACCTCAAAAGGCCAACAACTTCCATAGTCCTAACAGACAAAAAATTACTGGTGGCCTTAGTGTCTGAGGCAAGTACTTCCACTGGAGGAATCTTACCCAAAGCTGTCAACATGCCATTGGCTTCATGCTCATTCACACTGCTGCACCTCCATGCAGCTCAGGACAGGGGGAAATCCAAGTTCTGAGTAATGGCTCATTCAGATGAATTTGATGTCTCTTGGGCAGAAATTACAATGCTTTTTGGCACATGGCAAGCTGCCATCGAGTATCTTCCAGTCTTCTGGGGTGGTTTTCATTTTTTCAGGTCTATTATTTGCAAATGCTGTTTTTGAAGTCCAGAGACTAAGAATTGGTTATGCAATTTTTCAGTGCTAGATTATGTATAGGGACATATGTAATGTACCTCTGGTTTCAAGTCATCTTTCAAAATTTCATTATTTTTCAGAGCAATACATTGATTAAGTAAAGAATCAAAACTGAATCTTGGATTTGGTGGGTGACTGATTTTCTAATGTCACAATTTAATCATCTTGTTTTGGCACCAGAAACTACTACCTGCTATTTTAAGCACCAGATACAGGATTTGGGTATCCTAGGTAAATTGAAATTGGCCTAATATAGAAGGAGGTTGCTACCATTTATATGATGAGAGCCTTCTGAATCAGCAGCCTATTTTGATAACCTGTGTATTCTGAAGGTGCTTGGATAGAACAGCTGGCTGATACCTTTTCAGCTCTGCTGGTCTCAGCTCTGGATTACTCCTGAACAAGTTCAGATATTGATGGGTGCTCAAAGCAGGGTCCCTATATCCAGGTGTCAACAAAGTCTTCCCTGTTTTCCTTGCCCTTAATCTGGGGTTTGATCAGGGAAGCTGTTGAAGTCCATGGGAGCCAAAGTGATTTCACAGCTTTAGAGAATCAGCATCTTAATCACACCAAAAATATTCAATTAATACAAAGCCAAAGAATGAAGGCAAATCTTCATTCCTTTGTCTTGTATTAATTAAAGTAATTAGAGCTTTAAAAAGCAGGTATGCTGTCTCCTAGACAGCACCAACCAGAGCAACTTTAGTCTTCCAGGCATGAGTCAGAAGGTTAGATTAACTTTCAACCCTACAATACTGGCACTAGTTATTGATATCTCAAAGGCTGATACCATGGTGGGATTTGCATACTCACCAGTGAAGGAGCTCAACTCCAACAGGTACAAAAATAGAGTTCAAAAAGTCTGAGACCGATCTGCTTGTATTAGAGAGGCTAGGATAAGTCTTCTGTAAAAACAAGGAAAGTAGTCAGTGCATGTAAAAGATGAAGAGATTTAAATGTAGGATGGGAGGGGAAGGAAAGAAGAAATGAGACTGGGATTTGGAACAAGATTCTGTAAGTGTAGCTTTAACTATTAATTGAAGAGTAAACATCCTATTAAATTCTTATGGAATGTGTGTATGAAAAGTGGTAGCACAAGTCAGATCTGCCCCATGTGGATGCTGTTTATGAAGCAACCTCCTTGGAAGTGTTCCTCAGACTTTTGACAAATGAACTTTCTGTAGGTTGTACATTTGAACATGGAATGCCTATTGTTTCCATCTGCCTTTTGCTTGTACAGTTCCTTGGGGGCTTAATAGAGAGACAGACATTTAGTAGAAAGAAGGCTTTATGGAGTGGCAAAAGCACATTCTGGGAGAATGCACTAGGAAGAAAAAAAGAAAGCACAACAAAAACAACTCACAACCAACCACTGTTTTCTACAGAAATTAAACCATTGCAGAAGAAAAATGCTTTTAAAAAAACACATACATTTTTCATGGAGTGGGCCTAAAGCACTTATTTATATTTCATCTCTGTATGACACGGTTCTGCTCATCTAATTCCATTTAGAACATTACAATTTTTGTTTCAAATGTCTCTGTGCTGAAACATATTCTCTAAAGTGCCCTGGAGCTGCTGGTATTGTGAATGTTATCTAAATGACTCACTCGAATTTTTAAGGACAACTCAGCTCAGAAATACAGTATTCTGTTTTTCAGCTTTTGGGGGGTTTTTTTGTTTGTTTGTTTTTGGTTTTTGTTTGTTTGTTTTGTTTTGTTTGGAAAGTTAGTTTCTAGTTTGGGGTGCAAAGAAGAAAGATGCAGAACAAGAGACAGCATTTGAATAGAGTCACACAATTGCTGCTGTTTTCCACTTTATGAGATGAAGCCAGACACGAACAAGTGGCACAGTTTCTCCTGATATGCACAGAGTAAATCTTGATTACTTATGGTGTTTCTGCAAAGGTCCCTTCACCAAAAAAACCACCCCTGAAATATCTGTTGTTTTGATCATAATGTGGAAGACAACTATCCAACACTGCTGCCTCTATGATGTCTCTTTCTGTGGTGCTGCTCCATATTTCAGGCATTGCAGAACTTTGACTTAACATTTTTCATGCACGCATTGGTCTTGCACACCTGCATCTACCTGTATATGCAGGTGTGCATATGAAATGCATATGCATATGTGTATATGAAATTCTAGCTCCAGTGAAGCAAAGTTTTTCTTAAAGTACATATTATGCTATAATTATATGCACATAAGCATTTACAAATACGTGCTTGCATATAGAGAAGGTCAGGTTCAGTGTCACATATATCACAGAGCCCCTGAGGCTGCGAAGTCTACATTTTGAAGGTAGGATCTGTTGTTTTGCTGAAGTAGTCAGACTTAAGGGCTAAACTGTATGCTTTCTGAAAAAAGAATTCAAACTTAGGAACACCTAAGACAGGAATCCATTGGCTGTTGAGCTACTTTAACTTCCAGACCACCACTTAATGTGAGTTACCTTTGCTTTTGCACTGGTAGTTTCCACACAGAGTTAGAAAGCTCATTGAAGAGGACATTCTTTCAGGCAGTATAGACATTCAGTTGAGAGCAGTCTATAGAATTGCAGGCTTTTACATATGGAAATGCACCATTTGAACTGTATATGTTGACTGTTGTTTGAAATTAAACTAAAGCAAGTTGGACTTGTGCTCCATAGAGAGTAAGATTTTCTCAGGCTGTCAGAATAAGACCTCTAAGGGAGTCAGGCCATTTTTCAGAACAGAAAAGAGCCCTTTCCTAAATAACCACCCCAGCCTCAACCAATCAGACAGCATATATAGACATCATTTCCTAAAAGTTAAGGCCAGAAGGGATACCAGATGCACCTACTGTGTATTCACAGACCATTAATTTTAACCAAAACATCTAGTTGATACTCAGAGACTTTACTGATGGTAAAGCATTTCTCTGCATAGAAAATTACTTGCTACATGCACAGGGGTTGGCAAGACCTGAGAAAGACATGCAATGGCAAGGAATTAATCACCTGAGATGTACACAAATGATCCTAGCAGGCGAACCACACCTCGTGCTATACGAGGTGAAAGATCCACAGAGCCTGCCAACTTGACCCAGGGAAAATTCCCTTCCAAACCAACTAGGCAATCTGTAATCGCTCTCTGTGCCACCTACAAAGAGATCTCCTGCTCTGGCCAATCTCTTGTGCTGCGGGGGAAAGCAGTTACCAACAATGAAAAGAAGCCGCACACAGAAACCTTCGTTCCTTGCGCAAATGGAGGAGATGAAAAGAAATCTGCCCTGATCATCTTCAGAGAAATTTGGGTCTGTTAATTGTCTTAATGTGGAGTTGCTGTCTGTAAGTTTTTGAGTTGAATGCTTTCCCATTAAGGAAAGGGATGAAAAGGGAAAGCTGTCCAGGCCAGACTTGAGCTCTCATCGTCAACAGACCTTACAGCCAGAAGCAGCTTCTTATTTCAAGACTGAACTTCAGCTTCTGTCAGCCAGGTGGAAAAGCCTCTGCTGCCAGGTGTCTTCTTCAGACTGACCTCTCACCCTGCTCTCAAATTACCTGAATACTCTGAATTCTTGACACCCCTCATCCTGATGTTTGCTTTCCAGTCCTTAACTCAGATTATAGCCCAGCTTAGACAGAGCAGGACACATCACCTGATGAAGAAGCCTAAATATTTCTCTTTTTCATGGATCACACCATCCCTTTTTTGCCACAACACAGCAGGAAAAATTAAAATTAAATACATTATCCATGATGCCACCTAAGTCCATCCATAAACCATTGTTTTTCAAAATGTGATTTACTCTATTCTCCATGCCAGTATATACCAGCTCAGGCTTGACTGTATTAAAAAACACTTTGGCCGCAACAGAAATCTTAAACTAGGTGATTATTCTTTACTTGGCATTATTGTTTATTTTCTTGCTAACCTTTTCCTCAAACTGGATGTTATACATCAGCAGTTGTTATACATTACTGACTATATCATCACTGTTTGAGGTTTGCCTGGCCCACTCCCTCAGTCTATGGAGTAAAACTACTTGAGTAAAAGTACTCGAGCAAGCTGAATGAATTTGGAGGAGAGGGTGCTTCCTATAGAGACTGTCAACTGGAAACAGAGAAAGATTATCGAATATTTTAGGCAGTGGGTAAGCTATAAAGCTGAAGAAGAAAAAAAGAAAATGAGGAGAGATTTTGCTCAGGGGACAGCAACTGCATTGCTGATTGAAGTGCAAAATCTGTGAAGGAACCTCTTGCTAGAACTGTTGGCAGTGTATCATCCAGAGCAGTATATGTTTTCTCTTCACCAGACAGGGATTTTTTGTCTCATCTATCATTCAGAACTTGTTGTAACACTTCCAAAAGTCACATTACATTGTCATACACTCTCATTAACACAAAGAATTTACTTCATGAAGAAATTCACTGCTGTGGAAGATGGGCATAGGGATCAGGCGCTACAGGTGGCCTTTTCACACTGAGATGCTCCATCAATACAATCAGCCAGAGAAGCTGTGTTTCTTTGAAAGATGAATTGCATCTCCCCAGCTTCCTGCACAACACTTTGTACCTGGGTGTTCTGAATATTTCTAATATGCTTCTCCACCACCATGCCAATTATACTACTACAACAATCCCAGCCAAATTAAACACAGGAGTTACTTCCACCAAGTAACAAAATTTCTGAGATCTAAGCAAAGCCCAGCAATACACAACACATCTAAAACTATTGGCTACAATCCTCTTCCCTAAACAGAGGAAGGCCAAACCATATTATATTTTCCTGATAAGAAGGAGATAACTTTTCCCCTCAACAAAAACACTACAATAAGCCATGTCAGAAGTAGTAGCTAAAGTAGTACTTTTAGTGGTCAGGAAGGAAAACACACTGCTGTTTCAAATTGCCATTCTAGAGTAGAGAATGAAATAAACATAAGTCAGACCATGTTTTCTAAATTTCCATACCTTCAAATCACTGTGATAATCATCTTTCAATGTTAAAGGATAAAGAAAGTAAAATTTAATATGATTGTTATTTTCCTTTAAGCTTTGTAGTTTCCACACATCTGAGCTTATCAGGGTACAAAAGTATTGCCTTGCTACAGAGGCAGAAGTGATCAAGGAAGCTGCATGAGCATTGGATATGTTTTCAGGAATACAAAGAGGAAAAGGCTGACAGATAAAGGGTCAGTTCAACAACATAAATAATGTAGCTTGTTAAATACACCACCACCACTATCCACCCAAAAAATGTAGGTATTTAACAAGGTTAGTAATTTGGTACAATGGGATGGTGTTCATCACTGGATCAACATTTACATGTACAATAAAATAATTCTAAGCATCTGATGTTAAGAGAAATTGTATAACTGCATACACTGTCAGGATTCCTGTTTATATATGTCCTGCTTAATGTCTTTATTGTTAATCTGGATGAGAGGATTGATTGTATCATTAGTGAATTTGCAGGTATCTCCAGGGTGGGTGGGAGTGTTGATCTGCTGTAAGGTAGGAGAGCTCTGCAGGGGGATCTGGACAGGCTGGATCAATGGGCTGGGATCAAAAGTATGAGGTTCAACCAGACTAAGTAGCAGGTTGTACACTTTGGCCACAATAGCCTCAGCAGCACTATAGGAGACAAAGTGGCTAGAAAGTTGCCCAGCAGAAAAGGACCTGGGGGTGCTGGATGAAAGTGGCTGAAGACGAGCCAGTGTGCTCAGGTGGCCAAGAAGGCAAACAGCATCCTGGCCTGTGTCAGGAATGGTGTGTCCAGCAGGGCCAGGGAAGTCATTCTTCCCCTGTACTCGGTGCTGGTGAGGCCACATCTCAAGTGCTGTCTTCAGTTTTGGGTCCCTCGCCCCAAGGAAGACATTGAGGGGCTGGAGCATGCCCAGAGAAGGGCAATGGAGCTGGGGAAGGTTGTAGGGCCCAAGTCTGATGAGGAGTGTCAGAGGGAGCTGTGGGTGTTCAATCTGGAGAAAAGGAGGCTCAGGAGGGACTTTATCACTCTCTACAACTGCCTGAAAGGAGCCTGTAGCCAGGTGGGGGTCAGTCTCTTCTACCAGGTAACCAGTGACAGGACAAGAGGACACGGTCTTAAGGTGTGCCGGGGAGGTTTAGGTTGGACATTAGGAAGAATTTCTTCAGAGAAAAGGTGATTAGACTTTGGAAAGGGCTGCCCAGGGAGGTGGCAGAGTCACTGTCTCTGGAGGTGTTCAAGGAAAGACTGGCCGTGGTACTTAGTGACAGGGTCTAGCTAACGTGGTGGTGTTTGCTCATAGGTTGGACTCTATCACTTGAGAGATGTTTTCCAACCTAACTGATTCTGTAATTCCATAGAATTTAATTACAACCCACAGGTAAATATTACAGCTTTAAATAGTAGTATCAAATATCACTGTTTGCTTAACAGTGCAATTTTAAGTTTAAAAAAACCTGATTTTTTAACTTCATGTGCAATCCTTGCAGTCCTAAACCCATCTATTGCTATTCACCTCATTAAATACTGTGTTCAAAAATAGCTTTAACAGCAAACTGAAAACAGACTGACACACATATGTCAATGAAGCCTAAGGAGCTTAAGAGAGGAGTAAAATAAAGCAAAGTTTTATCACTCAGAGCCTCAGTGGCCTGGCTACAGAAACCCTTGGGTCTTTACCTTAGTTCTAGGTCAGTTGATTGAGTCACTCAACCAAAACTTTTCCTCCTTCTTAAGAGCTCTAAAGTTCAGGGTTACAGTTATTGTCTGGGCCAACCAAATCACAGCCAGCACTGATAACTGAGTAATATTAAACACTAATTCCAATGGCATAAGGTGCCCTAACACTAAGATAGTCAAGCCTTTTCTAAAAGGTTTCAAGTCACTTGAATGGGCAAAGACATCCTGATTCTCCTGCTTTACTCAGACTTGTTGCCTTTTAAAATTTTTGAATTTCCTTGAAAGATTATACCAGGATTTATACCTCTGTGAACTCATGTATACCTTTGTCTATTCTTCCAGGATAAACAACTTCTCTTGATGTTGTTAATCATGACTAGCAGAAGAAAAGGAAGGGGGAGGACAGATTATCTAAAGATCATGTGCTATATAGAGTAACAGTGGTTTGCATGTGCTTTGGTTCCCAGTTTTAGAAAGACTCCACTATGAAATGGACTTAAATTTGCACAAGCAGCTCAGAAATACTAACTTAATTCAAGACATAACCAACAACTTCTGTTTTATGCACTTTTTACCCGCCCCCACTCCAGCTGCTGTGGCTGTTTTCTTCAGGTATTTTCTGTTGGAAATTTGTAACCAGCAGCTGAGAGGAGCAGCTATGATTCCAGAAGCAGTGGTAGCATTCAATCCCCCCAAAATTCTTATGTAGTACTGTCCATGCTCTGGATGTTCACAGGCTACAAGAAAGGTTTTAGGGGAAAACAAAAAAAAAAATAAAAAAAAATATAAGCAGAATGACAATTTCAGGAGAAAAATGTTAAATCATTAAAAGAAAACCTCTATCTTCACAATGGACAGATTTTTAAAAATTTCTTTTCAAAAATTCTTTTTCTGTGTACTCTTTGACATCACACTAAAAATGTCTTAAAGTCACAGACCTATTCAGAAACTTCAAGAGCTGAGGGTTGACGGCATGCTGCACTTGCTGTTTTGATGAGTTTACACTCCATGAAGAGGAAGGAAACATCCCCCTGCACAGCATATGGCAGCACTACAGGAGATAGCAACAAGAAACGACCTTCAAGGGACCATCTGCCAGTTCTGCTCCAGTCGCACCTCCTCCTTGCCCACAACATGACCCTTATACCAAGGAGACCAACAAAGGATGCACATGGGAAACATCCTAAACAGTTAAAGCTCATGCTAGGATTGCATCATTCACTTCACCTTTGCTAGAGCTTTCCCAATCAAATGCCAAGAGCATTTAACCTTTAACTCTGTTGTCCAGAAGCGTCTGAACACACTGCTGAAAACATGGCCCAGAGGTGGTTATCCATTCCTCACTGCTTCCACGTCTTCAAACATTCTCTCAAAGAATAACAAAGGGAGAAAACTGTTAAGACAAAACTGTGATCTTTATGGCAGATGGTACCACAGGATAAATGGCTGTCGGTCTGCTGTAAATAATTCATCATTGTCAAGTGTGGTGCTCCAGTCATGTCAACAGAAGTATGTGATACTAAGAAAAATGTAACATTTGTCACAGAAGTACCACAGACATCATGGGGCTTTCTTTTTAAACCAAGTTAGGCACAAGAATATGATTGACAGAGCTAAGCAAGACTTTAAAGATGCACAGAACAACCTTACTTAAACACACACACCTGCCTATGCAAGCTGTGTGACCCCCATAACCAGAGACAAGTAAGCTGAGTGCCACTGACTATCCATTCACTTGTGAGAAGGGGATTAGAGAATGAGAGGAATGGGAAAGAGCTTTGTTCTGTTTCTCTCCTAAGCCCCCAGAATGGCAGCCAATGCACATCACATTCCCTGCACAGTTAGGCCACCAGCAATTTTTAACACGTGCTAGAGAAAAAGTGAAGTATGGGGTCAGCTGGGGCTCACAAGATACCATTCAGCCTCACAGCTCTTAGCACAAAGCCTGGGATAGTCCAGCTCATGCCACAACACTAGACAATAGGGTACAACCTCCTGTTTCAGGGATGACATGGGAACAGGTGGGCAAACAGGGCAGTCACCAGTGGAAGACCTTTCTGAATACTGCCCTTACAATGCAGCATTTCCCTTAGACAGCTTCAGAGTGTTCAGAGCTACAAGAACTATTCTTTCCAAATTACAGGGAGGGCCAGCAAAACAAGGAACAGCATTAGTTAATTCACAAGAGAAAAATCCAGGTAAAGAACTGCAAACCCAGTTAGGCTGATCTCCTCAGTAACTGCACAGAGATGATATGCTTGACCTTGAAGGGAGGCTTGGGTCACCTCTTCATCTCCTTCCAGAAGAGGTCCCCATATCCATCTTAGGTACTCAATTGCAGCATTGAATGCATCCTTAGGGTTCTCCCTCATCTACACCTCTTATATACAAGGTTGTTACAGGTCCCATCTTGAGCATACAGTTACTTAGCTCAAGAGAATTTTTTTTAATCCCCTGTATTTCTGGCTCATGCTTGTGCATTCCAAGTGTTAAAGCACTCCAAGTGAGAGAGGCTTCCCTAACAGCCATGGTGGATGGGGCACAGGACCAACCCAAAAGATTCCAATACCTCTTCCTGGTAAGACACATTTCCCCCAACAGCAGGCAAGGATGGGCTGTCAAAGCTTTAAATAGCAGGTAGACCTGAGATGTAGGATGAATATGGTCCTCATTTAAATAAAATATGTTCATGCAAAATAGTGTCAACACCTCCCCTCTTTTTTTTTTCTCCCCTCTTGTCACTTCTCTCTCATTTCTGCTCATTTTATCCACATTACAGCTGTAGCTGTATAAATGACAGGCTGTGGCCTAGCATCATGTGATAGATCATCCTACATCAGCTCTGAAAAATGGAGATGCTGTCAACTGTCTGGTTCTCCTCACATTTACTGTCAGCATCAGTGCATTCAGGCAGGATGTCACAGTCATCTGAACAAGATGAATACAGCACTGTGAACATCAGCTTGGGAACCAAGTCAATCAAGTATGTGACCACAACCACACAGAATCATTTGTGCTGAGAGATTGCCACAGAGAAAGGGTTCCTAGTGCCCCACTATACCAGTATTATCACTGGTAGTTTTGAATTAAATATCTGCTTGGATGTGGTTGGAAAACAGAGAGGGATTTTTGTGATGAGGCTTTCCATACAGTAGATTGTAAAGAAAATCTCAGCAGAAGACAACCCTAGCCTGAACTACAGCTGTCAGGGGCCACTCTGGCTGTTCCTAATCTCACCGGACTAATCTCACTGACAGGCTCCCTCTGTGAAGCACGGGGATTGATTCTCCTGTGCTACCCAGATGCCTCTAATAGAGGGTCAGAGGAGATAATGTTGCACCCTTTTGCCTACCTGGTCTCATAGAAGGTGTCACTGCCCCATGGCAGGGGCGTTGGAACTGGATGATCTTTAAGATTTCTTCCAACCCAAGCCATTCTGTGCCTCTATAACTGTTCAGGACAGCTAATCTAGAAAGGAGATGAAATTAAAGGGACCAAAGAGAAGACTGTTGCCATTTAGTTCTCATTTGTAAAAGCAGAAATAGCAATGAGTCATGCAATGGTTCAGAGCTACTCTGTTCATAGTCCAACATGGGTGTGCATTGCCTCCTTTCCTACCACCCCCTCCTCAAGGCTCTGCATCCCAGCTGAGCGCACTGAAAGTTGTGCACCCCTTACCAAGGCTCCTTGAAACAGAGGCCTTTCCCACATAACAAGAAGCTGCATAGTGAAAAGTTGTGGAGGGCATGAAATGGGAAAATGAATGTAAGTCCTGTTCCGTTGTATTTCATCAGACAACATCCATAGTTTTTCTGTTTTTTTCTCTCTTTACTCTCTTTGTCCCCTAGAATGCTCCTCTCATAGATATATGCAGGTGTCTCTTATAAAATGCCTGTATTCTGTTGCCTGCTACAGGTTGGACTCACAACCTGGACAAACAATCACTGCACAAACAAGCAGGAAAATGTTAACCCATTGTATCTGTGCTCAAATTGGTTTCAACATCAGCAACCTAAAGCAGTCTGGAAAAACACCAGAAATGCCTTCAGCAATTCAGTGATAAAAAGCAGCATTCACTCAGTTAAAGTGGCATTTATGGGCAAATTTTTGAGCACCGTCCCAGAATGAAAAATGGGCAGTATGTTAAAATAAGTATCATAAAAACACCAGGAAAAATGCCAAAACAGCAAGGACTTTGCAACAGTCAGAGAACAGTTGTATCCAAAGAGAGCAGGATTTCAGCTCAGATAAAAGATGACTCTTTTGGCTGTGCTGGGAGGTTCTCCAACCAGAAGATCCATTTGAATTGTCGGTGTAAGTCTGGACTCTTTCTGGCTGCTAACACAAACGTTGAATCTCATTCTGGGGTGGCAGAACCTGTGCTATGTGGCTGTATATGAATGGCACAGCTCAGTGGTGGGGGAAGAGAAATTCCAGTGACAGAAGCAGGAGATGGGCTGAACTGTGAAGGAGAGGCTGCATAATATGGCATTAACAGTAAAGTGTCCTCCCAGTGATTTCTGGGACTGCATCTCTCAGCCTTGCTTGGATTGCCATCTCATTTGGTACCTGAATGAGAGCACTGTCTCATTCAGTGCTTTATCTGAAAACGAAGATTTGGAACAATTTAAAAATTTAGAAAATTTAAAGTAATTCCATGAGGATTCCTCCATGACTCTCCTGCCCCTCATGAGGCTCTTGACAGAAGGAAAATGTTCCTTGCCTTCCAGATGTAGAATGCACATGCAGCTGAGCTAGGCAATTTATCTGAAATATTATACCCATTATTAAAAATAACAAAAATCAAGACAGTTTACTTAAATTAGTAAAAATACTCCCCAAATTCCAAAATACAACCACTACAGTTCCTGTGGATTCTCTACTGTCCTTGTCCCAGTCAGCAGGTACAGTCATATGGAGATATTCATGTGCAACTGTAGATAAGAATAAAATCATTATTCTGAATCAAATGAATGAATCACATTACTCTGAATCAAAACATTACTTCTGAAATATATACCAAAGTCTACAAGCTACTTCTGTCCTATGATTTACCTAAACAAAGAGATGCATTTATTTTAATATCTCCCTGGACTGACAAAGACCTTAAAGCAGCTCAGTATCAGCAGGTAAGATCTAGAAAGTGAGATTAGCTAACAGCCAGGAGATCATATAAATCATGGAAAATTTCTTCAGTTTTATATCACAGCCTGTGTTCCTGCCATACACACATGAAAAAATAAGCAGTGACACCAGGTTTGATACTGCTAATATTCAGACCTAGTCCATTTGGGAGAGAAAAAAAATCTATTATAGTTCACAAAAGTTAGGACAAAACTGAGTTTTTCCTTTCTACCAACAGTATTTTGAAGAATAATTCAGGAAATCTGCAAGACATTTTATTTTATGTTTAAAAAACTCTCTAGAAATTACAGAACAATCTGTGTTAGGAGAATTAATTCTTCATGACCTAGCAAATTGGACTTTCATTTGCCATGAGATGCAGTTACCTGACACATTGTCGAGTTGATGGATATTTTTAAAGTTAGATCTCATTCTGAAATGCGGGCTGTCTGCTGCCAGCACTTGAGTAATGTGCTGGCTCATTAACAGATCTCTTTGTACGAGAAGAGGTAGAAGATTATCC
The DNA here is from genome assembly GCA_027886175.1 of Phylloscopus collybita. NCBI lineage: Eukaryota > Metazoa > Chordata > Aves > Passeriformes > Phylloscopidae > Phylloscopus > Phylloscopus collybita. The sequence goes on from JAJNNQ010000075.1 coordinate 91,267,807, forward strand.
CCAAGCTCATGTCTTCTAGCCAAACAGACACATTATTCTTGCGGCGCTCAAAGTTCTGAATGGTCATTTACAGTAAAGGCAACAGCTTTCACTGGAAAACAAGTGACTTGCCAAGAAATGATGAATTAAAAAAAAAAAAAAGTAACGAATAAAGAGAAGCAGATCTATTGCAAATCTCCAAAAGATGAAGCTTTGACAAGGAACAAACTTGAGAAATGCTGTAACTTGATCATCCATTCCATACCTCAACAGCTCTGCTATTCCCTTGGATTCAGGAGGGAGGAATACAGAAATGTGACAGAAATGTAGGTGTCAGAAGACAATCTAACTGGGGGCAGGGATGGGAGAGGCAAAGAAAGCTATGAAATGTGATATAGGTACAGTGCCAAGTAACGTAGCATTAAGACAAGCTGACATTACTAGAACAGATATAATTCCTGGCCTTACTTGATGGAGCTTATTCACTGTGTTCATCACTTCTTATCCAAGCTGTCAGGAACATTGTAGCACTTATCATACACAGTATTAACAAAAAACACACCTTTGAAAACTGTGTTAAACAAACTGAGATAATTCATGACAGAGTCGCTAAACTCACAGGAAACGGGTTTGTTTTCTGACCACCAAGCCAAAATCTTGAAGACTTTTCATGACAGGCACTTCTCATATAACCATTGCTTACGTTTTTCTCACCAAGAAGCTTTCTAAAATCTCAGTCTTGTGGGGTAACTGCCAAGAAAGTAGACAACTTCAAATTCTTCAACTCTCAAGTGTTAACTGGTGGGTCAAATAGAATCTGGTGGGTCGTCCGTGTGCCATGTCAGCACTTTAGTCAATAAGAACTAATATTTAACAGACCAAAACTCTTTGGGATATTTGTTCATGTTCTTTTAAATTAACATTGCATGTAAACTAGTCTACATAACCGAGCTCTGGGATAACATTGTGATATTAGGGCAAGATTCGAGCCAGTCTCACCTGTCATTACTGCACTGGAAGATCATAAACACAATATCCAGTATGAAGTGTGGTCACACTTGTTTGTCAGTTGCCTGCAGGGAACATGCTTCTCATCATTTACATCTCTGATCAGGGAATTAGACTTCTGTCACCATCAACAGAGTCAGTGAGGGAGAAAAGACTACCAATCTGCATTCCATACTAGTTGAATAAAGTAAGTAGATCTGGTCAAACAGTGAACTAATTCAGAACTAGGTCATTAAACAAGTTAGCTCTGATATTATTCACCGAGTTGCATTATTCATTGTGTGCAGATAATTGTCAGGTCATTTGCAAAATATTTCTGGCTCATGATTATTTCACAAATATTCATTTCTTCAAAAAAAGTTTCAGTCGCCCAATGAGGAAGCAGAGAAAGTATGAATATGAGCTGGATAATCTATTATATATCACAAGCATTGTCTTGCTGAAGTGAACCTGTCATGAATAATCCATAGACCAAAAGAGACGCACCTATTGCTTACAACCAACACGGAGATAACAGGCTTGGTCTGCAAACAATAGAAAGTAGGTTGTTTATTGTATAATTCATTTGCAACAAATAATTCAGGGTGCTGATTTATTTCCTGGAACACATTTACAATGACACCTATTCTGAAAGTAGTAAAACCATATAAAGTTGAATAACACAAATTAATTAGATTGATTCTAAGAACCTGAAGACCCACCAAGGAAAAAGAGTAAGATGAACAAAAAAAATTTTACTTGTAGATTGTGTAATGCTCTTTCTTCTGGATGATAGAGAAGTGATACTTAGCAGTGTCAGTAAACTCATAGATTTGCTGAGATCACCATCATCATTACTAAAAACAGGATCCCACCACTCTCTATCAGCCTCAAGACAAGACTGGGTACTTTGCTACATGCACAGGACCACCTCAGTACTACCTTCAGCAAGGTAGTTTCAGTAGTCAATGTATTATCAAGAGGCAGTGTCAGGGAAAAGTCAGTGGTGAAAAATCTAAATTACTTCATCTAATAATGCTTCACCACTATGAATAAAATAGGTCTTCACTGTTTTAAGGACATAATGTTGCTGCCTCCTGTTGTAACCTTCCCAAATGCCTAAGACTAATAAGAATGAAGGGTTATGTGGCCATGAATGGGAGACTCCTTGTAAGAAGTGAGAGTTTAAAGGACACAGGGAATACTGTTCAGATATTAGACTTTTTTTTTTTTTCCATGGAATTCCTATTGCCCTTTGAAATTTTTGTCCTGAACTTCCATATCTGAATATTCCTTTAATGAATCAGATGCCTAGGAAATGGCCACAGTTTGCTTATTTTCATCCATTTTATCATTAAGTATCTCCTAAAAAAGATTTCCTAATTTTTTATAGAATTAGAATAAATGGGCTTGCTGGAGATAGAAAAAAAAAAAAAAGGCACCACCTTAAAACCTTTAATGTGGCCTGGGCTTCAGGTTGCACTACAACACTTTTCCTTAATAAAGGAGTAGAAAAATGTGGTCCAAATATGTTCTAAATCAGATACTCTAATCTATCTCTTTCTTGTTTTATTAGTATCTCAATTTACAAATTTTGTTGACTTCATGCCTGAAACTCACAGGCAATTGGAGATAACCAGTAAAGGGAGCTGTACAAAAACAACAACAACAAAAAAGCAGCTGCAAATGTTAGGAGTGGACTAAAGACAAGTTTTTGAGTTGTATTTTCATTGTTACCATGATAGTTAATATAAGAAAATAATTTTCAAGGACAGAAATGTCAACTTCCTGACGCCCAAAAATCACCTTCAAGATACTAGATGGATGAAGGCAGAGCTATTTTCCCACTGTTGGTACAAGCAGGAAAGAGTGTAATCACTTTGCATAGTTTCCCTCAGGAGGTTGAGGACAAACAGGAACAAATCTGAGGTCACTGCAGGCTAACATGGCAATTACCTTACCCTCCTTTTTCCCAAAAGGTATCCCTTCTGCTTTTATGAGTTTAAGAGTACTCAACAGATGCTGAACTTCCAAAACAAATGACTATATGAAAGGTTTGCTCACATGCCACCCTCACAGTTTAAGGGACAAGGACATGCTAATGCATTTCCCTGATTCAGGGATCAATGAATAGACAAATCTGCAGACCTTTTCCAAGTATCTTACTGCTCTGTTCAATTTCACATTATCTGTTCATAAATTCTTCTATCTTTTCCCTAGCTTTTCCTCTTAACTTTCTACAGTTTCAGAAAAAATGTGGAAAATATGCTCATGTTCTGTATTTCTTTTTATTTATTTCTTTAGGATTTATATTTTTCATATTTACCTCTATTTTATGTCCCCTTGGAATAGATGAGTCCCATCCACAGCGATTAATGGCTGTAAATAATGCAATGTGATGTAACAACATAAAATATGAAAGCCACACGTTAGAAAACCAGACTGGTGAACATCCAGCTCGAGAGTCCAACACTCTCAATAATCTCAAATCTCTAATTCAGTTGGTGGTTTCACAAGGAACATGAAATTTTTGTCTAAATCTTCTTTAATGCTTTTTGGACCTAAGCATAATAGCCTCTTCTCAGATATTGTTTTGGTTTTGGACCCATATAGAGTGCTTTTTATATTCAGGGAGAAATAAAACACAAAGGGAGAGAAGAAGAGAACAATTAATATGATTTATTAATATGAAATATGCATTAATCATTAGCCAGCCATTCTACATTCATCACTTACAGGAAGGCTCATCATTCAAACCATTTTTGGTGCCAATGTTAATTGCCTGATCTTGGGGATGATCTTTCCTCCCACTGAAATCAACAAGACAACAACTCTCACTAACTCTTACAGGTGCACATTTTGCCTCTTCATGGCAGCCAAAGAGCTATCTCCTTGTGTTTCCTCCATTTCCAAATAAAATGCCTCCTAGGTCTCTTCTTTTTTCTTAATTTTTTTTTCAAGATGACATCTCTACACATAATTTTAGCAACTGTTCTAACCTACAGCAATGGCTTTGTCACCGAAGCTGCTGAGAACATCACAAGGCTTTCCCTGTAAATCACTTCACTCTTTGCTCTTGTGTTTTACTTTTGCATGTACACCAATACAAATATAATACCTGCTCTGAATATTTAATGCTCACACGCCACTGAAACCATTATTTTGAATATCACCATGGAGCAAAAACAACACACACTCCTACCAGGAAGGCTGCTTAGTAGGGGGATAGTACATCATACACAATAAATAAAGTACATCACCTATTGTAGCAGATGTCATCTGCTATGTCATATCTTTATGTAAGAGGATGTCTTGTTTTGCTCTACCCATCAGACAGCCAATTGCAGTGGCTGAAAGTCTTCTGCTGCTCGTACCTTACTTCTGGAGTGTCAACCCATTTTTACCTCCTCCAACAGACACCAACACATACAAGAAGCTCGTGTGGGAAATTGCAAATCTGCAAGGATGTTCATCTAGGTCAAACCTAGAAGTTCAAAAAAGTCTGGGATTCTTTGCAATCCAGAGCTTGCATGTGAACTACTCATTCAGTATAGTGGCTTAGACATCCTTTGCAGATCACTGTACAACAGGCAGCTAGATCCATTTAACTCAGGTATATAATAATAGATCTCTAAAGGTATTATGCTACATGCATCAGCAAGCAAAACAATCACAAAACTCAACTCTGTGTCACAGAGAAGGTTTTCTCTCCCTGCACACCCAATCCACATTCATCTTTTAAATAGTCTCCACACCATTTTTGTCACTGAAACAGCATTACTGGAAAATTGTCACTAACTCTTTTTTCATCCTTCACAAGAAATGTTTCCCCATTATTTTATTTTAAATGTTCATATCATTTTGAAGCAATTTTCAAAATCACTGACATTTTTATTTCATGAGAAGCAGTCTTTTCTTAGCCTTCACTAAAAAAGAATGTAACCCCTGCTGTTTTCTGTGAATTGCCATTTTCAAAAGTTGTTTTGAAAATTATTCAAAAATTATTTGGAGTCTAGTTTTTAGTGTAAAACAGTGTAGAAAAGTTCACTGGTGATAAACCCATTTCAAATGGTGTTTATTAGATTGGGTATTTTTAAAAAAAATCTGTACTTTCTGGTTGTCTAGATAATTTCTATCAAGAGCCCTGCATGTGCTAATGGACTCCAATTCCCTTGAATTCAATGGAAGCAACACACTTTAGCATGTCATAAGGAGGTAACTACCACCACATGACTGGATTTTCAAAGGGTGATGTCTCAAACTACCTTGGTCTTGAAAGAATTCAATTTAGTCAGCCCCAAAGCCTGTCTCAGTCATACAATACATGTTTACAATCCAGCTATTTCTCCCATTGTCCAGCACATAACTTTCAAAAACAACTATTAAATGGCTGCCTCCTTGGTCCTCAATCTCCTTAATTTGCAAAACTGCTCATATCTTTATTGGAATGTCACCAGAGGACTTGACCATTGTCTATTAGGGAGTCTATCTAAAGTCATAAGAGCAAACAAACAAAAATTCAGGTTTCTGGAAAAAAAAACCAAAACAACAAAACAAATAACAAAAAAAGCTGGTTATTAGTTGCACAATGTAAGAGGTTTGAAGAATTCAAGCCAAGTAAGAAGGTTCTGGATTTGAAGCAATGACAACAATAATAAAAATCATAGAAACTGAACTGACTAAATTAATTTTCTTGTAAAAGTGTCACAGTTACAGATGGTAACAATCTGGAAATAGCTGCAAAGAGAAAATAATTACAAAGGGATGAAAATGTATTAATGCTCAACTGTACTGGATGTGTGGGAAAGTATACTCTGATGTATTCCGGCTGTCCTTAATTCATCACCCCACTGTACTAAGCGCCCACTTTTAAAAACAAAAACATTGTCTCACTTGTTGTAATCCTTTATTTAGTAATCTGTGTAGGCTGAAATGTTGAAAATGGTTTCTAAATTCCTAGCTTCTGAATCCATCTTCAAAGTTGTCTTTGCCTGTATTATCGTACAGCTGCAGGCTTTAATCAAAGGTCATTAGATTCACCAATTTCTGCCAAACATCCTGACATCACTCCTTCAAAGGAAATACCTACTATTTTAGAACTTGCAAGGAAATGCCACTTAATCCAAAGTTGTTCCAAAATAAAATCTCACACCAAGGGTGAGAGGCAGGAAGAGAGAAACTTTGGAGCATTTTTCAAAGTCGGCATTAGTATGGCTTGAGAGGCTGCAAAATTGCAGAGAGGATTTAACCAAAATCCAAACGCAAACAGACCCTAGGCATACATGATACCCATGTCATTTTTTAGCACTCACAAACAAGCACTGCACCTGTCAAAAATCACCTAGGTTTTCAGTACCCTCTGCCTTGGGTGCTCACAATTGCCAACATGGTCTAGAAATTAGCCCCAAGCCACTTGAGAAGTCCAGTCCAGCAAGTGTGCTAAAGCATCCTTTGTGGATCAGGCACATTGCAAGGGGAGCACTGTGCCTCAGAAGCATATGCCCTTGCCAGGAAGCAGAGAGCTGTGCTTCTTGCAGGTACTTGTGGAGGCAGCTTCCAGGTAATTCCATGTAATTCTCTCGGAAAAGATTCTGCATCATATTGTCTTTTTTGAGATGGATCTGCAATTCTATACAGAATTAAATGCAGCCTTGGAAAATGTATGCCAAATTATGTATTTTCCCTCCTTTATAAACCACAAATGGCCAGTATGATACATGGAGGGGTGCCCCTAAGTGCAGGGAGGACATGCACAATACTCTCTTTTTTGTAATCCCATCAAATTGTAGGCTCAAATAAAGTCCCTGATGTTTAGGACATTTGAGAGCTGCCAGTAAAAGTAGAACAGGAAGAAGGGGGACACATGTAGGTAGGATGCACCACTTGGCAACGAGTAACTGCAGATTCCTGAAAGGTGACACAGCTGCTTAATGTCACTTGCTGAGACAATGACTTTCACCTCCAGCAAGCCCTGAACAAGGATAGAAAAAAGATTTCCAGAAATGGAATCATACTAATTATATTTGGGCTATTTAATGTCTGTTTCTAGAGATGACTGCTAAGGGACCAGAGCATAGTGCACAAAGTAACATCCTACTGCCTGGACTAGCAAAAGCTAACAGTACCACTGTATAGATCTGTCTCTCTACACATGAAAAGAAACATGCACAAGCACTTTATCAGTGCTTTTACTTATCTATAAAATAAAAAAAAAAATCTATTTTTTTATCTACTTCAGACAGTGACCCAAATAGACTAAGTGTTTTATGGACCCATCAAGAACAGCCTGCTCTGTTAAGCTCAGACACAAAACTAGGAACTACAGTAGACATGTTCCTTGCCATTCTAATTGCTGTCTACAGCTCCCAGCATCATAAAAAAAAAAAACAACAAAAAACAATGGAACAAAACTGAGTACAAAATCCAAGTGGCATGGTCAAAGAAAAGCAATTCCACCCTTCATAAGTGGTAAAATTAGAGTTGTCTGAAGAGGTGCATTAAGGGACGAAGCTTGAACGCACACAGCTGTCCAGGCATCACAGGACTAAGAGATGTTTATACATGAAGAAGCACAGCTTTCTTTCCAAGCAATGTACATTCAGAAGACCTGCTAAACACTGGATGTCTTTATGTCACTGCCAAGCAGTCGTAATGAATGAAGCACTTCTCAATTCCAGCTAAGATCAAAACATTATTGGTGAAGAAGAAGAAAGGTCTTTCTGTATTAAATAAACCAAAGCTTCTGTACTGCCAAACAGTCCTTTGGGGAATTCAAGTGGAGCCTGAGAGGGACATGATAGAGAACACAATAGTCCCTCTTCTACAGAAGCAAAAGAAGAGTGCTGTCCTTCTTTCCAGGGCTGCAAAAGCAGTGTTACCCTCAGCTCCCACCTTGTCCCAGCTGGTGTTATAAAAGGTTCCATCTGCTCCAGCCACAGAGTCAGTTATCTGTGATGCTTACTTTGCACAGGCACTCACACTATTACTGAAGATTGGTGTTCATTTCTGAAACTCTGTTCAAAGCAAAAAGTAATGAATGTTTTATTCTGGAAAGGATCCCAGCGGATACATATCCTTACCCTCACCATGACTTAAGTTTTTCCTCTGTATTATTTTGAGATGAGATCATGCAGATAGACTCTTATCCTGATAGTCTAACTGAACTGAGATCTAGCTTTCTGAAAATCAGCAAACTCGGTTACAAGCACAATATTAATTGCAACTATGAAATGGCATTGGTAGCAGTTTTCTGTAGGGTTTATGCTCAAATGTATGCACTACTGTACAGAATACACACAACTTTGGTTACACTCAGTTTATCTATAAAAGGATTTGTTTTGTTTGCATTAGACAAAAGAATTTCATTGTCAGAAGAAAGTTCAAGTTTCTGTTAATGTTACTTGGGCAGAACAGTGTGTGGGTTAATGGATCTGCCCACAAAAGCTAAACAGCTTTAGCCACTTCAAACACAAACTGTGAAGAGTTGTTATATCCTAAACTGTAGCCACAAAAGGTCCTTAGCACAGTTGGCTTAAACTAGGAAGCATCTTAGCTATGTAAACTACTTCTGAAGGAGATTAACACATGGATAACAAGTCCTTGTCCTGATGAGCTTATAACTGGAGTAGGGGTTTGGTTTTCCTGGAGATTTTTGATTTTGTTTTGGGGTTGTGTTTTTTATTGTTGTGTTTTCTGTTGGTTTGTTTGAGGTTTTTGTTGTTGATGTTTTGGTTTGGAGCATTCTCATGTTTGTTTGTTTGTTTGTTTAAAAAAAAGGGCATCAGAACATTAGTTTCAGCAGAACTAACTGTAGCTTAGGTTCCTGCTGCTATTTGCCAACTGGCTTCTCCGAACAGTAATCCATCATATCTCTCTTGATATATTTTTACTTGGTTTATGTATTTCTATTCATTTCAGTTTGATCAAGAAATAATTGAATTTTTTGCTACTAATGAAAAAAAGGATGTTAAAAATAGAAAGTCAGCAATTGACACAATTACCTAAGGGATTTAATTGTTAATATAAAATGAACATTAAGTTCACTCTCTCCTTAAGGAAAGACTAGACATTTGTGCTAGGCTTTATAATACCTGTAATACCTATAATACTCCTGACATCAGCAGCAATAAACATGATAAAGTTCTACAGGCCAAGCCCTTTGGTCTCTTAAGTGGGTCAATTAATTAAGTCCCTTTTCAAGTAACTTTCACCTGCAAAGTTACTAACTAGAACTAAAACATTGCTCACTACCAGGCCTAAAAAATACAAATGTGGAACTTTCTGGTATTTTTCCCATTTACTCTTCCTCAGTCACTAAGGTTCACAAGAGACATTACAAATATGGAAGGATCTTTTTCAATTGAAGCTAAAAAAATATATTTAGAGAAAAGTAAAGAACAACATAAGACAGAACTTTCTCATTTAGGCAGCATGATGGGTGTCTAAAGCTATGGAACAACAAGGTCGCTTTTTAAAAATTGCAGTGATGCCAAACTAGTGAAGCAATTTTAGCAACCATAGAAAAATGTACAGTGAAACCAAGTCCAATGAAGAACCTAATCTCTTACATATACAGGCTAATTCTCCAGAGCAGGCTTTCCCTGCAGTTGCAGCTGCCCAGAATCAAAGCCTGCCTTCCCCACAAGCTGCCTCTCCAGCACAAGGCCTCTTGACCAGCAGAAACACTCACCCTACCCATCTTACCTTATTTTCTCAAACTTTTACCAACACAAACACATTAACAGTTAATCCAGGCTATCCAGTATTCTGCTGAGCATCTCTTTCATGGTTAAAGTGAAAGAAGTTGCTACCTTTTCCTAAAATCAGAGCACAAAGGAAGGTTACACAACACAACATACACCACTCCGTGGCTCAGATAAGATGCTGCTGTATATGCATGCTGAATATAAACAATACTGTATATATATGCTATATGAAAATTAAGATTGCCAGTAATTAGCTGTTGCCCTTTCTTCTTCAGGGTAAGCAGAGAGCTTTCTTGGCATCTATCTTTTCTTACTCAGAACTTGTGCATGAAAGAATGGGAGGCAGCCTGTTCAGAAGATCCTTTTTCCTACAGTAACCCATTTCCCCAGGTCAGCTACTGGCAAAAGGTTTATCCCATGAGCAGTCTTGCTTTTAGTACACTCCAGGAGTCAAAGACAGCTAATGACAGTATGGAATCCTTGAGCACAGCTCGAAATGCTGCCTAATTTCCAGTGAATTTTACAGAGTTATGACTACTGCTATTTGAAAGGAGGCTAGCTGGCACAGGATCAAGCAATACACCAGTTTCAAATATGGAGCAAGGTATTAACTTTTCCAAGAGTTTACTTGCAACCTCCCAGCAGCAGCTATCTTTTAAGATACATTTGAAGAAGAGGAAAATAAAAGTACTTTTACAAGTACTGCTACTTTTAACTACTGCTAGTACTTTTAAACACTTTAAAAGACTTAAAAGTACAACTAAGCTTATATCTGGGCTTTGTTTTAAACAAATAGAGAAATATAATTGGCACATTAAAAAACTAAAGCAAAACCAGCTCTGCCTGCTGAATGGACAAAGGCAATTTAACCAGGCGAGATCTAGTCAGTGTTCTCTCTTCATAAAAAATTTAAATACTGTACCTCTAACAGTCTTTAAATTATATGTAGACATTGAAATCCCTGGATTCCAGGTGCTACAAAGCAAACTTTTACTATCATGCAAGAAGTCATGCTTATACCAACAGGCGCTGCCTACTGAGTTTTCTTCCACTTGAGAAGGAAAGTGTGGCTTCAACTTTCATCATCCTCAAGACCTTTTATTCTTTTTAAAGATTACTGTCAATCAACATTTGTGCTGAAAAAACCCCAACCTTCCTCTGCTCATGGTTCCTTAATTGCTTACATATTACCTTAAGATAATCTTAAAACATTCATAATCTTCTTTAAAGCAAACCCCTTTGGGTATAGGAACACAGAGAGATTCAGAGCAAGTTTTTCTTCTCAATCTATTTGTACCTGTCTTGCTAAGTACAATGCGTCAACCGAGCCCACATCCTGGATTTAAATTTATAATGCTCATTTCACCAGAGGGATTTACCTTTGCAGGGAGGAAAGAGGCCTGTTCAGATGCATCTTAATGCCTGAATCATTTTCAGAAAAACTGATTATGCAAATTAACATGAATAGCATTAAAAAACATATCTTGGCGTTCTGAGTTGTAGTAGGAAAAGGCTGGTTTAGTATGCTTCCCTTTATCAGTTGCTGATCAGTACCAGACACCGTGGGCTGGTCTGCACTGGCCATTCAGCACAACAACATGGCAGTCCCTGCTACAGATGTGAGAGCAATTCCATAGCTTCTTCCTCTTCCCTTCCTCTTAACCATCCTCTGAAACATCCAAAAAAAGGTTAGTATTTGTTGGATTTGGATTATACTCATAGTCTAACATTTTAATCTTCTGGATGCCAAACACCATTCACAGGAAAACGTGTAACGTCCTCAAGAAGTTGTTTACCATGCACAGCCTCATTGAGGCAACATAATTAATGAATATTAATCCAGATAATAACTCAGCAGACAGAGAGGAATGCAGTGTCAGCACTCAGCAAGATGAAAATGGGATGCCTTTCTGTGTGCAAAGAAGGCAAACACTTTTATATTAAAGGTATTTCAGGAAATTAGAACAGAAGGGGCTGGGGAGTTCAGTTGGAGGCAGATTTGCACATTGTCAGGTTTCTATTTCTGGTGCAAGTTTTTACCTCTTTGGTTTTAAAATGAGAAACTCATTGGTGTCCCAGTAAGTCTTAAAAAGTAGTAAAATTCATCTTTCTAGATTTTTTGGTCAGGCAGCAAGAAGTGATTAAACTCCCTATTGCTGAAATTAGCAGTAGGTAGCTGTGTAATTTCAGTTACAGCACTGGAAGGAATACTGGGAGAACAATCCATATTTTTATATCTCTGTGCTGGCTATGCCAAATCACAGGAGGGGACTAGAGACTGGATTGTTTGCCATACATTCTCTCCAGTTTTTGCAATTTTATCCCTGGTCTCGGGGTATCTGTTGCGGATTCAAAGACCTGCTCTTTGGAACTACTTCTTGGATGTGATGCTTGGTTTTATTTGAGGAGTTGCAGTTGACTCTTCCCAGGGAAGGGAAGAAGCAAGTCCCTGGGTCATGGAAACCCACAGTGAAGGTCCATATGTATCTCTGCTCAATATGGAATTACACTGTGATGATTAAAACCAACCCAGATTTTTTCATTACGCTCCTTTCGAGAGGAAAAATAAATTATATTTTTCATAAAAATTATCTGGTTTTGGGGGTTTTTTGGTTTTTTTTTTTTAGCTGAACTGAATTTCTTTAGGGTGCAATTAGTCTGGAAACTCATATCTATATTGTGTCTTCACATACAGCGCTATATAGCTCTTTTGAGGACAAACACAAGAAACTTCATCAGAAAACAGGAGCTGAAGATATAAACATACTTGAAATACAGTGCTAATTTTTCCAGATCTATGCAGGCATAAAAACATTAATTTGCTGGATAGATGGTTGTATGATCTGTTGACATATTGTTACTACCAACTCTCAGCAGCACAGAAGCTCCTTGAGAAGCAAAACTAATGAAAACTGGTTGGTTTCCTATCAATCAGGATTCCACAGACACTGTCTAATACTGTATATGCTCGAGGCACAGATTTCCCTCTGCTTTCAGGACATTCATAACATCACTCTCCTCTGCTGATCTGTGCTGCCCAGTAACACAGTTATGTTGCTGCCTTTATGTCAATGTGGACGTGAACAATATATCTCCTCTACTTACTTCCATGAGTCATGCAGTTCTGTAGGCTCAGAAGAACTAATTATCTTTAGAACTTCTGTCAAATTTGGTTACAAGCAGTGAAAGTGCTGAGAAGAGTAAAAGGAGATGTGTGCAGATGTGCAGGCAAGCATAGAGCACAATCTCTTAAGCCATGTTTCCTGAGGAAAACCAGCTAAAAAAGGAGTATGGCAGTAGTTTTTCCAAAGCTGGTTCAAATAAGGAGATACATTGTATATCCTGTTCAGCATGCCTTTTTTAAACTATCGGAATGCAGTGGCATTCATAAACAGCTATATAAAAATAAATCCCATAGAAACAACATATAGCTGCTCTTTCTCCCTGCTCCCAGCCAAACCTCATCTCTCCAAAAATCTAAGACAAGAGCCTATTTTGGAAACTGATGTTCTGCAATATATGTATTTGTGCTATTTGGAAAAGGACAAGTTTTTCTGAGAAACAAAACCAACATAAAATGCCCTTGTATCATTAGTTGTACAATTTTCCTTCACAGCTAAAAAGAGCAATAATTTTAACCTTGCAGACACTAGGATGCAGAAGCTATCCCACATATAAAAGACTTGTAAAAAAGGTGCTTTTTTTGTCACCCTAAAATAAAGCAAATTCAGCATCTCATACCTACTTTGTAAAGACGCCTCACAGACAAATGAGAGCAGCTTGCTTTCATAGTGTTTGTATCTTGGAGAAGTTGATCCATGCCTCTGGCATGTCAAAAATACTCTTCTATGACATCAGGGAAGGCTTTGGGTATCAGGGCACGTGACAAGCACAGCACAAACTCATAAGAGTTCTCAGTCCACGTTCTCAAGAGATCATTGACTGAAGAGGACTTTTATCCTTGAGTGGCAAGCTTGCCATTGCAAGGGAAGAGGCAGGCTTAGCAACGTGACTCCATGTTTTCTGTACAAGCAGCAACAGCAGTCCAGGATCTACTCCAGTGGCACAACTGGTTAGGATAAGGCCTGCAGTATGGAGCAGTGGCTTTTGGCTTTATGTTCACACAGAAGCTGGGAGCACGCAGTGATGCCAAGTACTTGCAAAATCACTTCGCTCTTTTCCAGCCCTCACTGATCTCCAATTCCAAGTTTGGAAGGCTGATGTTTACTTAAATTAATTAAGTTTAGCTAAATACATGAGGGGGAGGGACAACCAAACTGTATCCACAGCTCCTGCAAGCACTTAGATGTGCCTGCAAGACCATGGGTTAGAACTATCACTGTAAGCAAAATAAGGCATGGGCAATGCCTGCCCAACAGCCTTAGGCAGGGAGAGGAATCTGCCATCACTAGGTGTGAGAAACCCAAGTTAAGAACACAAGTGGTACATCCCTGCTGACAAACACTCTGACTTCCTGCACTTCCACAATTGGCAAGAGAAGCTGGAAATCCCTCTGAAAAGTGAAGAGAGCACAGCTCTTCCCACAAAGACAACCCTATGACTAAAAAGTGTTGATCAGAGCTTCTGACCAAGGTCACTCTTCTGTGGTTTTAAGGCAATTTCTGTTGGATCAATTCCATAAGAAAAATGTTGAGCTATGGCAAACTCATTCCACACAAGCACGTTCTAAAAGTAAAAAACAAAAACAAAAACAAAAACAAAAAAACAAAAACAACAACAACAAAAAAAAAAAAAAAAAAAAAAAAAAAAAAAAACCAAACAAAAAACCCACCCCCAAAAAACAAAAACAAACAAACAAACAAAAAAAACCCACAAAAAACAACTGAAGGGGCATCTCATTTCTAGCATACTTTATGCTGGATTAGGTATTGTCTTTCCTCCCAGAGCTGGCACAATCCCAACATAAATTCCACTCTGTGTTCTGCTTAATTTGATACTTGATCCAGATCATATTTGTGCTGCTTAGTGACTTGGTATTAATGAATAAGAATCAGATTTAGGAAGATCTTTTCCATCCTAAGGTCAATCAGGGTAATTATGATAACTTAGTTTTTTATTTCTGCATTACAGAGATAATTTCTGCTAAAACAATGCCGATCTACAAATTTAAAAATGCTTAACAGCCATAGTTCATCCTTCTTCTAGCAATCTTCAGAGATTATTGAATTCCACAAATTACAAAAACCACAGCATCAGAACTGTGTTTTGTAAGCTATTTCCTCCTTAGTTCGTCACTTCACCTAATGGGGATACCCAAGCAAACATGATTGAGGGAAAATAGCAGCGCTATAAAAATAATGACTGTAACCAAGTTCAGAGTGCTTATTCATTAATATGCCACTGATAACTTGCAGCAATGCTGTGTGGAAAAGGCTTATGCTCATTTTCCTCTAACAGGGTCTCCTGTCACTGCTACCCTCTCCTCTGGGAGTTGTGCACGTGCGTATAGACTGGCAGGTTACTCTTCCCCAGTCAGGGTCATTCTCAGAAATCCATGCATCCCAAATGAAGGGTAACTTGTTCCAGCTCATCGCCTGCTCTTCAAATCTGTCCTTGGCCCCGCCCTACACTCAGTGGTGCCTTCCCCGGCAACAATTTCCTCTGGCAACAAATCCCAGACTTGCAGAATCACAAGACATGAGGAATTATCCTTTTGACACACAAGAGGTCGGGAGTTTCATACATACATACATACATACATACATACATATCTATTTCTGTGCAAGCA
Organism: Phylloscopus collybita; assembly: GCA_027886175.1. Classification (NCBI taxonomy): domain Eukaryota; kingdom Metazoa; phylum Chordata; class Aves; order Passeriformes; family Phylloscopidae; genus Phylloscopus; species Phylloscopus collybita. The sequence goes on from JAJNNQ010000075.1 coordinate 91,283,227, forward strand.
TTCAATCAAATGGTTTAATCAAAGCAGTTCAATCAAATACAAATATTTCAAAATTAGGCATTTCTTCTTTAATGTAGCAAGAACACCATCACTAGGTTTGAAGTTCTCACCTTAACTAAATTAGCACTGACTTCTACTCAATAGGCTTGATCTGTCATTAAAGCATCAGATTCATATATCGTAACAAATAGAGGACTGAACTGCATTTTTATAGTCTTCAATCTCAACTTGTAAGGTGGATTTGGTTGTAAGTTATTAATCCAGTGATCTGCAAGAGCTAGCAATCATCTGTAACCTTTTCACTATAGCAACTAGAAGATTTATGTAACCAAGAGTAGTACATCAAGTCTGATGGGTTTATGATTGTATTGAGCTATTCATCAAGACAGTTTCTCGTAGACCTAGACTTGTTCTATTTTTGTTTAGAGTTGATTTCAGATATGGTAAGGCAGAAATAAGCAACATTTACATCTTGTCTTCACGCTAGATAAATAATTGAAATGTTCATTTCTCATGTGCCATCTCCATATCCGTAAAGAAGAATTTTAAAAGCAGCTTACACCAAAGCCAAAAGAGCTGAACACAGCATGGATAAGCACACTGTGCTTACTAAACCAATGAGCCACAACGACCACAAACAACTTCCTTGTACACATCTCCAAGATGGACACTGAACTTATTTATTACTGTAAATACCTACCATTGCAGGTCAGATTTTTGTGATGAGGTGTTCTACTAACAAGCTGATATCCAGTGAGTATAGTACAGGGTAGGGTTATTTATTTACATGAGCAGAGGTATCACTTATATACTTAAATGTGTAAGTAAAAAAACACACACACAAAAAACCCAAACACCCCTGTCTCCCTCCCAACTTATTCTATTTGTTTTCTTCCAATAATCTTTGGTCACTTTTGGCAATGTTCTCAGCTACTGTATAGCATTGCCTCCAAACAGGCAAAGTTTTCAGCAGAGAACTGGCTGAATTTTCATGCACCATGCTCTGCTGAGGATTATGGCAAGAATTTCAGCCGTGTTCTCACCATGTCAACGCAGTTTGAGGAACAGGACTCTTTTTTGACAGGCAGTGCCATCATCAAAATTGAAATAGTAAAGTTGACTGCAAAGCACCCAGAGCAATCCTGCTAGCTCCCTTGATCCTATGTTTCCTGAAGGAAGATGAATTAAATAGTAAGAGAGAGAGAAATATCTGGACAGTGAGTTTCTCAGCCTTCCTGTGGATCCCAGAACATCAGCGTTCATGGTCTCCACCCCACAATACATGATAGTGGTAGAAGTTGGCAGGAAAACCTTGGGACTATTTCACTCCTTGGGACCAGACTACATACCAAAGCGAAGTGCTACAACCTCCAGAAGGCAGTTTACTTGCTGAAAAGCAAGTAAACCTACATGAGAAAGGCTGATTAGGTACTGGTTTACCTACTGCTTATTATTTCTCTTTAACACCTATCTTCAGTTTCATTCCCCATATTAAAAAACTTTATGTAAAAAAGACTGCACAGAAGATAATTGCCCTCAGGTGGCTGATTTATTTCAGAAATAATGTACCTAAACCGTACATTGAGCTGCAGTCCTGTAAGGCAGCAGCAGCCAAACTTCTGCTGAGGGGCTAACACATTACACAGAAAATCTCATTAAACCATCACATAAACTTGTCAGATTTCCAGCCATTACTTACCACTAAACAAAGGTAAATAATACATTTTATTCAATGCACTATCTGCGTTGTAACAGGAAATAATGCCTCTTTATTCTGGGTGCATTGTCTGTATTAAACACCCGAGTCATACATACGTACAAATGCATACATAAGAACAGAAAGATGTAAACATGCCCTCAAAGTATACATCAAGACTGGAGAAATTCCTTACTTGGAAGGCCAGAGTAGCATCTGAGTGTTTCTAACCTCACAGCCTCCATACTACACAGTGCTGATTTTCACCCACGTGCACCATATTCCTAATTTTAAAATGTTGAGCACGGTTATGTCACCAATCCATTCCAGATGTTCGTTCAGCTAATGCAGCATTGCCTAAGTGCCAGAGAGGGGTGTTTGTCTTTTGACACCACACCAAAGATGTATGCACAGTGTGACATGGTTTCATGGTGCTCCTTGCTGGTAACCTGTCATCAGCCACAACAATGATGCTACAGAAAAAAAAAAAAAAAAAAAAATCAGCAATATGGGCACGTCAGCACAGCCATAACATCTTCTGAGAGAGAACTGTAATAATAAGTGCCTGGGGTTCTCCACCAAGAACAGTTTTGTCCTGGGTCCCTTCTTCTCTCCATACTCCTTTCAGTTTTACAGGATGTTATAATAATGTTTAGGAATGATAGGCAAAGAGAAGGAGCCTTGTGTTTCAAGAGCTACACAGTCTCAGAACTAAAACTGCCCAAGAAGTTTATCCACTCTAATCTTCCCATCATTTTTAGAAAAAACAGAAAAATCCTTCCCTGCAGACCTGGCAGGCACAGCCCTCTTCCCTTAAACTCCCTGTTCTTCAGCCTCAACTCCCTCCTTTGTTCCCTCTGTTTGTTCTGACCAAGCAGTCCTATGTTCTGAGCTGGCATCTCTTTGGCAGTTTTGGACAGAGAAGCCAGACTGAAAGAGAGCCACCCATGAGGAAACTGCTATCCAGTTCATGAATATCAGTGTGGCGCTGCCCTCAGATTTCCCATGCACCAATAAAGCCCTTTGTGACAGCATTCCTGATTGTCTTCAGCTGATTGAGAATTCCCCTAATGCCAAAAGAGAATGTCTCCCCAGATTTTCCAGGGAAGCACATTTGCCTTCAAAAACACAACTCTTATTAAGGATTTCAAATCCTGGAAAGAGAAGAGTTCTCATGATATTTAATGAGGGAGTCAAACAGAATAGTAGCCCCAAAAAATACAGAAAATGGACTAGAAACAGGCCTTCAAGCTGCAACAGAGCAGAAATTCCCAGAAGGTTCTTCTGCTGGTAAAAGGATTCTGCACAGTTAGAATTAAGGTAAAACTTAATTAGAATCTCTGAAAAAAAAAAAAAAAAAAAAAAAAAAAAGAAGAAGAAGAAAATCCATTTGGAGGTAATTATAAAAAGGAGCCACTTATAACAATTATTTATCAGCTCTACTTTTGGAAGAGAAATCAGGAGCCTCATTCTTGGAGGCATTCAACAAAAGTAACAAGCAGTCAGGTCCTGCTGGCTAGCACAGATTCTGCAGGGTTGCCACCTGCTCTGGTCATGTAGCTGTTTTGGTTCAACCTCCACCCAGTCAGCATTATTGATGAATAACCAGCTGAGTTATTCCACAACACAACTGTTATTTCAGGCTGTCAACCTATTGCCCCACTTGTGGGCCACTCTTCCTCACCACCATCCCCGTGTCACTGGGAGATCGGACTGCTTCCCACGCAGCACGCGGCATCTGTGTTGCCTTGTGACCACAGGACGACACCACCAGCCTGGCAACAGATGTCCTGATGCTGTGCAAATTTCAGCTGATACGTCATGGAGCACAGGGGGCTGGTTATCAGTGTGCCAAAATCCTGCTCCTTGCCTGTTGGAAAAATATCCCACAGACAATGCTCTTGGGAGCCACCTACTGGCATTTAGGAATTAACCATTTCCATGTCCACAGAGAAATTAAAGAGCCACTTGTGACTCCACCACCTCAGGGTGCCTCCTAAACTCTGCCTAAAATCTTTTGAGGGATCCCCTGCAAGCTGGTTGTTTAACCACAGCTAAGCATTATAGACCTATTTATTAGTTATTCCTAGCAGCTCACGCTCAGTGTGCTACCTAAATGTCACCATCTTTCCTAACATGCTTGGACCCCAAAAGATGGAAAGCACTGTGGAAGCCATGTTATTTTGATGCTAAATGCAAAGCCCTAGTAGGCAAACTTGAGACAAGTAGGAGGAAATTCCAGGCCATACAGAAAACTCAAATACCATCATTTGAAGACTCAATTCCATGACTGGAAAGATGGTAAAGAAGCCAAATGAATTCCCAGGAACTAGGTGGGAAGAGGGTAGCTTCAAGCTGCAGTGGAACATCACCACTGGGACAAGAACATGAGAAGCATGTGGACGAGCACTCAGTGAAGAGCTGGTCTTCCCCTACCACAGCATGACAGTGTGAACACAGCCCCTTGGGCTACTGCAGATACATTGCAGGTGTCAAATTGGGAGAGAGCAGATGCTGATTATGCTATATCTCATGCTTGGATGGTTTAAATTGCTTCCCTACTAAGTGCAGGTCCAAAGGCAAGGAAAGACTCCCAGCAGTATTGTTGTAAGGGCTGAGGGTAATTAGAGGGGAAAAAAGTACATGTTCAGAAAAAGTGGTTACCTTTCCAGGAGAGAAGAATTTTCTGGCACTCACTGATTTTCTGGGATGCACTCACAATCCACAACAGTTCCCAAACCTTGAGGGCATGACCCAGTTACATTTATGTTATACAGAGGACAGACCTGCCAGCAACCATCGTTCACCCAAAATGCAGGGAAGAATGTGGCCAGCACACGCGGGTCTCCTGCCCTCAACACACAGGATTTCAGGTGGAGGTAGAACATGTGTTTCAAATGGGAGCCCTGGCACCTACCAGCTCATGCACTGTGTGGTTAACCAGCAGATTAAGAAAAAAGTCTGGGGCAGTCTCCCAGGACACAGAGTACAGCCAGACCAAAACTGATTCAGAAATAAAAATGTCTTCCAGGAAGGTTTCAAAACTAGTGCCTCGGGACTAACAACAAAGTACCAGGAAACCAGCTAAGAGGAAGTGATTAATGTTTATCCTACTAGATTTTGCATGGCAGAAGGTTTCCAGGGCATTCCAAGAGCCTACCAGACACAACACAGGTGGGTACCAAAGTAGAAAAAGAGATAACCCTGTAATTATCCTGTGGGGATATTGTGCTGTAAATTCATAAACCAAAGAACAGAGGTGAGAGCCCATGAAGTAATGTCATTGCAACACACATGTGCAATATTTATTAACCAAAGAGACATTAAGTTCGTTTACATATACACAGATTAAAAGGATCTCACTTATCACACCACCTGCAAGTTACAAAGGAGAAGATGGCAGCTTAAATATATATATCCAATTCCCATTGTGTTTTGTACTTGGGCTTAGATTTAAAGCCATGTTATTTTAAAATTGAAAGTAGACCCAAAAAAGCCCTGCTCGTATATCACCTCTACATCACTGCTCAGTTTTCAGTCAGCCATCATTAAAGCACCAATTCTGCATTAAGACCTAAAACTCTGCCAATTTTCTGTGTCCTTTGTCAAGGTCCAGTAAATTTCTTGGTGTAAAGCGGTGCTGTTTCTCAGTCCAGTAGTAGTAATGTTCCACGTATTTGGGTTGTTTCCCCCCCTCCTCTCTCTTCATGTTGCCTTCTGTGCCAACTTATTTTAGTGAGGCGGTCTGGCATACTTTCCATTCCTTTTAATGGTTTAAAAGAAAACATTTTTCATCAAATGAAAGCACTTTGAACATAAACTATTATGAAGAAGAGAAAAATAGTTTTTTCTCCTTCTGAATGTCAATTTTGTAGGGCACTAAACTAATTTTTGAGGTGCTTAATATTGCTAAATTTAGAAAGTCAAGTAATAGTAGTCCTACATGGGCCAAAGGATGATCTAAGGATGAGGAAAGCAATATATCTTTTTAATAATTGAAAGAGCTGGAAATGTTCCCACAGTGAGAACAGACTTTGCAAATTTCTCTGCAAGCAGGACACTTAGATGCATGGAATACTTCAGCTACAGTAGTAATCCTGCAATGTTCTGTGCTGGAAGTGGAGGTCAGCCCTAAGGGAATTGTATTAGACATAGAGTCAGACAAGGCAGGCACCTTGGGGAATAGCTCCTTGCATAAATACAAGCACACCACCTGCATGCATGTCATTGCTTCCATGATGCCACAGCTACCCCTTCTCTCTACCTGCCTTTTAGAAAAACAGAATTTGATGCCATGCTATTTTGAAATATCTACAGCTTTCCTTTATGTGCAAATGTCATTCCACATGCAAGTCAACATGAAACAGGCAGGACAACCATTCTCAAAACAACCCACAGTGGTGCAGCCAGGCTATTAATGCACGGGTCTGCGTTTAGGACTGTGCTGTCTAGCCCTGTCACACTGGGAACTCCAAGTCAGATATTCTCAAAGAATATAAAATACTTTAGGTTCCCAAGAGAGAGAGGGCACTTCCTCAGACAAGTGATTTGATGTCAAAGCCTGATTTACTGCTTCTCACCACAACCCATGGAACCCCCCCACCCCCAAGTGTGATCATCCATCTTGGATGACTCAAGTTCAACACTCTAAGTCCCTCCCCTACCCAGCAGTAAGTGATTCACCCACAGAGCTCTGAACAGACCAGCTCAGGACTTAGGATGGAAAATTCTCTGTGCAGGGCCCAGCTGTTTTGGTACAAAAACCACAGCTTTTAAAAATCCACAAACGCAACCTGTGCAGCTTTTTGGACAGTCTACCCGAGGCTGTAAGTCTCCACCCTCAAGACACGTGCAAGGCCAGCTGAGCTCCTGAGGGAGAGAAAAACCTTGGCCAAGTCCGGACTGGAGCATGTTCTGGGTTTTTTTCCATTCACAGCAGAGTGCCAACATATTTGAAAAGGCAGCTCGAATCAGATGTTGTTCAGAGATCCAAGGAGCACCACACACACATACCTCCTTTTGGTTCCCCTCCCAACACAAGCCCTTGTATTATGAAATCTAACCACAATTACTCTTTTATAAAATACTGCAGTGTCAAGATCCTGCTGAGTCCCAAGTCTGAAATTTTAAAAAAAGCACATTTACAACTAGTCTTGCTCATTTAGAGCACAACCACAGAGACCTGATTTACAGCAACCAAGGAGTTGATACAGCTAGAATAATTCCAGACTGATGAAGGCCCTCAGCTGCAAATTACTACTGTTTTGTCCACCCTGTCTTAAAAACTGCTAGTTTCCAAAAATGTAGCTCTTGTAAAGACAGCTTGGGTGAGGGAAATGGGATTTCTTATTCTTATGTACATTCTTAGCATGATTTAATTGAACTTAGCTTTCAAACCATATCCCAGGAAGTTACCTTTTTTTTTCCTGGTGACACTGGACAGTGAACACCAGAAAATTAACAACACCTCATTGAGTGTATGCTTTCTATTTTATTTTATTTTTTTAAGTTACAACACATTTGTTGTATATATTACTAAAAAAACAGTGAGTACAATAGCAGAAGTTGGAGCCTAGACACTTGCAGCTAATGCAGATATGCTTGTCTTACCTTGGGTGAGTAACCTATTGCCCTCAGCTGAGCTACTTCTATGACAGATGCACTAGGTACCTGTTTCAGAGAATGTTGTGAAGAAGTCTCCAAGTGCTTTGAGATCCTGGAAAGGATGGCAATGTACAAAGTATAAAGTGTTTAATAACTGGGAACCAGAAACAGAAGGGCAAACCAGTTGCAAGAGTTGCACAGATATTTTTTTGAGAGAGAACAAGCAGGAAATAAAAAAAAAAAGAGAGAGCTTGGGCTTACCAAGCTCAGTGCTGCTTGGTGATCTGTACCTCTGAACGTCTAAGCCAGCAGTTTCAGTTCTAGGCTGAGCACCAGTTTGCCTGCAAACTGCAATGAGGTACAGCTGTTCATCAGGCCAAAGGAGGATTCTTGCCAGGGATCTTGGGGTTTTATGAGGCACTGAGTGGTGACAGCATCTCTGGGCACTGGAAACACATGGAAACCTGCAGGCACGTGACTGCACTGAACAAAAGAAAGATGGTTTCACTTCTGAACTCCTCAAGCCTCCAGACAAAAAGCTCTGCAAATGTTCCAGCAAGATATCCCGGACCAAACACATTCAATTCACTGGAACAGACAGTAACGTTTTAAGTTACTTTCACAGAATGTACCTAATTATGTCATCACAAACTATAAAGGCTGTAAGAACACATGCTAGAGCCAATATCTTGACATCATGCACACATGCTTAATGTCTTACTAAATCTTACAAGAGCGAGAATAACATCTTTGTTTAACAACAAAGAAGCAATGCTGGGTTTACTTGTCTTAATCACCTTATGTATAAGATTATCTTTTCTAGAAATCCCTGCTCATACGAATGAATGTTTGCTGCAATGTCACTACAACAGTGCTGTTTTCCACTTGCTGTTTAATTTTCCTTCTTCTGGAAGAAGATTCTCAATGTGCTTCACAGACACTAGATCAGGTATAATTTCCATTTTCTTTTTTCTAATTATTCATGTACAAATAGGACTGTGATTAAAAGAGTGTCATATACCCAAAATAACTGCAGCAGTAACAACTAGCCAATACTTTCAGCTGCTTCTCTGAGGAGTTAAGCGAGCAAAGCCGTTAAGCAGGAACAATCTGAATGTTAGGAAATGTTTGTGGAAATCAAATTTGTGACTTGAAATGTTAGGTATCTGCACCCAAATCCTGATTCCAAGCACTGGTTTAATGCAATCAATGTAACCAACGTAATTTTTATTATCCCATGCAGTCATAACAAGCTGCTTGAGAACAATCTACAGATCAAGGCAATTTCAGTGATGAAAAAACTAATGAGCTACACTGTTCAGAAATCATTTAAACACAGGAAAATTGGACTTAAAAGCATCAAATATACTATATTTTAAACTACCTTTGAAGAAAAAACATTAAAAATACTAAAAAAAATTGGGATAAAATACTTGAAAACTATGAGCATGAGAAACATAGTCAATATAAACAATGTTCCAAGTCATGCACATTCACCTCCTTCATTAACATCTCTATGTCTTACCAGACCTCTAATTCTTCGCTGGAAGCATTCACCCATTTCCATATTTTTACTTATATGGCTTTTAGACAGAGTCCATATATTCAGTCCTTAGTTAAATGATAATATCTGCCGGGTATATGGTTGAAACAGCAAAACAACAACAAAAAATATTGGGGCAAACCCTTAGTATTTAAACTCATCATTTCTGCAAAACTCCCCATATTTATCAGGGTCATGACTAATGGATGGGTGGTACAAATAGGACAGACCAGAAGTAAATCCCCCACTTAGATATGTTCCTTGGGAACTGAAAAGTAATAAATAAGGTAGTGATGTGAAGAAATACTTGGAGAGCAGTGTTTCAGGGCCACATCTGGAAAATGATCCAGAGAAATGAAGAGGAATGTTCAAGAGGAGTATTTATGGCAAATGCAAGCAAGAACCAAAACACAAGGTATCCCTCAGAGTATAGGGTTCCAAAAGAAAGAACAAATTTTCAGCCTCCAACCTGTCTTGGCTCACCAAGCTATCACTTAAGATATGCTATAAAGTGGCAAGTCTGTGTTGCAGACTTCTTTAAGACAGGTAAAGCAAAAAGATAAAGCCTCGTGTCTGAAGTGCAGACCTGCACAATGAGACATGCCCCAAGGACATCAGCAATACCAAAATTGTCTCTTCTTGAATCTCCAGCTGTCCAGCCTCCAGGCACTCACCTCTACAACCTTTAGGCACACCAACAAATGGAAGGTGACAGCTACACTCTTCCTGTTCGTTCCCTTCCTCCAACACCAGGAGCAGCAGGCAAAAGAGTTAGGCCAAAGCAGCAGTCACTGTGGATGAGCACTGCCATTCTCCTGGAGCTCACAATGGCAAGTTTACCCTGTCTATGGCTATGCACTTCCTGGGATTACTCTCTGCCTCCTAACATGCTCAATTTGTCCCCAATCTTCACTGCCTGTTTCGCCTGGCAGTCAGGTTTCAGGTTTTTATCCTCTTTTTCCATACCTACTTGACACAGTGCACTGATGCTCAACTCAGCCAACAACTCTGCCTTGGCCAAGAAGCTCAGAAGAGAAGTCCTCACAGCAATTGTTTTGTCAGCTTTCTTAACCATCTCCAACAATGAGTTCTGATGACATTCTGGCTAAGCACATCCTTCCTCCTATTCCTTTTTCACCCTGTAGATTAGAGATTGTGGTAACACAGGGATGTTGGAAAGCACATAATGCCCCTAGCAGGTTCTCAAGGTAGCTTGACAGCAGCAAGTTCCCAATTTCCCTGGCTATACTCCAATGAATTTGCATATTAATGGAAGAAGAATCAATTACAAATTTCTATTTATCTTCATAAACTTCACAGGACAGATCATGAAAAGAAGGTTTTTCGAAGCCTTCAATTTTTAATTTGAAGCCTTGAACAAAAAATCTATTCTGAACTGGCTTAAAGTACCAGAAGATTTAATATACCACAAACTAAAGAAGTACATGTGCATTGTTTTTGTTTCAAATAATTAATTATCTGTGTGGTTATAATTACTACTTCTAATCTTTCAAAGACTTAATTCAGTTTTTCTATGTCTTAGGCCCAACCTAATTTAACAAAGGTTGGAACACACCACCATAACCACAGGTCCAGCTCTTGGAGTTTCTGTTCTATTCCTGGTGGTATCCCACACAAGTATGTGAGGGAGTCTCCTTCTCTCCTTCTCATTCTCTCCCACTTAGCAAGAGTGGTCAAATATGTCATAGCTGTGCATATATTTTCAGAATTCCAGCAGAGAAAAGAAAACACTTGATACCAGTTCTTACACCTTGAAATAACATATTTGCCAGTTACAGTGTTCTGTATGGACTACAGTGATATCCAGAGAACTCTGATGCTGTAATGCAAAGCTCATGAAATTGGCTGGCAATTTTAGCATCATAAACTACAAGAGAGCATATCTGCCTACGTATTCAATTGAGCAGGATTTTTTTTTACTTATTATATAATCTGAATTGTGGTTGTAAATACATAAAACTACCCAATGGACTTTTTATCATTTTCTTTTTAGCATTTTCATGCAGTTTTGGCCACACTGCATGGGAAAGAGCAGGAAAGAGATCCTTGTGGATAAATGAGTTCTGAAACTGGAATAGTGACAGCCAGGTCTCACTGGAACACACCTGCACTAGACAGGCCAATTCATGCAAGAGAAAGGCCTAAGGAGCTGCTGCTCTGACTTTTAGCTGATTGCATCACCTTACTGGAGGTGTTCTGGACATCATGTCACATCAGTGTGACCTGGATCCAGCAAATGAAGCCCTTGGCAGAGTTCTCATGGGCACTTCTGGATGAGAGGATGAGAGAGGTTTTCAGAAAGCTACAGCCTGTGAAATCTGAAATGAATGTGAAAGTGGGGATGGCACTGGACAATAGCAACACGGACAAAAGATGACTCATGCATTAGAGTCCAACTGTCCAATTAGGAAACTATTTGTGCCCTTTTATTGGCTAACATCCCTCCACCAACTACATGGAAAACTAGAAATTGTGCACAACATGTGCTCTAGCTAGAATCCTCCTAGCCGTGCTTGCGTATGAAAGAAAATCAGCTCTTGATTTCCTACTTCAGAAGTAGTTCAAGTGGACTGAAGAAACTGCCCACTTGGGAGTAATCTTTCAACAGCTAATTCCAGCATCATTTTGCAAGTGGGATACTCCCCTTACTTCCTGCAATGCTGTTAGCTGGGAGGCCTGCATCCATTAATGCATGTGCACAAAAGAAGAATGTTTCCATTATTTGCCATTTTTACTAGAAGAAGAATCTTCTGGAAAGAAAAGGTGGAAATCAAGGCAAAATATCTATTCATATGAGGAACAGAACAAAGTCATTAGCTATCCCAGAGGGTGCATTTGTGTGCTGTCCCACAGGGTTTAAAATTCCTGACCTGTAAAAGGAGGGAAGTCTGGACTCCCTTCTCATTCCTGTCATCTTTATCTGCTCTCTCTGCATAAGTAGGTATGCTTACAAAGAGCCACTTTAAAGGAAATATGCTTAGATCTCACTGGATGTCCCTTTTGGCACTGAAGATATATTTTAATGTATAGTAGCACACACTATGGCAAAAGAAAAATAAGTAAGAAAAAAAAATAAAAACCTTGCTCAAGTTGCCCAAGCCTTTGCTGTGAGCCAGAATAGATTAAGAAATTTCAATGAAGAGAGGGTTTTGCTTTGAAGTTTTTTATCTGAGTGTTTTTTAACTATGTGATTCTTGTGGACACCTAGCCACACATTTCAGAGGACAAAAGGAAAAGAAAGGAGCATGACATTTGCAGTTGTAGTGTAGCAGAACAAGCTACAACCTAAATCATCTTCCTGACCTGGCAGGCAGGTAGAACTCTTGCATATACATTTAAACACTGCAACATCTTTACTTGCTCTTTCACAAGGACAGAAGAGGAAGGGAAAATACGGCCGACTTCTGTCTTTACAAAAGAAGCTTTGTCCAAAGTCTGCTTCTTAGCAGGAATCACAGCATTTCGCTTGCTGAGCGCTTTCCAAGCCCAAAGCATGCTTCACTAAATGGAGAAATGCAGCAACTTATACCAGGCAGGAAAAAGTTGCAACCTGCACTGATAATGCCTCTGTAATTCATGCTGCTTAAATCATTTGTTATGTAGGATCTGGCAAGTCAACAAGCCTTGCTCAAATTACAGAGCCTCATTAAATCTGCCTTTTATGAGTTTTTTTCTACCTAGTTTGAGGACACTTGGCCCATGTTCACAGTTCAGGAGCTAGAGGAACAACCTCCCAAAGAACTAAATATTTAACTGAATAAAAGCACAAAATCTGTCTGAACAGCCTAGGTTTTTGTGGTATTTTTAGTACTTCGTCAATGAATGCTAGGTCAGAAGAAGATCATCAGAAACAAACAAAACATGAAGAAATAGGACTTGGATGTGTGCATGTGTGAAATCCTGAAGAACGTGGTTTGTTTCTTTTAAGGGCAGCAGGTCATGACAGGCACAGCCCTACTAGCAGCTCCACTTCAAAACTGTTCAGAATGTAGGGCTGGTCTCCAGCATTTCCTTTCCCTGTGCGTGTTCAGTTTTCCACCTATAAACTGGAAAAGGGAAGATGGAAAATTTTCAGCTGGACCAAAGATCTAAGAACCAGGCACCACTGACTAAAGCCCATTTGCTTTCAAAATCCATGCATTCTCTTGTTAATCTCTTTAGGTCACTGCCACTGACCTTTATTTTATGTACTGCGAGGCTATTCCAAGCAAAGCAACAGTTCTGTATGATGCTCTTTTACTAACAGGGCTGGACAGAAAAATGCCTGAGGTAACAACACTAGATGTTATTCAGGCATGGAGAACAAGTGCCTTTCCAGGGTTTCCCTCAAGAATTAGCCTCTGGAGCACTCCTGCACCTGGCCTTGCCAGGGAGGTGTGGTACTGTGGGTGTTTCTCGTACCTGAAAGATGAGTCATAACTTCAGCCCACAAAAGCAGACCTAATGAAAGGTGAGATTTTTCTTTTCCTTACCACCCTTTGACATGTTTCTGTGAAGATGCCCAGTTATTGGAACAAGTACCTTGTCTCAGTGATTGGAACAAGCCAGAGAGCCTCTGCTGTTGCTGTCCAACTATCAAGAGGTGCTAATGCCAAAATACACTTTACTTACAAGCACTTCTCCTTAGTAATGCTGGATAATGTTTTGTAAATAAATAAATGTACCAAAACCACTTAGTATTTATGGTGAAGACTGAAGCCACTGGAGACATAAACACTGGCACATGGAATCATACTTGTGACCCGTCTTTTCTAACATCCTGCCTCTGGCCTGAGCCATGAGTGTCTTAGAAAAAGAAACAAGAAAATCTGTTAGAGGTAAGGTCTCAGATATGCCACTCCTTAGAAGGTTTTTTGGTTGGTTTGGCTGGGTTTTTTTTTTTGTGGTGATCACTACATATTAAACTCTAAAGCTTGAGGTAGTATTTCCACCTGAAATGTTTAGCGTTAACAGCTAGAATTCTGAATAGTCTGGTCATTTATACAAAAACTGTTCAATCCCTTGCTAAATCCTGCTAAATCCTCTGGCCCCAGCAATGCCTTATGGCAACCATTTCCACAGTGAAATCACATCCATAGTCAGGGACTCCAAGGCTTGCTGCCATGGAGTTGGTTAACACAGTAGCTCCGCGGGCCTGAGGAGGCTCAACACTAGCTGGGGCTCTTTGCCTACAGGACACAATGAAATACCAAGAGCAATGCCATTCCATCAGCCCTGCTGGGAAGCAAGGTGCAAAAACCAAGGCAGAGGTTGGCTTCTGTCCACCAAATTAACTCAGAGTAATTTTGCTGTCTGCATCAGATGTCTACATCAGTATAGTCCTGTCCCCATTCCTGGCACTTAGAGCAGAACCCAAAGCTCTATGACATCTCTCAACACTCATGGATGATCCAGGGCTTCTTGATTCCAAAATCCTCTTTAGTTAGGATGGTTGGCAAGCAGCCCATACTTGAGAAATAGAGCTACTGCTGAAGCAGTAAGCTTACAGCTTGGGCTCTAAGGCTTTATTTCAAAGTCGAATCAAAATAGACAAAGGTACTTCATTTTTACTTGCCATAGAAAATTTAACCTTTATTTTTTTTCTCTCCCTCTATTTTAAATGGAGCCAAGGTTTTAACTTCTTTTCAAAGTCCAAAGTTTTACACCTGTGCCAAACATATATTTGGAATTCATGTAGTCATTCCTGTAGTAACTGCAGGATCAGTGAAAGCCGCACTTTGCCCTAAAGAAGTACAGCTACAGCCAGGAATTTGTGCATGGACTTTGGGAGGCTTTCTATCAAAACAGGAGGTGAAAACGGGAAACTAGGGACCACAGGCATGATCTGACACACACAAAGGTTTATCCTCATTATGATTTGTTATCACTACTGCCCACTGTTCAGAAACAAAAGCAGCAAGTTGGCTTTGATGTGCCAGTTAAAAACTTGCTGCAGAGAGCCTGATGCAGTGCATAGACACACCTCTGCTGAAAAGAATAAGAATTGCTTTGCATTTGAATCTCCCCTGGTGGACTACTCAGAACTCTATAACCATATGCCAGTACCATTTATAAAAAGACTCACTACCTGGGCAGCTTGTGAGAGGTTCTGTATTCTGGCAGTATGCTGGCTGCACTAACATTACAAAAAAAAAAAAAAGTAAGCAAAGCATACATCAACATTACTTATGATAGCTTAGGAACAGTCAGGCCTCTCTGTACAATGCCAGAGTCTCACTTGTAATCTCCAGAGGCTGACTATTAAAAGTAGTCCAGGAACAAATTCATGCTGCAGATGATTCTCTCAATATATTTAAATAAAACAAAACCACAAAAAACCCCCAAACCTTGCCTTCATCAAGGAGAAATTCTGTATGAATTGAAGAGAGAAACAGAAGTAATACTTTCCCCAAATATTTTGTGACATGACATATTTAGAAAGTCAGTGTAACATCTGAGGTGAATCTCCTAGACAGAATTAAGACACCTTAGACTATGCCAGCATAAGTATTTCTGGTGGGTTTGGTGCTCTGCAAGGTCTCAGGAAAAGCTGAAAATTGATAAATCTGGATGAAAAGAATGAAGTCTAAAAAAAAGGAAAGAAAACCCGTTGAATCATTCTAAAAGTCTTGTGACATTTAGCCCAATTTCAAGATATCTTGAGAGAACACAGAGAGAAAACTCACAAGCTTTGGATACTTGGATTTGGCTGCCATGGACAATTCCACTGGCTTTCACATCATTATGGGATTCAGATCAAAATCAATCTCCTTTTTGCAAAAATCCTTCACAGGCTTAATCTGGCCAACCTGTGATTTGTGTCCCCTGCATTCAACAAGTACTGGCTTTCTTTCTGTCCTTTCACTTATTCTCGCCTTTCTCTCCCACAACTCCCTGCATCTGCTTTGTGACTCACCAATCTATACACACAAACAAAACTCAGGAGCAGCCACAAGAAGCAAGCTGCTACTCCCACAAAGACTTTTTTTGTCACCTTATTTTCCCCTTGATTTCTCTCCCACTGTTGTTCACCATTTGCTTTGGTACCTCTGCCGATGTCCTAACTGCAAAAGGCTTCTCAGACACAGAAAGTGGAGGCACCTCACTTCCACATTCCATACCTTACTCAATATAATTACCTCTATACCTATACCAGATGGCATAAGTTATCCTATTTCTCCCTGGAGCGATGGTGGGTACTGCATGAGGGATGCCTTACAAAATAAAATGTATCATCCAGGTTTAATATTAGGATTGGGGGGAAAAAAACCAACCAAAACCCAAACACCAAAACCCACAAAACTCCAATAACTGTGATGCTAAGACTAGAGACTGCTAAGGTGGGGAAAAGTACCGTTATAAAATAGATAGATTTTAGTGCTTTCCAGAAACAGCATGGCAATATCTTCCCCCATTGACAAAACATCACCTACAGCAACTTTTCTGTACGGGAATAGTAAACCCCTGGTGACTCTGCTTCAGAAAGAACATTGGACTTTAAATCCTCCCTGAGCACATTTATGTTTAGCAGTTTAACACAGCCCTGGAGTAGCACAACAAGGACTAGATGCATATCTACACATATATACCTTGCAAATAACTTACAAACTTTATTGATTTTGGAAGACAAGGCCAGGTATTTCACGTTTCCCAATTTAAAACATTTCATGCAGGGGTTTGCTTATGACAGCACTGGGGGAAGTATATATATTTATATGTGAGTTGGCAGATTTTGACTCAAAGGAAGACCTGCACCAACATCACCTCTGTAGCCACCTGGAGGATGGAAAAACCACCACACAGGTAAAAATCTGCAACATTTCCTTGGGGTGCTTACAGTGGGAAGCCAATAGACCGTAACTCCAGGTGCATGTTCATCATGGATCAGATATTTGCATCAGATGGAGAGGGAGAACATCTCTTCAAAAGATGCAGGACATAATAGGCAGTGTTAAGAATCCTACCCATATGTACTTAGATCCAGACCCTCAAGGAATTCAGCAGAAAATTTGCATTTCATGGAATTATTCTTCTGGTAATGAAGAGAAAGAGGAGTGCCAAAACACAGGTTGCAGCAAAGGACACTGACTTCTCTTTTTTGTTCCATGCAGTTTTACTCATTTTCTCTGCCTGCTTGTAAACCCAACAGCTGAAAAATCAGACCTTTCAATGGCCCATTTTCCCCTCTGACTTCACCTTTTTATGGTGTGCTTTTCTGACCTTCCACTGTAAAACCTGCTGCAGTTTGTGCCACAACTCAGAAGTCTTGTCCTTCAGGCCACACTTCTCAAAATAAATTCTCAGCCTCAAGGAGGTAAAACCTTTGATTTGATCATCTGTGCTATTATATGACTTATATGTACATGCAAACCATTTCAGGATAAGCATAATCAAATATAAATATTCAATAAACATAACAATAGGGGTTATTTCGTTGCATGGAAGCACATATTGATAAAGTACCAATTATCACAAGCCTGAAAAGAATCTTCCATACTTGTCTAACTTCTCAAGAAGGAAAAAATTAACCTGTGGCTCTGCCATGAGTTTGGTCTATCCAAAATATGTTTTCATCATTCCAAAGTTGTGATACTACTTCGTGCATATACAGTTACTAAAGAGAAAGAAGAAACCACATATTAGGAAATAGAATCCCCATCAAAAAATAAGGAAGACCAGCACTTTTCAAAGGAATTAAAAGAGCAGTCAGTCTCTGAGCAAGAAAAAATAGATGGTATTTTGTCCTGCAGGGAAAATGGAGCTAAGAGGAAAACAAATAACGCCTGGTAAAAGAGACACTGGGCACAGGAATACATTCAGGTCCACACTTTTCAAAGGAACTCCATATGAGACACTTGACTACTGGCCATAGTCAAGCCACAGCAAACTTAAGGGAGCCTCAAGGAAGCATCCCTGTACTGCCCTAACCTAGGACAGAGTGAAAACAGGGGATCCTTAGATCCTTGTGTCCTGCATCATTTCAGGTGTGGTGTTGTCATCCACAATCATGTAATTTTGAAAGTCTAGGAAGAGCGAAGAGATTGTTCTTTACAAAGAGAAGCTTCATCAACAGGCAAAATATGAGAATGGGGAAGCAGTTTACATTCCCTGTATTCCCCCTTCCTGCTTTTACACCCTCTCCATCTTCTGCTTAGAGATCATCCCACAGACCAAACCCAACTGGCACTCTAGATTAATGAAAACAGCCCAGAATTAACTCAGAAATTTCCTTAAACATCTGAGATGAGGCATCAAGAAAAGAAAAATCCCTTTTGTACTTTGCATCCCTCCAAGAAAAGCACATCATCATTAACTACCACACACCATGCAAGCTTTTAGCCAAAAATAGATTGATTGATATATTATGTGTTGGCTCATCTTATCTAAGCCTCATGAAACAAACTCCTTGCTGCTTTGGGGTTTTTTTTTTTCCATTATTGGAATTATTTATATTATTTGCCATTTTTAAGGAAAAAGCTAGTACAAACACAAACAACCCAGATACACTCCCTTAAATCACAAACAAATCATTAACTGAGCACCAAGTTAATAGCTTAAGAGTATAAAGTATAATATATTGTAACAGCAGTGATAGAAAGAAAAAGATTTAAAGGGCATGGAACTATTAAAACTAGTTTTGAGAGAGCTCAATGTGAAATCAACCAGAAAATGATCATTCCACAACTATAAATACAAGTACTAAAAACAAAACAAGGTCTCTAGCTTAGGGAAAAAAAATCCATAAATTTAAAAAAAAAAAAACCAAACAACAACACCCCCTAAACGATTTTAGGGGAAAGTATTTAATGCAGCTATAAAATAAGGGCTCTCTTTTCTTTATATTAAGTGTAGCTTTGATTGAGTTTGTAGAATTAAACACTAATGTTATTGTAAGTAAAACACAAGGAGCTGGAATTTGTGTTTGGCATATAATGAAGTGAGTCACAAAGCCAAAGGATGTGATATGCCTGTATATGGCTTAGTTAGGGTTACTTTTGATGCACTGTAAAATAAAAGTATTCTTTATGCAAAGATACAAAAATCTCTGTAAATATGGATATAGGGCTCACAATCTAATATTCTGTATATATGCACTGTGAGCTGTAAGTACAGATTAGCATGTATAACACATTTGGGGTTTGGATGGACATGTGTGATGTTCTCAATTACTTTGTACCAGACTGAAAGAATACATCATTTTAGTTTTGGGGCTTTTTTACGGCATTTTAGGTGACTTACTGCAATTGATCTTGCCTATAAAATAAACTGGCGATCAGAAAGCCAAATTTTGCCAGCTCTGACAATTTCAATCAAAAGTGTTACAGTCTTTGGTGTTCTGGTTAAAGTTCCAGCTCCCAAAAGTTAGCAGTTATGTGAGATCTAAAATTTCTCTATAAAACTAACAATGGTGTAAAAACACCCCAAACCCAACAGAACACAAATGAAAACACAAACAAACAACACAAAATTCAAAACAACACCATCACTTCAAATCATGACCCAACTGGCACCTTGAAACTCAAAAATGAAAAAATACTTTAAAAGAAAATATACAGCTACTTTATCACTTGATATTTTGCTTTGGTGTCCTGCATCTCACAACAAAAACCCTCTGGAGAATTAACTTAAGACCATTTAAATACTTGGGACCAGTGGTACCAGAACGCAGACCAGACATTAAATGGCACCACCTAGAGACCTCACCCTGCACGATTTCCATCTCTTCTCTCCTCCTGTCAAAGTCAACAGAGCCAAAGTCTTTGTAAACTGAGCCACCAGTCTATACAGGTATTGCTAATATGATAGGACAGCAGTAGCATCCAAATTTGAGTTTCCAGAGCCTCTGGGATAGGACTAGATTAAGGTTCAAATATGTAGTGGCTCTAGGTGCCACTTAACAGTTCTGTAATTAGTTCAGCTGTAGTGGTAAACTGAGACACTACAGTTACTCTGATTTACTCTGTAATCTCAATCCTCTCAAAACCCTCTGCCTAGACTATGCTATATTTCCCATCATGAACCAATAAAGTAGGCAGGACGTGTAAGGAATCTATGTGAAAGAAAACTAGTTGTAGCAAATCTCAAACTTAATGAAAGAAAAATTTAAAGGGCAATAAAGCATATTTACTGGTGCCAAACAGTCTAAACATGTATATTAGGCAGTGGCAAGTAAAGTTCTCTAAATGATGAAACTGCCAGCCAGTGTATGAAAGCTACTGCAATGCACCCACATTGCAGTTAATGTAGCTAAATGTCTGATTCCAGACTCACTGGGGGTTGGGTGCTTGAAAAGCCAAACATGAAATGAATGGGGTTAAAATTAGGACAGCATTCACTATCAGCTGCATCAACGTGACAGCGAAGACAACAAAGAGAGAAAAGCCAAGAATCATTGAGTAACAACAATGAAAGGAGAGCTGCAAGAGTAAACAAGTGTCTTTGTTTTGTGTGGAAATGGAATGTTTCTTATGGAGGCAGCTTTGAACTTGATACAAATAATGGACAAGCTGTGATGGCTCAGAAGAGCCACAGCCAATCCAGCACACAATTGTACTGTAGCTGCCACATGTACCATTCTGAAATCTGTGTTCCTTCTCCTTGCTAGCTATCCAATAGTGTTTTACTTTTCTGCAGGGAGAATCTAGTCTGCACCTGTTGTTACTAATTATAATTTCAAATATAAATTGTAAAGGACAAGGATATATTGGTAGAAAGCCTACTGCGAAGATTTGATAGCTAGTGCAGACATATTTGTGCAAACTGACGTGCGCTAGTACTCCACTGCATGTTTGGTCACACTGTGTGTGGGCCTTTATGAATCTAAGTGGTCCTGGAATGACTCTGTGAAATCAAATTGGTTACCCACAGGTTTCTAGAGGAGATTATACTTAAGTGGCTTCTCTTTTTGGTTTAAGGATATACAAGTGATGATATTATCAGTGCAAGTAATGATGTAGAGTATTCTGTAGGCAAAGAGTATTCCTACCTAGTTCATCAGCATGCCATGGTGAAAGACTGGAACAGAGGCCATTATCACATAAAGATCCAAACCTCTCACTGGGATACACCCAAATAACCCCATACTGGGAGCTGTAACACTTGGAAAGAGTGATCAGAGAGATCACAGGAGCAGCTTTCTCCTGTGCCTTCACATAAGGACCTGCTTTACAAAAAATCGCTAACAGCACTAATAGAGAATCAAGGACCTGCTGAGTACATTTTAGCTGCTCTTCAGTGCTTTGATGCTGAGCACTTCCTGCAGAAAAAAGGAGGAAGTATGCTGATAAGATGAATACATCTCACTACCCTCTGCACATAACCAAGTGGCATAAAAAAAAAAAAAAAAAAAAAAAAAAAAAAAAAAAAAAAAGAGAGAACTAAATTCCCTTTGGCTGAGAGGTCTGGCACACATGATCTGAACTCAATCACAGCAGCAACTATTTTCTATACAGAGGTTGGAAGGGACCTCTGGCTATTATCTTGTCCAAACCCCAACTCAAGCAGAGTCACCTAGAGCCAGCTGCTCAGGCCCATGTCCGGATTGCTTCTAAATATCTCTAAGGAGAGACACCCCTGGGGCAACCTGTGTGAGCACTCAATCACCCTCACAGTAAGAAAACTGTTTCCTGGTGCACAGAGGGAACCTCCTGTGTTTCAGTTTGTATGCATTGCCTCTGGTCCTGTCACTGGGCACCACTGAAAATAGCCTGGTTTTATCCTCTTCCCTCCTTCCTTTCAGGTGTTTTTATACTTTGATGTGATCCCCAAGCCTTCCCTTTTCCAATCTAAAAGACATCTCAGCAATCTTTCTTAAAGCTGGGTGTAAGCCAACACACATTTCTGCTACCTACACACATACGTATTTGGAAGTAAACTGGGGCCAATTCATTTAATATTTCATCCAAGAGACATGATCATGACCCATACTGGGGACTTTGCTAACTCATCTGTGAGACACTCTGTAATTCAGACTGGGTAGATACTGGGTTTTACGTTTAAACATCCTTACAGGGAACTAATTCATTTGTTAAATTGCTTATGTGCAAACGTGAACATTGCCATTTCAACTGGTTCCACTCCCTAAAATTAGCAGAATATAAATGCATGCCTTTCACACAAAGTTATCCTAAAATATCGGTTAGCACATGGTAAGGAAGAGCTATTGCATGATAAAGTACATACCAAAGCCCTTGGCCCTGGGACCAAAATGTCTATCTAGACACCTATGGCAAGACAGAGTTTTCCAAGTGGAAATATTTCAGCTAATAGCTGAATCTAATACTTTGTTGGTGGAAGAGAAAGCATAAGTATGCAGGATTTAAGTTGCAAAGATAATTTTCCAAATACTGGTTTCGTGAATCATTGCTAATATCGCTGCCTGCCTTTGCCCACAATTGTGCTGGCCTCTGAACCACAGATCTCCACCCCTTGTGTGCTGCCCCATAGCATTCCATCAGTGTCTTCTATAAGGTCTTAAAAATACCCCACAACACTTCTGATATGGTTTCCAGTTCTTTAAATGAAGTAGACTCAAGCAGAATCCTGGAAAGAGCCTGTATTTGGAATTTGATTACAGTTTAACTTCAGGAAATTTAAACCAATTTAGATAGCAAAACAATTACAAATGAGTGCCAATTCAATTTTGAAGAGGGATTTTTTTTCAGTGTACTCTACAGCACCTTGAAGCAAATTTGAACTTATACAAAAGTGGTCATTCCCAATCTAAACATCCACTATCTGAATTCCAGATTTAAAGCTGATTAGAGTTCAACTAATGTCATAATCTTATGGAAGCATGGCTTTCCTTCCACCCTGTTAACTGCACATTATACAAATCCATTCTTCTTCATCTTTGATTCCATAAATTCAGTCAAGTTACTGGCTGAATTTACAAAAGCACTGAACGTTAACAGATGTGGGTTTGTGTATCTCATTAGGAAAGCACTGCCTCTTGAGGCAAACAACATGAAAGATGTCCAGAGACATCTAACAATGAATTTCTGTGGCAATCTACAGACAAGCTCTCTCCATTCTCCAAGCTTAGCAAAAACCTTGGCTCAATAAGTTGGTCAGACTTGGACTCAGCCATTTACACCTCTGGCTTCATCACTGTTGATGGAGCTCTGTTTGTTCTCTGACCTGTTGAACACATGACTTCAAAAGCTGGCCTCACCACACTTTGAACTATACGCTATGTAGAAAGCACTAGTGTTTTTCAGGAAGCCCCAGACTTCCCACAGGAATACCAACCCAAATTCTGCATGAGCAGCTCCTGTTTGGGAGGTGAAGGATTAGCTTATACCAGTGCAGCTGATTCCTCTCAGAGCTGCTACATCATCTTACTTAGCCACAAGAGCAGAAACACAGAACAGACAAGCATTTCAACACTTCTGGCTAGGGGATCTTGCCCTCAACACACATACTGATGCTTGTACATGGTCTCCTGGCTGTCTATACTCCTGTCCATCTGTTGGGATGGCATGACGCCAGCTAACAAGGTAGCACGCCAGCCTCACTAGCACAAATGTGCCAAATAAAGATAGGTTCTTTTGAATGCACTGCTTTCAGAAGACAGCAAGAGCCACATTCTCACTGAAGACAAACAGCAAGAGGCTTCTACATATCCCCAGTATTACTAAAGTTATTTTAGGTTTGATCGCCCTTTTATTTTCAATATTCAAGTACCTTCCCAAACATGGAAGTCTTAACAAAGTTGTTAAATTTTTAAATTGCCAGGCAAAGCAGGTAGTATTTTAACAGACTCACTGGTAAGACAATTGCATGCCTGCAGGAGGTCCTATCCCTTCATCTATATACCCCACTAAAATCCTTAGGAAAGAACTTTCCCATCTCAATCTGCACACTTCTTCATTGTTTTCTTTCTAATTGACTCTACTCCTTCATATTTTAAAATCATCTCTTCTCATTGGACAAAACTATGATTTTTCAAGCACTGATTAGTCTCTTAAAAAGAATCAGAGTTCTTGCTGTTGGTAAGTATATAGGAAAGCTTTCACATCCAGTAGTACTCCTTCAGCTTCGGTTTTGTTGTATGATAAAAGTAGACACTTCCCTATACACACTAACTTAGAGGACTGGAGAAATGAAGAGCCCCCTCACTTTGGAAGTTCCCATGTGCTCTCAAACCACACATCCTCAGTTCCCCAAGACCAACAAGTCTGAAGAGCCACAATAGACAGGGTTTAAGAAGCCAGACAGTTTGTCAGCTCTAGCCATCACTGAGCACGCTGGAAATGCTGGAGACTCTCTCCTGAAAAGTTTTATGCCTAAAGTGTGTATTGGCCATATTAAAAAAAAAAAAAAATGTTGGCCAAAATTTGAGTTGGGATGAGGGGAGGGGATGAAAAAGGATTTAGGTTATCAACATTGTTAAAAAGAAGCAGGGAAATGGAAAAGACAGTAAAGGCCTAAACAAAGCAAACAGAAGCAACATGAATTGATCCCCTCAGGTTAATATTCAATCCATCATATAGATGTTCCAGCAGCCATAGAAAATGACAGAAAAGTTGGCTTTCCTTTAAGAAGCAAGGCTCAGAAAAAGCTACCTGTTCACCTCCAAAGATCTTTCCCCAGAAATTATTTCCCTGAGCAGTACCTGCTGAGTTTACCAGTGAGTGAAGATTTAATGACCATGGGCACCTTTCATGCTCTTACACAAGCACTGAGTCCATGCTCTCCAGCCACCTCACAAATGGCCCCACGAAGGGACAGAATCAGAGGAGGGTGTGTCTCACAAGACAGTTGACTGACAAACCAAGGGTCCTGCCTGCCTCTATCTGTATCAAGACCCTAGAAATATAACATGAACAGGATAATGTTCATTCATCCTTATCTGAAGTCATTACAGTAGTGGAGCCTTTTCTTCTCAGGTCAGTTTAGCCCAGTTATTTAACTGCTTTTGGTACTGGCACACCCCTGGACTGGGCTCAGGTAGAGACCATGTCATATGCTTCGACTCCAAAGTGAAAGAACAAGTTCCACCCCACCCTTTCCCTTCCCCTACAGAGATTCTGCCCTATGAGCAAAAACAGGAGACCTGGCTCTTAGCCTTTAGTGCAGTTTGCCACTAGCAGCCCTAAACAGGGATCATACTCAGAAGCATCATTTTTGACAGCAATAGAGTATGTGCTGGTGGGGGGAAATGCAGGGTGTGGAGACAGGCAGATCTGGGAGAGGTGTGCAATAGCAGCATGAAGGTAACCATCTGCTGGGAGGCCATTCTGACACATAAAATATTGAGCAAGCATGAATGAAATACAGCAAACCCCACCCGAGCACCAGACGCAATCAAATCTGACCCTCTTGAAATTTTTATTTGAGTTAATGTTACCTTTTAATAACCTTTCACTGCTCTCTGCAAAGATAACAGGTGTCATTAAAACAGCTGTCACCGTGCCAATCTTCCCTGAGACACCTATTTATTTGGCTCTTTCAAGAGAAACATAAATGAAATCAGTCATTCTCTATTAGAGGGTTCCCAGGGACAGTTAGTTGATTGGCATCTCTTACTAGTGGGCAAGTCACTGCAAGACACTTGTGGAAGACAGCATTTTCCCTGAAGTCTTGATGCTTTAACATCTGACAGCAATGTGTATATATGTATGGATTGATTTCTTAACTTTTTTTTTTTTTTTTTTTTTTTTTTTTTTTTTTATGAATGATATTCTGTGAAATATCAGAGAGAAAAATGTCAGACATACATTGCATAGCAATCGAGGGCTAATGAAGATCCAGGTATTAAATCAATTAAGAAGTATCAAAAGCTACCTAATCATCAAGGAACAAAATTGGCACCACAATATGTAGTGAGTATGGGAAAGCCTAATTTACTAAACATACCCTGCAGTCACATAATTGCATGTAATTTTACCAGCATAATTAACTAATTTAATTACCACTTCTCAAGTGCATCAATTATTGACATTACAGAGTTTTCAGACAGCAGAATTACTGTGTGGTACATTCAGAGAATGCAAAATGCTTTGTACGCCTATTTTCCAGTCACAGTCAACAACTGAGGGAACACAAGCAGCAAAGGAGAAGGAATTACAAGTGCACCACACAGAGCACAGTTTAGCAGTCAGGTTTAAGAGATGAACTAGACAAAACCATGTTTATGTGGGACTGAAAAGTCAACAGCAAATAACTGGCGAGACCAAGAAGACAAAACTTAAGCACAGTACTAAACCAGATAATTCTTATTTCTGAACAGCAAGGTCTAGTTTAAATCAAAACTACCCAGGAGGGAATAAGCTCTTTGAGATCTACCAGCCACCCTTATCTCTCAGCCAAGGACTTGATCTTACAGTAATATCTGCAAGGACATACAGGTGCACCAGGCTCTGCTGGCCTCACTAAAAAGCCATAAAGGTGTTAGGTCTGTCTGCACAAGTCTCAAAGACAAATCAGAGCCCAAAGAGATTCAGACTAGGATGTGATAAGAAACAGTATATGCTTGAATAAAACCCAAGATGGGCCGGGGCAGGGGGGGATGTGTGCCTCTGCATGTGAAAATACAAAGATAAAGTATGGATACATTCTTATTAATTAAAATGTAGCTTTGCCATGTGGGATCATTACTCAGACTTGAAGAACTATTGATCCCCTGCTTAATGTTTAGACACTTTATGTAAATCTTTGCATAAAACCGTTTTGTTTCAGCAATAAGCTTTTCAAAGTCAAGAGAGATGTCAGCATCTGCTCCCTATGGAGTCTTAAGAGTCAGTGTCAGTATAAAATGGGCAGCGTCAGTGAAAATTATGCCCTGTGTCAGTAAATTTGTTAACAGGATGGTTGGAAACCCTGGGAGCTGTGGTGTCATTTTCTTCTCCCATTGCCCTCTTGTACTTGACCTTTGCACAGCTGTTTCACAGTATCTGGAGATGGCTGAACTGTGAAATAGTGATTAAAGGAAAGGGGGCATTTTAATGAGAAAATACAACCCAGAACAAGAAGAGGGCATTCTTTCAAATGCCAACCGAGATCTTTAAAATCTCTCTTGTCTTTCAGATTCAATTAGGAACAATCATGACCACACCCCCTTTTAAAATCTAATGCCAATATTAAGTTACCCTTCTTAAGGTCACGAAAGCTTACTGGATTCATTGTGGTGGTTATAACAAGCAAGCAGAGACACACTGTTGTCTCTGCTTGCTTGTTATAAAAGCCCAACTAGATCATCAACAGCCAGAAGAGCCAAGTGAGGTCTGTTCCTCGCTCAAGTAGCTCTGCAGAGATGGTGCTATAAACCTGTTGCAGTCTGTGCCTGTGAGGGCTTTTTGTGGACCCAGCTCAGGAAAAACTTATGCGTGTGTTTAAATTTAAGCAATGGCTTAAGCTGAGCCACTCACTTGAAGTATTGCAGACAAGTTCTTATTTTGCTAGAGATAATCAAACTGGTCTGGTGCAGGTGGCAGTAATGAACCTTCCTGTATCCTCCAGATGCACAAGAGATCCCTTGATTCTTCTTCAATGGTTTCTCTGCAACAGCAAGACACAGCCTAATCCTATCTGGAGCTCCTCACTCAAAACCACAACATGAAAAATCAAGACAGTGAGAAAAAAGCACTCGTGATCACAGGCAGCAGAAGGAAAAGAATGGAGGAGGAAGGGGACCACAAGTTTTTCAGAGACAAGATGAGTTTCTGTAAGCAAACCTGATGAATGATGCTCTTCATGCTGCTCATTCTGCAGGCTGCTCTCTGTACACCTGCCACGTGGCTGCTATCAGTAAAAGCAATTCCAGTAATGACATTGATGTGTGAGGGGCCTGCACTTGTGAGACACCGGGCCTAAAACATTATTCATTGAAGTTGTAAGTGGGTGGTGGAACTTAACCTGTCAGCTGAATTAGTGCATATAAATGAGCATAAACAGACAGCAAAAAGAGTGGATGAGTCAGTAGCACCAGGAAGGAAGAAAAGATAAAATACAAAAATCCTCTTCATATGCTGTCAGCCCTAGCAGGGATTGCCACTCTGATAGCCTTCAAACATCCTCTCAAGTGATTTCAAAAACTGTAAAAGAGTTGTGCTTTTGTCAAACACCAACAAGAGTAACCCATCTGGGGTATATGCATGCCACTGTATGTACTTAGCAGTCTGAAATACAAATTATTAACAAGGTAAGTTATGCATTACACAGACATCTGTATTTCAGATTGAAAATACATGTATTGAACAAACTCCTGAAAACATCATCCCACACACATGCCATGCACCCTGCAAGTGGTGTGGTCTGTCATATATTTGTGCAGTCACTGATCTCACATTCTGTTAAAATGGGAAAGTTTGGGGTTGGTCACAAATAAGTCTTTAACATGCTTCCCCCACACCTTGTAAACAGAGCTGCCTACTTTCCTATTTCACGGAAACTAAGGAGTGAAAGTGGAATCAGACATTACTGCTCATCAGTAATGTAGCATCCCTCTACCTGAACTGGAGATCAGACAGATTAATTGGAGAGAATAAGATGCCTTCTAAGTTGTTCTTCCCAAGACTTTACTCTAAATGCTTTTGTCAGCCTCTCTTCTCAAACAAATTAGTTTGGGTGAATCCTTCTTGCATATTCCATTACCCTTTGACAGACCCTAGAAGTTTGGTGACTTCTCTAGGAGGACCTTACTGCCAGTGGTAATGGAAATCCCCAGCTCACCCAGACACTATCACCTCCAAGGTATCACCAAGGTTAAATCATCTTCAGCCTTAATTCTGAGTCTGGTAATTTGGACAAAACAAGTTTTCCTCCTCTGCTTATCTTGGTTTGGAAAGACAGGTATCTGCCAGGAAAAGCTGGAGTTTCCCTTGGAATGAGAATGTAAACCCCTCACCCCCTCCAAATTGTAATTTTGCAATTAAGGGCTTTCAGGCAAAGATTTGGGAATAGGAATAACAGTTCTTTACTAGGAATATTAACAATACAAATGTAGTAGAAAACAAAACCCAACCAAGCAAGCAAACAAACAATTTTGGAGAACCCTGACAGCGTTAGAGGGAATAACCTGACACCCTATTGGTCAGGGTGTTGGAAGCAGTCCAAAAGTGAGTCCTCCTGGAGTGGCAGATGTGGTTCTGTTGGAGTAGAGATGATCCTGTAGAAAAGGGTCCAGTGATGGTGAGAAGGGTCCGGTCTTCCTCCAGGAATCCAGTGGAACCAGATACCTTTGTGTTCCCACGTCTCAGTTTTTATCCAGGTAGGAATGGTTGTCTCCCCCCACTGGGTGGAGCATCTCACAATGGGACGATTGCTTGTGGACAATTTGCTTGTGGACAATTGCTTGGGGAGCCTTAAAGGCCCATCAGCAGAAAATATCCCCCTGGAGGCAGGACGGGTGGTGAAAGAGATAAGAAACGCTGCCCCACCTGGTTTTAACAGTTGGCCCATTATCAGAAGTCACTCGCCCCCCTCCTCCCAGAGTTACAAGAGATAAAGAAAAACATCTTCCCAACTGCTTTTAACAAATGAAATAGAATACACTTTTTTGGTTCTATAACCCAAGACACTGCTGCATTCCCGTGTTTCCTGGATGCTTCAGCACCACTTCATCATGGAATGCAGCATTGCAGATACAGATGGGAACAAAGCAAGAAGGGCAGCACAGCACTGTGAAAGGTGCATGACCAAGAATAGCTAACCATCTGGCTCTGCTCACTGGCATTGGTAGGATACTGGTTTTCCCTTGCTATTGTATGAGGACAGAAAGTAGCTTGAGTCTCCTCTATTACTACATATTAGTGAACCAGTCTGCAAAAGTTGCCCCAAAGGGTTGCACATCTGGCTAATTGCATAGTACTCCCCCAATTTTTTAACACAGAAAATCTGTTTTGAGCTGCTCTGGATCTCTTTTACATAGCTGGACATCAGTGTAATTCCCATCCATTCACCACACCAGGGCTGCGAGGAACCAGCAGCCTGCACACCACATCTGTTACCAACACACAGTAGAAGGCAAACAGGGGCAGAACTGAGCCTGACAGCTCTGACAGAGCCCCTCAACTAACCCAAGCTAGCACGGATGTCCCAGCAAGATAAGCATCAATTATTAGCTAATTCTGTCAGTGTCACATTGGGGAGATGGAAAGGAAAATCACCAAAGTCAATATAATTCAGTAAATGTAAGGAGAGGGGGAAGTTCTCTGTGTCCCACAGAGTACCTTCATCCCATACAATACAATGTTTTGGCAGACAAGGAAGAATAGAAACAGAATTAAGAATTGGTGCTCCTTACATACAAGTGAGCAGGGCTCCATCAATTCTGTTACATTTGCACAGCACATGAAATCATTTACCTTTCCACTTGGTGCTCTTCTAGGGTCAGCTTAAAAAGAGGTGAATTCTATTAGGCCTGAATTCACCCAGCAGGAAAAACCAAAATATGAGGGAAAGATAACAACCACTGGCAAGGGTTTAAGAATATTTTGTATTAGATACCCGAAAAGCCACTATGTAATGATTCAAAATAGAATCACACTGGTTACAGAAACACAGCCAGGCTTTCACTGGAAATGAAAGCATCTGCAACTTTTCAAATGCTTATAACAAATGGAAGAAAGAGAAAGGTGAAAATGATAAGTAGAAAATAGAAGTTAGGCATTGTAGAAAATGGAGAAGGGAAACAAAAAGACTATACCAATATCCAACAGAGCCAAAGGACTAGAACAAATAATTTGAAGTTCATTAGGAACAGAAGGGCCTTTCACAATGGCAGTAATCTATTACTGGATGAAGAAAGTTGTCTCATGAGCAATAATAGCAAAAAGGCACAAATCCTAAAAGAAAGCCAGGTGATCTAATACTGCTAAACAAACCAAAACCAAAATTCCCAAATATGCCCTGCATGCCGGAGAAAGTGCATGGT
Organism: Phylloscopus collybita; assembly: GCA_027886175.1. Lineage (NCBI taxonomy): Eukaryota > Metazoa > Chordata > Aves > Passeriformes > Phylloscopidae > Phylloscopus > Phylloscopus collybita. The sequence goes on from JAJNNQ010000075.1 coordinate 91,313,947, forward strand.
CCTTCCACTGTCTAGTTTATATAGAAGAATAAAGAAAGACTTAGCTTGTAGAATTGCAAATGGGAACTAAAATGGAAGATTTAGTAACTGAATTCAACAAAGGCAAAATATGATAGAAAGGCAAATTAAAGCTTGAAAGATGCAGAAAATAAACCTCAAATAAAACTGAGATTCTTATTTTGAATTTTGCAAATATCTAACCCACTGGCTAGTTCACTGTTTAACAAATGCTACACCATTCACGTTCCTTGCTCTCATGGACTAGTATGACCCAGGGAGAGATTACAGTGTCCATGCTGATTTATACTGGCAGGAAATTTGGCCCTCCGGGTTTTGGGAAGAACTGTGTTTTATTCCTATTTTTGTTCCCTTACAAAGATGAAAGAGAAGAAGAATTCAGAACCTGTTCCAAAGGTGCAGGTGCTCTGTGCAGTTCTGCTGGGGGGTGGGCAATATTGGCAGAACCTCCTCAGCACTGCTACATCAATACCACACCTTGGCTCATCAACCAGTGAGACCAGCTGCAGGAGAGACAGTTAGGAAGCTTCCTTTTACACTAGTCCAGACATTTCCTTTGCACTACCAATTAACTACCCACAACACAGGAAAGCTTATCAGCAACATCAAAGAATGCATTCCTCAGTAACACACACGGTATGGCAGATAACATCTCTGGCTGCATCAGATTTTCTAATTAAGCATGTGGGAGTGGGGAAAAGAGCAGAGAGGGGGGGCGGTGGGGCAGTTTGTAAAAAAAAGAAACTGAAATACAGGTGCCATTAACAATCTGCTGTCTGCTGAGCTGCACTGCTTTGGGGCCTTGCTTCCCAGTGTGTCTTTTTTGTCTCTGTCTCAGAGCAATGCAGAGAAGACACCCTCAGTGTGGCAAGGTGAAGAAGTAGCACAATGATTGTACGTTTGCTTTATATAGCTACCGTCTCACAGTTAAAAAAAAAAAAAAAAGAGAATGGATATGGATTTCATTAAAAGACCATGTTGCTTTAAAAAACAAAAGCCAAATGGAAGAAGCAAATAACTAAAATGCAATAGGTTGAATTGCCTATTAAAACAGTTGAGCAAATAACTCACTATAAGAATTTATTAGCTTAATTCAGCTCTCTAACCTCCTGCTCTAAAATTCACTTGAAAGTATTCAGTTGAGTTGAGAGCAAATCTATTTCAACACTCTGCAAGTGCAAGCACAGACAGTTCAATATTTTCTTTTTAAGCTCTATCAGAGTTAATTGAGACTATTTACACTCTTTTTTGTTTCCTGAATGAAAGAACACATTCTCTTTCAGCACAAATAATTGTGCATATTGTTTAAAAAATCGGTGTCTTTACATATTTGTGCTGGCAAAACTTAACAGCAGGAATATTTGCAGGAAGCAAACACAAAGACTTTGCTACAGATGAAGCAAATTAATTTTCAGATTGAACTTTCCCCAAAACATTGTCCAGCTACAGACAGATCATTATGCTGAAGTATGAACAGTGAAAAATTAGTGACAGAAAATATGAAGTGCCTACTTTGCAAACCTCAAATCAGGCAAATCACCTTAGGTCTTGTGGTTGTAGTAGCTGCATTAATTGCTCAAGATCTGATTCCTAGATAAACTTCTCTGCATGGAAAACAAGTCTTTGTTTCATTATTAAATCCTAATGTGAACTGATGGTGCTATACAAAACAATCTTCTCCTGAAATTCCAGTAGCAGCTCAGTTGAGTTCGGTTTGGAACTGGCAACCTGCATTATTCTGGTTTAGATACAGGAAACTGTCACATGCTGCTCTTTGTTGCCTTTTAAAAAGAGTTAATATTTGGCTAATATGTTTATCTTTGCATAGCATTACTGTCTATGTGCGGGAAAGAAAGAAACAGCTGTTGCAAGCCTAACCCTTACTCATTAATCTTTCATCATCTTGGGACTTCCAGCATTGTACTCTGCATTACAGCACCAGCTTTCTATTCAGCAGTGGTATCTGAGAGCAAATTCCCAACAAAACTGCCATTTTCACTTGCCAGGTCCACTTGTACTGAACCTGAACACTGAGGGTCCACACACCCAGTCACCCAGGAGAGGCTGGGGTGTGAGGTAGGTGTTTTTTTCTACCTTACCAAGGCTTGCAGAATCTGTTTGCTGGCAGCTGCTTGTTTCAAGTGGAACAGGAGGCCTCCCAGTGCAATATTTCCTTCTGGTAGCACAAGGAGCAATTTTAGCTCCCTTGCTTTAAACTGATGTTCCAAGTTCTGCTCTGACTTAACAACTTGGCAAAAATTCTGAACCTGGAAGTGCCCAGGTTACACCCAGAAACTTTCAGATTCAGCAGCAGAGGACTATCTCCTCCTCCTGTTGCAATGGTCTCATAGTTGGCTGATTTTCTTCCCAGCCTCCTTTTGGATGTATGCCCAAATCCACAGATGTGCACAGGAGGTAGATGGCACTAGAGGTGCCCTTAAGCACCTCAGCTGTTACTTCACACTGCCTCCCAGGTGTTATTAGTAGAAAACATGCATTGTAGAAACCTCAGTAGGATTCTCTTTATACCATCCTTGTTTTAAATCTTTATGAATTTACAGGAAACAGAGCCAATGGGTATTAGGGAGTCAGAGCTCTATGGCTTTCTCCTCCCCGCCCCCCCACCCCCATTAAACTGTATTTTTATAATCATGCAGTAAAGCATGTATTGGTCTTAGGAAGCTGTTTCTTGTGTGTCAACTTTGTCTGCTGTAGTAAAGTCACCACTCAGGCCAGAAAACACCGTTTTGCCCAGCTGGCCAAGCAGCATCATGCACAGCTTGGCTCTGCCTTCTGCCACCTGTCTTTGGGCACTCAGGCCACAGGCACCAGACAGGAAAGACTGCCCAATCTAGCCACACCTATGCTGCAGACAAACTCCATCCAATGCCTCATGGACTGTCTTTGAGCAATTCTGAATGGGCCTGTGCCCGACCAATCACTGTTGCATCGACTGATGTATGAAATATAGTGAGAGCATTTAATTCCTTGCATCATGTTCTCATGCTAGGGAAGGACCTGTGGTATTACTGATTAGGTCCCTCACCACCATTACCACATCTGCACACACCAGTACAAGTATAGGCTGGACCACATTTAAGAGGAATGCAAGACTGTCAGGACAAGAATTATTCAGTGTTTCTTTTTCTTCCAGAAGAAGAAAGCCTGTAGAATTTTTGATCTTTTCATAGAACACTTTACAAATTATTTGTGCCAGCATACATGCAGACCATATACCCCAGCATTGTGTGTTGTGGAATTGCTATTTCATATAGCACTCATATTAACAGAATTGAGAACAAGACTGAACTCATAAAATGGATAACGTGGTCCCATCCAGAGGTTAATATCTGTACCAACTTTTATTTGGTCCTCCGTGTCATTTTTCCTTTTGGTCATCAGCCTCACGAGAATCCAAGAGCATTCTTAGGTAGCACAGTAAATGCAAGGTAATTTTCACACTAAAAAGCAAATAGAAAAAAAAGCACCAATACCTTGTTATTATTTGTACAAGGTGTGTTACTCCTGTTTACCTCATCTGCCTTTAATAGGTTGCCTTCATACTCCCTCCACAGAGCTACAAATTCTCATGTTAAACACGGAAGCTCCTGACAGCTCTCTCTTTCCTAGGGCAAGATTGCTCAACTAACAATAACTAAGATACCTTTTGACAAGTGCAGCTAAGAGCCAGCAAAGCTTAGTCAATCTGCATCAGTCTGTCTTGGCACCTTTCTTTCAGTTTCATATCTAAACACTGGATGCCAAAGTGTCTTGCAATGATTGTAGAAAATTATAAAAAGGGAAATGAATGCAAAAGCAGAAATCATATTAATCAGTTGAAGGAAAATACTTTTCCGACTACAGTTGTGGCTGAAACCCATAAATTAGATGACTGGAGTAATAAGACATGTGAAATGGCTTTTAAGTCCACTACCAGCTCCATGCAATAAATTTCAAATGACATCCAGGCTTTTAGTGGAGGGGATGATTTATTGCAGTCTGCAGGAAGAGAGCTTTCATGGATTATCTCTAAAGTGGCAAAACTCTATTCTGAATTTTTCAAAATTAGTGCAGCTCAGTGAATGTCACTGACAAGCAAATCCAAAAGCACTTTAACAGAAAATTGTAAGAAAAATAGCAAACACACTTTAGAACATCCACAGATTTTTCTAAGGGAACTATGTCTTATCTTTTCCTAAGCCAAAAACCCCCAAATCTAACAAGAGTATAACACTTGCTGCATGTATTGTTCACCTGGGCTTCCTATAAACAGAGGTATTTCACAAGTGAACTTTCTAAGGGTTTTGATGCTAAAAGCCTTCAAAACAATTTGGCAAACAGTGCAAGTTTCTTCCTGAACCTATAAACATAGATATACTCTTTCTTCTTTGTTTAGCCATTAGGGAATGTGAGTGAAGTACTGACCACAGAAATACTCTCCAAAGGCAGCCCAGAGCCTACAGGGTTCTGCTTCCTTCAGGCATGCAGAAAAAGACTTATCTCCTCTCTGCTGGTAAATGGAATCAGAGAAAATGTGTCTCCACTGGAATCATGGAGTACCATAACATCAGTGTACTGGAGCTGTGATGCTCACTACAGGGCTCCTGAATTGCACCTGACTACCAGAGGGTTGCACAGTGTGCTGGCTCTGCTTTCCCTGGGCTGAAGATGGCTGGTAGGAGCTCTGGGATTTTGTCACAACTACATCCCCTGGTACACTCTCCTTCAGCACTAAAAGTAATGGTGTCTAAGAAGGGGATGTTACAGGAGACAGGCACAATCCTCTTCAGGAGGCAGAGATGTACCTTAGCTAAAAGCTGTTAGACACAGTCCCCTAGGTTTGATTGCTTTTCAGGCTAGTGATAGTAAATAATTCTGCTAATTCTCAATACATGGAACACTGAATTTGCATATACCAATGGCAGTAAAAACTAGGGTATGCATGTGTTAAGTAATGGAAACATTACATACGGAAAACATCTTACACTTTCCTGACACCTTTCACCCAGACTAGTTCTAAAATATGTTATGAACTGAGCAGAGATCTAACTTCACTGGCAGAGTAGAAAGGGAAGATCTATGCTTTTTTCAATTTTTTTTATATAGACAACGTACAGTGGTGTGATTTAGTCTCCCAGGAGAGAACGCAAGACAATACACCAAGACTAACAGCTCTGCTTTTGCATGACTGTTAACGATGCTTTGGTTTTCATTAGACTATTTCCTTCTGAAGGCTAACCATTAGCTTTCTAAAATGTGAATTCAGCACTGACCTGGATTAAGAGTGGTATTTCATTGACTCCATGGTACTTAGAGATGTGACATTTGTCCTGCAAATCACCTATCCAAAATCCGAGACTTAGTTTATGGGGATTTCTGGAAGCAATAAGGGATTCATGCGAACATTTTTTAAAATTAAGTCCATCCTAACTTGAAGCATAACCTACATTATAATACAGCTGGACAAAATTGATTCACAACTTTACTATCCAACCCATTTTCATATACTGGTGACGTTTTTGTGGTTTGGATTTAGTTTGGTTTTATTTGGGGTTTTTGGCTGGTTTGGGTTTTTTTTTGGTGGGAGACAGAGTATGAGTTGAACAGAGCATCTTTTATGAAGCTAATCACAGACATTATCTTAGCTTTCTAGATAGAGACTGAAACATAACCCAGTGAAAGTACTGACTTAAGAGTTGCTGGCAGGCCAATGACAAAGCCTAAAACATAACACTGGTTTTCACACCAGCTCTTTAAACAATCAGATACACTGCAGATAGTACTGATTATTAAGGGTGGGATGTTTTTTGAATTTATTATACATGTTTTAAAACCTATCCCTACCTGTGTTCAAGCAAAACCAGATGCATACTCTTCCTCATTCTTGGCTTAGGCTATCCACACACATAATAAAGATAAGTCTTACTCTGCACTCCATGTAACAAAAGCCACAAAAATACACTGAAATCTTTTAGTGACGACAACCACTCTTCTTCATTGAGTACAGACAAAACTCAGAAGAAACCTCTTTTGCTGCCATCATGTAATAACCATGTAATTTCCCAAATGCTCACAGTGCATGAGACTTAGTGCATCAAAAAACAGCTTTTACCTGATTTTTGTAGACACGAGATAGAAAACATTCGCTCTGACTAAACAAGTGTCATTCTGTGATGAGCCCAACTGAACATCCAATACAAAACATCTCTTATGGGGTTTCAAGTGTTAAATTGCAAATACTCAGAAGAGAAAAAAATGCGCTCCATCATTGATGAACACTTAAGCACACTGCTACTGTTCACTTCAAATATTTTAAGTAAATGACAGGCTGGGTGTCCAGCACTTTCCAGATTTTGATGATGTGTATATCCTATATTTTAGGCATTGTAGGGAAACCATGTTTCAAATAGTGATAGCAAGTGATGATAAATGACAGAATACTTAGCAGTATTGTGGCATAAACAAGCTTGTCCTATTTTATGGAAAATAAATGGAGAAAAATAACTTTGGTGTTCTTTCCCCATGTCTTTAAAAAAATCTGTAAATTTTAAGAAGAAATTGCACAAAGAAAACAGAATTACATCAATTACTTATATATTCACATGGAAATGCATGCAGAAGGCTTTCCTTCTGACCTATGTATAGAGCTTCATTTGCAGCTATTAATTTTGTAGAATTTTCATCAGTTTAATCCTCCAAACCAAAATCCCCTACCTATAGACTGACTTTATAGATGGGACCATGTCTAGAGAGGTATTACAGTAAGTAGATAACAGAAGGCTCTCGCCTTACATGTCTAACTCCCCTTCTCATTAGTGGGCAATGTGCCTGCACAGACAGGAAAATTTATCTCAAAGTCTCAAAGAGTGAGAAATCAGTCAGATTTGATCTGCTCTATGTAAAATACACAGGCAACACTGATTAAATGAGCAATGGAGTGCTCTTTCAATAGTGCATCAATGCTTTTCAGCACATAGGCATGGACAGAGAGCTCAGAATTACAAATGAAGGAGAAGCATGACTTATGCTTTCAGTCATTAGAAGAATTCACTGTAAAATATGACCAAAGTGATGTGGCTTCCTTTTCCATTCCTCTTCCACATGCCCATTTAACATATTTCACTGATCATTCATATTATGTGAAACAATTTGGGGTGCAAAGAGTTTTATGCACATTGCTGTGTCATTTTGAAACACTCCGTAACAGAGCCTGGACAGCAGTTCTGTACCATAAAACGTTTTTAACAAAATACTTTTTAAAAACACAGTTCTAATCCTCAGCCATTATCTCTCCCTCCTTCATCTCCTTCCACCTTTCCTTCCTCACTAAGGAAAGCAAAAGTCATCAATAAAGGCTGACCAAATACGTTTTCTTAAAAAGCAAATCACAAAGATCAAGAACTGTCTGGTTTGAGCCTACAGTAAGTGAGTGATCCAAAACAGCCCGAGTTCATATATTTGACACCCCAAATATCAGAAGCAACCACTGCCTTTTCCCTACAAGCAAATCTACAGAGAACTTTACTTACAAGGTCTCTAGCAGATCTAATTCAGACAACCAAATTTTCTAACCCTCTTCTAGATTCCCTCTCGTCACAATAACAGGTGACACATTAGGTATAAGCAAACTCCCATGTGACCTCATCAGCCCAGGACCTCTCAGTTCAGGGAGCCACGGAGTGTCCTGCAGCCTCAGCTGCAGCTTGAGGCTCTGAAATTCAGGGGACTCCTCTTTCTTCATGTTGTTGAAACTCAAGATTGAAGGGAAAGGAATCAAAGAGGGAAAATTTCAAGCAAATTTGGAAAGGGAATTGAAACGGGAAAATGGCAAGCAAATTTGACAGAAAAATGATGCTTTCAGAATTATTTCTAAAGTTGCACATAGCAGGTGAGTTCCCACATGTAGCAAAACATTGAGGAATGGCTGAGGGAGCTGGGGTTGTTTAGCCTGGAGAAGAGGAGACTCAGAAATAACCTTATCATTCTCTACAACTTCCTGAAAGGTGGTTGTAGTCAGGTGGGGCTTGGTCTCTTTCTCCAGGCAGCAACTGACAGGAGAGGACACAGTCTCAAGCTGAGTCAAGGGAAGTATAGGTTGGATATTAGGAAAAAGTTTTTCACAGAAAGAGTGATAAAGTATTGGAATGGCCTGCCTGGGGAGGTGGTAGACCCACCATCCCTGGATGTGTTTAAAAAAGACTGGATGTGGCACTTGGTGCTGTGGTCTAGTTGAGGTGTTAGAGCATGGGTTGGACTTGATGATCTTGCAGGTCTCCTCCAACCTAGTGATCCTGTGATTCTGTGAAAACGGTAGGAAAGCCTCACCAGGACAAATGGAATGTTCAGGAAAATGTATCAATATTTTGCCAACACAGAGACTTGCTGCATACTGGGGTAGGAATGGGCTGATTCGTAGATTTCAGAGGCATTCCCCTTGCCATCCTGCTTGACACAGCCACTCTGGGTATCACTTGGTCCACAGATGCCTTTCCCTTATTTCCACTTTTTAAGTTTCCAAATCCGGTCTTGCAGCTCACGCTGCATGAACACCTGTTCACAAACATATCAGGTAGACACACTGCAAGAGCAAACCCTTGCCAGAGTTTCAAGAGCCCCACAACAAAGAAAAAGGAATATTTAGCATCTACCAGCCCCTCGGAAACCTGTCTTTAATAAGAGAAACTCATAAGTAAAACAGTCTTTTCTACTAAGATGCATGGAAAATCAATCCCAAGATCTGAAGGCAGAGAGGAGTTAACTACTGTACTTTAACTTGTCCTTTGCTGAAGAATGGCCCTACATAATTTAAGGGTTCTCCTCAGTCAAGACTCCCAAGCCGACTGCAGAAAAGGATCTTAATTCCTCAGACTTTTCCCCTTCTTTGAGCTGATTCCCCTTTCACAAGAGGATTGCAGTTGAGTGCTTCTCTGCACTGACAGTTCATTCAAGGCACTGACTCCTGTCTTAAGCTCCCAAGATCCTGCCTGTCACAGTATCAGTATCGTAAGAACCTCTCTGAAATGCCACCACAGGGGTCCCAACCACACCTAACCCTCTGTGGACTGTACTCAGACATAATCTCCTCCTAAAAGAGAGAGATAAATACAATTTACAGACTCATTATGGAAGGTTTTATTCCAGAAACAGTCATTATAAAATTCCGAGAGGAACAAACTGTAAGTGACACTTGTTACTAGCGCTAAAGACAAGCAAAAGTTGACAAACCAGCCTGAGACAAAAGTTTGGGTTGGAATTACGAGAGACAACTCAAAACACAGATATTTAGCTCCTCAGCAACAAGGGAAAAAGCATAGGAAAGTCAGGAAAGTACAAAAGAAAGTAGAAAAAAAGACGTATAAGAAAAATGAACCATTTTGCAAAGTATGGCTGGAAGAAGAGGTGTGAAATTGAGAGGGAGAAGACTAGAATCAGGCCAAATAAACTAATGTCCTGACACTCAGGTCTATTCATTGCGGAATAATCTCTCTGAGGAACTGAAGCAAAACCTCATTACCTGTAATGCTTTTGCTCAGATACCACTGTAATGAGTTCATTAACATTAGAACATCAAAATCTAAACTGAACCAAATGCTTGATAATGTAATGCAGGAGGAAAACATCACACAGACAGAACAATACTTCCATTTCTATCACTGTAACAAGCCCTGAATGACTGTATTCATGTCCTAGTGTAGTTTACAATGTTCTGTGAGGAAGGGAAAGAAAAAAAGGGAGATGAAAATGGAAAGAAAAAGGTTTAGGTAGAAGAATTCATGTCACAGAAAGAATGAATAACCTTATTTTCCATTTGTAAATTAAAAATCTTTATTAAAATGAAAATCTTTTGAAGCTAGCCATTGATGTGAACACCAAGTACTACTCAGCAAAGGGAAATTTTGCTTGCATTCGTTAAGGATCTGGTTTCTTACAGAGACTATCCAGTTTCCACTGAAAACAAAGGGATGTTCCTACATCAATTCCAATGGAAATTTGGATAAGGCCCTTGGATAGACTAGGAATAAACAGTTATTTTGACAATTTAGAGAAATTGGAGGGGACGATTTAAAAAAAAAACACACAAAAAAATCCCACCAAAAAACCCAGATTACTTTTATTTCCTTGTCCAATCCTTTGCAGTACAGCAGGAAAGATGCCAAGCTGCACAAAGATTTGTTCCATTCTCCTTATTCTACTTAAAGACTCCATTACCTCCAAACCCTGAACAAAAAGGATGCACCCCAAAGAAAGAAAATCCTATGAAGAGTCATGCATGACACTTCACACAATAAATCTCCACGGATACAAATAGCACTAAACTAAAGGGATAGCAAGCGCCTTTACATTCATATATTACACTTACTGAGTGATATGTTCTAGAAGATCCTATACATTGATTCTTTCCATGAAGAATGCACAGGCTTAAAGGTAAACCACATTTGACATGTTGAATCAAACAGCACATCTGCAGAATGGCCTGACAGACACAGCTCTCAATGAAATTAATGAAAATATTATAGAAAGGTTTGGCATTAAAGGGACCTTGAAAATCATCCAGTTCCAAACCCCCTGCATGGGCAGGGTCACCTTCCACTAGACCAGGTTGCTGAAAGCCCCATCCAATCTGACCTTGAACACTTTCAGAGGTGGGACATCCACAGCTTCTCTGGGCAGCCTGTTTTCCAGTGTCTCACCATCCTCATAGTGAAGAGTGTCTTGCTAATATCTAATCTATAACTACCCTCTTTCAGTTTAAAACCATGCTGATCGATCTTCCACTAGACCTTGGTTAATAATCACTCTGCAACTCTCTTCTGGCCACTTGTAGGAACCAACACTGAAAGGCTGCTCTAAGGTCTCCCTGGAAATTTTTTCTTCTTTTTTTTCTTCTCCAGGCTGAACAATCCCAGCTCCCTCAGTCTGTCCTCACAGGAAAAGTGCGCCAGCCCAATCTTCAGAGAAGAAAGAGCTGGTTTCAGAGTAACAGACCTGTTCTAGACTAACAGGGCACAGAATCCTCAAGCACACAGCTGATTTGGAAGCAAGACAAAAATTGAATCTTGACTATGGATAGACACCACAACAGTAGGTTTTATACCGGAATACAACTCAGTAGATGATCCTGCCTTTTCTTTTTAGTTCTCCTTGCAACCTACAGTCACCTGCCTTTATCTGCTTGTGGCACATACACAAGCTCTTTCACTATCAGGCAGCTGCAATCACCAGTGGTCATCCCTGAATGAACACCCAGGACAAACATGCACACTACAAAAGCTTAGACATTATTTTAGCTATCATACTGCAAAGGTAATAACTATGTAGAACCAACTGCATGGACTTCCTAAGTCTTTCAGAGTCTTATTTTTCTGAAGTGCTTTGTTCAGCTGGGGTACTTTACAAACATACAGGGGAAAAGAGAATGGAGTTTGTCCCAAAGAGGTTTCATTTTAAAGTGACACAGAGAAAGAGGAACCTGGAAGTATGAGTGAAGTGTTCAGGACACCAGCAAAGTAGCAGCTGACAAGTTGGCTAGCTCAATTTTAATGTTTTTGGTTGGTTGGTTGGTTTTAATGGGCATAAACAAAAGGGGAAAGTATGAAGCCATGGTATGTATGTGAAGAACTCTTCCTAAATGGCACAGTGTGGAAGGAAACATGGACATTTATTCAATCTTTAATGTGAAGGATGCAGAAGCTGACACTGTGGGCCATAGAAAAGCAGAAGTTTTACCTTAGTAGCAAATAAGAGATGGTTAAAAAACTGGCAGAAGCACCTTGGGACTGAAGATTTAATTTACATACAACAGGAAAAGGAAAAACAGATGAAAGATGAAGAGAAAGGAATAACTTGGACAAAAATACAGGGTAGCAAAGTGCTTTTTAAAATTAACATTATGAACTTAGGTGTATTATTTTTTAGATTGTTTTCTTGCATATTATATTTTATTATATATGTTCTAAATTTGTTTTTAACTTATAATTACTGAATCAGAAAGTTTTAATTCAACAACTACTCTGAAAAAAAGAAGGCACATTGTTGCATGTATTTATCTTTCCTTTATTATGAAAGATCTTACAACCTAGTTTTTGTGACTGTGTGATTTTTCTATACTGAATATTTTCCATGACTGACAGAGAAATGGGAGCTGAAGGAGAACAGGTGCTTCTATCTCCAGCATTCCCCCCAAATCCTCACTTATTTGCATATTATAGTAAAAATGTTCCTATCTCCACGGGAACAAATGTACTTTAAGAATTCTTCTTGGAAATCCATGCCTGAATTTTTCTTTGTTTAAGCAACATGAGGAACGAGCAGAAGTAGCTCCAGTTTCTTTCATGAATAAGGTCCTTCATTCATGCTTTGCATGGTACAATATATGGAATTTTACAAGTTTCAGTCAATAGCTTGGTCAAGCAACCAAATCTGAACTCTGATATTAACAACTCAACCTTCTGAAACTAATGAGTCATATTATACCTTGCAGAAATGATGGTTCACTTCCCCTAAAAATGTAGTCTGAGGTTGGTTAAGTCATTTGAAATCAAAAAGCAGAAATAAATGTTTATGAGTTTTTAGAAAACAGACACTGCACAAGGTAACAGGCTTTGCATATTTTAGGTAACTGAGCTGCTCCATGGAGACTGCTGTGGCCTCACGCTACACTGTGCCTGTAAACACAGTTTTGGCACCTAAAGGAAGGAACATGTGGGACACAAGTGTATAAAAGGTAGATTGAATAATCTGTGGTCAAGTTAAAACTATTGTAACAGGAAACTTCGTCCAGCACATTTTGGTGCAAGTTGGAACAATTTTCACGCTTTTATACTTTACAAGTGGGATTACAAACAAGTTGAGTACCAGTATTTTCCTTAAAAACACTCAAATTAGGCAACAACAAGGATTTTTACAAGCTTGTTCAAATTTCAGCAGGATGCTTTGTGTTTTAAATTTTAAAAATGTGATAAAAGCTAAAAACTATCAAGTAAATTATTTTTCATCAGTTTTTAGTCTTACAAACACTTAAAATTTTCTGAAATATAAATGGAAGGTTTAATTTCTTGTCAAAAAACTATATGGATTCAGCCATTTAAAAGTTCAGCTGACAAACATAAAACCTGTTCAATCCAGTTTAAATTCCCTCTACAAATTTGGTAACAGCCAACAAAAAAAGTTATTCAAATAGCTATGTAAGTCCAAAACATTCTGCATGAACAACAGCCTTCACCAGCTCTGCAGAGATCCTCCCATTTGCAGTATTTTTCCTTTGTTTCTGAATCTGATTATCTCCCTATACTTGTATCAGATTAAAAATGGTGTAACAAACACCACAGTCAAAACAACAGTCTGACTGACTCAGCTGATTCTTTCTCTGGTCTGAATGGTTTCAAAAGCCTTTCTAAAAAAAATAAAGAATGAGATCATATTTTCCTTTACACTACTTACATTGGACACTCTACAAAAGACAAACTGTTTTATACCAACACAAAAAGAGCTATGATTATATTTTGATAAAAATTTTAGTGAAATTTAAGTCTATTGATATATGTTGAAAAAGAGAGGGTAAGAATGGTAAGCTGACTTTTATCTTGTTCAGTTCTGCCACTGTATAAGCATATTTCCTTTTCTACAGGCAGGTTCTGTGTCTTGTGTCCTATTGCTTAAGAAGTTTAGCATTTAGGTGGCCAAATACTGCTGTCCTGAAAAAAGTATTTGGGGCCATACAGCGCCTTGAGTACCATTTTTAAAAGTCTAATGTCCATGTCTAATCCATAGAGGGACTACATGATGGCACAGCGACTCTCAGCAGTAGACAGAAGTTACCAAATTGGGAGTATGCTCTGGATTGTCACCCACAGAGCTTCTGGCTACAGTGTTAAATGTAGCCAGTGCCAAGTCAGATTCCTTCTCCATGCACAGGACTGTACACAGGTACAGGCATTAGATTCTCTCACCAGGTAAAAAGGAGTCACCCTCCCATGATTTCTCATTTTCTGCTTCAGCCCCTGAAAACGGCTGTGGGCACATCCAACACCCTAATGGCTTCTGATGTCAAACATTTGGGAATAATGCAGTCAAATACACATCAAAAACTGAGAGGACCCAGATGTTCTGGGGTCTCCCAGGGAGCCTCAAAGTTCAGTAATTTATAAACTTCCCATACCAAGACATTTTTCACAAGAGAAATCTGTTCAGATGAAGATGCCTGAATGATTTTTTGTGGAAGGCCGGAACTACAGCTGCCACACACAGGGATAAGCACACCAACTGCAAATAATAAAGGGGATATATGACCCAGCAAGTGTGGTAACAGCAGATATTTAGGGTCATCAGCACTCAGCAGCACCATTCACACGCAAAGCAGCTGACTTATGACATCCAAATCAATATATTCACAACTCATAACAACACGCCATTCATTCTTCTGAACTAGAGAATGATATTCAAAAAAGCTCAGATCCTTCTCCCATACTCAGTTGGAGACCATGAATTATTTAATTTCTTGGTTGCCTTTGTGTGTGTAGCAGGGGGACCTAGTTTTCTTTTGGCTTGACAGTTATATCATGTTGTATTTTTCTCTCCCAAAGCCTTCATGCAGCTTTTGATGTGAAAGCTTAGCTTTCTGTAGACAACTGCTATTTCAAATTAAAAGCTGCATGAGTTATTGACAATATAAGACTTTATATTTAATTCTCCCTTCATAGTTCATAAAATGTCCCTTTCTATCGTTCATTCCATGTTACTTCATAGAGAAGATTACTATTGCAGCATAGACCCATCAAAGCCATCTTTCTCATCAACAAAATGTTGTTTGTAGCAGCCACACATCAATGAAATTTCTTCAAGCCTGTGACTGTTGCTTTTTCATAATTATATTTTCTAATCCCCCTTTACACACGAGAGCTCAATTCGCTTCCTGGTACAATGCATTAGCATCCTCTTCAAATCCATTAGCAGTACCACAAGAATCACAGCATCTCTCCCTCTTCAAAATAGTATGTTATTAAGTTACCATACAGCAGGCTGAAGACTATGAATATTTTAAGTCCCCTGTATGTACCAAAGCAGAGAAATCAATCCTAGTCATTTACCATATTGGCAATATTCTAAGACACACTTATGGGCTTCGTTAAACTTGTGTTTCTGGCAGAAAAAAATATATGGTATATTTAATAAAGAGATTTAATAAATAGTATGATGGCAACAGCATAATCTCTCTGGTCGTTTTCAGCCCATAACACTCAACAGTAGGTGACCACAGTCTACCACACAGCTAAACCAGGCTCAATATTCCAAACATGTTCAGTAAAGCAAAACAAATTAATTTAATGAGCTGCTGTTAGGAATTTTAGGTGTAAATGATAATATCAAAACAACTGTTAGGGTGCTTCAAAGTGTTTCATAGAGTCTACAAGTGAATTGACATACTACAGACCCTTTGGGTTTTGTTTTGTTCCATTCCCAAAAAAATAACATTTGTTTTGAAGCATTTGAGGCATTTTCCTGAATCAACTCTCACATGTTCATACTAAAACTCACTTAGCCTTTTTGAGTTAATAGTAAAGTCTGCAGCTGCAATGAGTGGGGCATAAAACATGGATTATTACCCTGATTTGCACCCTTTGCAAGCACAGGTCCAGAACAAAACTAGAAACCTGATGTCTAGCACAAAGGCAGCAGATGCAGTTAATTAATTCCCAGCTCTCACAGGCTCCACCAGAAACAAATTCCAGAACTTTTTCAAAAGCATCAGCAAAAAAGAGCCCTCTTCTAGAGATTTTCCATGCCAGAAATCCAGGTGGGTTTACATATGGGTTTTGAAATTCCTTGGGTGGCATATGGAGCCTCTATGTTTCAATCTAAGAGCTCTGATTCAACATAAAAAAAAAAAAAAAAAAAAAAAAAAAAAAAAAAAAAAAAAAAAAAAAAAAAAAAAAAAAAAAAGCAGCCAGGTCTTAATGGTATTCTAATGCATACCCCTGCAATGATTTTGAGGCATTTTGCTTACAAGTAACCAATCTCCCAGTGCAAACAGTGCTGGTGGAGCCAGAATAGGGTATGCAGGCAGAAAGCAGCACAGGAACTCATGCCACAGCATAGATTTGTCCTTTTTTTTAATCCTCTCCACTCCAAACCCAAGTCTTATTTCATTTCACCAGCTTTTCCAGCATGAGCTAGCCTTTATTTTTATTCATTCTTCTACTACTCTCACTATTTCACATGCCACATTTTGTCATCCTCCTGCTGCACCCAGGAATGCTTCTAAAAAGCTTAAAACAACAGTGAAGAAAATCCCCAGCCAGTAAGTAGCTCTATACAAAAGACTTGTGCAAGGTAACTTCCACTCTCGGACACAGAAACAGAGTGGTGATCTTTTTTTCTCCATTTTACAGCTGACATACTTGAAACAAATTAAGGGTGAGCAATTTGCCATCATTAGACCCTTTTCCTCTGACTGAATTTGAACCCTTCAGATTTCCAGCAGTTTACAATACCCATTAAGCTACAGTTATGGGTCTGGCACGTCTTAGGTTCCTACAAAACAGCAATGCTTCTGATGCAGAAGATGACTGTTATCAAAGCAGATGCTGACACACCAAAACCCAGCAGGAATTCCTCAACTAAGAATAGCCAAATTCTCTCTCATAAGAAAACTGCCTTTCTTGAGCAGTCTGTATGCTTCTTTGGACTACAACCATGTAGAGAGCCCAACAAACAAATAGGATCAGTTATTTATTCATTAATTTTATTTAGATATTGAAGTCATCTACATCATATCTGAAATTATATCAGTAGTTTCATCTGATACAAAAGTAAGGACTTTTGTAGCACTGTGTAAAGGTTCTGTCCTATCATCAGCAAATTTGCAGACTACCAGTCAGGAAAATTAGCCACGGGCCAAAGACATAAACCACTGAACAAATAACTGGAATAGAAATATGATGTCAGGATTTAGGGGACTGAGTCACTCTTTCATTACATTTGAATTAATTTCCCCATATTCTGAGAGTACTGGATGGAAAGGGTTTCTATTTATCACCTCTAATTTACTATTACAAATTGCACATGATTCAGTGGTCTCTGCTGAGAAAAAGAGCGTGCGAGCAAGTAATCAGCAGTGCATTTCCCAATAATCAGCCAGATCAGCCCCCATCAGCAGTGCAAGTTCCCAATAATCAGCCAGATCAGCCTCCATCAAAGTACAGAAAGTAGAGCTCCTCATCAAATTCCATGCTTTCCTCCCATTTCTCTTCTGCAGGGTCTGGGTGAGACAGCAGGCACAGCATGAGACACTAGTTAGCATTAACAAAAATAAATATGCAAAAAAACCCTCTTTCCACTCTTCTCAGTATAACCCATATAGTATTCAAAGATATTCCTGTTATTAGAGCCATAACATATTATAGAAGAGTGAAACAGAGAAAGAGTTGGAAGCAGCATGGAGCAATCCAGTGGTGACTCACAGTGGGAGTTACCAAAGCTGCTTAGTATGTGAAAAAGTTACCTCAATCAGGTAACTGAGTTTGGTCAGGAAAAAAAAAAAGCCACTTTATATCCAGGTCCTGCAAAGATTCATAAATAATTTGGTAAAGCACAAGCACCCAGCAGTGTACACACTGCCTTTACAGCCTTTGTGTGTTTATTCAGCAGGCATATTTGCTTTCACATGTAGGTATGTTTTGATCTCAGAATAGCAGTTGCTACTTTTGTAGCTTTGAAATATTTTGTGACCCATACTGACAAACATAATGTGTGATGCAGGAAAAAGATTCACTTAATGGGGTTGATAAGCTACAGACCAGCTCTGCCATAATTCATAACTTGCAGGACCATCACCCTAGAACTGAGTTTGGTCTGTAGAATTTCATGACAGTCTGTCTTTCACAATGTTGCAGTATCATGAATGCTGGAGTCCTTTCCTCTGAGAACACAACCCTCTCTATTAACATTGGCTAACGAAGCATTTCTTCATTGCAATAAGACTGAGAAATAGGTCACCATTATAACAAAGAAGGAAAAGTGAGGCCTGAAAGGTTCTGTCAGCATTTTAGGCATAAAAGAACAAATGCTTTACAGAGAAGGTCAATAGAGTGACTCTCATTTACTAGGTTTACTGAACCACCCCATTATCTCTGGACAGATTTTTCACACCTAGCTGACCAGATGACTCTGACAGAGTACCACCATGCATTCACCTTTCAGCTGCACCTGTATGCCAAACCCCACCAGTGGCCCAACTGTTTGTGTGCCAAAAAATTGTGACACATTCAGGGTGTATCACGTACACTGTGTGTGTCTGTGCAACTTCAGATCTAGATGCATCACTGGCACACCAGGCAGCGTAATTTTTTAAGGGTTCAGCATGATAGCTTCAGAATTTTCAATGTTGTACGTAGAGCAGCAGAGGTGTTCAAAATGCAGAGAAAGTTCTGCCCTGCTTTAATTGTTCACTCGCTGTCTGGCCCCTTTCATGTCTTTTCCACTTGCTACTCTTCTGGCCTTTTTTTCCTACTATGAGCTCCATAAAGCAGGAACCTCCTGTTTGTTTGGGTTCCTGACATGCAGGCCAAGGAGCTGGCTCACCTGAGCCTTCACTGAGCTGCCTTCTGATACAAATCAGTAGTAGGAATGAAGTACAAAGCTGACAGAAATCACTTTGCCTTGTGATTGCCCAACAGGACTCAGGTGTTTTCCTCATTCTCGTCACAAGTTACACAAGACACTCAGCTGCCTGCATTAGTTACCTCAATGAGGTAACTCTCTCAAATGTCAGACCAAGTGATGTTTGTAGGTGGCACACGGTATCCTACCCACCTTTCCCAGATAGCACATGCCCATCCCACACACCCAGTGCTGTATTTCACAGACGCATGCAGGTGGCTCAGATACCCTTGGACATCACCATTCATGGTTAGGCAATAGAGACTGCTGGAATATTGCCATTCAGCTACATCAGAAAAACATGACAGAGACCCTTCAGAATCCTTTCTTGCTAGCGTACTATTAACTTCTTTTCTCTTGTTTTCCTTATTTGGGATGCAAGTGAAATACCATTTAATTTACACTATATTGCAAATCATTATTGAAACATTACTTGTTAAGTCCTTTGAAGGAGAAATGAACCAGGTAAACATTAGTGCCACTATTTCCTCCAGGTCTTATTTTCAGTAGACCATGGCTTGGTAAACAAGAACTTTTGTACCTATTCTGACTCTTTCAAAACACAAAGGCAGACATTGAGGTACAGATCTTTTGAAAGTATTTAGACATCCAACCACTCTGCGTTCCATGCTCTGAAAGTCTCAGGCCCCCTTGAAGTTGTGGTTATTGATCACCCATTGTGCTGACAAATGATTTGTAGACATGTCCTGCAAGTCAGATCAGGGTTAAAAAATAAGCACTCCCTTTCAGAGGACAACTTAAACCAGCCCACTGAAAAGATTTAACAGTCCACGGCCTGACAAATAGTTGTATCAGCACAACTGACGGTGCAAGAGGCTGTGGTTTGAGGGTGGGACTGAGCAACTGCAGCTGGTATGCCTCAAGTTTCAATCTCCTCTTCAAGGTATGTAAGCTTTGAGCATACCTGAAAAGGTCTGGCTCACATTTTCTTTACAAATTGTGCAGGTTTTTTCCAAGTGAATTAGCAAATTATGAAACCAAAGAAAACTTCTCAGAGCATGATTGCAGCAAATAGCATGAATGCATTAACATGGTATTTCCAATGAAAAGAAACACTGTGATTAGCAGCATTCTGCATGAATCATATGAGTCTGGTAACAGGGAAATTAATAAAATTAAGTCTCATGTTCTTTCCCCTCTCTCCCTCTTATTTCTATATAATTCTCTCACATAAAATATAAAACCAAGTCGGTAGGAAATACGGAAAATGAAAAAGGTTAATCTTACAAAATAGGTAAAGTTTCTAGAAGTTTATCATCCTTTTGCACATACTAAAGAACATAAACTTTCAAGGAAATACAAACTGTCTTCCTTTGCCCTTTGAACTTAATTGAACTTAAATGAGTGTAACTATGAAGACACAATATAGGAGGATTAGTTTTCCACAGGTTC
Organism: Phylloscopus collybita; assembly: GCA_027886175.1. Classification (NCBI taxonomy): domain Eukaryota; kingdom Metazoa; phylum Chordata; class Aves; order Passeriformes; family Phylloscopidae; genus Phylloscopus; species Phylloscopus collybita. Next base: position 91,334,035 of record JAJNNQ010000075.1, read on the forward strand.
ATTTATTAGCAGCATGCTGCAATTATCAGCAAGGTGAATCAATAAGCATGAAGTACACTGGGCTGCCTATGTCTGACTAATACAGAAAAAGTTCTCTTGCACTTGGAGCCAAGGAATGCCATGCTGTTGCACAGGTCTTCAACTCAATGTCCTACGTCGGTGCCAAAAACATCCACTCCTTGCAAAATGGATGACTTATTCAAAACCAGTTTGTTAACAGGCAAATTCCTGTGTTAGGGGGGGGAGTTTTCAAAGCAGAGCTAAGGATTCCACACCTTTGCCAACAAACACTGTAGCAAGTGGGAATTTATCTCATTAATTTCAGTGGCTTTGTTTCAAGTTCTTAATGATGAGAGGACTTATTCTATCTTCAGTTAAGATACACGTCACTTTAGTCATCATGATCAGGCTAAATGGTAAGAGCAATAATGTGTTACTAGTGTAGTAGTTCACCCACTCTTTTCACACCAGCAACAAGAGACATTTTTACTTATCCAGAAAGCCACCACAAAATAGTCTCTGGAAATTGCTACACGTGAGATTTGATTTTAGAAGTGCTCCTAAAGGAACAATGTCAGTGACATTCAATAATTAGTTACACACTCCAATAATGCTTAAAACGGGATAAGTCCAGTCCAGTATTTGTACAACTGTATACAGTGTCCTAATTTTCCCTTATTCTGGCCATGCACAGTAGTAAGGGATTCATTCTTGCAGTGCTTTCATTTACAGATCTTCCACAACCTGGAATGGTACACCAAGACACAAACACCACCCACAGCTCACGTGGGGTTTTCCTTACAGTCCAGCTACAGTAAGGGAAGGACAGACAGGCACAGTCCTTCAGGCTCTAGGCAGAAAGGCTAAGCAGAAGCACAGCAGGTCTTCTCTAGAGACCACCAACAGGATGTGAGGAACTGGAATAATGCAGCACCAAGGGAAGTTTGGATCAGGCATTAAGAGAAGGAGGAGGAGGTTTCTTACTGAGAGGCAGTTGGTCACTGGAACAGGACCCTCAGCAAATGCCCCACATCATCAAACGTGCCAGAGTTCAAAGAACATCTGGATGATACTCTTAGACATAGGACTAGCCCTGTGAGGAGCAGGGTGTTGAACTCAAGGATCCTTATTGGTTCCTTCCAACTTAATACATTCTATGATTCAATGATTAACTCAGGCGTCCTAATGTAACCTCTAAGTTTGTTCATTCACTGCAGAAGAAGACAAGCCTCTCTAGGCTAAGGTTAAGCACTGACAACGGACTTAAGGCACCTGATTTTCTCATTAGCCTTTGGCAAATAAGGGAAATAATTATTTAGTAAAAAAAAAAATATTGCAAAAGGAGGCTAAGTGTGTCATAAAATTGGTCCTTTGTTGGTTGAAGCTCCTTCATCCTACTGTGGAAATATGTAGCACTGGTGATACATGACACAGGTCTATATATACTCTTGGTCCTAAATGTGAGCACTTTCTTTGCAATCACAAATCATAGCAAGTTACAAATATTCCCAAGTTGTACGACACCTTTCTAAATAATGTTAGCTTCCTTCTTCCAAGGAGCAAGTCACGTTCTGTTGTCTTCCCTGTGAGCTCATAGGCAATGGTAGCCAAACATAACCAAAAGTTGACATCTCATCCTTGAAGAGCTTTAGTACCAAATTTAGAAGCTAGTCAATCTGCCTCTCTCTCTCAGCTTTTATGTTGTAATGTCCTTACATACATTTGCTGAGGCAAAGTCCTCACACATGAAGGAATATATACATATTCTTGAACCAAACCAAATCAACAGTATGCCCAGCTTACTAATCAGCTAACTAAAACCAAATCTCTCAGATTCCTTATTCCTCCTCCTCCTCCTCACTTTTTCAAGTTACATCAGAAAGTGTATTAGATGTTTTGAGAAGTGTTTAGGGCATTTTATGAAAGAGACAAATCACTGAATTTGTACCAAATTATTTTACAGCAGATTTCCACAGAAGCCTCGTAAATGTTAAGTTTAACATCAGCCACTTGTCGTATGTGAGTTATCCTGCTCCCAGAGGATACACTAGAGGAGGCATTGAGGCTAATTAAATATTCACTTGTTTGGAGTATTTTGTCCTTTGAGTTCAAAAGCAGAAAGAGTTTTCTGGTTACGTATTGGCAGCAGACCATATTAGAGAACTGAATGGATTTCAAACTGCTGTTCCAATGCCTTTGCACTGTAGTTGCCTTGCAATAATCAACACAGAGTTTGGTAAGTCTATAGTATATTGGTTATACTGCAAATGGAACAGCTGGCTCTGAAACACCTTCTTTAATGAGCTTAGAGCATCCCAGCAAATAGCATCTAGACCATGAAAATATGGGACCAAAAAAAACCACCAACCAACCAACCCCCACAAGTATCTCAACCTGGATATCTGTATCAGGACTTCAGAGGAGAGTACTTGGGATGCTTACACAAAGCCCATTCAAGATATTTGACTATTTTGGTGTCTGCTTTACTCTTCTGAGGCAGTCTTGTCTCATTGTAGCTTATCCCCAATTATTATTTATTGTTGTATTGCATAACTTTCCAATTTGCTCTGAAAAAAAACAAACTCCATACATTTTCAGTATGTATATTTTCATAATTATAACTTTGACCTTTATTATACATCTAGCAAGTGAGATACAAAAATAAACCTGTGGTAAGAAAATTTGACAATTAACAAAAGGTGCTGATTTCAGTGCAAAGAAAGTCAAAATTAAAAAAAAAAAAAAAAAAAGTCTAAAGTCAGAAGAAAAATCCCAATAACCAAAAAGTTTATTTTTGTTTTTCCCATTTTAACTCTCTTTCAACCTCTGCTGAAATAATGGTTCTATAAGTAAAGCTTATGAAAATGTCATTGTGAGACATTTTGACAGTTCAAATCCTTCCCCTCATATACACTGAAAAATTTTCATTTTGAAAAGGCTATCCAATAAGCCTGCTCACACAGCAATGCATAGTTTGTGAGAACAGCCATTTCTGTATGATAAAAATTAATTTTCTTAACCAATGGGGGGGCAAAAGGTCATATGTGCCAGCCTGTCAAACAGAAGGGCATATAAAATGCCCTTCACTTACAGATGAAGACAGCTCCATAATATCTCACCAAATCTAGCAGGTATCAATATCTTAAACAAATGTAATCTGGGATGGAGTGCCTGTTACCAACCGCCTGGAAATAAAGGCTTCTCACTCAGACCCCTGTTATTCCCCATGCAATATTTGTCTCAAATTTCTGGCAATGTAAAGCTTTTTAAATACCCACAGCATCACATATTCTAGACACAGACCTATCCAGTTTCACTCCTTACAGATGAGGCTGCTATTGTGTCCATCACACACCTCACTGCTTTATCTCCCCCAGCTCCAGGGCTGGCAGCACAATGCTGTGCTCCGGAATCAGGTGGATGCAGCTGTGCCTGGCACAGGGCTTCCAGGGAGAGCCAGGCCCTGTACCAGGGAACACCAGCCTCCCAACAACACTCTGCACATGCAGGCAGCCCTGATGAAAAGCAGACTCTTCCTGGCTGCAGCCCATTTGTGTCACATAATCCAGTGCAGGAGAATAGGGAGGAAAAGGATGGGACAGGGCAAGATCACTTATATAAGCTGCCATACAGGGCTTTTTGTGCCAGGCCAGGAAAAACCCGAGAGGTCCCTGTACAGCTCCATCAGCCACGCGTAAACCTGCAGGGAAAGTGAGGAATGCTGCACCTCCCTGCTGCAGATACCTGAGCAGCCAGTGTGAAACACTCCCGCAGCGTTCCACACGTTCCATTTTTTCCTCTTCTTGGTGTATCTGTGCCCACCCACTTTTAAATGCTGCTTATTTGCCATTTTTTCAATAACAATACTCAGATTCTGACTGCAAAGCTTACAAGTTTGGGTTTGTTTGTGTTTTTTTGTTTTTTTTTAAAGGTATGAATTTCTATGGAGAAGATACTGCTTTGACTTTATTGTCATGGTTCAGGCCACTTCACAGACCTGACAAGAAAGTAGAGTCACTTTTTTAATGGATGCATTGAAATTCTATCACTGCAGTGAGCTCATAAATTGTTTCAAAGCCATGCACACAGAAGAGGACAGAACCTTTCAGAAAATCCTGATCTCCTTAATGGATATAACAAAATACAGCAAATGCAAGCAGCCACAAAGAGAAGTATACACTCCTTACAGTTTTGCTTATACATCAAACTTGCAAAAAGTTGACATCTAGATGCAAATATAAGGTTATTGCCAAAAAAGGCTTTACACAGGAGTTTGCACCTATCTATTTCCATTTACATAAACTAGGTTCATGCAACATCCATATATAACTTAGACTGTCCCATACTTGCAGCTACCTACAAAATTCCAGCAAGCAACACTGTAAGCTATAGCTCAGCATGATCAGAAAGCAACATGAAAGCACAAATTAAGGAAAGAGATTATTTCTGCTCTACCTGTTTAAATGTTAATAAAGGTTTGTAGTAATGACACTTTCCTGTGTGTTGTAATCATGCTTTAAAAATTGGAAGCACACATTTTGGTATACCAAACCTCATCAACAGCTGAAAATGGAAGATAATGCAGTCTCTTCCATGTAGTCAATGTTAAAAATCATAAGTACCTTAAAATGTCTGGTAAACAGTATACAGCTCACACATGCTCAGACAGTAGACTGGTTAATATTTTATGGTTTATCTGATAAAGTTAACAAAAGAATTTAAGTTGGAGTGGAGGCATACACTGAATATTTCATCACCTTCTTAATTGCAGAATACAGACAAGACTTTTTTTTCCCCTTTGGGACAAATAAATGTTAAGTTATTACTGATGGGAATCAGTTTGGCAATTAGGCTAAATCCAACTGAAACCAACCAGAATCTGAGTGCTGAAAACATCACAGAGCTAAAACATATTCAGCCGACTCTATTAATTTACATGATGAAGCAGAAATGTTGATAGCAAATCTTGTGTAACTCAGCAAGCTGAGGTTACATTAGAAAACACTGCTTTGTGCTTTTTTCTTGTACTTAATTTGCAGTTTTCAGGAGCTGCTATGCTTTTGCACAGCAGACAATATGATATACCTAAGGCTTTTCATTCCAACTTCTGATTTAAAGGTCTTCAGCTTGTGCTGCAGGCCTTAGCCTTGAAGCCAAGTGCAAATTAGCTTTAAATCAATGAAGCTGATTAAAGCTTCATTGTGACTGAGCCCTTTAATAGAAGGAGAAGCGGGGGATGGTAAAGACCCACTTGAACATGGCAAAAGAGCTGCCTCTCAACTTGGAACATATGTAATGCTTTTCAGCTCCACTTTACCCTGACAAAACCAAGAAGGGCTTAAGGCCATTTACCTGCTGACAGGGTAAAACCAAAGTCCCAATTCAGTGGGAAAGGCCAAGAATCAGATGTTGCTAGGCAAGCCGAAAGTAAAAGGTTGCTTTCAAAAATAGTGGCGGGGGGGAGAAGAGAGGGCAAAGCCAGGAGGTAGACATCAAAATATCTCTCCACAATGGAACCAAGGAATAAATTTCCCACCTTCCCTTCTGCTGCAGCAGAATTTTGGGGGTTTTTTTGTTTGTTTTAGTTTTGGTGCGGTTTTTAAATTTGTGTTTTATTTTTAATATACAAGCCACTGTTTAGAGAAGTTGTAGGCAAGATGTAGTGCTGTGAAAGGAATTAGTTCTTTCATGGAGTTCCACACTCAAAACAAGCCACTTGTCTCCAGGGGCTCGCTCTCTCTCGGAATGCAGACAACCTGCCAGATTCACCTTTAAGAAACAATGACAGTACCAAATGAGAGGAGAGGAAGATCCTTATGCTGCTTTGAATACCACCGTGGGAATCCACATTACACAAATGCTGGGGTTGCTTTACCCTCTTTCTTTGTACTTTAGTACAGCACAAAAATACGTAGCTTTATCAAAAAGGATTTTTGCTATGTACATGTTTGAGAATCTTCACAAAACATTAAAATATAGAATTAAGTAATATTCCAAGATACTGAAATTCACTTCTCCCACCAGAGTAGATAATGCTCAGTGTATTATCTGGTGCTCATCACACTATCCTGGTTGAAGTCTTAGCCTTGAAGGTGAATTTCTTCTCTGATGGCAACTCAGTCACCCCAAGTCCCTCAAGTTCTTGACTTTCACCTCCAGACATAAAATAAGAGACAATACTGAAATTCCTGAGACTATAAGGTGCTGCAAAGGGAAAAAAAAAATGTGATGCATTGAAAAGTTAAAAATTATAATACAGGTAGCAACAATCATGCTTAAAATAAAAGTCTTAATATTAGAGAAGAGGATTAACAATACAGCCCAGTGTTTGACAAAATGTTATCTGAGAAAATGAAGAAGTCATGCAAGGAAAGTGATCCTGGATAGCTTGCTTGGTATGCAAAGTTAACCTTTTAAGTTAGCTCTATTTCACTTACTCTTCCCTGATCTATTATACAATCACTTTGAGCAGATGCCAATTTAGCTCTAGCACTACACTCTACAAACTTCAAGTCAGTCACAGTAAATAATAGTGTGTGGCAATAAAATATTAAAAACCTGTTACAAAGATTCACTCACCCAGAGCTCATTTTTTGGAAGATAAAACAAATCTCACAGGTAAATTCAGATTCAAGATTAAAAGCTGAAATTCTCTCAGAGCAGAGTTCAACATGGACAGTCTACCACTTTCAATGTCCAATTCCCTGATGTTATTACCCGTATTTTGTGTACACAAGTCCTTAAACCAGATTATTGTCCATTTTCTTGAGTTATGACAAATATTTGGGAGCACACAAACTTTTCATTTGGCTATCACAACTCACTCATGAACTAGCTCTGTTGATTACTCTGGAGCATAGCTATTCAGCAAAGTCTATGGGAGACCATTTGTTAGGGCACTTCAGTACGAAGGCTGAATTCTTGCACTGCCTCACTTCAGGCAAATACACTAAGCCAGTCCTCATGGTCTCATAACTTGAGTCAAAGCAGCAGATTGCTCTGGGTCTCCACAGGTAGATTGTCAAGTTAACTATATTTATCTTTGTTTAAAGCAAGGATTTAAATCTGTACAAAGCCACACCACAGTAGAGTGTCTTCTTATAATCACAGAATGGCTTGGTTTGGAAGGGACCTTAAAGATCATGTATTTATAGCCTCCCTGCTGGAGACAGGGGTACCTTCCACCAGATCAGGTTGTTCAAAGCTCCATCCAGCCTGGCCTTGATGGAGGCCCTTCCAGGGATGGGGCATCCACAGCTTCTCTGGGCAACATGTTCCAATGCCTCACCACCCTCACAGTAAAAATTTCTGCCTAATATCTGATCTAGACCTGTTCTCTTCCAGTTTGAATCCATTCCCCCTTGTCCTACCACTACATGCTCTTGCATAAAATCCCTCTCATCTTTCTTGTAGGCTCCGGGTACTGGAAGGACACAATTTGATCACCCCAAAGCCTTCTCTTCTCTGGGCTGAAGAAACCAAATTTCTCAGCCTTTCCTAATAGATGAGGTGCTTCATCCATCTAATTGTCTTTGTTGGCCTCACACCAAAAGGTGACTTTCCTGTGCTGGGGACCCCAGAGCAGGATGCAGCACTGCAGGTGGGGTCTCACCAGAGGAGAGGGAAAGAATCCCCTTCCTCTCCCTGCTGGCCACGCTGCTTTGGATGCAGCCCAGGACATGTTTGGCTTTCTGGGCTGTGAGCACACATTGCTGAGTCATGTCCAGCCTTTCATCCACCAGCACCCCCCCTCAATCCTTCCTTCCTGGACTGTAGTAATAAGAGATCTACACTGAATATGAAGAAAGAAATATTTGCTCTTCTCTACACAGTACTTTTCTTTGGCCAACCTACACATCATCCAGGATGAGAAGCAACTTTTCATCATTAATTGGCAAAAAAAAAATATACTTTAAAAGACAGTAGTGCACCTCTGACTGAATAAACAGAGTTACAGATGACAACAGTCACCCACCTCATACCTGAAAGTCCAACAACAAGGGATCCAGTGCAGAAACACACTGCAGATTTACCATTTTAATTTCTGGTCAGCAAGCTGGCAGTTCCATTTCAAAAATTGCTTAGGCATTTTTGGTTCGTTTGTTTTTATAATCTATTATGCAACATCAAGCTCCGAAGCATGTAGTATATTTGCTGCAGGAATATTAATGCTTGTTTTCTCGTTTCCATTTTTTGTTACTGGACATCTCAAATATTGCAAATTCCACATTACCACAGATTTGACCAGATCAGAAATGGAATTCTACTATAAGTGAAGAGAAATCCTCTTCAGTGGTAGATGTTTCCCCTTTGACACATTCCATATTTTGGGTTGTTTTTTTTTTTCTTCTTGTAACACAGTAATATCAGCTGGTGGTCTGTGAGCTAACATTTACCGTATCCTTTAAAAACTTTTAACATAGAATTTGTCACCCAAATCTTTCCCAATTGGAATTCACTTTGCTACTCACAGAATATATTTTGGTACTTGAACAAATTGAATATCAGCACTAGAATTTGGGGGAAGTGGGCAACTATTCTGCGTGTGGGAAAAGGTGGGAGCTGATGAGGGGTTTATATTTTATATAGAATTAACTAGCTCAGTAGCATTAACTAACTAAAGGTTTTGTGTGTAGGCGCTATTCATGGCTCTCTGAAAATGCATTAGTTTCGAAACACAAAAGAACCCAAAAGTTTACCATAGAACAACACTGATTTTTACCTGCCAAAACTGCAACAGACAACTCTCAAAGCCTTCAAACACTACTGAGCAAAAGCAACTGTTCTGCTTAATGCTGATACCCACATGTTAGGCACCATAAATTGATAATTTGCTCTCAGTGCTTCCTGTAATAGGAGACAGACAGATTTATGGGAATCGGTTTTCTGATCTGTCCGTAGCTGCTCTTGGCATAGGACTTGGAGACCTCATTTCACTTCTAGCTGCATCTACACAAGCTTCAAAAGCCAGGACCTTTATTCTGCTATTTACAATCTTGGAACAGCCTCTGCCACGAGGCAGTAGAGCAGACAGAAGGACAGGTACAACCACAGGGCTCCAGACGCAGTTTGTTGAGCTCTACTAAGACAAACCTGTTATGCTACTCAGGGCTCAGATCCAGCAACTTCTGGTCCCTCTGTCCCAAGAAATGTGGAATACTGCAGAACATGGCTTTTAATGAGTACATCTGAGCTACTACAGACAAGAATTGTAGACCATCGGTCCAAGGCATTTTAGCACTAAATGTCCTAAATGAAAATAAATGTCAAGTGCCCATAATTAAGGACTCCCAGATAATTTGAGAAATATATTTAAGTCCAAGAAAGACCAAACATCACTAGATGTGGCCTCAAACTTCACAACACAGGCAGATGTGAATGGAGTTTCAGAGAGCCTTCAATACAGACAGCTAAACACTCCTAAACACTACTTACCTGCTACCAATATAGGCACTGCTTATCATTATATCCCAACAGTATTTGCTGGTATCACAGGAAGTGTGATCCAAAGACTGACTGCACTGTGGTAGAGAGGTCTATATGGTTTTCATCTATTAACTGGGGAGTACACAGCCATTTCCCACTATTTTGACATTAGAAAAAATATTAAAAAAACCCCTGACTTTAATGTCTATCATCACAAATCAAACCCCCTTTTTCCGTTACTCCAGACAGGATTTGTCTCCAATAGCAGTTACTATGTGAAATGTTTCCCTGCATTAGGAGAACATCTTAAAGGTCAGGTTGATAAAACCCACCTATCACAAGACAAGCAGGACACTGAAAGCTCCTCTTTCCCCTCCCAGTTTACGGTTTATCTTAAGTGTATTAAAATCATTTTACATTGCACAAACTTGCTCTAAAACCAGAATCACCACTTATAATCTTAAACAAACATTACCTGGCTTTCACAGTATAAAAAGCTCACCTTTTTGGCAAATTCAAAGATCTGACGTGAAATTTCTAGATGGAGCCAAAACAAGGGCCTGAGCTTGCTGTTCCCCTTTTTCCCCTTTTGTCTGGTCAGTAGGGAGCATGAAGAGAAAAGAAAAGGATCTGAGCAGACCAAGCACATTTACCTTTGTTTAATTTAACTTAATAAACCAGGACGAGATTAGAATTTGTCTCATAATCTGATCTCAGGCAAATGCTACAATATACAAGTTCACATTACTATTATTTAGACAGAAAATAGAAATATAGAAATCCTAGAAAATACAGCCCAAGCAACCTCAGTGCAAAACCAATACCAGAAACTGAAGGCAGTTGATATGTTAAAACCAGGGAAATGGATATAAATCTAGCCTGAACAGAAGTGGATTTGCATACAATGCATACAGCGTAAATTATTTCTCAGGTAGCTTGGAAATATGGCAACAGCTGCATTTTGCTTCGAAAAGCACAAAGTATCAATTTTTAAATTTACCAAGTCAATCAGGGAGATCATATTTGAAGACAATAAAGGAAACAAAAGGAAGACCATCTTTCAGTTGATAATAAAACTTACCTTCCTTCTTGCAAGATGCAAAAAGAAGGAAAAACCTTGAAGAGTTCAGAGCAGCTGTTACTACTGAGACACCAAAGGGGTGATAGATAACATGAAATGCAAGAAACGTGCAACAGGCCTTCTATTTGAAATTTGTTTTTCACACAGTTAGTAAAATAACAACTGCTCCTGCAAGAGAGGTCAGTCTACCCACGCATTAACCCCCAAACAAGCAGCACTCTGAAAATCAAAATGTGATTGCAAATTTCTTGCATGCCAAGATGAAGGAGTTTTTCATTTCAATCTATTACTAGCAGCATTTTACATACATTATGGTAGGGGGGTGAAGTGAGAACTAGGTACTTGCTGGTTCTCAATGCCAGCGCTTTCTTGATTACATTACCAGAGAATTAAAGTACAGAACCTGTATTAAAGCAGTAGAAATGGGCTTACTTATAGCCACTTTCATAGCTGAGGATTTTATGGCAGTTTTATGTTCCAACTCAGAAGTTTAAGAGGTTAAAAAATAGCTGGTCTAAAAGATCCAGGCTTTCAGCATTACAGTGACAGGAGGGCTATCTGTTTTTGTAAGCATTTCTTTAAATCAGTGGGCTAGCAACCCCTGGCTTTGAGGGGGAGAGGATTTTTTTTTTTTGTTTTGCTTCTTTGGAGCTGTCACTGCCAAGCTTAAAATAAAGCTTAGAAAACTTCATATAATCTCCATATCTACAGCAGGCTAGCTTATGTCCTAACTTTTCACACTAGAGATTGCCAAAATGACAAGTTACAATGACTCCTATAAGGCCATTACAACCTGCAAACCTTGGAGAAGAGCCACTGAACCCATTTTAAAAGGAAAGAGGACCTTGCCTAAAGCAACAAATGGAATAAGCAGCCTTAAGCTTAAGACCTTAATACACTCCTTGCAGAACTGCTCTTGCCATTCACAACATAAATGTACCCCAGGCACCCCAACCAGGAACCTAAATAGCAAATATTTCCATAGTGGATTTGTGCATTAACTCACCTGTATTAGGAGTTTGGATTTCCAATAAATGCAATGCAAGAAACAAAAAGCAAGGGAAAAGACAGTGACTCTTTTACAAGTGAGTCATGTATCTTATTAGCTGTTGTTAGTTGCATGACAGATTGACTGGATTAACAAAACAACCTGAGTGCAAGTTATAAGCAGTGCCTTACATAGCACTCATAAAAAATAACCTGAGTCACATATCTTTTCTAAAAATAGCTTATCTATTTTTTCCAGTAACTTTAATCACTTCAAAGAACATCCTTTAGAAAAAAAAAAAAAGAACTTCACCGTGGCACTGCATTAACAAAGATTTATTACTTCCAAATTCTAGTTCACTTGCATATGGCCAGTTCACACAGTGGGCTGAGTGAACGTCAGGGGCTTCCAGGTGAAAGAAACAAAGAATGCCTGTCAGAGCTATAAACTTTGGAGCCAGCAGCTGAGCTGGCTCGTTTCTTTGCGCTACAGGATCAACCGAAACAATTTACTCACTAAGGAAGGAAACATGGTCAACAATGTCCTACTCAACATTGCACACGTGCCTTGTTGTGAGCGATCCAGTGGATATCACACAACTTCTGCTGCTAAAACAACAGGGATATAGCTGGATTACCTGTAGAGCTAGATCTTTACACCACTAGAGTCAAGGCACTCCTTGACACTTACTAATATGGCATTTTTATTTCCTACAGAGAGTAGACAAGTTCGTTGATCATTTAGGAGCCAGATCCAACAGCTGTAAAATATTCCGTGGCTTCAGACAATAGGTTAGACAAGCATCTGTCAGGAAAGCCATTGCTACAGGTGATCTTGCCAGAGAACAGGGAGATGGACTAGAGAGATACTGAGGCCCCCTCGAGCTATGCTTCCTAAGGTTCTCTCTTTTCTGTCCGCTTGAAAATATAGGGGAAGAAAACCAAAAAGTGTTTGCTTCTCAATGTATAGCTCATGGCAGTAAGAAGAGCACTGCAGGACTTTGTGGCACTTGTACAAAGGCTCTTTTGAGAGAAAGCAGCCACCTTATTCACTGAACAGCTGCATTCAACCCACCTAGCTGACAGAGGAAACCCAAATGATGTAATCAACAAAGCTTTCGATACTGTCTCTCACAGTATTCTTCTGGACAAAGTGTCAGCACACAGCTGAGCAACTAGGTTAGGTGATGGGTGAGCAACTGGCCCATAGGCTGGGCACAGAGACCCCACAGGGAATGGGGTAGCATAAGGCTGGCAACTGGTCAGTAGTGGGGTTTTGAGGGGCTCCATCCTCAGCCCAGTTCTCTTCAACATCTTCATTAATGACCTGGACACAGGACTCAAAGAAATACTTGGTTAGTTTGCCAACAAACTTAATTAACCTCAAATCAGGAGTAAGCTGTCAGCTCCCTCGAGGACACAGAGGCCTCAGCAAGTCAGAGGACTGGACAATCACCAGCCATATGAAGTTTAACAAGGGCAAGTGCCAGATTCTGCATCGGGGATGGGGCAGCCCAGGTCGTGTGTGTAGACCAGGGAATAAGAGGATGGAGAGCTGCGCTGCGGAAAGGGGATCCCGGTCAATGTCAAGGTGAGTCTGAGTCAGCAGTGCCCTGGCAGCCAGGAGGGCCAACCCTGTCCTGGGGTACATCAGGGAAGCATGGCCAGCCAGGCAAGGGAGGGGTTTGTCCCCTCTGCTCTGCACTGGGGCAGTGTTGGGTGCCAAAACATAAGAAAGATATAAAGCTACCAGAGATCATCCAAAGGAGGGCACAAGGATGGTGAAGGGCCTCACATTGCTGCTCTACCAGCCTTATAAAGAAGAAATTCAGCAAATACTCGAGGATTTACAGTTACTCTGATGCTACTGAAAGTAAACGTGAACAGTGAAAAAGAGGGGTTTTAGGAGGAAGGTTCTAATCAATGAAAGAAATGGAAGCATCCAGTTGAACAGTTATACAGCATTAATATTTTTTTTTCAGAGTTTTGGCATACTAAAAGCATAGCAATGGAGAAATATAAATCTGCTCACAATAGAAGTGTCTTGTAGCATCCATGGGATCACTATATCCCAGGAGCTGTCACTCCAGAGCATTTTGCCAATGAAGAGTTTGCTAAGAAGAACTTACTCTCATAGAGTAGCAATGAGGAAAGCAAATTAAACAGAAGCCAGGATAGAAAAATATATATTTAAGAGTCATTCTGACCACCTGAAATTCATTCCTTAGCATCAGTAAGTTTTTGGACAACCACACACCTGGGTATTTCTGAAACTGATTCCTCAGATCCTGTGTGTCCCTTCTTCGGTGGGCGAGGGGAACTGTCATTGACATCCGAGACATCTGGGGCCTCATTAAACAGCAAGATGCAAAAGATTGGGGGAGGGGGAAATCAGTAGTTTATTTCAGTAACAGTCACTTAAAAAAAAAAAAAAAAAAAAAAAAAACACCAAAAAAACCCCACCATCGTTTATAATGTAGAACTCCCTCCAAAATTAGCTTACACACTGATATAAATTGGTTTTCTTTGTGGTCTAAAATTGACTTGCAGTTCACTACTTAGTCCGAAAATAGCTACTGAAAAGCCCTGGCCTCAGAGCTTTTGGACTGTGGACTCCTTTCATCGTGTAAACAAATGCTTCAGATTTAAAGCTTTCCCATAATTGTTATGCTAACCTTGGAGCGAAACCTCTCAATTTGCATTTGAAGGAGCTAAATATTAGGCAGGAAAGAAAGTGGTCTTTTTAAAAGCATGAGAAAATGTTCCTTCTTTTTGGTCCTCAACCATCTGGGCAGGCCCTGCTCCTCTCTCTCTCCCTGGCAAAGGCAGAGGGAAGGAAAAGGGGCACGGATGGTGGTAATCTTGCTGAAAGAGAATTAAGGAATTCCTTCAAAACATGAATGAATGAGACTTCCTATAGGGGAGGGGAGTCTGTGTTCCAAAGAGATGTGAGAGGTCGTAGGCAGGGGGGAGGGAACAGGGACACAAATACATCAGTGAGCTAGTGAGTGATGTAAGAAGCACCTACGTTTTATTATGGTTTTCTCTCGACATGTTCTGGAACCCCGAGCCGGATTTCTTTATAGACCCCGCGTGTGAACCCTGCAGCTAATGGGATGTTAATGTTTCCTCTTTCACCAGTCAGAAGCTAAGAGGAGTCTTTGACTGCATGTGCATGCATACTCCTATGTGCATATGTATTCAGGTGAGAGAATTAGTAGGGGGGGCGGGGCAGGGGAAGCAGCAACAGGTTTCAGTCTCAGTTTTGTGATATGGGAATTTCATTAGGTATTTCAGCATATAGGAAGGGCATAAAGGATAACACTTGAATGAAAACCTCACAGTTCTGAGATTTCTAGTGATACAGTTTAAATAAAAGAATTTCACAAGAGGAATCATTCTCCTTTCCAAATAGCTCTGTGTGAGGGGTCGTCTCTGTCACTGCACAGGTCAAGAGATTACTCCACTAACTGTTTAGAGTTAAAGCTGTAATCAGTAGAATAAATATTTGATATTACCACAGTGAGCATGTAATAGCAAAAAACAAGACTGACAACCTTCTTAAAAATAATCTAGGCCAAATTATCTGCTGGCACAACTCTGCTCTTGAAGTCATGCCAGCACAGAGTTTGCTGTTACATTTCGAGCTGCTAAAGGAAGTTATCACAACAGATTTTCTCATGACAAAAACAAAAATAATTAATTGTACGGGAAGGAAATTGAGCGAGGATTAGTAGATTATCACATGCCAGAATGACCAAGTCTCTGCTAGCTGTGTTACTGCTTTCTGTCTATTTTCCATCCATTTCCTTGCAGAGCAATGGATCCACATTCATTGAATTTTCTGTTAGCATCAGAAGCAAATCAATGGTTGAACCAGCAAGCGAGATTTCCTGCATCTTGGTCATACATAACATGAGAAATAGAATCCCCTTGATATTTTCCATTACACTGCCATTCAAGATTGAATTTCAGTAAAGATGCCAGTTTCTAAAGGGAGGACAATTGTTAAATACTATTTGCACATTTTACTCTTCAAATAAAATAATTGTTGTATTTCATTCCAGAGCTGTACAGTGCCAAGCAAGAGGCGTAGCCACCAGGAGGATTTCACAGAAATCTCCTGAAACTACCAGGAGTCCTTGTAAATGTGATTATGAGCATGGGTTAGGCCCAGGAGGAAGTCAAGAGTCACCAAAAGAGTAGCCTGGCATTCATAAGCATCATCTCTGTGCTTGAGTACACAAAGTGTATGGGAAATTCATCCCATAAAGGCCAAGGTGTATAGTGGGATTTAAACCTGCTGCAATTCTAACTAGAAAGGTCAAACAAAAGACAAAAAGCAGGCAAGATCAAGCCTTGCCCTCACCCACACAAACACAAGTTGTGTACTTCAAGTCTTCCAAAATTTCACTCAGCAAGAAAATGGACAGATGTGAGGAAAACTAAGTATCATATATACTAAACTAAAGTGAAAAACGCAGACATAACTGTCACCAGACCCTGGAATGAGTTGTCCTTTTTTTAACTAAAAAGTAAATTATGCCTTGCCTGACTCCCAATGAAAAGAACAACAAAATGGAAAAAAAAAGTGATATTGGATTAGATTTGATTGCCATGTATGTTTTCTCTACCAACACATTGAAGAGTGTCGTACAAGCTCCAGATTCTTCCTTACTGTGGGTTGGAGTATAACACTTTTTACTGAACACATTGGACTCCAGCAGCAAATATCACAATTTATGAGAAAAAAACCCCAAACATCTAAGCCCTGATTTTTGTACTTTTTTTTGCCTGAGCTTAATAGCAGAATGAAAAACCATAGTTTACATCTATGTAGATTGTTTGTTGCCTGTACTAAGCAATATAAATGCACTCAAGCGACCATTTTTTCAGTTGAGCTATCAGCTGCAGAGGTTCCATTTTCCTGGATATGGCAGGAAGGTAAAGTCAGCTTTGTCTCATTCATATTTCACCAACATTTTCAGGGGAAGCAGGGGCAGGAGGCAATAAATGCTTATTGTAACTGTTGGGATCTACCACACACCGACTTAATTCTGAGACACCTGAGCTTCAGAGTTTATAGGGATGATGTGAGTTTCACTTTCCGTGCAAAGGGCCCCTTTTCTCTCAGACTGACATAAATCCTATCAATGCCTCCAAAAAGGTAAACATTCTATAAAAAGCTATCAAGTGTTACCTGTTTTTTCAGAATGGCTTAGAAACTAGTTGAAATTAATTCAGTATATATCAGCTGAATGATTGATGTTTTGGTTCCCAAATTGTTAAACTATCAGAAGCCCAACAAGGAGGGAGCTAATAACTCAGTTGTCATATCTTCTTAGTTCCCTTTTCTTCCCAACTCTGCTTCTGATGCATCTTGTTAATTCTAGATCAAGGTGCTGACAGTTCACTGCCCACATGGTCATTAATAAAGCCTTTGCTGTATTTGTTAATGTACAGTTCCAGGCAAAATGGAAATTCTTTATTTCTTGCACCAATACAGCAGTACTCTTCCACTAGATATGCTGTTATGGACCATGGCTACACTCATACAGAAACCACGGTCACTGGCCCAAAAGCAGACCAGTGGCTCCTAAAACATGTTTCTGCAATAACTTTGGTGGTCAGCATCAAAATTCCACTTCACACTGTCCTCTTTAGCCCACCAGGTTTCTTACCAAACCCACCATAGAACAGGTTTAGGCACAGACCAACCTCCCCAGTGGCAGTGAGCTGATCCTCAGGCAATTAACTATCCCATCCTCCACCTCTCTTCACATCCAGGGATAGTTTTTCCCAGATGCATTAGCCAGCTGCTCACAAACATAACAGATGCTCAGTTTGACTGGTTTTAACCCAAAAGATATAATTAGTGGCAGTTTAACATAAAGACCAAAGAATAAAAATTTTAACATGATAGTTGAACATATTATACTTAGGTATACACTGATGCTGAACACACAGGACTATGTATGGTTGAAACCAGAATTTGCAACAGACTTAAAGTTGTCTTTTTTCCCAGACTGTTTCACCCTCTTTCTCCCACCAGCAAGAAAAAGGTCATCTCCTCCAAAGAAAAAAAAAAATACTGTCCTCATCAGGAAAGAAAGATTTTCAGTATACGTATTACTATACATTACTGCATTACTCTACCCTTCATAGGGTACCTAGTTGCTAACAAAGAGTCAAAGAACATTACTCCATTTCTGGAACTGATTTATTTTCAAAGCTTCAGAGATGCAGCCAACACATGCATCTGTTTGGACAAATTCTGAGCTCTACCATCATGTGCTTTCTCATGCAGCTTTTTCCTTTCTCAGTATGGTGTACAGTTACAACCTGACATCCTACAGGATTTCATTAGTGTATAGAGTTTACAGAGTTAGGTTGTTCTATGAAACATATGATTAAAGAAGGAAACTCCAGTCAAAGCTGTCAAACGTTGCTGTTCCAAGATAGGCTCCAAGCTCTTTATCTTGACAACTAAAGCAGGCATTCCCTTCCCCAGAGAGTGACCCTACCATACACTTCTTTTACAGCCCCAGCTTCAAGCAACCAGAGTATGCTAGTTTTGTATAGATACTAATTAAGAATGAATTTAACAACAGACTTTGGAATGTATTTAGCGTTCTCACATGAATTTTTTAGACATGCTTGATGCCAAATGCTCAGTGTGGCATAACACACCCAGTAGGACTTATACCTTTTAACTCATGCATTTTTGAAAGCAACATGGGTGTGTTTTTGAATTTAAGCCTGACACCCATCATCTTTTACAGAAGAGGTTTCTACAGGGTTTTTAATATACAGAGCAAATGGCAGAAAACAATCAAAATCCCTGTTGCTATTATAGGTGACGGACTCTTGTTGTCTAGCACTTGGCAGCTATCATAGAAGGAAAGGGACATAATTACACATACTTGAGCCTTCATTTCCTTCACAAGCACCCTTCATTAGTACTCTGGTAAATATACTTGCACATCTTCAGAAAGACAAACACTGCTTTTTGCAGGATGCCTCATCAATGCACTAATTTGTGGTGGCAAAACACATAGCAAATCATTTATCAGCTTTTCTGTGGTTTTTCCCTGCATTGGAGAAGCCATGAGCCAGCTATTACCACATTATGTGTTGACAGCAAGGGCTGATATGATTTCATATAGTCCGGGTTTTTCTGTTAAACATAAAGACCCAAACTCTGCTACTGACTTTCTTTTTTTCCTAGGACAACATTTTTCATCCCCTTCTCCTTACATCTAGTTTGTATTTTCTTTGGAGCGGGAATGTTTCTGTATGGCACTTCCCCAAAGGGAGTTTGCTGTAAATGTCTCAGGGAGTCAGCTCTGAACTTCTGACACAATTTCCTGTCCTGTCTGCTGCAGATTTCATATGTGACAACATGCAGGTCAGTAAAGCCATCCTCACCTCGTTTAGACTGTATGTCTAAAAGGGACAGAGAGAAACATGACATATACTGTCCCATCAGGTATACAATACGAAGATAACCTGCTTGCTGAGGTTTCTTGGAGACTGATAAAACTCAGGTGCTAAAATCCCATTCTTATTAACACTTCACTCAGACATTCCTCACTGGCTCTTTCTACAGTTTTAAAAGAGATTTTTATGATGCTACTAACTTACAGATTTTTATTTTATTGACTGCTTTGCCAAGCTGTAACAGAGTAGGGTTTCAGGAGGATGTCCTACCATCCCATGCATTCTCTGATTTTCCAATATGCAGATACCTCTCAAAAATCCTGCTCACACATAAAATGTAAGTACTACCTCTCCCTCTCACACACAGAGAGCATTGACATTTTCAGACAGTAATATTATTTCCTCTCTTTACCATCTCATTTTCCTGCTGTAGCCTCTGTATAATTCTGGGACTTATAGAAGCAGCTGCTCTCTCCCCTCTCTGCTCCTGTTCTCTTTTCATTCATAAATTCAGAAGTACCCTGCACAACACAAAATTCTTTTGTGGGTAATGTGATGTACATATCATTGCATTAGCCATATTTACTAAGCTATAAGCAAATTATGTTTTGCATCATAGCCGTGAAGACAAATCTAGTAATAGAATCAGGTACCTTTCCAACCAGATGGAAATTTGCTAATGCAATAGGAAGTTGCTTATTAAATACAATGAACTTCTGGTGTCAGGAAATACAAACTGCAAGCATCATCAGGTGAGGGGAAAATGGCTACTTTAACGATCCTACACACAGATACATAAATTTATCCTGATTAGAAAATAACCCAGTCAATACTTAGACTCTCCTAAATGGGGTTGTTAGTTTGTATTTTTTTTAAGTACACATCACAATAAGCTGCTAAAGGAAAGACTGCTGTCATCTATTCACAAGTGGAAAAAGAAGCTATTACATAAGTCCTGACTTTAGACCAATGCTAGAACAAAGAACAAATCCTTTAAAGCACTCTGACATCAGCATTCTGTACAGATGTTTTAGATCTTTCAAGCAGTGATATGGTCTGAGACAGGCTGTACTAATATTATTAACCATATGAAACAAACAAGGAATAGTGTTTTTACATAACTGTGAGGAACAGCATCAAGAATGTGTGAGATGCAAACAAGCAGAGCAAGACAATTAGCAATGCATTTATTGATATCAACAGAAAAGTTTGTTCAATAGGAATAATCAAATCCAGCATGGCAATTAAAAAACAGCCTATTTTATTGATTACTTTGTGCAAACTGGTCACTGAGCAGTTACTGAGTAGTTCCAGTTCACCGTGCCTTGCAAGGACAGATAAGGACACAACCTCAAAAACCTAAAATTTTACCTTACCCTGTAAGGCACATCATCCTCAAAACAGACTCATCACAACAGGGCTACATAAATGGATACATTCAAAACATAGAACCATACTGAAGTTCAAGAAGAGCAAGTTACTTTCATTTGGGTGCACAAAATCAATTCATCAGGAAATGCGTGGATGAGAGCATCTGGGGTTGAACTACCTGAAGAAGTGTTCCGCCAAAAGGGGCACCAAAAAGGGTTAAGTAATTCCTGTTAGAATTGCTCTCCTGGCTGCCTAGATAAAGGCCCCTGTGAGGTACAAAGTAGGACAGTGGTGTTCCATTATTAAGGCTCCATCAGTATTTTTTCCTAATGGGTACTTAGCAAATTTTCTAGTTCTCTTCTTGAATATTTTGTTTCAGCAGTGCTCCGAACAGCAAATATTTGCAGTGTGGATTTTCTAAGGGTTGTTCTGGCTTTCAGAGGTTAAACTAAGCAAGAATTTTTTTGTTCTTGGTTGCAAACAGCAGCATACAGTCCATTCAGCATTTCTGCACAATAACCCACCTACTTTCTTCATAAAACAAATTAACATCACAAATCAATATTCAGAGGAGGTTTTGTTTTGTGCTGGTTTTAAGTGACAGAACTGCTTGCTTTTCCTGTCAGAAGAATTCTACCAGAAGCGTGCATTTTCAGTCCAAGAAGCTGTCACATCAGCATATTTCGGGGAGACGGTAGATGTTGGCTCGTACGCCTTCTCATCCTTCTCTGAGAACTCAACACAACAGCCTGCCACCCACCACAGTAACCTAAGAGATAAAACACAGAGCAGCACTAACAGAATGAGAGGGCTTCGGAACCAAAGCCGAATTAAAAAGACACACACAATAAGACTGCAGCTGAGCACCAAAGTGCAACATCATAGCAGGAAACAGCATCCTGGTAACACAGATATCCTGCTCCTACAGCCAGCTCAACCTAGCCTATGCAGCACAGTACTTTTCAGGATTGCTCTAGGAGGCTCAGGCCAAAAGACCCACTTCCTTAAATCAAAGCTGTCATTAATAAGTATACAGCATTTTCCAACTTAACTGCCTAGGAACTGCAGCCTAAAAAATGCATTAGTGTGAGGTTACAGAACCACCTCACGCCCTACTGTCATGGGAAGTAAGAGGTGTCTGTTGCATTTGCTCCTTGGGGTGGACTAACTGGGAACCACTGAGGATTAAAAGGACCAAATAGCTGTGAACCTCAATACTATGAAATCCAAAGCCACATGGTTCAGGGCTAATGCCATTCTTGAGACTACAAGTTTATCATTAGAAAAGGATGATGAAGAGAACCTGGGAAAGCCAGGTGAGTACTGGATGAAAATGAGCAGCCAGTGTCATAGGGCAACAAGAAGGAAATGAAATCCTATGGGGTTTTAATGAAAGAATATCAGTGAGATCTCTCTCAAACGCCAATCTCCAATTTCATCTGTTCAAGAAAGGATAATTAAAACACCTATGGTAATGTGTTGTAAAAATTCCAGTGTAGAAATGGACTGCTAGAGGGTAAGAATACTTTGGAGAAGAGGCCAGAATGCAGTGGTAACTACTGCAACAACCTTGAAGGGACATATCCTGATGAAGTCCAGCTGTTGAGACCATCAGAAAACTCCCCTGCACTGTGTGGACAAGCCTTGCCTTTTAAAAGCTTTACTTTCAAGAAGTACCAACACAGACACACAGAACATTAGTACCAGGTTGACTACTCGCAACACTGGGTTGGTGTACAAGACAGAGTTTCCTTCTGGGCACAAGATTCCTGCTTTGCAAACATGTAGGCATCATCGAGACTTCAAGCCTCCAAATCATTGCAACATGTCTCCATTTTCTCCTGGCAATTCTTTTCCTAGAGCAGGCACAATACATTTCTTTCTGTTAGCTTATGCCCACGTTTACCTGTGGAGGTATTTTGTGCAGAGAAAAGACTTCATGGCAGCTTGTGTGGAAAAAAGCGTTCAGCTTTTCCTTATTAAACAAGCCCATTAAAATGATCCCAAAGGTGAACGTTCTCTGCTACTACTGAAAAATTGTTGCATCAGGATTCCAAACCCAGTGTTATCATTATGAAAAGAAATTCCGGACAGCTAGCAAAAACATAGCTTAACCAAGCAGGGTTTCTTTTACTCATGGCTGCAAAAGCAATAATGGAGAAAATGAAAATAACCCCAAAGTCAGTCTTCTGTATATCATGCTATTCTCCTTTCCCCCCACCCTCCAAAGCTAGTAAAAGATTCAATAAATTCAATAATGAAAAAAAGGAGCTGCTTATAATTATTACAGTATTAAAGAAATATATTTCACTTTGTATGGCTTGAAATTTTGACATCATTCTTGGCTTCAGTATCATACCCAATTAGAAACCCCTGGAAGAGTGAGAACGACAAGAGCCATTAAATGTGTCACAACAGAGGGTGAAGGGAAGAAGTGCTGGAAGTAGAGGCTTTTCAAAGTAAGCATAGGAAATTGTGCTGCACAATGAGTGCAGAATATGTTTTTCTCTCTTCCCCCCCACAGCCTCCACCTCCTGCCCTGCTCCTCACAACATACACACACATTTTATGGCCTAAGAGCCAACGAAAAAGGGTGTGTTCTTTCAGGTTTATAGCCTTGACTAATGGAATTGCTCTAAATAACATTTTGATCTTGTAAGGTCATGCAGAGTGCTATACCTTTCCTTTAATGATTCAGGTCTGGACGAAGCATTTCCCAGAATTGAGATGGTAATGAAGTCATTAGTTTCTTCCTACTTGAAGCTCTGGCTAGGAAAGGGAATTCTATGGGTAAAGTCTGAGAGGGTCTTTTTCATAAAGCTCATACCCAGCTGAGCTGTAACACCTGTTACATTTTCCCAGGAGCCCGAGCTGCAGAGCATTTCCAATCTATTTGCTCTTCTTCTCCTACAGCACATTGACAAAAGCAGGGGGAATGGGTTTTCTAAGGGAGTGCTAATTGAAAAAAAAAAAAAAAAAATCCATGCCTGGTGCAAATGTTAACTCACATCCTAGCTAAGATAATGACGATTATTTCCTTGTCTTTGAAAATACAAGCCTTTCCAGGCTGCATTTAAATTAAAAATACACATTTGAGATAGGTTCTTTAATAATTCCTCACCTTTCATGTACGATATAAAGGATGAAGAATTACTCCAAAAAAAAAAAAACCACTACGGAAAACAGCCTCTTAAGCTAAGTTTTTCGTACTAAAATACAGTCACTGCACAGTAGAGAAACACAGCACTAAGCACATGCCAATAAATATAGAACTAGCAATTATATATACATTCTCACAAATGATAGTTCTTGGAGAAAGAGTTTTAAAATATGGTTTCCCCCAGTAAAGGGAACAATAAGCCTGGATATTCAAGTTCCACCACTGAGTATCTGTGGGGAGAGGTGTGCTGCTCGTTCACTTGGAGAAGCAATATGCTTGATTTAAGGAAATTCCAAATCACTCAAGAACAACACATCCACAAGTTAGACTCAGAACTGATACATGCTTAGCAACCAGAGAATATATCTTGTTCTGCCACTGGTACCCTCTCAGACCCCCCTCCAAGGTAAGCCCATATATAAATTACATTTTGTAGAGCAGACCCAGGTGTTTCATTGCATTTTGTTCTTGCCAGGTAACAAGCACACATGCATATACACAGAGTAATAGAGCATTAGAAAGGAGGGTGGTAAGAGACATTCTTCAACTAAGGAATCTGTTCCCTCTACCAGATTGAAATAATGCAGCCTTACTGAGCACCTGAACATACCATAAAAATCAGCTGTGGAGTCTCAGTTGTGAAGGCATGGCCTGGTGGTGAGACACACTTCTCTTTTGCCTGCAGACCCCTGTGGCTGTTGCTGTGAGCACCAAGGCTTTATAGTCACAGGGAGAATGAAATTCTGAAGAAATGTCTGAGAGTATCCACGGCATCCTAAACACAACACTGAGGCCTCAGTACACCTATTGTTGGAGTTAGAACATTGTGTTGCATTGCACTTTCCCCCCCACACACTTTTACCTTTGAAAAGCAGTTCTGAAAAGCCTCTAAAAATGACTGGGTTTTTTCAGTTGGGTTTTTTATCGTTTGGGGGGTTTTTTGTCAGGTGGGGTTTTTTGGGTTTTGGGGTTTGTTTGTTTGTTTTGGTGGGTTTTTTGTTTTGTTTTGATTGGTTTTGTTTGGGTTTTGTTTGTTTTTGTTCTACAAAATACTGCACAAATGTATAAACAAATGGAACACGGAATGGAAATTCTTGAGCATTTTCCCAACATCCAGGAAGAGGCATCTCCCCAACATCTAAGAAGAGGCACCTCACTAAAGAATAAAATTAATCTTGCATTTTTAATAAAACAGAGGTTGTAAGTTAAGAAAGAATACTACCAATCCTCATTTTTATGACTGATATGCTAAAATATCACACTAGAAACAAATAAAGGGGTTTTTTATGAAAAGGTAAATTAGGGATTTTCTTCTACTTTTCTCCCAGAAACATCAAGCCAAGCTATTATTGTTTTTCTTTTAGTATTAAAAATCTTAATGAACTGTCTGGAGAGCAGGGGATTATTATAGACTAACTTCTGACCATTTTCCTGGAAGCAAACAGCATGCTTACCTTTCTGATTTGCTGAAAATATTCTACACAGCTGAGAGAAGTAACTTTGCTACCAGGTTTGATCACAAGGCCTTGTTATTTTCCCAGTAAAAGAAAGTAGAACTGCTTTCTGTGGATGCTTATATCGCAAAATCATTGGTATATAACCTACTTCTACTT
The DNA here is from genome assembly GCA_027886175.1 of Phylloscopus collybita. Lineage (NCBI taxonomy): Eukaryota > Metazoa > Chordata > Aves > Passeriformes > Phylloscopidae > Phylloscopus > Phylloscopus collybita. The sequence continues at coordinate 91,359,113 of JAJNNQ010000075.1, forward strand.
TCTTTTGCCTCTGCTTTTGGTCAGCCCCAGCCAGGCAGTGGATCGTGCCATGTCAGAGAGTCATAGAACCTTTAAGGCTGGAAAAATATCTAGGATGATCAAGTCCAACCTTAACCTCACACTGCCATATTCACCACTAAACCATGGCCTCATGAGCCACATTTGCAGATCTTTTGAACTCTTCCAAGGATGGTGATCCCACCATTTCCCTGGGCAGTCTGTTCCAATGCCTGAATACCCTTTCATTGAACAATTTTTTTTCTTAATATCTAATCAAAACAATCACCCCGGTGAAGGAAGGGTCTGTAAGCAAGCAGGAGACAGCATCTCACACTCAGTTCCAATTCTGAGCACATCAAAACAGAAGCTTAAAATTTTCCCTTGTAAACTTGGCCTTAGTTTTTCACTGTAATGTGAAAGTTTGCTATTTGATGCACCTGGAACACACCTACTCCTCCATTTTAGCCCTTTCCCAGCAGTTACATCCCTCTTGTCCACTGCTTTCATAATTTTTTTTTTCACTTCCATCCAAACTGCCCCTTTATTCAGCAAGTGGTATCCTCCCCATACAGAGCTATTCCTCTTCTTTAGCCTATTCAACCAAGTGAGCTATTTATGGAAAATAAAGTCCAGTTCAGACCTTTCTAAATTTCAGAAATGTCTTTATAGATCCCTGCTTTGTACTGGTTACATCTCTGTATTAGTACCCACTTTTGAAAACAAGGAGCATAGCTTAGAAGTAGATACCAGTACTCCATGTAAGGCAAAGTATCCCAGCTAGATGAGCACATTCTCTATCCAGTGCTAAGCCTTCCCAGGATGAGCTGATTCCTGAATCACCCACAATCAAAACCTGCTGATGGTTAGTTTACAGAACTCCTCTATCACCTTTCCTTTTGGAGAACAAAGGTGGACCCTGGCAAACAATTGTCTGAAAATGACTGTGTCCTAAAGAGTCCAAAATCTTTGGGCTTCTGGTTTGAACTTCCTCCATATTTATAGATGAGCTGGCCATGGCCTGTCAAAAGGGCAAGGCTGGAAACCTGGAATTCAGATACTTTATCTGTACTCTGGAATGTGAAGAGAAGTAGAAAACTGATTGATTTTAGCTTCACACTTGGCACAAATTGCTTTCTCCACTGTGTCAAACTGTTAAGAGAGAACTGTTGGAAAGAAAAAAAAATCTCCTTCAGCATCTCTTCTGTGCCTACAGAGAGTGAGCAGTAGCAGCCCAGCAAAGGCTGCTGTCCCGCGTGCTCTCCTACTCAGGCAGGAGCATGAAATGAAAGGTGTTGTTCAATGGAACTGGGGCTGCCTGTGGCATATATAGGCTGTAAATCTGACTATATGTTTGAATATGTGAAGGACTATCACAATAAAAATTATGTATAAGCAAGGACATGAAATGGAAATTAAATAGTGGGTTTGAGAAAAAAAAATCCCAAACATTTTACGATCTCATTTAATTATTCTGTGTTCCTATAGAACAATTCAGTGTATAGCCTCTCTTCTCCCAAATAACAATTCTCCCAAATAACAATAATAGGTTAGCCTTTGAACTAACCTAACAAACTGCTACAATTATCAAGTTATCATTAACACCTCAACGCTTTAACAAATTTACTGACACCTGCCAATCCAAAGCTGTATTTCAGACGAAGGCAATACTGGTCACTTGCTGTATACATTCAGTATGAAGAACACATGCAAAATACACCCACAGACAACAAAATTCATGGAAATTAATGTAAAGAACTCTAAAGTTTTTTAATTAGTAATACATTTGAATTACTACAAGTTTTCCTACATTTAAAGCTTTAACTTTAACACATAAAATTTTCTTCTTTTGTTTAAAAGCAAAAAGCTTGGGCTCTGTCACCCAAGTGTTGACACTTCAAGAGCAAGGGAAAGAGAGAAAGGGTGCCAGTTGTTCTCATATTCATCACAAAGATCAAAATAAAAGGAGAACCACAGAACATAGCAGGGATTTAAAGCTGAAATTAAATACCCTTTGTACATTCTAAAATAATTTTGTTTTGAGTAAGCTAACAGCCTTTGAAATATTAAATACAAAGCTGCACATTTTCATCATTTCTCCACCCTCTCTCTGCCATTCAAATTACACAGCTAAGGAAGAAGAGAAGAATGGAAAGGAACTCAAGGCTGACTGCTGTTCACACTTTAAGTTGTATGTTATGTACACAGTGTTTTACTGTGAACTGACTTGGAACACAGCTTGTGTGAAATTTTCTTACTAAATTCACATTTTTCATTCAACAAAACACAGTCACTCAGAAGGTATCACATGCCCAGATGTCATTCCTCATTGGTGATCTTTCTGCTCATCCCAATCTTATTAAAGCCTAGTAATTAGGAAACTCAGTCAGGGTACATACCCAGATCCAAGCCTAGCTGGCTGTTTCACAGCAACAAAACCATCTAACCACCAAGAATCTCCCCTTTCAAGTGTTCTTGTTGGAGATGTTATAGCTTGTACTAGTAACAGTCAATATACCACCCAAAAGGGGAAAAAAAAGCGGAAAACAAGTGGTCATCTTGGTCACTTCTATGGAGTTTTGGAAGGCAATAAACACAAGTCACGTATCTTAAGCTAATATCCTGACCATGGACTCCTTTGCAGAGTTGTGCTCTCTCCATCCTACCCCAGGGGAAAGGATTTCATGCAAAGGTTCATTATATTCAGGGCAGAGAGGTGGAGGCCCACAGATAGTGGTTTTACAAGATAGAGTACAAAGTCAAAGGGAATTCAATGACACTTCATCCACTTTGGTGTCTTTGAAAAATCCGCAGAAGTGCTGGTCCTTGTGTGTCTTTCTACACTAGAGAACTGTGCCTGAGTGCCTTGTATGGGTTCTATAAACAAGAGACAGAGAAGCACCTCACAGGCAAAGTAGAGAAGACAGCAAACAGATTCTCCAAGGCAACCTGTACAGTGTTTACTGACAGCAAAGCATCACCACATGTCATTTTCTCGAAATGGTAGGTGTCTCAGATTCTGGGAATGATGTTCCTGGGAACTCTTCCCATGTCTGCTCCTTTGAACAGTATTATAAAACTTCATACATAAGATTTTATGTTAAAGGAATTGTATGTCACACTTACTTCTCAAATTTTATGTCACAATCAGACAATTATTCTTCCTCTTCAGTGAAGTGTTTACTACAAAAAAATAGTTAAAGGCAGGATGAGATGATATTTATGCCCTAAAGAAAATCTACCTCATTCAAAAGCCTCCTCAAGTTTATTACTGATGCACTAGTAAAAAAAAAAAAAAAAAGAAAAAACAACAAAATCAAAACAAACCACAAACATATAAGCTGAAACTAAAGTTACCAGACCCAACAGCATATGCCCCTACCTTTTGTAGCAGATGCATGATGTTTAGCTGCGACTGCACGTTACTATTACACCAATGACAGATGTGATTCAAGTCTTCATACCATTTACTTTTGAGGTTTGTACTCCTACTGTGGGCCACCATCCTTCAATTGTGCTGACTCAAGTGTTTACCCAGCCATATTCTTGATAGGATTCTCTCAATATTACTGATAATATTTTAAAATTACAAAGAAATAATTTCAAAACCACACAAATTTGCAGAGTATTAAAAAACCCCCAAACCCTACAGGTGATTTTAACAGATCCTCCTTAAAGTATTACAGTGCAAGTATTTGAATTGTGCAACAGAGAGAAAGCACATTCTGGAAGTGAACAAGTGAACTGAGCAGTACCATGTTATGCAATATCTACATTGTATCTGCTCCTCAAAAGTCACATCACAGAATAATAGCCTTGATAGTAGAAGCCTCTTGCTTTCTCCCCTCGCTCCATCTGTGACCACCATGCACTCTTTCCTGCCAAATTTGTCCCTACTGGAATTCTGGATCCCTCTCCTAGCTTTAGCACTGTTGTTTGAGCATGCCAGTTCTCAAAGAGCTCCTTAATATACCACTTCTCAAACCTTAATTCATGCACAGTCTTATACAATCTCAGCATCAAATAACTGAAATAGTAACTTTTTTTGTGTGTGCATTTGACATATTTTGGGAAGTTCAGGCTGGATATTAGGAAAAATTTCTCCACTGAAAAAGTGGTTCAACATTGGAACAGGCGGCTGAGAGAAGTGAAGTAGTCACCATCCCTGGAAATGTTCAAAAAACAAGTCTACACATGGCATTTCATGATACGGTATAGAGGCCATGGTGGGAGTTGGTTGAAGGTTGGACTTGATGATCTTGAAGATCTTTTCTAGTCTTAATGACTCTACGTTCCCCAAGGTCAGTTTGAACAATCTGCCTAATTAGGCATGATCATACTTCCCCCAAATGCCTTGTTGACTATAAGCTCTGTTGTGCAGGCACTATCTACACACATCATTCACACATTTTGTAAGTTGCTGGGAGCTCCCATTTTTCACTAGTCTGGAAGGTTGGGGGTTTTGTTTGTTTGTTTTGAAGTGGACTGCTAAGTGTGACTTGCAGCATAACCTCCCAACACCACAAGGCAAGTCAGGGTCAGGAGCTGCTCAGTTATTTGCAGAAATCACAATGCAAAGAGTGACTCTGATTATGGTGATACCAGTGCTTCACCTGATGAATATACATGCAATGACACTGAAGATATAGAGAGAAGGCACATAAACAACATCTTTGACAACAATACCAAAGAAGAGCTGGAGCAGACATTAAAAGTAGATAATAGCATCATGTTATCACAAAATTACAAGACAAGAATTCTTGTCTGCTGGGACATTGCTTCTCAGTTGTTTTGGTAATGGCTGCCTACTTTAACCATTTCTGGGTTAGAAGAAAACCAGAACATTGCTTACCAGTTCTCCCAGACTGCTGAATAAACAAAAGAGAAATAGTGATCAGAGGCAGCTGGCTCCACCTCAAAGATATCTAAAAGGGAAATTGGGATAGACAGAACAACATCCCAGTGGGAAAGTTTATTATCACTTTGAATTGAGAGAAAACAAATCAAAAAGGTGCTGTACATCATCACTGCCTTCAACAAACAATATAATAAGAGGAGAAAATGAAGAAGACTTGTGCATCATCAGGTAAGAGACTTCTGGAACAGGGAAGGCAGGTCAGTGTCACATCCAAAATTACACAAACACTTTTGGTGGGAGATAAGTGACTATATTCTGACAGCAAATGCATGTGCCATCAGACACACTCTGTGGCTTACTTCTTGCTATCAGGCATCAAATATGCCTAACCACAGTAGTGACAAAGGACAGGACAAGACTCCAAATGGGTACCCTAAACTGGAAAGAGGTCAAGGTAAATAAATAAGTTTCCCAATGGATGAATCTCCTGGAAATCACTGAACTGAAATTGGATATTTCTGAAAGATACTCAATCAGTCTACAACTACAGGCTCTGAACTATAACTGCCAGGAGTAATTCAAAATCCTTTGCTGACGAGGTAGTTGGATGAAGAGTTGTCAAAACAGTCCATTCTTGCCTTAAGAAGGCAAGGTCCTCCCAATCCTCGCTACCTCTGGCCACATGAACAGAATCAGAAGGGAAAGACATCTCACATTGTAGAAATAAGCATAAATCCACCCTAGATATTGTGAGGCCCTGTACAAAAGCACAAAATTGGGGAGCACATGCAATGTGTCTGAGGAGCAAGGAAGGATTCAGCACAATCTCAACATTCAGAGGAGGTAAAAGATGGAGAAAGTGGGGGAGGGGAAGAAGACCAAAATCCCTCCTGTGATATGGTAAACCCTCAGATTACAAGACATGGGGGCAGGGAAGAGTTGAGGCAGCAAGCTGACAGAACAGCCCTTCCACCCCCTCACTAGTCTAATTCTCCATGAGGATATTCAGCTTCAGTTTACATTTGTTATCAGGTCAGCTTTCTATGCTACCTAAACAATAAAATACATGCAGGAGAGGTGGGCAAACTGAATGCATTCTAATTTATCACATAAAGCAGGGACAGCCTAATTCATGTACTATTCCTACCCTCATTTACACAGGTAAGAAAGAGCAAAAGGGAGCAAAAACTCCTGGGTGGGGGGGCGGATGGTATGGGGCAGTGGTGGGAAAAGCCTTTTTATTTTGCTAAAGGACCCCAGGGAAGGGCCCCTGAAGCAGAGGCCCTGCTTTTACAAATGCTTCCCTTTCCTTACACGGTTCCTTTAATACAAGTAAAAATTTCAAATTCCTCATTTGTTTAGCCTGAAATCCCTTGCACATTTCCCACAAACTACTTCCTTTTCTCTCTTTTTAGCTGGACTCCCTCTCTTTTTAATGAAGAGAAGTTCAGAGAGTTTTTCCCATGAATAGATGGCGGGCACCTGGGAGTTATGAATTTTAAAGTGATCATTTTCTTTCAGCCCTGCTGGACAATGGGGATCTCCTTTTGACTCACTTTCACAGCTTTGAGAGGCTCTCAGATCAGCCACATTCCAATCAGACTGGAGTCAGATCAGAGCCAGGCTGGACTGCATCAAGGTCTCTCGCACAGAAAGACAAGGAGCAGATGGCCAACACTGAGCTCTCCTCCCCTTTTCAGAGTGCAATGGAAGGCAATGTGGGAAAGCGTTCCCCCAGCATTGCCTATTGATTTCTGAATAGGACCACCACATGCCACCAGCCTGTAGGTATGAACCTCTGTTAACAGATGGTGAGATCATTATGAGCAATTAATTCCTTTAATGTATCAGTGGGAACATGTTGGAAAGGGTGATGCAAGCACAGAGTGAATAGTGAACTTCTCATTCCTCAGGGAGAGCTGCGGCTACATCACTGAGGGATGGGAACAGTCTTTCAAGACCCTGTGCATACTGAGAACCAGAGCTAGCCATTTGGTCCACAGACACAAGGCATGGTTTTTATTAACTAATCATCCCTCCCTCGTTGATATGTGATTAACAACAGATTTCTTTCTAGGTCATTTTTGGAGAGACAAACAAATCAAAACAATGAGGGGGGGGAATCCCGAACTATAAACACGGCAGGAACACAGGGAATTCGGTCTTAAAGACGAGGAGGGAATATCGCTACCAAACTTTTTGTTACATAAAATTTGATTTAGACTGGCTATAAATTGAAAAGGAGACAGACTATTTTGAACACAACTATGCGTATGTAAATAAATGCAAAGAATTCATAATAGGTCTCAGCACTGAAAATAGAAGCATAAAAGAAGCACACAAAAAGAGGCATACAAAATAAGCCCTTAGTAGGCTTGTCAGAAAGTAGCTACGAAAGGAGCTTACAAGTAAGTTATAGATTATACAATTTGAATATAGATATCGTATTGAAATGCAGAGAAATCCACAGAAAATGCCGCATATTTACTGCTATTCATTGTGATCTCAGTAAATTAAAATTCACTGCGCTAATAACAACTCTAAGAGCAGGACATTCCCGCATCATCTGCTTTACATGCATTTATATGACAGGCTTTGTTGTGGTGGTTCATTTTTTTTCCCTTCATTTTAGAGACAGAAGGAAAAACTGAAAGCACAATATAGATGGCTAGTTAGCTCTTGGTCTTAAAGATGACAGCAGAATGTGAACAGGAAATACAGGCAACTATTCACTTATTCATATTTAAATGACACTTTTTGCTTGTAATTAAGACACTCAAGTCGTGTCTCTGTTCATGAAATTTACATAACTGTACAATAGCTTGCCTAAGTGAACAGCAAATGGTAGTTAACCTTGAAGTGTATTATCTTAATTGAATAAATCTGGCTATAGTTCAATAAATTTAAACAGAAATATATCTTTATAATACTAAAATAATTTTTAAAAATGCATTTGCTCTTACATCTTAAGATGGCTTGCTGCTTTTCCTCTAGATTTTTATTTCTGCTGTAACATTGGTCCTTTAAAAAAAAATAAACCATTGCAGAACAACAAAGACATTGATACATGTTTCCTGTTTTCTCCTTATTGTTCGCGGTTTGAGTCGGTGTCACATTCTGGAAAGCCTTGATAAGAATATCAGAATATTGAATCAAAATGTATAACTTGTCTGTTCGAGATAGTCCCTTACCTACTCTCCCTGTCCCTATTGGACTTGTGTTCTTCCCCTCCCCCACCACGTACCAGCTGAGTATCCCATCACACAGCAAGAAACCTAGGTGGGAGAATATAGATTTTTGCATAGGTTAAATAGGAAAGCCACATTCCACCACTCTCCCATTTAAACCAGATTTACATGGGGTGTAAATCCCCTCAGAATAGAGCCATTCACAGAGAGTTCAGAATGATCCCCTCACAACACTGATTACATTAAATCAGTAGCAATCATGTTTCCTGGATTATGTAGTTACAGCAAGAGAAACTGTGCCACGTATTTATATTTGTGTGAAATAAGTTAATGAGAAGCCACCTGTGCCTTGTATCAGTTTACAAGAAAAAGCAGAGGAACACAGGTGTTTCAGAAATATTGCTGTGTATTTTTACATGAATTTGCAAACACTAAAAATGAACATATTGTTACTAAATTCAGTGACATACACATTTTGAGGGACAAAATTTTGAATTTTGTTTGGGCTTTGTCTTAAAGAATTACAAAATGATGGCTGGTATCTTGGCCATCAGCAAGAGCTATAATTTGGGTTTTTCTTGCTCCCACAATGTTCACCATTGTGCCTTATGCAACAGTGACTGTACATGCTCAGTTCTTACCCACGTTGCTGGTGAGAAGCATTCACACTGTGAATTACCATTTTTCCCAGCATCTAGCGCTACTCAAAAGACAGCACAATAATACACTAGAAATGCCTTTGTCTGTTAAAACATTATTCTTCATCACTACATGAAAAGCAAATTGTCTTTGTACAGAGGAAGAGTGGCACACAGTAGCTTCGGGAGCCAGGAGAAGGAATTTGTATCAGTAGCTGACCACTTCATAGATACACAAGCCAGATTCTTCCTCAGTAACAGACACATTGATGTTTTGAATAAAATTTTGGCTGCACCTTTTAATGTCATTAGTTGTACTAGAATGGCTCCAAGAGGATCATTTGGTTTTGCCCTTAAGAAGAACATCCAAAGTTTTGGTTTTTTGTTTGAGGTTTGGAGGGGAAGAGAACACATTAACAAGAAGTGCTTAATCTCTTGACTTGACGCACCACATCTAAAACAAAAGCAAATCGGAAAACCTCATCCTTTCATTGGGATCAATTCAGGAAGACAACAATCAAACGATGAATCATGAAGATTCAAAACCAGCATTCATTTTTTGCAACACAGTTGAACAACTGTACTCAAAACTGATGTGTTCTAACAAGGTTTTTGCAAATTGGTCTTGAAATTAGGAAAGTAAGGACAAATATCCTTCAAAGGCTGTTCTCAATTTCCCTGTATTTTCTTTTGCCTTCAAAGGAAAAGTAAAAATCAGTATGCACAAAAGGATTTTGTTACAAAAGTTGTTACAGCAAATACTTAAAGGACTACAGAGGGATGCAGCATATTACAATAGTTCCAGATGTTGATGGATTGCAAGAGGAAAAAGAAGCCAGGCCAGCAATTCAAAAATTACTCATTCTAGGACAGGAATCTACTGACTTCCTTTCTCTCCAAAAATGCAGGTAATAAAATCTGCTCATTTTGCTCCTGACAAAGATTATAATTGTAGTTTGCAACCAAGACAGCTGAAATCATTAGTCCTTCCCTAGCGAACTGAAGTGGCTCAGCCTGTCTTGGCACCGTCACATGTATTTAGTCTAGATAAATCATACTTTAGAGGCTTATGAAATCCAGCTATTTGAGAATACTCCTAGCAATTCTACACACTCACTGGGCTGGTTTGCCAGCACAAGGAGAACTGTACTTCATAACCTTTTGAGCAGAAGCTTAGTAGGAAAACTCCACTGGGCATCTGCCCACAGAACCTGCTTTTCTCTGCCTTCAAAGACAGACTTGTATCTGACTTCTCAGGTTTGAGAGTTTTCCAAGTGCTGGTGGCTTACTGTTTAGTACTTATCTATATGGACAGCTTTTCAAAATTAACACATTGTCTAGGAGCTCCCTATAAAGTGACAACACCACCTGCCGAACTTCAAGCTGCTCCTAAGGTTGTTGCCCATGCATTTCTCATGCTAACAATCTATGAATATTTTATTAATTCTTAGGGAAGCAAAAACTGTATCCTGAAACACTTAAAAATAAATATTTACTTTATATTAAAAATGTCCAAAGTGTTTTAATTACCTTCCTTAATAAACAGTTTCTTTTCTCTCTTTACTAATATGTAGTTTCTTTTTAATTATCATGTCTGTAACAACACTTTTCCATTACCTGGGCACAGACATGACATAAAATTAGAAATATGAATTACTTTCAATTAAGGAAAGTGAATCAGTTTGAACCTGAAAGCAGAGATCATTCTGGCAGTGGCAGTTGTGCAGATGGGAGGCGCTTCAGTGAGCTCTGGGATGTCGGAGCACTTTATTCTGGAGACAAACCTTTCTTACTGCCAAGACATGGTCAAGGCACAGTGTGGTGTCCACAGAACCAAAAATCTGACACAGGACAACTTACCAATACACCTCCTCACAATTCCACTCCTTTTAGAAGTGCTGGACACTTTTTGGCACAACAGAGAAGATGTACATTGAGTTTTGTTACAAGCAGACCAGTCCCAGTCTGCTGTTTGATTAGAGTAATTGACTTCAGTCAGATTACACACAGGTCCCTCCAGGAGAACACTGCATTACCACTTTCACCAATAATTTCAAATGGAAAATAAGTAGGACAGTGAAGTCATGCTTTAAATTCATATTGCTTGCAATTTTTTTTTAAATAAGCTTGCAAGATTGGATAGCTACTTCAACTTAAACAGTCACATATAAATCAAGTCATAGCAGCATTCAGCACCAAAACCTTTGGCAACAGAATGATCTGTTGCTTGCATACCACACATATTAAGTACTTGCAAGTGCTCTAAGTTTTTGTTCATTTTTAACAGCACATAAAAACCTTGTCTATAGCCACTATCATCGGCCAGTTCTCAGCAGTTCAATTTGATTGGAACCAGTCTGTAGAAGATGAGGAGGCAAAGAAATAGTAGGTATGAGCAAAAATCAAATTCCTCAAGCTCTGAATGCAATACAGCTGTTTGCAGATTAATCTCTTTTCCAGAACCAGTTGAAGCACACCAATCATAAACTGTAGGAAAGATGAAACTACCATCTGGAACATCCAGTGTTCAGGAGTATTTGCACAGGTATACTTGTAAAAGCAAAAACTTCAAGTGTGTAAATTCTCCATAAAACACAAGCAGAAGCCAGGTGATACACATCTAGAGTGAGATTAAGTTGTGGGGCTTCTGGGGAGAAAGGAAGGTTGGTAGGTTGGTTTGTGGGTTTTGGTGGTTTTTTGGTTTTTTGTTTGTTTTTAATTCAGAGAGTTTTCTTGGTCAGGACACTGACAAACCTGACCTCTAAAAATTAGCTTCTATTGCCAACACTAATATTTATGTACACGGGCCTGGTTTAGTTGCCTACTTAAAAATGCAGAATGCTTCCACACAAGAATGCAGGTAATTTGGAAGCTTCCCTATGTCTCACTATGTTCCAAGTCTATGAAACATTATGTTTGCTGGATTCAGAATGTCTTTGTCCCATAGGACAAGGCCCAAGGTAACAGGGCTTCAGGAATTCATCACTGACCTGTTTTATCTGAGAGGTAAAACTCCAACCTTTCTATCAGTAATGTGGATTCACAGCCTGGTTAGCAATCCATTTTATAAAACCAGTTTAGTCACTTCACTTCCTAGTGCATGTATTTGACCTGTAAGCATATTTTTAGGTCAAGGGTGCTGATAGCTATCCTCAATACCAGCATTTTTTTTAACCATAGACTAGTCATTTAACTGCCTATTTCCAACTCCCAGAAAGCATCCCTGCAGAGCAGCTGGAGTTTTCTCATGCTGCTGGAACAGCTCCTTCAACAGAGAAATAACAGCTTCCAGGTAGAGAGGAAGAAAAGGAAACCAAAAGCCAAATCATAGCATGCTGCAACCTGCCACCATGGTCTCATCAAACAGTAGCATTAACAATTCCAAAGCTTTTTTCCTTTCCAAGCCTGGATGGCAAATATCATGCAAACTTTGTCTTACCTTTCTCACAGAAGCAGCACCCCACAAGCTGCACACCTGAGCATGCTTTCTTCACTACTCACTTTCAGAACACCTAAAGATGTTACTTTCATTTTTATCATGGGCCACTGTGCATATATTTTTATTTTGTGGGGCTATTACTCTCCAGCCTCTTTGATACTGCTTCTATGTGCATTTGTGTTTGAAGATACTAGAACTTTGAAAAAATGTATTGGAAGGCTACCCTGTTGACTAGAATTCAAAAACATACAAGCCCTTTTCTCAAAGAGGCCCATTAAGGCTCCTGTTAGATCCAGTAAGAGCATTAGTGCATTAGAAGACACACTTGAAGTTTAAGCTGACTTCAGGGACCTAAGAAAAACCCCAACACAGAAAACATGTTTCTGCATGTCTTTGCAGCCTACAGCTGCCATTCTGAGACTGCATCAGGTTAGAAACACAGATAGCTACAAAACCAGCTATGCTATGCTGGCAAAGCGCCCCGTGAGCTCAGTGCCCAGGTTTCATCAGAGCATTATCTGTCATCCTCTGAAAGGCAATAAAAGTTTAGAGATGCTTAGTAGCATCTTCCCTGACTTGCATGAAAAGATGCCAAGCAAATACTGATGATAAAAGGTATACTCTTACAGAAGTTAAATCATAGCAGAAACTTTAAATAAGGCTCTAATTACCTGAGCCTATTGCAACTTTTGTTGTTTGGTAAGTCATGGAGAAATCATAGCATCACTTAAACCAGTAGACATTTTAATAGCAACTTCAGAGTTCAAAATTCCCTTAATATATAGCTGGTTTCATTTGAAAGAAAGCTACAGAATATATGACTCCCCAAAGACTGCAGGGCATTTAGAGTCACAGGTGTACACAAGTTCTTGGAACAGACACTTATGGAGAGTAGTTTATTGCATCGAACCCAATACAGGTGCAGTACAAAAGGTATAAACCATATTATTGTGTGAGGATTAACCCAATAGCTTTGATATTAATAGGAGTTTAACCCTCCTGGAAAACAATGGGCTTGATGAAAGCAGCCTTCATCAGAGCTCTTCAATAACATGTTGGTCATCTGACAATGTTCTTCAGAGCAGCCAGTTTCATCCAATTCTACTTCAGCAAAGGTATGGATGGTAGAAATAAAAATAAAAAAGAATTTAAAAAAAAAATGTTTGGTCTGCCCTCTTCAGATTGTCAACACTCAGGCAGCATTGTTACCAACTATAGCAAAGGAAAACATTGCAGAGGAACATCTCTCTGCTGAAGCATGTTACAAGCTACCTTAATTTCAGCTCAGCCTGCCAAGAACCCCACAAGACACTTCTGCTTTGTCACATGGATAAGGTTCAAAGTCAGGAAGCAAGAGAGTTCACTCCTGACTGAGTTGGGAGTCATGTGAATGTGAGCTGCTGACACAACAGGCAGCAGAGAGTAAGAATTTCACCTTGTGGATGAGGATTCAAGACTGTTATCTATTTTCTTCCCACCCCCACCCCCTCCTATACTATCCAAACACCCACCCCCCTCTGTAGGAATATGGGTTGTCCTTCCAAAGTCTGAATTCAGTGCAGACATTCAGAAGAAAGACATGTCATACAGTCTGTAAGGGTCAAAAATTCTCTACCTCTGAAATAAAATTTTCCAACTGTAAGTGTCAGATAGCAAAGGATTCTTTATCTTCATTGGCCACACAAGTGCTTTTGCACATCTGAATTTGTCTAGCGTCAGCTGTTAGCTACTTGCTTGTTATGTGTCACACCATTATTCCATAATCCATTTAATCTGTCATAGCTCAGTGTTGTTGATTAAGGAGGCCAATCCCATATTTCGCCTCCATATTTTGGCCATTCTTTCCCACTATCTCCATTGCATCAGTATTAACCAAATAACTGAGTAAGCTGAAAGCCAAATAATTGTTTGGTTTATGCAGGTTAGGAAACTCATCTGGCAACAAACTAGCTCACTTTCTACCCAGGAAGCACAAAAGCCAGAGCTGGCACAAGGGAGAGGCAGAAATAAGCAAATAGATGACAGTGGGAATGCCCTTTTCAGCAGACACATTGAATTATGCCAGATAAAACAGATCAAGGAACTACAGTACTAATTTGGGAAATTAATCAGTGTAACACCTCAGTTTGGGAAGGATGTAGAGAATTCACTGTTAATAGAACAGTAAATCAGGACTAGGTGTACTAAACCATGTGCTTAGCTTCTTCAAAAGACACAGAGAAAACACCTGGAAAAAATACTCCGGTTTGTTACAATGCAGTGATAGCATTGTAATGGGTTCTTCTGGCTTTTAAACCTATGCAACTTATATGAGAACAGTATTACCCCTTTTCAAATACACTGGTATATTAGAAATTTATCAACCCTTTAACAAACTATTTACATTATTTACATTTCTTAAGAATTTGCACCTCTTATCCATTAGTTTAATCCATGCTATGAATACCTTAAGAACAGTTACTCTCCTTCTGCATTAATTGGCAATCGTCTTCCTTCCTCAGTAAGGGGTGGGGGGGCAGGAAAAAAAAGAGAGTATTTACAATTATATCTTCACTCTTTCATTCCCCAGTGCGTACAAAATCTGAACTGAAGCCACAACTCCACTTTATCCCAACTTTAGCACAGGACGAATTTTCATTAAGCCAAGACTCTCAATACATGATGTGTGGGGTCTGCAAAAATAGAGATAAGGCTTTCAGGTTTCTGCACCCAGTTTGATGGTAAAAGTAGGTGTGAGGGCTGCTTTATATAAAAACCACAGCTCTTCAGTCAAAAATGGTACTTGAATGTCTTTAGATTCCAAGTGGTTTTTATATGGAACTTTACACTTCTTTCTGCACTGAGTTTTACTAAGATTCTTAAATATATTATAATGAAAAGCTGATTAAAATGACAGGATTTACTGACATCTTGCCACTGAGGAGGGAAAAAAAAAGGGAATAAAAAAAAAATCAAGACTAAAGAAGAAGGTTCTACAGGTTTTCACTGCCTCCTGCTGGCCTCAGGGCCAATGTTTCCACAGGCATATGGTGCCAGGGTACTTGCCGTTCTTTTGCTCTGGTTGCCACCAAGACAGATTCTCACAGTCAAGCCTGGAGAGACAGGGTCACGCAGTGGGCTTCCAGCTCCCAGGCTCAGCACTGAGAAATAAGAACCAAGGTGCAGTGCTCTTGATCTCACCTCCCAAGCACATGGCTGGGTGATCAAACAGGCCTTTGATCCAGCTGCTTTTGGCACGTCAAGTTTGAAAGCAGGATAAAGGCTGAAGAGCTACTCCCACGGCTCAAGACCCATTATCTAGGGGGCTTTCAGAACTCTTGCTCTGCTCTGATGCAGCCTCACAGTCTGACATCCCCTGGCAGCCACGGCCCCTCTCTCATCATAGGGCTTGAAGTGCCTACCCAGGCACTGGCACAACGGTGAACGTAACAAGCAGCCTGTTCTGGGCTGGTCCAGCTAGCCCAAGTGCAGCATGGTGTATTGTTGCTTGTAAAGCACAAACTGTCTCTGCTGAATTTAGCTCAGAAATTCACTCAATTCTGTGAGCTATCCTGTGGGAACATACAGCAAAAATTCAGGGAAAGAAAGTTTTTATTGCTCTTTCTTACGCACACACCTTTCAATACGTATCCCACAGGCACTGCTGCTGCACAAGAAGATTCAGGTCCTTAAATTCCACAGAATTCACAACCAGTGTTTAGCACACATCATCACAAATGTTGGCTCTTAATGCTTCATTTTGAAGGTCTTAAATGTTAAATTCTGCTATAAATCATCCCCTCTGGCAAACTTTGAACATCAATAGACTCCTCAAAAGCATCTGGTTAAGTTGTGGGTAGACCATAAAGTTTTATTCAAACCACAAAGGTCTATAGGAAAAGGAGCACTGAAAATAAATAAATAAAACCCAACCAACCAAAACCTTAAAATAATTGGCTTTGCCACCTGCATGTAAATCCTAAGGCGCTCAGCAGGAATACCCAGTACTTCTTCCCAAAACATATTCAGGATTGCAGTTCCAGTTTGAAAGTTCATGATGCCAAGGCTGCCTGACAGCTGTGCTTGAGTTATTCAGCTCATTTATTTTTAGACCATACAATTAGTTTGATGCTCAAAAACCCTCAAAAACCCTGACTGCAAGAAGATATCTCCTGGTCTATTACACATCCTTAGAAACCTGTGGGGTGCCTCATGAGAAAATCTGAAAAAAACAAAGTTGCTCCCTTGCTATGGAGCTTCCCACTTGAATTCAGCCCTCCAGACCACAATTTTCTCTTTCACGCTTCCAAACACCTTCCAGGTTCTCCAAGAAATGCCAAGCTCAGACTTTGAATTTCTGAAAAGTCATTAAGATCAGTGCAGACATGGTATTTCCTTTCTTGATTCTGTGAAGTAAAATACAAAATCTTGAGGATTTTAACATTTCTAACAAAAAGTGAAACACCTGCCTTCCACAGCCACAGAATTGTACCACCCCTCTTTCCATGATGGTCAACCAGGACTTTTGTGAACATTATCACAGCCAGAAAACCATTGGATCATTTCTCCTATTTTCTTTTCCAGATCCTGCTTTCTCAATTTGTAATACCACCAAGTACCACCCTGTTTCTGACATGGGCCTTATCGTTTTTGTTTGTGGGGTTTTTTAAAACGAAGGATCAAGGCCTAGAGGAATGTCAACAGTTTTGCCAAAGCAGTTGTTACTGTAAGTTACAATTTGCAGTACTTTGACTTCATTCTATGACCATTCATGAATTAGAGTGAAATATGAAAAACATTACTTTATCACCTGAGGCTGGTGGGATGTAAATATTTTATATATAAGGATATATATGCATAATTTAATATGTAAGTCTGTGCATTACACAATTAGGTCTAGGGGTCTAAGTCTTCTTCAGTTAGGAAAGTGTGAGATATCATTTAACCAGCCTCCCTGACACCACAGTCATTAATTACTCCAAAACACTGAATACAACACATTGCTTTAGACCAAGGCAGTAGACTAAAGATACACAAAACAAACACATCAGAACATGCTTAAGTCCTGCAGTGGTCACACACAATTATATACACACAGAAAAAGGAGCTTCAACAGCTGCTCTTGGCAAAAACAACTTTGTTGCCTGCATTTGTAGGGCGCCTTGTATTTGTTGATGTTTGATTATTGTGCATTTTATTTCTAAGCTCCAATATCCTAAAGAGATGATTTGTTTTCAAACCACTGAGATGAGTTAAATTCTGCTCTACTTATGCTCCCTCCATCCTCACTACACTTAAGAAAAATCAATGTAATAATTTAAATTTTTTTATCATTTCTGATTAATCATAAGCTAGATGTTACTATTTACAAAAGATCAAGCAGATCTCAAAGTTATGTTTGAGACTATAGCAAGTGCTTTAAAAACAGGGCTTATGAGGTATTCCTGCTAGTTTTAAGTGTACAAGGATTTCTTCTAAATATTAATATCTCACTTCTTCTTAAACGTTTAGGAAAAAAATCTTTAAGCATTAGGCAAAATGCAGAAACTTCACCTCAAAAGATAATTCAATCAGGCTTGCTACTATGCAATCTATTTGTGGTATCTCTGTAACTATGCAGCTGCAAGCATATAAACCCTTACCAACACAAAGGCAAAGATTGGGAAACTAAAAATGGAAGTCTGCTCTGAAATAAAGGGTTATATACACAGAATTTTTTCCATCTTGATTCTGAGTTTTATCCAAAAGAGAAAGATCAGTCCCTTATTTCTTATTTATCAAAATCCTGCAGAAACAATATCCCCTGTGGCATGTGGGTATATTCTCCAGGCACAAAGAGGAAACGGTCCAGAGAATTTAATTCATCTCAGTATCTCTGGCTGTCCAAAAGTCAGCATCTAATCTAAACTAGACATCTAGGCTGCCTCAACAGAGAGAGAAGGATCTCCAGACAGCGATTCATCTCACCATAAAACTATTTCAGCTGGGATGGGGGGGAACAACCTGCAGAGATACCTGGAGAGCATGATCACTCTTCCCTGACCAGAAAGGGGCCATCCTGATGAGCATTCCCAAACACTTAAAGAGCATCACGGAAGCGCCACTTGTCCTCGTGGCTCTATGTCACAACACAAAGTGTTTACATCTGAGCAAGATTAAGACTAGGTAGCTGAGGGGCTGACCTCACCCCCATCACAACACAACACCATGCACAGGCACTGTGAAGTCACCCTAAGAGATCATGCTGTCAGACCACATGGGATTCTAGCCGTAGATGGATTGCTGTTCTTTGATAGCTTAGGACTGCTGTCTAGACCACAATCATCACTGCAATTTCTGACACAGAGGTTACAAAACCTTGTTCACAGAGCCTTGTAAAGCAGCAGAATTCTCTGGTTGCTTGGCCATTTGGCTTTCCAGCTGCAGGAGAGCATGAACACCATGGATTGCTGTTGGCTAATAAACAAGCCTCTCACCAGTCTTTAGAGCCATTAAGAACTTGCAGCTGCCAGCACAGCTCTCTCCGTCATCCTCCAGCCATCCAGCTGCAAAGAGGCCTCCTGTTTAGGGTGCTGTCTTCTGGCAGGTTCCTTCCCCACACCACATTCAGTGACCTGTGGCCTGAACTGATAGTTTTTCCTCCAATGAGCTCATTCCATGTAAAGATCAGGATTTCTATTTCCTATCCCAAAGAGCAATCAAGCAAAGAACTTGACATTCTGATCCATTTAGCAAAAGTTACATTATCCTCAAGTATCTCCTTCCCATTCTGAAGCCTTATTACTGAAACTGTTGCTATGATCTGCAATTAGCAAATGCCTGTATCTGCTCAGGAATCGCTTACACAAACTGTCCCAAACACAGACAGCAAACAGGAGTGTTCTTAAGGACATTTAAATAAAACCATGATCACTGGGCAAACTTGGCCTCTCAGAAGAAAAGCAATGGTATACAAACCACAGGTCACAGTTCAAAACTGGCATAACTCAATAGCACCTGGAAGGCACTGCCAAACTGAAGCTTTCACCTATGGAAGCATGCAGATTTCACAGCGTGGAATTAGACTTTTACAACAGCATTTGACAGTTGCTTGGTAGTCCAGCCTCTTAAATGCCAAGAAGCTCCACCACCTAGGAGGAATTGATGCAACAAGGATTCTGACATCACCCAAGGAGGATGAGATGGGGTTTCAGAAGCACCTGAGGTGAAAAATGGGACTTTCAGCAGGTTGTGATGCTGCTATTGCTAAAAACCTTTTCTTTCAGCAATATGCAGGTGACATGTTCCACAAGTACATCTCTCAAATTAAACAAAAATATGGAAAAAGAAACAAAACCCCAATTATTTGAGTATTTACATCCTGTTTCTGAGGGGTCCTTGAAGATCAGAGGCAGAAGTCAGATGCACCATTTGAACAGCAAGCTCAGTACAGGCTTCAAAGCTCAGAAAGCCAGAAGTTGCCCAACTGGAAGTTAAATTTGATTTATTCAGCAGCATTGGACTGGGAGGGGCACAGCAGCTTCACTGTATTTCACAATGGAAACCCTTCTTTATTCATTCTGCCTAATTATATACTGACACTGGAAAATTACATTATGAGGGCAGTAACTTCTCTAAATAATTGTCACTCAAAGACATTCTGTAATGCTTTGTGATGTCTCCCAAAGCAGGCTATTTGAAGACTGGAGACAGTTTTATGCCAGAACAATTGGTTCATATATGATTGAGGCATTTGTTTTCTACAGCTTTGCATTATAAAAGCAGCTGCAACACCTGTTGGCCTAAGACATCTCATGTGTATTTCATTTATCTATTGGATCAGCCATTGGAAACCTGGCCCCAACACTAAAATTGAGATTATTAAAACTGGCCAGACTTAAGAGCATTTGTCTTTGGCTTGATTGGAGTTCACAGTATGTTTGTCTAAGAAATCAGACAATAGTTGCATTTTAGATGTCAGGAGCCTGGGTCTTATCTTTAACCATTGAACAGAACTAACATAGAGTCACTAGACTGCTGGGAACTCTGGGGACTGGCCTTCAAGAGCTGACCACACAATGTTCATGATTCACCAGACAGATAGGAAAAAAGCAGGAGGTGGGGGGGGTTCATCTGAGAAAACATGGATTTGAGGAATGGACACAGCCTGCCACTGAGGTCTCAAAGACTATTAGTAATATAGCAATTAAATGAATTAACGAATATGTTTCAAGATTTACATGCTAGAGAAACCCTGACCTAGTCAAATTTTCAAGGTTATCCATCACTGGATATTCTGATCTCTACTCTGAATGGAGGAATGAACGCAGAGCAAAGATCCTGAAATATCACCTGTGTGTTTGAATATTTAGATTTTTCAAGATCAGCCCTTAATACTAGAAAGCATCAGGCAGGATTTTAAAGAGTAGAAAAATCACCCTCAATCTTTCAAATCAACAAGAGACTTTCCATAGAATTACATCTAATAAGCCTTAGGATGCCTTCTTCTAGTTAGTCACTCACTTCAATGTTTCTGTGGTAGTGTGCAGTAGATTTTCTGACATGCACTATTATATATAGCAACTATTCTGTCAAGGCTGCCTTGAAATGTGTTTTCAAAGGAAAGGAGAAGTAAAAATTCTGCATTTGCTCTTGCTTGTAATACTATCCTTCTGAGATGCTGCTATTCCAGATTTGAAGTTGAAAAAAGAATGCATCTGAAAGGTATTGTGGCAAAACAAAAGCTCAGCCATTTAAAAGCAAATAAAGACACAGTAACCTGTTTTTACTGGTGCTCATTATTCAGATTTAGACTCCTCCAAAAAATACTATATAGGTGAACACTGCTAGTGTCACTCACAGAGACAAGAGGATTTGTCTATACATACATAAAGATTGTATATATGTGTATACACATATATACATACATACACATACACTTTTTTAGTAAGCCTTAACTTCTTTTAGAGTAAGATTCCCAGACCCTAATTATCACCTCAAGTATTTTTTTTAAATGGTGCATATAATGTTCTTGCCTAAGTTGGTATTCTTATCTTTTCCTCACGAAATTACCCTTTAAATAAAACCTTTTTATCCCATACTTCACATCACAGTTCTCCTTGGTGCCTGTGACACACAATGATGCTCCAGCAATACTCTGGGCACGGTGTGATAATACATTGGCACAGGCCCTTGAAGGAATAAACAAAGCAGAGTAAGCATACTTTCTGTTTACTTGCATGGGAAGATTAGCTCAGTACTAGATCTTCTGGCTGTGGTGACTAATTGTGGTTTGCTCATCTGTGCAGATTTGCTAAGGAAGTTCCTGGTAGGCACTATACATTGGAACTGCTTAGCACCAGAGAGGAACTGAGATTATTCCAGTGTGCTGTTTGATCCCATGTGATCCCATGCAGACCAAACTCCTAGTGACTTCAAATGAAAGTTTACCTCAATTGCATGTTTCTGGCCAGTGCCTGTCCTCAAGCACAACTGTAAAACATGGTAAAAGTGAAGGTGCAAAAGACATAGGCTAAAGAGGAAGCCAATTCTATCAACCTTTATTTGGTAATGTTTTTCTTTTTTTTTTTTTTTTTTTCTTTTTTTTTTTTTCTTTTTTTTTTTTAGATGATAAAAGTGGTTCCACACATATTAGACAGAAAGAATAATCAAATCTGCAGACTAAAATATTTTACATGCCCACACCTTTTTGCAGATAACTTACTGATACTCATTTCAGCCATTGCTCTCTTTGTGTAATATTCCCTGGTTTAATTACTGACAATAGAAAACTTCTGATTACCCTGCATTAGGGGAATCACAGCAAAATGCAGCTGCTTTATGGTCAGTTTTCCATTTCTATCCTCTCTCTGAGCATCTGTGCACAATGTTAGTGATTATGAGTTGTACCATTCATTCCCCAGCAGGAGAAACAGTGCCAGAAATTCTGCTGTGTGTTTTGCTTGGCAAAAAATAGAAATCCCTCTGGAAAAAGAAAAGGGAATGAAAGCAGAAAAAAAGCGCAGGTACCCGAGTCTGTTGCATTTTTTTTTCAGAACAAGTTTCCAAGTGCAAGGTGAAAACAACTCCTGCACAGTTCCAACATTATGACAGAACAACAGGAGGATTTAAGTGTGGCCATACACTGTGATATGGCCTGACTCGCACAAGCTGACAGACATTTCTGGTTAATTTTACTCTTTTCCCAATCTTCAAAATAATTGAACATTGGAGTAGAAATCAAAGAACATATGTTTTTCCATCAGACTTACAGTTTTGAAAAGATCTGAGGATTCATTTTGAATTTATGTCAGAGAACTTCAAACAAAGAAATATTTTTGGACCATAGTGCCTAGCAATGAAACTACCTAGCGACGGATAATGGAAAAAATATCTTCTTTTTCAAAATCAGAGTAAGGCAGTTATCATGTAACAGCTCCTTATGCTACTTTTTATAATAATTGGAAAGATATTTCCATAAAAAAACATAGATTTTTTTTTCCTTTTAAGTAGATTTTAAGAAGATTTTGGGAAAAGAAAATTTTCAGAGACACTATCTGATTATTTATGAATTTACAAGTACCCTCTAATGCCTTCCTAAAGCCAATGACCATTCTTAATTTAAAAATGTAGTAAGATCCCTATAGTGACAGGTGTAGCATACAGCAACAGACCCAAGTCTTCCTTTTTACATGTAAAAGAATTTTCAACAGAAGTTAAAGCTCCCTGTGTAGAGCGCTCTGATTAAATACCTCGCCAGTGAACATTCTTCTTCCAGGCAGCAGCAATTTTAGATTTCCTTGTAGCACATTATCTTTCTTAAAGCTTCTGGTATGCTTGTTTTTATGCTTCTGTGGCAGCAATGGGACAGCAGGTTTCAAGCCTGCACACCCTGACATCCTGTGAGTCTGCCTTCATAGGATCAGTGCAGTTAAAAAAAAAAATAAATAAATAAAATCGAACTGTTAAAAATTCTGCTCAATGGAATCCACCTCTGGTGCCTTAGAAGGACAGCAAAGTCACCAGGGAGTGCCAGGTCAGCGTGGCCAGGCAGCAAACCCCGTGGGTGTGAGGGTGCATAGCGAACCATGGTGCCCTGATTTGTACCTGGATTTAAAGCATCCACACAGGTTCAGAACAGGGCAACTGAAATGACAGCATAAAGACACAATTGACTTCTGGCCTCCCCACAGGAAAAGCCTGGCCAGCCTCAAGGATAAGAGGACTCAGTGTTTAGTCTTTTTAATTAGCTGTTTTTCCTCAGTACCCTTTTAATTATTTTTACATGGTACCCGCTAGGGAGGCTGTATGGAATTCATTTTTCTTTAGGGAAGAGAGATCTTGGGGCCTCTGGCAGCATCCTTCTAGTTTGCTTTCTCTGAGACTGGTCTCTTTACCAGTAGAATCAGCAGGACCATGGGAGTTAATAAGCAGCTGGCCAGATGGTGCCTGTCCAAAGGTGTTGGCTTTGTAGACAACTGGAACTTCTCTTTGGGAATAAAATCAGTGATACAGGGGAGCCAGCCTGCATTTCAATCAAGTACAAGCAGGCAGACTATTAGTGGAGATAATTACCTTGCCTTTTTTTTTCCCTCCTCCTTCCCCCTCCCCCTCCCTTTCCCAAAACCCGTAGATAAAGACCTGGAGAGTGAGAAACAAAGGTTTCCCAGGGTTAAAAAGAACATTCTTCCAAACACCACAAGCAGAAAGCTAAGTGTTATTTATTCAGATGCAGAATTCAACTATTACACCCCTGCTGCTGAGTTAATACCTATGAAATAATGAAATGGCATGCAACAATAAAAGCTTTTGATACCAGTAACTTAAAAACAAGTTAAAGACATACTCTGTTGGTTTTTGCTAATCAGGCCACTCTTGTGGCTTGTGACCATTATCACAAGGTACTTCCAGTGCTGATGATGCAGCCCTGACCATGCCATGAACCATGCTACTACTGTCTCAACTAACATCACATTCACATTCCAATATGGAAAATGTTTCAGGGCAGCTCAGGCCTGAAGGAAGAATCTACTGACATATCAAAACACACAGTCACTGAGTTTAATTGCACATCAGAAAAACATCTACACAGTTACAAAAGAACTTTTCTGCCAGAGTATTCAGTAAATAGACGCCTGATTTTTTCTCCTCAGAGAAATATGAGAGTTAAGATAGTAAACAGGAGTCTGAGCTTATTTTCCTTTTTTGCCACATACAGCACTACCAAACTAGTCACTTCTTCTGTAGCCCCTGCTCTACCACTCTGACAGGCAGAACACAGATTATCTTCGTGTGGTGCCTTTGGGATACAGACCCTAATGATCCTCAAAAACTGGTGCTACCAAGAAATTCAACACTGGTGTTCTGATAAAGAATCAAAATAAGGACTTGCATGAACTCCCTTTACTCCTTCCTTGAAACAAGGAAGAACTAATTTGCTGTTCCAAAAAGTTCCCTCTGCCTGTAAACAGCTTTCTGAAAGAAAGCTGCTTCTTTAGGCAACACTAGGATCTCTTCCAGCTACCCCACTGACACCACTCCACAAAAGGTGTGTGAATTTGGAGAGGTGACAGGTGAGTTCTCTCGGAGCTGCAGCCATCAGATCCTACAGTGCCCCTTCTTTCCATCCCCTAGCACAGCCATGTAAGCTTGCTATATTTGTGCTGTTGTTAAGAAAATGGGTCAATGAAATAGTCAGAATGTTTGGTCCTCTCAAGTACTGGGAAGCAATTAACTGCTCTTTAAGCTTTTCTCTGAAAGAGCTTCTGGAGTTGGAAGCTCCTGGGCAAGAGCAAGTTCTCTGACAACAGACTGTTCTGTCAATATTGAGGCCAACAGAGGAATGCAGCTCATTCCAAATTCACATTTTTTTCTTGCTCCATCAGGTATTTAAGTTCCCACATACAGAGCCTGACTGCAGTACATGGACCTTTCTAGGAGGAAAAGAAAAAGATGAACAATGAAAAGGCTCTTTCCTCAAGTATCTTGGTGAATAGATCTATTGCACAGAAATCCAGATTATTCATAAATCCTAATTTAAAAGGATTTTTTTTTGCACATTACTAGGCCAATATGAATAGCCTTTTCAGAATCCTCACTGACAAGTGCAAACTGAAAGCTACTTTGTAGTCCCCATGTTTCTCATGCAAGATTCATACTAGGTAAACAATCAAATTATCAACATTTTATTATGTCCAAAACTGCCACCAGCTAGAATAGACTTACAGAGAATGTTCCTACACTGAATGCAGAAAATATTTTCTGCAGTGTCAAGTAAATCCTCCATTCAGATGACCTATGAATAGCAGCATTTGTGAAAAGCACAAAACCAGAAAAACCACTAGCACACTTTTCTATGCTTTCATGCCCTGACACTTCTCTCACCATATTATCCTCCTTTCCCATCTGTGTAATGCCAATCACAGTATAAAAATTCAACTGTAGATACATCCTCCGAGTCCACATAACAGAAGTTTTGCATGACTGCATTAATTTCTAAGTTACAAGTCTGTGATTTGTCTTCCTCCTTCCTCGCTCTCACAAATGGACATCATATGTTCACTAATGCCATTATCTTAATTTAAAAATCCCATACAGATTTATCTGCTCTCTTTCTGTTTGCAACTATATCCCTAAGATAATGGGTCATGGCCTTTAAATAACAAAATTAAAGCACTAGGGAAAAAAAAAAAATCACACAGAGAAAAGTATTTGATAAAAAGTCCCCGTAGTAATGATGTATCCATCAGCACCCCATCACCTGCAGCTCTCTTTTCCTAACACTTGAGTTACTCCCCTACTTAAACAGCAATATGGATGCAGACCAATAGGCTTGTATCTTCATGTAATTAAGGAAATTATCTTCATGTAATTAAGGAAATCCCTCTGCTTTGCTGATGCATTCTGCCATAACATACAAATAGCACAACAGGATTAATCTGCCACCTCTGACACTTTGTCCATTACAGAATCATTGACTCAGACTCATTCAGGTGAGAAGGGCCTCAAGAAGCCTGCTATCCAGCCAATCCCTCAAAAAGGTCGGCTAGAATCAAACCAGCTTACTCAGGGTTTTATTCAGTTGAGTCTCAAAAGGCTCCAGCAATGGAGGAGCTCCAAGCAACCTATTCCATTTCCTGATTGTTCTCGCAGGGAAGGTGATTTTCCTCCAAGGCAGTCCATGACAATTTTTCTCACACACTTCCTACATCTATGCAGATTTGCTCCAAGAGGACACCCTCCATGCTTTTCCCATGGAGTAAAGATCAGCTGAGAAGCCTGCAGTTCACTGCATTGCACTTTTAGCCTTTCCTGGACATAGGTACAACATTTGGCTTTCTCCAGGAATTGGGGCTCTTTCCCAGTCTCCATGATCACACATTTGTACAGACATGAACCAGCTCTCTCAGCAGTCTTGAATACAGCCTGTTTTGTCCCATTGACTTGCGTGAGTCAAATTCTCCCAAGTATTCCCTGACATGGTCCTTCTCCCTTGATGGGGCTCCATGTCCTTCCTGAAGTCTTTCATTAGGAACAGAGGCTTGTAAAACCTCACTAGTGTGGACTGAGGCACAAGAGACACAAGTACCTCAGGCTTGCCTGTGCCTTATGCCACTAATTCATACATCCCACTCAGAAACAAGCCCCATCCTTGTCCCAGAACCCTGTGGCTATTCATGCACACTCCATCCTGGTCCCAAACCTTGTGGCTAATCTTGGTACACTCAGCACACCCTGGCAGTACCACTGATGCTCAGATGGATACGCAGCAGGAGGTGGCAGTCAAAAAGACAGACAAGCCTCATCAGACTCTCCACACCATTCCAGACCTGAGCACCTGGTAAGCAGCAAACCCAGGATGGCCTCAGGTCAGTGTGGTAGATAGGTGCCTCCATCCCACACATGAGAGATTCTCCAGCAACTATCACCCTCCTGTTTCCCTTTGTGCAGAAACACAGATAAATTGAGCTGTGTCTGACACCTCCCCTGAAGGCGATATTTTCAGGGCACAGCACCTGTTCTGTAAACACAGCATAAGCCTGCTGCAGGTGCAGAATTTCAGGGCTTTGGGAGAGCATTGTAGAACAGTACAGAAGATAAACAACTGATTAAATGAAAAAACTATTTGTTTTAATACAATTGTTGTTTAAAAAGAACCCAAAACAACAACTTCCTATATGTGTAAAAAAATCTCAAAGGACGAAAGTATTTGCTCAATTAAAAGACAAAAACATTTGCACATTTCTTACCCAATGAGTGACTCTGCAATAACAGCAATATAAGATTCCCCCATCTGAACAAGTTTCAGCAATCTCTCTTCATGTTCCAAGCTTTGTACATCCATTTAGGAAAAGCTTTCCCCTCCCTCTTGCACCAAGTCATACACAATCAGTTGGTTATGTCTCAACAGCCCCCTTCAAAGTAACACTAGTGTAATCATTTTGTTCGTAATGAATTTCCATGGGTAAAGCAGACTGGAACAAAGCAAACACTCTGCAGATAGAAACAGGGATTCAACCCCACAGCTCAGTCCACCATGGTTATGTTTAGTATTGAAGCTTTTGCCAGAACAGCAGTGATACCTCACATTGCCATTATCACAATTAACCACGACTAAAACTACACAGAAACAAAGGATTAAAAATATGCCATTTTATACCAGACCACAGGCATTGGAATTTTACACCATCTGGTATTAGAGACCAGAACTAGTTTCCAGAAATCCATGAATGAATTTTACAGCCTTTACCTCATATAATAACGACCACTACATTATCTCCCAATGATATTGAAGCATTCCTTATGCTTTCTAACTAGCCATTACAACCAGTGAAAAACAGATTTCATTGCAAGTTCCTCCATTAAACCGTGATCTTGTCACATGCTCATCTAGATAAGCAGTGGAATTTTAGCTACCTGTTATCCAAGGTAAAGGTGACATTTTAAGGGCAAAATAATTACATGCAATTGAGCCCTTTTGCCTATGCCTATTCACAGGATCCCTTAGTAGGCAGTCTGTATTGGGTCTGGCTGAGACGGAGTTAATTCTCCCCACAGCAGCCCTCACAAAGCTGTGCTTTGCATTGGTCACTGGAAAGGTGCTGCTAACATTCCTGTGTTTTGGCTCTGCTGAGCAGGGCTGGCACAGCATCAGTGCTGTCTCCCTAAAATTCACCAGTAGGTGAAGAGGTGGGAGATACCCTGGGAGGGAACACAGGCCAGGACAGCTGACCCAAACTGACCAAAGGGATGTTCTACACCCTATGAGGTCAGCTCAGATATAAAAGCTAAATTAAAAGGGGAGGAAATTTTTTATTTACAGCACTTTCCTTCCAGAACAACTGCTTCCTGGGAAGTGACAGGACATCACTTGCTGATGGGAAGTAGAGAATAAAATATTTTGGTTTGGGTTTTTTTTTATTTTTTTTAACTTTTATTGCACATGCACAGCCTTCACTTTTTCTTTGTTAAGCTGCCTTTACCTTGACCTGTGAGGGTTCATCCCATTTTCTCCCCTCTGCTCTGATGCAAAGGGGAGTGATGGAGCAGCTTGGCAGGCACCTGGTGTCAACCCAAGGTCAACCCACTGCACAACATTAACTCAGACAGCATCACTTCAGTAGTTCTGTGGTCTACTTATGCAGCTAAAATCACGTAGGCCCAAGGCATCTGAAATGACCAGAGCAAACCAGCAGAATGGTCCAAAAGGTCAAAGGTCTGGTCTGAAACTGGAGGTCACGTAAGACAACCGTTGGTATGGCATTTTCAGCTAAAGCACAGACTAGAAGGATTCTGTTTATCTGTTTGTATATCAGTTTCAACCTGTATAGGAATATCAATTACTTTTCAAGGATAGCCCTCACCTTGTTATTTCAAAAGTGAGGAGTGATAACAGTATATGTTGATTTTCTTATCTTTCTCACAAAAAGTCACAATTTAAAATAAACACTAACCTTTCATCTCACAGAGAAAAGGACATTTATTCACCAGAATTTTTAAAGGTGTGAAATTCAATTTAATAATAACAACAGGTATATTAAATAACAAAGCTTTAGAAAATATATGTAATTAGGTGAGAACATGGTCATTTAAGCAGCTATTTCTATTGAATCTTTGCTAGACTCCATGCTTGTCACCAAATTAGATGTTGTCCCATGGTATGCATTATAAATGAGGCAATTCATTTCATGAGGTTTATAACCAGTGACTGGAATTATAATCAACAATATATATTAGTGCCTTGTAATATCTACAATATTTTGGAGCTTATTATGGGTTCAGGCTAGTTGCATGTGACAGTAACTCCCCTGTCTTTGTACAGACTCCTGATTTATGCCGGGGTACACAAGAATAAAGTCTTCAAATTTATATGAAATATTTTGGTGCTTAAATGTGCTTTTAAGGTACACAGTATTGTCAGACCATTTGCATACTACAAGGCATTTTCCAAAAACAGAAAAGTGGGAAAAGTGGGATTATTTTGTTTTTAAATGGCTATCATCATTTACAAACTGCAATCCTTCTATTTGCATAAAGCTGAAGGTCATTTACTCCCTTAGCCCCCAGAAACAGCAAAAGAGTGAGACTATTCTTTTTTTTTTTTTTTTTTCCTTTTTGAAGCTACATGCTGCAATACATGCAGCAATCCTGGCTTTCTTCTGTAAGTTTGATTTAAAAAATAATAAAATACATCTTTTCCTACACCTATCACTGAATCATACCAAGAAGTTTTTCCATTTCTCTCAACAGGAATTGCTCCAACCTCCAACAGCTGTAATCATTTAAAATGCATCACAGTAATCTTATCCCATAGGTATCTACTGAAATTTTCTACCATACATATCAGATGCATTCTCTATTCACGTGTCAAAGAAATAGTAAAATTATACCTTAAGTGCCAGAAAAGCAACAAGAAGGAATTTCTGCAAAGTCAGCATCCCTACAGAAACTTGGTGAGGGTGGGAATTGTCCAATACATTTGGACATTGGGTTGCACCTAAAGTTACAAAAAAGCAGGCTTTCTCATTGACAGGAAATGCCAGACCCCAGGACAAGCAAGACTAAAATATGGAAGTATTAGCCTCTATACAAAAGAAGGATTCAGTCATATTACCCAGGGAAGACTTCCTGCACTCCAGAATCTCAGTGAAATTAAGCCTTGCTAGCTTTCCTTCTTAAATATCTGCCACTGCATTAAGAGATTCCCTCTGTTTTCCTGATCAGGTGCATAGGCTCCCTGTATCTACAGCTTTCAGTCAGCTCCATTAGGCATACTGTCCTGACCTTGGAAACTCTTCCCAGGTCTGCCATTGAGATCCCAAATCCTGCCTCTGAGATCTCCAAGGTCCCTTCTATAGGGACAAGGCCAAACCCAGGTGAAACCCAATCTCATCTGGTTTCTGGCATGGGAGCATAAAGCATGGAAATTCTAGTTGAGCTATCCAATTCAATAGCTCTGCAAAATTTGCCATTCCCAAGGGAGCCTACTTAGCAGGTTTGCTGCACAGCGACATGATCTGGAATCCTGACAAGCAGAGTGCCACAAGACTGATGATACAAGGCTTTCAAGATACTCAGCTCAAAGGCAGAACTAAGAAGTGGACAATTCTGACCTTAACACCACAAGAGTTCACATCAATCCTATCTCAGATCCCGCCGAATGGAAATCCCACTGCTCTAAAAATGTTGCAAAGAAAACATTCCAGACTTAGGAAGGTGACATTCCTCTGAACACATCTAGTTTCTTTTGTTTATCTCTAAATATTTGTCCACACTCAGCGGCATCTTGGCTCAGCATGTCATTTTCTGCACATTAATCCAGTAGGCTGATTAGAAGAGAAGTGGAAATAAACCTGCTAACAGGAAAAAGTTTTCCAACAAATAACCAAGAATTGAGCTGAGCTTCAAATTCTCTGCTCAGCTAAGTTCCAGCCAAAGGTTTCAGGTATAAGACTGGTTATTTCACAAACCTATGAAACAAGGAACAACAAGAACAACATTCAACAGTTACTAAGGGATTTTAAGAAACTCAGCATGTTTCAACCATTAATCATATTCTTACAAAGATTCTCAGCACATTATTGTGAAAGCTGGAAGCATAGGGAATCATTCTAACCTCTGAAGAATATTTTGAACTGATGGGACAAAAATAGTTTTACAACTATGTAAAATATAGCAGAACCACATACACTCACTCATTTCTACTATTGCAAGTAATTATATTGTCTAGGCCACTGAAATATCATGTTGAAACATCTAGAAAAAGATATTGATTGGGTTTCTCGTTACAATAAGCATAAATCCAGAGTATTGGAACTGAAGCCAGAGTTCCTGCACAGCAGTGCCAAAGCAGCACAAGTGTACCACTATCCTACCAAAATTCTTTAACGTCTCCTGTCTTGAAAGATACAGTTGAGAAATAAAAATAAACCACTCCATAGTCACACAGTAGAAATCCATAACAATGTCAACATTTTTTACTGAGAATCTGAAGGGCAAAATTTACTCAGCATGAAGATAAAGGAAGAAAAAAACTATCCTATGCAGGAGGAGATACACTAGACAGAAGACTCAGCACATCCATTTCATACGTGGAGGCCGAAGTGTAGAAAGAATAAACATTTCTGTTTTTTTAAAAAAGCTTTACAGCAAGTCCATGATCAGTCTGAAACAGGATGAATGTAAATCCACGGAAACTTCATACTAGAAATAAACATGCAAGGTAACTTGATCAGGAAAACACAGAAGTGTTTTCTAAGCCATGATCCAAGAAAAACCCTCTCTCTTTCAACCCAGAGATTTAGGAGGAAGGAAAGAAAAAATATGAGTTGGTGAGTAGCCATTGTAAAAAACGAACAGCAACACAAAAAAATTAACATCTTGGCCTTAAAGAGATTTTACAGTATGGTCACTGGGATTCAGAAAAAAAAAAAAATCACTGTAGACTCATAAATAAATTGCTGAGACACCAACAGAGGTGAAGGCCTTTTTGAAGAATACAAAAGAGGCCTAAGGCTATAGACTTGTCACATCAAATCAGGGAAGGTTAGTTTCCTAGAACATGAACTATAAATGATAAGTGAAGAAAAGCCATGAAGTAGTCTTTCACATGACTTTCTGACTTGGGCAGAGATGTCAAAGGACTTAGAGAAAAGGGTTTAATTCTTTGTAGACCACTATGTTTGGATAACTCTTGATGTCTCTTTGTTTGCTTCCTCCTTGAAACCTTCCACCTCTGACTTGTATAATTTACCCTTACCCACACTGACATCTGTCAGCTGGGTTCTCAGAGCAACTTAACTGGTGTGTCCTCAACTGGCCAGTCGTGCTCAAAAGGACACTACTGTTCCCCAGGTTCCTTAGCTATTCCCTGTGCACAAACACAGCTATTCACTTACCACATTCATATGTGGCTTTTGCTGCACTGTGCTTGATTCTCCCCTACAGATTTCCAGGAAGCAATCTCACAGCTGAGCAATCATGACTCCCAGCCCAATAAAGTGCCCCACTCGGCTCCCTTCAACAAACAGTGCCCTCTCTACAGCATCTAGAGAACAAGCAAGGATGTTCTTTATAACAAACATGCATGGAGGAATGGACCACCAATGCACAGCTGACAGCCTGTGTTTTTTTAAGTTTTATCCTTTGTCCCTTAAAACAGGAACAAGCACGAAAGCATTTGGCAGCATTTGAAACATGAAAAGCAGCAGATTTTGTATGGTGTGCAGAAGTCACAGAAATGCATATATTTTGCCTTACACAGCAAACCAGTTTGTGGTAAAAGAGCTACAGAGTAAGTTAGTCTCAAAATGTACACTTAAAATAAGTTTCCTAGTTTCAGTACTCACAGACCCTATAAATGAGATTCTACTCTTGATACCTGGAAATGAAAGTACAAGCCACTCTAAGACTTACAGCCATAAGAACACAGTATAGGAGAAGGGACTCGTTGCAGAGATATCTGACAGAAACCTCAAAATTAGTAAGGAAGTCCAAATCATTCCATACAGTAGAAGAGCATTCAGAAGCCTCCCATAAGCAAAACTGTACACAGTGGGCTATTTTTGACTGTACAAGACAAGAGCTTCTCTTTAAACTTCCTTTACAAATCTTCTTTGACAAAATCTTTTTCTTCTGAAATTCCTTTCAAACCACTCTTGGGCTGGTTAAGAATCCTCCTCAAGTCTCAGATGCAGAGAGTGAATGTAGAAGACTTTCGCTGCAGGTGTTATTATGCAAAATATGAGGACTCAAGTAAGGTTTTCAACCTTTCCATGGAATAGGAGTCTCTATCAGTTTGTATCTATTTCAGGAAGATGACTTTGCAAATAAGCCTGTGAATGCCTATCTTCACTCAGGTGAACAGTGACAGTGAAGTCTTGCAACACATGAAGGTATGTCTTCCTAAACCAGGAAGGGGAAATAGGCTTTCTGCAGTCACCATACATATCTGCCTGAAGTCTTTTGAATAAAAGGCTGTAGGGAGACATACCTTCCATATCTACATTCAAAGAACTGCTGCTTTGATCCAAGTCTGCCCCGTACAGTTCCCACTACTTGCATATCCAAGTTCCTGGTAATACATGGAAACAGCACAGATCTCTTTCCCTGTTTTTTGAGGTGGTGGAACCCAGCAGCGTTCTACATCAGTTTCCCACTCTCTGCAAACGGGGACTTGGTTTTTTTTTTCAATAGCATCAGAAAAGGGTATAGCACAAACTGTACTTCTCCAGCTGGAGTACCCTGTGCTCTTCCCCTTTCAAACATTCAGGTCACTTACCTCTCAGGTATTTGTGTAGACCCAGAAGAAGAGGGCTTCTGATTTTGTAAGCCCATGCACAGGGTGCAGAGTTCAGCAGCAGCTGTAGGGCAAAAATCATACACTTTTAAATCAAGGCCAAACACTAATTCTACTCTCACTATGGTTTAAAAAAAAAAAAAAAAAATCTTCATTGATTTCGCAGTGTTGTTGCTAGATTATACTCTTTTATTCTATTATCTGCCTCCTGTCCCCAAAAGTCTATCAATCACATTTGATAGTATCTCCACAAAATTGTAAGGGCTGCAGAGACCTTTCTAGTGATTTTCAGATAGACATCTGCAATGAACACAGACAATCAGCTCCCCTTGAGTTAGGCCAACTGAGCTCTCCAATATTACCCAGGTTATTGCTACTATGAGAAGAAGGGCTAAGGCCTGTAAAAGAGACTACAGGATTTTATTGGTTTCTAAAGATACTCTCAGAAATCTTGTCATAGCTTCATATTTTATTACCACAATCTTCATTTGGAATGACCAAGAGCAACAGCATAACTACAAAATCACTATATTCTAAATACCATGCTAACAATTGGCCTCCCTTAAAAGAAAATTAACTTTCTAGAAATATCCAGCATAGCACTAAATTGAATGCATTTCAAAATTTAAGAAAACCCCAAGTCCATATAAAAGACACATATTCCGATGCCTACCACCTGATAGAAATGTATTTGCAACACCTGGCTTTTTTGCAGAATTAGGAGGTGGTTTATGTATCAAATACTACCAAACAAACAGAATGATTTTTGAAACACAGTAAAATAAAGTTTAACAGCTTCAAAACTGGAAGAACCATGGGCTCTTGCCTTAAAAATGCCTGCGGTTGTAACAGAAAATGTTGCACTACGTTATTAAAAAAAAAAAAAAATTAGACTCTACAAACCAATCTTTTGTGAAATTTACTACTTACTTTCTTTTCCATGTAATTAAACACTGGAGTTTCTAAAACAGCCCTTACTCTACTACTGTAACAGTGAGGACTCCCATTTGCACATAAAGGTCTGAACAGTGCAGTTTTCACGCAGCTAGCAGTGAGATAAACCCATAGCTGACTAGAACTTCTGCTACACTAAGAAAAGCACCATCTACCCCAGGAAGTAACAGAAGTTAAATCAGAACTAATTTAAGGACACGACAGAGAGGGGAATCACAAAGGTGCTTAAAACATTGGTTTGCCCTTCACCGTGTTTGGTGAACTGCGTTGCAGAGGTTTTTAATGAGGATTGATGACCAGCTGGGGTTAATGGCCCTCAGCTGCACCTCAGGCCATTAACTCCTCCCTATCAGCTATTAATCCCCAGGAAATAGCCTCTACCTCTCTCCTTATTGCTTGGTCATAAGTAGCGAGAGATGATCACCCAGTCAAGATCCTGGCATGGCGTGAGTACTCCTGTTCCTGCCTCTCCACACAGCATGTCTTGTGCTTTAGAACAAGCTATTTAGATATTATCACACTGAGGTCACAAAAGGATGAAGAAACACATGTGACAGTGAGAAAACAAGCATTTTATCTGCTGACTGCATTTCACATTTCTTCTTTAGAATTCTTTAGAATAAACATAATATTTATAGCTTGTATACTTTGTGAAATTACACAGGTCTGTTTGCAATCCCCCTGTTATTGGACTACTGGTGGCTCTTTTCTTTGTGGCTCTAGAGCATATGATGGGGCCAGTGCTCTTATTACTGCTGATTTTAAAGCAAGAAAGTATCAAAGTATCATGTCATCAAATTATAGTCTGAGAAGTAAAAGCCCCATGGTCAGACCAAGACACTGCATCCAAGAGGTCTGTGGAAGTACAGAATCACAGGGCTGGAACACTGTGCTTTCCCTTTGGAAAATGCACAGCTCAAAGGAGAGTCAGTCCATCCCAACCCCTGCTTTTCCCCACCCATTGAAGCAATGGTTTGGCCCAGTCTCAAATCCCTGTGTTAGCAGAGGATGATCAGGGAGTTTGTGCTTGGAGCTAATATAAAAGTAAGAACACAAGCTTTATGTTTTAATTCTGTTGCAGAGAAAGACTGTAGTGGAAATGGATTTAGTTAAAAAAGAGAAGTGGAATTTGTATCATATGACATCCCATGGACAAAAATTATTTAATTTTTCTTTACTGTTTGCACTCTGGACTTGAGATTTCTGAGAACGCGGCTATGAATCAGGACATGTATAAGTAACATCCTTCAATTCATACCTGATGAGTTCCCCCACTCTGTAAGCCGACACCCAAATACTCTAATGAGTGATCTGAAGATCATCTATCTTGACTGCATCTTCAGTGAGAAACCCTACTTGCTCTCTCAGTGTCATTTTGTATCATACTCACAGAAACAGCGAAAAAAGTTTACTTTTCCATTTCATTCTTTCCCTTTCCAGTTTATTTGGACTGCCCATTTTGGGAATCTTTTGAGGCACTGACATTTTTAAAATGGATCAACAAATTACATTCTCATGTCTGAGAAAACTCTTACAGGTAAAAAGAAATCATGACTTTCATGCTGAACACTGAGACGACCATTGTCAATAAATGCTTAAAAACATTTAGGGAACAGACAGTACCTCAAACCCCCAAGGCTACAAGCTGTTGATTACTATTATGCTCTTTAAAGGGAATAAGATCACATTGAGCTTCAAATCAAAATATAGATTTTTCTAGGTCACATTTATCAATGATCCATGATGACATAAATCAATTACATATTTTATTTGTATACAAATCATAAATTAAATGGATGTTCTACTACCCTACTTAAATGTAATTATCTACAAACACATACAACACTTCTTGTGCTCCTTCTGACAATGTCGTATTCTTCATAGTTACCGGCAGGACACATTTCGAACATTCGGTAGAGTAACACCCATTTAGAGAATTAGATCTAAAAATCAACATTTGTTCAATAAAAGTTCTCCCAAGACCTGGGTGCTGTCAAAATCAGCAGGGAAAAAAAAAAAAAAAGAGAAAAAAAAAAAAAAAAAAAAAAATTGTTCAAAGAGGTAATGTATCAAATTCCAGAACAGCTTGTTTAGGTCCTTTTACCACCTCAGCTGTTACAACTTTCTCATCATCTCCAGTAGGCTTTGGATCAGGCTCCAAGTTGGAATAGAAGTTGATGATAAAAGTAAGAGTGCACTGGCTGATGCCAACAGGCTTTGAATCAGTCCATTGTCATGAAAGCTGTTTACAATGTAGAAATAAGTAATCCATGCTGTGCTATATACACCACCTCTCTGCTGAGGATAATTAGGCTAGTGTAGCTTACTGACTCACTGTTTTTTTACCATTTGCACAGCCAACTGATGTATTGCTGAATATTTTCTAAAACAAATCTTTAAATATTTTTTAAATCGAAAATCCAAACATTTTCATGAAGTTTATTAGAAAAAATACAATAGAAGGTCTCTTCCTCCTACATTAGTTTCTTTTAACCTAAAAGCCAAGCGAATCCTGATGAAACATCATTGTATCAACTGCCCATGTTTTACAGAATGTTTTTCCCTAATGAAATGAATCAGATATATCATAGTCACATTTATTAAATTTTGTTAATTATTAGGTACATTCTCACACAAAGAAAAATTTAAAGATGTGTTTAATGTCATATCTATATATGGTAGGTAATGAAATTATATTCATTAGTTACTGATTTAATTCCTTTGCCTGGAAGTAGTGATGGAACTATGAATACATATGTCAGTTCACTTTAATACTAGAAACACACATTGTAAGCAGCAACAAGTGTACATTTTTAAAGATCACTTGTGAAAAGTGCTGGACTTATAATGTCAGATTCTGAACCCTTCTGATCCTATAAATGATTTACAGAATATAAGGAACTCCTATACAGTTATTGTGCTTGCCTCTTAGAATGGGAATTAAATAAGCAGTTATATCCATCTTAAGCTTTTGCACCATTTGTTTTCTAAAATACATACTTAAACTTAACCAGTCACCAGAATGGGCTTCCACAGAGAATAATGACTAAAATTTCTTGGTTTTCATTATGGAACAGTGGTTCACAATGGTCTCTCCTATCCTTAAAGGATATAAGTACATTATGAAAACAGTGCTATGGAGTAATTACTATAATATAAAGAAGTTTGTTTTCATGTCATTATAGTGATGATTCACACTCATGAGCTAATTGTTCATGTAGTTTTCTATCAAACATATAATAAGGAAACACTGGATATGGTCCTTCAGAAATGTCTGTTGAAGGGGTTTTGGTCACTAGTATTCATTGCTCACAAACCAGCCAACCCAGGAATTCAAGTTAGCAGTGGAATGCTAAGACAGAGAATAAGATCTAGAAAATAAGTCTGCTGTAGTTCATGGGAGAAGACAGACACAGAGGCAGTTCAGCCCACTGAAGATCTTTGAACAATGGTCTGTGTTACCTTGGAATGATTCCTAACTGCCCCTTTCAAATGCTGCCTTATCTCATGTTCCAGTTCTGTACCAAGTCAGAATCAGGCACATATAATCTCTTCTCCCATTCTGCCCTGACTGTTGCAAGAAAGAAACCTGACCTTCTTGGTCAGAAGGCACCATAATATGCTCCAACTAGACCTCTGATTTAGGCAAATCAATCTTATGGCTTGGACACATGCCCCACCACATACTCCCAGGTCAGTTAAATGCAGCCTTTGTCCTTGGAAATACAGTCTACAGATAACATGCACCTAAATTGGATCTCCTGGGTAAATGCTTGCAACTGGTTGGGATGAATCCAGTCTTCATAGGTACATTACACCTGAAGGATGGGATGTCATCCTGAGGGATCCAGAGAAGCTCAAGAAGTGGGCCCACAAGAATCTCAAGAAATTTAACAAGATCAAGTGGAAGGTGCTGCACATGGGTCAGGGCAATCCCCCCTTTATCAGCACAGGCTGGGAGATGAATGGATTGAGAGCAGCTCTGCCAAGAATGACTTGGGGGTGCTGGGGGATGAGAGGCCAGACATGACTCAGCAATGAGCACTCACAGCCCAGAAAGCCAAACATGCTCTGGGCTGCATCCGAAGCAACCTGGCCAGCAAGGAGAGAGAGGGGATTCTGCCCCTCTGTTCTGCTCAGACCTCACCTGCTGTGCTGCATCCAGCTCTGGGCTACCCAGCACAGAAACAACATCAAGCCACTGGAGTGAGTTCAGAGGAGGCCACCAAGATGATCATAGGTATGGAGCTCCACCCCCCCACCCCCCCAACCAAGGAAACACTGAGGGGATTTGGTTTGTTCATCTGGAAAAGAGAAGGCCTTGGTGTGACCATTGTGGCCTTCCAGTACCTGGAGGGAGTCTACAGGAAAGACAGAGAGGGATTTTTTACAAGAGCATGTAGTGACAGAAAAATGGGGAATAGATTCAAACTGAAAGAGAGGAGGTTTAGATTAGATATTAGGAAAAAAAATCTTTACTGCGAGGGAATGAGGCACTGGAATAGCTTGCCCACCAAAGTCATCGATGTCCCATCCCTGGAAGTGTTCAAGGCTAGGTTGGATGGGGCTCTGAGCAACCCGACGTAGCGCAAGGTGTCCCTGCGCATGGCAGGGGGATTGGAACTAGATGATCCTTAGGGTCCCTTCCAACCTGTGCCATTCTATGATTCTACTAATATAATTGTTTACTAGGAGGAAAGATAAGACTTATTCATCTCTAATTCTCCGCAATACAAATCTTAAATCTGGTATTGCCTAATATTTTTTATCATTCTACAGATAGTGACAGAACAAAATGCAACAGTAATATAAAGCAGCACTATAAACAAGATCTATTTTCCACTACAAAACTCGCCTGCATTTTTAACACTACAAATACAGACCTATATTCAATCCTTCAGAACCCAGCTTGCATTTTGAACATAAATTTGCTTCGCCTTACTCATGGGGAGAGGGAAGAAATCTAATCAAATTCTACTGAGTGTTTTCTCTGCTATAATTTAGTGGTAAAACTGGCAGGCTGCCTAACCACGTCAAAAAAAGATACATTTGAAATGCTCTAACTATAAAATAACAAGGAAGCTTTTAGCCACATTCATGTAGTGGAGAGTATGAAAATGTTTACTTGTAATGTTGTTAGCATATGAAAAGATTAATCTAACAGGAAAATACATTTTAAAGTTGTGAAATTGTCTTGCTTGGTGTATAAATATTTTATGTAAATAAAAGCGGATTTGAGATTCATATAACATTTATATATTTTTAAAACTAAAGGCATAGCAACTGACTCTGCAAGGCATTTTTCAGCAATCCCCTCACTCTGCTATCTCCACTAACGCCTTTATTTGTTTATATTAGCTTTTCCCCTAATGAAGATGGCGCCGGTGGTTCTGTCTGGCTGAGCTGCTGACAGGACACCATCAACTTCCAGGGAAGGCATCACTGAGGGGGAGCAGTCTGGTTTTCAGCTCAGTGATTCTCAGTGCAGGCTACGGCGAAAGAAAATTGATGCCAAAGACATGAATAAGGAAAGGTGACTTTTCTTCAGAATTGTGACTTGAGAATTCTGAGAAAATTGGGGTGACATATAGGGATGCTGATTGAAGTGCTTCAAATGTCTGAGCTCATTTCCTCAGGTGGGGGGCGGTGGGGTGGGTGCCACTTTCTTCATCAAGTTGTGGTCAGAACACAAAAGTCATTTTAGATTGTTGAGGAATTTGAGACAGCTTCTCAATCGCACGACAGAGAGGGGAAATGGGGCCTAACACAAATGAAAAAAACAGATTTTTTTTCTGATTCAACTCAATCAGAGCTTATTTTTATTATTTTTTGTTATTTGGGACAATTTAAAAAGTGTCCTCCATTCAAGAAACAGAACAGAATGGTCTGCAGACTAATGGCCAACTAACAATACCGAGTAATCTTCATGAGATGCAGGCAGTTGTTGTCACAACCATCACTCCTGCAATATAAGAGTGGGATTACTTTGTGGAAGAACCACCACTTACTGCCACATTTCAAAGCTTTTTCGAAAGTTATGGCAGCCAATAAATGAATGAGTCAAGACTTGAAGCAATGACCAACTACTTTACTGTTTTAGAGGCTCAAATTCACAATTTTCCAGAGAACAGAAATGTGTCCATTAAAGAATCTTCAAAATAACACATTTTCTTTTTAAACCAGATAGCATTAAAACCCAACTGAAGGACAAAATAGTCTATATCTGGTTATTGGGAGATGTAATGAGTTACTGCCTACCAAATCATAATTATGGCACTAGAATTTTTTTAATAACAGTTGTTAAAAAAGGAAAACTTTCATGATCCATGTAGCTGTTTGATATATTTTAAAAACACTCATTCTAATTTAGGATTATAGTATAGATTATTTCTCTGTTGTTAAATCTAAATAAAACTGAAAATGATAAATACAGTGAAGCTTATACAGTGATAAACATAATGATGTCTGTGGATTTGTGTCACAAAGTTAATCAAATCAAAGGCATTAAATTAAAATCAAAATATCATTATCTGGATGAAAGCATAGCTAAGTTTACAAGGTGCTAATTTGTGGATCATTCTGTCATTGTAAATGCTTGTGAAATTTTGGGGCCGGGGTGAGGAATGGTGAGTTGATGCTAATATACACAAAGAACTGGATGATTCAAGCACTTTGACACATCTAATTTTGGACCAGCAGCTTCACCTCTCTCCTAGCCCACAATCAGAAGCATTCTACATCAGGTTCCCAGTTGTTGTTTTTGGGGTTTTTTTAAGGCATTTATGTGAGGCAGTATTGAACCCCAAGGGATTTCCTCTGAAATGAAAAATTACTCTAAAGCAGTAAAAAACCATGGGTTTCAATTGGGATACAAAAGCTGTATCCGGAGAATCATCCAGCAAATAGCACCAAACAGAAAACATAAAAATCTCTTGAAGATTCCTACAAAAATTTTACCAAAAGGTGTGCTTCTGTGACCTGCACAGAAATGCTCCTCATGGGGTGGATCTTAACACTTGAAGCAGCAAGTGATGAACAGAAATGATTTCGCCCATGACGCACAATCTGAAAGCAGGGTGGAAGACAACCACCTAAACAAATA
Organism: Phylloscopus collybita; assembly: GCA_027886175.1. NCBI lineage: Eukaryota > Metazoa > Chordata > Aves > Passeriformes > Phylloscopidae > Phylloscopus > Phylloscopus collybita. Next base: position 91,401,043 of record JAJNNQ010000075.1, read on the forward strand.
ACCCAATTCCCAAGTATAGACCTGCATCACTCAAACGAAAGACTGTTTTGTTATTAATCAGGATAAGAGAATCAACAATTAAGTAATATCTTTCTTTTAAATATCAAATGCATTGAAGCAGGAGTAATTTATTTTTGTGTCATTATTTCTCTTGAAATTATGCAAAATAACATTTCTAAATGCCGGGTTTCTAAAAACATAACCATTAGGATAGTTGTTACATATTTAATTTCATGCTCCATTCAGCATAAAGCAGTTGAGAGACTGCCAGCCAGAGCAAATTAAGTAACCGGTTAGATAATTTCCTGCTTAATTGAAAGCAGGTAGTTTTTAAAAGTAATAATTGATTTTGTTTCTAATAAGCATGTAGCTATTTCTTCCTTTTTCTATTCCTGTTATTAAAGGAGATTGCACTAAACCTTTGTACACTGTTAATGACAGGCACGAGAGGAAAAGAACTGGAGAACACTGTTTATTTAGTATTTTAGATGTTAATTGCAGCAAAAATAACAGCAGAATGGCACCCCAATATTGGTCCTATACTTCAAGATCATTACTTCAAAATCTAATCCATGTCAAAAGTTCACATGTTCATGCTCTTCAAGGACAAGAAGTGAGTCAGCAATCTCAGCAAAGTTCAAGGTGAAGAGGTATCAATTATCCTAGCAGACAATAACCAAACTGAGAAACAAAACCAAAACAAAACAAAACAGAAAAAAGGGACTTGAGTATTATTGCTTTCCTTTACTTTTAGGAATGGTCACTCCAAAAGCAAGCTGTGGTGCCTAAAGATGATAGATAAAGAATTTTTTCAGTGACACTTTTATTTGATGTAGTAGAAAAGGACTTAATTCTCTACAACTGCTCAAAATGCACCTGTCACAAGCAGTTATTCACTTGAAAATTTTATTTAAAAACAAAAGAATAATTGTTCCATTAAAATGTTTGAACAAAATATTACATTTTCTGATCTAAAGAAAAAATTAAGATGACTGTGTCCATATTTCTAATTCCACTTCTTTGAAAATTAACAAAAGGAAAAACACGTTCGGCATGTGCAGAAAGTATTCCTGCAATCTTTGTATTACAATCCAATGTTTTGACAAGTTGCTATAAGAAATAGTCAAATTCCAGTGTGACTCATTTTAGACTCTATCCTCATAACTGTTTAGCACCTGAATGCTTCTCTTCCACAGCTGCATATATATAAGCAATAATTCCCTAACTGAGTGACAGAAAACAACCTGGAGTCTAAAATCAGTAATACATCTGTATAAAATGTATTTTATCTGTATGAAAAGCAGAAGCTATAGCACCATATATACATATACACGTAGTAGATTCATAACCACCACAAAATGCCAAGATGATTCTCTCAATGAGAAATCACTGCTGATTCCAGGCTGTCAGGCATTTCCCATATTGCTATTACTGATTAGCACGCTGAGACAATTAAGACCTGCACCAGGTAGAGCAAGCAAGAGTTCTGCAGCCTGTCAGTAGGATGATCCATGCATTACTGATATTATTTTGTGCAGCTTTAAGTATTTAAGTCTGGTGTTTAGTATACAAATCCTTCTTCTGAATTTACAGTCTTACATGCAAAGATTTAAAGGAAAACACTCTATCCTCACAGAACATAATGCAGAGGCATGCAAGGGTATCATAAGATTTGGGGTTATCTCCTTTAGTTTCTGCTAAGTACAGTCACTGGCATTTGCTAGTATGCCAAATGACATGAGGCTTTCTGGTTTATCCACACTGACAAATCTCTAAAGAAGCTAATAATCTTAACAGCAACACTATGATGCTTTTTCTGAAAATCATGGCTGCTAGCCTTAATGAATTCTCATTTTGCTTAAAGGTCATCCATACAGTACTTACAGTTTGCCTATTCATACACGATGACACTAAACCATGCCTGCATTCCTGATAACACTCCCCCCTTTTTCACATGGGAGTACATATGTACAATTAGAACTCAAACCTCCTTACATATATGTGTGAACTTCAACCTGTAGTGCTGTGGTCTAGAGTGGTTGGGGAGGGAGGTTGATAAGTGCAAAAATGGGTATTTTATTCAAAGAATTAAAAAGCACATGCCTGAACATATTTTACAAATGTACATGCCTGAAGAACACGGTGTCATCATGCTCTGATATTGTAACATCATCATTCATTGGCAAAATAGTTCTAAAACTTCCAGAGGTTCTCACCTTCAGGTCATATGCTTCCCATATCTCACCACTTCTGAAGCCAAATGCTGGGTGTCCTACCAACTTGTGTTTTCAGTTCTCAAAATAAAAGAAATTAAACTCAACACATGCAAAAATACTGCAAAACCTGACATTAAGTATTATGTCTCGCCTAATTTCATGTTTATGTTACAGTGATTTTCAGTTCAGCAACAGGATTGCAAACGATTTACAATATCTGCTTTTGATATTTATAGGATTTCATAGTCCTCCTTTTGTCTCCTTAGAGATCAAAGAAAATGACATTAAATCTGGAAATTGCTAGGCTGTCCATCACAGACCTTAGGCCAGGATAATTAAGAGATCAAACTTCAAGAAAGAAGCCATGAGAAAGGAAGACAGAAAAAGAGGAAGAGGTAGAAATATGGTGTGGAAGTGTGAAAACTGGAGGTAGGAGAGTGGAACGTGCTTTACTTTGTGATATCCAAATGAATGCTTCATGAACGGTCACTCCAGTAAAAACCGGGTATATCTAAGGGCAGTGGAAAAATTTCCAGTGGACATGCCTCTTAATATACCCCCTACCCCTCCGCTCCAAACCCCCACCCAAAAAAACCCCCCAACCAATCAGACTTAAAGATTTCACTCTTTATACTTAAACAAATGGCAGACATCCAAGTTCTGCTTGAAGTTATTAAGAGCTGCTGTCAAATGACTTGGTCTTGTTGAACCAAAGGACTAAAGGTAGCTGATGCTTAAAAGCAACAAAGATACAGGATGAATACTTTCAGACTGTGACTGCACATTTACTGTATCATACATACACATCCACGGTGTAAGCACACATATAGGTAACTCACATAAATACACTCTGCTTATGTTTAGATTCTGCAGTCCAAAAAATGCAGAGTACTAAATGTGTGCTTCACTCCTGGAATTTTCACCAGTCCTTCCACTGCTGCAGACAATGGATGCTTTGCTATGAGACCAAGCTTTAGGGTGCTGAGTTGAATAATGACCACAGGACACGACTGAGCCAGCTGTAGTTGGCCAAAACAACTAAATAAGCTATTTTCAAAACCACCCCTAATTGACCCCAACTTACATGTTCTCAGTTTTACATTAAATTCATGCCAAGAGCTCATGGACAATTAATACCATTTTATGAGTAAGTCTAATTTCTGAATTACTTTCTGTAAGTATTTAAGTGCAGCTATTTTCCCCCACAAGCTTTAGAAAGAAAATGAGTCATTAAACATGGTTAATGCAGAACTATAGATTAATATCTAATAAATCATAATCATATGAATATGAGTATATATTCAAAACATTCATTAAAACAGGTTTACTTATACAAATACATGGATGACCACTGTGGAATCTGTTTTTTGTAACAGAGGCGATGCTGCATAATCAAACAAGTAAAAAGTTTTGGGGGAAATATATATATTTTTGAGAAAGGAGAAATATAGCATAAAGTGGTGTTCTTTAGAAATATATTTATGTGTATGCAGACAAACATAAATTCCAATCTTTTTCTTTGCAGTTTCAGACTGCAATTAATTGGCTCCTAAGAAGGTTTGACTGTAAAAGTTTCTAGATAAAAGTAGATTTCTAAGCTTGCCTTGTCTTAATGACCTCAACCAGAACCTTGCCATCTACTGAAATAAAAACTGTCAAGTTTTTAGAAAATACTAAGTCACAGCATCAAGGAAGGTTCTTTTCTTCATCAAATAAGGTATTTGAAGAGGGCAGCCTGGTCAATGGAAAGGCTTTAACTGATCAAAATTAGTTACAACTCAGAGGTAAAAGAATAATTCTCTCTTCTTGCTCCAGTCTTAAGAACAAACTGTCTTGGAGAAACCTATACAAAAGCTAGATTAAAGGCTGAGATGCCTCTTGTAACACACCATGCTTAGTCTTGTCTTCTTCTGAGAGTTAATAGTTCTGATCAGATGACCCTCTGCATCATCTACATTTTTCTGTCACTCAACCTGGAATCACAGCTGCCACATCTGAAAGGAAGCTAACAAAGTTCTTTGAAATGTTAAATGCAGTTTTTACTTTAATAGCTAGAAAAGTAAAACTTAACTTCAGATAGCTAAAATCTTCATGAAAATCTTGAGCAAGTTCTGCATGAAGGTTCTGATTTTATAAGTGATCTGTGTGCAAGGTCACATTTAAGGACAAATCTATTCAAAATTAAGCACTATAGTTAGATCTACTTTCTCAACTGTTATTAACCTCAAAACAAACATCTGCCATAACCACCTTTCTGAAGTGTCCTCTAGAGGAAAAGAGAAATGTGGGGGGAGGGGGGGGGGGGGGGGGGAGGAGAAGGAGAAGGGTCCATTAGAGGAAACATGCACAGCATTTCTCATATATTAAGATAACCAGCTACACACTTTTAACTTCAGTATTTTAAATCTAGACTGGAAATGGTGATTCCTAGGAAAAAATAGTTCAGCATGGGTTGGCCAAACAAAAGCAAAGTCTGTATATATGTTATTAGATCCCTGAGGGTTGAAAGAAAAGTCTCTGATATTCCCTGAAGGGAGAACAGAAAACAAACAAAACCTCTGCTAAATAAAATAAGCTGTACTGTGAAAAAAAATTATCTACTCTTCCTCCTCTCTCTAATAGGAAAACTGTTAATAGCCTCAGCATTTCAGTGAGGGGCCAGTTACCCTGACCACAGGAGTAGCTATGGCTCTGTCAAGACAGGACCCTAGTTATTAGCTGGGTTCCTCTGCTGAGCTGCTCTTCCTCATGGTCCAGCAGGATGCCCTTTAGGATAACCAAGTCAGCCTCTGCCCCAATGTTATACAGAGTTCCTATGTATCTGCTGGCTTCACCAACCACTGAATAGTTTTTTCTCTCAGGATTTCACCTAAGAGAAATCCTAAAAAAATTTGGCAATCTGTCATGTAGATCAGTGTCCAGTGTCTATGCCCATAGGTACTGTTGGGTAGACCTGCAGGTGTCTGATTGAACAATTCAGCTTGCCTTGCTTTTGCCTGTCCCTACTTCCTGTGCAGCAGTGATGGGGTTTAATGACTTAGAATCACAGAATTTTTTAGGTTGGAAAAGACTAAATATACTAATAAGATGATTGGTTTCAACTCTTAACCCAACACTGCTGTTCACCACTCAACCATGCCCCTAAGTGTCATACCCACATATTTTTTAACATTTCAAAGGATAGTGATGTTCATTCCATGGACAGCTTTTTCCAATGCCTGGCCACCCTTTCCACAAAGAAATTTTTCCCAATATCCAGTCTAAATCTCCAGTGATGCAACTTGAGGCCACCTCTCATCCTGTTTTCTTGCTACTTGGGAGATTAGACTGACCCCCACCTGGCTACGCCCTCCTTTCAGGCAGCTGTAGAGAGCAATAAGGTCTCCCTGAACCTCCTTTTCTTCAGACTAAACCCCCCCAGCTCCCTTAGTCACTCCTCATCAGACTTGTGCTTCAGACCCTTCACCAGCTCCATCATTTCCTTCCTGGAAACACTCCAGCACCTCGATGTCTTGTGGTGAGGGGCCCAAAAACTGGACACAGGACATGAGGTATGGCCTCACCAGTGCTGAGTACAGGGGGACAATCGCTGTCCTGGTCCTGCTGGTCACACTGTTGCTGATACAGGACATGAGATATGGCCTCACCAGTGCTGAGTACAGGAGGACAATCACTGTCCTGGTCCTGCTGGTCACACTGTTGCTGATACAGGCCAAGATGCCATTGGTTTTTGGCCACCTGGGCACTGCTGGCTAATTTCCAGCCCCTCTTTCTCCAGCCTGTAACCCTTCCTGGGGTTGTTGTGACTCAAGCACAGCCCCTGACCCTGAGTCTTGTTGAACCTCATACAACTGTGCTGCAACATGGCATTTGAGGGTGTTGTATGCTGTGACAGACCAGAGTAAGCAGAAATTGGTCTTGCACGGCTGAGTTGTACCTCAGAATATGTTGAACAGAATGGTGTGACTCTTCCTCTGGGACTGCTTGGTCCCATTACCAGGGACAGTCTCCTCTCTTCCCAGTCTTGGCCAGTACTTTCATATTGCCACTAACCCCTGTCTTAGCCACCAAGGTTGGAGCTTCCAGACAATAGAGTTCCAGTTGTTGACAGACCTGGACAGGAATGTAATTGAGCTGCTTGAGCTGCTAATGCTTCCGTGCTTCCATTGTGAACAACCCAGATGGAATTCTGTTGCTAGGGGAACCTCCAGCTGGTTGTACTCCACAGGTGAAGAGCCCAGACGGTTATCCAATGCTGTGCTAACTGGATAGGATGAATGTCAGGAGTGGTTAAACATACAAAGACGCAGCAGAAGAAACTTGGCTCTTCCTCCACAGAGGCCTGTGAATATCAGTAGCCATTTTCCATAATTTGTGAGCCACATGGATTATTACTGGCTTTGACTATATTTGCAGGGTTGTTCATGAAGTGGGGGAATGGAGGCCAGTGTGAACCCCACAGGAAGTACAGTAGGAAGGACATGAAAAGGGAACTCTAGAGTCAGGATGTATAATTTCAGCCTGCTGAAACTAACATAACAGCTTTAGTTAGGTGGACAGGCCAACTTATTGAAAAGAAATATGAAAATTTTGTTAAATAAATAGGCTGGAATTTTAAGGTTAGAATTGAAATCTTAGTTTCCTGTTGCTATTGACTCCAGAGAAATGCAGTTGATCTAGTAATTTGGGTTTTTTTCCATAAATTGATCTTAGTCACGTTGTAATTAATAATAGTAATAACTAATAAAATAAATTAGTAATTATAGTATTCAAATTTGAGGGAGCTGGATACTTTATGTATCCATACATGTCCATACCACACAAAACCCCATTTTTTAATTCAGTTAACACAGTTCATAGAGTTAATATGAGCCCTCATGGCCAGGTCCCTTATTGGGTGACTCTAGGAATGCAATGACACATAATGGAAATGTCTTATTTTTCATTTCTTATCCCAGTTTAAAGCCTCGAATAAACCTCATTCAAAAATAAAGAGAAATCTAAAATTGTTCCTATTTCACAGATTCTCTCCAGCAATTTCTTTTCTCTAAGGCCACCTCACAGAACTTCACAGAGACCATGTGAAATCCAACCTGACAGTTCTATGCTTGTTGCACCGCGCACAATTGTCCCAAATCACCAGCAGCACATCTGACAAACTTTTGCATTCTAAAAAATCTGAAGCAAATATATTTTTAATAAACCACAGTAAGAGACCCTGAACTGACCCCATTGTGTCCTCCATGAGAAAGACAGATCCCACACAACTCTACAGGTGACCTGGATCTCAAAAACTGAAAACATCCCCACAGTATGCTAGGGAAGAGGCTCGTACAGGGTTCTTGGAATTGGTCAGTCTGTCTGCCATGGGAAGCACAGCTGAGTCCTCAACTCATCACCCTTTGTGGAGTTATGTTCTCTCCGTGAACACTGCACTGAAGCTTCTTCCTCTGTGCTATAGCTCATCGTGTAGACTGCCTGAAAATACATTCTTTAGCCCTCTACCTTCTTGAATGGGCATAAAGGGTTTGTGATAATCTAACCCCACTAAAACCAGTAATAACTTTTGACTTACTGGCACCCTAGCACCCTTTGGCTTCTAAGCAAAAATGGAGAGAAAAAATGGTTCAGAATAGGACAGTATGTTTGAATACATTCCAGTTATCTGAAGCAAGAGCCATGAGGCCCAACTAATGCAAAAAAACTCCAAAGATGAAGAGAAATTTCTAACTTAGATATCTGTCACTGATATACCAAGGTAGGCATTTTGCAGAACTGAAAAGGAAAGTGTGTCAAAGACTGCTTATGAATCAATAAAAAGTCAAAAAAACAGTTCCTAGCACATGAAAAAAATTTAGCATAATGATTTATTTTTATGCTGAGGGATTCTTTCCTTCTTGGATAAAGCACATTCTATACAGTCAACTGAAGACTATGCTTCCCAGATTTCCTTATCGAGTCACTGCCACCATCACAATATACATCTAGCCCTGTTTTGGAAACTGGGAATTGTCTGCTTGTATTTCAAATGGATGAGGAAGGATAAAAAGCTCTGAACATGTCTCAGGCATGTTGGCCCACACTACTTCACCAAAAGAAGTCCTCCAAGTTCAAAACTGTCTGCCAAGGCTGCGTACATGACATTTGCTATTTCAGTTCCTATGGGAGAGTGAAGATAAGATTCTTGCGGGTAAGGAATAACATTAGACAATCTCTAGCCAAAGATTTCAGAGAATGCTTTAGTCTTTACTTTTTGGAAGTACTGAAAATGGCCCTGATCCAGTAAAGCTCTAAAGAACATAATTTAAGCACTTTGCTAGATTAGAACTGTAGCATGAAATGGAAGAGAACACAAATATCTGACTATTACAAACACTGAAAAAGGGAACATACAAGCACAGTTGAAGTTTAGTACTACAGTCAGTTTTTCCTATGGCAAATCCCATGTTCCTATGGATTTGCTCCCTTTCCCATAAGAAAAATTAATGGTAAATTGAGAGAGTATGGACCTAGTGTTTAACACAATCCCCTTGTGCTACTGAGTCTCTCTCTCTACAAATTTTCCTCTTAATGCTTTTAGTGGTATTTTGTGCCCAATCATTTTTTACCTTATGCATCTACACATACAACACCAGATAAAGTTCATCTGAAGATACGCTACAGGTGATGAGGCGTAGATCAGGAATGCTGAAGCAACAGAGACACCAGGATGAGCTCTGTGCAGAGCCAATTCAGGTCTGATCGAGTTCATTAGCTAAGGCTGCAGCACAGACCAGGGCCAGATTCACATCCATACAAATACTTTCATGTAGCACAGAATATGAATGCATCTTGTAGAGCTTGCCCAATTATCCCTATGCTGTGCTCCCAGGAGAGCTAGGTAGCAAAGTCCAGATGGATTTGAGAGGCTGTGGGATGGAGTTAGGGCTATTAACCCCAGACTGAACTCAGTCTGGGCTTTGGTGGGGCACGGCACAAATTCAGCCCGGATGCAGGACTGTTGCTGAGCTCATCTCTGTGCACTGTGGAGCAGAGCATGCAGGCTCTGTGCTCTCAGGCTGAATCAGTACCTCCTGCTCAGCACCATGTAGCATCAAGCCTCTGTCTGGACACCTGCTGCACTGGGCTCCTCAGCAGTCCTGACAGCAGGAACACAGCATAGACACACCCAAACAGGCATGGATCTGGTCCAGCAAGGGCTTAACGTGTTGGTTCCATAGAGGAGGAATGCTGCTGGAGTGCATCCAGGTGCATACACAGTGCTAGGTGCTCAGAGTCACTCTGGCTCCTGAGGAACTGCTGATGAGACACCCTTGCAACACAGCTCTCATGAGAGTTTCCACAGGGCTCCCCTCCCCGGCATCACTTACGCCAGTTTGCTGAGCCTTTGTACAACATCCAGCTCTTCCAGCTGTCCTGAATCTAAGTGCAGCTCTCCAGGAAAACACATTATAGAAAGGTAAGATGTGAAGATGCAAAGGACTGAACCTGAGACATAACAGCATCACAATAGTGATGCAAAAGGAACCCCCAAATCAGCGGAAGTTACTCCACGTAAATCAGAATGGATATGCTATGATTGCATTAAACAGAGACCATCTTTATAACAAGATGCCAGCATACCAGCCTGGCTTTTTCACATCTAAAGCATTTGGTTACAATGAGTTATAATTCGTTATAACAATGGTAATAAATTAAAAGCACAAAGGGGCAATTACAATCACATTAAAACATTCCGTAATTTTGGAAAATTAATGTTTCACTAAGCCTTCATTTTTACAGATAAATTGAGTCAGAACTGTGCTGTTCCTACACTGTGCTAACTAGTATCAGTGTTAAGCTTTTTGGAACCATATGGAAAGCTATCAATTTTTTTCTTAAGTAGGATTCTCATCACTTTGTTTAATATCACTACAAATTACACAGGCTAATATTTACAGATGGTTTCCTGTAGGAACTGTGAATCAACAAACTGCAAGGCAATAGGTAGTAACTATTCATTCTCAAAGGAAGTAGCGTGAGCTACCTGCCAGAGGGCTGTACAGAAAACCTGGGAAACTCTCTCACTTCTAATCCTTCATTTGACTCAGGACCCCTTTGGGACTTGGGAAAGTCACATGGGGCAAACTTGCAGCAGTATCAAACTGCAGCGTGAGAAGTTCCTGAATCACATCAAATATATATATATATATATATTAAAAAATCACATTATTGAGTTCAAAAGTCACAAAACGTTTTAATGTTCCACTGTAGGTTTGTTTTATTTGTCTCCCAGTATTTCAGCTGCAAGTTTTAGTCAACTCAGACTTCAAAAGTTTTCTTAGCGAACACAAAGCATAGAAGCATATCTACGAGGTCAATAAAACAGGGTATTTGCAAAAGTTTGACATCAGCCCTAGCTCTTTCACAGAGACATCGAACATTTTAAGTTTTTCAGATGAGCTTAGAAAGACTACAGCCTTTAAGCTTTCAAAACACTCTGTATCAAGATTTTCGTGTACTGGACCACAATACCGGGGTAAAAAATGTTTCACGCTTGGGCAGCTAGAGAGAAAACAGTTTCCAGAAGTACTCAGCACATGGCAGTCCCGTATGCCGTTTCCATGCAATCTTTCTCCCACCGTCTCAAAAAGAGTATCACACAATCCCAGGCGTGAGGAAAGAGCGTCAGAACGAGAAGTCAGACCAGAAGTCCGCATGGGAGAGGTTATAGGGATCTATTTTCTTCAGCTGCGAGGGAAAAAGAGAAGCACCTAGGGAGAATACAGTAGAGATCAGCAAAATCAGTAATTGTGTATATATACATATATGTGTGTGAATGTGGAACTTTTTTAGACCACACAAGCTTCGCGAGACCCCCGCGGGCGACTCTGGTCCCCCCAGCATTTCCCCATCGCGTCGGGCACGGGGAAAATACCTGCGGGGATTGAGGGGGTGAGGGGGCCAAAAGGCTGTAGGGGAAGGGGATGGGAAGAGCGGGGATGGGCAGAGCGGGGATGCGCGGCGGGGCGGGGGCGCGCCGGGCGCGCTCCCGCGGGCGGGCAGCTGGAAGTCATTGCCCGCGGATCGGCGTCCGCGTTGCCGCGGCGACCGCCCCGGCGGCGCCAGCTGGGCCGCAGTGTGAATGGGTGATGTCACGGGCCCGGCGCCGGCCAGTCTGGGCCGCCCGGGCCAAGGCAGCGGCCGGGAGGGGCGGAGGGAGCCGGGGGGTGGGAGCGGGAGGCGGCGGGAGCGCCGGGAATCGCACCCCCCCGCAGCCCGCAGCCCGCAGCCCGCTTCCAGGCGTGGGGCGGGAGCGCTGCCCGCATCCGCGCCGCTGCTCCCCACGCTGTGCCCAGCGCTGTCCCGGGCCGGCGGTGGGAAGGCAGAATTTGCAGTGCCCGCTCCCGCTCGGCCCCCGCTGGCCGTGGGGGCCGGGTGCTGCGCTCGGTCCTTGCCAGCGCCCCATTGTTTGAATGGAGATGTCTCTGTTTCCATCCTCAATTCATTTGCAGGCACTTTAGAAAAGTTCTTTCCTGCAGGAATGAGGGGCTTTTCACTGCGCTCCAGCAAGGTTTACAATCCCTGCCAACGCTCACAAACTTAGCACATTCAGCCTCGAAGTTTCCCACTGCTTTCAGCAGCAAGATTCCCACACTGCAGAATACACGATTATATTGATAATTTGGCCAGTTTCGGTGAAATATCCCCTCAAATTCGCAGTGGAAGTTTACTTCACGTGTGAAACTCTTCGTTACTTGCTTACTGCAGTTCTTCACGAGAGGATACAGTCTTAATGGTGTGTCTTAGGCCCACGGTGGGAAAAAACCGGTTGTTCCTTAATTTAACTTGTTTACATAGATTCGCTCTTTAAATTAGTCTCGGAGAGTTCAGGACAAAGACCCCTCAGCGCAGCTCTTTTTGTGACTCGGCAGGAGATGCAGGTTGGGTTTAAACATAAATTTCTCTCCTTATAGACATTAAACTGTTGTAGAGTGCAGGTTTTTTTCTCAGGGAATGAAATGGCCCCTCGACCATCGGTCTGAAAAGACAGCTCCTCCGTATTTTACCTCATCTTCATCACACAGCACCTCTAGCTGTGGGCCTCAGAGCCTGCGTGCATCGGAGCTCTTCCAGGCTGTGGAGCAGGAGATGTGACATCAGGTATCATTACCCCTATCAGTGCAATCTCAGAGCAACTCGAATTACAGCTTTGTGTTTTGCTTCACTTGGCTTTTGCTGAGTAGCGCTTTGAGACCAGGCAGGTGGGATGCTTGCAAAGCTTTTCGTCGAAAGTCTGCTTATTTTATTTCTCCCGTTAATAAATTGGCTAGTGCCTAAGTTCTAAGGGAACAAAAGGAGGTTGACTCCAAACCTTTAGGCTGCAACCTCTTGCAGCCATACAGGAGCCTCGAAAGGCAGCAGAAGCCGCTGCTGAAATGTCACCTGTCAGTTTGCAGACTCTTTATCTGAACCTTGTCGCAGCAAATGCTCAGCCACCCGAAGGAGCAAGAGAGGCGGCAGGAGAGGGGACACGTGGGGAGCGGCAGCGTCTCCGCACAGGGACCGAGAGTGTGGCGAGCAGGGAGGATGGGGAGGGGAGCCACGCGTCCCACCAGCACCTCAGTCCTCACAGTGACAGCGGATTGTTACACCGATCCGACTCAAGCAGCGCAGATTGGGTCTGCAGGCAAGGTGAAAGCTAATCCCCTGCAGAAGTCTGCCTGCAAAGGGACCTTGCAGTCAGTGTAGCACGTTAGGACCAGTGGCTTCCCTCATGGCTGTACAGCTGGGCATGGGGACAGGCAGGTACGAAGGACTCCCCCTGCAAACACCGGTTTATCAGAGGTTACCCAGTGCACACACGGTGCAGGATCAAACACTCGTCTTTAGTTTGCTGAACACCTTGAAAACTGGAGGGTGGCAAGTAAGCTGAGTTTATGTAAATATGATTTTAGTGTGAGGTTCAAGTTAATTCTTTCTGATTTTAACTGCTTGATTTGATGTTTAAATCTTAAATGAACAGTAACCTTTAAAATCTTTTTGGGATTTTAACACTGAGTGCTTTTGATGACTGCTTAAGGGAAATTAATCTGACAACAATCTCTGACAGTCAGCCTTCTCCATCAGGTAACTTTGCAGTAAAGGAAATAAATTCCAGCTGGTGGGGGAAGGGAGAGAGTGTCCTGAGAAACTCACTCCTCTGCTCCCATTGATCATCACCTGCGCCGGACTTCATACAGCAGTTTAATCCTATTCTCTCCCTCAAAGGTTTCAAGCCTCTGCAAGATCCTGACTGCTAGGGAACAAAGACTGGTATGTGGTTCCCTCAAAGGTCAGTCATTAACCTGCCCCAACAACAGTTTTAGGAAGATCAAGGCAGTGAAGAAAAACTAAGAAAAAGCACTTTCACTTTGGAATGAATTGTTCAAAATGCCCTTATGCATTGGGTTTTATTCCCTTTCAACTCCAGAGTTTTTAGTTCCTGCACGTATTTATTTCTCGTCAGGAATAATGGCAAGATTTGCTCTCCCAGAGATTTGACCTTAAGTTTATTTTAGCCCCAACACTATAGATCATTCTATCAATTATGAATGTACTCATGTGTACAGAGGAACTGGTAAGCCAGCTCAGTAATGCTACCTTGTTCTGGAGACTTACCCTTATAAATAAATTAGGGGGGTATCTTTATGAAATAAAGAAAGAAATAGAAGATGAGAGAAAAGAAAAGAAAAGAAAAGAAAAGAAAAGAAAAGAAAAGAAAAGAAAAGAAAAGAAAAGAAAAGAAAAGAAAAGAAAAGAAAAGAAAAGAAAAGAAAAGAAAAGAAAAAGAGAAAAAGAGATGGAAATGAAAGGAAATCTAAAAAGCCACATTTTTCTAAAGATAGAAGGACAGAAGCTAATATCAAAATTGGTTTCTCTGTGATTTGTATTTTCTGTGCCTGCATGTCTGTTTGTGAGACAATATACCGGACTTGCAGTTGCCAGACTCTCAGTAAGACATTTATTTCCATAAGTTATTGATGACCCTTTACCTCACAAGTGACAGGCCAAAGTAGAGCCACGAGCAACTTCTGAGAGGTCATCAATAACAACTGAAAATAAATGTTTTATCCAGTCCCTGCCCATTGTGTTTCCTCTATGCAATGCCAGTTAAGTCTCATCTGGCATGGTTTTTTATGGGCTGTAACTACTTCAGCTCCTGTCTGAAGCAATGGAGGAAGGAAGAAGGAGGCACACACACACACTCACACACCACATCCCCATTTGGTGCTCACACGCTTGGTGGAGTACCTTTTGTGAGCTGCAGAAGTAAAAGCATGCATCTCTCAACACATAAGGATGAAACAGTACCCTACAGAGTGAGACTGCCACCTTACTAAAATATTAAACACCATAGAGAATCCTGATGCTGCAAGTGTAAGACAGTTCAGGAGAAAGAGAATACAAGAAGAGGAGGGGATGCAGAAAAAAGCTGAGATGCAAGTTTGTAAATAAATCACACTTCATGCTATTACAAATACATAATATTCTATTAATGTATTTCTAATAATAATTCATACCATACTGCAAGGAAGATTGAGGTATTGTGTGTGTTAAGAAGTTCCTGTGGGCAAAAGAAAATTTGTTTTGTCTCTAAGGAATGTCTTACTCCCAGTGGGAAAAGACTGCAATGGACATGGAGTACAACACTGTGGGGACATAAAATTTACTTCGAATAATAATTACCACTAGCCACAATGTCTTTTTAATTAAACATTTGTGCTTAAAATTTCAATTTTTCTTACTCTTTTGCATAGTCATTTTCACATTTTAAAAAATGTTATTTCGAGAGCCAGTTCTCAGGCGCTCAATGTTCAGCAACCATTTCAAGAGGCTGGTCTGAAGTAAGCTAATGACTTTGCAACCAGTTGTGAAACTTCTGCTCACTTGAGCAGTTCCTATATCCATATCCTTACTCAGGCAAATAAGCTCATTAACTTCAAGAAAAACTTTCTGTTTAAGCAAGGATTTGTGCTGCTTTTCAAGTCAATTTCTCCATTGAGGTAAATTAAGAGATTTGCTTGAATAAAATTTTAACAGTTCTTTAAAGTGTTGGAAGACCATGTTAGTGGAGTAAAAATTACCAAAATAAACGTCATTAACAGTTCAAGATAAATATGTGGAAACATACTGGTATCGAGGACAACTTGAAATAGTTACTTAGCATAAGCTGTGTGATTACACAAAATATTCTTATATATGCACATCATTTAGCTTAAAGAAAACAAAGTGAAACTATAAGAAATTTGCATTTTCAACAGCAATTTTGAATATGTCTTTAAAATAATTTTGCTTAGTTTGTCCCCTGTACAAGAAGCAAAACCATGAAGAATTACTATACAATTACTTCAAAATGGAAAATAACATTCATTCCCATTTCTTCTAAGGGAACATTAGTAAGTCATAGAATATATTTAACTGTGAAGAATTGCACTTCATGGATCACTGTCCAATATTCTGCCTACATCCATCTTTCTTTTTTCTGCATCTCCAGCCATTTGCAGTCTGCAAGATATATCTTGATTTAAATTCACGGTGCTGCACAGTGGTTTTTGTTAGACAATCCTGTTGCCCTAATAAATATATAAGGTCACTTTAGCATATACTATTGCTGGAATTAAACTCGTGACATGACCCTGTCTGCCTCTAAAGGAGACATTACCTGTTGATGGTTTTTTCATGCTCTCTAAACATGAAATCCTGCAAGAGCAGTTTCTGTCAACAAAAGCTGAGGTCTCTTGTTTTCTTTAGTGACAACTTTCTCAGAAGCCATGCAGGCTATAAAGAATGATCACAGGAAGCCACCTGGTACAAATTAATACAAAACTCACCTTTTGAGCAGACTGCTTTTTCAAACACACTCAAGTACATGAGCAAATGAAACTGGTGCTATCATCCTATGAGTAATTTCCTGCTATTCTAACATTCCTTCTGCAAGATGGCACAAAAGAATGAGGAAGAGCCTTTTGCTTCGTGTTACTAAGGCCTTGGTAGATCCTCACATGTTATGGCAACAGGAACTCTATAGCAGGTAAATAAATAGATAACAAGATTACAAAAATTTCAGCAGGTATGGGAAGTACACGGTGTGGCTCATAGATAGCTGCAGTCGGGATTTGAAGATGCATTGGAAAGCTTTCCCTCCACAACCACCAAACTTGAATTTCTAGCTCTTTCTAACTTCTCTTCCCAGTGGTGGCACCAATTTGACTGGAACCAAATCCAGCAAACACTGTTTTCTATAGTGTGTACATATTTGTCAGGCTGTCACTAGCATGAAACAACATGCAGAACTGGAAATTAGTATTTGGCAAGCAGGTTATGTCTGAAAGTGACACTGGCCCATAAAAGTACTTTGAGAACCAACTGACTACAGTCACGGAACACATCAATGCATTCACATCAACACAGAGGAAGCAAAGGTATCTCCATCTACCTTGGATGTCCTTGTACTTTACAATCAGGGAAAAAGAGGTACCTCTGAAGATTTTGAAGAATTCTTTAAAACACTCACAGAGAACAAATAACGAACATGTCAGTATTAGCTTTCAAAATGCAAAATACTGTATTAGTGCAAAATATTGCTATTGAGGGGGTTTTGTGGCATGAACTTAGACGGCTTTTGTTGATTAAGCTCTTCAGGTCCCCTGAAAATAAATACCAGTGTCATTGGTGTAATGATAACATATGCAGATGAGCATGTACACATCTAGATACTTATTTAATTTAGGTCGATTTGCTCATTGTCCCTGTAGGATGCATTATTTGTGTGATTATAGACCTCTTAATGTAAACTCATAAACAACACAAAAATAGTATGAGGTGGTATCATACCATCGGTGTTCAGGCAGATTGGCTAAGGATTTCTGTCTACAAACAAAGGGCATGACATTATACATAAATCTGATCTAAATCTACACAAAATAAAATTAAAGTTACGACTCTAAATTCAATCTGTTACTATGTAACTCAGTTTAATGGAGTGTTCCTCAGGAAGCTGCTCCAAATACTCCTAAATTATTTTCCCCTTCCCCAGAATAAGAATCTCGATTGCTTATATTTGGACCACACTGCAGAAGGTTGTCAACATGAGTTATCTTTCTTGCCACAAGCTTGCTTTAGTCAATGCAGAAATCTGACATTACCCGACAAACCCAGTGTTTCTGGTCACCTGAACAAAGCAACCTTCTTAAATGACATTAGCCTTCAGCTGACATACAACCACCAGCAAATGCCAGGGCGCCTGTCAGTGACATACCAATGTTTTCTGCTGCTGCAGACACTCAAAGGGACGAGGTAGGTTTGAACATATAATATTAATCCCACAACACAGCCATGCTGGAGACAGCACAGCAAGAAACTCTCATAGACATGAACCTCACCACAGTATTTTTTTGGTTCTCTCCACTAACTGAGGTAAAATATTTCTTTATGCATTTATTTCCACATTTGTGTAAAAAAGACTGTACAGGACCATCAAGCCAGGGAGAAGGGCTTTTTAAATTCTGTTCCTCATTTCTCCATAATGTCTGTTGTTATGTGATTTTCTTGAAGGTAAGAATAAAGTAGTGGGCAGGAGTATGTTGCAGTCACAAGAAGGGTACTCTAACCTGGACAACTACATGAACATGCAAAAAAAAAAAATTCTCTTTTGTCTGTGAATAGCTATTTTGAGTAATCAGCAACCATTTTTCTTTTTATTTTATATTAAACTTCATGCAAAGGGACACTGAGAAATTCAAAGTCTTGAGAATCTTTTAGGTTTTCTTCTTGAGGAGAAATTTCTGTAATGAATACAACCAGAAAATGAGAAAAAAAATTGCATTTAGTAAAGTGTGTGAGTTGTATTTAGATTCTGAGTTTGAGGAATATAAGAACAACAGTAGTGAAGATGGCTTGTGCTATTTGGGGAAAAGGCTGTGTTAACTCACATTTTGGTGATCAAGAGCTTTGGCAATGGATTATGCCTGATGAGGAGTGGTACCAGAAGACCGACGGATTTCAGTCCATTGGTACACTCTGCAGAGTGAGGAGACTTCTCTGTACTCCCTCAATGCCCAATGGATCTTCCCTGACCTATCTGGAGGACCCATGGGGCGTCACTGCAAAGGAGCCTCAGTCTCACCTCCAGTCTGTTGTCCAAAGGGACACACAGGCATGCAGGAATAATAATCCAGTAAAAGATTTACACAGTCTTTCCTCCATCTCACTCCCCCGCCCAATTTTTCATTTCATATCACTATCCCCTGTTGCCAAGAGGAGTTTATCTATGGTGTTTGATAAGGGAGCACTAAACACATTATACTGCTATTTTAAATGACATCACAACTAACTAGATATTTTAATTGAAGGTAAATAACCAACATTATTGCCTTTTGAATGATAGCAATAGTGGAGAGTAATGGCACCACTGAGGAATCAATTGCTATTTCCCTCATAAACCATAAACCATTCAGAGATTTATAATGCTTTTTTAATGATCAGACCTTCTAGGTGTTGAGCAGCTCCTCCAAGATCCTGAGTTTCTGGCTGCTTGCTGAAGTCAACAGGAATGGGGAGCAGGGGGTCTCAGTATCATGTATCTTTATGCCCACCAGCATGAAACTTGTCACACACATCAGCCTCCAGCAAAGGAAAGCTTGGGATTTTACTGCACTACTCCGACACTGTGTGCCCCAAGCTCAAAAACAAGGACACTTGACTCAACCACTGTTTCATAACCTGTTTAAGAATAAAAATGCATTGAGCATTTGTGTGCGTTTCATGCCCTCTTAAGGTAGGTATAGCAAGTAACCTTGTGTAAGTAACCACGTTGATTGCTTGCTTCCCTCTGCATACCTGAATGTGTTCCCCTCAAATTTTATCTGTCCAGAGACTATTTTAACTAATGTGGAACGGTTTGTTCAATGGCATCATATCATGCACAAACATCTGTGGATCCAGAGTACTGTCAGAGGAAGTGTCACACATTCTGTGCTTAGAAGGATTGTCCTGCTTCCCTGGTGCCATGACTCAAGAGACAGCATCAATGCCTCAGGTTTATTTTTGCACCTGGAGTCAATGGTATGTTCATATACTCAGACCTATGCTGACAAATTCAGAATACATTACTCATTCTCGTTTAATTTAATGGGATTATCCCCTGACGCAGGGCATACAAGGCCAGTCATTACATTTTCATTTTCAACTTGTTTTACTTTGGGTTTGAATCAAGTGATTTTTCTAATCTTCATAGAACACCTATGATGTGGTCTGAACTCATTGATTCTCTTTTAATAGACCAAACTGGTCCAGTCAAGCATTATCAAGGATCTTGTGGTAATATTGCAAGAGTTTCTTACAATGGAAATGAATCTTGACTCTGGATGTGGGAAGAGAGCACAGATAAACCCAGCCAAGATGGATAAACTCCTACAGCCAGCCAGAAAGAGACCAGATGTTTAAAGATGCACAGCATTTATTTAAAAATCCAAACTTGATTGGCGAAAAAAAAAGTGTTAATCCCTATGTACTCATGTCATGAAAACTATTGCTATTAATAGGACAAAAGCATGAACAATAGCCACTGTCCCTCTTTATTGTGTAGAAGCCTCTTAAGGGTTGAAGAGTTTTACTATGCCCACCTAGATGGATAACATTCTGGGGTTTTCAACTCATTTCTAAAGCAATTTACTAAGCACATCCACCCTAAATTTTGAAAAAAAAGCAGCCAAGCTAACCTGGTCCCACTTAAGTCAATGACAAAAGCACCACTGACTTCAAGAAGAGCAAAAGCAGACCTGTTGTTGACAGGGAATTGGTGCATATTGTTCAGCCGAGCATGTCGGACTAGCATGTATCAGCTTCATGAGTATCAAAGGGAGTTACTAGAGGAAAACCCTGAATATTTATAGGGTAGTTGAAGGGGAGGGCTGTTTTTCCCTCTCCCACAAGTCTCCACTGTGATACACTAGCTACAGGAACACAGGTAATCCTCTCGCAACTTCAAGGCTTGCAGATGCTCGGATTTTCCTTTGTGCCCTCTGCGGTGGAAGTAGCCTGATGGAAAAAGAGGTGTGGGGCATTTCATGGTTCTTCGTAAGTTTACAGAAATACTGAGTCATCTTCAAGAGCCAGTGTGGTCTCAGTGGATTTGCTGCTCCAGGGTGTGTGTGTGTGTGTGTGTGTGTGTGTTTGTGTGCATTTGTTGTGCATTACGCGTGTACAGAAATAATCTGTCCGAATTAGCTTGGGAGGACTAGAGGGGAACCAGTTACATATTGGGGTTTCCCAGAGATTTCCAGTGAGATCAGAGGAGCTCCCAGAGGGGATTCAGTACAAACAGAACAGCCCAATATTACAGGGTATCTAGTTGCATGCAGATTTTAATTAAATGGCACCAGCAAGATTTGAGCCTGCATTTTCACCATAATTTACGATGTATTTTTCTTTTTCTAGACGGCACATGGAATCTGTCCATATTGTCAGGACTCCAGAAAACAGACAAAGTAACCAAGATATACGCTTTAAGGCCTGTGCCTGCAAGGAAATGGCAAGGAGTTTCACTGAATAAAACCAATGAGTATAACAGAATTGGGATCATCCAGCCCATAGCTAATGGAAATACACCTTCCCATCACACCCTCATGATGTAGCATACAAATCTAGACCTCAGTCTAGATTTACACCTCAAAGATTTACACCGCACACTTGGATTTTGAGCTGAGAGGAGCCTAACTGCCATGGATGGGACAAAATAAGGAAAACAAGAGTGTGGGTATTGCTAAGGAGAGCCTCGAAACACACGTCCTTAAGAGGTGAGAGAGAATGCAAGTGTGCCTCATTATACGCTTCAGATGATCCAGCCTCACCCCTCATTCAAGTTCTGGGTTTGACAGCTTCCCACTGTATCCTTTATATATCACCCGTTGTGACTAAGCTTGGAGGGGACATGTAATCATTAATCACCATTATGGATTCCTTCCCTTCTCTTGGGTTTGATTTACAAGCTTAGGGGCAGATCCTGCAGCCTTTACTCCTTCCCTCAGCCTTTTGCCCGAGCAGTCAGCCCTCCTTCGCTCACGGACAGCTTGCAGCGTTGCAGCATCTGTAGGATCGGGCGCCAAGTTTCTTACACCGGCGTCCCATTCAAATACGCAGTGGCTCTTAATCCTTAGCAGGAATTAACAGGAAGTTTCAACACCGCATTATTAAATTAAAAGGTTACAATCTGCCACAAGATGACTTAAGCAGGACTCAGGAGTATATGTCTGTTAATTTTAATGCTCTGTCTCAAAGTACAGAACTCTGGACATTTCCAGCATCATATTTAAAACATGGGACATCTACTAATACGTGATCTGGTGCATTAATGGACCAAATTAAGTTACAGGTATGAATTTTACATAAAACGGATTAATATTATATGTCATGGAGGAATTTTAAATACTCCATCTCCATGCATTTTTAATAGTTATGTGCTCTAATTTAATGTTCCCTGGCATTGCTTTGCTTGAAGTCCCTAAACCCTCCTCCTTCCTTCTCCCCCACACTCCTCAAGTTTTGCTTGGGATTTTCCCTGCCTGTAAACGAGCGTCCCCAAGTCCCTCAAAAAACGTGTAAAGCCGGAACGAGTCTCCTACACCGAGAGGATAAAAATGCGCTTCACGACCCGATGAAGATGCCAACCCTCCCGGGAAAGGGAATGGAGCGGGGGGGGGGGGGGGATGGGAGGGCGGGTGCAGCCGCCTTGGTCCGGGTCGGGCTGCGGGGAGCGGCGCCGGTCGCGCGGGGCTGCGCTCCGGACCGCGGGAACGGCGCCGGGAGCCGCTGGGCGGCGAGTCCCGCCCGCATTCCCGCAGTCCTTGCTCCCCGGGACCGCCTCCGCCGCCTCCTCCTCCTCCGCCACCGCCGCCTCCTCCCCGGGGGGGTCAGCGCCAGCCGCCCGCCCCCCCCGGCAGCGCCGCCGCCCCCCGGCCCCGCCGCCATTGGCCGCCGCCGCGCCGCGGGGGGGGCCCGGCGCGCCCTGATTGGCTGCGGCGCGGCCCCGCGGCGCCCCCCGCTCCCGCGCCGCGCTGGCCTGGCCCCGCCGCGGCGGCGCTGCCGCCTCCCCCCGGCGCCGCCCGCCCCGCCCTCGCCCCGCGCTATATAGCGGGCGGCGCGGCCAGCGGCGGCGGTAGAGGAGGTTGTGCTCGTAGCTGGTCTGCGGTGGGGCACGAGCTTTTCATTTTAAGACAGAATTATACATATATATATATTTTTTTTTTTTTTCGGAACGGGGGTGGTTTGCGGTGCCGCTGTTGTCGCGCGGCTCTGCGGGCGCCTCTCGTTGCATCCCCGAGGCGGCCGCCGTTAACGCCATCGAGGCGCTGCGGCCGCGCTCCGCTCCCGTTGCGGGCGGTGCGTGCGCGGCTTCCCGAGGTCGCAGCGGCAGCAGCAGGCGGCGGTGGTGGAGAGGGAGGTTTCCCTCCCTCCTTGCGGCACCATGAAAGCCGTGAGCCCCGTCCGGCACCCCAGTCGCAAGGCGCAGCCCGGCGTGGCGGGCGGCGGCGGGGGACACCCGGCCCTGCGGTGCCTGGCCGAGCACAGCGGCTGCAAGGGGGGCCCGCCGTCGGGCGAGGAGCCGGCGGCGCTGTGCCTGCAGTGCGATATGAATGACTGTTACAGCCGGCTGAGGAAGCTGGTGCCCACCATCCCGCCCAACAAGAGGGTCAGCAAAGTGGAGATCCTGCAGCACGTCATCGACTATATCCTCGACCTGCAGCTGGCTCTGGAGACGCACCCAGCGCTGCTCCGGCAGCAGCCGCCGCCGCCCGCTCTGCACCCAGGCAGCTGTCCCGCGGGCACCCCCAGGACCCCGCTGACTGCCCTGAACACTGACCCGGTAAGAGGTGCGTGACACACGAGCGCGGGGAGCGGGGTGCGCGGAGCAGAGCGGCGTGGCGCGATGGTCAGCGCCGGCCGCCGTGGGAGCGCCCCGGTGACGTGCCGCCACTCTCGACCCCGTGGCTCTGTCGAGAAGCCGTAGCTCCCGAAGGGGGGACGGAGCCGGCGGGCGCAGGAACGCCCCGGCGGTGCGCGGTGGGTGCCCGCATCCCCTCGGTGCGGGCAGGCAGCCGCACGGTGTGTACCGTGTAATTGCAGCCTCTCGAGGGAGTACCTGTAGCCGGCGTGTTTGCACACACGGGAACAGGCGCGCTGTTCCTGCGCTTCCCAGCCTCCGCGCCGTGTAGCGAGTGTCAGGGGCTGTGCGCATGGAAGGGAGCGTGCTTTGGAGGGGCGGGAATCGGGGAGAGTCTCCCTTATACGGGACCCCCGGCGGCGCGGGAAGCGGCGTGCCCCGGCACCCCGCGCCCCCGGGCTTGCCGCAGCGCTGCGCTGACCCCCTTGGCTCTGTCCCGCTGGGGGCTTCCCTGAGCGCTCCCGACGGGGCTATGGTAGTGCCTGGGTGCGTGGAAGAGGGGGTCCGGGCTGTGGCGGGGGAGGGGGTCTCCGTGTCGTTTCTCCCCAGTTGTTAATTTGCCGTGTTTGGTTGCTGCGCAGGCAGGCTCTGTTAACAAGCCGGGGGACAGCATCCTCTGCCGCTGACCGCCGCTCCCCAGGTGAGTGCCGGGCGGGCGCGGGGCCGCGGGCGGGGGGAGCGCAGCCCTCCGCGGCGCAGAGCCCGGGCTCGGGGGGGCCGCACCGCATCCTGCGGGAAGGCTGCCGAAGGAGGACCAGAGCCCGGCGAGAAATACTTGCAGGCGGCTTTGGGGTTTTATTTTTAATTACGGGGTGGTTGTTTTATTTTCCCTAATTACCGGGTGGTTGGGGTTTCCCCCCCTCCCCCCAAACACTCCCCCTCCCCCCGGAGCGCCTCTGGCTGCGGCGTGCAGCTGCGCATCCCTCCCTCCGCCTGGCCCAGCCTGGGAGCTGCGGTTGTTGTTTGACCTGGTTTGTTTTGGGTTGTTGATCAAGCATGTCTTGTGTTTTGTTGGTGGCGCCAGTCGGTCTGGAGCGGAGCGGTTCACACACCCCCTCTATTCATTCCTCTCCCACAGGTGTGCGGCGGCGCCGCGCCGCGCAGAGGCAACGCGGGGGGCGGGCGGCGGCGGGGGGGGCCCGGCCCTGCCCCGCCGCACCGGAGGAAGGAGCCATCCAACCCCCCGAGCAGTTCCCATGCTTCACCCCGGCAGAGCCAAGCCTTTTCACCATTTTGCACGTCCGTAGCGGTCCCCCCCTCCCCAGCTCCCCGTGCCCTTTCCCCCCTTCCCCCCTGGCTCCGTCTCTTCTCGTCGTTCCCGGCCAGCTGTGAGCGGCGGCGTGTCCCACGGTGGCAGCGGGAAAAGTTGCGACTCTGCCCCGGGATAGAGGACCGAGCCTAAACCAGATTTTAGAAACCTTGTAACTCTTAAGGGACCGAGCAGCCGAATCTTGAAGCTTTACTAATCTACCAGAGCATTTGTAGATATATTTGACATCTATTGTTTAAAATAGATGGATTTTATTGGGGCCCAGGGAACTTTCTTCTCCCTGCAGGAATGTTACATATTGTATAGACAAATAAGTGACATTTCATACTGTGTATATATAGAGATGTTCTATAAGTGTGAGAAAAGTATATGCTTTAATAGACTACTGTAATTATAAAATATTTTTAATTAAATATTTTTTTGTAAATATTATAAAGGTGTGTATGTTTTTTTTAATCTGTGGGAATATCTCTTTAGAAAACCACAGCTCAAGTATGGAGCTGCTAATATGGAAATATCTTGAATGTGTAGGACTTTTTTTTTGTCCCCGAATGTCCTTTAGACTCGAAAGTTGCAGCTTTAGCTAGTGGTCCTGCATGATTGCATGAGGTGTCTAATTGCAAATAAACTTGTTTGGAGTCCATACAACGTGTTTTCCTCAATCTAGACTTAAAATGTTTGTAAGTGTATTATACATTTCGAGACTACACTTCTGTCATTTAGGCACAGGGGTTTTTAATGCATTCTGTAAAAGCAGTAAGATGTAGTGTTTTTTACTGAGACGAGAAAAATTCTATCTAGTTTTTTTGCATTATGGGGGCAATGCTTTAGTTCACTAATCAGTGCTTTTTAAAAAAAAAATTGCTCTTGAATTAGATCAAGAAATTTGTTTGGGAATTTCATTTAGTACCAAAAGGTTTTTTATCGCAAATTTGTGTTCCTACAGCTTATTAATTGCTTAAAAACTGAAAACTGTTCTCTGCTTGCAGCCAAAGGGCCAACCATTAACAAAAACAGTTGCTGTTTCCTTCGTCCAAAGAGTATTAATAGTGAACTGCAGAAAGGCACATGGGCAAAATCATTATGATCAGTGATGTAAATTCATCTTAAATGAACTTAAGTAGACCAAAAATCGGATAACTGCGTCAAGATTATTTTTCTAGTACAAAATTACGTACATTTCACTGCAGCTGTGTTACAGTTAAAATCCTGTTTAATCTCTGTGATGTGTAACTACTACATGTGAACATTAAACTAGATTTACCTGTCTTTAACTCTGATTCTTCAGCTTATTTCTTCAATCCTCTGAATTTGCACGTTCTCTTCACTGTTTGTGTATAGCATTTGACGGGTGAATTATTTTTACGGCAAGCTCTTGTACAATCAAGCCCTGCTGGCTGTAAACTTGTGTCCAGGCTCAGTGAAAGATCCTCATCTTGTGTGATCAGTAGCCTGCGCACTAGTGAAATGGGATTTTCAGAGTGGGAGAATTAAGTAGGATTTAATTGGGTGCTTTGTAAATAGCTAGCCAACTGTGTGTGTAACATGGTCTGTTTGACTAAAAAAGAGGATTTGTTTCAGATTATACAAGTGTCAAAAGTACTATAACCCAAGGGAGGACTTTCTATCAAGTTAAATATTTATAAGGAAATTAACTGTGGGGGTCATTAGGTATTGACTACAGTGATAGTGTCAACAAGATGAACACTTTCTTTATCAAAATAATTGCATAAAGAGCAAATCAAAAAGTGGCTAACACATCTGCAAACACAAGGCCTCCTGTCACTGGAAATGCTTTAAAGGCACAGGCATTTTACAGGCTGGGATTTCAGGGATGGGGAGTGGGTCCCTGCATTGTACTCCCTCAGCTCTGCTGTTGCAGCTTTAGTTTATTGAGCAAAATACATGTTCTTGTAAAATCAGAAACCTCTTACCCTGAGTCTCCCAGCTTCTTCCATGACAGTAACAGAGCTATCAATAGGATTTTTACTGCACTTCGGGAATTTTTCCATTGTGTTTAAAAAGAGAGAAGCAACTTCTTTTTTCCAAAGGACTGGTTTAAGTTTACATTTATTGTCTTTGTTTATCCTATTAATATTTGTAGTCTTCTTCTTACTTAAGCTTGTACAGCTCAGATTATTTTGTATACAGTTTTTCAGTAACATTGGTTCTCAGTACACTGAGTTGTTTCTATCCGCTCTTGCCAAATTATAGTATTCCATTACCTAGGAGAGGAGGCAAGGAAAAGGTGCTGTCCTAAAATATGAAACTACTCTGTAGAGTTTCTAAATATCAAAGCTGACGTATCCTGGGAGAGCTGGTAAATTACTGAGTTGCTCTTCAAGGAAGGACGAGGCAAACCCCGGATTGTTTCAGGTCAGGGCAATCTCCCGTTGAGTTTAGCAGCTTAAGGATTTGGGGTTGCTTTTTGGAAAACTTGCAATGCAACAAGTTAGGACCTTTAGAAAATGAAGTCTTATTAAAAAGTGAAAATTTTTCTTGTTATATTTAGTATTCTCCAGGAATGCAAAAACCTGCATATAGCATTCTTACCAGATCACAGTAGGTGCTGGTCTTTACTTATTCCTTTATGCTATGTATAAAACTCTCAAGGAATATCTAATCACTTGCTTCCTAATGCCTGAGATCAGTACAGTCCTAAATGCAGCCATAATTATTTTTTGGTTTTCAAAGATTTTAGAGTCTTTCATCATACTGTAATCCTGTATCTTGTTTAAATCATGTTTTCCATATAGCAAAAGGCGTAAATGTTTGAACAAAGGCAAATTAAAAGGACTCTTTCTTCTAATGCCTTGAATTTTCTCTTAGTCACAAAAGCATTCCTTAAAAGGAGCTTTTTGATTGCGTGATGAGAGTTGTGGTGAGGCTGCCAGATTAGGAATTAGGATACCAAATTCTGTTCCCAGCTCTGCTACTGAGGCTCTTTTGTGACCTTGAGCAAGTCACCGGCTGTCAAACAAACTTCCAGTTTTTCACTTGTACCAGTGGCAACATGCACTCATCTTTGTAGAAGCAAGGAGATGAAACAAAATGCATTCCTGTTTTATCACCTTTCTTATGCAGAGCGAGTTTTGGGTAAGAAAGGAAGCATGGGGAAAGCCTGGGTGACTACCAGGAGCTTTCCTAAGGAGGAGCTGGTTGGGAAATACATTACAAGTAGAAATTTTAAGGAGTCTCTTTTCATGGGACTCTGAAATTGTCAAGGACTAGAAAACAGTCTCTAGGAGGAATAGATGAGGAAGCCAGGTATTTTCTGTCCCTAACTCGAATTCTGTGCAAAGCACAGCGATGGACGCTGCTAGTGCTGCTTGTCCGTTTTGGTGAGCTGTGGCGTGGAGGTCCCAATCCTTGCAGGTGCTGAGGCTCCCCTCTGAAATTTCCAAGTGACAGGAAAGGTTCGTTCCATGTACACACCAAATGCCAGCTCCTGTAGCATTTTTCCTGCTGTTTCACATGGGAATGGTATTTATTTTCACTTTCCGTAGTGTTCCCTTTAAATAGTTGCATTTTCAGCCACAAGCGAAGTGGTCATAAGGAATGCCATAGCTGTCCTGCTGGTTGTTCCGAGAGTTAATGAATAAACCATGTATAGGATAAACAGGTTTATGCAAATGCAGAGCAGCACTTTACTATTATTTGTATTTTCAAGGCTTTGTAGCCATAGAAGCCACATTTCTGTAAAACCTTTACAGTTGGAAAGAAGAAACCATGGTACAAGTAATTCAAGTAATTGTTTTAGATGCAACACAATTTACTGGTTTCTCCAATAGTAAGGTTTGCAATACTGAATAGCGTGCTTCCAAAACAGTATTGAAAACGTTCTGCGCTCCAGTCCCAGAACATGTGATCTGAAAACACTGGCTAAATATATTCCCCCATACAACTGCTTGCTTTTTTTGCATTAGAAAATCCACCCTTTACTCTCATTCCTGGGTAGGAGAAAACTCCCCTGCTCTGCCTACCAGTAGAGCCTGCTTTTCCAAATGTCCAAAGCAGGCATGCACGCACCAGCCCTTGGAGCACATCAGAGGTGATCTGGGGACTGGGCACCCTGGGGCTGTACAGCACTTGGGAGCTTGGCTGCCGGCAGTTGCCAGCAATATGCCAGCATCCCATGGGTCAGAGGCAGTCTCTGAGCCACCACGTCCTGGTCATAACCTTCTTGACAAAAACCTTTTTCCTCTTCACAGCCCGAAAAAGCACAGAATAATTCTCAGGGACCAGCGTAAACTGGTGTAAACTGCAGCGTGATCACAGCAACATGGACATGTGGAGGAATTTTCTAAGTTGGCATCCCTCCTCCTTAGAAAACATCTGCCGGAGAAGAGCCGTGTCACCCACGGAGCACTGAGGAAGGGGCAGTACAAACCCTGCTGAGTGCTGCGCCCAGGCACAAGCCCATCAGCCAGATGCTGGTGAGCGATGGACCTGGCTGCTGGGCACACTAAGTAACTGCAAGGCAATGTTTCCCTCTGTTTTGTTCCTCTTTGAAGGTATGAAGGGGCACACAAGACTGTTTTCGGTCAGGGCTTGGTGCTGCTGAGGCAGTTGAGGACCTGTAGGCATAGCCCTACAAAGCGCATCTCCACACACAAAGGTGCAAACGATGCCAGTGGGTTGTGGTTCCCCGCACGTCCCACGTGTCACTCAGAGGGGCACAGGCCGGGAAAGCAGAGCACTCTTCTGGCAGCTTAGCTCAAAATAGAGGGCACGACAGTGGCTGGAATGAATTAGTCCCCATTTGTAATTTCTCGGCCTGTAGGGAGAAGAGCTGGCACTCCAGACTTTGGCACATAGAGACAGGAGCATTCCCTCCCCTCCCCACGTGAAGTGTGACAGCAGCACTGGACGGGATGTGGGGCAGGGCACTGTGGGCTTTTCTTCCTTTGATGGGCATGAAGCACACTTTGACATGGGACAAGGGTTGGTTTTTATTTTCTTCTCTTTTTTTTTTTTTCTTCTTTTCTCTTTTAACCTTCTTTTAGCCTTGGGTTTACTTCATTTTGGTTTGGGTTTTTTTTGTTGTTGTTGTTGTTGTTGTTTTTTCTTTCCCAATGATGATGTGTTTGTCAACTGGTAGGATGCACTTGCTTCTGGTAAAAGAAGCACTTGGACAATTTTCACAACATGTATAATTTGTTTAAGGACCATAATGGCTTCTTCTGAGCCCTGTGTCATGTAAATAAATATTCCAATAATTTTTAACATGCATATTATGTACTCCATAGATCAATGGCTCCTTTGAAGCTCTTACTATTTATTCTGTAAGTTCCTATTCAGACATTTTTAAACGTGCTTTATTTATTCAACAGGCTATCTTTTCATTCAGAGATGCTAGTGTCTATGTTTGTAGCAGTCTAGCATCTATATCTTGTTTCGAATATTTAAAAATCAGTACTTCTTAGTTTTTTCAGCAGGTTGAAAATATTCCCATAAAAGTGCAATAACAGGAAAGAATACTTCAAGTAAATAAGACTGAAACATATATCTATTTAGGATTTTTTTTAAGACTTTGTCTTCTGTTCCCTTTTACCTTCTCCAGCAGCCCTGGAAACACGCAGTGCTGGAAACAGGTGACATGTGTGGGCTGCAGTGCACGTATTGAATCCCTTGGGAGGGTTTGGAAGGCTGGCAGTGCCTGGACTCAGAGAGGCAGGTGGACACAGTGCTACAAGCCAGCATTTCCCCTTGACTTCTGATGTGTCTGTTCAGAGACTGGGGGGGTCCATCCTGGCAGAAGCATCACAGCACTGGGACATCATGCAAAAGGATCATGCAAAAGGACATCGCCTTCTCCAGCTTTGATGAGCAAACAGTTTTTTGGTTCATGTGCTCACCACTTAAGTAGGAGCCAGTATTACCAGCACTGCCTTGCGAGCTGCTCCAGGGCTTCAAGTGGCACCAGGGTTTTTTGGGGAGTTGTGGTGTTTTTAAGGTGCACAGGGGCTTCATGCCAGGCAGCTGCCAAAGCCAGGGGCAGGTGTGAAGGTGCAGTGCACATGGAAGCAAAGGCATGGACACAGATGGCTTCATGCCTTGGCAGCTCTTGGCCAGAGCAAATCCTTTCCTGTTCTCAGAGGGTGGGGGAGCAAGCAGAAGTTCTATCCCCACCTCAATAGAAAGCTACAAGGGGAACCCAGCGAGCTCCTCGGTCCTTGCAGGAGCAGCCCATGAGATAAGAGGGTCTCTGACGTCCATGCAGGCTAATGAAGGAAGAAAACCAGGGCCGAGAAAGATAAAGTTAGTATTTAAATGCAGACATCTGCAACAATAGAGGTGGAAACATAAAAAAATTGCTTTCAAATTCATTCGCTTCTAGTATGAAGGCTTTTGTCTCACCTTGTTTAAACAGTCCCACTCCTGTGTTCAGTTTACTTGTGTTAATATCCCCCAGAGGCTTCATCATTTGCTATTGATGAGCATTAAAAAAAAAAAAAAAAAAAAAAGGTGATGCTGTCCAAGCAATTAATTCTCTTTCCAAGTGCTTAAAATTCAGCATGTCCCTTCAGTTCCAAAGGTGCTAGATCTTCAAAACCAGCAAGCTGCTCACAGTCAGCTGGGAAACCCCAAGTTATTTTGGAGCACATAAAAACATTCAGTGCTGATAAATACTCACACTGTGTTTTGCATCTTCATAATTTGGGATTCCATTTACTTGACATATGCAATAAATTAAGCAATAAATAAAATATGCTCCCTGCCTCAAGGACGTTTCTCTGTGTAAGTTGCAGCCCGGTATACAAACTCCTTCCAAACCAGCTGGTGCTGCACATCTACCACACTTCCCTATTCTAATTCAGGGACACCTTCATAAGAAGGTGATTATGAACAATGCTCTTTAAACCATGATGGAAGCAGATGTGGAAAAGGATTCTAATAAGAAAATAAAGCAGTAAAAATAGAGCACTACTTTAGCTGGAAAATGGGAAAAAAAAATTTCATTAGCCCTTTTTGGTGAAAAATGTTTTTACCTAAAGCATTGGAAACTCCAGTGACTCAGCTCTTGGATCAAATGCCCACCAAAGTCTTTCCATCACCTTCAGCAGATGTCAAATGGCGAATTCACATGAATGAATGGGTACATTTAGGTCTCTGTAGTGCACTGCTTTGCATGGACAAAATCCCATTATGCTTCCTCCAGGCCTCAATTACGAGGTAGATTTTGCCATTTTTTGCCAATTTCCCCTAGACCTACCCTGTTGTCACTGGTATAAGAAGTTGGGCGTAGATTGCAGTCAAGCAGAACAGCACCAGGGCCCACAGCTTTTAACTTTCCCCTGTTCTAAAACCATGACAGCTCTCTTTGCAAAGACTCACATGTGACTCAACAGCAGCAGCAGCTCCATCAGGGCGCAACGGTGAAGGAAATTAATTGTGAGGCCCAGCCTGTCCCTGGTTTGGCATTGGACTCAGTCTCATGTTTATCACAGAATTATAGAACAGTTTGAGTTGGAAGGAACCTTAAAGATCATCTAGTTCCAGCCCATCTGCCACAGGCAGGGGCACTAAACCAGGTTGCTCAAAGCCCCATCTGACCTGGCTTTGAAATACTTTGAGAGTTATAAAATTCTCTTTGCCATTGCCAGATGGGTTTTGAGATGAGTTTTGCCATGAGTTTGCCCACGAGTTAGTTTAGTGGGCAGGGTCAGATGCTCACTGCCATGAGTTGCTGGGGAAGCTTGCATCGTATTTGACTTGTATGCTGAATATAAACAGAGCTATCTGTCAGTATTTGCTTGGATTCATTGAAATATTAAAACAAATGCTTGTGTCTGTGTTGCAGGGCAAAGCCTTCTTTATTTTGCTGGGGCAATAGCCATATTGAAACAAACTGCATTTTGTTTTCTTTCAGACAGGTGTGATGGCACACCTGCGGAGCTCAGGCTTGAATGGCAACTCGTAACCTTTTGTGGGTAAGGTGGGGGGCAAATCCTGCTTAACAAGGATGTCAAACTGATCTTTGTTCCCTTCTCCCAACCAAGTATCTGTGGCAACAAACTGGAGACAGGTAAACAATCGGCGGCTGCTACCGCAAGCTTTCCATTTACAGTTCACCAGGAGCTCTTATTATATGAAAGGAAAGGGTGGATGTGGTGTCAACACAAGGTAATAGTAATATTATTTGAACAGGTGTGTGGGGTGTTGCTAAAGTGAGAGAACGGGCGAGCTGTAGGGAGCAGTTAGTACAGGGCTGTGCATGTAATAACCAGAGCTCACCCGCGTGTATTATCATAACAATCATGTGTGGCCATGGGTTTCACAAGAAGCTGGTCTGATTTACCCGGTGCCTTAAACTAGTTTTGTTGTTCCTCACTTCCTAACTCCCTGCTGGAAAAGGGCCCGAAAAATGCGCACGCTAAGAATTTGGTGAGCAGACCCACCAGTGCACGCAGCTACAGATAGATAACCCACCAGGCCACAATTATCCCCCAGACTCCGCTCCTCCACAGGCAACTTTGCTGCTGATTTACGGCTTGGGAAGAGAGAGAGCAGATTAAGCATCTCAGGACTGCATTACAAAGGGATGGCAGGTTTGCGGCAAGTGTTAAGGCACCGTGGAATCGGGAGAGTCGAGTACCTCAGCAGTTTTGTCTATACATCTATTCTCTGTAATGCAGTTAATTTTAATAATGTATTTCCAGTCTGTGATGTGTGTTAAATTGATATGTATCTGTGATTCGAATGTATATTCATCTCTGTGTGTATAGAGTTAGATGAATATCCTTTCAGCAAGAAAACTGCCTGCCACAATAGAGGATAGAAACAGTAAAAATAATCTTTTAGATTCTGCTTTTAAGGAGATGACTGGAATCACACTAGAAAGGATTAATGCGGTAGGTACATACCTTGCTGAAATTTGCATGCTTCCATTGTGGGAAAGTGGGAAACAAAGGGAAAAATCATACCCTGATGTGCTCTCCAAGTAAAGCTATGTGCTGTGATTCACTGAAGACAGCCATGGAGGTTACAAAACAGAAATTAAGAGACAATATAAATGACGTGAGGGTGTTCTAGACAATTAGACAACTCGTTGGTCCATTTACATGCTGCTCGCAGCTTAATATCAAATCTGATGAAAGAGTGGCAAATTTTGAGCAAGGAAATTTTTCACTCTCTCCTCTCCTTAAGCCGTACTTTGTTTAGAGATACCTTAATGCGTATCCCGAGCATTTTAATAAGAAACTATTGCATGCCACTGGTTTGTGCAAACAGTAGTTGTATTATTACAGGGGATGAATTAATCTTCCAGGCGTCCATTTGTGTTACTCAGATCAGGCAGGGTTTATTTGCAAAGGGCTGACCCTGCTTCCTGGCAGGTTCGCCGGGAGGTGCCGTGCCAGATTCCCTCCAGTGGATTGCAGGAGGGTTCAGCTGGCACATCCCGGGGACCGCGGGGACAGTCACATGGCAGGGGCTGCCGCCCGAGGGACCGCGGGGCCGGTGACTGTGACGGCAGCGGCACCACGTCCTGCCTTCGACAGGCTCCTTCAGGGATTCTTTAGTGGGTATTGAAGGCTGGTAGGAAACAAGTATTCTCAAGCTCGCGTCTGCATTCTTCTGGTAATGCAGATTTAGCCCAAGGTCACACAAGGAACCTTTATTTCAAGCAGCTTGCTCCGTCTTAAGAAGAATTGCTACAGCATTTCCCTTTGTACACATTTCATTAAATAAACGCTTAATAGCAGCCTGGCTGTCATCTTAGGGCAAATATTTTAGAAATCCCTTGTTAGTCACATCAGGTGTGCTTCTTCAATATTGCAACATCTGTTATTTGTTAGATGCAAACAGAGAATGAAAATGTGTATTTGCCTTGTCCTGGGCTCTTCAAGTAATTCAGGCAACCTGGCTGAATGTGCTGGAGACAGTGCTGACAGTACAGTTATTTCAGGCGGGTAAAATTGCACCAAAACTTGAGTAGGGGGTAAACTAAAAAGTGTTGTATTACGCTCGGGTGCCCTCTAGTTCTTTTACAATCCGGTGTGTACTTTAAATATACCTTGATCTTTGGAATTTCCTTGCAGAAGTCAATGCCGTGCTGCTGTTCCAGCAGAGCAAACACTGGATGGGCTCTTCACAAACAGTGGGTAAGTCACAGTCTGCTGAAAGGAGCACACTCTTGATCACAAGGGTCTGGGTTTCTGCAATAAAACAAGCGTTTTCAACTTTCTTTGCAGGCATGATTTTTTCACACTGGAAGACTCATATTTCGAGGCTACATCACCAAAGCCTGATTCTTTGCTTTGGATTAGTTTTGCCGGTTTTTAAGCAAATACTGAAGTAATCAAAAATAACAGCTTGGTAGTGTTTTAGGCGCAGTTTGAGGAAGTTAATTGAATAGGGACTTTAATGAGAGGGCAGTGGACTCTTAATTACCTCAGGCACAGTTTAGCACTTCGTTCATGTATGGTATTTATCTGGGGTGCATCAGTCTGTTATTACTTGGCTATTGCAGTGCAAAAGTTGGTGGCAAAGTCATTGTCCTGTGCTTCAGAAACAACATTACAGCTGCACAACAGCCTATGCAAGAATTCCTTGAACATAGATGGGATATATTCTTTAACATCATCAATCAATTAAGAGCTTGTTTAGGTTTTGGTTTGGTATACATATACATGTATGCATGTATATATATATATATATATTTATATATATTATATATATAAATATATATATATATAAACTCCTAAGAATATTGCATGTCTTCCATCAAATTTAATTTTTTTCAGAATGTTCGTCTATTTTGTGACTGACGGTTTTCACTTGCTGACATTCTTTTACACGCTTGGGAGTCGTCCCCTTCCTTTGGATCAGCTTAAGGAAAATGCTGCCCTCTCTTGAATTTGAGGAAGCAGTGCACCTCCTGGCAGAGGCTGCCCGGGAGCGGGAAGCTGAGCGTTCCTGAGACTTCTGCAGGGCTGAGTAGTGTTGAGAAAGGCAGCACTGTATTTTGGACCAGTAGTTAGGGTTAAGAGAGTTGTTCTGAAAAATATAAATTCTCTAAAATATAAAGTCTCTCTCTTCTGAAAAAAAAAAAAAATGGAAAACAAGCAAATATGCTTTATTCCATAATGGAAATACCTTAGCCAGGAAAATGTCATTGTCCCCTTGCCTGCATAGAGAGGAGGCCAAGTCCTGAAATTCTTTGGACTACTTTTACTCAAGCTTAAGTTATTTCTTTGACTGTTTCAGTTGTGAGTTTTGCTGAATGCCCATCTAGATCCTGCAGCGAAAGGGAAACTTTTTTTCTGCTAGGCCTTCTCTGAAGGAGGGAAGACATGACTGGCTGCCACTGGTCCTCTGCAGCAGAAAAGAAACACTTGGGGTCTCTCTAATGTGTGACAACCCCCAAAGCCTTCCCACAGGCATGGAGCTGCTGATGTGTTGTTTGTAGAAACCAACATGTCGCTGCCTTGAACAACTTAGTCAGGAGATGTGTCTCCAGCTGGAGGGAGGAGGATCTTTCTCCAGCTGTTTCTCCTCTTCTCTGACAAGCATGGATAGGGCACCTTTTCATGCCTCTTCCTTCATGGAGGGAATATAAAGGAGACCTTGTGGGAAAAGCTATTCTGGAGTAGCTTCTGCCTCCATTTCTTCAATAGGGGCATTAAAACAAACCAACAAAAAGCTCTCCCCTTCTCCCATAGCCGCCCCTGCTTGTAGAAGGACATGTACTTTTCTGCTGGAAGCAAGGGGTGAAAAGGACTGTTACGTGATGTGTAGGAGGGATTGCCTAGAAAGTAGTCCTACAGCAAGGTAGCAACCCTATGAGTGAGGACATGCAGGTTTTGGTTTGTATTAATGCAGAAGATGCCAGTGCACACGTGAGAACCAAGTCTCCTGGATGTCAGATACAGCATGAGAGGAAGGTGAAGCAGGGCGTGCATTGTGGAAGACAAGGAGAAATACATACATGCACATCTGAACCCATGGTCTTTTTCTTTACTGTTGTTATTTAAAAGGTTTTTCTGAACATACAGCTCCCCTCCCAGCCCTCTTACAGTTCTCAGAAGCTAAAAGACAGGTAGGCAGCAAGGAGTAGCATGCAGGGAAAATGATTGGCTATCAATAGCTGTGAATATTGTTATTACATGATTTGTGCAAAAGGACATACTTCTTAATATTTATCTCGCTTTTCTGCACCTACAGTTATCTTTTTTTTTTTTTTTTTTAAACACAAATGTGAGGGTGATTAATCCCAAATGCAATCTGAAAAAGGATAAACAGAAGGAGACTGGGCATGTATATGTCACTTGCACTGTATACTACCTCATCTATATTAAATATGAGACAAAGTAATAAAAATAAACTATACAGTATTGTGTCGGTTGCAACTCAGGCAGTAACAAAATATTGCCACATTTTTTCTTACAAAGCTGGCTGTGTAGTGGATGGAAAGAACCCTAAAGCATATAAAGCTCTTATCTTCATACATTTCCCTAAAGAATAATAGATCAGTCGGTGCTCTGATGCTGTTTTAATAATGTACAATTTACAATTCATTTGGTTACCAAGCACTCACAGTATAATTAATTTCACAGACCCTTTCTACACATCGGCATGGTTTATGACAGTACAGAGGGTAGATGGGAAAACTCTGTTCCCCCTGCTGTCACAGGAGAGTGCCTGGATGATGTGTCACCTGGCTGGTCTCACAGCAGTCCTGCCTTTGTAGGGGTGACAGGGCTTGATTTCCCCTTTCCTTCCGCCCCAGCTCCCACCTGCCTTTCCCACCTCCCTACATGACCATCTCCATGGAGGATGTTGCCTTGGGGATGAGCCAGGCTCGTCCTGCAGCTCCCCAGTAGTGTTGAGCCACATCTGCCCCGTCCCTTTGAGTCGCAGCAGGCCCTGAGATCTGTTGCAAGCGCTGGAGCAAAAGCTAAGGTGAGCCAAGGGGAAGACTCAAGGACAAAAGGCAGGTGACAGGCCTTCAGTGCCTCACAGCAGTGCCTCCCTTCACCCTTGCAGCTGGGGACAGGAGAGCCTGTCAGGAGTACAGGTATTGCTTCAGTCCGGAGTGACTGTCCATCCGAACTGTCAGTGCACGAGCCCAAGGCTGACATCATTTAACAGAATCAAGACACGGAAAATGGAGGGAAAGGCTCCAGAAGCAGGCAGAACACATATTGTTGGGGGATTTATTTCCACAGTCCTGTTATTTTTCCCTTTATGGGGAATCTGTACAGTTGCCTGAGAGACTTAAATAATAGACTCTCTCTGCAATGAATGGAGCTGCTGTTCTGTGATGTCTTGCGCATCAAAGCAATTTTTTTGAATCTGCATTAACCTCTTTGATAAAGACAACACTGTGAGGAATTCAGCAACTACAGAGAACCTGCGGGTCTGCACATCCACCCGGAGCTCGCTTTGACAGCGGTGTATGAATTGCTATTGAAGTGATGGTTTTGTTTCCATTATCAAATAAACAGGGGTTTCCTTTTCTGAATTTCCCAAACATTGTTTTCCTGTTTGAAGTTCTTGATTCCTGTACATGCACAGCGTATGTATACACATACATGGATACTCACATATATGTGTATATATACATATATAGACACATACATATATATATAGTTCTGGTTTTATATTTATATATTTATATATTTTTATATATATATATGCCTGAGGGTAGAGGTCACAGTTTATGAAGGCTGAGCACACAATCCTGAATATAAACACACAAGTACTCACATCGAATTGCAGCTTAAAGCTAGGCTTACAGATTTTCTACAACTACAGTTACAGTTTCTCTCTTTTTTCCTTAGATGTTCAAAACCTGGTTTCTTCCAGGGACTGAAGAGCATTGTAAGCCACAGCCCTAAATGTTTGATTAACCCCTATGGGACCTGTGTGGTTTTCACAAGACGTTGACTGTAACAGGTTCATCTCTTGTGCTGTGTCTGCAGCCGGCTACTCAATCCTAATGATTTGGTTTCCTAATCTCTTACTAGAACTAAAATATGGTGAGGCAGAGACCATGAGATACTGCCTTCACATCTTTTTTCCGTATGGGATTAGCTGCCAATTTGCCAACACATTGATGACCTGCTGCTCTTATTTTTTTACATCTATAGAAACTTGACTCTTCTGTGAATTATGGCATATCTACAAACTAAGTGAAACCAAAAGAGATTATTAAGGACACCACGTACATATGTAATAAAACACCAAAAAGTATTATTATTATCATCATCAATTACTCTTATTCACAATATAATCACAATTTAAAGCTTGTGTGGTTAATGTATCACAAGGTTCACTTCAAAAGAGCTCAAAATCTCTCCCCTGCAGTCAGATGTGCAAAGGTTTTAAAGCAGTGCTCGTGTGGCATGAGCGGGCTCATGGAGTCCTATCCCCCCAGGAGAGTGTTGGTCTCTTTTCTGCCTGAAAGCACCCAGGAAAACCTAATGCATTCCTAAGACGTGGGCAGTAGCAAACCTGAAAAATTTTGATTTTAACCTTTGAATATCAAAGAGTTAAAATCTAGCCTTCAATCCAGGTGAATTTTTTCAAGCCTATGGTTTTGGAATGGATGAATGTCTGTGTAATTATCTATTGTCTTTTTTTTTTTTTTTTTACCTTTTTAATTTCTTTCCCATACAATATGCCTCTTAGCATAATTTATTTTTTTCAGTTCAAAAATATTTTGTTTTGACTTGATGTTCCTCTAGAAATGAACACAACTGTGTTCATAAAAATCCTGCAAGCACCAACCTGGTTGCAAGGCAAAACTCTACTTTGAATTTCCAGGTCTGTATCTATCAAAGAGAAGGAAAAAAAAAAAAGGAGGGAAAAAAGCATAGCATTGCTAGGAAGTACTACTTGCTTTTTGTTCTGGCTTTTTTTTTCAGTACTAAAATCAAAGAAAAAATTCTCAGACATGAAAGTAAAATTGACAATGTTTAAATCCACAATGGCTTAACAGCATTTCAGAAGTTACAGCATTTATGCGAAATACACAGAAAGATATTTTGAAGTTAGATCACCTATTTCCTTTGGAAAAAAATAATCTGGCAATCAAATCTAAACAACAAGTAAACCAATTATCTTTCTTTTATGACCACTTGGGGAAGAAGGAGTCTTTTCTTGTTTCTTAGTCCATATTAAATATGAGTTGGAACAAATACGGCCTTTGCAGCGGAAAGAAAGCCAGGGGGCCAGGCTGGTGTCTGTGTCATCAGTGTCACAGTTAGTCCTGCTGTACACCTTCCCTCCAATTCCCTCTTTCTGAACCCACAGGGACCCCTGACACTAGAAGTTTAGATGCACATTGATGAGGAGGACAGCTGGCACAAGATGGCCCCAATCCATTCTCCTAATCCCCCTGTCCTCTCAAAATGCCTGTTGGGAATGATCCCTGGCAAGTGTTAACTGTGAGCTGTGTCCAGGGATGGCTGGGGAGAGTCATACTTGACCCAAGTCAACACCATGCCAAGGACTGCTGTAACAATTTAACAATCCAGAAAATTGAGCTCCAGCACCTGGGGACATTCCCTGGCACTGTTTCCTTGACTATCTGCACGTGGCCAAAGAGAGCAAACTGATTGATAAATACCAACATGATGGTTTGGGGTTGAAATTCATGGCAGCAGCATCCCACATGCTGGCCCAAACATTGTGCTGAAGTTTTGCAAATCAACTAAGAAATGTAGTGATTGCTTTTAAAAGAGAGTCTAAAATTTGCCAAAAAGGGAGTCAAATCCCCAAGCTGAAGGCAAGATAACACTTAAGTGGCTTATTCATGAAAAGCTACCACTTGACTTTCCACAACAAACTTGCCAACGTAAAGCTTCATGGAAGGAATGCAAAACAGCCAGGCGAAGCTCAAAGAGGAAAAATATTTTCGGTCAAGGACAAAATAATCAAATCATCTCGAGCTGTGACACACCAGCTTACTTAGCTTTGATTTTACCAGCATAACTACCTGGCGCTTTGTGTGATCAAGGTGCCCACAGCTGTAATCTAATGTGATCTGGAGCTTATTCACTGATCACAGCTGTGTAATTTCAGGTAACATGCTTCCCTTGTTTAGTTTTGTTTAACATTGTTAAATATATAGTCAGACCATCTGCACAGTATTTTTTTTAAATTGGAAATTACAACCATAACTTCCTTTTTATATATCAATAAACTAAATAGCAAAATTTCAAAGGGATCCTTCTCTACCAAACAGTGAAGCAGAATGTTTGTCCCACGCCACACCATTGCCTAATTGCACACTAATTGGACAAACGTGATTAAATATTTCAAGATCTTTACTAATTGCCTCTATTTTAGCTTTAAAATTTGCTTGCCACCAACAAATTTAATGACACTGGTGTCTAGTCATCAGCAAAAAGCCCAAGAGTTGCTCTTTAAAATGTACCTAGTCAGAATATTTACTGATTGTGCATTGTTGTTTCCAATGTAGCTTAATTAGAAATCCAATCAGTTCTCCAAGTCTAATTATACTTGATTTGTAGATTCAGACTATGATACATAATGAAGCTAAGCAGCTAACAGTAAACGTGCTTGAAATGTAACAATAAGAGAAATATTTTTAATGCATGCCTTGTTATCATTTTAGAAACTCCGAGTAATATATGAGATCAAACACAAAGGGAAATACGGAGATTTATGACTCAATAGATTTTAGAAAAGCCCATGTTTTATCCTGCAGCAATATAACTGGCGTATGTTTAGTGTCTAAAAATATTTCCTTTGTTTGTTTACTTATTTGTTTGAACAAGATAGCAACATATATTTTGTGGATACATTGATGGCTGTACTTGGTTGCATTTATCTTGCATGCCATTATTCTTGCCCTATATTTTAAATGGCATTATGCATCAGAAACTGGGAGCTGGGTTAGAGATGGTTACTAAGGGAGCAGTTCCCTTTAGCTGAGGCCCTACATCTTCAATGCACCCTTAATTTACTCTTCTCTCTGAGAAATATCCTTTAGGGGCCAAGGGCCAGATGTTTCTTTTTATTCCATGCTGTGCAGGGAAACACATCTGCTCTGCTATTATTTTTTACCTCAGTCCCACAGTCTGAACATTGCAGCTGCAGCCTTACACCCATGTTGTAGCATTAAACTAATAGTGTGTCACTTTTGGTATTGCCTACAATGTCCTTTTATTAGTATTTTTGTATAGTAGAAAACATTTTGATCATGTTTAAGTAATGAGCAGCCCATGTTCTGAAGAACAGGCAAAAATTGGAGGAAGAAGAGGAGGAGAAAGGAAGTCCATCAGCAAGTCACACCAAGCCCCCTGGTTGCTTCCTTCTGTTTCCCAGAGAGGAATCCACAAGCAACCACACTTTTCTGCTTAGAAAACTGTAGAGCTACCCATAGACCTTTCAGAAATCAGCCTGTTTCATTGATACATCCCTAGCTTGGAGGCTTCTGATGTCATCTTCAGATTTTTTGGGAACCACTTGTTGCTCCTTAAGGGTTCACCGAAAAATACCCTTTCTTTGCTAGAAATTTTTGGGAATGTACAGATTAGGAACAGTTGAAAACCACATAGGTTATCGCATATGGAAAAAAAACAAAACAAAAAAAACAACCAACAAACAAACAAACGAACAAAAACCTTCAAACCTGTGACAGAAAGTATTATGATTCCAGAATCCATGTGAGGAGGGGAGAAGCAAGATAGGTAGCAGCTACCTGCAAGCAGCATTGGAAGCAAGGCTGCAGTAGAAGGAACTTGAGGCTCGCTGACCCTTTCCTCTTTAGAGGAAAGCCCCCAAGGGGCTGTATGTAGCTCCTAACTTTCTCTCCTTATCTTTTTATTCTAAATCTCTTCTTAAATCAAAACCCAGTCTTTTCCTACAAAGAAAAAGCATAACCAACTGGCAAGTCTTTGTGTGGGGCCTGCAGGAGACAAATGTTGAAAGCTCACCCCACTAATTGCTGCAGTTCTGAAAGAAGCTAATAAATAAAGCAGTTCATGAATAAAAGCTGTATTCCAAGTTGTGGTAACACCACTAAGAATATGAAGGATGGGAAGAGGGAGGAGAAAAAGGCAACAGGGCAAAAATAAGGAAGTAAACAACAAGATTAATGTTAACTTCTGCTCAGTAAGAAATGCAGTGCATAAAGTAAGAAGGCACTGAGAAGAAAAGTTAAAAGTTCCTGGTGAAGTGGTATGGCTTAGCTATGGGCAATGCAATCCTGCCGCCACTATCATGGTTTTAAAGGTTCAGGATGCCACCCCAACGGGGCAAGACACCATGGGGTGGATCCCAGCTTGCTGGGAGCTCAGTCAGCTGCAGGGCCCCAAAATGCAGCTTCCCTCAGTGATGCCCCAAATCTGGTCCCAGTGGCTGAACTGCCTGGCCACGCTATACTGATGGTCTGCCACTGGTTTGGGGGGTCTCTGTTGGGAAATGCCTTGGATGGCTTTGCCTGGTGGCAGTGTGACCTGTTGGATGCAGCACAAGATGAGTTGGCAGGTGGCGTTGACTTTTGCACTGGCTCCCTTCCCAACCTCCCTGGCACCAGGGCACAGCCTCAGCACTTTCTGTCTGAAAGCCAATACTCACCAGCTTCCCAGAGCACTTGAGCTCTGTAGGTGAAGAGCACTGAACAGCAGCTGACTATTATTTTCAGGCTTCCAGCATGGTATTTTGTACCATATACAATGAGATAAATTCCAATTTATTTTTTTCTAAGTAACCATTACAAGTGTTCTTTAAAGAACAAGAACTGTGAAATGGAGATGTTATTAAAAACTTGACCCTGTTTTAACAATGTTTGAAATACTTTTCTATGTTGTTTTACTTAATTTATTGAGTCCAAGGGTTGGGTTCTCCCTCCCCTCTCTTCTCTGCCCTTAAAATAAACATCAGCAAGGACAATAATTTTTTTAAAACAGCAGAATAAAATATTTCAGTCACATCCTCCATACTAACCAGTGTTCAATATTTTATCTTTCTTTACTTTTTTTTTGTTCGTGTGCAATCAGCCTTGAAAATTTCCTTTGCCTTCAATTCTTTTACCTTTGATGGTATTCAGATTGCAGGCTATGCCTTGGCCCCTCATGCCACACAGTCTTGTATTTATATTATTAAAATGCAGCACTTGCTTTTTCATTTTATTCTGTTTACAGGGTGTTGCTTTTATTGATTAATGTCTCAGACTCAAGTAAAATGCTAATCACGTAGGGAAAAAAATTGTAAAAAACTCAATATGCTGATCTGTGGTGCTTGGCATTGGAAGTAGCTCAGTAACTTAGCTCTGAATTAAGCTTCAAATTGGAAGCAATTCTACCCCACTAATGCAGTGCCTGAAAACCTATACCTCTTGGACCTAAGGTACAATGTGCTCTTATTCTACGCTTGCATCGCAAGGCACATGAGACCCAGACAAAAAATGTCTAGAAAAATTGCATATTTAGCTTTATTTTCCTAGATCTGTAATTTTCAGACTCGTTTGTATTTATCTATTTTCTGCCGAAATGGTGGGTGCCACATACTCCCTCCTTAGGACAAGTCTAACATGAGGGTGTGTGTTCTGGCAGCCATGACGGTAAATTGCAAGCAGGCTCGGAAGAGAAAGTCAAACCCAAGGATACAGAAGGTCACTCTCATGCTCATGCAGACTCTGCCCTGTTGTTTGTGCAATGCCCGCTGCTGAGCAGAGGAGGAGTACAGCATTTTCTGGGTCTCTTAGCATCCAAGAACAAGACTGCATTTTGTTGCTTTTAAGAGGAGGCAAGGTCTCCTTTGCTGCCTACAGGAGAGCTTTTAACTACCATTT
Source organism: Phylloscopus collybita (assembly GCA_027886175.1). Lineage (NCBI taxonomy): Eukaryota > Metazoa > Chordata > Aves > Passeriformes > Phylloscopidae > Phylloscopus > Phylloscopus collybita. Next base: position 91,445,262 of record JAJNNQ010000075.1, read on the forward strand.
CTGTGAGGAGCTCTTCCACATCCTGGAATTCCACCCGTAATACTGCATCCAGCACTGGGGTCCCCAACACAAGAAAAATATAGACCTGCTGGAACAAGTCCAAGGAGAGCTACTGGGATATTCTGAGGGCTGGAGCACCTCTTCCATGAAGACAGGCTGACAGAGTTGTGGCTGTTCTGTCTTGAAAAGAGAAAGTTTCAGGGAGACCTTATAGAAGTGTGCCAGTACCTAAAGGGGCATACAGGAAGGCTGAAGAGAGATTTTTTTGCATGATAATGTAGTCATAGAACAAGGGGGAATGGCTTTAAGTTGAAAGAGGATGTTAGGAAGAAATTCCAATTCTAATTCTGTGAGGGTGGTGAGACACTGAAATATGCTGTACAGAGAAACTCTGGGTGAGTCCCAGGCCAGGCTAAATAGGGCTCTGAGCAACCTGGTTTAGTGGAAGATGTTCATCTTTCATGGCAGGAGGATTAGAACTAGAGGATTTTTAAGGTCCCTTCAAAACCGTTCTGTGATTCTATGATCCTCCTTACTCCTTTCTAAGCAGCAACACCAGCAGCAGTACTATCTTAGATAGCCAAGCAAATCCCAGGAAAAGAGAGAATAAATGTAAGGAAAAGTGCCCCTTGCCCAGCACCTCAGGGAAGCAGCAAGAGCCACAGCCTCCACCTCACAGAGATGTGTTTCTGCAAATACACCTGTATTTTTCTCACATGCAGTCCACAAGAAGCTGATAAGACTGACTGTGTGCAAAGAGCTGATGCGTCAGTCTCTGCTGGTTCAGGACCTGTGTGATTGAGGCCCCAATTACAGTAAGCTCTCAATTGTATTTTAAATCCTGTATCCACCTCAGTATGTGCTTACACCAGATGCTAAACCAGGAACAAATGCTCAAATTATATTCACTGCAGCAGGATATAAGCAAGAGCTTCAACTCAAAGGTGGGTGTACATCCGAACTTAAACAGTAATGCTTTCCTGAAGCAGGATGTAAACACTGACCCACATAAACAGAATAAAACATTTAATCATCAAAAATCCTTCTTGGTGGTGTCGTGTGATTGCAAGCAGTTTTTCTCTGCTTGAAGTCTTTGTCTGAAATCTACATGTCCTGCAGAAACAAAGCTCAGCTGACTTTAGAAAGCGTTCAGACACTGGAAGAGGTTAATTGATGCTTTTGTTTTTCTCCAAACCAGAATGCTTTCTTTTTCAAAAAAAGCTATTTTATACTTTTCCCATTATACTCTCTTCCCCCCCTCCTTTTTTCTCTTATTAATAAGGTCTGGCCCTCTTTAACTTGCAACAAGAGCCTAATGAGCCATGCAGCCTTCTGTAATTTCTTCACTGTTGAAAATGCCTGACACTAATCTATGCCATTTATACTAATAAGAAGTGCATCAGCTGATCTTTGGTGCAATGGAAACATTTTAAATATACTTTATTGAATTGCAGGTAGCAGTTTCCCACAAAGTTTATGCTGCTGTTGAAATTGGTGCCCTGCAAGCATCGCAGGGCTGTGTGTGCTGCACAGTACACAGAGTACATGGTACTGCACGCTACAGACAGTGGAAAAAAAGCTGATGTCCAGTAATATATTAGCTTTAAATTTCATGCAAACTTATCAAAGAGATACTGAAGGAAAATCATATTCTCCAGGTTTTGGGTTTTTTTCACTCCATATTTGTGGTTTACAATAGCAATGAAGAGATGACCAAAAATATGATGTCACATTTTATACTAAGTGGACATTAATGAACGCTAAATCACAGGAGAACTCATCAGGAGTTTATGCTTTACATATGTAGGCATAACACAACAATTCAGCATGATTAATGATGTTCCAGTGAATAACCAGGATTTGTGTGTGGAAAAATGGGGGGAAGGGGAGATACATTCCTTAGAATTGGTTTTCCCCTATTCTTAATTGTGAGCTTCTCGTGTGATTTCTCCACTGTCTCATCAATAGCACTTAACTCTGACAGAGCTCCACTAATTCCAGCTGCAGAAGTGCTGGTGTAGCTGCAACAAACGAGGGGTGTAAGTGAGGCAAGAATCTTTGGTAGGCACAGTGTCTCTTATTAGAGAAGCAGATGCAGCTGGAAAAAGTGGACAAGATTTGGGCACACAATATTTTTCTCAGTTTAGAATCAAAGCTGCAAATGGCTTTCCATGTCACGCCTGAAGAAAGGCTCTGTGCCTGAAACTTTTTCCAGTTAAACTGGTCATTCTAATAAAACAGTCTCTTTTCTTTCAAACCTCTCTTTATACACGTACTTTAGAAGGGTGGAAAGTATTATCATCTCAGCTTCAAAGATGCTGAAGCAGAGAAGCTGGCATGGACTGGACGGAAATCCAGATGTGGTGATTGCCCAGGTGAGAGAAGTCCAGGTTCCTCCCTTTCCCTGCTCTGCCTCCTGCTACGTGAGGACAAAAACATCCGGGAGAGAGGACTGCAATGACTCATATTTCTGAAGATGTGCCCCAAGCACATAGTTACCCTGTGATTTTGGAAATATAAATTCATACCCCCAATTTAATAGGAAATACAAGCATGCACTGTGGTGTCCTATTTAAGCGTCCTCCTATCTGCCAAGTGGTGGAAATAGAGCTGATGACTCCCCAGAGGCTGCACACTCACTCTTTTTGAGAAAGAAGGAATAAAGGAAGGGAATAACAAGCCTGGGAGAATGGACATGGCATAAAGATCCCAGCCCCAGCAGCACACGGATCAGGTGGTCCAGCTGTGAGGGATGCCATAAGGTGGTCTTGAGCTAGATTTAGAAACTAGGAGGGAGATCTTCTTATCTGAGCAGGATGTGACCTGTTACTGACACTGGTATCAAGATGTCCCTCCTATTTTAGCAAGCCTTGTCTAGAGGTCACCTCTCCCAGGCACACTACTGTCCTCTAAGTTCCTTTGTCTCTGTCAAGAGAGGTGTGAAGGGCCATCCCAACACCAATGTCAAGGACATGTCACAAGGCACATCTCCTGAGCTGAGTGGCAGAGAAGGGCTTTGAAGCTCCTTGACTGGGAGGTTTGGAGGCTTGGTGTTGCCCTCATAACTGTGACAAAAGCAAAAAAATCCCTATTATTTTGCTGAATAAGCCTTTGGCACCTCCAGGCCATGTTTCCCTTCCAACAGCACCTGCAGTTTTAGTGGAACCTGAGTGAAGCTGTGCAGTGGCTGGCTGCAGGGCGTCCCGCTTAAATGTCTTTCTGATGAGGCAGTGCCACTCGAAATGCAAGTGTAGATGTCCTTCCACCTCAGGCAGACACTCTGTGGATGTTCTCAATTTCAACTTATGGGACAAGTCAGGTCTTGTACATACTGCTTTTGAAGTGGTCCTGGGGAAGTGAATTTGAAGAACATGTGATGCAGTGGGGAATAAAAAGCCTGTCTTTATTGTTGGTTGTCATAGGGTGTGTTTACAAAACTAAACATACTCATGTTTTTCATTTATGAAAAAGTGTGAATAGTAGCTTTTTCTGCCTCTTTGTTATTCCGTTACTCTGCTCTCTTGTGCCCATTTTCTCTGTAAGGTAGCCATCATAACCATGGCAATCGTCATTCTCTGGAAAACTCTAGGTGCACTTTTTAATTTGTAATCCAACATGTGAATTAATTATTTAAATTATATATTTTTGCCCTTCTCCCAGTCCGGAGAAAGGGTGGCAGTGTTCAGTGGGGAATGCAAAACTATGGTTGTAGTGTAAGGCCTGCATTATTGTTTCCATTTGCCCTTTGTACTTTACACCTTGAGCAGAGATTTTTACAGGAAATCCCCTGCCTTGCATGCTTTCAGTCCTGTGCCATGTTACGTGACAGGGTTCCCCCAGAGCCCAGGTCACCAGTGAGGCAGCAGCCCCAGCAAAGGTCTGGGCACCCCTTTGCCAGCAGCACTGGCTCACGTGGCCAGCTCGGAGCAGTCGACCTGCGGGTCCCTCACATCAGGCAAAAGGATAACTGCACGTGCAGGAGAGCAGCCTGGCTGGCAGGAAACTCAGCTCCCTGCCTGCCACACTGCTCCAAGCTGCTGATGTTTTCCACTTACTGCTTTCCCTTAAATATTCAGGGTGGTCATAGCAATCTGTGTTGTAATGACCCCTGTCCTATCACTGGGCGTTTCTGACATTCTAATAGCAATCCTGCTATTTTGCTGGCACTGAGTAAATGGTTATTCAGCCCCTCTTTCCTTCCCCAGACCCAGAGAAATGCTCTTTGATTTATCCTCTCAGCACTGGGTGTAGATTGAATTGTGGGCTGTCTGGATCTGTAACTCATCCCCTGGACAATTACTGGACATACACATCCCAGCCCCTCTCTCCTCTTAACCTTCACCAGCCTAAGTGTGTTAACTCCCCAAAGATTATCAGCCTGTCTGAAGGTGTGATTGAAATGAGCTCTGCTCCTCTCAAGAAGGCAGTGCCCTAGCCTGCTAAATCACTGGCTCTAATCTTGAGCATTTAAGCAAAAACAAACAAAACAATCTTCCAGGAAACACTAATACCGCAATGTCAATACTCACATCATGTGTGTCAACTGCCCTATTAATTATTATCATTACCTGCCTTCATAAATTGAATGCAACTGCAGTTCTAGCACTGTGGGAAACCAGCATTAATTGGGAAAAGGTCTAGAGAAGCATCCCTCTGTATTTGCATGTTTTCCTTCTCTCCCTGCATGCTCCTGCAACACAAAATGTACCCGCTAACCTACTCTGCATTGCATGTGTGTGTGAAGACACGCATTATATTTTGTGGGCACACGTATCTGTTCTTTGCATGTATAGGCTCTAATGTAGTTGAGAAAGGCATCTTCTTCCTAAGCAGCTTTTTTTGCAAATGTTGCAACAAATTCTTAGCCTGTTGTTGAAGTAAGTGCAGCCGTACACTCCATGAGGATATGTCTTGTGCCCTGTGTCTTGACACTTTCCAACAGATGTTGGCTAATGCAGTAGTAGAAGGTTCACTGTGGATGTAGTGATCCCAATAAATCTTCCTCTTAAATGCAGACACTCCACCATCCCAGCATCATATACCTATAATACATTTTAATTACTTGGCTATTCAAATTATACTAAATTAGATCTGCACAGAGCTGCATCACGGATTTCTCAATTTATGTTTAATCCATGGCAAACAAAAACAAACAAACAAACAAACAAAAACCCACCAAACAAAACAAAGCAAAACAAAAAAATAATTGTAAACACAGTTTTTATTGGAACTTGCAGGAGCTACCAAAGTCTGATACCTTTAAAATTATTAAGTGACAAAGATTACTAGCACTAAGGTTATACTTTGCTTCCCCATTAGCCATTTAGGTGACAGCTGCTGTATTACACATAAAGATGAACCATTCCTTGAGGGATGATAGTGGTTCCGCTGTGACACTACTGGCATAAAGCATTATCAGACCATAGCTGTGCTTAGAGCCATCACAGTCTCCTAGGCACCTATCAGTACCCTCATTATCTGCATCACAGAGTGTCTAGAAAGAACACTGCCAGGCTTCACAGCTTTGCAGCTCATTTGAGAAGCGGAAATTAAACATCCCAGGAGAAAAAACAGGCACATTGTAACAGCACCAGTGCTGTACACACATAACATGTTGACTGCTGTTGCGCTGACTTCTGTCTCATTAATTTAATAGGCTCCTGGACTGGGGATGGGGAGGTGGAGAGGCAGCCTTTACAAGCAGATTACTGAGCAGGGCTCTCTGCACTGATTGCGAATCCTGATCGGAGAACTTACACTGAGCACTGCCACACTTCAGATGTCTGTCCCCACTTGAGCAGCTGCCATGTGGTGAAATAAACCAGCCAGAGGCAGAAAAATGAGTGCATCATATATGTCATCCATGCTTAGATTATCCTGAAGCCTTGCATTAAGTAAAGCAGCACAGGTGCCTTTTCAGCAGTGACTGTAGCTGTGTGCCTGTGTGAGGGGTCACAGGAGTGTGTTCAAAGGGGAGTGCTGCATTCAGACAGGGTTGTGATAGCAGGAGCAATCCTGCAGCAGCTCAGTGCGGCTCTGCTCTTCAAAAGGAGCTGGTTTGCTTCCTTTGTCTGAAAAAGTAGTATTCGCTCATGTGGCGATGTCCAGCAAAAGGCACGGCACACACTGAGACTTCCCTAGGATCTGAGCAGAGCATACATCTTCTGATGGCCAAGGGGTGACTTGTTCCCTGAATCAATACATTTAAGCAGCTCTCACTTAAACTGAGGCCACTGAGTGCATGTCAGGGGAAAAAAATGGACATGGGCTTCCATTTGATTTCCTTGCCAAATTTTACATCCAATAACACCTGGAGGAATTTGGAGACTTAAACATTTTCTGTTTCATTCTAATGAGTTACTGCAGGTGATCTCGTGTGCTTCTGTACATTTAAATTGATAAGAACATTATAGGAGATGTCAGTGGAAGCAGAACTGCTCTGCCAACATATACATTGTGAGAGATGTTCATTAAAGTGGTCTCACTGTCAACAGGGTGGCTGGGTATGTGTGTGTATCTCTGCCCTCTCTTTATTTGTATGAGTGGGTGACAAAAGAGAAGATGAAAAGAAGGTAAACTGATTTTTACAGTATCTGCAAAGCAACTTCACCCATCATACAGGAGCTGAATTCTTCAGACCCCATTGTTCTCTTCCCTTAGGTTTTTTAGGGGTTACTCAAATTCTTTGTGGGTCATGCTCAGATATGGGACTGGAAAAGGAGCCTACGGTATGTATACATAGAATCATAGAATCATTAATGTTGTGAAAGACATTTAAGATCATGCTGATTTTTTTTCTGAATCATATAACAGAAAATGCAGACGCTTCATTACCTAAAAGTACATGCAAACAAGAGACAGTACAAAGAGCAGGAGGGAAACCTTGTTTGTAGGGCCCTGTGGGTTATGCTGTCAAAGGAATTGCACTTGGTGGGTCCATTAAAAAAGAGACACATGCACACAGATGGCATCTTAAACACATCCCCACACTTGGAACTCTTTTAGGTCCTTTCATCCATTTATCTTTTTGGGAATTGCACAGCCAATAAGAAGGGAACCTTCCTTAAGTGTGTCACCTAACATCCAAACAGGTATGTTAAGATTTTTGAAACTGTGGAAATGGACAGGAATAAGTGTCCCAGGAAAAAAAATTCAGAATTTTCCCTCAACAACTGATTCCTAAGAAAATTTCCAAAGTTGATGGCAATTACTGACACTTGCTTGCTTGAGATTTGATCTGGCTTAAAGAAGCAAACGTACATTGTGGTTTTCTTCACGGGTTCTTGTACGTGCACTTATTATGACAACCAATGTACTTTCAGCTGCTTCTACATTGCTCCAGCATTCAGCTTTTGGGTGATATTCCTCAAGTATCCCTGGTCAAGGGCAAGGGTCTTGAGCGTTTGGGGCTGGGGTGAGGGCTGGAACAGTGGTTGGAAACATTTCCATTATCTAACCATTAAAAACAAACTTGCAGATGCTTATCATGTTTTAACACCTAAACTCAGTGTTTACAGTCTCATTTTTGACCGTGACCTGATGCCTGCTGGTGATGCCTGATTCAGGTGGAACGAAAACCTCGGGGCAGCAGTAGCAGAGGCACCCCAGCCCTGCTGGCAGCCCCCCAGCCTGTGTTGCAGCCCTGGCACCTGACGCTGTGCCCAGCTGCCCCTTCAGCACAGACCACCTGCATGCCAAGGGAGCACAAGTCATGTCACTCAGGTACTCAACTGTGGTGGCTTCTAAGGCCTCCAGCAGCCTTACCCTGCTGAAGTCTTTGACTCCCAAACTTCAGGGTTAGCCTGAAACCTGCCATCTTCAGAGATAATGTCTCCATGTCCAGAATACACCCTACTTCGCTGCCTTTTTATTGGAATATGAAGAGCAGAAAAATCCTCTTATTCACATGTGGAATCTGGAAAAGCTTGCAAGTCCAGTAATCAATGTTCGACCTGTTGAATCTTTGTGCTTTAGAATTTAACAAAGAAATGTGAGCTGGGGAAAGGTACAAGTTTGTGAAATAATACTCCTTTTCCAGACAAAAGGAAGCAAATTGTTCTATACTCATAAGCATGGATGTTGGAATTATAATGTGAAATTGCCAATAGGTGGTCCTCTTTCAATCCCAAATATAGCAAGACACATTTGTTTCGGCACACGCAGTGTTACCTTACATTCCTGTCTTATTTTGCTGTGTCTTTCCCCCCATCAGATGATTTTGGACAATGCACACCAAGGCTACCATGTGTGTAATACTGTCTAGGAATCTGTGTCCCCATGGTGGACAAAGGTTTCTGAGGCAAGTCTACAGCTAAAGGCTTCATTGCATGCATCTCTGCAGCTTCCAGACCATGCCTCTGGTTAGACTCACAAGTTCCCCAGCCATTTGGTGGGACTGGGATGCAATGTATCAAGAATCACCAATTCATAGCTTAAACTTTTTTATAGCTTTTCCTTGGAAGAGCCAATGCATTTAAGCCAGGGGCGGAGACACTTCTCTGCAAACTTCTCTCCAGAGAAGTCAGAAGGGTTAAGGAAGAGGGGCGTTTGGAAGAGGGGATAAAAGTTTACATAAGTCACAAGACATATTCCTACATGCCTTTAAGGTATGCAAGGTGGCTGGCATCTGATTTGAGGTGCACAAGCATCAGTGCTGACCAATCCCCACTGATTTTAAGTGGTGACACAAAACATTTACACAAGTCTAAATGAAGAATTCTTTTATTTTGAAACTGTTCCGAGTCAAACCCTGGTAGAAACCATATAAGGATTAATATGAATTTATTGCCCCTCTATTCCTTTCCATTCCAGCTTGGTTTTGCTCCCAAGGTACTAAGTTTAAAAAGCCCATCTCAGCCCATCTCAGAGGTAATTGAAGTCATGTCTTCTTCATTCTTAGTGCTTTAGACCCCCAAGGGAAATGGACCATTATTTTGTCCACATTATCCAAAAAGACCCGATAGCAGTTCTGATAGAAATTAAAATGGAAAATAATTTAGGCAATATGTTTATATGGACTGCATTTCAGTGGACTAACCAACTAGAATATGACCTGTTTAACCATCTTATTCAGAATACAATCTCCATTTTGCATCACTTGTACTAAAAGCAGAAAAATTACCTATTTTTGCTTTTGTCATCTGGAGCCCCAGTTATTGTTTTTCTTTTTTTTTTCTCTACTGCATCAATGAAATGGCTCTCTCTGAAAAAAATTATGCTGTATGAATGATAATATCTGGTGGCAGAATTAATGGTTTTGTCAGTTTATAGTGAGTATTTTTATTAATGCTGTCTAATTAACTTATTTTAGAAGCACTTGTCAAACATATGCTTTAAAAAAATCACAGAACGGAACACACACACACAGAAAAAGCCAAACTATATACAAATCTTTCAGGAATGGGAGGAAAATACCAAAAAAACCCAACAAACTTTACAGTCATCTCTTGTATGCTGGATTCTTCCAGACTCACAGCTGCTAGAATGCCTTCTGCCAGCTGAGTGAAGAGTTTGATGTGATAACAAAAGAGCTTCCTTGAAAAAGCCAAAAATATGTCTGTAGCACAGCAGCTGACCAGCTCAGCAGCACGGGTCACTGCAAGCTCAAACTGCCTGCTTTTCTATTCATTCCTCTAGCTCCTGACTAAACGCTGAGTCAAGTTTAAGGGCACAGAACATATTCAGACCATTCATCACCATTGCCACTACCCTTTCTGGCCCTTGGTTTTGCAGGAAATTCCAGGCAGCAGATTCTCTGGGTCATACATAGTTCTCTTGAAATTAAACACCAAAATCTGAATGCCTAGAGCCACTGTAGAGGACTCCTGGATGTGCTCCTCTGTCCTGTGAGGGGTCTTTGGTGACCTGGGGCTCAGGGACCTCTCTGTTTGCAGGGATGCCATTGCTGGCTGCATTCCCACAAGTCACAGCCACCAAGAGCTGTTTTTGTTGAGGTCCAAGACTTAAACACACACCCTCAGCCCCACTTTTCCCTACTGTGTCAGTCAGCATTTATGAGAGACAGTGGGGAAAGCATCTTGATTGACATCCCCCTCAGGGAAGGAGAGGAGAGCTGTATTGTACCAGTAGTGAGTCATCCTGCTCAGATTATTTTCCCCTCCTAAAAGGCCAAAGATACTTCAGTGATGTAAACCCAGGCTGAAAAAAAAATTTAGGCTGATAATGAGGATGGTTTTAAGCCTTCAACACTGGCCAAATGCATGAATGTTTTGAGCAATCAAGAGAGAAGTAATGGGAAGGGTGGTCCCCCAGATGATCATCCCTACTCTGGATCCCCTGTCTCTCCCTCACAGCCCCATGCCAGGGACCAAAACATGCAGAGTCAGTGCGGGGCACACAAAGGAGAGCCACACAGAGGCTAAGAGAGATGCAGTGTGGATTGTAAAAAAAAATTATGCCCCAATAATAGAGAAACACACAGACCCTTGGTTCGGTTCACAGGCTGCAGTGCTCTAATATAATTATCCTGATTTATTTCAAGGGAAGGGTCACTTTATGAAGCGACTGTGTCCAAACTTTGTTCAGATAAAAGGCCTTTAACAAAAGGCAGGCTTTGGGAAAACAAGCAAAACTCAGGCTGTGCACTCAGTAAGCACATTTTCTAGCTTTCAGTCAAGAAGTCATTGGCAGTGTCAGTGCTTGAAAACTGCATGGCTCAGACATTTCTAAACCCTTTTAATCCATCACAAAGGGCTCCCTTGATTGTTGCTTTGTTTTTCTGCTGCTGCCCTACAGTATGGCTGCCAGTGTGTATTCCTGATAAGCAGTGAGCTATGCAGATGCTGCTAGGTTTCCCTGCTTTCTGTACCACTCAACCTGCCAGTGCCTGTGTGAGGGACACAATCATGTGTCACAAACAACCAGGAGTGGTGACACTCCATCCTCCTCCTGTAGCCCAGGAAACTTGAAAGAATACAAGATTAATTTCCATGGGCCGCATGGTGCCACCCACAAAAAGTCCCTATTGCCATGAATGGGGAGTTCTGCTTAAAACCCAAGGACACAATGAAACCCCCACAGTATTAATGCCACTTTAATCCCCCCGAATTGGAAGTTTGGCATTACTAATGCAATTAATTGTCATAAAAGAGAGAGAGCACCAGCTCCATGCATCTGAATATATACTTCAACACACAATCCACCCCGAGATGTGCAGGGAAGCTCCATCTCTTTCCTTGCATGACTAAAGCCTCAGCACAGCCTGACCTACTCAAAAAAGCACCACAAAAGTCCAAGATTCAAAACCATCATGAGGAAAAAAATGGAGCAGGTAGCAGGGAGGGTGTCAGCACAGCAGCAAGGTGACCACCCAAGTGAAACCCCTGGCAGAGCTGGGGCCGTGCCACGTACAAGCACCTCCTGGAACAAGCTACCAGGGCAGCTAAGGGCACATTGCAGTTTCCAGCAAACAGACTTGTATTCACAGCTCTGCTTCACCTCTGCAACCTCTTTTAAATGCAGTGCATTAGGCAGCAGCCCCACGGGGGATTGGAAGACTCTGGGGCCCTGGGGTTGTCTGAACTCGGTGCAGTGCCAGGATAATATTAGCAGAGAAAATGTCTGAAAAGAGACCAGTGTGACAGGCACCCCACCAGCAATTCTGTGCACTTATCCCAAAAAGAAGCATGGATAAGAGGGGGCTACTGCTTCACCCCAGGTGCAGATTTTGATCAAGAGTCTGGAAATTGAGCTGTTTAACTCAAAGCACCCCCTTCGCTTGCAGGTACGTGTGCTCAGGATGCTCAGGTTGTCCTTTATGGCTGGATGGAAAATGTGGTGGTTTTATCTGTAGGACAAGAGCACCTGCTGAGATTGGCCACGAACCAGTTGTTCCTTCCCCTTTCCTCTCTTCCTGGGAGGAAAGAGATTACCTTTTCACCAACAAACAATTTATTTTTTCCCCCCAAATCATGGCTACACAAAGAGAAGAAAAGCAGAAAGATGCTCCATACGAACTAGGGTCCTTGCAAATGTTCAGTTTGACCTGGGAACAGGGCACAGGCAGCTATATTTGTGTCTGAGCTGCAGGACAGAGGACTGATCAAGGAGTACAGCAGGAAAGCAATCAGGGACATGCAGAATCAGGAGGAAGAGCAGAAGATGAGGGTAGGGGGAGAGAAATGATAAAACGAATACAATCTGCTGATCTCTGAAGATCCCAGTGAAACTTGAATGGGCCCTGGGTTAAGGAACATCTGTGCATGGTGAGGGCTAGATGATACTGGGAATAAACACAGCAAAGGAGATGAGAGTGAACACATGCTTTATGTTCAAAATCCAAATGGAAAGACATCTTTATGTCACTATTTTAATAGCAGATATTAAATGTCCAATATTAACAACAAGAAATACACACCCTATCAATTTTTAATAAATACTAATGACGTCTTAAATTAAATTTCTAAGCTGAAAAATATCATCAATATCAAACACTTTTGAGACACACAAAATCCTTACCAATCTGTACTAATGCCACTCATTGCAATACCTGCAATATCAACTTCCACAGACGTTGCTTGTTCGTTTGATTCCCCCCTGGCATTTTCACGTGTCTCTCCCCTGCAGCTGCTCCTTCTGCAGCACCGTCATTCCCAGCCAGCCTAAAGCACCTAACAACAAACACCACAAAGGTGCTCAGGTCTGCACAGCTCTTCCCTGCATGAGACCTTACCAGCAGTGGGGAATAGGAGGGTTAAAACCCTGGTGTGTTTTTTAACAGTCTCATACGACCCTCTGAATGACTGCAGAGCAAAACATCATATTCAGGAAGGACAGCTGGTCTTTACCTTTTCATTACAAACCAGCAGCCTCAGCCTTTGCTCAGTCTTTTGTTTTGAAGCAAGAGGATATATTAGAGAGGATATGAAATGTACCAGAATCACTACAAGCAGCACACAGAGAAGCTCAAGTGTGTCACCCCCCCCCCCCCCCAAATCTTTATCTTCTCTCGCCTTTGAATGCTCCTATCTTATTTTTCAGTCTGCCTGCTAAATGCATTTACCCCATTACAGCTGTAAGCTCTTTCAGACAGGAGCTGCATCTTCTTCTATTGTATTTCTCTTTCAGACACCCAAGGTGAGGTGAGTGCTTAATTAATATGAAGTCACAATGATATGAAACAGCACACGAAAAATATTTCTCCAAAGAATAGAAGACTTGGCAGAGTAAATCCACTAAAAACATAAGATTTTCAGCAGGGATTGTTTTTCTGGTTTTGGAGGAATATTCTGTACCACAGTGTATTCCCTGGCCTGACCAATGAGTATTAGCTGGAATAAAATGGTATATTAATTTCCCTTGACAATAATTGGAGCAGCCTATGATCTCAGCAACCCTCTGGGTATATCCCTAAGGTCAGAACAAGAGTGTCACAGCCGTGTTGCTCTTTTATGCCACTCCCTACACATCTTCAGGGAAAGCCACTAATCCACTTAAACAATTACCTTTCAGAGGAAGAGGCAGAGGACTTTGTATGAGGATACCTAATAAACGACTCAGCCTGTGAAATATTTGAAAAGCTCACAGAGCAAAGAAGTGGAATACAGCTATTATCTGACATGTAGCACCAATGAATAAAATCGTCACCAGACTGAAACCGCTCTGTATTTTTATTCATGTCTGCACCTCAAAGTGGTTGAAGCCTAAAACTAATGAAGGAAATAATATGCAATTCATCATGGTGTAGAGAGAGAAAGGCAGCCGAACATAACTCTTGACTCGTGTCACATCAGCGCCTTTCAAACTTCTCTTTGTGGCAGCTTTTGGGAAAGGACCATATTCTCTGTGCCACATGCCAGCTCTCTTTCATCCTCTGAAAGAGCCACGTCCCCAAACCCTGCTCAGGCTGCGAACAGGAAATCCTCTCGGTTTCTTACTGCTCGCCTGGCACATGCATACAAAATAAGGAAAGATAATCAGTAATCATGCCTAACTTTGAGTTAATGGGGCATAACACTGGAGGCGGATCACTAAGTAGCTGTTCCACGTACTGGAGCTGGGAGTCAGATGCAGACTGTCGCTGTGCCTGGGAAGGGATGATGGGATGCAGGCACAGCGCCTGCCTGTGCTGGGACCACATTGCCTCAGCCCAGCTTGCCTGGCTCTCCCAGAGAAAAGCTTGACCCTGGGGAAAAACTTCGCTTTGTTGGCTATCATGGACTTTGCATTTCTGTTAGGAGATGAAAGCTCCTTCTCCTGTCTTCCTGCATTCTGTGCAGCACAGGGAGATTACTGGAGGCAGAGGGGTTGTGACTCAGTTTTGGGGGTCTCGGTCTCAGATGGAGGGGACCCTGCAGAGGGCAGTTTATAAGGGCCCTGTTTCAAGAGCTATCTATCTGCTGCCAGTACACAGTGCTTGCAGCACTGAACAGGGGGCACTGAGCTGAGCAGGGGGCACTGCCTACCCCCAGGGGAAGGATCCCACCTGGGGACAGCAGAGAGCTGGAGCACTGGATTTGCTGCTGGTGGCAACTTGACAGCACATGCACACACTTATCTTTAGCTTTTTCTGTCTTAAATAGCTGAACTTGCTGCTTTGCCTGGGTACTTGGGCACTGTCAGTCCACTTGCAGCTGCAGATTGACACCTCTAAAATTTTAGTCATGATTTCAGTCAATTTTCACATTTCCAAAATGGAGCAATACCTCATAAGGCACAGATCTAATGCATATAACACCAATTTGCTGAATGTCAGTGTACACTGACCTTCTATTACAAACACTGGCAGATGGCCATTCCTTTAGTACTCAAGAGTTGCTTGAATAGAAAATCAAGTGATGGCTTAGCCTGTGTTTCGCCTCTGCATCAGTGCCCATAGCAACACGCAGTGGTAGCTGCCTGAATGCAACGCCTCTGCCACCAGCAGCTCCTTTCCAGCGCAGCAAAGCCATTGGTGATCCCATGGCTACGATATCCAGTTCTGTCAGAGCTGCTAAATAGCAGGAGTGACCTCCTGGGAAGAGGATGGGAGCACACAGGCTGCCAGGCAGGAAGCCTCAACCCAGCCATAGCACGTTGCATCCCATAGAGCAACTGCTGCCTTGTGGTGCCACTGGGGCAAGAAGACACAGGCAGTCTAGAAGTAATGTCTTCCCAAAATGTGTCTGAAGTGCAATCTAATGGCTGTGGAAAAAACTGCCTGAGAATCCAGGGAATGCAGGATTGAATCAGACACCTGCTTTGCAGCCTTGTGTGTGTGGCCAACCTCTGCATAAGCACCAGCTTCCTCCTTCTTGTGTCCACAAAAGCTTTGCAGGTATTTTCTAATAGCCCAGTTTCTCTGTATTTGGGGTCTTTTTCCTGTCCACCCTACACAGCGGACTTCCAGAGCAGAGAGCCTGGCCATGCCCAAGCACAACGAGTGTCCCAGTACAGGTAATGCACACTGTGCATCGCTCCGAGCACGTTCCTTCCCTTTTCAGCATCCCTCAGGTCTTACATTCCAGAGCACAGGCAGCCTGCACATTTTGGAAATTTTAAATGTGCTGTGGCTGTTTTGGGAAATTGGAAGAGGCGTGGTGATGTTGCGGCATCCTGCACTCCTGACCTCTTTTCCTCCAGGCCTTTGCTTTCTCCCTCCCATGAGGAGGTACTCAGAGATTCAAGGCCAAATTTGGTGATCTCCTGTACATCCAGATGAATTCTCTCACTTAGGGCTGCAATCTGTGTTTCTGTGTGCCAGACCAAACTTGTGGCTGAGTTGGTGAGTCTGGGGCCACCAGAGTCTTCCAAGTGTTTTTGGTTGGTTAGCAGAGATGCTCAGGACCTCAGGGATGTTCCCTTGTGGTTCTTTTAATAGGCTGTGAAATTTTGGAATGAACCTATTTAAGCCTTCTAGCAACACAACACATCTCCAGGTGCCTTTCTCCACAACAAACACCCATTGTAGAGCTTTCTTCCCTTACAATGAGGATTAATTTTAACCCTCACAACAGCCTAATGGAAAGACCCTGCTGCACTTCAAATGCCAAACACTTGCTGAAAGCTTCCCTTTGTTAGCGCCTCCTGGTTTAGTCACCACCAGCTTCTGAAAAGATTCCACAGAGTTAATGTTTCCACTTCTTTTAATTCGCTCGCAATGATGACACAGCCATAACACAGCTGTGTTCCAGCTCAAAGGAGCCGAGTGCGGATGCTGCCCACTGTTCCTCGGCCCCTGCTCCCTCCCTGGCTCCTAACTGGGGCTGCTGCTGTTGGGAGGATACGATGACATTTTCCAATCTGGGGTGGAAAAGTTCTTTTAGAGGAAGCCTCTTCTGGTTTGTTGGTTGGTTTGTGGGTTTTTTTCTCCCCTTATTATTTCTTCTTCTTTCTTTTTCTCTTTTTCTCTTTTTTTTTTTTTCCTTTTTCTTTTCTTTTCTTTTTTTTTTTTTTTTTTTTTTAATTTTTTTTTTTTGTAATTTGACATTTTCTCTGTGAAAAGCTGACCTAATTTTCTGGGAATAATGTAAACGGTTATACACTCAAAGCATTGCACTGGAGAGTTTATAGATAAAGCTGAACTATTTTATGGTTCAATTATCACAAAGTACAGGGGATCCCTGTTGCATTAACACTTCATGAAGATATTACAGTGGGGGCTTCCTTGCTCTTTTCCATGTAAGTTAGGATTTGCCAGTAAAACCTTCACTGCAGCTCTGTCACTACAAAATCCATTAGCCCTGCCAGTTGTAAGACATGTTAAAGACATTTTCCTCAGCGACTGTATCTGGTGTTAGTATTCATACCAATTCCTTGCCCTGTTCTGAAGAAAGTTTTAAATTGTCTATTCTGATGCACAAAAGATAAGAGTTACTATGGAAAAAAGTTATTCTGGGATGACAATAGGCAAAGAAAAGGCCATGAAACAATGGCTAAAAGGGTTGGCAGTGGCACAAATGCTGTAGCAGTAGCTGGTTGCCACTATGCTGCTGTGCTGATGTTAGGACAGGGGTGTCCAGGTCATCCCAACATGAGTGGCACGCAGGGAGCAGTCCCTTCCTGCAGCAGGATGTGGGACAAGTCGTGCTGGCAGAGCCCTTCTCCCTCTTGCACAGGCTGTGGAGGAGGCTGCAGTAAACACCCATCACCCTCCATCATGCCAGTACAATCTTCTAGATTAGGCTGTGGTAACCTGTGATTCAGGCTAGGGTAGAGTGCACTGGGTTCACTCCACCAAGGGGCCAAGGTAGTGTTTTGGTTACTGCCTTAATGTAGTGTGCACTAGATTGAAAATGTCAGGCAGGGGGGATCAAATTGTCCGGCCTATTCTTCTTATTCAAGAGTTTTCTCCTTAGGGAACTGAGCTGTAGAAATCACTGAGACCCTGCTTGGTGCATTTTCCTGTTGACCAAATCAGGTGTGCAACTTCATGATAGATTTGCAGTTTCAACACCAGATTTTCTGACATTTCTGGTTTGGTTTTTGTTTTGGTTTGTTTTTTTTTTTTTTCCAAAAAAGAAGAAAAGAGCAAGGTATTTTTCATTTCTTAGTTCACGTATTCTGTCAGTCAATGCCTTCAGCAAGTTGGACCGTGCAGGTGCTTTGCAAAGGAATAGATGTACCACAGTCATCTTCTTGGTGGTATCTGAACCAGCAGCCTTAAGTGTGGCTCAGATCTGGCTTCCAGTTCTCCAGCCACCTCTGGCTGCCGTGGAGATACGGCTCGTGCTCTTGAAGGAAATTGTTGTTCATCTGTTGCTGGTGTGTGCTTTCATTTCTATGAGACTCTAATTAGGTTCAGTGATTAGGAGTGCTAATAGGCATAACAATCCCACAGAAATTTACCTTTCAGAAAAAGAAGGGGAGCAAAAATACCCAGCAAAGGAAGAAAAAGAAAGAGAGGAAAACTAAAAAACCCAAACCAACAAAACCCTAACAATTTTATGCAGGATAAAATAAATAAATAAATAAATAAATAGCCACTATGCAAATGCCTCCACCTATCTATCAGAGATTGTTGTAAAGGCAAATTAGCTAATTGCTGCAAAGTGCTTTGAAAATGAAAAGGGATATATAAGAGGTGATTATTATTATTCACAACAATCTGGTAGGTGAAGGCATCTGTCTATTTTGCTTTTTATATCCCCAGAGCTTTCCCAAAGCAACATTAGAAGAAAGGAAAAAAGCTAAAATAGGAGAAGAACAATCCCAAAATGGAAAGAAAAGGCCTGTGACATTTGTGAATAATAAAAATAATAAGCTACAGATCAGTTTAAAAAATACCTTCAGGAGTTTAGGGTAAGAAAACTACACTGAGGTGCATTTGAACTGATCTTAATGGATATGGAGATCATTAGCAATGTGCTGATAGCGCTGAACTGACACAGAAAATATTAATTTAAATAGTAATATCTTACATTAAGTCTGTAACTGCATTAAGATGCTAATGAGTCAAGCTTCCATGCCCTATGCTTTGGCATGCTTTGGCCCTTTTGGTACAAGGCAGAATGTCTGTTTTGTGTTAAAACTTACACAAATTACAAAGGGTAAAGTTTTTATCCCATCACAGGATCCGATGCAATTCTACAATCTAAAATGTTCAAGGATGATGTAATGAGAGCCATAATTTAGCCTAGGATTAAATCACACATTTATCTCCAGAAGCTGTAGAATAGCATCCAAGCCCGTGAATACTTATATTGTGTTAACTCCCCTTGCACTGGCAAACCCCAGGGAGCTACTCTTGTGCTTATGCTAAGTGCATGCAAAAGTGCTAGCAAGATCACTACACTAATTTTCAGCATCAGAAAGTAAAATAATGCCTATACTGAGGCAAGACTCCTGATAAGACTGTGAACTACAGCATTTCATAGCTGTGGATTTCATAGCTGTGGAAGAATTAACTCATTTTTCCTTTTTTTTTTTTTTCCTTTTTCTCAATTATCACTTGCTCTAGCTATGAATCACTTCAGAGCTCATTCCTTAAAGGTATCCAAAATTCCCTCAGGTGTTTTGACATAATTCTATTACATCTTATTTCTGTTTAATATTAAATTCTTTCCTGCATGTTTAAGTAAACCTGGAAACCTTTTTAGGGGGCACAGCTTAATGGGGAACTAAGAACGTGCGCGCCGAATGTCACCGTCTTACATATGTTTTATTATTAATGGTAATTCATGCAGAACCAGCCACTTCACAAGGAGAGACTAAACACTTATATAAAGCTAGGTGCTTCTCTCTGACCTTAATTTGTTTCTGTACTTGAACATTGGATTCCCTTTCGAAAAATAACTATTCCCATAAAGATTAAAAACCAATAACCTAGTCTCTTTCTGTGAGAAAAACAAATGCAGAGGCTTGAGTGGGAATGCTGGAAATACTTTCTTGGTGGTTATTCCAATAAACTACAGTGTAAGAGGTCTTCTCCTGGGTTAGGATGTGTGTGTACTGAGAGAAAGGATGTGGAGGATGGAGCCTGTTTGTTCCTATGTATTTCATAGCACTTTCTGTCTTGTCTGTAAAACATTTTCTTACTGCTTCTGCTATTAGTTGACAGGATGTCCACAATGGCCTCCCAGTATGAAAAACAGGCAGGTTCTGCTGTTTGAGATCTTTTACCCAGCGTGGAGAGGCTGTGGGGTGATCTCTCACTTCTGATGCAGTGGCCCATCTGTCCAGGCAGGGGAACATCTTGGGCTTTGTCTTCTGCCTGCAAGGACTATAAATCTACTTCTGGTAGTTCACAGTCTCTACAAATCTGCCCAGAGAAGCAGGAATAGTAGAAGAAATAGGGACAGGTTAACTGAGACAAGATTTCCACCTCACCTCTTTCAAAGCTGGTGTTTGCTTGAGTGATTCACACACCCTTCTTGAGTGAGCATTGGAGTGGTACATGGTGATTTCCACCACTGGTCATGAAGGACGTGTCATTTCAGACAGACTGGGCTTCACACACAGAAGTGGAAGGTTTGGCAGAAAATCCAGATATGCCTTAACTGAAATATTTACATGTTTAACATTGCCATAAAATCTGGATATTGTCAGTTCTTAAAGTATTTCTCCCCCCTCCCACCTCTACCATAGTTCTTTCCCAATTAACCAGTTAGCTGTCTGAGTCCAGAGATCACAGGGAACTCGGTCAAGTCAGAGGCAAAGGAAGGGCATCCAAATAATAAGCCTGCATGGAGGCTGTGCTTGCACCATTTTTTCCTCTGTGCTTGGAAAACGTGGATGTGTTCGCTGTGGGAAACAACTGCACAAGGAAGAATGTTAAGTGACAAAGGTGCCAAAAAACAACAGGAAAGAAAAAGCAAGAATTCTTGGATTATAACAACCTTTCCATGAAAAAAGATATATATATTAAAAAAAATCACAACAGTGCATGATGTCTTTTGCGGTACTTTGCATATCTGTTGGCATAAAAAAAAAAGCTGTGATATAAATCTGATGCTGCTTGTCAAGACACTGGAATATTATTCTAGTAAGGCATCTACCATACCCTTTTCAGAATCCAAAGACAGCACTCAAAGCCAAAGACTGAAAGGGATAACTTTGACTTCAAATTGCTAGGCACTGTTTTGGAGAAAATGAATTACTATTTTTTTGTTCTTTTTCAGGAATGCAAAGCTGGAATTTGAACAGGAAAGAATCTGACATTTTGCGAGTACTGGAAGAAGTGCTCATGGATACATCTTGCATTTTCCATCCTGTCTTTGACTGTGGCATAGTCACAGGTATCTGCTCATTGAGCATACAGTGAGTATTTCTTGTCCACCTAGCAATTAATGATCAGTAAAAGTGAATAGCATTGCACTGACATTTATCCCTCCGAAACTTTGCCCTACCAAGTCTAACTAGACACTTCAGGTGATAAGTAAGTTTTTACTGTGTGGGAAAAAAAATAAAAGGAAACTGGAGGGCTGAGCCAACACAGATGCACTAAGGACAGTGAGAACTCCCACTGAGGAGTGGGATGCAGCATGAACAGCACAACCAAAAATTCTTGTGTGGCAAGCAAGTCTTCATCTAAAATTCTTCGGAACCTGAATAAGCAGGATTAATTTCCCTGTCAATCACAGAACTGGCTTTTAGTTGAGCTTGGTTGCTGAGCCCCATAGGCCAGCTCCTCATTCCTGATCTGGTCTCTCTGGCTGCAAAGCTGAAGCAGCATACTCCTTCATGCCTCTCTTCTCTCACCTGCAGAACTTGCATGCTCACAATGACATTACAAGGCTAATTTAATCACAGCTATATGGGCCTTCTGAGGCAGCTGGAGAAAAGGTGCTATAGCAGTCACCATGCCTTTTGTTATCATCAGAAGTGGCATTTGAGTGCCAGCTGAGGACTGTGGGAGCTGGATCCAGGCATCAGCTGTGGCTATCTGTCATAATGACCCAGATGATGAGAGCGGCTGAATGGGGAACAATTTTGGTGACCTGCAAGAGAGCTGCATTGAAAATGCAAGCTCTTGTGCAGCCAGAGTTTAATTCAGTGCCTGCAGATACCAAAATCTTCTCACATCTTCTCGTAAAGAGGAAATTAATTAATGCTTTTTCTTCAAAAGTGTTTTTGCTTTTGAACAAGCAAACCAAGAGAACAAATGGTAAAGTCTCTTGGAGGATCATGTTAGGAGGATGGAAGGCAGCAGAGATGACAGGGAGGTTTCCCAATACCCAGGAAGGATGTTCTGGCTTTTCTTCTTCTTCAGTCTCTTTACCCTTCTCCCACTCCTCTTGCTATTGTAGACAGCAGCACACCAACAGCCCCATGTCTCTGGCACAATATCTTTAAGGTCATCTTGTGAAAGTGGCCATGTTACCCACCCACTGCAGTCCAGCTATCCCATCCACTGCCTCCCATCTCACATTTTCCATGCCAGAGCAGACAAAGAGAGGCTGGAGTTTGCTTCAGAAACTGAAACAGCAAAGGGGAGCCATGCCTGTGGCAGAGACAGCTTGGAGACACCTTCCCACTTCCCTCGCCCAGTTTCTTCCATGGGATCTAACAGAGAGAGCTGTGTGAATAAATATTGATACTAAACATAGTCAGGAATGAGAATTCATGATCTAAAATTACACAAATATTTGGGAATTTAGACACTATAACTCAAGTGGCACTTAATCTCCAAGTGGAACCAAAAATATGTAACTCCTCAGTTTACTAGCAGTGTCAGCTCCCCAAGTGTGGAGCTGAATAATTTAGAGTGGAGGAGAAAAAGAGAATGGCTGAGCATGGATTTTGCTGGAGAGGAGAAGAGCTCCCCTTTAGATTCACTGGTGACTTTTCCTGGCTGGATGGGGAAGGGAGGCTCCAGGTCACCTTCAGGACAACCCCCAAAAATGCAGAGATAAAAAACAGCCACACAGGCAAAACCCATGGCCCTCCAGCCTCCTGCCTGCAGGCTCCAGGAGAGAAATGGGGGGCACGGAGGGAGAGGAATGGGGGGCATGCAGGAGTGCACAGTGCTGTAGCCTTCCCGTGGCTGGGGAGGCTGCCCAACACCTGCCACCAGCCAGGCTCAAATCTGAGAACTACAGCTGTAGCATAAAGGCGGATTATCACCCATCCAAACCAAATTCAATTATCATATCTATGCTGCTTCTCTATTTCTGTAACTGGAAGGCTATTATTAGGCTCCCTCCCTCTCTCCCTCCCTCTCGCTCCCTGTTTTTAATACATCTCCAAGTAATGCTGCTGTAAAACATTCAGAAAAGTAAACATTAGCTTTAGGCCATTTAATTATCAGTTTTCCAGAACACTTCGTTCTGCCCTGCGTTACTCCATACTCCTTTAATACCAAAAAAAAAGAGAGATGGACTGAGATGAGTTTAATGAATCCACACTATAGCAATTCCTCTCTCTGTCTCCAGTGATGGCTCTGGCTCACTCTCACAGTGGCAAAAAAAATGCCAGTTTATGCTTGGATGGAAAAGAAGTGAGGAAATAGGTTTTCCCTGTGAGGAAAAAAAAAATAAATATATATATACTATATTTATACTATACTTCCTCCTGTCTTAATTGCTAAAAAATTTCTTAGCAGGCTTGTTGTCTGTACCCCCATTAATAGCTACTTCTTTTCCAATGCTGGAAATGGGTGGTGGTTGGGTGGTGAGAGTGTGAGGGTGATGCAGTCCCTGAGTTGAGGGAACCAGCCCTCAGCACAGGGAGCCAACATCCCAGAAACACATTCACTGCCGGTGTCCTTTCTGATGCTGCTCATTTACACCACAGAGTGCATTGTCTTTCCCTTGAGGTCGAACGACAGGGATGGATAACCCTTCACAACGAGTTCACCTCCTGCAGAGCTCTTTGCCCTTTGTGCCAAGGGCTGACATTTTACTCCAGTGAGAAGCTTTTTTTTTTTTTTTTTTTTTTTTTTTTTTTTTTTTTTTTTTTTTTGCCTTGGTAGCATACTCCTTTCTTCTGTTAAACATACATTTTGAGCAGGAATTGCCCCTCACAGGCATGGTGAAATAAAGCCTGTACACCTAAGATGTAGGAACACAGAAGGGAAAGTGTTAGTAAGAGCTGAGTTAATCCTTTGGGACACACGATATGTCTTTGATGCCTTTTAACATGCCTGTGTGTGAATAAGACACAAGAAAGGGCAAAATCTTTGCTCAGTTCTTGTGGGGCTGCCATAATATGTGTAATAAATCATACTCTTGTGCCCTAGCTTTTTAGTTGTAACAGGTGTTTTTAGCATCATGACTTTCATTTCAAAAGCTGCTATATGGCTAACTCCTTTATCTCTATCTTTCACACAGATCAGAGAGTTTCACAGATAATAAAGCAGTTGGGCAAAAATATAAAGATTGAAGAGGGAGGGTCTCACTTCTGTACTCTTGGGAATTAACTAGGAGACAAGAGAGGGGCTCTGGCTCCATTCCACCCCCCATTCTAGACATGACTCAGGGCCATATATAAGTTGGGTGTGCTGAGGTCTGGGGTGTCACTCAGCTTACAGAAACATCCTTCCTTGTGCATAATTAAGAGAATTTGGCTCACTGATGTAGCTCAGATGAATGTCTCAGGCCACAACCCTGAGCACGCAGATTTCTGCCTCTTACAGTGACTGGTACCAAATACTCCACACCAAGGCAGATGTGAGCCTTCTGCCTCACAGACACAGGAACCTGCACACTGCAATAGGCAGATCTAAGCTGTGTGGGGAAACTGAGAAGCTGAGAAGATGAAAACTTAGTTATTCCCCACTTCATTCTGCTGAGCTGCAAATATTGTACAAATATTGTAACCAGCCTTTTTTAAAACGGATTTTTAAAGCTTTTGGATAAGATTCTTATTTACATCATTCTGATTGTGTAAAGGGACAGAACCGAGCCAAGTTTTTTAATTAACAACTCATGTAGCAGAGAATTCAGCATGAAATGCAGAAGCACTTCCTCTCTCTTATGTTTTGGCCATGTGCAACTATAACACTACATAACATTAATGATAGTTGCATGACCATGCACCAGAGCAAAATCTCCTGGGATGTTAATTGGTTTGTAGGATTGGTGCTTGACACCCTGCTCATGGCTGTAAGCTAGGATGAGGCCTGGGGCTTAGTCACATGCCATTTGTTAAATACTGGAGTTTCTTCATTTCCTTTGTTTTACTACCACTGATTCAAAATTTAGCAGTGATGCTGTGCAAAGGTGAGCCTACAGGCATTGCATTAGAGAGCCACCTTTGAAAACAAAGGCACAAAGAGAAGCTGGGGAGGGGATAGGGATGTGGACCAGGATCTTGGCAGCAGCAGAAAACACCCAAGGGAGACACAGAAACCATCTCTTGGTGGGAGGGGGATGGAGGGAAGAGAGAAATGTGACAGACTTTGGAGGAGAAATGAAATAACTGAGAAGTGAGCTCTGTGAGCTGACCTGCTCTGAGGGCTGAGGGCTGGGGTGGGCTTCATCCAGGGGCTGGGGCACCTCTGCTGGCCCTGCCACCTGCGGGAGGGCACTGGCTGGACACCCTTCCACCAGCATTGTCCACCTTGACCTTGAACAAGGTGGGCTGGTGGACACTGGGCAAGGAAGAGCCTCTCTCACAGGTGTCATGTCTGGGGGTAAGAATTCATGCTATTTCCTTAAATCTTAGAGCTGTTTCAATTTCATGTAACAGGAGAAGCCTAACAGCTGGTGTAGTTTTTCACTTCAGCTGTTTAATGTGGCATCTGTGACTCAGTTTGCACCAGCAAAAATTAGGGTGAGGGCAGAATCAAGCCATCCCTGTAAGCAACAGCTTCAGGTCGCTCCTGAGCATCCCTGCTGTGGGGAGGGGCTCAGACTTGTTCAAGCTGCTACTTCTCTGTCTGGCAAAAACACTGAATTAAGTTGTTACCTGCTAATGCAAAAAGGACCAAAAAAAAGAGGAAAAAATACAGAAAAAAAAAGGGGGAACTGGGGAAGTGAAGTAGCTCAATGCTGTTATTTTGCTATGGTGTCTGTTGTCGTCCAGTCTCCTTACTGAGAACGAAGAGAGATCACAAAATTGATAATCCTCACTGGTATTTTCTCAGCAGTATTTCCTGCAGAATGCGAATGTCTCTTTTCTTGTAGGCAGATGGACAGAGCCTGCAGGATCACATTTACTGGAGAGAAACCAGCTTTGAAAAGTTTCGACAGCCGGCATGGTATCTGGTCCATCTCTATTGAAATGAGTTCATTATCATTCATTTTTTGCCAAATGCCAATCAGTTCTTAAATCACTCTTGAAATTAGGATGTTTGGAAAAAAAATCTAAAAGTCTCCACAGATACATTTTCAACATTTGCAGGAATATTTTAGAACAATTTCTCCAACAGTTGATACTATATAATTAATGTATAAAACAAAACAGACACAACAGATCTTCCAAAAAGTGGTGAGCTTTTTCATGATGTGGGTGAAGTAAGAAAACAGCAAAGTTCACCAATTCTTTCTCCTACTCATTTGCTAATATATCACATTTCAGATAAGATGGAAATCTATTATTTCAAGAGACTGATTCTTCGTACCCATCCATTCTTTTTTTCCAAAGGGCTAGGCAGATTTTCTGCAGAGATTCTGATTTTGCACTCAGAAATTTATCATCTTCCTAGTGCTGGTCCTCTTAAACAAATGTTTGTTAACATATCGTGAAGAGACTCACATTCAGACTGTCATACTGTTCTACCAGATTAAGGTATTTGCATATTTTCTTGCAAAATAAACCCATTGTCACAGCGGATTGATAGGAAATAAAGAAAGCAGAAAGATGCAGATTTCAGCATGCAAGCCTATGTCTTTCACCTATTGTGTAATTAGTTTGGGTTAGCTGATTAGTGAGTATGATGGCTTGGGAATACAAAGTTTTGCCACTCTTTTCCATTTTAATGGTTACAGATACACAAATAAAATAGTATCACCTCTTGCCATGACAAAAGTACAACAAAATCACAGACCACCAGCTTTCTAAAGCATCCTGAAAACTTGAAAAGAAAGACGACAGATACATGATGCTGTTCCAGAATGGTACAACCTGAAAATTTGCCAGGGAGAAAGGAAGGAGAAGAGGAGAAGTGAACAAATTAGAAAGCAGAAAAAAAAAAAAAAAAGAAAGAAAGAAAGAAAGGCAACAGCCCAGTGGATACACAGTCTCCAAGTGTATTATTCCATGCAGATACTAATGAAGGGAAGACGTTAAGTGTCCATGTGGTCCGTGTCTCCTCCTAGCTCATCTGTGAGTGCCCAGGTTCCATCTCCTGTTTGACAGCCATGTGGCACTTCTGACAGACACATGGGAGGCCAGGTCTAAATTCATCTTCTGAATTTGTCCGTGTGGGATCAATAACATCACTCAGTTTTTGGGTGTATCTGTGTGCAAATACGCAGAGGCATCAACCCTTCACTGATGGAAGCCAAATTTCTCCAATTTGCCCAGACTGGGCCTTGGAGCTAAACAGGACACAAGCCACAGCACATCCCCAGGTTAAATAACATGAATCACATGTTAATGTAGGGAAAAGCTATGAAAATGCTTAAAAGGATATTGATTCTATAAGGGACACAAATACCTGACTGAGGAGGCTGTGATACACAGCTGGAATTACTATCTGGACTACTTCAGATGCTAGGAGCATTGACAATAGCCAAAAGTTTTTGTCCCTAAATAAATGAGGTTAAAATGGACTTTTCCCCAAGTGAGCAGCCTCATGCATTCTGCTTTTTATTGGTTTCCTTCTCTGTGTTCTCTTTCTTGTTCTCTGTAACATCTTTCTTCTTCTTCTTCTTCTTCTTCTTCTTCTTCTTCTTCTTCTTCTTCTTCTTCTTCTTCTTCACCTCTTTTTTATCTTTTGATCTCAAGCAAAATAAAAGGAGGTAAACCATTAAAAAGGAGAGAAAAGTATAAAAATCATGAGGATTTTTTCAAAGCCACCACTAAAGTTTGGAAGGAAAAAAAAAAAGCCCAAACATCCTCTTTTGAAATGCTTGAGAGCAAAAAACCCAAACCCATCCCTTTTCATTCAGTTCTAACATTTGCACCGACTAACAAGAACATTTGCAATTCCATTTAAGAGGTGTAACGCAGGTTAGCATTACATCTCCATCCTATTATGTTTTTCCAAAGTCATGATGAGAGTTTTAGTCTCTCTCCCACAAATATTTTGCAACAAGAGAAAATGGTTTCCCCCCCACCCCACTCTGTGTTTTGTTCCTCTCAGGTGTCACATAGTTCTCCTTTGTTTTAACCCAGCACTACCTGCACCCATCACGTGGCATGCTAGCTCTGTGCCATCTCTGGTGTCATCTCACTTCCTCGTCTGTGCTAATAAGGAACATTTAGGAGCGGCCCCGGCTCCGGCACTGCATTAATGAAGCACTAACATTTGTTAGGAGAGAGATTCAGCGATGTTGACAAGTGACTTTGCTGATCAGAGGAGCGCAGTTGGGTTGGAAGGAACCTGT
The DNA here is from genome assembly GCA_027886175.1 of Phylloscopus collybita. NCBI lineage: Eukaryota > Metazoa > Chordata > Aves > Passeriformes > Phylloscopidae > Phylloscopus > Phylloscopus collybita. The sequence goes on from JAJNNQ010000075.1 coordinate 91,473,131, forward strand.
GTTCTTGAAATGTGGGAGGTGAATTATCTCAGTATTCAAAAAAATAAACAGAGACAAGTTTGATGAGTTTAAATTCACAGAAGAGCTTTTTAATATTTCCTGAGGTTCTAATCAAAGAAGCATCTTAACAGGTCCCAAAGGGAAATGAAAGATGAAAGGAGCTGACACTGATGCCCACTCTACCTTGCCTGGCTGCTACTGGGTTTGGTGGGTTTTTTTTAATTCTTTTTTTGCTTGTTACTAAAAATATCTCAGCGGGTAAGAATTAACAGTAAGATATTAATGCAAAGTCACAAATAAAAATCCATCGCAAAATGTAGCATACCTTTAAAATTTTAATATCTAGTAAATTTAAATTGAGGAAATTGACATAGATCGGATGAAAGAAGATACAGCACCTCTAGCTTATGCCAACTAAAAATAAGAATTATTAATGAAGCTAGGCTTTCTTCTGCTGTGCACATTAATTATTTATGATAATAATACTCTGCACTGCCATATTAAAGAATTTTCTTCACCCAGCTTCCCAGAAAACTCCATCTTCTGAAACCCTCAACATGTTTAAAAACACAAAAGAATGAATTCCTTTCAGTGTATTTATTATACTGGAAGATGAATATAGTCTTGGGTTATTAAACTGGAATGAAAAACACATCTTATTAGAACTTACATGGTGATTTTTATTCTCACTAGTTTCATATAAACTTAATGATGCAGACTGCATTTTTATGCTCATCTATTTTAAAATGGTGCCTGGAGCAAAAGAAGCTTCCATTAATGCCAGTTTGGTATTTCAAATACAATTTGATGTAATTTACTTCAAATATATGTGAACAGAGAAGGATAATGTTGAGAGTATTTGCTGGATTCAGATCTGGGTTAGCTCATGGCAGTGATTTGTTAAAATACAACTTTTATGAAACAGAAGAAAAAAGAAAAGGAAAATGAAACTGTTTTTCAAAATACAGGGTAAAATTAATATCTTTATAAAGATTTTTTTGGGGAAATTTGTTTTGAATTGTCAGAGTTTAAATAATTAGTTCTGAAAATAACATTATTATTATTATTTTTATTATTTAGAAATCAACAACAAATGAAACTCATTTAATTAGAGTGTCGTACCATATTTTTTTTAGATCTGTTGTATTTGTTGTGATCAATCTAAAATAGACTATGACTGATTTCTGTACGTGTATCCATTCATTTATTTCCGATTCAAGTTTCATGTGACTGTATCTTTTGTTTTTTCTTTTAGCAGAGACACTTGTACTTGAAAGCACACAGAAGCATCTGTGGAATGTGGGCTATGGCAGGGGCAGGGGTCTCATGCAAGGCGAGGAGTTTTTAGTCCTCCAGCCAAGGGATGCATAGACAAAAAAATATAGCTCATGGTAAAAAAAAAAAAATTTAAAAAAAAAAAAAAAAAAAAGTGTCCTTGAAAATGGTAAGGGTCTGTATGTGGGAATGTAATATCATAATATAAATTCACACTGTGTTATCTGCATCTACACAGAGTGTCACACTTCCAGTGTATCTTGCTGTGTCAAGGGACAGCATTCTGAAGCAGAAAACATTGCAGCAGGTGCAAGGTGCTGGTTCTGCTTTCCTCCTGCAGCTGGGATCCCCTAGCAGGGGTTTGCATCCCCTGCTACATTGGGACACACACTATTTCCACAAGCAAGGAGAAAACACAGTTATTGCCTCCCTGATTTTATTGCATTTTTCTTGCCTGTGCTTTTTTTGTTTCTTGTTTTTTCTCTTCCAGGGGTTTGCAGGGAGGGAGGGTGAACCTGAGATCGAGTAAGTGGCTTAAGGGTAAGATTATAAAAGCATTGGTGAGATGTAGGCACATGACCCCTGTGAGGAGACTTTATGCCTGGTTCCTCTAGGGCATTTGTTCAGGCTTACTCCTCCTTATGAATTTCCTGAACCTCTTTCACACTCTGTCCTTCTGAAGATAAATGCTACCCCGGCCAGAGCTCACGGCATTGTAGCCTGTCAGCAGGTGGTCACAGCTCTACCCTCTTCTCACGGCTCTGCTGTAGAAAACCCCTGAAAATTTAGGCAGCACCAGTTGCCCTGAGTGGGGCTTCTGGGAGTGCTGGTGAACAGCACCAGCCATGGACAGGCATCTCCTGCAGGGCAGTGCCCATGAACGAGGGGCTCCACAGTGCAGGGTGGCTGGGGAAGACAACCCACCACTTCTCCTCTGCTGGGGAGACTGAAGAGAGCCTGCCCCAGAACAAGGGCCCTCGTCCCAGGTGGATTACAGCCCTTTCTGGTTTATTTCCGTGAAGTAAATAATTGAGGACTTCTGTAAAGGAATCCAATGGAAAAATATTCCTAACTGGTTTTTGGGCAAGGATTGGACAAAGAACTGTTTCTGGAGGAAACGTGTCACAGCATCATTTCTTAAAGCAACAACAGCTTTATGAGTGTGTTCATAAGTTTCAGCATTCACATAGAAATTGTTATAAGCAAAATGAGTGCCTAAGAAAATTAATGAGCATATTTAGTGTTTAGTAATAAACTCTGTTTCCTCTGCCTGGGACAATGAAGAGAACACTGCGTGTGACCTCATGAGTTATATACCATTACAAAGATTTTAAAAATCATCAGCATTTCAAAGAGACATGTTGGAATTTTTTTTTCTTAAATCCAGATGTTAGTGCTTTCAAACCAGCCAACCCCATCACCTGAAATGTAAATCTTCATTTGCTCAGTTCTTTGTTTAGACAATGGCAGAGGCTTGGCCTGTGCTAGAGAGATGTTTAGTGTGCACTGGAGAGAGGCATTAAGATAAATCATGCTATTAAAAAAATAAAAAGAAAAATACCACCTCCTTGTTTAGTTTGAGATTTCATTTTTGTGGAAACTGTACCAATTTTGACCCAGGGGTGCCCCTCATGAGTCAGTGACAGCACATACAGGCAAGGAGCAGGGGAGGAATCATGTGCTGGGTCTTGTCCTCTGTTCATTTGTGTTCCTGACAGTGAGAGCAGTTCCTGGATCAACAAATAGCCACTGAAGTGTGACAGATTTTCTGAATTCAGTGATTACAGAGTCTTCAAAGTCAAAAGGAGATCACAGCTTGGGTGACAATGCTGGTGGAGGTCAGCTGTATCAAAAGCAATTTTGTGTTAGTACCTCACAGCTCTTGCTCAAAAACCAGATAGTCAGCTTGAGGGATATTTTGACCTTTTCCACTTTCCATCTCTCTGTTTCTGATAAAACAAACAGGATGACCTCTGCAGCACACACTTTCAAACTGGTGTTAGACTGACACAGATATTGAAAGCATGAGACCTCTCCTTCCATCTTTTCTGAAATGGTCAGGTTTGAGAGTTCCCTAGAGTGAACCTGAACTCATCATCACTATTATATCTGATATTTAGAAAACACTTATTCATGGTGTTTTTGGGACATTTGGGTCCCAAAACAGGTACAGCATCTGCAAGATGGTCTTTGTTGATTTGGTTTTATTTTTTGACAAATAGGAAAGGAAAGAAAAGAAAATCAAACACTGCATTCATGAAAACAGTCCAGCATTGTTTCACCATAAATCAGCTATTGCTGATTAGATCTTAAATGTAATGGATCAATGTCTCAGCTGACACAAATGAACTTCACCAAGCTGTCTCACAAGCTAAGGTTCTGGTGCAATGTCTTTGCCAACATCATAAACACTCGCTGGATGTTTCCAGTACACTCAGCAGCTAGCACCTGCTGGGCCACTGAGCAAAACAAACCCACTGGCACTCAATTCATTTCCGGAAAAATCAAGGCAGTAGGAAAGGAAACAAAAAAGCCATGTAGCCTGTACATAAATAAATAAATAAATAAATAAATAATATTAAGCTTTACTTTGTAATTAAAGAAAGGAAAGCTCTACAAAGTATCCACACAGAAATGACTTTATCATTCAGTACGCTTTTCTAGCTTACTCTGATCCTATGCATTGCCCCATCCTTCCAACAAACAGCTCCATTGCCCACCAGGCTGGTTGCAGCAGGTGCACGAGCAGTTGCTCAGTCCCATATTGATGCTTCTGTCCCCTGGAAGGTGCCAACCACATCCCAGGCTGGCATGGAGATAAAAGGCATAAGAGACTTTATGCACAAGGGTTTTTTGGGGTTGAAATACGCAAGAGACTCATAGACGTGAAGGTTAATGCTGTACTCTGGAGCCATCTTCACTTTTTCCACCTCCTCTTCCCCAGCTGTGATGTTGGCAAATGAACTGGAGAGCAGAGGGCAATTGCTTTTGAGCCTTAACAAATGCAAAATATAGAAACAGTTGAAACTTGTGGCACTTCCTTCTGCCTGTACAGTTAAACCAATGAAGGGACAGGGGTGACATTCGGGTATTGGAATACAGGTAGAAGTATCTTCTTCCTTCCTGGAAGACAGAAAAAGTGAAAAGCAGGTGAAGTGAGAAGTAGCAACGTATCACCAGCAATTTATGGCACTTGAAGGAAAAACTTAATCTGTGATTTACTCATTTAAGTGCAATTTTTGTTCAGCTACAATGTCACGACCTTCTTGATGACAGTTATATATGGCATGTGGCATGGACAGAATGAACCTCTTGCATATGTAGAAACGGGTTAAAAAATGAATGTTCTGTCCACCCTACTTTACTACTGCTGTGATTTAGTAAAAGACTAGTTGCTGTCAGATCCAGTAATTTGAGTCTCATCTTACATCGAAGTATATATGCTGATGAAAAGCTGCTTTAGCAGCAGAGAGACTGCTAATTGTTTGATTATACAGGTCTTCACATTAATGAAGCACTATTCCATGGATTTGGAGCATGGCGTGCAACCAAATTACCACCCCAGCACTCAAGCTGTGAAATCTGATTATTCATTAGCCAGTCTGTGAGTGGTACAAACATCTTTTCTTTTTTCAAACCGTCAAAGGAGACTGCTTTTTTTTTTTTTTTTTTTTCCCCCACTCTTCCCTTTAAGAATATAAGGTTTAGACTTCTATCAGTGATAGTAGCTTACTTAAGAATTTAAGGATAAACATGTTGTCTAAAGGGGGCCTAATTTTTCTCCAAACTGTGCTCTTCTTGTATAATTTATCCCTTATGTTTACTTAGTCCTGGCCTCCCCAGAGCCTGTCACTAACTGACAATTATGGTGCATTTAATGAATTGAGAGTAGACTATACCCTCCTTAATTGACAAGAGTTACTAAAAGATAAGGAATCAAAGTGGAGAAAGCTCACAGTGCATCTGCCTCTACCAGGCAGACCTGACCGAAGATGGATGGTTGTGAAAGTAATTTTCAAACTTCTTTTATCCTCATTTTTTTTATAAACTTGGATGTTTTTAAGGGGAAATTTCTCTCTCACATAAACATTGACATGGAGGAAAAAAAAAAAAAGGTTGGATGTTATTAGCGAAAAGGTCTTCCTTCCTTCCTTCCTTCCTTCCTTCCTTCCTTCCTTCCTTCCTTCCTTCCTTCCTTCCTTCCTTCCTTCCTTCCATTTCCCTGCCCACAGCAAACATATCCTAACAGAGATTCCAGCTACAGCCAGTGTGTTTTGTACAGTGAATGTATCTGGGTTCAGTTACAAAATGAGCGGTGTGGAAATCCTTCCTCACATGGTGGAGAAGTACTGACATCTCTAGCAAATGGGATTATCTGTAATGAGATTACATACAAAGAGATTAAGATGTGAACTGACACTCCTAGGAGATACAAAAGAGGCTCCTGAGACAACAGAGAAATGAGGTGTCAGAAGCAGAAGGTGGAATTGCTTCCTTGAGAAGGTTTTTCATGATAATGATAATGATCTTACCCGTATAATAGCGCCTTTCATCCAGAAAGATCCCCAAAGAGCTGTACAAATGCCGTACACTAGTTCTTTTCAGACCATCATGGAAATGCTTCCACCTCTGGTCGGAGTACAGCAGCTGTTTAACCACACACAAGCTCACCTCACATGGCAGCACTGGGCAGGAACTATTAAGATAAAGGCTGATCTCAGGGAAAATTCCGGACACCAAAATATAACCATATAAATCTCAAGTCTGAGTCATTACACAAAATTATTTTGGATTTGGGGTTTCATTTCTTTGGTGCTTTTCCCCCTTGCTTTTCACTATTCACACAGGCATGTTTAAATAAGAATATTGAAATAGTTTTTAAAATGTTCGTTTTAAAAATGCACCCATTTTCTTCCTCAAAAATTGTGGGAGAAAAATGAAAGAACAAAGCAAATATGAAAGAATAAAGATGTTGACATTTTGGTTGAAGCCTTGACCCTATTTTAAGTTGCATCTGACTGTGCTGTGCATCATTGCCATTGGCCGTTGCCAAGCAGATGATAGACAGATGAGACCTGTGCATGTCTGCTGGTGGACACAGTCCTAAAAACAAGACATCTCAAATTTGACTGACAAGGCTGTGATGGAAGCCACCCAAACCAGTACAAACTGAGCAGAAACCTCTTCCAAAAGTAATCTTTGAGTCTGGGGTGCTTCAGTTTTTGTCTCACAGAACACTACAGTACCTACTGAGCCTTTTAACTTCTCTCTGTAAAGCTGCCTGGCAACAACTTCACATAAAAAGCCTCAGAACACTGGCAGTAGATGTTGTCCAGAAGAAAAAAGTGATTAAAAGAAACCCCTTCTGTGCCTGCTCATAGCTCATCAGAAGAAATATCTGTGCTTCAGGCATGGCTTGAAGACATGAGAGCAGTATAGGCGTTCCTCAGATACAGCTCCTGTCTCACTCACTGAGTGCTAAATTACCATCCTTGTTCTTAGTAGATTTTATTAGTCTTCTTGTCAGTCTTACAAATGGAGTTTAACAGGAAAACAAAATGTATTTTAACAATGTGGTCTATATGGCTTTGCAGCTAAACAAGTCTCACTGTCAGATTCTTTCAAATCTCTGGCAAAAAGGATAGTGAGACGTTTTGCTTGCTCCTCCACTCCCATGGAGTTTGGTTTGCTCTGCCAAGCAACCACCAGCATCAATGCCCAAAGGAAGACTTGCTTTCAGAGAGAGGGGGCTTAGTACTAACCCTGGATATTATTCTCCTCCTTCCAGCCTTCAAGCCAAGAAGCCTTAAGTCGATATTACTCCTTCATTGGTTACCAGGTACCAGGGGAACTGCTAACTGCTCACTACAGACCATGGCGCAGCATCCTCCAGTGCCTGTCTCTTCCCTTGAAGGAGCCCGGGGTCCCGGTCCCTACCAACACCTGACAGCCCTGCCATGACTCCACAGCTCTGAAAATGCCCCTCTGTGGTGCAGTGTCCCTGTCTGCAGCATGGATAATGATGCTACTTATCCTGGTAGGGGTGGCTTTTATTTCTCTGTCAGTCACAGTGCACAAAAGAAAAATACGTATCTTTGTGGCATCCCTCAGGCATCACAGATTGTTAAAACCAATACAAATTACAATGATTTCACCCACTGCTGCTGCCATTGGTAAGCTACCACCAACCTCCTGAGAGCACTGTATGAACGGGAGACCTCCTTTGCTCCTCTACATTTGAACTCTATCCTCTCACCCTGGATGAAAACCCACAGTTTATTGACGCTAATAATGCTGTCCTCATAAATGAAATTACTCTATCTTTTTTCACTTTTTTTTTAAACTTTTTTTTTCAGGCACTAAGATTAGTTTTCTAAAGACACTTGCCAGTATGAACGTTATTATTTCAGGCTTTGGAGTTTTTTCCCTCTACCTTTATAAGAATATATTGGCAAAACCCCTATGTTTGACTCACTTGTCCTGAAACAAAGCTGCTTTGACTGATGCAGCTTGGTTCACATGAATGGCACATCCAGACTCCTGACATTACTTCTTTCCTGCCACAGGCTGTAGGTACCTGAGGAAGGTTTTGCCCACCTAACCATCCTGACAAGGTCCACCCTAGGACTTATAAAGGGCTAATAAGTCTGCCTCTAAATTCCCCCATGGGACTTTCCCATTTGGGACTTCTCCAGGAGGAATCAGGTGGGGAAACCAGCCTCTTGCCTTATTCAGTCTGGTGAGCATCCAAGGCAGCATACATGCCACAGCCTCTCAGCCAGCTCGGGTGCACCCTCAGCTGTCCTGCCCTGGCTCAGCACTGCTCCCAGCCTGCCCCCCAGTAAGCAGACACTCCTGGCAAAACCCATCATGTCCCAGAGTGGACAGGAATCTATTACTTACTGAAGAGGGTCCTGCTTATCACTCTTGCTCTGCAGCATTCAATAATTTTGATCTCTGTCTGGGCTACCAACAAGCACTTCCAGTCCAAAGCAAGAAATGCAGCAGCTTTCATCACCCGCACAGAAGCTTTCATTTTAAAAATAATGCCTTTCAATGTCAGCTTGGCCAACAGCTGCTTCTAGAAGATTAGAGCTTTTCTCTGCCTTCTCTGGCAACCCAGATGGATTTGTTTGCCTAGTTTACATTGCACTGCATTGTTCAGCTATCTGTAAGCGTGATCAGTGCTGGCTTCCAATATTTCAAAGCCTGTGGCATCATCATCATCTAATACCAATTATGGGGGAAAAAAGCCTCTTCCAAGTAGCAGCTGTTGAGTTTGGGAGGGGTGATGGGGTACTCTTTGTTCTCTCACACTTAATCAGCAAGATGAGAGGTATTGGAGCTCACATGACACAGCACTTTCAGGACAAGAGACTACATCTGGTCTATTCCCAGGATTTTCCTGGGTACCTATCTCAACAGTATCTGCAGTGGCACTTCTACATCAGGATGATCACAGCTTTCCAGGAACATACAATATAGCAAAACCAACTCTTCCTGACTGGCTTCACGTGCTTTTTTTGTCAGGGTCACACCATATACTACACCACGTCCTGCTCAAACTAAATTAACTGATGCACAGTTGTTTGAGAAGAGAAAAATTACATTGGAGGTTTCAGCAATCTCTTCATGCTTCTGTTTATCCTTCCAAGCTCTCTTACAGTATGATTAGCATGTGCTTACATGTCTCCTGCCACACATTCAAGGAGGACAAACAAGTACAGACTGCCAGGTCCCCCCAGAACTTCTGTTTTTCTGCCTCCAGCTCAGCAACTAAGTCAATATATTAAGAACCACCACCAGCGGTCTGGTTTTTTGGAGCTGCTGAGCGCCCACAAGTCCCAGAGATATCACGTACAGATTCTCCCTGCTCAGCTTCTTTCCCAAAAGTTTTCACAGCTTTTTTTATTATCTTGTTTCTTCCCTAGTCTGCATTAACTTGTGGGCGTTGACATGTGTACTTCACTGCAGAGAACACAGTCCAGTCACTCTGCAGACACAGTCCCTGACAGATCAAAATGTAACAATATGGATTTTCCTTGACTTCAGCTTATGTCACAACAAAGCTCTTCATGAGACATTTAGCAGAGACGTTGCTCAGTCAAGAAAACATTTCGTAACTTGGGGACAATAAACAGCCTTATTGCATATGCTGCTACTTCTTTGTTTTGCTTACAAGACATTTAACACAAGAATATCAGCTTCTATGTGATTTTTCATTTTTCTCATTATTTCCAGATATTAGGAACAATTCACTTCCACCTGCAAATCAACTGTTTTCATGCACGTCCATGCAAGGCATAATCTATTTTGAATAGGCAAACGTAAACTGTGAGGAAAACACTCAAGCATTGGAGATAGAGACCCTAAATAAGTGCAGCTCACAAAATGAGACTGTAATTTTGGATAGGAATCAGTGTTCAATCTGGGGTAGCATTTGCACCACCAGATGTCATAAAGCTTGCTATTCCACATTCCTTATGCTGGAAAGTGCTACATCTGGCTCAGGAACACATCAAAAGCTGTGTCTACACAGAGTTTTGCAGGCAGACTCAAGCTTGATTTGACCACACTCCAAGCCAGCCAGGAAATATGTGGCTACACCAGTACAGTGCCAAACCTCAGAGAATCTGCCCAGATGAGAAAAACTCTGTATGAGAACAGTCAGAGCTCAGAGCAAGTGTCTGCCTCCCTGCAAGAATGTGTGGATATAAAAGGCTCAAATTTTCAGGAAACCTCCATGGAGTTTTTTGCTTAAACTCCTCCATCTACATGGCTGGTAGCTACAGTAAAGAAATTTTCTTCTCATAAATCAATAATTTTCTCTAAAATTCCTTTCTACAATGACAAAAGGCTCTTTCATGAAAAGCCGTGAGAGCTTGAGCAACAGGCACCTGCTTTATGGGAGCTCTCTCAGCAAGACCCACAGATGAGAGCAATCTGGGACATACAACCTCAGTTCAAAGCAGTGGGAAGAATTAGGGCCTTTGAAACTCTTTGTCCGGTAGCTCTCAATTACTTGCATGCTAAAGCCTTTCACATGTTTTGGAAGCAGATGCTTTTTTCAGATGTTCAGGTAGTATTCCAGGTTGGTTTCTGAAAAATTATCAACAAGTGACACATAAGAAGTTGGACTGTGGTGAATCAGAACAAATTTGGTGTGGGTGATCTATTCCTCATCGTAGCTAAATTACTATTAGCCTTTTAAAAAAAGTGTGCTAAAACTCAGTCCCACTAGTTTAATGAAAGACTGAAAAGTTATGATTTATGCAAGCTCAGTTACCATATAATGTCATGCAGACTGCATCTATTTATCACCTATTTCATGTGTTTGCAAGCAGTTTGAGTTTTCCTTTTCCTCCCAGATACTGCGCTTGGACAGAAGTCAAAAGTTTATTTAAAACGTGAGAGAATCACTGTAGGAGCAGAGAAGCAAAATGGTGTCATGTCCTCAGTTTTGTCATGCAGTAAAGCAGCTTCCAGGCCTGGAGCAGATGGGAAACCTTAGTTTAGGCTATTTCATGGAGTCTGCTCAGGCTGGTGATGGGCGACAACAGCTTGAGATCCACCTGATTTATGATGATCCTCCTCCAACACTCCCTTCATGGGAGCAATGAACTTCATCCACCACTTCCATCCATTTTCCAAATGCATGCCAGGCACTTTGTAAGTTGCTGGTGAAAAAACTGTGAACCTTGACCCAAAACCACTTTTTGTATGAATGCAAACCATGGAACACCAACCAGATGGATGATGGCTGAAGGACTGTAGTGAAGACATTCTGGCTTTCCACAGCAATGAGGCACAGCCTTTTTGGTCTCTGCGTAGGGAAGTCGAGAGTCTGATCTCCGCACCTGCGTTTAGGAGGGGGCTTCTGCCTCATGAAATAAGCTCGGTGTGTGGGTTTGTTTATGCAGACTTGAGCATAACTTGTTTCCTCGGGTGAGAGCTGTTTGCCCAGACTCAGACAGTACAAATGCATGTGATTTACAATGAATTCAGTGGGAAGTCAGCATCTGGATCTGCACTATTTCAAATTATTGCTTAATACTGAGAATGACATGCCTCAGCTTTTGAAGTGTTCTTGTGTGAGATACCCAAAGGAAATTTTCAGACTACTGAGCTATCATTACTGAACTACTGCAGCTACTATCTGTCCTAACATTTCACTGTAACAAGGTCTTATTTAAGTTAACAGCAAGGAGGGTCTTGCAAAGCCTCTTTAAATCAAAGTGTGGGTGAACACCAAAAACAACTCCAAACTTTGTCACTCCAGTGATGGATTTTGCATGCAATCCATTTCTCCTGCAGTCCAACCATCCTGAGACACTGGATAATATAACTTGCACTTCTCTCTGCCTTAAACTTGCTACCAGCCATCATAACACTTGTGGCAACATTTTATTGATCAAACCTCTTGGAAATGTGACATTCCCAAATAAAATTTCAGCATGACAGAGGTAGCAGAAAGGAACCAGTCATTCCAAGGCAGAGAGTTTCATTTCTTACTTATGGAGTCACCATTAATGTATTACTGTCACCTCTCACAAATTTAAGGGCCCTAAAAAAACAATGGCAATGTGTTGCCATAGAGAGGGACTGTCCAGAGTTCTCTGGGTGACACTAAACAGTCCATGTCTTTATTACACTGGTGGGAGACTTCTCCTAAGGCAGATGTACAGTAATTGCTACCAGTCCCAGCAAAATCCCAGCAAGCAGCGAAGATTAAAACAGGCACAGGAGACATTTGAAGACACAGATGGTACAGAAGGGGAATTTGGCCATGCTTTACAGTGATCGTCTGGCATTTGTCTCCAAGATGGGGGGAGTAAGCATGCCAGCAGCTCAGGACTGCTGTCTCAGGCCCAGGTGAGGGGCACAAAGGGAGATGCAGTGCTCCCTGGCCCTCAGACCAGCAATAAAGTACTGAGCTTGGATTTACTGAACCAAAAGCATCTTAAAAGTGGTAGAGATTCCATGTTCTTTCAGGATTGAGGACTCCCCTGGACAACCAGAAACCCTCTCATGCATTGAAAGATCTCTTGAGGTAGTAAAGGCCTACGGATGTCTAGGAAGAGGAAAGGGGCTTTTTACTTCTGCCTATGAGAAAAAAAATAGTGGAAAGACCACTTGAAAGACTTGTTTACTTGTCTTGGGCAAGTAAGGAGTGAGATTCTCTTGAACAGCTCTAAGCAGAAGATAGCAGTAATCATATGATAGTGTATTATAGGTCCATCTGCTTCCCAAAAAGTTATGTTCAGTAGGTATTTATGGATCTAATTTCTCTCTTTAGTTCTTTTTCATCAGAATAAATGTTAGGAACTTTAAGAGGTATGAAGTTGGGAGAGCAGGGGCAAAAGAATATAGATTAATTTCAAGGTAAAAAAATACACTCCATCCTCAATTCACTCAGCTTAAGTACTTTATGAATATGTGAACAGCTGGTGATTTTGCATATTGCATCATCTGCACCATGGTAGGGAGGTAGAGAGAGATGGATAATAACAAGAAGCTTTGGGTCTTAACTGAGACTTTGTGGATAAAAATCAGCTATCTTAGTATAAGGGTAAATTTCATACCAAAGTTTTCAGTTTGGTTTTTTTTTTGACTTTTTGTCACAGTGCTATCATAATTTCTTTTTCAAGAAAAAAGCAAGTCATTTCTCCAATAGAAACAAGAACAATGCCTGTTAGTGGAGTTCCATGAATCCACTTCAATGTCACTTGAATGACTCAAGAGGAGTCGAGCTGCTTGGTTTCTGCGAGGCAGCCCAGGAGTCCCTCTCTGTCCAGCTCACGCAGCTAAGTTAAGCTTTTATTAAACTCAGTTGTTATTTTTCTAACAGATTCTTAATTACTGTTTTTTGAAGCAACAATCATCCCACGCTTCGCATTTGCTTTGTTTCTCCACCTCTTCGTGCGGTGCAAGCATGTGGGCAAAGCGTGGGAGGCTCCAAGAGCCCAAGCAATTGAAAATTGATGCGGGGCTTTAAAATAAAGGAATGATCCTTATTATAAGAGGGGAAAAACAAAGTAGCACACTGAGATAAACAAAGACGCACAGACAATGCAAGGAAAATAATATTAGCAGATGTTGAGCCAGCCGTTAATGATCTGTTTTATATTTAAATCTATCGCTTGAATGCTGGAGCCAGAACACCAAGGAGCAAGAAAGAAGCCTGGCAGCAGCCATGCACTTCACTTTTATTGCTCTGACTCCAGTCATTGATGTTGACTTTTTAAGATATTGGTATAAATTTTTTCACATGCAAATGGAGTGCTGATGGCACTTGGAGAGGGAAGGACTCTCCTTGCAGACCAAGCACAGCAGACCCCTGAGCATTGCAGCTCTTCTGAGGAACAGTGCTCAGAGCTTGTAGGACCTGGACCAGACTCTTTGTGCAAGAACCATGCAGGAGGTCAAAGACATCTTTAAAGAGCAGTTCCCTGGCTCTATTTTGTCTTGGCAGGCAGGCTGGCAGAGAGCACTTCCCCACTTTTGAGACCTGTACAGCTCATGCTGGGTGACAGGCACTAGAGCTGCCTTTTGTACTAATTCCTCCCTACAAACCATACCTCAGTTTTCAGCAACAGATTACACCAGACATGTTTATTGCAAAGCAACATGATGGACAAAAACTGGAGGCAGAAAAGCTCCCTCATGTATTGTTCATTCAGGGTCAAACATTCAATTGCAAACCTTCAAGCAGCCACAGAAGAACTAAATGTCATACTATATCTCAAGATCAAACTTCAGCTAATTTAGCCAACACCAGAGACGGTTGGGTCACATTTCACCCTACTCTAACACAGAGCCTCTCCTCCTGCACCCTGGGAGGAGGAAACCAAGTGCTTGAGTCTGCACAGGGCCACAGTGCCCTTTGCTCAAGTTCTCCCCCAAGGTTTGGGGAGCTGAGAACCTGTCACATCCTGCAATATCACACCAGCTGTTTGGACTAGACACATCCAGAGGAGGCAGTCAACTTGGCTGTTCTTCCAGGGTTCAGCTTCTTGGTTTATTCCAGAGATTCTTGCTTTGAGTTTCCTCTTTTTTTGCATGAGATGACTTCCCTGTCCACACTCACCTGCTCCTAGAGCAGTTCCTAACTATTGGCCATATCCTCCTCTTTTTTATATTGACAGTTTCATTGGTATTCCCTAACAAATACAGCACTTCTGCCTTTCAGAGTGGTAACTCCTGCTTATGCTATATTCAGTACTTTGGTAAAACCTCAAAAATCAGTGCTCCTGAGGAACAGACACTACCCAGACAATCTGTTAGTGACACAGTTGTCTGCTTGCTGTCAGCCTGACAAAGATATGGAATGGAAAAAAAATCAACCTAAATGCAAAGGGCATTGCTCCAACATTTCTCCCTGCACTTGTCAGTATCCAAAGGGAGGTTTCACAACTTTTGACCTAGCTGCTGACTACCTGGATCAGACTGCTGCTGTTAACTATTTTCTGTGCCTTCATGGCAGGGGTATGCTTCCTAGAACAATTTTAGGATCAACTAGATACTGATTCTCCACAAAATTATTGGCCCTGTCAGGCTGTTTGACTGTCATAAAAATGTCATTACAAACTATTATGTATACTAATATTTCACTCCACCTAACTCAGAGTAGTGATACAGTTGCTTTTAGGTTATTTAAAAAGAAAAACTTAATCAATTTCATTCTTACTCTACTGATTTTGGATCAATATGTTTTTCTCAGTTAAGGCAAGACAGTTTCACTTGGTCTGGATGCAGGAAGATTTGGTGTAAGTTCCACATGTCCTGCTCCACAGCCTGTCTAGATGAACCACCTTGGGCTTCTGTGCAGTCCTGAACCAAACAAATTGGACACAGCGTGAAGTCAAGCACTTTATAATTGCTCACCATGACTCTACAGGTACTTTTGGCCATCACATTGAAATCTTGCCACTGAAAGGTACCAAGTTTGTCTTCAAAAAACATAAAAATTGGCCATTATATAGTTTCCATACTCATTTAACTATGCATTGATGCCAGTAACAACCCTGATATTATTGGTCCAGAATCTTCTTCAAGATAAAAGCAATTTCAATCACCTAGATGGAGTAAGGATTCTCTTTCCATGCTGTCCTTCTCCTACTTTACTAAAGGTCCCCCACTTTTCAGAAATAAAAAAGGCTTAGTCAGCTTTAAAAACTCTTCTAGTTAAGTTTTAATGTTTTTTGACACCCAGCAACAGCACTTCTGACCTTACATGTGTACTCCAGCAGCCCAGAAAAAACAGACTCACAGCTCTTTGGTTTACCCTTTTCCATAGCCTACTAGATGCCTGTGTTTGCAATTATCTCCCAATGAACAGTCATGTAAAGTCAAAGGAAACAGAAAACAGATTGGTGATTTGATCCTTGCAGTCTCCACACTTCAACAACACATTGCATTGCAATTAACTGTTGTGGATGCTAGTACTTGGTAGTGAACAATTGGGACATTACTGCATCCATTATATATTAATAACAGAAGCGTGTATCCTATTTTTCTTCCCGTTCTTTCCTCTCCTACCCTTTTCATGATAATTAACAAGGCAATAAACATGTAAAACTTAAAAACCACAGAAGTGGAAAACTGATAAAGGCCTCTGAAATGATACCAAGGGAAAAAAAAGAATCAGTGAACCAGAAGAACATATAAAGTTATTGCCATTGAGCTTTGCAGAGAGCAGAAAAATTGAAATAATAAATAACGAGGTCAATTAAGTTTTCCAGCAAGAACTGAATCCAAGGTGAGCTCAGCTAACTTAAACAACCAGCAACAGATACAAGGAACGGTTTGGGTTGGAAGACCATCTAGTTTCAACCTCTTTGCCTTGCACAGGGGTGTCATCCACTGGACCTGGTTGTTTGAAGCTTCATCCGGTTTAGCCTTGAACATTTCCAGGGATGAGGCATCCACAACTTTGGGCAAACTGTTCCAGTGCATCACAACCATCACAATAAAGAACTTTTCCCTAATATCTAATCTAAACCCACCCTCTGTCAGTTTGAAGCCATTTCCCCTTGTCCTGTCACTGCATGCTGCTCTCCCGACTCTCCTGCAGGCCCTTCAGGTACAGGAAGGTGCTGTAAGGTCTTCCAGGAGCCTTCTCTTCTCCAGGTAGAGCAGCCCCAGCTCCCTCAGCCTGCCCTTGTGGGAGGTCCTCCAGACCTCTTCTGATCATTGTTGTGGCCCTCTTCTAGACTGGCTCCAGCAGGTCCATGTTCCTCTTACACTGAGAGCCCGGACTGGGGTCTCAAGAGAGCAAAGGGAGGGAATCCTCTCCCTCATCTTGCTGGCCACACAGAATGAAGTTGGCTTTCTGGGATGCAAGTGCTTATTGCTAGCTCATGTCCAGCTTTTCCTCCACAAACACCTCCAAGTCCGTCTCCACAGGGCTGCTCTCAATCCATTCATCCCTCAGCCTGTATTTGTGCTTGGGATTTCCCCAATCCAAGTGTAGGACCTTGAACTTGGCTTTTCTGAATGTCATGAAGTTCACACAGGCCCAGCTCTCAAGCCTGTCCCTCTGGATGGCATCACTTCTTTCCAGCGTGTCAACTACACCA
Organism: Phylloscopus collybita; assembly: GCA_027886175.1. NCBI lineage: Eukaryota > Metazoa > Chordata > Aves > Passeriformes > Phylloscopidae > Phylloscopus > Phylloscopus collybita. Next base: position 91,489,984 of record JAJNNQ010000075.1, read on the forward strand.
CACAACCTATGTTTATCATGTAAACAAAAGGAGAAAATCCTTATGCTGGAATACCAGATGCCATTCAGGTTTAGGGAGGGGGGAAAGAGACATATTTTTTCAGGCACTCAGACATCCAAGAGTGTCAGCAGCTGTACCCAGCATGGAGAGGCAGCCTGCACTCCCTCAGCAGCAAATGTTCCACCCAGCCTGGCTCATAAGGACCAGGTCCTTCCCAAGCCCACATGCTTTGAACACTGCTCTGCAATTAGCAAAGCACAACATGAAGTGGTGGAACAGCAACATTACCCAGAGAGAGGGGAAATTCAGTCTATGCTGTGAAAATGGAGATAGCCAAGAGAGTAGTGAGCACTTGAGGAACTCTGCTGTGATGAGTATTAGCTTCATCTGTCTGATTAGCTACTGCCCTGCCACCTCATCCCCGGGTGTACATGTACTTGCACACTCAGACCTGTGGGTACACACAAGCCTCTACATCCTTGTGTATACATCCAGATACATCTACATTCTGCCAGCTGAAAGCAGGAGCTTCTAGATAAAGTACCTACACCGAGGTCTTAAGTTCAGTTTAATGAACCATCATGACTGAATTTGGCAAGATTTCCTGTCATGCTTCTTTTCTGTACCTCAGACTGTTTTGATCCATTTGTGAGAAATTTAGTTTTGGCAAGTGGAAGTCCTTTTTCACTGCCAGTGGTTAATCTGCTCTGTGACACATTCATTCAACCAGAGAAAATCCAATATTGACATTTGTACCTTGGGGGGAAAAGAGGTTAAACATTGGATGTAAAATAAACCACTGGACTGTGCCAAGCCACCGTGTAACATCTATATCATGTATAGGCAAGTTTCTTGCCCTTAGAACTCAGATGTAGCTGGATCACATCTGGATTGCACTATTATTCCACATAATCAGTCAAATGGATGCTGTGGGAGAACATGTAGAAGTGTCTTTGATAGCTCAATTTAGTTGCTCCAGCCTTTTGGTAGTCCACTGAGAACAGATGGTTCACATACTGCTAAACCTCTTTTTTGTTTCCACCTGCTAGGATTAAAAGGCAGCTTAAAGTACAGTAAATACTCTCACAACATTAATTTTGTCTATAAGAAATTACTGTCTTGGACACAAGAAGGTTTTTCAGTTCCTGTTAAGAAGGAGATGGTCCATGTGGCCAGACACTCACATGTGGAAAGGACTTACCCCAAGTGCCTCACTAAAATATATTGTCAGTGTTAATCATTTTCACTAGTGCTGTGTCTAAGAGTCAGACAGAAAAAAAATCCTATTGTGCAAGACAGTGTGCAAACACAGAGTGTGGTGAGACCCTGACTCCAGACTTCATAGCCCAAAGAAGACCTCAGCACCCTCTACCCACCTATTTTACATTTGATTTCTAGATCTGGGTTTAAAAGTCCTGAAACCTCCAACCTTTGCATATCTTGTGCAATGCCTTTATCTGGGAAGAGCCTCACTGCTTTCAGGAGACATGGTTCTTAGCTGTATGTGCTTTTGGTTTAGGCACACATATATATGCTATTGGATGTGTATGTATAGTCTGTATTTCAGATTGTAACAGGCACAAATGTTAGTCTAGAGCATATTTCACAGTGGAAGATCGCAGAATACAGCATTAAATTCTCCCTCTCCAAAGCTAACTGTTCTTGATCTTGGGTGTAGTGCTGCCAAAAATAAGCAGGATTTCTCAAGGATTTTTCAACAAAGGTAGCAAGATGATGCTGCAATAATGATCAGAATTGGCTGAGTTTTAAATCATGATCTAGTCTTGCAAAGCATTTCTCTTGACTGAAACCTCAGAATGACCAACCGACTCCTTTTACACTTCATCATTAAAAAGAATTTGCTGGAAAGGTAGAAAGTAACCTGCCATTCAGATTTAATCAAGTTTAGACAGAAATCTGAGAACCAGCCAGAGCTGGAAACAAACCGCTGCTGCTGCTTATTCTGACTGCTAACAAATAGAAACTAAGAGCTTTCATGAACAGTTAGCTTTTAAAATGCCTTAACTTCTTTCCCTTATATCTGGAACTCCAATCCATTAATAATAAGCCAAACCAAAGCAATGATGGCATCACACAGACTGCAAACATCCATTGCTTGCCTAAGAAGTTCTTCCCATTTACTGAGGCCAGTGCTATTCACCCTGAGCTTTGCATACGACAAATTTAACAGAGCCAGAAATGACGTCCTGACAACTATGTTTTCCTGATATAGTCATTTTGGTTAGAGAAAAAACAGAGGAAAGCAAAGTGAACATCAGAGACTGCTAAACTCAGATGTGCAACTAATAATTGGGGAAAAACCTTTTACAGCTGTAAATTCGAATTCCACAAAAAAGAAGATACCAACCACACTGAGCTGTAGTAATGCAATATTCAATGGGGTTTTGTCCAACCAACAGTATAGGCATATCTTCAATGAAGAACATTGTCGCCAACAAACCTGAGAGAAATCACTCAGAAGTAACACCCTCAGAAGAATCAGTGAGAGAAGACCACTGGGCATTATTTGCTTAGACAACAAAAAAAAAAGTTTTGAGGCAGCATTGTACAAAAAACTGATTTATGAGAAGATAACTACCATCTATTCAAAAGGACAATGCTTTCATTCCCCATTGAAAAGCATTTTACTTGATTACAAAAAAAGAAAAATGAAAAAAAAAATCAAGGCACTCTCCTACAAAACCTACACAATAGAAAGGCGTTTCAAGGGATTGATGACCAGCTGACTGTAGCTCAGGTGAAAACATCTGTAGCAACAGAAATGGAAAGGAAGATGATTTGATCTGCAACACATACAATGGTGTTAAGAATAAAAATTTAAGGAAGAGTTAATATATGAAACCAGGTGAAATAAAGTGTATATAGGCATAAATAGAGAGAAAGAGTGGATGAGTCTGGCACTGAGGAAAAAACACAAGTCCAGAACAAAAGCAGTAAAAACATCATGCTGGTTAAACATGGATGAGACTGGTAGGATACTAGCATCCTGTCATGGCACTTAAAAATGATGAAAAGCTGTGTGCTCTGCTAGACATGGGATGTGAATCAGCAAGAGTGTTGTGTAGCAAGGATCACAGACCCAAGGTCTTTTCTTTGTGGATGTTAAGTAACCATACAATGTTTCTGAGGGACTACACAAGCAGCAGAACAGACAGCACATCCCCAAAGCTGCTCCTTTGTTAAATAAAAAATTGTATCAGGAAGACAAAATCAGTGCCACCACAGTGAAGACTCACTGCCTCCTTACATACTGGTCAGGCTACAGCTGGAGACAAAATCCCCCTAAATCACCTTGGCACAAGCCAGTGACGAATCAGAGCTGTCTCTTCATCACTTTAATGTATCTGAAAGAGATATTCTTGTTTCCTTTCATCTTATTTCCCCTGGTTTATATTCACAATTATGTACCGCTTCATCAGTGAGGAATGTAAATACCTATACATATGTGTGTATGTAGTTTCACTTCTACCAGAGATCAAGGATTTGGTTTAATCAGAAACCCAGTCCATAAAGGGCCAAATAGCAAGGAAATTATATCTGATCCATCCTGTACTACCCTTTAATCTGGAGTATATTCCATAGACAGAAAAGGTGCATTAACAACATTATCAGGGTGCATCTGTACCTCTGTGCTCCTAGGTACTCAGCAGCTTTTTCAGTCTTTAGAAGAAAAAAGTTAATGTCTATTATTATCCCAGAGCTCCTGTCAAATCAGATGCAGACATGGTTTCCATCTACCTTTAAGGTTCCTCTTCATGTGCAGGGAGCATTTATTATCAGCATCAGCTTCATAATCTTGGGATGGAGGCTCATCTGGCTTTGGTGTCTTCTTCATCTTCATTAACTCTAATTTCATTATCACCTGTCCTGGAATGACCCTGGGATCACTCACTACTTCTTTCTTTCTCCTCTGGGAAATGAATTTCTGTTTTCGTCCTCAGCTACTGAACTGCTTTTGTGAGCCCTGCAGCAAATAATTAATATTAGCAGTATCCCCTTCATCTCTCACCAATCTAGGCACCCCACCCCATCTTAAAAGCACTACTGTCTCCTTGACTCATCTTCCTGTTTCTGATATATATGTTTTTGAAAGCCTCTAGAATATTCTGCTTGGCTCAGTACTCTTATTTCATCCGTTGTGTGAGGTTTTCTCACTTTTTTTTAAAATCCGTTTATTAACCTTCCTATTTCTCACCTTCCCTTCTTGCATTTGATGTTCAGCAGCTCTCAGAAGTCTTTTGCATGACACAGGAACCAATTTTTCCAGTTAATTATTCAACCCCTTCTCCTGCCTCTCCTTTCTCCCCTCCCCCCGCATCCTCCCCCCCCAAACAAAAGTGCTATGAAGGTGGGCTTGGGATGACAGGGCATTGCTGGATTGAAGAAACAGCCTGAATTAAAGGTCTTTTCACAAAAGAGAGGTCTTGACTGAAAACCTCAGAGAGCCCCCTGACTGGACGGAAGAGTTCTGTAAAAAGCAGGCACCCCAGCTCCCCTCCCTGGCAGCAGCAGAGGACATTGTCATCTGATAAGGTAGCAGGGCAATAACATTTTATTCCTGTCCCACACCTACTGAAGGGGGCTGTTTGGCATGAAACAGAAACATAAAGTAGGGGTAGAATGACAGAAATATACAGTGGGGGAGGAACGACAATGACAAGGAGAGGAGAGGAGAGGAGAGGAGAGGAGAGGAGAGGAGAGGAGAGGAGAGGAGAGGAGAGGAGAGGAGAGGAGAGGAGAGGAGAGGAGAGGAGAGGAGAGGAGAGGAGAGGAGAGGAGAGGAGAGGAGAGGAGAGGAGAGGAGAGGAGAGGGGAGGAGGGGGGAGGAGGGGGGAGGGGAGGGGAGGGGAGGGGAGGGGAGGGGAGGGGAGGGAAGGGAAGGGAAGGGAAGGGAAGGGAAGGGAAGGGAAGGGAAGGGAAGGGAAGGGAAGGGAAGGGAAGGGAAGGGAAGGGAAGGGAAGGGACCTTTTTTCAGCTCTGTGTCTTTGACGCAGATCTGAGGTAATAAACGGTGAGCTTTGTGATCTAGTTGCATTTTAATCAACTTTCACTCTTAACTGCATTGGAGAGGCTGCTAACTTAGATTCATGTATGGCTTTACACTGCCCCTTCTCTATTAGCAACCTTATGAGAACAAAGTCTCCACCGTGGACTACTGCTCCTGAGGAGAGCAGGGGCAGGAAAAGCTCCCCTGAGCAGAAACAAAGAGGAAGAGCAGGATCCTTTGCCTAAACAAGGGGAAAATGGAGTGATTGTGCTGCACAACATGAGGCAAGAGTGGAAGTTCAGTGGCTGGCAGCAACCCGCAGCCACAGATCTTTGGAGAAATAAATCCTGGCACCAAGAATTTGGGAGAGTCCAATAAAAACGTAGAAGCAAAGGCAGAAAACTCTTTCCTCCTGGTTGTGTACATGTGTCCACACAACCAGCATATGTTAAGCCTTTAAATGAACATTTGGCCGTGAAACAGTAGCTATGGCAATACACAGGCACGGATTTATGTACTGTATGTACATATCTCGTAGAAAAGCTCTCTGCTTCTGAACCGGACTGGCAGCTGCTTGAAATTTTCCCCTTCCCTTTCCCTAAGGTCTCAGGTGTGGGATTCATGAGCCAGTGTCTCAGCTAGAACAGGTGTCTATCGCTGTGTAAATAGCAATTAGGCCCAAATTTCAGACTTTTTTCAAATCCCTATCTGAGGAAAAGCCCAGGAATAAATAGTTGCTGTAACGGCCAGGGGTATTGTGTAGCATTATAGCCTCCAGCTGGGCTATTACATACTATAGACGGGTGAAGAATACAAGCACCTGACAGATGTGTTCTGTTAGCTTCATTAGAAAAGAAACAAAGAAACTCCTCAATTAATAGCAGTGGAGCCAAAGGGAAGGGGGGTGCGGGAGGGAGGAATCATAGCCTGTTATTTAAACAGAGTCAGGGAGCCTTTCACTGATGGCTTAATATGATTCATTAATAAAAACAGCTTTTTGAATGCCCAGTTTAAGTCAAAAGAAATCACTAGCGTGGGTTTTTTTGTTGATGGTGGGTATTTTTTCCCTGCAAAAGAAGGGCAAAATGACAAACTAGAGTTTCTGAATTCATTTTATGTGAGACCACTCCTTCTCAAAGCTGCCTTTCCCTGCAGTATTTATCCCTCAGGGTGGTGGCACAGTCATCAGGAGTTGACGGGGTCATAGCAAGACTTTGGATGAGAGAGATTTGTAGGGAATAATATGGAAACATTCCACATAATATGGAAACATTCTCTGTCTCAGCTAAGAAGGTTTAAAGATTTTAAGGTATTGAAATTGAGCTCCTCATTATGATGGAAGTCAGATGCATCTGGAAACCCACACCTTTCTATCATGACATGTTATTCCTGGTTTGAGGGCCTGAATGAAGAGCAAAGCCATGTAGAATTTAGTTCTCTGCACCACTTCCTTAAAAGTTATAGACTCCAAGTCTCTATTTAATGCAGTTTTAATTATAAAAAACTTATGTAAAAACTTTATTGTACTGCATCTCCTTCTTATGCCCAGGTGTTGGACAGGGTAGAGAATCTTGCAGGTAGCTACAGAAACCAATTTCCTCCTCCTAGATGTAAGGTGAAGCAATCATCATCTTTCTGGATCTAAGTAAACACAAAGGTTTAATAATTCTTACTCTGTGGTGTTTACTGCTCTCACTGATGGTGGCTACAAGCATTATCTTCCTGGAACACATTGGAAAGAGAGGGGGGTGTTTCAAACACAAGCAGTTTCAGGGGGCTCCCAACATGAAGCCCTCTGTGCTGGAGGAGTTTAAAAATGAAGAAATTGCTGCAGCACCTCCATGGGGTGGTGTAGAATAAACAGGAGGGAAAGGCTAATTTGGCATCTGAGAGTACAGAAGGAGCCCTGCGATGGAGGTGACCACCCGTTGCATCTTGGACTGCCAAACAAATGCAGGCCAAGAGAAGAGCTTGCAGGATCTACCAGGCTCCATCTGGGCAAGGGGACAGGGGTGGTGTGGCTCTCATGCACAGATGTGGAGCCATGTGGTCCAAGTGTGGGGATGACAATGCTGGTATAGTGAGTTGGAGGGTTGGTTTGAAGAAGTTTTTACAGGAAGACTGGGGAGATCAACAACACCTCTCAACTCCTCTCACGCACTTCCCTGCAAGTGGTTTTCCACAGTGCATTAAATGATGTTTTGTCAAAGCCTGCCTCTAAATGTACCAAACGATGGGTCTTTCATCACTTCCCAAGGGACAGTCGTCCATGGCCAAATTGATCTAGCTGTCAAGAAGGATTCTTTTATATATTCAGCCTAATTTTTCCCATTCTTAATTTCATCCCATTACTCTTAGTTAAACCCACTCCTATTGTCCTAAATAATTCACCTCCCTCAGGAATTAACCCCCTCCATGTATTTGTAGGCTGTTCTTTTGTCCCACTGTAGTCCTCACTTAGCGAAGCTATCTATATTTAATTCTTTTAATCTCTCTTCATAAATTAGTCCCTCCAGCCAGTGAGGGGAAGGGCATATTTGAGAGGTTGTTCAGTGATGAGCTAGGATACTCTGCTACAGTCAGGATATCTAGAGCACAGAAAATGCCTAGGGGAAGCCTAAACATTCATATTACTGTTTTTTCTCTCTTTTCCCCAAGTGTTTGAATGGCTGTAGACAAAGTGATATTTCTGAAGGAGAAATATATTACTGAAGATCTCTGTTTAATTCTCCCTTTTCTGCACCACTGTTGTAAATGTCTGCTTTGTCCTCAGTTAATAACCTCCATCACCAGCTGGCCAGCTCTTGCTTACAAGCTTTGCCTTCCTTTACACCCTAGCCTAGATTTTTTATATCTGCATGAAAAGCAGGAAATCAGACAGTGTAAAAACAGGTTAAACTCTATATGATAATAAACAAGTACACTGCTGCTTTGGCATGCTGGAGGTTTTGCCATCAGGCTTGAAGAAGCTGTTTACTTGTGATAGTTGGTATACTTGTGAAAAAGTTATTGCTTTTCTAATGTACATAAATTCCTGATGAAAGAGATAGTGGCACTATCTTCTTACTCTACAGACAGAATCAGACAAGAGCAGTACTCTTGCCCTTGCCACCCAAAATTAATGGCTTGGAGGATTCAAACTTATGAGTTAGATGTAAATGAATGACTGGTTTATTTGAATTGTTAGTTTACATCCTAAGGGTAGTTTGTATGATAGCAAAGTCCCCCTTTAGGAAAAACCTGTATAATTCTCTATGACTTATATTTATTTGCTGCAAATCACTCTGTTTCAATCAAGCTCTACATCTGAAGAAAGTGAAGTGTCTTATACCAGGAAATGAGGAAAATGTAGTCTTTGAATCATGGTTTGTGGATTTTTCTAAACAGAGTAATTGTTGTTATGTATTTGTACTTAGTGTCACTTTTCCTGTGTAACTTAAATACTCCTTTACCAGCAAGTCGAATTTTGTGTTAAAACTTACATCCTGGCACAGTCTTAAGGTAACCATCAGTATTTGTTAAAAGGATTGTTAATAAGATTATTTGACTTTTGTGTTGAAAAGGGATTTTCAATTGCTTTAAATACATCCAAAGACTTGGAATGACTGGGCCTGTGCATTGAAATAATTTAAATATCTAAAAGAGAAATGCAGAATCCAGCACATGAACCAGTGCCCATAATTGGCTCTGATACTTCAGCAATTTATTTATTTTTCTCTACAGCTGACTTAATACCAAAAAATGAATTCAGCACTTGCCAAAATGCCTATTGCAAAAAAAGTCAAACAATTCATATTTGGGTCATACAAACCTGAGAAACATTAGAGACCAATAAACGAGGTCTTCTGGAGAATATGAAAATAAACAGACCTCCATGTTAATGTGAAACAATTCAGTCTTTAAGCCCCTGGCGCTTTTTTTTTTTTTTGTATTGTGGCAACACATAGGTTCATTTCTGGTTATAAATTCTGTACAAGCACAAAACCCAAAAAAAATCCTTAACTTTAGAGCTTTTACACAAAGGAAAGTAATTGGATCGTGACAGAGGTAGGGATGTGTATACACATGTACAGGGAAAAGGAGCACTAATCACATGCACAAGGTGCCCTGTGAGTGCCTTCTTTCTTTCAAGCATTCCTTCTCTTCCACCACAAAGCCCACTTGTCTGCTCAGAGACCAAAGCAAAGGCTTGATGTGGCTGGCTATTTCTGGAGTCAGATGTCCATGAAGAAGACTTCATCCAAAACTGTGAGACCTTTGAATCCTTCCCTCTGGAGTGTCAAGGTTGAGATCCTGGCACACTATCTCCACGTCAAACAGCTTTGTTCCAAAAGAAGAGAAAAGTGCATATTTGCTTCTCTTGCAATGTTTATGGGTCAACTTGAGTGCAAAATACGAATATACACAGGCTGGAAATTCTATTTTAATCTCTGGGTTTGTTATATTTTCTTCTTTCATCATCCCGCATTGCAAATTATTCTAGTTCTATTTCTCTGGTGTATTAAACTAGTGCACTGCTAAGTCTCAGCTCTCCATTCAGGTTCTGGCATCAAAGCCTTAGGCCAATTTTATTTCATTTGTATTTGCTGTCAGAGTAATGTCTTTATTCTAAAATGCCCTTCTCATATCAACTTCTCAGGTGGCTTGACAAAAGTAGAAAGTGCAAGGAAGGAAAGAAACCCTCCCCCACGCTGCAGTCTGCTGCATTACTTTTATGTTTTCACCCTCTCTGAGGGGGAAAATGTACAACACACATCAAGAAAATGGAGTTCAGGACGCCATTTAACAATGAAAAGGATATTTTTCTAATCCTAGCTACACACTTGACCCGTTCTACTTATTTTTATTTTTATTTTTATTTTTATTTTTATTTTTATTTTTATTTTTATTTTTATTTTTATTTTTATTTTTATGTATGTGTATGTGTATGTATTTAAAAAGCCCACACACAGAGTTTTAAAAATCAGTCAAGCTGCTGTTGCTCTGGGCTAATTTATTTTCAACTGCAAGTGGCACATTTTCTCAATTACAAACAAAATTTTAGTAAAGCAGAGTGAAAATCTATCACATCCAATTATGATGACAATGCAGTGCCATGCAGCTGAGGGTTAGGCTGGGACCAGACATGTTTTTCTTGAGGCCATCAAGGATTGCGCTGGAGCTTTTTTTATGCATGGGTAGAAAAGTGATTTAAGCTGAATGACAGGAGGCCCAAATCATTTTGTCATATTAAAGACTGCCAAGGACCCACCTCAGGATGGAAGTGTTTCATGTCAGATAGAACGCCAGAATTAGGCAAGGTAAGGATGGCTGTGAGCAGCATATCTTAAATGTCACAGGACAAGGGGAAGCATAAAAAAAGTTTTATCTGCTGGTTTTGCACATTAAGCAGTTGCAGCACTTTAAAATTTTTATTCTGTTTCATATTCCCCATTGTGCCCAGCAAAGGGCACGTTGCATCCTAATAGATTTTAGTTGTGAAAAACAAATGTGTCCTACCTAGAAAATCACATGCACTTATATATAACCAAACATTTTAGATTCCCTTGCATACATACACATCTGCCTGCAGCAATCCATGCATTGGCGACACCGAGGACGCAGAAATTTCTGGGTCATGTACTTTTGTAAAGATCTCGGTAAGCAGTGCCACCTCGCATCCCCCTCACGCTTTGTTTTCAGAAATAACGATTCTCACCCCTTTAAAAATAATAAAGATTTGAGTGGCACAAAATACAGGCGCTTCGCAAGCACAAACACATGCATACATGTTTTGAAGGCTACTCCCCATTAAGTGGTTTGGTTTTGGGTAGTTCAATCAGTGTCCTTAATGGTTTAAGGGAGAACAATGGGTTTCTCAATTTAGGAATGTGCATGTTAAAAGCAGGGATTAGATGAGACCTCTGTACCACAGCAATGAGTTCCACCCGGGTATTTCAATAAATCTAATTTACAGAAATCATGACTACATTTTGGATCCCAAAAAATGTTGTGCCTTAGGAATGGAGCATTTCAGAAAGTAGTCAGAGTGCCAGTAATTCAGCATCAGCAATCAGGAAAAAAAAAACCTCAGTTCACTGCATTGCTAAGGGAATGCAGCTGATTGCTCCCTTGCAAGTGGTGACGATTCAAATTCCTCAAAAATTGTAACAGCTTCCAGTAATGTTCTCCTTTGACAGCTCTGGGACAAACTTTTTTCATTCATTCAGTTTTCTCTGAAGCTTTATGTCAAAATTAGGGATGAGTGAATCCTGCTTCTTTCCCTGCTTTCTTTCCTTTCACCCCACAGCTCTGTTTTATTCTTTACTGGAAAAAGAAGGTGAGGTAAAAGAAGAAGTAAAACCAACAGAAAAAAAAATTAAAGGAGTTCTCAGTAAAATAAAAATTGAAAGATTCTAAAGCAAAAGAGGACTTCCCCCCCCCCCCCCCCCCCCCATTTTCCCATTTTATCAAACACCTATTTTTGCCACAGTCTGGGGAGGAGCAGAAACCTCTCTGCAGTCTACCAAGATATTGCTGCCTGGATGTATATTCAGATTCATTGTAGTCACAGATGCAAGAGAAGTGAGGGGGTTTTTTGTTGGGTTGTGTTTTTTTGGTTTATTTTTGGGTTTTTTGGTTGTTTTGTTGTTGTTGGTGGTGGTGGTGGTTTTTGTGGTTTTTTGGGGGTTTTGTTTTTGGGGGGGGTTTTTTTGCAGCAATTGCATGACAAAAAACTATGGGATTGAATAAAATTTTCTTTCCTTGGGTATGCAGATACAGAAATGTAGCATGCATTTATAATACTAACTCTTTACATATTATTCACACAATAATATGTTTTGATTTGCTGCAAATTACAGAAGACCTAAAATACTAATTTTAAAAAACTTGCCCTGACTAACTCTATCACACACACAGACGCATATTTATTTTCTGTAAGTAACTCCTCTTTCTAGTGATTCTTATAAGAATATTTGCTCAGAACTATGAATCCTGAGAGGATGCATTGAAGGACCACTCCTGTAGCTACTTTTAGTAGGGTCATTCAGGGGTTGATAATGACATTTTTATGTTTCTTCTCTGGCCTTTCTGCTTCTCTGTGTGCTGTATTTAAGGCAATAAACCCAGAGTGAATTATAGAAACCACAAATTCATTTATGTCCATAGGAAAAAATACCTTGTGGACATTTCTTCACATGTACAATATAGGAGTCAGAAGCCATGACGTTGAATCAGTTTAATATCACTATTTTACTCATGTCAGATCAAAGTTTGAGAAATGGTATCTGGATAATGGAATTTTATTGTTTTTATGACACAAATCAACAAGCACACTCAGCCTGAAGTCAGTTTACCACAGAGGAAACTCCTCATTTTCTAAGAATCCATACATATAAATTAAACATTCCCAGATCTGAAGTTATGAATGAAAACCAAGGTGTTTGGAAGTTAAATCAAATGCCCATATCAATCAAATGTCCACTATAGAACTGTCTCTGCTAATGTTTACATTTTAGTCAAGACTACTTTTGACATTTCTGTAAATAGTAAACAGCCACAGGAACAATTTTCTCACCTACTTCAGGGGATGGAAGAGTTTTGGAAGAAGTGAGTATTCATAATTTGGACACAGAATTTCACAAAGGTAGGTTTTTGGAGAGGCAAAGCAACAACCAAGGCTATTGGTCCTCCACGATGCCCAGACAACACCTAAACACTCCTGAGATGCAGCTCCCAAACTATTTATACTGCACTAGTTCTGCATATCTGAATGCTCCTGCTGTTACAATCCTGCTCAGGGACTCAGTGGAGAAAAAGATACCAGAGGAACCTGTGAGTAATGTGGAAAGGAAACTGCTCTGAGGAAAGTGCCTACAAAAGGGAAGGGGGCTTGAAGGGATACTAGGCCATCATCATAGGCTGAGGAAGAAAGGTGGAGGTGGTGCTGAAGGAAACACCTGGAAGTTCCTCAGGTAGGAGGTGGCTTGAGGCTGACGTGGTCCAGAAAATGACAGGAGTGGAAACAGAAGCAAGGCTCCTCAAAGGTGTAATTGATCCCAGAGAATGGCTTAGCACGACTACATCCCACCATGGAGCTTGTGCTAACACCATGGTCACCAGGTCTCTCTTCTCTTGGAAAGCATGTGTCCTTCCACAATGGACAAACTTGGTGTGCCCAGCTGCCCCAGACCCCAGGGATGCAGCACATTCAACATGGCCCTGTGCAGCATTATCAAACAGCCTGGCTAGCACCACTCCCACAGGGCTCTCACAACATGCAACAACCACTCAGGTTAAGAAAGGCAAAAGGCTCATATGACGCTGGTTATGCTTAGCCTGATCCTCCTATCAGGAAAAGGAGAGGCAGAACAAATGTTGGTGAGTTTATCAGGAACAAGGGATGGTTTATTGAGAAAGTGTTCAACAATTACTTCTTTGAAAGAATTTGGAAAATCGCCCCTTCAACAGTGCCACTTACCATCCGCTCCAAAATTAGATTGGCAAATCCCTCCTGGCCTTTTCCTACCAGGAAGACTTCCTACTCCATCCATTAACCCTGAATCCCACGTACTCCATATAAACTGAGGATTGATAGTCAATGGTATTGGCAGACCCACTCATCAAAGCTCTTTGCACAACAGGAAACAGCTTGTTTCAGTTTATCATTGTGTAATTCAGTGCCACGTTATTAGAGATATGAGGAAAATGTCCAAAGAAAGATAGATTGAAAAGAACAGGACTTCTAGTTTAGACAAGTAACAAAAAATGGACTTTTTTATGTGACAGGAAAAAAATCTACTTTTGAGTTATCTACTGTTTCTCATAATGAAAGAACAAGAGATTAAAAAATGAAAAGCATTCAATTGAAAACTGATAAAAGGGTTTATTTATTTCTGTACTAAATGCAAGTAACTTCAGGATCTAAATGTCAACTGATATGACCGAAGGCAAAAAAAGAATTCAGTAGGATTAGAAGTTTATCTGGATATTAAGAATATATATCATTACAAAACTAACCTGCCAAGCTATGACTTTTTTTTTCTCCTGCAGTTAGTAAATATAACAAACAGCTTTTTTGAAAATTTTGAGGTATTTTGAGGTAGTCAACTTGAAGATTTAAAGGGACTCATAGAAAATCACTGAAAAATGAAATTGTACTGCACTTGCTGTCTCATAATTCTACCTTACCAGCAATCTGAATTAAATAATTACCTGATAAACAAAACAGGCTGAAAACATATTTGTTGACAAACTCTGTAATATTCAAACTTCACTCTCACACTTCATTAGCGGAATAACCCTTCGGTGAAATTAAAAAAAAAAATCAAATCTACATACTTTAGGTTTTTCCATCACGCAAAGGTATTTCATTTTTTTTTTTTTTTAATATATTTACCCCACTACATTCACTATTAGGATTATGCATACTTCTGACTTCAGGGCTACCTTATTTTAGGATGTCCCAGCAGAATTTAACTTGTCTTTCTGATAAAATACTCAGCTGGTGGGTCCTATAGTTTCGCCTTTGTAAATACGTGCTAAATTCATCTTCCAGCCTTGAACTGACTTCCCCCTAAACTCACGAGGTGAGCTACTGCATGTCTAACTGATTTAAATTCAAAGTGAACAGCATGTATCCTCTGCAATCTGCATCTTTCTTCCAGCTCATGCTTCCAAAACACGACGACTTCAAGAGACAGGGTTTAAAAATGGGGGAAGCTATTGCAAAATAAATACTGCAGCTCATTTTACATGCCCAAGCCTGTGAAATACCTTCACTAATCTACCTCATACTTTCCATCTAACAGTTCTACCAGATTTGTTAAAAAGCAGATATGCAAATTTTAGGTTGAAGTGAGTTTCTTTCGGGAGGTTGAACATAAGGGGTAAAATAAGACTCAATTGTAAAAAGACATTAATTCAACTGCAACAGCTTCATAATTCAGAGTATTAAATTAATGCTTTACGAGCACAGTATCTAAAACTTAATGTAAATGCTGTAACAAACTGAAATTCAGAGATAGAAACTGTTCACAGGTTTGGCTTGGACCCCATCCACAGAAGCTTTATTAATCAGCATGGAACATTTAGTCTAACCTTTGCCAGTCAGTTCAAGGTAGAGAAGCTTCCTGAAGGATGACATAAATGTCTTCCATCCTTGCAGACGTCTAGCAGCTCCCTCTGCTCTAGCCATGGGGCTGGGTCACACCTTCCCATTGTCACCTCATCACTCCTGATGTGCTAGACCACCCGAGCCATGACTGAGGCATTGCTGCTGTGGGTGCAAGAGCAAGCCAAGCTGAAAAGGGGTTTGCATCTGTCACATGGAAAAAATCAAAAGCCAAAGGTATGAATCACTGTTAATGCCCCCAAAACTCTGCAGGACATGCACACACTTCACAACACAACAGCAGAGACATTCTTTGCCCTCTGCCCCATCCATGCCAGCCATCCTGCATCTTATTGCTTTTCTTTAGTCCCCCACACACAAGGAGAACAGCTGAATCAGGAACAAGCAGAGAATTACTTTTTAGCAACATTACAAACGTTAACCTAAACAAAACCAACAAGCAAAAACCCAGCATGACAGTAATAGTGATGAAGCCACAGCACTTTATCATAATTCCATCTAGTGAGACAGGGAATTTTTGTCAATATGTTTCATGCTCAGAAAATGTACTGCTCAGCAGTTTGACACTGTACTAGCCAAACACATTTTATTTTATTTTATTTTATTTTATTTTATTTTATTTTATTTTATTTTATTTTATTTTTATTTTTATTTTTTTTAGAGAGGTTCTTTTATTTAAGAGCACATCTTGGATTCAGACCAGTGTCCTCCCATAGAAACTTCCAGACTCATTCAAAGAAGGACACGTGGTGGTGCCCACATGAATACAGTGCTCTGGGAGGAAGCACCAAGGATATGGGCTGAAGTCCTTGAGACAATTTTCAAGGACATTTACATGACAGAATACTAGGAACCTTTTTAAAAGAATTTACCCACTGAGAGCCCTTACAGATTTGGCACAGAGACATGTAATTATATCCCATTACAGGTTAACAGTGGAGACAAGTATGAGGCCTCCACAGGCAACCAGAATGAGCAGCCCCAATGACAAGGCAAACCTATTGGTCGTAAGGAGTTATGAAATAACTTACCAACCTTGAAAATATCTTCTGAAGCTGGACACTGGGTGTCTGAGCTATGCCATGGAGTGTTAGTGTTTACACCACTGGGCAGAGTGCAGCTCTCCTTCCTCTTTAGACATCTTCAGGGTTGCACACCTCTGTGAGCACCTCACAAGTCTCTGGTCTCCTCCAGATTTCATGCATTTACCCTTCTCTCTCTGAGGTCATCTTTCTATATCTCTCACAGCTTCTATAGACAACTTCCAGCCTTTCACTCAGCAGATACTTTCATCTTGCTTATCAAGGTTTTTCTAAAATTTCTTTACTATCTGATGAACTGAAAAGATTTGTAAGATAGACTAATTTTCCTTCTATTGGCTGAAGAGCAATTTACACAAGAGAGGTTGTTTTCTTAAGTCCCACAGACTCCAACACATTACTTCTTATTTTTTTTCTGGATACTCCACTAGATTCTGTGATTTATTCTAACTATTTCCATGGATGTCCTTCACCTTTTTTCACTAATTATATTATTGGGTTTGACCTACCAACCTATCTGACTTTATCAAGTTACTCTAAAGTTCCTCACAGTCTTCAGGAGCTCTGAAACCTAATGGGATTTGTATTACCTCAGATATTGTTAGCTGATTGATGAAAACTTTAAGTAACAGCTCACAAGGGAAGAGCACCAAGCAGCACATTCCCATGGATGAAGCACCTATGAGGGTCAAAAGGCTTCAAAACCTGGAGCCAGTCTCAAGCCATGTTTAGCAGCAGCAGAGGCTGGCTTACCACCCACTCTCAGTTTTATTCCAGTAACATCTAGTGATGCTGTTCTATCAGTTACCAGTGACTCTAATGATATTTATTTTGTTCTTATCCCTTACTGAACTTGAAAATTCTTTTACCCTCCA
Source organism: Phylloscopus collybita (assembly GCA_027886175.1). Taxonomy (NCBI): domain Eukaryota; kingdom Metazoa; phylum Chordata; class Aves; order Passeriformes; family Phylloscopidae; genus Phylloscopus; species Phylloscopus collybita. Next base: position 91,507,021 of record JAJNNQ010000075.1, read on the forward strand.
ATGGTGCAAATGAAGACATGAGTCTTGTCGTGCAGCTCTGCAGGAAGACACCAGGACAGCAGGGTTTGGACCAAAGGCTGTGAAAAACTGAGAGCATGGAATTTACTCTACAATGAAGCATCACTAACTCTCAAGCAATCAGCATTAGCCCCAAGAAGCCACTCAATACCCTCCTGAGAAAGCTGTGGCACTGCAAGGGTGAAGCCCTGGGGATGGAGCTGCTGCTGCCAGCCCACAGTGGCAGCCCTCAGCAGGCTAACAGCCTGCCACAGGAATACTCGTGTGAGATAGCAATAGCCTTTAGAATTGGATAAGAAAGAATAGAAGGGAAGCGGTGTAAAATGTCACATCCAGACAAGAGAACAAAACAAAGGGGTTTTTTTCTCCTTACAGCATGGGGAAAAAGAGTACTCACAGGAGCTTCTTATCCTTTTCTCCATCTTTTTTTTTTTTTTTTTTTTTTTTTTTTTTTTTTTTTTTTTTTTTTTCCTTCTCCGGTTTCCTTCATGCAGGGAAATAATTCTCTCTCTGTTGACACCTATGCAACCACAGACATGTCAGCATGAGCTGACTGGGTGGAAAAGAAAAAGAATATTTACCCCCAGCATTTCTGGGATCTGCTGCTTTGCCATTACTGCCGTGATTTATCGGGGCCTGTTACACATTTTACCTTAAGCTTCTCAGTCACCCAAATGATTTCCTCTCAGCAAACAAAAAAATACCAGTGAGCTGCTCAAGTTCGAGGGAAAGAAGGCCAAGGGGAAACGAGAAAAGGCCTCTCTGCCCATCCAGTCACCATGCCCCCCTCCACATCTGTTTCAGGAATGGGAGTAATAAATACCATGAGGAGCAGACCACTGCTGAGGGATGCTGAGGGATGCCGGAGGGGTACCTCGGGCACAGGGAAGCACCTCCACGGCCCCTCCTGGCCCGAGAGCCCCCGTGTCCCGGCGGTGAGGGAGCGCAGCCGGAGGGGCGGGGGCGGTGGCTGCAGAAATGCAGCCTCAGCAGGGAGACCGGGCCGTCAGCCTCCGGAGCACTTCCCTGCGAGGGAGCAGATAAGAGGGAAAAGGTGAATGGGAACACTTGTCACAGCAGATGGCGGCTTTGATTTGCAGAAGAAAGCGGGAGGGGGGTGGAAAATCGGGGAGGGGCGGCCGTGCCTGCCCGCCCGGTCCCCGCCGCTCCCCCCAGCCCCCGGCCCGCCCGGGGTGCCGCGCCCCGCCCGCCCTGCCCGGCCGCCCCGGCGCCTGCTGACCTTCCCCGCACACCCTGGAAGGCCAAGTGTGGGGTTTCGGCAGCTCTGGCCGCCTTATACATTTTATTAACGCTATGCTAATTAGCTGGAAAGCCACACATTGATTTTCTTGAAAGGATTCAAGGATCAAATAGCCATGAATAGAGCTGGCAAAACCTAATCTACTAATGGATTTAACTTAAGAGAAATATAAAGCTCGAACAAAAATATGATTCTTTGGGAGCTACTTAACTAGTACTTATCTTTAGAATACTTCCAAGGAATTTCTCTATTCCACTGAGGAGGAAAAAATACAGTCATATTTTTCCAATGCGTTTGGCCAATAGCTCCAAACAATGCCTCTTCTCTTCTCTTCTCTTCTCTTCTCTTCTCTTCTCTTCTCTTCTCTTCTCTTCTCTTCTCTTCTCTTCTCTTCTCTTCTCTTCTCTTCTCTTCTCTTCTCTTCTCTTCTCTTCTCTTCTCTCCTCTCCCTCTCCCTCTCCCTCTCCCTCTCCCTCTCCCTCTCCCTCTCCCCCCAAGTTCCCATGGCTGGGCTCTGCAGGGGGTGCAGGGAGGCTGCACAGCCCTGCCAGGGCATTGAGGAACATGTGTCCCACTCTAACCAGGGCTAGCAGAGGCAACACAGGGATCCTCCTCTCTCCCAGCAGTACGTCTCCACCTGATGGAAACCATCACCAGGTCAAAGATCCCTAGCCACAGGGAGGGCTCCCACTGTGGCATGCACCCTTATGAGCACAACACAAGAAAATGGTCTGAAATACAAAGAAAAGACCTTAATGGGAGAAAGAGGACGTCAGACAAATGCAGACAGGAAAGAAATATGAGGGAATAACAGGAAAATACTAGTCAGCTGGGCAGGCAGTCACTCCAGCACACCCACAAGCAGTTGTTCAGTCTTTTATAGACGCTATTATAAAGGACAGTTTGAAGGTGGGTTGTACAGCAATAATAAGGCAAGTTTGGATTTGGCTGCAGGGGATGCATCTTGAGCTCAAAATGCAGCAGGAAAGAAAACAGAGAGACACTTGTTTAAGCTTTAACAATGCAATAGGGAAGAAAACACAGAGGCCCTTGTTTGAAAATTTAACAAATGGGTAATAGACACCAGAAAATTGCCTGACTGGAGGTGGAAGCAGATCTTTCATGAGTACACAGGAGAAGGTGGTAAACCAGTGATGTTCTAACTGGGAAATCAGGCCTTGAAAGCTAAGATATATATCTGATTTCAATGCAGCATGGGAAGACCAGTAGGTGGGAGAAATCCCTCAAGACTGACTGTCATGATCCACACAACAAGGCTTAGAAAGCTTGAGATATCTGGGTAGGTGGGTGACCTGGGAAACAGCATGCTCCCAAAGTTTCAGAAGGTCACAGAGCTCAAAAAGAAAATTTTAAAATCAAGACTACCAAATTTGTTATGCAGAAAATTACACTGAAAAATTACATCAGTCTTTTCCTAGGCATAAATGCAAACTAGCAGGTCTGAACCGAGGTGCAGGTTGTGCAAGGAACAAAGTCAAGGCTGGACAAAATCAAAACTGGTATCAAGTGAGCAGAAATCTCAAGTGTGAGTCTCCCTTGACATTGTATTACAAAAGGGAGTACACAAGCTTCCTTCTGGATCTCTCTGCAAGCCATTTTCTCTCAGTGACTCAAGATGTGCACAATTCACTAGTAAAAAAGATCATTATTTTAACTGTCAGCAGCAGCCTCAGCCTGTGCTGCCATTCTGTCTCACACACCAGTAACAATCAAAGCCATCCAATTTGAAATTAGCTGCCAGTCCTCAGGATGTTGGGTGTGTCAGAACAAAATCAAGCAGGGCATCCCACATTGGGCTGGTTATTCAGTGCTTCCTGAACACAAAAGAGTATTCTCTCCATTCCAGTTAACACAGTGAGCAAATCTAACTTTACACCAAACCTTTCACATCTAGGTCACATAATAAGGTGTGTTCCTGTATTACTGTTCGTGACACACAGTCATTCTCCAAAAACTGGAGTTTGCTCCCAGTGTTTGCCTGAGCTTCTGTGTGTTCGTTGTTTTATTGATGAAACTCCTTTTAGCAACGAGTGGCTTCCATCAGATTGCACAGTTGTCAAAACTCTGAGGTGCAGGGATTTTATTTATTCACCCTGGCCGTACAATTGCTCTCTGCCCCTCAAGAAGCAACACTGGCTGCACCATCACATAGCCCCAGGGCAACGCATTGCTCCAGGACGCCATAGCAGGGAGAAGTCACTTAAAAGAGTTACACCAGCTTAGAATCTGAGCAAGGCAGGGCAGATTGAATGCTCCTGGTTCCTGATAATGTTCTCACCTTGTAATGTAATCTATCTGCTTGGCATCCCTTCCACATATCAATCTCTCACAGTACAGAATACTCGGGCACTCAGTGCTATTCTTGGACAACAGTAAAACTCCAACCTCAACTACCCCCTTTGAGCCACTATTTTCCTCCAAAAATTCCTTTGGAAAAGCTGCTGCAGTCTTTCTCACTCCTGTAACTATGGCTAAAAGTGAATCCTGGGTGTGATAGCCCCAGCAGGCCTCAAATAGGCTTTGTTCACTGCAGCAAGGAGACTAACACCTTTGAGACAAACTCTAGACAGAGTGTTCCCAAACACTTCACAGCATTTGTAGTCTGCACCCACCTAGTTTATGGTCAAGAGGTTCTGCCATGTGAATTTAAAAAAATACATTGGTGCTATTAGAGGGTTATTTCATCGCTTTTTTTCTTTTTTTTTTTTTTTTTCCACAGATGGCTTGTGGTGCTCACAAAGGGACTATCACAGTGCTGGAAAACAATGCCATGAAAATGCTCGTGTTGTTCAGCAACTGTGACTCCTATTTCATGGGACTTCAGGTTTTGCAGACATTTGGCTTTCTCAGGCTCAATCTAAATCCAGGTTTTGGAAGACAAGAGCTGACTGCACATGAAATCAAAATGATAATGGTGGCAGGAAATAATTGGGGGAGATGGCAAAAGTGATGCTCGCCATCTGGATGGAGGAAAGCCTTGCCCTTTGTTGCCCGGCTGGAGAAGGCCTCCTGGATTTCCAGATGCTTTTGAATGTTCCAGTGGCAGCAGGAGCTACGAGTGTTTATTTCCCCTTCTCCTATCTGCTTGGTGAGGAGATTTCAACCTCTTGTCCTGTTGGACTGTGTCGCCATTGTCTGTGCTTTTCTCATCTCCAGACTGGATCGCTGCCATGTGGTCTGCTCAGCTCTACGTCTGAGGACCACTCAGAAACTTCAGCTAATTGCAGTATGCAGCTGCCTGCTTACATATCCACATTTCAGACACAAACCATAGAGCGCAGATGGCACACAGGCTGCGCCAATTTTCAGTTCATTTCCAGGTGCAATTCGGGCCTTAGTTTCTAAATCTCCTTGTGATTTGAACCTGCTCGTCCCACAGAAACGAGCCTGCAAACCCTAGGTCCACCATGGTGATAAGTTGGTGCCTTTGAACTGGAAGTCCTCGGAACAGCATATTTGGAAATGGCTTTGCTTTTGGGTTTTTTTCCTGAGCAGAAGAAGGCCCACACTCTTGAATTTGCTTTCTTGTGTGGCAAACCTTCAGGGCACATTGCAAAACTTGTCTCTTTTGTTAAGCTTAAGTTTAAAATATTGGAGTGGGCTGGGAAGGGGAGGTTTTGATGAGGACACTTTTACTTTCATTGTTGTCATGGCAGTATAATTCAGTAGGGAATATGAGGTTTGATTTGTTTTTATTTTAACTTCAGCTAACAAAATCTAAGATTGTGCACAGCATAAATGAAATCAAATAAATAATTGCAATTGTTTCAGGCCAGTGCTGTTTACTGGAGAGCCAGGGAAGGAACAACAAGAACACTGTATTTCCAGAAAGGACTAAGTAGGTATGCCCAAACAAAAGGGAGTTAAACAGGTTACCTCCCTTAGCTCAAGCTCTGGGATGCCACTGATAAATTCCTTGCAAGGGGATTCTTGAGGTCTTATGTGTCCTTCAAGCTCATATTGTTCACTGCAATATGTAACTGCCATTGATCTACAGTGGAAAGGATGGGGACACTGACCAAGACACACTGAGAAAAAGAAAGAAGAAAAAAAGAAAGAAAAGAAAAAAAGAAAAAAAAGGGGGAAAAATAATAAAAAAAATTTAAAAAATTAAAAAAAAAAAACCAAAACAAAACAGAAAAAAGAGGAGAGAGGAGAGAGGAGAGGAGAGGAGAGGAGAGGAGAGGAGAGGAGAGGAGAGGAGAGGAGAGGAGAGGAGAGGAGAGGAGAGGAGAGGAGAGGAGAGGAGAGGAGAGGAGAGGAGAGGAGAGGAGAGGAGAGGAGAGGAGAGGAGAGGAGAGGAGAGGAAAGGAAAGAAAAAAGAAAAGAAAAGAAAAGAAAAGAAAAGAAAAGAAAAGAAAAGAAAAGAAAAGAAAAGAAAAGAAAAGAAAAGAAAAGAAAAGAAAAGAAAAGAAAAGAAAAGAAAAGAAAAGAAAAGAAAAGAAAAGAAAAGAAAAGAAAAGAAAAGAAAAGAAAAGAAAAAAGAAAAGAGAGGGAAGGGAAGGGAAGGGAAGGGAAGGGAAGGGAAGGGAAGGGAAGGGAAGGGAAGGGAAGGGAAGGGAAACACATCTAATCATTTTATGGACACTTGTGTCCTTTTTAGCTAGAGATCTGTGTAGATTTTGACTTAATAAACCAGCTATAATTCATGATTGCTTTTGGGTATGCAATGGAAGTTGTAGTGTTTTGATTTCTGTAGCCATGTGTGGTAGAGCTTCTTGCCTAGAGCTTACAGGAGCTTACAGGACAAACCACACTTCGGAAATCATTCCAAGACCCAGGAAAAGAAATAAACCCAGGCCCCTAAAGCATGTAACCAGGAAAGAGCAGGATATGTCCGTTCTTTGGAACTGTCCCTTCTTTACCTTAGAAAAGCTTTGTTGAGGGAGTGTCCAGTGGTATAAAGAGGACTGAAAGCTGCCTCAAACAGGCAGCAGAAGGTTTGGTCTTTTTTCCTGTGATGAGGACTGGCATAGTTCTGGGAGAAACAGGTTTATACCATCTGCTTCCCCCTCTGGTTCAGAGGAGAGGCAAAGGACAAGAATGCCATGCACCACACTTGGCAGCATGATTTACAGGAGAACAATTTAAGTTTCTGCCAGAAAAGCATTCGTACTGCTGGGTTATCATGTCTTCAATCATCATGTACATGGCTCTGTCTGTAACCACACCGACAGTGGGGTAAAGGTATTCATCCAGGGGTTCACATTTTGTGTTCCAGGCCTTTCTAGTTTTTGTGGGAGTTGAGTAACACCATTTTATTATTATTATTTTGGGGTTGGTTGGGGTTCATTCTTTGATTTTCTTCTTAGCTCTCTTTAAATGCTGAAAAAATTTAACTCCATTGTCAAATGTCACAAGTTAGTCACCAATAATCTCAACATCTTCAACAGGTTCTTCCTTAAGTTAGCTTCAAAGTTGGTTTGCTCTTTGAGCTCCAGGAAGAGAAGTCTGGGTTTGTTTATATGTGCAGCTCTCCATCCTAGGGAGCCAGTGTGATGTCACTAACTCAAATTCACTCAATCACGAGTTCACACCCTACAAGTCCAGAACTCACTGGGATGAAAGGAAATAAAAAGCCACTGTAGGCTGAACTTGCTACATCAACAACAGGAAACCAGCTCTACATTTTGCAATCAGAGTTCATCTTGCCCATACAGGCTTCTGTGAAAACTTCCACAGAGGTACCAATCAGCAGGACAAAGGCAGGAGCCACTTCCTGCACTGAGAGGATAGGCATCTGCACGACACTGAGGATTGCAGCTGGGAAATGACCCCTACCTGACAAAGTCATTTTGGGTGCTACCTGCATCAGCCTCTTTAGTAAAGCAGAATTGGAGATGCACTGCAGAAGGGAAGGCTGTTTGAAAACCTTGAAATCCCACTGTGTGCCAAGAGGCACTGTCAGGAGAGCACAAAGCAGGTTAGGGCAGGAGGCTTTCAGGGAGGCAGAGGACACTGCTTGAGATGCAGGTAGCCTGGTACAGCTAGATTTGCCAAAGCTGTGCTCCTGCACCAAAACCCTGACTGCCACCCCTGAGCAAGAATGGGCTTCCCCCCCTTGGAAATATTATAGCCTTGGCAAGAGAGGACCTTGTCTGGAGGTTGGTATGAGTCAATCATGAGGGTCTTTTGTATGTGTGCACGTACATGTGTGTGTGCACATTTACAGAGTGTGCTGTCAGAGACTGGTTTTCAATGATGCAAGTCTCCTCTAACTGATAACACTCTAAATAACAGGTGAGTGACTCCTGGCAAGGAGGAGATTGTCTGACCTCATTGTTTGCCTTTTTTCCCCTCTCTTTGTTCTTCACAAATAAAGGTTTTTTAATAAACTGAAAGGTCCTCCGCTCCTGCCTGATGATAAAATGAAAGGAACCAGTGAGGTATGGTACAACGTGGCAGCAAAAAAAGAGAAGCTCATCAGAAAATAACAAAGGTGCAAGTTAAAGATAAGGCAGCTGTCAGAGATTAATCCTGCTGGCCTGATTGTTTTCTTTAATACCAAGGCCTGCAATAGCAAGCGATAAGTTTGCTGAGTAATTTGGTTTTTGGTGAGGAAATAAAATTCAGGTAGGCCTCATAATTGATTTCCTTTTCTTTAGTTTTCTAAACATTAAACAAAACAAAATAAAAAAACCCAACCTCTTCTTTGACTACACTTTCCTTTTTTCAAATTTGCTCCAAGACTGTGAGCTTTCCCCCAACCCAGGTTTGCAGGAAGACAAATGCAGGGAGGGAAAAGCACCCTTTCCTTCTCCAGCATCCTCCTGAGAATACTTTTGTTTCATCCTAAGAACTAACTGCATCTTTTGGACATGATAAATTCTGCCCGTTTTTGACTCCATTTTACTGTCTGAAGGAGGGCAAAATATGAGGTGGTGGGAAAGTGAGGTGGTGGGAAAAGGAAATTTCAAAAGAAAGTAGGTGCTGCCTGTCACCAGTGGGCTACCTGGTACCCAGACATGGCACTAGTCACCATCTGCAGAGGGAGAAGTGCAGTAGGACAGTATGGTATCCATGGGGCTGGAGAAAAATCATTGCTGTCAAGCTGTGGAGGTCATCCAAGGGGGTTACTCTCTGGGGCTCACCACAGCAGCACATGGGGCCCTCCTGTCTGGTCCCTGGCCCTGGATGTGGAAGAAGGAAGAGTAGCCAGCAGGAGGGTTTATGTACCATGTTGTGCTGGTGAAAATCCACTCCTCACCCAAACCTTCCTCCTTCAGGGGTGCACACAGCAGCTCTCGGGAGGACAGGCACTCCACACGCAGCAGTTCTGGGAGGATGCAAGAGAGAAGAGAAATTGAGGGAGAGAAATCTCTCCAAATCAGGTTTGTCACAATGAGGCAGAGCCACTCTCAAGTGAGAAAATGACCCTGAGAAACAGTGGGAGTGTGAGAGTGTGAGAGTGTGTGAGTGAGTGTGTGTGTGTGTGTGTGTGTGTGTGTGTGTGTGTGTGTGTGTGTGTGTGTGTTGGTGCACGTGTGTGTGAACAGGAGGCAGCAGAGCCTTGGTTACTGTGACAAAATGAACAGCCCCCGGGATGCTCATCCAGCAGCTAATTTCTCATCTTATCTATTATGTGAATGAGATGGGAAGAGAGTTTCCTGTTTTTCACAGATATCACTAACACGAAAGATACAGAATAAATTCCCTTGAAGGCCGTGCAGCCAGATCCAGCCACAGACTCATTTGTTTCAATGGAATGAATAAATGCAGTTAGGGACAGCCCATTGATAGGGGAAAAAAAAGTCTGTAAAGCTTTCTATACCACCACCTCCAAAACAAATGAAGAGCTTGGTGCACACTTTCTCCTCGTCCATTGACAGCACACATGCAGATGCAGGCTTTTGCAACACACAAGCACACACACTAAAACCTTGCCATTTCCCTTGTTGAAAACAGGTATTTCTAATGTTATAATGCAGCACTGGTGCTACTTGAGAACGGAACCCACCATGAAGGATTTATTTGCCCCTAGGGAGCTTCTAAAGGTCTTTCACCAGGGGCAAGAGCAAGAAGAGATGTGTGTGCTGAGCCTCCAGCCCTCAGCACACCAAGTTTAGGGTGAGGACTTGGAAAGAGTCCCATGTTAGGGTCAAACATAGGGACCAGACCAGCTATAGCAAAGCCAGGCTGTCATGAAAGAAGTCCGTACATCTCTTTTAAAGCATAGGCTCACAGAAAAACCTATGGGAACAGCAACCAAACAAATTTCTGCGTGCGTCCACAGGCAGTCAGTGGCTGCAACTGCAGCCACACAAGCCTGTGACGGAATGGAAAGTGTAATGTCATGTCAGCACCTTCCATGCCAATTCTGCCTATTTTGTGTTGATTTTCGTCGCTTTACTTTTCCCAGCAGAGGGAGCACCGGGCCAAAGTGCTGAGAGGCGGCAGCCCATAGAAGACCACCACAAAAGTTTCCTTTGTCTTGCTTTTCCTCCTTCAGAGGCACAAATGGGAGTAGGGGGCAACGGGAGGACCCAGCCTCCTTGCAGACTGGGTAGCCTCTCAAAGATCAGTCCCATCCCAGCCCCTGGCTGGAGCGAGAGCAGGGCTGGGCAAGAAGAATAGTTTTCTACCACATCAGGGTAGGATGTGCACAGCTGCACAAGTACCCCTCTGTGCAGTGGGCCCTGGCCTCCACTCTCAGTGTCCCACCTGCTTCTCTGCCTCTTAAATTTTAACTCTTGTCTCTCCTGCTCTTTTATTCCTGGGAGCCTTCTGCATTCCCTCAGCCTCTTACCTGAAGTACATCTTCTGACCCACTGTAGCTGAGGGAAAAGGGATATGTACCTGTCCCCTGCAGCAAAACTGGGGCTTGACCCACAGCCTAAGTGAGTACCATGTGTATCAGGCATCCTTGCCTGCTGTCTTTCCACTGCCAGCAGAGGATGAATCCAGATGATGAATCCAGTTGATGCCCAGCATCTGAGGCTGGATGAAAAAAGAGGTGGGTAGATAACTCACAAAAAGAAGACAGAGAAAGAGAAGGCGGAAGAGAAACCTGAAGAAGGTTAAAAGAAATTAGAAGAGACAAGTCTGGTACTTTAGTACACTAAAAAGAGATGCTTCAGTTACACTGCAGCAAGGCATTAGAGTAGGAGAAATGAAAATAAATTCAGCCTACAGTCCTAATGAAGTAAATTCCAGAGTGGGCTGAGACCTTAACTGATACAAATGAGGATCATTATCTTCACTCTGCTATCCTGTTCAGCACAGGGCAAGGAGTGGAGAGACAGGAGGGGACAAGCAAGGATGAGATGAAGTACAGCCCTGCCACCCTGCTGCTGTCCTGTGATGAGGAGCCTTATGCAAAGGGCCAAGAGCAGCACTCTCTGTGAACTGTGCAGGCCATCTGCAAGCCTCAGCCATCTTGTGGTTTAATCCCAGCTCTTGGTCCACTCAAGAGAAGGGCTTCTGGATGCTGGGCTGGCAGGCTGGCAGGGGCAGTGCTGGGTCTCTGGAGGAATGGGTTGTGAGCAGTTTTGTGTTGTTCCCATGTGTGTCCTGACAGGACACTGGCAATATCAGCCACCTGTGGAAGAGGCTTCTTTGTTTTCAGCTGTCTTCCTCTGCCTGGCAATGCCCACTCAGCTGTTGGGGTCAGTCCTGGTGCCCTGGGGACTGGGTTGAGCACTGCGAGATAAGAAACAGCAGGTACAAAACAAAGTGCTTTTCACCTGCCCTTGATTAGTGTTTGTCTCCATGGTGGGTGAGGTGGGCACAGTTTTGGTGCTTCCTGCTGTTATTTAAAACAAAAAAAAAACAAACAAACAACAACAAAAAATCCAGCTATGCAGTGGTGCTAAACAGAGCAGCACATCTGCTCAGCAAAGCAGGTCCCTGGGAGCAAACCTCTGCCCCCATCCTGCTAGTGGGATGCAGACTCCTCGGTGCAGCCAGAGAGGTTTCAGCCGCCTGCTGCAGCTCCCAGGCTGACCTGGGAGCCCACCTCTCCCACCAGCCATCCATCTCCTCCTGACAGCAGCACATGGCCGCTCTCCCACAGCCCCGTGATGTATGTGGTGTGGAACTCACCACCATCAGAAATTGAAATGACCCCAAGATCTGCCACATCCACCATTCAACCTAGAGCCTTGCTGCTCTGTCTCCTAACCTTTTCTTCTTCTGATCTCTCCTTCAGCTCTTTCCTCTCAGAAGGAGCAATGAAAGCTACACAGAAATACAGTAGAGGCTTTCTCTTGCTACTCTCCATCACCATATTTACATGTTAATGTTTCATATCATGTTTAATATTGACATAATAAATCCCTCTTGGCTTGGCTCAGTCAGGTATGACATGTAAGTAGGCAGTGACTTAGTTTCTGAGTATTTACCCCTAATGAAAAGAGCTGGAGCCCAGATAGGTCTGAGAAAATAAAGATACATTAAGATAAATTCATTGTGGCGTTAAATCAAACTCCTAACAGGATGTTTCATTTAACATTTCTCTAAGACCCAGGCAAAAGCACCTCATCCAGAATCAATGGAAACATTTACCTTACATAAATGTCTTTGCTGCAGGTGCAGGGTTGTGGCAACAGAATTTAAGAGTGAAATTCTGATGCAAAACTGAAGCCTTTACCCAATTTAATCCTTTAGCAATGATCTTGATGAAAGTCTAATTAAAAAGATACTGGCATGAAATAAAAATGAGTTAGGTGCTTTCAAGCCAGAATACATTGGCATTTTGAGGTCAGATTTTTGAGTTTTGAAATGATATTTGAGAATCTAACGTCAAAATGTTTTTAGGTGGTTTATTTTGGGGATTGTACTATTTGTATTTCTTATCAGGATAGTTCTGATAACTGACATCAAGGAACACTATAAAACTGTAATAATTAGCTTGCAAATTAAATAAATGACCAAGTGATCTACTTCTGAAATGCTACAAGGCGAATTTCCAAAAGTGAAATTTCAGAGAAAATATTTAAACAAACATATTTCTGGTTCAAACAGGGTAGAAATAACAGAACCAGTGAACTGAAAACTCAGTCTCAGCCATCTGTGGTGGAGGCTTGCATCTGAGCACTGCTCCCAAGCAGGCAGGCAGCATGCTTACTTCTCTCTGAGGATGCAGGCTAGCAGGCATTGGGGTAGGAGGTCCTCGGCCTGACCTCTCCCAGCCTGGTCTGTGGGGCTGTAGGAGCGGGAAAGGGGTGCAGGAAGATGGATAAGGGCTCTAGCAATCCATTTGTTAAAACAATCCCACTTCAGTGTGCAGGACAGCAGCATGCACATTGTGGCTTTTTGCATGCTAGAAAACCAATCCAGATGATCATTTTCACCACCAGGTCACAGCAAATGAGTCATCTTCGATCTAAGCCAGACCTGGAGACAGGGCTTGGACCAGAATTCACGTGAGATTTTGACTACCTTCATTTTTCTCAGGCTGGACAACGGAGGGTTGGAGTTGGGTGGCAGGTTTGGTTTTTTACATCACTACATTTGTGTAGCTGCAATGTGGTTTCCTCAATTGCTTCACAGCTGGGTTAGCGACGTTTAGACAAGCACAGTTGATGCCTTAAGTTTTAGCTTTCATGTTTTTCAGATTCTGTGCTGTCTAGGGGTGTAGTTCTGAGCCTCATATTAAGTGCTAGTAAGCTCTCTTCACAGAGTAGGTTGACAAAACAAATCCTTTTCCTGCTGAAGACCAAGGACAACGAGTACAACTTTCAGGCCCAAAAGCATAAACAATGGTGGACTGAAGAGAGAAACAAGAAGGATGAGACCTCACAACCTGAAGATGTAATTGAATAATTCAATTTTGTGACCATTCTAAGTCCACCTTGGGTGTAGCCCTGGTCAGGCTCTTGTCCTGCCCAAGGTGTACCCTAAAGGCCTTTCAATAAATATCTACTTTATTCTCTAGTTCTGTCTAGTCTCTGTTTCAGGTCAGTCTTCCCAAGACATCACAGTGAAATGTAAACTCTAGCTACTACATCAAACAAACTCATTTTGCCCTGAAAAACCTTTTTAGTTTGTCATGCTCCAGGGAGAAGCCATTTACGATACCACGGTGGAGGTGTATGATCCAAAGGGTTATGACAAAGGTGCCAAACCCTTCACAAGCTAAGTACACCTTGTGTCAGGTCCACAAGTGCCACAGGTGAGGTGGCATCCCTTCCTTTTCCAAAGCAGTAGCAGCTGATTTCCCTTTCAGCATACACACATCTTCACAGCACTTGCAAGCTCCAGGGCAGGCTGTATCCAAATCATCCAAAACTACAGCTTTGAGAAGACCCTATAAGAGCTATGTCTTTGCCTCATCTAGGGAGGAGCTGAGTTATCCACCTCTCCCACCACACACTGGTGTCAGCCAGTCTGGCTGCTGTGCCAGGAGCAGGCAAGAGGATGGCTGTGGCTTCCCTGGAGCTCTTCCTTGAGGAACTCATTTCACCCCACAAGCCATCCCAAAAGGAGTCTTGTCTGGCAGGTGCCCCTGAAGCAGCTTCAAAGGTGCCATGCCCTCAATTCCCCTCTCCTTCAGGGAACTGGATCTATCCTGCCTGAAGGTCTCACCCTTGATACTGAAATTCACTGCTGAGGAATTATTGGTGAACCAGGTGCCCAAACCAAAATGGTCACAGAAACAAAGATACAGACATCCCAAATATGGTCCTCATCTCCTTGGATGTGATTTTGTTCATTTAAATACAATTTTCTTTTGTTTTAAAATCTGGAACAAAGATGATTTCAACACAAGGAGTATGCCTTACCAACACCAAAAAGGGAGGGAAATATCGGCTTTGGGAATGACTGGCTAAAACCAGAAGGACTCAGCATTGCTATTTTATTTATTACAATCTGCCTGATCTTAGGGGGGACATGGCAATTAACAAACATAAGAAGACCAGAACTCTGCCCTGAGGAGCTGGTTTAACTTAAATTAGGCAGACCAAGCACAAACAAGTCTGGGTAACCAGAACATCTAGAATTTAAATAGCAAATATTAAGAAAAAAAAAAAAATCAACTAGTGCTCGAGGCCATAAGTCATCCTGTAATTGACAGCAGTTCAAAGGGAAGTTTCCCAGGGGTGAGCCATTTCATAACCGCCTGCTGTGGGACTCTCTTCTATCCCCTCAGAGCACATGGCTCCAGCCACTGCTGGCCATAGGCTCAGAGCTCAGGGCTCATCTGAGCCATCTCTACTGACATCTGACCTCACCTCTCAGGTCTGAGCACGAAGGACGTGGCTGCCCAAAAGGTGTTGCCAAACAGGAGAGAAGCTGGTGGAAAAGTGCACCCAACTGCAAAATACTGAAGAAGGGGTCAGGGTGGAAAAGGCTGAGCCAGTCATGACTCAGGTCCTGGACAAGGACACTGGAAATCTGGATTTCATCCCAGCCTTGACCTTGGACAAGTTCCTCTGTCTCCATTTGCCTGCTTCCACTCCCAAATGTCATCTGCCTTCATCACTCTGTTTATAAAACTTTTTGGGGCAGCAACTGGCTCTTGCTACACTCTTGTGCAACACTGTTCACAACTGGATTCTAGTCCTCCCTCAAGTCTGCTGGCATGGATCTAATGAAAAAAGGAAAAAAAAAGGTGTAAACACTTCAAAATCTGTAAAAATATTCAAAGACAGGCAACTGCAGGGAGTTCAAATGAACCTTAACAAAAGATCTGATTTCCAGTGTTATTACTAATTATTACACATAAAGAAAGAGCCCCAAACCTGGCTTTAAATGATCAAGGAATAATGGCTAGGACACATTTTTCACCCGGGAACATTGGAGAATTTCACACTGAATACATTCTAGTTGAAAAAAAAAAAAAAAAATTCAGGATTTTCCCTCCTTTTGGCAAAAATTTGCCATCATTTTAACAAAATTAGCACCAAAGTTACTGCTGAGTGGTTTTGCTGTCTGAAAAAAAAGACTGCTTTCAGTAAATTAAATATCCCAAGAGTTATCCTGCTAACAAATTCCATTAAAGGATAGTATGGGTTATTTCACAAGAAATAAAAAAAAGAGTCCATTCTGGTCCCCACACAATGAAAATAACTTTAGAAGTTCAAAATTTGACGAAGCTGTTTTCCTGAGTTGAGGCCTGCTCTATTTTTCACGCAGTGTTGACAAGAGCAAGATGAGAAAGAAATGCAGTTTCCATCATCTATTCAATCTCTGGCCCCTCTAACGATTAGCAAAAGCGCCTGTTTCACTGGTGTTTTCTTGTTAAACAGAAACTCTTCCCATAGAAACACAACTCAAAACCATCAAATCATTTCACAACTGACAGATGGTAACAGCTATCCATGCAGCCTTCAGCTGGTTTTAGCCAGAGAAGTGGAGGTAAGAACTACTGTATCATGATCAAACCCTGTACACCTCATCCATCTTTTAGGATTTCCTCTCTGAAATAAAGGCACGGAAAAAGCTGCAGTCACACAACTCACTGGTAAGGCCAGCTTACACCCATTGCTTTGCTCTGCCTTGAAATTAATCTCTTAATTAGGAATCAATTTTTTTTTTTTAAATAGGGCTATAGAATTCTCTCTTTCTGCTTCCCCCTCACTGAATTACCCAGCACACAGAAAAAGGTGAGCAGCAAGATTACAGCATTCAAAGGCTCAGTATGGTTTTTGAAATCCAGACGAAGCTGTTCCCCACCACAGGAAAGATTTATCAGCATTGTCCTGTTGTTTTGTAAAATCATTTCTTCCAGAGCAGGCAAGCCAGGAAAAAGCCAAGGGGCATAGAGATGAATAAGGCTATGTGGGAACCTACCATTCATTGTCTCTGTGCACTGTTACAGTTTCAGCCTGGCAAGCTACTTACAATCAGTAATGATTACTCAACAGCCTCTTTGGAAGCAATTCATGGCCTTGGTCTCATGTCTGAGACAGGTAACTTCAGCTAACACCAAATCTGGCAGGCTCAAAGCTGGGTCAAAGCATCCCAAGGGATGGATCAAATGAAAATCCTGCATGCAAGATGTAAGGTCCTTCCAGAGGGGAGCAGTGCATGTGAGGGAAGCTGCCCCTGCTGCTGCTCTGGCTTTGAGTACAGAGGGTTTTCCTTTCCTTCCAGGGACTCCCCACCCTGCTGCTGCCACACTCACCGAATTCACAGGAGATGGAAAAGCAATGCACTACATAGAGGTTAGCTGGCCATGAACCCTCAGTCTTGTCCCTCACAGATGTTTGGCCTCCTCAGGAAAATGGCTAAAAAGGGCTTTGGGTGCCACTTTCAAAGGACCTGAATGAAAAGCAAACATTTGCAAATGCTCCTCGCTAGCATTTTCAGGTCAGAAAATACAGGCAGCCGTGGAACACACATAACATTACAAAGCACCCTTCACACCATCCAGCCCCTTCTGTACCTCACTTGCACTTCCAGAACAGCCTTCATGTGTGCATGCAGTGCAAAAGAAGTTTGAATTGAGGAAACTCCCATGTAAACTACCCTAAAAAAATTCCTTCGATGTGCTGATGTTTTCTAGCTTCTCCTACAAAGATTCTCATAGAGCTGTGACATTCAAGGAGGATTTGTTTGCAGCTCTCAGATATATCATTATCTGGACAATTTTTCTTTCGAGGCTTATTGTTTCCTCTGCATTTTTGAGATACCTGCACCGTACTCCTGCCCTTGCCTTAATCTTTGGGGCACAGACACAAAGTAAGAGAGGAAGAGTCCATCATGATGTGGAAACAAAGGGCAAGTAGTGATAGAAAAAGGCAGAACAGTTTTAAATTAAATGAGGAGAGATTTAGGTTAGATGTTAGGAAGAAATTATTTACTCAGCGCATGGTGAGGTACAGGAACAGGTGGATGCCCCATCCCTGGAAATGTTCAAGGCCAGGTTGGATGGGGCTCTGAGCAACCTGGTCTGGTGGAAGATGTCCCACAGCAGAGAGGTTGGAATAAGATGATGTTTAAGGTCCCTTCCAACTCTAAAAATTCTGTGATTCTTTGAAGTAAAATATGAAAGAGAACACATGCAAAAGGAAGGAAAAACCGAACAAAACTCAACCTGAGGTTTTACAAAAAGCCACAGAAATTGTCTTTGGAGCTGAAGGAGAAAGAAATGCATTTGTCTCAGGTGAAGGAGATCTAAATCCATTTATGTGCAAGCTGTAGGATTTTAGCTGTTTCACTGATAAAAAGTATTGCAGCATTAGATGGTTGGCAATACCGAGAATACCTTCTCATCCCCAACCTGCTAGTGAGCTGAAGGTCTGATCGCTTTTAGGAACAGAAAAGAAATCTTCAGGGCTTATTTTAAACACAGCAGAGAGATAATAACAATAATAATAATAATATTAATAATAATATTAATAATAATAATAATAAATAAAAAATTTTAAAAAAAGAAAGAAAAGGAAAAGGAAAAGGAAAAAGAAAAAGAAAAAGAAAAAGAAAGAAAAAGAAAAAGAAAAAGAAAAAGAAAAAGAAAAAGAAAAAGAAAAAGAAAAAGAAAAAGAAAAAGAAAAAGAAAAAGAAAAAGAAAAAGAAAAAGAAAAAGAAAAAGAAAAAGAAAAAGAAAAAGAAAAAGAAAAAGAAAAAGAAGCATGACAGGACAGAAAGGGGAAAGGGTCCCAGCGCTGTGCCCTGGTTTTGCTTTGGTTTTGCTTTGATTTTGCAGCCGCCAGAGCACAGAACCCGCTGGGTTTGGGCGTTCAGCAGCAGCGGCCGAACTCTTGGGCGGCACTGCCCCCTGCCGGGCACTGCGGGCACTGCGGGGCCTGCCCCGCGCATCCCGCCTGGCCTTGGACAGCGCCGGGATGGGCGTCCGCAGCTTCCCTGGGCACCCTGTGCTGGGGCACCGCCACCCTCGCAGTCAAGAATGTCTTCGTGACAGCTGATCTGGACCGAGTTTAAAGCCCTTGCTCCTTGTCCTATAACTGTGTGCTTTTGTACAAAATCCCTTTCCAGCCTTCAAAGTTGCTCTCCAGCTTTCAAAATGGAGTCCAGGGGGGATCAACTTTTCATCGCATCAGTCCTAGTCACTCACTGTTTGATTCCCTTCACCACAATATCACACCTGAACGTTTAGCAGGATTTGGGCTGATTAGCTTAATTTAACTACGGTCAGCTTCCTCACAGCCACCCACGGATGGATGTGTGGTCATTTCCCCCACTTCCTACTGCACTGCTGAGCCATTTTTCAGCCCAAATATGTACGGACAGCTTGGTGCCTCTGTCTTAGGGCAGCGGGCTGGGAGCAGTGGTACCCCTGGAAGCACAGCCGGCTGCTCGGGGCAGGCCGTGGGTGACGTCCTCCAGGCTGCCTGACAGGGTGGGCAAAATCCTTCCTCCAGCTGTGACAGCCCTGTCAGGCACAGGAGGCCTGGACTAGGAGCACTAAAGCAAGAGCTCTGAAAAAACTCGTTTTCCTCTGAGTGTTTGTGTGTGTGTGTGTGTGTGTGTGTGCAATTTCCATAATAATTGTGTCTGTTGTCTGCAGACATGAATTCATTACAGCAGGAGGTAAGAGAACAGCCAGCCTCAATATACATTTCAAATTCCTTACTACAGCCTTGATTTATAAGGCACAACCTGAAACACTGACTAGCTCATTGCCTTTTAGTGAACTGAATTTAGCACAATAGCTGAGAGGACTGAGAAACAAATGAACAAATTTTGTTCTTGAAACACTCCATCTCCGTATTTTTCATTTTTAAGAGTTGCTAGCTGTGTCCTGGGTATCCCCTTGCTTCCCCCACTCCGCCCCCCTCCTTCCTTCTGTGCATGCTCCATCGGCACTTGCATTAATCCGGGCCCGAAAGTACTAAATTGATTCACAGAAACGCAGGCACCCAGGGGCAGAATATTCCAGGAACAAATGAATTAATCATCTCAGAGCCTCTGTGCTAACCCACATAAAAGCCCACTGCCCAGAGTGGTGGTGATGAGGGGCTCAGCCTGGCCCCTCAGCTGACCACGCAGCACCAGCTCCCACAGCAAGCGTCCCGTCTGCTCCGGACACAAATGTGGAGGAGCCCATGTGAGACAGTGTTCTTAGAAGAACTGCAGCATAGAGGAACTGGTCTAACAGGGAATCCTGCAGAAAGAGAGAGCTCTGCAGTCATTATAAATGGACCATCATGGCAGCAACAACAGGAAACAGAAAATAATGTTTTGCAATTAGGGCCCGCAGCTGTCACAGTGCCAGCACGCCGGCTACACACAGGTGCAGCTATTACAGCACTGAACAGCACACACTAAAGGTGCCATCCACACAGGCAATAATACCAGGGCTGAAGAGGTATTTCCATTTGCAGCCTGATTTGGGAAGGAAAAAAGCACAATAAGTAGGCTGTCTCTCAGCCCCTCAGGCCTCAGCCTTATCTGGGCACCAGGTGGGCAGGTGGGCACTGGCAGAGAAGCTCCTTTCACCATCTGACTGGGAAAACCGGGTAATGACTAAGTTGAGACTACGAGGCTTCAGCCAACTGAAAAACTGGCAATTTTTTTGCTTTCTTTGTTGTGAATAGAAAGTTTTTAGAAGTTTCTTCCCTTCCTGTTATTTAAAGCACCCAAGGGTTCTTGAGAGTAGGTGAAAGGCATGAATCTCTCTTCTGGTCTCCTTCATACAGCACTGTGGCGGTGCCACTCCGCTGACTTCAGTGGCAGGATCTCTTACTGGTGGGGACAAGAGACAACTAGACACAGAAAGAACAGAGTGGGACCCATCCATCAATATTTTGCCCTTTTCCCCTACCCCTGTCCCTGTGTCAGCCCCATGCAGCAGCAAGGGGGCCTGGACAGCCTGACCTCCAGAGGTTCCCCCAGCCTCAGTTATGCTGCTTCTGTGACCTCCTTCTGGTGCAAAGTGGCTTCATCTTGTTTGGCTCCATTGTGATCTATTGCAGCTCTCAACCACTCTCCAGTGGCATAGATCTGTGACTCCAGAGACACAGGATGGTTATTTCTCTGCAGTCTGCTTCAACCCCCTAAATCTTAGAGACAAGTCTTAGAAAGGGAGAGGGAATCACAGACTTACCAAGCCCTTGCAAGCAAACAAAACATTTTCCAGACTGTTTTACCACACACACATCCTTTCTTTCATCAGAAAGGGGAGCTGTTTCAAAGACACTTTGCAGAGAGCTAAGAGAAAAGCAGAATAGGGGTTATCCAGTGCAATCAGGCATCCTGCCCCCGGGTGAGGGGTTTTTTCTGATCTGTAGGCCACTCAACATTTTTTCACTGGTGGTGAAGATGTCTAAATCATAAATGTAAGGCTAGCATCAGGTTTGCCTTTTCCTCATGGAGGTCTTGAATGCTGTCCACAGACCAACAAGCATCCACAGGTCACAAACCCCTGGGTTTGTGTGCAACACATGCAGCTGTCACAGGTACAAGGATGTCCTCATCCCCCCTCACCTCTGCTAATTCTGAGCCCACGTCCCTGTTGCCACAGAGCCACACATTAGTTTAAAGCTAATGTGAGTAAATAAGTCCACTATGAACTGCACCCTTTCAACTTGCAGTCCAGACATAGACCTAAGCTTTTATTAATTTATTTTTTTTTTTAACTGTGTAGGAAAATCAAATCACTTCTCACCTCAGCCTCACCGCTGCCCAGCAGCTTCAGCTGGGCTTTTTTGGAATGAGCCTGTTGAGCATGGAGACAACGGGTGTGAGGCTCAGGACTGCCCTGCTGGAATTGCCTGAGCCAGCTCAGCATGGGACAGGGCTGTGACATCCAAGGCATAGCTCCATCCTCTGACCCAGGATGGAAGCTGAGGAAGGGTCCGGATGTTTTCGGACTGATAGTGCCAGGAACCCACTGAATGCAGGCAGGGGAAACAGCTACCCCCCAGCACCAAGGCAAAAGCATCCTCCAGATTCCTGAACAGGTCCCAGCTCACCAAGGTAAGCAGAACCAAATTCTTTTTATAGGCCTTAAAATTGAGGAAGGCAGTAAAATTAATTTGAAAACTTTGCAGGAAGCTGGCATAATGAAAACAAAAGTGGATTGATGCACTGGCTGGCATACCCTCGCTCTGGGAAAGAGCTCAGGCAGCCACTTCCAGAAAAGCTGGAGCCTGCTGGAAGGGAGCACAAAACAGGAAACACTGCTCAAAGGAAGCTCACAGACAAAGTGGCAATGTGGAAGAAATTATAATGATTAATACAGTGCCTGAAGTGGGCAGGGGAGCCACAAAAGATTGAGAAAAAAGATCCAGAGATTTGATTTTTCCACTGCCCTTCATCAGCAGCAGTCATTTTATACCAGCACAAAGCGGGAGTGCAATCTTCACAGCACAGAACAAGTGTACTTTATGTTGCCTTTCTCTCTATTTTCCTGCTGCAAAGCTCCCAGGGAAAGGGGCAATCAACACCATTTGTCCCTGACCACTGGGGCTTGGAGCCTAAGCTAGGACAGAGACCATAAACAACAGACAAAGGGAGAGGGAAATCACTAAGAAGAGCTACCACATTTATCTCTAGCTAGGATGGAAGAAGCAATAAGAATAAACTGTGGACAACATCCACTGACCAGCTGCAGAAAAAACAGAGTTACAGAAAAGAAAAACTTGTTCCTTCTCATAATTTGATTGTGCTCCAGAGTTTTGCCATAATCAATCCCTTCTAATATCAAAAGCAAACCAAATTAGAGCCTTAGATAATAACATTTTAAGCCTGTAGTTCAGATTCAGTCACTTCTCTATATCCATCATAGCAAGTCAGGAGCAATAAATGAATAAGGATTGAAAGACAGGCATACAAATCAGGTATGTAATGCCACCGAGGCCAACAAGCAGCTTTTGGCCATAGCACCAGCTTTCAGCAGACCAACAGTCCACTCTTAGGGCATTTGGCCTTTGTCCTGTGAGGTGCCACCACACTTCAGGTGCTGTGGTTTCTCCAGAGTGATTTCAGTTCTTGGTTTTCGCTCTCTGAAAAGCTGTGACTTGAATTATGAGATGTCTTGCTCAGGTTTACTGTGGATCGGAATATGTTTCTGCCAGGTCTGTCTTCAGATCCTCAGTGCAGATGAGCAGCAAATCAAACTGCTTTTGAGATTTTCACTACTAGTACACTAAGAAATTTAAACATACCTTAAGTGACCTGTAGGTTTACAACAATGGGAAAAGGGGCATGTTAGGTATAACTTTCCCTCAGCAAATTAAAACCACATATATTCACCAATTATTCATTTGCTACATCAAGTCCAGAGCAGATGACATTTGCATGATTTGCAAATTCCCCCATGACAGGGGAAGTATTTTTGGTCTCTCTACACTCTGGCTTTATAAAGCTTCATGAAGACATTCAGATGTATAGTAGTTGTATCCTAATTTGTATCCTAAATTGTATATGTTCTGTGATAATATTTGGACTAAGCTTCTAACAGAGGGGGGAAAAAAGAAGGGAGTAATGTTCAAAGGAATACACCACTTTCTCCCAAACCAAAAGCAAGCAAACAAAACCAGAACAAACTTTGTGGCTGGATCTTTTATTCTGTTGTTTTTAAAAGAGAGGAGGAACAATTTTTATTTTTTTTTTTAATCTGGATATCCAGAAAATTCTTCCAGCTCAAAAATATTTATTTCCCGACTTGCACTTTCTTGCCGCAGTCTCTGAATTCCTTTGAGCCATTAAAGGATTTTGTCCTCAAGTAATTCCCATTAGGGGAATATTCAATTTAGAAACTTGCCTCCTGCTCAAGGTTTGCATGTGAAATTCACAGTTAACATCCCTCCTCACTGAGTTTCAGGTCAGTGCCCTATCCACTGAAGAGAGAGAGAGATATTTAACAATTAAATCGTCCTCTAGGCTACATCCATACGAGGCAGACCAGGAATGCCTCCCAGCCCAGGGGTCTACGTGCCCTGTTTTCACTCCAAGATGGAATGGTGTCACTCTGCCTCTCCTCTCACTCCCTATCCCATAGGAAGGAAAATTTGCTCCAAGGGCCAGGAAGGACACACAGTGCCCTCCTGGTCCTCAGGGCAGGCAACTGGAGTCTCTGGCCACAGAGCCAGCCCCACAGCTGAGCACTGCTGAAGCGCTGGGCACAAGCCCCAAAATTATCTCGTGGTGTCTAAATACCATGTGTAAATCTGTCCACTGCTTCAGGCATCCAAGAAATGGACCAACCTGAAAGGCAGGAGGATATAAGGATATATTTTTGCCTGTTCAAAGACGACACAGTTCTGCTCATAGAAAGCAAGATATTTTTCTATTCTCAGGCTTTTGATATTAAGAATTAGCTATCCACTTTCCAGAAAACAGGGAATTAGTCTTTCCAGTCTACGTGTTTAACAGAGAAGAAATGAATCTTCATGAGCTCAAGACATATTCCCTCTTCTTCTCTTAGCCCCTCACCCCCTGCCTCATATCTCTTCTATGCAGTTTTTCAAATAGTTTAATAATATTCACAGGGACATTAGATTAATTGGATTTTAATTCCAAATGACTGTGAAAGCAGAGAAGTGAGTCACCAGTCCATGCTAATGAGAAGATCTATTAAGGACCCTTCTCTGATAGACACATAGAGTAGGGTTATAAATATTTCATATTCAATTAATTGAATTTTGCCCCCTGTTATATGATGCTGCCCTGGAATGTTAATCAACTGGGACCAGAGAGAGAGGGAGAGAGGAAGAAAGAAGGGGGGGAAAAAAATCTAAAAGAGAGTCTTTAAACAACATCAGAGCCATTCCCATCCCCAAATCCTCCCAGTTCACACGGCGCCCTGCACATCAGAGCAGAGGCTTTCATACAGACTGCATCTGGTTACACACAGTGGATAAATTAATGTTAATTAATCAGACAGTCATTTTATGGAGAACTGTGCGCAAAAGGTTATTCGAGCCCTGCTGCAAATAGATTTATAGGTATAATTGCCATGTTGAATGACCCTCTGTACATGGGCTCATTAAACTGGCCATCAGTCAAGAAGTCTAATTGAGGAAGGCCCACATCGTGCCACCGGGACCACGCGCTGGCTGCAAACAAATCCGCTCCGCAGAAGCCAGCTCTCTGAAAGCCGCCAATAATGCCATTTCCCATCCTCTGGGCACTTCTGTCACTGCCACTCCTGCCAGCTGCAACTCTGGGCAGGAAGGAGAGAGGAGAGCTCCTGTGCCCATCATCGTGGCTTTACATCATTTGCAAAACACACCGGGGGACTGGGCGCAGCGTGGAAATGGTTTTATTGACAGCTGCGCTTTCCAAATGCCGCTCTGGCCTTGGCAGCTGGGAACAGCTTGGATGCACAGGCTTCAAAGGCACAAAGATCAGAAGGCTAATATAAAGACACTAAAGATTCTTGATGACATTTCATATTTCAAGAGCATGTCTTGATTTCATTGGAGTGGGGGGACATGAGTCCAGGCCAAGAGCCGAAATGCCCAGGACCGGCAAACAGGCACAGAACACACACACCCCAAAAGCAGGGCAGCTCACGGGGCTGCAGTTCTTCCCTCAGTGCCACCCAGGTCCTTCAGCTATGCTGTGGCAGACAATAATTTCCATGGGGGCTGTGTCCAGCTCTGTGGGTGCTGGGTCCAACATGGAGCCCTCCAAAACAGCAGACAAACTTTGCCACCTTCCCTGGCAGCAGACACATGAAGCCATAGGCTGGCACTGTGAAAACTCACTTTTTGCTCCTTCCTGTGGCATGAGCTACCTGCTCACAGTCAGTTGTTACAACCTCTCTGTGCCTTCAGACCCACCTATGCAATTACTTATTTGAGGACTGCCCCTTTTTTTTTGCACACCTGAGGAGCCCTGTGCCCTGGTTTGCATGCTGAAGGCTGCAGTTGCAAGAATTCTCTCTCTCACGCATGCTGTGGATCACACCCGTGTTCCTAGAGTGGAGGCAAGGAGGAAGTACATGGCACTCCCCACTACCCCAAAATGTCCTGGGCAGCCACTCACCAGGCCAGCCAGGGGGGCCTCTGGGTGTCAGAAATTGAAGTTTTTTGTCCAAGCTGGTTCCCAAGACACCTCCAAGGGAAACTGCACCATCTGTTCCACACTGGAAGATGTCATTTAAGGGTACTTGGGGAAAAAAGAAAAAACACATCAGAGTAACAGAGAGGTAAATCAGTTTGAATGTGTTCACATTATCTCTTTAAATACTCATGTTACTCATTTCTTTTAAGGTTGCCCTTAGTAGTGTATCAGTCTGATCAGATATGAAATGGTCACAAAAAGCCATCTTTCTCAAACACAAATTAAAAATTAAAGCAGAAAAACTATAGTGTACTAATACAGAAGCCATCAAGGCAGGAATAAAAATGAACAAAGAAAAACCCGTTTGTCTCAGAGCAGTGACAATGTCACTGTCTGAAGATGTTTCTGATGAAGAAGGGTTTCTGTCTCTGGCCAAGGCAAGGGTTGCATAGCATGTCTGGGCTGTGGCAGCATTTATCTTCATCCTGTCCCACCATGAGTGCTTTGGCCTCGATGTGTTCCACACGCTTTTTCAAGTAGTGGTGGGCACAGTACTTACCTGTACGGCATCTGACAGAAGGGTCAGGAAAACTGACTGTGAGCATGGCATGCTCTTGGATCAGCTCCCTGCCATGGATGCCAGGGCTTCAGAGGCCAGCTGCACAGCCCCTCATCCGGATGCACAGAGAGCCATGCTCCAGTAGAACAGCCTCCAGGCACACCTGAGGTCTCTCTTTCAGAGCTGTGTGATGGATGGGCAATAAATTGGGCCCCAAGGGCACTCACAGGGCATTTCTCAGACCTGATGTCCCCCGCATCCTGTGCACCCCATTCTAAAGACCATATCTGAGTCAGGAGAATGAAAGTGTACTGCAAGTTCTTAAGGCATACAAACACCATTTCTTCTGTGGACAAAGCAGCATTTCCTCCTGTAATAGCAGGGTTTCCCCCCTGTTTATCTAAGGCCTTCAATTTCTCCCATTCTCCTGCTCAGGGCACCTGTGTTACCACAGACTAGAAACCCACCAGCTGCTTGGCAGTTTGGGCGTCTGGGCTGCTGCAAAAACATTCGCCTTTGCAAAAGGCAAAGGAGGAGAATCGTCTCTCGAGTGCTCACCCACAGAGGGCACCACTCGTAAATGTATCTGAGTAAACGCGCTGCCACTTCTCGTCTCCCCAGCACAAGCCCAAACCCTTCGTGCATATCATTACTGTCATCTCCGGGAAGAAAGGGAGCAGCAGGCTGATGGCGCACAAAAGGAGACAGTGTTAAAGTGCACACTGTGCATTCGCGCCCATGCTGAGATGTCAGGCAAGGCTTCCCATTCTGTATGGCTGTGGAACGCCTCTAGCCCCTGAGAGCTGAACTGCATCCGTTCAGTGGCGTAAGGAAAGAGAACGGTACCTCAAAGGGCAGCTGATATTTCCATATGCAACCGTGCATGTCACTTCATCTGGGGCAAGGATGAGGAGCCACACATGCTCTTCCTCTGTCCACAGCAGGTGGACAGCAGCATTTAACTCCCTTAAATGTTAAAGATAAGCTTTTATTTGCCTCTGCAGCCAGTAGATAATTTTTTTGAAGTCCTCACTCCAGTGATAAGAAGACAAAGGGCTTAAACGTGAGTCACCAACCTCACTTAGGAATTTTGCCCCTAAAATTCCTTGGGTGTTGGGATTTCAACCAGCATTTCTACAAAAGAACCTAGATCAGGTTTGCTGAGCCTGCTTTTACATGTGTAGAGAGGCAAGTGCAGCTTTATGCAAACACCTACCAATAGAGAAAAAAATCTACAGCTTTCTCACCCACCTACTTCATTTTAAGTGATACAAAAATCCCAGCTATGTGCAATGTATGCACACAAAACACAGCAGCCAAACAGGGAGGAAAAAAATATCTGCCCACCTTGTATCCCACTTCTGTTCTGCCTCCATTGCTTGGCAAGCTCCAAGTGGACATGCAGTAATCTACTTAGGGCGGGGGACAGCTTACAGGACAGTAAAAATGTACATTGTGCATTCAGTTCACTGAAGAAATTGCTGAGCTGTTCCTTCTTTAAATACCCGACCCATAGTTAAGTTGAAATGAAGTTTACTCTTCGTTCAGTTTTCTTTTCCAAGTGCATCTCAACTTGGAGTTTAGAAAAATCAAAATATGCTGAAAAAGCCGTTAGAATATGCCTTCAGTCCAAGGGGGTAATGGTGATGGTGTCTTTTTGGTATTCTGATATTTAAAATCAACCTTTGTCCATCCAGTACAATCTACCCTTCTCATTTCTGTGTGATAGTTCTCTCTTTCTTACAAGCCATTGAGATTGTTGTTCTCTTCAGAATCTCTCTAGATGCTCTTGAGTTTTTTGCAGCACTAAGAACCCAGAGAGGGATTAAAAACTAATAACATGCTGTTAATCACCATCACGTATTTTAATCACTGAAGCGCACTCTCAAATTACACTAGAATTAGAATTACCAGAATTCAAGTTCCTAACATCATCCTTTTCTAACCTGAATCTCTACTCTGGCTCTTTGAGTTACATACTCTTGTGCCAAGTAGATGCGCATTACTAGCATGAGTCTCCTCCAAATAGTAGTGGCTGTTTGCAGTCTTTCTATATAAAAATATCATCCCGCTGGGAGGAGGAAAAGTAGAGGAAGGCTCAATACAACAGATTGATCAAGGTAACCTCAAAGCCTTTTGTTTGTTTGTTTGCTCGCTTGCTTGTTTGTTTGTTTCCAAAGGAATATTTTACAGCTATTTATATCCACTCTGTGTTAGCTTTGCAGGACTGCCACATTTGGCTAGGTATGCTGCCTAGTCCACAGTAACATAGCGCAGCAAAGATTTTAGGTAATTTTCTTCTTTTCCACCCAGCTTTAAGACTAATTCAACCACCAAATTTCCCTGCAAATGCCATGTTTCAAAAAGCCAGTTTCAATTTTGGCTCATGTAATATAGCACATTAAATCCCTATGAACGGTTCTCTTTGATTCCCAGGGTGTCAGTTTTCAGGGAGAGGTTCAGGCTGAGAAGACAACATGACGGGAGCAACAGCTCACTAGCCCAGACTAACTCATCAGTTTATAGGAGTTGAAATTGCAGCATAAGTTAATGGCATTACATATAAGCAAGTTTCACTTGGGGAAACACTAGAAGAGAAACCCCACTGATCATACCTGGCCTCTCTTGAATGTGCACAGCTCAGGAAGAACTGCAGAACAACAAGTTGTGCAGGCAGATCTCAGGGCACAGAGCAGCAGGTACAGACCCACAAGCCCCTTTGAAAGCACTTATTTTCCAAAGCAGGTGCTAAGGCCAACCTGCTGGGAACGTTTGCCTTCCGCAGTCTTGCCGAAGCTCAGAGTTGTGACTTTTGCTGGCTCTGCCAGAGCTCACACTGATTCTTTCATTTCTGGGAGACAATTGCAGACTGGCTTCAGCCCACAGGACTCCAGGGCCAGCAGCACCCAACTCCCCATCCCTTTCTGGGGATGTGCCCTGGTTCTCTCCCACAGGAAACAGGGATGGCACAGTCAGACTTTAAGGGAAACATTAGATGTCCAAGATGTAACTGAGGCTGGTGCCACAAGGAGAACACACTCACAAGGACAAAAAAAGACCAGCAAAGTTAAGGGCAAAGCTGCCACGAAAACAGACGGGGTCACCTTGTCCCTGTTTCAGCAGGAGCAGGATGGAGAACTCAGCTGCTGTGTAAAATCCAGCAGATCTGAACATCTTCCCTCACAAGCATGATTTCACCCATCTACCTATCTCATTTTCACATTAGATGTTAGTGATCAATAATGCCAGGCAATGACACAAAGCAAATTGTTTATTCAGATCAATCTTTTAATCCCATCTTGCCCTTTAAAATAAATTAGCAAATAAACTCTTCCATGAACTATGCCCTAAATCATAATGTGGTCACAGGACAAAAAATTCCCATCAGAGAAAAAAAAATCCCTTTCTTTTGGAACTTGTGTTGGTTTCACTGATTTGTTTCTTCTCAAAACATTGGGACTCTGCAAAATTTTAATCTGACACAAAATTCAGAAAGCAGTAAACAACAGATTCTTTCCTCAATCACATATTAGTTAAGTGTCAATAAAGTAATATCAATACTTTAACAAAGGGAACTGCTTCTACAAAATCCTGATAAAAACATTCCTGGAGAGCATTTTTAAAAAATGTTTCAGACGGTTTTGATGTGTGGTACCAGTCTATTTTACTGGTTTAAGTGGATTTAGGAAAAAAAAATTAAAAAAACCCGAGACAGCATTTTGCAGCAGGTTATCTCAACACACAACAAGCGCTTAGGAATCAAGCCTCAAAACATCCCCGTAAGTCAAGGACTTTACAAGCAGGGAAACTTGCATCAACAGTTAAGTCAGATGTCAGGATCACACAAGGACTCAGTCTTGACTCTTGGGGTGATCATATCACATCACAATATTTTGTAGAGAAAGGTTTATTATGACTGTGATAATTACTGTTCAGGTTTCCTGTTAGTGTTATCTGCTGGAATGTAACCTTTCCATAAGATGGGATGTTTTTGAGTAGAACAGTCTGATCCACTACAGAGCTTTTTCAGATTTAACCCATAACTGCAACTTTAAAAACACTAACCCTGCATGGCCCCTCACTCATTTTGATACCAAAGAGGAAGTGCTGCACCACTAAGACTACAAAGTAAGGCTGATGTAGCAATGAGCACCAGCTGCGTCATTAGAGAAGTACAGCTCTACAGACCACAGGCTGGTTGTCCCTTCTTTTACTCTAGATTTGAGTTCCCCCTTTTGCCTTTTGTTTTTCTTTTACTTGGTTTTAAATTTTGGCTTGGCCAGTTATCAGTGCTCCCAGACACCGATTCCCATCACCAGCAGGTGTCACATTGAAGGATGTGAAGTACCTGTGCTGCCCAGCTCAGGCTGCAGCCCCTCCTCCGGGGTTTTGCCGGGGAAAGCCCCGCTCCCCCTTCCCCCTGCTGGGGCACAAGTCAGCGCCAGCACCTTGAGCAACCCCATGCCTGTAGTCTTCTACTTGCACCATCTCTCTCCACAACCAAGAGATGAAAAGTTTCCCAGATGACAGCTGCCCACAGCGCCAGGCTATCAGGCAGCTGGTCTAACTCTTTACTAGCTGCTTTCTGTCCCTCTCTCTAATCACAAGATTATTTGTTGATTAATAGTTGTATATTTCTGTAAAAGAGAAAAAAATGCCTCTCTGTGAAAAAGTTTAAATATATAAAAACACTTCATAAAAATATTTATTATAAAAATGAAATGCCCCATGAGCCTGTAAACGTTGCCTGTAAAATCTCCATTAACAGGAATAATTTGAAATACAGTCATTCAGGCTCTTCTCTGCCCTCTCCAGTAAGATTTTAAGATAGCCAACAGAAATGCCACTTGTCTTCTACTTCGATCCTCCTGCAACCCGTTTTTCTTCTTATTTTTTTTGTTTACAATATAACAATTTGATTTCCCAATGCTGGCAGTTTTCTTTGGAGGCATCATTTGTCTTTGCTTTTAATAGAGTTCAGCATGGCCTGATTCTGAGCCCTTCTTACAGAGTGGGTTTGAGGTCTGATTGGCAACAGAAGCAACACCAGGATGCTTAGAATGTGCATGTGAAAATACACAGACCTGGGAACAAAAGCAGAAAGAATATTATACTTTTGTTGTAAACAACATGAATTCTGCAACCCCAATATGCAGAATTTAGTGCTAAGGGATGAATGCAGAATGTATGAACCTGATCTAGAAAGCACAAAAATATATCCTTTTTTGTGAATTTCACACAGTCGCAGAATGTGGAAATGCTGCTGTGGATGATAATGTGGCAAGGAAACCATCAGCAAACCCTAGAATCCAAAGTCTGACAGCTCAGATAAACCCACGTAATTCAACCCCAGACTTATTCAGACCCTCTCTCTTTTAATGGTAGTATTAACATTAACAAGGCTAAGTTCTGAAGAAATATCATTCATACTTCAAAAAAATTTTAAAAAGTGACAGAAAGAAAAAAAATCCAATCAAAGTGCTGAGATCTGAACTAAATAAAAAACCTCAGCTTTTAACTGGAGAAGGTCAGGTAATGACATTTACAGAAGGCTTGCATTTTTGAAGGTAACTGCTCAGAGATATCTGTATTTGGTATGTTTCTAAACATCAAATATTTTTATTTCAAATAATTCAGTATACACAAGGCCGAAGAGAAATAAAAAATACTTAAACCAAATAGATGAGGTTCTGGCAGCTCGCAGAAGATGAAGTTTGGGACCAGTATGGTCCAGCTGTTAAACATACCAATGCACATTTCTGTGGCCTCATTTATCCATAGTTCTTAATATCCTTGTAAGGTGCTTAAGACCGCTGCTTGTGGTGTGAAGTGCTGCAAAAATTCATGCCCTAGTCCAAAAGCATAACATTTTCTTGCTTACGATTCTCCAAATTCAGATGTTAACTGTAAGTTAACCAGGGCAAAAGTCACCAGGGCAAAGTTATTAAGAAATGCAGCTAAGAAAGATTTGGAGTAATTTTTAATCCATGGTAAGTTTCCTGTGTTGAAATCAAATGTTTCAAGAAACAGGAATAGAAAATGTCAAAATTCAACCTCCTGCAGAGACAGCAACTCTCTTGACTACCAGTTTGTATGTTGGAGGAGGGAATTGCCTTTCTTCTGAACCAAAAGCTGTTACTCTGTATTGGCAGTAAAATGAAAGAAGAGTAAAGCCATGTAGTCCTGTCTCTCTTTTCTAATTATTGTCTCAATTTCTCTATTTAAACTTGGTTTTACACAAGTTTTGCACATTCAATGTACTCTGCAACACCGGTGTTTTCTTATTCTTAAGGAACCTGGAGAAGCACTCACTTTGTAAGAAAAGAAGCATACTTTCATAATAAAAAGCATACTCATTTCAAGGAGCAGTGCTCTGCCAGGAGCCCTCCATATCTCCTGCTGATCCATCGCACCTCCCCTTATACGCACTCAGCAGCAGGAAGCCTGGTCTTTGCTCAGCACCTCCTTCCTACTGCCAGCTCACATTACTCTTAACCTCTTCAGCCTTGGCTACTGCTAATGGTTGGGACCCAAGAGTTTTGCAAATGGAAATGTCACATAAGGACACAGAATGAGAGGAAACTGCTCTGCCTTGGCATTTTTATAATCTCATTACATTGCAGGAGTGCAAAAGTCACCTCTTATACTTTAGCAAGCACCCTGTCTGAGTTCCTTTCAAATTTGACGAAATGCTAACTGCCTTTCAGCGTGGTTTGGGTTATTTAACAAAAGCCTATGCCACCCTGGAGAATAAAGTCAAGGGGAGAGGACTTACTTGTAAAACTTTATGGTGGGCTCCACAGCCAGCATAACGAAT
Organism: Phylloscopus collybita; assembly: GCA_027886175.1. NCBI lineage: Eukaryota > Metazoa > Chordata > Aves > Passeriformes > Phylloscopidae > Phylloscopus > Phylloscopus collybita. The sequence continues at coordinate 91,539,556 of JAJNNQ010000075.1, forward strand.
GGTGCGACTGTGTAGCACACAGCCAGCTGAGTGACCGCCCAGGTAACGATGTCGTAGGCTATCTTAAGAGGCACTGACGAGAGGAAGTAATGTCTGCAGTTGTTTCTTATCTGCAGGTCAGGGAAAAGTAAGCAGAAAATGATATAAATTCACCTCTTTGGCAAAATCACACGGACACGCAGCAGTGCATGACTCTCTGCTCACCATTGGCATTAGTATCACAGGAAGGTTTGTACACCAGATACAAAGCACTGGGAGCAGGAATACAGACATATACACACTGGCACATTCAAGATCTCACAGCCAACCAGTGGCAAACAGAGAAGTGGCCCCCAGTTTACTCTGTCAGAACCACAGGTGTAGACTTTCTTATTCTAGGTATCTGGCAAAATATTTTTGGTGAGGAAAGCTGTTCCTCCCTCCTTGTTTTCATTTCTTACTGATTATCAATAGTAAATCAAAGTTACTTTAAAAGAACAAGTGCTTATACTGCAGGTGTGTGCCGTTCCCTAGAGATTTTAAGTTAGTTTCACGTCTGTGAAATCCTCATAAATGAGAGGAAAAGCACATGTTCAGCAACCTGCTCTAGTGGTAGTGGTTAATACTGGTCACTAGCTTAATTCTCCTTCTTGATTAACTATTTATCCATAGTCAAACTACAAAAAACAACAGTGGTACTTCCCAGCCCTGCACAAGGGGCTAGTTCAGCCTGAAAGATCAGCAGTTATAACTTGAACAACAGTGAGACATGAACCCTGTTCTGTCTTTGGTGACTCTACACAATATAAGGCCCAAAACCAGAGACATTTTACTGCATCAATTGCATCCACAAAAATTGTTCAAGTTTGGGCTAAGGCTCAACCCATGGCAGCTTCTTTTGCAAGCCTGGGCCCAGAGTTAATTACAAGCCAGCATATAGGCAGCATGACCCAGCAGAAGTCTGGAATCCAACATGACCTTGAATCCCAAGCTAATTTGACTGTATGGACATAGCTGGCGGCACCCCTAACTGTACATCCTCAAGCAACATTTCCTCTGACAGCCAGGGACAGCAGTGCATCACGTCCAGAGTTGGTGCTGATTATAACTGCTGGGTACTTTGCAATTAGCATCAATACAGAACAGAGTTTCAGCAAACATCAAGCCTGCAAAGGCATGAAAGAGGGCTCACAGCAGGGACTAGCTGCTGGGCCATGTGAGGGTGCAGCTGGCAGCTGGATAGTGTCTAGCATGGGCCTTAGAAGAGAACAATGAAAGGTACATACTGCTCTGGCTGCGAGTGTGATAAGGATTCCAGTAAGAAACGTAAAGTAATATCCAGGATAGATACCATGCCACAGAGCCGACAGGATAAATGTTAAAGCCGTAGGGTACCAGGGAGCTCTGTCATAGCAGACACTGCAAAAATGAAAACAAAACAGAAGAGGCTGAACAATGACCACTGCGCTTGAAATCCTTCTGTTTCTAAGGTCCTCCTCCGTTTTCTTAGTGGTCTTATCTTGTTTCAGTCACAGACTAGGGCATGAGGCACTCTCCTCATTTAAATGAGGGTTTAGATGGAATGAGGAAGTATGCTTATATGCAAAAGAGTTTCCAAAGAATGCCTGTACAAACATTTCTGGTGCTCAAAGCATTTAAATCAATAATGGAATAAAGGGAAGGCAAGACTTTGTTCACCTTTACATCTCTATCTGGAATAATACATTACCCTTCCAAACTCTGATGACAGATCAAGAGCAAGTTGAAAGACAAAGAGATGTGACCCCACCCTTCACTCTAGTGAAGAGAGATATTTTTAGGCACAGTTATCTGGCAGATGCTGGGAACAACAGGGAGTGCCGTAAACTATTGCAAAACAGGGGATTCCAGCTAACTTTAGCAGCAAAAATCTTACTCCCAAGATGCAAGGATAACGGTTCCAGAAAACAACACCCAGTCTATTTGGCTATCTGAAGTTGAAATCAAATGCTGTGCTCCACAGAAATCAGTCAAGAAATGCATTAGTATTTCTTACCAGTAATCATTTGAATAATGAAAAATAGTAGACATTGACTTTTAAGATATATAGATTTACCATCATTTTAGTTACAATAACTACAGCAAATCTGTGCCTGCATTCCAGACACTATGTTGACTGTATGCTGAGCTTTAATCACACCAGAATGTGAAATGAATAATGAGACACAGTCCAATCTACAGAATTTGGACTTATGCTAGTATTTATAATATGTGCTTTAACAGTCACTGGTTAAAATCAGATCATCTCAGTGCTGTAAGTGTCTTCCCCATATCCTAAACAAGGACTCCCTGGCAAGCATCTTAGGGTAACTCCAAACCAGACTACACTGGGGCTCTGAAGATTTTGACCTTACTTCTCACTGAATTTCTGGATCCCAGTGACACAGCAAGACTCACCTCTGCGTGGGAAACATAACATAGCAAAGCAAAACAGTACAGGAAAGATAATGGAAGGAAGCAACAAAATGCCATTGCTTTCTATTACGGAAGTTTTGAACAGTTCGTTTATGACTTCGCTGCTCATATATAAAATAGGAGCATTTTACACTTGCAGCAATAAAACTTTACAGCACCAAATACCCTTGCATTACACCAACTATTGCAGACACAGGACACAAAGGAAGAACAAGAGGCTATACATTTATGAGAGCCACCAGTCAGAGTTTTTCCAGGCCATGGAGAGCTTTCAGATCTCACAAGCATGTAACTGCCTCATTACTCTTACCGTTTCAGCCAGGCAGCTGTCTGGATATTCCAGTTTTCAATGTACATTTTGAAACTTGTTGCAGTCTAAGAAAGAAGTTCACATGAAATGTTATCAATGAAGCCTGTAAAGTACTACTTGCAATTTAAATTAGTGAGAAGGTACATGGAAAATATTAATTCTAGCAGCTAGCTTTTATGAAGACTCTGCCACAATCCATCATTATACTAATATGGGAGGGACATTAACTAGGCTGATGGCTCACGGCTAACACTTGGCACTTGCTCTAAAATCTCACTTTGTTTCATATAATTAAATATGGTGTTTGGTTACTTTTCAAATAATGGGGAATCTGAGAAGCTTTCTTGTTTTATATGCTTGGCCTTCCTTTCAGTTCATAAACAGCTTTATTTCTGGAAGAGATATCTTGCCACCCATTATGCAATCTGGACTTCCCTACAGTACTACTAAAACAAAGTGTTATTTTAAAAAGGACTTTTTTATTATTATTACTACTCCTACTATTATTATCATTATTATTATTATTACTATTTGGAGAAAGAAGGGGGAAGACTGAAAAACATGGGCAAAAAAAATTAGGACTAAATTTAGAAGCCAATTCTCAGACCTCTGCAAAGCTTGAGAAACCACATTGGACTCCAGTATCCTGAGAGAACCACCCATACCTCCTCCTCTGAGCTCTCCCAGCTTTAGGGGAGTGCTGGACTCTGTTGTTCAGCATCTGTTTCCCTACTGCTGAGCAACTTCACTTCCCAACTCCACCTTAGTCCCTCGCCTGCTGGCGGAAACCTCCAAGGACACTCTGGCCAAATGGGTACATGTTTCAGTGACACCACAATATTTTGCCGTATCAGCTGAAGGCAAGGGCACACTGAAAAAATGGATTAAGGGCAAAGGCTTCCAAGGGGAATGTGCAGATATCTTTGCACTTCCACGCAGAATCCTTAAAGCTAGCATTTCACCCTCTGCTTTTAAAGAGTTAAAATGATTAGCAATTCCCAATGCAGCACCGCCACATTTTAATTGCATTACTGCACCAAGAGAAGCCAAGAAAAACACAGTTTCTCTTCCAACTAATATTGTCACTCTCTTTTGGACTCCTTTAAGTTCCCCTGTTACATTACCAAGAGAGGAAGTAGTTGCTGGCTGTCAAAACAAGCACGCTGCCAAGGCTTTCAAGTCCCCCACGTGAGCTTAGGCCCTGTCATGTTTTAAGGCCTGCACAACTCCTTCCATGTGCTTATCTTCTCTACAGATCAGATAGTCACATTTAGCACTCAAGTTCCCAACTCTGAGGTAATTTCACACATGCAGGTGGCTATACCTGCTGAATATACAGACTGTATCTGTATAGACTCTACAATCACACTTCAACTCCCAGCGTTGCTCTTGGCACACAAAGTGATGGTTTGAGGCTTACCCAAAGCCATGGTCACTGTAGCCTCTCTTTTTCTCATTGCACACATGACCAAATCAGACAGCACCCCATTTTATGCTCTTGGAAACAATTTCCAATCTCTGTTGCCCATGTGACCAGTAAAGGAAGTAAGTTTTGAGAGGCCATCAGTTCAGTGGGTAGAGAGGAGCAAAGGTTCCTGTTTCCTTCATTTGGCTTGACTGAAGCGTACCGGCTGCATTTTACTTTCCTCCTTCAAACAGAAGTTGCCCCAGCCCACCAAAGTAAGAATCATGTCCTGCCCCAAAACTGAATCAGATATAGATTCAAGATCTCAGAGTGGCATCGAGTGTGCTGCTGTCATCAAGAGGTGTAAAGCATTTCTGGGCTGTGTAGCCTGTACTCATCTAGAAGTACACTGAGGATTAATAACGGTTAAAAAGGAAAAAGAGAAAGAACGTTGAAAAACAGGGAATCTATAATGAGACTTCCAATTTTGGAATCTTCAATGAAGAATTACTGGGGCTCTTTCATTTTTGGGAAGAGCTATTATAGCACATTCACTTAGTCACAGATTGTTCAGCAATAAAGCAGTCAACTTATTTTTATCTGGGATTACTTTTAAAATCACAACTAGAGAATTACAGAGGGAGGCTCCTCCTATTTCTAAAGAAGAAGCCTTTAGAAAGCAGTCACAGACACATAAATATTTCCACATCTCTCTGGCACTCACAAAATATTCTTCAGGGCAAACAAATTATATGGGACATCTTCTGCATTATAGACACAAACATGAATAGTTTTCAAAAGGCTAATGGATCTTAAAAGTATGCAGCAGTCAAAAGGAAGGAGTGACAGATGTTTTGAGAAACAGTGTGGCTCACTGCATGGTGTTCTAGATAGATCAGCACTCACCTAAGCTCTGTGTGCCCCCGTCAGCTCCCACTCAGGTTGCTTGGTTTGTACCTGTTATGACTCCTACCCTTGCTTTTCTCCACGTACCAGAGGCAGTTCAGCCCTTACACATGTCTGTGCCACTTGTGGCAGCCTGTATCACTACCACCACTCATCTCAACTGGGCTACAAAAGGGAAAGACTGATAGAAGTAAATAAACAGAACATACCACAGTTGGTGAAGAATCATAGCTGTGAACAATTTACTGACCCACTGAGCTCAGCCACAATCTACAGTAATTGACTGCTCATTTATTAAATATCTGATATAATTATTTATTAGCCCTCACTAAACTATTTAGAAATACAACCTGAGTACAGAGTGTGAGGAAGCCTGTGAGACAGAGGCATTTTATCTGTCCAACAGATAAAATACAAAACCTCTCAATGCTAAAGAGGAGCAGCCTGGTAGCATAGATTTACTTTCCTTTCAGTAAAGCCTTTACCCATTATCATCCTCATTTCTGTATAATTATGCCCACGCAGCCACTCCTTTATCTCACCTCAATGTTCCAGATATTCAAATTAGACAACAGGTCCCAGCGGAAAGTGCCTCTCTCATCAACTCCACTGAATCCATAACCAGCTGCATTGTTGACTGCATCTGCTGCAATGTCAAAGCAAAACAGGTCAAAATCAGACTGCTGGAAGAGACATGTTTTCTTACAAACCAGTATGGCACTAAACAAACATTCAAGACAGTTTTGTAGGATTTAGCAACCTCTCTTTCTAGGAGAAGCTTCTTCTTTGCAAAAGGGCATTACTATAAGTCTACACAAGGGTCATTTCCTCAAGAGGAAAGACAAGTTACTTCCTATGCAGAAGAAATAAAATAATAAAATAACAACAAACATAAAACACTTTTCCTATTATTTGGCCTTTATTATTCACCTGAGACAGCGATTGCCATAAAATGAATGAGCATTTTTTCTCAAAAGGGCACCTGGATGTCACATCATTTTCCAGAATTCAAAAAAAATCTTAATATCTCAAAGACATGCTTATTATTTCTATTAAGAGCTCCAACACAGTTATGTTAATTAAGACTGTCATTCAGAATTCTGCAGACAAAGCCCTTTGCTAATCCTGTTGCTGAGTGTCTCACTAAAGTGCCTCAACATCTCTAGGAACCAAATATTGAGTAACTTCAGGTACATACTTAGCTACTTTAAAGCAACTAAAATCTTGGATAACGATAGGCATTACACACTGATTCACTCTTGTCAACTATCTCACCTCTCAGAGTGCCTGGGAGTCCCCTCATCACTGGGTCTCAAGACTGATTTTAATGTGCCCCTGCTAGAAATACCTACTTGGAGAGCTAAGCAAACAGAAGGTGTAATTCATTATTGTCTCTGGATCACTAGTTGCCGCCAACACTGAGGATCATTGGAAGAAAAAGGGAAGTGCAAATACAGGTAAGGCTTTTCCTTCTAGGTCACTTACAAAATACAAGCCTGGTTATTCTTTAAAAAGGTCAGCATTTCTTTCCCAAGAATGAAAACTGATTTTACTTTGTAAATGCTGTTAGTACCGGCACAAGCTCATGGAGAAGCCCTAGTGCACAAAACTAGGGAGGGAACCTAATTATGAGCAACAAGACTAACAATAAATAAACAAGCAACCTTCTCTAACCTGAAACTTTCTGTTTTGTTTTCCACTTTCCTAAATGAGATAGATTTTACTGTTGGAAAGAAAGCTCTCCATGTTTTTCATTTTCTCCCTGTTTAAAAAACCCTCAAACAATAAACAACAACTCTGCCTGAAGTTGGCCCACAGGATCCTGCCCAACCTCAGAGATCAGTAGACTCCTGGACTTGCTTCTCCTTGCTCCAAGGGTAGCAGGGACCAAATAATTAGTGTTTCTTTGCCAAAACCAAGAAACCAGGAATCAGGCATGAGCAATAATTATATAGCAACCGCTTGGCCTTTTGCTTCCCCGGCTGCTGTCTGCAGAGCGGGGTGTGAAGCACAGAAGGATCACAGCTGTGCACCCCAAGGTGCTCACAAAACCCCGACCTCCACATGCTCCACAGAGCTTCCTTTCCCTGCAGGCCCCACCGGCTCGGGCTGCGTGTGGCTTTCACAGCTCCTTGGATGGAGGCACTCGGACTCGAAGTGGTTTCACTGACAGCTCGGAGTTAGGTTTGCAGCCATCTTCCCAGGATTAATGGCCGATTTTTTTTTTTAATTATTTTTTTTTTTCCCTGGATCTGGAGGAATCCGGCAGCGCAGCTCCCACACAATGGCGTGCCTGTCCTGTCCTGAGGGCAGGAAGCATTTATCGCCCGTTTCAGCAAGGGCTTTTGTAATACCCTGGGCCACGCCACCGGGAGCAAAAATGGGAAAGGATAAAAAAAGGATAAAGTCCCTGCTGTTCTGCTGCCTGGATTTGGGATGTGAATAGAGAAGGCCTCACCCTCCACTATGCAATGCATACTTTTTGGTGAACTGCCTCATTTGTAAGACATTTCGACAGCCTCTACAGCTTGGTCTTGTCACAAAGGCAAGATCAGTTTATCTCTTTAATAATGGACTTCCAGTTAACTATAAAGCCAGAAAAAATGGAGGCAACAATTTAACATTGGATACCACAAAATAAGTTTGTGAGCAAGCCATTCTTTATCTCAAAGCCTTTCCCATCCCACACATGCCAGTCCTGGCTGCCTTCCCTGAATCTGACAGTTTTACTCCCAGCAGTTTAATCACAGCCTCACAATGAATCCACCCAGCTATTTCTATCCCATCCCATCCCTGTTCAGCTCCAAGGTACATGCATTGCTTGCTGGACTTCCAGGATTTCCCCTACACACAATGTCTTGTAATACCAGCAAAAAAATCCAAGATATTTTCAGCCTGGCCTAAAGGATTTGACTCCTCACACATGGTGAAACATGACGTGTAAAAGGCAAAAAGATTATTTTGACCACCAGTTTAGTTGGCTCCTAAAAAAATTTGCTTCCCCCTTTGATGAGCCCTCTTACTTCTCCTCTCCCTTTTCCTTCCAGAGATTTTGGTCCTTCCCAACACTTCCTTTCCTCCCTACAGTTCTCTAATCCCTCCTCTGGACTGCTTAAAGCCAAGTTGTATACAGGACCCCACAGTGCTTTAGAGGCAAGGCATCAGTCCCTCAACAAGCATAGGGTCCACTGCCTAAAGAACACATCTCCTTCATGAACTACAAGTCTAGGGACAATTTTATTTCCCTCCATCCCAGGTTTCAGACCTCCTCCCCAATTTAGGAACTTATTTGCAACACACAAAAGTATATAATGTAGCCAGACTTACCCAACGTCCATGCAAAGTAATACTTTGGTTTTGCTGCCTGTGTTACAACATACAGGTAACCAAGTCTTGACAAGAAGGGAGTTTTATCAAGAAATTCATTATCAATAATATATGCCATAGGAAAGTTCTTGGTAAGCGTCAAGAATAAAATGAGAGATACTAGTGTGATACACAGCTTGTACATCACTGCTCCCTAAAAAGCACAAACAATGAAACATTCATTAGAAACATTTACTTAAGGGGAAGAAAAATGCAGTGCTCATGACATACAAAAACAATGGGCTTCAAGAATCATTAAAGTTACTAGTGACAAAGTTGATACTAATTAATTTAGAAGAGTTGACCAAGAAAAGGCCAGAGTCACAGCTCTAGTTTAATTTAGTTTACTGAACTACCGCTAGATAGATAGGACAATCACAAGTCAAAATCAGTGATGAACTTCATGACAGACTCCACAGTGTGGAGTGCGTGTCCATCAGTGTGTGGAGATTCTAAAAGAGAAAACAAATAAACCAAGCCCTACAGTGGAAAGCAGAAATCTTCCCTAAATGTACTGTCCTGTCCTGGAACTAAAGGCTGGGTCCTCCTGGAAGCCAAAAGCACTGACATTCAGTGCAGCAGTAGGTCTTACTACCCAGCTACCACCCAGAAGTCTTGCTAAATATCACCTGTCCAAAAAACGTCGTGTTGTTGCAGCACACTTGTACCCACAACACAGGGTATGTGCTCTGCCACAGTGTTTTCTATTCCAGCTCCCTAGCTTCCTAACACACAACTATTGACAATCATGGCAGTTGTTCAAAGGTTGTTTGCAAATACACACTGAATAAACCCTTCTTGATCCAGTTGTAATTAAAATGTAATCTGGCACTTGGATACCATGTGAAAATTGACTCATGTTCTCAAATGGTTAATAAAATGCAATATACTATTAAAACAACTATGTCTTTTTTTTGACCCTTTTGATTTTTTGATCTCTTTTTATGTATTCTCCAAGTTCTGGAATAAAGTAATGTGTTTTTTAGGCAGCTATTAATACTCTCTCCTGACTTGCATCCTTGACAATATAGGCCTTATTCTGACCTCAGTCAGACTGATGTAAATCAGAAGTAACACCTCTAGAGTCTGTAGAAAGACCACTGTGTTGTGTGCAACAGGAGTCATTATACAAAAGCACACTCTCAACTTCAGAGGAGACATTCTGCACACATTCACAAACCTACACATTCATTGTCACCTTAAGAAAAGAGAGAGAAATCTGGACCTCAGGCTATGCTATCCTGCTTTTAAAAAGGCTATTTTATAAGAAGGTTTTAAGTAATATTTAAAAAATATAAAACAAAATTAGTGTTAAAGCTACGTGAAAAAATTACCTCTTAAGTCATCTTAAAGTGTGAGATACACTTGCAAATCACCTGGATATGCCACAGTTTCTGACCAGCCATAATTCATGTACTTCTAACATCTCCTGCACTATGGGAGAGATTTGACTTTTTTTTGTTTTTTCTGACATCTCCTCTTCTGTCTGGAGCTGCAACTTGTCATTGTCAGAACCTGTAGCCCATTCCCATCACTGCACAAAGGATACCCATTAACAACTGACCTGTTTTGAATGCCAAAACCATTTGTCGAATCCACTAGCCCCTTCTTCGCCCCTGACCTTGTGACAAAAACAGCAACCACTCACAGAAAAAACTGGCTGCAACCTTTACTGGCAAGATAACCCAAAATTGGTTTTCCTTCTTAGCTTTTAATTATGAGAATCATGTACAAAGCTGTACTTTTCCTGCCCCCTGCAATCAATCTTTGTCATTTTAAAACTTACAGTTGGAGAAGGATCAGGAAGTCTGTCATAACCCTTCTGCTTCCAGTTCACTTCTAACAGTTTCATGTGCACATGCCTCCCTTCAATGAAGGCGATATAATCCTTGTAATTGCTGCAAGGCCCTGCTATGATGCTCATAAAATTGAGGAGATAACTTAAATACTCCAGTAAAGAAGGTCTTGACCTGTGAAAAATCAGCCATACACAACAGAACAAACAAAAAAAAACCAAAACAAGATAAAACACAAGCAAAGATTTTCACCAGTGTTTTTTTGTTGCTCTGTCTGCCTCAGTCCTCATCTCTCTCCTACCCCTTTCCCCCCAAGCTGAAAGCTCTCTAGATCTGTTCTGGGGAAGATGAAACACAGCCCGTCGTATTCTGGTGATGTCTGGTAGATGGCAGTCAGAGCAAAGGTAACATGGAAGTGCCTAAACTACAGGTGAACTAATATCAATGATTTGGAAAGCTGTAATCTTAGAAACTTTTTACCTAAAAACAGTAATAAATTTGTCCATTTTGGACAGGTCAGCAGTACCAGCAGTGAGAAGCTGGTAACTGGTTTTGGACATCTGTCCAGGATGTCAGGAACCATACTGCCTTGTCATAAAAACCACAGGGCAGGGAGTCTAAAACCAGGGCTCTCAGTCCTGGGAGGAGTTCTCACCCACCCTTCAGCCTTTTGAAAAATGGGAAGTGTCACGTGAGACATACAGGAAGAGAATGAGGAAGCACTCTCTCCTACTGCTCAAATAAAGGAAGTAATTGCCTGATTGCATCATGAATGGGAAGAGGAACTCAGGGGGGAAAAGAAACACATGGATTGAAAGACAGCTGAAGATGAAATTCAAAGAAAGTCTGTCATATTAATTTTTTTTTTCCATTTTGCATGTGCATATCCCACCAGTTCCTTCTGGGGCTGTATATCTGATGTGAAATGAAGAAGATCCACTGTCCTTGCTAGAGACCAGTGGGATGAAAAAAGAAAGATGTAAAGGCCTCTCAGCAGTAGTATAATCTGTAAATTGTTAGGCTTGGGGTTTTTATGTGGCCGAAAATGCCAACATCCAAACTGTGCACTGTGTTCTGCATTGCATTAGCGTGAGTGCTCTCCACAAATGTCCTAATTGTCACCATTCAAGTAAACATGGAGCCCTCAGATGAGAACACAAACTTGGGCTCAGTGCTGGAGGACTCTCCTGCCGAAGACACAGATGGACATGTATAACCAAAACACACTTAAAATTCTTTAAGACTAAAACAAGTTTCTAGCAGAAAAACTAAGCAACAGTTAAACATTTTCTGTTGCCTACTTCTATTCTGAAGTGGAATTAGTTTGAATAAACAGTCAGATTAGCAAGGATATTCTGCATTCATCCTACTGGTTATTGTAGATGTTTGTGCCTGAATGGTATGTTCTCTGGAGAAAGCATTTCACAGAAAGATGCAGCAAACAGTTTGGGGTAAGGGTCATCTTTCTGTCCTGCAAAATTATGATGTGGGCTTCCTAGCTCTACAATGGAGATTAAAAATACAGTCATTAGTTTCAGCTTGGATTCTGCGCATGGTTGGGTGGGGAGACATGAGCAATGCACGAAGGAATGTACAGAGGATGAGAAACAAAAACAGACCAAGAACAGGAGGTAAGACAAAAGGCTGTATTTCCAAAGGGGATTTAAAACTCTTCAGTTATGACTTGTCTGCCACTGATGCTTAAGCTGTTGGCATCTTCTTTTCTATTATGAACTCATCTACTGTACAAGAAAAAACCTAAGCATGTTTGGTGAGAATTTGACTAGAGTTAAGGGCCAAGTGCAGCTGGCCCTTAAAAATTATGCTGTGAGCTTTAAAAATAGACACTATGGGGTCACAGCAAAGTTATACAAGGCCACCTGCAAGATTTTTGCTTTTCAAGAAATGACTCCTTTACTTTCCTAAATTCATAGGCAGATTTTCTTATGGCTGAATCTGCTACATTGTAAATGAAGGAAATAATTTCCTTGGCCTTAAGCAAACATATCATGGTGAAAAGTAGTTATGGTCCTAAGAGTAATTCTGTAACACTTGTTCTTCATTTAAACAAACAAACGAACAAACAAAACACACACACACAAAAAAACCCCACCCCCACAAAAATTCAACTCCGTGTTGCACTTGCATTGAGAGACAAGCTAGAAAAAAGAAAAGGATGCTCAAAGAGCTCTCTCCACATGAAAAATGAGGACACTAGTTACATAATATGAAGAACTAGGAGTATTAACATTATGGATGGAGACCAAAAAAAATAAAATCCAGCATTCAAAAATTATGGCAAAGAAAAGCAGCACATGAAGTGTCAGACTCAAACCAAAATGGATTTTTATTATGCAGTGGGTTGTTGTCATGGGAGGAGTATTTACTTCAAAAAACAGCACATCACAGATCAGATGAGGATAACAGCCGACAAGTCTGTGTAATACAGTCTTAGCCTGAATTTAAAAGAGTTAATTCAGCAAAGATTGTTCTGTTGGATGTGGAGTATACATTTAAGTCAATGAGACTTTGCCAAGTGCTTCAGTGCTTGACTGACCAGCACAGGGTGATAAAGGCAGAAGTCCTGAACTGAAGAAATAAAGAGTATAAGGGAGAAGGTATGTTTGTGTAAGGAGGACAGTGACAGCAGCATTACAAAAACAAAGCTGCTCAAGCAAATAGAAAAAGCATGTAGGACTTTTAGCATCTCGTGGACTGGAAAGTAGGAAAAAACATTGTCATGGCTGGGCCACTATGTTGTCCCTGACATTGCAATGGAAAACAAACAAACAAACAAACAACAAAAACCCAACAACAACAACCTAAACACTCAACTTCTTTGGAAGAAACTAGACACAAATCACTCAGAGAATTACATCCTTACTTTACAGCAAGCCGATTTTGCTCAGCAGTGAGTTCCTCAGCTTGTCTCCCTATTCCTGGAAAGAAAAGTCACATTAGATCTTTCCAAAAGACAAACAGTAGAAGCCTTATGTTTGCACCTGACAAATAAATTTCTAAAGCCATAACTTCAAATTTTTTTTGTCACAGGTGGTTTTAATACATCTCAATCCCTAATTCTGTGTCAAGTTCTACTCCACCTCTTTACCCAGTTCCTTACCTCATTCCTCTTTTCTCACCCTGGCTACACTGTCAGGAAAAGCAGCCATAGCATTCCCACACACACAATGGAAGTGGCAATGCCACCAACTGGCGGTGACCCCCAAGAGCCTCTACAAACTGTCCCTGGCTGGAAAAACCTCTGTTGCCAGAGGCTGCTGGCTCATTTAAGCACAAGCCTCCCGCTGGCTCCTTGGTGAGAAATGGAGCATTTCACAGCAGGAGGAGTGGGCAGGGGAAGGGAAACAGGCGCTCAGGAAACAGAAGCTCCACTGGTGTGAATGAGCAGCCCAGCTGCCTGCTGCTGGAGCAAGCCTAAACATACACACCAGTAATAATCTGGAATTGTACAAGGTCCAGACTGGAAGGGTGACCTCCTGTTGAGTGCACAAGATCTTTGGGGCCAGAGGTAGTGCACAGACTCAATGTCCCAGGAAAGCAATGGAAAAATCTTGTGTCATGGCCAGTGGTAAACAGATGCTGCTTAGACCACATACCTCAAAACCTTCACCCTAAAGCTTTAGCGTCACATACTGCAGGGAATCCCACTGGCTTCAGCAGAACTACATGGGATGAGTCACAGCACTTGATGTGGAGCATGTGTACAGCCCCAAAAGATCAGGGGCTTGGCACCAATTGATACTACTGTTCTAAACATACTGGTCATAATTACCAATACGCACGCAGGACCCACATCCTACAATGATTGCTGATAAGCTGCTCATTTCCATTCTCTCTCCACTGTTTCAGTTTGCAAATACTGGGAGGGCCTGAATTTCAGAGAAACAATTAGCACGTAATTACTTAAAGGACTGGGTATTTTGTTTGTCTGTTTCCATTTACGGACAGCTGTGTTAAATTTTTACAAATAGAAATTTGTCGCGTTAAATTTTTACAAATAGAAATTTGTCACTGATGCTTGAACTGCAAGCTGCCTTCATTTCATCAACTGCCCCATATATGGATGTTTGCAATGTAATGGGCCTTTTCCACCATCATTAATGTGTAGGATTTCTGGTCTGTTTAAAATGCTCCTGCCTCTGCTGCTGCCTTTTTTCCTTTCTGTCTGTTCATTTACCTTCAACATCCTAGATGTATACCTCGGGTGCACATTGCTGTGGAATTGCAGCAATATCTGAGCTGACTCAACTTACAGAAGCAGAGAAGCCTCAGCAACAGGAATGCCAAAAACATGGTCAATTAGCCAAGCTTCCAGCTGTACCTATTATAGCCAGCTAAAAGCATCAGATTCACTTGTGCAAACCTGGCATGCAAACAATGCCAGACCCCTGCGTTGCCATCACCTAAATCCTTGCTCACAACAATTCTACAGCAAGGCACTTATTCAGTCACCCACAGCTTGTAAGGCAGCGGGCCTCAGACCATCAGAAATTCGCACTGCAACATCAGTAGGCACAGGCAATAATGCTGCTGACATTTTTAGCCTTTGCACCGTACTAGACACAGGCGTTCTACTCCGAAATAATAGCGCTCTTTGTCACAGCACAGCACAAGACTGAAGACAATGTTATTTTGCTTGCAACTGTACTTGTCTCTGCACTGGGGAAAAGCTACTGAATTCTATCTCTCACAATGCATGGAGTATATTACAACTGAATATATCAGAGCTAGCATTTTTTTTTGCTAAATTAACATTAATGACTGAACCTATGTATCAAACACAACTCTTGACTTCTGAGAATCAGTAACAGCTTCAGAGAACTTCATGGAGATGCACTGTAGCATCTAAAGATACTGGTACTAGCTAAAATCCAAATTGAGCCCCAAGGAAGTAGAATACCCAAAGGGGACAACAGTTGTCTCTGATATTGCAAAGACAGTTTGATCATAAAAACTGATCAAAACTTTAAGTTTTGCATTTTCCCCCACAAAGCGTTTTTCTTCTTCATTTGGAACAACTCACTGAACTATATTCATTCACTCCACAAATCAACCATAGAATGCACTGGAATAAAAAGGCTGTCTTTAGGACATGGGAAGAGATTCCTTTTCTTACCATCATGTAGCTGGCATGCAAGTGTTGTGATCTTCTGTGTAATTATCATCAGCGGACTATAACAAAGACAGAAACAACAGTTACATGTCTTGTAATACAAATTATTCCCAACTTTCTCACTGAATGTCTTTATGCCTTTAAAAGGCATAACTATTAGCAACAAGTGGAAAACATCCAATTAAAGCTGAAGGAGGCACTCAGGCATAAGACAATTGCCTGGGTTCAAAACAACCCCACAGTAACTTGCACTGGAATTTTTAATTGCTAAGTGCACACAAAGCCTTATTTTATGTCTCCCTATCATGCAGCAGTGAAATTTGTAGTTCAGAAGAAATCACACTACCAGGAAATACCAGCTTCTGCAGCCCACTGAGCTTCCTTTCAGGCAAAGACCAAATTGAAACCCCATACAATGCAACACTAGAATACAGCACTGATGCTGTAACCCAGCTCTGGCTCTTCTTACTGTTACTCTCCTATTGTCTGTCTCCTCAGTGCCCTAAAAAAATGTTGACTCTGCAGATACAGATGCTTATTTCCCCACATGAATAGCTCTATCAATTAGGACTGTGTGCAAATACCAGAATAGCTGTCAGCACAGCAGTTTCCCACTTGCTTCTTGGCCACGCATCTGCCTTGTGAACAGCCTGTACAAGATACACCATCCAGCTGGGAGTGTATGGGCACGTGGGATCTGGAGGCCCTGGAAACAGGAGCTGGTTGTACCTGAGCCAGGCTTGCAGCCACCCAGCAGCTTTGGTGCCAGCTAAACAGGCAGCATAGAAATAGCCACTATTCCCAGTAGGGCCACTCATACTTCCTATATCCACCTTTAAAGAGCCTGGCACTGAAGGCAAATGTGAGTTGCTGCAGCTAAGGAATGGGGAAAAACACGAAACTCAGCTTGGTGGCATCAGGAGCTGGTTCCCACCAGCTCCTGATGCCACCAAGGACACAGCCCAGAGCATTTGGAGGAAGGTAAGAGGAAAGATGGGAGGAAAACCATGGGGACAACTGACTACTTCCTCCATCAGCTGTGGCACCCTAAACACAAAACCTGGCACTGAGTATCTGCCAACTGGAAGGACCCATGGCAGGCAAAGCACCCGCTCACACTGCTTATCCCTATATCTCTGCCACTGAGGACACCAGCACAGGGTGCCCAGATCTCTCACAACCACAATAGCCACAAGATGGGAACGGGTGATGAGGATACACCACTATTTTAAAAGCATTAGTTGTGATGACTGTATGCAAAACCAGTTCCACAAGAGACATGTCTTCACTGAGGATTAATACAATGAGTTGTTTCTTCATTTGAGAATAAATTAACAACATTAATCAGATGGAGGTTTCTCTTTGAACAGAAATAATGTTTCAACTTGGAAATGAAAACTCGAGTTTGTGCACATTTATTTAACTATTTACACAGTTTGACCAGTACATGTGGAATTTTTCAAAGAGACATAGATGATTATGCCAAACATTACAGCTACTCATTTTAACTATTGTAATATACTTTCTGGAACACAATTAAAGAAAAAGGTTGATGGTTTGTTGGTTTGTTTTTTTTAGTTCAAGCATTGTGTTTGTCCCACAGATTTCTCAAGGTAAAGAAAAAGTGGAACTTACATTCAGTGATGCCTCTAAAATAACAGTCAAATACTTATGTTCTACAGAGATTGTTAAGATCTTCTGGATCATCCTTAACTAAATTGACCTACTGGTTACAATCAAATGTAAACCCAATGGCTAAGATAAACTGTTTACAACCTGATTATCCCACTAATGTAAATCAAACAGATAATTTGTAGGCTGAGCATGGTAAACACACAAATACTGTCAAAAGACATTATTTCATTCTAAGTGGGGGTTTTTTAACACTTAATATGGTTGATCTTTTTCAAGAGTCCACAAGTAATTCTGTGTGGGTAATTTGCATTTTCTACCCAAAACCAGAACATGCAATACCAGCCAATTACTTAACCAGAAACTGCTTTTATCATTTCAGAAGTCCCTACTTGAAATGCCAATAAAAAGAAGTTTGTATAAAAAATTCAGAATAGGCTTAAATATACACAGAACTTGAATACAACTGTAACAGAGGGGTTTGTACAGCAGCTCTTCTTGGGTCACCTAAACCACTGATGGTAGCTAAGGAATCACTTTTCACCTTTCAGCAATATTGTCAGTTGTTCTAAACTTTATTCCAATTAATCTTTCAAGAAAAGTGATTTATAAGCTGTTTTTACCATTATCTTCAACATCCTGTTTGTAGTAGATTTTCCCAAACAAAATTTAGCTTTGCTTTCAAAGACACATAAATCCTAATCCTTTAAGCATATGAAAACGCAGATTTTTTAAAATCCTTAGGAGAGACAGAGGCTGTCACTTAACTGAGCAATTTTACTGCAATAAACACAAATTTTTATTCTGACAGTGTTTGACCTTTTTAGCTTTATGGGGGGACATTAACACTTGTTTCAAATTGCTTCAATTTGTTGCATATGTTTCTCATGGCAAGCACTTCACACCAATATTGAAGTGGGCAACTTTAGACCTCAGGCTCTGAGCCAAAAACCCTATGACTTCAAGTGTCTAAATTTAGACACTTGTCTTAGACAAGGCCCCTGTGGTAAACCAGAGAGAACCCAAATGCAAACAATCTGAGGGCAGCAGGAGTAAAGCCTGCACTGAAGTCATACTACATGTAAACACAGAGGAGAGAGGTTCTCCTCATCTATATTAGGAATTCACTGCCTCATTGATGGCACATTGTCAGCCAACAGAACAAGTCAGCCTTCCTGCACTTTAATCAGAAAGGAAGGTCAGTCTTTCTCCCTTAAATCCCAGCTCCAGAGGAGACAAGAGAGAACAAAAGTGATGTGTCTGTCAAGGTGGGTGGGAAGGAGAACCACAAAGTTCATTAGATACCTCCTGTTCTCCCTTGTGACATCATCAAATCTCATGTCATGTATTTTCCAGAGTGGCTGGAAAGTGGCCTAGCAGAAAAGGACTTGGGGGGTGCTGGTCAATGGTTAGCTGAACATGAGCCAGCAGTGCCCAGGTGGCCAAGAAGGCCAATGGCATCCTGGCCTTTATCAGCAGTAGTGTGTCCAGCAGGACCAGGGCAGTGATTGTCCTCCTGTACTCAGCACTGGTGAGGCCACACCTCCAATCCTGTGTTCAGTTCAATTCAGAGGACACTGAGGGGCTGCAGCATGTCCAAAGAAGGGAAATGGAGCTGGGGAAGAGTCTTAAGCACAAGTTCAATGATGAGTGTCTGAGGGAACTGGGATTGTTTAGTCTGGAGAAAAGAGGCTGAGGGGGGGCCTTACTGCTCTGTACAACTGCCTGAGGCTGTAGCCAGGTGGGAGTCGGTCTCTTCACTTGAGATGTACCAGGGAAGGTTTAGGTTAGACATCCACGGAAATTTTTCACAGCAAGAATGATTAGACATTGGAATGGACTTCCCAGGGAGGTGGTGGAGTCACTGTCCCTGGAGGTGTTTAAGGAAGGACTGGATGTGGCCCTCAGTGCCCTGGTCTAGTTGACATGGTAGTGATCGGTCGTAGTTTGGACTTGACGACCTCAGAGGTCTTTTTCAACCTAAATGATTCTGTGATCTCTTCTCTACCCTACTCAGGAAGATGGAAACCTGCTGTAGAGTGGCAGTGGGATGACACACACTAAATCATTCATGAGATCAGTGTCAGGTATCAGTCAACACTTCACACAAAGGGTATGCAATGTTTCAGGTGAAAAAGGAACATCTTCCTCCCTCCTCTCCTCCTAGCAACCATTCCCTACTGATTTGATCTCAGGGGGACTGTGCCTTTGCTGCAGGAAAAGGCAGAGCACAACAAAATAATGACTTTACTGGAACTCTCCCTTAAGGGTGGGGAGTGGGGAGAGAAGAATCACAAATTCCTAAACATGGGAGTTTTGATTATTAAAACTTTGAAATACCAGAGTATTGAATTGCTATTTCTTTTCAGTCTTTCAGGCAAGCTCTAACTTTAAACAGCAATAAAACATTGAGTAAGTTAATACATTAAATGCAGCACCATATCATATATAGTCAATGGTTTCCAACATGATACCCTTTGACTCTAGAAAAAGTCAATAGTGCTAAAAATTAGAAGGGAAGTCAACAAAACTATAAACCTCACAATCCCTTTTCTTACTCCCAAATTTTGTGATGCAGGTTTTTAGAAAGGAGCAATTAGGTTGAATTTAAAAAGAAAATCTACCTATAACACTTGCACTTACAGATGAAGCACAAAGACTTATCCCTAGAAAGGAAGTATTTGAAATAAAACATTTAGAAGCCTAAACAACTTGCAATCCATCACATTTGAATGCCTACTGATGGCTTTGTAGCCACAGGCTGAGTGGTGACTCCACACCCTCTCCACCTGTCCTATGAAGTTAGTTACAAACTACCACAGAAACACAGGATCTGATTTATGTGTGGAATGATTTCCCTTCCCATGTTTTATATATTGGCTATGAGTGTAATCTTATGTTGTAGCTGCACAGTACCTCCTACACACAAACCATAGTGGCCAACTTTTAATTAAAAAAAAAAAAATCAAGAAATTGACCCAGGAACAATTTTATTTTTCAAGGCATCTAACATAAGGTAAAGACAGCTTTGGGCTTTTGTTTACCTCACATTAGATGCATTGGAAGTAACACAAGACTAAGATGCAACTGTTTACCGAGAATGCTCAATAGAGAGGTTTGCTCCCCTAAATAAAACTTCCAAATGAAAACATATCAGTTAATATAATTTTTAAATACAGCTTGCTCCAATACAATAATTTTTCCAGAGGCACAGGCCAGTGGAAGTAAAGATGTTTAGTTTGTAGGCTGCTGTGGGGGGTCCTCACCGCATCACAGGCTGGCTTCTGCACTGAGCAGCCTTCAATGCTTATGAGAGAAAAGACTTTTTCCTAGCACAGTCTGCTTGACCTTAGGTAATCCTGTGGAGAAGTCTGGCACATGCTTGCTAGAAATAGTTTCCACTGACCTGATTTCACTAAGAGAGGAGGTGGAGTCAAAAGGCTCATAGCAGACAAGACTCCAAAACAGTGAACATTTATTTCAGGGTTACCTCTGCAGCGCTGAAGCCGTGACAAGAAGTTCACACAGTCACACCCTGCTGTGACAGTAACCATTGCTGACAAGGGATGGCCAAGCTGGCAGTGAGCTCATACTTTTGCTTTCAATAGTAAAAGGAAGAAGTACTGAAGTACATCAGAAGAAAAACACTTCACTAAACACACTTGCCACCTCCAAAGCAACTTACAGCTTCCTGTGATGTGTTGCCTTTTTGTGTGTGTGTGTATGTGTGTGTGTGTGTGTGAAAGCTCCCAAGCAGTATTTCTTAAACATTCATGGTAGAAGCATTTCACTTAAAAGAGTGTTTACTTCTGGAGAAGTATCCAGGGATGTAGTAGATGTGTGGAGTTGTCTAATTGTGATTGCCTGCTTGAATTTTGCCTAGTTCCCACACTGCAGTTCTTGCAGGGCTCCTGTATACCCAATGGTAAGTGATCTCAGGGCTCTTTCCAGTGGACAAGCACCCAGCCAAGCAGCAAAGCAGCAAAAAGGCATGGAAAACAGACTGACCCTCCCCTTACTCACCCTGCACCTGCACTGCTGCATTGCCTCTGGGGACCAGCTGCACACCAAGGTTACCCAGCGCTGCTGGAACTGACACTGCAGCAATGTGCTGCACATCATACATTTAGAAGACAAGAAAATAAAAATAACCAACTGAACTTGCAGGACCAGGCAACATTTTTGCTCTGTGTTTTAACAGGGTAACAGAGTACATCTATCTTTGTTTTCATCAGCAAATATATTTCCTTTGTGAAAAATGGCTGCTGTACTTTTATTCCTTCCTCTTGTGGTTGAAACTAAAAGCCACTGAGAGAGGAAAAAAGCAGCAACAAAGCCCTACCCACCCAGCAAAAATTCACTGCCTGAAGAGCTACTTGTGACTGAAGCATCTGCTTATATATATGGCTTTTTGAGAGGGCTCTCTCAATGGTCATCCCTTTCTAGGCAGTTTGCTAAGAACGCTGCCGCTGCTGCTGCTCTGCATTTGGGATAGGGTGAACACAAAGGTGGTGTCTGGAGAATGATGTCCACCAAAGCACTTGTGTAAGAGCCACAGATTTGACACATGTAGGGAGGGAAAGTGCTCGAGTTTCCCAGATACTTCAGCTATGGTCTCTCTAAGACCAACAGAAGATTGAAAACTCTGCCAGTGTGTGTGGTGATCTTCACAAACTGAGTTCTCTTCTGTAAGGAATGGCAGCAAGAATCATAGAATCATTAAGACTAGAAAAGACCTCTAGAATCATTGAGTCCAACTGTTAACACAGCACTGCCATCTTCCCCACTAAACCTTATCCCCAAGTGCCATAACTGCATTTTTTTTAACAATTCCAGGGATGGTGACTCTACCACTTCCCTGGACAGCTTGTCCCAATGCTTGAAAACAGTTTCCATGAAGAAACTTTTCCTAAAATCCAGTCTAAACCTCTCCTGGACTAACCTGAGGCCATTTCCTCTTGTCTCCCCACTTGTTATATGGGAGAAGTGACTTACTCCAGACTTGCTGCAACCTTTCAAGCAGTTGTAGAGTGATAAGGCCCCTCCCATTCCCCAGGCTAAACAACCCCAGCTCTCTCAGCCACTACTCATATATGAAAGAAACTCCCACATGCACGATCATTCCATGACATTTCACTGAATAACCTGCAATATCAGGAAATCTTGCTCAGACACTGCAAGAATTCAAAGGGGAAACTAAAAAGCTCTACAGCCCTAATCAAGCAAAGGATTGAAACTAATGCAAGTTCCATACCTTCTGAATTTTATCCAGATGATCATATGCAATTGGCATTTGGTCATGAAACTTGCTAGACTGAAACCCTATCTATTACTACTTTCCAAAAATCAGAATTGATAGTCCTTTTTTAAACTAATTTTCCTTAAAGCTATTGCATTGCAATACTCAATCTGAGCCTGTGATACAAAGGGAAAAAAACACAAACTGTATGATATTATTACTGTTTTTATGAAGTTGTAGAGGCAGGCAACTTACCAGCATAATCCTCTTAGCATAAAGAAGAAGAAATAAGAGAGAGAAAGAGTTAGGATTTAGTTTTTCCAGGTACAATGTACAAATGTCATGGCAAACCAAGCTAAATAAAACATGCATGTTCATCTCTAAGATTGATTTGAACTAAGGGGCAAGCACAGGATTCAGTTACTGTACAATTAGCATTCAAAAACAAATAGGATTTTTGAGGAAGTAGTAAAAAGAGAATTCTTAAATTATATCACCACTTGTTTTAGAAATAATATAACTGAAAGAAATTTGCTAAAATATATACATATGTTTTAAAATATATATGTTTTTTAAAGTAATTAAAATTGAAGTGCAGCAAGCTGGAAAGTGTTTTCCTTAAAAGCTGGCAGTAGTTTAAAAAAAAATGAGTTTTTCCTTAAGTACTATGGAATACATGAAAAACTTTTAAATCAAGAAATAGCTGCAAGCAATTCTGACTGTGGGACCCAGTGACAAAACCTTCTCTTTTGCAGGAGTTAAGAATTAATTAGTCATCAGCAGGTAAGAAGTCCCTTATTTCTTATTTTGTAACCTGATGTGCCACAGCTTGATCATTCATTTTCCAGTTTGCTTAAGATATGACTCAAAGAGTTGCCTTGTTCTTCCCATCTCTACCTGCATTTTACAAGCTCTGTTCTCAAAATGGAAGGACTCCAAACAAATAGCACCACCAACTATTACTAAAAACGCCCCAAAAATGTATTTGCAAGCACACTTGAAAAGTGTTATTCATTCAAGTTGTTAGGTGCACAAGGCAGGTCAATAGAGCAAATGAGGGATGCTGGTTTCAGCACTGATGCTGGGAAACATTCAAGGATCATCTGGTTCATCAATTCAGGGCACTGACATTGGAAAGCTGATGGCAATAGAACTGGTTATGTGCCCATTTGATGTGGATTAAAACTTCCTCCTTGCAACCAGATATCACCAGACTTATGGGATACTGAAACCTCAAACACAAGTCAGCAGTTGACAAGTTTTTTTGTTGCAGCTTAAAGATTCCCCCAAATCCAGTGTCTTGCCTTCTCAGTATATATCCCCAGCCACATCCACCCAAATTGGTGGGAGGCTGGAGGGAGATGGGCACAGCTCCATGGCTCTGTCTCACCCATTTCTGAAACCCTGAGGGAGAAATTTAATGCCACCCTCCCAGCCAGACCCTGTCCTAACCATTCTCTAATACCACATGCAACAGATGAGGAATCATCAAATATGGGAGAATGAGCAAGAGGAGGTTCAGTTGCTGCTCATACATGGTAAAACTGTGTCCAGGGAGTGTATTGTTTCTCTCTGGGCCATCACATCTGTTCAGGTACGCACAAAAAGCCTCAATGGGCACACATTTACAGCTGAAAAGAGCAGGTTTTAAGACAGATTTATGAGGGTGATCTGGGTTTCAACACTTTGGATTGCAAGTTTTTATTGATACCACTACAATTTTATTTATTCTTAGCTTTTAAAATTTACCATGAAGGTGCAGTTCATATCCATAGTACATTTTCCACTTGTTTACTACTTGGTAGTTTTATTTTTGACCAAAGTTTAGAAAGTGGTGTGTATCTTGAAGCACCGAGTCAAAATCAAATAACAGAGTAAGTTCAAGCATTATTTTTTCACAACCATTATTATCCTCAAGCTCATCATTAAATAAGAGAAGTTACTTTTTCATCAAGGAAGCAGAGAACACTACCTAGTCCATAACAAGCAATCACCATTCCTCTTCTTTCACCCCCCATCTCAGCTAGATGAGATGAGAGAGCTAATATGCCTTACAGTGCATTTCTGAACACAGTATTCAGAAAAGCATAATCTCTCATATTTCTCTCTCTGTCTCTTACACACACTGAGCTATAGCATTCCAATCCCATTTATAGGCTCCTTGGTATGTCATGCTCTTTAATACATGCTTTTGTGTATTAAAAGAACTGCAGAAAAAATTACAGAACTAAATTTCCTTAAACATATAAATTCCCATTACTGCAGCTTTCTTAATAAAAAAA
Source organism: Phylloscopus collybita (assembly GCA_027886175.1). Classification (NCBI taxonomy): domain Eukaryota; kingdom Metazoa; phylum Chordata; class Aves; order Passeriformes; family Phylloscopidae; genus Phylloscopus; species Phylloscopus collybita. The sequence goes on from JAJNNQ010000075.1 coordinate 91,564,059, forward strand.
CCTCAGGAGTTTGAGAGAAACTTCTCTTCCACCACCTGAAGTTTAATCAAATGCTGAAACCCACTACCTCAAAGAGAGAGGCACATGCACAAAGACAGCAAAAACCTTCATTCTCCTACTCTATGCCTGTAAGATGAAAGAAAACTTGGAAGAGTAGTGTAAAACTTACTGTGGGTTTACAGAAATTTGTCATGGTATATTACTAATTAATCTGTCTTCAGACATTCAATTAAACAGGTGGAATACAGATTAGCCCACTGGTTTTAAATCATGCAAAAGCATACCTTCCTCCCACAAACAAAGCACATAGGGTTAGCTGTCTCTATCTTTGCAAAGCATCCTCTACTGCTTCTCTGAGTGAAATCAGAGACTACACTATGTATGAAAACTGTTTCACAAATATCACAACATACAAAAAGTTATGCTGTTTAAGCAGCAGCCACAAGCTGGCTGCATGCGAGAACCGGTGCTGACAACCTCTTCTCTCTGCCTGGGTTACTCACCCAGCTCCACCAGCAACTGCCCAAGTCCTGCTTTCACACCCTGGGGTGCCTAGGCTGGGAAACACCTTCTCAAAGCTGAGATAGGGGATAAAGCAGAATGCGGGAAAGGAGACACAGAGCTGACAGCTGTGCCTAGGAAGCTGGAAGGAGAGAAGCCCACCCCACCTCTCGGGGCAGACCAGCAGGGAGCAGAGCACCAGCCACATAAGTCATTCCTACAGCTCCAGGGAGAGGTTACCCAACTTATCCTCCCAGGCTGCTCTGCAGGGAAACCCAGCTAGCTAGCTAAGCTCTACCTTCCCAACTACACAGCTTCTAGCAAGAAAACAGTAGGAACAATGAGAAGGTGCAAAAATCATACAGTGCTTATTCCTTTTATTGAAAAACAAAACTGAAAATCAACCAACTGACCAACCAAACTCCTGCCCAAACCCAAAACAAAACAAACCTCGACAAATCCCCAAAGACCACAACAAAAGCCTCAGAAAAAGCCTAAGGGAAACAAAATTGCAGGTGCTCCACAGATAACATAAAAATTATTCTTACAACTTACTGAAATCAACTAATACTGATTGACACAGGAACCAGTTTGCAGACTCACTCACCCGGAAAAATCTGTAGTGAGAATACCATAATGGAATATGTATATTCGGCTTATGTGGCACAATGTGAGGTATCCCATAGCTACGACAAAGGAGTACCTAAAAACATAACACACAGAACACATAGTTACCAACACAAGTACCAGCAAGAACTAGAATCACTCAGGTTGGGTTGGGCTTGTTTTGATTTTTTTTCAAATCAGATTGTTAAAAAGTCTGAAGCTATGCTACAAGACCTGGAGGAAATTCTCAAAGAGGACTAATGGTTTTGCATACCCAGCTGAAACCTTACAAGGTGTCTCCTCGTTCAGGGGGTGGGGAAAAAATGGAAGAAGAATTAGGATCAATTCAACTTGCACAATTCAATTTTCAAAGCTCCCATCTTCCACATATTCTCCCACATATTATTTTGAAATTTCTGTCCAACTTAAGTATTTGAAACCAGATGATACTGTATGTCATCACTGAAGTTATCTACTGCATTTTTTGTCTGTACATGTTCTTTGTTTACAACTCTTCCTCAGATCTAGCAAAGACTAAAATATTTCAAGTTTAAGGTATTCTCTCTCTTGTGATTTTATGTAAAAGCAGATGATGGCACACAGCCTAGTGTTTTCAGCTCTCCATGCTGAAGCACACCATCTTCCAGGAAAAATCATAGAATCAGGTAGATTGGAAAGGACCTGTGAGATCATTTCAGTGTTCAACTGAAGAAGTGTTCCTTAGGTAGGATGTGACGAATTCACTCTGTGTTTTAAGATGATTGCCCACTTCTGTTGGGCAGGGCAGTAGCATGATTCTATCTTAACAGCTGAACAGTCTGAAGGCTGGAAATGTTGCAGCATTTGCATGGGCAGATGCAGCTTTTCATGCAAGTAACTTCTCCCTGTATTTTACATGAGCAAAAAAGAGGATACTGTGGAGGAAAGAAGTGGATGGATGTTTGGAGACAGACTGACACAAGGCAAATCACATAGTGCAGCTGGGACACCAGAATGAAAGGCTGGCACCACATGGACAGGCCAGGATCAGGTTTTCTGGTGTCCTCCATAGCAGAGGTAATCCATATGGGGAGAAGAGGCTGTCTTAGGTTCCAATGCAAGATGTAACCAAAAGTATGTATTCTATTACCATCTGTTTAAAACCAGGTGGAGCAGTGTTCTTTACCTCTCCATGACTCATCCCTCATAACTTTGGGGTGGGGGAAGGAATCTTCTGTTAATGGGCAAGCTATTAAAACCATGTGGGGCAGTGCTCTTTATCTCTTCCAGGACCCATCCTCCCTCTGGGGGGTATCTTATGTTAATGGGCCATTAAGGCTCACAGCATGACTGACTAAATTGCATAATCCCATTGTGAGATTCTACCCCCAGGGAGAGGAGCCAAGCATTCCTACCTGGATAAAATCTGAGAGCCAGAAAACCAAGGCAGCCTGTTTCCTCTGGATTCCCAGAGGAAGACTGGACACATCTACACCACCACTGGACCTTCAGAGAAAAGCTACACCCTTCTACAGGATCATCTCTGCTCCAACACAACCACATCTGTCACTCCAGGAGGACTTAATTGGACTGCTACCAACACCCTGACCAAGAGGGTGTCAGGTTGTATTCTGACTGTCAGTGTTTTTCTTTTTGTTTGTTTGCTTTTTTTTAACTACTACATATTTATTTTAATTTTCCTTGTAAAGAACTGTTATTCCTATCCCCATATCTTTGCCTGAGAGCCCCTTAGTTTCAAAATGATAATAATTCGGAGAGGGGGTTTACGTTCTCCATTTCAAGGGAGGCTCCTGCCTTCCTTAGCAGACACCTGTCTTTCCAAACCAGGACAGAGGCAAAGACCATCAGACTACAGAAGAAGATGGCACGTCCTGCATGCCTGGTACGGCTGAGGCTCAGGAGGCTGGTAAGCACACATTGACAAGAAGGGTTCCCCCCCTCATACCCATGACAGCATCCACCACAGGGGAGAACTTAAGGTGAAATCAGACAAGAGGATCAGTCAGCAGACAACTGAAAAAGAGCTAGGCCTTTGTCAAATTATGGCTGGTTTTAAAAGAAATGGGTTTTTCCTCCCTGGGGGCTAATAAACTGCTGTGTGAGTGACAGTGATGGATCACAAGGCAACCTGTGGGTCATGTGGCCCAGAGCAAACAGCTGGATGAAAGGCAGAATGAAGGGACATGACAGATTCTTCAGGAGATTCAGAGTAGGATTTATCATATTTTATCTGGGTCAGGCATCCAGTCCTGCCTCAGCAAGGTCCTTGGATTCCCCTCTCATCAACGGAGAATGGCAAGCATCCATCCAAAGGCAAGTCACCCAGCTCAGACATGTAACAGTGAGAGGCAGGATGAAGGATCTAAAATAAGCCTCCATGCTGAGGTAAAAGCACTTATACTGAAATGGGAGGGAGAGATACACTGAACTGCTGCTGCAGCTGGGAGCATTACTGATGCTGGATTAATTTGTCCATTTATAGGCCTTGAAGGCTAGCAGCTTCACCAGAGAGCAAGCTAGCAAAAAATAACCAGGGAAAAGAGTATGAAGGTTAAATTATGTAGTTTATTTAATTTGTTCTCTTCCACTGCGTTTTTCTGGGGGAATAAAGAGCCAAGTCTTGAAGCCCCACTCTGAAGGTTCTGTTCCCCTGTATGAACAGGTCCAGACCTTAAAGTCGCATTGTTCAAGCTTACTCTCAGCTGGTTTGAATACATTGCTATTTTGCCAAAATTAACAATGTGGATGTACTTTGAGTCACACTGCTACGGCGAGTAGAATACAATAGAAAAGTCCTAATCCAATCCTCCCTCAAAACTCCTGAGGTTTTTCAGCACATTGGATTGCTATTTCACATTAACTCACATCAACACATGACTGTCTTGCAGCAGTGGGAGATGTTATATGAACTGGCTTGATTTGTGTTTCAGTATAAAGCTATTTTGCTATTAACCACTGTGGCTAATTGGCTAAAGAGGAAGAGTGAGGGGATTTCCCATTGAAGTTGTGTCCTTTTCCTTATCACCACCCCAACTTGTCTAGGAAGATGTAAATAACAATTGGATGATTCCTTTGTAGACTTGGTTCCTCTGGTTTACAGTCACTAACTCCTGCATTTCCCTCAAGTGATGGGCAGGGACGATGACCAGGAAACCATAACAAAATTCTTGTAACACCTTTTTTATTTTGGTTTCTGGATGGCATTTCTTTACCAAACATTGTCCAATTACCTTTTTTCTTATTTATGACATCATTATTTACCTATAAACTTCTGGGCTTTGCACTCTGTGAGAGGGTGGAAAAAATACCTCCTTAATACCCTGTCTTGCCAGTGCAAAATGCTACTAACTGCTGTAAGACAGGATTTTTTTTTTTTTTCAGTTCACACTACTAAATAAACTTAGAAAAATCGTAACTGGGTTCCCATTTGGATATTAGAGGGGTGTCTCTTCAGGAAAAAAAGGAAGGCAAGATGATTATCTGACCATCAGATTCTCAGACAGCCCTGGCCTTGAAGGCAAGTGAAGAAAGGATTTCTGTTCCCCAACCCAGATTTATAAGGATTCTGAGCATTCAGCAGAAGCTACAGAAACAACCAGACAGTGCAGAGACAGAAAACACCTGTCACATACCCAAACCATAAGCTTCTACTTTGAGCAATAATAGTTCTGGTATTTTTCTACTTTTTCACAAAGCCCAGTACCAAAAGCAAGACCTCATTTTGTGGATCACTAGGCTAAGCTGCCTCAGTGACCTTATTTGAATGACCTAACTCAAGAAAAAGTGGAAAATACCTAAAGGCCAAACAGCAATGGGGAAAACACATTAAAAAGAATTATCAAATGCAATCTGGAAGAATACAAGACCAAGGAGAACATTACTTCATTATGTTTAAGAAATCAAAGGTTTCTCCATAAATTATTACGCCTGCAAAAGTCAAAGTTTGAGGCCAGAAATTTAATTGGAAAATCCAATACATCAGCCCAAAAAAACCCACAAATGGAGATTACAGCTGCTTCTGTAACTCCATGAACAAAGCTCCTGCAAGCAACTGGGAAAGAAGGAAAGAAGAGAAGGTGGTTCTGAAAACTCCTCATGATTCTCCCTGAAAGTAGAGAAGTAAGCAAAGGGGCAGCTGCAGACTTGCAGCCACATCAGCTCACCTGTGGATGTTGGGAACACTTGCCATATTCATAATGCCATAGTTCATCATCACCAGGACAAAAAGATGAATGGAATACCTTGAAGACAACAAAGTGAGTATTTAGATAATTTCTATGTTACCTGGAAGTGCTGGCAGTTCAGAGCAAGAGAATATTTTTCCATGCAAAGACATCAATGTGATGGCATATCAGGGTACCAATAAACCTGGGTTACAACAAGACTACAACTATCTTTATAGCCTGACTATCCAACACAGACTGCTACATATTAGAAAGATATTATCCATATGTTTAACTGAGAGAGTAGGCTGGCTCAAAATGAGCACTCAAGTTGGATACATCTTTTCCAGAAGAGGTCTCTTCACAACAGACTGGTGTGGCCTTAACTTCCAGAACAAACATCACAAATTAAATTAAATACTTCACTTAAAAATACTTTCATGAGTCATTTTACTTTGAGGGTTTGGAATGGTTATGTTGGTTAGGTTACTTTTTTTAAGGTAGCATTAAGAGTCTTCAGATTAAAAAAAATGTAATCCAGAAAAGCTGATATTAAGTTTAAAATTATTTTTTAACACCCAAGCCTTGTCTAAATGGTGACTAAATACTCACCACCCAAAGCAGAAGACAGCAAAGTATATTCCAAAGAGGGTGGCAAATGCATGGCGAACAGCGGAGCTGGCATGACTGGGACTCAAGTAAATGCGAAACCAAAATGCAGCCAGAAGGGCAAACAGTTGACAGGCTACAAAATTGATCTGTAAAAGACAAGCAAAAACAAAAAACTGTTTTGATTCTTGGAGGAGAAGGAGGGGAAGGATTGTCTCTGTTATGAGAACAATTAAGAGCTGAGGTAGGAAAAGGGGGAGAAATCGTGAGCTATGAATCTTTTGCTTCTCAGCATTCTCACTTGTGGACTCATGTGGTAACTTTTCTCACGTAGCCAGTGACAGAAGGGATTAAACAAGCACACAGCCACCCAGAAGCAGATGAGGAAAGTCAGGCTCCAGCTGCCCAAGGGTACAGGTGGGGCTCTGCTGGTTCTCACTCTCCTTGGAGGAAGGTTCTGCTCTGCTACCAGCCTGACCCAGGTGCAGGGCACATCATTCCTCTTCTCAGTCCTCTTGGTGAGAGAGAGGCAGGGGCCAGGAAGCAGTCTAGAACTCAAATATTACCCCAGAACCTGACTTTCCCCCACCCCAACACAAGGGCAAAATCAACAATCCTGATGAGACATTGTTCGCTAGCAGTGAGAACAGGGCAGCAGCCTTTGCTGAATTCCTCCACTCTGCAGCATCTTCCACACAGACCTTCCAACTCCCAATTTTTTTGTAATTTGAGTGCAAAGAAAACAACTTTGCTCTGCCATCAAGCAGACACCTAAAGGAAAATGCTTCCCAAATGTTCTTTGTCCACTGCATGTGAAAGTCAGTCTGGCCTCGCTGCAAGGAGGCAGTGATGGCAGTGGGAGCACTAGACATGCAGAGGGCAAACAGTACAGGAGTAGAGCCCACTCTCATCGACACAAGGACAAGAAAAACTTCAGTGTTCTCCAGAGCAAAACTGACATCACGCTTCCTTCTTCAAGTCACCTTCTCTTTGACAGCCTCAGCAAAAATCCCAGAAGTCAGAGGAAAAACAGATCAAAGTCAGATTCAAAAGAGAACTCAGGAGCTGCCTCTAACAGAGCAAGCACACTGCTGGGATACAACATTCCTAAGTCCAGCCTGGACCCTAGACAGCTGAAGGTAAACTCATTTATTCAGTCACAGTGTCGCAGTGCTTTATTTTTTTTTTTTTCCTTTTTTTTTTTTCTTTTTAATTCACCCTGACCTCTCCAGCAGCAAGTCATTCCAGACCAAGCAAAACTAAACAGGCTGCAACATTTAAGCAATCACTTGGATTAGAGGATTATCTGAAGCTATCAGTCCAGGACAGGATAATACATCTCACTCGGAAATGCTCTGACATGCTGGCTGTCCAGGGATGGTTGGATTCTGCCAGGATTTTTTGTCAAAAACATTTACAATGTATTTAACAAGATACTATAGCCCCAAAGTGCTTTTATTCTAGTGGACTACATCCAACATGGTGTTAGCTGTTCATGCAAATACTTTCATTAAACGTTTGTTGGCTTCATTGGTGCAGTTGCTTTATTTCAATGATGCAGGCAGTCATGCAATAGAATAATGCAATAATTTAAATACTTAGGTATGCTGCATTTTAGTTCTTTGGAACAGAGACAATATCAATTCATTTCTCACTCATGCAAGCAACCAGCATTTGTAACAGATAGTATCACAGAATTATAACCAACACAAGTAATTCTCATTTTTATTGCAAGATCTATAGAGTAAAAGGACAAATTGCACTGGTCTCACAAAACGCAGGTGCTGTAGTAGAAATCCTGAGCTTGTCTGTTACCATAGAGTTACATTCAAAATGCTAACACCTTGTTCCCTCCCTTCCACAGCCAGAGGTGCAGCAGAAACTGCTGAAACAGGCTGCTCTGGTTGCGTCCTTTCTAAGCAAGTTCCCAAGACTGATGGGTGCCAACTCATCACTGACAATTCAGTGAACTTCAATCTCCCCAGTCCTGCTCCAGCTGAGGGTCACACTGGCACACACAGTGCTGCTCAACTCTGTGGCGTGCAGAGCTTCTCTGATCTGGCGTAAAGAAGGAAAGGGCAAAGACTCACAGAAACTGACGTGGCTGATTGAAAGACAATGGCCCCCTCTGTGCAGCGCCGCTCACCGAAGCTTCACACCAGTAAAAGCCATCACAATAAGCAGGCGTTTGCTTTTTACTTCCATCCGGCTCTTGTGCGCCCAGTTCGAGATGGTAAGGACGCTGGGATCTCTGAGGTTCACACACACAGCAAAAGGAAAGTGCAAGATCCCAGACCAGACACACTTGTAACACTCTTTAAATAGCTAAGGCGGGGAATGACAGTGGCAGTAGCATCAAAAAAGTGGCAGCAACTTCGTCACAAACTAACATCTCAGCAGCCTCACACACACCTGCCGTTCTTGCCTTCGCCTTTGAGCATGTGTTACCTGTGCTACCAACCGTGCCACTATCACATCTTCATCTTGTTGTGCAAATTAACCAAGACAATTAACCAAGACTCTGCGCTCTTTTTGCAAGGATGGGTGCAAAGCCTCGTACCAGGTCAAAGCGTCGCCCTCATGTTTCAATCAGTTATTGGTTTATAAGGGTTGTTTCTGCAGAGCAGCCAAACATCACAGACCCAGTGCACTCAGCAAGCAATAATCTGGCAACAGAGCAGATTTGCTCTGTTCTGCACACAGGAATAGAGGGACACAGCAGCTTTTCATAAAAACACCTCTATTTAGTTATTTCTATGTACCATTTTAAACACATGCAGTGCATACGTACCCATAAAGGCTGACAGTTCATCTGACAGTAACTTTAGTGCATTCCATTTCACATTACTTTTATTCTTCATTCTACATACTTAAGCCATCCAAGTAAACAGATCCCTAAGAATTTAAGAAATGTTGTGCTGCATCACAAGTGAACTAAGTCACACTTTCCTTCCTTTCCCTTTCCAAAGAGAAAAGGATTCATACTATTCCCTTTTGGTTATTTCCACTGTTGCTAAAAACACTTTATAAACAGAAAATTCAGGGCTTCTGAACACTGATGAATGGTGTCCAGGCAAAAATAACACAGAAATAAAAACTATATGAAAATTAACCTTTTTTCAGCATTGCAAGTCATTTGACTTTTGTTTTTAACTAGTCACATCTATTCGGTGTTGCCACCAAAATTTTGCACATCTGGTTTCAACTTTGCTAGCAGAAAGGAAACACCTTTGCTTTTTACAGTCACTTTCTTCCATGCTCTAGAGAGTAAGATGTAACAAAATTAGGAATCTGCACACATGATATGCTGCCAAGAGAAGACAGTATCTTCCTTTCATTTTCCATGATTAAACACTGGAAGACAGAAAGGCAGTCTCATCACAGTATTCTGAAACGACATCTGGAAGATTTGTATCTGAGTCACAGCCAGCTGGAGACAGCCTTGCAATACAGAAAGAAACAAGATATCCACACTTTTGGAGAGAGAGAAAATCTGGAACAGCTCCAGCGCAACCGAGTCGATCGTTATTGTTGTCTGGTTAATGAATCTTTTAATTCTTTATTAGTCTCAGCTTTGAAAGGCTGGATGGATCCAGAGCAGGTATGAACATCAAAGGAAAAAGAATTAACTGTAGCTCGTCCCTTTATTCTTTCAAATTCTGTAGTAGCAATAACTCAGCAGTGATGTTTAGATTGCAAATCTGAGTTTTACACAAAGTTAGCAATCAGGTCAAACCAGTCCACCAAGCACCCATGATGTTTCTGCAAGAAGAGCCAAACACAGTGGTTTCAAGATCCCCCAATTGGATTATGCTATAATCCAAGCCCTCAAAGTACAGAGAGGGTCGGTTCCATGTGTCTTGAGCCTTTGCAACTTCTCCCGTTTTTAACAGGGTGAAACTCAGCAAACATTGGACTGGTACTTTACAAAGGGGAAACACTAATGCCTAGGGATCTGGAACCATCTTTTCAGTCATCTCCATTAACAGGCAGGGCCTTTTACACAGGAGAGTCATCTCTTCAACTTCCTAACCACTCTCAGAGGAAATCCACAAATTTTTTTGCTCAGTATTTTATTTGATCCAATTAGCCACCTGCAAGTGGGCACATCTAAGGGCAAATGCCAGCTGGCAAATCACAAAATAAAGGTCCCAAATACCTGGAGTTAAATCTAAAAATCTCACTCTTCGCAGGACATGAGCCCGATGTCAATAACACTGAGTAGGAATAATTACCACTTTTTGTTCTGGGAGCAAACAGGCTCCACAATGAAGGCTGGGGAGGAAAAAACCCTCAAACAAAAGTAGTAACTTGTCAAATCCCTATAACAGGAAAGCCATGGAGCCATAAAGGGTTTTCAAAGAGAGAAGTAAATGTGTTGCTTGATGCACCAAAAAATTACTGAAAAAACCCCTACAAAAATCTTAAAAGGAGAAAAGACAAAGTGCTTTTCCTAGCTAGAAATTCTTGAGATGGGAAACAGAAAATGTAAGAGGAGACAAAACCTGACTATACACCTTTAAACCAAATCATTACAAAGAGTCTTGGTCACTGCTTCTTGTAGGTGAATGTAGGCTACTGATAACACACTTCAGGAAGATTCATTTCTGCTCACCCCACAAACCTTGCATTTACAAATCTCCCTGTTTAAAAAAGTGGCAATATACATTTGAGATTTACCAGATCACACAGAGAAGAGACAGTTAAGTACAAACACATAGCCTTTTATTTTAGTGCTTTTAACCTTTTCCTTACAGTTAACTATTGGAAGGAAATATCCTGCATTCTATTTTGACCACAAAAATACTTGGTTTTTCCTCCACTACATTTTTCCTCCCTTAGGCTTGCAGAAAATCTGATCTCATTTTCCAAAAATCTAGGAGGATATAACAAATTGACCATGCAGTCCTCTCCAAATTCCAAATGGCAATTAAGTCCATTACCCAAACCAGACTGTCCTCTGTAAGCAAAATTCCTGTTAATGCTGTAACTCTGACAATCACTACAAGCAGTCACACTGCTAACTTGCCCCTTGTTGGATGACAAGGTGCTGGTGTGTCCTCAAGAGCACACAGTCTTTGGACAGAAACCAGGCATGCTGCACATTCACACACATTCATAGACAGAGGTACAAATATGTTTGAGCACAGCCAGGCTGTCAGAATATTCCCAGCCAGCATCCAGGTCCATGTCCACTTCAACATCTAGCAGATGATGCAGGCAGGTTATAGATATGGCAGAAGATATCTCTACTGTTATTCCAGGCCTTGGACTTTCCAGCCAAATGAGAAAATAAAAGTTTAAATCTGCATTTCATTTGCTGAACAGAAGTATAAGAACAGAGGCCTCTCATGGTGGGTCAGTATAAAGATGAAGTTACAGCTCATGGTCAAGATATTCTGTATCTGTTGCCATGTACTGATGAGCTTCTGATCACTACTTCAGGAGACTACTACAAGGTTCTTATCTGGTAAATCAGACTTTCTCCTCTATTCACAGACTTACCACACACGACCGAAGAGCTGTTTTCAGTATTTGGAAAAGCATAAAGAACCTTGCTAACAGAAACCACTGACAGCAATAGCAACTCCTCAATTCAAACCACTGTCTGTGGAGTACAATAGTGCTTGGGCAGTATTTTGGAAAGGGGGTGCCATAATAAAGCATTCCACTCTGCCAGAGATCAGCCCCATCTTCCAGGCTGATGCCTTTCTCACAAAGAATAAAGCAAGAACTACAGAAATGCAGTAATTTGTTTTCCATGTTCAAAAGATTATTTTGCACATATAACCAAAGACACCTGCCAAACAGCATGTTTAAGTTCACTTTGCTGGAGACATTTCTACTTTGATGTTGAAAAACAGACCTGCTGTTATTACAGAATTTCATAACATCAAAAGTGGGATATTTAGAAGGGGCGTGTTAAGAATGAGAGATGGAATAGTCTTTAATCAGATCTCAAAGATATCTGATACTTGCTGAAATTTCTCAAAATATTTTGATCTTCCAGACTATTTTTATGAACTATAAGGACAAATATTCTCTGCAGAGATCGCTTAGCTCTACACAGGGAGGGGACAAGCACCTCCAAAAAGGAGGGCAATACCATAGAGACCATGTCAAGTTTCCCACTGCTAGACTTCTGACTTAGGCTTCCATGAAGGAAAAGGGTTTGTTACATCATCCATGCAGTTCCCCTTACTGCCCACAGTGGCATCGCTCCGCACAGAACTCGGTGCACTGAGAGCCAGCACAAACAGGCGTTTGTTTGTAAAGGAAGCAGAGCTGACTGTCACTTGCAGGATCCTCTATTTTCTGTTCGTAGCCAGGCACTGCGGACTGCAATCAGCAGGGATCAGAGAGGAGACAAATTAATTTACATTGGGGAAATACTGATGCCACTGCTGACATGTCACATCTTCAGTACTATACAGAAACAACTTATTGCTCTGACTGTGTTGTAGGAGTCCTGTGGAAGATTTGTGGGGGGGACAGAAGCAAAGGCTTCAAAATAGAATTTCTTTCATGGGAGAGACAGAGAGAGAAAAGCATATATGCATGACTAATTTAAGATTACTGTCCTTTTCAGAAGCAGCACTAAGTTGTCACAGCCTTGGAGTTTTTTGTGCAGTTGCATGGAGAAAATGGAGTTGGTGAAGTAGAACATACAAAAATGACAGTATTTTGGCTTGTTGTGCTGTTTTCCTGGGTAAATTCTGTTTCCCTACTTACAGGGTCAAATATCCTTCCATGATTTAGACTGTAAACTTGAAACAGATGTTCTTTCTGGATTACCTCTATGAAACCACTAGCAGAATAATCACTAGCAGGACACAAAATATAGTTATAGATTAAACCCTGAGTCATCAAAAATTTTAAAAGAAAAACATTTAAGTCAAAAGTAAGCTTGAGAAGTCAAATCTACATCATAATGCTACGTCACACTCCCATACACTTACCTTTGATAAATTTAATATGTGGACCTGATCCAAAACCAGCTTTAGCTTGCTGTAAACAGCTCTCACATGGAGCTGTAATGACTCTGTATGTTTAACAGATGTTTAAGCAATGATCATTTATGTGCAGCCATGTTCTGCCACTACCTGTACCTCATTAATTACTGCTCTCTCAGCGAGTGATGCCAAATGACGAAATTCCCTTGTATCTAAGATAGTCAGCACTAATTCCTACTTGTAAAAGGAACAGCAGCAAAATCAAACAATCAAATCAAACTGCCTTTAGTCATTCTGGTGGCTCTTTTAAACCAGAATGCCTTTAGGTTATTAGAATATCTGTCTCGTTTCTTCAGACTGCTCAGCAGCAAGGCAGCACACTAATTACAGTACCTTTAACTCCAAAAAATACTTTAAAAGCGTGATTTGACAAACCTCTGTGCAGGTGGAATATTGCAGAGTATTACGTGTCAGACATGTCTGAAAGCAGAACTACAGCCAGCATGTCAGAGGGTAATATAATAAGAAAAAGGAAAAGAGGAGTGAAGTTGTTACCCAAACAAGAAGTTTGACACACCAAGAAAAAATCCCAACAAAATTAACAAGCAAAAAAACCCCAATAAAAAAAAAAAAGTCACTTGGATCAAGTACTTCTGATAGGAAAGATGGCATCTTGTACCATCTATCCTCCTTGGTTATGCATAGATTCACACTGATGAAGAGGGAACAGACTGACCTTATCACCTTTCCACATTACTCCATCACTCCAGCTCTTCTGTCAAGTGTGCTCAGAAAGCTCCATTTAAGCATATGTAAAGTTAGGAGAGAGATGCTTAAGTGAAAATTAATAGAAACGAGGAAGACAACAACTCCAGGAGGATAAAATACAACAAAGCAGACACTTGAGTCCCTGCAAAGCCTTCTCTGAAAGTTCCTAGAACTCCAGGAATTTCCCAGGGTGGGAAAACCACAGCACTATTTCTTCCTTCTCTTTCTAAGCCACCTGCAGGGCTCAGGCACCTATCTAAAACTTGGATCTTTGGTTTCCATAATCATTAAAAACACCACTTCCTCACCTTTTTCTGTCAAAGGAATTCTTGGATAACAGATACTGACCCCAGCTACTCTTTCAGATGTGATGAGTGCCCCAAATCCCAAATGGTTATATCCACACCACCTCTCAAGGGCACTACTGAGTTCCCACTCCATCATGCTATATCCCTTCATCCACCACAGACAATGGATGGACACCACAGCACCAAAAAAGAAGCAGGACCAAGACAGGTCTCATTAGACATGATCCAGCTCAAGTTCACCAGCCTCAAACACTAACTGATCCTGAGATTACAGTCCAGTTTCTACATCTGTGTTCTTGAGTAAATATCTTTGAAGTAGCAGCACTAAGAATAGCATCAACACAGACCTGATTTTTCCCCTCTTAAAACTAAAGGTTTAGTTTTTAAAAACTTAGAGCACAACACGGTAAGTCAAGCACCTTTTCACTTTATCTGTGTAACTGATAAGTACACAGTTGATTTATTCAAAACACAAAGAAGGAATACAGACAAATGTTTGTCTACTCAAACACACTGCTAGCAGGTCTTTCTGTGACTTCAATGTAAATTATCTTCCCCAAATACCAACGGGGGTTGCCTGAACTCAGGAATGGCAGGATCCTTATAGCAGTGTTTGTAAAGTCCCAACTCAGAAACACACTTAACTTTCAGGCCAGATGAAAGCCTTGAGCCTGCACATATTCATCAATTTAAAAATAAAACAATAGGCTTAAAGTGCAATCCATCACTAGAATGGGAACTGGCACATCTAAAATAACTTGCCCCATTCTTGCTGCTGCAATGTCTGTGCAATTCTATTTTCAGTTCCTTTTCTATAGAAAAATGTCAGTGGTCTTTAAAAATACAAACCAATACAAACAGAGCAGTTTTGTTCTCATTATCCCAGTGATATCCCAGTAAGTGCACACAACAGAAAGAAACAAATATCAGTACGGGGAAAAAAGTGCCAACTTGACAGGTTATTCTAAGCCAAAAGAAAGTTGTTTTTTTTCCCCCACTGTAGAAACTGTCAGCACTGTGCTAAATTTAAGCACATTATCCTTGGAATTAGTGGCTTGATCAAAGACTAAACTTTTCAGACATCGCAATGGTATTATGTAACACTTTGTTAGGCCCTTAAACAGAGAAAATCTGGAACATCCTGTATTTAAATGCTCAGTCATGTTCATAGTAACTTAAAACAAAGGCACTGTGAAAATTAGTGCATTGGGACGTGCTTAAAAAGTTTATGCATGGACTTTGCTGGAGAAAAGGACAGATTTTATCTGTCCTAACACTCATTTCAAGAGGGATACAAGAAAGATACAAGAGCTAGCCCATCTAAATTTCTTTTGGGAAAAAACGGTAATTCTAGGTTGCAATTCATCAAATCCTGAAGCATAACTCTGAAACAGCAATGTCTACTATAAAAGTACTCTGGACAAGTAAGTTTAGATGCAGAAATGCACAGTGCAGAGTTATAAACAGTATTTATACTACACACACTAACCTTACCAGAAGCAAAAAGAAATCCCTGGATTGTGAAACTGCACTTCATTTAGTTGTAAGAAACGAAGTTTTCAAAAATGACCCGTAGATTCTCATGCTTCAATTTTTGGTTTAATGCTTAAAGACATCATAAAAAGGTATCATGTTCCAGAAGCTGGTATTCTATACTAATTTCAAGAGCCTGAAACAGAACTGGGATAAAACAAAGCAAAACAAAACACAAACCTAAAATCAACCAACCAACCAACCAAAAAAGGTGCCCATCAGGAGAAAAGCAAACAAGCATATCTATCGCTAGATATATGAGGAAGAGTTTTAGGGTAACAATGCTCCCACACAATGGGTGTAGTCAAACACCCTCAGTTTCCTGCTTCCCCGAGCAGGTGCTACAAACCTCACCTCTTCCTGTCCTTTTCTTGCCTAAGCAGTTCTTCTGTCTCAGAAATACACAGGAACAGCACTTGCAGACAGGGTGAAGAACAAAGCAATTGCTTTCAGACGAGCATAAAAACATAATATTGGGGTACATCGACATGGGAGGGTGAAGATCTGTGTTGCTGTCTTATGCTCCAACCTAGCAAAATAAAGGGAGACCATACCCTCTCCAGTAATGCAGTCAACAGAATTCGGTGAAAGAGGTACTACAGAAAGTATTCCCAGCTACCTTTCATGGGCAGAAGAGGACACAGAAAATTTTGGGAAGCCAGCAGTAAGGCCAGGGAAAATGCGCAGTGGATCCGCAGAAAATTTTTTTTCTTCAGAATTAGTTTTCCCTCAGCTCAACCAGATGCACAATAGAGAGGTTTTTCACATGGGGAAATAAAGAAGCACGGCACAAGGGTAGGAAATATATGCACAACCACATTTTTTGGCAGTAAACCTTAGTCAGAACCATTTAATTGGGAAAATCAGTTTATATTTAGACAATCATATTTGCAAACATGAGAGCAAAACTCCCTCTTTTTGCTTCCAAAACCAATGAAAACTTTATATTTTCTAGCAGCTTGCCGACTCACACATTTTCCCAGAGGCACTTGATTCTGTTGGCCAGCAGATTTTCTAGACAGCTATTTTCTTCATTTTTAGCCTATTTCCAAAGAGCTGTGTATGTGCTGCTGTTTTTTTTGGGGGGGGGGGGGGTTTCAGTTCAAGCACAACTATCTTCTTTTAATTCCTTTGCTATTACAGTGACCATGTAGAATCAGCAAACCTCTGCTAACTGCCAGCTCCAGATGCTCACTTTCACAACCACAAAATACCAGTCCTTCCTATTGTTCTACAGTTTAAAAGTAAAATCATTGCTCTGTGCTTTTCAATATATGACATGCATATCTAGCCTTCATTTATGTGGGCTGCAGACTTATTTTTAATCCCTTCAGAACTGTGGCAGGAAGAGAAGACACCAACAAAACGTGTACAGTGACAATATCCTGTTGTGGCTTTTTTTTTCTCCTTCCTTTTTTTTTCTGCTCAGAATTTACAGCATACTTGCTCCATGATAATTTATTTTGGATCGTGAACCATGTAAAAAGAGAAGAACATAACCCCAGCTGTTTAGTTATGCCTGTTACAAGCATAATTACCTTACATCTACAGCAAATATCTCTGAAAGCTGAACTTTGGAGCATGTCTAATTTTAGGCACTCAGCTTCAGGCACTATTGAAAATAAGTTACTTGGAGATGACAAGTACTCAGGACTTGGCACAAGTCAAACATCTCAACCACCACTAAACTAACATATTTGGAAATCATCAGTACCTTTCAAAAAAGTCATGCTCTGAAGGAATTTGAGGGGTTGCCCCCTCAAATTAAACAAACAAATAACAAAACCCAAAAAAGCCCACATTTCCTAGTTTTCAAACTTAGCAACCAAATCAAAACAAAAACTAACAGGAAAATACACAGCATGAACAAGCGTCAGTTGGTGAATAAAGAAATGCAAACAAACAAACAAAAAAGAAATGTTTGGCTTTTGCTATAAAATGATTTTATTTTCTCTATGCCATGTTTGAGGAAAAAATATTTCATTTCCTTGCCTCATTAAAGCCTTCTTTACATATACCCCCACTGGAGCTCTATAGTTCAATTTGCATGCAGTACAGCAGAACTTTGGTTTATAACACTGATATTTTCCAAAGATAAGTGCGATAAGAGGAGGAAAAAACTCACTCACATTTGCTTAATCATGGTATTTTTGTATTCTTGCCATGCTTATGAGTCAGCAATAGCAGAAACTTAAACTGCTTTTCTTAGGCAACAGAAATAAGTCTCAATTTTTCCTCTTCAAAAATTGGAGAAAAAAAGAGAAGAATGTTCTTACATTTTAAAATTATTACAGTGATGCTCCTACTGTGCAGTGACAGGCAACTTATTATCCATGAAACAAAGTACAACAAAATTCTAAAAATTCCAAGTGAACTCCTCTCAAAATACCCTAAAAATTTGAATATAGCCCCGGAAAAGAAATTCAACAATCCTTTAAGTTGCGTAAACAATTATAATTTCCCTTTCAAGCAAGCGCTTAACACATGGAGCCTACAAAAAAACATGCTTTGAAAGAACTAGGACATTACATGATCTGCCCAGCTGGCTTACAAAATGTATTTCTACCTCTCTATTGCAAGCTTTTATACCACTAACATCTGGATATCTCAGAGGCACTTTGAGAAAGCATTCCAGGTTTGATTTTTAGCAAACTTCGCTATCTCAAGACGCACATGGTGTTTTTTCCCACTGTTACTGTCGCACTAGGGTGCAGATTCAGATTTGGGGAGCATTTCAGTCTCTCTAATGGGACAGTCTCTTTTATGGGACAAGCAGGAGGAGACTCTGGAGCTGCAGGTGACCTGTGACCTGGGTCCCCAAAGACCACCTGAAGCTTTTCCAGGGCACAAGCCACTAGTTCCACCTGCCAGCAAATAAGTGAAGCCACTGTCTTGTAGACAGAAATCCTCCAAGCAATTTCAAAAACATGATCCTGGACACAGCAAACAGGCACACTTGCCACTTAGGGTCTTTTAAAACTGGACAGGTACATCATCCTTATTAGTGACTACGCTCAAAAACTGAAGTGCCACAGGAAAAGGAAAGAGAGAAGGCAGATAGAGAATCTATTTTCTCCTGATAATCATTTAAACTGAACTCTATCTAGGAAAAAAAAAACAACAAACCACCCCAAAAAAAACCCCAACCAACAAAAACACCACCATAACTAGGAAGCCTAATTGAGGGCAACCGAGGCAACTGAGGTAATAGTGGACATAAAAATGTATGACTGATAAACAGATAGATAACAGACTATAGATCAGGATGTCACAACCCTATCAAAGGATGGAAGCAGACTTCACCAGACCCCTGCTGGCATAGTCTATTCAAAGAATAAATGCAGATCACAAAACTCTCAAATACACCATTAAAGATATGCAGCATGAACTGAACAGAGAGGAAGTGCTCAGCATATGGACAAAAAACCCCCAGCAGTTAAAAATAAGACCAGAAAAGTAAGAGGATAACCCAACAGGGGAATACATTGCAAATCATATAAGGAGCCACTTACTTTTTTATATATACTAATAAACAGAATGACAGCTGCAGCTGGGGCTGCCTGAAAGTGGGATATCTGAGAAGGGACCTCTCCTGGGTGCTGGCTTATTGTCCCTACAGAGATCTGGTGCTTCCTGCTATATTATCACCATGTGAAAAAACCCAAGTAATAAACCCAGAATGGAGTCAAGGTCTGGGAGGGGATGATGACTCCAGCAGAGCCACTCACCCATAATGGACATAGTCATGCTTTGGACTGTCAGCAGTGATTTGGGATCCTAAAGGCATCAGCAACACCAGAGTCAGGGCTGACAGAAACCAGTGCCTGCAGAGGGAACAAGCCCTGAGAGGAGCCAGAAAAAGAACAGGTACTTCCAAAAGCTTTTTCCTTTAAGCTATGCTTAGCCTAGAAACTCAGGTCTTTCATATAAACATCCAAGTCCACTCTGGCTCTGGCCAAGCTCTTGCCCTTAGCAGCCTCCTGTTGAAAGGGTTTCACAGCCAGGTCTGGACTACATGAAAAATACCTTAATTTTAACCACTGTTAAATCTGCAGCCTATCACCTGCTTCTCTGAACATGAAGAAACACTGGGAGACAGAAGGGAATAAATCCCTTCTTTGCTTGACCAGAAAGGTTGTGAACTCTCCATCCCTGGAGGGGTCCAAGGCCACCCGGGGCTTTGAGTAACATGACCTAGTGGCAGGTTCCCTGGCATAAGGATTGAAGCTAAATGATCTTTCAACACATCCTATCACTCTAAGGCCTAGATCGATTTATTTCATGCTGCTCTCATACACTTTCACCATGAACCCTCTTAAAAGTCACATTTCTAAAGCAAACCCCTCAGTTCTTTCACTTTGCTTTAGCAGGTTTAAGAAAGTAAGCTTACCCTGTATTTTTTTCTCTTTTATCTAGTTCAAATTTTCATTCTGGGTCATGGCAAAGAACAGCTACAGTCATCTTTTCATTGACAAAACCAACCACAATGGAACAGAAATACAGTTATGTCAATCTGCCCTGACCATTCTTTGTTCTAATCCTCACTTCATTTACTGATTAGCATCAGCAGAACACCTCTGAAACTTTCTTTTTCCAAACTCCTGAGCCCATTTGCCTCTCTGCGATGTTAGGTTTGCAAATTGGGAAATAACACCCTATCAGAGAAGTGGCAATAAAGGTAACACAAAATTAAAATTATATTCTCTGCACAAAAAACAAACAAGTGTTTTCTCTCTCATGAGTCTATCATATTTCACAGTGTCTCACAGCAACAGGCCTACACTTCCAACATACTTGTACAAAGTAGGGAAAACCCACCCATACTCTGAGTGCAGTGTTATTGTTGCTGTGGCAACAGCAGACCACAATTTTTTGCCTCTGGAGAATTAGCATGAACACAAACATTCACACTAAGGCACAGACAGCTGTGGGCCCTAACAGTGCCTACAACTCACTGTGGATGCCTAATGCTTCCATCAAAAACTGAATTTAATTTTAAACAAATTAACTTCTCAGTCACTGTCTCCATTTGTCTTCACTTTGCTTTCACCTTCAATACAGCATAGTTGGCAAAATATCCGGAAAAAGCCTGACACATAAGAAGTGTAAATGTCAGACTACTTAAACTCCACTTGTGAGTGAACAGAGTAATTATAAAACTCTCTCTAAAACAGATAAATTATTGATCTATCAAGTGGAATTTGCTGGTATAAATACTTAAAGCAAACCATAGGAGTCAGGGATTTGAACCTGCCCTCCATGTGTGTGCATATGAGATAAACAGTCAGTGCTGTACTCTCTTTAACATTACCTCATACTAGTAACAGGAAAAAACCTACTTTTCACCAATTTATAATTTAAGTTCATTTAAGCCAGATGCAAGAGTTAAAAATTAAAACTTTAAATAGAAAAATTTTACTTAAAATGAGCATGAAAACAAGTACAGGAGTTACTCAAGAAACGTTGAAAGAGGGGGTCCTCAACTGTTTTAGATTTTGCCTTGTCATTTTGCCTTTCCCATTCCTGCCCTATCTGCATACCAGGGCCAAATTGCACTTGAACAAGAAACCACAAATGAAGAAATTGCTCAAGCCCAATTAGAGCTTTGTCACAAGACCAGGGCCTATGGAAGCAGCAAACACTCACCCAGTTCACGACAGTCAGCATTTGAAGTCTGTTTCTTGGCCTGAAATTGTTATTTAGTTTTTCTAGTATTCTGCACATAATCCAAAGAAATTATTTAAAAGAGTATTTTCTTGCCTCCCTTTTCCCAGCTGGTCATCACTGGGCATCCCAGATGTCCCCAGCCTGACACAGTCACTGAACTTGAAGACCACAGAATATAATCTCTCACTGATAAAAAAATATTTAAATTTGCTATTCCATAGGATTTCCAGGTCTTTGTCTGGAATTTAGCAGCCTGGTACACACACTCAGGTCTATTTGCTTTTTGCTTAAGTCCTCTAGGTAGGCAGCCCACATGCTTTGAGACAGCCTCCCACCCACTACACTGCAGGGTGTGACATGAGGGGACAGGCAAAACTCCCATTATCCAGCCAGTCTGTCACCAGGCAAACTCCAGGTAAATGTTGAGGATGCTCAAATCTCACAAGGACAAAGCAACCAGAAAGAGGGAAATGAAGAATCATTCTGATATTTAGTACTTGTTTTGCCTCAGACCAGAGAGCATGGCAACACTCATGCTCCAGACTGATTGATTAACTTTCTTAAAAGTTTTCAGATCAATGAGAACCATTTCCTCTTGAAGGAAAAAAAAAAAAATAATTCCTGGCTGGAAAAGCTGCCTATTTAATACTTTGGATTTTGGTTTTAAAAATTGCCTTGTATTTGGGTATTTTACTAATACTTAGAGAAATGACTGAGAACAAATTCTGTGGAAATTTGTAAATGTTTTATTCAAAAATATGTTTACAAGAGTTTTTTCCTCACATTATTAAGTTTGGGGTTTTTTTAAAGCCTGGAATTTTCTTATCATGAGGAAAGTCTGAAAAGCAAGAGAAAAAATATTTCCACACAACTCCATTAAGGATACAACATAATGTAAATAGACCCCATCCAAAAAAACTCCTAAAAACCATTTATGTCAGAATGTGTGCTTTTGTTTTCAAGTCTGCTCTCACCTGTGATTTTGCAAAAGCTGTTTAAAATGCTTTAGGCCTGGAAAAAAAAAGAAAGAAAAAAAAGGACTGGTGAAAATAAATATTTCCCATCAAGGTCATAAGGAGGGAGACTGATGCAATCTTGCTCAGGGAAAGGACCACCCAAAGGGTTTCCCTTGGCTGTTTGTGTCCATGGGCCATTCTCTCTGTTGGCACAGGCAGGCCTGGCTGAGCCCTGTGCAGAGCGGGCTGGATTCCACCTGTTCAGAAGTGACCAAACAAGCCTGACCAGTGCTGAGCTCCGAAGGAACCTCCAGGTGAAGGTCAGAGAATTCCACTATGTCCATCTCAGCAAGGGCTGAGGTGGAGCAAAAATGGGTCTGAAGAGCAAAGCAGCTGAGGGAGAGGTGCCTCATTCCTGTGCCTCCTTGTCTGGAGGCTCTCAGTTCAGAGGGGCTGAACTCAAGTTCAGCTATGTGCCCCTCAATAGCTGAAGCACTGCAGGTCCCTGGGGAGCACCCTTTGGCTTCACATTTTCAGAAAGGAACCCTGTGTAGATGCTCCAGGGTAATTTTGTGTCCAAAGTATGCCAGATGGGGATGGTAAAGGGATTCCTTCCCAAAGCACACTCCTGGCCCAAACCACATCCTAACCTAAACACTCTCACCACTATTAGTAAACTAACTGCAGAAATTTTTGCATCAGGCAGTACTTTTAAGAGCCGGCCTGAGTTACTGGAAGATCTCCTTAATGACCCTCACTAGACTACCCAAGCATCCAGGAGATGAGGTTTGGTACCCTCAAGGTTATTTGTAACTACTAAGTCATACAGAGAGGGATTTTTGTTCACTGCAAAGTAAAATGTGGCCCATTGACACCTTTTAAAAATCATGTTACTGGTTGCTTGATTTTGGACAGGTACAAGAGACTGGATCCCTGCAGTGATGCCAAGCCCAGTGCTGCAGCCTCCCCTGCCCAGGGACTAGCAGCACCACTTTGCAGTTTGGCAAGGCTGCCTCCAGCGCTGCCTGTCCCTGTGAATTGTAACAGGAGCCAAGGAGCAGCCAGAGTATTAAATACCGTGCCAGGCTGGCAAACGCACAGCAAATCCCTAAGCATCAGGGGCTCCCCCGAAAACACAGAGCCAGCTCTGTGCTCAGAGCCTAGACCCCTAGGCTGGAGCCCAAGAGTCTTCATCACTGCTTTAGATTTTCTCAAAATAGCTGCAGAGCACCACTAAATCAGTGCTGGCGTGATTAATGTGCAGAGAAGGTTTCGGGGAACTTTATGCAGCCCTTCAACGTTTATTTTTCCAGATCTTGTTTAACACAGATGAGAAGGAAAGTGCTTAAAAGGGGGAAAATCGTAAGCAGCTGATTCCAGTTGCACTTTTGTCCCTTGCCAAATTAAAAACTTAATAGGACAGGCTTTGTTTTCAAGGCATGAGGGATGTGGAAATATTTACACTTGTAGTATCAAGACATCAGCCATAAGGTTCAAGACTACAGTGCCAAACACAGTGAGAACATGTTGGAAAAGGCAGCACACATTTTCAAAGCAGAGGAGACCGTGTATTTATTGCAATTGTTAGAGATAGCTGACCCGAACAGAAAAAAAAAATGCTTTGGAGATGGCCTAAATCTTTGGAGGAAAGTACCATACCTCTGTCCCAGGAGGATACAGAATCCCAGACCTTGCACATGTGACTGAAACAAGTTAGAGACTGGATTTCCTGTAAATGCACTATGGACTGCCATGTTCACAAGCATCTGTGTAGCTGGGGACCCAAAAGAGGATCAGCAAGATTCTTCCTCTGTTCTCTACATCAAGCTTTGTCCTTCATGGTATTATAATTAAAAGCTAATGGTTTCTTTTAAGGAAAACAGCTTTACAAAACCCAGGTACTCAAAAGTCAGAAAATATCAAAATTTAAGTTGATTTTGGCCATGTAAGTAATATTTCTCAATAAATGTGTTTAATTTAAATTTCTTTTTTTCTTATTTTTTTCTTAAACTAAAATTTACATGGGTTTTCTGCAGTTGAGTATGTTAGGCTGGGAGGCATTTAATGTAACAAATACTGCTGCAATTCAAAATGGAGATGTAGAACTTTCAATTGTAAAACGACGGCATTAGGAAACTGAAATGTAGCATAGTTCATACCAACAATGGCAGTTGCTGCCAGTGCTTCAGAGCAGCTTTTTTCAGTCAAAAACCTGATACTAACCCCACCTGAATCTTTAATGAACTTCCATCTGCAGTTATCTCACTTTGGTCTGTAACAAGTTACCTTTCTTTCCTCAGCATTCCATTTTCTAATGCCTCTATTGACAACCATTAAAACCTCCTCAAAGTTCACAGACTCAAGTCTGTTATGTTTCTTGACAGCTAGTTTTTCATTTGACTTTACATGGCTTAAAAAGTGGATAAGAAAAGTCATGCAAAGAGGCTTGGGACAAACAGATCTTCTGACTAGTTAAATCAGAAAGCAGAGAAGTAAAACTGAAGGCAGACAGAAAAAAAAAAAAAAAAAAAAAGAAAAATGTTAAGAAAAAAAAGTTAACAAAACCATCCCTGATTTTGGGATCAGAATACATGTTGATTTTTGTAAAAATTAAAAATAATACATATACTTTCTTCTTTTCTCCTTTTTAAACCAGCTCACCAGTATGCCTTATGCAGAGAGTTATTCAAACTTATGGAATGGTGGAAAGACATCTTTAATACTCCAACTATCCCAAGATTCAGAGGCATGCCCCAGAATCCCTCCACAGTTAGTTTTTTATTTAAACTGCTGCCAAAATATAAATATGCAGATGACCTACAATGAAATAATTAAAATGAAATTTTTTTCATTCCAACCAGCAGATGAAGCCAAAATTAAGTTCAAGTGAGCTTTTTTTTTTTCCTCTTTGGGGAAACATGGCTGGCCTCATCAATGAAAACACTGAAATTAACAGCTCTCTGGTATAAACGTGAGAAGATGCTCATACAGTTTGTTGAGGGAATTTCCTCAGAACTTATTTCCCTCAAAGTTAACAACCTTGGTGCTGTCTGACAGTAGGTCAGGGTAACAAGGCCTGCCAAAATGTAAAGTTTGTTGTACAGCAGTTGACCACTTGCACTAGGGTTGCCACTTCTAAAGCAATAGGTAACCTATCAAGGGTACTACAAAATAACCTTGAGAAGTGAAACTTTTTTATCATTTGTCTCAACTCTCTGATCACTAATTACTTCTAGAGATGCCTGAAGCTTAGGAAAGCATGGTAAAACTACATATGAATAAAAAGTGTCATTAAATTAACTTTCTATATAGCTTGAAATAGTATATTTATTTCTTCACAGTATTTTTACACGTACATGCTTTGTTTACATAAATTACACTGTTAAGAGTTTAATGTTTAACTTCCTATATCTCACTGATTTTTTGGTTGAGGACTATATCCCGAAATTAGTGATTTTGGGCATATATAACAAAAAAGTGTATACTTTGCCAAAAGTCACTGTATAAGCAAACTGGAGGGATGGCATTCCAGCATCAATGATTTGGGGAATACATGATATGGAAATAAAAAACACCCCAAAATTTTTTGCAACTGCTGCTGAAGGTATATCATTGACCCAGACAGATATTTTTAGAACACCAGTCAGCCAAACTTCAAAGTCTGCTTTCCTGAGATATGAGAATTAATTGAACACAGAGAGTCTTTTCATCCTCTTTCAAGATCATTAATCTTGTTACCACATATAGCACTTCTTAAAAAAATAATATTTCAATGCTAAATTCAAAGACCAATCATCCATTGAAGAGACATGCAAATACATGCTGACCCATCAGGATTGTTTTAGCATCTAAAGCTGAAAACACTGCTATGTCCTCATGCAGTGCACTGTCTCCTAAACAAAATGTGAGCAGTCTGCCAGGTACACAGTGCAGATAAGAACTCCATCCTCGGTAATTCTGGGCTGCTTTTAAACCCAAGTTACAATTTTTTACTTCAGAAAACCACCAATGTGAAAAACGACATTTTCATAGTCACCCATGCTTCGCACAGTGAGTGATACAACAGCTGCTTCTGAGATGACAAAACATTTTCCCAGTACCATGACCACAGCTTTTCTGCCCTGGCAATTAAAGGGTAATGATTACAACCTTCTTTTCTCAGACCTTCAGCTCAAATTTTTTTCTGCTCTTTTACACAGAGTGAAATCTCTCTCACAGCACAGTTCTCATGGAAAGTATCTCTATAAAAGACAGGACAAGTCCTCTGTTCATTTAACACAGACACATATGGCTTTCACATACCACAGTGACCTGGAGGGTCTAAATTTCACCTTTGCCTCTCCCTCTCCAGGCACCTCCCAGCATTTTTGCAGGTTCAGGGCCAGCCACAGGGAACTGCCAGCTGCATGGACCAGAGGGAGACTGGGGCTGTCACCATCCCAGAGGCTGAGCACAGTGATGCACAGAGTGGCAAAACAGAGATACCTCCCCTGCTGCAGCCTGGGCACTGAGCAGAAGGCAGAGAGACCCTGTCAGCACTGCAGTAAGGGGCTCATGTGAAACCAGTCCCTGCTCCACATGGGATTCGGATCTGGCAAAGGTGTCTTTCATATACAGAGCTCCATTCTGCGCAGAGGAGCAAGTGACTGAACTTCTCCCTGCTTCAGCAAAACATTCTCTCACTCTTATGAGGAAGGTAAGCAATCCACCTGGCAGAAGAGCCATGCAAAAAAGTTTTTATTTTAAGGCT
Source organism: Phylloscopus collybita (assembly GCA_027886175.1). Taxonomy (NCBI): domain Eukaryota; kingdom Metazoa; phylum Chordata; class Aves; order Passeriformes; family Phylloscopidae; genus Phylloscopus; species Phylloscopus collybita. Next base: position 91,590,873 of record JAJNNQ010000075.1, read on the forward strand.
TCTGAGGGCCTTAGCACTGCAGGTCAGAGTTGAGACTCATATGATTTGAGGGAACAGTGGTGGCACAGTGCTTCCACACATACAGTCTGGGTACATCCTATTCCAGGACAGCAGAAATCCCTGATGCTTGGCATGGTGCAGCACACTGCAGGGGGGGCAAGAGGTGTGGGGGAAATTTTTAAAATGTACTGATGGCATAATCTCACAGGAACAATTAAATAGGGGGATTTTCAGGTGAGGAAAGCTCTATTTCATTGCAGCTATGCTGCAGTTCTGTGATGAGCCCCAGCAAAGGGGGTGTTCCTCCTGGCCCATCACTGCCCCATGTCACTGGAGCCAGCAGGGCCATGGACAGGGACAGCACCTATGCCTGCACACACACTCACACAGCCCAGCCACACTGCTGAGCCCCAGGCATGTGGCCCCTGCTTACTGCTGTGGGTTTGAGACACAAACCACCAAACACAGAAATGCCCACCACCAGCACCCATGAGACCAGAGCCCAGGGACAAACACAGCACAGAACCAGATGCAGCGAAGCGTCCTCAGGCCCAGAAGAGCACGAGAAGAATCTTCTCCACTGACAACCCCATCTTTGTATCACCTCAGCTGAATGGAAGGGGCAAGATTTTGAAAGCTTAGAAAGAAAAAGTGCAGTCTGTCAAGACTTCATTGTTTGGGAACTGAGTCAGCCTAAAACTGTGCGTACACTGTGGCACCACAAACAAGCTGGAACAGTAAATGTTCGCTACTCCTGGTTTCTTTGGTGTTCCTGTATTCATCAATCATGACATGGAATACCTCAAATAAGAAGCTATCACTATTCACATGCCTTCTCCTAAACTAACAGTTCACAGATAATTACAGGCCTTTATTGTGACTGTTTTAGTGTTGAGCAACATATCTCTCTTCTTGCATCAAAACCTGTTTTCTGTCAAAAAAAAAGGCAAAACTGGCATGGTTAGATGAAGGAGTTTAATCTGCAAAATGACATATTCCTTACTCAACTTTAAAAACAAACAGTAGTAAAAAATGACACATAGCACAACTCACTCTGCAAACAGAAGAAAGCAAATAAATCTCAATCTTCTGTTGATTTTTTACCAAGCACAGCTCTGCTGCCCTGGTTTCTTAGGGCACAGCTCAACTTCCTAGTAGCTTGGTGGAGCCTTTTTCTGGTCAGCACAAACTTCCAGACTTAACTTCCTTGTTGCTGAAAGAATGCAGGAAGGCAGCAGGTGCATGCAGGCTCGAGAGTCAGTAAAAGGCATGGGGTGGGGGAGAGCAAAGTTTTTCTGCCTGTTAGGGATAAAGTTAACTAAGAGACCATAAACAACTAGAAAACACCGCCACAGCCCAAAATCTATGATGCTGTTGAGGATTGAATGCAAACTTGCCCTCCCAGAAGACCACTTGTGTGTGTGTTCTGCCTATCTCCATATATGCACTTCGCAATTCCATCAGGCACTTGGACTAGACTGGAAGTGACTTCTGAGCTTCCCTTCCACAGTCCCTAGTCCTGAAAGCAGAGCCGGAACGTAAGGATTCCCTACAGGGCACCCCGCATCCCCCCGGGGCGGTTCCCAGAGGTGGACCAGCACCCGAGCTCCTGAAGCATTCCAAACTCTGCCGCAGTCAGCCCAGCGCCGTGACTGACAGCATCCAGCAGCATCCAGCAGCGACTTCTTGCGAGAGCAGGAAAAGCGCCAGGCATTGCCGGGAAAAACGAAACGCTTCCCGGTGACAGCAGCCCGACCCCCGCCCAAACCCGCTCCTACCGCGGGCTCTCCGCGCCGCTCCCGAGGCCCTTGGGCGGACACGGCGTGACAGCGACGGAGCCGCCGTGCCCGCCGGCCGGGGCTCCGCGCCGAGGATGCCGCCCGGGCCCGGCGCTGCCCGCAGCCTCACCTGGTCCAGCGGGATGCCCAGCAGCGCGCTCAGCGGGTGCAGCAGGGTGGAGCCGGTGGTGCGGTGCGGGGCTCCGGGTGGCTGGGCCATGCCGCATCCCCCCTGCCGCCGCCGCACGGCCCCGCCGCCACCTGCGCGCACCTCCCGCCGCCGCCCGCCCGCTCCGCGCCCAGCAGCGCCCGCCCCGGGGCCCGCCGTGGGGCGGGGCCGCCGCCGACGGCCGGGGCGGGGCGGGACGGGCTCCGGGGGCGGGGAGCGGGGAGCTCTCGGCGTCCCCGGGGCCGCATCTGCCGCCGCCCGCCGCCGGTGGCACCGCGCTCGCCGTGCGCTCGGTTCGGCCGGCCGCGCACCGACGGGCGCTGCCGCGGCGGAGTCTCCCGGCTCCGGGCTCCTGCCAAAAGCACACGCTTGTCCGGCACCCGCAGAGCCAAGGTGCCCGCTCGCAGCTGCCCCAAGCAGGGGGAGAGCTCGGCTGTCACAGCCGAAACAGTCCCAGGAAGAAGCATTTGTTTACTTACTTGCTTATTTATTTACACAGAGACCTTTCACAGGGAAAAAAAAATATGGAAAAATGAGTAGTAAGCTTTAAGCGATATGTTTATGTTGCAAGTGAGACATGGGCATTAAAAAGGTACTTCTGCCAAGCTCATCTTATCTGCAGGAGTGTTCTTACGCTTGTCCCGGACAATGCGGTATTGTGTTGCAAGGAGAGCTCGGTCAGCGCTGCAAGCTTTCTGCTCAGCTCACAGCTGCTGGCGTGCTCGGAACCTGGGATGTCCCAAAGGGTCCTTGCGGGCTTGGTTACACACTCTTCAATAGGCCGGTCGTTTTCTTTTCTTCAAGAAACTGCCAACTGTGGTAGCTGAAATTGTAATAGTGGCTTACAAGGGTATTGTGCCATGTTCAAATGCCTTGCTTAGGCTGAGCAAGGCAGTGCTGTGCTGGTAAACCCAGGCAAAGGCTGTTCAGCGGGGAAGGAAATTTACAGAAATAACATTCTCTTAGTTTCATTTTAGTGGTGCCAGTTTGAATGTATGCGAAAATATGCACATACATACATGCACACATATGCTTTAAGTGAAGAAAGTAAGAGGTTTGGAAGAACTGGATAGTCATGCATGAGAGTTCTTAACGTTTTCCATTATAAGTTGCTCTTTCCAGTTTAAAATTTGCCAGCCTGAAACTATCTGGATGGAACTTTCCATGGGCTGTGTCTGCCACAAGCAGGCTGCTTATGGAGCTTTGGCTAAAAACATTGATCTGCTTTTGGGAACAGAACAAAAGTGATTTATGACACACACAGTACAGATAATATCAAAGCTTTTTTCAGTGTGGAAATCTAGTACCTCTGGGACGGTGACTTCAAGTTTAGACATGGTAGTTTTTTTGGAATCAAGGAAATGCCTTTCCCCGTGTTTGTGAAACTGCCCAAGAGTCATCAACCGCCAGAATTCTGGGGGGGAAGCCACACATAATCCATGTGGACACTCAGGGGGTCAGCACATAATATTTCTGAAGACCATAAGCATTCTTCTCCCCTTCATATTTCCTCTGTGTGACTGGACTCCACCTATTTCTGCCACCACAGGAGCAGGATGAGATATCACACAGCTCCAGGCACAGGAACTGCGTGTCTCTGCTCAGCCATCTGGGCTTTGTGCAGTGGTGAAAACAGCTGATCCGGAAAACAGCTGGAAGGAGGGAAAGGCAGATGGGGAAAGTCAGGCACAAGAGAAGGACAGACATGGCAACTCTGAAGTGGGTTAGCAAAAGAAGCCCGGTGAAGGGAACTAGAGCAAAGTTGGCTAAGATACAAAGGAAGAGAGCAGTCCTTTTACCTTGTACTGTAGCCACTAGGACTTCCAAGCTGGAAATTTCATCTGGAATATCATGTTTAATAGCCACTCATAGGCCTATCTTACATTTCTAATATATTGTGAATTAACTCATCTTTTTGACCTCCACAGTATCCCATGGGTTCTGCTGTTTAATTATGTGCTGCATGAAAAAGTACTTCCCTTGGTTTGTTTTAAAGCAGCTGCCTTGTAATTTCATTGAGGGCTGTCTTGTTCTTGTGCTCTGAGAAATAAACAAGTAATCATTTCTTAATCACCTCCCCCATGCTTTTCATATCTTCATATACCCAGAGTTACCTCTTGTCCTCACTGAGGACTCTACTTAATCTCTCATTACATGGAAGTTATTGGTATCTTTGTCCTTCCTTTTCACCCTTTTCTGTTTTCTTTGAAAGGGAGAGACTGAAGTTTTGTGGCAATGAAATATGTTATTTTTCATTCCTTTACCAAGAATCTCTTAATATCATCCCCAGTGACTTCAAAGTCTATTTTCTCAGAGGTAGTAGGTAATTTACAGCCTCATGTGTATGTATAACCAAGATCTGCTTTTTCCTGCTTACATTTACCAATATTAAATGTTAACACTCTTTAAATTGCACCACATACAACATTGTTAAATCAATTGCAGCTCAATAATAAAGCTCTGAATATACTGAATTACTTCATATCCTTGCTAACTTGGTCTTCTTATCTCCCTCTCCAAAAACCTGAGTTGCTCAACAGGACAGATTTCTTTGTATTAACTTGCAATTCAACATTTATTCTCATCCTTTATTTATTTTCTTTTAAGCAGCTAGTAAAGCAGAGGGAAGTATTTCTTGTGATTCTGTGGTTATTTAATGTCTTCGGTTGTGAAACCCTACCCCTTCTTGTGTCTGGAAATACAAATATACATTCCTGACAGGATCACTCTTAGTGTTTAGAAAACATTAATAGATTTGTCATGTATAACTTCTGTACAATGACTATAGTTTCCCCATTATATCATAATTTTCTGTGTGTCTTCCATGCTTAAAAGACTCACAGATGCCAATAAGAGTAATTTAAGAGCTTAGACTAAATTGTAGTACAGTCCAATATTATCGTTTCCTTTCATGGGAATATGAAATCTCTGTGAGTGTTACTTTACTTTGTAAGAAAGTTAAGTAACTTTCTTGTTACCCCTCTGTTTCCTTGTAAGAAAGAGAGGATACATTTCTTCAGAAAAGCAAATCAGACTGTTTGGGAATAGAGATATAGCCATTTTATCATTCACCATACAACAGTGACAACATGGATTTTTTTTATCAGGTTCCTTTTTTTAGGGAAACCAACTGTTAATGAGTAACAAATAATTCTGAATTAAAATTAGAAATAAGGTAAGAAGCATACAGGCGGTTTGCTAATAGTTTTTCTGTCTGAATTTGCTGTGTTTGATGGCTTAACTCAGTTTTACTTGATAAATACATTATTTCATTAAGCTTATCTAGTGTTATTAAACTTATGCAGCTGTGAGCTTTTTTAAGCCTTATTTTCTTGTTTTGGTTCTATTTTTTAAGTAATTTGCTATTAAAGAGAACTAGCATACAAATATTCCTGTGTTCTCTTTCATATCAAAGCCTATTTGATAGTAAATCTATTTTTGGGTGACTATCTTTGCAAACCTGGTAATTTTGCAGCTGATAAGATTCTCCCATAACTAAAACTTGGAAAAATCCCAAAAAGATTTGGTAGTTTTCCTATAGCAACTGTGAAAGAAAATATGTTGACAATTTAGCTGATGCACAGTTATAAATGTAAGACTAATGGCACAGTTAAACTTGCTCAGGGAGTTTTTTAATGTGACACTTCAGGTTAGGCCTGGGTTATTGGTATGTGTGTGCTGCTCAGGCAATACTCAGCAAATGACATGAGTTTTACCTGTTCACTGGCAATTCCTGGGAAAATTACCAAACTTCCACGTGTCTCCCTGCAGAGATTCCTAATTTCAGCACAGCATTAAAGCATAGGCTTAAATCCCATAGGACTGCAGTTTCCATTGAATTTTAACTAATGCTTTGGTGCCTTGACATGTCAGAGCCAAAATAAAGTTAGTTTGCAGAAACAAATGGGTGAAAATAAGGAAAATATAATCCCCACTCAGTTTCATCTAATGTATAATGAAATAAATCTGTGTGCAGAGTAGAACAGTATGAGTATTCTGATTATTTGAAAATATAGGGAGAGGATTGCTGCTGGGCTATTTTGATTGATTACCCCAATTGTACATTAAAACAACCATTTAGATAATAAATGTAAATACCAAATGAAGTATCTCCAGGAAGGGTGTGTTTATCAAGTAGTTGCAATCAGAGTGATTGAATGGGATGCACTCAAGGATGTTTTGTTCTGGTGGCTGACAGCCTTCAATCTAAGTTTTAATCAAAAGAAGTGCTGTGGACGTGGCAATAGGCAGTGGAGCCATCTGCTCTCTGTAGATTATTCTGTGTGTGCATCAGCTTATAGATGTGTGTGAGTGCTGGAACTGATGGCATTTGCTGTGTGCTCACACTACATGCATATCATCTGCATATTAATAGTTTAATCTTCTTATAATGTTAGTGATGGGAAAATATTATTGGTTGTAGCTGAAATTTGCTATAATTACACAAGAAAATATACCTAAATCTAGCAATAACCTCATGAACTATCTTCTTATGCCACATGAACACTTGGGTGCTTTGCTGAACCAAGCTCAGAATTCTTTCAGCCTTGAAGTAAAATGGAAATAGTGGCTTAAAACCAACTGGGAGCTACGTGGGTCATAAGGAAGTGGACAGGATTTGGAAAATTCAAGACATAAAGTACAAGTCTTTACTACCACATGTGATACCAAAACATTGAAAGGTCTTTAGTATTAACTACAGTGCAGGGAACATCTGATTTAAACAAAGGGGTTTTTTTAAGCAGTAGGCAGACTTCCAACAACCTCTGTGGTTACCAGGAATGCCTTTAAATGTTCATATTTTTCTTGCTGTCACCTACACCTGTGATGATACTTAGCACTAATATTTACTATTTTATAAACGAATCCCTGCTTTCCCCTTGTCCTCAGTGGGAACAAAATTTAATTAAAGATTAATGTTTTATTAGGTGGGAGTTTCTACTCTTTAATTCTAAAAAGGCTTTAAAGATCTCTTCTTTGGTATAAGCTAGAAGGAAACTAATTCCCTGTAAAACAATTCACAGTTCTGTATTTCAAGAACATATAGTTTCATGATTATGGTTAACAAATTTTCAAAGGCACAAGTTTTATGCATACTATTTATACTGTGAACTCTGGTTAGTGTAAATGGATTTCAGCGTATAAATCACTTCACAAAAGTCTTTAAGAGTAGTTTGAATGGACATTCACTTTTATGAACTGGACCCCAGCTTTTGTACCAGAACTGATGTGCAGCAGGTGAAGAAAAGTTCCTAATCCAAGTTCCCCTCATTGAAGAGTTTTTGAGCCATTTACTTTCTCCATACTCCAAAATAAGTTATGAAAAAGTTTGTCTGAGGCTAAATTCCTCTTCAGAACTTCCAAGTTACAGCCCTAACACTGGTAGTGTCTAGGAAAATGGTGCTGCTACATTCCAGGCTTCCAGGTGTGTAAAAAAGCACCAGCCAGGTCTTTGAAGCACTTGTGGTACAGCCACCTGAGCTATACTCTGGAAGATGGAGAATTTCTCTCTGATTCAGAACTTTCCACCTACTACCAAAATCATGGTGAGGATTTCCTCCCTCTCAGCATCTCACTGCCAGCTCTTCCCCAGGGAAAGCCTTTCCTCTGTCACTGTGGGACAGGGTCTATGTGTTATAAAGATGTATCTCTCTAGAAACATAAACTAAAAACTAAAATATACGTTTCTTTCCAAATGTGCTTGGAGGAAATGAAGATGAGGGAGCCAGGGTCTTCTCCAGAGTGCCCACTGAGAGCACCAGAGGAAACAGGCACAAATTATAAGACAGAGAGATAGTAAAACGGAGAGAGAAAAGCCCCTTTTATTTTGGTGGACATCAGGTGCAGGAGCCTGGGGGTCACAGGGGTTCAGCCAGGGATGGAAATCAGCACCTGCAATGACAGAGCCAAAAAGCTCTGATAAACCTCCAGAGGCAGGAATAGGCACGCCTCGGCTCCCCCTTCTCTGGGAAACATTGTTGACAAGGAATCTTTTACAGCCCAGACGAGAGAGCTAGTGCTGACGTTGGTGACAGGCTGCCTCTGGCACCTCTTCCCCGTAGGAAATAACATCCTTAGGAATCCATGCACGCGCAGAGATGTGCAGTGCCCCAGTGCCAAGGCACAGGGCTCAATGGAATCCCCTGGGGAGCTGCCATGGAGTTCTTCCCAAACCCTCTGCAGCACCATCCCTGCCTGTCCCTTGCCAGCAAGCTGAACTGGCTTAGAGCAGGGTTGAGAGCTGGGAAAAATGGGCAGCAGAGCCTGGTACTCAACTGGGCACCTTCCCTCTCAGGACCTTTGTGCTTAGTTTCAGTCTCCTCCTTCTCTTTTTCCCTGCTGGATGCCATTCCCTCTCTGCCCAGGACTCACTGCTTTTTTCTTGGCCTTTTGTTTTCTTGTGAGGAGCCTACAAAACTTTCTACCCCACAGTGGGACAAGATAGGGAAAGGTAGGATCAACTGCAGTCAGCTCTTGATTTAAGCAAAGCTTTCTCCCTTCACCTTATTTCTTCTGACAGGCTCCCTGGTTGTCCCTCACATCCCAGACAGCTCAACCATGGTCTCTGGGCTGGTTAGAGACAAAGTAACAGGGACCAAAAGCACAAGTGTTGGAGTCTGTTGGAGAAGTGAATACAGGTGACCTCGTCCCTGATAAGTTACAGCTGTGTTAATTACCCAATTCAGCCTCGCCCCTGATGAGTCACAGCTATATCCACTAAAGTGTGATAACAGGGAGTGGGTTAGCTGGTGAAAAGCACTCTTCGTAGAGGATGATGAATGGGAGAGAATGAGGAAGCAGGGTCCTGGGGAGAGAGAATCAGTGCTGTGAGGTCAGTCAGGGTCTGCAGTGAGAGCCTGTTGTTGGAACCTGCAGCCATGGTCTAGCCAGGTAAAAGCCTGCATTCAGAGTCTGCAAACTCATACCTGCAGTCAGAGTGTAGCAGGAAAGAACCAGCAGTCAGAGGCTGCAAGGGAAACCTACAGCAGGAGCTTGCTGCAGCCAGAGTCAGTGAATAGTTGGAGTCAGGATGGCTGAGCTGTAAAGAGGAATAAACCAGGACCCTTTTCATGCTGTGATAAACAAGAAGTCTGTGTCTCAGCTCATTTCTACCCTCTAACAATTGTCTGCAGGGGGAAAGGGACAGCCTGGAGCAGGAAGAGAATCTGTCCCACTCCTGTCTCTGCTCTGCAGAGGAGATCCCTAGAGCTGGTTTGCATCAGACCTTTCCTCATGGGCCTCCCTTGAGACCACAATGTTTACTCACTAGGAGTCTGACCCTTGGTTCATTGGGGAGCCACATGGCTTAGGGAGCCTGCAGTCACCCTTCAGCCAAGGAAAGGTTTGCCTGCTTTATTCTGTTTGGGTTTCCTCTGCTCTCGTGAGACAGAGCTCTGCAGAGAGCCCTTTGGTGCCATACCACCTTCTGTGGTGGTAGACTCTGCTTTGGAAAGCTGTCTTTCTGGAGGGATTTTGCAGGTGTTGTGGCTAATGTGCTGAAAGAAGGCCAGCAGCTGCCTCAGGAAGAGGTGGGCTGCTGTGGTTTCTCAGCCACGCTGAGGGAGCAACAACCCACAAGGTGAACCCACAAGGTTCACCAAATCGATCCCAGAGCTGGCCTGGGGCAGGAGACAGCCAGCAGCTGTGCTGCACAGCTGTGCAGGTGCTCTCAGCCAGCCATCAGGGCTCTGTGCTTGAGGAGGGAAGGAAGCCCAGCACTGCTTCCCAGCACCTGATTCTGGCCAAACCTGCCCTAGTGAAGGCTTGCTATCCATGCATTATCCCCCAAAACACAAGTTCACCCCAGAAAAGGTGAGCTACCAGAAACACCAGCATTTGAGGGAGGCAGTCCCCTGGCAGGCAAGTGTGGGTCCCCTCCCAGTGCCTGCTCATCCTGCAGGCTGCAATCCATGTTTGTGCTTTCAGTTCCTCCAGCTGGAACTGCTGCTGCTCCTCTGCATGGCTGCCATGCACTCCTTCTAGAGCTGTCATGAGAAGCTCTGCCAGGAATGTTCTGCAGGAAGTCCCTCAATGGCTCCCAGTGAGCCTTTGGAGACTCCAGGCCAGAAAGGAGCTCTTCCAGTGTCAGGTCAGGAGGGCTTACCATGAGGTTAGCCAGCAGCAGCACAGACTTTCTTTGCCAGTGTCCACGATCTCCATCAGCCCATGAAGGGCTGTTCTGCTGGCAGCTCTGTGGAAGCTCACCTCTGTCACAGGTCCCTCTTTCTTGCAGGATGCCCAGAAGCTGGATGGGCCAGGGCAGCATGCCATTCTCCTCACAGAGGGATGCCAGGGGCTGCCCAAAGAGCACCCTGCTGCAGCTGGAGCACACCTGGCCTGGGCCCTGGGCAGCAGCCACTGGGCTCCACCACAGAGCAAAGGGCCAGCGCAGCCCCTTCCTCCTCCTGCTGCTGCTGCTGCTGATCCTTTCTGCTGCAAAGGAGCACTCACCCTTATCAAAAAGGAATGTTACCTGCTGAAGGAGTCTTCAGAGATCATGGGATGATGGTTTTTAATATTTGCAAATAACAGTGAATTAGAATCTGGATCTATTGATGCAAAATGAAAGATAACAGAAGACAATGGATAGAGGCTTACACACTTTAAGTTTCTACCAACATGAGATCTTCCATGTCCAGGCTTGAGATAATTCTGCAGCCTAGTTTCTTTTCCTGCTGCTCAGAGGCATATCTTGACTTTAACAAAACCAGTGGTCATAAGGCAGGCACATGTACCTGTAGAAGGATTCTCTTTTTTCATTTACTAGTGAATTGAAAAGAAAGTGGTTTACATGAGATCTTTTTGTGAGCTCTACTACTACTTCATTACAGAACATTTTGAGATGTAGAAGCCTGTGTAAATACAACTTGAAACTAAAAACCTGGAAGGGTACTTCTGATGTAAAAAATCAGAGAAACTCTAAATATTGAAGTTGAATTTTAATTACTCATAGCTAAAATGAAAAAAAAAAGTTTGCATGAACCTTTGTTCATGCAAGTATTTCAGGATCCAGTAACTATTGGATGTGGCAGGAGATTTCAGTTCAACTACATTTAAGGAAATCAAGAGAAGATTTTATAAAGAAAACAGAAGATGTCTAGGACTAGTAAAATAATGATGTTTGTATTTTTAAGGAAGGGTTTGCATAGCAGTTGTATAAAGGCAAATCCTAGTGCATTAAGGTTTTTGATAATAAAATTCCTTCAAAACTCCAGTTTACTAGGAACCATTGGTGTATCCAGCACAACTCTTCTTGCCTATGTCAAGTGAAAACTGAACATGAAGATAATTTACTGAAGAGTGACTTTTCATCTTCTTTAAATCATAATTCACCAGCAGCGGGATTTTATTTAATATCATTCCAGTCTTCACAGCGAAAGTCCCTTAGATTTTGTTCTCTGCTACCACCTAGAGGAGAAATCGTACAGCACAGAGAAAAATAACTTAGAGAAAGTTAAATAGTTTAAATTACTTTTTTCTTTTTCTCCAGAAATCCTTCTTGCACTAATTATAACAGGTGGGTAAAAAAGCTGTTGAAACCAGTCAAGACTTAGTTAGCAGAAAGATATTTCCCAGTTTTTAAAGCTGCAGGTGTAATACTACTGTTTTAGAAGGAGAAAAGAAACTGGTACAATAAAAAAAGCCCTTTCAACTGTAGTTAAAAGTCTCATGGAAAAGATTCAATTACATTGCAGGAATCATTCAGTACTGGTGCATAGATTAAGAGAGCCGAGATCTACAAAGTTTTTTTGTCCACTAATGCTATTGGGTAACAGTGCTCAGCAACATGTATAGCCTGAATAAGATATCTAGTAATACTAGTGCTAACAGGACACTTTGTCCCTCAGTACATGGTTAAAGAGGTTTAATTGTCTGCATTGTTGTTCTAGTTATGGATAGACACTACTTTTCCAAATAACATCCAAAGGGAAAAGAAGAAATCACGGATAAGGATGGTTTGAAGCTGATTAATGTTATTTAAGATTACCAATATATGTATTATGTAATTACAAGAAATTCTGGGTTGTAAAGGTTTTCTAACTCTTTTTTTTGCCTTTTTCTTCTTTAAATTGGTACTTCATTACTCTGCTTGAGTGAATACCCGTAGAGATCTGGTTAACACCTGCTCAGCTAAAATCTCATATACCCTCTCACTGTTTCTTGTTGTGATTACTGAAACTTTTTTCCTCCAGCATTGGCAAATTGGACCTTATCTTATCAGAAAGCTACTGCATATTTTCCAAATTCACTTCTTAGAACACATCACTCTTATTTTTGCATATTCTGTTTTGTTCCTTCTCATGCCATTCCTTTTCTAGGTTCCCATTGTCCGTTCATCCACCCTAAGGCAGGCGTTAGCCCTTATGTTAGATTTTCAAACGAGCACTCCTGGGTTTTCTTCTAAACTTGCCGTTTTACAATTAGGAGTTGACCCCAATAACCATGCAAGATTAAAATACTATCCTCTTTTTAATTACTTCTTAAAACTTTTCTTTTTCTTATTGTTTCAAGGGGGAGGGGGAAATGCTTTTCTACTGAAAGCTTGTCAACAGAGACTTGTTATGCTGAGATCACAGCATATTCACTGATTAGTGCAGTCTTATTGTTTCCTTGGCTCTCTATGCCAGCTGGTCTATATCCAGCTTTGAGTCCTGCCTCCTACTTAGATCATTAGCCCCTTCAGCCAGAGCTGCCTGCTTTATCCTGAGCTTGTGTAACATCCAGCAAAACAGGGTCTTCCTCCATGAATGCAGCTGCTTGGCACAGTGATAATAACATCATAAACATATTACTGCTGGGATTATCATTATATTTGTATGTGTGGGGAAAAGGTATGGGTTCAACTCCCAGTAAACTCCTACCAGAAGGAACATGACCCAATTAACAATGAGATCTTTAGGTGTGTTTTCATCACTGGCAAAGGCAGGACCCCTGCTGATCAATGTGTAAAACATTGATGATGTTTGTTTTAAAGGCAGTCACTTCCTAGACGCTCCTGGATGGATCAGTCCTTGCTGTTGCCTCAAGCCAGGATAATCAAAGAAAAATTGTGGATACTTTTAAGAAAGAGAAACTGAGACGTTCACATTCAAAGTCTCATGTCATCCACACCTGTCAGCAGATATCTTACAAAGTTATGGTAGATGTTGGCACACCTTCTGGCTGTCTCATAAGTATGAAGCTACTTCTATTTAAAAAAAGGAGGCATAGTTAAGGAGAACAATTTAGATTAAGTCAGCCACTGTCTGCTTTAGCAGTTGCTCAGAGAGACTACCATGCCTACAGTATTAAGTGAACAAATTGCAGGTTTCTTAGCAGTGCAATAAAATAAAAAGTAATCATCTCTCCTACTATAAAACTGAGCATCCAAATAACAGCTTAGCTTTATTAGTGGTCCAGCTGGACCAATCTCATAGCATTGCACGCATTTCCCACCAGAATAAGATGATGCATAGAAAACTGGGCCTCCAAGTGCCATCAGAACGGTGCAACAGAAGAGTACACAATGAGGGGCTTGATGTTATATCCATAACAAAATTGCATCTATTGGAAAGACAGTTTGAGTATTTCCCTCTCTGCCTCAGTCCTACTAGTTAGCTCCTCTTTCCAAAATCGCTCCCTCACCACTAGCAAGAAGCCTTTTACCTAAGCTGGCAGAAATGTGATGAAGTTGTCTTTGCTGAATGTTTTTCACTGCATATTTTACAACTAAGAAATGGGTTGATCAGCAGTGATGCACTCTTCTAGGTTAAACATTACTGATTATCAGTAATTGTTGTCTTGTTCAAGTGATGACTCTCTTAAATACTTTGGGGGATTCAAAATGCGAGAAATAAGTGATGGAAATGGCTAATGTAGATGAAAGCTTCACTCCTCACATATTGCTGGTAGAGATTTATTGGCTATAAGGCCAGAAGTGACCCTGATGGTCATGAATTCTGAACAAGTTTCATTTTAGAATGATTCATCTTTCCTTTTGTCTTCCTTCTGTAGCTTTCTTTACACTAAATCAGCTTTGGACTTCATTTGGAAAATATGTGCTATATGTAGAGATTAAGCACCAAAAATTACAGCCATAAGTTGCTTCCCTTACATTTTAAGAGATGTTTTGGCTAATTTTTCAATTTTCTTTGCATGTTTTCCCTATGTTCTGTATAGTGAGAAACTGTGAAATCCCACTACAAAAAGCTTTTACACGACTTTGTACTATGGAAGTGGCCAAGGCATCTTGAACATCTGAACTCTCAGAAACTCATTCTACACACATGGTAATGGAGCTTGTGTCAGAAAATTAAAAAGTTTAGGGGTTAAAGACTGGAGGTGGGGGAAATCCATCTGATGTGGTAAAATCATCTTTTTGTAACAAGTATTTCTTGTTCAGACCGGAGCCTAACTTTAAGACAGGCAGATTCTCTAGCTTTTAAAATTGCTAGAGATAGAAAAGAGTTATAATCCTATTGGAGTTGTTTTAATGGATAACTAGTCTAAGATACAGATAGAGAGGTGAAAAGTGAATACTTAATGTAGAGGAAGGACTGATTCTCCTGTCACAAACAGGTAAAATAAAACTTTGTGATATTTGTAACCACCATCCTGATTATCTTTAAATCCGTAACCAACTCTGTTATTAACTCTTATTAAATAGGAAATTCCAAAACAAGAATGCCAACCCACAAATTAAAAATACCTTCCAGTATTCCCTAATTACCTAATTCCAATTAAAAATACATTCCCAATACCATTTTTTTCACATAGACAGCGTCAGGTGTTAACGAAGGGTGCCGAAGTTGGTGATCTGTGGTGCTGGGCAAGAAGACAATTAGTCCTGGCAACCTTCTCTTTGGCAGGGTCCAGTCCCCTTGGTAATGGTAACTCTCAGAACATTTTTCTGTGCTTTCCTTCAGCATCATTTCTGAGGTGCAATTAGAGCCTCAGTTGAACACGTGCCTAACGGGGCTCTGCCGTTCCCAGCTGGTTCCATAGGAATACTTTCTTTTCTCTATCCCATTGTTAGAATCCTTGGTCCAGTGCAGGCTTTCTTTATATGAGGTCATTGCTTCTGTCACTGCATGGGCAGAACAGCTTCTTCTGAAGTGGATGACCCAATTACTGTGGTAACAGATGGGCCAGTGTACAATGCACTTGCCAGCTGACTGCTTGCAAGCATGTTCTTAAACAGATATCATCGTAATGCGCTACAGGAACTGACAAATTGTGCTCTGTGTGACACAGTGTGATATGGATCTGCTGTAGTGCCAGCCTCCTATACAGTTAATGAAAGGTCTCCTCTCCCATCCCATGCATAGGCAAAGCTGACAATGAGGGGGATCACCATTACATAGTTATTGTACTCCTGTAGTTTCCATTGATGTCTGCAGCTTGCCTGAGTTATCCCTATAAGGAAGCATTTAGGCTCCTGATCTAACCTGAATTTATTTTCTGGAGCTAGACTATTATTAAGCAGATAATGTCTTATAGATTGCTGCTCAGTGCCACAATGAACAACATATTCCAGCCGTGTGGGTTTTTCAAATGTCACTACTGATTTTAGGGGTCTGGGCTTGGATTTTTAGAGAGCTTCCCTACCTCTGGAAACCAAGCAATGTAATGATTTTGGTTTAAATTCAAATCATTAAGGATTGCCGTTTATATCTGCCACATAAACAGAGGGATGCAGCCATTTGTTTGTCTTGAAGAGGACAAAGAATGGTTTCAGCTCCGCTGTTCCACTCTGCCTACCAGTGGGAAGCATCTTCTCCACACCTGTGCTGTGGGACCAGGGAAAGGAAAAGGCAGTGGGACAGTTTCTGAAACACAGCAATACTCAGGACTTCCATCCTGAGCTCTCATGTCTGCAGGCAAAGCCCTCTCCTCATCCACCTTGGAGGAGCTTCCTCAGTGACTGTGCTGTCGTGGCCTGACTCTCCCCACAAGGCACTCTGACTCCTGAGATGTCCAGAAGAAAACAATAGAGTGTAACAGAGAATTAACACTGGTGAAGGTATATTAACTCTGAGCAGTCCCCAATTCCTCTTTCCATTGGGTTTGCCAATGTTCCCATGTGTCCCTACACTGTAGTTTTGACTCTAGGGGAGGGAAGAAAAAGCAAGGTTGTTTGTCCTCTTTACAAATCTTCCTCCAGCGAGACTTTTCTGGTCATAGGAGTGGCAGGGCAGGTTGGTAAAAGCATCCCAGAGTTTTACATTAGACTTCTGGAAGGTTGAAACTAACCTGTGCTAATATTAACAGTATGATAAATTATGACCTAATGTTGCACTCCCATTCTAATTTGCCTCTGTCTAATTCAGCTCAGGTTGGGTGTGCAGATAATTAAGTGCTGACTGCTTGCTCAAACTGTTTCTTTGGTTTCTCACACATGATGGTACCATGAAATAGAAAAAAAAATATTACAAAGCCCAAATTTGTTGCTTCTAGATTGCAGCAGATGTAGCATTCATCTTCACTTTTGGATGTGGCAAAGAAAGCAAAACATACAGGTAATTCTAATATTCCCAAGAGACATAACAGAAAGAAAACAAAATTAAAACCACTAAGTTATTGAAACGTTTTTGTGATGTCAAGATATTATGGCTCACTAAGAATTCTGAAATAAGCCAAGGATCCAAAAACCACACTGTTCTGAGAAGTGTGGTCCTTTCAGCAGGTGCTAACTCTCTGTTGTATAACATCTGCAAATTGCAGTAGTTTTGCAGGCAGGAATATTGCCTGTAGATAAACAAACCATCCTGTACCTCTGCAACACTGAATAACTTTCTAGTTTCTGCCATCATCCTTGGGGATCATCAGGCTGAGAAGCCTGAGCACAAGGAAAACCCAGCTACTGCTCCACAGCCATAAGGAAAGACCAGCAATTATTCCCTAAGTATGTGACTGTACTTGGAGATTGTTTTGCTTGCAGCTTATCCAGTGCAAATTTCTGTAACTCAGGAGATAGCCCCAGTAACTTAGGGCTGAGAAGTAAAACTGAACACCTTCTAGCACTTGAAGTTCATGTTGGAATTCAAGACTGTGAACAGGAAAAGCTGGAAACTATAGTCTGGAAAGTACTCATTACTCCAAGCAAATATTTCAAGGGCCTATTTAACAGCTAAAGTGTAAAGTCTCTTGTAAACAGTTAGCGCTGAATGTTGTATATTATCCATAGTCAGGGGCATAACAGTAGGAACTTCTGGTGGTTGGCAGACTTCTCAGCAAATCATTGACCAGCTGGGCTAATAACACATAGAAACACATTAGCCATTTTTTAAAAGTTGTGCTAATTGTTTATTTTGACCCAATAAATTATGTATATATCTTTGGTCTAGGGAAACTTGAGAAGCTTGAACTTCATGGAGGGCTCTGCTCTGTGTTTGGTATATCAGAACACACGAGGAAAACGTTTTAAACTCTACTCTAGGTTTACAATCACAGTCACAATCATCACAATCTTCAACTGTTTCTTAGATTAAATTGTGGGGGTTTTGCTTTCTAATACATTGCTTTTTAGAATTAGATGAATACTTCATAAGAGGCAAAAATTTCTCACCAATACTGTCTGCATTTTCAAATACTATTTTCATTGCCAGATAGCTCCATTTTGACATTTCCCCCTTATATTTCACAGTGAAACAGGATTTTCCCTTACTAAGGCTTTTTTAATCTTAATAAACCATCCATATCCCCAGAAATCCACACCAAAAATTATAATGCTGAAGCTGGAATGCCATCACTAAGTATCTGATTTGTAGTAGCTCTTTAAATATATTCTGAATGAAGGCTGGACTTGATGATCTTGGAGGTCTTTTCCAAACCAGTGATTCTATGATTTTTTTTAATAATGGTTTTAAAGAAAAAAAAAACACATTAACAGAAAAAAAAAGTGAACAGTATTCAAATAAAGGTTTAATAAATGGAAAAGGGATGAAGATACAGCAACCCAACATACAATAAAAATGAAATAAATAAAATTTGAAAAAAAGGTCAATGAATTGCTGTGGCAGAAAGATTTTTTTTTTCAGGACCTTGTTAGTCTGACTTTTTTATTGTATTTGTGGGTACTATTAAATGAAGAAAGAAAAATGGTTTCAAGGCTGTGAGTACCACTTCCCGTAAGATCTGTGGACAACACAACAAAGTTTTTCCTCATTACAGTTACTTGAAGGGACAGGCACACATACAGAGTGATCTGAGTCATTCTGGGATAAGCTGGACCTTTTCAAACAACTTGGAGCTAAATGTTCAGCTTCACAAGGAACAGAGGCTCTGCCTGCAGCACGGGAAGCTGTAAGCCTGGACAGGGGTGACTCGGGGAGGAACTGCAGGAAACTGTGGCTGCACAAAGCCTCCAACGAGCGCAATGCTGAGGTTCAGCAAGGCTCAAAAACAATGCAGAGAGAAATGGTAAGAAGGAGAGAGAGTCGAGCATGAAGAGCACCAGAAATCTGCGCAACTGCAGAGCTTATGGCAGTGTTCTGGTACAATGCAGGGGCCTGCAAAAGGGGAGGGACTTTTTACAAGGACTTTTAGAGCAGATATTAGACAGAAATTCTTTACTGTGAGGGTGGTGAGGCACTGGCACAGGTTTCCCAGAGAAGCTGTGGATGCCCCCTCCCTGGAAGTATTCAAGGCCAGGTTGGATGGGGCTCTGAGCAACCTGGTCTGGTGGAAGGTGTCCCTGCCCATGGCAGCGGGGTTTAAAATCTCTTCCAATCCAAACCATTCTACGATTCTGTGAAAACCTCATTAGCCATCACTATTTAAAAGGATGTTGAAAATGGGTACTCATATGGAAGAGAGCAGCAGTATTTATTACAGAGCTGTAGGAAATGCCTTATGGACAAAGACCTGAAAACTACAATTTGTTATAAAAACCATGTTTGATTACATCTGATAAGTATCTTCTGAAGAAAGAGGTACTGAAAACAAAATTAAAATGACAATCAGTGACTGGAAATTGGAGCCATGTACTTTGAAAATGTAAGCCCAAATGATTTAGAAGAATAAATTGTCCAGAAAGTGGGGAATGTTCCATCTCTTTTGATATTAAAATATAATTTAAATTTCTTCCCAGGAACTGAAGTGTAGTATTCTAATAAAATATGACTCATTGAATGAACTAGTAGGAGATATCAGTCAAAATTAAGAATCCATAATATCCTCCAAAAGAGAATGGCCACATTCAACTGGTTTACTAGGAATGGCCCCAGGCCTGCAATAATTCCTGAACTATGCCCAGACCTGGTTTGGAATAATGATTAGTTAGGACCATAACCCATGTCAGTAACTATTCAAATAATCTAAAAATTAAAAACAAAAACAAAAACAAGGTCCAGAAGAGTTCCCTGATGCTTTTTAATTTCTTAGTCACACATAAGTCTCTGGACAGATAACCTCACTTGAGATTTTTGCATCTAGGCTTCTTAGTTTATTTCTCTCTTTCTTACACAAGGAAAGGACAAATTAGGCCTTTTTATTAATTCAGGCCTAAGATGCAACACCACATGATTCAGTAGCACACAAAAATCAGGCTCTTCCTCAGCAAAACTGTAAGTTAGACAAAACCCAGGGAAAAAAATTACACAACAGAACAGTTTATGAGTATAGAACATTGAATTGACACACCCACTCATCTCATTCTACCTTCTTCAGGCTCATCTCCAGCCAGCTGGGGAAGAGGAAGAGAAAAAAACACTTCCTTTCCCTCCAACCCTTGTTTTCTGAATGTACCCTGCCCAGACAGTTAACACCGCACACTTGGTGCCAAAAGATCTGAAGATATGCATCATCAGAGAGTAAATGGGTCCTGTTGAAACAAAAGATGAGGAAAATCAACACTCAGAAACAGCATGATTTTTGTTCCTTAGTCTGTGCCCGGTTCCATATCTCTTAACAGCAGGGTTACTTCTGCTATTCCTCTCATTTACATCCCAATTGAAACCATTAATGCTTGTATGTCAGTTTGATGTAACCAGTTAACTCTGTATGAAGGGTCACTTCATTTTAACATTGTCTTCAGACGCCTAGGAGTGAGCAGGTGCAGTAACAGTTTTAACTTGTTATAATTTCAATGAGCACAAGAAGATGCACTTGAAACAGACAGCCCTGGTCTAGACAAAGAGCCTCAACAGCAGGCAGAAGCAAGCTGTATTGCTCAGCATTCACATTATTAACATACTCTGCTGTCATTCCTGTGAGATCAGTATTCTCAGAATTATTCACTGACCTCATACTCATACTAGCACAGCCGATTTTGTTTAAGTCACACTCAGCCTAAATAGGCAGCACCAAGGAAACCTAGTTCCTAAAAAAGCTTATTTAGCACTTAGTTATTAAGTTCCTAAGTACTTTCTCAGTAGCAATCCTTGCTTCCTTAAGTACACAGTAATTTAAAAGTATATTCAACTGGCAGTGGGTGAAAAGGGATTCTGAGAAACAGCTGAGAAAAGTTGGATACATATATTTTCGTTTTTGTTGTAATTTTGCAGGGAGGTGTTCTGGTCGGTGAGTAGAGCTTTATAAATTGGAAGGGAACAGACAGCTGTAAGTGATCTGAGGAAGTGTGTGTGGGTAAGGTTCTGACCAGTGCATGTGGAAGAAAAACAAAATCCACAATTTATTATTGGGAAGTTAATAATCAGGGGACTGTTCTTTCTGTCTCCCATGACACTTCCATTTCGAGGTCACATCTGACTTGATCTAGTCAGGCAAATGTTCAGCTCCAGGGAGGAGACTGACCTGCACAACCACCACATGTCCTGGCAGCCTTCTCTGCTTCTACAACCCTCTGCTAAATTAACACCAGCATCTTCTTGCATCAGTGTTGCAATATGGCACAAATGAACGACACTCTCACGCTGAGATGTCCAAGGCAAAAAAGGAGCAGTTTATTTACAGACCTCAACATCTATAGATTTCCACCAGTGACCATGGATTGGAGGAAGAAAATTGTTCTCTCCAATTACACTGGTCAAACCAACAATCCATCAATTCTCTCCTCCTCCAGAAAGGAATGCAAAACAATCATTATTTACATGAAAAGTGAATGAGAAACTCCATCTCAAAAAGTAAACATCGGAAGGCTTTAGCAGAACTTTAGAAAAACAGAGCGACACATCAGCATGTGAACTTGTGAAGCACCTGTGCACAATGCTTGGCTCATTGTGCAGCAGCACGGCACCATTTCAGAGGCTTCTGGCAGCCCTTAAATCAAGGAAGCAATATTAAGACAGCACATTTTAGAAAGTTCCTGAGGCTTTTTGTGTGTTCCAGTAGTGCTGCCCCACTGAGTAAATCAGGAGTATGTAATTATCCGGTTGTTTTTGCTGCCCTTTATCTCAATAATAAGATTCCTTGTATGTCTGAGATATTGCATATTTACCCATGGTGATTTCTGCAATGCAAAGAGACATAACATTTGATACAACATTGATGAAGTGGTTGACTAGTTCATGAAGATCTCACTAATCTCAGTGCAACAGTCTCCAAAGTTTCCAGGCTCCCAAGGTTTCCCATCTGTCTCACAAGCTCAGAAATGGCATTCTGCAAAATCAGAAGAAAGTGAGATCTGAAGAAATCTGTTCATTTCCCAACTGATTTGCTGCCATCTCTTTCCCAGAAAGACAAGATCTTCCCAGATGAGTCAGACATAAAAGTGAATTAAAGACCAAAACAAGAATGCATTTATACCCCAACACAGCTAACTTAACCTGCATCATACAATTTTCTGAAATTGAAATGATAAATTGTTTCTGAAAAACTGAGCATAAGCCTCTATTTTCTGTTCTGCTAAGTTTAGAGTTTACATCTGAGACACAAATTATCTTTGTTCTCATTTAAAAAGAAAAAGATACTTTAAAAAACCTAAAAGAATAAAAGAAGTATTTCCCATTTGTAAACATTTATAAATAATAATACGCTTTGCAACTACATGCTTCTTCTAACAGCTACTCTCTTTAGTCTCAGAATATTGATGTCTGGCTAATGAGGTTCTCATGGATTTGAACCTCTTTAGGTTTTTTTACAGATGCATAGCAAGATTGATCATTTTGAGAATTGAATCCTAAATTCTTTATGCATGATCAGATTGTGCTGAAACATGGGGACACAAAGGGACCCAAAAACCTGACAAGAGGTTTTCCTTGTGGGGAAGGAGTGCATCTGAAGAGACACTGTTCCCTACCACAAGTACACAACGATTTACATTAGTGTCCCCTCTCACAACTGTCCATTCTATGAGCTTCATCTTTTTATAAGACTTTGGCAGCCACACCATTGTACCCCCACTTATGCATATGGAAGTTCTACAAAGAAAGGAAGAGAGATTTGCTCACCTCTGTGATATTACTCAGTCTCTCCCAGCTCACCACCTTCAATCACAACCTCAACAGCCAACTGTTCTAATATTTATGATCCTTGTTTTTGCAATGGTAACCATGGAGTGCAATGATAGTTGGTTACAAAGAGAGCATTTTTATCTTAAAAAGCCAAAGACTGGTGAGATAAAAGCCAAGTCAAGTGCAATGAATTGGCAGCAGGAAATGGCATGGTTTGGTGGGAGGAGGTCCTGAGAAAAGCCAACCTAAGTAAATAATAAGAAAAATAGGCAGACAGGGCCTTGCCAGGGTGTGTATTAAAACTGAGAGTAAGAGATTGTTCAACAGCTGCTCCTGGAGCTGGTTCCTCCAGCTGCATCTGCAGCTGGTTCTTCCCTCAAGTTTGGGGACAGATGGTGCCACCCTTGCTGAAATTTTATGCAGAAGAGTCCTGGAGAGTGGGACAATGCAAGCTTGTCTCTACTATATCAGCTTTTACTGCCAGGTCTGAGGAAACTTGATTTTGCAGCTGCACACAAGCAAACCAAACACAGCCCAGGGCCACAGCAAAATGAGAATGCATCAGCTCTGTTAAGATCCCTTCTACAGAGAACCGAGACTGCTGTTAGTGCAGTGTTGAGCAGCTTGTCCAGCTGCGGCTCAGCCAAGACGAAACCTGTGTGCGGCTGCTGTGCAGGTGGAGCAGGAGCTGCTTGCTGAGCCCTGCGGTGGCAGGTGCGGTCTCGTCGGCTGCAGTTTTCTCTTTGGCCACCAGACTCCACTCTCCTGCCTGGGATGGAAGCAGCTGGGAAACGCACGGCTCCACGGAACTCGGTGCTCCCAGCGTGTCCCACGCTGGGAAGCAGGAGAGGTAGGCAAGCTAAGCCCAGAGGAATGGGAAGTTGTGTGAGTCACCTGTTGTACAGAAACGGATGAGGAACGTGGCAAGACAGCAAAAATGCAACTCACTGGCCTCATTAACTGAACTCCTGCAGAGCACGGTTGAGAAAAAGTCCGGAGTTGCATTAACTCTTTTAGCTGCTGTCATCTCAGCTCCCTTTTTTCCAGGCACCTGGATCATCCCTGTCTCCATGTTGTTTCCGTCCTTGTGTTGGCAAGAGAAAAATTCTCCTCAGCAGTACAGTGAAACAGATCAGGAACTGATACAAGCTAAGACTGAGCCAGCCCAAGTAAAAGTTGGCTCTAACTCAGATCAGTTCCCCAGCCACAAGCAAAGGGAGGCACAGCACAGGAACAGGGACAATTGATAAGTGAAAGGCAGGACTGCTTCTGCTGTTGGCAGTGACAGCTTCTGCCTGCTCAAGATGTGCATGGAACTACAGCCCCAGAGCTGCGGTTCTTAGTGCTCAAGCCCAAATTGATGGAGCAACATTGGATTGCTCTGCCTGTACCCCATGTTCATGTGTCTCCAAGAGGTACCTGATTTGAACAGCTCTAGACAAAGCAAGAGCAGTCAGAAAACAGGAATTTCCAAATGTCTTCTTAAGCATTGTGGCACGTTAGGGGAAGACAGAAGAGAGTCCCAGAGGAGTAGTTCTGACCACATGTGGAAACCTTGGGGTCTTGCTAACTTGTTTTCCACTGTAGGCTAAACAGAATGAGTTTCTGAAGCCCTTATGTGCTGAAATAATATTGAAGCATTATTTGAAAGTATTACTATTTGTTGTAAATACTTCTGATGCCTCCAAATTGCATTTCTTACAGCTGCACTCCTGTGATGATGAAGTCTGAGATTTTGGACAAGCTGTCAGGTATTGGAGAAGTAAGGCCATATTCCTGCAAAAGCCATATTGGCAAATCAACTCAAACTAATGAAAAATAGTAACTAAAATTATGTATAGGCATACAAAAGAGGAAGATAATGATGAGCATAACATAACTTATAGAAACCCACTGTAAGGTAAAAATGATTTATTTCAGAAAGAAGACTAATACCAGAGTAAAGAAATGCCTTTTCACAAGACACAGAAAAACCTGTGATCTCAAAGCAAAGTTTACAAATATTCTTGATACCAAAAGAGTTTCCTGAAATGTTAGAGAAAGTTGAAAGCAAAAGAGAAGGAAGGACAGGATTTCCTTCTCCAAAAATGTTAATTTCTACATCTATTAAACCATAGATAATATGAATTATGAAAAAATCCAGAACAAAACTATTTTGATAGCAAAGCATGCTCCATGCAACTCTGCACCTTTCTAAGAGAAATGGTTGTTGGTTTTCTGGTTAATAAATAATAAATCTAACCATTTTGCCAAAGCCTGTAAATAAAGAGTTCGTTCCAAAAGTCAGCACATTATGAGAAACAGCCTCAGTGCCTGGACATTTCAGGCAACAACTCAAAAAAGTAAATACAGCACGCAATTTATCTGATCTGGATGAATGTGGAAAAGAGACTTAACAAACCTGGATTGAATTAAGACGTTCCACTAGTATAACTTTCCTACAATAAGCCCACTTATAAGTTAAAGAAGGATAAAGGAGACCTTGTGTACACAGAGATGAAAGTGTTCTGGTTACAGAAGAGACAGAGCCCTAGTAAAGTAGTTCTGCTCATGTGTCCTCTAATGGGAGGTAATTTTGAGCTGGACTGATGGAGGGGATATAAACTGAGCATTGTGGTGCCTGTCTTGTAGGCCCTGACTCAGGGAAGGAAACAGTCCTCCAGCCACTTACTTGGCCATTGGTACTCTGCCTCCTCCTCTGCCTGCAGCCTAAGCTCACCCCCAGCCCAGGCTCCCACCACGAAGCTGTGTGCTGGGCCAACATTCCTGCCTCCTAGTGAAACCTATAGGTCTGAACCAGATGCTTAACCTCTTCTATCCACTGAGTGGAGAGAAATAGGCACTCAAAGTTAAGAATTGGCTTTACACACTCAAAAAACCCCACCACCACCAAACCCAAAACAACAACAACAACAACAAAAAACCAACCAAACAAAAAAACCTGCTCCCCCCCACCAAAAAAAATAACCAAAAAAACCCAAACCACCCCCAAAAAACTGAGCAGGAAGCTTCAGAGAGGCTCTTACTCCACTTCTTTGCAGCAAGTTACTGAGCAGAAATTGTAGTTTTCTCTCATTGTTTACTGACAACAAAGGATATCAGAGGCCTGGGTTCAAATTTGTGTTCTGCTTACTTTGGAACATGGGTCTGAACATGTATCTCTGCCCTAGGAAAGTGCACCTTCTGAGGGAGTTGTTCCACTGCCAGCTAGACCACTGTAAGAGCAAATCCTTAACAAATTACTTCAAATAATTGAACCAAAAACCTGGATTGAAGCCCTTGGGCTAGTGTGGAAAACTGAAGGAAACTCCAGAAGTTTGAAACAGATGCTTAATCAGAATGCCCTGGAACTGTGAGTCACCCCAAAAGTCACTAAACAGCTTGTTCTTTAAAACAAAGAGATTAGATACAAAAATACACAAAACCTAACAAATCATATATTGTCAGTATTATATACCCGATCTCAAAAACTTTTGGAAACCAGTTTTCTCATGAAGTTCAGAGCATGAGAGGTCCAGTGCCTGCATGTCCCACAGACATTACAAACTCTAGATGAGAAGGAGCTGAGTTGAAGCAATCCACTCTGGGTGCAGAGTCTCTTTACAAACAGTTGCTTAGGCTTGGTTATTGCAAGGGGATCGTTTGTTCTGTTGGGAGGCAAGTGGTTCAGATACACAAAGGCTGGAACAACTAAAAGATTGAAGGTCTGGGGAGTAGACTTAAGAGGTTAGATGGCTTGAGAGCAGCTTTACATTAAATTGCTTCGTGTTTTAAATAGCACTTGATCAAGAGGAACAAGGTTTCAATTGATTACTGTGTCAGGACATGGTGCAGGAGGCTACTGTGGACATTAACTCTTTATGCAGAGTTGGACTGAATTGATAAAAGGGATTGGAACTGCACAGAGAGGAGCAGACCTGATGTCTCTTCTCACTCCCAGTGAAACTCCCTGTGCGGGCCATGTTCTCAGAGGGCAAGAACTGTGAGGTGTGCAGTAATCTTGCAAAGGGAAAGACAGAAAGTTGCAACAGGAGGACCAGCAGTCTAGCAAGCAGCCAATCCCCTAATCCTGCAACACACAGACACTTAAAGTCACCTTGTGATAACTAGCCTGCATAAGGTCAAGTGTATGTTCTGTCTTTCCATGATAGGGGCATAGTGCCCTTCCCTCTCATCAAGCAGATGGTCAGGCTCAACATTCCTCACTAAAACCCTCCCTAAAGCAGAACTATGCTGACATGCAGAATTTATAATGCATGCATGACTTGTGTTTTATTTTCATAAGCAACATTTGCTGCAAATCAAAACTATATGTTTACCAATGTATGTAGGTAATGAACTATAGAAAAGGAAGACATTGATAAGTTTATAGATGTATACAGGATTTTTAAAAACATAAATACATGGCTACATGCAAAGAATTGAAGTTCTTTCAGAATATCAATAGATTGTGATAACTTTGCCTAGGTTTAAAAAATCATTAACCCTGAAAAATAAACTCATCTGAACCAGGCAACCATTTCTCACTATACAATTCTTTTGGTATTTTAATGGATGTTACACAGGAATAATGAGGAGATGCTACCAAATGATGCTCTGTAACCGTATGTCTTTGCTCTAGTTAGGTGGTCACCTGCTTTCTCTGAAACCACTGAAATAGGAGACATGTCTCATTAATAAAACAAAAACAAAAACAAAAACACCAAAAAACAAAAACAAAAACGTGTTTGTGTATAAATAATTTTATGGCAAAGTGACATTCCAAGGTTGATGCCTTTTAAAAATTAAGGGATAATAATCCTTTACATTTTTTCCAGAAACTGTTCGTTTATGTGCAGTAACTAGATCACCTGCTGCTTGTAACAGTCATTTCACTTCTAAATTCTCAGATAGCATTCTTAGAAGAATTTACAGACTAAGGAAGTCAATTTAGTTTTAGTTTCACTTCTCTGTTTTTTAAAATTTTCTCTATATCATAGAAAATATAATAATAATCCCTGTAAATTTTAGAAATGTAGATGTGATTCATGAAATTGCCCAGATTTTTATTTATGTTTATTTTCAAAAGGCTCCCTAGAAGGAGCATGAATGTTACTCTCCGAGAGGGTAGACGTGCCTATACTTAAGGTTATCCAGAATTTCTTATTCTGGGACACAGGTTTTCAGCCTTTTGTCACCTTCTAAAAGCTAAAAAAATTGGTCTTAAATCTCACACAGAAACCACTTGAGAATCAAGGCAAAGGAAAATGAGCTGTCATTAAAAAGTCTGACAGGCTTTTCATTGAAGCAAAGCCTTGAAATCTGGTCAAGATTAAATCTAATACAATTTTTCTGATTTTTTTTTCTGAAAGTGAAACACACTAAACATCTCAGCTCATAATTGTTCAGCAGAGATTCAGAAGATGTCATCCTAGGATGGCAATCATCAGTGGAGGAAATAAAAAGCAGTATCACAATCCAGACTGAAAGAGAAGAGACTTTGGCTTTTTCAGTTATCTGACTGGATGAATCCCATGGGAGATTGTCCTGGGTAGGAGACCAGAAGATCAGTTGCTTTTCAGGGATGAGCTCCTCCACCTTTAAGATGGTCCCACCCTAATGAGCCAGAAATCAAGCAAAGGCAACAAGAGGCTGGTATAGATGAGCAAGGAGCTCCTGACAAAACTCAAAGTGTAAGAGGTGGAAGCAGTGACAAGTGGCCTGACAATAATATGGAGATGATGTCCAAGCATTCATGGAGGGGCTTAGGAAAGTAAAAGCCCTTGTGAAGTTGAATCTGGAGAGCAATGTGGAAGGCAAGAAGAAAAGCTTTTCTAAGTACATCAACAGCAAAGGGAAGATGAGGGAAAATATGGGCCCACTGCTCAAAGGAGAAAGGGACTTGGTGACAAAGGACATGGAAAAAGATGAGGCATAAAATGCCTTCCTTGCCTCAGTGTTTACTTGCAAAATTTGCCTTCAGGAATCTCAGCTTTCTGAGACACCAGTGGAAAGGTCTAGAAAAAAGATTTACTCTAGGTAGAGGAGGACCAAGTTGGGGAACATCTAAACAAATATATACAGGTTCACGGGATCTGAGAGAATGTACCAACAAGTGCAGATGGAGCTGGCCAATGTCACTGTGAGGCCCCTGTTGATAATCTGTGAAAGGTCATGGAGGCTGGGAGAGGTTCCTGACAATGAGAAAAAATTAATTATCAATTCTGTCTTTCAGAAGGCAAGAAGGATTGGGGAACTACAGGTCTGTCAGCCTCACCTCAGTCCCTAAAAAGAAGGTAATGAAATAAATTATTCCAGAAACCATTTCCAAATACAGAAAGATGATTTGGAGTAGTCAGTTTGGATTTATGAAGATAAGGACAGGCTTTACCAACGTGGTAGCCTTCTGCAGTGAGACTAGTTCAGTGGAGGAGGATGAAACACCGTATGATATTTATCTTAGCTTCATTAAGGCTCTTGACAGAGTGTCCTGTAACAGGAAAAAAATGGATGAAGTGTAGGCTGTGTTAAGTGGGCAGTGAAGTGGAATGAAAACTGACTGAACTGTGAGGCCCAGAGGGCTCTCATCCAGAGCACAATGTCCAGCTGGAGGCCAGTCATTAGTGGTGTCTGGTATGGGTAATGCTGGGGCCCACAGTATTTAACATCTTCTTTAATGACCTGGATTATGGGATGTCACACTTTCAGTGACAGGAGGAAACACACATCCCATCAGTCTCAGTGTTCCCTCCAGATGCCCCTTTGCTGTCATGCAGGTTGTGTTCCAGATGTGTGGTATTGAGCACAGCCTCATCCTTCCCTTCTCAACTCTTCATTGCATGCTTGTGAAATCAAGCTCCAAAATGTAGGAAATTAATTACTTAAAGGTTAATAATTAGAAAACTTGGCGGGGGGGGGGGGGGTTGTGTTATACAGTGTCAGTTCTACCCCTCACATGTATGCATAATGACATGGTCTTTTATTATGTGGACATTTTTCCTGCACAGTTCTTCATTCAGTATGAAGGATGGGGACATCTCATGGAGTAAGCTGTTGACCATTTACTGCTCTCATAATTATTCCATATGCAGGGCTATACATTGATTTACTGTCTATTCCTATTACAAACTTTCTTAGAGAGAGTTTTCACTTAGGAATGTTTTTCAGTCTCCATTGTAACGTTGTCCAGAATTCTCTTCATGGGAGAATTCATATTGGAATCCAAGTCTTCAAGTCAGATTTAACCATTTTAACTTCTAGGCAAGGCTTTTGTCATTACTTCCACTACAACAAGTCAGAATCCCAAAGAAAGCAATTCTCATAACACATTATTTTCAGGACAAATGCAGCCTTTTCCCTAAATGACACTGTGTGGGTAAAATTGCTTATCATCACACAGATAAAGACCATATTCACAAGGATAGCAGGATAGTACTATGGAACCATACTCGCAAGGAAAGATAAATCACAGCTGCACACCAGTCTTACTTATAGTATCTCCTAAGCCTTTGAGTTCTGCAGGGTACTTTCTCTCAGATACCTGGATGATGACATCCTTTAGGCAGCAATTTGTTCTTTATAGATCAACAGAAGTCTTAGGGCCTGCAATTAACTTCCTTTGTGAAGCTCTCTGTCCACTTCCCATGTATGCTTTAATTTCCACTTTCTTTAGGTTCCTTCCATTAGCTCCAGCAAGTGAATTGCACATTTAACAGGTTCCACTCCAAACTGAAATATCTGCCACAGAACTGTGTTTTAAGAAAAACAAAAAAAAACAAAACAAAACAACAACACCAGCAACAAAACCAAACAAACCAACAAAACCAACAAACAAACAAACAAAAACCCCACTAAACCCACAAACAAACAAACAAACAAAATCTCTTCTTCCACAATGTTTTCTGCAGATTTCAGTTTATGGACAGCAAAATTGCTGCTCAGATGAACCCCATGCTTTTTATTCGAAGATTTTCCACCAGCCACCCCACAGTCACAGCACTACTCCATTTCCAGAAGACAGGAACAAATGAGCCTCCCATTCAGATGATATGGACCCTGTCTCCTGGTCATCCCATTCAGCTGGTGTGCAAAAATTTGTGCTTTTAACATCTGGTTACAGACGTAAATCTGTGGTAAGGATTTATTTTCTAAGGTAAAATAGACGCAGTTTTTCTGGGTTTACTGCAGCTCAGTTGAAGTGTCCTTCTGAGTGTAACAGTGTATTCCTTGCTTCTTGAAGACTTCTAACGTTTCTTATGCATTAAGCCAGATCCTTTCCTTCAAAATGAAAAACAACACACAAAGAAGCAAGATAGGATTTAACTGTTAATAGTTTAGCTTTACTTTGTTTCAACTGCTTGACTTACACCCTTGACAGAGTAATGAGCTACTAGAAAACTAGATGATGAAAGAATCAATATATGAAAGTGAATTCTGAAGTGCACCATGCACTGTCTGTTCTACTCCTTCAGTTTGACTGTGCTTTGTTTCTGCTCCTGGGATCCTGGCTAGTCTACTACACCTACATGGCTCTTTTTATACTCTAGTTTTTGCTGTTCTTTCTTGTCAAAGGTCTGCTCCAAGGACTCTTTTTTTGCATTCCTCATTTTGCTGTGTTTTTATTATTATTATCATTTATTGCTTTCTTTCCTTATGCTGTAACATCATGGTCCACGTTTCTTCTCCCCATCTCTCAGGATGCTTGAAACCAATGTAGTGCTACCATTTCCATACATATAAAAAAAAAAAAAATAAGTCTTTACTTCAAACTATAGGCACATTGACAGCCTGCCTGCACTTCTCTTTATATCTGGCTTTTCCCTTGCCCTTCACCTGCTGTTCTTGTTCTTCAGCCTCTACCCTGCTTTGGCGCTTGGATGTGCCTCAGTTCTGCACAAGGCAGTGACTCCTGGCATGGGACACCCCACAGGATGGGTAGTTAGCTGAAGATGGCAGGGACCATGACAGAGGAAAACCACAGAAGATGCTCCAGAAGACTGGAGATGAACTCTGCAGTAGGGAGAGGTCTGTGTTTCTCCCTGTTTCTCCTTGAGGATCCCCCTCACCCAGCCAGCAAGGTGCTGCTACATATGCCATGGGCAGGGCATGTCGAGCACAGATTTTACCTGCTTCACCCTGGGCATGGGCAGAGAGAAGGACATTGCTGGTTGACTCCTTAAGAGCAGTCCACAGTAGCAGAATTGATCATTTGGGTGACACTTTAGAGTGCTAAAGTTCCGCAGAAGAACATGAAATTTTCCAGGCAACCCCTGCTCCTGCCTGGGCTGGAAGGACCATAATGAAGACTTGGAAAGGTTTTTAAGTCTTGGATGCTGAGCAGAAATGCAAGACTAGAAGACTTGCTAAAAGACATCTTTCTCATCTAAGTCTTTCTCATTAAAAAGACTCCAGTACCCCTGGATAAGCTATGGTAGGATTTCCTTACCACAAAATTCATTGATCCCCAACTGTCTAGATTAAATCTAATATTTCTTTAAAGGTTTGTTACCCTCTCCACAGAAGAAGAGCAATCTTCTGTGACCTTTGGTGTGTCAGGTCACCACTACCATGTCCTCTTCTCCTACTTTTCCCAGTGACAAAACAAAAGCCAACCTACAAAGAAGGACACATTTTTCTGACCAGATTTTGTTGCCCATTTTGGTACAGATTCTCTCCATGTGATATCTTTCCTAAGGTGTAGTGCCCAAAATTGCATCAGTAGGTTAATCAAGGCTTTTCCAGTGCCAAACAGAGCAGAATTTACTCCTTCGATAGAAAACATACCCAGAATGAAAGATGTCCTTATTTAACATGCAACAGTACTGCACCTTAGCCATCTACCCGGATTGACCAGGGGTCAGACCAGGGGCACCTTTAGGCAGGGCTGGGGATTTGATAGAACAATTTGTTCATGTACCTGCTGGAGATGGAAACACGGAAGGTTCCCAAGGAAAAGGATCCTTATCTGCCTGACTCAGCCGTGTCAGCCTGGACACGCTGTCTGCTAGGAGCACTGGTTGAAGGAAAGGTGTGTCTGGAAATGAAACGTGAGAAAACGGGGCATGGCTGGTGGGTGCTGGGCAGGGTGGGGCATTTAATAAATTAAGGGTGCATGTTGGCAACGCAGCTTAAATTCAGGGGCCAGGGTGGTGTTCAGCCGAATGTTGGACCGAATTACTTTGGAGGTCTTTTCCAAAGTTAATGATTCTATGATTCTAAGGGGGCATTTAGTAAGTGAAGACACCACAGAAAATTGGGAAGAGCTAGTGGGCATACTTCCACTGTTTCACCTCTTGGAGGTAATACAGACCATAATGGAAGGGAATATTTTTCTAAGCGCTCACTTTTTGTGGAATAAAGTAAGTTAAGTGACTCGGGTGAGCTGATTTGAAAATTTGTGGATGCAGGCGCCTGAAGAAAGCGGAAAAGCCGTTCCCCAGCTACCGGAGGTGACATCCCGCGTCGGGAGGCCTTTAAAAGGCTCCCTGAGAACGTTCCCCGCTGGCGCAGGCCGGCGCCTCTCCGAGCAAACCGGAGCGAGAACTGAGGTGACCCCTTCCAAGCCGCAGAGCTGCCGCGCGGGAACCGGCACCTCCCGGCAGCTCCGGAGCGGGGCAGCGGCACGGATCGCGCCCACGGGAGGGCGGGCGGGCGAGAGCCCTCCGAGCGCTGCGGAGCTGCGCCCGCCGCCCGCGCCCCGCGCCAAGGGGAGCCCGGCGCTGTGGGAGGCGCTGTGGGAGGCGGTGCCGGGGCGGGCCCGGGGCGGGGCCCGGGGCGGGCCGGGCGCTCCGTGCGGGAGCAGCTGTCACTGTCAGCGAGCCGGCGAACCGAGATCCCGGCTGCGCGCAGGGGGAATCCCCCAGCCTCGCCCCCGCAGCCAATCGCCGCGCCGCATGCAAATCACGGCGGTGTCCGGACCAATGGGAAGGCGGAGAGGCGGGGAGGCGGCCCCCCCCGTTGGACGGCGAGGAGGGCGGCGGGAGCCAATGAGGCGGCGAGGCGGGCGGGGCGCGCCCCGGGGGCGGGGACATGCAAATTTGGTTTGAAAAGAGGGCGGGAAATCCGAGTTTCGCGGGAGGCCCTTGGCGCGTAACCCGTCTCCTTTCCCTTCATTCATTGTCAGCAGCCGCCGCTTCCTGGAGCCATTTTCCAGCCGGCCCCACACAGCGGGAGCGGCCCCGCTCCATCCGCCGCATCTGCCCGCCCCGCCGCCTCCGTCCCCCCCCGGCACCCCGCATCCTGCAGCCGGGGCCCCCCCGGCACCCGCAGCCCCCAGTATTTTCCGCGGGGCCTCGGCATCGAGGAGGAAAGGAGCTGGGAAGGCCGGGGGGGGAGGAGGGACGGGGGGGAGGAGGAGACGCGGCTGCGGGGACAGACCCGGAGGGAAAGGATGAGAAGGGGACTCCAGCCTTCGGCCCCGGCAGCAGCGCCGCCGCCCCCGCCGTCCACGGACTCCAGAGCAGCCCCCGCCGGCTTCCCGGCCCGCTTTGCCGCCGGCACCTTCATCCAGATCCGCAGCACCGGCGCGGTGGCGGGGGCGCCCTGTGTTGTCTCCTCCTCCGCCGCCGCCGCTTCCCAGGCTCCCGGTGCCTTTGCCCCGGCGGCGGATGGGGGCCAGCCCGCTGGCAGCTCGCTGTACTGCACCCCCCACGGACCCGCCGGCAGGACGGCGCTGCTGCAGCCCGCTCTCGGCGGAGGCCGCCCCCCGGTAATTTTGTGTTTTCCCCCCGTCCCCGCGGGGAGGGTGAAGGGGACGGGGGGGGATCCCGCTGCCGGCCGGACCCGGGGGGCGGGCGGGGTGCGGGGGGAGGGCAGGAAAGGCGGAGGCAGCGCTTTGTTGCAATAAACTTTCCTGCCTCCTTCCCAACCCCCGCTGCCGGGTCTTAGTGAAAAGGAGAGGGAAGAAAAAAAAAAAAAAATGGGGGGTGGAAAAAAAAGCGAGGGGAAAATAATAATCCCGCCGCACGGGTGCAAGGAGCGAGCAGCCGGCGGCGGGGAAGGATCCCGGTTCCCCCGGGGCGGGGGGCCGGGCCGGGCCGTGCCCCGCCGGTGTCTCCGCTTCACCCCCGGAGCCGCCGGTGACGTCTGGCACACGTGCGCGGAGGCCGCGGCTGTGACTGGGAGCCGGGGCGGGCGGGGAGGGGGACGCCGCTTCCTCCTCCTCCTCCTCCTCCTCCTCCTCCCTCTGGCCTGGGACAGCCCGACCGCCGGCCGGCTGCCCCTGGCCCCCGCCGCTCTCCGAAATGCCCCTGCAGCAGGTCAGTGACTCGTGGGGCGGCGATGAGCACCAACCCTCCTCTGCCCCCGCTTTAGAATTTACGCCCCCTCCTTAAAATTTACGCCTCCCCCCTCAAAAAAAAAAAAAAAAAAAAAAAAAAAAAAAAAAAAAGGAAAAAAATTCCGCCTCCCCCACTCGTGGGGTTTTCTTTGTCCTCGCCGGTTTCGGGTGCGCGCTTGGCCCTCGTGGGCTCCGCCGAGTTGGAGAGTGGGGGAGGGCGCGGGGCATCCCCGCCGCGCGGGGGTCGCGGGCGTCGGGAGGGGCTCACCTGCCCCCCCCGGGCTCCACCACCCCCGCCCGGCGGCGTGGGATTGTTAAACTCGCTCCCACCTCTCCCCCTCTCGCCCCGGTGCGCCCCTGCCAGGGCAAAAGGGGGTTTAACACCCCTTCCCCCCTCGTCCCCCTCCTCTTCCCTGCATCCAGTCCGTGATGGTCCAGGTATGGGATGGTGCTGTAATTCTGAAATACTTCTGGAAGAGCTTTGGGAGCAGCTGGGAGGCCGGTGAGGATGGCATGAGCTGCCTCTTGTGTGGGTCTTTGCAGGTGTTGGCTGCTGAGCTAGCGGTGGAAGTTTCAAGGCTCATCAAAACCTATCCAAAGCTTTTAAAAAAATATTGTTATTATTATTATTTACTTTTAAAATAACATCTTTGCTGTAAAAGAGAATTATTATTATTTTATTTTGTGTGCTCCTGGTCTTCAGTGTATCCTAATGGCACTCAGTGTCAAGCAGGCTACTTCAGGCCACTTTGTAAATATTTGGCTGTCCTGTGTGAAGGTTGATTCCTAGAAGGTGGTGGTAAGTGAATTCAGGAAGGAGCATATGTTACACAAAGATTCTGGGAGAAAAATTATACAGGCTTTTTTGGCTTTGTGGGAGGGATGTTGATGTCATAGGAACTCCTAAGATTTCTCATTAATGGGTCCTGAAAGACCTTCATGTATGTTTTTAGTGCCTTTTTTTTTTTTTTTTTTTTTTTTTTTTTTTTGTATGCCGCTCACCTCTTTAATGGGCGCAACTCCTGGCCTTAAAAACTTGGGAAGGCTTATTTCCACCTTAAAGGTTTGTAAGTGGGCAAAGTGATTTTGGCCTCTGCCTGCAAAAAAGTCCTCACACAACCTGTGAGTTTGTTGTATACCCTCAGCCCCCATAGTAGCTTTGGGGAGAGATGTGAGATGGAGGAGGAAGAGTGCGGTCAGGCCAGCAGTATCTACAGCCTCTGGCTGGCACCCTCCCAGGGCGATAAGCCATCCATGGCACACACCAGGAAAGGGGCTGTGCATCCTGCTCTGCTCTGACAGCTGTGCTCATGGAAGTCCCTTCTTGGAGCTGGGCTGGCTTGCCTCAGACCCATCTTTTGGGAAGTCAGGCTGAAGCGCCCTAGTGCTCTGCCTTGTCTTTCTGCACTGCAAACTGCTTGGCAGGGATGCTATCCGGCCCTTTCTGGTCTGCAGCTTCCAGGTAGCTTTCCTCAAAAGTCATGGAGGTTTTTCTGGGATGGGGAGGTGAGGGTGTTCTGCCCTTGGCTCGTG
Source organism: Phylloscopus collybita (assembly GCA_027886175.1). Taxonomy (NCBI): domain Eukaryota; kingdom Metazoa; phylum Chordata; class Aves; order Passeriformes; family Phylloscopidae; genus Phylloscopus; species Phylloscopus collybita. Next base: position 91,626,942 of record JAJNNQ010000075.1, read on the forward strand.
GCAGAGCATTTTTGACCAACTAATATTAGGGACTGGTGAAAGGAGTGAGAAAACGCTGGGTAGGTGAGGCAGTGAGCTCAGGCAAGTAGCACCAATATAAATTTAGCTCTTGATCATTGAATTGCAAGTAGTGCATGGAGTCTGAGACCCCCAGCTGGAAACAAGACCCTGCTATGCAAAAGACTGTAGAGATAAGTCTAAAATTTGGCCAGCACACCTGCAGTGGTTAGGATTATGAAAATACTCTTGCCTTGCAGATGTAACTGCACTGGCAACCCACCCATCACTTCCAAATATAATCTATGGTATGACTGGAAAAGAGTCAGTATAGCAATGTAGTTTACGCTGTGCAGGGAGGTGTTCAAACACACGAGCAGATGAAAAAGGTTCTTAGGCCCAAGTAAGCTGCTTCCCCTTGGGAATTTGGTAGTTATTTTATCTGTGGTTATGTATGTGTAACACTGCTGGAAAAGCCTTGAAAAGTGGCCTAGTCCATAACAACAGGCCCCTCCAGCCCCACACTGAGAGTTTGCACACTCTTCCATGTCCCAGGCAAGTGTCTCCATAGTGTCCAAGTGTGTTGCTGTGTTGCCGCCTGTCATGGCAGCTCCTGTGGCTGAGGGTTGCTAACTGGGCCCTTGTACCCTATGGAGCCCTGGCTCTGGGAAGCTGCCTGCCCTTTCAACTTGAGGGCCTTTTGCAGGATTCCTGAGGAGTTAAGAGAAAGTGTTACCAGGTGGATCTGAACCCCTGCTATGGCTTAAACACCAACAGTAATGAAGAATTAACCCTTGCAAAGCAACCAACAGCTTGCATCCCTTGGGAGAGCCTGAGCCGCTGCAGAGAGGCCCAGTGGTCCTGCATCTTCCCATGCTCTCCCGCACCCTGCTGGGGGCTGGTGCCTTTTCCCTTCTGGAATCTCAGGCTTCCCAGGATGGAAAATTAACCCTGACCTAAATAAATAAATGTTTTCTTCTGGGCAAGCAGGTTGAACCAGCTAATGGCAGGTCTGGGAAATGCCAGGGACCATCAAGGGAAAGTGGTGGCCAGGGATATGGCACAGGAGTTGTGGCACCACACTGTTCTGGTGTCAATGAGTTTGTGAAGCAACTTGGATCCTCATGAGAATGCAGGAGAAATTAATGTTTGATGAGGTACCCAACAGCATTCTCGCTGGTGTTGCCTTCTCACTTGGTGTGAGAAAGTCACTACCATTTGCAGTACCCAGTACTCAGAAATGGGGCCGCTATGAAAGCAAGCTGCTCAAAATGTTTCTAATTCAAATAGTAGAGAATTTCTTACTGTCTTTGGGTTATAAAGATAAGCCCTTAAGAAGAGGGCCATTTTCTTAGCCATGAGAAAATGCTTAAATGGAGACACCACCCACATGTTAAGTCCTTTTTAAAAGGGGCTAAATCCTCTTAACAACAATATCTTTAGAGAACTCCTGTGGCCTTTAGATGACATGAGCTGTGGAGAGGCTAGTTCGGCATACTTCAGAAGGGGGCAGGAGGATTTACATTTCCAAACTGAATACTTAGTACCTCTCATTTTTCTGGTGATTTAGAAAGTACCTCTTCCTTCCTCCCTGCTTCTCAGCAAGATGCAGCGGGAAAGGGACAAAAATGGGATAACACAGAGTCTTTCTCCTAGGTGTTATGTAAAGGAGCAAGCCAAATAAGACATAAATAATGAAGAAGGATTTAAGATATGGAAGAATGTGTAAGTCACATAAAAGAAGGAGGTTGTTAACTTAGTAGCTTTTCTTTATTTTGCAGCAATGAAAAGGTTTGTACGTGAAGACACAGGTGTTTTCCTATTCAGACCAGTTTTCTTTGCCTGATAATTTGTGTTAGTAGAAATGAATGTTAGTATGAGTCTGAGACCTTTGCTTTTTGAATAGCATTTAAGGGATTTTGTTTGGTTCAAATCCCTCTCCTCCAGTAACACACTGTTCCTGAGCCCAAGGGGGTACCACATGGTCCTTTGGGGGCAGCCATCTGAGGTACAAGTTCAAAGAAATATAAAATCCTGATTGTCCTAATCACACCAACAAATATCTTGTGAAAAGTGGGCATCCTAATAAAACCCTACAGGAACAGGCTGTAGCTTGCTGGTGGCTTCACTATCCTCGTGCAGAGTCCAGCTGTGCTGGTGTGGCTCCGTCTGCACCAGGACTCCTGAGTATGGCAGCCCCATGATGATAAGGGCTTTTGGCAGGGTTCCATGAACAGCTGAGCTGCTCAAAGGCTTTACTGTTGCTGGAAGGAGTAGGCTTGCTTGTCCCTCACTGTCTTCTCTGTATCATGTCCTTTGCTCTGCCCGTGGCCAGACAGGGTTTTTCCCTACTACGTGCCTGAGGAGCATGTAGCTGCACTGATGGGTTTTTGCTGCTTTAACAAGGTAGAAGAGCTGGGTGTGAGCGCTAGGTCTGGCAGACATCTTGGGCCCAAGATGGGCTGGGTGAGAAGAGGGAGGGAGAGAGGAACTTGCCCATGCAGTGGTGCAGCGGTGTTAAATTGTCCCAGCAAGCCTCCATTTTATGATGTTGGTCTTACTTGTTCTTTCTGTGAATGCATTTTCATTGCACCACCAGTCTGCTCACCCAAAGCTGAGTAGGGGTCACGTTATGGCCTGTTTATTCGTCTGTAGAGGATGCTCCACCTGGTTGAGCAAATACAGGCATTTTGTTTCCCCTCATTTTATGCCAGGTATGTTGGTGCTGTTCTGTTAATTTTTACTGCGTGCTCATCTGTGAGTATGTGCAAGCATTTACAAGGAAAATAATCTTTGAATTTAGGAACAGCTGTATATTTTGCAAGATTAAGGGTTCCCCCACTACTTCTTTGACTATGACTGTAGCAAGTGTTGCAGGAATGAGCACGGGGAAGGAGGCTTGCACAGGAAAGCCCTTTGAGCTTCAAGAGAGCACTTCTCTCAGGTCAGGGTTACAATGGGTTTTATAGCTACCAGTGGCTGGTGATTTTTGTGATCCCTGTTTGAATCTAGCTGTAGTTCAGGCCTTGGGTAGCAACAAGTTCTAGCCATGGTTTAGCTATTTTGTATGAGAGAAAAAAACCATTTTTTTGTTTCTTGCCTTGCTTTTTGTGGTTTTTTTGTTTTGTTTTGTTTTGTGGTTTTTTTTTTTGTTTTTGTTTTGTTTTTTGTTTTTTTTCAGGTTGAGCTTGCTGTCTATAGTGTTCTTGGGTGATTTTAGATATTTTGGTAGGGAAAAATTATTTTCTGATGTATATTTCTCCTCACAGTTTATGACAAATTATCTTTTGTCCTCAGATGTCTTCTCCAAGCCGAAGTGTGTCAGACAAGTAATTTCTCCTGAAATGAAAGCTATTAATGTAAAGATAAAGGTGTTCTTTTATAAAGGAACCACATGGGTGTGAAAACCAATGTGTCTGTAATTGTTTTTACTTGTGAAACTTCTGTGTACTGCCAGCTTTGAAAGATGTTTGGAACACATGGTAGGCTCACTTTGCAGAGACCCTTTCAGACCCAGCTTGTTTCATGAGGTCTTAACCTGGCCCTGGGGTGGGCAATGGAAGGTGTGGGACACAGGGGATGAGTAGGCATGGCTGCTATAGGAATAGCTTGTTAGGAGATGCAGCTTGCAAAAAGGAAAGTGAAGTAGCACCATTCCTCTTTGGAGCCCAGTCTTGTGCAGGCCAGTAGGCCTGGTGTGGTTGTGGGAGGGAAATTCGGCCCATCCCTCCTGTTCAGAGCACCGAGAATGAGATTGGTGCATGTGAAATGAAGATAAAGGTTTTTCTTGGTAGCTTCAAGTATCTTTCAGGCTTCACTTCTGAAGGTGTGTGCTTGGCTGATGGCCATGGCTCTGGTGGCAGGGTTGGTCCTGGTGCTGGTGTGCAGGGGTGGGAAGGTGGCTCAGGCTTTCGTCCTGGTTTGTGGAGGAACTAACTGCCTGCTAAGGATGAGTTGGAGACTCTTGACTTTAGTTCCAGTGGGTTTCTTGCACCAGTGGTGGTAATGAAGATCCAGCCTGGCCCAGTGTGGAGCTTCAGCAGATGGAAAGCTCTCAGAGTAACTAAATCTCCAGGTTTTATAGTCTCTGCAAATAATCTCATTTACAGCTGGCAGCACTGAGTGTGTATGTATGGAGGTAACTCTCATCCTGACAAATGACTAAGTTGGACTTCAGGCTTTTGTTTTCACTGACAAGAGTTAATCACTTCCTGCATTATTTTTCAAGACCAGGATTGTGTTTGTAGTTCTGGGGAGAGGAACCTCTCCCATCATGTTCTCTGGGTGCAGTGGTGTGCAGGAGGGAAGCTGCCCATGCCTCTGGGATGGGGCTGCTGCAGTGCTAGAGGTACTGCTGGTGAGGTATTTGGATTCTGTTTCAATTTCAGTTCTGTCTGAAGACAGGCTTGGCAAAATTGCCCAATTTATCACATCTTTAAAAAGGAACTATTTAACTTCTGTTTTCCTCAAGTAAGTTGGTCCAAAACCACACTTGGGAGTGCTATGCCTGGCATGGGTGTCTCTTGAAGTACTGTGATGTCTGCTTGGATGCTGCTGCTATTTGCTGGATCTAGTGGCATTCATGGAGTTCTTAATGCCTTGTGAGCTCAACATGAGCTGTGGTAAACATTTGCATCTGCAAGCCTTGTAAAGGGAGAAGGCAGGAGCTTGACTAGGTGTTGATTAAGCCAGAGCTTAATGAAAATGGCCCCTGTTGTGCGGTAAGAGAGTACTACTTCATGGGTTTTAGCATCCCTTTTATACATACATGAATGCATAGCAAATGTGCTGGTAGCTGTTTGCAAACTGAGCTTGCCTAAGGTTAATGGCGTGTGTCATGAGTCTCCTGTCCCACTTATGAATGTGGACAGTTGTTGACCTGTGACACTGTGGAAATGAACATGCCAACTCTGTCACTGCTGTGCGTACGTGCCCTGCAGCTCTCAGGTGTTTTGTGCCCAACTCTTTGGCCTAGGACTAAGCTAGGAAGGTGGAGCATTTAAAGACCACCTTCTCAGAACCAGCTGGCGTCTCTTCTGTGAGTGTGCTAAGTTATGTGGGCAAATAAGGCTTTCCTTTATTCCTGCCTCTAAAAGTAAAACCAGTATCCAGTTTCATTGCTTTCTTTGAGTAGGAGACTTAATTTGATTACCTACAGCTACTTTCAAGATTCTTCTAGTTTGTATGTGGCTGCATTTAGGCCCAGAAGTGTCCACTAGCTAAGGCTGGTGGCATATTCAGGTGCCTCACTTCAAGGGTCTAGAACCTGATTTTTCAGAAATACAAGGTGTTTCCTGTGATGCGCACTTGCAGTATTGCGGATGTTGAGTCCTTGGGATCTGGAGCTTTATATGGACAAATCACTGTTAAAAGCAGGGGCTGCTATTATTTGGGCTTTCATTTCTTAATTTTTATAATGAAATTTTACAGTCCTATCACACAGACCTTGTGAGCCACTAGTTGTTTTGCAAAAATCTATAAGAACTTTTAGAAAACAGATAAAGAGCTATTTTTGGTAAAAGTAAGTTGTATTGGGAATCTGGACAACAAGAGATGTTTGCTTAGCCTTGGCTGCTTCAGCTCCAGCATTCCTGGCCTGAGTTGTGGTATGTCTGTTGGTTTTGTATGCCTAGATTCTAAAGGTAATTTTCATTAATATACTTCTTGAAAGACATTCTCATCTTAACCATGCTATTCTGGTTTGGGGTTTTTTGCTTGTTGGTTCAAAGGTTGTTGCATATTGCATAACTTAGTGCTAGAAAAGGGGGGTGGGGGAAGGAACTCATTGGCAAACTTCCTTCCTTGTTAATTAAGGTGACATTAAAAGTCTCTGGTTTAGGACTCAATGGTGCACACCATGCACTGCAAGAGTCTAATCCTTATATATCATGTCAGGCTCATTGGTCCACTCTACTAGTTCTCTCTGAATATAACTTTGTCTTAATTTTGGTTCTACCAGTTAGTTATAAAATCATACTAAAATTAGAGTGCAGTAACAGATACTTTTTTTTTTTTTTGCAAGCCACTGAATATGCACTGTAGGATTTTATATTTTTTACACATTTTAAAGTACAGATGTAATTTTAGAGTGAAATACTTCTCCATGGGGTGAGTGTACTATGCTGTCTAAAAACTTAGCTTTCAAATTTGCCTTTCAAATGTTTTTCAGAAACAAACTGACATGTAGACTTGTTTGCATCCCTCCTTCCTAGACCTTCAACTTAAGAACTGTAATCTGGCGAAATTTGGGTCTGGAAGTAAAAATGTTATCTCTTGGCCCAGCAATTATATTGGTGCAGTCCATTGAGGCTGACAATAGGTTTCTGTCTTTTTGGATGCTACCAGAGTGTAAGCAGATAAGTATGTAAAAAGTACAAAATGAGGCACAGAAAAGGTTTCATCTTGTGTCACAGGTGGAATGGTGATTTGTGTGTCTTACCTTAGCTTAGGCTGGGTGTTAGGAAAATGGTCTTCACGCAGAGGGTGGTTGGGCGCTGGAACAGGCTCTCCAGGGAAGTGGTCACAGCATCAAGCCTGGCAGAGTTCAGTAAGTTTTTGGACAATGCTGTCAGGCACATGGTGTGATTATCAGGGCTGTCCTCTGTGGGGCCAGGAGTTGGACTCAGTGATCCTATGGGTCGGTTCCAACTCGGGTTATTCTATGATTATTAATGGGTAATGGTTCTATACCAAAAGACTTAGATTTGGATTTAGACTAGATATAAGACTGTTTTTACTGTAGGGCTAATGAAACATTGGAACAGGTTGCTCAGACAGGGGATAAGTACTCATTCCTGGAAACATTCAAGGCTGGGTTGGATGGAGCTCTGAGCAACCTGATCTAGTTGAATGTCAGTGCTCATTGCAAGGGGGTTGGACTAGATGACCTTTAAAGATCTCTTTGAACCCAAGCTATTCCATGATTCTGTAGGAAAATACATGCTCTAAGGAGCAGATCTGAAGGGTTTGCTGCATTCTCTGAGTGCTTCTGTAATGGAAACTGGGCTTTCCTTCACCTTCTGCTTGGGTGTTTTTAACATCTGCTGTTTTGAAAGTCATTTTCCTTCCAGGGACACTAGAAATGGAATTATATGGAATTATAACGTCTTGAGCGATGCTAGTAACCTAATAGTGCCTTCAGTACTTGTTCTCTTGCGCTGCTAATTCTGGAATTAAATGGCAATTACCATGTATATATGCTGGTGCTATTTTGCCTTGCCAGCGCTGTGTTTTTAGACAGCGTTGGTCCCACACATTGACAGTCAGTTTTTTGTCCCCATACAGTAAGCTAGTTCACACTTTGTCTAATGTCTTCGCATAGCGGGAATTGATGTTGGTTACAGCTCTCACAGAAGGCTTTTGTGTGGTGATATCTGAAAGCTGTCTTGTTGGAGCTTTTATCAAGGCTATTGCAATGAGGCCATTATCCCTGCTCGTGGAAAACATAGATATTCGCAGAAATTTTTATAGCAGTGCTTGGTAAGTGTCATGCTGGGACAGAGCGACAATGCTGGAGCGGTACAGAAATAATACCCGAGGTGGCAGCCGCGCCGTGGCGGGGAGTTATCTGTCCTTGCAGACTTGGGGACAGGGTGGGAAGGGAACCCCACACGGGGCAGACGGAGGGCGGTGATCAGGGCTATCGCAGGCACAAATAATCCTGGCTGCCGGCTCAACGGAATAAAGTTTTACTTTTCATGGTAAGAGGTTTTATTGAGTGGCTCTAAGTAACCCAGATCTGAATAGCTGTATAATGCTTCTGCACCTCGTACTTTTTTGGGTGGGTTGGTTTTTGGTTTTTTTTTTTTTTTTTTTTTTTTTTGCTTTCAGCTGCGCGGTATCTGTGACCAAAAAGCGTTTCTGGGGAGTTTATGTAAAACTGCAAGTTGGCTGAGAGGAAGCTGAAACTTCACAACCCGGTTGTAGTACCCTTAAACACAAAATTCTTTAAGCAAGCAAAAAAGACAACTTACTACTTGAGGTGGGTGCAGAGAGGGCTTTAAAAATTATAATAGCATTTTCACTGGCTTCTTTGTCTCAACAGTGGGTATTTCACTGGGTTTATTCTTTCTTTCCCTCAGGAATTAGGGGTTAGATAAAGCTTTTTCTCTTTTTTTTGTAAAATACAGTGTCCTGAAAGCATAAGCAAGTTGCTCATTTTCTTTCTCTGGTTCTTAATCATAAGAGCTGCCTTGATGATTTTTCCCACCTCAAATTAGCAGTTTATTTATAACATGCTAATGTTCTGCATGCCCGTTGGTATTACTGTTCTGTCGTGCTGAGCTGAGAATTATTCTCTCGAAAACTGACACTGCAAAGATGACATAAAAGAACATGAGAAATAGCCTAGGATAGACAAACATTCAGGTGGCTTTTGGTATGACTTTGGTTCACGCTTTCTATAAAACCATTTACATTTCCTTCCTAATTTCTATGGCTAGTCACATTCGTGCTGCTTGGCTTTATTTTTGCTTACCAAAAATAAAGAAAAATGCAGACCGTTGGCTTTTGGCGTCCTCGTTACCCTTTCGTTCCTGCTGGCAAACTTCTCTGTGATCGTCTTCCACGCAGTGTCACCAGCTGCCTTATTGGATTGTAGGCAGGGGAATGAGGAACTTCAGGGGGTGTTTCCCCCTTCCTGCAGGGTGCCTGAGGGAAGCCTCTTCCAGATCTAGGGTTAGCGGCATCTTTCCCAGTGGTCCTCCGCTTCAGCTGCTCTGCAGAAAGACGGGAGCATTCTAAGCCCACACCGTGCAGCGTGGGGTGTCTTGTGCGTGGAAAAGCAAAGGGCAAAATAAAAACACATCCCATGAGTTTCTGTACTTGGAGCCATGTGCTTTGTAGGTGTTTACAAGAGAGAGATGCAAGATCACTTGGCAGCCTCCAGCGTTGTTATGACCCGTTCATCTGTAAGGATGCTCTTCATGTTGCTGCTGGTCTTGGTGCGCTGAAGTCCTTCCCTATTCTCGTCTATTCATCGTGTTTGCTGAACATGTGGGAAGTGAACGCAACACTAGTGAACAGGCTGTGTACAGTTAGCTAGATATTAAACTTAGGTACAGCCTTCTGTGGGCAACATTAAGTTAGTAGTTACAAAGGAGGTTTTTGGGTTTTTTTGTGGTATTTGTATTTTAGGGGGACAGAAACCCCTTTTGCTGTGAAAGGGAATGTGTAGGGAATTCCGCAGACTGGCATGTTTAATTTAGAGGAGGGAAAAAAAGGGAGAAGAGAAAAGGAGGTAAATCCCCCTTATTTATAGCCATATTTTCAGGATACTATCCTTAGTGTAATTTATTTGCTTCAGAATTAGGAAAGAGGGATGCTAGGAAAAGTAAGGTGCATTCACTTCTTTCACCTAAAAGCATTTTATAAGGGTGATTACAATCTCCCTCCTTTCTCCCTCTTTCCTAGTCCTGGAGAATAATCAATTTAGCAATAAGTCAGAGCAAGCAAAAATGTGATTGTTCTCATCTGCAATGCAGAGACTAAGATGGACTCCTTTCTCTAAGGCCAAAATCAGGTCTTTCTGTTTTGAAGTGAGTCAAGAGTTATCATTGTTTTCGGTAAGAAAGGGTGAGAATTTCAGTCTATTTCTTTCCCCTTAAGATTTGTGTAGTTTTGAGGTTTTTTTACTACCTTTTCACTCTTCTAATGGCCTCAATGCCAGTTTCAAACCACTTCCCTGCTTCTTCCAAGGTGGGGAAGCACCACCAGTGGTACTAGACAGGGATTAGGTCTGTTCTAAGTACTTCATTTGAAGTGGAGAAATGTGGCTTTCCCAGCTGTTTAAAAAGATCAGTTGCCTCAGCATGTGAAGAACAGGTCCCGAACTCTGTTCAACCAGCAGCAGAGAAGGGGGAAATTGCCTTCAGACCTTGCAGGGAGAAAACTTGAGGCATCTGTGAGGTACTATAGTATATCTACCTAAAAAATATCAGATACTTGAGCTTGTCTTATTGACTTGTTGGATGGATGGATACCTTGTTGAACTGGAAAAAGCCGACAGATCTGGGACTTTGTGTAACAGTGCAATGGTGTAAGAGGGATGGCATAAAGATCCCAGCAAAGGAACTTGCCCACTACAGCTACCCTGGCTTTCCCATTGAAAATGCAAGTGTGGCATGCCTAGAAGATTAGGAATAGTCTGCTTGCCTGTAATGGTCCTGGAAGGTTTGCTTTCCTCCTGAAAAGCTAATATCAGATTTGTCCAGATTCAGCCCAGTCTCTGGTTAGTGTTGATCAAATATGAAAATGTATTGTTCCTTCTGCTGCAGAGTAATGCTGAACACCTTCTACAAGTACTTCACCTCTCCCTGAGAGATGATGCTTTTTGTCCTCATTGTTGCTCTGCCTCGTCTTTGAGTGGCTCTCCATGACTGTGTGGGCATGAGCCCCAGCATGGAGCAGGTGCAGCAATCTTCCCAGCCAGAACCCTGAATTTAAAGTATTGTCTTAATGGGAAGGTGCATTTTTAACTGGCTACATGCATCTCCTGTAGCGTGATGAAATTGCATCAATATTTTCACTAAGCATTTTTATCCAGAATATCAATTTCAACAAAGTGGTTTTTTAAGTTCACTGTTAAGGTCTTAAATCTTAGAAGGCAGGCCAGTGAGGTGATCCAGGTAGAGAACCTTTTAGGGTCACAATATGGAATTTTTTTCACCCTAACGAGGCAAGGTGGCGGTTTGAGCACGTGCCAGTTTGCCTTTCCAGAGCTGTGATACAGCTGAACCACAGTGGAAATCTGGAACCGTAACAACAGTGCTTATAGGAAGTTTGACTCCCTGCATTTAACCACAAATGTGGTCAAAGTTAGGAGAAGCAATAGTGGAGGGGAAGAAAGGTGGTAGTATTTGATTAGCTTTTTTCTCCTTGTTTTCTGCTGTAAGGAAAGAGTGATTATATTATTAACTGATGGCTCCAGTTTCTTCTTTGTTACACTTTGAGGATACTCTTGTAGGGTAGATATGATAAGACTTGCTTTCAGCGTTTTCAATTCAGTAGCCACATGCTGTTAAGCAGTTGTGCTGCTTGGTAAACTGTTGGGTGTTTCTGAAGACAGTAACATGGAGAAGAGGATTAAAAACCATGTCAAGATCCTTCAGGTGGTCACTAGCTTCATGCAGGGATTGAAATGAAAAGCAGTTCAGTCATGATGGGTTTCTACAGGAGGTTATTGAGGGATAAAGGTCCTCCCGTTGGTCCTCACCATCGTGCCCTAGACCAACATGCTGTATTCATTCAGTTCAGCAGAGAATAGCTGTCTGTCTTGGACACTAAAATATCCTGCTGTTTCCTATCTGCACCTTCTTGGAAATGAAATGTAATCCTCTCGTAAGCAGAGTAGCCTTAATTGCCTCATGGGATAGGAAGGAAAGGATGATTTGGGAACCAGGTCTGTGCTACTAGAAGTGCTTCCTGTGACAGAGGGGATTTCCTGGAACCATGCTGGGAAACCCTTTGGGGATGTGGTTTCACAGTCAACTTGCAGCGATCCAAGTTGGTGCTGCCACAGGTGGGGTCATGCTGCCGTCCCTCCCTCCCTGCTTTAGCTCCTGCCCTGGTACCTCTCTGTGCTTGTCAGACCAGGGACTGCTCCAGCTGAAAGCTAACACTGGCCGAGTGATTAGTTTTCAGCACAGGGAGCTCCCTGGCCCAGCTGGCCGTGTGGTTAGGGTGGAGGTGGCCGGCAGGGGCTGCCCCCGGCCATGCCCTCTCCCCACGCACGGGACACTTGCTTGCAGTGGCAGCACACCAGGAGCCTTGCTGTGTGTGACCTCAGCACCTCCTAGAAGCCAGTGGAGTTGTGTGGAATGAAACCCTAACAGATGGCTCTGTAAGGAAATAGGCAGCTTTTGTGCCGCTACTCGCTGCTTGGGTTACCGAGGGCGTGCAGCTGCCACAGCCTCCAGTGCCCAAGGGCTGGAGGGATCTTGCACGCTCTCCCCATCTCCAGCTTTGAAGGGCTTGGGGCAGTATAGCAGGTTTGTGAGCACATGGAGGAGTAATTGTGGCTGAAAACATCCGCAGTTCATGGAGGAAAGCCATATTTGCTTAAACTGGGAATCTGCTCAGTGCTGTTTGCACCTTGCCTCGTGCGCTTGTCTTCCAGCCCCTGACCGACGCTCCCAGGCTACGTGTAATTTAATTACACCATACTGAAGTTGGTGAAGATATAAATGTAATTTGTGCCTAGAAGTTGTGTATGTAGTGAGCTTGCAATACTGGAGGCCTTCTGGGCAATCACTGCTATCAGGGTATACCTCCAGAGGAAAGACTGGCTCTGCTGCTCTGGCAGGTACAGTCAGACAGGTACAGCTCTAAACAGGGCTTTAGTGTGACTGATTGTTAATAGGCAAAAGTAAAGGAGTTGTGGTCTTGCATGAAAGATCACAGAATCCTTGGAGATAGCAACTGGGATGGCTTTCACCATCAACAGCTGCAGCAGCTGCGGCCCAGGGTCTTATCTTGTGTGGCTTATGAAGGTGGGAAGGCTCACAGGGCTTCTGCGCAGATGGGTGGTAATGAATGCCAGTCACATGCAAAGTTGGCCAAGGAAGGTTGAGTTTCATGACTGCACTCACAGCAAAGTCTCCTTTCTGCCCCTCAAATAGCAAGGTGGAACCAGCCTGAGTGGCAGTGAGAGCACCCAGGGCCCTGCTTATTCCATGCCACAGCAGAATTCTGCCTTTTGACCAGAATATACTGCTGAATTTCAGCTTTGGCTTAAAAGAAGGGGTACCATTGTTACTGTAAACCTCCACTACAAACTCAACCAGTACGGAACTAACTCTGGAGAAGCCTGTAACTCACAGGGCTGTGAAATAAGAGTTTCACTTTAATCCGTTGTCTGATTTCAAACGTAACTGTTTTGTTATTGATTACTTGCGAAAAAGATCTGATGTGTTTATCTCACAGTCCTTACACATGCTGCCCACTGCCAGTAGCCTCAGTTCTCCCCTCAGCAGCTGCCAGAATTTCCATCTTTCTCCCCATACTTTCTTTAGCACCATTGTGCATTGAAACTCTTGCAGGATAGCAATATGCGAAAGCCGTGTAGCATTCCTGTTTATCTTGGAAGTCAATGTTTTACACAAGGAGCACTGTAACTCTGCCATATTTACTTTCTTGTATTTAATTCAGTAAAATGTATTTACCTGAAGTGGACACGAAATTTCCAGTTTGCGGTGGAAAGCATAGGACCAGGCTGCAGAACTCGTTCCAAGTCAGGACAGAGTGCGTGAGGGCTCCTTGCCAGTGCAAAGCGTGGGAGGAAAGTCGGGAGTAAGACGACTCTTGTTGCTATCATCAGCAGGCGCCTGTTGAAAGGGTAAGAGTTGTGGATGTCAAGGCAAGACAACAGGTTTCTGTGTTTTCTTGAATTTTAGACTTCCAAGACAAACCGATGACTGGCAAAGCAGGTTTTGTCCAAGACTGTCTTTGCTTTAGCTTGGATAAGAACTTGCAGTCTCAGATAGTGAGGTGTAGTCAAGTTTTCTGGGGTAATCTTAGCTTTACAGTTTGACTGTAGTTTGGAATTAGAGTTGGGAAAACAATTAGTGTAGAAAATGAGGGTTTCTATGGGGATCTATCACGCTTAAGGATTTTTAGTAAATCAAGCAAGCTTGTGGGCTGGTGGAGGCTTCCCACGGCTACCTCAAGTTACCTTACCTTTTCTCCTGCTTCTAAGAGAAGCTGTCCTCCTTCGTATCCATATATTGTTGAGAGAGGGCATAGTCCACAGGCTATTTTTATTCCTATTCCTTTCCATAATTATATGTAGCTTTTATAAATCTGTCTGGATGGAAGGCTCTCATGTACTTTTGAAGGGCTTATTTGATCTAAATTTAAGGATGTCTCATGTCCAGTTGTGAAACTTGCTATTTCAGTTCGCCCTACCTACAGCTTTTACTAAAACAAGAGGAAAAGGATGAAGAGGAGAGACTGAAATGTGTGTGTGAGAGGAGGGAAAGATGACTCATAAGTGGCACTGCATTTGAAAATTAAAAGGATCAAGGTGTACTGATCATAAGAGAAAAAGTTATGGCTTCTGTGAAGAAGGCACAATTAAACCATATGGTCATTTATCTTCTGAACAGATTAAGGTATGTTTGGGGAGGAATCCATGGGCCTGAATTGAGTAGATAGATTTCTTCTCTCTTCAAAGTTATTTAAAGAAAGGAATTTTTAGGGCAGCCTTTAATAGGTGATATTTTAGTGCTAGATTCCACTGGAAGACTTCCCCAGGCTTCTGGAAAATCCCATTTAGCTGTCCATTGCCTGCGGGATAGTTCTAATAGCTGCATGGTTATAGAGCAGGACAGGTAGCAGAAAGGGAATGAGGGGGAAGGCTGCAGTACAGAAAGCCAACTGGATTTTCTCTGAACTTTAGGCACAATGAATAGAAATTAAAGCTCATGAATAGACACACAAATTTCTGCTTTCAATCCATGTGTTGTTTCTTTTACCCCTCCGCTAGTGTTCTGCTCTTCCAGCCTTGTGCCAACACCCATAAAACTTCCGAAATACTTGAGATGGCCAATAGTCTGGAAATAAACCCTTCTGTAGGGTTTAAGTAGTGTGCAATTATGAGGATGGAGTTCTTCTGTATACAGCACTGCAAAGAGCGCTTGTGGTGTTTCCGAAAGTGTTTACCAGCAGTATCCCACAGCCAGCTTTTCCTACCTTCACCCTTCTCCTGCCGAAAGCTAGGAGTTAACAAAGGTACAGCTGTCCGATGTGTGAATGAGGCTGAGAGAAAATACGTTTAATTTTGTAAAGCATTTTGATTAACAAAAGCAACTGTCAATATGAGATTGGTTTAAAAAATTGGCTAAGTGGCAGGAAAAGAGTCCTTTTGATTGATTCCAGTGAGTATTTGCAGTAATCCCAATACTATGGAGTGCTTTCATCATTACTGCAGATGTAAACAAAAAACCTGTTACTGATAGTAATTGCCAGCAGAATGGCAAATGATAATGGAGCTCTCAGAACTTGCTCTGTAGGCACATTCAGACACACTGTGTCTTTAATATGGCGAAAGGCAAAGTTGTATGCCAGAGCACAGGGAATGCAAGCCATGCCTTATGAAAGGGGGCCTGTATCCTGGAAAGCAGCACTTCTGGGAAGTCTGTAGTGGACAAGCAACTGCACACCAGCTTCCAGCACAAGGCTGAGAGGCAATGGCACTGAAGCTTGCATCCTGGCACATACGAAAAAATGAATAAGAGTGGGGATACTTTTGCCTCAGTCAGCAGTTTCGGTGTGACTGATACCTAAAATAACATGTGATTCAGTACTAGTATTTGTAAGGGAAAGATCTTGAAATTAGAAGATGCTGTTAAACAGGGCAGCATGAATTATTTGAGGTCTGAAGAAAATGCCCTTCAGTTCAACTGAAGCAGTATTTTGCTTATAAAATTAATGTTGAGGAGCCACTTGACTGACAAGAGATAGAGTTGGGGGTGGTAGTTGATACAGCTGATGGTTGCACTGCTGTCCAGAGGGACTTTGCCAGGCTTGAGGAAGAAGCTGACAGGAACCTCATGAAGTTCAGCAAAAGGAGATGCAAAGTCCTGCCTCTGCAGAGGAAGAATTCCAGGTACCAGAATGGGCTGGGACAGACCTGCTATGAAGCAGCTCTGCAGAGTGAGATGATCCTTTCCCTCCACTCAGCCCTGGTGAGACACAGCTGACATGCTGGATCCAGTTCTGGGCTCCCCGTTGTGAGAGGACATGGACATACTGGAGCAGGTCCAGTGAGGGGCTGTGAAGGTGGTTAAAGCCTCAGAGCATCTCATATAGCAGAAGAGGCTGAGAGAGCTGGGGCTGTTGAGCCTGGAGGTGTTTGAACACATGATGGGAGAGAGTGAAGAAAATGGAGCCAGGCTCTTCTCAGTGGTGGCCAGTGACAGGATAAAAGGCAATGGGCAATAATTGAAATGAAGAAAGTCCATTTAAACAGAAGATTATACAGCAGAGGTGTGCTGGAACAGGTTCCTTAGGCTGTAGAGTTGCATTCACTGGCCATACTGAAAACCCAACTGAATACAGCGCTGAGCATCCTGTTGTAGCTGCCTTCTCTTTGAGCAGCAGCAGGTGGACTAGATGATCTCCAAAGGTTCTTTCCCACCTCAGCCACTCCCTGAGATGATTCCAGTTGTTGAGCTTGAGCACATGGAGAATTTAATATTGAAAGCATAAACAATGCAAACTCAAAGTGGAAATTAGATTTTTTTTAAGTGAGGAGAAAATAATGAGTTTATGCCTTCAAGTTTTGACACAATGACTTTTTTGCTGTAATTTCTCTGTAGAGTTATGCTCTGTAATTTCGACTCTAAACAGCTCTGAGGTTAGCAAATCCTTCTACTTGCTTTTTGGTAGGAGCAACTGTGTTTATGGTACTTCCTGACAGGTGCTTGTTCATCTCATTTTCATAACAAAGATTCTAAAATTGTATTCTTATCCTTGGCTGCAATAGCACAGCAGCTAGAATCTGTGATATGTAGGAGGTCATATTAGAAAGTCAGATTCTTTTCTTTCATCAAAGTGTAGATTAGAGAGAAAAATGCAAATTCACTTAATTTTAAAATTTGAGACTTCAGGGTGCTACTAATTTTTCTGGAGAAGTCATCTCAAGGTGTTTAGTTTATGAAATACATTGTTAAGAAGACAAAGTAGAAGGGAAAGATTGTGTCTGGTGTGGGTCGGTTTGCACATAGGTTCATGTCCTTGCTTGACTGTATGACCAAAGATTTTCTGCTTCACCAAAGCCGAGAGGGATAGCTTTTTGAAAATATCCTATATAATCTGAGAAAGAGCAGCAACTTTAATGTCTTTTTCCCTAGAAATTCATTACCTGTGACTCCCCGGAAAACCATCTGTTTTGGTTGTAAATTAGGCTTGTCCTGTATGTCCTGTTAATTAGGCTGTCACATCAGTTGTTTTAGATTGTCCTCTGCATGACAGAATTTTCCTAAATGTGAAAAAGAAAATTATTTAGTCTACCAACATTCATTCACTTCACTTAAGGCCTGCTGCCATCTTGTCTTTTTCTTTATTCCCTCTCTGTCAATGAGAATAAGTAAAACTTCCTATTTGAAATCAGTTTGTTGTTGTTCTGCCAGCAGTCTCAGGTTGTTCTGCTCCATGGTGTGGCTGATGGATTGATAAAATACTGCCAAGGTAGAATGTGCATCACAGTGAAAGCTCAGTGGATTAGTTGTTCTTTGCGACATTACACAGCATTTAAAACATCAGGAACTTGGCTGTCTCTGTGCCATTTCAGCCATGTAAGCTGTTGCCAAACTGACCTGTGCGATAAAAGTAAATGCAGCAGCAGCTGCCTACCTTGATGTGGGGAGGCAGGAAGTCATCAGTTTCTAGAATTTAGCAACCCAGGCTAGGTGAAAACCATGTTCAGTTTGTAGTCAAAGGAATGTGCTGTGAAGAGAAGTCTTCTGATGGCAGTACCAGCTGCAGATCTAGGGTGGAGGCTGTCAGCCATAGCTGGGGTCATTAGGTCCCTACTCCCTGTGATTCTCTCCCTTGTTCTCTTGTAATCTTTCATCTATTATTTCTGTGACTTTCTGCTTATCTGGAGCCTCCTTTCCAACTGCTTCTAGGAATAGCTGCTTTTGGATATGTAAACTGTGTTTTCCTGTTTCTTGGGCGCTTACTTATTCTTGTCACTCTGAAGTTTGGGATGTGGAAGAGATTAAGGTTATGTAAGGATTTTTTTTTTTTTTTAATGCAATGCTGGTAATTTAATTTTCAAAACTGTACTTAATTGTGAATGATAAATAGATCTCTTGTGCACAGTCAGCATTATAGTTACTTGTAGTTGCAGAAATAACTTATCAGACTTCCCTAATCTCACAATTTACATAATGTACAGAACTATCCTGTATTTCAGTAAATGGTTAGGACCCCATGTTATTTCTCATTGTCTGATTCTGTAAATGCAAAGCATTGCATCTCGCTTGGGTCTTCTGAATGTTTCTGTCAGCTTTCACAGTGACCTTTGAAAACTAGATAATATTTTTATCACCCTAAATGGATTCAAAGTCCATTTATTACTTTTGGGGAACCCTGCTATAAGCTTTTGTACTTTGGGGAACTAGGTTAAGAAAGTACTTCAGAATAAAAGGTTTTGCTACTTCAGATCTGAATTCTCATTACTAATCACATTAATTGAAAAAGTAGATAGATGTAAGAGCCATCATACCTCAGGCAATGAATTAAAATTACAGAGTCAAATTGGTGTTGACCTTTTTTGAGGAAGGATTCACCTGCTTTGGGGATATAAATACCCAACACTAAACACACCTGAGTATTTAAAACTTTCCACCTCCTAGTTTGTAGCTCTCTGCTATAGTTTCTGAAGTATTTACATGCATATTCTTTTTGTCATTAATTTTTTGAAAGAATGTACAAGCTTCTTGGGTCCCTGTGAGTCACCTCTCAGTGAGTGAAGTGATGCAGTCCCTTGGCACTGCTCTGGTATAACTTGGTTGTGGGTATTTTGTATGGAGCACAGGAAGGTTTGGGGTGCCAGGGTGGGACATTGTGAACCACAGACATGTGTAGACATGAAAGCTTGCACTCCAGAGACTTCATTTGTGAAATTCCACAGACATAGTCCTTTCTTGTATGTATCCTCTATTCAAGGAAAACAAAGCTCAAGATGCCGTGGCTTAGGCAGGCAGTTTAGTGAGTGAACTTTGTAAAGCAAGCCCAATCTTGCACCATTACAGAGCACCCACACTGAGACAGCACTGGTGTGTCTTTGGAAGTGCTCCTCTTTCTCCTCACTTTTCACTTTGTATGTATCCAGTCTTATTAATTACATCTTCCTAGAGAGGTTTATCGCTGTGTTCTCTATGTTTTGTAAGTGAGGAATAACGCTTTTCCTGATTCCTATGTCAATGTATGTGCTCAGATTGCTGCTGCTAATTTTTAACCTGTTTATCTAATGCTCCATGGCATTTACTGGAATTTCCTACAAGGAAGTTCATCCTATTATGTTCTCCAGCTCTCAGTGTCCTTCCTCCCCCAGTCTCAGGGCTTGTTTGTTTAATAGACAATTTGGCAGACAACTGACAGTGTTTGAAAGTTTTTCTTTTCTAAGTAGCTGTGCTAATTTCCACACATAGAGTGGAAGCAACTCAGTGAAACAAATCAAGTTGCAATCTTATTTTGAAGTTAATGACTTCTAAAATAAAAATTAATCCTTCAATACAAAAGACAGAAATGTTTCTAGAATGTATTTTGAGACTGATTTGCTTTACAATGGTTTTTCTTTGGGATCAGCCATAAAGTGATAGGAAAGATTTCTTTCCCTTGGTCCAGTTCAACTTTAGCCTTTGGTAGTCAGGAGGCTGAAAGTCTCCTGAAGGGCTGAATCTCTGCAAGTAGCTCTGAAGCCACATGGAGATCTCACCCTATCATACACCATGTGAACTGAACTATCACTTCCTTATTTGGCTTACTTTGATCTCAATGGGTAACATAAAAAGTGGACCCGAGTTGGTGGAACTGTTACATATAAATGCAATACCAAGAAATGACACTAAGAAGTCTCTTACATGGCTGGTCTGCTGTCACATCCTGTCCCCTCTCTGTGTCCCATCATGTTCCCCACCCCCACTGCTTGCCATGAGTTTGCAAGTTCATCATCAGGCCTGTTCTGTGACAATCGTGTTTTCTTCAAAGGGTGTGCGCGGTGAGAAGTCACTGATGCGAACCACAACTGAAAATCCCCAAGCTCTGCTCTGGGGGCAGCAGCCTTGCTGAGGTGGTGTCTTTGGGAACGGGGTAGGCAAATGGGCTGATCGCTTTGACACCAGTTTGTAGGATGAAGCTGGTGTTAGAGCCTGCTAGTGACAGATCTGGCCTTACCACCATGGCCCAGGCCATGCTTCCCAGGGAATGGGAGGGAAATGATCCTGCTGCATCCAGACACAGCCCCAAAAATCTGTGGTCAGGATTCCATATTCCAGATGCTGGTGTTAGTCTGGCCCTGCTTTTGCGTGCGAGTGTTGGCTGTTTGTCATTGTATTTTCTGTAAGTTTTTTATCTCCACAGCTTCCACTTTAAGCAAGCAGATGCAGCTCAGCCCCTGGCAGCTGGTGGGATGAGGGGGTTGCATGGAGGTGTTTCGGGACTGCCCAGAGACACACACACTCCTCACCTTGGCCAGTGTAGCAGTTGAGATGAAAACTGGGTGCAGTTTCCTGAAAACAACTTTTCATATTTCAACATGAAGTGGTAACTGGAGCTTTCAGCCTTAGTACAGTGCAAAGCTATTGCTTCCAGTAAGAAGTAATTGTTTCGTATTTGGTGGAAAAATTACAATAAGAAAGATCTCAGATGATTCATTTCCTATGCAGCATAGGTGTAATTCTCTTGGTTTGAGGCCAGAAACGTGGCTTATGCTTTGGTTTATGTCTTGCACAACCGTTGTAATGTCCTTCCTCTTTTAGTGCAAAGAAAATACTGCAGCAGAGTAGGAAAACAAGATAAGCTGGACGTTTTGCCACTGGTTACTGCTGAGTGCAATTTTGGTGGGGTGTGGGGCTGATCCCATGGCATTCCAGTAGATCTATGAGCTAAAATGGGGTGATGTTAAACAGGGTTGTCCACTTACCTTGGTGTCAGAATTGTGTTAGTGTTGGTGACTGAGATAATCTGGCCAGAGAGCAGGGCAGTTCACATGAGATATCAGGATGAAAATCAGAGGTAATTAGTATATTAAGATTATAATCCTGCTTCAGTAAAAATGACCTGCTGTGCAGGTGTAGGGAGAAACTGTTGGAACCCTGGAAGCCGAGAATTTTAGGACCACCATTTCTCATTGCTACATTTCAGTACTTTCTTGATTTGGTTTAGGCCGTTGTGTTTCCTTTAAAAGCAGTTGAAAATGTTCTTCTGTTCAGCCAGGCTGGAGATGAGAGTGTGAAGTGCCTCATTGGGGTGGCATCAATGCGCAGCGCCACTAACACGGGAGCGAGTTACCCATGCTCAAATTGCTGAGCGTGCCTGAAAGCTGATGTATTCCTTTCTGTGGGTGTTGGAAATGGCTTTGTGGGATGTTCTGCAGCAACGTCTGGGAGGCACTCATGGCACTTGCATTGCTTCTTCCTGCACATTCATCCTGAGAAGGGAAAGCCGCTGCTCAGTTCCTCTGGCTTGGGTCCCACTTTCATAGGAGAATTTGCCGCTGAAAGTTGGCCACCCACATTTTAACTTTCTGGAGCTAAATGAAAGTTGTGTGGTTTCATCTTTAAGTGTTTACAATTCATGGCTTCCTTGACTCTTGGATGCTTCTGAGGGAATCATGAAAATGGAAAATCGATAGAAATAGGATGGTTTAATTAGGCCTTGAGAGAAACTTCACCAGAGTAACATTTCAGCCTTCAGTGTCAAATACCTAATGGGGAGGGACTGCATATGAACAGAATGTCATTTAATTTGGTAATTGTGACATGTCTCTTCCTGAATGATAAACCAAATTAAGACATATAAAAGAGATTTTCTTTTCATAGTCATCTACATTAAAAACAAACAATTTGACTGTAGCTAAATTAATAATTTCAATATAAGAACTAGAGAAGAATTTCCCTCAGTTAAAACTATAACAAGCTGAAAAAGAAGGTGATAATTTAGGAAACAGAAATTGCTATAATAGAAAGTACTTTTTGGTCCTTCTTTAAATACAGTTGCAGTTTTATGAGAAGACAGTTTGGGGCTTTTGTATTGGATTAGAATGATCAGGATGTAAGCTATGTTTTCATTTGCTTTAAAAAGATTCTTTAAATTTTACTTTAAATACAAGCTGCTTGTCACTCAGCTAATAATGGTGATGAATAAGTAGCTATTACTTCAGGCTCCTTTTCTGCCTTGTGTTGATTTTACAATTTATTCAATTTTAAAGGCTCTTTTTAAAATATCTTTTTGTGTTCTTTTACCTCAGTCTTATGAATGGCTATGACTAAAACTGAATTTTGAGGTCATATTTTCATTAAAGTGCCATTCCTGATCTTGTTCCTCTGTATGGGACTGCCTGCTTTTCGTAGGGAAGTAATACTTTGGGAAGACCTGAAAGAACTTACAGGACTTTTCTTTTAAGGACATGCTTTGTTGTCTTTTATGTACAAATAGTTTAATTCCCAGCTATTTCCTTATTTTCTTATTCTTCTTAATTTCTTAATTAATGAAGAAAAAAAAATAATATTTCTTCTTAAACCTCTTAAATATTTACCCTGTCAGAGTTAACTACTGAAACCAAGGATAGTACGGTACAAATTACTGGTATCTGTGTGTAAACCACTGGGGCAAATATTTCTTCATGGAAGATGGAAATCCCTCTCCCTTCCAGGAGTTTGAACTGCAAATTTTATTTCTGTTGAGAAATGAGGCAGTGGGTGCGAAATGGGTTTCAGTAGGAGTTTGAAGGCAAGAACTCTGGAACTCCTCTTGCATCTTTTTGCTGACCTTGGGTGTTTGTTTGCTTGTGAGTTGACCAGCAGGAGCTGAGCCTCTTCCTTACTGAGAGCTCCTCTGCTTTCTTCTCTGTGCCTCTCCCTATTTTCCAGTCTTCCCGAATGTCTGCTGTGCCCTCAGCTGGGTGCAGCCCTGTGGCAGACACTCATGGCTCTCCACATACCAAGGTTTGTTCTTTTGAGTGTGTTCTAAATGCTCAGCCTGTATCCCTTCATTCAGTGGAGACATTTCCTTAGTGTATGAATATTTCTCTGCATTCACCCCAAGGTGTCTTTTTTCCTCTCTTGTATTCTTCCTTCCTCATCAAGCTCCAGTTTAATTTACCCTTTCATGTAATATATTTGCTTTCTTCTCTGCAGCTTCTGACCTCTGGAACAGCTTTCTAGAGTTCATGCCTCCAGAACCTCAGCTTTGAAATTGTATTTTTAAGTGACTGCTTAATTCAGAGAATGTGGAAGAAAGCCTGTGTAAAGTATGTGGGGATTGGTAAAGAACCTATGCTACGGCTTCCTTGCTGCACTCAAAATTTATCTGTGCTTGCTGGAAAGGCTTACATCCCCTCCCCAGCAATATCAGCACTGTGGTGACATTACAGAAAAGCTTCCATTTTATCTGCCCCCAGCAATTGTAATATCTTCTAGAGACTATGCCAGGCTTAGTCATCGTCCCTTGCTTAACTTGCCCATCTTACTCCTAGGTCTGAGACACCCACAGCTGAGCCCTCAGACACATTTCTCTGACTTGCTGCTTAATTCACTGTCAGCTATCACTTAATACAAACAGTTTATTCCTTGCCATGCTTGGTTGTTTCCAGTCTTCCTGTTTTTCCAGCCCAGTCGACCATAAACTGGAGTTTCTTTTCAGCTCCTCATCCCATTGTTTTTTGGAGTAAGTTTTTATCTTCTGTCCCCATCTCAGCAGACTTTGTCCCAGGTTACTTTTGTTCTCATTCTGAGGTCAACTTTTGTCCTTTTGTATTTAAATAAGATGGGCTGCTCCTCAAGCACACCTTGAATGCCTGCTAGGGGAGCAGGGGATGCTGACAGGTCTCAGGACCTCTAAGGAGATGGGATGTGCAGAGCCTGGGAGGCCCAAGAGCTGTGACAGGAGTTTGAAGAGGAATTTGGTGCTTCACACTTGTAATGAAAATGTGCTGACTGCACTTTTCCAAACGACTTTAGATGTAAGGTTTTGGGGTAGTAGAATATGCCCAGCTCAGATCATTCTTCCGGCAAGTTTTTGTGCTTGCTGAAGCCTATGGGTGCAGCAATATTTCAGACAAAAGATTTTCAGAAGGTAGCACAGGTAATTAATTTTTCTTAGGTCTGTCTCTTGCAAACAGCGCAACTAACTTGCATCCAGTACTAAAGCTGAGAGACACATCTAGCAGGACAAATTTTAGTGTGCATAATTTGGCAAAGTTATTCTCCATGATTTTATTGCTGGAAAGAATTAGAGAGTGTTTTACTGCTTCTTCCCTCCAACTTAAAAATACAATTCTCAGAGACACTAAAGCTTTGATTGGATATGATGCAGTACTCAGAAATTGATGTCTGCCCCACCCGGGCACTGTGCTCTGCTGTCTTGATAAAACCCCTTGCTAGCTCTTACCTGATGCTTAGCACTTACTTGTCCGTTACAAGGTAACACTGAAATTTTTTCTTTATTTCTAATTGTTGCCAGTTTCTTTCCCCAAGAACTGAAGTTGATTGCTGTGTGGCAGTGAAGCTGCTCAAAGGTCAATCCAAGGGGCGTGGGTGGGTGTCACGCTGCTTCTCAGCTCTCAGTGCAAGCTTACAACCCGCAAGGGATAACCCGGCAGAAAAATCATTTCTGTTTTGGGGTAGGACTAAGTTATTGCTGTTAGGGACCTCTTGAATCAGCTGTGGGAGCTGACGAGGACATACCAATCAGATGCTGCCTGCACCAGGAGAGCAGGGATGGAGGGAGGATGCAGAAGAGGTGGTGTCTGCAACCTGATAGACCCAGGTAGCCATGAAGTCAAACCAGCCCATTAAAGGGAATGGGCTATAATCTCACATTTGCATGTTTTCCACCCCTTTTTTCAATTAATTAATGCTACGCTTGCTCCTTCTCTTTTATAAGCACAACCTGCCTCCAACCTCCTCTTGAAAGTTAATCCATGAGACTGAGTATTGTAAAGTGAATTGCATGAGGTCCTGTGTACTTGAAAATACTTAGCTTATCCTGGGAGTTTTTAAACTATTTTCCTCTAGAGACAAGTGTTCTTATAAAAGACATTCTTGTGGGTTTGCCTCTGATGTTGATTGAGGTAGCTATCTGGGGTTTTTTTAAAAAAAAAAAAAAAGGAATTGAAGCTAAAAGGACAAACCTACATAGAACTCAAGATGGCACCAGTCTGCACTGAACAGTGGTCTATAGTTGTATCTATATCAGGGATTGCTCATAGTATTGGGAGAGAAACTTGAGTTAAAACAGTTGATGCCACAATTTTTACATCTGGACAAGGGGTTAGGTAGGTATCTGGTTTAGTTTAATGGGATGCTTTCCTGTTACTTTTGTGTCTCTTGCCAGAATGTATCTGTTTGTGGTTTACCTATCTCATAGTTCCATGTATTTTGTGCTCCTTTCACCATCTCCCTAAAGAATCTGGCTTCCCATTTCTTGCACTCAAGATTTCATGTCACTGAGAAATTTTTTGTCCTTTGCTTTCTATCTGTCCTTGTCATTTGGGATGCTTTGTGCTGGTGTCCTTTGGCTTCTTACTTCTTAGCAGGTCTCTCATACCGTGTCTGGTGGTTGTGCATACCATGATGGATCAAGTAATGCAATAAGGACAGATAATACTGATTTGTATAAATAGTGCAAATAATTAATATTTTCCCTGCAGCAAAAATAAGTGACACAAATCAAGGTGTTTTTTTAAAAGGCTCACTGATTCTGCTGATGACAGATCTTGAGATTTCTGAAGAGAAGCCAGATATCGGAAGGCACTATGAATAATTTTGGAGATGGGAGAGAAACTGTGAGTCACTAAGGATCTCTAGCGCAAACAAAACAGCACTAGGAAATCTTTAGTCTGTAATTCATGAGAGAAGAAATTGAGCGAATACAGCACTTCAGTCCTACGTCTTATTGGTTATGAAGTTTGTAAAACAGGAAGGGGAAGCGAGCAGTTGCTGAGTGACGTGTAACATCTGGCCTGAAATTAAACATTCCTAGGGTTTCCTAAAATTGCCTGTCAGTAATCAGCATCTTTTAAACTCCACTAAAATATTTTGCTCTATGTATCTCTCAGGTTTCCCATATGCTTTGTACCCTAAAACCCAGCTATCTTGTGGAGCTCTCTCTGTCATGTGGTATTTTTTTCACTAGCCCTACACTGTCTGTAGGTGCACCGTGCTGGTGAGCCAGACAAGAGTGTGTTGTTTGTACCAGCCCCAGCACATGCAGGCAGGCTGTAGCTGCTCTGTGCAGCCAAAGGATGCTGTCTGTTTCTCTCTGATTATTTGAAGTTCACGCGAAAAACTTATGAAAGTCTTTAACCACAAAAGCAGAGGGAAAATACTGTTGTTTGTGTCTTGCAAACAAGTTGAGACAAAAAGTTTTGATGTATAATCCAAACTTAAGTTTCTCTTCTGATGGAGAGAGCTGCAAATCTCTGGATTTTACGTCCTTAGCATTGCCCCTCCTTCTCACACCTGGTTTTGAGATTCTCTTTTATCTTTAATTGTATCCCTTTGACCTACTCTTCCCACGCCCTGAATTGTTCCCTTTTCACCCCTCCTTCCTTTGCTCTTAAGAGTTCTCAGGGTGGAAAAACACTTACATAAAAAAGTGTGAAATGTATTTCTCCCTGTGGAATGGCTGTAATCTTAATTTAATCCAATTATGTTGGCTAAACATATTAGCTGGATGCTTTTGTTAACACTTGACCTTTTAGAAATCTGTGTCCTTGGATTACAGAGCTGAACGGAGCAGAGGTGTTTCATGCTATTAGAAACTGCCACCAGTGGTCTGCTGAGAGTGTGGTGCCTGTGCTGGTTAGAGGGATGCAGTTCAGTTTTGCCCTGTTGCCAGTGAATTTTATGCCCCTTCACACAAAATGTGGAGTAGAGTGGCTTGAGTGCTCTGCACATGCTGTTATACCATGGACTTGTATGAGTTTCATGTGCTTTAACTTGCCTTTTAATAAGTTTGAGGTTTGCAAGCAGAGTCCAACAGAAAAATGTTAGTTAGCTATCCATAAATAAATAGATATAAATTAATTTATTTAGAGCCTTCTGTTGGTCACAGACCCAAAGCGAAGTGCATAAGACAAATCCACAATCCAGAAATACCTGTCTACAACTCCATAGCAGAATGTGTTGTTTTGTCTTCGTTCACTGAGGAGCAAGACATTATCCAGCCCTGTGGGGTGAATCTTAAGCAAATAATGTACTCTGAATTACTCTGTCTAACTGAATAAACAACATTCTTCAGAAACAGTTATTTGTCTAAACTTGATTAAACGTAAAACTTCTTTTTTTCTGTGTCTTCCAGGTAATGTGCTTTCTATTGTTAGGATAACAAGTATCCCCAGATTTAATTTCAGTAACCTGAGTGGCAGGGAAGGGTATAGAATTGTTTCCAAAGATAGTATGTTGTGTTTCTGTCTAGGAACAGAATTCATATTGGTGGTAGTTTTCATTGCATTTTGTCTGTGGGTTGCAAAGTTTAACAGTTTCATCCACAATTTTCATTATTCAGGATGCACACAACTTTCCTTTGAGCTGAGGGCAACATTTAGCTGATTTTCAGGCATCGTCTAATACTATTTTTGCTCCACCTTACTTTTGTTTAGGCAGCACATGTGTTAGTTAATGTGAAGTAAATGTAGTGGTTGTGCTTTTAATGAGGACAAGTTTTTGAGAGGCAGAGGAGAAGACTTGTCCAATGCTGCTCTTGGTGTTGTGTCATGTATTTCACTGATGGGAAGTACCTAGTAGTGGGAATTTTGGTCCCCTTCAAAGCCATCCTCTCAGATAGCAAAGGGAAGAATATAACTTGCACTAGCACTACTTTTGCACAAACTTAGATGGATATAAAGAGTTTTTCAAAGGAAATCTATCTTTGTGGGTTCATACATGTGGGTGCCTGAGAGGCTGTCTTTTTCCTAAATGAAATGTTCTTAACCCAAGTAAGGGCTGAAATCTTTCATACCTCACCGAGAAGGTCCAGGCAAGTCTGAAATATACCTGTCACTCAGCTGTCACTCAGCTTTTTAAATCTAAAGAAATTGCTGAATTTTCAAATAAAAACCTCATCAGCTTAGCCTTTGGGTGATATTTAAGTCTGCCTTAGGATTCCAGTAAATATTTGATTCCATTCTGATGCATATGGGCTGTGAACCTGTACTGATACCTTGCTGTGAAAAGTTCACCACTCTCTACCTTTCCTATAGTCCCAAGTCTGTGTTTGATAAAGTGAAATATACTTCTTAGCAATCCATCAATTAAAAAAACCTATTTTTTTTTTACAGGCAAAACGAAGGCTGGAGCTAGGAGAAAGTGGCCACCAGTATCTTGCAGAAGGACTAAAGACTCCAAAGGGGAAAGGAAGAGCTGCAACCAGAAGTCCAGACAGTCCAAAAAGTAAGGGAACTTGTAACATGCTGTCATCAGTCTGCATTACCTAGCTTAGAGTCTGTTTATTGCTGTCCTCACTTAGATGTGTATGCAACAAACTCAACCTCCCAGCTGGGCAATGGACAGCAGGTTTGCAGCATGCAGGGGTTGCTGCAGAGCTGTTAAGGGGTTGCAGAGGCTCCTGGCTGCCAGGTGTGTCCCTCTGCCTGCTGGGCAGCCTTCATTCTTTCTGCCCAGGGCCTCTCCTTCAGCCGAGGACAGGATGCTGGGGTGCTTAGAGAGGTGGATGCTGAGGAGTGAAGTTCTGGGATCGAAAGCAGAGTTATTAGGCAAGACTCATGCAGCCAGCCTCCTCCTTCACTGCTGGAGTTACAGCAGCTGGCTGCCAGGCTTCTTTCCCTGGGCAGGGATTTGCAAAGAGTGCTAGCTGTGCCTCAGCTTTTTGTGGCATCTGAACTGCCTTCGGTCCCTGCAGCGTGACTCTGGATATTGCCACTGCCTAGTTGCTCTAAGTACTAATTTTTGCACATCTGCATTGCCTTGGGCAATGGACTTCTTGCAACAGAAGCTGGGGTATGTAACCTTGCTGTCTTGTTTGGGGGGTTTCAGCAGGAGATTTAGGCTGGCAGAGGGAGCCAGATAGGGCAAGGAGAGGACTGGGGCAGCAGTGGTAGTGATGCCAGAGCAAGAGATGCCAAGGGGTCTTTCCTCACCAGTCTGCTGCTGGTTTCTATTGAGGCAGATAGGAAAACTGAAATTAGTTGGAGATACAAACTTAAAGCATAGGATTAATAGTGATAGTGATTTAATTGAACTAAACTTCATTGAGCTAAATGAAGCCTATTTTAAATTGAAGCGGATTCTTGTAGAAATTCAGTACTGTTTGGTGCACAGGATGCTGCTGCAGCATTGACAAGCCTGTACAAACAATTTGGTGCATGATGAGGAGCACAAGGTGTTTTAGGTGGAGTCCAGTCACTTCTTACCATTATCACTCTGATCCTCTTATTCTTTTCTAAACCCCAAACAAAACCCAGGCAAACCAATCATTCTTGCTCTAAATCCACAGGGTCATGTTAGTGATGTGAATGAGGTTTGGATGAGATGTTGGGAAGAAATTCTTCCCCCATAGGGTGGGTGAGGCACTGGCACAGGTTGCCCAGAGAAGCTGTGGATGCTTCATCCCTGGAAGTGTTTCAAGGCCAGGTTGGATGGGGCTCTGAGCAATCTGGTCTAGTGGGAGGTGTCCCTGCCCATGGCAGGAAGGGTGGAACTGGATGATCTCTAAGTTCCACTTCCAACCCAAGCCTTTCTATGAATATTCTTCCATTTCCCAGAGCAGACAAGCCCTGAATTTACCCAAAGAAATACCCTAGCTGATCTCTTTGCAAAGATGCAACATCTAGGTTTTCATGGAAAAGCCATTGTATTGTTCAAAATATTTCAGGGTAATCTAAAGGTTCACTCGTAGGTGGGATTTTCAGTTTTGACTCACTTTCTGCAGTTTAATGTATGACCTGACCCTTGAAAACATGGAGAAGACCACCAAATCAGCCCAAATTCCATCCTGCATAATACTGGAAGAAAATGAAGGGTTTGGGATGTACCAGCACAGCAGACTTGTAATAATGGCTGGCTCATTTCCCTTGACAGAAAGACCTTGCACATTTAGAATTAGAAATCTTTCTGATCCAAGTATTTAAACTCTTAAAAGCCCATCTGTTAAGTGTATAGATGCTGCATTTGTGCATGGAAACCATGAATTGGTCCAAGCCATTTGCTGACTTCTAATTTAGAAGATGTGGATACTCTTCCCCAGTTTGAGCATTGTTCGGTTATAAGTTGAGCAATGATGATTATAAATTGTATTTTACATCAATCTCTTCTAATCCACTTGAGTTTTCTCAAGCTGTGGAGTCTGGCACTGATGGAATCTGTCATTGTGTTCACCCACTGAAGTACACCTAAGTCCTGCTTAATTGCATATGAAACACTTATCTCACATGAGGGGAAAATCAAACCCTGATGAAAGCTGGCTATCGTGATGAAGGAGAATCACAGGGGATTTTTTGGGTTTGCTGCCAGGATAAATAGATACTAAAAATACTATTATGAGTTCACATAGTGAAAGTCTAAGCAGAATATTGCTGTATGTATCTGTCAGACTACTGGAAATATTTGCATTTTAAAAAACGTATATATTTGCTCATGTACCTGTGACTTTTGGAAAAGTACATCTTGAAATACAAATATGTAGTGGTAAGCTGTGTCTTAATGCAGAGGTATGAGAGATTTCTTTAGTAAAAATGAAAGAAGTAACTGTAATATATATAATTTCATTTTTGGTTGCTGCTTTCACGACCAAAAATGAGAAGAAACTGATTTAACTTTCTTTTTCCTTTTCCTTACAAGCTCCAAAATCTCCTTCAGAAAAGACTCGGTATGATACATCCCTTGGCCTTCTTACAAAGAAGTTCATTCAGTTGCTGAGCCAATCTCCTGATGGGGTCCTAGATTTGAACAGAGCAGCAGAGGTCCTCAAGGTGCAAAAAAGGAGGATTTACGATATCACCAATGTACTGGAAGGCATCCATCTCATTAAGAAAAAATCCAAAAACAACATTCAGTGGATGTAAGTATTCATTATCCTTTTCCATCCCTGCTGGCCGATTTCACTATCACAGGCCAGCAGTGTTTTTCTTCTCCCACCTTTCATTCTAACACCTTGCTCCAAGCATTCATCCAAAATGCCTTCCAACAGGATAAAGTCCTATTTTTCTGTTAAGAAAAGTTTATAAAAAGCATTTGTCAGGTAAGTTAGAAACCAGCATTTTGTTTGAAAACTGGATTAAGTAATTTACTTCTGCATGTGGAGTAAGTTTTAGGTATGTGTCCCTACCTACTGTCTTCCTTGGGTTTTTTTAAGTTGTGGTTAGAAACAGGATTTTGGAAGTAGTTAGAAATACTCAATTCTTATATCTGGGTGGCGATTCCAAAATGTGTTGGAAAAAAATCGTGATAAAAAGATGCATTTTCTGGAAAGCGTAGTTTATGTTGGCTCCCTCGGGGTGGGCAGAGCTCGATCTGCAGTGTAAAATCCTGTCTCTCCCCTTTACCATGGTGTAGGGTCAGGTTTTACAGAAGCTGCCCGGGTCTCTTCCTTCTCTGTGTCTGCAGGGGCTGCAGTCTGTCAGAGGACGGTGGGATGCTGGCCCAGCGCCAGGGCCTCACCAAGGAGGTGACCGAACTGACTCAGGAAGAGAAGAAACTGGATGAGCTAATCCAAAGCTGCACCCTGGACCTCAAGCTGCTAACGGAGGACTCAGAGAACCAGAGATATCCTTTTTCCCAAAACCTCAAAGGTGCTCAGCCTCCTTGCTGTGCCCTGTAATACTGGGAGACTTCCTCTGTGTGATGTCATAGAGAGAAAGCATCAGGAGCTTCAAGAAGTTGAAAAGGTTTTAATGTACAGTGATATAAAAGCTTCTGAAGCATGTTGAACTTGTAATGCTTCTGGAATGTGAAAAGGAAAAACAGAAAAGGTCATACGTGAAGGAGACATTAACATTTGTGTTCACATAGAGTAGAACCAAGAACCTTTACTGATTAATGAGTGATGATACCCAATAGCTCTGCATTTTTTTCAAGCCTAGAGGAAACCACAGTTTTATGTGTTCAAAAGTTATAAAGACATGAAGAAAAAGTCTGATAAGGTAACAGGCTTGTTTAGTCATTACGTTTTTTTTTTTATTACTTTCACTTTAAATTGATAGGTATATAAATTACAGGCACAGAGAGGAAAATAAAGTTGGGATTTGGTTTAATCTGAAACTTGGAATGAAGTTTCAGATTCCTCTGGTTAGAGAATCTATAATAAAATACAGATAAAACCTTTATGAGCTCTCAAAATACCTTAGGCTGAATTATTTAATGTAATAGCAATACTAAATTGCATAAGGTTCATATAACTTATTTTGGCTGTTAATGGTCATCATAATTAACTAGTAGTCATTTTCCTCGGATTTCCCACCTATTAGCAACACAAGAAAGCATTTTATTAAATGCTGATGTGAAAGCTCATTATTATATATAATAAGTAGTGTTTAAATAGCATCTAATAAAGTGGACTCATTCTCTGTTCTGAAGGACAGGAAATAACTATGGGAGTACCGGTTAAAAGGACTTGAACTGTGTGAGCATTGTCTTTTGACTGGATTTCATAGACATTTTGATGTAACCAAAGATCACCAAGTGGCATGGGTGATCAGCACTGCCTTCAGCTAAGGAGCATAATCCGTGAAGAGACATAAGCAAGACGAAACTGAACGTGACAATTCTTGATTTTTGTAACACTCAGTCCCGTGGGGACCAACTCTGCCTTTGCAAACCTTACTTAACGAGTGGTAAAAGCCTTGATAAAAGCCATTTGAGGGAAAGATGATGACCTGTCACTTTGCCTCTTGACCTGTTTGATCCAATATAGATGCAAGATGTATTGGAGCTTGGGCAGTCTATCCTGCTGTACTGCTCAGTAACAGCGCACATTCACACCACCAAAAAGTATAATAAGTCAGGCTTTTTTATTTCTCTGGCATAATTATGCCAGGTACCTCACAGATGACAAAACTAAAGAGCTGGAACTGTATGCATGTGATCATGGCCATTTCACAGTTCTTTTCACAGCCAAAAGCACTTTGACACCTCAGTTACATGGATCGGTACCATGGAGGCTTCCTCATGTAGTAACCCCCAAAACACTGACACTTTGACAAATAGGTGTTGAACAGCAAAATATTGATATTTTTTTCTGTGCTTATGCAGAAATTGACATTCTCCACACTAGAGGTTTAAAGTAGCTGCTTAAACAGGCTTTAAAATAATTTTATATGATAAATTAATATATAAATATATGAATGCTCCATAGATGTTTATATATTTTTATATATATATTATATGTTGTATATAATATATATTTATGTTTGCAAAGCTCCTCAAGTTTAAACTAAAATTAGGATTTTTGTCAGCCTGGAGAAGACTTCAGGGAGTCTTCTATAACACCTTCCAATACCTAAAGACGGCCTGTGGGAGGGATGGAGATGGAGTTTTTATAAGGACATGTAGTGACAGAACAAGGGGAAATGGCTTTAAACTGAAAGAAGGTGGATTTAGATGAAATATTAGACAGAAATTCTTTACTGTGAGGATGGTGAGGCACTGGGACAAGTTGCCCAGAGAAGCTGTGGATGCCCCATCCCTGGAATTACTCAAGGCCAGGTTGGATGGGGGTCTGGGCAACCTGGTCTAGTGAAAGGTACCCCTGCCCATGTCAGAGGGGTTGGAACTAAATGATCTTTTAAGGTCCTTTCCAGTCCAAAGGAATTCTGTGATTCAATGACACTGCTATGCACTTCTATAGCATGCATCTGTAAATTCCTATACACTTTTTCAGTGATTTTAAGCTCTCTGCATTTTGATAGCAATGGCATAAAAGCTTTTGCATCATGGAGTCTGTGAGTAATTTCAGGTTGTTGAACCTTAGCTTATGCAGTTTCCCGCATATAGAGGAGGAGAGAAGCACTCAGCACAGAGAACTCCTTTTGTTCACCAAGTAGTGTCCCCAGCTGTTACATCAAAGGGAAGTTCTCACAGGGCTTTGTGGCAATCACAGTGTAGAGAACAGAAAACCTTGGGCTAAGAGCTGTGTTGCATGAGAAAATGGAAAAATATATTCAAAGACTTCTGCCTCTTCGAACAGTCTGAGTGTATGGTAACCTGGGATGGAAAATTCCTTAACCGTGATTACATTAGCTTATGTGACGTATCAAGATATTCGAAAAATTAGTGGCCTTAAAGACCAAACTGTTATAGTTGTGAAAGCTCCTCCAGAAACAAGACTTGAAGTGCCTGACCCAGTGGAGGTAAGGAGAACCTGGCATATTCTACCAGGTTATATATAATCCTTTTACAGATGCAGCATCTCCTGAGTCTTACTGTAATATGTGCCCAGGTACACAGTCCTATATATTCCTACAAATTTTAGGGATGTTTCCCTAGAAAAGGAAGGGGAAAATTTAAAAATCAATTTACACAGAACAATCATTATTTGTTCCTTTTAACTCGCTTTCAGATTTCTTCGTAGTAATCCACACTATTTACAGATACTTTCTTTTGCTATGCTTTATGTAAAACAAAACTCTTTCTTCACAATTGAAATTTCCTTGATTTGTAACAACATAACTCTCTTTCACAAGAAACTCAGCTTCTTATTTTAGTTAAAGAGTTAATGGGTAATTCAACACCTTAAGTGTCTTGATGACTTATATCTGTTTATTGAAACATGCTTTCATGTAACAATTTCTTTTCTGAAGTATTACAGTTACTGTAGAAATTTGGGGTTTATTCCTAGAACACGTTCTTGCCCTTCTTTCATCATCACCTTTGCTTCACTGGCACTTAATTTAATTCTCACTTGTGAAGAGAGACCCAAGTATGTTGGGCAAATGGGAATAATTGACAGGAACTGCTGGTTTAGAGATTAAAAAAATGTTCCTAATTTCTTCTCTCAAGCAGCAGCTCGAGATGGGTCTAATGCCACAAACACTGCTAATGTTGTGTTTGTACCTGTGCATTGATCTTTCATCCCTACACTGGGCCAGTGAGCTTGGCCATACTGCTGCCCTGTGGGCGGAACAGACTCTGGATTCCTTGTTACTTTTTTTTTTTCCTAAGATTATTCTTCACTTGCTTTGACCCATAGTGGTTTCCAACCTTCTTTTTCTCTTTTCTTTGCCTTTGTCCTTACTTTCCCCTTTGAACCTTGTTGCAGGTTTTGACAGGAAGAATAAATCATTTTGCTGCAAAAGGGTATCTTTTATCAGTATTCATAAATATCTACTGTTATTGTTGTTTGCTTTCCTGTTTCTTTCCCTTGGGCATTATGCTTTGATTTTTAATTCAGCAAAATCAGGCAGGCAGAAAGAGATGCACACAGTCGTTTAAAATTAGTGCTTAGACCTCCCTTATCCTCTATACTCATCTTATTTAATTTTCAGCTTCAGGCAGTAAGGTCCTATTTCTTTCTGTCACATGCAATTACATTTCAGTGGGGTTTTTTTTTTGCATACCTCAGTCACCCAATAGTGCCTTCCTTCTTCAACTCCTGCTCTTCCCTTCTCCTTTTTTTTCTAATTATTTGTAGCATTGCCCTAAGTACTCTTCACTGTTTTCTCTTCCCTGGCAAACCCCCATTCAGTTGCTGTTCTCTGTATTTGTAAATGCTGTCTATTATATTACATAACTGTCAGAACTCAAATAATAAAAGGAACATTTTGTCAAAGGGCACAAAAAGAAGTGTTTCAAACAAGTCTGCAAAGAGGTACCTAATGCCTATATATATGATTTGTAGAAAACTATTGATGCAATGCAGCAGCAGCAAGTTTATTTATAACCAGAGTAATTTATGATTTTCCATCATAATGCAAAGAGCAGCTTTGCAGTTTTTCTGTGCCTGGTCATGTGGGTTTATTGCATCAGTGTGTGAAAGTTAGGAAAAATGTAACTTCTTGCAACAGATTAGCAGTTCCTATTCAGAACCACCATCAAAATCACTGCCTTAAGGGGACAGAAAGAATTACAGAAGCTGTTTGGGTGAAGAAAATGGCGGCCAGTTTGGGTTTTTTTTGTTATTTGGAAATGGTGCCTGATAAATAGGTGAACTTACATATAGATATTTGAGTTCAGTTGAGTAGGTGCTGAAGGCTTTTGGGAGAGTGGGAAGGATGTTTTGGCATCTTTTTAAAGCAGAAATATTTATACAAATGCATCCAATATTATTGTTATGAATAATAATAAAACCTGTGACTTGCATCCCACAGTTCCATTCCATCAGAATGCTCCAGGCTATTGTGGTTATAAGAAAATGTTTGGAGTTTAATCCTTTATGCCTCCCTTCTTATGACATGACACACAAAAATGGTGGGATTTTGAGATACAGTGGGAAAAGTTTTTATGTTCCAGTCTGCAAGATACATCAGCCAAACCTTTCACATTGTGGAAAAAAAAGTCTTGGTGTTCTTTTCAGGTTCTTTTGATTAGTAAAACTGTATTCAAACACTCACAACCTAGTAAGAATTTACTCAGTATCATGAAAATTCTGTTGTTTTCATTGGTGTAATGCCATTCTGATGTTTGTTTTGTTAGCAGAGTGCATTGATACATTTATCTAGTACTCAAGGACCCATTGAAGTTTATCTGTGCCCAGAGGAAAATGATGCCCTCAGTCCAATGAAAACTTACAGTCAGGACCACAATGGAAATATTTCCAAAACCATTTCCAAAGGTAAAATTATTTCTTTGCAATACCAATGGCCTTTCTTCAAGCTTGCATTCAAGGTTTCAGTTTGAACTTTGGATTTCCAGCTCTTTTTCCTTGGCTTTATTTTTCTAAGAAGTGAAAAGCTAAGGTATCAATCTTTCACTATGTGTTTCTGGTTTGTATAGTTGGAAATGAGTTTTCCTTTGCATCATTTGTTTAAAGTAAATGTTTAAAGTTTCCTATTTGTGTATCATATGTAATCAAAGTGTGTGTAACACAGAAGAAAGAAGCGATTTTGTCCTTTTAAGTTTTCAAATAAGACAGCAGCAGTAAAGATCCATCTCAACACAGGAGGCAGAAGGCTACATTGCTTCACTGATGACATCTGATACCTTCACAGTCTTGATTGTGAACTCCACTGAAAAATGGGCATCTCACTATGTTTGATTTATTTCCCCCTGTAGTTGTTTTAATCTTGTAACATAACTTTTTAATAGAAAAGTCAGAGGTGATAGCAACATGATCGTTTTTGTGAAGCCCTTTGTAACAAGCTAGATATTATATAGAGGCCATTTTTTTATTGTTGAAATGATGCTTTGTGAAAGGCCCTTTACGCAGGGGTTACTTTGTTTGATGTGTGTCTGATAGTTCTACCGAGATTCAGTGTGGCATCTTTTATTTTTTTTTTCTCCCTCCTGTCACAGAAGTGGCTTCTGCTAACTCAGGACAAGGTGACTGCTCAGTAAATATGGCAACAATCTCTCCATTGGCTTCTCCAGCCAACCTTCTACAGCAGACTGAGGACCAAATTCCCTCAAACTTTGAAGGACCATTTGTGAATTTGCTGCCTCCTCTGCTTCAGGAAGATTATTTGTTGAGCCTTGGGGATGAGGAAGGCATCAGTGACCTCTTTGATGCTTATGATTTAGAGAAACTTCCTTCACTGATGGATGAATTTATATACAGCTGATTGTCTTAAGTGCTGTCCATATCTAAACTATGTTTTTAATGGAATCAAAAAACCTGCCGTCATTCAGAGTTGTCCTCTACTTACTATGAAATAGCATTATTGAATAAACTAGGCTCCTGAACAGTGCTGGTATTTTAATTGAATACTCCCTATAATACTATAAGAAGCGAGGGAAGGCTTTTACAGCAGAGCCTTCTCCTTGACCCCGAGCTCCAGTGCCTTGCGAGTCAGCAGGTGCAAGCAGGTGACCGTAGATGTATTGTCTTCACACTCCCCCAGTCTCTGCTTACCGCGACAAGTGGGCTTACGGAGAAGGGCTCCATGAACTGCTTTAGTCCTAAGTAACAATTTTGTAATAGTATTTCAGGTCGTGCCTTCTGCAGAGAATGCATGTCTTTTGAGTGTCACAACATGGATTGTACATGCAGTGAACGTAAATATGAAGTAATGCAAAAGAGTGGAATGGGATTCTTCGGATACTTGTGGGAATGTTTTAAATTGCTGTCATAATGCTCATTTTGAGCTGTGTATATGTCTCATTATGAGGTCAAATACTTATGTCCTTAAAAGCTTTTAATGAAATGAAAATACACTGTAAATGTGGTGTATATTGCAGATATTGAAAAGTATAAAGTTCTGCCACTTCTCGTAGTAATTGCAGATTTTTAAAAATGCTTGTGTGTGTGTGTGTGTGAAAGTAGTTTTTGTTGGTTGTTTTTTTTAAACTAGAACGAAGATGCACAGTTCAATTTTACTGCCCCCAGTGTGCATTAGAACTGGTACAAGAATTTTTGTGGTACTAAGTGGGGCTTCATGTTAAGTGCCTACTAGAGATGCACTGTGGGTTTTTCCCTCTATGGAAAACACTTTTGCCAAGCTTTCTTTGTTCAATATATCATATTTATCTCAGTGGGTTAGCTTCCTCTGCTTACAGCTTTTTATAATTCTCTTCGCCAGCAAAATGGAACTAATTTTTTTCCAAAGTACATAACTGTAAGTACCACATCAACTGAATTGCATTTATTTTTTGAAGATCTTTGCTAGTATAGTATAGTACCAATATTTATTTTTTGAACGTCAGAGGAATTCTAAGAAGTCTTAAATAATTTTTTTTTTTTTCTGAGTGTAAAATATTTTGCCATGGGCTAAATTAATGTAATGTTGACTAGATGATGCCCGTATAATCTTTTTGTTTGCATTACTGTTGTGCTTATCTGACATACTCAGAAAATTTAGTACTATTTGTACTGTAGTAGAATATTACGTATGCAGGTTTTCTGGTACCATTGAGTTGCTGCTATGAAAGCTCACACACGAAAAGGCAAGAAGTCACAGTACTAATAAGGAAACTGTATGACTGTGTGGGTTTTGGAATATAACAAATGTATAAAGGGCAACACATAAAGAACTGTTAAACAGTGTTAAGTGTGTGTTTATATGTACAAATGTTTGCATAGATCATTCAGCAGTTGTATTTAATTTGATATATGTTCTCAACTCACACTTTAGTTATCTAGCAGTTTTGTACAATAGAATTAATTTGTAAACACTGCCAGAATATTTTCTATCTGGTTTGTAATTTTTTAAGAGTTTTTTTAGATGTGGATCTGTAAATAAAATTGTAGTATTTAAAGTTTTCGTCTTGTGGAAGAGGAGAGTAAAAGTTGTGTGAGCATGAAGTTTTGCGAGACAAAGGGGCACTTTTGTGAGGGAAGAGAAAATGAAGACTAACGCAGACCATCTTTTTTTGTACAAATTAAACATTTGTCCCAATGTGTGTGGGCAAAATACTAATCTAACTTAGCTTTGCATTGTATGCTAGTTTAAAAAAACAAAAAAACAAAAAACAAAACAAACCTCTGTAAAATACTGTAAAAAAAGGAAAAAAAAACAACAAAAAAAGCTTTTATGGTGAGTTTTGTAAATAGATTTATTAAAGGCTGACATGTTCTCTAGCTGTGATCTTACCACTTCAAATGGATGTAATTTGAATAAATTTTGTATGGTAATGAATCAATAAAAATGAAATTTTTTAAAGACTTTAGATTTGTATACGTCTATTTAAATTTTTCTTACTCTTGGTGCCTGTCATGCTGTTTCTTGAAACCTGTTACTGTTTTCATTATTAGTGCAAACACTCATTTGACACCAGATAGTTTCAATCCCGTTTTTTAATGATGCCAACAGTAAGTTCAGTGGGGTTTTTTAAGCCAGAATGAAACAAGAATAAAAGACATGTTAAGAGACACAGCAGGTGATTCAGAGGTTGGGATAATAAAGTTTATTTTTATTTATTCCCTCTCCTCTTGTATGAATTAGGAAGAGACTTCTTGCAAACTTCATAGAAATGCTGTTATTTTAGGATTAAATCACATGAAAGCAGTTGCTGAGGATCTGCTTAACTTGCCTACTGATAATTCTCCAGAAGTTTCCTAATAGTAGCTTTGAAAATAAGTTGTGTTTTCTTGAGTCACTTCCAACAGTCCCTTGCGCCAGACCTCTATCTATGAACTTTTACTTCTTTTCTGGTATTGGGGCTTCATCTTTTTAGATACATGGTCATCCATCAACTGCGGAAAAAAAAAATCAGGATCATAAAATCACAGTAATAGGGTTGGTTGCTTAAATGTTGTACCTCTGAGCAAGTCATTTGTGTCTTGTCAACTTCCTGCTCACTTGTAGAAGGCTATTACTTTCTCTGTGCTCCTGTACATATTGAAACAGCTGCACACAGCAGTACTGAAAGGAAGATTACAAAGGTCCTCTCTATATTCTTAATAAATAATAAAGGAGGGCTAGATGGCTGTGTTCTCTGATCTCCTTTTGAAGCAGAGGTGGCAATAAAGATCTGCTGTACCTCCCTGGCCTCTTCTCAGTTTCTCTATTCTCCAGTTACCATAAGCACTTTTTTGTTTGTCCCTGGAATCTGCTACTGGTTACTACTTTTCATGTCATTTTCCCCTCTCCTTCCTCCTGCTTTCTGTATCTGCTTTGCAAACTTGGGATGTGCTGGTGTGCCGGATAAAAAAAACCAGCCAGTTAAAATACTTATTCCTGCTCCTCTGGGCTAGCATGGTGTACCTCAACGTTATTCAGTGTACAAGAATTAGTTCCAGGGAGGTTTTATTGGGGCCTGTATGTGCTGCATTCCTTGGCTGCCAGCAGATGGAAAAGGTTTTGGAAAAATCTGTCAACATGGCCTGAATGATAGGCAACTATTTATTCCTTTACCCACAGGATAGGAGTTTGAAAAAATAAAAAAGGGAGTTTCATGCTCTTGAACCTACGGTAAGAACTCATCCACCTACAAAAGTCAAGAAACAGTCACTATGTTCCTTTTGACTTATACCTGAAAGAATAAATTGTACTTTGGTCTTGATGCAGACATCAACATTTCCGTTGTAGAAAGAATGAAAGATAGGTGAGGTACATTCTGTAGCATGAAACAGCTATATGTTTAAAAGCACCAAATTTAGTATGTGCCTTTTTTTTTCCCTGTGTAAAACACAGTCAATGCACAATGCCATTAGTGTTCCTGCAGTCAACAATTCTCAACACTAAGTGAACCATGAGCCTGTATAGCAAAGTCAGGGGAGGGATATTAACCAAAGCATAAACAAGAATTCATCTCCCCATTCTGCTTTTCTTGCTGAAGTCAGATCTGCCTGGATATTACTCTACAGCTAAGCAGTGATCAGTAGAATGCTTGGCCTTTATTAAGTCTGGGAGTTCCTTTAATCACTATTTTATTTCTAAAACTTGGCAAGAAGAAAGTGTCATATATAACAGGAAAAAATGGGTTGTTACCAGTTCTGAGTGGTGCTGAATGTTGGTCACAAATGACCAGCCAGATTCTCCTAAATTTCAAGAGCAGAGGAAAAAAAAGATCTAATTTCTTATACCTCTCTTAGGACTCCTCATTTTTTTCTGAATACCTTCCCACCCATTTCCACCCAGAACTGATGTTAGTTATCAGAGAATAGGGTTGCCATATAAAAATTGAGCCCTCACCTCCCTGGATGTTTTCCTTCCCCAAGGATGCTTGTTGAGATGCTCTAAACCCAGTAAGGATGTATCTTCTACTAACCAGGACCTGAAAACTGAGATTTAGATTTTATTTTCCCAGTAGCTTTTGTATTTTTCCAACTACCTTCTCCTGCAAAACCTATGACTTCAGTTGGTAACCCAGCCCGGGGCTGGTATCTTTGGGCCTGCCAGCCCTGAAGAGTTGGAAGTAAGGTCTGCAGGCAATTTGCAAAGGATATAATCTAAAGCTCTTCTTCTTCTAAGCAGTTCTAACAAGGAACTGGAGCACGTATGCTTCCAGCCCAGAGAAGGCCAGCACTGGAGGTTGTACTCCCAGCCACTGTCACATAAAAAGCGTTTTTCCCAGTAGATATGGATCAACTTTCTTCCCGCAATCAGGAGGTGGTAGGGAGTTACCGGCTCCCTTCTCTCTCTGGCGTGCTACCTGCTCTCTGCAGGCAGCTTCATTTGTTACTATGAATATGTTACAAAGCAATTTAGGTCTGTGAGCTTCCAAAGCACTGGGAGGGTGCCTTCCAATTTGTGGCTACATCCTAGGACTCAACAGGACTGTGCTGGCACAAGGGCTGCTTGATACTGTGAATTCTTGGCAGCTGGACAAAGTAAAGGCTCTGCCGGATCATGCTGGAGCTGATCGGTGTGGCCTATTTATGTCACTAGGTATGGGACTCATGGGCTATTCCTGCCTGGGGGCTGCTCTTGGCGATCACTGTATCCCCTTAATGAGTAGTGCTTGCCAGTGTTGGCCATTTGGAGATTTTTGGTTATGTCTTGCAGGCTGTGCTTTGCTCTTTCAGTCTTTCAGCTGTAAACCAGCACTGGTGTATGCCCAGTTGGGTTTAACCAGAGCAGAAACCCTTGGCTGGTGCGGGGAGCTGTGAGGGAGGGCAGTGCAGTGCTCCTAGAAGTGAGAAGATGAATTCAAGGACTGCATGTGAAATGCTTTGAACATGGGAAACTGAAAAGAAAGAAGGAAAAGAACCACTAACCTTACCAGACAGCAGTTAAAAGGCTGACTGGGGATAGAGATACCATTACTACTGACCTAGTCAGGACTTCTTACTCCATAGGAGGAGGTCTGAAATAGATCAGCATGGTCACCCGTTTTGAAATATTTTCCTCCATTCTCTCCTGGGATAAAAATGCCCTGAAGCTAACAAATTACACATCACACAGCGTCTCACTGAGAGCATCTCTGGAAAGTACTTGTGTGCTTAAATAAAGACCAAACAGGAAGGCAAATATATCTTCAACTGTAACAATGACTCTATCATGAGACCAGGGTGATATTAATAGTGCTCGGTCCTGCTCAGAATGATTTGTTCTTAAAGACTGATTTAAGTGAAGTACTTATTTCTTTCTGTCCCAGTTCTCTTCTTTAAATCTCTCCTGTTCCTTTGTCCACATTTTCCTTTTTTTTTCCTCTTCCTGTGAGCATTGTCAGATAAGCATTATATAAAATAAGCATGAGTTTGTGCTTATAAGAAAAAGGAGAGGGAGGTGATATTTGTAATTAGAAGTTGCCACATTTTTTTCTGTGAGTGGGCCAACAGACCTATTATGGAATACAGCCAGGGTTTTCATTCACTTTCCCTTCAGTTCCAGAGAGACTATAATCTGCTTTTTTAAGAACCAACTGATTCCAAAGGCTCCTTCTAAGGAGAGAAACTTAGTGTTTGAAATGCAACTACAGGAAATGGTGACTTTTACATTCCAAAGCTGACTACCTCAAAATAGAATATATTAAAGATACAATAAAAATAATCGGTTTGGGTTAACTGCGTATATTAAAGCCAAAACAATAATAATGTGCTCACTGTCTACAGCACTTTGGTCACCAAGGACACTGCATTCTTAATCTGCTCAGAGCTTTAGCTTCAGCCATGCAAAAACCACGTGTTTTACTAAAAATCAATCAGAAAAGTTTGGAGGACAACAGTGCCAGAAACTTCATCCATTTGATACTAAATATTTTGACTAATATCATACTATTCAGCAAAGTTGCTACTAGCATTGCATTTTGAGGAAAATAACGATGAAAAATACTAAAAAAAAGCGCGCTGCGGCCAGAAGAGGATTGAAGAGCTCATCACCCATTTGGATCGGATACATCAGCATCGCAAGCGCTTTAGGTGGACCGGTTTTGCTGGGATTGCTAATTTCCAATTAAAACGGAGGTGGGTCTCCAAGGCTGCGGGAGACCGCGCGTTTAGCGGCGAAGCGACGGCGCCGCGCTGTTGTGGCCTCGGCCGGCCGCCGTCCTGGCGCCGCTGCGCGCGCGGGGCCTCGGGGCGGGGCGCGATGGCGGAGCCCGGGTGAGGCGCGGGTGAGTGTCGGGGTCGCGCTGGGCCCCGGCCCCCTTCCCTTCTCTCCGCTCCCCTCCTTTTCCAGCCCGTCCTTCCCTCCCCTGCCTGCCTCTGACGGTCCGGCCGAGTTCCCTTTCCCCTGCCCGCGCGATGTTCCAGTCCTCTGTGGGGCCTTCCCAGGGCTGCGCATAAACGTCGGGAGGAGGAGACGAGATTCCTGGCGGGAATCTCCGGAGGGGCCGGGAGACAGCTCGGGGATGGGGTACCCTCAGCAGGCTGGAAGCCGGGTAGGGCGGCCGAGCCCAGCTGGGCTCCGGGATGTGCGTGGCCCAGGCGGCGGCCCGGCTGCCCCTCGCCCCTGGGCCGTACTTGCGTGTGTGTTTGTATATATATATATATATGTATATGTATGTATGTACTGTTTACGTATGTATGCGTATGAGGAGAGACTGCGGGAGCTGGGTCTGTTTAGTGTGGAGAACAGAATACTGAGAGGGAGCATCATTAATGCGTATAAATATCTCAGGGGCGGGTGCCAGACTCTTCAGGTGCCCAGTGACAGGACGAGGAGCAGTGGCCATAAGCTAAAACGCAGGAAGTTTCACTCTAACACCAAGAAGAACTTTTCATTTAGGGTGGCAGAGCACTGGAATAGGCTGCCCAGGGAGGTTGTGGTGTGTTCCTTTCTGGTTGCATTCAAAACCCAGGTGGACACATTCCCATGTAACCTGCTCCAGGCGGCCCTGCCTTGGCAGGGCTGGATGATCTCTGGAGGTCCCTTCCCAACGCTAACAATTCCATCGTTCTGTGATGCATGCATATATACACACACGCACACA
Organism: Phylloscopus collybita; assembly: GCA_027886175.1. Lineage (NCBI taxonomy): Eukaryota > Metazoa > Chordata > Aves > Passeriformes > Phylloscopidae > Phylloscopus > Phylloscopus collybita. Next base: position 91,671,530 of record JAJNNQ010000075.1, read on the forward strand.
TATATCTATACTTCAAACTCGGTCTCACCGTGTATTAACGCTGCAGTTTTCTTCTGCTCTGTGTGAGGCCGGGGATGAAATCGCGGGGTTTACCGGAGACCCCTGTTGGTAAATAGCTGAGAAGGGCGGTCCTCTAACTTGGGTGGAAGTCCTCCGTTGGTATGTGCCAGGAGATTGAGGAGGGGTGGCCAAACCAGACTGGCACAAGGGAAGTTTTGTTTGTGACAAGACGTTAAAGCAACCCTAGCTTTTATTTGCTTACTAATGTGGGCTTTTTTTAAGAAAAACGTAGAGTTCTGTAGGTGCAGCTTGGCTGTATGAGAAGAATACATTAATTTCTAATTTTGTTATCGCTTCTTATTTCAGTCAAGCTACCAGAACAGCTGCAGGAATCCGTCTTTTTTTTTCCTTGTGAAGGAGATCTCATGCATGCATATGGAACTAGTGCAGATAACAAGTAATCTGTTTTAAAATAATTTCACAGTGTTTTAATTTAAAAAAAAATTGTGAATGACTTGAACTAAAATTTACTGTTAATCTTCCTTTCATTCAAAATTTTAAACTGATTGAAGACAGAATCTGGGGGAAGTCTAAGATAACTTAAATATATCTGACTTTGAAAAAAAGAAAAGACTCTATAGAAGGATGGAATGAACAGTGCCCCTGCTCAGGAGACAGGGAGAAGGTGTGAACTCTTCTGCCTTGCCAGCCAGCGTGTGTACCTGGCCCACGTGAGGTCAAACTAGGCAAGGAATGTATTTCTGCAAAGGGAGGATGAGTGCTTGTTGGGCAATAACATGAATTCATGGTTCTCTCTCTGCTAGTTCTGCTTGTTCATGCCATGTCTTTTTTCCTTTTCCTCCTCCTTACCCCCCAGGTTTACTGTCCAAGAGGATTTAGACCTTGCTTGAAAAGGTAGGAATTTTACTTTGGCCATATTTCTTCCATGGGTCACTGAAATGAGCTAAACTTATTTGTTTTTCCAGTTGCTCCATTACATTGGATATTTTTCTGCAAGAGAGAAAAAAAATAACAAATCAAAACTTTTTGTTCCTTTCCTGATATTGATTTGATACCTTTACCTATCTTTACATATACATATCTCAGTGGTATAAATTAGTGTAAGAGATGTCACCTTTCCCTCACATTCTTTATTGCTAGACTTTTCACAAGTTTGTTCTTTTTTCTCATTTTGCTGTGTAATTGTGTAGATCCTGGTGGTTTTGTTTTGTTTTTGTTTTTAATTTAGAAGAATGCTAATTGCCTAAGTAGCTTAGGCAATCTTGTCCTCTTTGTGACATCATTCTGTTCCTTTTTAAGTTAAATGCAGATGTGTGATGGTTCAGCTTATGAAGTTTTATTTTGAAGTATATTTTGCAGGATTGACTGAAAGACACATGCTGGGAAAATGCAGAGATGTATAACTTTTTATGTTCTTCAGTAATTTGTTTGCAACATCTGGAAGTGTAGCAAATCTTCCTTTCCTGAGGTCTAATTTTAAAGGAATTAAAGCCTTGTTTTTTTGTTCTTGATTGTCAGTTAGGAAAGTGTTTTCCCTGTAAACTGTGCAATACCTTTGTATGATTTCCTTAGTGAGCTGTTGGTTTATATAAAACACCTGAGTTTCCAGTGGTACTTCAGACTTTATTCTAAGTAGGAGTTACAGCACAGTGTGGTGTGTAATTAACACAGTAACTCTTCTTAGAGACTGTTCTAGCAAATGGCTTATTTTGATTCCTGAAAACAAATCTGGATTTGTACATCTGCTGGGAGACACATATGCATATATATTTAATTTCTTGTGGAAAATATAATTAGATATTACCAATCTTTTAATATATTATTGTAGCCAGATTATAATATATTTATTTTTTATTCGTTAGGTACAGGTGTTTAACATTCTATACCGGAGAACAAAAATTTTTATTTTACTGCCCCAGTGAATGAACTAATTCAGATTAAAGGCCTGTGGGATCAGGAATTCTAGGAATAATTTGGTTTTTTTTCAGAAGGACTGTGAAAGCATATTTGACTAGTGTTCACAAACAAGTAAGAGCCAGAATGGCCTCTGAAGCAGTCACTTGAATTCTGTGTTTTTCATTTTTCTTCTGTGATGTGAGTGGAAGTACATCCATCATGGAACATGACTCACTATTTTATTATGATGCTAACTTGATTAAAAATACCTGTATGTTGGATGTGTCCTGTCAGGGGAGGTGAAGGGGTTTTGAATTAGGAGATGACAAGGTACAGAAGATTTAGAAGGAAGCCCTTAAGAACCTGTATGGTTTGTGACTTTTTGCCTGCCTGCATTTGAGGTATGGGGGGAAGAGGGCATTCAGGAAATGTCTCTGATAGTGGGTTGTTTTTATGTGCTCAGCATCCCTCATATGTGTGATGTATTGCATAGCTGACTCTTCTTTATGAGAAATGTGCAGTAGATCTGAGGCCTTGGTTTTGTATTCAATTGCTTTCCTAATGCCAATCTTCTCCAACACTTCTTGAAGATGCCTGCTGCCTGTGAGTCAGTGCTTGAGGATATCGAAGACATCGTGTCAGCAGATGATTTGAAGCCACACGATCGGCAGTTTGTGAGAAGGAATGTTCTTCCCAAAGTGCGAAAACGCAACTCCCAAAAAAACATTCAGACAGATGATGAGCCCCCAAGTGACAGGTAAAGTCTTACATTGACCCTAAGTTGGTGCTTTTCTTGTATCTCCTATGCACTTGTCAGCTTTCAAAAATAAGGTGGTAGTTTGTGTTTTATCTTAATGTAAAATCTGTGTACAAGATTAAGACAAGTAAAATAGTCCTTAGAGAATGTAGAGAGAATAAATAATAAATCCTAAGCAAATTTCTTTTCCTAGACAGATTTTCTGTAGAAATCAGTTATCGCTGAGATGTTGATTAATGGAATAATCAGACTGGAAAATGGTTTCTGTTATGCTTTTACGTGTAAAAGATTTCTGAAAAAATTGTCTGTTTAATCTTAATTACCTAAATACAATCTGAGCTCTTCAAAATGCACTTCTGGAGTAGCCTTTTGATGTCTGAAATGAGAAATAAGAACAAAATTCTGAGAGTTACAAAAGGGTTGGTGTTGGAAGGACATCTTTACCAAACCCTCTGTTTGAGCACTGCCACAAAGAACCAGCTGGCAGGATTCTGACTAAATAGTTTTTGAATATCTCCAGGAGATGTGGGTTCTACAGTCTCCCTGTGCCAGTTCTTGGTAATTCTTAGAGTGAAAAAGGTGTTTCCTGATGCTCAGAGGGAACCTCCCATATTTCAGTTTGTGTCTGTTGCCTCTGGCCCTGTCACTGGGCACCACTGAAAAAAATCCTGGCTGTGCCTTCTTTGCACTTTCCCTTCAAGTATTTATATTTGATGAGATCAACCTGAGCCTTCTCTTCTTTAGGCAGAAGAATCCCAGCACTCTGAGCCGTTCCTGTTACGGGGCATGTTCCAGTCCCTTCATGATCTTTGTGGCCCTTTGTTGGACTGTCTCCAGTGTGTCCCTGTCTCTCCTGTGGGTGCATCCTGTTAGGGCCCTGGGACTTGTGTATGCTCAGTGTGCTGAACTGTTTATTCCCTGACCCAGTCTCCTTTCATGAAGGGTACATCATCCTTGCTTCAGTCTTTCAGTCTGTTTTCTGCATCCTGGGATTTTCAAAGGCTGTACTTCCTGTGTGTACATCCTGCAGGTGACATGGTGAAACGTCTTTTGAACTTACTGTTTTATTTCAGGGGAAATAGTATGCAATAAGCATGAAATGCATCTTTGCATTTTTCCACTTGTGATTTCCGTAAGAACAGAATCAACTTTCTGCTGCAGTGGAATTGATTGGAGTATAAGTCAACTCAGTTATTGATTATAGTTTCCACTGCAGGTCTGAGATCTGGATTTTTTTTTCCTTTTTTTTTTTTTCACACATTAGTTTCAAGTGGGTGGATACAATTTCCCTAGATGATAAAGATGAAAATAAATTGTTTATGGAAATTGAGTTTTCTGTGGAGAAATAAAATTTTGGGTTTTCACTGGCATTCAAAAGAGATTTTATAAGCATAACAATGCATCTTTATCTACATGCCCCTAAAAGTGCATTAGCCCCAGTCTGCCAGGAATGTATGAGCTGATTCAGAGCTGAGCTGGTGCTCTGTAGATACTTCATACAAGTACTTCATGCCCCAAAGCATTCAGGTACTATATATTCTCTAGCAAGGCTGTATTTTAGTGTTTTGTACCCAAGAAAGCGCATTGAACATGTGTTGTTTAGACAGCAGGAAGTCTAAATACCCTGTGTTTACAGTTAATGATCATTAATGTTCCGTCAACAAATTTCTATTTTTAGCTACGGGAAGTGTCTGTTAAAAAAGAAGTGGGGAGGGGGAGGGGAAAAAAAAAGCTGTAGGCAGGGTGCAGTATTGTGTTCCAGGATGTGTGGTGTTCTTGTACTGGCATCTTTAGCTCATTGGCAGTTATCCCAGGAATTTCAATGAGAGCTTCTTAGAGAACTTTTTTGTTGGTTTTTGGAGCCTTGTGTGTGCTAGCTTCATGCTGTGTGTCTGCCATGCTACTTCTGTAGCCCTCAAAGGTTGGGATGGGGGCCTTCTGCTGTTTGTGTGGCTTTTGGCCACCAAGTTAATTTCTACAGCTGGCTTCTGTGGAGGGAGCTACAGTCAATGCGTGCTGTAATATCAAAGGTTGCAGTTGGTTTGCTGGAGGCCTAATTTCAGTGCTGTCACTTGAAGGTTACTTGTTACACGATACCATAGTTTTGAGAAAGTTGGGGAGTTTTAAGTTTGGGAATTTTTTTTTTTTTGGTGTTTATTGGTGTGTTTTGTTGGGGTTTTTGTTGTTACTTTAACATAACTGCGATGTACTGAATCTGTTGTTATCCTACAGCTCCTGCACCTTCTCCATGCTAAAACTCTTTTCTGTCTCTTTTCTTGCTAGTTGTGGTGGATTGACTCTACCACAAGGGAGAGAACTGGAAGAGTAAAAGTGAGAAAATTTGTGGGTTGAGATGAAGACAGATAAAGTGAAGGAAGGAGCAGGGAAAAACCCCAAGTGATGCAAAAGCAGCTATTCGTCACCTCCCACAAGCAGACTGGTACCCAACCAGTCTCAGAACAATGGTTATTTTGGAAAGACCAAACCCAAAGTTTTTATTGCTGAACATGATGTCATCTGGAGTGAAATTATCCTGTTGGTCAGCTGTTCTGTTCGTGTTCCTCCCAGCCTGTTGTCCATCTGCAGCCTGCTTGTGGTGGGATGGAGCACAGTGGAAAACAAGCAAGCACTGTTCAGTGGCATCTGAAACACTGGTGTCTTAACATTGTTGCAGTCATAAATGCAAAACACGGCCCTATGTGGGTTTTTGTTACTCTGTCCCAGCAAGACCTAATACCCATTACACTAAAATCACATAATTACTGTTTTTCCTCAGCTGTTTTGGAGTTGTTACTGTTTGCATTGCCTATTTTATGTTTGAAGAATTACAGTTCATTCAGTCAGTTCAGTGGTGGGCTTAAAGGGGAAGCTTGTTCATCATTTAACTTGCATTCCTCATTTATTTTTGCTTGACAGTATTATTCCTGGTGTTCAGAAAATCTGGATTCGTACATGGGGATGTTCTCACAATAATTCGGATGGTGAATACATGGCTGGACAGCTGGCTGCATATGGATACAAAATTACAGGTAACAGTACGAGTGAGCCCTGTAATTCAGTTTTTCTGGGGTGAATGTTCTGAGCTGTCAAGCTGTCATCAAATGTTTTCAGTCTTAATTATGCTTTTAAAAATCCCCTTCTGATCCCTTTCTGATCTGAAGGTGAATAGGCAAAGTGTTTCCCTGGCATTAAGCAGAAGGATTACAGGACTAGTACTTTCAGAATGGTTAGATTTTCTTGACAGGGCAGACATCAGGTAGATGGCATTCAATGCCTTTGTTTGGCTTGCTACACTGAATTGAAAAGTTTTCATGGGATTGGACAGGAGATACATTAATTCTTGGTTTTTAACTGTAATTGGTGGAGACTAAGGGGAAGAGGGAGAGAGGTAGTGTATTTTCACTTGGTGATGTGTGTGTTAGCACTGGAGCAGAGCTGGTCTACTCCCGTTGAATGGTCTTTTGTTTCAGGAGAGATGATCAATAGGATGGAGGTGGGATGATACAGGATTGTGCCTTCTAGGCTCCAAAGAGCTGAGAATGCTATTTCTCCTTCCCTTCAAGTACTTTAAAAATCTCCCCATGATCTTGTTCTGTCTCCCCAGTCCTAAAAATACCACCAAACTTGTGGTTATGCTGACCACATTTAATCTCCTTAATGCAAAATATGCTGACAAAAAAGTTGAAAAGTTGGATTAATACCATGTTTCAATAGACAAATATTATCTGAATACTTTTGTGTAGCTTTTGACTACTCAAAACAGAAACTTAAATGTTATTAATTAATTCATGTTCAGGTGTATCTTGCACCAAAACTTGTATACTGAAAGACTACAAAGTTGTCTGTCGTGATGTTTTTCTAAAAACAATCCTGATTTCACAGAATGGCTGTTTCTTTTCTTGAGCATGTCATGATACCGTTAAGTAAACAGTTGCATCTCATTTTCCTTTATTGCTGTTGATCTTTCTTATGTAGAAATAAGACACTGAATTATTCAAGTGGTGAACTACTTTAGGGAACCCAGGTGGTTATTAAGTTAATAGTACAGCTCTGGAATAGGTATGCTCTTTCCACAGGCAGGTGGAGTGCTGGTCCAGAAAACCTTATTTGTGGCAGCTGTTTGTATAAGACTGCAAATATGTTCTCATGATGGCTTTCTTAAATTTAATTCTTCTTTACCTAAGTTGTTCTAATGCATATTGTTCCAGAAGCTACTTTTGACTTGTCAAGATTCAGATGACTGTTCTGTGCTCTTGGAATTTTACTGGGAGAGATGTAGGAAAGATGGGAGTGCAGTGAAGGAAGGAACTACCTTAAATTTTTGATACCTTGTCTTTAAAAACTTAATGGTTTATAACATTAGAATAGAAGTAAGTCTACGTCTAGAATCTGAAACTGAGAACTAAAAACCTCTTAAATTTGCAGTTGCTGGGAGAGGAGTCCCAGGGTAATTTTGGTAGTTGTACATGAAATTGACCTCTAGTTTCTAGTCATTATTAACTGTCTTGATTTAGTTTATTTTAATGTACATACATTATGTTTGTACATACATTAAGTGGAACAAACAAAAAAGCCTCAATGCTAGGTGATAGGCAGAAATTATGCAGTGTAGTTTCTTCTTTTTGAAATTAAATAGTTCTTGTCAGTCTGTTCTTAAGAAGGCATATTTGGCGCTTTTTTTTTATATTAAGTCATCTAGGAAGTTCAGATAGAATATCAAATAGGGATTTAATCTTTTTGTCCTATACAGTGAAGCAGCTACACAGTAATAGTAACTGTTGCTTAACATAATCCAAATGTCAAACATTTCTTGAAATTAAACTTAATATTGTTCATGGTATGCAAAAAATAAGAAAATGTTTTATAAGAGCTATTTTACAGTAATCAATCCCTGTGTGGCTAGAATTTATTAGACTTACGTAAAACTGTTAAAATCTTGGGGAAAAGATAGAAATACTAAGATGAAAGATTGTCTCTTGTCAGAGTGTCTTGGACAGCTATTACTTAAATAAAAATGTTTGGATTAAGCTATTTCCTACATGTTCCCAAGCTTTTGAAACAGTACTTCCTGAAAAGATGCTGGAATGAAGTTCTTGCTTTAGAAAACTAGATGTGAGCTCTACTTGCAGTTATCGCTCCATTATGAAGGAGTCAAGCACTGTTCCTAGTGTCTCCGTCTAACTGCAGTATTGGAAAAAAACGTAAAAGGAGGAAAAGCAGCATCAGACAGACTCCTGTTGCTAACAGGAAGTTGAAACAATGCAACCTGCCTTACCAGTTGACTTATCTGAAACTGAACGTGGATATAATGTCCTCCTTGCTTTTCATCAAAAAATGTTCTTTCTGTACAAGCACCCTTTGTTGCTTCCAGGATTGTCTATATCCAAGGGTGAAAACTGAGGGCTGTGCTTTTCACAGCAAAGATTGCCTCTGTCTGGGGACAAACCAGAGTGTGAATCAGCAATATACAGATACTGCAATAACAGTAATGGTGATTAAAAGTCAGGGACTGCATCAGCTTAAAAATAGGCAAAGGGAAACCAGCAGAAGAGCTGAACCTATTTTTGTATCCGCTTTTACAGTGTGAAGGTGGGCAGCATTCTGAACAAATCTTGCATACCATCCTGTGGGAACACAAAGCTCCTTTGTGAGCCTGAGCCATGCAGAAATGTGTGGACCAGCTGCTATCAGTGTAGGGCTGTACCATGGGTACTTGTTCATATTCTGAAAACGGTGTAGCTGATGGTGGCTTTACTGGTTCTAAAACTGGTTTTGGTTTCTTGGCAGCATGACTTGCTGTGTAGTTTAGACATGCCTGCAGACCTGCTGGAGTGCTCCCTGTGAGATACGCCCTGGAGGAAGAAACTCTCATGGTGCAGACGAGTAATGCCTGCTGTGAAAAACAGGAAGTGGGCGAGCTGGGAGCTTTCAAATATTGTGAGCAAGATTTTTGTTTGGGAAGGGAGTTCAGTGTCTTTGCCATGTAGCTGTACTTTCTGGAAAATGGAACTGCACATGTATAGTCAGACATAGAATGCTTTGACTTCTGAAGTGGGTAGTTGTATTCACATATATTGACATCTATATGTTTCTAGTTCTGTGGAATTAATGGGTTTTGGCCCAGCTTTGAATGCATTTTGATGGATCAAGACATTAAGTATGCTTGTTATTTGTTAAGATTGCTTCTGGGTCAGGGCTGTTCAGGTCTGAAGCATTCCCTCCTCAGCCATTGTAAAACATGCTGAGGGCAGGAGAGGTGTTGCTAGTAACTTAGAAATATCGGAAAAATGAACACTAACTTGTTCTTTTATGAAGACAAAGCAAACACTGTTACTAAACATTTAGTGAGGCTAAAACCAGTCGCAGTTTATCTGCACTATGCTTTGTGGATTTTAGAAATAAATGCTAGCACAGAACATACTCCTCCTCTAGCATGGGATTCTACAAACAAGAATTGTTTCTGCTAATTCAGTGGGCTTAGCTTTGATGTAGCACTTAGAAACTGTTATGTTACAGGCTTTTAGCTTTACTTGTGCAGTTTTAGACTAATATAAAATTAGTTCAGACATCCTATTCACTGTTTCAGAAATTTCTTCTGTAAGTGTGTTGGATAGAAAATTGCTGTGTAGAGCTCACTCCATTACTGTGTTTAGTTGGCAGGACTTGTACAAGTGAGACTTGCCAATTCTTATTGAATCTTAGTGTTTATGGTCCAAGTTGCATGTCTTACAGCTCCGTAACTCCCTGGGCAGAGAGTTTATGTATTTCTCTAAAGCAAATATCAAATATTTTGAAATCCTGTTAAAGAAATTATCTGGGGTTTTTTGTCTCTTCTACTTGTTAATTTTCTAAACACTTGTCCCTTTTGCTTACCAGTGGATATAACTGAGGTATCTTTAAGACTCTCCATCTGCTTAAACAACACATTTGAGTAGAAGAAAGAAGGAGGAAGACAAGGAAGAAAAAAATTATCTCCTTAGGACCTCATGTTGAAAAGAAGACAGGTGTGAAAGAAAGGGTCTACTGTTGAAAAGCAGATGGAGTGCTACAATCTAAAATGGACTTGAGTTTTCAAAGGCATTGTCTCATGTACATTGTGTTGCATAAGCCGTGCTTTTGTAGACTTTGGTCATCCCCATACAGACAGAGCAAAGCATGCTGCAGCATGAGTTTTATTCATCCAAGTGCAAAATAAAGAAAATTACTAAGGCTGTACAGGTATTGATTCATGGGTTGTGAATCACTTTAGAATCTGGTCTGTTGTTTCAAGTGTTGTTTTAAAAGTACCTTTGTACTACACAATAAAATTTTAATATTAGATTGTATTATTTTAAAGTAGAGATCTCTTTAATAGGTTACTGTATTATTAAAATAAGTTCTCTGCAGCCTACACAGTGGTTGATGAAGTATTTTGACCAAGATCTCTGCTGGTTTCCAGTGTATGCTTTTAGTCACTCAGAGTCAGCAGTTGGTCTTTCCATTTTTTGCTCTCCACCCTGCTGATAATGCTTATCTATTCCTTCATAAGTATCATGTAAAATGGTAGTGACTACTGTGTAATTTTTGGGGTGAGGCATCCTCATTGTGAGGTATTTTAGTATTCTTTATTAAGCTTAAAGACAAATTGTTGTAAGGCCCTTGATTAAGTACCTTATCAATGAGACAATTCAGGGTTAGTCCTTGTGTTTGGATTTGTACTTTTCTCAAGTGGTTGGATGCAGTTCCAATTTAGAAAAAAATGATGATTTACAATCCTTTTTTGAGGGACAGGGTTTGCATGTTGTGTGCTTAAATATGCTAAATACCCCACACTGCTTTTCTGTTCATGACAGGTGTTTCTGTTTTCTCTACAATGCTGCAGTCATGAAACTGTCTCTGAAGTAGCTGAGCAATGGAGAAAATTGAACAGAGATGTAAATTCTGGTGCTTTGTACCCCCACTGAAGAATTCCCCCATTGTCTGTAACTTGCAGAATCACAGCCCTGCATGATTTTTGTGTTGCTTGATAATCTTACTGGCATACATGTTCTGCAATAGATTTCTCTTTCAGATTCAAGCTGACTCTAAATCTGGATGCAAAAGCTTTCAGATGTTGATACTGAGCAAGTCAGTAAAGTAACTTATTTCTGTACCTGTTGTCTTGAGATAATTGCCTTACAGTTCCAGTGATGCAGATTCCTGCTATTAGAAGATCGGAGTTGCTGCTTGTCAGAAGTTTGTTTCGTGTGCTGATTCTTGGTGCTCAGGCTTCAAAAATGTGCTCTGACATGCAGTTAGTATGGGAATACTTGGGATGTGGAGGTTTTCTTTTTAAAATCTGAAACTTATAGTGCAGTGGTTAGGAGGATGAGGAGAGAAGGTGAAATGGGACATAGCGGGGAAGAAAACAGGTGAGGCTTATGGGATGTAGCAGATGGAGTTGCACAATTGTAGATCAGGATTTCACAGTTCTTTGGAAGGAATATATATTCCCAGTGCTTCTAGAAGTGTCTTGTAAGCCAGTGAGGTGGACAAGTCTGGATATTGTTGAGATGGTTTCTTGCAGTGTAGAGTTCATACAGCATCATGCTGTGAGTCATCTGCAGCACTGCATGTTCCCTAAGTCTCCGTAAACTAACGTATAATTGTGGTTTTGGCAGCTGTGTATTACTGCTCCAGTGTTCCCTGTAAAACTTCCTAACCCATGTGTGGCTAGACTTCTGTTACTTATCACTTCTGACTTGTAGCACAGTGCAAGATCTATGACCTCTTTGTGGTGAGTTTTTCCTTCCTTGGCTTCCTCAGCATCAACTTCTTACTCCTGTTGGGCAAGTTTCTGTTAAGTGGGGAGTCCTGCTTTGAGGATGTTGTCTCTGCTACAGGATAGAACTCCGAGTTCTCAAACTGGGAAATGCATCCTCTGTTTATGGGAGAACTAGATAAGAACTAGAGTCTGTTTTCTCCTCATAATTGCATCACTGACATTAGCTCTTGATATGACAAGTGTGTACTGTCTTTATCCTCTTTAAAGTTGTCTGCTCGTGGCTCTTTTTTTTTGTTTTTGTTTTTTTTTCTTTCAGTGTTTTTATTTCACAATCATAGGGCAGCCAACTGAAAGTTGGGAGCATACTGAAGAACCTAATAAATCCTATGTGCACACAATCTTCAGAGATACTTGTAGAGAGCTCACATAGGTAAATTTAAGCATGCACGACATGTTTAAGGTTAATTCTAGTGACAAAGCATTGGCTGCATGCTCTGGTGGTTGTGCAATGGAGTTTATTTCTGGTGATGCTGAATTTCGTGTAATCCAGAAGAATGAATTTGAAAAGGATTGAGTCATAAAAGGTAAATTTCAACCCCTGGTAACATCCATCCTCCTATGTGGAATATGTCCCTGTTGTAGATGGTTAAGCAATTAGCGAGTGAAGCATAAATAGCAGTGATGAAGTGAGTTCAGCATAAACACCCAGATGATGAGGAGCTTTGTAAGGTGTTCTACAGAGACATTAGTTTCACATGTCACGTGGTTCTTCATGCTTAAAGAAAATTTACAGTAGAGTTATAAAAGCTAATGGGAGAACAGACCATTCTTTTATAACCTGAAGAGATTTTTTTCACCATGTACTCTCAGAGGTAGGAGCAGGATTATATTTTGATCAGGAACACTTGTAGGAGCACTTGAAAAGGACGTGCTTGTTAACCCTGGATGACTGGGCAATAGTGGTTAATAGAGGGTTAATGTTCACTGCACACTCTTGATTCCATTTGACTACAATTTCATTTGCTAGAAAGGATGAAGTTTAGCTGCCGATGAGGACAGAATTCTCTGAACTTGCCATGGTCTCAGCTTTTCATTAAGATGCTTTTAATATACCTTGAGAATGCTTTTTCGTCAATTGCAATGCAGATGCCTCTGTGAATTGCTGTAAGTTACTCCGGGGAGCAAGGCAAGCCTGAGTGAGTTGCTTTCTGGCTCGATGCTTTTAAGAATTTTGAGTGTAGCACAACTCAAACTGTTCTGTGTCTCCAAATACAGAACGATAATCTGTGTTGTTCTCCCTCTGTTATGCCTGAGGGCGTACTAAGAGAAAAGACTGCCGTGTGATTATGGGGGCTGGCTGGAGACACTAGAAATGCACTAAAACAGATAATAGATACAAATTGGTTTTGGTGCTTTTCCTCATTGATGGAAACAAACATAGACAAGGGGAAAAAAATAAAGAGAGAGAAAGGACTATCAGACTTGAGTGTAATTTTTTTTCCTCCTTCATGGCTGGCTTTGGCTGAACCAAAGCCGGTTCATGTAAGCCTGGTAAGTGATTCCATGGCTCTCAGATGTTAAAACAGGTCCTGTCGCTGAGTGAACAAGTAGTGAAACATTTAGCAATTTTTTATCTCTCCTTAATTCCCATCCCATCCCTGGAATGTGTCTGCTGCTGTCTTAGCTCATCTGTGCTTTTAATTTATGCCTTTTTTTTTTTTTTTTAATGATACAGCTCTGTGTCTCCCCAGGCCCAGTTGGCTGTGTGAGTGAATTTGGACATTACCCTTCTGGTTTCTTTCTAAAAGAATGTTTATACAGTGGTCACGCACACACACAATTGGAATAAGGTAACGTATGAAGTAGCTCAGGCTTTTTTTAGCTGTGGAAGGTTGGAAAGCTTTTTTCAGTTGTGGAAGGAGTCAGAGCTCCGGGCTGTGCTGTGGGGCCGGGCAGGAGCCTTGGCGCGGTGGTGCCGTGCCGGGAGCAGCCGAGAGGGAGCAGCAGTGCCTAAGGAGTGAGCGAGTGCCGGGCTGCGCCGCGCTCCCGCCGGCCGGGAGGGCTCCGGAGCTTCCCAGCTCTGCTGGACTCGGAACCGCTGAACGCAGGGCCCTGCAGCATTAGGCACCTTTCAAGTACAGTCGTACGCATTTGACTAAACCTGCTTTGATTTAAGCTGGCATTCAGTTTGCTGGCATTCTGATCTCATGCCGGTTTCGTTGGCAAGTTTGCGCTTGATTAGGAAGGTTTTGTATGCTTTGTACTTCTGTTTTGTCTCGAGAGTTACCACTTTTTAGCTTCAGTTTTGTTTTGTGTTGGACTCAGTTTTCCTTCTAGAGAGTCTCTGTTAAGGAGATAAGATTCATGAAGTGTAATTGCCTAAATGCACCTTTTTGAAGAACTATTCCATATGGAAGCATTTTCTGCTTTATGTTTGCTGGTCTGGGTAGGCTGAGTTACTTTTACATATAAACTTCTCTTTGAAACATTATTTAGGGAGTTTGCTTATAATGACCAACATATTGTTTTCTTTGAGGAATGCTTAAAAAATTGTTTAATTCTAATAATTTTACGTACACTGTCTTACCATGTGTATTTCACCAAGACACTAAAAATTGTGAGGACTACTGAACAAACACTACTTACTGAAATGCCTAAGTACAGCATAAATAAAACCATTAGTGTAAAGGCAGGTGATGTTCAGGTTGGACATCAGCATTTAATTGTTTGGGTGCCTAACAGCTTGTCAGGGCTGGTGTTTGGTAACTTGCCACTAGTGTGGTGCTATCCTAAGTTTCTAAAGCTAGCTTTTTCATTTGTCCAACCAAATTCTAAACACTATACAGGATGTGATTTAATGTGCTTTTTTAGGGAAAATGCCACCTGCTGTGACTTAACATCCTAAGCTGACTGTGGGTAAGGCCTAGCTGGGTACTTAGCTTGTGTATTTTGTGTGCTTAAGGTTTGTGGAAATAGTCACTTTAAAAAAAAAATTCATTCATGTTGACTGTATATAATTTTATTGAGCTTATCTTCAGGAACCTCTGAGTTGTATAATTTTCTAGCTTTTTCCATCTAAATATTTTAAATACAGTTTTGTAAAATCTTTTATTGTGAATCATATTTGAAATAGTGGAGACAGACAAGTTGCCAAAGGACAGTCTGTCCCTTGTACCTCTTGGGGCAGTAGAACTGTGCCCTGGGAGATCCTTAAGTTAGCAGGGAAGGAACTCTGTGATAGTGAAATGACATTGTGCTGCCATCTGAAGCAAAACTGGAGCAGACTCCCATGTGACCTGTATCCTCCTCGTGGTGTTCATAGAATAACCATTCAGTCCTGCTCCTTTCTGGCATTGCTGTACTCCAAAGCCTAATTTGAAATCAAGCAAGTTTTGCACAGGTTCATAATGTTTCACTGAGTAACTATTTGGTTCCAGCAATACTAGATAGATAGTGAGCCCTCTCACTCTGAGAGAAGTGGAAAGGCTGCTCTGCATCTCAACATGTGCACAGAAATTACTTTATTGCATCATAAAACTGTGTGTTCAAATGTTTTATATTGTCATAACCTATTTCTGCTCTTTATAGGAAACTTTGGCCTCGTCCTGTCCAGTTTTTGTGACTTTTGTGCTATTTTCAACCACTTGGGAAGAGTGGGATGGCTGTTATGGTCACACAGTGCCCATAGGGACCTTAAGCTGACTGAGCTGGTGTAGTCTTTCCAGCAATCATGCTTAGCCAGAGCATGATGGGCCTACAGAAATGCACGTCCATCAGTCTTGAATCCTCTGCTGCGAATCCTGTAGCTTTTGTGTGCTGCCAGTTGGAGTTAGTAGATTAAGTGCTGGGGCTGAGGAACAGGCTGTTTAAGCAGAAGACATTAGCTTTTGTCTGTCTCAAATCCCTGGCTTTGGAATTTGCTTACAGAAAGAAGCTAAGCAGGAACTTTGTCTTGGATAACTATAAATAGACTTGGAGTTAATTGTGCCAAAACTGAATTACTGTTGATTTGTACAAGGCACTGGTGTATAGAGAAGTGATTTTTTTGGCTTGCAGTTTAATAGAAGACAGAACACTTGACTGCAGATTTTATTAGGCATTTTGGACCCGCAGCTTTTGTTGGCTAGGTTTTAAGGGTAGAAGTGTGCTTGTTTGTAATTGATTCCCTAAATGATAGTTGACTTTTGAGATTCTGTTGTTTGTTCATGGGTCGCCACTTTTCTGCTTATCTTTATCATGCTTTGAAAAATTCACTTCCCTTTGGAAATGTTAATTTTCCTTTGTGATTGTAAAGATGGTAGAGCATCAGATGATGGTAGATTTGAGCATCTAGTAGTTATTTAACTGGAAGTTTGAGTCTTACACTTCGTAGTGATGGAGGAGAGTATCGAGTGAATAGGGTTTTCAAGTCTTACTAGAAAATAAAAAAAAAATAACAAGTTCAGTTTTAAAATAGTCACCTTTATATATTGCAGATATTCTTTGTAACACTAGAGTAGAATAAGAAAACAACTACCAGTATTTTATGTTACAGGAGAAAAATCTGACTGTTAAAGGGGTTTTTTTGTCTTGATTTTCATAAAACTCCAAACTCCAGGAAACTTAAGAGAGGAAGGAAATTTTCTTCACAAAGTCTTTTGCCGTGACACTTCTGTCTTTTTGTTAAAAATGGCTTGTTGGAAAACTTGTGTTCAGAATTGTCTTTGAGTCTGTTCATGATTTTCCAAATAAAAAAACACAGCAGAGAAAGAAAAACAGTGTCTTTTTCTGTAGGTGACTGCCAGCTCTTTTACAGGTACAGCTTTTCATTATTGTCAGTGGTTCCTCTCTTTACTGAGGCAGAATTACATTTAAATGGAGGGGGGTGTGGACATTGCTCTTTGGTGGCTTGAGGAGGAATTCTCATAGTTTATTAGCACCTCAGCCTGATGCTGCTCACCTGCTGCAGGCAGTCCTGCAGATTCCCAGGTGCAGGAAGAGGGTTTTAGTTCTAGGGTGTAAACTGATGCAGAGGAGGACTGGGAGAGGAATTTTAAGTGGAACTGTTTGCCCTCACCACCTGCAGGGAGTTGGTTGTAAGTTTGTGTTCATGACTGACAGAGCCTCCTCTTAGACTGATGTATTTTGTCGAAGATCATAGGCCAAAAGGTACCTGAGCATGGTGAGCTCTCTTTTCCAGGGCTGGGCCATTCAGCAGCTTTTGTTTTAGCTGAATGTAGTAAACATGCAGTGATGGAGAATTCATAACCCTTTTTAGATGATTAACTACCTTTCTGGTTGAGAAGTGTTTCCGAGTGTGTGACCTATACCTCTTAGTACAGTTAAGCCTTTAGCTGCCTGTATGTTCTTTAGTGGATATGGAGGACATCTGATTCTTTTTTTCTGCACAGCAACCTTTCACATATTTGAATGTAGTTATGCCTTCTCTCTGTAGGCATCTTTTGTTTAGGCTAAATAGCTCTAATTCCTAGAAGCTTCTCTCATAGGTCGTGTTCTCTAGAGCTCTGACCTTTCTTGTTCCATTCCTCTGGACATTATCCAGTTTATTTATTTGCATCAATCATCAAGTACATTAGTATGTTTATCTAGCATGTCCAATTTTGATAAATGTGGAGGAGAGAGGTTTTTTGTTGCCTTACTCAAAAGACAGTTTATGAAATGTTCAAATTTAGGTCCTAGGACAGCTGAAATCTTCATCAAACTCTATTAGAGAATAACTGTGTCATAATTGAGTTAATGTTTCTTGTATAATATGAGAAATACTGAAATACACTTCCATAGAAAAATACTTAAAAGAAACAGTTTTTGGAATAAAACTGTTGAAGATGGGGAGGTTGGAGTCTTGATGCTAGATTGTCTGCTATCCTAGTCAAAATGGCTTGCTTCTCTGCTTCTGTTTTTTTAATGTGTCTGAAGTGAATGATGCTCATTTATAGAGATTCACAGTGGATTTTTTAAGGATTTGCTTTCACAGCTCATTTAGGGCCACCACTTGTTCATAACTGTTCTTAGTAATAATAACTCTGAATTGCTAAGCTAAAGATTTTCATCACACTTCTTTTATTTGCTTTTTTTCCTCCCCATTATAGTTTCAAAAATACTCTGGCACCTTATGGTTTTACTTTTAGCCATTTTAGTCTAAAATTGTATTATTTCCTTGGTTTGATTCAGTGCAACTCTTTGTGTCTATGCATATGCCTTGAGACATTGAGAAAGAAGGCAGAGCATTACCTGGACTGAATGGGCAAGAGATGGCTTGTCTTTCATTTAGCACTAAGGCTTTCTTGTGCTGAGTTAAAGTGTATGCTTGTGAAACTAGAGCTTTAGACTTGGAATGCTTTGTTTTAGTGTTTTGTGCCGTGATAGATTTCTGCAAGTATTTTGAGCAACTTGATCTGGTAAAGAATCCATCTTGATGCCATTTGTTGGGGCCTTAAAAGATCCTTCCCCCCACCCAGTATGTTAAAACCCTTGAATTTATTGGCCTGTGTAACTTGAGATGTTTCAACAGTTTTAGTCCTGACAAGCAGAGAAATCTTGGCCACTTAAAGTAAGTGAAGGTAACACGTCGGAGAAACATTAGATCGGAGTTTGATGTCAGACTTGCAATAAGAACTGGACTTACAGGACTACATTACAGTAAGAGTTTTACTAATGCTTACTTAGCTTTTCCAGATAATTTTTAGAAAGATTTTTGCAGAAGTAATAAGCTATCGGAGATGTTTTTCACACCACCACCCTTTTCTGAGGCCAGAGTTTGGTCAGTGGGAAGAGAGCTGCAGCGGTTGGCGTAGATTCAGTCTGTAAAACTTCAGCTTTAGGTTTACCTATAGCACTCGTATGGGTGACTTCCCTGGTTTCTTTGTATTTCTTTAAATGAGTGAGGACTTTACAAATTTACTTTTGAGATGTCAAACTCGGTGTGACAGTAACCGCCGTCACTGCTAGATGGCGCTGTGTGACCGCGCTGGCACCGAAATTGGTGCTGAAACCTCTCCTTGAGAGCAGTTTAAATTAACATTTAGGTTAAAAATGCCGTTTTGTTGAATTTTATTTTCAATTTAGTCACTTAATTGATCCCACTACAAATGATCTCCTGGCTCAGGGCCTTGCTTTGCATTGCTTGAAAAAACTCAAAACTTCAGAGGAAGCCCTAGCAAGTGAGGTAAAATTTTCATTCGTTTCCCACAGAAACTATTAATAATGCAGGAGCATTGCATACATTAGGCTTGTGTAAATATCCTAGAAGATTATTCCGAAAAAATGAGATCCGCTGTCACTTCAAATATGGTTGCAAAGGAAATGAAGCAGTGATTAGTATAAAAATCTTTAGAGATTAGAGGATTTGTATGATTTTTATTAATTGGTCATCATCCACATATGTTCGTACAGGTTTATGAACTCTTTATTTTCAGAATCTTAGATGGGAAAGTTTAAAATTCTTTTAACTTTTTTCTAGCCTGAATTTAGACTTCTGATTTCAGAGTGTGCTATATAATTGTAAGCAAGTAGTTGCTCATTCATGGAAAAGATTATATCCAAATAAAGCTTTCTGGGTGTGGTACTAAGACGCTTGCAACGTGAAGCAGCCAGGGTTTTGTGTGTCCAATCAGGATGGCGTGAGGTTTTTTCATAATGATCAGCGTTAGCAAGAGGTTTCACTGTGCGGGAGGTACAATGTGCTAAGCAGTCTGTTTCCTTTACTGTCATGCTTAAAAACATTTTAGAAATTTTGGCAAGGCAGATTTTCATGGGTCTCAGGTACGTACACCAGGAAAGTTTGCGTCTCTTAACCAGCAAAAGAAGAAAGTTTGCTTTAGCTGCAGCTTGTTATATGTACCATTAAAAAAAACCCCAACCAAACTCCAAAGGGTCTGTGAAGTGCAAAAATGGCATTTATGTTACCAGACTGCATGTTTTCTGTGTGCATGTATGAATTTTTTTCCATTGTGAAGTGTGCTTTACTTGGGTTTTTATGGGAAGGGGGAACAGATAAAGGTGGTGAATGCTGTAGTTATTCCTTACAGTAATGATTACATGGATTTATTTGTTAGAGTATATTCTTAATTTGCTTCCTGAGATTTTGCTGGTTGCTGTCTTGGAACACACCTCTACTGGTGTATCAGTGATTATTTGCACTGTGTGTATACAACATTCCTAGTTTGACTCACCTTCCTGGCATTAATTGAAATCAGTTGATAAATTTGTACTTGAAGTTCCAGGTGTGCCATCTAGCACATACTAAAGGGCAAGTGTGATATTTGGCATAACGCTTAGATTTTGAAAAAAAAAAAAAAAAGAAAAATATTAACAGAACAACTTCTCTTACAGGAAGATTCTAAGGAAATACTGAGCAGCAAAAAAAAAAAGTATTTTACTTTTCTTTAGCAGCAAAAACTTAATTAGAACCATTTTTTCACTGTTTTTGGGGAAAGCTCATTTGTATTGAAGAAGTGGTCTTTAGTAGTACTGTATATCAGAATGAAATGAAAAGTAGTTTCTAGCCATATGTAACTCAAGACACTGGAGTCATGGTGATCTGGATTGGTTTGCAATATGTGGTTGGATGGCAAAAGCTAGAAATTTATGTCTTTAAACAATGGAAGACCAAAGACAATCTGTTGTATTAGGTGAAAGTTGCCTCAGTTTAGAAAGCAATGCATAACTCCAGGAAATATATCCAAAGCTGCTGATTCCTGGTCATGATGCTGTGCTTCTGAGGTAGTTCAGTTTGAGCCTAAAATGTGTAAGAATTAGTTTAACATAATTCTCTTTCTTATTTTGCAGGTTTTCACAGCCTTTGGTTTGAAGCAGTAAGGGAGCTTCTAGGATGAATTAATAACATGTAGTTGATTCCAGTTGTGATCTTTCCTCCTGTATCTCAGTTAATTTGGTTCTGCAGGAAAATGATTTTATAAGGAAAACAATGACTTTGTATGAACTGATTTATAGATTCTTACTTCTTTGTGAGAACTACCTATCGAAGGACCATTATTTATTTTTTTTTTCTAGAGACCAGTGTCCAAATTGTGGTTCAAGAAAGTAATTGAAGGGGTCTGCATTTTTCAGACTTAGTATTGGTGGACACACGAAAAAGGAAAATGAATGTAAACTGTAAATACTTTCCTAAATTTTGGTATATATACAAAGGAAAAAAGTTTGAAAATCCCTCTGGACTAGGGTTGGGTTTGTTGTTTTTATGAGACCTGAGACCCAGAAATGCCTGCTAATCAGCCTCTCACCCCTGCAAAACCTTGTTTTAAGCTTTCATAGCTGTATTTTTTTCATTTTCGTTGATACAGTCTAGCTCTTTGTAAAAGCAATTCCACTCCCATTAACATGTACTTCACGTACCAGGAACTAAATCAAGAATAACTTTGATATGTGGAAAGTGTGGAACTAGTTAATGTCTTGCTAACATCAAGGAGTGTGCGACTTGCAAAACAAACTGCGGTATTTGATACCGACGTGTACCCCGTTACTTTAGACACGTTCCAGTATTGGAAACACATGTGCCATCTATGTTGCAAACCGTATCCTCAAGAAACAGATTCCTAAAATGAAGGATTTAAAGCCTGATGAATGAGGTGGATTTAAGATGTGTTTTAAATGGAACTACTCGTATGGCTTTCTATATGCTAAAACATGTCTTTTTTAACCTCTGCAGAGTCTACTCATTTTTAGCATTGATTTCTATAGCATTGTTTCACAAATGTTTTCACAGTTACTCCTTGAAAATACAGTAGTCTCTTTGAAAATGTCAGTCTGGAATAAACAATGAAAAGACTTCTTTGGCAAAAAGCCCCCAAGCAAAAAACTGTTGAAATGGGACTTTCTGTCCTTGTTTAAATGTACGTTTTAGCTGCTACGTTAAAGTGATGATAAACAAAGGACTACCTTGGGAATGCTCAAATACCTGTCAAAATAGGTGTTCAGAAATTGTTTTTACCATACATCCCATAGTTTAGCTTTCGAAGTTAGGTCTGATTAGCTAAGGGAAAATATACTTGCTTTCCTGAAGCAGCCCCTGGAGGTAAGGAATTAGAGTGTGTTGGCTTTTTTCCTTTGATTGTATTGGGAGTTCTGGTCCTAACTCAGGCAAGACACTTCAGAGAGATGCATAGTTTGAAATGGTATGAATACCTAGTTATTAATGCAGTAAGACCAAGTATTTTGTTTTAACTTTATCTTCTCTCAAATTGCACAAATCCTTTCAGTGTTTAGTCAACCTTACAGTTCTGCAGAGTTTTTGTGTAAGCATGGTAGCATGTGAAGTGTGTTAATAAGTCACCATGAAAGTAATGTGGTCAGGCTGACAATGCAATTTCAAGTTCAGTTCAACTTTAAAGTTTTTTATTTCTTGTTAGTTGATATTCTGTTATTTGGGTGGGCTCAAGGTTTTGTGTTTTAAGTTCAGAGCTTCTACAATGTACTTAGTTAGCCATGAATAAGTTGATAAACTTGTTCCAGTTCTGCTTTGGCAAGTGTAATTGCTATGCCTTTCTGATGTGCCTTATGTGGTAATTTTATTTGTGGATCCATACATCACCATTAAAGCAGAGAAGCAGGTACACAGTTCCTTGACACATCCTGTAAACAGCTGCAGATCTGTTTGTGCATCTGACAATGGACAGTATCTGCTTATTGGACTGTCTTGCCACCTGCTCTTAAAATGCTATTTCTGTCTGAAAAGAAACAGATTCAGTCCAGTTCTGTATATATACCCTATGTTTATACACTGAGCAGTGTTCTGTAGGCTAAAAGAAACAAAACAGAAGGTGGAGGAACCACTTGGTGCAATGACACCAGTCTAACATTCTGTGATGGAGCTGTGAACATGTTTGTCTGGTAAACCAGCACTGTGTTTTGCTGAATTCTATCCACGATGTCAAAATTTACACATGATTTCTTTTTGTGTTTGTGAAAAGAATAAGACTGGTAAAGTTTTTCCCTAATATGACATGTTAAATATTAGTATGTCCTTGTATGTTAGAGGTTGCATGATGTTTATGTTTTGTAAATAAATGGCCAAACTGAAAAGTGCAATTTTGTAGCAAAAGTTCAATGCAAAATTTGTAATTAACTATTATATATAGATTTTCTTGCTGTTTGGCAGTGGATGTTTCTCACTAGGAACCAAAATTATTTTAAATACAAGGGTATAATAAGATTCTGTTTAGGAGAAAGAAGCAGGTCAAATATACTTCTATATGTTTTTAACTTTGCACTAGACAAACTAACATTCTAAGTATCTGGGCTAGCTGGGTTGAAAGGAAGTATAATCGATAGTTCCACACACGAGAAAAACAAGATACTGTACCTAGGGAAGGAAAACACTCCTTTATTTCTGCTTACACTTGCAAAGACACATTTCTCTAAGTGCTGAAAACTTCACAGGCGTCTAATGAACGGCTGTTGTCAAAGAAGCTTAAGCTTGGTCACTGTTGCTTATAATATTTGAATTTATAGATCTGACGTGGCACCTGTTACCCAGGTGCCATCCAATATTGTTTGACTGGCACATGCAATTCAACCTTGAATCACTTTAACACAGGAGTCTCATTAAATACAGTAAATTGTGTGGGATACAACATTATTTAAATTTGTCCTTGGCTACAATGTATATCAGTTTGCTCTTATTGCCAGTAATAAGGGTGTATGCTATGGATGGTTTTCAAGAGGAGGGATTAGGCCACCTTTTAAGTCTCACTCACTCACTCTCTGCACCAGTATGAGTGCAGAGAAACAAGTGGTTTCTGAAAGAAAGAGAGAGTACTTTTGGAGTTGTCATCATCTTGATGCTCGCTGTGGAAGGTTTAGTCCCTCTATGGGAATGATGACTAAAAAGAGATTCTGGTTTTGCTGTCAGTAATAGAATAGTTCTTCCCTTTATCCTTAGTCACCTTCAAATCTGAAGAAGAAAAAAGAATCTTTCTGTCTTCTGAGTTAGAAGACCAATACCACTCTTTTCCTGGGAGGTATTTAATGCAATTATCAGTTACACTTGAGGAACCAACTTTGGTTTATATGTTTCATTTCAGTTTTTTTGGGTATCTCTCTATCCAGTTCATTTGCCGTGGTTGCCATAAAATTCCAAGTACTTGCTTTCACCTGGTGGGCATAACCATCACCTCATTCAGCAGCAGAAATGAGGTACAAGGAGTGAGTGCACTGTGCATGTTGTGTGCAGTTACTGCTCTATATTGTTTGTAAGAAACACTAACTGAAGAACTTTGTGCATTGGTAAAAGGGTATTTCTGGGCTTCAGGATAGTATATATTGACTACAAACCAAAGCCCTCAGCCCTGAAAGTGTAATGTAAAAATGTTGTTAGGAGAAATAACAACCCCCAGACAGGTAGATATTTACCCTAAAACTGTGACTAAATAATTTTTTTACCAGACTGAGATTGCCTTGACTTTGTTTACAGTGTTCTCAGATGTATCACTTATGAAAGGCAATAATTTTCTGAAGTGACCAGAGACAAATATCTAATGGGAAATCACTTTATTTATCCCTTTCTCATTGCTTTGGTATCTAAATGTGAGATTATTTTGAAGAAATATTTTGGTACCTTTCTTAGTATCTTAAATGGGTGCTGAAATCTTTAGTGGGCTGCTGTGAAAAATCTTTTGGTAGGTTGAAAAAGTAGAAATTGTTCAGAAAGGTAGTTTATGTGAGGGACTATTCAGATTTTGAGAGAAGGTGGTCTAAGTCCTTCAGCTACAGTGATGTTTCTGTATGGGAGCTATTCAGAGTAGATAATCTAGCCCATTGTGAACTTTTTAATATAGATTTTAATTAGAGTGCTATTCCTACCACCTGCTGAAGTAGAGTTGGAATGTCTGCTGACCTGAAATGAATGCACGTGTTCAGTATTAATACTGCATGTCTGGATCCAGACAGCAATCTTTCATTTTGACATGCACATAGTCAAAGTAAATTAATGTTTAAAATCTGAATACTTGAAGTTCAGCCAGAGTGCATTCATAATTATCTTCAGGCAAGTTTGAATGGAAATGCATGTGCTATTCTTATTCTCTATTTACAGTATGTACAGGTAAAATTTGTGATAATACTGTATAAGTTAATTATGTTAACTTGGTTTTTTCCTGTTTGTGAACAGTGTTAAAATTTTTAAGACATTTTAGTGACAGCATTCAGGTTCTGCATGGTTCAGTGTGTGCTTTGTGGGTTTTTTTCTTGTATCTTGAAAAATCGATCTGTTTTCTAGTTGCATATATACATGCAATTAGTCTTAGAAATTATTATTTTGTTTTGGGAAGGTCTAAATTGTAGATTTTGTGGTCAGACAGCAAACTTCTGTCTCAGAAGAAACGTTCTCCAGTGAACGACATTGTGGCCTTCCAGAGATTTGATTGTGACCACAGCATCCCCTCCCTTAATATGTGTATTCTTAAACCTCCTAGAAGAAGGTAATTAGTCTAAATGTTGCCATTCATTCTATCCCTGATCACACTACAGCAAAATTATTTTAACTCATATATTTAAAAGATAGCTGCAGCTCTGACAACACAAACATTTTGACACTAATTCTTGTTTGATTGTAAGTTAAGTTCAAGCACTTAAGTACTTCTTAGTCGGCACAAAACTTCAAAACGTTGCAAAACTGAGGTTCATGCATATATCTGCAGAAATGACAATTATTGGTAAGAAAGCTGATCAATGTACTGCTGCATCAATTACTTTTTACAGTTACATGGCAATGGGAAATCTTTCCAGTGATTCTTTTTGATTTGTTTGTTAAAAATTAATAAATAACCCTGACGATTACTGGAGGTCACGTTCAGAAGCCTGTTGGTACATTATCTATTTTACTTCTGTTGAGACTGTAATGAACATATGTCCAAAGCTGTTATCTGTAGAGCAATGTTCAGCTCTAAGTAGTCCAGAGAAACAGAAAGGGTTTTAAAATCTGAAACTTACCAAGAACATAAATTTGTAAAAATCAGTCAAAAGAAATAGACCCCATCCCCCTAAACCATCCCAATTAATTTTGAATTATTAGCAAATATAAAAATGTTTGTGTTAATGTAACTGCATCTGCATGTGGATTGTGGTTGAATCTGAAAGAGATGTTATCCTGATATTGGTTTTTGCTGGTTAATGTCATCTCAGTAGATTCAGAGGAGAAATAGAAACACTGATAACCTGTATTAAGTGAGCTCTGAATGGAAGGTTTTGCTGCTGGCCAGTGAAGAATCTTTCTTCTTTTGAGCTGATGATTGATGACTGCTAGCTGAACAAAGAATGAACAAACAGATTTTTTGTACTTGATTTTTCCCTCATTAGATCACTTTCTAGCTTGTATTCAAGTTTTACTGACTAATTATAGAATTTCTTGAGTGTGGGGATTTACTGGTTAAATTTTTGGTTCCAGTCTTTTATGTGTCCTATTTACAGTGTTCATGAGTTCACCTGTTACCTTACTTCCAGAAAGTTTCATCTGTGGTGAATCTTACAGCAGTTTTCCTTGTTTCCTAGTTGACTGTGAGTCTGTTTTTAAGCTATCTGCAGGGCAAAAAGAGATTTGTTGCTTCTTGTCCTGCTGGTATCTGGAAAGAAATAAATACTGCTTTGTGGTCTTGATTTTACAGCAGGAGATGCATATCTGTGATTGCAGAGCCATGTGTTTTTGAGTGGTGTTGGTTTCTTTGTATTATGGTTTGAAATACTAATTCTTTAGCTCTGTAATTTTTTGATCTTCAGGTGAAAAGTAACTGCATTTCTAATCTGCTGACTTTCTTAGTTGTCAGGAATTTTCCTTATGTTCTTATGGGACTTTTTTTCTGTGTTACTTGTGTTAGTAAAAAAGCCAACAAAACGCAGCCAGGGATCAGGCTGTTGGTATGTGTACTTCCAATATGCTATCTCATGTTCTCATATTTGTATCCACATCTTAAGTTATTATACAGTCGTCTTCTGTGGGATTCTGTTCTAACAAAATGCAGGGTACCAGAATCACACACTGAAAACATCAGTCAAGGAAAGAGAACACTGCAGATACCAAGGGTAATAATTCTCAAGGTTTTAATGATGTCATTTCATTAATTAGGTAATTTAAGTCTTCATCGTAATATGACAGAAATCAGCAAAAATTACTTTTTCTAAACCGCCTTTTGGCCTACTTCTTTGCTGGTCTCCCAATCCCTGGTGTAAAACAAACACTGGATTTCAACAGAAATTTATCTTCTTTGTTACCACTTTCTGAAGAGAGAAGCATGTGAAGTGTGAAATGTTATAAGGAATTCTTTATGACTCTTACTCTTAAATTCAATACAGCTGTTGAATTTATGCAGGTTTTCCTTCTTGTTCCTCCTCAGCATTAGATAGTGATCATTGCAAATATGTAACTAATAATGTCTGCCTACAAAGTATTGCAATAATAACTCAGCGTTCTCTTCAGCAAATGTTACTGTGTCTTTTGCTATGGTCTGACAGGCATGACCTACATTTAAGAAAGCCCTCTGGGTCTGTCTGGTTCATTACTGTCTACTTGCAGATGCTTCTTCATAGATGGTTAGTTGAGATGCTCTTGCAGACCTCCAGGTTTTTTTTTGCAACATTTTGCTACAGTGGTTTTGCAAATTCATGTTCTCCAGTAGTAAGAGCCTGGGTTATTTAATAGAATTTATGTGGAGCCTGGATTTAAGCATCTTCCTGTCTTTCTAATAGCAATATTGAGAGCATTTTCATTTTTATGTCACTGGGGCTTCAGGTTGTTCTGGGTTGTTAGATGAAAGTAAATACGAATGAAATATGCAGTGTCTATTCTAAATTCTGCTTGAGAGCCCACTTTCAGTAGACTGTTGGAAATGGTTTTGCACACAATTTCAAGGCATTTCCAAACCAGTGGATTTTAATAGTAAGGAGACTGCCTTGTATTTTCTCCTTTACTAATAGTAGGCTGCTTGTTGTATCTAGCATAACTTCTAAAGTTATGTAGTAATGATCTTTAAATTCATCAATACTGCTTGTGTTTGAAATGCTAATCCAGCAGACTGTATGGTTTGTACAATTATTAATACTCTTTGTCTGTGTTGCTTAGTAGTTAAGAGGTTAAGCAGTTCACGGGGGGTGGTGGGGGTGAACAAAAGCAGTTTGCATTTTGTCAATTTTCAACTTCAGATATCAGTAAATCATTGCAGCAGCCTTCCTTATCAGTTGTTTGCACAAAAAAAAGTAAGTGGAATGGGGGAGTGGAGAAAACCTGTTAGAGTTGTGTCTGAGGGGACCATCTGCTGTGGTTCCCAGTGTTGGCAGTGTGATAAGGGATAAGCTGTGTAAACAGAGGTACCACAAAAAAAGGCAGGCCCAGTTCAGGGAGGCATATTTATGATTTGGATTTGGGTTGATAAGAGCCTTAGAAAGTCAGGGATCTTAGAGTAAAAGTCTGTTAAGCAGAGGAGTGATGTATTTAATCTAAAACTCCAGATGTAGCTTATTAGCATGAGTTTGCCTTTGGACTAACTTCTGTAGCTTTCTTCTGATTTATTAGGGCTTCTACAAACAGAAATTATGGACGAGTTGCATGATTAGTCCAAATATTAGTACAAAATGCTGACACTTCTGTGTTTTGGAAATGTTCACTAGTAATTTGTATTAGTACTTAATCAGCAAAAATATATAAAGATTTGAAGAATGATCAGCAATGTTAATAAGTGCTTGATTTTTGGGGAAGAAATAGCCAGGTGGCAGAATAAGCATGCTCATATGGACAGTCAGAGGACAAGCTGATTGGTGACTACTCACCTGGCCACAGGTGTCTCTCGTGTATCTCAATTTGATCTACACCTTAGACCTTTGGAAAGACGTGAAATAGAAAGAGACTGCCTCTGGAAGTAGGGAGGGGGTTTCCTGAGCCTCTTGTTAGTGGCACAGTGATTGCTCATTACAGCAGGGTGGGGTGCAGGTGGCTGCCAGTCCACCTGCAGTGTAGACAGTGCTGCATGGATCAAAGAGCCTAGCTCTGTTTGGACTAAGTAAGGCATCTGTTACTAAGGCCTCTCTAAGTAGCTAGTTCCAGTTTAAATTTCTCTATTGGGGTCACTCATGTCTGCTTCTATGGTGACTGAAGTAATGGAAAAGGGGGAATGGTTTTGCATTAAAAATGCAAAAAGTTAAACTTTTCACTTGTCAGTTTCGGTCTATTTACCACAGTGTTTAGGGGAAACATATGCACATTTTGGAATTGTTTTTTGATTAATATGAGGCTTTTGCTACTAAGATTCCTTCAGTCATGTGTAAGACCTAGTAGGGATGAATTCTTCGGGAAAACCATATATAGAATAATGTTTGGAGGGAAGGAGAATATGATGAGCTGCTTACTACTTGTCCAGGACTGTCTCCCTTTCCATCACACAAGCTCTCCAGTAGCTACATTGAGAAGGTAATGATTTCTTTCAGTTGGTGATGATGTGTGAAAACTGAAAAGGTGCCAATACCTTTCCCTTGCTAACTGCTGGAATGGGATATGCCACATTTGGGGAGACTAAGCCTGGGTGGATGTTGGCCAGCGGGTATGTGGTATTACTCCTTTGAGGTCGAGTAGCTGCTATGAACTGTTACCCTCTGTGAGGGGTTCAAGCCTGGAATTTGAAGTGCAGAGGTTTGGAACAGGCTGGAACCTGGAGTCTGTCTCAAACCTTTATAAGAAAGAGGGAAATTTTCAAATCTAAGAGAAGTTTGAGCAAGGCTGACGTGCAGTTCCATTTACTTTCTGGTGACTATACAAGATCTGAAGATTTCTGTTGCCAGCACGCATAAATGTTTTATTTTCCTAACTTTGGGATCTGGCAGCAGGTTTATAATAGCTGTGTTTAAATATATCTGCTGCTTTCTTTGATGAATGCTCCCAGCCCTTTCTGTGCAGGGCTTGACTGATGTCCCTGCTGCACGTGCAAGTAAGTGGTGCTCAGCTGTGCTAAGATTTGCATCCATGGTGTCCAGTGATGGGACAAAAGGCAATGTGCATGAACTGAAAAACAAGAAATTCCATTTAAACATCAGAAAAGACTTCCTTTTTTATAATGATTTTGATCAAGTCCTGTAACATGTCTCTTGAAGTGTATCGTCACCATCCATGAAGACATTTAAAGCCCAACTGACCACAGACAGCCCTGAGCAACTTGCTCTAGTTGCTCCTGTGGCTGAGGATGGAGGTTGGACTGGAGGATCTCCATAGGTCTCTTTGTGATTCTGCAAAATACTGTAAGTTTCAGAAACTTTTAGATAAGGAGGAAGATGTTGGACAGGGGAAAAGACTTCTTTTTCCTTTTTATATGAAGTCTGAGTTGTGCGTCCTTGGTGTTTATATTTTCAGTCTGTGGGTCTGCACTTGGGTTACTAGGATTTCATGAAGTGTTTTTTTCTCTCTCATGGAGGAGGGAGGCTGGTTTTCTTACACTTATGGGAAGTGAGGGAAGACAGAGAAGAATTTTACATGATTTTCCTTTATCTCAGGGAAAGTGTTTTCTAACTCATCTTTAGGTAGCTTTTATGAAGCTGAATTCTGTACTAACCTAGGTGCTACTGTCTTTATCACTTTTTAAATGAAACTGCCCAAATCTCAGTAAGGCAAAGTGTGATTCTGCTACCATTTCCTTTGATCAAACTATGATCAAAACTTCAGAATTGATGTACTGTTTGGAAGAGTGGCTTCATTTTTTCCCCTCTTAGTTCAGGCTCAGTTATTGATTATGTGTGAAATACTATTGAGGGATGAGAAAGAACTCAAAGTGAGCATAAAGTACTTCTTAAAAATAAATTTTCAAGGCTGAATACAGCACTTTGTCTTTATTAAACCAATTGATGTTTCTTTTATACTCTTGGTTTGTGAAGGTTTTCTTCTTTTCCTGACAGCCTTTTTACCTTCATGCTTTGGAGACCTTCACCTTTTATTGCGAGGGCTTAATTAGACTTTCATTGATTCTCATCTTGGTAGAATATTATATTTCTTAGCAAGAGTTTCATATGTAAGGCTTGCCACACAGAACTTTGACTGAAATAAATGGGACACTTTCTAGATGGTAGAAGTTGATGGTTTTTCTTGGATCTTGCAAGAAGAAGATATTAAGAGCTTGTCTTCTGTTGTAGAGGATGTATAGGAGGTAGCTCACTGCTGGTGTATCCCTGTAGAAAGAGTAACGTTTTATCAGAGGCAGAAAACGTGACCTGGAGAGCTTAAGTGGGTACCTGTTCATCATCTGAACAAGATAAATTATGTGGGTGTATTTTTACATGTTGCTTAAAATGCTGATTTAGTGTATTTTCTTTCTTGTCAGCAAACATCTGGTATGCTACAAATAACCTACTCTCCTTAGGATATAAAAAAACCCTAAGTACTTTAAATTATTGAGATTCTGCTTAACTACATGTGCATAATTATGAATAAATTGGTGATTTAATTAATGACACTTTAATAATACTTTTACAATTAGATTGAGTGATAGAAAGCAATTGCAAGCTGAACTAACTGAAGTTATTTTGTACATTGTTCCTGTGTCATCTACAGCATATGTTTATTAATACTTTCTTCTGCTATAATTTCATCTGGGCTTACAGTAAACTCCATGCATTACGAAACAAAGGATTCTGTTTTGTATAACCATGAGAACAATATTTCAAATCTGTCCTTATCTCTGGTCTGCTGCATTAAAAAGATTACCAGAGGAGAACATTGTGGGTCAGATGCAGGGTTTTATTTTTCTTTATTCTGATCTGCTGTGGACTTCTAAGTTTTTGTAGTGGTTTTGAAAGTCTGTCTTACCTGCAACAGCATATGTTAGATGCTCGTTTCTTTGTAAACACATCTGTCCTAATTATGTTGTATTCTTTTAGTGTTTTGAAGCCAAGTATTGGAAGCTATGTAGCCAAAACCTGCACTCAAGCTCCTGTCTGCTTTTTCTCATTTGAAGAAATAAAGTTAACCTTTCCAGGCATTATTTAATGTGCTGGAGACCTTTAAATAGTTTCAACATTGAGTTCAGCTTTCTGTTTGCTCTTTTCCAGTTTCTGCAGTTGTTCTGAGATTTGCTGCTTCAACTAATAAAACTAATTAGAACTTGAAGAGTGTGGTTTTTGCTTTTACAACAGAGTAATTTATTTTCCATTGGAAGTAATTGCCAAATGAGTGGAGTCTGTCAAGCTGCTGTATACCTGCAATATTCTGACAATGTAAGCTGTCTAAAAGATGAATTGTGTGTGGGGAAAGACCACATGTCCTTCCCTGGCTTGTGCGGTGAAGAAGTGCACTAATAGATGGGAATGCAGACTGATGGAGAAATAATATTTTGGATAGCTTTTTTTTTTTCATATTCTTTCCTCTTTTAAGTCATCTTTTAATTGTGCTGGCTTTAAAAATCAGTGTATGAAAGATATCACAAAAATGTAATTCATTGGTTTCTTTAATAAGACTAAAGAAGCCTGCGTAGATGGAAGAAATTTAAAAGAATCATTATCCAAATGAAAAGTTCTCTTGTCTCAAATTGCGATTGGTTTCAAAATTGGTTTAGGTTGCTCAATTACTGTATGCTGACATAAGTAAACACTACTTGAGAGCTTTGGTAAGAGAAGCAACAAAGATGATCAAATAATAAAAACATGCAGTCAGACACCTTCCTTTGCTGCTGTTCCAAGTCACGGCCACCTGATTTCTGCTGCTGGTGGCTGGGAAGCAGGAGGCGATTGGCACAGAGATCCCCTCCTTGTAGCACATCTCTAGTGTCCTGTGCAAATGGGAGGGGGGTGTGGGCTGCTGGTGGGAGCGTTCAGGGGAGCAGGGATCTCACAGCCACGGCCCAGGGCTGGGGCTGGGCATCAGCTGTGTGGTGTTGCTCCCAGCTGGTGCTGCACTTCACTGCTCTGCATTCTTGCAGGCCACCCATCTGTGTGTCAGACACCGGAAGGCTAGGAAGCATTACTTATTTTTACACATTGGTCCTGTATCTTCAGCCTTCTTGGAATACAAAGAAAATATCTTGCACTTGTATTTCTGTTCTAGAATATAGGTCTCTGCTTCTGTGTTTGCTGAGGCAGATAGATCAACAGGGCACATAAGGTCTCATGACCTTCATAAAAACTCACAGAAGCAGTTTTGCTGTTCATTTTAAGGCGCAAAGCAGCTTTTCCCATTTGCTTACATTTAACTTGGGAATTAGAGAATAGCTGTGGAACACACTGCAGGTAATCTGCAAAATGTTTATCTTTGTGTGTGGATGTGGTTTTTGGTGCATCTTAATTAATAGCAGTATGGATAACACAATTAATCCTTTATGCACAGTCTATCACAGTGGGCAGTTCCCTAAAATAAAATTTAGCAGTGTTTGACTAGAAATTCTATTTTATGTGTATAAGAAAAGTTCCTTATGTGGGATCAGGAGGGTGAGTTTGGTAGTTGCTGTTCAGAGTTGAAAATAGGGGCAGCTCTGTACTGGGGGTCAGTTGTTGGTGGACTATTTAGGGGGTGTTTCTGAGGAGGAAGAGAGCTACCACCATGTAGGAGAGGCAGGCAGACCCTGTATGTGGGCAATGCACATACCTCAGTTACAGAACAGGAGGAAGCAGTGGGAATGGGAGTCGCTGTCATTAGGGACTTGGGAGAGTGGGACCTGGTATCTGGTTTGTGTAGCTTGCAGTGCCCCAGTGCTCAGCCTCACCAGCTCTTGCACTGGCACAGTTCTGCCAAAGTACAAGAACCTTAAACTGTGAGCTGCATGATGCCAAAAGCTGTAGCTTTGATACTGCTGTTTCAGAATGTACCAATTCTGAAAAAGTGTGGCATAACTAATTTGTTCACGTTTTGAATGATACAGGATTTTAACAGCAGTGACAGCATTGTGGTCTGGTTCCTTCATTTCATGCCATATGTCACACTTGTAATTTAATTCTGAAAAGTGCTTGCATAATGATTTAAAAGTGCTTTAAGTACTTGACAGTACATCATCAGTGGGGGAGAAGTCAGTTTGATTCTGTGTGAATTCCCTTCTAGTCCTTTTGACTAGATTATTCAGCACCTTATTTTTAAGACAGATGACATGCAAGTGTCTTTTGAAAGTCAATTGTATAACTTGAAATTAGAAAGTAGTGCAGAAGTGTTAATGATAGCACCAGACAGAATATTGTGATGCACGACACAGCATGAGAGACTTGTGCTTCCTACGCACTCACCTTGCCACAGGGCCTTCGTGGTGTCACAGCTCCGAGGTTTAATATCCATCAGACATCCAGTCTCACAACCTATAAACCCCTGTAGCCTCTGCTGAGCTCCTAAGGCCAGCACATTTAAAGCTGAATGGGTTCTGGGTACTGACTTGGACTCTACTAAGCTCACCAGCCATGCTGGCAAGGCAGAGGTGGTAACAACTGTAATTAAATGTGGTTGTCTTTCCATTGACTCCCCGAATGCTAAATAAAGGGCAGGAAAAACCCCAATATTTTAGCAATCTAATGAGGGTTTTTCTTTTGTTCACGAAGCTGTAGATTGCAGGGAGCGAAGCTTGCAGGGAACTATTAAACGTGTTTTGAAAAATAAGGTATATACATATCTTGCACACTTTCATTTCTAGCTCTTGAAGACATCTGCTTCAGTTTTTTTTTTTTTTCTTTTGTAGGGTATGAGCTCATCTTTAAAACAAACCAACAAAAACCTACCCAAATCTGCTCTTAGTGGAATCAGTGCTGATAGGTTGGGATTTGACCTCTTCCTAGGACTGGTAGTTTTTTTTAAGAGCTGAGCACTGGTTAAGTGGGGACACTTCAGTTTTAGAGTGTTTACTTGTGTATTTATGTAGAATATATGACAAGTGTTCTGAAATTGCACATTTTTTATCATTTATGCACCTACCTCAGATTACACCACAGGATTTGCTTCTTTTCAGTTAATGAGTTCGACAGCTTAATGGGGAGTCTGTCTTTAGGAGTGCCATGCAAAGAATTAAATGTATTTTTTATAAATGTATAATAAATTAACTTCCTTATTTGAAAAATGGGATTGGTTAAATGACAAAGCAGCATGGGGGCAATTTGCTATTTTGGAGAGTTTATTTTTAGCACATGTTGTCTGAAATTTGTTTTTTGAATAGCTAAACAATGAATGACTCTAAAATCAGATGATGATTGTTGTCATGAAAGTTCCATTCTCATGGTTTCCAGTTCTGAAAGCATTTGGTATTTATTTTTTCGAGTTTTGAACATATTTTCTAATATTTAAACAAATAAATCTTAAGAAATTACTGAAAATCTGTTTGCTAATGGGCTAATGGTTTTGGTTTTTATCTGAAGTAAAACAACAGAGGCTTTCATTAATAAGCAGGTAGTAGTCTCAGAAATTTTGAATGTTAGCTGTTGAGAGATGGAATTTTACTGTGAGATGCTCTCTGTCTAGAGATTGGCACAAAGCAATTTTATATTTCTATATTAAATCATTGAAATTCTAAAACAATTAATTTTGTGTAACTTTAAAAAATTACTTTTTTTTTCTGTTTTAAAGAGATGCTCTTTGTTTGCTATTATTCACCAGTTCTTTTGTTATTAGACAGAACTGTTATTTTAAATCTGCAAGATTTCTCCTAAAAGTTCTCCTAAGTGCAACTGAGTTTTACTTGATTTGTTTTCTTTTGGATTGATAAGCCCTGAGGTAACAGAGTAAAATATGTCTCCTCTTCATAGTTAAGGCATCCAAATACGAAGTAGTAATAACAAGAGGATAGTTGGCCCCCCTGCCTGCCATCTGTGATGGCCAGCTGCTGGATTGCACTGCTTTGTGTTGGAGGAAAGGCACTCGCCGGAGTTGCTGTGAGATGAAAAGCTGGCGTTGGGAATGCTGCTCCCCAGGAACATGCAGCCTGCCTTGGGCTACTTATGCGGGGCAGGTCTCTCTTAATCCCTTGTGTTCCGTGCATTCAGTCACATGGGTGGTGTTTGCACTGAGCAGCAGAGAGGGGTTATGTGGCAGCCGAATGGGATGGGATGAGCAGTGCTTCAGCCTCAGCAGCTTATGCAGAAGGCTTCAGCCTGAGACCATGGGAGGTGGGATGCTGAAAGGATGGAAGTTAGTATGCTAATAGAATCATTCCATAATAGGCCATGGTTCTGGTTCTCAGTTGGTTCGAGACCTGTCACATACAAGGCCATGTTCCTGTTCCGTGTTCGGGATTGGATCGCTGCCCTCAGATCCCCCTATATATTGTTAAGTTGGCCGTGCCCCTTGGTGTTTGGATGTTACCCCTCAGATCATGCGGTCTGTGTTTGTTATTTTCATTATTAAATTTCTTTATTTTTTGGGCAGCTCCATCATTCCCAACCCTCTGTATCGCCACGCTTCCCCAGCTGGACCAGACTCGGGGTCGCATTGAGCCAGACTGCCATAGGGTTAGGCAGCCTGAGAGGGCTGTGAGGAACCAGCACTTCCCACGTGTATTCCCTCGGTTTTGCGTTCAGAGAGCCAAGTGGCTGGCACTTGAGCACCTTTAAAGGCTTTCCCGTGTGTGCTGGCCTGTGCAGAATTCTCACCTCTTTAGGCAAAGTGACCTTCAGGACTGTCCACCTGAGCTGCTGCCTTGCCCAAGCAGAGCCTCTCTGTCCCTCCAGAGCACTGAAATAGTCATCCACCAAATGTGGCTTAGATGTCATTACTTCCCAAGGGTGCGGAGTAAAAAGGAAAGAAGAGGGGGGAAAACTAGTAAGTAGTCACATGTGATCCAATGGCTTGCCGTGAATACTGAGATTTCCTGCGAATTCAGGATGGTATAGTTGTATGCAGTAATATTATGAAATTTATTCTAGATAAAGTCTCAGGAGATTAAAGTTCTAGTTTTGTGGGGGTTTTTTTGTTTTGTTTTAAACTTTTCTTTGTCTCAATGGATGATTAATGTATTCAGACAGAAGTTGCATATGCAACACGTTAGGGCTTGCTTCGAAGAAACTTATGGGGAGGAATAACATAGAAAGTTGTTGGTGAGACACAGATAAGAGAGACAGGAGGAGCAAGCTGAAGCTTTGCTCTGATCAAGAGTCTGAATATGCTTGGTTTTGTGTCCAAAGTATCTGATTTGAAAGATAATGAAAGAAAAAGAGAAAAGCTGTCTTGAAAGTTGAGGGTTATTTTTCCTGCTCGTGTCAAAAGGACCAGGATTGCTAAAGCTAACAAGCTAGTTTTTTCTTCTCTTTAAAAGGATAATAGTAACAAAAAAAATCAGTTCTATCAATACAGTGATTTGTCTGTAGTAATTTTAATTTTCAGTTTGATTGCACTTTGCTCTTTTCTGTTATGGCATGTGGCTCACTCTTGGTGAGAAATGACCAATTCTTTTGTGTTGCTTTTGTGGTTCTATGAATGCTTTTTTCCTTGATTTGAAGTGGTGCCTATGATTAAAGTGGTATGAGCAGTGTTTTCTGAGTTACTGGACAGATACAGCTAATTAAGGGAGCTGTGAAAATGAGGTTTGATGTAGAAAAAGATCAGTGAGAAAATGCGCAAAAATGAGAGTTTCAGCTCATACTAGGTGAGAAACATTGGAAGGGATATGGCTTGTTACACTACTGTGTTGCTACTGTTATGACAGGCAGCTAAGACGAGACACCAAAAAGCTAAATTTTAAAATACAGTGGTTTTGTATGTGCTGTAAGCTTAGCTCCTGAAATTCATTTACTGGAAGTATCTTCAGGGCCAAAGACTGAGGAAAGAATTCATGCCTCATAAATTAGGTGAGGTATCATTACCTATGGGACTAGAAGCAGCTTCTTTCATAACTCACTTGCTCTTATGTTTCTGACACCTTCTTGTGTGCCCTTCTGCCAGACTGCTAGACAAAGAGAGACTGGCCAGCATGTCAGCAGTAAAGAAATTGCTGGCAAAAAGCACTTCTCCTACACTACTATTATTTTGCATCAGCTAACTGTCCAAAGAGTATGTGGAAGAAGTTGTAAGGATTATTCAGATAATATAAATGTAATTTATGCAGCTT
Source organism: Phylloscopus collybita (assembly GCA_027886175.1). Lineage (NCBI taxonomy): Eukaryota > Metazoa > Chordata > Aves > Passeriformes > Phylloscopidae > Phylloscopus > Phylloscopus collybita. Next base: position 91,708,932 of record JAJNNQ010000075.1, read on the forward strand.
TCAGTGCAGGGAACAAAAGTCATGCCTATTTTATGAAATCACTGGGTTTTTACCAACAGCAATAATATTAAGTGAGTGTGAAAATTTTTAAGAAAATTTATTTTCTTCGTGAAGAGTAAGTACTTCCTGCACAGTGTCAGAAGGATTTTTGTGACTTTCATAAATGTTGCTGGCATTTGCCTGTCAGGAAGATGTTAAAGCTCATCATAATATTTAACATTTACAACCTGTACACAAAGCTTTGTTTCATATTGTGCTGCTTTTTCTGTCTTCATTCGTCACATGGGTATTGGACTAAACTCCTTGGCTTTTCTATTCCTAAAACATGTAACTGTGTGTGAAATAGAGATGTATGTTGCTACTGCCTGAACCCAAAGCCTGCTATAGAGAGGGACTTACATCTCTCTCTCATGGTGTTCTTTATATCTCTGCCTATAACTCTTTGAATGAAAATAATATAGAGTAAAATTTAAAGTAGTATTCTTCTAAGTGCAGTCTCTGTTTGGTACAGAAGTGATTTCAGAATGACATGTAGTCTAGTGTAGAGAAATGGGACAGTGCTATCTAGCAAAAAAACCCTCATGTTGTGTAGAGTTTCTAAACGTTTTATAGGTAGGTTCTTAACAGTGGGCCAAAAGCTTAAGGAATAAAAGACGGTGACACCAACTAAGCAGACTCATCTCTTAGAACTGCTCAGGTGAAGGGAGGAGGAAATGGAGGCTTTTCCATGTGTACTGCTGAGTTTTTGAGTCCTTTGGTTTCCATCCAAAATACAGATTTACATGAATGACACAGGAAAAGTTAGCCATTAATTAATTGGTAAAGAAAAATACTTAGCAGTTATTCTTAACACGTGAAAATGTGAAGTTTTAGGATCTGCAAAAGTCTGTCTTAAAGTTATACTTAAGTATAGAAAGAAGTATATTTTGTGGTTTGCAAAGAAGGATTTTGGTAGAGGTTATAACTTACTTAGAGACTGGAATTCAGAGCAGGCTATTATTTTATGACATGAGTTTGAAGTTAAAGTTGTGCTTCTTGACTACAGTAAAATAGAAAGCAAGTAGCTTTACGTAACTGTGCTTAACCTTGAAGCCTTGCTGTCTTATTTTTCAAACCAAGCTGATATTCAAAGCTGCTTCAAAGCAGCAAAGTCATCCGGAAGATAACATTTAATCTTTGCAAGTGTTGAAGTGGTGACATGTTTTGTGGCTAGTGTTGTTGAAAGACTGTAATGGTTAAGAATTTGCTACCATTCATGTGGTGGCATCAACTTCAGCATGTTATTTTATATTACTTTGTCAGAAGCTACTGTTTATGATTAAAATTGTTTAAAGAAAAACAGATTTAATTTTTAGCATTTTTTGTTCTGACTGAAATGTTCCATTGTGTCAAATGTTACAATTTGGTTGGAATAAAAAGGCAGGCTTTCGGCAGAGGAGGAAGATATCTGTTCTTCTTCAATGAAGTGTTAATTTAAGTTTTTGATGTGTTTTGGGCCATTTTTCAGCTTCAACAAGCTGCTAGTCTGAAATGACTAAAACATGAAGATTGAAATGAGAGATAGTGAGTTAGAAACAACACAGAAAAATTTTATTTTTCTCCAAAATAGAACAGTAACTTGAAACATTTTCACTGACATTTAATGAGACTTTCTTAAACATTTAATATTGATTCATATATGAAAGGGGAAAAAAGTTCTATTTGAAAGCCCTTTAAGGTATAGTTTGTAACACTGTAAGGATCTTTTCCAGTCTTTTTACTGAATTGATATTTAATGAAATTTTAATTGTTTCACTTCCTGTATTTTTTCAAATGGAAGATCGATTTTCTGTTGAACTTCAGTATTGATGTGTTTGAAATATGTTACCACTGAATTTGAAAATCAAACAATTTGAAACCTAAATAGATTTTTTTTTTCTTTAAGTAGAGGAAAATGAAACTTACAGTGCCATGAGGTAAACAATTTGCCGGTGCTCACTTGATAGAAATTAATTTGAGTGGCTTATCCTACCAGCCCATTGACAAGGTGGTTCTTGTGCTCAAAAGTCTGCTGGAGTTACTGGGAATTGGTGACATGGCATTGGAAACTTAGCTATGGTAATGTGCCTGCAGATTTTTCTGTAGCAAAGATTTAAAACACTGCTTTAAACTGTAATGGCACACTGGCTATTGATGTACAGCTCTCCTGGCAATCATCTACTTTTGTATATAAGCTCTTTGTAAATAGCATTGAGGGTGAGATGGCACCTTCAGTAAATCAGTTATCATGGAAGAGGGCGTGTAGTAAGTTTGAAAAGTTTCAAGTGCAGGTTTGAGATTGCCTTTGGATGTTATGTTACAACAGATGTTGGATTTATTCCAAATCCTTAATAAGAGATACGGGTTGTAGTTTCCACTTGGCAAGTCACTAGCCTAAAGAAAAAGGCTTCTATTCATGCTGTTATAATGGAAACTATTCTCTTTACCTTAGTCTTCCACAAATGCTCATTTAGTGGATAAAAATATCTCCTCATAGTCATAGATTTCAGTCTCCTGTTTATTCATAGCTAGGCTGGTTTGTTGGTGTTTCAGAGGTCTTGGGCAATACAGGCAGATCTGTACAATAGTGAGAAAGCCCCCTTTGAGGCTTGACTGATACCTTCTTGTAACGTAAAAGGAGCTGAAGAGAAGTCTGGTAGTGGGCTTAGTGAGTCATTTGTCCTTCGAAGAGGAGTTCTGACTTCACCTTATGGCATCACCTGCTGTACTTGGTGATGCAGGACTAGTGTAGGACTAGTACTTGGTGTACTTGGGCTCGCAGGAACAGCTCTTGTGCCAGTGTTCGGCCTCTGGGCTGCTCAGTTTGTGCAAGGAGGCCAGGTTACTGGAATGGTAAGAAGAGTAAGACATACTGTTCTTTTTGGCAAAAAGATCTGTATGTCTGTTTTCCAGAGGAAAGCCCTCTGAGGGCTAGACTAAGCTTGCTTGATGCATCACCTCAGTGCATTGCAGTGTTGATGGAGATGCAGATCTATTGCTATGATGTGAAGTGCAGGCAGAGATGTAGATGTTCCTGAAAATTGTTTTACTTTATACATCTCATGCCTGTTCCGCAGTCAAAAAAGCATTCAGATACAGCCTTCTAACAATAGCACTTAAGCAAAATTCAGTGAAGGCTGCCACAGAAAACAGGAGAGTTTTGAGCCATTGGTTACAGGACAGTTAAACAGCAGCTTTTATTTCAAACCTTACAGTCCAGTGCACTTTTGCAGGGCTGATATTATCCTGAGCACTGAAACTTCACAGTGCTATAGCTGACCCTGGCTTTCATGATCTTTACATCAGTGACTAAAAGAAGGTCACAATTTTAAGAACAATGACACACTTGCAGCCCACATTATCACTGCATCATGTTGCCTGCATAGCACATCATGGCAAAACAAAAGTCAGCAATGGTAGACATGTAATGGAGCAAGCCAAATGTGAAAGGAATTGGAAATGTGTAAGAAACACTTACTAGAAAATGCATGATTTCAGTATTAATCTGTGAAAACTGGTCTAAATGATTCATATGCAAACTGTTTTGATTTTAAAGTTTTCATCACTTCACACATTTTAAGCTTTATTCGGTCTGTTTGGTTTGTTCTACTAGATGTTAAACATGCATGTGCTGTCTTTCTGACTTTTTATGAACACTGGTAGCCAGTTGCATTATTCCTCTGAGGTAGAGGATGAAAATGGGGAACAGCAAGTCTAAGAAAAAAATAGTAAAATCCAGGTTGGTAATTCTAATTCAAAATTCTTTTTTCTTGTACTGAAAACTAGTTAATAGAAGTCCATAATTTCAAAAGTCCACCACTTTCTTAATCTTATGGTGATTATTTATGGTTTGCTGAGACTATATTACTGTGTGTTGAGGTTCATTGCAATTCTACTTCAGTATCATTCCAGACTTCTTTTTCAGTATTTGCTGAAGAAATTTCAGTTACAAGTTCGTAATTGCCTAAAACAGAAACATTTTTTTTTCATATTTGTTAACATATGGGGACTCCAATGCTGCTGCCTGATAAAAAACAAAAAACTATAAATAGAGTTAATTTATCTAAAAAAATCATGGCATTTGAGAAAATTAGTCATTATGATATCTCAGTAAATCTGCAGTGCTACCTGAAGTCTCCTAATTTGAGGTTTGCATGGCATTTTAAGAGTATTTAATTCTGTTTTGTACTGATTTATTTCGTACTGCACTGTGTACCCAAGTTGTATTGTTTAAAAGGAGTTCAGGAGGTGGTGCTACATGTGCTTCGTTTAGAGAAAAATTGTGTTCATTGACAACAGTCTGACAGACCTTTCTTAATCCAGCTTTAGGATGTCCTCATGGAGGAAGCATCCTTTCTGAATGTTTCAGTTTGACCCAACCCGTGCAAACTGGTGTCCATATGCAAACAGTCTGTGTGTTATATAAATATGACCTCCTTTATTGTTTGATGTTTCTCTAAGTGGTTTCTTTTGGAATTTGCCTAATCACTTGACTTGGTATTTTGTATTATCAGGAGTGCGGATGTTATGGTTATGAAGAATATTACAGTGTGTACAAAACACAGAAAGGTAGTGTGACAGGCAGTGTTCCCAGGTTAAAATCTTTCATAGGTATTTGCATGCATTTTGAATATTGAATTTTCCCAGGTTAAAAACTTTTGCAGGTATTTGCATGGATTTTGCACAGTGAAGCATTCATGTGCTTATTAGCCCCACAGTATACTTGCAGTTAGGAAATTTGCATATGATTTGCTTTCTGTTTACTGAAATAAGCTTTACAGAGAATTCAGGGCATTAACTCTTTTTATGCATGACCTATTACTGGGTGGAAGGCACTTGAAAAAAAAATCTGGTACTACTTAGCATTTTTTAACAAATGCAAAATTGAAAAGGGCATTGTGAGTATGAAGCGTTTCTATCAGTAATACCTTTCAGGAGCACATGCGTGTGCTGGGTGCACATTTCCAGATTTAATTGCATTTGTAGCTTACCAAGGACTCAAATTTAAAGCTTGTTCTTCATAGAAGATCCAGAAAAAGAGTTATAAGGGATTGTTTGTGTTGTTTGTGTGTGTTTTGTTGTAGTTTTCTTTTTTCCTCTCCCTTGGTTCTTCCATTCATTTGCTGCAGAGGCACTGATTCATTGCCATGTTCATGACTGATAGCGTGAGCTGTCGATTTGTTGTGTTCTTGACAGTAAATTGCCGTTTGTGTTCGGAATATTTCCTACTTAATTTTGGCTTCCTTTTGAAGCATAATCAATATTCATTGTTCTTTCAGATCTACAGGCTTGAACTGATATTACTCATATCTTTGAAAACTTACTACAATCCTACACCTTTTCAAAGACTCGTGGAAAATAATTGTACTTGAAGCCTGACTGTCAGGTCTAACGAATTTTACTGTGTGGTGCTCTGTAGTTCAACAGTATGTGTGTAAAAATCCTACCTCTGTGTGTCAAAATAATCCAGCCATGTGTGTGTGACTAGTTCTTTTTGAGCTTGATTTGCTTTCAGTAAATTCTAAGTTGTGGTAACTTTATTACTTTGGTAATATCAAGTATGCTTCCTAAACAGTAATTAATTTTCCTGTTAGTGTATTCATGTAGGACAGTCAACTGTTCAAAACATTTTCATAGGTTCCAGTGCCTGTACCTGCATCTGCAGCTGCTGTTGTGTTCCCCTGCCTGCCCAGCTGAGACAGTGCAGATGTGCTGCATCCCACACTTCACTACCAACAGAGACTCTCCTTTTGGCTGGTGCATTTTTTTTTTAATTTCAGGTGAAATATCCGGCTAATCTGTATGGTTGTATCATTCCTGTGAAAGGGTGGTATGAGAAAGAGGAAAGCTGCTAGAGCTTGGGCTGCTACCTAAGGGAAGCTCTGTAGAGCTGTGCCCCAAGTCTGTTCGGTGTGTAAATTAATTGTCAATTGTGTGTGTGGGCCAGAACTGGCCTGTCAGTAGGAGAGAGGGCCAAAGAATTTCTGTAAGGAATGAAATGGCTGGTTTTATACAGTGATTTACTGCTGTTGCTGATGGCTGCATGTTTCTTTAGCTTTACACGCTGCACTAGGCAGAACAATAAGCTGTGTTTGAAAGCCTGAGCTTTGCCTGCGGTTTGCATATTTTGTCTTTGAATACATACTTGGAGTTCATAAGACTAAGTTCAAAGAAAATAACTTTTCTATTTTCACGTGCTCATGCTGATCTTGAAATATTAATATATTTTCCCTATTTAAGTGATTAACAGGAAAAAATAATAACTTTTTCATTACATTGGTTGATGTCAACACTGTATGAACATCAGAAATTCAAAGCAGATCTGATTATGCAGGAGAAAGTATATTATGTAGTCTATCGGTGTACCTTGAAGGGGAAATGTGTTTTGAAACTTACTACAAAACAGATAAATATGCATTTTCTCCAAGAAATGTCCTTTAACTTTTGTATCTGAAAGTCATTGTTAGTGATTCCAGAAATAATTTTCATATCTGAGTTAAAAATGCTTTTTTTTTAACTACTGAGATTGAAGAATTGCTCTTGTACAGATCGATAGCCATTTTTAGTGAACGGGTAGCAGCTTTTCTGGGTACATGGGCACAGTATGTGTAAAAGATGTTATTAAAAAGGGAATTTAAAAATGTTTCATTATCTTGATTGTACTAAAAATAATAGCAGCAGTGAATGAGAAAGCTGACCAAAAATCATCAGAGCCTTATTTTGTTCTGTTTCTGCTGACTTCCTCAACTGACTCCTGTTGGTAGCTGTGACTAGGCCGCTTTGCTTGCCATTCTGTGAGCATGGGAGAAGTGACACAACCAGAAGAGCTGGGTTCTAGGCACTTCATCGAATTATTTGTGTAGTTTGTGACAGTTGTATTTATACAGTATATTTAAATGGAGACATGTAGAGTGGTGTCATAGGAGGTGAAGTTTGGTAACAGTAGGATTGGGGTAAGCACAAAACTCTGTCTTTTATAGGGAGGGTATTCTTTGGGATCGAGCTTGATTTAAATTCCGTCTCCTCAGATGCCAAAACACTTTGTGTTTACAACCTCTGGACATCACACCTGTAGTCAGGCAGTGTTTTGGGGGCTGGTTTGTGCTTCCTTACATGTGCTATCCTCTTGGTGTTTTTGAGCTCATTCTTCAGTGCTGCAGAGTGTCAACAGAAGGTCATGGATAAAGACCCTGTTCCAGTCTGCCTCATATTCTTTCTTGTCTGAATACTCATCTACAAATTAAAAATCATTATCTGACTTTTTACAAGGTGTTACTGCTTGCTTTTATCCTCTGCAGTGTGTAAAATTTTAAATCTTCTGGAAGAGAAGCTGAGCAGGGTTTTTAAATTTATCACCATGTAGACCAAACCTGTATTGTGTATTTTAGCATTACAGCTCATCTCTCCTGGAGAGTGAAAAAGATAAAATTAATTGTCTTCTGTTACCTGTTGAATATGGCTTTGTGAGCATTGGAAATATCTTAGTCCACTTAAAAGTATCTGGTTTTTCACTGAGGACACTGGTGCTGGATGAGGGACAACATATGGTGCATTCTGTTTAGCTACTGGCTAGTTTCTTTTAAAACACTGGGCTGCCTGGGATCTGTTTTACAAACAACTTGGATATCCAGACTGTAGGAAGAGGTAACAGTACCCTTGAAAGCTGTCTCAGTAGAAGTTACTTCTTTCAGGCAGGGCTCTGTAATTGAGATTACTTTTTCTGTGGTGTTGGAGCATCTGCTCCTTGGGACTAAGTAGCAGTTCCATTTTTCATTGGAGGTATATGATTGCAACTGTATTTTAATTATTGCTATAACTTCTAAGGCTTTTTTTATGCTGTAGATATGTAATTGAAAGAATTGTGTAGGTAATGAACCTGATTTGAAAATGTGTAGCTTCTTAAGTGGATCCTCCCCACTCCCTAGCACTGGTGAGGGCACACCTAGGGTGCCATGTTCAGTTCTGGGGTCCCCAGCAGAGAGACACAGACATGATGGAGACAGTCCAGTGAAGGATCATGAAGACGATTAAGGGACTGGAGCATCTCTCCTATGAGGAGTAGCTGAGAGAGCTGGGATTATTCAACATGGAGAAGAGAAGGCTCGGAGGAATCTCCTCAATGTATATTAAATACCTTAACGAAAGGTGCAAGGAGAGTGGAGCCAGACTCTCCTCTGTGGTGCCCAGTGACAGGCCAGGAGCCAGTGGGCATGCAGTGACACAGCAGGTTTCTTCTGAGCACCAGGAGGCGCTTCTTTTTCTGTGAAGGTGCACAGGTTGTCCAGGGTGATGGTGGAATCTCCATGCCTGCAGATATTTAAAACCCATCTGGACATGGTCCTGGGCCGTTGGCTGTGGGTGGTCCTTCTGGATCAAAGGATTTGGACCAGATGACCTCCAGAGGTCCTTTTCAAACCCAACTGTCTGTTGATTTTTAGCTATGGGAGAAACTCCTGTGCTGTGTCTTCCAGCACATTGCTTCCTTATACAGAATTCAAATTGAAGGATGTGTTTCTGCTGCATCAAGGTAACAATCTTAACGCTGCCCAAGTTTTGTGTGTATTTGTGTATTTTGTGTACAAAAACCACAAACAAACAAAAAACAAAACAAACAAACCCGAAAAAGCAAGCAAGCAAACAAACAAACAAAAAAACCCAGTCCATGGGGAGGCTCTTAACTACCTGCTACATGTTTTGATGTATTTTAGTGTGATAAGCCTATCCTGGGCTTTTTTGGTAGGGGCCTAAAGCAGGAATGTACTATGTGTATATGATTAGTATGGGAAAGAAAGAAAACTGACGAGTATTTATCTGGTGAAATGCAACTTGAATTTTAGTATTCAATATAGTTTTGCTTCAAATCAATCTTTGTCGTTTACTACAGAGTTGGTGTGCATTTACATGACACAAGGTCAGTATATGTGACTTGGAAATCTTTCCATTTAAACCCAAGGATACATTCATTATCTTATGTCCATCAGCTCTTGAGTTTGTTGGGGGCAGAACGAGATTGTTTTAGGATTCAAGAATCAATTTATGTTGTCAGAAGCAATATTCTGTTGAATTGTAATGTGTTTCACAGCTTGTGTGTACTTGACTTGTGACATAATCTTCCACGATGTATTATAAACTGATGTAATGTCAGATATTTGGAAGGCAGGAGACAGATTATGTGGAGCAAATACCAACCTGTTCTTGACATTTGTGAACTGGTTCATTAATTATCAGAACTACATACTCAAAGCTCAGCAACATTCTAGGATCTCATAATACTAATTTCATATGACAGAAAAGCCATAGGAAAATAGGAATATGGTTTTAAGATTGTGTCTGAGAGAATTCATTGTTCTCAGGTAACAGTAGCTAAATACTGGTTTTAATCTCATCATATTTTGTAAATTTTTAAAGGCCACTGTATCTTTCCGGGATGCTTTATGATTTGATGAGTGTCCCACCAGATTGGACTACATCCTTTGTGAGGAGTCTTGGTGGCTGTTCCTATTTTTATTTTCATTCCAAGGTGTGGCTAATTACCGTTGAAAGTGCTAACACAAGATTTGGAACATATACCCCATAAAAGTCTTTATAATCTGTGCAACATTTATGGGTAAGGCTGATTCTGTTTTGTTACAGAAGAATTGAAGAAGTAGATGTGCTTTTGCATACACGTAAGACATAAGGCCTTAAATAAAAACAGCTGTCTTCAAAGGTAAATAAAGGTTGAGAACAGCTGCTCAGTCACAAATCCCTGAAAAAAAAAGACCGTGGAATTTATGGTGGGGCCAATGATAAGGGATGATAAAAGGGTTGGTTCACTTTGAGGGAAGAAGGGAGTTTAGCTTGTTTCTCATAAATGCTCTTGTGGGGAGGCACAGAGGCTTGCTTTTCTGTGGGATGTGTGGTAGCTGATCTGGCTTCCAAAGCTGATGAATTGTCTCGCTTGGGTGATTACAAGGTGTAGCACGGTGGCTGTTTTGGCTTTTCAGGTGTGTGCAAGGATGCTGTTAGGTAGGCATTGCTGCTCAGTGTCTCTCTGTTAAATGTCTGGGAATACTGCTGTATGCTGGGTAGCTCATACTGCTGTATGCTGATGGAATAAAGTTGTAGGCATTATTGGATGAGTCTGCTGGCCCTTTGGGTCGCTGAGGGTCCTTAGTTCTTAAAGATTTGTCAGAAACTTGCTTTCTTCCTGAGGGAAGTAATTTGTACTTTGTCATTTCTTTATGAACTATTCCTCCTAGTAAGGTGGTACTTATATTTCTGAAACCCATATGCTTTATATTAGCTCGTGTTAGTTCAATTTCTTGAGAGGTCTGGTGGGCAAAAAATCAGTTTCCCATTACTTGTAGACCTTACTACACCCAGAATGGCATGATCGTTTTTGTAAATAAACATTTATTTATTTGTCATTCACGTCAAATTCACTGCCAGCCTGGTATAATTTAAGTGCTACTTCTTTCAGTTTTTCATCATTATTTCTTAATCGCAGTGAGAGTACGTTTCTTGCAAGACTCCTCTAGTTGCCCAAATACTTGCTGCATCTCTGCAAAGTATTTCTGGTAGTGCTTTGTGTTGTGAGGCTGGGGACACTGAACTTGATGTGGCATGTTTGGATACACTTTGAGCAAAACCAGTGTATTGAAAAACAGAAGATACATGTTTATTCAGACTTTACTTAATGCAGCAGAGAAAAATACAAAATGCACTGAAGACAATATTCTGGCTAATGACTGTCTCTTGTGGTAATAAATGCATAAAAATAAAGGATTTAAGGATCATATAGAATATCTCTTTTAAATGCAAAGGCAGTTTCTCTGAAGGGATTAAAACCCCCAAGCAACCTTATAGCTCATATTGTACTTTATCTCTAGACTGACACGTGTTGATCATTTGTACACACATTGCTTTTTTGCATGTGTGGGCAACAAATACAATTACCAGCTAGGATTACTTCTGCTAGTAAAATTCCTATAATATTTTCATGCATGGTAAAAAAGACACCGGGTGTACAATTAGCAAATAAGGAAACAAAAGCAACTTGAAGACTTCATTATCGTATTATTTGCAGTGTATTATTAAAATGAAGTAACAAACATCTATGAACCATGACTTTTTAAAGGAATAATGCCCACTTTTTCAGAGGTAGTGGTGTTAAATATACACCTACTTTAAACAGGTGTAAGTTTTCCTCTTTGAGGCAGTCATCCTAATAGTGTAGATCAAATTTGTTTCTGTAGTACAATAGAGACCCCTTAAATGCTTATGTTGAAACCAAAATCTTCCTGTGAGATCAAGGGTGGCATATATAGAATATCTGCATTTGACAGAGATTTTACAGGTTTCTTTTCTTGCAAATACTCAGTTCTTCATACTTCTCAGAATATTCTTGTGTGCCAGTGGAATGGGAATGTTATGTGTGGCTTTTACTTGCTTTCATAAATGGCTTTAAGCAATTAAATTCTACCACTTAATTATTTATTTCACTAACCATCTGTTTCAAATGGATGGCTCAGTAAACATACCTGTTTATATATGCTACTGGCACTTCTTCCAGTTGTTACTTTTGTACGGGTTTTGTTGTGGATATGTTGAAAAAATGCACCCTTCTGTGATTTTACTGTGTGCTTCCTAAACATGGTCTTAACCTGAGTCTGCTTCCTTCCTAGTCTCAGAGACCCTGTGAAAATTCAGACGCTGTTGGTGTCATCTTTCATGTATTTGTGATGCACAGTTATTGCCCCTACTTCATTTAAATCTTCAACCTCAGCTTAATGATGGATGATTCTGTACCTTTTTTGTGTGTGCATTAGTCTTTTGAATAGTTTAGGCCTTGCAAGAATTTATTGAAGTTACATCCTACCTGAAAGAACAGAGATCTTCATTAAATGTCCTTAAGTTAGGACTTCAGCAAATGCTGAAACAAATCAGATAGTGTAAGAAAAGTGAGGTAGCTGTTTATTTTATGACACTTAAGTAAGGCCTTACCTTTAATATTAAACTTTTATTTTTAAGGGAAAAAGTTGGCTATATATTGATACTGTAAAAGATAGTGGGGAACAGAAAGATAAGTCACTCAAAGTTTTGAAAAGGAGCTAATAATCTATTTGTCAGAAGTGGTGAATATTGCTTTTGAAACTAAATGTAATGCTGGATCTCAAGCTCAGCAAAATTGAGGACAAAATTACAAGAACCCTGATGGTATTAGAAGCTGCATATTTTAAAGTTTGGGTTTTTTTGGTTTTTTTTTACAGTGTTCAAAAAATAGTTTCTTCAATCCATCTGTTTGTAGATCGATCTTGTTTCTGCTTAATAACACTGGCTAAGTTGTGAATAATTAATGTCCTTTTGTGCAGGACATTTTTGAAGAAATTACACCTGTTATCTTGAGTGTTTGCTTTGATCTGAGGATGTAATTGTTGTTTGTGTGTAAGGGATCACATTTGTTGGGGCATTTGGACTATGTGTACAGTTTAAAATCAAATACAGCAACTGTAATAATTATTTTGATGACCCCATACCAATTGTAATTTAAGGATTACACAGAATGTGACAAAAACACATTACTCAGCATCAGGAATACCAGGCTGTGCAGTGCTTCTGGATTTGAGTGCAGCTGGTGGTTTTATCTGCTGCTCAAATCCAGGGGTACAGGCAGGGCAGGGTGCAGCGGGCTGGAGAGTCCAGAAGAACCGAAGTCACCTCCTCTGGGGCAGTCTGAGAGCTACAAAGATTTGGAGCCTATCTCAGGGCTCTTGTGGAGCTTGGACAAAAGTTGTCAAAGTCTGCTGATGTTCTTGGAGCTGAAAGTTGGTTTTTGAACTGAGAGATGATGGGAGTCCTGGCATGGATGGGTTGTTGGGGGTGTGGACACTGAAAACACCTGGGTTGCAGGTGGGGGGCCTGATAAAGGAGCTTCGGGTGTGGCAAGTGCAAGAAACTCTGCAATGAAGTGGATGCTTTGTCGGTTTTACAGCTAGGAAGTATTGGCAAAATACATCTGTTCAAAGCCACTTCCAACATTGTGTATTAAGTGCCAGATGATTAATGGAAAATACACTGTGTGCGCTTGCAAGACCCAGTGATGATTAATAGCTACTAAAAGCTTGTAACAAATAAAGCCTGTAAACAAATAAAGGATGAGGAGAAGGCTGAGGTACTTAATGCTTTCTTTTCTTAGTCTTTAACAGTCAGACCAGTTGATCTCAGTTTATCCAGCCTCCTGAGAGGGAAAGTAGGGAGAGAGAGCAGAACGAAGCCCCCATAATCCAAGGGGAAATCGTCAATGACCTGCTATGCCATGTAGATACCAGTCTGTTGGGTTGGGTGGGATCCCTCTGAGAGTACTGAAGGAGCTGTCAGAGGTACTCACCTCTGACCAAGGGACCCCCTTAGAGGGTGAGGGAAAGGCTGTGGATGTTGTCTTTCTGGACTACAGTAAAGCCTTGGATACTGTCTTCCATAGCATTCTCCTGGAGAAGCTGGCTGCTCGTGCTTTAGAGGAATGCACTCTTTGCTGGATTAAAAGCTCTCTGCCCAGAGAATGGTAATGAAAGGCATTTGATCCTGTTGGTGGCTGGTCATGAGTGCTGTTCCCCAGGGCTGAGTGTTTGGGCCACTCCTGATAAATACCTTTATCAATGATCTAAACAAGTGGATCAAGTTAGTCCTCAGTCAGTTTGAGGACCAAGCTGTGCAGGAGTGTCAATCTGCTGGAGGGTAGGAAGGCTCTGGTGAGGCATCTGGACAAGCTGGATCCATGAGCTGAGGCAAGTTGTATGGAGTTCAACAAGCAAAGTGCCAGGTCCTGCACTTTAGTCACAGCAACCCCAGGCAGCACTACAGGCTGGGGACAGAGTGGCTGGAGAGCTGCCCAGCAGAAAAGGACTTGGGGTGCTGGTCAACAGTGGCTGAACATGAGCCGCTGTGTGCCCAGGTGGCCAAAAGGCCAGTGGCATCCTGGCCTGTGTCAGCAGCAGTGTGGCCAGCAGGACCAGGGCAGTGATTGCCCCCTGTACTCAGCACTGGTGAGGCCAGACATACCAATTACTGGGTTCAGTTTTGGGCCCCTCAGCACAAGACATTGAGGGATTGCAGTGTGTGCAGAGAAGGGGAACGGAGCTGGTGAAGGGTCTGGAGCACGAGTCTGATGAGGAGCAGCTGAGGGAGCTGGGTTGTTTAGCATGGAGGAGAAGAGGCTCAAAAGGGACCTTATCACTCTTTACAACTGTCTGAGAGGAGGGTGTGGGGAGCTGGGGGTCGGTCTTTTCTCCCAGGCAACTAGCAACAGGACAAGACAAAAGGGTCTCATGTTGCACCAGGGGAGGGTTAGATTAGATACTAGGAAAAATTTCTTCACAGAAAGGGCTGTCAAGCACAGGACCAGGCTGCCCAGGGACATGATTGAGTCACCATCCCTGGAGACATTTAAAAGGCTGGTAGGTGTGGCATTAAAGGACATGGTTTAGTGATGGAAGTGGCAGTACTAAGACCTCTAGGATCTTAGAGGTCTTTTCCAACATGAATAATTCTATGAAGGTGCTGTGGTATTTTTTTTCTGAATATATTAATGTAAGTTTGAGTATAGATATTTTTTCTTTTTTTTTTTTTCTTTTTTTTTTTAAATCCAGATTTGGTGTAAACAACTCACAAACTTTACTGTTGTGTTTTTTTTTTTTGTTTTTTTTTTTTTTTTTTTTTTTTTAAATTTATTTCCTTTTTTTTTGGTGATAAAATGTCTGTCATTTTTAACAAGCAAACTGGCAGATTGTGTCCAGGATGTAACAAATACTTTGCTTTCAAACGTGAAAAAATACAATTGAAAATTGTCCTGGAGTGGTAATGCTTTTAGTGTTTTTATTTCCTGATTTTTTTCTGTCAGTCTGTATACTGCCTTTTTTCCCCTCTCCATTACAGTTGCCTCTTCACCACTACCATTACAGTATAAACCCTCTCTCCCCCTCATAGCATCATTTTTAACTGTGCAGGTCAGTGCTAATGCTGTTTGGTTTATGAAATAAATTATTAAAAATGACTGTTAACATCTCTTGATGGAAGACTGTGGTTAACACTTTCAAGCTACCATTAGACCACTTCTTTTTATGTGGGTGTTAGTCAATTGTCTATACACTGCATGTAGCTCACAGCTGGCCTCTGTGATTCCTCATCCAGGAGAGGAGAAATGTTCTCTTGACATTTTCCCTGTGTCTGTTGGAAAGCATCACAGTGTTTCCTGGAGTTAGATGGAATGTGGCAGTAACTGTAGAGGATTTTCACATGACAGTATTCTTATGAATCTGATTTAAATCAAACTAAAGGATGCTGAAGGTGCTGTAAAGTAGTTGTTATTTTATGGCAATAATTGATTTTTAGTAAGGGAAGAGTTATTGGAGCAATAGGCAGGGTGCTGTATACTGTTTTATGTACTAAACATTAAAGTAACTTAGCTTTATAGAGCTTAAGTATATGGAGCTTAAATTCAAACTAGATTGCAGCCTTGTTGGCTAAATACTTGTGTTGACAGAACTTTAAAGCGATGCTAGCAGAGAGCTGGTGAGACTGAGGAAGAGGACAATGTGAAAAAATGAACTTAATGTGGTTGTCTCAGGGTATCTTTATTTTGGTTGTTTTATAACAGTAGTCAATACTTTTATCTGAGTTCAATTTTAGTTGGAAGACCTTGGAGTGGGATCTTTAGTAAAGTGCAAAGGGTTAAGCACTTTGTGGCAGCTAACTTCTGTACATTATAAAGGTTGAATGTGTGGATGAACCTGAACTGGAGATGAATGATTTCAAAGACAGGAAGCCATCTGCTCTGCCTGTACTTGTGGGAGACCTTGATGATTCCATGTTGTCTGGTGCTGGGACTCTCTGCTGTGTGAGCCATGCTGTGTTCATAGGCTGGATTGCCAGCTTGTCCTGGTTTTGAAAGACAGGTATCTGCCAGGGAAGCTGGGGTTTCCATTAGGATGGAGAATGTAAACCCCTCACCCCCGCCAAATTATAATTTTGCAATCAAGGGCTTCCAGGCAAAGATTTGGGAATAGGAATAGCAGTTCTTTACTAGGAATATTAACAATACAAATGTAGTAGAAAACAAAACCACCCAACCAAAACAAGCAAGCAAACAACAATTTTGGATGTTGTCTGGTGCTGGGATGCTCTGCTGTGTGAGCCATGCTGTGTTCATAGGCTGGATTGCCAGCTGTATTTCAATTTAGATCCTACCCAGCTGTGCTGAGGACCCTAAAGCTGAGCTAATACTTGTGTTCCTCTGTCTTGCTGGATGCATCCTGACAGGGTGGTGCTCACAAATGACTTCTTTTAAGCTTTCTTTACCTAAAGGGGCCTGTTAATGCACTTAGAGGCAGTACGGTGCTTCAGGGTTACGGTTTCAAAGCCAGTTGAAAAAAATAAAGACTAATTACAAACCAATACCATTGGTTACAAATCAGTAACTTTATGGACTGAAGGTAGGTTAGTCTAGGCTTTCCATGTAGTCATGGGCCTCCTGGTATCTTCTGTTGCCACTGTACCACTTCCCTTTATATCTAGCAACTTCTGATTATTTACTGCTGGATTTTTCTCTTC
Organism: Phylloscopus collybita; assembly: GCA_027886175.1. Classification (NCBI taxonomy): domain Eukaryota; kingdom Metazoa; phylum Chordata; class Aves; order Passeriformes; family Phylloscopidae; genus Phylloscopus; species Phylloscopus collybita. Next base: position 91,725,537 of record JAJNNQ010000075.1, read on the forward strand.
TAAAATGTTTAAAAGACTCAAGATGAGGTAAAAAAACCAGATAATACCTCTTCCTGCTGGAAGTGACCATGACCCTGTAGCCAAGGAGGTTTACAACCATAAGCATTTTTACTTCTGCAAAGTATATATTAAATAAAAAGTAGTTTGCTCTTGTTTTTTGACTCTTTTTTTAAACTTTACCACTAGAGTTCACCAAAAGCTTTCTAAAAAAATAATGTCAGTATCATGCACGTGTGCAGATAATGGGCCAGAGTGGGATGGGTTATGTGATTTGTAGGAACTTGATATGCTATATTGTAAAATTCATCTTTGAAAGCAAAAAGAAGGTACAGTCATAAGATTTAAATATGCAAAGAAAGATAGTGATCATGGGAGACTCCAGATTAAGCCTCGGTCACTGATGAAGAAAAAAGAGGACTTTACATTAAGATCCCTCTCACATTGGAAAATATAAATTAAATTGTGGATAACTACAGGCCTTGAAGTCTTAGAAGTAAGGAAGTGAAGTATTGTCAGTTTTTGGGAAGGAGAAAGGTCAAAATGGCTTCTTCAATACCTTGAGCTGTGTAATGAAATGTAGGTTTTCTGGTGTTACTCTTTACTTTCCCTTCAAAGTAGGAAAGACAGAGGTAAATCCAGCCAAAGGAAGATATTCCCAGTATGGAGCCTGGGGCAGGAAGAAAAAAAAAAAAAATTAGCTCCTTCTGTCACTGACCTGTGGAGCTCTTCCAGCAAATCTTCTGCCTTTTCCTTGAAGGAAATGGAGAACTGCTAGACAGCACTGTGCACCCTGAAAGTGTAGCTCTCCCTGCTGTAATATACCAACATCATTCCTTGTGACAGTCCTTGAAATCTTGAGATGTGGCTTCCAAATAAGAAGAGAAAACAGATCCTCACCCACCTTTTCTTGTTTGTCAAAATGTTCTTTTTATTTTTGGGAGTGCTCTTACATCAAATAATACATGTCTCAAACTAATGTTTGAACTGGTTTGTGCTTGATGAAATTGAACCACTCTGAGGCCGTAAAACTACATTTTTCTATGCAAAACTGGCATGTTTTAACTTCTGGCATTTGTAAGTGCTGCTGAAAATTTTAAAATAGGTTTGTCTTATTGCACCCAGCCTTATTAGTACTGGAAGAATATTTTCTGGCACTTTTTTTTGTACAAATAATAGTAATCTAACAAAACTCTCTGTAACAAGGATATCAAACCTGCAGTCAAGATTGACAGGAGACACAGTAGAGAAATAATGTGTGAGGCTATAATGGGTATCTCAGTATTGGTACAGAACTATTCAGCCTCTTTTAAGGCATGGCTCTGTGGCAGCTGCAGGGGCTGGTGTGTCTGCTCTGCATGCGTCAGGGCATGGAGAAGGAGCAGGAGGGGCTGGGATACACCTTTGCACACCTACCTATGCTCTCTTTGTTTTTTCCTAGTGCACCTTTACTCCTCTGCCATGAACAGACTTCCTTACTATAGAAGTAGAATGTTTCCAGATGAAGCTTATTCCAAACTTGTTGGTGGGGTTTTGTGAAGAAGCTTGCACTGCTGATTGCTGTGCTACATTTACTGGTTGTGTGTGTGAAGAGTGAGCTTTAATTTCTGCTGGGCTTAGTCTGGAGCTTTCACAAGCACTAAATTTTGCTGATAGTCTGAACTGGGGATGATGGCTGGGAATTAGCCACAGCAGAGGCTTATCTGGCTGCTGGGTATGGTACCTTAAGCCCATATCTTCTGCTTTTCAGAAAACTGATAAAGTGGAAAATAGATGAGGTGTGAAGGTAGTTCTGAAAAAGTCAATAAGTAGCTGGAAGCTACAATTTAATAAGTGTTTAGACATATCTGGCTCAAATAGCTTATAATTTTAACTCCTTTAAAAGTGATAGATAAAACCTAACTCCATATTCCCTGTGGCATTAGGTATCATGGGAAATAAGTGGAAGCAAGGCATTTCAAATCAATAAATGGCTTCTAGGTACAACTTAATGCAGACAAAATTTAGAGAAAAAAAAGATTGTGAAACAGATACAGGAATAAAATTTAGGTTTATTTTGCAGAGTATAGCAAAGTTCTAATCCTGGCTGTTGTGAAAATGAATGGAGATTAGAAAGTTGTGGATATGTGGAAGTTCAGTGCCATGGGCCAACCTGTACAGAATTAGATGTACTGAAAAAGTAAGAAATCTGTGGAGTAAATCTGCTGTCTTTATGTCTTCAATGAAGCCATAAATGAATAATGTTAATTACCTAAGATCCATTTTGTATTACACTGGAAATGAAGCAAAGATTTTTTTTTTCCCATTTGCTTGGCAGTTATGTTGTGCTTGAGAGTCTTCTACTTCACTGCTTTGAGTTTCCTGTTGTTAGATTTACTTGTGACTTACAGGGACTAGAAGTGCAGGAGGCTCCTCTGGTAGGTAATTCAAGTGATGCTGGTATTTTTTTTTAACCTTGTCCCATAGAAAGGAATCAATTTGATCTGCTGTTCAGTGTTTTCTGTTGATTTGCTATGCAACCCAAATTACTGAAAGGTTGGGTTTTGTGTTTTGCCTTTAAACTTGTCAAGATTTATTGGCTATCACCTATCTGGCCTCTAAAGGATGTAGACTGAAATAGTTTGTGCATATGAATCTAGACAGTGGCTTTGTTTTCAGGGACAGGCCTGAAGGCAGGGACAACTTGGCTAGGATCTTGGCTTGTTTGCATAGACATCCTGTGTGGCTCAATCAAGTTATGGAAACTCTGAAACTACTTGTCTTCATTTGTAAGATGAAAATGCATTGGTGTAGGGAAGGGTGCATATTTAATATGTGGCTGTTGAAGGTAAATCAGTTAATGTTTGCAGCTTGCTTTGAAACTTTGGTTGCACAGTGTTGTGCAAGATGTTTTGTCCATGGTTGGCTTTGGATTTTGAGTGACTAAGACAGGAGCAATCAGTCTGTGTTTGCTCATTTGAATAACTCGTGTTTTGCGTATGAAGCTGTATGTAGGGACAGAAAAGCACTGAGTCGTACTGTGTGTGCTATTTCTGGAATATCAAGCAGGCTTAAGACTTAGAGGAGGAGGAGTTTCTGGGATTTTTCCAAATTCTGTCAACAAAACAAATTCTACCCGCATTAATCATCAGAATGAGTTGGAGTTAGTTGTGTGTTGTTGTAGCATAGCCTGGCTGAAACAGGCTACTTGACCTTGTTCCTAATGTAATGGGACTTTTCCCAAGAGACTGATAAATCACTCATCACTAGTTTGCATATTGAAATTATTTACACTGATCATTAAATCTTCAGTGAAGTGAAAGGAGCAGTTGACTCTTGGAATGTTTCAATATTTTTGCCTGTGCTCAGGAGCAGGGTGAAATGCCCTCCTTGGAGCACCATTCTATGGCACCTGCATCTGCTGCTGCCCAGGGTAACCTGGGTACCTTAACATGAGGTGTTACTGTGCTGAACAGCCATTGGCAGTGCTTTAGCTTTCTGCTAACACACCTCTTAGCTAGCAGTGAGGTGTGTTTATCCTCTCTTAGGACTTGTGTTGTTCAGAAAAAAGTTGCATGATCCACTCCTCTCAAAGGAGTGAAGTCTTTATTTTGAAGAAATGAGCTAAAAATTCAGCCTAAATTTTCCACCTTTGGTATGTAATACCATGTGAAGAGAGAGCTTTGAGTATTTTATATCAAAAAAGAGCCATGAGAAAAGAGTAGCCCATTAAGGTCATGTCATTTTGGAATAAGCTTCCTTTAGAACGTGGCTGTGGTTGTATGCTTGTTAAAGGGGTACCTTTCCTCTAAAATTTCTGTCTGGGAGATGTTTGACAAGACAAGTGGAACTGTGGAATGTAGACTAAAATGCAGCAGATTACTGTACCCAGAGTTGAACTGAAGTATATAATTTTTTCCCTGATCAACAAAGATAGCAAGCAGGTAGGATGTCGAAATGATCAGTTCCTGTCTTGATTGGAACAAGTTTGAGTTGTTCAATGGCTATGGGCTTGGGAAAGTTGTCATTCATATAGGGAATTATTGAAATGTCTTACAGGTACTGCAGTTTTAAAGTTTCAAAAGGAAACCTGCTGCTTTTCAAAAGAAACATTTCTAGGTTTAGCCTTTTTAAACATGAATAATTTTGCAACTTCAGGTTACCCTCAGGTGCCTTAATGCTTGGAAAATCTAGGGAATTAGAGTAAAATTAACCACATACCAAAGTAAATTGTCAATTCATGTTGTCTGTGCTGGGAACAGAGGCAGAAAAACCAGCTGGATATTACAGAAGGTGTGAAAATACAAGTTATAACCTAATTGGATTTTTTTTTTACATTGTTAAAAGGTAAACCTTTAAAGTATTTTTAACTCTCCTGTTCTTTATGAAGCTTAGGTGTTGCTAAGGGTGGATGGGCTGAAGCCTTCCTACCCAGCTCTGTGTGTGGGTGCTGCAGTGCATACCCTGGGCTGCAGCGTAGCTGGGGAATCCTGCTGATCTGACACAAGTGTGTAGAAAGTGGGAGGAAAAGGGGGCTTACTCCAAGGATCATCTCAGACTCAGACTGTAGCTTGTGCTGTGTCTAGAGCAGAGATGAAAAGTACTTAGAGAACGGACTACTCACTTCAAAATCCCAATAGAAATAAGAGTGAGGGCTACTAGTGCTAGTGATGGTTGCAGAGTAGAAGGGGTAAGTAAAGGTTATCATTGTCGATATTTTGAAACGAAATTTATTCTTTCATGTACTTTTTCATCTGTGTTGTCTGGTGTTCAGTAGTACCTCCATGCCAGGCCTGAAGTATTCTGTTGATGGGCATGCTCTGAAATACAAATTCTTTTGTCTGCACTATTTATAGTTCAGGTATTCACCTATTGTAATTTTTCATGTTGTCAATGATCTCGAAGTCCCCCTTTATTTAGTTTTACTGATGGTGGCAGAAGCCATAAGCTGTTCTGCTGGCCTTGGTAAACTTCAGCAAACTAGATATGTTTTGAAGGAGTTTGTTGTTGGGAAGGAGTGGTAAGGCAAAGTTCCAGGTCAGAAACAGATTGAATGGACATCTACTCATAGCTTAGTAGGTTGTCTCAGTAACTGCATGATACCCCCTGAACAGCTGAAAAGAGAGGTGTATGTGCTTCTTTTTTGGGAGTGGGTTTCCAAAGGTGACTGGAGATAAATCAGTATTTTTTTAGAAAACTTCCAGTTCTGAAAGTAGGCATGAGTACATAAAATTGAATTGTCAGTTGTAGTGAAATGAGGAGAGACAATGATTTAAGATGTCATATTTTGAATCCAGTAGTGTATTACTGTGTTTTAACTGCCTAGATCTTGTGTGTTTAAGCATGCTCAGTTCCTACTTATTTGATGTGTTCTGTGGAAAAGTCCCTGTGCACCTCTATTTTGGCCCTGGACGGTGAGAAACATCCTTTGATGGCAGACACAGCATCCTGATCTGGAAGGCTTTGTAAAATCTGTTTATAGTCCAGCTGTAGCTGCTGTTGAGATATCTGCCTGCTCAAGAAAGTTTGCTAAAAATACTCAATTTCTTAAAACTAGAAAACCCAAGAAAGCTTACTTGCACTATTAGCTCAGTAATGAAAATGTTAATGGAGAATAAAAGTAGCAAATTTGCATATTTGTAGTTTAAATCAGGGCAAGAGGCATGATGGGAGAGTTATTTTTTTCCATGAAGGTTTGTCTGCATTACCTGATTTGATAAGCAGCCTGGCTTTCCTTTTGGAACTTTAGATATCATATATGCAGGGTGAACCAAATAGTTGTGTTTCCATTAATTGAGAATGAAGTAATTTGTTATGTCCAGAGTATCTCAGAAATTTAATGAGAAAACAGAAGTCATGTTGCATTCAAGCTGATCCCATTATATTCTGTGTCCTGATACTGTTGATAAGACATGAGTGGGATTGTTTTGAAAGACATTTGCAATCTGCAAAGTTGGTATTTTCAGCATGCCTTTGAGTGTTTTTCATCATTGGCAAATGCATGGTACGTCTTCAGAGGTGGGAACTGATAATGTGTCCCTGAGATTTCAAACAAGTACCATCTGGAAACTCATGATAACTTGTGGTTTTGATTTGTAGCTGCTGTTGGGGGTGCAGACACAAGGAAAGAGCTTGTTAGCTTGGACTCTTTTCTGTAGGACAAGTTACATGCAAGTTGATAATTACACTATATCTGATACAATATTGAGAAGTAGCAAATGGTAGGCTATGTATTTTGTGTGCCAAGGAAAGGCACACAAATAAAACCCCAAACTTTTTCTTGTTATTCTCAACCTGGCTGAGCTTTCTTCTTCTGCCAAGCAAAGCCTATTGTCTGCAAACAAATAACCAAACTCATGTCCCCAGAGGAAGATGTACCTTCCTCCTGCACTGATGATTCACAGCATTTCTGAACTAGTATTTATGAGGAGATTCTTTCCCAATACTTGTTGAGGTCTCTCAATGCCCAGTGGTCCAAGAAATTATTAGATTAACCACCACTTAATTCCAGTAACCTAATTTGAGTGACAGTGGGTTTCTGTGACACAGAGATGTTGAAAGAGAATAATTAGTTTGGCAACTTTGTTCCAGTCAAGATCCTCCATAGCTTCTGTAACTGGCTGTGAGGTGTCCTCATGCTTAGATATTTGTGTCTTTTGGGGGCAGATGATTCCCATGGAGTACAGTTGTGGGCACACATTCCAGATACCTCGGATGTTATTGGATCTGGCTCCAGAGCATGAACTGGCAACCAGAGTATTGAGGGAACAGACCTGTTTTGGAAGGAAGAATGCACAGGAGAAAGCATTTGATCCATAATTGGGAACAGAGGCTAGAATACAGCACCTGGAAACAGAGAAACTGGAGGTGTATTTGTTGTGTAAGAGTTAGAAGTAAGAAAATCAGAAAAGGTGAGAAGTAAGACTCACAGAGTGATTAGGAACAGGATAAGGACAGCTGGAGGGAAAGGCCCTGGAAGAGCCTTCAGTGATTACAGAGAAAACTCTGCTTTCAGGTTGAATTTCTCAGACTGATGTACAGTATTTAAAAGTATGTCATACTAGTTATGAGTCATCTTTTTTGAGCAAACTGTACTAAGCAAATCTGGTAGTGGTTTCAGTGCAGACAGAGGAGTGATGTGCTGAAGAAAGTAAAGGAAGGCTGTTCTTTTGGGGCTTCAGTAGCTGTGTTTCTTCTAATTTTTTGCTTTGTGAGGTTTTGATATTCAAGGAGATGTAGTTTGGGCGCGGGGGTTGGAAGAAAACAAACTTTTGGAAAAAGAATTGAAGGAAAAAGACTAAAAGCTAAGAGACCAGGCAAATCCCCAAGTCAGTTGTTTATTTTCAGCTGATAGTATTACTACAGTCTTCTTAAGAAATTCTGCTGATTTATGATTTCTGTAATGATAACAAACCTGACACTGCTAGTTAGAAAAGAATTGTAAATATTATTTTCTTCTGTAGGTATACTGATGTTGCAGAGTCTTGCCATTTTATCATCTTAGTATTGCATAATGCAGCCAATTCATGTTTTCCAGAGTTTCCCAATTAACTTAAGTGTTCAGAAGTTTCCATGACCTTTAGGTTCCTTTGTACTCTATGTTGTTTTTCAGAGAGTATGATAGACTTTGTGGTTTACTTCCAATGTAGCATTTTTTTAATGGAAAAGATGTCACAATGCAAAAAGACCATGGCTTTTGAGTTGTGTTTTTGAGTATTTAATACAAGGCTGATTTGACATATCCTTTTTTTTTTTTCTACAAATGTCTTATCATAGAAGAAACTGTTTAAATAGCTCATAAAAAATCAGCAGCAAAGTATTATAATTTAAAAAGTACCATTAGGCTGAATATATGGCAGAATAAGTTGAAGAAGGTTGCCTTAGTGAAGATTGTTGCAGGATATATGCACCTACATCATGTTCACTACTGTAATTGATGTTCACTGTACTTACGGTTCTTGCTTGAGTTTTGCCTGTTGGTTTCTATGGCTTGCTGGAAAACCTTCTGTGAAGTTCAGATTGTCCTGCTTGCTCAGATCTGTGTGAGCTCCCAAACACAGGCCTCTGTTCTTCACTGAAATGTTGGAGGTTTCTCGAGAACCTTACTTAGGGAGTTGTGCAAGGTGGCAGGTGGAGACCTTCCAAGGAAGGGTGCACGGCTGCCTTAGTGCAGCACCACGTTCATGTGGTGCTTCCCACCCAGAGCTAAACTTCATCTGTCTGCCTGGAGTATAAATAGGGAGATCCTCAGGGCTCTCTGTCCCTGCCCCTCTAGGCATGGATTTAGAAGCCTGAGCTTATTTGTCTGAGATGTTTGACTCTTTATTTGGGGACAGCACTGAACAGTATCACCCACTCATATATATAGGTAGCCAGTCGCTCCAGTGTCCATGCCCTGAATAAAGAATTGTTACCCCAGTGTTGCTTAATATTTAGTAATTATGAAGCCAGAAGATGTTGTTTATACATGCCAAGCCCAGTCTGCTGTTTTGGTCCATGTTTGTTTCCACACATCCATCAAGGCCTTGCAAAGCAAAATGTGACCGCTGACAAGTTATTCCCACAATGTTGCAAATGTTCAGATCTTCCTGCAACCTGATACAAAAAGGCCCTGTTGGCAATTTTTTTCGTATTAACTGAAATTTTCTTGGGAAAATGCAGTAGACTGTGGTGAGTTTACACCAGTGCATGCAATTATTTTAAGTATGAATAGGGCAGTAAAGTGCTAAGAAAATTCAGCTATCATTTTGAAGAGTTGTGATATGGACTCTTACTTATTCATAAAAAATGAATATAACTCATAAGTATGCGTCTATTTGTTTACATATATGCATAATCAAAACTTGTATGTACATATTTTTGTATGTGGGATCATGAGAATTAATTAGGAAAAAAATTAAAAATAAATGCAGAAATAGAAAAATGAAATATGATAAAACAACACTGTTGCTGTAAGAGGAGGACAAACCTCAGCTGCACTTTTATTTTCCTTAAATGATTTTTAGATGTATACATGAATGAGAGTCTTTTTCCCAAAACTGCTCAGGAGATTTTATTCTGTAAAAGCCTTTGATTTTCATCTGCAGAGGCTGTTCTGCAGAGGCTGAAACCCGATAAGGAATGAATTTGCATGTATTTGGGAGACTTGTTTTGTATGTGTAAAATGTATAAAGTGTTGCAGTTGTCCCTCAGTCAAGGAGTCAATATAGCCTGGAAACCAAACTGCTGTATGAAATGAGTCCTGTTGACTTAGTACGTAAGGATTTTCTAAACTTAAATGTGTTACTTTTTCCAAGGCTGTTTTGAAGAGGGGTTTGATTTTGGTTTTAGGGGAGAAGCATTACCACAATGTTGTCTCTTCCTGCACACCTGGAAATCATGGTGCAAGGAGGGACTGAAGCCAAGCCCAGAACTAGTGTTCTCTGTCTCAAGCATCTCTCCTCTGAATAAAGACATCTCTTGAAAATGGTTGTGCTTTACAGTGGTGAATGAGTGCTACTGCAACTTTTGCCTGTTGAATGTGATGTCTCACTTAAATGTTGGCCTCTTGCTACTTTGTGTGTGTGTGTGTCCCACCCCTTATTCTCAGGTGGGTGTGTTATGGGTGTGGGGCTGAATTTATAAACATTTTATGCTGTTGAAAAGAGTAAGAAATACAAGCTTGGCAGTGTGAGTGGAAAACTACTTTTAAAATGTGCTTATTTTTATACTTGGTACATCTGACTAGGCTAAGAGATCACTCTTTTTCTGACATTGAAACTCTGTTTCTTTGCTTTTCTGTACATAATTCCTAATCAATTGTTTTACCCCTGATTATCTTTGTAGTAGTAAATGAGTCTGTTCATTAGAGTAAAAACATAGTTTTCACCCAACCTGGATTGGAGGAGGGGTTCTTTGTCTTGTTCCATTTTTATCTTGTCTTCTATGTAGGCTAAAAACCTAAGAGCTCTTTCCCAACCTGACAGGGTCAGATCATTGTTTTACTTAAAGTAGCTAAAGGTCTGAATGTTCTTTTGATGACTGCTTTATGGCCTTTCTCTGTTGTGAAAGGAAATGGTGTTTTAGCCAAATTAATAGTGTAGTCTTGGTCAACAATGATTAGAATCCCCCTGAAAATTTTCTCTTATTTAGCATTAGTTGCATGTTATGTATTATTTTCAATTTACCTGCTTCATAGGTTGTGACCGATAGTTAATTGTAAATGATCATTTCTTTGAAGAAAATGTGAATGAGACAGAAAGCTTTTTCAATTTTAGCATTTCATCCTAAGTGTATGTGCATGGAAGAGAAGGATATTCATGCCTGTATGGATACATTCACAATGAGTGCATATATAAATATGCCTAAGTCTTGGCAGGCTTTCTTCTGCTTTAGCAGGATGTCAATTTCAGTGCAGCCTCCTAAAAATTACCTTTTACCTGTAGTCATTGCTCTCTGGCCTATGTTATTTAAAGGTACATCAGTCCATGCTCAATGTACTGAATAGTAGTGAGTGACATGAATTTTCTTGTCCTAACTGATACAAGCTATTCTGATGAATGCTAAAGCACTAAACTATATGAGATAGATTATCTTTATTCTTTTGTTCGAAAAAAGAAGCTCTAACTTCACAAGGATAATGACTGTGCTGGTAATTCTGTACTATAGGCCATGTTTTACAGGATTAGAGTTTATATATGTGCTTCTGCAGATAATTCTGGGATTCAGTTCTGTTAATGAATATCAATAGGCTCTGAACTTACAGAAAGGTTTAGATTCTGAAGAAAATAGTATCCTTATCTGAATGGAGACAGATATTGGTTGCATGAATATCTTTTGTCTGAAAATTGCTGAGTATAATTATACCATAACCATGATATAATCAAAACTAGAAATATGTATGTTTCTTTCCAAACCAGCTACATTGACTTTTCTCCTTAGTAGAGGTTCACATCTTATAAATTGTGCTTTGTATTTTTTCTAGTATTAATTCACAGTGGAGCTGAAACAGGGATTTTGTTTCCTTAGTGAAACCTGCTTTTGTTGATCCCTTAATTTTGCCTTTGTTTAGGCAAGATCTTTCTGGGAGTTATGACCATTCTTTTTAGCTTTGTTTTCCATGATGTTCAACCTAATGGCACCTCAGCTGTTAAATGAGATAACAGTTCATTCCCTATTGGCAAAAAAATTAAAAAGAAATTGCAGTGGAAATGCTCATGTGCTCCTTTTTTTTTTTTTCTAAAACAAAAAAACAACAACAGAAGCCCCCTTCCAAGAATGTAAGAGAGTATAAAGTAATCTTGCAAATAGCCAACTTACTATTAACTGGCTCAGTTTGGTATTTTTTTTCTATGTAAGCTAGGAGCTGACAGGTTAAGTAATTCTTAACATAGGTTTGTTTCTTTCTGTTTTGTAGACAACTCTGCTGAAGCAGATTTATGGTTGCTGAACAGTTGTACAGTAAAAAATCCTGCTGAGGACCACTTCAGAAACTCAATCAAGTAAGTTGTTTCTTTACAAAGATACTTAACTATCAATGAATATTGCATGTCTTAAAGCTTTGTGTTTTCAATCTAGAAGTAATTTTGTGTTTTAGAGCAATAAATATACTGAGTTTGAATGTTACAACGGTGAATTCTCTAGAATGGATTTGTAAGGTAGAGTGGATTTTTTTTACATAGCAATAACTTGCAAGTGATTATCACTACACTTATTTAGGAGAACTGCTGACCTGTTTAGATAGGGACTTTTATATCTCTTTTCAAGACAATGTTGTAATAGTCTTCTAAAGAGTTGACTGCTTTTGTTTTCGTGGGTTTTGTTGTTGTTGTTGTGGGGGGTTTTGTTGTTGTTGTTGTTTGTTGTTGTTGTTTTTTCAATATGTGAATTGTTAGATTGGTTTGTTTTCCGTCTACTTAAATATGACCTAGCTGGGACCTTCTTTTCAGTGGTGTGCAGCAATGGCCATAAATTAAATGACAAGAAGTACCTTAACACAAGAAAGAACTTTATGTTGAGGATGTCAGAGCATTGTGACAGGCTGCCCATGGGGTTGTGGAGTCCCCCTCTCTGGAGACATTCCAAACCCAGTTGGACATGTCCCTGTGTCACCTGCTGTTGGTTACCCTGCCTTGGCAGGAGGGTTGGACAAGATGATGTCAAGAAATCCCTTCCAACCCTACCAATTCTATGATTCTTTGAAAAGGTATCTGGTATAAACTTAAACCCAGCTATTTCACTATACATTTTCTTGAAAAATTATCTGATTAGTTTATAATAGAAGTCTTGTAAAGAAAGTGTTTTATTAATCAGTATAATTCCATTGATGTCAAACAAAATGACATGGTAGTGACTTTTGCCTCCAATTTCTGCAGAAGTATAGTTGTGATGAGAGTCCTGTACAGTATAAAGAAATGCTGTGGTAGATGTCTTGTAGATGTTTTCTTTAGTAAACAAGTTTGGCTATTTGTGCAGTCATTTGCTTAGTGTGGTGCACTGGGAATGGATGGGCTGTTGAAATCCATTTTGGTTAGAAACACATAGATCTTGGGAAGGGAAAGAGGAGAGATAAGCTGGATATAAGCTACCTGTTCGCAATGCTGGAGTTACTAACAGACTCTCAGGGCTGTAACCTGCCTGCTGTAGGTGGCACGGCAGAAATTTCCTCCGGCCCTGAGAGTGCTTCACTTCCTGGCTGCTGGTATTGCACTTGGTGACCAGAATGGCTTATGCCTTTTCTTCTCTGTTGCCAAAAAAAAAAAAAAAAAAAAAAAAGAAAGAAAAAAAAAAGCCAAACTATTCCCAGAATACTTCCAGCAGTTAGTGTGTGTTGGCCAACAGAACTGATGACAAGATAGTTTCCAGTTCAGTTGTGGCCATCCTTCTATTTTACTAATCCTGTGCCAGAAATGATGTGGTATGGTGTATGTCCTAGCCAGGAGAATAGAGTTGGTTAAGAAAGAGGGACTAACTGAAAGCAAATGACCAAAAATATTTCTTTGAAGAACATGTTTCTGTTGCTGCTCTGTTCATGAACCTGATGTTACTTGTAGTCTTTTTATTCTTTTATTCTTTATTTATTCTTTTTTATCCTTACATCTCGCTATACTTGTTCTTTTCCTGTAGCATGCATCGTTCATTCTCCAATCTCAGATCCTGGCAGTTCCCAGCCATGGAGAATGACAACTTCTTGTAATTGTTTCTGATTTTTCATAAGGTACATTAAACACAGGGAAACACATTGTCCCTCTAAAGAACACAACCTCTCCCAAACAGTTCTTAATTTGTTACAGCAAAAACCCAATGAAGTTTGGGTGATACAAAATGAACTGCCATTAATCCTGTCACAGCAGCTTGTTGGTAGCTATGGAGATCTTTGTTTTTCTCAATTGAGTAACAAAATAAACATGTAATGTGTTTGTGTTGTCAAAGCAAACATGCTTGGAGTAGAAAAATTAATACTCAGCCCTGTAAAATTCTTCTTTAAGAAAGAAGAAAAAAACAGTCTGAAAGTGTTACAAAGTATGATGCATGTTCTGTGAGAAAAGTATTATTCTCTGCCCACTGCAACAATTTCTACATTGCTTGCATATATGACTTTAAAATGCACGGATTTAAATCAGTGGTAGTGTGTTCACACTACTTGGTAAAGAATGACTGTGAAAAGCTGATCCCTCACTAATACCATTGGCCAAAGGATGTGCCAGAACCCAATGAGTCCTGTAGGTTCAACCATTTTTTGTCTGATTTTCTTCTGTAAAAGGAACAAAACCACTCTCAGACACTTTGAACTTTTGCAGATGTATACAGCTGATACAGGATGACTGACAGTATAATCTTTATGCTGGTTTGTTTGGTTTTTTTTTTATTTTTTTCTTATAACTCTTAGTAATAGTCTCCTGTTCTTCAGTATCAATGAAGTTGACCTTGCTGAACCAGACTAATGATATGGAGGGCAAAGAGTTGTTTAAAGACATTAGCTTATGGATGGGAATTGAGAGAATTTCCTGGGCAGATTTTATTCTCAGTTGGTTAATCTTAAAATAAGATTAGAGTTAGGCAATAGTAGTAAAGAATTCCCACTATGATTATGTGGGTGGAGTTTTAAAAAATAATTATTAAGGCTTGTATTTTGATTAGTGATTGATCTACCTCTTGTGCTTTAGTAGAGCAGTTGCTGGGCATTCCAGGAAATTAGCAGCTTTTGGAAAGTTCCATTTTTTTGAAGTTGACTTTATTTTGCCCTAGAATTTAAAATGAATACGTAAAAAATAATCTATTTATTTAAAAGTCAGTCACATCTTTTTTTTTTTTTTTTTTTTTTTTTTTTTTTTTTTTTTTGCTGATGTTTTGGTGTGATATCTTTGTTTTGGACCTGATCACCTGTCAATGTGACCAACCTGGATGAGTTAAACCTATATGTATATATGTGTTTTATAAACAGTATAAATAATAAAAATTAAGTAAAATATCATTAAAGTTCTTCCAGAGAGATGTCACTATTTATTTGTTTGGGGAGATGTTGGGTAGTTTTTTGGTGGTTCATTTATGTGCCTCTGCTTATTGTGTGTGTGTTTTTTATGTTGTTTTTTTTTTTCTCTCTTATTTGCAGAAGATTAGCAGGTGACATTTTCTGCTATAATTCATTTTAGTCAAAAGTAGCTTTCTTAAAACTTAGCTGTTAATAATAGCAAGAATAAACATTTAAGAAGTAAGTTACTATCCTTAACTTGTTTAAACCACAGTAAATCTGGTAAGACTGATGAAGAGAATTAAGCCTAAGAGTGTATGCTAGAGGAGCTTGCTTCCTTTAAAATAAAGTTATTTTGCTCTTCAGTTTCATGCTCCATTAATTTCTGTATGCTCTGATACTCTTTTCTTGACTGTTAATCTCAGATATGTAACCCAGTTTTCCTGATGACCTCTGAAGATTCAGTGACTCTTGAGTGTTTCTAGCTAGCAGTCTTTCCCCTTGCTTGTTCCTCTCCTGAATAGAAGCTGGTATAAGTTACTCATGTGTTTGAGGACTCTGGCTTTTCCTTAAGGAGTTCTCCTGCTGGTTGAAGTATTATGGATAGGAATTTGGTGTCTCTCATTAAAACAGCCAGAATGATGTTGTCTGGGAGGAAAAATGTGGTTATGTTGTTGAGGAGTTTTTGGCTTGTCTCATGGTATAGAGTAAGTCTGACCACTATAAACAATCATCTTTGTTACTATGTATGATTAACATATAGCATTAACACAGGTTCTCTGATGTATTTGTTGCTGCATTCACTGTAAGGCACACCCCAGCGTGTGTTCAGCCCTTTTCTTTCTGATAGCTATGAGCTGTGACAGAGATGCAAGGGCTTTTAGCACTGAAGTAGCACCGTGTGGCTTCCACTTCTGTCCTTGCTTCAGTTTTCACCAATTCATGAATAAACACTGTGTGTGGGATCTCACTTTCATGCTAGAAGGAGCATCAAAAACCATAGAATCTGTGGAAATGTTAGTTTAAGAGGACTGTGATTGTAGACCATGCAGACTGTTTAAAGCTCTCAGTGGATTAAATTGAAGAGCAAAAGGAATGACTGCCTTTGGATGCTACAGGATTTCTGTTCACCAAATGCAATCGTGTTCATGTTAAGTGCAGAAGGAGGTTATTCTTTAAGAAATGCAAAAGCTTGTTCAGTGATAAGAATAATTTTCTGCTGCTTGATATCTTCGCAAATGAAAATAACCCTGGAAGAAGGTTTTGTTTTTGTTTTTTTGTTTGGTTTTTTCAATATTTATGAATGTAATTTATATGATGCATTTTGCAAGTTGAGCAAAATGAAAAATTGCACACTATGCAGTGTTATCACTTTCTTTAATGCAGCATTAATCCTTTTGCTGTTTGTAATACATTTCCAGTGTAGAAGTAGACTGTGATTTAGAGTTGTTTATATTGTTCATGCAATAAAATCTAAGCTGTGATGTACTTCCAGGAGAGGAAACATAAGGATTTTAAAGCTCTTTATTTTATACATCCTGTTAGCATAAGGAGATCATTTCCACCAGGTGCAAGTTTCTGAGCTGAGTGTCATAGCCTGGGTGTTTGTTGCATTTTACAGAAACAGCATGTTGCTGTGACTTTAGGTGTTTGTGTCAGAGTGTTTAAGGTTAACAGGGCAGTACTGAGAATGGTAGGTAGGGGTACTGCTGTTTTCCACTTGGATTGAAGAAATCTGAGGAAGGCTTGAATTCTCTGAAGTAAAAACACCTGCAAAACAAACTTCATTGGGTGGGAGGAAGTTTGACACTTGATTTCTTTTTCCCCTAAGACTGTTGCCAATAATACTCCTTGCTCAGACTCTCTAAACTAGTCTAGATAATGTTGGTGAAAACCTTGCCTTTTGCAAGGATGAAAGGCTCACACACTTACAGATGGATGAAATGCTTGTATTCAAGATTTATGCCATATGCACAGTGAGAAGAACTCCTTCCCCAGACAATTGATTTTGAGTGGAGGCTATAAATCAAGTAGCTGAGATTTAAAATCATAATTCTTTTCTAAGAACAACCTGAGGAGCTTAGGTGACTGCTGAAATTGCTTAATCAAAACCTTAATTGGAATAGATTTAGGCAGAACATTTACATATTTACAGATATAGGAGAACTATTAAGATCTCAGGAATCACACACCATTAACCAAAATTAATTTTAAAATTAGTTTTGGAGCTCATTCTGTTTTGTAAAGGAATATTTTTTTTTTTGGAATTGCTCTAATCTTTGATGTAATGTGTACAAATTAATTAGGTGAAAACACTGAATATGTCTCTTATGTTCACCAGATTTATTTTTTTTCTTTCAGTTTCTGGCAAAAATTTCCAAAAGGATTTTCTACCTTAGCATTTGAAAGTTGTTTTTGGTACAGCTGTGCCAAAACAATGATTTTTTTTTTTTGTTTAATGTTCATTCTACTACTTAATGTTTCTCAGCTTAAGCAATACCAGTTTCACAGTTATATATTTGGTCAAACTTTACCAAGGAGCACAGCTGACTCCAAATGCTCTATGGCTTCCAAATGCTGCAGAAGAATTCTATAGGCTTAGAACAAAAATGTTATGAAACTGAAGTCTTTATTTAGAATGTTACCAATCTAGTAAGTATTTTTTTCTTCTTTTTACACTTACTGAATATTGTCATCCATGCTTTTAGTGTCTTAAGCTGATGGAAGACATAGCTGTTGGTGAAGAATTCTGTGATTTAAATGATGTTTGTTAGTGGAAGTTTCTTAGCTGCATTTGAGTGTGTTTTTTTTCTTGCACTCATCTCTGCTGTAAAAAAGAATGTTAAAAGCTGGTTGACGTGATGCTATAAAACGCAGAGAAAAAGCACACCATATAGAACTGAGTGCTTTCCATTGCATAGCATTTAGAAGATAAAAGGATTATGGTCTGCTTGTGATTGCATGTGTTACATGGCCATATTTTGCAGAGATTTGCAAAAGCCTGGATTATAAACTTGTGTGTACTTTAGTTTAATATTTTAAAAGGCTTCAGAAAAAGTTCAAGAACAGAACCTGTTAAAATCAACTTCTGAATGTGATTCTAGAAATCTTTTCTATTCTGATAGGAACACATTTGGGACTGCTTTAAGCACTACATGATATTGATGCTTTGAGATGTTAGTGCAGTGCTGATTAAGCTTCAGATGGTTTAGTGGGCTAATTAGCTTTTAGACATTCTGTATGTCTTGAGCGAGATCATTAGGGACAATTGTACATTTGATCGCAATTTTAGAGAAGAAAATATGGCCAGGACACGAGAGGCCAACTCTATTTCATGACTTCATTTATCTGTATTTGAACTTTTTGATGAGGTGTAGGTCCCCAGCTATGTAGGCTCCAGGAGCACTGGTGCTTCACAGGCAGTGTTTGCAGACACTGAAAATCAGTTCAGTTCATTGCTAAACATAAAAGATACACTTTCCTTGACAAATAAATGCAATCAATCATTATACTTCAGTGATATGGGTAAAAAAGGAAGACTTCTGATTTAAAAACTATAGCTCTCTTGGTAGTTCATGGAGTAGTGCTTTCACCTTTCTCCTTGTCAACCAAAATGAGGACACAGGTATCATGGAATTGTAGAATATCCAGAGCTGGAATGGACCCATAAGGATCATCATATCCTGGCCCTGCACAAGACATGCCAAGTGTCACACCATGTGCCTGAGAGCTTTGTCCAAATGTTTCTTGAACTCTGCCAGGCTTGGTGCTGTGACCACTTTCCTGGGGAGCCTGTTCCAGTGCCCAACCACCCTTTGGGTGAAGAACCTTTTACTAAGGTTTACTATCCATCCTACCCTCTCCTGACACACAGCTTCATGCCATGGCCTTGGGTCCTATCCCTTGGTCTTTTTTCAGCATTTTAGAACAAGAACTTGCAGGCATGTATAACCATCTGAAACCTGTTTTAAGAAAATGAGCAACACTGAAAAGGATATCTAATTCTCTTCAGACTGCCTTGCTGATGTTATCTTTAGTTAAAAACCAAAGAAGGAAGTTCTTCCTTCTCCTCTCAGACTTGGTCATAATGCATAGTTTTAGGAAACCTCTCCAGACAGAGCTAATAAAATTAGCAACAGTAAGTATTGGGCTTTCCTAGTGTTTCTCATGCTGTTCTGCCATATGCTTGCTTTTGTTCTCGTTTGTTCTCTTGGGCTCTTAGTGCTGGTGACCCCCTCTTTGCCCAGCCCAGGGAGAGATACAGTAGAAACTGTCAGGAAGATGGAAGGCACGTGCCAGAAGTTTCAGGTTTGTTTTGTTGCTTAATCAAGGGCTTTAAAGAAGAGGCTTTTTGAGAGATTGGAGACATTTGAGCAAAACTGTGTGTGGTTTCCTATTATAGGCATGTGCATAAAAAACATGTTGAAATCTGTTTGAAATGTCTTGCCTCTTTTAACAGGATGGGGACAATGATTTCTCATGACCAACTTCCTGCCTTGATTTAACTCACACTTCAGATTAGCACGTTAACCTCTAGTTTGTCCTTAGCGGATAGGAGAGTTTTCTGTTCGCTGTTCAAAAAACAGGCTACTAAATAAAGACTTTGAAAGTCTAGTTTGGGTTGTGGTGTGCAAAAAAATGAAATCCACCACTATGTACGTGAATTTAAGGAATGTGAAAGGAATCAGAATATTAACAGTTTGTAAGTCAGCATGCCTTCAGGTGGAAAATGCCCCTATGGAGTTTGCCAAAGCAAAGAGCTGGTGACAATTCCTGAGGAGCTTGTGATTCAAACAGTGGTGAGATAGCAGACAACTGCTGGACACAGCAGCAGTCTGAGACATTATAGTGTGTTTTTTTATTACTTCAAACAGTAGGCTGTGTACATTTCTTGTCCTTGGAACAATATTTATGACTTTTCCAAGCAGACTGTGCCCAGTAGTGGACTACTGAAGCTGAACTTTGTGTTGCAATTAATTTGGGGATGTGCAGTTGGAATTCTTGCTGCTTCTGCCATGTGACATTCACCTCCCATCTGTTGGGGAATTTCTTGTTTCTTTTTCTTAATGAGAGGTAACCAAATTACTTGCCTCAGCACTAAAAAGTGCAGGAAAGAGTAAGAGATGTTAGATTTGCCTCAAATAAGCAATAGCATTACTGAGAGAGGACATAGTATTAATTGATGCCCATTGAAATAACGTGGCACAGGATGAGAATAGGGCTCTGCTTGGTTTGGTTTGCCTGCATACAGAAAGTACAGTCATAAGAGGTGAAAAAGGACGGAATGTTTTATTGGTTTTGTTTGTTTTCCTTTTCCCCCTTGCTCTTTTGAGCTTTTAACTAGTAGGCCAGAATATATGAAATACAGTAGGATGATGGAAGGGTGAGTCAGTAATATGAACTGTTGGCTGTCTTTTGGATGGGTTATATGAGCTTTACAGAATCAGTGTTTCACATATTATGTGTCCCCCTCTCTTACCAGATGTTTTGTTTTACCATCTCAGGCAGATGAATTGAGCAGAAAAGGTTAATGCTTTGAGTGCTGGAAGCAGGTGGTTAGTAGCTTTGACGATTTATCTAATTAGCTGCATGTTGGCTGTTGTCCTAGCAGACCTGACTTTTCCTAGGCAGGAAGCATAGGAAAACATGCAGAAACTTGCTGTAGCAGGACTAATGCAAAAATCAACATGATCTAAACTTGTCCTTAGAGACAAGTATGATTTTGTTTGTTTTTGATTCAGAAGATTATCCACTAATACTTTATGGGTATTTGTCCTAAAACAAAGAATGCTTGCTTGTTCAGGTGAGCTTGAGTGTCAAAAGCATTTTCTCTCATACTTACTGAAAGTATTTTTGTCATGGTTGTTCAATGCTAAACCACAAAAAGCAAAAATAGTGTTGATGATTTTTCTCTTTTGTCTATATTCAACAAAGCTCTTGTTTTTTACACTGAGTTCCATTGTAATTCTTGTGTCTGTTTAACATGCATCTGCAAAGATTGATGGTATACTGAGGTTTTATTGTGGCATATCTAGTCAAGGCAAGTTGGGATACTACCAGTGCAGTACAGCATTTCACATTTGGCATTGTACACCTCAGCTGCTGACTTGACACTGGGTGCATCACTCTTGGGAGGGACGTGGGCATAGACAACTGTTCCTTTTGAATTTAACTTTTTATCCATTTTTTTTCTTTACTTGTAAAATTTTCTTTTTAGCTTTCAATGAAGAAGAAAAAAAAAAATGTAGAAACACAGGCCAACACCAAGACACAGCTGACCACAGAATTGTTTCATTCTAAGTACGTGTTTGAATTTGAAACTTTCCTAAGAGATAATGTCTGGTAACTACTTTTAACAGGATAAATAATCAGCTTGTTTCATGTATTGGTTTTACAGCTCCAAGCACAATGGAAACTGATGCTTGTAGTGCCTCCAGCTACCAACATAACACAAATACTCACCAAGAAATTTTATATGTGTTTACTCCATGTAGAAAAAAAACCTATTGTTTTGCTTGGGTCTATTATATTTTATTAGCATAACCTCAAGGGAAACTCAGTAGTGAAGAGGCAGAGGCTCTTTTTACAAAAGTACAGTGTTACATAAAATTGTCTAAAATATAGCAAAACTCACTGTAGAAGCAATCTGTGATTACCTCAATCCAATTGGGTAGCACGGGTTTTTCCCCCCCCCTAAATACTTCACACGCCTCCAGTTTTTATTTTGTCTCTCCCTGTGTTTTTTTAATGTAGCCCATTTCCATAATAGATGTCTAGTTTGTGTGCTTTTCCTTATACCAGTCATTAAATAGGAACATTTACTTTGTGGAGCTGTCAAATTGATACCTGCAACTCCAAAAAATAAAGATGAATGAAAAATGTTATTTCGAGATGGAAAAGATATAACAATGGATATATCCTAAATACAGTGAAGATTTTTTTTTCACATCCTTTCAGAAAAGAATACCATGTTTGATTAGAATCCTGAGTCCGGATTATCAAACTTCTTTGTTTGAAGGAAAGCTGCAGGAAATGGGATTTTTACTTCAGGTTGCTCACAGCTTTAGATACTGCCTTTTTAATATATAATACCTGAACTTGAAATTGTTCTTTCAGATATTTCTTCTTTTTATATGGTTTTTCTTGCTATTAGTTGGAGCTCTCTTGTTTAGCTAGTACTGGACACATTTGCTTGCTTAGTTATATGAACTGTGCTGGACTGAAGCAGCAAAGACATTTAAGCTGTTCAAAGGGAAAGACCAAAAATGGAAGGATTTTTGAAATGGATGAACTTTTACCCAAGAAGTGGAAGCTATGGTTCTTTTGTTTTTATACCTGTGAAATTTATGTGGCCTCTTTTGGTCCTATAGATTGTAATTGCATTTATAACCTGTGAATTTGACTGTTGATGTATACATGGATGTAACACATAGATAGTCAAGCATTATAGAAAGCAGGTCAAATGTGTTTTTGCACAGGCTTTGTTTTGACATTCCCTCTATGGCTCAGCAGATTTGCTTCTAATTTAGTCCTAAACTAATATAAATTCAATGTGCGGTAAATCTGGAGCTTCAGGATGTGTTGTTGGATTCACTATCACAGAATCACAGAATGGTCTGGGTTGGAAGGGACCTTTAAAGGTTACCTCATCCAACCTTCTGCAATGAACAGGAACATCTTAAACTAGATCAGAATCCTATCCAGCCTGGCCTTGAATGTTTCCAGGGATGGATCATCCACCACCTCTCTAGACAACCTCACTAGTTTAAAACCATTGCCCTGTGTCCTATCACAACAGGTCCTAATGCAGAGTCTGTCCCCGTCGTTCCTATAAACCCTCGTTACGTACTGAAAGTCCTCTTTGGAGCCTTCTTCTCTCCAGGCTGAGCAAGCCCAACTCTCTCAGCCTTTCCTCATAGGAGAGGAGCTCCAGACCTCTGATCATCTTTGTTGCCTCCTCTGAACTCACTCCAATGGGTCCATGTCCTTCCTGTGCTGGGATCCCAGAGCTGGATGCAGCACTGCAGGAGGGGTCTCACCAGAGCACAGCAGAGGGGCAGAATCCTGGCTCTGGTGGCCACAATGCTTTGGATGCAGCCCAGGATACAACTGGCTTTCTGGGCTGCAAGAGCACACTGATGGCTGAAGTTCAGTATTTCATCCTGCAGCACTCCTAAATCCCTCCTGGCTTCCTTTATATGAGGAAAGAGATTATTTGCTTCGTATTTGAAATACATTGGTTTTCAGTGTTAATGGCATAATGCAGTGTTAAAACATCTCTTGAGCAACATGTTTTTTAAGTCAACAGTTCACAGTTTTTACATCAAGCAGTGCATGCTCTTGGTTCTGTGGTTTCCATTTGTATTTCATAAAAGAGACCAGTTAAGCATGCTTGTTGCAAAATTTTTAAGTTAAGCTATTGTGAAATTCTATTTAACATGTTACAATTATTGTAGGAAGGACATTTAATGAGAATAAGCCAGGTATTGCGCATCCTGTTGTTGTGATTCTTTACTGATGCTGTGGTTGAGATGCAGTGAGCTGATCTTGAATTTCTTGTGACTATTGCTCAGAAACCACATGCTAAGATGACATTGTCATATTCTAAGAAAATGGTCAGGGAATATGTTTGGATTGAGGAGAATGGTCTGTAACTGACTTCCTCTAACATCCTAAATGATATTGCTTACATAACGAGGTTTCCAGCTGGGGATCACTGCTTGGTGCAATATTTCCATGTGAAGAGAACACAGAATTGCCCCATTTCTTTCTCTTTCCCCTGCTCCCTGCTGGAGCTGTTGTGGTGATGCAGCTGCTACCAGCTTCACCCTGTGCCAAAGATGTGGCTTTGCTTTGTGGCCTCATGGGCAGATGGCAGGTAGCAGGATGGCGAGAGGGAGCAGGTTTATTTTATTTTGTCTTCTCAAAATATGCATCAAGTAGCTTTAATTGTGGTGATGCTACATGTTCCTTTCTCACCTTTGTCTTTCCTTACAGGGACATGCACCTGTTTGCAGCCTTGGTGCTCTTTTGTTAACCTTTACCTATTGTCCTGAGGATCTGAGGTTTGAAATAGAGTTAGAAAATCATTACATCACTGTTTGAAGGGGTTTTTTTACTTCTCCAGTGCTGATTTGTAATTTTAATATGTTTGTAATAGGAAGAGGTGAACCTTTTCAATAAGAATATTTTTTCTTACTTTGGCTTGAATGATAATGAGAAGCTTGCAGTATGTTTTAACAAGGTTATGCCTTTCTCAGCATTGAGATCTTAAGTTGTGTAATTAGAGGTTTTGTTACTGACCCACAGTAAATTTGAATTGTGTTGTTGTTGGTTTTCCTTTGGTTATCTTTATTTTTTTATAAGGACACTTATCTGTAGCAATGATCTGGACACACTGACCATTAGCCCAACCATCATTTATTCAACTGCACAGAGATTCAGTTTGCATTTCTGAGGTAAAATACATATTGCTACATGAATGCATACAGAAGGGGAGCATGGCTAGTAGGTATTACAAGCTGATTTGTTCAAGTTGAAGCATGTGTCGCTTGGTGTTTGCTTTTAAGAGACAGAGAAGACTCTGAATTGGAACCTGAAATCCAAGTTGAGTCTATTTGCAGAACCTCTTATTAGATAAGTGATTTCACTTCATCTTTTACTAATACACTGGATCCCACATAGGAATTAATGGCACAGTGCTGTAATAATAGTGCAACAAAACCTGATGAAAGATCTGGGGAAAGTGATTGTATTTTGGAAGAACTTTTACTGCTTTGTAGCTGCATACAGACAAGTAGGGCTGTTTTCTAGGATATCCCTGCAGGTGGGGGTGGGGGGAGAAGTTATATTATTAGCTGGGGTTGGTGAACTTGATTTATACCAGCAGTAAAAATTATTTTGCTTGTATTTTTATATCTCAGTTAACTGTCCAAGAACTCTGAGAAGGGTATGGAAATAAAGCAGTCCTCTTCAGTTAGAACAGCTCTCCATGCCCACAGATGAACAGCTCTGCTTCTGGACCTCTCCTTACTGAGCTGTTCTACAAGGCCATTGCTTTCTGTCATCCTGTATAACCTGTCTTTAAGATTGAAAAGAGAGCTGAGAGCACAGGTAGTTCAAAGGCAACTGTGCCTTATTCAATACCTTGACATTGTTTCTGGTACTTTGTCTCCCAGGAGTCCCAAGGCTTTGAGATGAACCCAGGTATTAGAAAGGCTTAGGTTAAATCTGGATTGTAAGGAGTTTCTATCATAGATGGAGAACAAGAAAATACCCAAAAATAGCATAGGACCATTGTTTTCTCTAGTGTGTTTAAACAAACTGCTTTAATTAAATTCTTGAAACTGTTTAAATATTTCTTTAAAATTAACTTAAGCCAAAAATGTTTGTTTATAGTTTTTGATATCTGATATACTTATGTTGAATTATTTTGTTCAGGGATATTAGCATCCATGCAGGTTGAGAAGTTAAATGAGTACAACTGGAGCATACAAGTATGGATCAGTAATTCCTAAAGTTTCTTGTCTGTTTTCCTCATCAGAATTGGTTGTGTTCTGAGCAGTTCACCATAGCCAAGCAGTGGCTAACTCAAATAGTGCCTCTTCACTGTTGTAGGTTATCCAGCTTCCTTGTTGCTATTGTGTGTGCAAAAAATAATAGTTCCTCATGTAATTTAAGTAGACTTTATTTGTTGCTTTACTCTGTGTGCACATAAGCACAGAAATACAGCATTTGGCTGTTGTGAGAACCCAAAAAACCCCCAAACCCAAATAAACCAGGACCAACAAACCCAAAAAACAAACCAACCACCCCCTTCTTAGAATGAATCACGAATGGCCTGGGTTGGAAGGGACCTTCAAGATCACCTAGTTCCAATCCCCAGGTTCTTCTGTACTTGTAATATTGCAATTAGAATAAACACTGCTACATCAAGCAGTGCAGGTTTGTATATTACTTAAAAATGGGTTTTTATGCAATATAATATATATATGTATCTGTGTGTGTGTACATGTATATGTATATGTGTATATATATGTAAAGGTTCCTGGTTATGTGCTAGCTTTATATCACGTAAGGATATTGTTATATGTCTTTTTGAGAGCAAAATTTTACTTTTTTTATCAGAAGTGGTATCCTTGGGAAGGATTAAGGCATTACATTCTTAAGCAGAGTGATTGTGTCTGGCTTCTACTTCCTTGTGTATGTAGAGCAAGCTTTATTCTGTGGAAGTTATGTGACCAGCTCTGACTCTAAGGAGTTACTACTGAAGAGAACAAGGACCTTCCCACTGCGCCTTCCAGACTTACCTGGTGGCCTTGCAAAAGGAGATATTGGGGTGATAAGAGCCACAGCAGTAGGAAACATGGGTAGCTTTGTCAGCAGTTACAATTAGCACTTTGTTATGGCAATTTCCAGAGAAGTCATGTGTGAAACATAAATTGCAGGTCCAATTCAAACTCAAAATATTTTCCCATACACAGATAAATGATTTCTGTTATTAGGGGTTACTGCCTTGGGAATCATTATGAAATCTGCATCCTTGTTTAACTCTCAATTGAAAATGTATTCAGAATATGGAGAAGGAATACTTACAAGGTGTATACAAAAGTCCACTAGGAAGTTCTACACCTATGCCCTAATGCTGACTTGAAGCTATTACTCTGTGTTGATCTAATGTTTGATGTTAATACTTGAAAACTGCTAATGAAATCCCTGGCACTGTGCTGTTCCATCCTGTTTGCTCACTTAGGCAAAGGAATCCCAGATAGCTTATAGATGTTCCTTAGTAAAGACTAGAAACAAGACTATGAAAAATCCCCATTCAGTCACTTCTAGAGAGGCTTTGTATGTTTGATACAATCTTATTTTCTGACATAAAGTGATCTCAGGGTAAATTGCTGATGTAGTTAACAACTCCATTTCTGGTCTCAAGGTAGAATTTCCTCATAAGATGCAGACTTAACAAAACTGCTCCTTAACTCATAAATTCCTGTGACTGTTAGTTATCCAGAAACAAGGGCAAAATTAGCCTTAAACTGTCCTGTCAAATTAAAAGCAGAATTTTTTTATTGGTTTGTGGAAGGTGAAGTAGGCATCCTGGTTCATCAGTATTTGTCTCATGCCAAGAAGATGGATGTCATGTGATTCTAGGAAGATATTTCTGTGAAAAATGTCAGGTCTCCATTGTCTGCAATGTTCTTTATAGACACTGAGTTATTTTATGTAAATGGCAATCATGAAACATGTGTTTTAACAGAAATACTAAGGAGACTGTGGTAGTTCCTTCTATGTTACTGATTATTTAGGAAAGTTTTAGATTTTCTTAAAAATCTCATGTTGTTTGCTCTGTCTTGTTAGTAATTGCCCACATTTCTTGGTACATTTTTTATGTGTGGTGGGCTTAGAGAAGGACAGCTTTTGCTTAACATGGAATAAGGTAGATCTGTAAACTTCTATGCATTCTTTGAGGATAAGTTTCTTCAAACCAGGGAGGTCATTCTTCCCCTGTACTCCGCGCTGGTGAGGCCACACCTTGAGTGCTGTGTCCAGTTTTGGGCCCCTCAGTTTAGGAAGGACATTGGGATGCTTGAGCGTGTCCAGAGGAGGGAACGAGGCTGGTGAGGGGCTTGGAACACAAACCCTGTGAGGAAAGAATAAGGGAGCTGGGGTTGTTTAGCCTGGAGAAAAGGTGACTCAGAGGTGACCTTATCACTCTCTACAACTACCTGAAGGGTGGTTGTGGTCAGTTGGGGCTTGGTCTCTTTCTCCAGGCAGCAACTGACAGAAGGAGAGGACACAGTCTTAAGCTGTGTCAAGGGAAGTATAGGTTGGATATTAGGAAAAAGTTTTTCACAGAAAGAGTGATAAAGTATTGGAATGGCCTGCCTGGGGAGGTGGTAGACCCACCATCCCTGGGTGTGTTTAAAAAAGACTGGATGTGGCACTTGGTGCCGTGGTTTAGTTGATGTGTTAGAGCATGGGTTGGACTTGATGATCTTAAAGGTCTCTTCCAACCTAAAAATTCTGTGATTCTGTGAAACATGATGGATATCAGAAAAATAATTGGTTTTTACTTTTGATGTATTGGTAAAAGATTTTTGTGTGTGTGTGTGTGACCACAAATGCTTCTAGTTGGGAGCAGGTGATTTTCTTTGTAACTCTTCCCATAAAATGCATTGAGGCAGACTTCAGTTACTAAATATTTAATATGTAAATTATCTAATACCTAAATATCTAACAATGTTAAAAAAATCAAGCATGGACAAACATTTTAATAAAAGTGTTTCTTTTTTCTTTGTATGTCATGTCTTCTGTTATAACATAGGGGAGCTATGCTAACCTAAAACTCAGCATGTAAAAATACAGAAAAACAAGAGAGTTAATTTGAAATAGGAATGTGAATGGCTGCTTTGTTAGACACAGACTGACTTGTGGGGGGAGAAGAAACACAAACCAAAGTAATTGTGTTCTACTCTTGAAGTGCTTTACTGTGTCACCACCCTTTTGCCTGGAGTCTGTTGAGCTGAAAACTGCCCTGCCCTTGGCTCAACGAAAACATTTCTGATCGTTTAAGACCTGTTACTGCACCTACATCAGACTTAGCAGAGGAAAAATCTGTAGTCAATTTTCTTCCATTCTTTCAAGCAATTCTTTAGACTTCTATAAAACACAATAAAGGGAATGAAAGTCTATAAAGTGAAGGGCTGAGGTCACTCAGTAGGTGTCATAACTAGAAGTCTCTTTTATAATTTCAGACCTAAAGGCTTGGTCAGTAGCTATCTCTGCAGCCTTCAGTATGTATTGGTGACAATTCCTTTTTTGCATAGCTGCAGATGTACAGCTGTAAAGCATATTGCTGAACTTCCAGAAGCACTCAGAAATGAAGATCAGTATGAAGAACACCTATGCAGCCTTGTTTTTGTATCTTGTGACAATTCTTACTTGGTGATTATTTGCTGGTTTTTGATAAAGGCTGCTTCCATTTTCAGTGCTATGATGCAATTTCCATGGCACATTCTCAGGTGCTATTTACTGGTATCTAATTCTTTTTAAAACTTGAAAACTCTTGCAGAGGGCATGATTTTTAATGTTCTTATGTTTTGTCCTTACTTTCCATCCCTGTAATATGCAAGTGCTTTACACAAATGGTTCAATTTATTTTCACACTATTCTCTGTCGTCAGAGCTTCATGATATTCCTTGTTTCTTAGTGTTTGGCTACTTAGCAAGTGGGAATAGGGTCAAATGTATCCCCAAGCTTAGTTATCTGATATGTGACTCCCACAGGTTTCATACTGCTGAACCTTAAGCTGTAGCTGTGACCTTCCACGCCTGGCACCTCTTGGTGAAAGCTGCTTGTGCAAGTCAGACATGCTCCACCCAGGGTAGTGTGTTCTAAAAGGAATATAGGTAAAATTTGCATATATAAATCAATTCTGGAGCAGGGATACCCTTCAAAACTGGGTTCCTGTGTTGTTGTGTTGTTTTTTTTTTTGTGTGTGTGTGGGTTTTTTGTTTGTTTGTTTGTTATTGTTGTTGTTGTTAGTGTTGTTGTTGTTTTTGGGGTGTGTGTTTTTTGTTTTTTTTTTAGGATAATCAGGGCTCTTCACTAGGACACCATGTTTTCTCCTTCTGGAGACCACTAAATTGTGTTTGCCATGACTGTTAAAAAGATCTCAGAAAGTACAGTTGCCCTCATTACACAAACGGTGGAAATTGATCTTATTCAGCATGGGGTGAGATGGGAGTCCTAGGGAAATTTATGAGCCTGTGTAAATAATTGTGTTACAAGTGCACCAGGAGGAAATATTAATGTGTGGGAGCAGCCTCACTTCTGGCATTTTTGCATTTTGAATTTTTGACTTTGCAACCTAAATAGTGTGTTTCGCCCACAGTTTTGTGTGTATTGTTTTTGTAAGTCAGAGAAAAATCCAACAGCAATTTGTTAAATAATGCTGTGCTCCATGAATCACTGGAATATCTCTTCTGGGCCACCAGGCTGCTCGCTGTTCCCCCCAATACTGTTTCCTTGTTCACCTCTGTGCTGCATTGGTGCTGTGCAGTTCACAGCCTGAACAGTTTGGGATCCCTGGCAGCAGAGGCAGCAGAGGCTCACTGCTTGCTGGCTTCGTGTCTGGGATGCAGCCTGCTGAATCCTGCAGTTGTATTTGGAGGGAAAGCTGTCCTACCTGGCTGTACTCAGTGTAGTCAGCCTCTACTGGGTCTTCAGTCTTGAAAGAGAACTGTAATCTCACAGTTCTGAGAGTTAAGATTTCATGCTGGAGTTTCCAGAATTAATTAGATGCTCTAGAAATTACAGTCCACTGGAGAGGAGGGAATTTGAGCTGAAAAATAAGATATTGGCCAGCTGGTTAGTAGCCATCTGAAAAATACAGCAGCTGAGTAGTACTTGATTTGAGTTTGGTAATCCTAAATTGTTTTTAAATGACCACTAATAGAATAATTATATTTTTACAAGGAAGAAGGCCAAGAGGTGCAGACATGTCAGAGCCTCTCTGGCCTCTCCTGCTT
The DNA here is from genome assembly GCA_027886175.1 of Phylloscopus collybita. Classification (NCBI taxonomy): domain Eukaryota; kingdom Metazoa; phylum Chordata; class Aves; order Passeriformes; family Phylloscopidae; genus Phylloscopus; species Phylloscopus collybita. The sequence goes on from JAJNNQ010000075.1 coordinate 91,755,495, forward strand.
TGCATCCACACCCCAGTGACCTGTGAACCCAAAGGTTTGACAGGTGGTGGAGGGAGATAGTGAGGGCTGTATGTGCTCTTGCAGATGGAGGTGTAGTTAACAGATACACTTTGTTTACCAAATGTTAATGGTTTCTTGAGGAAATAACTCTGTGCCTTCTGGGGCAGTTTCATAACTGAGTGGAATAATTAAAGCTCTACAAATGGCATTTTAAAATGGTGTTTCATTTTAACTAATGAATAGGCTGGCCAACTGATATTGCTTAGGAACAGCTATAGCCACAGTGGCTTGAAATGTGTCTGTAAAGCTAGTTTTTTTGGTCCTTGATGATTATAAAATGGTTAAAGAAAGTGCAATGGATTCTGGGTATTCCTTGAACTTTTAAAACCATCACATTATTTTTAAGGATGAAATTGAGAAACACCTCTAGTCATTCATCACTGCCACTTTGCAAATGGAGATGATGGCAATGGCTTTAATCAGAAAAAATAACTACTACTTGATACACTTACCTCAGTAGTTGTAAGGACAACATTTAATATGTTTTGGGCATTTTCTGCTTCAGTTGCATGTCACTGGGAAAGGCTCACTGAGCTTGAACAATGAAAGAAAAATCTGTCTCATCTTTCATGAGTTAAAGTTTAAACACTGGGGTTAACTATCTACAGACCAGGAGAAACAAAGACTTTTTTTAGCTTTGCACCTGTCAAGTGCTGGAAATAATTGCTGTTCTAAAGCAAAAAACCCTAAACACAAGGTGTACAGCAGCTGCCAAGCCCAGAGTGTGGGTATATGCAGGTACCTGGGCTAAGCGGGTTGAGGAAGCAGAGGTTTTGGTGTGTGGAGTTGAGAACATGTTTTGTTGTGTGGAAACCATGGGATACAGGTGTGGTGTTTGCACAGGAGAGAAGAGCCCAAGTAGTCAGGAAGGGAGTTTGCACTCAGGTGGGAGGTAGGGAAAGCCTGGCTGTAACTTGAATTGAATATGGCTTGAAGTGTTTTTCCAAGCATCTTGTTACAGGCAGGAAGCCTCTCCTCTCATGGACCCTCCCTCGGCTGTGTCTTCAAGTCGGAGGTGTAGCCACTCTCCACGCTCATAAGCCACACTAGGAAAGGTTTTCTCCACTCCCATGTAACAGGAATGAGAGAATTATACCCTAACACTTCTTTGTAGGCATGAATTGGTACCCTTGTTTTGCTGGAATTAATGAGCCATGTGGCTCTTCTATTAGTAGAAGCCCATTATTGAGCACTTCAAAATCTGGAGGGGATAAAAATGGTGCAGATACTGGAATTTGAATGCTGCTCGTGGTTTAACTCAACCCTAGTGGATGAGGTTTTTAAAGACAGAAAGGCTTTTTTTTTTGTGATTTCCAGATGTTTCTTTGTCAGTTGAGTAACCCATTAGTACCGAGAGAAAATGTAAAACTTAAAATGGTGAGACTGGTAATAATTTACAGGTGATAGGAGGAAAGCTGAATTACCTCCAGGATTCCTTAGTTAAGGCATGTGTTTGCAGCAGCTTTAGCTTTATCCTAATTAATTTTGATATTAAGCTTCTTGCGTAACTCATTTCCTTGGTCAGTACAAGTAATTGGATGATGCTTGTACTTTTTGTTTAGGGAAACAAAAAAGGAAAATTGTCTGATGAATCTGTTGTAGTTGCTTATACTAAACAAGAAAGTAGTAACCTACATTAAGGTTTAGCATGGAAATAAGCTGTTAGTCCCCCTTCCTCCACAGGGCTTGTTTTCTTTTTTTCCTTCCTATGTAAAATTACAGTACTTTAGTAAGCAATGAAACATGATTTATGTAGTCTGAGAACACCTGGATCCCTATAGTGAGGGGGCCCAGTAAATATTGGCTCTCCATGTGGAGTTTCTTGCTGTATCTTATAAAGCCTGACTTCTAGGATGGACAAAAACAAGGAAACTGGGTTTCAACTTTTGTGACAGGAGGTGAGAAAAAGGCGCACCTGTGCTCTCTAAAGGGTTTTTTGCTGTAACTGACCCAGCTATATGTTATTTGGGAATTAGGTAAATGTTCAAGACTGTGAAATTACAAGTATTCCGGTGCCTGGCTGTAGCTTTGTTTGGTAGGCTTCTTGGAGCATCTTCCATGGAGTAGTTGATCTTTGAAGCTAGCATGAGTTTTAGGAATGAGGACACTGAGATAACTACACGAGATCTCGAGAAAGAAAACTGCATTTATGTACTTAATTGCATTTTGCATAATCAGCATCTAACAAGTGTTAATGTAATTAATCTGCTATGTGAGGAAGGAAAGTATAAGAAGTTTTGTTTTAAGAGAATGAAGGCATTAGAAGAACTGATAAAGTTCCCATAGGAAGTTGGTGGCAGAGGTAGAAAATCAAACTGGTTTACTAGAGACCCACTGCAATTCATTATCCAATAGCATTAAGCTTTTTCTGCTCTTGAATATGCCAGAGCTTACAGCCAAATCCAGTCATGTTTTTAAAACTGAATTGTATTGTTTATTCTTATTTTAAAAGAAAAAAAACATATGAGACATTTCTTTGTCTTTGCTAACCTGTATTGAAGGATCTTGAATTTGCTTCATGCTAACAAAAAGCCAGTGTCTTTTTACCACAGGTAAAAGGCTTGCTTGCCTTGTGTTTGTTTTTGTGCTAATCTTGTGTGTCTTGTTAAACTGGGAGTTGAAGAGATACAAAAAGCTCTACGTACACTTACAGAGGAGCACAGAAGCTTGTGTTCTTGCTGTTCTGTGCAGCCACGTGCCTCTGTGGCTGCTGGCACTTCAATCCTCTGTTTCTTCTTGCTGTTTTAAGTCAGATTACTGTCTTTTCTTCACCTGTAGGATGGGGATGCTGTGTTTCAATATGTTCATGCAATTCAAGGATGCTGCAGTGCTGCTCTGCGTTGCTGCTATTGCTCAGTGCCTCAATGCAATGAAGTGAGGTGTAAAGCGCCATCACACCTAATCTCATTATTCTTGGTTGACTTTTACTATTGTTGTGTTTAAGAGCTCAAAGGTGGGCCAAAATTGTGCCCCTTTTCAAAAGATTCAGTGTTTCAGTGCCAAGTAGATCTGGGTCTAGGACCATGCTTTCAGTTAGGTTTCGGTGAGGCTTTTTTCTCTCCACATTCCTTGTCTTAGGACCATGTGGCCTGTGTGCACCATTCTTGTGTCATAGTAGTAATAGGCAGCCTTGCCTGTACACTGGTGGTTTCACTGCAACAACTCACAATTTTTTGTTATACAGATAAAAAACAGCAGTTGATTATTAATTTTGAATTAATGGTATTAAGCACTTCATGTTTGGCTGTTTCCTACTTGTTTTTCACACACAGAATTTATTGTGATAGTCAACTAGTCTTAATCTTTCATTCCTGTAACAGTGTAGGACCTTCCAACTCTGTGCGCTTAGACAAAGATATACTATGTACTGTAAAATGTATTTGGTTTGCTCATTTTTTACTTAACAGTGACAGCCTGGACACTCTAAGTGATTCTTGGAATGTGCATGATCATAATGCATGTATCAGTGGGGCTTTGTAGATGTTCATCCTGTCAATGCTCTTTCCATTGATGTGGATGATGGGATGAAGCTCATCCTTACCAGGTCTGTGGATGACACTAAAGGGAGGAGAGTATTTGATGGCACAGCAGCCTGTGATTATGTGGGACCTCAGTAAGCAGGAGGAATGGGCAAACAACCTCCTGATGTTCAGTGAAGACACGTGTGCCTTGATTAGAACAGCCTCCACATGACAGCATGGGCTGGGAGCAGCTTCATGTGTGGGCTGTGTTCGTGGTTGATTTAGGGTTTTTTTTTTTTGGGGGGGGGGGGGGGCGGGGGGGAGGGGTGGTTTGTGTGTATGTGTTTTGTTTTTGTTTGGTTTTGGTTTTTTTTTTTAAAGAAAATTAAACTTGTGGACACTAGGCTGAGTCAGCTCTGTGCCCTTGTAATGCTAAAGGCCAAGGTCTTGGCTGCATCAGCAAGAATGTAGCCAGCAAACTGGTGAAAAGGATTACTCTTGTTTACCACTTGGGAGAATGGAGCTGGAAAACTGCCCAGCACAGGACTTCTGAAGATAAAATGGGTATCAATGACCTGGAGATAAGATCTCATTGCTGTTTTCAACTGCCTGATTCCTATCTACAGAGAAAGTAGAACCTGAATTTTTTCAGAGGAGCCCAGTGATAGGACAGGAAGCAGTACTCTTAGTGGAAGACCTTGGTGTAATAAAGGGAATAATGACTTTATTGTAATTTTATTGTAATTCTGACTGGTTACAAAGAAAAAAAAAGTTCATGGCAAGAAGGGAATAAAGTAGAAGGAGCAGTTTGCCTGGAGAGGCTTGTGTCCTCCTTTGGGAGTCTCCATTCTGAGACCATAGAATGGGAGCATCTCTGTCAGGCAGGTTGTCCTGTTTGAGTGAGCATGCAGCTTTGGGAGGGATGCACATGGAGTTTTGATCTGTCACATCAGGTATGCTCAAAGCTCAACTGGGCCATTTTGGAATTAGCCTAGTTTTAAGCAGGTGTTGGAACTAGATGGGAAGTTAAAAGGGGACTCTAGAGATCCCATCTAACCAGTTTTTCCATCATCCTGTACAGCTCTCTTGTTGATGAAGGTTTTAAAAGACAACTTCCTGTATCATTATATTAACCTGTCTTATGCAAGGCACATGTAACAGAACCTTGGTTTTTGAGGCTAGGAGGCTGTGCCAGTTTAGCTCTGGATTTGTGTGTATGTCTATGTTGTTTCAAGTGATTTTTTTTTTTTTTTTTTTGAAAGAGCTTAGTTGACTGTGAACAGGGGTGAGGGTGTTTTCTTTTGGCATCTTCAGAAAACAACATTAGTGTCAAGGAGCAGAGCCAAAAAGAGCTGCAAAACAATATTCTTACAAATAAAAATTCTCAGTGACAAACTAGTTATTTGCTTACACAGCTAGTCTGGAGCACTGCTGTTCCCTTGTTTTTGTTCAAAAGTCCAGATATTTGTAAATACAGTCTTTATGCTTTTGGTAAGAAAAGAGGATAGCAAGATAGGAGCATATACACTTTCAAATGGCCTCATTATTGAGTAAGGCCAGAGTACCATGCTTGTAATGCTGGCTAGGAGTCAAGATGGAAAAATGTAGAAGAGTAAACAAGATAATTGTTAACTCTTTACAGGCATTGTCTTCCTCCAAGTACAGTTTCTAAAATGAAATTACTTAATCCTTAAAGCAGGAATTTCAGAGAATAGTCTTTCAATTTATTGATTTAGGATTTCTGCACCTTGAATGTGTAGTTCTTGCCATGGTTATTTTGGGAAGAGGTCGTGGTGGGTCCAGAGGAGGACAGAGGGACTAGATGACTAGTTGGACATTGCAGGTCCCTTCCAACTGAACTATTCTAAAATACTCAATGTATCTTTAACTTTTTATAAGCTTGTTTCTGCCTCTTTGGCTAGAGAATTTGTTTCCTGAGATGTTAGCAGAAATGAATCCTCGTAGTCCATGAAGTTGGTGCATTTTATGATAGCCATTTGCTTCTCTTTTCCGAGTCAAGGACTGTGGCATTCTGTCTTTTGTCTCAAGGGAAGCTCCTGTGTGCCTGGAATATAGTTAGCTATTGGTGTTGAATCCTTTATTATGGATTGATGTCTGAGTAGGGACTTACTCAAGAGCAGCTTAGATTTTTGTCTGTTCCTTTGCCATGTTTTGGTACTTAAAAGATGGCTCAAAGAGAAAAAAGTTGGAGTGTATTTGTGTATCCAGCCCGCAAGGACGGGTGGCTGATCTGATCTGACATGCACTCGATGATTTAAAAATCCTGTGAGTGTTGACCTGAGGCTCAAAACTGAAAGCTGGATGCCCACCTCCATTTCCTTGTAAGCACCATCAGCCTGCAGCTGTGCCCCAGACGCACTTTGGAGTGAGCAGATACATCATTAGCTACACATACACTTCTCTGAGAGGTGCAGGAATTCGAGTCACTTAACAAGACTAGAGAGCATGTAAGATGGGCTCTTGCTTGTTTTCTGTCTGGACTAATGCTGTTAAAGGTATGACCATATTTCTCACTTTTCCCCCCTCCATATCTTTGCACATGACAATGCTTTGGTATAGTTTCCCTGGGCCTTTGTACCACTTACTAAAATATATCTGCAGGGTACAGTTAAAAATGACTCTTCAGTATCAAAGAAGGAGATGTGCATGTACCTCAAACTACGACCTAGACAATCAGTTTTAAGCCCTGTGTCTTGTAAGCAAGTGTCCTCCTGCTATTTTGTCAAACTAGTGCCTGTCTGGCCTAACAGCTGCAGGTGATAAAAGGCAACGTTGGGCTGAAGCTGCACAGGTGTGCAAACACAATGTTTGCTTACTCTGTTTGCTGCAATCTGAATCCTTCACTACTCAAAGTATTTGTTTTCCTTGGAAAACTACATTGTAGTGTAGCATGTATAACACCACATTAAATACCATATAATAGGTAGGCTGGCTGGTCACTGGGAGCAAAAGGGCTGATTTTTTTGGCCAGGGAGACTATCTAGTTAATGAATTGCAAAACCACCCCAGCTCAATATAGGACTGAAAAAACCCTACATGGAATAAACACTAATGCATATGCAGTTTCCACTGGAATTTTGTCTTGCTTTCAATACTTTGACTAGTGGCCCTGGGGAAGAATGACCCTTGCTATGGCTTAAGAAGTGCAAGAACTGCATTGCTGGCCCCCTGCAGCTAAGGTTTGATAAATGTACTATCCCTGGCCAGTGTGTAAATACATTGCAGCCAAGTGTTACTGTTGGTTTCTCTGGTTTTCATCAAGTTTGTGAAAGCAGTGAAGTTGGGATGAGCTAGTTATTACTGGAAGGTTTAAGTATATGGTTGTTTCCTCCCTCCTACCACCTCAGCATTACAAGGGTGGGTCCTAAAAGTTCACAAAGGCAGTGTGCCCTCAAAGCAACTTCCTTTCATTGGTGTTGGGTCCTCCTTGCTTTACCCAGACTGGGGGTTGTGGAGGTTAGACTAGGACTTCTGTAGGGTGTATAGTTAGGGCTGCACCCTACAGAAATATGGTCATTTAGTTCCACATTCCTATTGCAACCCTAGTTTTATAGACTATTTTATACAATTTCTCATGTTTGCCTGGAAGTTACTTTTTAACCTAGATGTACTCATGCATTGTGCAGCTATTTATTTCTTGACAAGAAGCAAGTGGGTATTCTCTGGGCTTGGGTTTTTTCTTCAAGAAAGAGGAGTGCTATTTGAGTTGAATAGTCTTATTTGGACTTGGCTTGTGTATCTGATCAGAGTAGTTTGGTAGTGTCTTAATGTAACAAACATTTTATGATGTTTATGATGTTTATTTTATTATACTGCAGTGTTAAAAGTGCTGTGACATGGGCCTGGATACCAAAACTCGGGTCTGAATTTATTTTAACTGCAGTTGAAACATTGACAAATATTTTATCTCGTACCAGTGAGGAATTGAAGAATATAATCTGATTTAATAGGCTGATTTGTTATTCTATCAGTATTCATGTATTATACACTTCTGTTTACTAAATATCAAGTAGATTATGCAACTGTTTTTAATTCTCCTTCTGAGCTGATGCCTCCTCGACTGAGAATGGGCAACTACTCCAGTAAGCAGAATGGAATTTAATAGTATTGCAAGAGGAAAGCCACAGACTGAAGACATCAAAACTAATACAAAATATGAGTAGCAATGTTCTTTTTCACATGACATGTAGTTCTGTGTAATTTCAGTGCTTCTGCATGTAACATAAGTTTCATTCAGTCTCAGCCTACTAAATTTATTTTAGGAAAAAAAGCACCAACAAACCCTTAATGTATTTTTAGGGGTGCAAAAAAAAAAAGGTCTTCAGACTTCTGTCTCTGATTTTCTATCCTTTAGCCCTTTCTCCTGGGTTATAAACTTTTCACTTCTGCAAGTGGTGATGTCCTTTATTTAAAAATAAATAAGTAAATAAATAAATGAAATCAAGGAAACAAAACCCCAGAGTAGACAGTACTGGGGATTGAGATTATTTTTAGGCATATCTTACTTCTGTCACATCAGTTTAGCAATGTTATATCAACTAAAAATATTACAAGCATACTATTAACCTTTGCCAAATAAATGCAAATGGTATTTCAGATTTCAAGATAATGCCAGCATGAGACTGGCAGATGTTATTCCCATGTCCCTGTCTGAGAAATCCTGGAGGGAGAAGGGGGTATGTGAAGTGTAGTAGTGCCTAGAGGGGTGGCTTCTGTGCTGTCCCCATCCCCCTTGAATGACTAGAGAGGAAGTATTACAGTATGCATTTCAGGTACAAACCTACTGGAATTAAATTACCAGTGAGAAATGAATTGAATTAACAGAGTATTCAAAAAAAAAAGTGCTGCTTTTTGTGGTTTGTTCTCTCTTTCTGTTCATTCAGACTGACATAATTGTAGTGACGGAATGTTTTTCTTCACTTCAGGTGAACTAAGTAACCTTCCTTTACAGTGCACAGCAAAGTGTGGAAGGCATTGAATTCCTTTCCTATTTAAGGCTGAAAGTAGCTGCTCGCAATTTCTTTGGATGCAGGCAGATAAGACAATGAGCAAGTAAACGTAGTTAGGAAATAATACATTTTAACATGAGAAATAATACATTTGAACATGAGAGTCACAGGCTGCACTTAGTGGCTTTTCTCTAGGACCAGTTGCCCAAGTTTCTTGTCCGAGATGGCAAGCACTGGGTTTCCTCCCGGCGCTCAGTGTGGGCTCCTGCCGTGGTGTCACCTGAGCAGCAGGCAGGGAGCAGGCAGGGAGGCTCCCACAGCCCTGCCTGGTTCCAGGGGGGCCCTGGTGCAGGTGAGCAGCTGCTCCAGCTCCCCGGGTGAGTTGCCGCTGTTACATAAAGAAGTAACTGAAAGATGGGCTGACGAGCAATAGTCCCGTGTCCGTTTGTCATAAAATGTTTGAGCCATCTGTTGCTAGAAAAACTACCCCAGTCTACCACCTGGTGTTTCACTGAGCCTGGGGATTTAGCCCAGATAAGCACTGGTTTACTTAATAAATATTGAAAGGGAAAAAAATGGAGAATGGACGGGGGAAAGATGCCATAGTTGTTCTCTGTTTTATTGAGTGCTGAATGAAACCATTTGGATCATTGTCTCCTGCCATGGTTCGCGTGTCACTAAAGCCCATTTTCTTTTGATTTTGAAAATTGAGGACGAAGAATAACATTAAACAGATACAACACTACACAGGGATTGGTATAAAGTTCTGAGCAGCATGTGATTTAATTTGGAGTTGTGAATGGCCACCTGCTGTACTTCTGTTCTTGTGGCAATCTGGCGAGTGGCTGCACTATTTTGGTGCTTTTATTTGTTGGGTATGTTCAGATTCATCCAGGAGAGCTGCAGACTGACTGGGCTGGCACAGGCTGGGAGACTGCTTGCTCACTGGCCCCTTGAATACAAACAGAACCCCAAACTGCTAAGGTTTCTTTTAGTGATCACAAAATGCATCCCTGTGTTTCTGTCACATACAGTTAAATTGTAGGTTCATCATAGGTTAACTTATTTCCTTTTGCTAATCATTAAAGCAAAAAGGACTGCACTACTCTCAGATGACATAATTCCCAGTCCTGTTGCAACACCTGCTGCTTATGACCTCCTGGAAGCAGGGAGGTTCCAGTTCACCAGGGAGGTGCTGGAGTAGTTGGCTTCTTTTGGGAGTGGGCTCAGCTCAAGGCAAGACACAGCTCTTGACATGAGTTTTCTTGGTTTTTGTTTAGTCAGGTGGTGGTGGTTTTTTTTTTTTTTTTTTTTTTTTTTTTTTTTTTTTTGTGTGTCTTTGTTGTTTTGTTTTTCCAACTTGAGTATTTATCATCTGTCCTTCAGAGAAAGCACATAACACTGTTCACCATCAAACCATTTGGATAAAAACCCCCAGCCTAGATTTGGTAGCTGTGGTCAGTCTGCTGGTGTAACCCTCAGCTTCCTCTCATTTGATTCTTTCACTGGGATGTTCTGATGCTCCCAGTAATGTGGGAAATGAATGTGGGAATTATTTAAATACTAATAGGTGTGTAATTTTTTTACCATTACATTCTGGTGAGTTTTTGAGTTTGGATACTGATTAGGAAGCCTAAGGGCTAGAATCACCTGTTTCTGCAATTTGTTGTAAACTTAACCATAAAGCACCACGTATTTATTAGAAGGTTTTTTTAGTGTGTTATGTTTAAATTTATATAAGAATGGAGAAAGTATTTACTGTAAAATAAGTTCTAGAGGAAAAGCATAGACCCCTGGAATCTTTTCAATGCAATAAATAACACAATTAGTTTCTACCTACTGTTTTTGTTTTGAAATACATTGGCAGTATTTTGTAGCCTGTACTTAGATCCTGATAATTTTAAGTGAGTTGTCTTCGTGTACTTGTTTCTTTAGGCTACAGAAACAATGTGATTTTTGATTATGAAGGCTAACAGTCTTTTCCTAGGAAGTGCACTCAGAAACAATGAGGAAGACTGTACAATACATATTCCTGTAGCTATTTGAAAACATCTTTGCACTTGCTTGTTGTGATTTTTAAAAGGAGCATTATCAGCAGATGCCTGTAATTTTAATATCAGCAGAAAGCTAGTGTAGTGCGCTTTTTGTTGCGGTTTGTTTGGGTGGGTTTTTTTCTAGTTTTGGGGGTTTGGTTTGTTTTTTTGTGGGGTTTACTTTGTTGTTTTTAAAAAGTTCTTGCTTACAGAGACCCAAATTAGATGCTTACAAAAAACCAAATTAAACAATCATGTGTTGAGTAACTATCATAAATGCATTCCTGTGTCAGCTTGTTAACTGACAAATGCTGGCCTCTTGTAGTCTTGCCTCCAACATTATTTGACACATCCTGGAAGCTGCTGTACTTGAGTCAGTTCTGTCTGCACCAAACCAGTAGGCATTTAAATAGCTTTCAGCTCTCATGTGGATATGGATTATATAAACAAACAATGTTTCAGGCTTGGATGAGATGTCAAGGCATTTCATAAATTGCCTCGTTTGGAAGTTAGAAGTATCACATTTGTTAGTTAGATCAGATCTTGTCCCTTTCCTGTGTTCCTGCTGTGAACCCCACTTTGTAGCTTTGGGAAGCTTCAGTGCTGGCAGTGTTGTGGCTATTTCTCTGGTAGGAATACTGTACCCTGAATCACAACAGCTTATCAGCTGCTTACTCAGTCACTCTGTAGGGCCATTCTTTGGAACATAAGGTGTTGTATGTAGCCAGTGGTACCTCAGCTTGTTTTGGAGAGAATCGACTTGCAAACTGGAAGCATTCAGCTGCAGCAAAATCCTGCTTGAATTATCCTCAAAATATTTCAGCATATGTGGAATGTATTGATGGTATGGCTGCAGGGCTGCTTCCAGTACCTGCTGTAGCCCCTTCAAAGCCACCACCTTGTTTTTTCTAGCCAGTCAGCTGCTTCTGCAGCCTCTCTACTTTGAAGGACGAGGAGTTTCACAATAGGAACTTGAGTTCCAAAGGCAGCTAAACATTGTTGTGGAAATAAATACCAGCTGAACTTCCTTTCTCATAGCCTGAACACGTCAGGTTTCCTTCAAGAGAAAACTGAGAGAAAATGTTCAAACAAGAAAAAAAAAATGGTGTGGTAGTAGTTCCATTTTGTTTTTGTAAACCATGAGTGTGGTTTGTTACAGTAGAAGCATAGTAGGGGTAACATTTTAAGATGTGGGCAGCCAACATTTCTGTTGGCAGAAAAACTGATAATTTTCTTAAATTACTTGTTGAAAAAAACCCCTGTGTACCAACCATTATTTTGTTGGAGAAATCTATCAAATGCACTTTAAGTACATTGGGGTGGATGTGAAAAATGGTGCTTTACCTTCACTACAAGTACTTGATAACACAAAAATTGCTAACAATTTGATAACTAAAAGGCCCATACCATGGCTCTCTATTGAGAGAATTGTGCTGAACTGCAACTCTAGTTTAAAGATGTCACACTGATTATTTGGAGGAAAAAGAAACAATTTTGAAAACTCTTCCTTTTGATTGATACTGACATCTTAGAAATGCTTGTTTGCAGCTAAATCCACAGTCTTCACTGGAGCAGTGTATGTATGAAGCCTGGATGCTTCATACATGTCATCTCTCAGGACAATTTGCCATTGAGAGCCCATTGTCAATTTATCTAAAATACATGGAAGAGCACAGGAAATGTGGCTGGGCTCAGCTAAACTGTTTTGATGTGTGAACATTGTGAATAAGCTCCATGGAGTTTTTGCCAAGCATGGACTTGAGCAGGAGTGTGTGCCTGTTTTTTGGGTACATCCCTGAGTTATTTCTCAGGTGGTTGTGAATTCTTTATCTCAGACCCAGTGGGTTGAGCCTGAGGTCTGGCCTTGGGGTTACAAGTTAGCCAGCTGGCTGGAGCCAGACAATTAAAAACTCCTCATTTGGCGTCTTATGCATTCTTTGGCATTTTTTCTGGAAAAGAGAATGTCCCTTACACTGTCTTATTTCTTAAAAGGATTCTTTGATTTAACCTTGTGAAGTTAAATCAGTCATGTGAGGTGGGTAAAATGAAGTCTGAGTTACTCAAACCCAAACTCACTCCCTTGTAAGCACAAAGGGTTTTGTTTGTCCCTCACGCCATATCAGAAATGGCATATTGAAGGAGATAGGTTTACTCATCACTTTGAACGTGTGCCAGTCGTCTTTCTGAGATGGAGGCTTTGTGCAACACTTGGGCAGTGAAAGTCTGAATGTGGTTCATTTTATGTTAGGCAGTTTTTTGGCTCCGCTGGCTGCGATGTTGTAACACACTTAAAGGGAAAGCTTTGTCCACTGAACTGGAAAAAGTAGCAGCCAGTCTGTCTCTTGTTTCGCACCAATCGAGGCTGGCTTAATTTTTGACAACAGGATGATGGTCTGGATTTTGGAACATGGATTTGGTTTTACTGCTTGAGTGACTTTGAACAAGTCAGTCTTTACTTTTCAGGGTTGTAAAATTGTGATAAAGGATATCCACCTTATGGATATAAGGCTAGAAAAATGGTTCTTGGACAAAGAAAGTATTTTTGATCCTCGGATGAAAGTTGATACATAAAATGCAAAGCAGCACCATTCTGAGCCATTGGTGTTGTTTTTTTTTTTTATTTTAAATAACAAGGTTATTCTAGTATGCAATAGGATAGCCAGCTCTAGCATACCATAACATGCTGAAATATCTGCTATGTATGGTTACCAACCAAATTCATAGTGATGTTAAAGTCGAGCCTTTTGGTAGGAGTCTTAGTGAGCCAGAGGGATACCAGGTTATTCCTAGATACTACAATTTTTCAAGGGATGTTTCAAGAGATAATTATTTATTTATAACAGAGAATGTATTAACTCTTACAGTTACAGTGATGCAGTTCACTCTTTTGCAAACAGTGAAATTCGTTAAACTTAACAGCCTGCTGTAGGTATTTGAGAAGGTAATTACAGTCTTTTGCTTGGGAACAGAGCAAACTGTCTTCAGAAGGTGGGCTTTACAGGCACTGATTTGATTATATTTCCACTTGCCTCTGGCATGGTTTCTAGCAGATTTATCTTTTTTTATTATCATGCCAGAAAACAGCCTTTGAAATATGCAATTTTATGTAAGTGTAGCTGTTTCCCCATCTGTCCCACTGTTCAAATTTGAATTTTTTAACTTCCAAAATAAAAAGTTCATAGCTTCCATTAGTATGGCTGTATTCTCTAATGCTGAACTATCAAACGGGGCAGAGAAAGTAAGGGTTTTTGTACCAAAATTAGCTGTGTACCAAAATTAGCTATGTGTATTTCTCTCTGTGTGGGTAGATCTGGTGAAAATTGCAGCTCCCAGAAGGGAGCCCACAACAAAGATGGAGCAAGACTACTTACAAGAGCGTGTTGTGACAGGACAAGGGGAAAAATGGCTTCAAACTGAAAGAGAGTAGGTTGGGATTACATATTAGGAAGAAATTCTTGACTGTGAGGGTGGTGAGGCACTGGAACAGGTTGCCCAGAGAAGCTGTGGATGTCCCATCCCTGCAAGTGTTCCAGGCCAGGTTGGATGGGGCCCTGAGCAACCTGGGGTAGTGGGAGGTGTCCCTGCCCATGGCAGGGGGGTTGGGATCATTAAGATCCCTTCTAACCCAAACCATTCTGTGGTTCTATGGTTTACATTGCAAACAGTTATAGTAATTTTAAATTGTTGTGTTTACTGTGCTTTTTTCCCCTCACTAATAATTCTAACACTTTGCAGGACTTCTGGCTACAGCTTCAGACAAATTCACAGATAAGAAGAGCAGATTATTTTTGAACTGATTTTAAGGTTTTGGCTTGGCTGTTCCTGCGTTGTGTAAATGCAAATGCATCCAGAAGTGACCCATTCCTGCATAGCTGGACCTGTCAGCTGACCAGTGATCTGTTATCACCCTTGCATTTTGCAAGCCAGAATTGCTTTTGGTCAAGAAATGCATTCTTTCCTATTCCACCTACATCCTCTCTTCATCTCATCTATGTTGCTTGGTAGAGTATATAATAATAACTCATTCAACTGATCACCGGGAAGGAAGGACAAAGACTATGCTCTATAAAAGTAATCTGAAAGATCTCTTTTTCTGTCATCTGCCTTCTCCTTTATAATGACCCACAAGCTCTAGAAATACAGTTCTGTAGAGGCCAACTTTTCAAATCTGTAAGGCACAAATTTAGGCACTTAAAATTCCCCTTTAGGCACGGGTTTTCACGGTGATGATGGTGAATAATTATGCTCTTCACCTGATTTTTTTGCATGTATTTGTTTTCAAGCAACACAAGTAATGAACACGATCCCTTTGAAAATGGTCACTGGGTAGGATGCTCAGCAGCTGGTCCTATTGGAAATTTTGGTTTTGCATATACACTGGTGGCATGTTGACTTAATACAACAGTGATCCTAGGTTCTCTTGTCTTCAATTGCTTACCAGCAACATACTATAATTAGAAATTTTGTCCATTTTTGAGTGAGAATGAAGAGAAGGTAGAAGGTAAATGTACAACAGAGAGATGTTACCAAATAGACAAAAATGCTGCATTGCACTACATTAAAAACAAAAAAAACCTTGCCTACTGATGAGGTCTAAAGGAAATACTTCTGGCCACCCTTTTTGTGAGTTTTGACAACTTACTCTTCTCCTTTCAGTAGGCTTTTTCATTGGGTACCTATTCACATCTTCTACTTGTTTGTGTTTTCCTCTGAGTCTCATGGTTTTGTGGGACTGGAGTGGCAAAAGTTAACACAGGTAGAGAAAGTCAAAAAGCTGGAGTGAAGGAAAGTAAGCAGTAAGGTAGGAGGAACTGGGCTTTTAGGCAGTGTGCCCTCTGGGAATGAATTGCAGGAATGAAGTAGGTACTGCTTTTGGTTGCCTTATTGTACGTGTAGCATTAGAATAGGAGTATCTGGACAGTACTGGGCATTATACTCCCATTATTCAGGAGTTACAGGAAAAATGCATTTTGAAAAGTTCGTAACCCTCACAGTGTGTTTATGCTTTGAGATAAACAAATATTTAATTGTTTTGTAAAATATTCTTTACAATTATTGCAGGGCATAATATTCTTCTAGCAGCACTGCTTTTATGTAGCAAACAAAATTTCTATAAAATATTAGTACCTTATTAGATACATGAAAAGTCATACTTCATTGACTTTAGTTCATGAGAATTGTCCCTTACCACACATTTTGTTCTTCTTACTTTGATATGTAGCTTGGATGCTGTCTTTTGTTTGAAATTTCTTGCAGTACCAAGCCAGTGACAAGTAACTGCTGACAGATACAGACCAGATAACCACGCAGTGAAAACACAAACATCCTGAAGGAAAATGTTTTAAATCAAGCTGAGTTGAAATAACACGGATGGGGTCTTAAAAGTCTTATTGATGATAATTGCGGTTCTGCATACCGCAGCCTTAAGAAAATGTTAAAGTCTTTTGTACTGGTTGAACTGTGAAATGTAGAGCACTTGCTGTTCTGGGTCTCACATTCTGAGAACGCTATCCACTTTGGGGGCTTACTTAAGTAAGTAAGACTGCTATTACACTGCAGTCTAAGTGAAAGTATGAGATACAGCCTGCTTTTATGTAGAGGATGACTGCCCTGCTCTCCAGGAAATGATGTTACACTACTTGTTGAATTTTCACTTGTTTTACACATTGCTAAATGTCACAGTGGTAGTAAATCAGCAATAATCCATTACTTACTGTAGCATTTTAATATGTCTGTAGGAGATTTTGTGTATTACTATTGAAATATGTTGTTTTCCCAAATATCTTACTTCAGGTGAAGACTTGTGTTTTTTTTTTTTTTTTTTTTTTTTTTTTTTTTTTTTTTTTTTTTTTTTGTTTTTGTTTTTGTTTTTGTTTTTTTGTTTTTTGTTTTTTTTTTTTAAAACAGTGTAACAACTGCTTGTTCTGGATTTTGGCATTAGGCTAAAAGCTTATGATGGTACACTGTAAAGGTGGAAAGCTGCTTCAAGCTCTTTTGGGAGAACGTTTAGGAACTCGGCATGTACAGCATTGTACTTGAGTTACCTTGAATCATTCCAGATTGTCAGCCTGGAGGGGATGGATTCCAGTAGCACTTGAGAAACTTGAAAGCATGGTGACAGATCCATTAGGCATTGGTAAATCACTAAACATTTCCTGTAATATACTGAATCCCTCATATCTTGCCTTCTTGGCCATCCTTCTTTGCATCCCTGCTGCTCTACTCATCCCTGTATCACCCCTCTTTGTACTTGGCACACTGACAGCAAGGGTGAGTTTGATGAGCCTTCTAGTTTTGCCAAGCAATTCAGAAGTGAGAGTGAAATGGGGAGCTTCCAGCAAAGGTATCTGAGCTAGTCTTCAATGGGTTCTTTGGAAATGCTCATGCAATCTCTTCTGTTGGTAATGGGGAACATAGAGGGAGGACAACCCAGAATGAGTGATTTTAAATGCTCATGTCTTTTTAAATATGGAGTTTCGATGAAAAATGGTTTAATGAGAGGTCCTCTCTGAGTTTAAGCTTTCATTTATATCTAGACTCTTACTTTTTGCTCAGCAGTTACCTCATCTTTCTTGAAATCAGCATAACAAATAACTTCTAGTATAAATGGGATGCTTGAGATGGTATTTCACCCAACTGCCAGCACATATTTCTGTGTGCTGAAATGATGTGTTTTGTATTCTATCAGTAATCCTTGATTAGTTTAGAGCAATAACTTTCTTGGATGGAGGTCTGAGGTTTCTTTCCCCTACTCTTCTTCACTGTAGAAGTGGATGAAATGTTTCAAAAGTTGGAATGGAGATCAGGTGTGTTAACAGAGAATGCTGTTGATGTAGGTTATAGGATTCACAGTAAAGACTTCAGGTATAATAATTCTTCTTTTATTGTCCCTTCAGTCCACTTCAGCCTTTGTATAGATATGTGCCACCATAAGAAGTGGATAATAACTAACTGGATAGGTATGAGGAGATTTAGTATTTAAAAGAACACCTGAAAATTTAAGTGAAAGGTATTTTTTATTACTTAGACACACTGTATTACCACGGGAAAAGGAATATTTTAATGGTCCTGGTGTTTTTCCACTCTCCCATTTTTTGTAGGATATTGAGGTTACGAAATACACTGTTGCAGAGGGTGCTTGCTGTGCTACCAGATAGTTTCTGTACAGTTACAAAGCTCTTCATTTGTGCTGCTTGCTTACTGAGGGCTTTTTGTTTATCAGTTCCAAGACCCTATTTTTTAACAGGAAGGAGATCATGTGAGAAGCAACACAAGTCAAATAAAGTAGGTGCCCTCAGTTAGTGCAAGAGGAGTTCAAGGTCTCTTAAATTTGTCTAATAAACTTAAGATAATAAATCTTAAGTATGTTTAACAACATACATGCAAGTACAAACTGACATGACCTCTTATTTTGTTTTACCAGTTGAGGTTGATCTCAGAAATTTTTCCCTCAGGCTAGCTTTTGTATCGGGTATTGTTGAGAGGGTGTCTGAGGGATAGTGGTTTTGTTTTCATGTAAGATTTTACAAATTACTCTTCTACTTCACATTGTAGCTTTATTCTTGGTTTATCTGTAGTCTGATAAAAGGGTTCCTAACTCACCGTGAGTTTCAAATGTAAACACTGCCAGGTCTGAGCTGGAAAGCAACATTCCAGAAGCTGTCCACCCCTGCAGCCAAGGTATGGGGTTGCCCCCCTTCATCTTGCTACTTCAAATTGCCAAACTTTTTAGCATGGACAGGTCCAACCAGCTGTGAGACAAGGAATTCTGACCTGAGTTAGGTGAACTATTCAGCTGAGATCCTATCAGTCAGACACCACAGATGGCTTCACCTTTTGAGAGAGACCTCAGTTCTAAACCAAGTTGACATAAAGAAGTTTCTACAACAATACAATCTTAATGTATCCCAGGTCTTAGGAAAAAAAAAAAAAAAAAAAAGAACACGAATGTTGAGATTTTGCATTCAGAATAATAAAAATATTGATTGCTGGTTGTTTACAAGATCTTTCTAGCAAACTAGAAATTCTTAATTTAGAATGCAGAAATTCTTCTGCATTTGTCTTGTGGTATTTACTCAAGTACTTGGCATATTATAATTTTTTTAGAATTGGGTAATCATGTTCATGTGAAGAAGTTATTTCCCCCCTCACTTTATCACTGTTTACACTCACAAAAGTATGTGTGCACATAATAAATACTACAAAAGGAAAATTTCTTTTATCTGGTATCTTTTGTACAAGGAAGATTCACCATCTATAAGGGCATTCCTACAAGACAAGGGGGAATGGCTTCAAACTGAGAGAGGATTTAGAGATTAGGAAGAAATCCTTTACTATGAGGGTGATGAGGCACTGGCACAGGTTGCCCAGAGAAGCTGTGGGTGTCCCATCCCTGGCAGTGTTCAAGGCCAGATTGGATGGGGCTCTGAGCAACCTGGGCTAGTGGGAGGTGTCCCTGCACAAGACAGGGGGTTTGGAACTATGTGATCTTCAAGTTTCTTCCAACCCAGACCACTCCATAACTAAAATTTTATTTATGCCATGAATTGTTTTTTGGTGTGGTAATATCTTCCTGTTTCACTAGAATTCTCAGAGCTCAGTTTAATTCTTATTTAGTGAGCAATACTTGTGAGTGAATGTCAGTTGTTTTGGTACTTGGGAGCTTTTGTTTTGCTAATGATGCCTTCTAATTGCATAGTTCAAGATCAGATGTTGACCCTTCATAACCATAGATCAAAATCATCTGTTATGAGTCTTCAGCCTATCCAGCACTTTCATTTTATTGTAAATACTGCTTTGCTAGAAATAAGGCCAAATTTTCCAGAGGCTCACATGTGCCAGCGTTAGATTTCTGTGTTTTGTGTCAACTGGCTTTGTAGCTTTTACTTCTCTTGCTTGAGAAAAGTTCACTCTATCCAAAATCCTTGTGAAAGTAATGCTGTCTGAGATCCTGCATCAATAACCACAGGCTTCTGAGAGGAATAAAATGAACTTAAAATGTTCAGACAGTTGATGGTTGTTAATTGCCCTCCTTTAGGAGAGGTAGTTGTTTATGTAGAACATGGAGTAATAAAGGTGTTAACCATTCAAGTATGTTAAATTATTAATCGAAACTGTGGTTTGGGATAACAGATGTAACAAAAAGATGAACTTTTTCTATTAGGGCTCACTTACCCATGATATTTTCAAGTGTTGTGTGGTTTTTGTTACATCAGGTAATTAGAAACTTTGCTGCTCTGCTGCTTCCCTTTGCTGCAGGTGGTACTTAAAAATACTTGATACCATACAGTGGTGTTTGTGTTTCCTCTCAAATAATTTACTGTCTTTGGAATATTTTCTAAACAGCATTTCTTAGATATGTCTTGGAAGAAGTTGGAAGGATTTAGCTGGTTAGCATCTCAGGCACATAATTTTTAAGGCAGAAATCAGTTTTCTCTTGAAAGCAAATGACTTGTTATATAGTAGGGAAACAACTACTTAACTATCAGTCTATAATTTCATTAGTTTTGTTGTTTACCAAGGGTACTTTTCTTTTTTTAACCTTGGACAAACAGTCCTCAGTGAGTAGTTTCCTCAGCTTCCTAAAGAGAGAGGTTTTCTTCTGTCCCATGATCTGTGATGATGAGAATTTCTGAAATTCATGCTGTAAATCCATACAATTTTGTGTTGAAGTTGTTGTTTTACTGAATTTGCTAAGACCTTCACTGTTTTCACCCTGTTATCGTAGCTAACCGGGTGATTTTCAGTAAAACCGGGAATCTCTCCTTCCTTCCTGCTACCACTTATGAGGAGTCCTTGTCAATAGTAACTTCTACATCACCCTTCCAGGAAGCCTGTTTGTAAGCAAAGATGTGTCTTGCTCCCCCACGATGATTAGCTTTTACTGGGAATGCAAACAAACTGGTTTTGCTATTTTTATACTCAACAGATGGGCAACTTCTGCTGGAGTGAGATTTGCTTGACAAATAGAAGTTCAGTGCTACAAGGTACCATCCAACACAACTATTTGTCCCTCTGACCTGTTTTGACTGTTCATCTGGTTCCTGAACTGAGCAGGGTTTTTTAGAAAACTTAAAACATCACATTTAATTACGTCTATATTTTTACTATAAGCATTTTTCTACCTAGAAGAAGGTGATAGTTATTTTTGAGCTGTCAAGTGAAGATGAAATCATAAATGGATTTCAAATTGATAGATTGAGAAGGATTAGGGATTTTGTGAAGCTGATTATCTTCAGTAGGATTATCTCAGTGAATAATGTGTTTGTCATTTGGAAAGAAATAAAGAAACCAGTAAAATTGTCAGAGAAGAAAGATTTAGACTACACTGAGATTTATGTGAGAACAGTTCCTTAGGTAGTCCACAAATCTGTAATCAAGAAGAGTGAGGAATGTGGAATAAAGGTCTAATTGGGTGATGTTAAGGCAACTTTTTTAGATATCCACAAGAAAATGGAAAAAAGTTACAAGATGAAGAGTAAAAAACGTAGAATTTTGGCAAAGAGACTCTAATGTTATTAAGGGAATATATGTGGTGGAGAGCTCTAATAATAAGTGAAAGACTTTGTGCATTAGAGCTAAGAAGAGAGAGCCTACCAATTTTGAAGTGGCATTAAAGGATGTATATTTATTATATATCTTTAGTATTTCCTGTACAAATTTATACAAAACATGTAAGTGCTGCCTGTTTAAAATGCCATTGGCTGTGGTAATAATTGGTGGATGTGAAATGGAACAAGTGTCACAATGCTGAGAAAGTTCCAATAGACCAGGGCAATGCTAATATTGGAACAATAATAAAAGAAACAATAACAACAGGATAGCAAGATGCTTCAGGCTGTTGATGTACTCATAAGCTCTCATTGTCCTAGAGAGATCTGTAAGCTAAGCAAAAGATAGGAGAGCATTATTTATAGTCCATAGAGAAAACTATAGTTGATAACCATGGAAGAAGCATCTGGTGTTGCTTGGGCTTGCACAGGACTGCCAGTTTGGCATTTGTGCTCTTTTTGGGATATTGGCCGATGATGACTCCACGTGGCAGGTGGAGTGCTGCATTTATGGAAGGAAGTGTATGTACAGCTGAGGAGTCTGGGAAGAATAAGGGAGAAAAGACAGTTTCTCCCAGGCACTTTCTGTGGTACAAATAGTGCATTTTATGGTTGGAGAAATTCTGGAAGATGATAGCTGGATAGACACTGACTGTAGACCATAGCCTCAGCAGTGGCTTTCTTAAATTAGCATTCCATGACTTCTTTTTGTAACAACAGTCAGAAGATACTGTTTTCAGGAAAACATTGGCATCTTGAACTGCTCCTTTCAATTTATGCATCCCTTTCATTATGTCCAGTTTTGCATAAAGAAAAATCATAATAAAAATAAAAATATTTTGCATTATATTGGGCGGCATTAAATGAAGTAAATGTGTTGCAGATTCTCTAATACCAGGATGTAGAATACCAAGACTGAGAATGGTTGGTAACATATTAATTAAACTGCATGCAAGTTGAAAATATGTAGAGTATCATTGGCCATTCTGATGTCAAGTACACATATTTTAGAATACAGAACATGAAATTAAGGAGTTGGGTTGTTAAAATTTATAACTTTTGAGCGTTATGTGCAAACTCTCAAATTATTTATGTACTTTCAGAGCTTGAGCAGTCCTGTTAATGTTATAACTCACTGTGAACACCACACCTGCTCTGGTTTTGTGCTTTAAAATTGATAAAGCCAATATATGACTATTTAAAAATATTTATCTGTGCTTTCTCCTAGGTTACTTTTTAAAGCAGAAGATGTTAGAGACATGGTTTGGGAGAAGTTTGTTGCAGCAAATAATTCTTGGTGTCTGTGTTTTCTAATTTGTTATCTCTGTTATTGACAAAGTAATTTTCTGGTACTGATGACATTTCAAACTGGATGGATACACAGTTTATCCATCTCAGTGTTATTCTAAATCAACTATTTCCATAGAGCAGGATGAATATAGTCATACAGTGTCTCTTTCAGCTAACCTTGCTTTACTGGTAGGGTCTTGTCTGGGCCTGCCTAATTCCCATTGGAGGGAAGACACTCTTGCATGGAGCATCTGGTAGCTTTTTCAGAAAGTGGCAAATACTGGCAGAAATAAATGGATATATATTGTGAACGGAGGCGGAAAGTAAGAGCAATTTTTGGCACGCTCATGGGACTAGGGAGGGAGAATGTAGCTGTAACAACATTTTAAGGAGAGTGCATGGGGAATGAAAGCAGGCTCTCAAGTCTTCTGAAGGTCATCAGAGTGGATCTGGCCTTCACTTGACCCATGATCAGGGCACAAAACAGGGTAGAAGCTTTATTTTGAGGAAAAGAATAAAACACAACAAAAGACAAGTAAGCAGTTCAGCACTGTTTACCTCTATGTAAAGAGTATTATTAAAACCAGGTTAGGAGCCCAAGATGTTTGCTCTGTTCTGTTTTATACTGTTAAATCTAAGAAACGTTAACAAAAATCAGGTTGCTGTTATAATAGCAATGTAGAACATACCTTTTTACTTCTGTAGTTCTGTAGTGTATTTTGAAGTACAAGTATGCATGTAAGCTCATGTGTCCTGTCCCTTACTGAAGAATTAAGCTGCCTTCTGCTGATAGAGGTAGGCCTGTATCTTGCATACATATGGCCTTTTTTTATCATCTAAAATAAGGTTAACATGCACTTCACTCCTCTGAGTTCTAGGCAAACCTGGAGTGCCTTGTCTGATACAAGAGATGAGCAAAGTTGATGAATGGGGCACAGATTTTGAAAGGTGTTTCAGGGAGTGCAATGCTCACAGTTTCCTAATATGAATTTTATTCAAAAGGAAAGTTCTGCCTTCCTCTGGCACCTGTTTTAAAGACAGACTTCTACTTGCTGACAGGCAAAGATCTTCTTGTGTGCAGACTATTCAGAAAAAAAGGCTCAATTGCCTATTTAATACTTTGAATCTTTGTATAGAGGTTGTGGTAGAAAAAAAACCCATGATGTTTATTAATGAAGTAGTATTTCAAAGAAAAAATATTAAATGCTTAGTGCCATCAGAGCCTGAAAAATGTACTTGAGTTGCTAGAAAAATTTGGAAGAAAGACATGAGAAATCTTATAGAGCAAATTTCAAAGACATAAGTTGTGCAGTTAGTGCTTCTTTCACCCTCTCAAATTCTGCAGTGTTTGGGAGCCATAGAACAGTTTCTTTGAAATTGCTGGTGGGAGCAGAGGGATTTCTTTTCTGGAGTTTCATAACAGGATGACAATTTCCATTGAGATTCAGTAGAATTTTGAGCTAAGTGATCTTGATGCAAAGTCCTGCATTATTTAGCATAGTTTCCTGGTGTGAGGTGTCTTGATGTCTGCAGAGATGTATGTTGTATAAAAAATAGAAATGAGTTAAAAGTATGAAGTAGTTGCATAGGAAATGCTGTTTAAGCATTTCATATTTCTTAGAGGTATTTAAAGGTTGATATAATCATTGTAATGAACAGTTTTTATTTTACAGAGAAACTTGAGCATTACAGCTTCGGTATGATTTTACTAAGTGTCTGAAGTCCAGGGGGCTTTAATGAGGAGGGCCTTTTTCATTAGAGCTTTAATACAAAGATGAATCCATTGCACAAGGACAGTCTGGGAGCCCCACAAACATGCAGCTGGAGTCTGTCTCCACTTCCTGTACTCACCTGTGCATGATCACACATCAGAAACAAGACTGAGAAAAAGGCTAGAAATGGTTATCAGTAAAGCACCTAGCTCATTTTGCCTAGGACTTGCAAAGTAACCTTTAAAATGACTCATTACTCTTCTGATTGATTATTAGCTCTAAAAAGATCAATAACGTACTGCACTGAGGCCTTTGTCCTGAGCTTCCCGATCACTGGGATAGGTGACAAAGCTGTGAAATCCTGGTGAGGTGTTACATGTGATTTACTGTGCTCAGAGAGTTACTGCTGCTGGTTATATACTGTATAGGTAGTGCTGTGCAGGATTAGAGCCTGCTTATTCTTCAAAAACAGAATATTTCATCTTTGTGCAGGTAAAGAAGCACTGTAAAGGTGGTGGTATGATAGAATTAAATTTTGTGGAAATTTGGAGAAGAAAAAAGGAAATAGTGCTTTGGGAGTGAAGTAGCTGTTGTCACATGCAAATATTTATGTTCACTCACACACAGAGAATGACATAGATTATGCTGAGTTGGAAGGGACCCAACCTGAGTTGGATAAGGATCATCATATCCAACTCCCAGCCCTGCACAGCACCATCCCCAAGAATCACACCATGTACCCAAAAATACTGTCCAAATGCTCCTTGAACTTTGTCGGGCTTGGTGCGGTATTCAACCCACATTGGATTGCTGTCTGTTAGAAATTAAAAGTTTTGTTGCTAGAATCCTTTAAATTGTTCTGACCTTTCAGATATGCACATGACCTAAAAGTTAAATGAACCCATACATTTATTATTATCCCTATAAAATGTCTGACAGTGTATTATACTTGTAGAAGATCATCTGTTGTGAAAACTACTAGAATGATATCTTGGTTATTTTAGGAAACGTTCTGAGGCAAGCTAATAAGCTTAGAGAAATCACCCCTTCAGCTCTGACAGAAGTTAGAATTTTTAGCTCTCTAAATAATACATTTTGAGCTAGATTTAGATGTCTAAACTGGTAATTTCTCAGAGCTACTTCTAGGACTTGTCTTTTTCTCTTCTTCCTCTCAGCAACCACCCAGGAAATGTTTTCCCAACCACAGACATCAAAAAGCCCAAACCAGAATGGAAGGAAGCATGCTGCATAAATTGTAAGCAAGGAACAGATGCACCTACTCTGATCAGTCCCACCTCACAGTGGGAGTGAACTAAAGCCATCTTATGCTGCTTGATGCAGTTTTGAGCTTCCACCTTTCTAACAGCATCTTCTCCTCTTCCCATGCTTAAACATCAGTGACAACAACTGAGAGGAGAATTTTTCCAGCTCTACAGGCAAAAGTGAAGTGCAGTTGTAATTCCAGTCACCCTTGCTATTGTAGTTAAAAATGCCTGAATAGAAAAAGACAAAATCTTTTTTTTTTTTTTTTTCCAGAAGCAGGATTACACTTTTGAATCTATGTATCAACCACAGACTCAAAGCTTCAGTCTCTGAAGGAAGTAAAACAGTAATATCTCTTCCATTTGTGTTGTAGTGTGTGGTGCAAAGCCCTTCCAAAGCATGAAGTTAACGCAGTGTAGGAGCCTGTTGCTTTCAGGGATTTTGATGAATTTCTGTGAGCACAGAAACCACTAAGATGTTCTAGCAGTACAAAAGCCATACAAATAAATTGTATGTCAAAATGTAGTCCATGGGAAATTGTTTGGATCTTTACCATTATTTCAGGTGTGGTGTGAAACAATGAGAAATTATAGATATCAATGAAGAGTTAGTTGACACCTCTTCATAATTTGCTGAGATAAGGCTGGTGGCTAAGTGGCCTGTTGCAGGAATGTGGGATGTATGGTGAAGACCCAGAAACAGGAGCCAACTCTCATGAGTCATTCTCAGTTGTGTATAAGTAAAACATGAACAGGAGGAGGCATTTCCCGCTCTTTACTTGGTGGAGCTTCACCTGGATTGCTGGGTCTTGAGTGTAGCAGAGGCAATTGAGGGATATGAGAAGACTGGTGCAGGTCCATTGGAGAACTGCTAAAATGATCAGGCTGTCATGAGTCAGGCCTGTAGGAGGCTAGTGGTTAATTTCTGTTGCTGTTCAGGTCCTGTGATCAGTTCTTATCTATTTTGATTAGGAAGAGCTTGCTGGGCTTTACTGGAAGAATTTCAAGCAAACAAAAACCCAAAGGTTAATCAAAATGTGATACAGTGCAATTTGGACAGAATGAAGGTTCCAGTGTTGAGGAGTGAAATCTCTCTTAAGTTTTCTGCTCTGTTCTTTGTTGCCTTTTTTTTCTGTTGTTGTTGTTTGTTTTATCACACTATATTGTAGTCTTTATCTATTTCATAATTCCTCACAAAAACTAGCCACAGTGGGGCTGCTTGTATAGCATTTCCATAAGGGAAAAAGGACATGCAGCTTACTGTTCTGAAAATTACTTCATTGAATTTTGTTTCCTTTTCTTTGTTGGATAGCTTCTGACAGTTTTCTGTGCACGTAAGATGAAAAATATATTTAGTGGCTCCGAAGAAGTTATTTTTGTTTCTTTCATGTAGTAGTTGCAGCCACCTGATTTTGAGCAAAAAAGAAAGCCGGGATGTTCAGAATTTTGGCTGCCTTTCAGGTCTGTGGTTTTCTTCCTCAGCTGCCCTGGAGGAGTCCAAGAAAAAATGAGTTGGCTGTTAGTTCCTTTGTTATCCTTGCTTTTTTATCAGAATATTTCATGTCAGACACACCATGGACTTGTGCAGAGGTTTTGTTCTGATGACTTAGTAAAACACTGTTGATATCATGTACTGCTCTGTGTGTTTAGTCCGTGTAAATTCTGCTTTATTTTTCTGGATTTTCATCATCCTTATCCTAGGAAAGATTCGTGGTGTGTTATACTTAGTAAAAAACCCCCAAAACCTGGAGAGCTACTCATAACAGCTTCTAGAACAAATCCTTTAAAAATTTTGTTAGTGAGAAGCATGCTATACCTCTGGGGGGCAGGGTGGAATGGATTATTTAATTTTCATTCAACACTAATTTCATTTTTCAGTCATTGTATCAACAGGGTTTTCTATTACAGCCATTGGCCATGCATACATGTAACTCGAAGCCTGCCTGTACTTTGAACCTGAGAGGCAGTGTAGTATTTCACACATTAATTACAATCATTATTCTGTGCCCTAAACTGCACTTCTTTTTTTTAAAGAGATGAATAGAACTAAGAGAGGGGGTAAGATTGGGAAGGTGAAGTAGAATAAATTGTCAGTTAACTAAATATAAAGGTGAGATAGGCTATAAATACTATGATAAAATATTCTCATTCCTACAGGAATATATGTTGAAAGAACAGAGGAATAGCATAAAAGCTGTGTGGTTGATATAAAAGTTCACTGTTATGATTTTGACTTGCATTTCTTTAATCTGAAATTAGTCAATTTCTTTAGTCAGAAATTTAGTGTCACTTTCCAACTGAATTTATATGAGATTACCTTTCACTGTTTTTGAGACAAGTGTACCTTTTAACATCTAGATATGTGAAAATAAATTCAGAACAGGATTAAGTTTTCCCATTTGAAGGGGGAGCATGCAGTCTTGCTTTTTTGAAGTAGTAGAAGTGAAAAGAAGAGCACTTAAAGGAGGAAAGAAGTGTCAGAAGGCAAAGAGAAAGGACAAAATTACTGCTAGAGCTTTGGAGCTATTTCTGCTTCTGAAAGCTCTCTCAACATTGTCGCCTTTTAGATTCTTGGTGAAGAAAGGCTAGCATGCCATAGCAACTGGAGATGTAGAAAGACAACAAAGTATTTTTACAACCTCAATACAACTTGTCATCTCTGTGCTAAAGGACATAAAGATTCAAGGATGTTCAGAAACTGCTGGTTTTTTTTAAAGGCAATTCCAGTTTTTGCCACCTGCACAGTTCCCTGGTGGTTTGGCTTCCAGCAATCTCTGCTTTTGCGAGACTGAGTGGGCAGAGCTTCAGAGTATCTGGTACTCTCTGTGCCTCAGAGAGATGAGGATACTCGTGCTGTCAGCAGAGAGCTGAAGATGAGCACTGAAAGGAGGGAGGAAGAAAAGGAGCTGAGGAGCACAGTAGTGTATCCTACCAACAATGTGCTTGAAACTGAAGCTCATAAACCCCAGCTTTGTAGAGCAGCAAAGGCAAATACTTGACGGTTTTATCTGAAGAGTGGTGGGAGCCTAAACACTTGAAAAATACTGCAGAAAGAAATTTTCTCTCAATGTCCTAGCAAATACCTTGTACAAAGCATGGATGATACCTGTGTTAGGCAGTGAAGGTTTGTCAGTGTCTAACAAGTCCTGGCAGACTGTGCTGTTCACTTGACAAGAGCTGGGGAAAGTTTGAACCAGCGAGTGGGTGTCTTGGCACCCCCTGAGCAGATTGCCAGGCCTCAGTCTGCTCAACAGGCTTGGGAGGACAAATGCTATTTCTAGTATTTTCTGTTACATGACAAGGTCCCTCAGTCTTTTCAATAAACAGAAAAAGGAAAAAAAAAAACAACAAAAAAAAACCCAAACCAAAACCAAACCAACAACTTTGCAATTACAAGAAAAAAAATTAAAATTTAAAATATATCTGCTTTTTAGCCAGGAAGTAAAAATCTGTCTACCAGCAGCCAAGATGAAATTTTTTAAGGAGCAGATTGTCATTAATTACACTTTCCTTTTAAGAACAGTAAGGCTGATAACTTCTAATTATGGGGTTTGCAGATTTGCTTTGAAGTTATGGTATATTGATTTTTAAAAATCTGTTTTCTTAATCATCTGGAGGGGCAGGAACTGGTGTGTAACCATTTTTGCCTAGCCTTACCAAAAGATATTTCTCTCTCATGTTGATCAATTGAGCCTTGCTTGGGGCTACAAAAATTACTAGCCAGGGCCAAGGTGAGATTCAGGATTTGTTGATTCATCCCATTCTCTTCCTGAATACATTCTGGTCTGATTTTTCAGTTTGATGAAGTCTTTGAACTATTAATTTGAAAGCCTTTGCGAGAAGAAAAGACCATCATTACCACTAACATGCTATGTTTGTGTGAGTAATGACTGCTCAGGAATAGCTGTTGCATCTTTAATTGCTGCCTATAAAGTTACATTTACAGAAAATTTGAGTAAAACTCAGGCACTGATTTGACTGGGTCTAGGGTTTCAATTCAGATTGCCTTTTGCAGACAAAGCTGCAGTCACTTCACTTGCATGCCAGGTAGTTGGGTGAAAACAAGTTTCCACTCATTTCAGAAACTTGGGGAGTAATTTGGTATGTACCATGTGAGTCTTGGGGTTATTCTCAGAGCTGACATTTCACCTGATATAAAAAGCTTGGGGAAGGGTATTTTTCTGCTTTTCTTTTATTAATTTTTGCTTGGAGCATGTCTTTGCAACCTCAGTTTGGAGTTTGACAGAGCAAACATTTTTCTCTTTTTGGAATGTTTTCAGAGAAGACATGCTCGCTTTTGTCAGGAAGAGAACATGACACTTATTTTTGCCCTGGAATGTTTGCATGTTACCTGATGGTATTTGCCACAGGAAATACTATTTGACAAGTTTGGCGGATGCAGCCTGGCAGTGAGATGGCTGCTTTGCTAGAGACTGGTACTCCAAGAGCAGTTCGGTAAACTCCAATAATCAGCGCAAGCATCCTGAAATGAGCTTGGCATTTTCACACACCTCCCAGATAAATCATGGTAATTGTTTGGGGACTGTGGAAGTGCACAAGGAAGCTGACACACCTGAGCAGACTCTGGAGTGGTTCTGCTCTGATTAATAATGTTGACAAGCTTTCATCAGGTTTTCCACAAGCCTTTTTCTATGGGGCTGTTCCTAACTTCGAAAGCAGAACATATATGAGTTTCTAATATCCTTTTTGCCTCTTACTCACCCAGTCTGCTCAGCATATTGTGACCTCAAAGGTTTCATGAGACTTGTTAAGCTCAGAAGAGCTAAAACAAGGAGTTCCTCTGTCCTCCTCTTTTTCTGTTTCCTTCCCAACAGCTTTCATTTTCCCTCTGTTTTGGTTCTGCTGCATCCCTTCTCCCATGAGCTAACTTAATGGAACAAAATAGTTAAAACCCCCCAGTCTTGGCTCAATAAATTTCTCCTATATCAGTGAGTTAAATAGGGCTGTGGAGCAGAGGAGGAGTGATACCAGATGGCCAGAAGTGAGAAAGAGGGGGCGTTGAAGTTGGAGAAAGGTAAGAGCAACAACAGCAGACACAGCGGATGGGAAGCGAGCCTTTGGATACTAATGAGACATTACGTTAGCTTGGAGCCTGTAAAGCCACGGTTCAACTTACCATTTGTAATTTTTCAAACAGAAAATAGCTGTGTGATTTTATGGATTTTCAGGAATGTATTCCAAATGCTATATAGGCACCATCTTTTCATTCCATGGATGTTGCGCTCTCTTTAAAACTTGTGGCTTTCTGCTGATTAGTTCAGCAGATGAGAGCATTGGAAGATCTTTCACATATTTGCATCTTCAGCCAAATAGCATTTCTTTTTCCCCAGAGACATCACAACACCATTTCTACAGCCTGGGAAGTAGTATCTCCTGAATTTTACTTTTTATAACCATTGGCAGCCTGATCTCATCATATACCCAGCTGATACTGTATTTAGCTAGAGCTGCTGTAGCAGAACTTTTTCATGTATACTGGCATTTCTTCATGTATACTCACACTTCTAGACACAAAGCTCCCCTTCGTTTATGGCTTCACACCTTTCTAAAGCACCTGATAGGGACTGTTGTGGATTTTGTCTAATAGGAGGCCATGAGAATGGTATGAATAGACTACAATGATGCATTGCACAATTTAATGCAAGTATACACATCTTATGGGGAAGTTGTCAGGTTTGTTCCAGTACAACAATGAGGAGGTGAGTGCTGCATTTGGTGGGAATAGCTCATGGATGGTCAGTTGTCACCTGCCTAGTAGGATTCAGGTTGAAATAATTACTTTTTCATGTCAGATAATCAAGTTACTTCCTGTTGTACCTTAGCATTAGAAATAGTTCTTATTTTCTGAACATTTCCCAAGTGCTATCGATTCAAAGCTGAAGAAGCTCGTTGTAAAGCACTTCCCCCCTTAATTTCTTGCTTTTGTCTAAAAATTCCTCTTTTGCTTCTTCTCTTACTTGTATTTGACTGTTACTTAGTCCTGCTGCAGGCAACCTTCTGTTCATTGTTTATACACTTCTTCATTATTTAATTCCACCAACAATGGGTTTAGGAGGAAAAATGTGGGGTTTGCAGGCAAAATACTTGGTTTCAAAGATCTGGTACTAGAGCAGCACTTTACAAATTGCATGTTTCATGCTGACAAGTCTGTAGTTTATCAGCTCTCCTCCCTGCAGACCAGACTGCTTTTTATTTCAGAGGCCTCTTAAGCCTTCCTGTGCAGCTGGGATCCCTTGGTGGTGAGTAGTGATGGCTCCCTGAAAGCTAGGAGTTACTTAAGAGTTCACAGCTTACAAAATTCCAGTGGGCAGCTCTGCTTATGGAAAGGGAAATGAGCAGGCAAGCAGTGGTGGTCTGGCTCCTCTTGTCTCTAGCAAAGAGCAAGTCAGCAATTACTTTCAATATCACAGATTGTCTTCTGTTGAGCTTGGCCCATCTTCTCTGCTTTCACTTTTTTATTGCCTTCTTCAGATTTGAACCTCAGGGAAATGCCCCTAACTTTTTTCTTTTGCTGGTTCCACCCGTGTATCTGTGTGAGTCATGAAAAAGTGGAACAGCTTCCTGCACCGGCTGCCATGGTATCCAGCAGTGTTGCCATACACACAGCACTGATGTAGCAAATGCTTATGGGGAGCTTTTTTGGAGAGTGGGAGGTGCTTCTTTGTCGTATTACTGACTAAATTTTCTTGGAGCTTAAAAAATAAAAGTTAGAGGAACCATGCAACAAATTACATAGACTTGTGAGAATAATATTCCAGTTTGGGAAGGTTCCTAACATGAATAAAAGTGCGAATGAGCAAGGCAGAAATTCTCCCATTACATTCTCAAATTTGCTTTTTAAAGGCAGGCTACATGGAACATTTTTCATTATCTCTGCAACGGAGTATAAATCTTGTGATCTTGTATGAGTCCTCTGCTGTATGCAGCACTTTGCACCCCTGTTGTTTGCAACTTGTTTTTTGTTCCCCACCCATTTGTTTCATTAGGAAGTAGCTTGAATAATTCCTTTCTTTAAAAAAAATGCTCTAATTAAATTTCTATTCAGATGTATATCTTGCAAGTAGCTTTTAGAAAAGAGTGTTTCTAGAAGATGTTTCATGAGTCAATTAAATTGAAAGTTCAAGGTAAGGTTCATGTAACTTAAAAATATAAGGGGCTCTAAAAGAGAAGATGTATTTATTCATGCCATCTGCTAGATTCCATGAAGTATAATTCTCCTTACTATTCATGTTTTTGAAGAATAAAGGCTCTTCTAGTACAGTTCTCTTGCTAACTAGATTTCTGAAGAATAATTTTTGCAGTCTTTTGTTAATATGAGTAGGGCTCATTAAACAATATTAAAAGGAGGTGACAATATAGCACTTGAATGCATATTTTAATAAGTGGTTTCTTGAAAACAAGGCAAAAAAATAATTTCCTTACAATGGCTTTTTATTTATGGTGGGTTTTATGTATTGTGTGGTATATTATGAAGGTAATGAAAATTGGCTAAAATTTAGTTCTGGCATTTCCACTTAATTGCATTTTAAAGAAAAAAACCTCAGTGTACAAAATTCTTTACTCTGTAGAGACCTGTACAACTTCTAAAAAGTCAAATGAAGGCAAAGCTTATTATGAAGAATATTCATTTTAAATTTTTCTCCCCTAGCTCTAGATATAGTCCCAGAAGATATGGCAAAATGTTAAAGCTGTGAAATAACATTAAAATGCCATTTAATGTGTCAAGGGAAACTTTGTTTATTTTTTTTTCTCAGATAAAAAGACATGAATAAAAGCTTTTTCTTTTTCTGTAGTGCTCACAGGTTTTCAAGTAGATGGAGCAGACTGTTGCTTGCAGCAGACTATACCAGATGCCAAGTTGCTTAGGGATGTGTGCTTTGTTTGCTGGAGACAGGGCTTATTGTCTTGCCTCCAGGCATTAGGTTGAGTCTGTTAGACTATATAAGTAGTGATTTTTATCCTTTGAGTTACTGGAGTGTCACATGGTGCTGTGTGACATTTTTAAGTAATGTATGAAGTATGATTTTTATTTTTTTCTTGGATATGTAGTAGGTAGCCTCTGTTGAAATTTTGCAAAACCCTTAAAAACCACTGAAAGAAAAGAGGGATTGCAGGTTTTGGGGACATGTTTCTATGTTCTGTGCCAAAGAAATATACTAAATTAGCATTTTATCATAGTTTGTTACCCACAGAAATATTATCAAAGAAGAGATGAAAACATTTGCATGTATATTATACACTTAGTGTGCAAGTAGAGGACCAACAATGTTCTGTATGATGAATGTCTGAATATTTCCTGAAAGTCCCACTAAAAAAAATCAAGTATTTTATAGACATTTGCTGCATTTATATTGGTTATGAAGTAACAGTCATAATCTGTTTTCCTGTTATTTCCCACTTGTGTTTGTTTCTTTCCTTTAAAATACCTCATTGTAGTGCAGCAGCCAACATGAGGTATTTGGCAAAATGGCCTGTAATCTCCTTTAATATTACAATTTGTGTGTTATTATGGGCTTTCATTTGAGCTGTAACTTGTAAGTAGATTTGTCCATATTACAAGTGAAAATTCTGAGCGGGGAAACTGTCTGTGGTACTGCTCTGGGTTGGTTTGGAGTTTTTTGTTAAACTTGCCTTTGCTGGAGATCGACAGGTACTCATTAGGCATCCGTATGCTTGTTGGATATCACTTCCTTTAGTGCATGCACTAAAGGAAATGAAATTCAACACGCCTGCATCGTGTCCCTTGCATTCTCCGTAACTTCTTGAGTCAGGGTTAATTACTGTGCCCCATCTTTCTTGGCCAGTTTCTCTTCTAGTGTTTCAGCAAATAAAATTAAGTGAACTTCATTAGGGCTTTCAAGGTTATGTTTTTGTCCAAGATATGCAGTAGTCATGGTGTCTGTACATATTCCCCAAACTGAACCAGGTGTGCTGTAGCTTCATATGGGCTTCTTTTGGTGTGTTGGTTTGATTGGTTTCTGAGGCTCAAACAAGTTGCTTCTGATTTGGCGAGGTCTTCATTGTGACTGCTTTCTGTTGTCACATGCATAATATGATTGTCTTGAAGTTGAAAATGATAATTAAAAAAAAAAATATTGACACACTGTTTGTCCTTCTTTAGGAAAGCCCAAGAAGGGAAGAAGAAAGTTGTTCTAGCAGGCTGTGTACCACAAGCCCAACCTCGCCAGGAGTACCTGAAAGGCTTGAGTATTATAGGGGTATGTATCTTTAGAAATCAAAGGTTTTCATGAATGTTTTCAAAAGGTCAGTTTCAACATCTAGACTCTGTTGCCTTTCTCTTGGAAAAAGCAGCAGAGAAGCTTCCTGCCATATTCCCCTCCCGTTCATCTTTTTGCATTATACAACATTTAAACCTTCCTTCAATTGAGGGTGATTTGATTTGGCTGTGGCATGAGGGAGGAAATAAAAGGATGCTGTTGCTGGAGCTGACTTCCAGTGCCCTTTGAGGCCTGAAAATTTCCAGGCTTCATCCAGGATGAAGGTATCAATTCCATATTCTTAAAAATATCACAGTTTATTTGCTCTAAAACAAGCCTTAAGACCTTTGTTAAAATCAGTGGAGGAAGCATAGGGGACTAAAGCATGTGAATTACACAGACACAGCTGAGGGTTTGGTGGTTGTTTTTTTATTTCTCACTATTAAGCAGAATGGAAAATAGCAATGATTATTTTGTTTAAATTTATGGCAGTCTGAAGAGTTAAACCCACTGGTGAGTGACTTGTTAAATAGTTACCAAACTTTACCTTGAAAATGAAACCACAGAGCTTTGACTTCAGTAATAAAGTGAAGGGCTGTGGTACTACTGTATAAATGAATCACCTTTGGAAAAGAAAAAAGTTAAATGGGTAAATGGATTTCCTCTTTGCTCAGAGGCCACATAGTTATTGATCCATAATTGGTTGTTATAGTGAGTATAATAATACCTACACATATGTGGACAGGGGGAAAAAAAGGAGCAAGT
Source organism: Phylloscopus collybita (assembly GCA_027886175.1). NCBI lineage: Eukaryota > Metazoa > Chordata > Aves > Passeriformes > Phylloscopidae > Phylloscopus > Phylloscopus collybita. The sequence goes on from JAJNNQ010000075.1 coordinate 91,790,837, forward strand.
CACTATCCTTTGACCAAGATTGTAATTTGATGTTTCAGTTTTTGATGAATTAAGCCTAATACAATTGAGAAGTTTGATTTTTTTAAAACATTTTTCCCCTATTTTTAAAAAAAAAAAATTTAGGCAACATGTAATTTCTGAAAATTAACCTCTTCTTATAGTCTTCATTTGAGTACCTAAAAGCAGTGTTTCGTGAAAAATATTAGTAGTTTTGTATTTTTTACAGAAAGATTTCTGTCAGGAGATTAATTAAGTGTTAATGCAGTGTTCCCAAGTACATTGTAACTAGACCTGAAAATACTGAAATGTAGTCTTTGCAATAAGGACACTGTCCTCTAGTTGTCATTGCTGTGGTAAAATCTACTGTGCTTTAAATAAGAGATCCCTCAGCTCAGAAAGGTCTTGAACTTGAGGCAAAACTATGAGCAAAAACAAAGCTAAGAACACATATTGTCCATGTTTTCAGTTTGTACATTTAAGATTTTCTTCCCATTTTACAACGAATGTGTGTGAGAGGGTGACTGTATTTAAAGGACAAGACTTGCTATCTTACCTATTGCTAAGTATTTTTGAAAGGCAGTTTTTGCAGAATTGAGAAATAGCAAACTTTCTGTTGGCAATAGGTTATTGATTCTACTTAAAATTTTAATCATTAAGGGTACAGTTTTGGAAATACCAGGTTGTTGTCATCTTCAATTTGGCTGAGAGACATAGCTGATTTATTGTTGCTTATGTAAGTTCTGCTATTTTATCCCCCCCTCCTTTTTTTTTTTTTTCTTTTTTTTTTTCTTTTTTTTTCTTTTTTTTTTTTTCTTTTTTTTTTCTCTTTTTCAATATCTATTTTAAAGACCATGTTGTCTGAGACTGTGTTATTTACCAACAATTATAGCTCCCTCAGGGTGGTTTTCTAAAGGCACTGTGTCAGCGGCTCTTCTGGTCCTCTTGTTAGGGTGGAGGAGGAAGTTGTGTTGTAACTACCAGAGAAATTCTAGTAAATCAGAGCTTGTTTTGATCTCCATTTGAAAAATACAGGACTGAACTTCCACCGTTCTTTATTTATTGACTGATTTGGGCAGAAGCAAAGAAAGGGCAACTTCATATCCTTCTTACCATTTGTGATGTCACTGTGCTTTTGTGCTTCTTTAAAGTAATTGCTACTTTACAAACATAATGTGGGTCGAGGCGTTGCTGTAGGCTGTGGGTAAGGCAAACCAGTGTGTCACATGGCAAGGTGAAGCAGCTCTTTTCTGGAATGGGAAAATTCTCAGCAGTCATAAACCTGCCAAGAGTGTAAAGTACCTGAAGCACATAATGATACATTACAGAGGTTCACAGCCAGTTACCCTCAGGTGGTTTCCAAAGCTTGCTCCTTTGTGTTTGTGGTGTACTCACTTCAAACTCAAGTGCATGTACAGTGCACAAAGAGACATCAACTCTCCTATGCAGAGTTATCTCTCACTTTTCATTTTTAGTTGCTGAAAAGTAGGATGTGTGACTGTGCCGAATGTTTTGAGAAGATTATAGGGGAACGAAAAGGAAGGACAAGGGGGAATGAAAGATTTGGCTGACAGGTTATGTTTTGGGACTTGTGAGTGGATGTAAGTAATTGTAGTGTTTCCTCACTTCCTGAGCTGCGTACAAGAACAGGCAAAACCCTGTTCCCAGTGATAGTTCAGCCATTGGAATGGGATATTTTATTTCGTTGACATTTTCTGGCATTTTAAGGTGCTTGATCTCCAAATAATGCTATGTGTTGGAACCCCTGGTCAGGTTGCTGAGGGTGTATAGGTCATGAGAGGCTTCACAAGGCCCATGTATCTGTACTTTGAAATCAAACTTTCTGTGCAGACTTTAAGCATGGGGCCTAATCCACAGATGTATTCCATTAAAGGCATACAATAGCTCTACAGGTGAGTGAATCCTGAACGAGAATTCCAATTTTCCTTCCTTCTCTATCTTTCCCAGTGTAACATCTAGCATCAAAAACCTGTCACCTTCTGCCATACACCCAGGGGAAGAGTTTCAGCCTGCACAAACCCACACAACCAATCCAGTGTTGCTGCTCTAGAGGGCTGTAACCCAGCCCCCCTTTGCTGCCGTTCCTTGGGTCAGAAGGTGCAAGTCCCATGCATGGTAGGGTACTGCAGGCTCTTTGGCCAAGGTGAGCCTGAAGCCACTGCTTCCAGGAGAAATACATAGCCATGAAAAGCCCTCTGCCAAGGCTCCTTGTGTTCTCCTGACCTCCAATCAACCCTTTCCCCTGGCTGTTCTACAGTACAAGGCAAGCTTTAAGTAATTTTTTTTTCATACCCAGTTGGAAACTCTGGAATGTGATTAGTGGGAGTGCTGAACACTCCCAGCAGCAGCTAGGAGTAACACTGCTATGAAATAGATGGTGCGGCATAGAAAAATGCTAAGTGCATTACAAAAAACAGGCACTTTATTTCCCAGGCTCTACATCTGTAATTGGTATACACTTTTAAGTTTAATGTACCTTATTCCTTCACTTGTAAAATGCTCCAACGAGTGGAGCTTTAACGGTGCCATTGTGAAAGGAAATCACTGGAACCTTACCAAGATGCCAAGTGTTCCTACATCCCTACTGCTTTGGCCTCATAAATGAGGAAGATAGGTTGTATGGTATTTCTGTTGTTCAGTTCATAAATGTTTCAATGATGTTTGCAAAACAGAGAGAGTGACACTTGCCTATCTTGCAGTGTTCATAGGGCCAGACTGCATTCAAGATTGCAAGCCTGTCTGCTGCCCTTAAAACAGAGCCTTGCATAAATGCAAATATCCAATATGTACTTCATGAAAGTCAAATTTGATGGAATTTTACTCTGACTTATTTGAATTAGCAGAACTTCTTGGAAAGCATGCTGAAAACGTGGGAACAGGTGGACACTGTTCTTCTGTAACTTACGGCTAAGAATGATTTCATACAAATCTCAGTTGGTCTGCTCTGGCTTTTGAATTCCCATGTTGATATTCAGATAGGACACTGGAACCCAGAAAGTCAGAAAAGAGTGTCAGTTAAGCACCTGCTTTTAAACTGAAAATTGGATTTGCAAATAGAAAGTGTTCATTTCTACAGCAGTTATGTACTAACCTATAAATCAAGGGATGTAGCAATTAATTTAGATAAGAATTATCCTTCAGTTGTGTCAGTGTTTAGCAATGCAAATCAGTTGTTTATGTGCTTCTCTGGGGTAGTCTCCTTCCCTTTAAAGTTTGTGTAGTAGATCCTCCTCTCAGAATACATTCCTTACCCAGAGTAATGCCCATTACTATGGTTGGTGTTGTCAGCAAAGGTTTTAAACACAGATGTTATCCCTCTGAAGCCAGGGTGGCTAGTCACATGCCTTTTGAAGTTATGTATTAAGCCCTAGATTTATCTTGCCTAAGTGCTGTAATTTGAGAGTCTGTTTTGCTCAGCTCTCTTTATGGTCAATGAAGATAATTATCTCTAAAATAATTTAGATTTTTAGAAGACCTGAAGTGCCTTTTGAAGCCATGTATTTCCCTTTTACTGGCTTTAGAGAGGGGATAGGCTGAGTAGTCTTTTTAACATCCAGCATTTGGCAGACATCCCTAAACAAGGTGAGATGAAACGGAGAGTTGGTGAACTGGAGTTAATATCTTCAGGATTATAAATAGCATGTTCTAATTACCTAAGATAGATTATTTTATCTATGTAGTGAGCATTTTGTTTCTTAATCATCTCAATGAGAATCAATTTGTAGGTTTTTTCCTAGATGAGAAAAAAAGATTGTTTTACTTCAGGTAGCTATATATGGATATGTATGCTCATTCCTAGAATGTTCATATTGGATCTCGGGAAAAATTTCTTTATGGAAAGGGTGGTCATGCATTGGACCAGACTGCTCAGGGAAATGGCTGAGTCACCAGCCCTGGAGGTATTTAAATGTCATGTAGATGTGGTGCTTAGGGATATGGTTTACTGGGGGACTTGACAGTGCTGGGTTATTACAGATACAAATGATTGCTGAGTAGTACTTATGCCTAGCTCTGATCACACCAGCAAGAGTCAAAAATTTTTCCTGGCCTTTATTTTAAAGAAGCCTTCATGCTTTGATAAAACTCTTTATCCTTGCTTTTTCACCAGTTTTCTGCTTTGGCTACTCTTTCATGGGTTTGTGAGCCTTGCCTGTGTTCTTGGCCCATATCAATCTCAGCCCAGATTTCTGATTTCTGCATAAGCCCTGATTTGTGGTGGTTAATTTTTTTTTTTTTTTTAATAGTTCTACTAAGCTGTCAGCTCTGTACTGTCTGTAGCTCTTGTTCTGTTCACATCCTAATGGAGAACCATTTGAAGTGGACATTAAGTCCAAAATGTACTTGACTATGCTACAGACAAGGTCCCACAAGATCTGTGGAGCCAAGTGGGGTGCACTAACCACACCCAGCAGTGGTGTCCTGCTGTCAGTCCTGGGGGATTGGTTTTTTGAGACACTGCAAAGAAATGTTGAGGAATGGTGTCATTTCCCTCCATACACCACCAGGATGTCTCTATGCTTTATGGACTTCCTGATGTCTGATGGAGACATCGGAGCTGTGCTCTGAAGGTTTACACATATCTTTGATACCACTCTAGAGCAGAATTGTCCATAAGGTTAGTGAGATGTGAGGAAAAGAATCCAGCAGACCATTCTATATGCAAGAAAATTTCATTACTATGACTTTGTCATTTTTTTCCTTTTTCATTCCCCTCCCCCACTTCTTTTTTTTCCCAAATAAGAATCTTCTAAACCCTTCCCTCTTCTCACTTTAGATTCACCTCACATTTTCTAAGATACTTCTGTCTTCATAAATGCAGACTGGAAGCATTCCACATTTTCTTCTTGAGCACTTGGGGCTTTAGCCAAATAATTTCCAATAATTTCAAAAGAAAAATATTTAATGTGGAAAATAACATGTAAGGCAGAACAAACATCCATTTCTAGAGCCAGATCTCATTATCTCTCAGACCTGTAATTTTAATTACTTACATGAGCCATCTTCTTGACAGACATATTGAGAATAATTTAATTTATCCAATAAAATGAAGATGCAATATAATGGTTGGTGGTTTTTTTCTGTCTTTATTCAACAGGGGATTTGGAGCAATGCAAAAACTCCTCAGATACACAGTACAGAAAGTAATTGGTGGCTCAGGTTATGAACCACCCAGATTTATCATATTTTAAATGATTAAAATGGTTATGAAATTAAACAGTCTAGTACTGAGACATATAGCAATAATGTTTTAGGTAATATAACACAGACTTTGCTCTCTGTCTGTAGTGTAGTTTTAAATGTGTACACTTCTGTTTTCAAGTGGAATTTTTCTATTTATTTTTTAAATATTTAGTAGAAAGTATATATGTTAAATATCTTGAGTCATAATTTTTAAATATATGCAAAATGGATATGTCCAGAAGTATGTAAATATGCATATTTACAGTCACATTCCATATGATTGCTTATGTGTGCTTTCTTTACAAGTTGATTGCTATATATCTGTTATGTGAATGCTTGTGATTCAAGAAATTATTGAAATAGATTTCTTTTTCAATAAAATTAATAAAATGCAGATATTAGCAATACTATAACTTAATTTCTAGTAATCATAACTACTATACTGTATTCAAAAATCTGAAATGGTGGACATCCCTGTTTTAAAAGGCTGTATTTCAAAAGGTTAAAAAAGAAAACTACTTTTACATGGATGTGATCCAACACTCAGACAAGGAAAGGAATTGACTCCCACTGACTTCAGCTGGGAATTTAAAATCAGACTCCAACTAAAAAATAGGCGAACTATTTTTTAACTTGTATTGACAGATTGGAATAATCCATGTGAAGTAGACAAGACTGTGCAGGAAATGATGAACTCAGTGGTTCAGGGCACAGAGACTTAATGGCTTTGATAGAAGGGATCCAAGTTCCAGGCTTCTTGTTGCAGACCAGGTTCTTCTTTCGAAGCCTCTGCAACTTTTCTGCTTGTTTTGGGAACAAGCTGGAAAAGAAACTCCAAGGAAGCAAGACTGCTAAAATCATACTAAATCTAGTTCATGTAATGTACAGCTTAGAGGAGCAGTGTTTAAAAAGGAATATTGGGGAAAAGTTAGAAACTAATTTAAGTGTGACAAGTTGGCTTTCTTGCATTGTATGTAAATATCTATAATAAAATTACACAGAATAGGTGGTTTGGATGAAAGCTCTGGAAAGAATCTCAGCTTCAAGAATTCCTGAGTGTTTAATTGTGCAATGTTAATGTTGATTGCTTCTACTTTACATGCCAAAATCTCTACACAGTGTGTTGGCCATTTAAATAAAGACTAATATATCTATTAAGAAATAATTGAACTATTTATCTCATTATTGGTGAATTTTGGCAAATGTAACACTAAGGCATCAATTTGTTGTTTTTTGTTGCAGACATTATATAATGGTCATTAAATATTATTCTGTGTTGTGAAAAGCATGAGGGCTTTTCTCTCTATTTCCAAACACAGCCTGCATTAAGTTCAGGAGAATGCCTTTTTCTCTTAAACTTCTCAACAGTATTTTTTAATTTCTTCCTATGTTCCAGTGTCTTTCCCCTCCAGTACCTCATTAATTTTCTCCCCTATACTCTGCCCTAACCATATCCTCACCTTTTTGTTGTGTTCCCTACCATCCACTGTTTTGCTGTGGAGATAGGGATGAGGGAGCACTTTGGCTGTTTGAGTGCCTGGTTCACCACTGCCTGTTACCAGACCATGAACAGCACTTGAAGGCCTGAACTCTTTTCTAGCTATTTGGTGGTTTTTGCCAAACTTATGAGAGCTTGCCATATCTGAGGACAAAACTTGGTTTAAATTGGGTGGTGAATTTTACAGTTACTTTTGGCAGATTGACCAAGATCCACAGAACATAAAAACTGGCTGAAAACACAGCCCGGAATTCTTTACTCCCCCTTAATCCAGAAGAAGACACTCTTGAAAGACTAGTTAATATGAAAGTGTGACCAGTTGTTGACTACTTAGGTATTTACCTTCTGACTTTTTTTAGGTTCAGCAGATAGATCGTGTAGTAGAAGTTGTGGAGGAAACTATTAAAGGTAAGCATCACACTTGAACTAATTGCAGCTGGTCTGAAACATGTAAGCATTAGCAGAAGTGCTGCTGGTTTGTTCTTTTTCAATCTAACACTTGCTTTGTGCTCTAGCTGAATGTTTGGGCAGTGCTATACTTTGTCATGTATGCTTTGTATAAGTGATAACTTCAGAGATGTTTTATGTCAGGAGCTCTGTGGCCTCTTGGTTCCATAGGTAAATGATCAAGAGGACATTTCAAGAAATCATTTAATCAGTGTAAGCTGGTGTAGAGTATTGTATAAAGCTCCTGCACTATCTTAATTAATTGAGTGTTGCTCTTCTACTTTCTTTTGTTTAGTTCTCTGGTGTTTTCTTCTTTTCCCATGTTTTGGCTTACCTCCCTTAGCTCTTCTCAGCAGGGCAGATAAATTATCTTCTGGTTAAATGTTCTTTTGTAACTCTGTTCCTTGTTCTCTCTGGCTTTGTTCGTGTGTGTACTCTTAGTACTTTGCCGTGAAGGAGGGAAAAAACCCAGTATTGTTTCTGCAGCCTGACCAGTAAACATTTGCTGTTAAATAAATATCTTTGTCTGGGTCTTTCTGGGTTACCTAAGTTTGTCTCCATTACTTATCAGGCCATAAAAATTACTGTTCCATGAAGCTTTAAATTACAAGGTTTAGTTTAATTGGCTGTCCTTTCAATATAAACAAGTATCTAGTCCACAAGACATCGTCAGTAATTTTAATGCTGGAATATGATTTTTTTTTTGAACTACAGCATAAAAGGATAAAGAAGTGCAAATTTTTAAAAGGAAAAAAAGCTTCTATCACAAAATTGTGTAGCGTGGTGTAAGGCTTCTAGAGCTTGTGGTTTGAAGGCCTTAAGATTTTGTGTTGCTTTGAATGCTTTCAGGAGTGAAATCTGTACTGTCATGTACTCCCAACCAAAAATTTTCCCAGATATTCCTTAACTTATGGCATCCATTTTGGGGGGTACAACTTACTTTACCATACAAACAAAGAAAAAATACATTCAGTATGTATTTTTTTATTTAATAAGCCAAACTGTTTTCCCAGAAACATTATGATGCTCATGAAGATATGTTGGAAATGTGGATGCTTAATGATTTTTACAATGGTATTTCAGATCCCTATCTGCTTTTTCCTAAATTTTATTTGTTCTTAAGGGAGGAGGATGATAATTTGGGTCAGCATGCCCTCCCTTTATAAAAATGGGCTTTGTAATATTTATACTGACTCCAGATATTACTGCTTTTTTGATAACATAATTATTCAGGTTATGGTGACTGAATGTTATATGACTAGAGAGAGTACAAGTAATCTAGTAGTAGCTGTTGAAATAATGATTTTTACTGAATGGATTTTTAGATTGCATTTTAAACATTGATATAATGCTGGAAAATAATGTTCATAGAAATGTTAACAAACATTTAAACTTTAAAAAAACATTTAGAAAACATTAAAGTATGAATTTTGGGAAAGATTTTTGTTCCTTTCTAGTTTACTAGAAGTGATTTGAATTAGGAGAAAGTGAGCTGCTCAGTTCCATACACAGTGCCAATTCCATCTTTTGGGGTTTCCCAAAAGTTAATGGAATGGAGGATTTTTGAAGTTTTATTGGAAAAAAAATGAAAAAAAAAACCAACCCAGCTCTCCATTTTGAGAGAGACATTGACATACTGGAGAGAGTCAACAGAGATGGTTAAGAGACTAAGACTGGATCATTTGTTCTCACGGGAGAGCCTGAGAAGGCTCAGGGAGGGGGATCACATCAAAGTATATAAATACCTGAAGAGAGGGTGCAAAGAAAACTGAGACAGACTCTTTTCCGTGGTGCCCACAGACAGGACCAGAGGCAACCGGCACAAAAAAGCACAGGAGGTTCCCTCTGAACACCATGAGGCACATTTTGACCGTGAGGACGACCAAGCACTGGCTCAGGTTACTGAGGGAGGTGGTAGAGACTCCATCCCTGGCTGTAGTCAAGTACAGTGGACATGGTCGTGGGGAACTGGCTCTCAGTGGCTCTTCTTGAGTGAGAGGGTCGGAGAGGGTGCTCTTCAGACGTCCTTCCCAGCTGTAACCCATCTGTGACAATAAAATTGCAATTGGAAGGAGAATCAAGCTGGCAGAGATCATAGCATATGATGATGGTTTACTTTGGTAAAACACAGCCATAAAAATAGGAGCTTTTACTTATATTTCTTTAATTTACTTAAAGAAGCTGCATTATTTTATATATTTTGGAATCATCTAGTAATGGAGAAGAATGTGAAGCTCTTTTTCATGTGTTTTATGAAGAGTTTGTGAATTTCCATTATCAAAGTGAAGTAAAATACTGTAGATAACAGGACTGTTGATTAGAATATTTTATTATATAATATAGATACATAGTAGAAGATTAAATTAGTGTAAGATCAAATTTAATGTAACCCTTTGTTTTCATGAGTCTGCATTGTTGGTAACAGCTTCTGAAGCTGCTAATGCTTTCAGGAGATGGTGGTGTTGTTGGATGGGGGATTAAATATGAATTCTGAATTCAGAGCCAGATTACACCAGTGACTTTTAAGTTGGCTATCTGTCATAGCTGAACAACACATTTTTTTTCACCATTATTTTAAAGAAAAGCTAAAGGTTGCATGGGTGGTATATTCTTGTGTTGTGGTTATGTATATATTAGAAGTTTAAAAATATTATGTATTGAATGTTTAAAAACTGTTTCACTGACTAAGTGGAACTTCATAGTGTCTGCGCTCTCTAGGACAGCTCTGTAGGCTGGCAGCCTAACAAAGTTGTCTGGATTTCCTGTCCAAATTCCAAGGTGGAAACAGGTTACCCTGGTGCTAGTTTTAAATCTAAAAGTCTAGCTGTCCCTGACTTCCCATTTCTTAAGTGGGACCTTTGTTTTTTCCTGGATACTTGAATTTTGTAGTACATAGTTTACAAAAAGGGGAAGTTTGTAGAAAACTTTTTTCCTTATCTTTTTTTTTTCCTAATAGTAATCTTTTCAAATTTTCATGAAAATGGTTTCCTTGTTGGATTTGGTTGAAAGCTTGCTGTACTCCCAAAGAAAATTGATTTATTGGAATTATTTAGAACTCTTTGTATGAAATATGAAAGGGTTTCTTCTAGATTTTTTCTCAATCAAAGGGCATTGTCAGGAAGACCTTTTCAGAACAATTCCATTCTGCTGGGTAAAGAGATGGTAGTTTCAAGAAATATATCTTTGTGGTGCTCTTTACCACATATGTGTGAAGACAGTGCAATTGTTAGTTCCCAGCCTTCCATTGAGATAATTCTGATAAACGCTTTTTATGTGACTATCTTTTTATCCTGCTTCATCAGAAAATAGAAAAAAAGGATGTGCACATTTGTTGTTGCACTGACAGCTAAAAGAGAGAGACTTTTAAGAGGCTCAGTTATTTCTCATATTTATGCCATCCTAACTTTTATCACAAGTGTTGAATTGAATCTTTGAAATTTCCTAATTAGTAGGTAAATTAGCAGGTAAATTGTCACTTCCAGAAGCAATCTTCAATAGCAGTGCAGTATTTGTATGCAGGTCATGTCTAATTAATATTTATACTGTGTCCCAAGATATATTTTAACTAGAGGCATCTTCATGTACTTTTCATATCATGTGGTAATTTATAATCTGAAACCTCAATACTGCCTGTGAGAAACTAGACAAAATAATTCATTCACAGTCTCAGAAATTAGTCTCTCAAAGTGAAGGCCACCGTTGTGTAGCCACTGTGTCTCTCAGTCTTCCTGATAAACAGAATGGTTTTGTCATGCAGGGTTCTGATTTAACAGTTTACTAAACCTTGCTTCATCTGCACATTACCCAAATTTTACATCTGGATTACAGCAATTTTTAAAACATTAGGGCACTGTTTCCACTTATGCTTAGTTTTCCAGTAAGGTGTTAGGATAACATAGAATGTTAGGAAAGTATTGCTAAGGAGTTGTGGTGTCTGTGAGCTAGGTGAAAACAGGCCTGTAATTGATGTGTGTTCCATCACTTAGTAAAATTTCTGTATAGAATAAGAAGTTATTTGGAATGATCCGTTTCTATAGTTTCTGTGCTTCAATAAGATGAAGATCTGTCTTTGGTGGGAACTGCAGAATGTCTTTATGGTGACTGCTCAAGTCAGCTTTTATGAATCACTCTAAAATCTGTCTTTAAAAAAAGCCTGTGTGTGTATGCAAGCTTGGCTAGAAACAGTTTACAGTAGGCAAGAGAATACATTTGTTCTGTATTTTAAAGGAGAAACGTTAACTGCTTAATGGAGAAATGCCTCTTTTCCGGCTTTGAATTTAGGTCTTCAGAGATTTGGGTTTCCCCCCCTCCTTTCTAGACATTCTCTCAAATCCCACGTTATTAAGAGTTTGTGGGGGTGGGAGGCGTGGGACCAGAGTATTTGTGTACAGTCTGCCTTTAGCTTAGGCCTTTGGGAGATGAGGGACATAGGTTGCATTTAGTCCACATTGTGTCTGTCTAATGCTTTCACAAAACATAGTTTTACAATGGGTCATTAGACCTGATTATAAAAAACAACCAAAGGAAATTACTTCAGGTTTGAGCCCTTTATACTTAACATAACCTTTCTCAGTTTCAGTCACGTTGACCTGTCTGGTGAAGTTGCCCATCCATTCCCAGTTTAAACATTGACCATTATTTGCTAAACTGTTTAATTGTCCTCATGTGGTTAGCAGTTATGATTCATGATAGTTGCAGTCTCTGTCTTTATGAAAATGAGATATTATATTATATTATATTATATTATATTATGTTATATTACATTATATTATATTATATTATGGCTAAAGTGTAGAATGTAGTGTAGATCCAGTGATCATCCACCTGAGAGTGTGTTTATATATATATGTACATACATGAATGCCAGATTGTTACATAGTATTTGTACGTGCTGCTTGATTTCACTATAATCTACTGGAAATGGTAGATAAAATAGTCTCTTTTCAGTTTCTGTGATTGTGGGAAGAGCAGCCTTGACTTAAGAAGCTGATGACAGGCCAAATGAAGAATAAAAATTGGAGGAGTCAGGAGTTCCTATTTGAGGAAAAGTATCATTTGGCTCCCAGTCAGGAAACTGACTGTTTGTGCCAAAGTGCAGCTTAAGGAGGGTCAGAGGGAGGGTGGTGGCCTCATCAAGTCCCTGTTTCTGTTCCTATCTCCTTTGAAAGGACATAGAAACGGGGGGATGAGGGGGGCAGTTTTGGGTGGGTTGTTTTATTTATTTCACTGTGTGGTGGGTGGGTTGACCTTGTCTGGCTGCCACACCCCCACCCAGCTGCTTTCTTGCTCCCAACTCCTCATGAGGGCAGTGGAGAAAATAAGATGGGATAACTCTTGGGTCATGATAAGGACAGGAAGATCACTTACCAGTTACCATCATGGGGAAAACAGGCTCGACTTGGGGGAAATTATTTTAATTTATTGCCAATTAAAAATAGAATAGAGTGGTGAGAAACTATAGCTACCTTCCCCCACCCCTCTTCTTCCCATGCTCAGCTTCAGTTTCTTATCCCAGATTCCTCCATCTCCTCCCCCTGCGTGGTGCAGAGAGATGGGGAGTGGAGGCTGTGGTCAGGTCAGCCCAATACAGCTCCTCTGTGCTGATTCTGCTTCCCCACAGTGTTCTCCTGTTCCAGCCTGGGGCATTCCTGTGGGCTGTGGAGATCCAAGAACTGCTCCAGTGCGGGTGCTCTGCAGGGGTGCAGTCCTTCAGACACAGGCTGCTCCAGTGTGGGTCCTCCACAGGCTTCCTGCAGCCCCTGCCAGGAGCCCTGCTCCAGGCTCCTGCTCCCATGCAGGCTGCAGGGGATAATCTGCTTTGCTGTGCTCCTCTCCAGTGCCTGCAGGGGAATCCAATGGGTTGCTTGCAGCACCTCCTCCTTCTTCTCTTTCTCCTCCTCCTCCTCCTCTTCTCACCTTGCTGCTCACAGGGCTTTCCCTCACACTTCTCACTGCCAGGCAGTGTTTTTCCCTTTCTTACACCTATGACAGCTTCACTGTGCCCTGTGGGAAGGCTTTTGCAGCCAGCTGGATCTGGCAATTGGCAGCCCTGGCCTCTCCTTGCAGAGCCCCCTGCAGCCCCCTCCACACACCCCGGGTGCAGCACCACATCCCTAATGCTATTTCCAGGGAATAGAGTTGCCTTTTAAACTGAGATTGTGGAAAAATAAAGGTGCTAACTGGAAAAAACTGTGTTCGAGGCAGGTTGGATAAGGCTTTGAGCAACCTAGTCTAGTGAGAGATGTACCTGCCCATGGCACAGGGGATAGGACTGGATGATCTTTAAGGTCCTTTCCAACCCCTTAAGTAAGAATTCTATGCACTTGTGCCAGGGGCTGTGTTTGACAGACTTAAGAAAGTTGGGTGGGATTGAAATTTTATTTTTGGTGGGAAATACCCAGAGCTACAGTGACTCAGTAACTTGGGATCATGGCTGATTAAAAGATTCACCCATCACTCATTTGTATGTATCAATCCCTGAGGTCAATGGCATAATGTGGTTCATGCCACCTGCCTCTGTTTGGTGTGCCCTCGATTAGAAATTTTGGAGATACTCCTGTTTAAACAAAACTATAAATTTTTTGTTGTCATCAAAGCACTGTGGGTAGAAAGAGTGTCCCTACTCAAACAAGTAGCTTTTTCCCCCCTTCAGTTATTTAAGAACGACTTTGACAACAAGCATTGGCTTACAAAGGACCTGGCTGGAAGGTGTCCCACTGTATGGTTTTTAACAAAGCTTTTTTCATGTAGCCAGATGCTTCAGTGAGAGCACCAGGCTGCATTTTGATTGCCCACTTCTGACTGCTTACTAAAAGTGTGATCTACTGAAGGGTACTGATGAGTTCCAAATCCGTGCCATTTTCAGTTTGGAGAGTTTAGCTTTGTAGATTGTAATTTAAATAAAAATGTAGAGCATGATAAGGAATACATAGTCATTGTGGAGAAACTGTTTCTGCAAAGGCAGATTTTAATTGTTTTTTTAGAACATCAGTAATGATGTGGCTCAACATCAAAATTGTCCCAGCTGGGGAAAGAGATTTCTTTACCATCAATTGTTTTTTTGCTCTTACAAGAAAGTTTATTGCTGTTTTTGCTGTGTTTGTTCAAATCCTTTTGGGCATGCAGGGACTATTAGGTGTGTGAGATGGTCCAGGATTTTAGATAGGTTTTGTAATTATTTTTCTCAGTGTAGCTATTTATTGATTTAATTTATAAATTTGATAGAACTGACTGTACTTATAACTGTCATTGTTATGATTTTATTTTGTAAGTAGCTCACAGAAACTGCATGGGAGATAAATAGTGCCACAGAAGAAGAAAACAAGCAATTGGGGGAAAACAGATTGAAAATCTCAGTAGCACAATTGTGAGTGCTCATTGTTAAATGAGCCTGTGATGTGCACAGAAAAGGTGCCTTTTCTTCCAGACCCATATGTGCTCTTTTCCACACCTTGAGTGAATGACTGTTTTACAGCATCCCTATTTTTCTGTCCTATTCACATTGATTAGAGTCACCTGGATAGAGAATCCTTGTGGATGGTGAATGTAAGAGTATCTCATGATTTTGCACACAGTGAGAAGTTCAGCTCAGCGTTTCACTCTAAGGCTAAAATTTGTTCTGTTCAGCCTGCACACCCCAAAACATTTAGGCAAGTTACTTGTGCTGCTGCAGCTGGCTCTGACAATCCTGCTTTCAGCACTTCCCTTCCTCATAATGCTGTTTTATCTGATTCAAAATATCTTTTCCCTTGGAAGTTTCTCTCCAGGATCTCCTGAGGTTTTGAGCAGAATCTTTGATCCTAATCAAATGCGTTTCTTCACAGAGAGGTGAGGACAGAGGGTCAGGGGAACTCTTCCTGTAGTCGATTCTTAGTATTGTCCTTCTGAGCTGTGGAATTGTGGCTGGCATTTTTGAGCTCACAGGAGATTCAACGTTCAGGCACTTTTTCAGAAAGACAATAACATTGCATGATCTCAGAATAAGTAGGATGAAGCTTATGAGTCCTGAACAAAAAGCAATAGTGCCTTAATAGGGCATTTCAACTGATTTTGCTGTGAGAGAGGAAAATACTATGGACATGTCAAAAATGTTCTTGAATACTTATATTCTTTATTTAACTTGGTGAAATTTTTATATGGACAGTAATTCCTCGTTAATAGTTATCTTTTTTTGTATGACTTCTTGTACAGTGCAGTTTTAGCACTTACAGATACTGTTATGATTGAGTCATACACTGGAGATATACCAAGAATAAAGAGGTATTGCATGTTTAATAGAGAGAAAGTGGTGTATGACTTCTAGCAATGTGGGACATCTCCAGACTTTTTCTACTGAATATCTTGTTTTTGAAATTACATTAAATGAATTTTAAAAAGCTCCTGTCTTCACTGGTGTGACATTCACATTGCAGAGTCTTCCAAAGCAGTATTATTATTGGATGCTAATTCCAAGTGCAACACTTGGTAGTTCCCTGTATTTCAAGCTAATTACAAATGTGCTGTATGCTTAGTAATGCCTGCACATTTCTGTGGAGCTTTTTGATTCGGTATAGGGTGGAAAGTAATCTTTTTATGAAAGAGTTTTGAATGCAGATACTGGATCAAACATACCACCTGCTGTCAGCATCCTAATGGGCCTGGCCCAAGGCATGGTGCAGTGACACACAAGGAGAAGATCAGTAATTCTGACAGCATTAGTCTGAGTTATTCCCTGCTCCTGCCTATACCAGATGAAGGAGTTTGACTGTTACAGAACATTCCCATCTTCACTGATCTAGAAGAGGAATAATTTCTATTAGTTGCTTGGTCAGGAGTAGGGCATATACACATCAGGTAGGTTTGGCTTTTCTTTGCTCCCTGAATTTAATTGAGACAGGAAATGGCACTGATGACATTCAGAAGTGCCAATGTGCTGCTGGCCATCTAGGGTTGTTTTGGGTGGGAGCATCCACACAGCAGAGTCCTAAACCAATTAGTGTCCTTGTTTTTGCACTTCTGTGTGTCTGACAGCATGTGATTGCTCTGGGGAGCTTGGGAATTCCTTTGAAATCAGTCATGTCTGCTGTGGGACAGCATATTTGTGCTGCAGGGCCAGGAGAAAAGATGGGATAGGAGCTTATGGTCTGCCCTTGCTTGATGCTTCTTTCAGTCTTTATTACTGCATTTGGTTCTTCTTTACACTTCTTCCTTTAATTTTTCTTTGAAGAAATGTATTACTTTGTTTTCCCTTCATACGCTTTTACCTTCCTTCCCTTAGCTGCACTGCTCCTATGTGCTATTTTTTCCAGTGCTAACCTTGAGGAAAGGAAACTCTCTATTCATTAACAACCAAACAGTGGTGGAAGGAAATGTGTGCAAGAGTACATGAAATAGTGCTTAATCCTGTTCCCTAAAGATGCTGGAGAAGATCAGACAGGTTGGTGAGAGACATCTGAGAAGTGCAGAACAGTGCATTGGCAGCTGTGCTGTGAGGAAAAAAGTGTCTTTCAGGAAATGGTGAATAACGTCTAAGCATAGTGATGTAATAGGGAAAGGGAAAGAGTGGGTCACAGAACAAGCAGAAAACAATAGAAAGTCTTGCTGCCAAGGCTGGGGTTTCCTGCGTCTTTGAGGATTTTCTCTAAAATAGTGGTTTTGAGCTGCTTGAGATATCTGCATTGAACTGGAAGCTAATAGCTAAAAAATCTGTGTCTGGCAGGGAGTTGTGTTTCAGAGTCACACTGTATAGCCCCAGTGGGATGTGCAGAGATGGGAGCGACCCTCAGTGGGTGCCCTCTTCCATCTTTCCAGCAGATATAATTTCCCAGCACTTGAGGGGTGCCAGGCTATGGACAGGGTGAAGCTGACTTTTATAATACAGATCTATTAGTTCTGATATGATGCTGACAGCCAGGTAAAATTTATTAAATTTACTAAGCCAGGCTACTTCCCCCTGACTTACTCTTGTAATAAACTAGGAAAGTACCAGTCCCATTTAAATCTTTTTGCTCCAATAGTGTTAGCAGGCTTCTGTGGTTCTAGGTCACAGAGATCTGATGGTAGACTGAGGTTCACAGGACATTTAATGCTATAATCTTATGGCAAAGAAATTCCATTACCTGTTCCCTTCATGTATATGTATTTCAAACCTTCTCCATCAATCCTGAAGCACATGCATTTACAATTAAAGGTATATGTACATGCAGTTAAAATTGTGCTACTTCTTTGTGGCCTTTTTAACAAGTGAAAATAAATACCTTGAAAATATTTTCATTTTGCATACTAAATTATCAAACTAGGCACATTTAAATGCCCTCTTTTAGACTAACAATGGGATTTAATATCCTGATTAATTCATTCCAACCTCATCCTTCTTGCAGATAGTGCCAAGTAATGTGAAATGCATCTACTGACTTTTGTGTAAAGATGAGTTTAATATTAAACAGTTCTGAAAACTAGAGAGCTCTGATTGATTTTAAATTGTTCCTAGATTGATTTCATTTGCACTTGCTGTGAGTGATTCTGCTCTGCAAGTGTCCTTGCTGGACTTGGTTAGTACTTCTGTTATGTTGTAATCTGTATTAATTAGTGAAATAATTAGTGAAAATCTGGTCTGAAGCATGACCTAAACCACTAATTAAGTTTTTCAGGTGGGTTGTTTTTTTTTTTTTTTTTTTTTTTTTTTTTTTTTTTTTTTTTTTTTTTTCTTAATGGAATTTTATCTGCTGCTAGACGATGTGGAAGTAGAAAAGTTATTTTTGTAGCAGAAGCAGTTAGTAGGCCAAGATCGTTTAGGCTTTCCTATCTAACCTGACTAGATCTGTTTGTCTTTAAGCTGTGTTTCAAAGCTTGTATTGTAGAGTGAGCCCTGAAAAAAGGAGTGGTGTTTGTTTGATATCTGAGATGGAGCACTCAGCATTACGGTAATAGACTTATGAGTAACTCAGTTTTCAAAAATGTTGTACAAAACTTAAAAAGCAAAAAAAGGAAAGAAACAAAACAAACATGAAAAGAAAGATTCCTTTTAAGTTGGGACACCTGCTTTGCTTAGGTAAGTTATGCAACCTGTAAAGTCAGAGGGAAGGTAACTTAATCAGATAAAATGCTTTAGAAGTAAAGCTTAATTG
Source organism: Phylloscopus collybita (assembly GCA_027886175.1). NCBI lineage: Eukaryota > Metazoa > Chordata > Aves > Passeriformes > Phylloscopidae > Phylloscopus > Phylloscopus collybita. Next base: position 91,809,086 of record JAJNNQ010000075.1, read on the forward strand.
CAGTGTTTTGTCCTATTCTAAGCTTTGATAGGAGGTCATGAATGAGATTTAAAATTACTGCTTTTTCTGTTAAACTTGATGTTGGTCTGGGCTTAATAGTTAGACAATCTAAAAACAAGTTATTTAGCCTTTTCCTAGTTGAAGATTGCAAAGTATTTATTTTTAAGTTTTCTTGAATAAGTATGAAGAAAAAAAGATTTACAGCATGTGAAAAAGTATGATTCAGTGTTTATCAAGTTGTGTTTTATTAATAGTAACAATTCTGTAAACAGATGCTTTAGTGATTACTTAAAATGAAAAAAAATAGTCCTTGTATGGAGTAGGGGAAGAAGGATTTAAGGTCACAGATACTGTAATTGAGGGGGTTTTCTTCTTAAGAAAAATAATTAAGTGTGCCTGCCACACAAGTCACAGTAGTTGGATGTGCATATGCTGCTTGCTTTCTGGAAGCATTAAACTCTCTGCTAAAAGTCATCTCCCACTAGAAGCGTTTTTTTAGCCTCTGGTGTCTGGATTGAAACGTACGGGCATGTTGTTATTCTTGAGTACCCCAGAGGTCTTACAAGCTCGTATTAATTCAAACTTCAGTGTCGTTCAGGAGGAGTATGGGAACTGTATTTTATGTGAGAATAAGCTGCAGGCCACAGATTTTGATTGCCAGGCTGCAGATTTCCTGAGCTCAGTCTCAGGGTTGGGGTGAGTGTTAGCATTCAGTGGATCACGTGGTCACAGAACTGGGGTTTCTTTCCTGAAAAAAGGACTTCTCTAACAATAGAACCTCAGTCTCGTTCTCCCTCTAAGTTATATTCTGTCTGGACAATGGCCTAATCTTGTGGGGTGTTTTGGAGGGTGGTTGCCTGTTTGAGTAATGCTCTCAGAGCATGAGCTAAATTCCTGAGAGAGAGCAGTAACTCACATGGCTTCTCCTTGTGTGTTCTGAGAAGATGAGACCCCCTGATTCTGCACTCTAAGATATTACTTGGGGAGGGGGGCAGGCTGATTTTGTGGTTTGATGATTTCATTTTGTTTTTTAAACTTAAGGAGGGTGGTTTGACCCCAATTCTAAGTGTGTGGATTTTAAGTTTTAGGTAACTCGTTGTTGTTAAGCCTGATTTTTTTTTTAAGACTACTGTGAATTGTACCACTGTATTTTCAGCCATAAATCCAAATACACCTTTAGTATGGCAATGTGGCTGAATATTTAAAAAAGGAAAAACTGGTTTATTCCAAATAAACCACAGTATTAAGAAATACAAAAAGGAATGTTCTCTGTTTCTGGTTTTAGGCACTCACTTTTGTCATACAAATAAGTAAAATGGTGCCATGCTTGCAGCTCCTCAGTGAAGCATTAGATTAGAAAATAACCGATGGTGTTGTGAGACAAGGATATTGCTGTTGTTCATAGGAAAAGGTACAAGTGAGTGATTTAGTAAATGCTAGCAGCACAAGCACCATATTACTAAATTCACAGCAGGATGTAGTGAAATTTTTCTCAAATGCAATTGCAGAAGTAATGCCTTTTGTTTCCTGTCAACATTATGATGTCTTCTATCAGTATTAATCATGATGTCTCTTTTTGGTATTAACCTTTATGCTATCAGGTCAGTCCTGCTCACTTGTTCATTAGATCACATTTTTGATTTAGAATTTTTTATGTATCTTTAAAAAACTCGAGGAAGATGTTATTCTAGAACTAGTTGGGTTCTTTCCAGGCTGTTGTTGCCATATCAAGGAAATAAATTAAGAGCATGAATGCCACATTATTCAAAAATTAATTTATGACTCCTCAAAACAGGCAGTGAAGAAAGGCTTTGACTGATGAAGGAATTAATTTTGTAAATAGCTGTTGGTAACATAAGTTAGGAGTTATGGTGTAACACAGCTTTTAATTGATTTGAATTGGTCATAGGCTTTGCTGTGTTGGATGTAGCTCAACTTATTCTTTATAGTTCCATGTGTTCCTCTCACCCCCCTCCTATTTTAGGATTAGTTTTTTCTTTCCTGAAATATTTGATGGATTGAAGCTGCAGGATTTACTATTAGGGAGCTTTCCAAGTTCAACAGACACATGCTTTCTCTTCCTGCCAGTTTGGGTTGTTGTTTTTCAACTCTACTCAGGTATCTACCATTAGCTTTCACTTGCTGTCTCTCACCTGCCTATTCTAGGCTTTGTGGTGTAAATGATACAAGTCTTACACTTATTACTTGGGAGCACTTTAGACTACCTTATGCAATAATACACACCATTGTTTTGGTTCTTCATTGTTCATTCTTGCTTCAAAATATCAGGGAACCCTGTCATTTGTGCTCTTTAAACATAAGACTTGTTGTGGTACAACTGATGTTGTAGGCAGTTGGTGAAATTCTTTGTAATTTACTCTCTGAATATTAATGGCTTCAGGAAAGTAGTTGTGAGGCAATTTTCTGACCCGTGGTTGTCCTGATGTGGGAGGAATATGTGCAAATCTTGGTAGTCAGCTTAGCCATGGATGTGTGAGTATATGCTTCACATCACTTGCACACTTACACAGTCAGGTAACCTTGAAATGTGTTGGTTCTCCATATAATAAACTAGAAAAATATTTAGTTGTTTATTACCTACTAATTTAGGTTTGAATGAAACTTTTGGGAACAATCTTTTGATCCTGCCATACAACTCATTTTAATATTATTGCTATGTTATTATTTGGTAGAGAATCTGAAAATGAGACTGCTTAGATAATTTTAATCATATAAAACAGAAAATGCAAGTGTGAAAAGATAATTGGATGAAATAATTTGTTCATTTTAAGATGATTTATTTTACCTGTCAGTGTCTCTTTTTAAATGCTCCAGCTGGTAGAAATATATTATTACTTCTCATTCTCATTTTCAGTCTTTGAAATATAAACACTACTTCTGAAGAAGAGCAAATCAAAACAGCTATGACGAGACTTGTTCTTTGTAATGACTGCATCTTTTTTTTGTTTAATTTGAAGGTCATTCTGTGAGACTGCTGGGTCAGAAAAAGGATAATGGAAAACGTTTAGGGGGAGCACGCCTGGATTTGCCAAAAATTAGGAAGAATCCACTGATAGAAATAATTTCCATCAATACAGGGTAAGAATCTTCCAAACCTGCAAAACATTGAGTACTGCGGAGGAATTCCTTTTATTTCTTTCTGCAGGTCTAGTGTACTACTCCTAAGCTACACAGAAGGAGGCAGGACAACCACTTTTAAGTAGTTTAAGATGTTAAATTGCATTCATTTTGGAAAATAAATCCTTACTTATTTGGTTAAGAGAAGAGCATTTACAGGTTTTTTTTTTCCCTCTGTGATTTTTTGGTTTCTAAGATGGTAGTACCAGAATATTGTTAGTAACTCATTATGATCTGTAAACATCGTTAAGATGTGTCTGATGTTATTGTCAGGCCAGATGTATTAGTGGCTAAATAAGATATAGTTACTTCTGTTTTGCTCCTCTAACCTGTTTGTAAAGAGGCATCATGTATATATTTCATTCTTATATTCATTTAAACAAGCTACTCTCTCTTGTCAATCAACTCTGGATGCCCATTTCCCCGTAAGACTACAAGCATTTTTCTGTTCTGTGCTCCTACTTTGAGGAATTCTATTCTAATCTTCCTTCCCTTGCTGCTTTCCTTTTATCATCACCAGCTGGTATCCTTCCATTTTGTCAATTTATTAAAAAAAAAGAAACAAAACAGCAACAACAAAATTCACACAAGTCCTCTTCCAATTTTCTCATCTTCAACTTATGTAATAATTTCCCTGGTGGTTAAATTTAAAATGCATTGCTCTGGGCATCCCAGCTAGGTGTGAACATACTGCCTAGAATAAAAAGGAAAAAAAAGAAAAAAAAAAAGAAAAAGAGAAAAAAAAAAAGGTGTATCTCAGTTCTGAGTTTAGATGAGCATGTTCATAAACATTTCATAGAGGAGTTTTGATACTATCTTCTTCCTTAATTTGTTATCTTTCAGTAATGTTGCCTTCATAGTTGCTGTGAAACCTAGTGTGCTGTTTAGGTCAGAATATCAGTTCAAGGTTTAGTGTGGTTATTTTTTCTTCCTCTGACTTCTCATAAATATATGGGTGACATTTTGTCACATTGCTGAATTGTAATACCTCTTTAAACTGCATTTTTGTTCATGGATTGGTTTTGAAGTCTGGATATAAGCTCTTCAGTGTAGTTACTTCAAGTGTTCTAAATTCTTTACCTTATTTTCTTTCCAGTGAGCATCTTGTTTGTGCCCATCAAAATCCTTTTCATGATAAAAACCATTTTTTTACATTTGGCTGTGTCTGATTTTCAGATAGTAAAAATTTTCCTTTTCCTTTAATATTTATCACAGTGTAATGTTATAATCTCTTTCTAGTTGTAAATATTGTCAAGGTTGTGAGCTATGGTCTTGTTCATGCTTTTTAATGTACAGTAATGGATTTAAGATAAAAAATTAGAAATACTTATTTCAAATATCAGACTATTACTAGTTTAATTACAGAGGTAATTAATACAAGGGTACTGTAGGGTATATACACTTAGCATTAGGTGACTGATGAGGGTAGTCACCGTTTGAAACTTTCATTTAATATATTTTGAACAGGTGTATTTTTTACTGGGTTTTGAAAAAACAATTACTTCCCAAATTGACCAAACTGCAGACTGTTAACATCTCCTAAGAATTTACTCTCAGAAACCCTTTTCCTTTAGAACCTGATAGTTTACAAACAAAACTTACATTGCCTAGTAGTTCTCGCTGTTCTCGGGTCAATTAAATACCTATTTTCTACCATAAGAAAATATAAAAAAATACTGGGAGCCACAAAAACATATCTATTTCATGGAGAAGAAAGTCAAATATGAGTTGATAGGGCCAAAGCATTCTTAAAGCCTCAAACAAATTAGTTGTATAAGACACCTAAATTAACTACTACCTCTGTCTAGGTTATATTGCCTGCTCTCCTCTCTGGAAATACACATTCTTGGGTTTTCCTGTCTCTCTCTTCCCCTTCCCAGCCTCTTCAGCTGTGTATCATGGGTGACTTTTTTGTGTATTGGTCTGGGTTTGAAAAACAAAGCATGGCTTTAAAAGGCAGCAGTGCTTGGCACTTTCTGAAAACATAAAAATGTAATGAATGAAGAGCAAGACAACACAGAATGTATTAGTCACTGTGATTTGACTGTGCTAATTTTATTAGCTTTGCCTTAGTAGTCTGGTTATGTCAATTTTTAGTACGAACACCACATTGGACCTGAGTTTTCTCTGTGTAGAGACTGGAGAAAACTTCGAAGACTATTTTTTGGTACAGTGCTCTTTATTAAGAGGTGAGTTTGTGTCAGACTAGGTGGTTTTAAAATACTAAAAAAATACTTTGTGAAAAATAGTGATTTCCTCTTTTGTAATGTTTTTGTCCGTGGAGCAGCATGAGCAGGGCTTCCCCGTGAGGGAGGCCAGGAAGGGATGTGAGGGTGCCACCGGCACAGGCAGTGCCCACACCAGCAGGACACCTGGTGCCATGGGGCCTGAGCAGTGTGGCAAAGCTGGGGGCTGGTAGTAGGACCCGTGAGCAGTCCCAGACATGGAAAATGACAGAATATGCTGTGTTGGAAGGGACCCACAAGGATCACAGAGTCCAACTCTTAGCCCTGCACAGGACAGCCTAAGAGAGTCACACCATGTGCCTGGGTGATTAAATGGTCACCCACAGCCTGGTTCTGTCCAGGGGCTTCAGTGTGGATCAAAATGATGTGAGATGGAGACAGGCCTGGGGAGAGCAGTACAAGTAATGCAGGTCTGAGGAGAGGAGTGCAGCACTGGAGGCAGGCATGGCACTTAAGCCAGGTCTGGGAAGAGCAGCCTGAGCTTCACTGGGGCTCCTGGTGCAGAGTGGGCTGTGGAGGCAGCAGCTGAGGCTAGGCAGGTCAGTGAGGGCCTGGGGGTGCCCATGGGGCTGTGACAGGTGGTGCTGAATTACCATTTCCAGCTGGGGTTTTAATGAAACCTTGGCCTGTTCCGTAATTCTGTGGGGGAAGAAAAGGCTTATTGGAGCATGTATATTCCCTCCTCCCCAAAGCACTGGAGTCTTCAATAGCTCATGTTAACCCCTTTCCTGCTCCGGTAGCATGAATTCCTTTATGTACCTGGACATCTGCCAGCTGAAACTATTCTTCTGAGGGTTCAGAAGACCACTTAATTTTTGGGAGTCTCCAGAAATGCTGATTGTTAAGACTTCTCTTATACCCATACATCTGTGTCTTAGTTTCTTAAGTCAAGACGGTGTCAAATTTGGTAATTTTGACTTGAGACTTCTTTTATTGATTCCTTCTTCTCTCAGAAATGGAGGAAAAAATTTCCTGACCTAATGACTAGTGTCCTTTTATAGTAGCTGTGAACGTTTTCTGTACTTGTCCAAGCACAAATGCACGCCTGCCTATGCACATGTACCTCTGTGTTCGTTTTGCCCAGACTGCCGCTGTACACGAATGTCCTCAGCTGTTTGCATAAATCATATCTGTCCTATCAAGGGACAGACATCTTGTGTCTCCACTAGACTGTGCAGTCTGTAATAATAATAATAATTAAAAATAAACCAAAACAAAACCCCACTAGGTATGGAGTATCCATGAAGATCAGGTGCTACTTCTGTCAGTCATGAGGAAGCTCAGAGGTTTTACAGAGTGGCATGTTTGTCCCTAAAAAGGTGTTGCTCTGCCTTTACAGGGATCTGTGTCTTGTTCAGTGTTTGGCACCTTTTTTTACTTAGGTTTTTTTTTGTGGTTTTTTTTTTTTTTTTTTTTTTTTTTTTTTTTTTTTAAAGTAATGGACAGTTTTTTCCTACTAATTTTGATTGTCCTGAGGGTTGTTGTTTTCTCATTGAGAAATCCAACATATTTGTTTAAATGACCATGACAGTTGGTGGTTTCTGTCAACAGACTGTGCCTCTAGAGAAAAGCTCCCATCCCAGGAGTGACTTGTTTCAGAGTTTCCAAGTATGTTTGCAGAGACTAATGCTGAGTTACTGGAACAGAGGCACAAGAGATTTACCACACTTCTCTGACATGCAAAGATGTGTTAATGACTCTTCATTTTTCCATATGCAGACACATAAGAAGTACTTTACCATCCCAGTATTCCATACACGCTGTAGACTGGCCTCTGTAATTTCCCTGTAAGAAATAAGTGATCTTTTCTTCTTGTATTGTTTGCTTTCTCTGTTATTGTTTAGAAAACACTTTGAAATACTTTTCAAATCAATTATTCTTATTTTTTTTTTCTATGAAATAGGCAGTTAAAAACCAGGGATTGTCACAGTGCCCAGAGAGCTGTCTTAATCATAGTATATTCTGCAGTGATACTAGAAGATCTGAACCTAGAAACAGTGATTTGTTCCTCTACTCCAAAATAATTTTCTGCTTTGAATTAAGGGCGTTTGGTTAAAACTCTTCCACTTTTATTTATGTCATAAGCATATATTGTACAGGTCATCATCTTACTGGAACAAGCCAGATAACAGTAGTAAAAGAGCATGGCAAGTGCTGTTTGGGGAAAAGACATAAATTTTTAAACTAATCTCCTAATGTGATTATTCTGTTAGTTTGAAGTAAGAAAGAGAAATGTTCTCAAATTCATTTTGTATTACAGCTTCATTTAGGTCGAGGGAAAAATCTTTTTCTCCTTGTGGTCTCGTCTTCATTAGTGCCAGTTTCATAACCCATGTAGCCACCTAGACAGCTCTCTTTAATGGGATCGAGACTTGTTTTTCCACATGTTAATTAATTCTGTATCTTCTTTGTAGCTTGGACTATTACTGATGTATCTTTGTTGTTGGTATGACTTGAATTCCCTTATTACCACTCAGACATTTAAATATGACTTTATTTGTGCTTTTTCTGGATGCCCTGGGAAGCATGAGAAGAGCGTAGTATCACCTGAATATGAGCCCACACTAGAATTTACTGGTGGGTGGATTTGCACATTGGTCTGCTGAAGTGCTTTCTGTATTCTTTTTGAAGTTTCTACCTCTCCTAATGAAGCAGGCAAGTTATTACACTGCTCATATGACTGGCTAGAGAAGAATTAAAATACACTGAACAGGGAATTCAAAGCCAAAAGGAACATAGCAATGTACATGCATGTATTAGACTAGATTATTCCTGCCGTGCTGCAGCATCTAAGAGACAACCAACATGTTAATTTTATCTCAGAAAGATTTTCAGATCTGCTTTTATGTCTTAAATGCTAATCAGAACATAACACTTCAACCTTAGTACTGTGTTGATGAGCTGCATCCGTTTTCCTCATGGGACAGTCTTTGCTAGCAAAGTTTATGTTGAGAGTGAGCACACACAGTAGTGCTTAGAAGCATGATGCGTCCTGCTGGTTTTGTAGGGGTGTTTTAAGTTATGTTATCTAGTGGTGGTAATTCAAAGTGTTTCCAAACTGCCGAAGGATCCGAATCTAGCAGAATATAAAAAAAAAGAAAGTAGTTTTACATACAGAACTCAGTTTGTTTTATGAATCAGGTGGCCAAAAATTCAGCATTAAAAAGGAGCTAAAAAGTTACTATTGTCAATCCTAATTTTTCCCAGCAGGAATATTTCCCTGGTTATGTATTGTGAAAGATTAAAATTCTATTTCTTCACCATTTTCTGTTGTAAGCAGGTTTTTCAGTTTTATATATTAGGGAGTATGAGAACTGAATTTTCTCCAAGAGCTGCATTTTAATTTGTATGAGATCACGTATTAATTTTTCAATGTATTTCATTTCAGCATTTGCTTAGGTTTGAATATATAAAATACCCTGAAATTGCATGTCCATGAAAGTGTAGGTAATTTGGGTTTTGGTATTTTTTTTTTTAATTGTGCCCAAAAAAAAAAAAAAGAGGTCATAAACTTAAATGAAATGGTTTCAACTCTCTATTTTTTTAATGTGGTTATCTGAAATATTTGATTAACTTTTGTCACATTTAAACTTCACAGCATTAGCTGGTTTTCTCCTTCCTTACTTCTGATGTTTATTGACTAGGTACCTGTGAGGTGTTAGGTTGTGAAAAAAAAGGTAAAATAACTCTGGTAAGAGGAAAGTTTTTGGTGGTATGTATAGATTCATTTTGCTACAGGTAGTCTTCACTGAATCAACACCTATTTCAGGCTGCTTTTGGCATTAAAATGAGATCATATTCCATCTCTTTGCTGAAGTTGGGTGAGATGTCTGAAGAACAAGAAATACCAGTAGGCTTCCTCAGCCAGCAATATGTAAGGAGGGCAGTGACATAATCCCAGAAATAAGGAGAATGTCAACAGAGATCAAAAAGAGAAACACAGGGCTCTATTTGCCTGCTCTGATGGAATGACAATTTTTGCTTCTAATTCAATGCCAGTACACTGACAGATGTGTAGAGTCCAGTCAAAACAGTATTTATTCCTCTGCCAGCATAAGATACTCCACTGACAGATATTGAAGTCCTTGGGAACACTTCAGAATCCTACTGTGGGTTTTTGTCAGTGAAATATGCATCTAATTATTTCTGAATATGGTCTAGCCAGTCTAAAGAGTGATTTAAAATTAATATTTAGCAAAGTGGTACAGAGATCTACTAGCATCTACTAGATTTTTTTCTAATTACAGTAACAAATTGCTTTTTGTTAAACAAAAAGAGGCCTTAACTGTGACTGTTAAATCCCTGAGCTCTTGCAGTGATCTGTGTTGCCTGTCCAGATTTTTGGCTAGTTGAACTGTCTGAGCTAGGTTTCTACCTTTTTGTTGCAATATTCAGCAAACATACACCTGTGGGTCCAGCTTTGAAAATGCTTTGTGTGTTCACATAGCCTCTGATTTCTTTGTAACAGAATTTTCTGGAGTCACCATCTTGAAACCATATCAAAATGTCTTTGATTTCTCAGATAAGGATGTTGTGTCTTAAGTATGAGAGCATTTGAAGCCAGTGCCTTTCTGTGCTGAAATTCATGGGATATTTCAGTAATATTCATACATCATAAATTTCCAATGAAAATTATGGATGACATCAGTTCAGCAGAACAGTTATTTCTTTGGCTTTCTGTGTTTACTCTTGTGAACTGAAATGTATTCCTTAGTACAAAGTTACTTCTAGATAAAAATATACAGAGAGATGGAAAATTAAAATCTTTCTGGTATGTGAAAAAATTGGATCACCTACTGTTTGACAGTGATAGATAGACTTGTGGTTTTGGCAACTACTTGTATACTTTTGTCTATGCAGCTATGACACAATGTTTTCAAGTTGCGCTCTAAAATATTGCTCTCCCCATTTTGAATGAATAGTCAGTCTAATTACAAATCTGCTCATATTTTGCAAAAATCTTTGAGTACTTACTCAAAGGATGAATTCCACATCTTCAATTTACCTGATTTAGTTTGTTTGTTAATATCGTACACATTTCCCATATTTTAATGTTTTACTTTTCAAGGTACTCATGTAAGTGATGAGCTGAAGTCAAAAGAAGATTTTGATTTTTAGAATATAAGATGAAAACATGTTTTGGTTTGCATTCATTATTATGCTTGGAGAGGCCAAATAGTATTTCTTTGGATTACAATAATACAGTTAGTATATAATTACATATTGTATTTACTTCCAGTGGAGTTTAAGGTAAACACTTAGAGTGAACTTCCCAGGAAATATGAAGCTATATGGAATTACTTTGGCCCTACCTTTCCTTACAGTATTTAAATAGGCACTTTTCATAACTGTTTGGCTCAAACGCTGATGACTTGCTAGACCCTATCATGTCAGCTGCCCTCAGAAACAGGGAAAGTAGAAAGTCTAGAAAGGTAGTGTGTGTGTTTTTGGAAAGAAACCTCTGCATCAGGCTTTTTTTGTTTATATTTTGATCAGTGTTTACATGTTTGTATATTCAGATTTTAGCTATGCTGCCTACCAAGCAGGTATTTCAAATGTGCATGTAACAGATATCAATCTGTTCTGTTTTGGCACAATTCACAGAACAATTTCCAATGAAAATTATGGATGACATAGTTGTTTTTATCTAGGCATTTTAATTTTAATAATAAAATCTGAAAAGCTAGTAGTCCAAAACTTGCAGAAACCACATTGCTGTAACTGAGGGAAAAGGAAAACCAGTTGTTACAACAGAAAGTCTTAACAATCTTCTTTTTTGCCCAAGGTCTCTTTCCACTGCAACTTACTGTAACTCAAACCTAAGGTCATTATTTCTTAATTAGATATTAAAATAGCATATTGATGGCACTCTCTGAAGGATTTCTCTTTTTTATTACTAATTTCTTGCAATTATTACAATTACGTTTGTTGAAGGAATATAAAATTATATGTAATAGTCTGCTACAAAAAGTGCTATAAAATCTCTAGGTACTTCATGGTAGCAATTTCACTGAAAACTTGGGAAAGTGGTACTGTTTATCATAAAGAGGTGATGTATCAGTGTGGCTTGCATTCTGATCTTACCAGCTGTTGTGCTTGTAGTCTTTCCTGTTCTGTGTGTCTGTCTTGTTCCTGTGTCCCCATTGCTGAGAATGTCCCTGCTCACCTGTGCTTCCTCATGCAGAAAAGTGGTGTTTTACAAGATAGTTTCCTTCAGCAGCTTTAGCAGACAGGTCATTTAAGAAAGCAGGAAAGAAAGGAAATGGATTGGGCCAGGAGAGGACCGTTTCCTCCCTCCTGAATAGCTTGGTTTCTGTCTTCTGTGGCTTAGTTTGGAGGGTGGACTTGCACCTCCTTCAGCACCAAAACCTCCATCTGCTGGTGCAGATTACAGGGGTTAGTTGCTCGTGGAAATCAGCAGTTGAAGGCAGGAGGAGGAGGTACCCCTTTCTCGGTGGAGGTAGCTGTGGTCCTCATCACACAGAAGTATCAGGCCTGGTCATCTTTGTGGGACTGTCTGGAGTTTAGTATGATAAATTCCTTGCTGCTGCTTTGAAGGTGGAAGCTGTTGATATCTTCAGTTTCTCCTCCTGTTGCCCATGGTGTTCCTGCCATTTGTGTTGGTCTGTATTATAAAAAATTGCTTTGATGAATAGTGAATATGATGCAGATGTTTTGCAGATCCCTCTAGAGTAAATGTCTGCCACCATGCTAACCTTGAAAGGAAGATGTCTGAAATTCAAGATAATCCCTCACAAAAAGGAAGATGTTTATGCACAAAAGGTTTTTTGTGTACCTGTACTAAATGTGTAATTAGCATATAAACTTTTCACTAATATTTCCTGTAAGAAATATTTTTTTCTCTTATGCTTTCAGACTGTTGTTTTTCAGCTTTTTACATACCTTTGTGATTTCTGCCACTGTTACTCCCTTTACGAAGCTATTTCTTTCTCAGTTTTAGTCTTCACTGCTTGAACTCACTTCTTTGAATTTCAGTTCTATTGCTGGGATTTCAAGAACAGCACCTGTGAAACCCCTTAGCTATAGGATCTGAATTTCTCTGATGTCATGCTGTCTTTTTCAATGACAAAGTAATCCTGAACTGGGCTTCTATACTTTCCCTGTACGGATTAGAGTGTGATCCTCTGCCAAGATTAATTTTGAGAGGAAAAAAAAATACAGAGTTCAAAGAGTCTTTAAAGGACTTTTCTCATTAGTATATCAAATACCTGCAGTTGTGACATCATTTGTGGTATAACCCAAAAACTCATATTCCTTTTTCAGGTTGTATTTTTCGTTGCTGTTGTTTAATGTTGTTAAAATGGCTCTAGAAGAAGCATGTGTTCGATGAACAGCATGCATCTTGTCCTTTCCAAGAAATGTTTGGCCAGTCTTTCATTAAGTTTGCTGACATATGACACCTAAGAATTATTCCTGTAAGTAGTTGTTTCTTTGGCTTTATTCTGCTGTTCAGAACGATATACACTGGCAATTTCATACTGTATTCTAAGTCTGCCTGTATTGGAATGTAATGGAATGCATATTTTTAATTTCCCGGTTGTTACAATGATGGATTTTGTGCCTATTGCTTCAATGGTGCTATTTGATGAAGTAAACTGACATCTAAATCAGCATTGTCCACTTGGCTCTTCTCATAATTCTGCCATATGCAGTTCTTATGCAGTGAGCTTTCTTATTGCAGTCAGAAGGTACATGTTAGTAAAGTTCCTTGCCATAGGCAAAAATCATTATGACATTGTTTGTACACACTGAGCACTACTGGCCTGGAAATCTTTCTGTTCAATGTTTTGCGTTCACGCTACTTTGAGAGCTCTCAATTTTTGAAAAAATGCTGGTTAAGTACATGTAAACTACAGCTATTTTTTCTGGGTCATGAAAACTTCCTCTTTCAAGTCTGCTGAATTACTTCTGCATTGAGTTAGAGGAAAATTGTTTTGATTGTTTCCATTTTTGCCCATTTGTCTCCCTTAGGTTATTTCCTTCCAGCCTCACAAATTTGAACTTTTTCTGCGTAGTGCCACCATGAGTTTAAAATCTGCATCAGACCTTACCCTTATACATTTTGATATAATTCCTTTTGCTCTTATACATCTCTTCTTGAGAAAATTTGCTATTTCACAGCTCATTTACAAGACTTAGTAAGACTCATAAAACTTGCCAGAAATCACTGTGCAATTCTCTAAACTCTAGTATACCACACAACTTGCAAGTCAGTGAGAAAAACAGCGGTAATCACATGCTCCAACTGCGTCATCTCGTTAAAACTTTGGGCAGCTCCGGGCATATTTGTGCTCCTCCGTCACTAGGTGGCTTCCCACACTGCGCAGCTCTGTGACTCTGTTAACCCAAGAGGAAGATCATCAGAACTTAACACAATCGCCAGTTTTCAACTTAAACTACTCAGGAGAAAGGCTAAGAGTGGGGAACCAAGCTTGATTTTGCTTAGTGTAACTATGATATGTAGTTTCCTGCACTTTTAGCTCATTCCTTTCAGTGCCACATTGGTGATTATTTTGAAGGCTGATTCAGAAGATGAGGCAGCTTTAACATCCTGGAACCTGATTACAGGTTAGCACAAGAGTTTCGTAAGGCGGCTTCCTGCCTGCCTCTCTGGCAGATGCTTATGGTGGTTTTGGATCACACAACAAGCTGCATTTTGTAGTCTGTCTGAGAAGAGATCGTTTAGAAGTTGTTTGCAATTTCATATATCCGTAATTCTGACATCAGCGTGCTCTCTGAGGTCGGAGATAAATTCCTCCCTGTTGAGCACAGCATTCATCTGTGTCCCTTCTCTTAACACCCACATACGTATTTCCTAAGGGAAATCTGGAAAAAATACTGAGAAACACTTTATTCATTTCTCAGATTACATTAAAGACTGAGAAATAAGCTCCTATGTCAAACTTACAATTGATATTGTGTTGCCTTTAGTCCCAACTTTTCACATAAAAAAACCCCCAAACTAGAAAAACAAGACAAGCACTAGAGAATCCATTGTTTTCCAAAAATACTGTCTTGCTGAATGTTAGTATGAGAAATGCCTGGGCTTTTATGTACTCATAGTTCTGGGTGGTTTAGTGGCCTATTTTTTTAAGTGTTATACAACCTAAGTGTTTAAAGCTCATGCCTTTACTGCTCCTTAGCAGAATCAGGTAACTTTTAGTTGCCTAACAATACAACCAATTTATTTTGCTGGCATCAGTATAACATGTTAATTGTCACCAAAAAACCATCTTGTCAAAGGGTCTGACTGAAGTGTCTCTTGTGCCCTTTCAGGTCAAGGTGGAATTTTTTTTGGAGACCTGAGAGGGAAGTGTGTTAAGGGAGGTATAAAAATAAGGATCAGATTTGGGAAATATCTTGTGCTTGAATTTGTTCTTAGACTTGACCTAGAGGGAGTTTTATTAGAAAAAGAGTTTTCCATGAACAAGATGTAGGGGCTTCAAAAAAAATTATTTTGCATTACCTATCAAGTACATAAGGCATGTGTTTATGATAATCTCATTTACATGTATGAACTTGTAAGATTTGAAAAATAAGGAGGAACAGGGCATATAAACTTTGATCATCAGTATGGAACATAGGAGCAAAATCACTGAAGAAAAGGTACTTAAAAAAATCCTGGAAAATACTTAATGGAAAGTTGAATATTAAGACCATGCTTGGAAGATAATAGATGGCATAAAAGCCAATGTAACATGTTCCAAGATTATTAATATTATTTTGAATGTTTTGTGTAGGATAGTATCTTTCTTTATATGGCTTATTTATATGGGAAAGGAAAAAAAAAAAAGCTCTTTAATGCTGATATTTATGCTAAAGTTTAAATAAGCTGTGAGCTTTTAACCTGTTAGCTTACAAGACTTATTTTTTAGATAATTTACATTATCTCTGTTATTTCTTTATCTGTGGATGTTACTGAAGAGTCTCAAAATTTGGATATTTTCTGTATTATTCTTCTTAACTGTCAGTCTTGAAAAAGATCAAATTCCCAGTTGCAAAAACAAGTTACACTGAATTGAGTAATAGTTTTATTTGTGCTTCAGATACTAAAAAAAAATGTAAGATTCTTAGAGCAGATTTCTGTGTTCCTCCTCCTCCTTTTGTTTTACTACAAGATGCATATTAGAAGAGTTAGTGTTTACACCAAGAATAAATAAGTTTAAAAGAGGCACTTGAAAGATCCCCTATCCCCAGCTGTGAAATTTAGGCAATAAATGGTAAATTTTTATGGACACCGAATTTTTTTGGGGATTTTTTTCCAAGTAGAGAAATACAAATGCAGAAGTGAAGATTTGAGAAGTGTCTGGAGTTGGTTCCACTTCAAATATTGATAGTTGTGTTTGGGATTAACTGAACTGGGTAGTTCCCTGACTAGAGAAGATCTTCATACACTCCTCTCTTTACAGAGATCACCCATTAGTTCTCTTGTTTAAGTTGTCATCCTTGTTTTCCTTAAGACCAGACTCAATTGAGAGGAAGAAAAAAAATGGTAAAATAAGATCTTAGATCCGTATTTAGACTAAAAGAAAAGGTAGTTGTATAACTTCTTTCAGCATGCAAGTTCTGTCGAGGAGTGTGGAGTGAGGCTTGTACAGTGTTCTGTATTCCCTTCTGCTCTGATGTATGCCAAGATGTGCAGAAGGCCTCAGTGAAGTGCTCACCGACTACTGTGTCTAGAAAATTAGTATCAGACGTTTCTCTCCGTCCCTATGAAGTGTATTGGTAGACAAAACTCCCCAACGTAACAGTTTATATCAGTGTGTCAGGTGTTCAGTGGAGCTCCTGACTTGTGTTTGCATAAACCATCTTTCCAGACATGAAAGGTCTATGTGGAATGAACCTAAATTTGACAGTTATAGTTAGCAGTGTAGCATTAAGTCATGTATATCATCATGTGAAGAAGACAGGTCTTTAGACCTCTGTTTAATCTGGTCTTTTTCCTTTGGCTTATTTACATCTTCAGGGACTCATCTTGTCCTGTATAGCAAGAATGTGAATCCAAAAAAAATAGTCCTGGCATGATGAAAGTGGAACTTTGTGTGTGATTCCTGTTAATGTCCTTTCTTGCAGACACAACTGCAAGTCTGAAAGCTGGTGCTTTCCTGTTTGCATGTCATTCCCAGGGAGTTAAGAAACCAGAGTGCCTCTTGGTGGGATTGTGTCAGTGTTACTTAAAACAGGTTTTACCCCTACAAATGGAGTTCAGTTGTCTGACTTTTTTGAAGCAGTAAGACATTTTCTCTGATGTTGCCATATTTGGTTTTGACTTCAGGATAAAGACCGGTTGCTCTTGGAGGGGTGGTGGTAAATGAAAATTCAGTTTTTAAATTTTTTACCTCTTCTGATGATTAATTGTAATGATTAATTTCTCTTCTCAGAATTACTGTTGGTTGCCCATTTTTAGGGAGATTCTTAGTCTACATCAGGAGCGGTCCTTACTCTGAATCTTGAATACACTAAATGAAAGTGGAGAAAGAAGCCTAAAATAATGTGTTGTGCTCCTAGGAATGTGGTTAGCAGCTTTGCTTCTGAAAGCTTTACTTAGTATCACCACTGACACCATATATATTTAGGTAAAACAGAGAACTAGGTTTAGGCCTAAAATATGAAAATCTGTGCCATACATCTCCTTACCTTCAGTTTACAAACCACATTTTTAAGGCTTCTTTTCACAGGAGAAAAAAAAAAAAAAAAAAAAAAGAGAGAGAGAGAGAGAGAGAGAGAAGCTTGATAAACATGACGCAGCAAAGGTGGCCAACAGCCTCCCAGGTTGTACTGAGTGGAGAGGGAGATGTTCCTTCTGCTCTGCCCTGCCCTGCCCTGATGAGACACACCTGGAGTACTGGGTCAAGGCTGGAGCTCTCTGGTTTGAGAAAGAGACTGGAGCAGGCCCAGTGAAAGGGCAGTGAAGGTGAGCTTTTCAGTGTGTGTGTGTATGTGCCTAACAAGGACAGGGCTAGGCTGTTCTCAGTAGTTTCCAGGGACAGAACAGGAGGTAGGGGGTATGAATTGAAATATAAGAAATTTTATTTAAATGTAAGAAAAAACTTCTTTTACAGTGGAGGTGATTGAGCTCTGGCAGAGGTTGCCCAGAGGTTGTGAAGTTTCCATCCTTAGGGACAGTCAAAAGCCATCTGGACCTGCTCTGGTTGCTGCTGCTTTGAGCAGTGAGGGCTTTTACTAGATCTCCAGAGGTCCCTTCCCACCTCAACCACTCTGTGAGTCTGCGTTATTTTAAATAAATATAAACAGCAACAGAAAAACTCATGAGGATTTAAATACAAACACTGTGGATAAGAATGGACTTGTTTAATGCTGGTGGAAGCCCTTACTCCAGAGGTAAATGTTGTGGTTTCACACTTTAGAAAGTAATACCCTAAAGTAAGGATTTCTTGTCCAATGCAGAATGCATCCTCATTTCCTGACTTAAAAGAATTTCCTGTGCAATCCTGTAGGCCTGGTCAGCCTCAGGAAAGAGGAACTCTTATTTCCAAATTCCTTGCCTGCTAGGCAGAGTGAAATATTCCCACTGGAAATATACACCCCAAGCTTCTGTCTCTGTAACTTAACATGTTGAATTTCATCAGCTTGATTTACAAGAAGACCTCAATGCTTTTTTTTTAAAATATTTTTTTGGAATTTGTCCTTCAAAACATATGTTTTTTATTTTTCTATGTAGAATCTTGGTTTTAGGGTTTATTTTCAACACACTTGATGAGATGTAAGGTTTTAGCTTTTTTTTTTTTTTTTTTTTTTTTTTTAGGAGTTTTGTTGATGTCTGTGTGGACTTTGTGAGAAGGAGCTATTAAAGCAAAGGTCAAGTACAAAATTGTCACTCATCACATGCTTATCTAGCTTATTTTTAAACTAATACACAAGTGTCTAAGTATCACATGCTCTTTCTTGCATTGCAGACTGGTGCCAGTCCTGGTGTCTTTTCTGTTTTTAAGAGATAAATGTCTAGTGGTTTTTTTGTTTGCAGTGACTATGGTTTGTGAGTCATGTATGTCATATAATGTTGCTTTGCTTCTGAAGTTTAATCGCTTTGCAGAAGGTAGATGGAGGCTCCACATTTAAACTTGGTATTAGGCTGAAAACTGCAGCTGGGGAATGTTTACTGAAGGGTTTGTTTAGTCATTCACATTCCTCTGTTCTAACAGTTTGGTTTAGATAATTTGTTAAAGAGCTTAAAGAAGAACTCCCTTTATTATTGGTGCAGACGTGGTTTCTTTCTGCAAGTTATGGTTTTTAGCTGGTTTTCTAAAATTTATTTTTCCTTTCCAAAACTATCTGTGAGTTAGTTTTTAAAATTTTAAGTATGGCTAAAATAGTATAGTGATTTATAACTAGTCAAATACTTATTAGAACTTTCATCTTTTGCTTTAGGTATATTATAATTCTTCAGAAAAATAAAATGTAGTAACTTTTTAATTTAGGGATCATCTAAAGGACAGTTTTGTGCAGAGAGAAAATATTAGTAGAGGTAAAACTACTTATGTAAGTATCAACATCTTTAGGAAAGCTCAGCTTGTGTGTTCACCAAGCACACTGTAAGCATGTAAGTAACCTTTGATTCCAACTAAAGGGTTAGAAGTGATGTCTTCTCTAGGCTTGGCCATTTTGCTTGAACAGGAGTACAACAATGTTGTGCTTGTTGGCTCGTGTCTGCACTTTGTAGGTTTGCAGGGTGTCTTGCTATGCCTGCAGCTGGTCTCAAAAGTGTTTCTTAGAAATGTTAAAATCCTAATCCAGCAGGGTGTTTTTGTGGGAACAGGGAATGTACTCCAAGTTTAGAGATTTCTGTGTGTATGTGAAAGCACCAAGCAAGCTTGTACAAGCTTGTTTGTTATATGTTCCTTTCTCCTGTAAGTGTTTCACTGACACACTCAGTATACAACCCCTGCATCTGTGCTGCAAGTCGGGCTGCTGCAGACACATTTTAAGCAGCTAATATGTAACACAGTCATTCTTTGTGGTTCAGACAGCTGTTGAACTTACTGCAGAGACTATAATAGGAATTGTCATCCTCAAACTAGGCCCTCTTCCTGCATTGCTGGGTCATTCCAGCAGCTTATGTATTTTTGAGTGTTGTTTCCTTGAGTGTAGTGTTAAAGTCACATATAGGAGTGAAGCCATACCTCTTAATAATACAAAAGTCAGTTAAACAAAACAAAGAGTTACAATCACAGATTGGTTTGGGTTGGAAGAGACCTTAAGGATCACCTCGATCCAACCCCCGTGCTATCCTCAGGGACACCTTTCACTATACCAGGTTGCTCAGAGCCCCATCCAACCTGGCCTTGAACACTCCAGGGTGTGAGGGAGGCATGCAGAACTTCCCTGAGAGCCTGTTCCAGTGTGCCACCACCCCTCATAGTGAAGAATTTCATCCTTGTATCTAATTCAAAACCTACTTTCTTTCAGTTTGATTTATGTATATTCTTTTAAATGGCACTCACTGTTAGTTAGGTCTCAAAGTAATGTTGCTCTACTGGTCTCTGCTGTCCTTCTACTCTTCTTTCTTTAGGACTTTAGGGTTTATGATATGTCTTATGTATATGTGGAATATTTTATGAATGTTGTTGAATATTGTATGCTCAATTATTTTCTTATGCAAACAGTATAAGGGGAAAAGTAAAGTTCTCTTTTGAAGTGAAATTATGAGAGTAATACCATAAATACTCAGTAAATACAGTGGCTTTTAAATTTTAGTCTAGAGGAGCTTCATGGCTTTATTTTCCAAAGGGATGCTGTGTGAAGCAAAGCTTAGAGACCTATCTCCATCAAGTCTTGTGAGACTGGAAAGTTTGATTCTACAGATTGTATAAACTGCCTCAGACATGAGCACACACAACAGCTTACTGCACATCTGCTTATTGGGGGGCTTTTCTTTGCTGTTTATACAATGCATTCAGGTCCATTCCCCCACCCCCCCATCCTTTTCTTTTCTATGTGGTAAAGGCGTGTTTGCAGAAGAGAGTTTAGGATTTTAGTGTGAATTCAAGTTGAATGAATTCAGAAGTTAAAATATGGCCATATGTAACTCACAACAAAACTGATAAATGTAACCTTTTGTTTTGTTTTGGTAAGACTTGTTTACATTTTGGGTTGATTTGAACATTTCAAAGGGATATGGAGAGGCACAAATATACTCCTCCATTCAGAGAAATAAATTATGGGCACACATCTGCTCACACTCATATGTGTGGACATAAACATAAACCTGGAGCAGTGAAAGTCCTTGGTCTCTACGAAGGAATAGGTTCCAGGGTCTCAAAAGAGGTGAGATCAGTTGAGGTGCAGCTTGTTCCGGTACTTGATGGTTGTCGTGGTAAAATATTTCCTTCGGTCTAATGGTATTTTCCTGTTGTACAATTTGTGTCCATTACTTCTTATCCTGAGACCTTGAACCTCCAACAGCAGCCTGGCTGTGCCTTCATTGTGTGCTCCCATCATCTGTTTGTAGACACCAGTACAAGCTCTTCATCCCAACAAGGAACAAGTCACTTTGCTTCACAAGGTTCCTTTTAGCCCCTTTCTCCAGGCTACTGATGTCGCTCTGAATAGCAAACCCACCTTCTAGCATGTGAAGTAATCCTCACCCCCCTCCACTTTTAGATTTACTGCAGATATATTACATCCCTTCACTTATATTGCTAATAAAGTTGGGAGATTGGACTGTCCCCAGCATCAGTCAGTCCCTAAAGATACTAACCAGCCACCAGTTAGACTTCACACTGCTCACCACATTCTAGTAGTCCAGCCCATCTTTAGTCCGCTGTGTTGAACACTTATTCAATCCATATCACAGAAGTCTGACTTTACAGATTCTGGAGGAGCTTTGCAAGTCAAAAATAATAATAAAAAAATCAAGACATACGACATCCCCAGTCTTCCCCACCCCGCAGGATCAGTCACCACCTCTTTGCAGAAGGCAAGGTCACTTCATGTCTTTCTTCAGACAACTCAGCCTCTCAAGGAAAATGTCTATTTAACCCCTGTCTATAAAAGCACATAAACATCTTGTAGTATGATGTCATCAGCCATATTTGTGAAAGCATTCCTGCAGGGAAGTAACTGGTTTGTGTTCCTTGCTACATCGGCTTGTTGAGTCTGTTCAACAGCCCATAGTCACATCCTGCAAAACCCCCCATTATCCAAAAGGCTGGGTCTTCTATAGAACTTGATTGAAGGTGAAAAAATAGTTCAAGCCAGCCATTGCAAAGATAATGTTGTAACCAGATGGGGATGTGGAAATATGAAAAAAGCTTCTCTTTGAGTATTGACTAAGGCCTGTAAACAACTGAATTGCTGAGCTACTTTGTGTTTTGTCTGTCCATTCCTTTTTATTGTTAAGTCTTGCTTTGGATGACTAGAGCTGCCTCTTGTGTATTTTCCAGCCTGTAATGTCTAGAAGGCTGTTTAGATCCAGAATCCCCAAGAGGTTCTGTGGCCTGTTTTTAATGCTCTGATTTATGCATTAAGTGCTTTAGTAATAGTCTTTCCGATTTCCTTTTAAATGACTGACTGTAACTATCTGAGTTGCAATGGAGGTGACAAGGCAAAAAAATCCCCATCGTCTTAAGTCTTAAAGCTAGTTGTCCATCTTACTGCTTTGCAAGAAAAACAAACAAACAAAACCCCCCAAACAAACAAAAAGGGCTAGCAAATTATAGTTTCTGTCAGAGCTGGCAGTAATTGAACTGGAAGAATTTAAGGCTCACCACAGACTTGAATAGTTAGAGAGGAAATCAAAGCATACAAACACTGGCCAACTAGCTTGGAAGAATGTCAAACCATTCCAGTCACAGGGACATGAGGATACTGCAGGAGAGTTACAGGCATACAGGTCACCAAATGCAAAACGAGAGGAATAAGTTAAGAAAATGGCAGGGGAAAAAAAACACCATAAAGTAGAATAAAAGATGTCAGGAATCATTAGAATTGGAGAATTTTAGAGAAGTACAGCAGATGGATAAGTTGGTGATCATTAGTAATGAAAAACTAGTTTCCTGTTTTTCTGCACTGTCACTAGTTTTAAATTCTGCAAAACACAGTTAAATATATTCAAACAATAGCACTGCAAAAATAATGAAAATAAAATAATTCATAACTGTTTGTTAAATAAGAAAGTTATGTCCATGGTCTGACAGACTCAGCTCTGTAACTGTGCAAAAAGGGGATTAATTTGCTTCTGAAAATTCCTTTGGAGGCTCTTAAAGGCAAACATAAGGGTCCTGGTTTAAATTTCTGTTTTTAAAAGAAATCAGTCTATGCATCTTGTAAGAAAAACTGTTTAAATCAGTCCATTAAATTGCTTGGGAAATCTGAGATTTGGGATTGGGTAATTAGTGCTTAAATATGTGGCCTTCTTTCATTTCACATAGACAAAGTAATACATAGGGAAGAGAATGTATTTGAAGCATGTATGTATCTCCTGCTGCACAAACACCTTTATTTCCCAGCAAGACTAACAATTTTATTTCAAGACAGAAATGACATTTAGGAGCAACAGCATAGTATAATTGATTAGATCCTTGTCCACATGGGAGTTTCTAACAGTCCTGCTGTCCACAACCAGTAGGACATTTTGGGGCAGAAAGCTTTGTGTGGATGCAATCATTGGGAAGAGATTCTTTCTAGTGATGTCTGAAAGATAGGCTGGAAATAAAACCCTATAGACTGGTGCCTATAGAGCAGGTATTTATTTATATATGGCCAATTGGCTAAAGCTATCTACCTGGTGAGGTTTTTTTCTTTTTTTTTTTAATCTATTCAGCATTAAGCAACTAGTTAGCCATATACTAGCCATTATATTGTATAAAAAGTTATTTATATCAGGTTATATAGGTATAAAAGGCTATGATTCAGATTGAGTTGATATCAGGTTATATAGATATATCAGGTTATATTGATATCTTGTAACTTAAGCTTTATAAGAACCTTTTAACTTTGACTTAAATTTTATAGGCATAACTACATTATAAGTGGTTAGTTTGTTTTTATTATGCAGTTATTTCCATTATTTTACCAGACAATTCAGATCCACTTTCCCACAAACATTTTACAAATGCTTTTTTGGAAATTGGTCTGATGGCAATCTCAGATAAAGTCTAAATTAAGCCTGGTAGTTTTAGTCCTGCTGAAATATAACTTTTTTTTTTTTAATTTATTTTTTTTTTAACCCCAGGATGTTTTGACCAGTACAAAGACAATACCTTTTATCCCAAGAATCTGTGTGGTACCTGCTGTATGTTACAGAATTAACTTCAGCCTAATGTTTCCTGTGAGATTTCACCACTCTAAAAGGGTCTGTCCCAAAAGCCATTCAGGAAGTAAAAACAATAGCTCTTATCACAGGCAGTGCTCTACTTTTCAACCATGTTTTCTGTGGGGGTGATTCAGGAGCTGCTAATGTTGTGAAGATGCATGGTAAATGAAATGGATTGGTCACAGAAGGACACTTGACTCCCTTTAGCCTTCTTCCAGTCATAGAGATCTGCTGAAATGCTTCATTCCTGAAACAGAACTTCAAATGTGCTCATTATAGACACCCACACCCCTAAAAATCACAATTCTAATTTAAATAGTAGTATTTCATTAAAAACTTTGAAAGCTCGATTTTTTTAAAAGCTTTTGAAATTGTTCATTATTAACCTAATTGTGTTTTGCAGCAAAGTCTATCTAAGTTTTGCCAAGTCATCAGCCCCCAGTAGAGTATTTTCTTGCTATGTCATCTTCCCCCCAGTAGAATATTTTAAATACAAATATACTATTTGTTGCTTTAAATACTAAGGCAGTTGTCAAGTCACAGCCTTCTGCAACTTTATAAATTAAAGCATGTCTCCAAGAATCCTGTCCTCAGAGGTCGTTTTCCAGCCACTGCTGTTCATTAGGAGGGATCTGAGAGTAACAGTTCCTTATGCATGGTGATAAAGTGGTACTGGGCTGTTCTGCCACTGTGTCTCTGGGATTAGCTGTGAGGGGATTTCTAAGGAAGTATCTTTTTTATCTGAGATTTTTCTGTCATAGCTCTTCATTTCTACCCCCTTCATTACTACTATTTGACTGAGACCAGGAGTCACCATCTTCTAAAAATTGTTGCTGTTTATGAAGTGCTGAAAGAATTGATGACTTGTAGTTACAATGCCATGGCATTTTCTGCTCCGTGCAACCACAGAACCTCATTTATCTACCTGTGCTGTTTTAGCTGAGTCGTTTTCTTGATATTAATGCCTGTCTTGATCTGCCCCCAAAGCTGAGTTATTTCCAAATATCCACACAGCTATTTGGAAATACTTCTAAAATAACTCATGTCTCTGTGAATCATAGGGCTTTAGTTTGAATTGTAGAGAAAAAAAAAAAAAATTGCAGCTCCCAGTAAGCATCCAGCACTGCGCTCTTTTGCGTCAGGATGGGGGAACACAGATATGTGCACCTTAGCAATGGGACGTTTTATCTTGTAATATCATTTTAGAATGCCTTAATACATTAATTCAGTTGCAAAACTGTGTGGCCAGAGTAATTAATCAAGAAGTTCTTTAGACAAACATTGAAAAGTGCCATTGATGCACTTGATGTTAAATCATTGCTCTTGAAGTGAGCAAGGTGAATGTAGATGATATAACTACACAGCTGTGACCTTTGAATCAACTGCACTTGACTGTAGGAATTCAGTTTCAGAAAACGCAAATATTTAAAGTGTGAAATTAAATCATATTATGGCTTATCAAACCAATGGAGCTGCCTTCTCTCCAAATTCCTTTTGATTAGTAACTAGTGAGATATTATCAAGTAAAACACTGGCTTCAAAGATCTTTAGAACAAAATTTAATGCACTTTCTTGCTATTTTGCTGTGCATGGCATGAGTAGCAGAATTGAAAAACAGCATCTCGTGGTTGTATGGTACTTTGAGAAAAATGTGTGCAGTGTCCCTTGTGCTGGATAGTATTGCTTGAAGGGTCATACCATTTTCTGCTAAAACTCTTTTGAGAGACTTTTTAGGCTGGCACTGCACTTTCAGAGAACTTTTATCACAGTATATCTCTAAAATACTTGGCTACAGAGGTAAGTTCAGACAAGTCCTGTTCTTATCATATCAAAAATGTTGTAACCTCAAGTGTGTGTGTACCTGTGGCTGGTGTCCAAGCTCAGTCTGAACAAGCTGGGATACCAGACACAGTATTTCTGTAATAATGTGCTTTGCTGCTTAGACTAATTAGCCTTTATGAGAAATTGCTTGACACTGTTTCAAAAGTATTTAAAATCCTGAATATTTCTGAAGTGAAAACAACCTCCCATGTCCCAAATATTTGTCAGGAAATCATATTCCCTGTCATTGTTGGTTGAAAAGCTTTGTTGTAAAATGTGCAAACTTCTAGCAATAAGAACAGTTTCCTGAAAACAAGTCAGGCATAGTAGGCATGCCTTAATTTTTAATTTTTTTTTTCCTGTGAACTACTTTTTTTTTCCCCTTCCTGATCCATTACAGTTATGCTTGAGGGATTTAGATTTTTGGAAGTAAAAAAAAGTAGACTTCATAGAGGTAGAATTCTAAGAACTATTACTGGCATTTAACTCTATAATATAGTATATTTAACTATAAGTATAGTGTAAGTGTCATTAGGTTTTCAAAACTTGGTATTCTAAGCAGGAAAACATTTGTAGAATTCTACTAGCTTTTGATGAACAACTTGTGACTAGTATCCATCTTTTCACCTGCTAGGAGTAGGTATTCTGAGTATTTCTTTTGCTCAGTCAAGCCTGCAAAGGGAGTTTTCTGTAGTCACACTTCAGAGCACTTTTGTCAAAATTACATTTGGTAGAAACTGTAAAAGTATCTTTTAAAAGCATAAATCTGCTCTAACCTGTATTTTGAAGCAAGCAAATGATGTTCCCCCTTTCGGGAAAACCACAGTTTTAATACAAAATATTCTTGGCCTGGAGCTATTGAGGCCACCTGAGGAAGTCTGATGGTAGGTGCAGTGAAATGGTGTGGGAGACAGTGATGAGCAATCTTTCCATGTTTGTATGATGGAGTGTGCCAGGGGTGTCAGTGGCACTGCAATACTGGCAGATTTTTTTTTATTATTATTATTATTTTTAAATAGGGAGAACTTCATAAAATCTTCAATATGTATAGCTAGTCAGATCTCATAAAGGCAAATATTAGTGTTTAGTCTAAATTGTGATTAATGATTTTATGCAAATTTCTAATTTGGTAGACCACCTCGGTAGCAAGCAGGAATTTACTGGATTATTTCAGATATTGTGGAAACACTTTCCCAAGTCTAACCACCTGCAGAGTATCAGAGATCTCCTATCACACGGCATTATTGCAGCATTCAACTCTCCCATCTTGCTCACAGATGTATGGTCTTGATCAGTCACATTCAGTTTGAGTGACATGCGCTCTAATGACTCATCACACGTAGTAATTGAGCTGTTTTCTGATCCTTGAATGAAAGACATTTCATACTCTTCATCTCTGAGGGTGGAATCTTGTCTTGACTGAACTTAGTGGCATAAGTCCCATTAAGAGGAACCAGGATTTTGTCCCTCATGTCTGCACTCTCGTGCTCGTCTGCTGCAGAAATCCACTGATTAGTCCCACTGAAGGGAAGTCTGTATTTGTCTGCTGTGTCACAAGCATCCTGACTCATAATTAGTTCCATCTGTAAGGGGGAGCCTTTCATGTTCAATGTGTGTTTTATGAGGAATATTACTGTTTAAAAAATGAAGAGCCTGGTTAGTGTAAGGCACAACATGAGCACATACTAGCTGAACATTGTGAAGACCACTCTTACACCACTCTCTTAGGTCTAAAAGAAAATTTTAGGCACTTTACCAAAATGTTGATGATGCTCAGTTTGATAATGTGTTTGAAAGGTTTTTTAATTAGCCACATGGTAGTAATTTATCTGTGGATAATATTTTATCTTGCTGTGAATAGTTATGTGTATTGGGCACATAGTTGATTAACAGTTAATAATTCAAGGCAAAAGGTTAATAATTCAAAGTACCCTAATCAGTTTAGTATGTTGGAAAATCAGGACTCAGTGTTTTTTTGTTCTGGAATCACTATAAAATTTAGAAAAACATATTGGAAATTACAAACACAATGACCATTAATTATTGTTTTCTACAAATGTCTGTGATTCCTTTGGGGGAAAAAAAAGAAAAAAAGAAAAAAAAAAAAGAAAAAAAAAGAAAAAAAAAAAAAGGCAAAAAAAAAGCTTTGACCTGCATTAATAAAAACTAACATTTACATACCAGCTATAAATGCTTGAAGAAGGCTCCCAGTTAGTTTAACACAAAGCAAGTACTTCTTGGCTGTTTAGTCCTATGTATTTGAGCTACAGTTGTGGTAGAAGCTGGGTTTAGGTGATCCACTTGGTGGTGGATGCCATTTAGTAAGAGGCAGTGCTCAGATTTTCAGAGCTCCCAAAAGCCTTTTTCCACTTTATTGTGGTCTGAGTATGTAGCAGCATGGCCATATGAGTAATTTGTTATGCTGGAAACTTGGAGTGGAGGCTGGCTTACTAGGGAAGAAACCACTACAGATCTATGATTATACTTTTGGTTTGGTTTAAATTTCTATTTTCAAGAATTGGTAATTCTTGTATCTGTGAAAAGTGGTTAGTTCAGCATTTTTACAAGTAATTTAAATCTGCATCCTTTTGTTGTTGAGCTGTAGCCCAGAAGATTATTTCCTTCTCCAACTTGGTATTAAAAAATATGGTAAAAATAGGATATAAAAGTTTTGTCTCCTTTGGTTTTCTTTCTAAAATGGATCATTTTTTTGTGTTACATCTAAGTCTGTCTCTTTCTGGTTTTGTTATATAATCTCTTTAAATACAAAAAAGGTGAAAAACTAAATTATTTAGACATGCCCAATACTTCTTTTTTATAGTAGGAATAAGTTAATTACCACAGCAAAACTTGAAAAAAGCCTGCCTCCAAGCTCCAACTTTCAGCTCCTGCACCAAAATAAATCAACAAACCCCCTGAAGTTGTACTTAAAGATCATAGTAATAAGTGTCTTGGAAACAATACCACATAGTACTGTGAATATTTGGAAAATAATATTGTGAAAGTATTGGCAAATATTATAATAATACTGTGAGTATTTGGAAAATATCTTCCTCTTCTGTATTCGTAGTTCTTTCTCCACATTTCCATGCTCTCTTTGTGACAGAGTTTCTGAAGTACCATAGAAGAGCTGCTGTTACTGCATTTTTTAAGGTAGCACAGTGTTGTAAGACAGGAACATTGATTGAAGATGTGAAAATTATGCTCTAGGTTTGGAGATTAATAATGTCAGTATTTGGTACTGTTGCATAGTACTGAACACTCCTAGTATCTACTGTTTTTGCTGTAAAGCTTTTCCAATCCTGCTACCCAAATACAGAGCAAAATACATAGTAAGGAATGCATATAATTTATGCATAAATTATAAGAAGAGAAAAAGAGGTGTATCTTATGTGCACTATATATGATAAGGGAACAGGAAAATTCTATGTGTATAGCATTAATTATCCTTTTTATTGTACGTCAACACTAGTTTAGGTTTTAAATCTATTCAGATCTATTGCACAGGAGTAAGTTTAGAAGTTTTTTAAAATAACTTATTAGTATTACAGTTTTCATCAATCTTAGGATGAATTGACACACCTGAAGGGCTACAAAAAGCATTGTTTTCATTCAAGGTTGCAGTTCAATGCAACAAAAAAAATTGTGATAAAGTTTTTGTTGAAACTCTTAGGGCAGAATTTGCAAATTTAAGGAAATTATAAAAGTTGGGTTTGGATTTTCTTGTGGTGTTTTTTATTTTTTCTCCCCAAATAAAAGCTTAAAATTGAGTCCCATAAATTTACTTTATCTCAAGAGAAAAAAAAACTTGATACATCCCTTTGTTACTATTGGCTGACAGAATTCTCTTCTGTGAGTGAAAAAGCCAGTGTTAAAGCAATCTGCTGTTGAAGGGGCAGGATTGTTGTAGTAAAATCTCTTCTTGACCTGAGAAGTTTGACAAAATAGCTGGTAATTCTATTTTCTTGGAGAAAACAAAGGTTACTGTGGTACAAAGGATAGTACATTACATCACAGCTTTTGTGTTTTGGCTCCAAAAGGGCAGACATGTTCATTCTGAAACTGATTGTATGTTTCCTTGACTGATCCATAATGCTTTTTCTGTGTGTAACTGTGTGGAAAAAGGCTGGTTTAGCTGAATGAATGATGTGGAGGGAGAGGAGTGTGACAGTGGGATGTCAGGATGGGAGCCTGCTTAAAAATGAAGTGTTGGGTTGATTGGAGAGTTGTGCTTTAAAAACAAACAAACAAAAAGAAAATCCAGAAAAGTAAAAAAAGGAAGGAGACATGCTTTGTGTAAGGGCAGCATGGAGAGAAAGAACTACCCATGGGCTTTGAGGGGAAGGCGTTCATGGCAAACTTTAGATGACACTGACATAGAAGAAAAATATTTTCATTTGCTGCATAGTGACACAGACAAAGTATAAACCAATTATCTCTTACACTTTCTTGATTTCAAGTACTATCTTCAACACATGCTTTGGATCCTGTGCAATGAAAAGCTTTTGATTTGCAGAGGAAAGGTGAGATAGATCTGAGGAATTGGTTGTGTTTGAGTGACAACTAATCTCCTATTGGAAACAGGATTCAGATTTAGATTTAGACAAGATTCAGATTTAGGGATTTTTTTCTATTTTTAATTGCCAGTTGGATATTTTACTGGCAACCTTTTTCATATACTTTTTAATTAATAGAGCAGTCTGATTGCTCCTGTTAAGCAATATATTTTAGTTTTCTGATCTGAAGTGGATGCTAAAATCTGCTGTTTCAATCTGATAGGCACAACAAATAATATACATATCCAGTCCTGCAGAGAAAATCACAAACTACCTAGATGTTCTCTTGCAGAACTTAAGATTCTGTTGAATGGAGGAGGTCTCAGGGCTGAAGGGGTGTGCAGTGGCAGGAGGGCACCTGAGCAAATGTTCTGGGCAGTGTTCTGTCCTTCCTGACCCCCTGCTTATGCAAATGAAGCAGAACTAACATGTGAGAGGAGTCTTTGTGAAGTAAAACCTTTGGAGTTTGGAAAGCAGTAATCACCTAGTCATGGAGATGCCACACATCATAATAGAAGACAAGATATATCCAAGTAGTAAACACAGTCTTGTAGCTGGTGACTTCATCAGAATCCACCTTTTGCTACCTTTGCCTTTTCAGTATTGTTTTGAAAGTTCTGTGGTGTTAGTTCCAGCTATGGTGAAGGTGGAACATTTGCCTATTCTAGTACCCAAATGTTTTCTTGTGCTGTTTAATATCTTTATTGATGATCTGAATGAGTGGATCAAATGCATCCTCAGTAAGTCTGCAGATGACCCTAAAGTTGGGCTGGGGTGTAGATCTGCTGGAGGGTAGGAGGGGTCTGCAGAGGGAGCTGAACAGGCTGGGTTTATCGGTCAATGTATTCATTCAGCGTATGAATTTCAAAAAGGCCAAATGCTGGGCCCTGCACTTGGATCACAACAACCACTTGCATTGGTACAGTCTGGGGAAAGAGTGGACAGAACATTGGTGGAAAAGCGTCTGGGAATGCTGGTTCGCAGTGGCTGAACAAGAGCCAGTGTGTGTGCCCAGGTGGCCAAAAGCCAATGGCATCCTGGCCTGTGTCAGCAGCAGTGTGGCCAGCAGGACCAGGGCAGTGACTGCCCCCTGTACTCAGCACTGGTGAGGCCACATCTTCAATCCTGTGTTCAGCTGTGGGCCTCTCACCTCAAGAAGGACATTAAGGGGCTGAAGCAGGTCCAGAGAAGGGAAACAGAGCTGGTGAAGGGTCTGGAGCACAAGTCTGCTGGGGGAGCAGCTCTGGGAGCTGGGGGCGTTTAGCCTGCAGAAATGGAAGCTCAGGGATGACCTTATCACCCTCTACAGCTGCCTGAAAGGAGGGTGTAGCCAGGTGGGAGTTGGTCTCTTCTCCCAGACAACCAGCAACAGAGAAGAGGAAATGGCCTCAAACTGTGCCAAGGGAAGTTTAACATGGATGTCAGGAAGAATTTTACTGAAAGACTGGCTAGGCGTTGAAACAGGCTGCTCTGGGAAGTGGTAGAGTCACCATTCTTGGAAGTGTTAAATGAACGTTGCACTTAGTGCTGTGGTTTCTTTGACAAGGTAATGATCGGTCCAGTGTTGGACCTGATGACCTTGTAGGTCTTTTCCAGCCTTAAAAGTTCTATGACCTTATGAAGCTGTGGCCTTTTTATTATGAGAATGGATGGAATTTATGGTATGCTGGTAAACATGAACAATAGAAATATTTATAATGAGCTTTTTGGGGTCTGTGGGGTTTTTAGAGCTTAGGTTTAAATGCTTTAATCTATAAAAAGCTAGAGCAATATCAGCTTTAAAAAGGGGAGAAGGGAAAGAAAGCACAACAAGCTTACAATGAGAGGTAGTTTTTGTTTGTTTTGGTCTTTTTATCCTTATACTCTGAATTAGTCTGCCAAAATACTTATTGTCAGGTAAATTGAAAACAATCATAT
Source organism: Phylloscopus collybita (assembly GCA_027886175.1). Classification (NCBI taxonomy): domain Eukaryota; kingdom Metazoa; phylum Chordata; class Aves; order Passeriformes; family Phylloscopidae; genus Phylloscopus; species Phylloscopus collybita. The sequence goes on from JAJNNQ010000075.1 coordinate 91,841,059, forward strand.
TATTCCTTGTAGAAGTTTTCATTAGTTCCCCAATCTTTTGTGCCAAACTGTCTTTCTAGTTGGTGATTCTATTGCTGATTGTTATTTGTTTAGTCAAGCCAAAGAAAAGTAGGAAAAACTAATTGAAATGTCTTTTCAGGAATACACAGTTTTAAAAATCTATTTTCAGCCTTTCAGGAATTTTTTTCCTGTATTTTTGTGTTCAGATTAGATTTTTTATGTAATAGAGGGATCGGAAACCTGGAGATTCATCTTTAGTAATGAACAATTTTTAACCCTATCATACCTTTCTAAAAAATTCCCACTCTTAGATTTTTTGTGTGGTTCCCACTGATTGTTTTTCAACCTTTCATACAGATGTGAAAGATATTTTAAGAAGTTAGGACAGCAGAATGTTTTTCAAAATATTCCATTGATTTTAAAGTCGAATACGATTATTTTCTGGTCATAGATATAAAAATTCATTTTTCCGGATGTATTTGTAAAGGCTGTGCATATAAAGGCTTTCCTGGCAGGAAACTAAGTATTTTCATTTTCTGAACAGGTGTCTCAATGCATGTACCTACTGTAAAACTAAGCATGCCAGAGGAGATCTAGCAAGTTATCCTATTGAAGAACTGGTGGACAGAGCCAAACAGTCTTTTCAAGGTAAGGAGTTTTGTCCCTACAATAAAATTCAGCCACGGAAGCATTTCTGGTTTGCCTTTACACATAATGATTGGGTAACAATATGACTCTGTTGTTGTTAATAGTCACAGCTATGTCTCGTGGTGCCTTTGTGGTAGAAAGCCATACTTTTTTTTTTTTTTTTAAGGTGTGCACCACTACTTACAAAATGTAGTCTTTAAGGAGCATTTTATTTTGATTTTAGGATTGTTCAAGTGACGTTCTGTGCATGCATCTTTTTGAGGTGATGTGGAAATGGTAAAATTGGATCATTTTACTCTATCACTAATATCTTAAAGAGGGTGATGGAAACCTTTTTTCATTCAACTATTAAGTAAATTTCATGACCCTCCCAAGGATTCTTAAATCCTATTTAGGGACAAATTGCTTTTGCTGGTAATTGATTTAATGGAGAGGTTCTGTGATGTTTCTGAGACCCATACAAATCTTACCAGCTTATAAGTTCAGTAGGATATTTGTCATGTCACATGGATTCAATCAAATACTAAGTTTTTCCTGCAGTACACCATCTGGGTGTATTTGCTTAAAGCTCTTGTATGTCTGGTAGTTATGATAGCTTTCTTTTATCTTAGTATTTTTTCTTATATCTAAATTTTAGCTATGCTTCAAAAATACAGATTTCCAAATTATGCCAGTATTCATTGTGAAGGCACAGGTGGTGTTTGTTCTGTTTGTGTGCCATTTTGAAGGATTAAAATGTACATTAAAAAAATACTTAGGTAATTCTGGTGTAGCAGCTCCTTCAATCTTTTTATGAAATACTGTGAATCAAAAGCAATAAATGCAATATTTGATGTCACGTTCTCTGTGGATGTACGGACATCATTGGGCTTCACTTATGGCTCCAAGAGTTGCAACCATTCTAGTAAGAAGTCTCCAATGATTAAAAGTGTTTTTAGATCTACCCATGTTTAGGGGTCCATAATGAACCTTATTTAGGCCAGTGATGAACTTTTGTCTATCCCTGTCAATGGTATGCAAGGAAGAGCCTTTTTCCTAATCAAAGCCCATGTTCACAAATTCTAAGTTCTGCATTTTGCATACAGAAAGCTCTTGCTTAAGGTTACAAATGCCCTTTTCTTTCACTTTTGTTAAAAGACATGCACCTCTCTTCTTCTGTGAAGCTCATCTGTGATTGCCACTAAATTTTTCCTATTGCTTAGGTGTGTTAAATTGATGCTCTCATTGCTGTGAATTAGATTGTCTGTTAGGATTGTCTGACAGGAATCCTGTTGTGTCAGATTTCTTGGTTTAGTAGGGTAAGTTTCTAAAACCTGGATACATGTTATGAAATTATCAATAACTGAAATAGAGGATGCATACTTGTTATTTTGGTGGAGAAGCAGTTTAGGAAACGTGTTTCAGAAAGGTAGAAGTTTTCAGTAATATAAGACAGGTGATTTTGAAATTGGCAAGTAGCTACTGAGTCAGGGAAAAGCTGCCATTTATCAGTAGCATAAGAAGTGTTACTCAGCACTATATAGCTGTTCTACAGAAACTCAGGACTATTCTTCAAGAAGTATGACAAAGATAAGATAGGTAATAAGTCAGGATTATGACCTTGCTTAAGTTAGCCATCTTAATTTTATTTAGATTTGTGGGATGTATGGGAAGAAAAAAAAAACCCAGACTTGTCTATTGTAGGAGAAAGGAATACAGGTGACTTTGTTCCTGATCAGTAACAGCTGTGTTAATTACCCAATGCAGCCTCACCCCTGATGAGTCACAGCTCTATCCAATATAGATGAGTGTGATAACAGGGAGTGGGTTAGCTGGTGAGGAGGATGATGAAGAAGAATCCTGGGGAGAGAGAATCAGTGCTGTGAGGTCAGTCAGGGTCTGCAGTGAGAGCCGTTGTTGGAACCTGCAGCCATGGTCTAGCCAGGTAAAAGCCTGCATTCAGAGTCTGCAAACTCATACCTGCAGTCAGAGTTTAGCAGGAAAGAACCAGCAGTCAGAGGCTGCAAGGGAAACCTACAGCAAGAGGTTGCTGCAGCCAGAGTCAGTGAATAGTTGGAGTCAGGATGGCTGAGCTGTAAAGAGGAGTAAAGCAGGACCTCTTTCATGCTGTGATAAACAAGAAGTCTGTGTCTAACCTCATATCTACTGTCTCACAAGAGGGCTGCTGCAACAGTTTGTCTTGTTATAATTATACTTATATACCATCAATTCACATTATATTAGCATAAAGATGTATTTACTTGGCATAATGAGAAAGAAAACTCTAGTTTTGTCTCTGCAGAAAATGAATGTGAAATTTTGGAATGTATTTTGTACTTAAGTATTGTATATTTGAATTGAAAAATCAGTAATTCAAATTCATCTGCTGTTCTGTGGCCTTTATTATAAATATTGACTCTGTCAAAATAATTTGATTTCTAATGGAAAAAGTTGCCCTTAAGCTATTGTTTTGGAATTTCTTGAAGAAATGCTGTGACGTTTCTCACAGCAGGCATCTCCAGGGAGTTCTGTTCTTGTTTGGCCTTACACTACTACCTCTGTTAGAGAACTGTGCTGGACATAAAGAAAGAAACAAGTATTTATTCAGTTGTAAAATGTCTTTGCCTCCAGCTTTCATATACTTAGAAATGGATGAAATAGTCAGATACTTAGTTTGCAGTGCATGGAGAATTTATTACTGCCAGCTTGCTGCAGCTGAGGGCTGCAGAAACTTCATCAATCCAGTGAAAGACTTTAGCAATTCAAAGCCATTATTCAATTTCTTGCTGAGTTACTGAGCCACAATCTCCTCAACAATCATTTCTGTTTTTGCAGATGTATTGCTGAAGCTCTAGTTAAAAACACAGAAGAGTACAGATGTGCCATGAAAAGTTGTTCCACTTTTAAAACTGATTAAAAAGAGATGGCTGAAATTGCCATGATTGAAAAATATCAGCCTAATTCTTGTACTTTTCCAACCTCTGAAATAAGTTGGTTTTGTATTTTAAAATTATTTTAATTTCTTGAATTCAATGTAATATGCACAAAACTGTTGTAGATTTCTAGTACACTCTGCATACTTCCATAATGCCTTGGACTAAGTGTTAAGGTGTACTGAAATTAAGGAGGATTTTCATACTTTTGCAGTTTGTTTCTTTGACTTCCATAATAGTTTAGAAGTTACAAGTCACGTGAACTTAAATATTTCACAAAACTTCATTAACAGAATAATCTATCTCAAGCTGAAAGTAGTTGAGTTTTTTTCATTTTTTAACTTTAATGTTTTTTCTGCGTAACTTCAAATGTTATTAAGTAGTTTAATTTTTTTACATGGTCAGCCATGTCAAATCAGAATATACAGCAGACATCTGTAAGAAAGCTAGTAAAAGAAAAAACATTGTGAAATACAGTAAAGTGGTCTTTGAGTGGAGAACAAATGTCTACTGTAAGGTTGTTTATGCAGAGTTTTTCTGCAGCTGATTGTACAGCGCTTTCTTTGTGTCATCAATTTATTAGTAAGTTTTTTTTCAAAATGTGCTGTGTCATTTTCAGTGCTGTATTTTAGGGAATTGCATTTACAGTTATGAGAGGGTTCTTTCTTTCCTGCCCAAAGCAACTTTATGTATAACAATGTGGTTTTACTTAGTATATGAAGTGGAAGGCTGGGGGAGCTGCCATTGGTGAACAGTGTTCCAGGGAGACACAAAAGTTAAACAAGCCTGAGCTTTGAATGTTGTGTGGAGTGGTGTCCTGGGATGGCTTTGGCCAAATTTCAGGACTTGAAATTTATTTTTTTTCCTTAAGTGGGACTTTCATTATCATAAAAACCCTACCTATTGTGAGAGACTTTCTGAGCAAAGATGATACTTTATATTGCAAGCAATTTTGGCTTACTCAGCAAACTAAGTTAAAAATATAAATATTTTAATGGAATTATGTGTTATTTCATTCTAATTTAGAATGAAAATCTTCTCTATGTACCGCTGTAAAATCATACTTCTTAAGCATTGCATGTCTGTTGCAGATGGCAAGGAATATACTGCTGTTAAAATATACACTGCATAATTAACTACTACATTAGCTTACTTTATGGTAGCAGTCAGGGTGCTCAGATGAAAGTCAGTCTTGTTGGGAAACACTGTTCCTCAAACGATGTGGAATGATTGCTTCTGGATGGGTAATTGTAGTGGCAAAATATCACTTATTTCCATTATTAGCATGATGGTTCACTGGCATGCATGGTGCTGAGTTCTGAATAGCACTTCTGTTAGGAAATCTTGGACAACATGTAGCATTACAAAGGAGTACCAAAACAAAGATTCTTAGTCTTGAGTTTCATTAATTGTTTTTAGCAATTATCCCTGATCTGGTAGACTTTGGGGTGTTGAGAGTGTAAAGGAGATTAGTGTTAGACGTTTTTCTCTCTGCAAGTTTGCCATAAACAGGTGTTTATGTGTGATGATGATAAGGATTGATTTTATGTAATGTGATTGGTTTCCAGAGCTTTTCAGACGACTGGGAGCTTTGCTGAGGGTCTCTGGTTTTAGTGGTTCTGATGAGGTACTGTCAAGATACTCTGCTTTATTCCTAGTAGCTGTTTTGCCCCTGCACACCTACCAGTAAATTCTCTGTAGGATTTCAGGGCAGCTGGCAGTCACAAAAGGACAGATATGAAGTATTGGCAATGTTTTAGTTTCCCACTGATTAGCAGAAGCAGAACAAACAGGGATGCTTGGGCCACACTCTTGGTAGTGGGTTTGGTGTCTGAACACACTGACAGAGAGTGAGTGCCAATTACCCAGATGGAACCTGGGCTGTGTACTCAGGGTCCTTCCAGAGTTGAATCTAACACTGTAAAGAAAGCACTTGTATCTGTAGGTCTGACCTAGAGAGATAGAAGAAGGAGGAGAATGGTGACTGTTTATCTATGGCAAATCTTTTCTGTCAGCCTTTTTACTGACTTCTAGAAAGTGTACACTTTATTCTAATATTGTTCCTGAAGAATAATTTGAAATTGTGTTCCAGGGAGCTTGAGCTGTATTTGAGGTGCTTTGATTAAAAAAAACACGCTTTGTTTTGCTGTGCTTTTTGGGTATGGCTACAGAGCTAGGGGGTTTTCGTTGTTTGTAAGTTTATTAAAATTCTTTCTGTATGGTTTTTTGTGTCTTATGAATGTTTCAAGTTTTTTTACTGCTGACTTTGCTAATGCACAGAATACTTAGGCCAAGATAAATATTTTTGTACCAGCCTGTCATTTCATAGTTAGATGGGATACCATAATGAATTAGTTTTCATTGTCCACATGTATTTTTTAATTTAAAAAAAGAAAGTTATAATCCATCAGTATGTGAGAACTACTATGTAACATATATAAACACATATAGCCAGTGTCATATGGCAAAGAGATGATTTAAAGGATAAAAATGTCTTTTCAGTAGTAAATTGCAATATTGGAGATATTTTCAAGCTTCTTTTGAGTGACCAAATTAGTTTAGTGAACTTTCTTTTTGGCTCTGAAGGAGCTTCCCTGTTGTCTTCTTGGTACACTTTTTTACAGTGTATAAAAGCTGACCACTATGTTATTGTTATTTCTGTTGTCTTTTGCATGTTTCAATGCATAGAAGACTCCTTTGCATTATTTTAAATTTTGCTTCAGAAATGTAGTGGAAATTACATTAAATTATTGGTGACTAGGTTTTTTCCTCATTGCTCTCTCCAGCTTTTTGAGAAGGAAAGGGGGAGAGAGCACTGCTGATCCCTTTTCTATGGCTTCTGGTGTCAGGACATGTGGGAATGGCTCAAAGCTGCATCCCTCACAGCAGGTTTGGACTTCACATGAGGAAATAATTTTTTACTGAGAGGGCACTCAGACCCTGGAACAGGGTTCCTGCAGTGATGGTCAATGCCCTGAGCTGGTCAGTGTTGAAGAGGCATTTGGACAACACCCTTATTAACATGCCTGAAATAATTTCCTCCATTCATTTTATTATGACAAGTGGTGTGAAAGTGTATCTGTGTGGGTTTTATGCTAATCCTTTATTTTATTAAAAATTGTTGCATTTAAAAATATAATTTTTCTCTGCATGTTTTTCCTTTGTTTTAATGTTTTTACTTGGCCTTTTGCAGTTAGCATTGAAGTCTCCTTCTGCGATGGCCAGATGTGAGCTGACTTTGAGCCAAAAGCCATGTAGCCATTCTCGTGCATTTGTAGTGTGTGCAGTCAGTCCACTGCTGTCAGAATGCTTCAAACCTATTGCACATGCTGGGTGATAGACTCATGCAGAATAAATTCAGTGTTTTCGAGATCTGTTGCCAAAGGCTGATCACTCTGCAGTGCACTTGCAGTATGTTTGATGTTGTCATCAAAATATTAAGCATACTGATCATCTCTGTGCCCTCTGGCCACAAAGGATTCTGGGATTCACAACATGCCACTGTTTTTCACAGAAACACTAAGAATCGGCAGAAGGCTCAGATTTAGTTTAATATGTTGTTAATATTTTCATTAAGAGTGTAGAACATGGCATCTTCTAATTTTATAGTTGCCAGGAACTTTCAGTAATATAATCTTGCTTCCATTTCCTTATAACTCTGTCAAACGTTAATTGATACTTTGAGTTAAAATCATCAAATTATTTGCAAGAATTACATTTGGAAAAGCATGTTATTCCTGACAGGTTTAGAAACTTGAAAAACTTACTAAAAAGTTGTAGCGGCCTTCATGCCTTAGTGTGGCAGATCGGATACTTTGCCCCAGTTCACTTTTTTTTTTTTTTTTTTTAAACTAAATTTTGTTCTTGGTTCAGATGGCTTTTGTGGAGACTTGCTTGATTTTGCCTGTTAGATGTTGAAGGCAGTCTCCATACCTCAGCTTGGTTTTATGCATTATGGTTTTTTCCCTTGCTGCCAAGTCTACTGTGATAGTAGGCTCTTTTGATCCATGAGTCAATGCCTTCTTCCCTGCTTCATTCAGGATTTTTAGTCCTGACAAACAGCCTTATAGAGCAACCATGCCATAACAGTTAATTTGCCAAAAATCATGCCCATGCCTCAATTAAGATACAAATGAATCACAGTAGCTTTTGCAAGCATGCAGCAAAACATGCAGGTTTTCCTTTACTTTAAAGGAAAACCACTTTGTCACTCATTGCCATTTGTGTAATTGGCATTTTATTGTGTAAGTATTGTGTACCTGTTAAAAAAAAAAAAAAAAAAGTGGCCCCAAAGAGCTTGTAATGTGGCAGTGTAAACAACTGAAGTAAAGTAACACAATTGCATTCAGGATAATAAGGGGTTGGTCACTGTATTTGCTATCATGGCTTGTCTCAGGCCTTCTATGGGATAACAGAGGAAGGTTTGTTGTTTAGGGAGGACTGGAAGCAAGATTATGTGGGAACAAGGAGAGGTCATTCATTTAACGAGGAACTGTCACCCTGGAATTCACAAAAAATCATGTTTCCGTAAAGATTTTCATCAGGAGTCAAAGTCTCCATGTGCTGCCTTGTGTTTCTGAAAGTAATATTTTTCTCTTCTATGGAGATTATTATAAGCTTGAATAGCTTTAAATAGATTCCTTGAATGCCTTGAAATGTTGTTCATAGCATGGTTGTCTGTTCCAAAACATAAAACATATTAATGCTGTAACATGAAATGAAAGGCATATATTTTGAAAATCTGGACAATTGCTGCTTTAGGATGCTGTACCTCTCTAAGTTGCTAGAAGTACATAGGTATTGTCCAGAAGATAACTTGCCAGATAAATTGAAGCTGTTGCCAGAATGTCTGATAGCATGGCCAGATAACCTTTTTGTCTCTGTCAAACATATTCTAGTACTGCTCCTTTTTTATAGTCTTTTTGACTTTGCATGGGTTGTTGTGGCTTACAGTGTTGGAAATAAGGATTATAAATTGAATACATGAATGCTTACTTTGCATGCCTAATAATTCTAGAGACAATAAGGCTCCACTAATCTCTTAGGTTTGGCAGTTTCAAGAACCAGAAAAGTCTGTCTAACAAAGGTTGTATTTTTTTCTTCAGCAGAAAGAAAACCTCAATTTTTGGTCACATTTGCTCTATGTAATTCAGTCTTCTCATTCCTTTTTATTTTCCTACTCAAATATTTGCATTTGCTCTGTTAAAATCCTTGAATGACAGCCAGCCTGTTTAATTTTGTATTGTTATGAAAAAAGGTGCATTTTATTTTTGTTCAAAATAAAAGTTAAATAGAAAAGAGCCAAAGCAGAGATGTATACAATTCGAATCACTACTTGTTCTTCAGCCTTAGGCTATAGTTTCAGCTGTACTTTCAGCAATCACTGCAAGTAGAAGGAGCATTTCTTGGCCGTCTCTTCCCCTCTCCTTTCCTCCTCCATCCGTCCTCCCCATTCTCCCTGTTGCCCCCTTTTTTTTTTTCCATTTGTTCCTCAGGCCATCTGCTTTTTTGGCTGGGAGATTGTTCCTCATGAGAATCAGGCTGGGGGACTGATCTGGGGTAAAACTGAGTGTGTTTTTAGAAACCTGACAGGGTGGCATTAGTAAGTGAGACAAGTTGAATCTTCCCGGATGCTGACATTATAGACATACCACAGTTCTGCAGTGTGCTAATGGAACTTGCCTTTGGAGCAAAGGGCTGGAGGGATGGCTGGGAAACTTGATGGAGTAATCTGCCCAAGCTTCTCTGTCTCATCACAGAGCTGCTCTTTCCTAAGCCAGTTTAGCTTTTGGGGCGAAAAATGGTCCTACAAAACTTCCTGTAATACTGGACACACTGCGGTGTCTTCTCTCATCTTCCAAGGACAGGAGATACCTGTTCCAACTTAAGTGGGGAAGGGGAAAAGAGAGGGTTGAAACACATTCTAGTCTTCATGCTTTTTAACAGAATGTTTGGCTCATTTGTGGCTTCTTCAGAAGAGCTCATCAATCTGATGCTTGCTTGAATTTTTTTTTTCTTTTTTAAAAAATTTGTTTATATTATACAAGAGTAGTGTATGTTATATTCTTTCCATGCTTATTTAGTGGAACAGCAGCAGAAAAAAAGCTGGGTAGCTTTACTTATTTGTTAATTTTATTTATAAATTTATTTTTGCCAAGTTTGCGTTATTTGAAATGGAGTGTAAACCACAAGGTTCTGTAATGCCAAAGCCAGTAGTTAACTCTTTACCAGGCAGATTAAGTTGATTTTCTGTGTATTTAGTCTTGAATTTAAAAAGAGTTGGAATTAAAGCATGATGTATCTTTTAAATAAGTGTGATTTTCAGGGGGGAAAGGTTTTTATCTTTAATTTTGTTTGAAAGTGGAAGTTTGGTTGTATGTGGCTTCTTAACCACGGAGATATTGGAATCTTTTCACTACTTGTAAATATTTGTTCAGCTATGGGAACTTGTATTTATTTGATAATGCATATTTTACTCATGTATTTACTGCTGGTTCTGTAAAACCTGGATTAGAAATACTTCCAAAACATTACAAGAGTATTCTCAGGGTCAGCTTTGCATTTTATGCTGCAATCAGCTGTCTGAAGCTTTCTATAGCTCTTGTGAAAATTTCTTGAGCGATTTCTTCTGTCAGACAGATTTGGTGATCAGAATCTAAATCCTTAACTCAACAAATCCGTTGCACCATGCACCTACCAAGCTGAGGTCATCTTTAATGTCTCCAAAGGTAATTTATCAGAATGCAGCAATGATTCCTTTTATCATCTGGTACGTAGTCTCCTGCTGGATAGCTTGGCCTTGTGTAGGAACCAGCCTTAGCTGTATTGTGCCACTGAAACCTCCTACTCACAAGATTACTCAGGATGACATCTTCTGCTAACTTCTTTTTGCTGTGGGTATGTGAAGGAGAGATTCTTTTGAGAGTAGGAGTTGTGATAGAACTAGGATCTCTCAGCATAAAGTTTGCCCACCTGCTTTCTGTGTCTTTGTTTATGGGCTAAATGAGTCATGCATCCCCCAATAGCCCTTCTACTGCAAGGTGACCAATGTGCTGACTACTTCTTAAAATGAACAGCAGTGCCAGATATCTCAACCCACACCAGCTTCCAAGGCATTAAATGAAGCTAGCAAGGGCCAGGTTCAGAACAAATTGCAGTGGGATTCTTAATCTCATAGTGCAGGTAAAGCTGAAAAACATCCTAGCATGGGACATAGTGGAAGTTTGAGCATTTGGAAGAAATAGGACAGAGGTGTGGAAGAAGAATCCATTTTCTTTAAATAATAACAAATCTTACATTGAGTGTTACAATTTTCTGAGTATTCATCCAATCATTTATGCTGCCTCTATTTATATTCTCCACTAAACATCCTGTGGGAGAAGACTCTAGGCTAGGCTGACTAATGGTCTTTCTTGTGGTTATTCTTAAACTGTTTTTCAGCAAGTCACTCATTTCCCTCAGTGTACTTTATATGAAGTATGCCTTATGCTTTTAGTATTGCTCTCAATCACCTTTTGTAATGAGGGCTCACCTTCCATGTCGAGGTTGGGCTTTGTGGTGATCCTCTTGACATGTTTTGCAATACCACTGTGACTCCAGGCCATGCCATCTCCATATCTAATGCTAATATAAGATTGCAACTTTCAAGAATAATTGAATAGGAAACTAAGAGCTGTTTTGATCTGAGATAACTTTCTTTCAAAGACCTTGAAAAGTGTTACGTGATTAAATTATAAAGGTGCAGTTTACAGAAGCAAGAGACTTCAACATCAAGCAACTCAACCCACAGCATATCTCAAGTATTAAGTGTAAGTTATAAAAAGAAATTATCTAATCTTTCATGCTGTAGTCAGTGAAGTCATGGTGAGAGTAAAATTCTGGGTGGTGATGAGCCCAGTTCCAAAGGGAAGAAAATGTTGAGAGAATGCCAAATATATCTTAAAAAAATAAATTTGCAGGTTTGGTCGCAGAGATGAGATGGGTCTCTCTCATGCTAACAATTGTCCCTGCTTTTTTCTAGCCTTCCCTGGAGTACCTCTTTGTATGTTAGGATAAAAGGCAGTGTGTTAAAATATTTTGATGCCAGCTTTAGACATAATGCTACAGTGATTGTGATTGTTCATGAAATAACAGGACAGGACCAGGTAGAATAAAACACTACTAGAGCTTGCATGCTGCCTTGTCATCATTCATACCATGTAATACTGGTTGAGCAACACTTCTTCTAAGTAAAATATATTCTGCAGCTATATAGCCTTCTGAAGGAAGAGAGTTATATTGTACTGGGTGCATTAGAGGCTTTTTTCATTAGACAGGACGTGTCTGCAGTTTTTCTTGTCTTAAAACCCTCTCACATGTGCAAGTGTCTGCATTCAAAAACTGATGTTCTTACTGCATGCTACAGAAGTGACAATTTAGGTGCATTTTGCCCTGGTACATTTTAGGGAACTCTTGGCCTTTCTAGTCTAAATCCCAAGTAAATAGACCTTAAAACACACTGAAGAGTTTTGTACAATTTGGTAAGCTCAGATATTAGGGAGATGTCTTTTATGCACAGTTTGGTTGTGTGCGGAAATAGGTTAGGAGCAATCATGATGAATGACACCATTTTTTTTCCTGCAATATCACTCCTAGAAAATAAAAGCTATGATTTGTACAGATATGTGGGATTCCTGATGTGCATGCCAGGGTGTCTTGATAGCTTTAATACATGCCTTTTTAGTGTACATTGTGCAAAAGTACTGAAATCTGAAATTCAAATACTGCACGTAAGCTAGGTGTAAGAGCTGTCAGGGAGAATACTTGAGAACCTCTAGGAAGGCACCTGTGAGAACAAGTTGTTTCTGGACAAATTGCTTCTCCTTTAATTTAGGATAAGTGTATTTGTGACCTGTTCATGGTTTGTTTTCATATATGGGCCCAAGCCCTAAAGAAAAAAAAGGAAAAATAAGGCTCTTGTTCCTAGCTTATTTGTAAACCAGGTCAGATACCCTTGATTAGCTCTCAGCTGGAGCATAATTTAAATCCTGACAGATTGAACCTAAACAGCAGGCTTTTTTCAGATCAGCCAAAAGATAGGGGGAGAAAAATAAAAGCTATTTTCAGTTCACAAGCAGTACAACAGTGCTGAATAAATGTGCAACTGTTAATGAATAGCTATTTCAAATATTTACAGGAGGCAAAAGAAAAGAAGATTGGCATCCAAGGCAGCTGTGCCCAGGGAGAGCTATTAAAAATAAACGTGATAAATGATGTTCAAGTGCTCGTAGAGCTGTCAAATATCAGAGGTACTCAAAGTGGAAAGTGTTTATACTCTATGGCCATGCTGCTAGGCATTCTGGACAGGGATATTTTTTCCAAAAATTTTTGCAAAACTGACTTAGCAGATCAAAAAGGGAGAGAGGATCTAATAAAAAACATTGGAGAACCTTTAACTTTTTGCTACATTAAAATACACATATTCTTATTTGCTTTGTAGGTGAGAATTGAATTTTTTTATAAATTTAATTATTTCCACACAAACCCCATTTCTTTATTCTTGATTTGTAATTAAAAAATCTTATAAGAATTTATGCTTGTAACAAATCCATTACTTATTTTTATGACTCTTTCAGTCTTCTGTATTAGTGGATGATAATGATGAGAGGCCATGAGCGTTGCCCTGATTTTGAACACAACCTGAAAAATTGTATATACATAGTAAACTTCTTGTGCTTTTGTACACAGAGACTTTTTCTTGGGTAGTATAGAAGGTATTTTTATTTCAGTTTTTAGTTCTCAGTTTAATGTATGTCAGTTGACTGGAAACTTTTTAGCAGAGACGTTTTATTTTTTTACTTTGCTGTGAAAATAGTTTATCAGAAGCTGTCAGACTGGTGACAAAAACTTGATGCCATATATGCTGGAGATGTACCAAGTGCAAAGGACATTAAAAGCATGTCATTACTTACAGGATGCTCTAGTACCAATCACCTTTTTTGTGTATGGATATTGCTTTCTTTCCTCTTGTAACTTATTTTACCTTTTTCAAAAATGAATTAGAAAAAGTTGATGGTAAAATACAAATCCACCTTGTCTGAGAAGTAAGTTCCAGTCCTGTGTTTGAGGGGTAAGCAAATATGGAGCACATGTAACAAATCTATCTGTACTGGAACACTGCAGCAGTCCCATGTGTTACAGTGACATGGATTGCTGTCTTGCATGTGCATAAACTCCTGTCCTTGAGCACTGAAATTCACTGTGGAGTTAATATTGCCTCACCTGTCTGAAGCCATTGTGAAGACCAGGCTGAATTGTGTCAATTTTATATTTGGTGTCTCGAGCTTTGGAAGTGTTTCTTAGGTTAAGTGTCTGCTGTTATCACAATGAAGAGGAAAAAGAAATTTGAAAGTATCTCATTCCTTAACCTGAAGACATCTTCATTGTTACGAAAATGGCTTTACGGTTTCCTCAGAAAGTAAGTTTTAGCAAAATCTGCCAGATCTATTTCTTATCAAATTGTGGTAAGCAATGCAGTGATAGTGGAAAAAATGGGACCTACCTAAGCCTGAAAGTTTTCCTCTTTTTTTCAGGTTTTATCTTTCCATGCAATAGCAGATATAATATACCAATTTAATATCCCCTGCATAACAGCAGAGTTTCCTAAAATGATCAAAGGAGAGAGCAAACTCTGGATCAATTTCCTTCATATGGAGGCGTTGTAGATCACTGACCATTGATTTGAAAGTTAACACAGTGTTAGATACTGAAATGATTATAGCTGTTATGGCCCAGCTTCCTTTCAGTCACCTATAGTTAAGCATGCCTGTTGCCTGATCTCCTAAATGGATCTCCTGCTAGTTAAACTACGTTTATTGTTTCAGGGCTATAATGCTGTGCTGCATGGGGTGCAGACCCTGAGTCACTTTAGGACACTAATGTGTAGATATCTCAAGTGAAATTTTGTGGTTATACCATGTAAAGCAGATCTCAGAAATCTGTGAGACATTTTTTTGTAAATTGTAAAGGTGAGACCTCAGTTGTCTTTGTCACCTTGAAAAGTCTGTGTGGTTTGGGTAAGCAGTTCTGATCTACCTAGATAATACTGCCCCGCTAGGAGCAAGAAGTGGCATTTGGGAGTAGAACAAGGTGTTCCTCCTTAACTAGATTTTTTGAAGCTTTGCTTTACAGTTAGCTCATCAGGACCTTGACTGTTTTAACAGTGTGTGGTAAAACCTCAAAATTTCTGAATTACTTAAGAAAAGGAATAGGTAATGGTTAAGGAAATTAAGCTGTTTGAGGGGTTTGATAGAGATGTATATCAAAATAAAATTTGTTACATACAGATAAAACATATATGATTTTTGATCTGTATAAATACTCTGGAGGGCAGGAAAATCCAGTTTATCCAGCTGCTTCTTTTTTTTTTTTTTCCCCCCAATTCCTTTTTGGCTGCACAGTAGGAATCCTACTCATTACAGAGTAGGCCTTTTCATTGCCTTTGGAAAAACAGTAAGCTGACATATTTTTCAAATAAAAGCTGAACATTAGTAGTAGCACTTAAAAAAAAAATTACCTTTGGAGGCTTACTGAAAGAAAGTGACAAATACTCATAGCAGTCATTTAACAGAGGTCTATCTAATGCAAGTACTATGTAATACTTGTCAAATAGTAAAACTTCTCTCTTTGTATTTAAACTAAAATTTGTGTGGGGTGCATTATTGATACAAGCTAATGTTGTATTAGTATATGACTCTCCTTCAGCTGTGCTCAGTATTGTTATTTAAACACAGATGACAAGAACAGAATTTTATTGAGACACATTTTATCATAGCAAAGTTAAAATATATAGAGCTTCTAGCTGGGGAACATGAAAGAGGAAGGGTTAATGAGGAGTTCAAGGAAAGTTCAGTTTCATTACTAGTAGTGAAGACATTTTTGCTCAGAAACTCTGGGGTTTTTAAAGGCCTTGTGGTTACATCCATGTAACCACATCCATGTAATACATCCATGAAGGTGTATTTCTTATATTTCACTGGAAATACATGTACTTGCAGGCTGCTTCAATAATTACTGACAATAAATGTAGATGTAAATATCAAGTGCATTCAAAAACTGGAAGGATCTAGCAGACATATCTTTTATTCTTTAGTACTTTCCAGATTCTGCACATAGAGTAGATTATTCTGTCTTCCGTGCAAGAGGCTGCTTTTTCTTGAGTGTAGAAAGGAGAGAGATTCAGATGGCAGGTCTGGACAAAATTTACAACATCATGGGAGTGACTTATTTGGGCATGTCTGCTGCAGATCACCCCACCATACCCCCTGCTGAAAACAGCAAACATTATCTAGGACAGTGTGTCACATCTGCCATGGACAGATCCAGCTAAGCTGACTTCAGTAAAGCTACCCAGAGCACTTGTGTAAAAGTAATTATTGTTGCCCTGCACCAGATTTTCTGCTGTGAAGAAAGACTCTCTATTATTTTTACCATTCTCTTTTTCTTTCATTGTGAATATGCATCTGGCCATATTTTTGCCAGGCTGCAGCAATGAGATGAAATAGTAGTGTTGCAGAAAACCCTTACTACCCTCAGCAGAGGCAGAGAAGGAAATAAAAGTATCATTAATTTCTCTGGTGCTGTCCTTTCCAAAATCTAAGGAGTGGTAGCTGGATGGCCTTGAGGATGCAGGGAGGTGAAACTTCAGCTACTCAGCTTCCACTGTTAGGTGGAAAGTTTTTTGCAAACACAGGGATAGAAATTTCCTTGGAGGTTTAATCAACCAAATACCATGAGAGTTTGAATAAGGAGGTGTAAGCAAGTGGATTTTCTTAATCTAATGCTTTGTTAGAGCACAATATGAAGTTCTTTTCTGAAGAAGGAGAAATAAAACATAATATATTAAGTGTGTTTGGTCCTTCAAGTATTCCAAGTAGTAAATAACATTTTTAAATTTCTAGTTCACTGTGGCAAAATATCTCTTCACAGCAAATAATAAAATGAAACTTCTCTAAGGATATTAAAGTCCTTTTCATGCTTGGTTATTACGAACTGCAATATCTTTCACTGTAACTTAATTTTTAAAGTACCTAAGTCAGTATTACAATGTTAAGACATGGATAATTTTAAATGTTACAAGAATTTTATTTAGATGTAAGCAAGTTAAGAGCTGTGAAGATTTTATTTTTTTGCCAGCCCTATCCTCACTGCTTTATAAAGCTTTGTGCTCTATTCATACATGTGTTTTAATGCACTTTTAAAAATATTTAATTATTTTAATTTACATATTGGGCTTGCGTAGTCTCCTTAAGTTAATTGTTTCATTTCTCCAGCTGTTCCTAAATAGCCATTGTGCTGATCAAGCACTTACTTCAGTATGTCCTTGATAAAATTAATGAAAGCATCTGTAGAAGCAGCGACAGCAGCTGCAGTGCCTTATGGAAGCCAACTTCTGCTTAACATTCTGATAAAATAAATAGTTTTGTACTTGTGCTGGAAGCTAATGCTGGCTGGCTTATTTACAGCATAAAAAAAGTTGCACCTGCCACAGCTAGACCAAGCACTGAGGCTTGCTGATTACATGTTCTTGTTAGTGTCATTGTTATTGGTAAAATGGGAGTGATGTCATCCTTATCAAACCCTACTGGCACCCTACAGAGTGACAAATAATTTGCCCACTGCTGTTTATCAGCATGGGCCTTGTTTTAGAAGTGACGAGAGTGCCGAATTTTCACAGTTGAATGCTGTACAACTGCAGAGGTGCATGAAAATGAAATGGATTGATACTTGTAATCAGTGTGCATAGTGATGGTTAAGGTGTAATGAAACATAAGTGCACATTTAGGGTAATTATATGTGTACCAGGTGGGGCCCTGGGGCTTTGCCTGTATAGAAATCGCTTGAGGTGGCAGATACGAGGAAGAAGTAGTGCAGCACCATCTGCTTTTTTCTCATTTCCTCATTAGTTCTTCTCTCCCCCAAGCCAGGACTGCATGGACTTGGAGCAGCCCTTGGTCTATTGAGTATCACATCTCCTTCTAGCTGGGCAGAGCCCCAAACACTAGAGTGGATGTGATGCAAAACAGCAGCTCTTGTGAGTAGGATGTATTAATACAGCTTTCTGGAGCTTGCTGAGACATATGTTGCGTTCTTCTTAAACCTTCTCTCAAAATGGCATGTAGGAAAATGTGCTGTTGTTATATTTTAAGGCAGTATCTAATACTTGAAGGCTTTGTGCATGTATGGGTTGTCTGTACTGAAATGTGTGTGCCTTAAATGGGTGATGAAAAATACTAAGAATTCCTCCAGACAGCTATCTTTGTTTTCTGTTCATTGGAGTGGAAATCTGTAAGCCTTACATTACTTGCATTTCTCTGAAGTAAGTAATGGGAATAAATGATTGTTAGTTGAACACACTACAGGTGTCTTTTGCCCCTTGGAATCACTGTGCAGACTAAGAAATGGGAACTGTCATTCGTTTGTGGTAATTACTAAGGGAAGTGGGGATGTGTATTTTCAAATTTAAAAAGGGAAAAGGAGCTTGGTGCCTCCAAAGGCGCTGTTCAGACAAGAACACCACATGTTCCAAGTGTGATAGACGTGCCACACGTGCAGTTTGGCTGCAGTCTCAGGTAGAGAAGTTTTAATGTATCTCAGATGCCGTCTGTTCATCTGCACTTGGTAACTGATCTGTGCTGGTGCTTTTACTTACCTGAGAGTGTGCAGTGTTTTCAAAGCAGTTACTGGACTGAGGGCCACAGACAGATTGTATTATTGGGAAATGTTTTGTACTTGGTATAGCTTTTCTGTTTTAATGCATCTTTTATACCTTTGAAATTTTGATTAATCTCACTTTCTCTCTCTGAATATAGGTCATTATATAATTTTGCACTGTTTGTTCTCTAATAAAAAAAAAAACAAAAACAAAACCACAAAACATTGCTGGATCTGACTTTTAAAATTTTTTAATAGTGTGCCCTAGGGTCAGGCTCATACTTGATGTAACTGCAGGCAAGTCAGTGGAGTAATACCTTGGATGAGTTTAACCCAGCTTTTGTTGAAGTATCCAGCCTTTAACTGGAGCCTGACCTGTTACAGTAGTTAAAAAAATGAAAAGTATCTTTCCAGATATAAAAACAATTCTATATGTCTGAGGTAACTCCTGATAGTTATTTAGTTAGCTTAAGTAAGCAAACAGACACAGATTTTGGAAGTTCATGCTGATTCATGCAAGCTAATGCTGATTTAGGAGGTAAATCCAAAAAAAACCCCAAAAACCAAGCCAAAACAAAACCCAAATAAATAAACCCAAACAAACACAAACAAAAAACCAAAACAAAAACACCCAACAAAACACATCCTAAACCAATTACTCTAGTGAGAGAAACTATGGAAATTTTAAATACAGATGTGTGTAGAAGCAGAATGGTAATCTAGGCTGCACATACAGAGAACATAAAAGCTTAATCACTGCAAATTTTGAATGAAAAAAGTATTTATGGGTGGCAAAGACAGTCAAATTTATCAGCTTGACAGAAGCCAGTCAGTTCTGAACATTATTAAGCCCTTTATGTCACTTCTGGGAACCCCTGCAGAATGAAAGCATGAGTGATCCATTTTTTAGAATTAACTTGGTGGCAGTACTTTATCAGAGGAATGCATCAACATCTCATGGCCTGGTGGATAAATTACCTCAGCAGCCTGTGACCTGAGAGGCTGTTCAACTCTTGGATGTGCTGCTCTTAGTATACTTAAAATAGTTCTTTTGATTAGAGTACTGGAGTATTGTGTTTATCCCATTGATCTTACTAAGGCAGAACATTTTGTAACACTCAAAGGAAACAAGGAAGTCTCAGGAGTTTTTTTCTTCTGCTACCACATACATTATTTTTTCTCTCTCTCTTCAGGGTATGGGGTCCAAGGTGATTCTTTTGATCTAACAGCAACCACAAGATAGATACCATGTTTACATGAATTAGTCTTTTTAAATTGCCATTGGAGTTGGTGATACTTCAATGTACAGGTGTCTACCACAGATGCTTGCAAAAACTCTGGAGTCCATTTACCCACTTATGCTGTTGACGATCATAACCTCAGAGACAGAGAACAATGTTGGTTTTTAACTGTCCCCATAAGCTACCCTTAGAATTTAATTTTAATGCCTGAAGTGGACTTGGTGTTCAATTAGCTTTTCCTCCTTCCTTCTGCCTGTTTCATATGTGGTGAGAAGGGCACAAGTGCATTCTGTTTGGGAACTTAAACCTAGAAGTATTTTGATTTGGGAGTTGGGGGTAGAGATTTTTAATCAGCATTTGAAATATAAAAGGTTTTGACTTGTGTTGGTTTGGATTTTGAGTTTTTGATTTTGGATTTTTTTTTTTAAGAAAGCTTTGCTGGTGAAGTGCTTACCACTAGGGAAAAAATATCTAAAGTGTTTCTGTCCTAAATTATGGGAAGTTCAGTTTTGGACAGAGAGGGGGGAAAATAGCAGTTTGCTTTTTTCAGACAAGACCTTAGTTTGCAAGATTTTATTATATGTATTGTTTGTCTTTTAAATGCAGTTTCTACCTCAATCCTCTCTGTCCTTCTTGCCTAGTCAGACACATCTCTCTCTTGAGAAAAAGAGCTTATTTTGTCCTTGCAGGCATAAGCCTCTGGAACTGTTTCTGTTGGCCTTGGTTTGTGATATGAGGTGGCAACTGTCAGTAGCAATGGCATTTCCAAGTTAAATGGAAGCAGCAGCTCTTGAACTCCAGGGATCTCTCTTCTCCTTCTCCATCCTCCAAAGTATACATGCTGTGTTTTTAAATATCAAGATGAAGCCTTTAATTCTATAGCAGCTGATGAAAGAGCCAACAAAAGCAAGCAAACAAACAAACCGAAACAAAGCATGGCTTCAAAACATAGTTGATTCTGGCAAGCTTCTACATTGGAGTATAGTGGCTTTCACTCATATTATTTATATTCTTAGGACAAAAATAGCTGTTACACTGAAAACTTTCAGCATAAGAAATTTAACTTTTATACAGCAAGAGAAAGGAGATTTATTCTTGCCTAGAATCTGTAGGGTTATCATGAGTAAAATATCCATTCCTGTGCAGCTTCTCTGTGTCACTAACAGCTCAATCACTATAAATATGACTTGGTACCGTTGTTGAAAAACTTAAAATAAATTTATTTATATTTTTTTTTGACAATATATTTAAAATTTTCTGTCTTCAGTAGAGCAATTGCATGAGAAGTGCAGATAAAGTTCATGAAATGATCTGGCAAGAAGTGAAACCACTGCCATCCACTAATGCAGAGAACAAATTACTGCAAAGGTGATGTTAAATGTGGGACGTGGGGCTCTCTTGATTTTGAGCTGGACATGAAACCCTGATGAACTGCTAGGATATGCTGTTCCTTAAACCTGCTCTGAGCAGCAGCAAAAGATGAGAGAAGTTATGATGCCAAGTTAGTGAGAGGAAAGCTATGTATGGGAACAAGGAGGGGAATGGACCAATGCTACATGCATCATGAAGATAGAGTATGCTGAGTTTCTCCAGCCCTTGAGTGATGCATTACCTTGTACTCACTGTTTTTATTCTGGAATTCTGTACTGAGATGTTTGATATTTTGGCAAGAAGGAAGGGTAGATGTTATTTATGCCTGCCTGGTTTTCTGGATCTTGGCAATATGAAAAGTGCTTGGTTCACAATAAAACACACAATAAACTCTTTTAATTATAAATTACTGGTTTTATATAGAATTGAATTTGCTGGATATATTTGTAATGGAGCAAGTAAAAGCTCTGTGCCTGAATAGATGCAAAATGTGATTCTGTCTTCTCCTTGTACTTCTTTTGAATAAGCATTTTCAAATTCTTCTGTTGGCTTTCTGTTTACCTGATAACCTTAAGCTGACACCTGTCATGATGTCAAAGCTGACTCCTATACTTTAGAGTAACAGTTAATTTTTAAAAATTATACTAGCAATCAATTTTAATAATAGGTTTTAATTCACAACTCTCAAATTATAATGCTTAAAGGTGTGTGGGACTCAGCATGCCAGAATTGCATGTGTATTAGATGAAATTAATTCTGAACGTGTTCCATATGAATGTAATGTAATTAGTTGAGATGGATTAGTTAGTATATGAGATATGGAGAATGAGCAGTTTTAAACCAGAAGAGGGCAGCAATGATATAAAAAAATAATTTTGGCTCAATTACCTTCCTTGTTCTTTTTTGCCAGTAAGTCACATGTATGTGCTCTGCTAATTTCTTGGACAGACTATCAGATTAAAGCAGCTTGAAAAAAAGTCTGTTAATACCATTGCAGTGGTTATTATTTCAGTTTTATTTCTTTGAACAGCTTCATCCTGCCAAAAGGTATTAACTTGAAAAGTACATGAAGAAGACCTGCTGACTTTTTTTTTCTAACAGATACTTCTAATATGAAATTTTAATTTATGATGTTTCTGTAGTGATTTCTGATTTTACTATGTCTGTCCTTAGATGATTTAGAATAAAATCTTTCATTTTCTACTTGTCACAATCATATTCATTTTAGGGAATTAAATGTCAAGCTGCATACTTTTTGATCTACATGTTGTGAGCAGTTAGATATGCTGGCCAGATATGTTGTGGGGTACTTTGATAACTTCACTGTAATCAGAATGTAACTGTATTGCAGAAATGTACCAGAGTATATAAAACAGCATTAGGTATCAGTGTGGGGCCAGTAGAGTGGGGACCATATTGAATGTGAGATAGTTCCTAGGTATGCAGGACTAAAGTTCACTTGATTCTTTCTGGTGATGCATTGGTTGTAGGGGAAAAAAAAAAAAAAAGTCGTCATCTTTTTTGGAGTATGATGTAAGAGGTAGAGTAAGGGGAGAGGATTAGTTTCAATTTGTATTCTATACATGCAAGAAAGTAGATCTGTTGAGGAAGGTGATATCCTTACTATAGAACAGAGCTACTCCTCAGCACTCAAAAGTGCTGATACAGTTTTGTGACTGAGGGTGAAGAGGAGATAGGCAAACAAGTCTGCATTGCTTATTTTGGTGCTAAGAGAACATCTAAAGAGTATCTGGAGCTATTTTTGTGGCATTAGCAATGTGTGGGTACTAACAGTTATGGAAATGCACATCCTGTGTACAATTAATTGATAGTGTAGAAATGTAAGGTTTGAACCTTCTTTTTTCCCAGTGCTCGTCCAGATGGGAAAGAATAACAAAAAACTTTTCAATGGTCCGCACTGTAGTCTGAGAGAGTAAAGTCAAATGTTCACATGCTACAAAAGAACTGGAATACACAGAGAGTGTTGCTTCACTGTCTGGGGGAAAATTAGCATTTCATTTGTATTAGCTGCTTCTGTTCTGGTTTTAGAAGGTGACTCATTGTCTGAACACACTAGAGGGCTTCTCCTAATATGTTAATTTTAAAACTAGTCTATGTAGTGATTAGTATCCTTAATAGTTTCCTGAATGTGGTACCCTTTGCATGCTAACATGCCATCGTTAAATAGTACTGTGCATCCAGGTTGCTATTGGGTATGCCCACTGGAAAAAGAAGTACAAACTTATTCTTCCATTGTTTTGGTACATGGAATTATCTAAGCTGCTTCCTGGCTAGACTGTCTTAGTCCTGTGTCAATCTTGACTAAGACATGACTAAGAGGAAATTTAGAAACAAAGAAATGTTTGAAGATGTTATAATGATGGCATTGTTTAAGAATACCTGGCCTGTGTTACTTGTCACAGTCATTCTTGTGATTACTTCTGGGGAGTTTCTGGTTCCAGATTTCTTATGCAGGCAAGGCTGTAGAAGGCAGAAGTATGTGCTAGTGTGGCACAAAAACTCCTCCCAGTAGGCAGTCCTCCCCTCCCCTGAGCTACACAGTAAAGATGGAATAATTTAATATTAACCATAATGTATGCACAGTAAGACAAACTGGGCACTAGTACAAGGAACTATTGAGTGGCTGAAGTCTTATATATTACTACATGCCAAAGGCATGAATTCTTTTTAAAAGACCTATCCGTAAGTATGTCTTGCAGCTTTTAATTAAATCCTGCAAAATCACTGCAAGTCTTAAATGTTTCTACTGTTCTCTGAATCCTGCTCTTCCACTTTAAGGTAGTGGTTTGTTTGTTTTTTATTTTCAGCACAGAGAGGCAAGTTGGATTTTTTGCCACTAAATGAACATGGAAAGATAATGTTGGTAGACTTCATCTGATGCTGTGGATTTCAGTCTTAAAGATGCATTTATTTGACTTCAGTGTGCAATTGAGATTGTTTTGGCTTGATTTGCCTAAGTCTGTATCTTGCAGAGTTCTTCAAGCTTTTTGTCAAACTGACAGAAAATGGCACAAGAAAGCAGGATTTCAAACACAGTGAAAGTTATTTACCATGGTTTCATTTTTTAAAATGACATTGTTTGTTCCAAGAGCATTGCTTCCTGGCTTCTCTTAGTATGCTATGCACTTGGGTTACCTACCCAAGATGTGTAGGAATTAAGAACTAAAACCCAGTCTCCACTGACTGTAAAGGTAAATAATCTTATTTAGACGCCTAAATGAGATACTTAAAATCAATGTGAATCCATCTGTTTTCCCCAGAGTATTCAGAAAATTCCCTTGCAGAAATTATACATGAAAATAAACATGACACTACCCTCATAGCATCTTGCCAGACTTCAAATAACACCTGAGGTGATGTCATGTTTTCCTGTGTGGAAACTGTGAGAATTTTATTTCCTAGAATCACTGCAGGGTTGAGGCTGAAGACACCTCTGGGTATTTTCTGGTCCCAACCTCCTGCTTGGGGAGGGACAGATTTTTGAAGGTCTTTCCATGAAGGGATCTTTTCATCATCAACTGGTTTAATCTAAGGAGTGCAGTAGCTGCAGTGCAGGCTGCAAAGCATGTTAACATGTTCAGTCAGAAGAGGTACCTGGTAAGATATACCTCCCACACTCCTGGCCAATTTACTACTAGGAATTTCTAAATTGCAGTTAATTTGATATTATAAAGTGAGAGGAGTTCCATTATATTGTATTATGATATACTGTTAAGGAAAGAATCTATGTTACTACCATGTAAATGCATAAATGTAAACCAAATTTACATAATCTGATTTTTAGAAACTTCCTTTTTCTAACTGGATTACTGATTGCAATAATTCAGGTTTAATTACAAGATTACTTTTGGATTTCAAGTATTGTATTTCTTGTTTTCATAGTTTTCCTATGAAATATTGCTGGACACTTGGAGCATCTCTTCCTGTTTTCACTGCAGGAAATGGATAAATTTCAGTTTATCATTTAAAGTACCCTGTGACAATGATATTCTGGTCCTATTAGCTGCTTTTGGTTACTTAGCCATTCAGAATTGTTCATGTAATTGTTGGAACCATGCTGCAACTAATATACATAATATAAGTGCTGAACCTTATATTAAATGCTTCAAAAATTTTGCTTGCTGATTTTGTATTAATACTGATTACACTGTTTGGATTAAGGTATGTACTTAAACAAGGTAAATTTTGTATCTTTATCACCATGATGTAAAAGCTCTCTCCTTGGGATCTTAGTGGTTTTATATAAGGTTTGATTCTTCTAACGGTAAAAGTCTTCCCATGTGCTTAAGTGAGGTTTATTTACTTTTTAGTGTTTTTGTGCTTCTACATGTTTTCTCTTGGTTTTTTTTTTAATAGCATTTAGAACTTTTTTTTTTTTTTTTTTTTTGTCCCTGTGGATGAATCAGTTATGGAATGATGTATGTGTGTCATTTGTGCCAGGGACTAGTTCAAATGGGTGCATTTTATAATTAATATCTTTGGGAATTTGGTCAAATGCACTGCAGTGTGGGCTGGGTTTACCATCTCTCCTTACCACTTTGAATAAATGTTTTTCAGACAATGTATGCTGTTCAAGCTCTGGGTATAAGCAGTTACTGCTCCCTCTTCTTGCTCCCTCTTCTTTGTAGAAGGGTGAATGCCTGACTTTTTTGATTTAAACCCATCAGCTTTTTCCTTTTTTCCTTTTTTTTTTCCCTTTTCTTTCCCTCTGGTGATGGAAGTGAGAGATACTAGGTCAAAGGACCTTGGGTTCTCTTTCTTAATCTGGAGATACTTGCTCTGTGGTTCCTCTGTAGAAAAGCAGAGGGCCATGTTCCTCATGGACTTTGAGGCAAACAAAATTGGTCAGAGCTGTATGTGAAATAATTTTAGTTCGTTAAATGACATTCATGAAAACAACATCCCATGGAACTGTATAAACATAGTATCTGTGGCCAGCATGTCTGTTTTGGATTTTTGTTGTTAATTTTGGTTTTTTGTTTTATTTTCTCCTCTCCTTTCTATGTTGCCTTAGTCCAAAACCTTTGTAGTATTTGGGCCTGCATGTAAAATTCTCAGTTTTGACATGGCCTCCTAAATATTTCTGGTTTACCTGTGAAAGAGGAAGACAGTCTTTCAGCTCTGTACATCAAGGACTCTTGACTATGGCTGGCTGGAAAATGTTTAGAAGTATTGTCGGCTGTAACATACCACTGCCAATAATACTTCATGTAGCAAGAACTGCATGTGACAGACAGTGCATTAGAGGGGCACCAAAATGAGAACAAAACAGTGATGATTAAACAGCTGGCTTGGAACGAGGAGCGGTGACATCTCCAGCCCTCTGTCTGTTGCACCTAAATTATTATTATTTTTCCTTGAGAACTTGTTCCAAAAATTGTGCTCACTGTGCAATTTGGGCATAGTAAAGCAAAAAACCTTCTGTAGTTTTTAAGATCGAGCCAAAGGAAATGTTTGAGTACCAGCAGCTGGCTTTTCCTTCCCACAGCCAGAGTGATGATTCTCTGAGTATGTTTTGGAGGAGGCACTCAGAGAGCCATGATGGGCTGGTAGCTCCTACGTGCTGATGTCTGGTGGAGAGCAACCTCCTCCAGCTGGGTGTCACAGCCTGTTCCCCAGGCTCCCCAGTGAGCCAAGGGCAGGGTGCTGGGCTGTGCTCCCTAGGAGCTGCTGCCAGGAGCCTGCAGAGGTGCTGGGTGCTGGCCTGGGCAGGGCTGGAGGCAGCAGGTGCTGCAGGGCTCTGTGACCCTTTTGTCCCGCACCTGCCGCACACCAGGTAAGTATAAACAGCTGTCGGATGTAAACCGGGATTATCCGGTAGGTGGCCCTGGCCCAGGCCCAGATACCTGCTCCTTTTGCCCCCCCTCTTCTGTGTGCAGCTTGGTTTTATTGGCTGTTTTGAACCACAGTTCACAGAGCAGGCAGGCAGTGGGGAGAAGGGGCTGGCAGCGCCCACTCGGGCTGGGAATGTTGGGTCTGAGGCACGCGCCAGGGCTTGGAGCTGGAGCCCGCGTGCCTTGCAGGGTTGCCAGGCACTGTGCTTGCCCACAGGTAGCTGGAAGTTGCACCACCACGTTGAAGTTTTCAGATAAGCAGACAGCCAGTTGTTTAACTTAGAAAACATTAACTTCTTTGTGTGGCTAGTGGCAGTGTAGCAATTGGTGGAAGGGGAAGGAGAATAGAAAAGAAAGCAATACTGCTTTATTGTTTCTATAAAGGACTGTGATTGCTTTGTTGTCAATACTGAACGATGGAAAGAGACTTTCTCGCTGTTACCCTTCCTTTATGAAACAGAAGTACATTAATGATAAACAGTTACAGTGGAAAAATACATCACTGCACTATGTGCACTAAGCATAGGAAATAGCCCTGCAGGTCAGTGCCTTGGCATAGTAAATGTTTCCTTTAAAAAGGCATCCACTTTTTACAACTTCTTTCTTAATGCACAGTTGTGTAAGAAGTGTTTGTATATCAATAGTACTGTTTAGGGAAGAGTCAAATGTAGACAGCCGGTAAACCACAGGAGAATTCATTATGCTTCAGCATAATGAACTTCATAATTTTAATTTCTTCGTCACTGGGACTTTGTAGGTTCTTCCACATCATTCATATGTTAAAGGAGCTATAGCTGTAATTAACTATTGTGAGAATAAATTTAGGTCAGAGCAAACTGTGACTTTCTTGAGCTTCCTTCTGAGAGCACTGCAAACAAAGAATTTTAAAGCAGTGGGCAGTGAATGGTAGATGATAGATTGATAATACCTATGATCTAATCTAATTTAATGATAGATTAAAAACCTACCTGGTGTGTTTGTTACTATCTCCTTCAGAATGAATAACATATGATTCTGGGTAGAGTAAATGCTAGTGGCGGGTAGATGTAAGAACAGTAATCTGGAAAATTGGTTATCAACAGTTAGCCTGAACGTTGAAACAAAAGTTCTTGAAATAAGACTAGGGACCTATTCAAATGCTGGCACTGCTGAAATATGGCTGAAACTTAGCAAAAATTTGATTTGGTAGCAGAGTATCTAATAGCTCAACAGGTTGGAAGAGAGTGCTGTAGTTACTCTCAAACTTGATAGTGTCATTTGTAGGCTATGGTTTATGACATAGGAGGAATTCAAATAGATAAAAGAAGCAGCTGTTCTTACATTAAATTTTACTCTAGGGAACAGTCATGGTGGAGAGATTCCCTAGAGGACCCAAAAGAAAACCCAGAAAGGGAGGAATAAGGAAGTTAAACTTCCCATTTGGGGTTATGTTGTCAGTCTAAGTGAAAAGGGAAGGAGGAACTGGTTCAGCTTAAAAGTGATTTTTATTAACATAAAGGCAGGTGGGTGCCCTGATAGGGTGTACGGTTTGAGAGAAATAAAAAAGAGGGAGTTTTTAATGCCAAGAAGCTACATATATGCAGGCACAGAAAATGCTTAATTTACAAAGTGTAAAATAATAAACAAATTCTAAGGTAGTAAAAATGGCTGCTTAGGAGATTCATTAAACAGTTTTAAAAAGCAAAACAAAGCAAAACCCCATTATTGGATATTCATGAGAAGTATCAGAATAGCAGTTGCAGACTGATGTCTCTCCTAAAGCATGAATTTAGTATGACAAGAGGCAGACTATTTCTGGCCCAGTCATACCCTTCTCTTTTTACCTGCAAGGGCCACCTGGAAATAGACAGGATATTTCAATCTCCTGGCCTGTTTAGTTCTTGTGCATTGACTAGAACTACTGGCCCAGTGCTAGATCATTTAATCATAAATCAACACTTTTAGATGCCCTTCAGATGCCTCTAACACTAATTGAAGCTTTGGTCACAGGTTCTAAGTGCCTTATTTAGAAGTACTCAAGTTCTGGTATTCAGAAGAAAGTGAAACTTTATTAAAAGGCAGTAGTCATGCAGAGTGCTGTCCTGTAACCTTTTGGTCTGTTTCTGTGTAAAAGAAAAGTGCACTGATAAGTGCAGCTATTGAGAAAATAACTTATGTTTTTGTTTCAGAGTTTCTGCTTAAGGGATATCTGTGCTTTACTCGGCACAGTTAAATGATCCAGTTTTTGTTTGGTTTACATTTGCAAGGAAGGACCTTAATTTTCCTGACACTTATTTATGAAGAATTGCACTTCAGCTCTGTCTGTGTTTATTGGTTCCTCAAAATGAATTGGACCAAAATGATCTGTAACAGTGATGTTTCACATATTCGGAGTGTATAAACAAGCAATTGTCTGCTAATGTAAGGTAGCAGAAGCATCTAAAATGAAGGTAAAGTTATTTTATTACACCTCATTCTGTAAACATTATTGGCATTAAAGTTTGAAAATTAAAATGCATTTTAGGCAACTCCCTATGCCGTGTAAATTGACAGGGTTTATTGTGACCAGGCTTGTGGCTTGTTGATAATTTTTTGTGATCTCTGGTGTCCTGTTGCTTTAAAAGAGCCGTACATTGAAATGTGGAAGTGTAATACATTCAAGCACTTGCAGGTGCAATAAATACTTGTGATGCCAAAAGCAAGTAACTTGTATATTTGAGAGGAAGACAGTTGCTTTCAAATACAGTAGTAAGACTGATTATGGTGCCATGTGCTTACTTGAATTGTTTCTTTTCACGCATCTGCTCCCTTACTGAAAATGTATTTTTGAACACCTGCAGTGCACAACCATTTCCCACTTCCTTCCCACATAATGGAGTTGTATTTGCTAATGGTTCAGAATCCAGCACACCCCCAGGGAGAAGGGGAAGGCGCGTTTTGTTTTTTATCACAGTGCTCTCTGCTGTGTCAAGGAGCCTACTGTGATAATCTCCCTGTGCAAATGCTAAAACTCATTGCAAGGTGTTTGTTAGGGGTAGCTGCACGGCTTAGCATCTAAAATAATCCATTTGTAGGTGCAAATTTATTTTATCCAAACTTTAAAATTTATTAAAGCTACCCAAGGATCATGCATGCTGTCTATCATGAGCCACAAGGAATTTTTTGAATGTATGTTGTGGAGTATCCATATGTCCTAAAACCTGAAGAAGTAAATAAGCTCTATGGTAGAAAGTATAGCTGACTCTACAGTTGAATTTTGTAACTACTGGAAAATATATGGGAAAGCAACTCTTTTCCTGTTTGTCTTAGACAGCAGACATGTAGATAGGTTTTACTGCACATAGTATATTCACTACTATGAATAACTGGTGTAGCTCAGGTGGCAGAAAATTTCCTTGTTTGGTTTGTAGCATGCTGACATTTAAATTGTTGGTGTTTCAGGGTGCTACAGAGCTATTAGCATATTTTTCGATGGTTTGTTGCTTTGTTTTGTTTTTCTTGTTTGCTATCCTTGAACCTTAAATTTAAGAATGTGGTTTCGTTGGAAGTTGTTTGGGGTTGTTTTCTGCTGGTCTTGACAGGCTATCCAGTCATTATGTCCTCAGGTTGTCATGTGACAATATGTTTATTAATATTGTTTACTGGCAACTAATGGTTTTGAACAAGAGAATATAGAGGCAAGTGTGTAGAACTTATTGTTGATCATCAATTTTGTATCATAGAGTAGGCTTTGTAATGGCTAATAGTTTTTCAGTGTACTGTTTTGAATCTCCAGAGACAGTCTGTCCTTACCTGCATTTTAGTTTTGAAGGTTTAATTGTGTCCTTTGGACTGATGTTACAAGTCCTTGTCAGGCTCATGCTCGCATGATTGAAAACAAACAGAAGACCTTACATATCTTTAGCTGCACCAAAACCCCCAACCTCTCCATTTCTATTAAAATTACAAGTGTAATTTTAATAGAAACAGCAATAAAAAGCCTCTGTATAAACCACTCAGTTCTGCATGTTCTTTTTAGGAGTGTCTGACTCTTGTGTAGTTATTAGAGTAAATCATAATTGCATCATTATTACCTTGAAATATTTAATTGTACCTAACATAAGACTTAAAAGCACAGTGTATGTAATATATAGCTCTTTCCATTTTCTGGGATTTTAAGCTTCATAAAATTTATGTTAGGCTTTAATATTAAATGTATTGATTTAATATTTATGTTTCCATAAGAAGGGGTTTTCACAGTTCTAACTGAGGTGTTAATCTACATATTACTATCTCTGTGTTGGTTCTTCATAAGTATATGAGCTTTGCATGTGTGAGAACTGCTAGAACTTCACTGCAGCATAGGCAGATACAGGATTCAGACTGTCCTGTTGTAGATGAACCTAAATTGAATTAACTTGACTCTGTCTTGGAGTGAATTCTCACAAATGAAAATTACAGCTTATGAGGTAAGCTGCTATTTGTCTGAGTCCTGGCAGAACACATACAGTTTTGACTGTATGTACATTTATACTGCATTGGGGTTTATTGTTGGTTTTTTTCTGCATTATAATTAGTGTCATTTCTATAGGAGGTATATATTGATAATTTGTGAACTCTTAGAATTGGAAATACTGTAGCATTTAATACTTTCAGCATTCCCTTCTGGTTCGAAGTAGTAAAATCTTGGGTTTTGGGAAGTAACTAGTATTTTGGTAAGAAGATAGGGAACTTGTGACATTGTATCTGTTGCTATTTTATAGCAATAAACTGCTAAAAAGGTCTCTCACTGTGTCTTGCAGGATGGTTGTTGTGTTGTTTTGTTTTGTTTTGTTTTTTTCCCATATGTATCAGATTCTTCTTAGGCAGGACTTCCATAAGCCCACTGTTTCTTTCCATTTTTCTGTGCAGTCTTCCAGGACTTTTGCAACTGTACATAATGCAAGGTAGTTTTACTGCTGTCCAGCTTGTTGTTGTTATTGCACTTTAAATTTGCAATTTTCAAAAGCGTTTTTCATTCTAAATTTTCCTTTTCAGGCAAATTTTCTGAGTAGAAAAAGGAGGGGTTCTTCTGTGAGTCTGCTGAGGATTCTTTGGCTCAGGAGTACATCTTATGCCCCTTCTGAATTCTTCAGGGGTTTTTTAAGTTTCAAGAACTTGATCAAGAGCTTATGAGATTGTACGTCTGGCTGTAGAGCTCTCTGAGTAATTTTGTAGGCTTCTCCTTCAAGCATAAAGGACTTAGTAAAATTTGTCTGTATTTTTTTCCTTTTCCTGTACTTTCCTGTTTCCATCTATGTAAAATGTCTTATGTGGAGCTGATAATTATTTGCCCAACTAGATTTGAAAATACTTGAGGTATAGGTATAAAAGGCTTCTTCACACACATCTGCTGAGCTGTTAGATTTTCTGAAACGAGCTTTTCTATGGTCCTTCCATATTTGCATTTGTAAACTATATCAGACTTTTATCTCATTCAGTAACAACTTTCTTTAACACTAGATACTGACATGCTACTTTTAATATTATTCCTGCCACTTAGGTTGGTCATAATTTCTTTAATCAGAGTTGGGCTGTTGAACAATACATGCTCCTGCTACGCTAGGTCAGCAGTTTCAAGGAACTCTGTGAGAAAAGCCCTGCTGAGGCCAATGTATTGATTGTATAGGGGGTTCCTGTCTCCCTGCTGAACCTCAACATTTGCCCTCAGTCTTGTGGGCCTGTGTTTCCTCCACCAGAAGGGAAGAGGGGGAAATCAATGAAATTAGATGTTCTTGTTGATATTCACCATCACCTGGGCTTTAAGCTAGAAGTTTGTATCTTGGTTTGGATAGGCAAGGAAAAAATATGTAGTGGGATTTGTAACCAGCATTTTTAGTTACCTTTCAGGCCTCTGTTACTTACTTACACCATTCATGCACCTTCAGTCAAATCAGCCTAGCTCTGTGTGTCTAGTAACAAGCAAATATTTATGTATGTGACCTGTAAAGGCATTTAGATTGCTATTTATGTGGAATTGCATTATAATTTCATTGAAGATTACGTGATTGAATACATTTATAGATCAGTTATTGCACAGGAACGACAGGCTTTTTTAATAGTCACACAATAAAAGTCTTTTCCATATAGAAGAAAAATATTTATGCTAAGATTAATTCTTGTCAAAATATGGTTTCAAAATGTATTTAATACCAGTATATATGGCCATTGGGACTTCAATGGCCATATATTTCAAATAGTGAAATTTTATTCAATATTGAGTCATTAGCCATTTCCCAGTTTACTTAACTTGGATTTTTATTTGCCAAAGCTTGGAACAGGAAAGAAACTTTTATGATAAAACTGTTTCAATTGCTTTTTATATGACAAGAAATTCTGACGTGTACCTGTCTGAATCCCAGTATTAGGAAAATGAACATTTGTAAATTCAGGAGTTAATTTCATTTCTCGATTTGTTTTTCTGAGAGGGAGAGTGTCTTATGAGATGCTGTAAATACTTGATGGGCAATAGTAGAGCTAACAGAGATTTTTGAGAAGTGGCTTCTATATGGACTCAATTTTTGCTCTCCCAGTCTATTACTCATTTACTTCAATGCCTTCAATAGGATACTGATATAGAAACAATAATTGGATTTCTAGTTATTTCTTAACATTCGGATGTTGCGTAGACTTACACGCTGAAGTTTGGCCTCCCAGTTCACTGTAGGCATACAAAGATTCAGAACCAGTTTTTTTAGACCTGACTTCTTACTCTAAAATTCTGCTAATCACCTAATTTGTGTAAAAACCTTTAGGGAAAGTCTTGACTTTTGTTAAGAGATTTAGCCTTTGCCCATCACTCCCAGGCCCTGTGCATCTGACTTGCATTTCTGATGAGTTGTTTTTAAAGGTCAGCTGTGCATTCCAGAAGTGAGTGCTGGCATTCCAGGTGTCTCCTCAACAGGGTGGTCCTTCTGTAGAAGACTGTGGCTGGTTTCTTGCTAAAAGGTAGCAGTTGTATTCTCAATGCTGCTAAGAAATTGCTGTGTTATATTCTGCTTTTCAGCTTCGAAAAAAGAAAGTCAAGAGAAATCTGTTTTCTATGTAGAATATTCAGATTTATTTAAATTATATACAGAGAGAGTGTATATGTGTTGGTTTTTGTTCTTTTTCCTGAGTGAAATGGTCACTTAATCCCAGAAGACTCCTTTTTTTTTTTTTTTTTTTTTTTTTTTTTTTTTTTTTTTTTTCTTTCCCCCCTCTTGGAAGTAATTAATTACTGAATTACTGAAGGCAAACTCTTACAATAGAAGCTATTTTGAAATCTTAATTATAGTGTTGATTATATTCAATTTACAGGCTTCTGGACATGACAAAATGAAGTCTGTAGGTTTTTTAGACACTGAAAATTAGATGTATAATTAGTCTGTGTCATTATTAAGACATTCATTCCTTTTTATTATTGGTCAACGATAAAAGCAGAAATTTCTTCTTTCAAATGAAATTATGATTATAATATTTCTGATCCAGCATTTTTAATGTTAATTTGTCACTTGGTGTCACTGGAAAGAAATGATTTTCATTGGAGATTATTTTCTGGGCTGGACTGGAAAGTGTGGCTTTGTGCTTTATTATTTTTATAGGGTGGAGAAGCTTTCCTGGTCTGTTTCTGAAAGAGGAAAAAAAAAAAAAGATCAAAGTGAAATGCTCTGACATTTTTCCTGAGAAAAGACCACCCTACAGTTTGATAGGTTTTATGTTTTTCTCTTGCTTGATGATTGATGCTTCTCTGGTACACTGACATGTGTCTCGAGAGCATAAAAGTGAGGGGAGGATGGTGCTAACATTAAATATAATTTGAAAAGACTTTGTGTGATCATTCCAATGCATTTTATTTTTCTGTCCATTATTTATCATATTTTTCTGAAGCCAGGAAAGCTCTTCTGTTCCTCTTGGTGAATATTTTTCCTGAATGCTTCTCATCGAGTTGAAACAATTTGTGTAGTTAGTTACTCATCTATCACTCTAAAGGATTTCATTTTTGCTACAGCAGTGGTTTCTGCTCCCATAATTCCATGAGGAATCATTTTTCTTAAGTGACTCTTCAGTGTAAGAAACTATTTGTGTGTGCTAGGAGCAATAGGAAATATCCCTTTTTAAGGAAAAAGAGGTATTGGATAAAAGTTTCATTTCATCTGTAATGACTTAACAACTTAGATCATTAATAATTAAAAACTGGTAAGTACCAGAAAGCCTATCAAAATGTTACCTTGTGTCCTTGGAAACTTTGGCTTAATTCTTTTTAAGTTCAAAAAGCATCAGATGTTGTTGGCAATATTCTCCGTATAAAAGTCGTGATGGAAAAACAACATCTACAAGGACACAACCCCAAAACAATCCAGATAAAGAAACATGAAATGTAGCAAATTTGATAGTTACATACACTCTCTGCTGCTGTTATTTTTCGTAGGAGCAGCTTTTCAGTGCTAGTTGAGATTTTGCATTTCTCCTCCTGTGTGTGTGCCTTTATGTTCTGTCAGCAAAGAGGTTGACATCCTTTAGAAATTTGAGGGCTGGTGTTGGCTCATTCACATCTCTTCTTTGAACTGTGTCAGTAGAAGCTTCACATTCTGTTGTTGATCTGCAGCATGGGAGTGCTGGCAATTCCGGTTTGCAAATCCCAGTGATGCACATTCATCAGCAGACAACTGTAGTAACGCCAGTGTGTGGAAGGAAACACTTCAGAGAGCATTAATGTTTGCAGTGTGGACTGCCTGTTTTTGTAATCCTGCTACTTCCCTCTCTCAGAAAACTGATGGGTTTTTGTGGGTATGGCTGAAGGAATGGCCAGAGAAACACCAAAGAACACTCGGCAGGGACAGAGGGGGAAGGAAAGTTGAGTTGACAACTTCAGTTTAATTGTGTTAGTTTAGCTCTAGTGAAAGGAGAAGGAGATGAAAATAGTTGAAATTTAAAACTGTTTTGCTTTAGAGCAAGGCAAGAAAAACCTCCTTACTACAATTGCATTTAAACAGAAAATGAAACCACCAGAGGGAGATGCAGGGTAAAAGTAAGGTCACTTTTCCAAGTGAGTGGTAAATCGAAAAGAAGAATTAAAAAGGGTGGGGGAGGGCAGACTGTTTGCCCAGAACTAGTTTAAAATGTTTCAGGGAGAAACTAATGAGTTATTCATTTGCAACTTTTATTGATACAGTTTTTTATTATTTTTCTGAAGTTTGTTTCAATTGTTTTTATTGTAATTATTAACAAGTCTTCTGGGAAATTTGTACTATTAGCATCACTTTCTTTTACTTAAATACATCATTTTAAGGTACCAAGTATTGTGAATTTATAGGCCTGTTGAGGATCTCTCCTGTCCCACAAATCAGATAAAACACTTCTGTCCTGGATATTGACCCGGTGGGAAAAGATGGACTTTTGATTCATAAGTCAGCAAAATTTCATACACACCTGATATTATTCAGGCAAGAATAGTTTTCTGAATATATGTTTTTCCAGTTGCTCTGACATAAGTATTCTCAACATTTTGGATGTTACAACAAATGCCTTTGTCTTTGGTATTCATGGTATTGGACTCTCTTAGTCTTCATCACCACTTTTAATTTTCATCAGTATTGGTGTTTTTACATAAATAAGCATGTATTTGAGATTTGTTGACATTTTTTTGAGTTCTAGGCTTTGTGGAAGACAGCTGCACCATTTTCAGCATAGCACTGTCCAACCTGGTATTCTCTGTCCTCTGATTCAGCACTAATTCTGTTTTTTTCAAGTTTCTTATAAATGGGAGAATTGTCACTTTACAGTCTATAACATGATATAACATGATATAACATGATTTTGTAGATTCCTTGGACTGGCAGAATAATGTAGGTGTGCAGTATCATGTAGATACAGTGGTATCTGCTCAATTATGTGTCTATGTCCCTTTGATAGAAATAGTGTCCAGCTATTTAATTCTAATTTGGCATCAAAGTAACTGCAACTTAGTGCTTAAGTATTGCTTTTTCTGTAGGTTGTTGTCTACAGGCACTGCTTATTTAAAGCAGGAATTATTGAGCACCCCTTCTTTAAGTGGCCTGTGCTGCCAGCCATGAGGGTGCCAAAATTTGTGCCTCTGCTGTCAGTCTTCATCTCCCTCAAAGCAAAGACTTCTACTAGCACAAGAAGAAACATAGTTTTCAGATTGTAAATTTGGGAGCATTGTTTGGGGTTTCTGGTAATTCTTTCAAGTGATACAGTGGCTTAATTCTCCAAAATTACATTTTTACATTTCACTTGCAAAGAAAGAAAAGTTGATTAGCATTTCAGGAATTTAACATTATAAAACCCCTCATATTTGATTGCTTCTGGCACTTGAAGTTATTAACTGTTTTACAAATATCTCAAAAAGGAAATAATATATGTGATATTCCTTGACATTAAAAACTTGTGTGTTTTTTGAGTGCCAGTGCATTGGTAGTTGTAGCTAGATGCTTACTTATTACAGCTTACAGGAAACTCATTCCGATGAAAGTAGCTAAATGGTTTTGTTGGACCAGATCATTAGGTTTAAATGAGAGAGAAGCAAGGCTCTTCTTCCAAAAAGAAGACATAAAGCAGAAAAAAATGTTAACAAGGTAATGAAATAAGGAGTTGTATCTGTTGTAAAATTAATGAGTTTTCTGGATTTTCTTGTCAGCAATGCAAATTAAGCCACTGCTATCTAATGTTGTAATCTGCTCTTGAAAGCAGTAATTTCCTAGTTCATGGACTTCTTTAAATATTTTGAATTAATTGTAGTGAAGATGATAAAGAGCAGTTGCCCTTATAAGTAGGAACATCTCTATAGATCTTAATTTTTATGATCTGCTTGATGGGTCTGAACAACTGGAGAACATTTTTACTCTCCGGGGTCAACAGCAAATTCAGATTTAGTGCTCTGAGCACTCGGAAACACCAGATTCATGACCTCTGTTATTCTGCGACTTTTGCATTCCTTCTACTCTGCCTCCTCTCAGATTTTCTGCATGGTCAGGGTTACTCATTTTTATTCCCTTTCTTCCAAAGATTACTGTTTCCCTCCCTCCCTTTTTTTCCTTCTCCTTTCCTTTTCTTTTATTTATTTTTCTTTTTCTTTTTTTTTTTTTTTTTTGACCAACAATCCATCAAAATATGCTTGTGAGTAAAACTGAGAAAACCAGACATTTCCCATCATTTCATATTGCTCTGTATTTTATTAGAATCTAATGCTGCTTCAGGCTGAACTGAAACTTGTTAAGGGATCTGAAGTGCTATCTTGATTATCATCTTGGGCCCTATCACACATTCTTGTGTCTCCCAGAAACTGCTTTCTGTTAGAGATACATGTCGTCACACATTTGTGTACACACTTATATGTTGTGTGTAGCGATGGCTGGTAAGAGAATCAGGTACCATTTCCAAAGGATGTATAATAGGATTCTTTTGGTTTGGTTTTGGTTTTGTGCTCTTGATTGAAGAATGACTAGAAACCTTATTTAGTGGATGATCTACCTAGATTCCAAGACTCTAGTTTGCATATGGTACAGAAAATATATTTGGTATGGTAATCTCAGTAAATGAGCTTTCTTAGAAGTAAGTACATCCAGGGGGAGAGAGAGAGAGAAAGAGAGAGTAAATGTTCATAATTTTTTGTGATTTTTTGAGACAAATAAATGTAACAAGATTTAGAATTATATAAAGTATAAATTTTATAATTAATTACAGTTTAAAGGATTTAGAGCTTGACAGTTGGATTGGGAAGGCTTGACTTGGGCAATGGGTAGGTATCAATTTCATCTGTAACTTCTCTTTTAAATAAAATTTGATCAAAGGCTTTTGAGTTTTAAAAATGAGAAAAGGAGCCTCTTCTGATACTGTAGGTAGGCAGGAATAATAAAAAAAATACATCTGATAGAACAATTTGTTTGCCTAAAATTAATGTGCTTTAAAATTAATTTGATTTATTTCAAAAGGTATAAAAGGTTACTATAAAAGGACTGTAACTGCAGTTGTTTACTACTGTATGTATATTTCTATTGGTGCTTTCACAGAATTATGAGGATCTGGATTTGAGAAATGTGCAAAACAACCAATGCTTATGCATGTCATGTAAACGCATTTGCGTGTGTGTATACACAGAAGTAATGTTAGGATTGGTTTCTTCAATGAATCCCTCTCATAGACAAATAATGTTAGGGTTGTCATATTTAGGGTTATTTTCATATGGAGTTAAGTCTTATCTAGATATATATTTCTGTGCAGAATTGTTTTCCTACCTGTCCTGAGCTGTTGTTATTGTTTGGTTTTTTTTCTACAAAGGACATGATATTTTCTAGAAAAGAACTGTTTTCCTTACGGAAGCAATGCTCACTTCTTATTTACTGATAAAGCAAGTGGCTTGAGTGGAAAAGTATGTTCTGATGTTATGTACTGCAGATATTTAAGAGGTGTAATTTTGGGTTGCAAATGTACAAATATTCTTAGTATTTATGCTTTTATATTTAGATGTTTCAGCTATTATAACGAGTGAATGTGGTAAAAATAAATTTGTATATTTTCCTGTATATATATATATCTATAGCTGTACATGTATCTGTATGTAAATATCAAGTGCAGGCACACAAGGCAGGCAGCATAGATTGCTAAGTTCCTTGTGAATGTTTAAATTTGGGAATTTTGTAAATTGCATACAACTGCTTTTCCAGAAAGTGCAAATGTGTGAAAAAACTGCCAGGATGTGCTTTGTTGACAGATTTGCTAATGCAGTTGTCTCAGTGATTTGGTTGAGGCTGTATGTCAGGCAGCCTGCAAAGCATTTGCTGTGGGTTTAGTGTCATATGATGTCTTGTGTTTTTTAAAATTGGGTCGTTTAATTATTCACCCTTTTAAGCCCCAACTTAAAATCTTGGACAGAGCTTTGTCTTCTCAGCTTTGTCATTGTGGGGCTTTGAAGAGGCTGGGGAGGAAGGCTTTTACTGCCTTGCAAAGAAGCAATTCAGAAAAAAAAAAAAAAAAAGAAAGGAGAAAAAAAAGGAAAAAGAAGAAAAGATTCTGTATATGTCTTCTCTCCAGCTGACAGGCAAGTGTCTGTTGTGTGCCCATGCACATATGAGATTAGAGACATGCTCTGTATTAAGGCTGTTGTACAAGGCTTGCTATATCTTTAATAAGGGTGTCATGAAATTTGCCTTCACGTTCCTTTCTGATTCATTTAGTTGAAGAGCAGAAGGAAAGTGTGTGGCTCTGCCTATGGTTTCTCTACCATTGTTTACTGTGTATTATATCGTGTAATCCGTCAGCCAATTTTAATTTCACAAGCTACTCATTGTGTTTAAACAGTGCGTTTCTTATATTAAATATTTATGGAAGTCTTTGGGAAGAATACATTAAAATGGCAGATGGAGGTCGTTTCAAGCATTCTCTTGATTGAAGGCTGGGGACCCCTGTGAATTTGAAGTCTGCTTTCAAGGAAAGTTCACAATGTCTGATTATAACCCAGGCAGGCAAGAATTCCACCAATTCCCTGCACTGTGATTTCAAAAAGCAATGGCTGCCTATAATCTTCATGCTTCAGCACCTTTCGTTTTGAAATCATTTGCAAGTGCACTGAAGAATGGTGAACAAAAGCATTTACAGTTGTATTGCTTATTAATAATTCAACAGACCTGCAACTTTTGCACATTAAGATTACTCATTGATTTTTAACTACCAAAGCTATGAGGAAAATCTGCCTTTTGATGAGAGGACTGAGATGTGCGTTTTCAGACTCACACCGAGAGCAGGGGCCTTGTGCAGGCCAGGTGTGAAAGGAGCCCAGCAGAGGGGATGATGTTGTGTCAGGCAGGTGAGGTGTCCCATGTCCTCAAAGGCTGCAGCCTCAGCCAGCTGACCTTGCTGCTTTGCATTGCTGCTTCTCCAAAAGATGCCATGAGCATCCCTGCTGATGTGCAAGGGCTGATTGGGCCTTTTTTCTTGCTAGAAGCTTCTACTCCAACACCTTTTCCTTTGCTCTAGTGGAAATGTTTTCAATACCTATATGAGAAAATAAATCTAAGCTGGTGTGTTTTCTAGAAATAAAAATATAGTGTAGGAGATGCAGTCTTTTATACACACTTGAATTAAAAAGACTAAAGGCATATTTTGGAATTGCCTCCTTTTGATAACTTTAAAATTTTAAATTTAATTTTTTTAAAAAATGTAGAGAAACAGCTAAGAAAGCACACAGTAAGGTAGCATCTCATAGATAATTTTTAATGGTTTTACTTCATTAATTTATAAGCATATGCAAATGTGATATGAAATTGATGGTGTCTCAAATAATAAGGTGAAAGAGAAATTACAGAAATGCTGGCATAGGCAAAAAAGGTCCACTAGGATATATTAATAATATTTTTTAAAAAATGTTAAAAAGCACAGCAACTCCAAAACAAAAACAAACCAAAACAAGCCCTCATTAGAGAAGGCATTGCAAATCAAGTTTCAGGATAATAGCCATTTAAGAAAGTTTCTTTGAGAAAAATGTAATGACTAATGTGTTAGCCACTAGAGGAGCCTACCTTTTGTTCTTGTTATTTGCTAGACTAACTCTAGTGTTTTCTCAATGTAAATTATATTAACTTTTGTCATTTGGACTTTTTGATATTTGTCACTTAAACCATATTTATGCTTTTGCTGATTATAAATTCTGAAAAGTTCAATTGTGAAAAAATCAGTTTTGTCATTGTACATTACCTTATAAAAATGTATGCAGTGTGTAGTAGTTATTTATTTCATATTGGGAATCTTGTGCCCATCAATTTGATGGAAGGACAAACTTCTTGCTGCAAAGAGTCTGTTGTGAGAGCAAACAGCAGGTAACCATAGCAGAAGTCACTATACCCAAAATGCAGGCAGATCAATTGACCCTTCTGGGCTTTATGTAGACAAATCAGACATTCTTATTTCTTCTGCAACTACAGATTTGGTTTTATTTTTTGTAATTATTCTCTGTCCATGTGAATCATTATGGCAGCTGTGTGCTCTGTGCAGGTTGAGTGCCTTAATCATATCTCTTGACCTTAAGTAATACTGACCCCAAGGAGGATGTGCTAATGATGGAGGATGTCACCAATAAAAGGGCAGTTTTGGAGTCAGTTTTACTCCCTCAGCAGTTCTTGTATCTTAAGATTTGATTCAAATTTAGAAATTCCATACATTTCTCTAAGAAGTTGTGTATATTAGGTAAACAATTTTGTCTGTCAACCGTTTTTTAAATTTATGTGAGTGTAACGTATTTTTGTTGTTGTTTTTCTTTTTACTTAAGAACTTGTGGTTTTTCTTTGAATTTCTTTTAAATAATATATTGGATGGTTTCAAGCTTCCTGAACACATTGATAATAAAGTTAGGTCTGAATTCGCATCTAAGAAAATAATTTCCATAGCAAAATTGAGGGAGAAATTACTTATGCATGAAATTTAAACTGTAATTCTAGCATTGTTTGGCCATGTTGCTATAATATATTCACTGTAAAAACTAGAAGCTGTGTAAATAAGTGAGTGGCAGTTGCCCCAGGCAGAAATTTTTACTGATTCAATGAGATAAAAGTAATTAAGAAACATGTAGACTGATGGGTAATTAAATCCATGGGAAGCGTTTTGTAACTAATTACTACGTTCTAATCACAGATTGCTTTCTATTTGTCAAGGTAAGTGTATATAATTACACAGTTCCCATTTTCTTTCATCTAAAATCATCTCAGTTGGATGAGTATTTTTTAAGCGAGCCCAGACCTCTTCGTTTTTGGCAGTTCTTTTCTGTGGAATAAAAGAAAGTGGTGGTCATCTTATTGCCTGGATGCAGGTGGCACAGTTGTCTGCCCTTGGCACTGATGCTCTCTGCCATGCTTGCATCACATCCTGCTCTGTGACACCTCATTCTCATTGCTCTTGGTCTTCCTACTCTGTTTAGATGCCTATGACATTCTGGTGCACATCACTAGACTGAATTGGAACTCCAGCATTTAGGCATCTGAATTGCATGTCTTTGTCTCTGCTTTTCAAGTGCAAATATTTTAATACTTCAAATAAAAAGGTTTCCTTCCCTTAAGAAGAGCAATATGGTTTAGACAAAGCTTTGTAAGTGCGTGCTTAGGCAGAGCTCAGCTGCCTGTTTTCCTAATGTAACATTTCAGTTTCCCTTTCAGTTAGTTGTTTTCAGCTTTGACAAAGTGTTTGAGGAAAATATAACTCCATATCTATACTTGATTTTGCCTTAGAATGTGGGATTCCCCAGTATGTTTCATCAAAGCCCACATTGCCCTTAAATTGAGACCATTGACTAGAGAGTATAATAAAATTGTATCAGTCTTTGGAATTGCTGTTCAGTATGCTATCTTTTCTAATAAAATCATGGATTCATCTATAATCAGTTAAGTTGGCATTTTCTCCTGCCTTGTTTACACCTTGACAGGTGACTAAAGTGGGTATCATGAGGAAGTGTTGCTCTGTTGTGTCAGGGAATAAAATACAAAATTGTCTGCCAAGAATACTCAGTAAGCTTGTTCTGTTTTTCTCCAGTGATGGTCAGCAGTGGATGCTTTGGGAACAGTGAAAGAAGCGAGGCAGCTTGAGGCGAGGCTCAGTTTAGCCTTACATGGCCTCCCAGCTTCATGCCCTCCCATCTCAGAGATTACAGTCTGAAAATCATTTTTAATAGCCTCTTCTTCATAAATATTTTTATAGACTTACAGTTCCAGTCTCTGCAGCAGCCCACAGCAATGAGTTTCATACTTTCTGTTTGCAATAATCATTTTTTTACCTAAAACTTTTGCCCAAGATACTCATTGGTTCTATTAAGTTATGGAATCTGAAATACTGAAAATAGGTGCATCATCATTTTCCCGATAATTGTCTTGCAAGGTCATGGTTTTGTAGATCTTTGTTGTATTCTCCTTCACCTCTGTCATTCTCAAATTGAATTGTGGATTACCTGGTCTGTTTTCTTGTGTCTGCTTTATTACAGTCTTCTTTATGATAACTCTTAGTAAGAAATGCCATTCAGAATTTTGAAATACCAAGGGTATATGAGAAGGCATAGCATTAGCTTCCCCTTAGTTTTGTATTCTATTTTTATTCAATGTTTACATTCTACCAACTTTTTTTAATTGGTGTTAATTGGTTAGATAATGTTTTCAAGAAATTATCTAGAGAAAAAATTATCTTCCTTATCCAGGCTATGCTACATAATTTTGAGCCCGTTTTTTTCAGGGTTTCATTCAATTTTTTGGGTGGTGTGCTATTTTGTGTTCATCTGCACAGGATTTCATCAGCCGTGTTATTAATATTAGCCCTTCATTCATTATAATCTCTGCAAGTTGTTACAATTAATTTAATTTTGACTTTCTGTGCATAATTTTATGTCATCACAAATTTTTTTTCTGTTCCTATTCCACAAATTTTTCAGGTTGTTTGCCTTTTGAACACACCAATTCTCATACAAATGTGGTAATTTCTGTCTATTGTAAAATCTGGCAAATTATTTCTACCAGTTGCCTCCTATCTATAGCAAGGCAGTCCCCAAGAGGCCTCAATTGTTCTATCCCATGAGATATTACTTCCTCTGCAAGTTATTGGTGAAGGACATTTAAGAGATGTTTGGAAATCCTTATGCACTGTTTTGTCTATATGCTAACTAAATCATGGAAAAAGTGTAATAAACAAATGAATTCACATAAGCATAAGGATTAATGTTGACATAAATACAAGTTGCCCTTAATGTGGCAGGGAGTTCCATTAAGAATTTAGAAGGAATGGTACAATAAAATGTTATACTCACCTTCATATAACATGCTCAGCTCAATTTGGGGCTCAGAGGTGTTTAATCTCTTATGCTTTAAATTCTTCATAGTATTTTTAATACTTAATTTTAAATACTTAGTTTAAATACTTAATAGATGCATTCCTTATGCAGAATGTTTTTGCAGCATATCAATTATTAAAACAAGCCACAGTGAAACTTAGTAGGGCTTGCATTCTTGCATCAGGAATGGAGAAGTTAAATATCACTCAACATGCTTTTGTATAGTGCAGGTCTGATTTGATCTGCACCATCGTAGGCTTGAACTTGGAACTGCAGCTATTACAGAGCTTTTTCTAGATCCACGTTACCAAATATGTGTGAATAAT
Source organism: Phylloscopus collybita (assembly GCA_027886175.1). NCBI lineage: Eukaryota > Metazoa > Chordata > Aves > Passeriformes > Phylloscopidae > Phylloscopus > Phylloscopus collybita. The sequence continues at coordinate 91,885,897 of JAJNNQ010000075.1, forward strand.
GAAAAACACTTTGCAGCACCTATGGCAGCTGAAATTTTGGAGCCTGTAAGTTGGACACAGTAGCTAGTTCTGTAGTAGTTGAAAAGCTACTGAGCTTATCTTGAGAAATGAGAAGTTGATTTGAGGGAAAAGAAGCCCTAATATGAACAGGCAGAAGGTGAGGTTTTACTTTCAAAGCTGACAGAAACTGGCAGTGAGCTCCCAGAGACAGCTTCTCCTCCCGCTCTCGGCCCTTTGTACTGGCTCCTGTTCTGCCCTCTCCCCTAGGATGGATGATGCACTGGATGGCTGCTCTGTGAACATCTGGAGAGCTAGTCTGGATTGCAACAGCCTTATGAGGATGCAGACAGATTAGGTTTAGTCACTGTTGTCAATTAATTTCTCTATCCTTTTCACTGGAGGATGAAAGGAGGTGGAGGATGGAGGAGAAGAGAAATAGGTGGCTGGAGAAAAGTTGTGACAATTTAAGATGCCATGCCATTCTTCTTTGGCTTGTTTTCATAATTTTTTTAACCCAGGATACATCTTTTTATTCTTTCTAAGCAGCAGTTTACATTGGTCAGTGTCAGGGCTGTCCACTGTCAAATGTTCTTCCTTCCAACTACTTTTTCTGATTGCATTGCTTACATTACTGAGGAGCCCAAAGAGGAGGCCATGTAAGGAAGCTGTTTGTCAGCAGAAGACTTAGCAATTAAGAAAAATGGGGGGAAGAGAAACAAGGGGGGGAGGTGTGGAAAGCTTGTCTCCTCAGCTTGCTGCTTGATTTTGTGCAAAGATAAGTAGGGGGCATAAACCTGCAGTATATAGAAGTGTATGACCACTGTAGATCCAAGATAATTCCTTTTAAGATTCTTGTAGGATGGTACCCTTACAAGAAAAACAAGGGCTTGTAGGAAACAGAACAGATTTGGCAAGACAAGTAGACTTGATTGTCAGGCTTTATCTGTGAAGAAGTGCTCATGTTTGATGAAGAAACATCTGTTGAGAATTTCCTTTAGGCTGCAGCAATGTTGAAACTGATGTGTCATAGTTTCAGTCTATAGAGGTGGCTTAGAAGGGAGGAGTGAAGGAAGAATCATCTCCTGAAATAATTGCTTCAGACAAATGTGACTTCTGAGAGCTATCATGTGTATGCTTTTCACTTCCAGTATCCAAACTGCTGATATAGGAGTGTGGTTTCTAGAAAAGATGCATTGCATTGATATTTATACAGTACCTGGCACTGGTGAGAGTCATATGTATTTATTCTTACCATGCATTTGTTCCTACTAATTACGGTAAGAAGAGAATTTATGTACTAACTTTTTAGTTATAGAAAGATAAATAAGATGAAGGGCACTCTTTGAAAAAGCACTTTATTTTCTTATTCCTAACATGCATTAATTATTTGAAATAAAAAATAGCATCTCCATTGGCTGACATAGTCATGAAGTGTTTTCAGTTTAAAAGAGAGCTAATTAAGTGCTCTTTGTAGGATAGGATGAATGCTATTTATTTACTGAGATCATTCAGGCATCAGCAAATAATGCTAACATTACAGAGAGTGATATGATTCTTTTTAAAGAACCATTTTAAAAGAAACTAAATTAAATATGACCAGATTACAGGCACAGCTGCAGCATAAGCACACAATCTAGCTTGAAATAAGCCACCTTTTTTTTTCTCCTAGTACTTCAGCTTCAGCCCATCATTTTATTTTTCAGGGTTCTCTAGTAGATTTGTTGTCCTTCAAATAAGTGTCTGGGATAGCTGCTGTAAGCTAGGTCATTTGCATGTGTCCAAACAAAAACAGTAAAGAAGGATGTATGCACTGGTTTAAATTTAAATTAGCATTTTGTTTAGAACTTCATACAGGCAGCAAATTGGTGATATATAAGCCATCAAAAACCTTTCAGGTTTCTAGCCTCCTCTAAATTGGATTGTATTCAAGTTAACCCGAGACAAAGTGCATTATTGCCTTTACATGGAGTCATCCAGTCCCTCATGTTTCATAAATCTGAGGACAAAACATTAATCCAGTAGTTGCAGCTATAGTGAAGTTGTTTATATTTTCTCCCACTGACTTAAACAATGTTAATTTCCTCACCCTGACTCTTTTGAACTTAGGGAGAAATAACGGTGTTTTAATTCATGTTACAGAATTCAAACATACATTTTAATTAATAACATTGTAATGCTTTGAATTAGAAATTAGTGAGTGGCCTTCAGATGCTTAGGTAAACTACCTTTTTCCTATGGAACAGAGAGGCTGATACTGCTAATTTGAGGTGAACTCCCCAGAATGTCAGTAGCATTTCTTTAGTGTAGAAATAACTTTAGTCGTTCTTTCAATATATTTATTCTCCGGATAGAGGAGTTCAATCCTTACAAACCATGTAAATTTACTGTTCTGTAGTAATGTTTCTTTGGAAACTTTGTGCTTTGCTTTATTTTTACAATGCTGGTGTGTTGAACTGCATATTTTAGAACATATCTTTATTAGGAAACACAACTTTGGAACAAAAGCATGTATCCTTTTGTTTCTCATTGTGGTTCAAGGTGGGCTAAATAACAAGACACTTGTCTTAGTTCTTTTTCTGACAGATATTTGGTGGTCCTGTATCTTCCTATTAAATAATTGGAACTACAAAAAATTCTTTACTGGCAGTCTGCACCTTGGCTAATTGGTGCTGAGGATGTCACTAGTCAGATCCAAGGACCTCCTGCTGCTGGTTTCCCAAGTTACAAATCAGAATTAGCTGCTGACAGCCAGCCAAATAACTTCAGCAAATACTTAGGACAATGGGCACTGAAAGGCACCAAGTCTGTGAAGTAAGTCAGTGGTTTATAGACACTGAAGCATTCCTGAGGATCTCTTAAGCTGAGCCACATGGTGCTCAGCTAGGAAGTTGATTGATGGTTTTACAAAGAAAAAAAATGTTTATGAAAGAATGCTTTTCTTACGGATTATCCTGCATTAATATATATCTGATGTGCCTGGCAATGGTTCAGCAATTGGATGTTTGCCAAGCCTTGACACTTCTGCAAGACACAATGGAGTTTGTCTAGCAGCACAGAGCTTTTTGTTTTATGATCCTGTTTTTAATGAGGCAGACACTTTCATAAGAATTATGCTCCTCTAAATCAGTAACACTTGTACATTGTGATCCTTACATGTTAAACTGTTTATCCAGGCTAAAGTGGAGTCCATTTTGCAAATTTTTGCATCTTATCCAGAATTTCTTACTATATCATTCTGCTTCAGTGGTTGGATTAAGCAAAAAAGATAGCAGAAGGTCTCGTGTGAAGCTGAAGAATAATTATAGACTGCATACAAAATGTTCTACCAAGGTTCACTGTTCATATATCCCAAAAATATGCCCAGAGGTGTTTAAATGCCTTTGTAAAGACCAGTGCTCAAGGATATCCATGGGAGCTGGGAGCCTTTGTAGATCTATCTGTAGTAACTTCTCAGAACGAGACAAAAGTTTGGTATTAAATGTCTTTATTGGTCTTATTTACAAGTGAATTTCTTTTGTGCAATTTGTGCTGTTAAATTTCTGTATTTTGTGTGCTGTTTTATAGAGGGAAAAAAAGGCATTAGTGTGCAGTGGGGAGAATTATTAAATCCTTCCTCTTGATCTGGGAAGACAGCAGAGCTTAGTAATTCTGGAACTGCAGCACAGAAATTGGTCAGGCTATGGTTCCCTTATGTTAAATTTATAATTGAGGCCTGGAACAAATAAATAAATTATTTCACTTTGAAATTTGACTTACATCTAGCCTTCCTAAGATCACTAGTGAATAATTTTTTTGAGCTAAAATGTCTTTGTATGATTCAAAATGATTGAAAAGATATGTGTGCTTTCTTTTATGAGAGACGCTTTAACAAACCATCATTGAGGCTGAATTATTTCTCATTACTAGCAGAGAGTGGTTCATTTAAATTGCATTTAAGGTCATTGACAGGGCAGGTTGAAGGAGAGGAAAGAGAGGAGATATGCATTGTGGTTAAATGTGTTGGAACAGACCTGCAAAATAAAATAGAGACTGTCAGATAGTCTCAATATTTGTTCTCTCATGCATAGAAACATACACAGAGAGAATATGCAGAAAAACTATTGCTCCAGTGGCTTGCATTCAAGCATATGGTTTGATGAATTGCTTGCAGCCCTGGTGATAAAGAATATTAACAACCTGAAGACGGCAAATCATTTAGCTGCCCCATACTATTGATTATTGTCACATACCATTCTTTAGGTTTGAGTAGAAGTAAACTAAAGTATTTGCACAAGTAATTATAATTACAAGTTGCAAATTCTCGTGAATCTGTACTTTTATTTATGCATTGCTTGTGATATTTTTTTGAAGACCAACTTTTCTGTGGTGTAATACAGCCTGTTTTCTAAAGTTTGGTGTCCTGTGATGATGATAGATTTCTTCACCAGTGTGAACCCCACTTTTTTCCTTGTGTGGTATTCCAGGCTGTTGGCTATACCCAAACAAACTGAGAGACAGTCCTGCCTGCTTTCCCTTGTAGTAGGACACATGCTTGGGGCATGCTTCTCTGGCTGGTTACTGTTGTTCATTGAACTTACTGGTGTTGAGAATTCTATTTTTCTGCCAAATTTAATAGAAATTGGTCAATGAATTCAGAAGTCACTGAAATAGAATGATACCTGCACAACATGGTCATGGAAGCCTTGTTTTCCTAGGTATCCTGATTAAAGCTATCTTTCTTAAATAGAAGCTTAAGGAATCTGAGTCCACATTGGAGAATTGAGTAGGGGGATTCAGTTACCAGTACTGGGATCTACTAACTCAATTCTTAGTAAAAGCAAAAGAGTAATTGTTTTTAAAAAATAGAAGCTGAATGTTGTCCATTCTTCTTTATTCCTAAGACCCACTCTGATTGATTTAAACTAATATTTCATAAGTAAGAATGGCATCAAAACTCCTGTTTGAATAGTAACTCTAAACCTAAACAAATGAGGGAAAACTTCATAATAATCCCAAGATGACTGGATATTTTGTTCAGTTGGAGGGAAGGAATGCATTTCTTCTGAAAACTTCCTTTTAAGAGGTTTTAGTTTATTTTTCTGTGCCAATCTGTAGTTAATACTCTGGTGTTATTGAATAGAGCCAGTTTTGCGCATTTCTCTGATTTGTGTTTGTGTTCATGTGTTCACACTCAGTCTTAAAAGGCTTCTTTCCCATGGCTGAGTCTCAAACAGTATCTGAGATACCACACCTGTGTCTAGAGCTTCTCTAGTTCTCAGGGAAGTGTTTTCATCCTGTGCATTACTTTAGGGTTTATGCTTATATGTTTCACTGTATATTGAGATTGTGTTTAGGATTTATGGCATCCTTTTCATTTTTTTTTTTTTTTTGAGGCAAGAGGTTGAAATAGGTAATTGCTCTCATTATTTTACTAGAGGATGGAGACAGGAGAGGGGATGTATTAGAAGGAATCTTTCTAAAAATATGGTAAGCTCACAAAGCTACTTTATTCCCATGTCTATTAAGCAATGTTTTCTGTTCATAAAAAACCAGGTAAAGGTATGTAACACGATGTAAGTTGCAGCCAAATTGTTGTTAATGTTGCATAGGGACAAAAAGATGCCCTATGCTGCAAGTTAAGAGTTACTATAAGCTCTTCATTAGATTATTTGTATATTACAGCATATGACCCAAGGCTAAAGTTCATGTTCTTAAAAAGAAGTTATTGACAATCAAGATATGCTCTTTAGGAAAAGACATTTCTCCCATTTCTGAAACAGACTAAAAGCAGACCTTTCGTTAGGTTTCTTCTTTTTTCTAGCATTGCTGAAGCTTGTGGCATATGTAGAAGTGAGAAATGGCGTATGAACATGCAGCAAGTTTCTTCTGCTGGAGGGCAGAGTGTTGTATAGTACACATTTTAACTTTTTTGGTTGTACTTTGGGTTGGATATTTGATGACTTTGTGTGATATTGTGTGTTTTATTTCTTTATCCAACTTAGTGATACACACTTTGCATTTTTAGTAAAACTGCTGTGCAAAATATCCCATCTATCATTATCAGAAAACATAAACATGCAAAAAAGTGCTCCTTTATCTGTTGGATCATATTTCTTTTAGAAAAAAATGAGAAATATTTTGGAATAGCATTTCTGTTTGATTTCTGTTTCCTCTAGAACATTTGGGTTGGAATTATTTTCAGAGCTCATAGGGTTCTGCAAGAAAATGATTCTTTAAGTTCCTCTAAAAAGAATGTAATTGTGGAATTCTGAAGCTTGATTGCAGTCCTATGATTACCTGGATTAGTCATCAATAGGCTGTAGTAATATTGCTCTAAGTGTTGAAAAGGCTGAATATTTTATGTTTTAATACAACTTCTTACGCATGTCCATGCTGACTGACAGAACTGGTGCTGCCTGGAAGAGTCTTTCTCCAACCTAATTTTCCATTGAAACTTCTGGTGTGCAGTGGCCATGGGCAAGAGCACCATCCCAGACAAACTGCACCCTGATGTTCTGCACGTTCTCTGCTGGGGACATGTCCCTGTAGCCATGTGTGAGCACCTCAGCCAGGCTTTGGAACCTGGCCCTTGCTCCCTGCTCCACTCCTTTCTAAATCAAAATGCACATTCTCTGCGTAGTCACCTATAAGCTGGGGCTTCCACAGGCCCCTGGCAGGGTTGGATGAGTCTTCTAAAACTGAGCTCTGCGGTAAATGAAGGGAAGTACACCCGATGGAAAAGCCATCTTGGGAAGCAAAGGGCCACAAAAGAACAAGTAACAGCAGCATGATCCTTCAAATATTACTACTGCTGTGCAGAGAAGTAGTGTTTGAAATGCTATTACCTGGTTTGAAGGGAAATGTGATCTCCCAGTGTTAGGAGTAACTCATTAAAGAAGTCTTTGAGACAAGTGTGTTATTTTTACATCAGGAATTCCCTAGTGATGGGTTTCTAACAGTTAATGCAGCTGAGCAGCTGTTCTAAGATTTGCAAAGTTTAATACCTTTATAATTTTTCTCCTCAAGTTTCATTTCTGGGTTGTGTCTTTTAGAGCTGAATATAGGCTCTAAAGGTGTTAGTAATAAGTCTAAGGAACACATTTCAGAAAATTTTAATTGAAGACAAAGGTAAACTTGTGTAACACTTGTAGACTTGTGCTACCAAGTGTTTAAAGAAAAAGTATTTAACAAATGGATGTTCTTAGATTATTTCAGTAATACTTTTTAAGGGTTTCTTTCTAGTGTCATCTATTCGGTGGAATTTTCTAATAGATGGAATAATAAACTTTTTCTGAGTGACTAGGATCTTGTTTGAATTCTACTCTTTAAAACACTAAGTAATTTTACTCTGAATATTCTTTTGTTGAAGATTCATGGATAGAAACTCATCTCTATTTAGATTTAATTCGTGTTCCTATGTTGACATATAATAAGTTCATCAAAAGGTAAATTATTGTTTAGATTGAGACCTTTATGAGCATTAATTTGTTTGAGAAAAATGCATTAAGATCCTTCAAAACCCTTGCATGGTTTCTCTTTGACCTCCCTGTGGACATCTCTAACACATTTTAATTGCATCCTGCTGATGATATATTTTGGCAGTCTAACATTGAATACTTAAAATAAATTTAGATTAAGGTGGCTACACACCAAAAAGGCTTTGAGTACTCTGTGAGAATTCAGTGGATATAATTAAAGAACTTCATGATTTAGAACTGGGAAAAGTATATTACTGCTATGCAAGCATTCTCCTTTTTTGTTCAAACTGACCCATTTAGAGTTGCAGAGACAATACCCTTCATTTGAGAAAATATTTTAAGTAACAGTGAACATTGTGGCTTGACAGAAATCAGGGGATTACAATGTTATTTCTATCTGCAGACTTTTTAATTTGTAGTGCCTGTTTTCCTGGCAATTATTTATCTCATTCAAAAAAACGAAAACAAACAACAACAACAAAAAACACACACACACACACACACACACAAAAAAACAAAAACAAAAACAAAAAAAAAACCACCAAAAAAAACACCAAAAACCCCCCAAAACAACAAACAAAAAAACCCACCCCCAAACAAAACAAACAAACAAAAAACCAACAACAAAACACAAACAGAAACAGATACACTCACCTTAGTTTTGCTGCTTAATGACTTGCTAAGGAATTGTTTTAGCTTATAGCCAGGTGTAGCAAGCTTGGCTTACCTGTAGATAGAGGCTGGAATGAATGAATGGTATTATCTATGCTGTTGAGAGAAGGTAACTTTAGGTAAGGATTATTATCCCAGAAGTGGTATTTACCCCTCTGTATTGCTGGCTTATGGAACTGGAACCTCCTAAGTGCATTCCATGTTTAGCTGACCACCTTGCTCTTGAACATGTTGACTCTTTTCCCTGCTTTTTTGTCTTCTAGGATACATCAGTTTGACAGATTCTTGAGTTGTTTTCACACTTTATACAAAGAATGCTTAATTAAAATCAGTAATTAAAATCAGTCTTTTCCCTAGGATTCGGTATTTCCATGTAAGATGACTGTGGTATATTGATGAATTGATGAAAAAACAAAGCAAATAAAGCCTTCCTTTATTTAAGTATTTCTGTATTCTGTATTGCCATTTGAGGTTTACAGTATTATATCTTGGCTCATAACTTAGTGTGAAACAAAGCATTTAACACCTTTTTGTTTGTCCCTTATTAAAGTACTCTATTCTGAACCCCAGGGTTCTTTTGTGATTAGAACATGAAATGTTTTAAAAGACATCTCCCCTAATCCTGGTATATGTCACAGAAAAAAATTTATTCATTTTTTTTAGCTTTTCAAAGAAAGACATAAGCTATCTCCTTTTTTGATTATATTTCTGAAATTTCAACATTTTACTGTAACCCAACTTATTTCAGCTAATTTTCAGCTAATTTTTAAAATATCATCTGTAAATACCCAAAATGTGTTTTCTTTCTCTTCTTGCTGTTCATCTATTTAAAAAAGTAAAAGTAAAAAAAAATAGAATTAATTAGGACTAGAGGATTCAGCTCCTGAAAATGCAAGAAATTTGAGCAGGAGAATGTTCTGTGGAGGATGAATTTCCATGTCAAATACTTCCAGCACACCCTGACAGCTTGTGTGCAAGCCCCTGTTGTAGAGGTTTTAAGTCATTCTTTCTGTAGAGGTTTATATGATGGTAAACTCAGATTGAGAAAGTTATTTAGCTTGGCTACAAACATTTTTAATGATTGAAACTTGGTATGCCATGCAACTTCCCAAGAATTAATCAGTTTCCATGAAAACATGTTGTTTAAATTAATCCAAATTCATTAGCACTACAGAGATGGATACTCAGTAAAAAGCCTCCATTAATTAGCACTGCATCCTGTAGTATGCCTACAGCTCGTGACCATTTCCTTGAAATTGTGCAGTGTGTGACCCTTTGCATCTGATATTCATCTACAGCAGAACGATAGCCCATGTTTTGGGTTTAAAACAGCGAGCGTATGTTATAATGAGTGGCACGTTACTCTCTTTTTCCCAATGAATTCCAAAGTCATAAACAAGATTTCTCGCACACCTCATTTTGAATTCAGAGCTCAGTGCAGGTTTTTCATTTGTGTTTTGACAATAGGCATAGCAATAATAAATTTTGTTTCTCCAGTTTTTAAGTTTATGGAAATTTTGCTCTTTGTCTTTTCAGTAGCTAAAGAGTATTTGTGCAGGGTGCTGGACTGACCCTTCTGGTGGAGGGTCGAATATTCTCTGCCTGCTTGTAGTACCCGGACAACGTGAGCATATCAATATTTCACAAAGTGTATTTGTGAGGCATAGAGTGGAGAGCAATAATTCCACGCTTCAGGAACCTGCATTTCTATAAGCTACATACAGGGGTGCAGAACAATTCTAAACTCATGCCATGTCTGTGTTTTCTGAAATTGCTTTCCTTGGTGTTTAAGTCTCTGTTTTTGCAAATCTGTTCCCAGTCGTTTATGCTTTATTTTCTTGCTGTATGTACCATTGCCTATCATTGAACTTGCCCCTTGAATAATTTATTGGTTCTGCAAAGAACTAATAACATCAGGCAGCTATGTTCCTGATCATTGATACACGTAAGGCTTTTACTCTGTTAACTCAGGCAGTAATGTCCACTTTCTCTGAAAACCAATGGAATTCATGTAGGATGTCTGTATACACGATGGAAAATTTTAGTTTTATCTCTTTTCAGATGGCAAGTATAATGATTAAGTGGTTTTATTGTTTTCATTCTTTCATTTGTGCAAGAGCTAACCTTCAAAACAGGCCATTGTTTACATAACACACATGCCTGGATATAGAAGGGTCACAGGTAGGTGACCAATAGAAAAAGCAAGGACCACTCTTAAAGAACAACTTACTCAGCCTGAAAAATAGTACCAACTCATGAAATTCAACTATGCACTTTTCCTTCCATTTTTAAAAAAATCTTTTCCTCCCCTTTCTCTTCGAACTGGCTACAAACCCCAATTTATCATCATGATGTATGGTATCATTAATCCTCCTTGAAAGCAAGATGCATAATGCCACAGTGTTGGCACTGAGCAAACTTCAGTGGCCTGACTGTCTTCACGCCCCTTTGAGTCTCTCTTGTTCTAGCAGAATGAAACTGGACTCGTAATAAGATTAGCTATCATGCTGTTTGCAGCAGCAAGTGACCTATTATCCTGTTCCCTTTCCTTCCCCTCCTTCCTCTCCCCTCTGCTAGCACACTGCAGCTACAGAACGAGCGAGACAGGGCTGCTGGTTTATGCTCTAGCAGTGAGCTGTTAGGAACAGAGGGCCCTATAGGGGTAGAATGACCTCTTTTGTAAGCAAGGACGAGAGTTTGCTTTGTGGGAGAGAGAAACCTTTTATGCTTTCTTTGGTATTTAATGATTAGTTGGCTCTATCTGCTGCATGCTTTTTATCGGGAACTCTCAAAACTTTTTTTTTAATGCCATAGGAAGAAGGAATAATTTAAATGAAACTTTCAGTGCTGTTACAAGCTTCCTAATTCCTTGTTTCAAAAAACTCCTTCAATAAAAATACTTTGCTTATCAGTATAATAAAAAAAGTAAGTAAAATAAACTATGATACAAATTGTAGAACTGCTAATCCTTACAACAGACACAGGTAGTGAACTTCCTTTGTAAATGCTTTGATGGCAAAGCATTTTCTACAGAAGGAGCAGTTCTGGTTTTGAGACTTTTATGTGATGGATTTAGATAAATAAGCAAATTCAATGAACCTATATTCTAAATGGTTTCATCAGTTTAATTTCTCAGATGCATGACTTTGGAAAAGCAACATTTGGAATAAATGCATTTGCAGCTTCCGCTTTCTTAACCACAGAAGATAAAATGGAAAGCTGCTGTAAATCCTGTGGCTATTAGGTTCTTCTATCAGACTGCACATCTAAATATAAAGCAGATGGTAGAGGATCATTACCTAAAACTTACTTTGGTATTACTGAGGAGTAGATGGGTAGCTGGGCCAGAACTTAAAGTTTCAGTATGGAGTTGTTCTTGTAAAATTTCCAAAGTAACCCTGAAAACTGGTGTGAAAGGTGGTAGTAGAAGTTTGTGCTTATGTTGTGGTATTAAACAAGATGGGGAGGATTTTTAATTTGTGCAAAACCAGAGTGTTTTGTTATTCCAACTTAAAAGTAATTAGGAAGAGTTCTTGTTCTTAGTGCTTGGTTGTTTAGTTGTTGGGTGGGGTTTTTTGTGGTTTTTTGTGGTTTTTTTTTGTTTGTGTTGTTGGTTTTTTGTTTGGGTTTGTTTGTTTGTTTGTTTTTTGTTTGTTTGTGTTTTTGGTTGTTTTTTTTTTAACAGTGGTTCAGCTCTGATTAGATTTTGTAAATTATATAAAATAACACAAAAATATGAATGCTCTTTGGGGGGAAAAAATGTATAAAGTATACATTTAAAAAAGTATTAACACATTTTTACTAAAGTAGAACCAAGCTGTTTCCTGAACTAATTTGTACTGTGCTTGATAAGGTATTTCTCCAGCTCTTTTCCATCAAAATTCATTTAAGCTCTGATTGCAACTTAATGTGTGAGAGAGAGACAATGCATTTTACTTTTTGAACATATAACTTAATCTAACCAAAATCCAAAATATGTTTCATAGTTTTGAAAAAGCAGTTGCTGGAAGAGTTAAGGGGGGAGACAAGGTGCAATTAATTTTTCTATTTTCCAGTTTGTGAATATAGCCCAAACTTTTTTGCATTAGTTTGCAGGATCAGGAATTCGTTGTAAGTACCTTTGTCACATCTGTAGTAAATGATCCTTTAAATCAAGTTCCTGTTATGGCTTCAGAGGGTCTGAGAATTTCATAGCCTGAATATGTACTAATGTAAAGCATTTTTATATAAATACATGAGAACTTTAGTTGTTTGTTAGTGTAAACATTTACTGAAATATGTTGGCGAGGAGAAAGAAAAAATGTGTTTGATTTCCTTACTAAGTGTGGTAGACAGCACAGCCAAGCAGAATCTTCCAAAGTGATACTGTTCAGTCTTCTACTTTTAAAATAACCTGGTATTCCTACGTAGGTGGAATGATCTCAGTCAATATAACTTGGTCTGTATGTCACTTTGTATTAGTTTCCAAACATTAGTTCTCAAAAATATGTAGCCCATAAAAGTTACTGTGTTCATTTCCTAAGCACTATGATATATGTGTCATCCTGTGGGTAGTAGAAACCACAACTGCTTTAAAGGCTTGTACTGAACTAAGCACTTGAAAAACACAGCTCTAGTTTTTGTAACTGTGGACTGACATCCAGAAGTAATAGAAATAATCCTGCCGTGAGAGCCATCCAAGTGTGCTGAGAGTGCTGTCTGATGTCATTTTGAGGCTGTTCTCTCTCATCATTCAAAGGACATGACAACCAGGGGAGATTCCTGGTGACTGGAAGAGGGGGGAATGTCACCCTGCCCTCCAGAAAGAGCAAGAAGGGAGAACTGAGGAACTACAGGGCAGTTGAACCTTACTCTGTATGGGGCAAACACTCCTAGAAGCCAGTTCCCAGCACAGGAAGGACAAGAGGCTGCTTGGGAACACTTGGCATAGGATTACCAACAGCAAGCTAGGTGATGGGCCTGAGTGACCTTTCAGAGGGGATGTCTGGCATTGTGGAGGATAGGAAAGCAGTGGAGTTGAGGTGTTTTGGGGTGGGTTGGTTTGGGTTTTTTTTGCAGCCGTAAGATATTATTTGTTCTTTTGTTTTGGGTAGAGTTGGGTTTTTTTGTGTTCTTTTGGGGTTTTCTGTTTTGTTTAGGTGTAGTTTGTTTGGTTTTGTTTACCTTAAATTTGTCTATGACTTCAGCATAGTTCTTAATGTTCTTGGAGTGGTGAGGTATAGACTGGATTACTGGATGGTGAGAAGGTAAAGGCATCTACTGGACTGTCAGGTTCCCAGAGTGGCAGTTCATACTAGAAGGTCTAGCTGGCAGTTACTAAGGGTATTTTGTAGCAAGTATTTCATGTCTTTCATAACATGGTGGAATCTGTGAGATGATACCCAAATTAGGGGAGTATTTGACTGGCTGGAGGGTACAGCTAATATTCCAAGGGACATTTAACTGTCTGGAGAAATGGACTTACTGTAACTCCATGAAGTTCAACAAGGGCAGGTAAAATATCTCAAATCTAGGATGAAATAACACTGTTCTGCATTATGGATGTGCAGAGCTGGCTGTCTGGGAAGCAGCTTTGCAGCCTTTGGAGTTCCTCTGGGAAAGCTGGTGCACATGAGTCAGCAGTGGAACTCCTCTGCAGTTGCCAGCTGTGCCCCAGCTGCTGTTGGAGAGTGCAGCCACAGGCCTCAGGGAACGACTGGTGCCTTGGACTTGGCAATTATGAGACATCACAGAGAGAGTGCTCTGTCCATTTTTGGGCGCCTCAGGACAAGGCTGCCACACTGCAGCAATTCAGCAGAGGGAAATGATCAGGAGGATGGAACACATAACAGTCAAGAAATGGATTTGTGAAAAGAAAGCTAAGAGGAGTTATTACTGCTGTTTATGACTGCCTAATGGGGCAGTACAGAGAAGAGAGAGCCAGACTGTCTCGAAGTCAGACAGGTCTTGCAGATGTAGGATGGTAGGTAACAAGCTGGACAAGTTGGAACACAGCAAATTGCAATTAGGTGTAGGTAAAAATATTTTACCCATAGGGTGGTCGAATAATGGAACAGATTACCCAAAGTGGCTGTGATATTGTTGTCCTTGGAAATAATCAGAGCACAAGTGCAATTGTAGTAAGTCAGCCCACTCATGATATTCAGATCTTGTTCTCCTCTTTGTGGCAAGCATTAAGAAAACAGGAGTGACAACCATCTTCCACATCCTTGAGACCGTCCAGAAGGGTAAAAAAAATAGTCTTTTAGAAAGAGGAAATTCTTTTGAGCATTAATAAAGATCCTCTAGAAATTCAGGCTGTGAGACAGTTTGTACGCAGTGCATCATGAGCAGAGCTGCAGCTGCATTTACCTGTATGATGCAGTGCTGAACCGTAACTTGGCCTACACTTTACAAAATATAGAAAAAACATTGATCCTTTAGGTCATAGCCTGACAGCTTGCCTCTCTCACCAGTCCTGAACCTAGACTTGTCCTTTTTACTTCAATCTACTTGGATCATCTGCTTGCCAGATATCCTGCATTCTCTAATTGTGATTCTCTAGTGTTTGCTGTGAGTTACCATCTGAAGAACTCGGGTTTGTACAGGATTGTGTCCAGCTCCATTCTCTCTGTCTTCCAGAAGCCTTGTATATATACAGATGAAATAAGCATAAGGGTTTCTTGGTGAACTGGAAATGAGTCCTTCCAAATCCCCCCTTAGCAACAGTGAGTAGTTCCCAGTTTGATTTTCTCTTTCAGGGAAGTTCCTGCAATGCTTCAGTGGGATGCTTCAGTGCTAATCCATGGTTTGAACTGTCTTAAGAGGACACTTAGATGATGGTGAAATCAATGCTTGTAGAGTACTTCAGAATTACAGGAGGAAACTGATTTCCTCAAAATCTCATTTTCTGTTTAAACTTGCATTAAATCCAGATTGGTACAGTGATCTGCTATATGCACAGTTCTTCACAATTTCCCAGTTAAGGCACTGATTCAGCAAAGTAATCTAGCACATACACTGCATCAAGTATGTAAATGGTTACTGTAAAATCCATGCTAAATAAATAAGGAGAAACTCAAATAATTGAAGAGAAAACAAAGTAGGCTAAGCTCATTCTGAACAATGAATTTGGTGTTTTCTAAGCCTTTTTCTTTGGCCATGATTATTTTGTTTTTCAGTAATTCTAAGGTTGTGATCAGGAGATCAGGAATGGTCAGATTGACTGTCCTCAAGTCTGCAAGATACAAACATTTATGTAAGGCCTCCCCGTGGCAGATTGTCTTTCAGATTTCTGTGGTGCCTTGGGAGAGGTATTTGTGGTCTGTGCAGCACTGCAGGCTGCCATAAGAACTCACTGTTGGAGAAGGAATCACAAGGAGGTCAGGCAGTTATTGATAAGCATATGTGGGCTACTGAGAAGGTCAGAGTCAGGGGTCTCCCACTGAGGCAGCCTGCAGAGATTTGTGCTGCTGGAAAAGCCATTCCTGTTCACATTAAAAAATCTGCCAGGAGAGAGAAGGGGAACAGAACAAGAAGGGGAGGAGAAGGAAAAAACAGAGGGATTTGGGGATTGAATTCCATTTGTACAAAGTCAGTTATCAAATACAAGAATTTCACTGGGATTGGTGTCCAGTGTTTTAACATCTTCAGATCATTTTGTAGATTGAAATACATTCATTTTTCTGATGGAGTATACTTCCCTTCAGTTTAAAAGATGCTTGGTACTGCTGAAAACAGTCTTTATTATAGCCATGTGAAAATAAAGCAAAATAAAAACACTAGAGTTTTTTTTTTTTTTTATTAAAGAAATCAATCATTTCAAGAGATCTCTAAACCAGAAATGCACAGATTTTGTAAAATTGATAGATGTAAGATTTCTTATCTCCTTTATGACAAGGATTGTTTACCCCACAAAACCTGAAGTTAAAACCCACGTCAGACAATCTGCAATGAGTATTCTTTATATCTGAGATGTGAGAAGGCATAGGGTCAGAACTTTCTTCATTTGCTTGGAACCTGTTTTTTTTTCCTAATATTTTTGATTCTCAGTAATCTCCAGTTACAGCAGAACAGAGATCAGAGGCCAACTGTTAAGATTTCTCTTTTGTGCTGGATAGTGGTGGCAGAGTGAGAAATAAACCACGAGCTATGACCAAAGGCAGACTTGTAATTACTTGGATATAATGATAATTGGCCTTAATACTGTAACAAATGCTCTGAGTTTGCACATCTGAAGTCTGCCGTTTGGATCAATTTTCTTGTTTACAAAATCAGCTTGCCTTTATTAGCACCAAAATTGCCCAGTAACAGGGTGGTGAATGATCAAATGAGGTTCACTGCAAAAGAAAGGAAAAAATTCTATATGTGATTAGACGGTTGTTTTAAATAGGTTCCTGTGGAGGGCTGGAGTTTTGAGGGGAACTGGGTGGAGTGAAAATAGGAAGTGTTGACTGACTCCATTAATACTGTTCGAGTGGTCTATTGTTATTTCCTCTTACCTGGTTTAAGTTTAGGCTCCTAAACTGAGGATGCAAAGGACTAAAAAAAAACAGCCTAAAATCAGTTGACACAAAACCTAAGTTACGTACAAAGTTGATTTATCCTAATGATCCTACTTGTAAATATTTATCACTCACAGTAGCTTTCACTATTTGAAGATCCATTTTGTCAGCCTGAAATTGGGACGTGAACTTTTTTCCTAAAATACAGGTGTTCTTCCCCCCTCCCCCCCCGCCCCCATTATTAAGACTACATCCTTGGATCTCTCAGCGTGAATTATTCCCATTGCTTGTTGTTCAACACCCTGATCGGAGAGCAGATGAGACAGTTATTCCTGTTGTTGCTGATTTACTATTACAGCTGCTTCCTCTTCTTGTGATTTAATTTGAAGTTTCAGCCCACCAGGGGGCTAATGGTCCCCACCTATGCAGCTTTAAAAGCTCGATGTTGTTTTCCACCAGAATGTTATTTCCATTCCTAGCCTGTGGTTTGTTTTTTTGGTGGTGGTGTTTTTTGTTTGTTTGTTTTTTGTTTTGGTTTTTTGTTTGTTTGGTTTGGTTTGTTGTTGTTTTTTGTTTTGTTTTGTTTGTTTTTTCTTTTTCTTTTTTTTTCCCCTCAGCGTTCATCTGGTAACTGTGAGGCAGTATTCCATTAGCCATTTTCATTAAAAAAAAAAAAAAAAGGAAATCCAGCCCAAGCCCCATGCAACTCCTTAGGCTGAAAGCTTGCAAATGAGAATTACTCTGTTACAGTAGAAACTCAGCAAATCAGTAAGTTTTGTAGTGTTCTTATGGCTACTGGAGACTCATATAAAGAAACCCAAACAAAAAAAAACCAGGACCTTATCAATCATTTAGATTCCTTACATTTCTCTTCTTTTTTAACATATGGCATATAAATTCACCTCTTTTTTTCATGTGTTCCAGGAAAATGTAGGGCAAGCAGCAAACCCAAGAGTATGTTTCATGGTGGGTGCTGCCTGTGGTGAGATGAATTCCAAAAACATTAGCAAGTGCACTGAAATCCAGTGTGTGATTGTGTCCTGCAGGCAGATTCTGCACAGGGAGCTTAGTTTGAGTGTGACTGCAAATGATCAACCAAAGAGCACTTAGTACTTCAGGAATGCTTTACACCAGGCTTCTCCCAAGATCCAAATTGTACACCTCCCTCACTAACCTATTCTTGAAGCAAAACTTTAGTAGTAATAAGTTTTCCAGTTAACTTTAAATTTTTAAGCATTTTTCATTCTAAGTAATAAATTACCTTGAAAGCATTTCTGTGCCAACAGGATTAACTTTGATGCTCAGCATAGCTTGCTCTCTGCCATTATTGTTACAGTGTGAATTTAAGAGTAGCAGTCTTGAATTTACATTTTGTAAAACATTTCGTTTTCTAGGTTTATTGCTTTTATGTGATTAAAGTCAGTGTATTGGCTTAAGTTTTCCTCATTTGAGTATAAATTTGTCACATAAACATTTGCGTTTTACGATACATTCTCTGCTGGCCCAAAGAGTGCTTTGATGAATTATGCACCTTCTAGTGTTCGATTTTTTTCAGTTCATGATTGGTTTTAGAAGTTTAGCTCTTCACTGAGTTAATGGTATCTTATCTTGCTGTGAATCACAGGTGATTTCTTCACAGACACCCTATTTTCAATGGCTCATTTCTTGCTTTGGAGTGGAAGGGGAGAAAAGATTGCATTGCAAAAAGGATGAAAGCTGGGTGGGCCGGCAGAAGTGGCTGTGTGAAACCTTAATGCTTTCAACTATTATTAAAGGGTGGAGTAATCTTTCCTCTCTTTGAGAAGGAGGATATTATTACCAAATATCAGTGTTCAGGGTTGCTATTTACAATATAAATCAAATGCACTGCTTCCTAAGGCTCTGATTGATGGAAAATGAAGCATTAACTGCCAGGAAACAGGTTTTCCTATATTATCACTCAGTCGTGCAGTGGTCACTAACCTTTTCAATACAACCTTAATATTGCATTGCTAATTGTATAATTTAAAGAATACAAGGTTTTAATAGTTACTTCAGGAGGAATGTTAATCACAGTGCTTTACAGCTGGTTTTGCTCACTGGAAGCTTACCATTTAATAAGCTAACTACTGTAATAACCATTAGTGCAAACTCTGCTTGGGTGATGTCTCTTGCAGTGTTTAATGATTTAGGCTCAAAAAATAAAGCAGAATACTAAACTTGTCTGACTTGCTGTAGAAGCAGCACAGAATTAGTCATTGGCTGTGAATGTTAATCACTCCACAGCAATGATAATTTACAGCATTGTTGTAGCACTCTTGTGCTCATAAAATGAACTTAATAACCCACTGCTACCCATGGGATAAGCCTTCCTTCTCCTTCCCTCCCCTTTGCAATTGAATACCCAGTCTGGCTGCATAATAGCCATGTGAAATACTGCATTTAAAAGAGTGAGCAGCTGTATGATAAAATAAACAGCTCTAAAACAGATTTGTTAATTATCTCTTTCTTTTATTCACAGAGGGTGTTTGTGAGATATGGCTGACCAGTGAAGACACAGGGGCTTATGGCAGAGACATTGGCACAGACCTCCCCACGCTTCTGTGGAAGCTGGTTGAAGTTATTCCTGAGGGAGCTATGCTGAGGCTTGGCATGACAAACCCTCCCTATATTTTAGAGCATCTGGAGGTAAGGAAGAAAAGGAATCATTTATATGCTGACATGGACATTCATTGAGTGAGTCAGCATGGAATCTTGTGTGAAGTGTCTTTCATTTTAAGCAGTAGCTTAAAAACATAATAGATTTAAAATACATTTACAAAATTAGACTAACAGTGTTAAACAATTTCCCTGACACAGCAAGTTACTGAGATAATAAGATACTCAAGTAATTTTGGAATTATAATATGACTGAGATCTCTGACATGTAGGACTTTATTGTAGTGATGTTCATTTGTACGTATGAAGAGGTGTTTTCAAGAAATGAAGGAAACATAATTTGCAAGGGATGAACTATGGGATTGAATTTTTCTTCCTGCTGCACTTCAGACAAATATTTCCAGAAACACTGTATGGTGGTGTCACTCAGTGATGCATTCTTTATCCTATTTTAGCATGTTTAGAGTTTCCATGATAAGAAATAGAAATGGAATTGTATATCTGTGTTTAAAATAAATGTAAAAAAGCAGTTCAATGAAATTAGAGGTATATAACAGTGTGAATTTGAAAGAGTAGCCTATTCATGCAGAGGACTAAGTGAGAGTTTCTTCTGAAATGTAGGTTGGTTTTGATGGATTCTGTCACCAAATGAATTTATGGAAATTCCTAGGAACATAGAATGAACATAACTGTAAATAGGAGGAAAATGGAGGGAAGGATTTAGTTGAAGCTAAATTTTGTAACTGTGCATGTGTAATATCCAGATAAGTAGCTGCTAGCCATGCTGCTTTCCCAAAGATAATATAATAGTTGTACTTGTGTTTTCTTAAAATGTCAAGGACAGTA
This sequence comes from Phylloscopus collybita, assembly GCA_027886175.1. NCBI lineage: Eukaryota > Metazoa > Chordata > Aves > Passeriformes > Phylloscopidae > Phylloscopus > Phylloscopus collybita. The sequence continues at coordinate 91,905,992 of JAJNNQ010000075.1, forward strand.
TTTTCTCATCAAAGTGCTATAACTGCACCTTTGCCTACTGTTGAAGCATGTGGGCCAGAGGAATCTCATCTTGGAAGGAATTTTCACTTCACTAGCTAAAAAATTTGAACTGCAGAAAGTTGCAAGAAACTTCCTGTGTTGTTATTTATTCTTTGGTTTAGCCTACACTTCACTAAGAGAGAGTTTTAACTCAGCACACCGAGCACGAGCCTTTAGGAAGTGGTGTGGTTGTGTTTTTAAGAACTTTGCATTGTGTCTGGGACTCTCACATCTACCACAAGCTTTTTTTGTTGTTGTTGGTTTGTTTTTGGTTTTTTTTTTGTGGTGTGTTTTTTGTTTGTTTGTTTTGTTTGTTTTTTGTTTTGTTTGTTTTTTGTTTTTGTTTAACATTTTTTAGCATCCTGTACAAAAGCAAATCAAGCTTTTAGCAATTTTCACAGTTAGTTCCTTTGCTTTCATTTTTAATTCACATTATTGAAGTGTTTTGGCATAGACTGCTGCTTTTGTCACTGCTGGTCATTGTATGAGTGCTCTCAAAGCTTTAAAAAAATAGAAAAATCAGTTGCTGTAAATAACAAAATGCTCTGCTGAGATAAGGGGTACTCTTGATATAATCCAAAAAAAGTGGAAAGAGTGTTGCTTTCCTTCAATCATACTAAGTGTGAGCATGTCACAACTCTGTAAATTTATGATACCTATTCTTCCTGTTTCTAAATTTTCCAGAAGGTACTGTAGGTAGGACTTACTTGTTTTTTACCTGGCTCATATTTAGGAAACGTAGTCTTATCTCTTTGAAAATGGGCCTTTAGGTGTCATAGTGAGGAATTTATGGAAGCCTACTGAAAATGTGTGTGTTGAATGTTGCTGTGCAGAACACGTGTTCGTGTGCACCAGCCTTTTTGTTTCAGTAGCAACATCTGCTGCTCCTTGTCTTCTTCAGTGCTCCATACAATTTCCAGTTTATACAATTTTTCTAAGGATTATTTAATCACATTTCTGTGATTTCATGCTGGTTTCATGCTGGACCAAGAATTTCTGATCTTGAAATTTGGTAACATAATTTTGCTGATTTGTCAAACTAAATTAGTGATTTTTTTTTTTTCTTTCTGCATTTCTATCTAATCTCCACTTCCAAGCTTACCAGACTTTTCTCTGAAGGATCACTGAGGAATGTAATCAGTCTCCTGTATACATTTTCACCAAACAAAGTAAACTTTTTATGAGCAACATGCTTTTAACTTTCCAGCTGAGAAAAGGGTAAAACTGTAATTTGTTTTCAAAAACCAAAATTAAGTGAGAAGCTGATTAACCCTCATGTCAGTTGATTAGGATAAAATCCAGATGTAGATCTGTTCTTTCCTAAGAAAGGTATGAAGATGCGTTATTTATTGAAAACATCTTTCATTAATTGTTTTAAAAGGTGCTGCATTTTATTATTTTAGGTTATTAGAACTCTGTTGTCTAATCATGATATTTTTTGGCTTTCTGTGAAAAAAAATTTACCTGGGCAAATGTACTTATCTTGTGTCACTTTTTGTACACAATGCAAAGGACAAAGTCATTCCAATCATGTATGGTTTTTAAAAATCAGACATTTTCAGCAGTTGCATATAATTGTACACATGCAACTGCTCCGCAGGGGTTTGTTTCAAAATGATATGTGCCATAGAGCAACAGTAGTCATCTAAATGTAGAAATTAATTTTGAGATCTGGACAGAGCTTCTCTAGAGATTCAGCCTAAAAGCAGTAATTTTGATTCGTTTACTTTTCTTCCATATTTATGGGAGCTTACCTGCAGGTGAGAGTGTTTCATCTGCCTCAGTGCTTGGGAATCACTCTCCACTAAGAAGTGGTAGCCAGCAGCTCTGCTGTTCCACTGATGGAGGCCAGCATAAGGAGAGGAGGAGGAGGAGGAAGATAACTTCCCTTGGGTCAGGAGTGGTGGGATTAGGGCAGAGGAGGGGGCAAAGGAAATCTGTGAGAGTTTATAATGGACATTAAGGCTCTTATGCTGGAAGGCTTGGTATATCTGGGGGCCTGGGCTAGTGGCCATTCAGACTCCTGTTTGTTTAAGGCAGGGAGTCAGTTTAAGTTTTCATAAGGTTCAAAATAACATAACCAGTACCCTCAGGTAGTGCTGTCAGATAAATGCCATTCTATTCTTGAAGATGTTTGTCATTTCAGAGTGTACTGTAATCTCATGGAAATACTTATTTATGCTTGTGTTGTATGGTCTGACAATTTAGTACTTTTGGTTTTTATTCAGTGAATATGGTGGTAGTAGTGCCTTGTGTTGCATGAATAGTCTTGGGATGAAAAGCAGACACGTGTTTTCAAATCATAAATTCTGCATTCACTTGGGCCTTCTTGTCTAAAAAGAAAGATATGTTTGGAACCATCAGTGTTTTATAGTCATGCAAAATATTAAACACTTTTTGGCATGCTGTCATTACAAAAAGAGCCTTTATCATAATTATTCAGGGTACAATCTAAAGTACTAGATTTTTTTTATCTGCTGTTTTCTTTAGCCACAGATGATGTCTGTGCTTACATTAGTGCATAGTATGAAGTATTTACCAGCAGATGAGGAAAACACAGAATTTGGTAGTGAAGCTACTCTATCTAAATTTATCTGCATTTTGGAGTCTTTACTTCAAAGTAAATGTAGTTCTCTTAATCTAGTTTTCCCACTACCCACGATCCAAAGCTGTTTCAAAGACGTACCATTAGTTTGAATCCCTCTGTTCCCACCCAGGGCTTGGAGTACATTCATGGTGATCCTAGAGTGTGGCTACTGCTCAGATTTCCTTGGAAACTAATTTAGTTTGTCCACTACGAAGTTCACCTCAGACTGAACAAGGGAGCATGGGGAACTGCACTTAAAAATTTCACGGCTGCTTTCAGTGAAAAAGTGAGCACAGCAAATCCTGGCAGGACTTCTCCAGACTTGTTGTTATGACAGAGAGGATTTTTTTGGCATGTTTGAAGAAACTGAAGGACCTGAGACTCCAGCTCTTGGTCATGGTACTAAGACTGAGAAGGAAGTTGGAGTTTGGTTTACCTGCAGGAGACATCCTCAGTTTTCCTCTCAGAGAAAACTTGGCCAAGTAATGGAGGTAGTATTGCATTTTCCAAAGTGCTCTCACAGTGTTAGCAGTCTGTTTGAATGGATACACCATGAAGCATATAGCTTGCTTATTTCAAAATAAATGGTCTCAAACTGACATTTTGAGATATGCCCTTGCCCAGTGTCAGTCCTGTCTTAAAATGTTGATGACGTTGAGGAAAGCTTGGGATTTTTTCTACATGGAAAAAAATCTCAATAAACAGACATGGACTATGGCCAGGGAAAGATATTTTGTCCCAGATTTTTGTTTGTTTGTTTGTTTGTTTAATCTAATATGAAGGAGAAGGTTAGTGTTAAAATCCATTATATAGTCCTAGAATAACCTGCAAGGAGTGTACGTGTGTGTGGTTACCCTGTGTTTTCTTGTCCATATGTCTTTGCACAGAGCTACTGCTCTAATTACACACACTGCCAGATGTCAAAGATTTTATCACCCCATGGTATCAACATGTAGCAAAAGTACATAAGGAATACACCCTGCTTTAGAGGCAACCTCCAGGCACTTTTCCCCCAGTCATATTATGAAGCTACTTGCTAGTGCTCTGGTGAGATAGTCGTTAACATCCAGTTCCAGTGACTGATGGAGACAGAGGATTGGGAAAAATCCATTAAAGTAATGGTAGTAGATAAACAATGAATGGGAATTAGTCTGAAAAGTAAAAAAAAATAAGGCAAAATGCAGCTTAAAATTAATGTTCATGGTGTTAAGATGCTAATTTTTCCTTGACTACATTTCATTTTTCCTTAGGTTTAAACTTAGTTTTCTTTTTGAGTATCTGGGGCTCTGTCCAAATCACAAGGGACTCTAGATCATCCAGACTGTAAAAGGGCAGGGACTCACATCTCAGCCTTAGCTTGCCTCCTTTGTGGATTTAACATAATCCCAGAGTTGTCTGGGATTTTAGTACAGCACTTTCTGTGAGTGATGGGATGCTTCCAAATCTGTATAAAGGAGGCAGTTCACACCTGCCATTCCCGTAAGTGCTTAATTTCACATGACTAGATGAGTAGTCGTCTTTGTCACCTGTCAAAATGAGTCTGTCTCAAACCATACTATATGCCATCTGTGGGCTGTATCTCCGTTATTAATTCAGGACATTTGAGTGATACACCAGCCATTGAGATGGAGTCTGCATGGCAGCAGAGTCTTTAAATGCAGAAGGTGTGCCAAGAGCGCCACGAGTTGCAGTAGTATTTCTTTGCTCTTTTGCTTTGATTTTTCGTGTCAGCTCGGTGTTTATGTTCCCTAACCTCACTGAAGCTGATACCCTACAGATGGCTCCCTCAAACGTGCCCTGACACAGCACACAGGGAATTATTACAGTATTACAGTAAAATTACTTACTCACTTTTCTTTTTTCTCTGTTGTCCTTTTTTTTCTCTGAGTGCACCAAGCGTTTTTGAGCGTTGTGAATAAGCTCAAGTTTGGAATAACCTAGAGTGTAAGCTGATTTGATATGCATTTAAAAAGGGAATAATATGCACACATTCCTCAATGGCAAAGAAAAGGGCAGCATAATTTCAAGAATTAAAAGGACTTTAGGGCATGTATTTGCTCTGTTTCTAGTATTATTTTTTGTCATTTTCATAGACTGCTGCTTTTGAAAGTGCCAATTAAAATCTGTTGATTTGACCAGAAAAAATGAAAACTGCAGCATACATTTAAATAAATGAATAGTTAAGCCCCTGACTTCTTATTACTGTGAGTTTTGTAGTGTTTTGTTCTCGGTGGACCATGCAACTTTTTCTTGCTGTAATTACAAAGTTGTCTCTATGCAAACTGTGTCTGTTTTGCTAGCAGTATGACTGAAAGGAACCTTATACTAAAGGGAGGAGGATGGAGCAATTGCCTCTGTGTTCCTAAAAAAAAAAAAAAAAAGAAAAAAAAGACAAGGTATGAAGGGATGTTTACTCTTTCCTTTGGTTTTATGTTAAATGCTTTTTTGTCCTGTGGAAGCTGTATGTGCATCTTTGCTTACTCTGTGCCCTCCTGCTTTTTATTTTTCAGTACTAAAGTGGTTTGTCTCTCCTGTTCTTCCTCTGAGAGAGTTCTTTGTCTCCAACATAGTGCATTTCCTTGAAATTACTCCTTAAGACGTGGTGTCATGGGAACATGAGCTCACCCCAGAGTCAATGTATTTTTTTGTATTACGGAGTTGGGAAGTGGTTGAATCTCTGCTGTGCTTTGGGATACATTTTGTTACACCATTTTCTCTAATCTAGAATTTTAACATCTCAGACACAGCAGATCCTAACGTCTGTAAATGCTTGGTGACATGTTCATTTCCAGCTGGTAGAATATGATTTGGCTTAATAAATGTCAAAATAGGAACCCATTTTACTCTTCCTGAAGGTTTTATGCTGTATTTTGAATTTTGGGCTCTCTCAAAAACCTTAACAAGTTGGGAACTTTGAACAATAAAGGTTTCCTTGCAGGCAACGTGGAAGGGAATATTTGTGTTGTTGGGAATGAAGCTCATGTTCTTTATAACACTAGCAGAGAAAATGCTTTGAGATACATAAGAAACTGGCTTTATTTATGCAGAATTCAGTTTTCCATCAAGGCAGAATATTTTATGCATGCATCTAGTGCTCTTCTATATTTAATAATCTGTGAATAAAAATTGGTATTGCAAAAAGGGGTTAACATTAAGTAGCACACTGCTTGACCAGTTAAATCTGTGCACATTAGCTGTACCTTAATTATGATTTGCTCATATGAATGTTGCTCTTGCTTGTTAGACTGCCTGAGAAGGAAAAGTATTTAAATGCAGACAGATCCACACTCTTTCTTGTGCTGAGTGTCAAGCTGTCTGTCAGTTACTTACAATACTGTCTCATCCCAGCAGTCCTTTGGAGCTGGAGCTTACTTCTGTTGAATTACTAGCAGAAAGTAAAAATCACCATTAATTGAGCGATATGTTCAAAGAATGGGAAATGCATATATGGGATAGTGCATTTGTGCTAAATAAAAGTAGGATTTTTATCAGTTGCCATGTGCTTCAAGGCATTGAGGTGGAAGCTATTGTCAAACGTAGAACTTGCATAACAAACTGTGCCATCTTCTTTTAATATTTCTGCCTTCATTGTTAAACAAATAACATCTCACTTTCCTAGTTATTTATATTATAATAAGTAAAGTTCTACCAACTACTCTCCATGCTGTTTCAAAAGCTTCTATTTGGTTTACATGCATAAACCCTTTTGTTTTCTTTGATAGATGAGCTGTCACATTTCCTGTGCTTTGCAGCATCATCTACATAATCTTCAGTAAGACTGCCTGCTTCTTAGTCTTTGGCATTTGTTTAAAAAGAAGGTTGATTTTCTTGAGGTGAAGATTTTCTTTAAAAATAAGAAAAAGAAAATACATTGTGTTCTAGAAACTTTAATAAAACGGCACAGTAGTATTTGCTTTGGGTTGTTGTACTCCTGTTAATTGAGGAAAAGATGTAAAATCTCATTCCCTGAATTCAGTTGGTTTAGCTCTGTTAAATGTGCAGTGGTTACTGAAGAATGTAAATTCTGTGATATAAATCTCACCATTATGGTTTGGAATATTTTTATTCTGTTTTACTATGAAATTTAGGTCAACTCACAAAAGAAAGGGACAGCATTTGCCTAAAGGTTTAAGTTTTGATTAAAGCCTGCCACTATTTTCCTTCCACTGGAGCCTGCTAAAGCAGTTGCTATTTTAGATATCGTACTTGCTTGTTTGAAGTGAAGGGAAACAATAGAGAGGCTTCCTGGCACTGCTCTGTCTTGGTACAGATGAACTCTGGAGTGGTGTGCAATTCATTCTGTCTTCCTTCTGAGCAGAAACCATCAATTCTTTTCTATCCTATGGGATTCTCATTTTTGAGCTGCAGAACAAATTCATAGTATGGATGAAACTAGCAATTCATTTCACTCATTCAGCTTTCTGAAGACAAAAAGGTAGTGTGACAAGCCTACTTTCCTATTGTATGTGCCTCTCTTTGCTTTAATTAATTTTCATGGTTTTATTAGCATAAACTATGATTGAGACAGAGAGTTATTTAAAGTAGCAGTGTGCCGTTGCAATAAATCACCTTTTTAGGGCCCTTCCCAATATGTGTTTTTAATACATATTGAAAAAAGGCATATTCATTTACTACTGGAAAAAAATTAATTCATTTGAGGAATGCTTAATGATGAGAAATTATAGGACCATAGAGAAAATAAGAAAAATAAAAAGGTGTATTTTCTTGCATGTCAAAATTAATAATTTCACAAGGAATTAGTATTGGCTCTTTGGTTGGCTGGTTTTAAGTCATTAAACCATTGCACTAACCGTTAATGAAATGTACACTTTACCTTCCAGTGAATCAATTTTTGGAACTGGACAAACAGCACTCTGAAGCTCCACAAAGGCTCTTTAGGATTGTAGTGATGGCTGCAGCAGCAAGCTGCTCGTCTTTGAAAGCAGTGAACCATTTTCCTGTGTGGTGCATGGAAATTAGTGTATTAACGCTGAAGGTGTCACTGAATCAGCTGTGTTTTGGTAATGGGGAGACTCAGATGTACTTGGGCTCATGGCTCATCACAGGCTGAGTAATAAGCAATCCACCCAATAGAGATGCTGATGCTTTACATTTTACCCCATGTGAAGTCAGTCCTGCTTTAATATTGGAAGCAAATTGTGATGGGGATGCCAGCTTGCTTGTTGTGAAGAATTTCAGGAACCAAGGTTTAAGATATCTGTACTGGGAGTTACTGGTTCTGTCAGAAAATGTGAATAAATCGTACTGTAATAGAAGTTTCTTTTTATTCTTAAGTATACTGTGTATAATCTTAGAACTGTATCCACCTGTTAACAGAATAGGAGAACTCTTAATATTTGTGTTTACAAATCAGGTACCTAGGGTATTTGATGATGATTTGGTGTTTCCTTTGTGCACTGACTCATGGGAAGACATGTGACAAACTTCACCTGAAGTTTTGGACTGTGAAATACAGTTATTGTATTGTGATACTATTTGAATATCACTTCTTGTGCAGGAGCTCGAGTTAGCTTGTGCTCTTGTTTAATAAAGGGAGAGGTAGCAAGCTCCTGAAGGCATGTTAGGTGGTTTTGGTATGGCATGGTTTGGTGTTTTAAGAGATTAGGCTTTATACATATTAAGCTGTGAGGGAGGAAAAAGTTGCTTAGCCAGCTATGGTTTGTTTTCTGAGGCTGGAAGCAGTAGAGAGATGCCACACCTAGGAGAACAGCTGGGAACAGCTAGGGCTGAGCATATGGCTCTCACAGCTAGCTTTCCTATCAGCAAATCACAGCTCGCCGTCTGGTTTACATCCACTTCGAAGGGTGGCCTGAGCTAATACCAGCTTTCTATTTGGTAATGGAGAAGGCATTTTTCCCATATGACAAAACAGATTTTTGCCCTCCATCTGGCAACCCAAAGATCTGATTTTAAGGTTCAAATTACATTGGCTAGAATTGCACGGGTTTCTAACTGCTCCAGTGTGACCTGCCTTTATCCTAATGACAAGATGAAGACCTGAGCATGTTATGCCATATTACATGGGGTAGGGGTTGCCACTAAGCTTGCCCTGTGTGGCTTCAATAGATCTCCCCCAGTTCATACACAGGTGAGGGAGAGGCATCGCCTTCCAACCAGTGTCCTCAGGGACATCCCACATGTTCTTGGTTTCTTACAGCCCCATTACTCACAGGGGGTGGGAAGTGGGGGGAGAGTTCCCTGTTCATTTGTTTTAACAAAACTGCTACAGGCTTTCCAGACTGGATTATAACTGTGTCATCATTCCCGTGCCTGCATCACAAGATCACATCTGTTCCTGAGCTGCACTGCAGCAGAGGAATTTATAAAATGGGCCACAGCCACTTGATTTTCATCCAGACTGTGCTGGTGGTTGGCACCACTTGGCTTCTGAAAGACAACAGTCAGCAGACACCCCTCGTGACATATCCCAAACTAATATCTGCCACAAAGGGATAAAGTTTTGAGGGAGTGCCATTTTGTCATGTTTCCATATGGTCTAGGGTTTCTCTGGGCTTTCTGCTGGCAGAGGACAAAATCCTTTTGCTTGCAAGCAAGCTATTCACATTATCGTGACTCAAACACAAGACAGAATTCAAATACTTGGATTTTTGCCTGCTTTAGGTAAGGGGAGGAATCACTGTCTGAACAGCTTGCTGGTACTGACATAAAGATGCACAGATACTGATGTTTAGTGTCTGCAATGTTCTGTGGTTGTACATGGTGTCATTGTAAACAGGAGGTGTGATTTTCTGGTTAGGTAGTTAAGTTTGTGTATTGTAATTGGTAGGATAAAATACACTGACTAGATAGCAATCTTTCTGGTAATGTGCCTTGTGTTCTAATGTACTCCAGCTGCTAAGAACTGGAAAAAAATTTCATATGTGATCAGTATCAAAGGATATTTCACGTACATTGTTATTTTCTAAATGTAGATGACACCTATTTTTCTAGAGTCAGGTTAAAACAAATTGTGCTACTTTTTTTGACCTTTTAGTTTCTACATGAAATTTCATTTTTGTGTAGTGTGTCCCTTCATTCATGGACACATTATCAGATTCCAGGGAATAGTGAGAAAAGGCAATCAGCAGTTCCAGTTGTGACGAAAAACAGAAAGTTTCTTTCACAGTGGTATAGTTTCAAGACGTTGTTCATTTATTGTTTCCAGATGGAAATAAAATTCTAGATTGCTTTTTCTACTGAAATATGTAATTATACCTAGTAATGCAAAGCACTTTAGAAAAAAAAATATGTATTTATTAAAAAAAAACACAACAGGAAACAGATGTTAAGCTTAGAATGTTGAGACACTGTGAAGTACAAATATGCATTAGCCCATGATGTCCTTCAAATACTCTTTGGGATATTAACCTATAGTTTTATTCAGTGATGAAATCTGGTATTCTATTTGCAATCTGTAGTATGGGAAAATCTGTCAGCATTGACTAAGTATGACTGTTCAGTGCAGATAGTTGTAATTTAATCAAACCTATGTGGTAAAGAACTTCAATGTTATTTTAGTGGTAGGGAGGGTAAAGGACTAGACTGGAAGAGTCTTACCTTAAAGCTGCAGGTTAGAATGTGATATTTCTATCTGTACAGTGCAAAGTTTGGAAGATTTATCCAGCTTTCTGATGCAATCATGCAAAACTTTTGTTTAATTCATTATTCTGTTTCCTTCTGAACGACTCACTCAGAGTTTCTGATTATAAGAGATTTAAATTTAAGACCACCAGCAGTACTTAAAAGTGAATAACAGTGAAACAGTTGGTCATCAGGTATTTCTGTCTTGTGTTTGGTTTGTGTTAATAATTTGTGTTCTGCTAAATTCACAAAGTTAATCGTTACAATCCTCAAGTACCTGCTGGGAAATCAGTTTATCAGTAGGACCTTTGATTCAAAGCACATGCAGTGCATTTTGTGTAGCTTTAGATACAGAAAGCAAGCAGAGAAAGGAGTTCACAGTATGAAGAGCTGTTTGCAACCTCCTCATCTCTAGGAGGAGCTTTTACTGTCCAGAACATTCCTGAAACCCGGGACCACTGCAGCTAGGCTGTTGTGGTGTTTCCAGATAGACCATTGTATGTGAATTTCTGATACACGTGACAAGTGATTTACTTCCTAAATAAATGCCAGTTCTTTTGATATGGAGTATCTTTCTGAACCAAAATGATGCAGTGGAATAGTCAATAATGTTTTTGAGCTTACAGCTGTAGCTTTCACTGTATGCAGGGGCCTGTAGTGGTAGTTGAAAAGTTCAGTTAATTAATGCCAGGCATTTTGCATCCCAGTAGTACAGAACCAAGGGTAATTATTTTAAATAATAAGAGTTGTGTTCTTAATCTTGAAAGTTATGGACAACAGCAATTGCAGAAAACATATGTTTTCTTTCTTTCTATCATGGGGGATATCTGGAAGAAGACACCAGTTGGACACCAGTGGTTTAGTTCCTCCTACAGGAATTGCAGTCAAAAGCTCCCTCTTGGTCGCATCCCCTTGAGAAGAGATCAGCTGTAAGACCAACAGGATTCTGCATGTTACTGTCAGATCAGCAGCTAGTACCTTTGGGGTTGGGTGCTTTGGGTTTTTTTGAATCCTCTGGGTAGGAAAACATTTTTGAGATTTTAGAATTTGGTTTTCATTCTTCATAGTTCATCACAAAATTTTCAATTTTTAAGGTGAATATGAGAAATAAAATGAACAGTTTCATATAACTAGAGAATTTTCACTTTTGTGACTTTAAAAATGAAAACTTTGTGGTAAAATAAGGTAGGGTTTTTTTTAAAATCTAATATTTCTGCCACAAACAGACACAGTGAATCTGTTTGGTTTTTTTGTTCTATCAGATGATTCTCAGCCATACAAATGCTGGAATAAAATAGCACTTTTGTATCTAGAAATTTGAATAAATGATTTGTTACTTTCAAAAAGAATTCACAAACTGATCTCATATTGAGAGTCTGTTATTCGGAAGATGCAAAATTTGAGAGGAGTGGCAAAAATTTTTTTTATTTTATATTGTAGGGTGAGTTATTTTTAAGAACTCAGCAGATTTAGAAACATGTTATGAAACATGACTTTCATTGGTTCCTTATATCATAAATATGTTTTTGGAGCTTGAATGAAGTACTTGGAACCAAGAGATAAGCAGAATAATAGGCTTGTGGTGCATAGCTTAAGTTTCAGCTCATATTTCCCATCTTTTAGAAACGTATTTGACTACTGATAAACCGAAAAATCAGATGACTACGAGGATGCTTCATATAAATTATGTTTTCAAGATTTTCTAAAGCTTAAAATAAAGGTTTCCCAATTTAAGGTACTTGTTCTCTACCGTTTCGTTTTTGAAAATATTTTCTAGCTGAACATCTACAATTATTAAGGGTACAGATGAGTATAGTTCCATTTGAATTGGACACAAAATTTGTGTGGATGCATGGTGGCCTTTTCTTCACTCTTTTTTCGTGAAAGCAGCTACCTCCAGCTTCCACTGACAGCCAGGTTCACTGCACACAGCCTTTCTGTGTATCAAATTGTGTGCAGTTCTGTGTATCAAATTGAGTTTACATATCAGAGATGGAGAATCTGTTGCCTTGAATAATGTAACCACTTCTCTTGGGCATTTAGGTAACAGGATCGTAGACAGAAACTTTCAAAACTGCTTCTAGAAGTGATTTGATAGAGTTTGGGTTTTGGACACATATGTTTGTCAGATGAAAAGTGAGTATCGAGAGAGCATTTCTTCTTCTTGTTCTAAAAATCAGCGCTTTTAAAAGCTGAGTTCCTGCAAGGGAAAAGGCACGAGGATGTCTGCCTTCTCTTTGAACAATCTAGGCCATACAGAGAGAAAATCTAGCTGCGTGACAAATATTGCTGATTAATGGTCTGGAAAAAATTTGGAAATAGTTGCATCTTAAAAACAAAATATGGCAGCAGTATGTGTTGTCAGACAGAGTATCTGTGCCATCGGAGGAAACAGGAGAAATGGCCTGAGTGAGCCTGACTGGAGCATGCAGAATGCACTGGCAGAAGACCAGTGCTCAGGCCCAGGCCATTTCCTGTATGCCTACATCTCAGGGAGAAAGGGAAAACCATATGTGAAGACCTGGTTGTTCATGGAATATGGTTCTTTATCCAAGTTCACTTATTTGTTGCAGGACAAAGATTAATAAGCAGTGTGGTACCATACTCCACGCAGTCTAGATGCTGGTTGGTTTCAACTTTTAAAAATACTTAAACTTCGTTGCTTGACTGTATGTCCTTAATTGATTAAATAATAAAAATGAGAGAAATTGGACCACCACATTCTATTCCCTGTTTCACATACCGTCACTGTACCAAGCCTCTGTTGGGGGTTTGGTTTGGCTTTCATCAGGAGATTTGGTTTTGCAGTTTGCTTTTACCTTTACTTTTTTTCTCCCCTTGACCTTTTGCATTTTTACAAAATGTATAACATCCTGTTTCTCTTTCCAAGCTGTCACTCCAGCTTTAAGCTGCTCCCTGATTAATTCATTTTATAGCCATGCACTTTTAATTTCTGGCCTTTTCTCTGAAGTAACACAGGTAACATTTCAGACCAGTATTAGAGCAGGTTTGCAAGTGATAAGGTGTACCTTAATTGGCTAGCTTTAGGGATGCTGCAATTACAGACATTCTCATTTTGGTATCTGAGAAGTTACTTCACTCCAACAAGAGGGCAACTAGCCCTTACCATCTTCTGAAAACAGCCACTGTCTGAAATCACCAATTTTCATAATTCTTTGCCTCTAAAATTTTCTTTTAATTTTCTTTTAATCATTACTACATAGGGAATGTGATCCCTATCTCAAAGGAAATTCAATTTCAAAATTGCTTTCAGATATCTTCACCTGTCCCTACTGTTTCAAACTGGGCTGCCACAGTTCATTATTGTTTGGGGTTTAGAAGTATTGCTACTGATACTTATGCCATATATTAATTTAAATGAGTTTTCTGTATTATTTTCATAATGCTTTAAAGCTTCTTCTTCTTCTTTTAATAACTCTTAGGAAATGGCCAAGATTCTCAATCATCCAAGAGTGTATGCTTTTCTGCACATACCAGTCCAGTCAGCCTCTGACAGTGTGCTCATGGACATGAAAAGAGAATACTGTGTGGCAGACTTCAAACAAGTAGTGGATTTCCTTAAAGAAAAGTAAGTCTACTAATAACTGAGAAAATGACAGTGTTGGGTTTGTTGCAATGTCAAGAACATGTGGCTGAAAACACAATTATTTGCAACTTCATAATTAAGGTATGAAAAAAATGAGGTTCTTTAGGCTTTCAAAGTCTTTGAGTTTTCTGTGAGCCCCTTGATGTGGTTGGCGCCTGTGCTCAAGCTTTTATAAGCATCTTAAATCTCCCTATGACATGCTTTTAATTTGTCAATATATTCCTAATCTTTTTCAAATAATGCACTCCTAAATTGTTTTTTTATACATAAACTACTACTATATATAGATTGCTTGAAGTTGGAGTTACTGAAGTTGTCTTTAATGTGGCTTTTAAGCATTGCACATTTTTGTACTAGAGATGATCCAGCTCCAGCAAATGTAAATGGCTAGGTTCTGTGTTTGTTTCTTCTAATAAGTATTTTATGTCCTATATTTTATGTAAATTTACATCAATATAATAATACTCTAATCTTTCTTAGGGGACTGATGAGTTCTAGATTGATTTCAAAATTATTTCCCTGAACAACAGAGCTAATTGTGAAAAATGAAAGAATGTTTCATTAACGTATTTACTTACGCTGACACCAAGATGAAAGTTACATCTACCTGCAAAGCTTTTGTAACTACAAGTAGTAATTTCATATCCAAGGAAGTATTTTCTTGGCTTTTAAAAAAATAATAGTGACATGTTTTTATGGACATTTGTGCACTGAGTGTCCCAAAAATGTGTGTCTGGAGAGTAAATTCCAACACCTTGTTTGGCTACTTTCTCTCTTTCTGTTTCCTTTGTTTGTGTGCTTGCTCAATTACTTAAAGGCACTGGCATTGTACCTTTGACTCTTACCTTGTATTAAAATACTGGTACATCAAACCAATCAAATTTTCATAATCAGTTTTTTTATGATAATTGAAAAATTCAGAAGTCTAGCTATGTGAAACATGTCATCTAATAGCTGCATGAGGATTATAACATGTAAGAAAGAAAGCCAGCTGTGACACAATAGAATCTATTTTGCAAACTGAGTGTGTCATTTATAGGACATTCCTATGCATCTAGGACAACTGATGAAAATGGAGCTGCTTGTCTTCATACAGGTTGATTTGCATTCATTTTCCACCATAAACAATGCCCATGAATTCTTGGCACTAAATTTCATGTGACTACCGATCAGTGTTAGTTTTTAATTAACAGATGTATTGTATTCCCACGTATCTTAAGTGGAACTGTGTCAGTTTATGTCTTAGTTGACTTGAAGTTGATTCATTATTCTCTTCAGTAGTTTTAGCATTGGCAGCTCTTATCATAACAGCAGCTGGATTTTCGATAACCCAGTATAGCTGGCACATGTTGGGGCATATGGGGATTTATTAAATCATTCAGCTTTTGCACACAGAAAAGAGTGAATTACTTAATACCCAAATTTAAAACAGCTGGTCACTGAGCATATAGTAATAATGTATGTCATACAGTTTTTTCCAGGGCTTTTTTGCAGTGAACTTAACAGAGAAGAAAACTGGCTTGATGTCTTGATTTTAAAGAATAATAAACTTTATTCATCCTGCTTATTAAGAAAATACCAAATTATCTAGTAGTTCCTGTTAGAAAATAGTCTCCAGATATTAAGATGGAAAAATCTTTGTACCATATGGCAGCAGGATAAAGAAGCTATGCAAGGCAGAGAAAATGTTTTGGATATTTTAACATGTGCTCATCTGTAAAATGCAAGGCTTTTTCTTTGCACTTAAGAGCACAGAGTCTTCATTTGTAGGCTTTACTCTTGTGACAGCAGCCAGCTATTACATTCCCATGTAGATATTCCCAGAAAGATCTCAGCACAAAATATGCCAGAACTTAACATGGCTGCAGACAACTCCAGACCCTAGAGGCAGAATACCTAAAATTAAATATGTGTTTAAACTACTTTAATAGCCAGAAGGGATTATTTCTATCTTCCATTTATCAAAAAGGTAAAATAAACCCGAAGTAAAACCCTCTGTATCTCCTTTCTCTATTGCTGGGGCCATAAAGTAATCTAGAAGCTTCCTACACATGAACAATGACTTGTCAGTAGATTCCAAATGTCACCTTTGTCTCTAGAATGTGACATGTGCTCTGATAATAGCTTCACCAAAAGTTTTATTAAAGCAATAATTATATAGGCTGACCTGCTGAAGAAATAAAGCCACACATCAAAGAATACTAACCATTATCATTTAAGTGTTTAAAAACTTGCATTCAGACATCTGAGCACATAAAATTAAGTCCAGCAAGTAAAAATGGAAGGAAAAAGGAAAATAAACCGCCATGTCATAATTTTTGTTTTGGAACCCCAAAGATATGCCAAGTGATTTATGAATCTTTTTCTCAATCAGGCAAACAAAACACTCTGGGGCTTTTTTCTCTAAGAAGAAAAAAAATGCTTTTCCTTCCTCTGGAGAGCCACGGGTGACTGCAGAGGTATCTTCTTCAGAGTGGGGATTTATTTATATCCTGCTGGGCACAGAATACGTTATAGAGAAGTTAGAGTTCTCCAAGACTACTCCAGACAGAGTACTCTCTATACTGAAGCTCACTTTTTTAAAAGAATGGAGCATTCTTGACACTCTCTGTCTGTGAAGTTAGAAATGCCACATTTTTTCCTCTTTTTGAGTACTCTCTGCAGGCATGAGCAATAGAAATTAACTTTAAAAATTAGTATTAATGTTCTAGTGCTGGCTTTTGACGTGCAACTCTTTGTATTTCAGAGCCACTCTCCCCAGCCAGGTGACAACATTTTTGGTTTATTATGAAGATCAATAGTAAAATGCACATAATATAAAGCAAGAAAGGCAAATCCATTAGACTGTAAAAAACTTAAATACAGAAGGCTTCTTTTATACCTTTTTTTTTTTAGAAATTCCTTTTTACCATAAAAAAAAGTGCACTTCTTTGCACTGAAATTTCAGTAAGTTTGGGAAAATACTGTGAGCAGTTGAGACATCCATCTACATATATCTGGAGATATATGTAGATACAGAGATACAGATATCAATATATTTTCTGAGAATTTATTTGTAAACTGTTCTAGAGAGCAACAGCATGAAGTGGGGATGTATTGATTAATGTAGAGGATGTATACAGTCTTTAGGGATTAAATAAGGACTAGTGCCCTGGTCTGTGGTTTCTGTGGACTAATACAGTAGTCTGCAGGCACTATTCACAAGACTGATTTCTGCATGAGATTCAGTGAGTTTCAATGTGTTGGCAATTAAATACAAGACTTCTAGAAATTACTAAGTAAATTTAATCCAGAGACCAATTTAGTCTTTTATCAGAAAGTCTTCTTTTTGGTGTCATTATATCAAAATGTGAGTTGTTTTTCAAGTGATCTCAACTTTCAAGATTCAGCATAGATTATATTTCTGAAAGGTGATGTTTGTAGTTGCAAAAAGAGCAAGACAGCTTTAATTATCTTGAAGTTCTGAAACTTAATCCCCTGAAATTTACTTTTGATGATAAAAGCAAACAATTGGAATATATTTTCGTTAAAGAAACCTGAGATTTGAATGTCATATTCTGTAATTGCTTGAATAATCAGCAATGTGAATATATACCCATTAAAAAATCCTTAGACTGGTAATGTGTTTTCCAAATGCCATTTGCTTTGGTTGCCCAGACTATATTCTCTCACCTTTTTGGTGTGTGAAGTGATTCTGATGTTCATCAAAGTTTATATTTATGTCTCCTGTTACTGCTGCTTGATAAGAGATTTGTAAACCCAAAATCTAGACAAATAGTAAAGTAGGGAAATTTAGAGCTAGACTGAAACACTATACCTTTCTGTTTTGGAGAACAGCATAATGCTGAGGAAAAGCTGGGCTTGCCTCCCAGTTTGTTATTGTTTGTGTTCTGAGATAGGCGCATAACATTAATTGTGGGTGGCTGCTGCTGTTCATTTGAGACTGTCTCATAATTCAGACTGGAAACATCAGAGCTTTCCAAAATCATCAGAAAGCCAGCAAACTTGGTCTGCCAGCAGAGAAGCCACAGCTCTGTCAGGCAGAAAGTTCTAGGGTTTCTTTTCACTGGTTGTCCCATTAAAATCAGACCGACTCGAATGCCTCTCTGAGCCTCCATTACTTTTAGTTGTAATCAAGCCTTGATTTTTCAGCATATGTAGATACATAATTACATGCAGTTGGAAAAAGGCAGTAAAGGACCTAAAGTAGTAGATGTGTGCAGCGGAAAATAAACCCCAAACTTGGAAGGAAATTACTCAGTCAAGTGCAAACCGAAGACCTAATTGCCCAGCAGTTACAGACAGCTGCCTGATGTCCCAGGAAATTAGAGATACTGTCCAAACTGAGAGAAGGTGTTACACAGTCCTTTTGGGACAACTGGCTTCAGCAAGGCTCCCTACTTCCCTGTTGCTTTACCAGGACTTAAGATGACAAATGGTAGCTTCAGCAGCTCCCTAGGCCACTTAATTCTGTTTTTAAGGGTTTGGGGGGGGGCTGTCTTGTCTTTTGTTTCTTTTGATCTGCCTTGACTTTGGCTCTTTTGTTGCAGTGGCAGCCAGGATGCATCTGCTTGGGCCTTAGGCTGCTTCAGGGTGAAATAGCATGGCTGGGAGCAAAATGGACCCTGGTATTGTCTTCTCCAAGTCACAGTGGTTTTTACAGCAATAGTCTGAATGGAACTTTTCAAAGTCCAGATTCTCAATATAATTTTGTCCGGTGTGTTTTAGTATGGCTGCTCTTGCCTTTCTGAGCAATTTCACAAGCTGTAATTTTTTTCCCAGGTTTCAGTCTTCTGTTGTGACTTTATTTTTATTCTTTGGCATCATGACACGTACCATGGGAACTTGTGTGAACAATCGGCTGGCTATCATAGTCCCCTTCTGTATTTGTTGTGTGAGTGTCTTGCCATTCACAAGTCTTTGGCTTAAAAAGTGTCTCTATTTTATGTAGCTACTTTTGACTGAAATAATGAACAGGGAAGAAACATCTTCCCAAAAGTTTGTTTCCAAATACTATTATTTGGATGATCAAGGAAATTCCAAACACTATAAATAACTTGTAACTGTAAATAATTTTGTTCTGAAAGATGTCCATATAGTAAGCTCCTGAACATTGCTAATTTCTCATTGGAAGATAAAAAGCTAAATGAGTCATCATCAAATTTGCAGCTGTTCAGACAACCTGCAGTTTTAAAGCTATCCCAAAGGCTCGTGGCAGTAGTATTGCCTTCATCATATTATCGTGACATTTACTGAAAGTAGAATTGGAAGGCAATGAAAAGAGTAATTTTAATATAACCATTTACTATTTTTATATACCTCTTTTTACTCACTTTCAAAATGCAGGTAATTATGAAGTAGACTATATCAACTCCTTCACTTCTTTACAATGTGAATGTGTTTCATTTTCTTTCTCAAAATGCATTTCTGTTTCTCAGAGAGAGATGTTAAGCTCATTTTGCAGACGTGCAAATCGTGTCCCTAACAAACCTTGACAAGTCTTTCAGATTTGGACTTTTTTAATGGGTTTTAGCACATCTGTTCTGTCAGTCTGACTACTGCAAATGCAAATGTCATCTGTTTAAAAATCCTTATGACGTTCTCTGCTAAGAAATTGCTGAGTGTATTTGGTACTTATCTGTAATTTTATACCTTGGTCTCTAGACTCTTCTCTCTACTCTGTCTTTTGTCTGCTCTTGGAGTCTGAAATAATCACTTTACCAAACGTCTCTTTTTTTTCTTATGTTTTAAATTAATTGAGTGCCTTTAAAAGGTATTGAATTAGCACCAAAAACTAGAGCATGGGTGTTTTTCATCACACAGCACAAAGGTACATTCAAGTTTGTGTCTAGAGTTGACCCTAGTGCTTCATGGTCTAGCTTCTGATGGACAGGTTCCTTTTTTATCACAGGATTAGTTGTCTTTAGTTGTCTTGAAATTTAAATTTTGACTTTGCTGAGTTTATAACCCTTCCTGCCCTCCATTTGATTCACAAGGTCTTGGAAAGAGGTGTGAATAGGTGATGGGTTTCAAAGGTGCTGAACTCTTGCAGATCCATTAATTTCATTAGGATAATTTGAACATCAGCATTCATCAATCTACATTTCAAAAGTATATTTTTCTTTAGAACTGACTGTGGAGAGACAAGCATTAGGTATTTCAGGTTAGCTTTTTTTTACTGTAACATGATTTCAACCAAGCTAAGTGTTGTTCTAGGAGAGTAGTCTTTCCATTTTGGCCTGTACAGCACTTTGCTCTTTTCTCAGCTAATGCTACTGCACCCTTACTGCACTACTTAGCAAGGAGAAATACTTTTCTTAGAGAGGTAATGGAAGGCAGGAAGACAATATCTGCCCCTTCTTAATCTTTGTCTTCACTGTTCTCCAGATTGTAATTCAGGTTTCAGTAGCTCACGGAGAGACTCCTTTACTGCTGTGGTTCACAGGATTAGATCTTTTGCCACTTTATAAATTACTAGTCACCATTTGCTAGCCATAATCTTTCATGCCAAATGCATGAATATTGGAGTTTTCTGGGCTGTCGGCTCTCAGTTATCCTGTTGTTTGTGCATCTTGTCAATTCTTGTGTGAGGATGTACACATACAAATACGGAAGTCCCAGGCAAATCATGTGAGGTGATGTTAAAATAATTCTGAATTTACAGACAACTTTGAAGATTAGTTAACACTAAATGTAATTTCAACCTGTTTATTTTGGGGGAAGATACTGTATGGGAAACTATGATTTCAAAAATTCTATGCCGTGTAATTTTTTTAGGAAGTCTCTTTGAATTCTGGAGCAATTAGGTCTGCATACTGACCTGTTTAAGCAGTATGTGTGTGCTTATAGGTACTCCCATTTTGCAGCATTTTCATCTAAATAATACACATTTTTCCAGAGATAAGAGAATTTTGAGAGGGTTAGGGGTTTTGTTTGTTTGTTTGTTTGTTTTTGTTTGTTTGTTTTCTCTCCTGGTTCTTGGGTTACTATTCAGCTCCCGTAGTCAGAACTGGAGGGTAAAGTCTGGGAAAGAAAATGCCCAGGATGAGCACAGCTTGCTGAGTGCAGACTTAGTAGGCACACAGGGCATTTGCAGCTCAAATCCTTTGAGGTCGGAACACTGTGATGCTCTGCTTTGGCCAAAATTTGGAGGAATCATTTTTTGAATGGTTGCTGGAAAGAGAAGATACGTGCCCTTATTAAATGTAAAAGCAATTTCATCTGATTATTATACTTGGCTTACTCTTTTTACTACATATAAGTAGTGAAGTTGCTTAGAGTGATACTCTCTGTATGCAGCTATGATTAGGCCCTCCTTTTTCTGGGCAGCTGCATCTGCAATTTCCTTCTGTAAAATCCTAATGTGGGAGTATTGTTAGATGATAGAGTAGAAATTAGTAAAGTACATCCAATTCAGTTTCTTAACTGTAGCAAGATGGTATCTTTTTTTCCTTTTTTCTTTTCCCCTTGAAGGCATGTGAATGTGTTCTTCGGAAGTAATGATATAAAATCTGTAGTAAGGATATAAGGAAGCAATGCAGTAGTGGAAATAAGTCATAGAACATTTAATATTTATGAGTTTAAATTCTTGTTTGTACTTTTTGGGGATACTATATTTCTCTAGTGTTTTAAAACAGAATAACTAAAATCACTTTCTTTTTTTTTCTGAATACTTACTTCCATTGTGCTTCACTCTCTTGAAACACAGAACTTAGAACCTGGGGAGGGGAGTCTAATTTGTTTTTAAAACAATAACTTTAATTCATATCAATTTGCGTAATAGCAGATTGACTTGGCATGTAATTCTCAGTTTTAATTTGCTCCTGAGCTTTTAAGCATATCCAAACATATATTAAGATGTAGAAGTATTTGTGATAGCAAATTAGTACAGATATAAATACAAGATGCATGTACACCTTAAAGTGCCCAGGTGTGCATCAGAAAATTATGATAATGATATTAAATTTTTGTATTCTATACATTTAAGAAAAGTATTTGTTCATTTCAGTGCATATTTTTTCAGATTTTTGCTGTAATACTAGGTAATAAATTAATTTTGGAAGCCATGTTATTCTGATCACGTAGGACAATGTGGCACAAAGGAGTTTTTGATTAAGGTGGTAGTTGGCCAGCTGATACATGCTGATTGAATCTACGTTTGTCGAACTTCCAGGGAAAATAAGTTGAAAAGAATGAAGAAATAGAAGAGGCAACATTTCTATAGCTGATCAGTATCTTTAATGGTTATTTTAAGCACAAACTGCTTAAATGAAGAAAACTAGGAAATAGAGATATGCAAAGCCTTTTAAACCTCTTCAAAAGTGTGGCTATCCAGTTAAAACACAGTTCCATTCAAGAAGCATGATAATTCTGCTACCCAGATGTTTTGTCTGTACATCCATTTGGGGACAGTGATACAGATTACTTCGGCTAGGCTCAATTTTGTGTTCATGTGCATCTTATGTTGGTCTGTATATTGTATTCAGGAGTTGATGATTCACCTGTTTCTAATAAGAATGAAATTTATGGTTGTAAACTTCATGTTACATGGCAAAATAGTCACAGACCTGAAATTTTAAAAGGTTTGTGCATAAGAGTAGTAACTATAACAGATGAAAGTTTATTTTCCACAGCTGAACCACTTAGCTCATGCACTTAAAATTATTTTTGTCTTTCTATTCTGCTTCTCATCATTATGTAGGACTGTCATTTTGTTTAGTAGGGGTAATTGACAAAGTACAGCTGTTAAATTGATTCATAACTGGAGGACAATATTGAAAATATGGTTATATGTAAAGGTGCAAAAAGCAATGTAAGTTCTCCTCAATCCACCTACTGGAAAATTTTAATTCAGATGCTAGTTCAAGCTGGAAAATGTTAGTATGTCCAAACACTTTTCCCACAGGAGAAGAGACAGCTAGAGTGGCTGACTGTAAGCCACTTTGTCTTGGAGAAAATATTTATTGGCAAAACCCAGAGGCCATAGAAATGAATTGTCTTATGGTTTGCTGTGTCAGATGCCTCCCTGGCTGGCCTCTGGAGGAGCCATGGCCCGCAGCAGGAGAGGCAACTCTGAGATCTGAACACAGTTCCATACAGACTTGTAGTCAGCTCTGGGGTAATACCTTTTGGACATTACAAACCCCAAGAGATTTGAATCAGTCTTCTACAAAAAGCTTTGTATTACAGAAAAATGCTGATCTCTCTGAGCTATTTATTTCCCTTGCAGGACCTTTTTTGGGACAAACTTCAACATAAGCTTCCAGCTTACTACAGAATTGGTACACACATATGAAAAATGGATTATGTAGTTGATCATAGAGCTCCTGCTGAATTTCTCAGTGTGTGCATGTGTCCTACAGTTATTTTTTAGCCACTGTGCTTGGTGAAGGAAAATCTACTGTCCCAGACGCTGCAGAGTGAGGGAGGCAGACAGACAGACAGGGTTCGGGTTTGAACAATAGACTGGCATGATTTTTCCACTGCAGTGAGATGACCACTCCCACACTGCTGACTTAAGGTTTGGGTAGTACCTGACTCACATTCTCAATCCTAGAAATGACAGAGGCAGCCAGCTGGACTCCCAGCTATGACCAGGGAAGTATTTTTTTCCATTTAGCATACTCCACCCCTGCAGCCTCCCTCACTACCACAACCTTGCTGCACAAACCCAATACACCTTTCTGTGGGAAAAAGGAGTCCTTTATCATAACTTAGTGAACAGAACAGTTAATGCTCTGCCAGAGTATTTCAGTGATGTACAAAAATAATGTCCTAGTTGTCTGGGTTTTGTCTTCAAAAATGTTAAAATTTTATGTAAAAGATCAGATATAATTTTGTTAAGATTTACATTCCTGCTTTGTTTATGTCTTAAATATCATATGGAGTTAATGGCAGTAAGTCATAACATGCTTTTCCACCTTAGATAATTTAGTTATATTTTCTACAGAATGCAAATTTTTGAGGTATTTTGAGAGTTTTCATCATTACAAGAATAGCAGAAGCTGAAGTCTGTCTCTTAACGTATGTTTTCACAAAATACAGCTTTTACTTGACAGCATTTAAGTGAAGTACAGTAATTATGACATTAAGTGATGAGATAATATTTCTGTGTTTTCATTAATAATGCAAATAAACAGTTCTTTTTCTTAAGGCAAATGTTCAAATCTTAAGAACAAAAAATTGTTTAGTTGATTGAACTAAATGTGCATTCAAACAGTGATTATGTTTATACAATGACAGTGACTGGGGATTTTTAATTCTCTTTTTGTAATGTAGCATCTCTATGGGATACGCTCCCATCCCATGCATAGAGTTTGCACAGAAATTAATTGTTCCTTCCATTAGACTTCTGGAGCATCCAGAAGTTAACTTTGAGCATCCTCCTTTCACTTTTTAACTCTGTCACAAAAGCTTGTTTCACATTCAGTTTAAATCCTCTTCTAATACTCTTGATGAATTTATGGTATTAGTTTATCCTTTCATTTTAAACTTCTATCCTCAGGTTTTTCCTCTGATCTGCTGGGGTTTTTTTTTTTCCCTTGAAACAAGAACATATTTAATGACCTGGTTATAAATGTCACTTTTCCTATTTGCCTGAATGTGGTTTGTTGTTGTTATTGTTGTGTTTTTTGTTTGTTTGGGGGGTTTTTTTTGTTTGGTTTTTGTGTGTGTGTGTGTGTGTTGTTTTGTTTTGGTTTGTTTTTTTTTTTTAAATTTTCTGATGGATTTCTTTCCTTCATAAATATAATGCCTTTATGAGGGAAAAACCACACTGCATCCAAATGCCTTATCTTGCTGATTATTGAGCCCTGAGCCAGAAACTTGCAATAGTATCTTCCAAGTATTTACTTCCTAAATTCAGTGTATTGTTTTGTCAAGGAATTCACTCACAGTGCAAGTTCTCAATTACTCCAGTAGCACCTACATTGCCTCCACAGAAAGCCAGCCTTGAAGGCTTGGTGAGGCACAAACACAAGGTGCAAGAGTGCGTGCTCTCCTTGTGCAACTTTCTGCCAAGTTCTGAAAAACCTGAAGCAGGCCCAAATAAATGTTTTTGCTGTGGGAAATGGTGCCTTTGCAAGTTTGATAGATGCTTTGATAGGCCATACTGAGATGCCATTGTTGCACCTTGTAGGCTGCGACAGTTAATGCAGAGTTACCTTTATCACCAAAACAAGTTTGTTCTGGAATTATTAGCTGTGATTCCGGAGCACAGGATTTTAAAATCTTGCATCTTTACTTTTGCACATATACAGTGGATTTTAGGCCTTTCATTATCTTTTAGGAGTTCACGACCATCCTTGTCTGTGAAGGTAGCATGCATTTTAGTTGGAAGGAAAAAAGGGATTTGAGCTCTCATCATTGATTCTCCTTTTGTTCCTGTTTTCCATAAAAGCAAGGTAGCCCATGTAGTATTTTGAAGTCCTTTTCCAAGGTGACATCCACCATTCAGTTATTTTAGGAAAGTCAATGTGCCTTGCTTTTCTCCTTAAACCTCCTGCTTTCCTGTACAGATGCTTATTTTGTATCCTGCCTGCATTTTACCTTCTGTGTGTTAAGGGAAGAACCCTAAAGAGCAGTCCCTGAAGATCTCGTGTGTGTGAAGAGTTCAGACAGGTTAGCAGGTACCTCAGGCTCTCACAATAGATGAGAGGAATGTTACAAAGTCATGAATAGGGTTAATCTGCTGCTTCTTTAATAACTCCTTCAGTTAAACCTCACACAACTGCGCTCTGTATCATACCTTTGTATTTTTTATATATGAAGTGGACATTTGAAACCACTTACATGTTTGTAAGTGGTACTGTACCTAGCAAAAAGCTGCATTTGCCATAGCTCACCTTGAGTCTTGGTTCATTTAGAGACACAATGTGCCTTTCTTCAGATTTTCCATACTCTTTAAACTCTTTGCAGTGACTGCAGGAGTCCATCTGAAGAGGAGAGATTATTTACTTGCCTGTTAACAGATTTTACATTGAGATATGCTATTTTCTTGGTTTGAGAGACAGGTGTCTGCTAAGGAAGGCAGGAGCCTCCCTTGGAATGGAGAATGTAAGCCCCCTCCCACTGAATTATTATAATTTAGAAATTAAGGGGCTCTCAGGCAAAGATATGGAAATAGGAGTAACAGTTCTTTACTAGGAAAATTAAAATAAAAATTCAGCAGTACAAAGAAAGCAAACAGATAAAAAGAAAACACTGATAGAGTCAGAGATAGAACCTGACACCCTGTTGGTCATGGTGTTGGAAGCAGTGCACAGTAAGTCCTCCTCGAGTGACAGATGTGGTTCTGTTGGAGTAGAGATGATCCTGTAGAAGGGTCCAGTCTTCCTCTAGGAATACAGAGGAAACAGGCTACCTGGTGTTCTGAATCTCAGGTTTTATCCAGGTGGGAATGCTTGGCTCCTCCCCCTGGGGGTAGCATCTCACAATGGGATGATGCAATTTTATCAGTCATGAAGTGAAACTTAATGGCCCATTAACACAAGATATCCCCTGGAGAGAGGATGGGTTGTGGAAGAGATAAAGAACACTGCCCCACATGGTTTTAACAGGTGGCAATAGAATACATACTTTTGGTTACATCTTGCACTGCAACCTATGACAGCTATCTACACATTTAGTCCTTCCCTTTAGCTGTGTTCCTCAGTTAGGTCTAATCAGTGGACTCTGAGGAGATCTGGGCCACTCCTGTTACTACATGAACTTCTGGCTGAAAGATGTGGGCCTGACGGATGCTTGTTTGGATACTGCTGACATAGAACAGGTCACAGTTCAGTGCTTGCATGCCACCATGTGATTACATGCAGGTAACTCGTCTTCTCTGAAGTGGTCTGTAGGTAGATAACTGGTTTTTGCCTTCTCCTTTGAATATTTCTTCTCTGATATTTTTTCTTAATGGCAGGCTAGATGACAAAAGAATTTTTTTATTGTTACTGTTTTCAAAATTGAGTTTTTCCTTAAAGGGAGAAATACTAACATTTAAACCTATTAGGCTGAAAAGTGGGGTACTTCTAGAAGAAAAATACAAGTGTCCTAGAAAGTCAGAACTGTAAAATGTAATGAATATTTTCAATTTTTTTTTTCTGATAAGGTAAAATCCTATAAAAACCTTTAGTGAGATGCTTTACTATGTCTTCTACTCAGCTGATAAGAAAAGCTAACCTACTGAAATTCCTGGAACTTCAGTGCTGGTACTGAAACTGAAGGAAAGGAGGTGTTGTGAATTATAAAGACTTGCAATAGATCACAGAGGATGAAATATTTTTCATTAATGGACTCAAAATTTAAATCAATAAATAATTCCTGAAGTTACTCCATGTTTCTCTATCTACTTCAAACATGTCTGAAATTCCCACCCACATGGAATAGGCATTTTTGGAATGCTGTTACATAGATAGCAGTTTTGCATCAGTTGCTCAATATTCTCTCCATAATAAATGAGCTTAAGTTGTTTGGTATACAGCCTGTTTCATCCTTAATGATCTTAAATTGCCACTTTCTTCAGACCTCCTTTTATACCATGCCTTCTGTCTTTCTCAAGGTTGAAAAGCCAGTGTCTGTTTTAGGCCCAACGTGTTATAACCCAGACATTGGATTTCAGCTTGTGAATTTAGTTTTTTGCACCAGCCTTGTGGATCTTGCTGCCTAAGAGTTCTTCATATTTTGTGCTGGAATTGCAGAGCCAAAAGGGTGCTGTTGTGCCTGGCAGGCATTTGACAGCCTTTCCAGGTTCTTTAACTGATGCCCAAAGGCTATTGTGGAGCATTATGTGATTTGATAAAATTGATTTCAGTGATGTGGTCTGAATGTGCACACTGCTGTTTCCACTGAATTGATTAGATTCCATTTTTGTATTCTATTCCCTCTGTATCATACTTTGGTTATTTTTTAAAATTATTCATTACATTTAAGTAGGCTTTAACAGAAGGAGTTCATGGTAACTGCTAAATTCAAATTTGTGTTCAGCTTGAAAAATTGAGTACTTATAACCACCTTATTCCATTAATTTGAGATATTTTTCGGTTCTCTCTGTATTGATTTGATTTAATTCTGCAGTTTTAGCCTGCTCTAGAAGTTTGTTGGCTTTTGGGATCTTTACCCCTGCAAATTGTAATATGATTCTCTGATTAAAATATTGGGAACCTCAGGAAAAGCTTTTTTTCTTTTTCTTCATCTCTGTCAGTCTCACTATCAAGATACTCTCTCTTTGTTTCTATACTCATCTCTTTAGTGACAAAAGTTTTCAATTTTTTCCTTTATCAGAACTATTATATTTAATATTCCTGTCTGAGACATCACTGATGTCCTTTCATAGTGATGCTTTTGATGGTTTTCAGTTCTCTTCCATCTCCTTCTTAAGTATTGCTTTTTTGACTTTTACTAACTCTTTGGGGACTTCCTGAAGTTTATAATATTCTTTGCTTACAAGACTGATGCTAGTTCTTGAGCAGTTGCCTTGCTCCATCCTGATTCTCATTTTGTTTTCAATAGTAACTGTCCTGCCTAATTTACTAATTGTAGGATCGTCAGAGACTCTGTTTGGATTCTGGGACTTCATGTGCCAGGCCTTTCTGTCTTACCATGGCAAGATAGAAGAAAATCTGCTTCCCTTAATCTTAATTAATCTTAATCTTCAGATATTGCTTCTGTGCTTTGAATCAGATTGCTAAACCCAACTGGTACTGATCCTGTCTCTTACCTAATTACATACGTTCATATGTGAGAAAGAAGTTACTCATCTCAATTACATCTTTATTCATCTTGTACTGCTATTAATTTTACCTGAAACCTTATTCCCTAAATACAATTTTCATACATTACCTATCCAATGTTAATGGTTCAATGATGCCAAAGAGCTTTAGTTGCCATAATTGGAATGCTGTCATATCTTTGAATTCTTCATAAAACATACTTTTAATTTTGTCTTTGATGATTCTTCAATGATAACAGCGTATTTTAGGTTTTGTGCTAATTCTTTTTTAACTTTCAGTCACTAGCAGGTCAAATCAGTTAACTGCTCACAACATCAAGTTGCCTTAATTATTTCTCCACAATATGAGTTTGTTAACTTTGAAAGCTTCATTTTCTGGCAATTTTTACTTCTTTACAATGTAGAAACACATTTACAGGGTGTGTGCTCCTCAGCATAAGAGAGGACATCTTACACATGCAAGTCCAAAATATTTCAGGTGACCACCTTCCAGCCTTTGTTTGAATAGTTGGGGGGTTTCATTATCTTTTCTAAACTCCTGGATTTTTATTTGGACTTGATTAATAGCTTTGCTATTTATTAATACCTCTTCTCATATTGAAATGCATTAGTCCTTTTATGTTAGTCTGAATTTTTTTTAATTTTTTTCCCACTTAGTAACCCTACCCTTAGGCTGCAAAGCTATTGCTTGAACGGCTTAAGACTTGTGGCTGTGTACAGCCTGTCAGAGTCCTCAAAAAAAAATAAAGACACCTGAATTTTTTACACATTCAAAATCCTTTATTTTATTTAAAGCTTTTGACTGTGACCATATACACTAGTAATGATATGGTAAGCTCTCCTAATTGTCGTTATTAAGCTATCTGCAACTTGGTGACACACTGAAAGTGAAGTAGTTCACTGAACTGAACAGAGGAAATGGATAAGAGCTTCCCTGAGGCAAGAGAGTCCATTGATTTTGTGTTGTTTTAACTTTGTTGTTGGCAAGTTAACAGTCTACATTTAAAATACCATTTTTTCCTGATTTTGTTTCTGATGTCCCCTATGTGTTGCTTGGTGATCATGTGTGAAGCTGAATGTCCTTCAAAACTTTTGAAGGAATGCATGCATTAAAATTACTTCCATTGACCCCAATATTCTAAACTGATTCTGTCTTTTACAAATAAATGTTCTTTAATTACTGGCAATTCTAGACAAAGGAGGCTGCTACCAAAACGTTACAAACATGAAGTGTGTAACAACCTGGCTGGTTGAGGCCATCCATTTGAGAGGTTAACTAGGACATTTTAGAGCCACTTTCCTGGTGATTTTGCTTTTTCTGCCCAGTGTCCTCAAGCTACATAGCAGACTAAGCCCATTTCTCCACTTGGAAGAGAAGCCACAATATTTTGCTTTAAATTAAAAATTTTTAACTGATACATAAAATAATATTTTATTTTTATGGACCCATCCTGTATAATCTCTTGTATTCTGAACTCACCTACTGTTTGGATATACCTGAGAAGAAAACAGATACTTCTCACAGCCATTCTGCAGCCTTCCAGTTAGCCAAGTGAGCTGTTCTTGTTCAAAAAGATGGATAATATTTCTGGCATGATTTCTTTAAATTCAAATTGTTATCAGAGCATGTCATGATTGGGATGAGACAGTGATCTGAAGAGGGTGTTTGTTGTATACCATCACTCCAGTGATGCCCATTACCTTAATAGTCATGCACAGTTTTTTCTGAGTATTGTTTCAATTATATTTTTACATGAATGAATGAATGAATAATGCTTTATACATGCCCTTTGAAATACTTACTTCATAATTTCTTTAAATTTCTTCTTGCAAGGTAAATTCTGTTTCCCAGTGATGCAGGTTATATTGCATGATGCTGATTGAAGTATGATTATATTAAAATATAATTAACTTTATCTTATCACACCTTAATTAGTAAAGCATACTGGATTTCTTTGAAGTTAAGCTCATGGGTTTTGGCTTAATAAGGAAATAGCATTGCTTGTGAGTCAAAGTGTTGCCTCTGAAAATGTAATTCTGCAGCTATATAGGTGGTGTGTTTTGGGTATATCCCAATCCTTGTGTCACACTTTGGTCTGAAGTGTTAAGACCATATACTCACATGAATCATGAAATAAAAATGAAAAACTTGAAAGTTACACAACAGCAGCTTTCAATCTTTGTGGAATAGTGAGGATGTTATTGGAATTTTGAGCCAAATACTACACTTACTCTGAGAAATTTATTATTATTATTCAAGTTTGCTTTTTGTGCTGCTGATAGGAGTAGTAGTTCCCTGTGCAATCTCTTTCCTGTACATACATTGCTCTTTAAGGGGAAAAAAGAGTTTTGGAGGCGTGACAGTAAAAGGTTTTGACCTACCTAATACTTGATACATGAGAGATACCGGCTCTGAAAAACTAATATTTAAGAATGTATAGGAATATACATCAAAAACTGTCTGGTGTAAAACTGCAGCATTTTTTAGTAAGAGTACATGAACTGTGATTTAAATGCCTCTGGCTAACATTCAGGAAAACTCCTTATGGCTGCTAAAGCCTTGCCCCAGACAACCTGCCCGCTGCTCTGTTAAAACTGGGACTCTCAGGTTTAATTATAACAACACCTTCTGTAAGTACCGTGTTGATAAGGATGTAGCAAATAAGCAGCTGTGTTTTGGGTGATCAGCTGGTGTGGTAAAAGTTGTGTTCCATTAGGTACTTTGAAGATGGAATGGAGATAATGTTAAATTTTATGCACATCATGCCTATGTTTTTTACTGCTGTTTCCTTCACAGTGTTGATCCTCTCCATGTTGATGTTTGCAAGTGGAAAACTTTTAATGTGATGATTTCTCACGATTTTGTAAGACAGAAAACAGATCCAGTCAATTTGTTTGTATAGGTTGTGATGTGAAAGATCTGCGTCTCTTTTAAATCTATCAGTTTTTTTGGGGGAACTCTTTCACACTGTGCATATTTTTTTCAAAAATTTAGTTTTAATGTATGTCTTGCCATTCTCTACTCTCTCTCTCTCTCTCTGTGTTGCAAAAGTTATAAATGATCTTGAACCACCTTGGAATAAAACATCTGTCCAACTGGCAATTTTATTTCCTCATTTTTTATTCTTGATCAATTCTTGGTTCTGCTTCAGACAGAAATCTTATATTCTCTGTTCAAGTCTTGCAACTTGTCATACTACTACACCTTCTTTTACAACATCTTCTGTTCCCCTTTACCACCACCACATTGCTGATTTTGGCTTGTCTTTGAAATGTGCTTGGCTTTCTTTTTATTTCCTTCTAATTTATTTGTTTTCTAAAACTTACTTCTCTCTTGCTGCTTACTTTGTGTAAGGTCCATTACTTTCTGCTATCTGCTTACTAGAAAACAAATTAACCCAAACCTGAAAGAAAACTATTTTAAGCAGATCATTTATCTAAATTTTAGAACTATTTTAATAGATTTTTATCTTGTGCCTGTGTCGTTACATGCTGTCAACGCCCCTCTCAAAAAGGATAGGTTACAATGAGCAATGTTACTGTAAAGACTAACATTATCAGAGGTATGGCAGATCTTCACACAAAGGAAGTTAAGGTCTCTTCATTCCAGTTGAGAGGGGCTAGAACAGAGGTTCTGAGAAGGTGAATGGAGTTGTTACTGGTCCCTCCTAGCAGAACAGTTACAGGGTATCAAGTGAAATTAGCAAATGGAAGGCTCACCAGAGATTTTTTTTTTTTTTCTTCTTTGAAGTGGTTTTGATATCGAGGGCTTTAGAATCAAGGAGAGACTTGTTGACAAGTTAATGGAGAGGAAATACATCAAAGCTTCTGGTTACAGAAACATCTTTCTAACAAAACCAAGTTGGAAGGATGAAGGCCTTCTGGGGGGGCACAACATCTGAAATGCTGTCCTGGGCTACTGCTGATGCCTGTTGCGAGGAGTAGATTGCTGGCTAGATGAACCTCTGGACCAGTGTGTCTTATCTTCAAGATCCCTGAAACATTGCAGGACTGTAGATTATAGATGGATGAAAAGACATGTTTAGAAATATTTTTTTTCTTTTTTTTTTTTTTTAATTAGCATTTGTTAATGGAGCCCTGCTGGCAGTTTTTTTCATTTGGTTTCATCATGCCAAAAAGGCATGCTAATCATTTTGTTTTATATGCCTGATTTCTGTGTCAGAGTGAAGAGCTAAATGACTGTCACTAAAGCAGACGTGGATGAGTCCTCAGAGCCCGAGACATTTAGTATTGGTGATAAGCATTGTGTCAGACTGAGAAAAAGTATATCATATTCTCTGCTACTCATGGCTGAGATCCTATTATTTCTGACCATGCCTGACAGCTCTAATGTTAAATAGTGAAGGGTCATAGAAAATTAGTGTAATTTCAATGGCTGCTTTAATGCAGCAAACATTAAGTCAGTTCCCAAGAACAGTTCCCTGGTGCAACCCCTAATAAATTCAAACTTTATTTTTAGGGATGACCTTTAGTAATACGAGTCTTGATCCATTGAGATGCTGTTCACTTTTGATGCATCTCCAAATCCCTTTTTTATGCATTTTAAATCAACACATGCTTATTCTGAATTTATGTGTGTGGATAGACGGAGAGATGTAATTTAAACACATCTGTTCAAATATGCGTTTCAGATCAACTTGGTGCCGGTTCTCATAATGCGGCTGAGTTTTTGATGGGTATTATATCCCTAAAGTACACAGCAGATGGTATTTATTAGAGATTGAATGGAAATGAAGTTTAAGGATGTTGAGCTTTTTGTCTTAAGTCGCTCATTTTTTAATCATAAAACAATAATGATCTGACGTTATAAATCCATAATGAAGTTCTATAAAATGTTTCTTGTTTATGGGGAGAGTAGAACACCTTATAAGTTGAATAAAGTTGGTCCAAGCCTTAACTGTTTGGTTTAGATTTTTTGGGTTTGGTTTTTTTTTTAAGGAAAATTGATAATGGGAAGTATTATAATGCTTCTCCTAAACCATTTGGGCTGCATCTAGTAGGAACTCTGGCAACCTTCACGATAATTGTTTGAAGAGAAGAAAACCATGTGTACTCTTTCATCCTCAGGCAGTGAGCCATGCTAATTATGAGATATACTTTTTATCTGGGTCACTATTTCCTGGTAACAAGGACAGCCCAGTCCCTACTCACACAGAGTCCTCCACACCTATACCTTCCAAAGCGGAGTTCTGGAAATCAGGTCTGCTTGCTGCCTCCAGGTGTCATTCAGCCCAGTTTCTGAAAGAGCTCTTCTGGGGGCAGGAGATGGATTGGGAAAAGAACAGTCATTAAAAAATACCTGTTCTCACTCTCAGTTAAACTCTGAGAGCTGTTGGATTGTTCTGCTTGATCAGAGGTACTATTCTACAGCCTGTTTAAGGTGGCTTACATCAAAACCACTAATGGCTCCAAGTTCAAACCCAACATATTAAGCTGCACTTGCAAATTTGTTGGACACTGCTGCAGATGACAAAGCTCAGGTGTAATGTGTTTCCTGTGGGAATCACCACCAGGAGCAGCCTCGAGTGCTCTGTAAGGTGTGGAATGCAAAAAGCAGGATGCATCCCCTGACTCTGTAGCTGTCTTACATAGTTTCTGCTGTCTTTGAAATTTGAAGTGTTTCACTATGAACCACCTCAAATTAACTGGTAGGATTTAATGGCCTTGCCAACAATTCTCTCAGGTGCATATACCTTCCTTCAGGGAAATTTGCAAGAATACTCTGAAAATGAGGGTTTCTCTGTAGTCCTGTCTGGCTTTCATTTGTCTGTTTTATTATTTTTTAATCAAAGCAAGCATATAAACAATATAGCATTACAATTTCTTTCTGGTTTATTGTGTCTTGGGCATCAATTTCAGAGAGATATGATCCAAGCTGTGAAAATAAGTTTTAAAAAAGGTATTAAAATTATGCTTTTTACACATATAAACAAAATATGACTTGCGTAAACATCTGCTAGTATTCATTGTCTCAATAGTTGAGTAAAAGTAAGTGAGTTGACTTATAAATAAAGCCATTAAATACTTTTACACCCAGTATCAGCATAGTTACCTTTTTTGCTTTAATTCAGCCAAACTG
Source organism: Phylloscopus collybita (assembly GCA_027886175.1). Classification (NCBI taxonomy): domain Eukaryota; kingdom Metazoa; phylum Chordata; class Aves; order Passeriformes; family Phylloscopidae; genus Phylloscopus; species Phylloscopus collybita. The sequence continues at coordinate 91,940,643 of JAJNNQ010000075.1, forward strand.
AGGTAAAGGAGAACTGATTTCCTTCAGACAACTTTCCTGGAGTTGTGTTACACAGTAGTAGAGAACATTTTACAATATTTGAAATAAGATAATTCCTTGTATCCTATTTAACTCCTATGTAAATTTTCTTAAATATTAGCATTCTCGATGTATAAAGCTGCATTTTAATAAAATGTCTTACCAAAGTATAGGTCATATCTGGTCAAAAGGTTCAGTATATTATCATATAAGAGACTTTACACAGAAATGTTTTTGACATGCCTATTGTCATTTAACCGAGGTGCTTTCCAGTTTTACTCCATGTGTGAATCAGTTCAGCAATTGATATGAGGGTTCAAAAGAGCTTGTTTTTCTGACACAGAGGTTCTGAACTCACACAGCCTGGACTACTTTTAAACACACATGGAAAAGATTACTAAGAAACATTTTCAGTGGATATCCATTTATGAGATGCCTGTTCGTCCATTGTGTAATTTAGGGCAAATCTTAAATGGGAAAGGATGGAGAATCCCCTGCTTCAGAAATTATGTTCAGGTTTAATCTCCCAGCTCCACTTAACTTAGGAGTATATTGTCCTGTGCTGCATTCATATTCCATGGAGAGAGAGAAAAGTGCTGGAGGATTTCAGAACAGAAACAGGCTGAATTCCTTTCTCAAAGTGTGGGGATTTTTCCATGGCTTAATCCTCAGGTTAATCTCCATATAGCCAAGAGAGAAGCGGGGTAAAGTTTCCTGTTGTTCCTAGGCAGTGCTTCCAGCTGAGCAGTCTGTTTCTCATGTGCTAGCTCCAAATGGTGTGACTCCTCAATGAGCAATTTAAGTTGAAGTCAGAAATCCCACAAGACTAGGCCTCATGCAGGAAAGAGAAAGAGGGGGTGAAAAGGGCTTCTGGAAGACTGTGTGTGGTCACAGGGAAGATGCAAACATGTCCTTCAGCTCCAACACAAAATGGCACATGGAGATGTCTGTACGCTCTGTAAATAACACTTGAAAGACCAACTCAGATACCTTCAAATTATTTCATCCTTTAATTCCATTTCATGCTCTCTGAATAAGCATATACTGGAGGTGCATTAAATAATATATTTATACTGCAGAAGCATATAAAATAATGTATGATGCTGAAATAACATTTCAGATGTACTGGTTTTATTTTCATAAAAAATCCACTTGTTTCCCTAACATTTTTTCAATGCAAATTTCTAATTTATGAATCCAGAAGTTTCTATATCATCATATTTTTTGTTTTGATTTTAATTACTGTAGATTACAGAAGGAGTTCTCATACCCTTCTGTAAGACTGTAAAGTGTTTTCTTTTTATTCGTATTGCTATTTGTTCTAATCCAGTACGTTGATAGGCTGTAAGGAGTAGAGGTGGCTGGTCTTGCTTAAGAGAAAGTTGGTGCCTGTAAGTAATTTCTGGATTTAAGTGTTAATTGCTGAAATGGAAGTGGGAGGAATATGTGATCATGCAAAAGGATTTCAGGTGGTCATGTGAGTAGCTGAAGGTGATTGTTTTAGCTCCTTTACATAATTTCTTCCCCGAGCGTGAATTTGGTTTGTAATGGTTATTGCTAAAGGAAATGATTTCTGTAGCTAAAACCACATGAAATGGTCCATGGAACAAGTGAATCCTAGAAATTTTCACAATTTTGCTGCTGTTTTTCTTAGAAATATTGCTTTGTGAAAATGGGCATGGGATGGGCTGGGGGAGTGGTTTTACTGTTTTATTTTTGGCAGCTTTTACCCCTTCTATCTCTTTTCTAAGTCTCTTGTCCATGACTTTACTTCTAGGCATCAGTCAGTTCCTTGGATCTGACTTTTTTCTCTGATTCCAGGGGCTGATTTGGTTCCTCTTTAGGCAGAGGGTAAGATGTTGCTTTTCTTCTGTATTCTTTCAAATCTTGTTCTTCCTTTCTGTGAGGTTTGGACAACTGTGCTGTCCGCACTTGTTCATGGGTCCTTACAGCATCACACTAAAACAGATGTGTCTTCACTGTACAATGAAGTAGTTGCTTCTTTTTGGGTGGTTAGAATTGCCCAGGATGATGGGGTTCACATTGCTGGTCTAGTTCAGAATGGCAGAACATCAGTCTCCTTGAGTAGATGGAAGGAAGCTACATATGTAGAGGGACGTAGGGAAGAGAATATTCAGGAGCCCAAAGTATTAGAGCTGTTTTATCTTATACATGGGATTAATTATTCCTCTGATTCATCTTTTTTTCTGAAATTCCACAGTTTTATTGTAAAACATCCTAATTGAGAGTCAACATACTGTAGAACTTCTCTCTTGCACCCTGAAAAACATTTGTGGAAACTGAATAGTTAGGCTAATTGTAAATGTGTTAATGTAATAAATGTTACAGGAGATGTTCAGCAGTTTTTTCTTTGTTTGCTTCAGAATAGAAAAAGCAGCATTTGTTGTAAAAAAAGAATAACATTGGCTGATGCAGAAGAACTTGTTTTTATGTGATTTTGGATCATATTTCATAGATGGAGCAATTCTTAACCATCATCTGAGTCTAAGTAATAAAGAATTCTGTGCTGCATTCTTTCAGATTATCAGAGAAAAGGTCACTTTAATTTTCAAGGGTGTATGTGTTTTATATTTTTCCATAATTATATCTTTTTCCCCTCTTTTTTTTATTAAGAAATTATGTTTCACATGTGGAACTAATTGTACATATTTTTCCTCATCACTACTTTGAAAAGTCTTTAAGAGCTTGATTTTTGTCTTTTAAAATTTCATTTTGAGTGAAATCTCATGCTTTTCTCTGCTTAAACTGCTTGTTAAACAATATAATCAGCAGTGATATAAAAATGCACGATGCAATGTCATATTTTAGGCAGTTACACTGGATTGAACTGTAATTAATTGCTGTTGCTGAATACACCGTGGTCCTTATTCTCTTTTTGTACCCAGGCTTTTCTTTATGTGTAATAATTCCACCCAGGAAGAAATCTAATTACTAAGATAATTAACACCTTATCAGCAAATGGAGTTCAGACATTTGTAGAGTTTATGAATTTTTAAAATATGTAATTTCCTTTTAACTGAATGACAACTGGTGTTATGGAGAAAAAGAGCATATTTTATTGTATCTAGCTTGATTGGACCTTATAATTCATGTTGCTATAGAAACAAGCAGGCCTTTATAAAGGATGGTATTACTACTACCACTGGTAATAAATGCTTTGACTGTTGCCAATAGTGTCATTAAAATGGATAAAATAACTTCATTATAATGGTTTTGTCAAATGTAATGAATGTTCTGTTCATGTTCTGAGAAATGGCAGCTGATGTTAGGTGGCATTGCTTTATAAAGTAATGTACTCTTTCTTCCATGAGCTTACTACTGCTGCACAAGATATTTGTGGTATGAACAAAATCATGTTGCAAGATATGGTTCTGCTCTCTTTACTCACTCCTTAAAGATAAAGAATTTTATTGTTACTTGATATCAAGCAGAAGTTCCTATCTTGATGTTTGTCAGTCTTAAGTCAGCAATGGTAACTGAGGGTGCTGAGCTGTCAGCTCTGGGGATTTCTGCTGTTCTGCACAATATCCAGCTTGTGTTTCCCACTTAGGGTTGTGGATCAAGTCCATGTTCAGTTTTATACTGGTTTTGATTTGTCATTCAAATTCCATCTTTTAACCTCAGCTCAGATGATGGAGTCTGAACTCAAGGAATTGATAGACTTTAGTTTATTTGGTGGGGATTTTTCAGAAGGAAAAGGCAGAAGAAGATTTTAATTACATCTGATAAATTCCTGTGCTGCTACTTATATGTCCAGACACATGGTAAAAGGAGGGCAAGACATTCACTTTAATATAAGCTTATTGCTAATACTTGAAGAAAAAAAAAATTAGGTTTGGAAAAAAAAAATCACAAAATATATTTACTACCAGATACAATTTGTTTGAAGGCTGTTGTGAATATAAGCTATGATCTAATATTGCACCTAATCAAATTAATAAGAACAGTATTCTCTGCTTTTTCTTTTCCAGTAGAAGTCATTGTTTCAGGAAGTTTTAATTCAGGAAGATTTTCTTTCAGTTATTCAAAGTCGAGTTTCTTCAGTTGCTGTAACCACAGCATCATTTTTTTTTCCTGTGGTGATATAGTGTGTAATAAGAAATCATAGTTTCCTTTGGTCATTTGAATGCTTTATAAATATAATTTGGATTACATACACTGACATTCATAGTTCTGCATTGTCTTAACTGGATGAGGGGAAGAGAAGTCTTCCATTCATTTCTTTACGTTTGTGACAGTCTTGGAGACCCCTCCTTAACCTCAAGTGTGAACTTTGCTGGTGACAGTTGTCTTTATGCCATTCACCCCTAAAACAGTCTCTCTCAGCTGTTCCCTTGCCTGTAGCCTATGTAAGAGCTGTAGAATTATTTAGATTGGAAGGGACCTCTGGAAGACATCTCATCTATTCCCCTGAGTTGAAACAGGACCAATTCCAAGTTAGATACCACCAATATTTGTGTATAGTTCTTTCTTTTCTCCATAAGTCATATTTTCTCCAGTTTATCATTGTTACTGGCAGTGTGGGGTGAACTCTGCATTGTGGAAACAGTCAGGAGGGAGCACTGAGCACTGTGTGTTTCTGCCCCTCTGCAGAGGATGATTACCATTATTCCCACTGTATGCAAAGCTCAGTCTGGGTGCAAACCTTGACAGCTGCTCCATTGGCTACTGGGAAGGTGTTCATGGTGTTTTCCCACCATGTCCAACACTGTGACAGTGGCACAATTTCATCTGAAGCCCCCTAACTTCACCCTCTTCTGTGCATCCTTCTGTGTCTGTGGGCTGTCTCTGTCAGCTATGCTGCCTTAACCTGATGTGTGCAAGGGTTCTGCATATTCAGTCCTAGGGGAACAGTTAGGGAATGTTGACCTTGCTTAAATAACAAAAGAACTCACTGCCTGGGCATTTGTGAACTTAAGTATTTTGTTTTCCCTTTAAAGGAAGGCATAGGCTAATGTTTTAGAATGCTGAGTTAAAAATTAACTTGTGACTAAAGATGTGTTTTTGGCTCCTAAGCCAATTTTGTTCAAATTTGCTAGGTGATCTGACATGCCAGTTCCCTCTTTCAGATACCCTGTTCTACTTCAATAACATCATTATAAAACATTAAACAGTTGACATTTTCTAGTGACTGAGTCTCAAAAGGTTTACATCTTGTGGATTAAGCAATCAGAATTCAAGAAATAACAAGGTCTGCTGATTACCTCTAATTTTGATTGAAGGAAGAGTTGATCCAGATGTTTTTACTCTTCTGTCACAGTCCTAATCCAGTATTTGCAGTGATATCTTCTATTACTTGTGCTCTCAGCTGAGCATCAGATGCGTTTCTCATTGCCTAGCAGTGGTGTGAAAATCTTTTTTTTCCCCAAGATCCTTGTAGGTCTCAATTTCTGTAGGTAAAGTTGGAGGATGTACGTCTATGTACACTGGCTTTTAAGGGAGCAGGACTTCTACATGTCCTCACTTAAGTGTTTCTTTCTACTTCCTTTACAGAGTGCCTGGAATAACAATTGCTACAGACATCATTTGCGGTTTTCCAGGAGAGACAGATGAAGATTTTCAAGAAACTGTGAAACTTGTAGAACTGTACAGGTTTCCAAGCTTGTTTATTAATCAATTCTACCCACGTCCAGGAACCCCAGCTGCAAAAATGCCTCAAGTTCCAGCTGCAGTGGTAAGATCCATTTTCAGATGCCTTTAATACATACAGCATGTACACGAAAATGCACATTTTTTGCAGAACTGTGCCACATCCAAGTGAAGAATTTTTTCAGTCCAGTAAGGGGAATGCTAGGTAGACCACTGAACGTCTTTTAATATATAAATGACTGTTCAGCTTGTGAGGAAGGGTGATACAGTGGCTATACTGAAGGTCTTGTCTGCTTTCTATCAAATTTTGGGTGAATGACTACCAAGAGTAGTAGGTGATTGATTACACATAGTATTTTTTTTCCATTTTAAGACATCTGTGAGTCCAGCATTCTCAAGCTTATTGTGAATAATTATGCAAAGTATTAATAACGGTGATAGTCTCTGATTTATTTGTCAAATACTAAATTTACAGGCTACTTCTTCTTGAGACTTTCCATATGCATTGCTCATTTACTTCCTTCAGCCTGCAGGTTGAAGGCCATTAATAAAATTACATCTAATCTTTCATTTTTAGTTCCTTCCCTCCACACTTTCTAACTTCCAGCATTCTCATCTTAAATTCCAGCCTGTTTTTATATAAAGGGTACATGGCTATTGACTGTATTTTGCTTGATATAAATAGCTATTTATAAGCAATAAAAATAGCAATCATATCAGAAGGTACAGTTTGATTTATCTCAAAAAAATTGAATTTGTTATTTTTGTAATCTGAATCTCAAAACAAGAAAGTAGACAAGATTGATGCCTGTAGTAATTCAGCTCATTATTGTATCATTTTTCTGGGCATAAATAACATTTATATTTCCGTCCAATGTGAGAATGAAAGTCAGCCAGCAATGTAAATCAATTTAAATAAAAACTTATTTCTTTCAATTTATGTATCCTGGTACACTAACATGAAGTCAAAACAATATATTGGGTCTTATATCCCTTTGCTTATATGTCTGAAAGCAAAGCAAAGTATCTCTGTTTACTCTCAGTATATACCGTGAATTCCATAGGATGTGTCAGCTGCTGGAGGCATAAAATGAGATTATATCTGGCTTCTTCAGTTTATTGTTTAGTGTAGTGCAGCTTGAGCAATGACTGTTCATTTGTTATAGACTATCTCATAACAGGAAATTGTAAGTTTTCAAATACAAATAAATACCTGCTATTGAAGTAGTCTCCTTAGTGTAACCAACTCACATGGTTGCATTATTTGTCTTAGTCTTGAATGCTTTTTAGATACTTCGATAAATGAAAAAAGTTCAGAAATGTAATTTTTGGAAGGTAGGAAGTTTAAAACTCAAAACACTGATTTTTGTTTCAGGTTTGTATTGCTATGCACAAGTTCTTAAGCATGCAGAGAGCTTAAGTTAATTTACCCACTTCTGTTTAACTGGGTGCTTATGGGAAGACAGTCTGCGAAGAGATAAATTATTAAAAGAACATTTGCTGTTCTGTAGTTAGAAGTATTACTTGGAAAATGGTAATTGTCAATTTACCCCAGTTTTACATTCTTTCTTCTTATTTGTAGCACTAGTACTTATTGCTTTCAGTGAATTAGAACCTTCAAAGAAGATGGGGCCTCTAATCCAGGGCTGATGAAAATCTGTAATTAATAGATTTTGTTTCTTTTTTCTTTTTTTTCCCCTGTAGTCCTTCAAAAATCCTGTGTTATGAGATCCTTTGTTCTTTTATCTCTTAGTAGAAATGGAGAGCAACTAGTCAAACAGAGCAGGAAGAGCTTGTGCTAATCTCCTATGTTTTGTATTCACATTACTTCTAGACAGCAGCTGATGGTCTTTCTTGTATTACCAGAAATGGACAGGCATTTAACTTGTCATTCCTTGCTTAGAGTAACTCATGTTTCTCTGCTAGGAAAAGGAAGTAGCACACAACCATCCACATTATGCACTCAGACCTTTTCATCCTTTAATGAGATATTATCCACGTTAATGAATTCATTTGATTGCATTAGCAGTGGGTAAGAAGTAGCACACGCACTGCCATACAGCTGCTCTGTGCAAGTGTCTCAGTGTGCATTGGATCACCAGTATGAACTTGTGAGCTTGGTGTTTCCACAGGATATTCATAATAGTGTCCTCTGCAGTAGGTCTGTTGGTAGCATTTCTTTATAGGAAAAGAATTTTGTCTGTCCTGTTTAAAAACAGGCGCTGAATTAGTGAACAAGTTATCTGACAACTGTTATTCTTCTTTTCTTCTTCATTATTTTTTTTTTCTGAAGACTGAATGTGTTTGCTATGTTATTTCAGTTTTTAAATACTTCTGCAATGGGCAAATCCATTGCTAGTTGCAAACCGCTCCACTTTAGTGAGTTCCTCTTCAGCGACTCTGTTTCAAGATGGCTTTGGCGGTTCTGCCCAAGTATCACAGCTGCAATAATAACATACTTGTCATGTCAGTTCCTTTTAGATTAGCTTTTTTTTGGAAGACCATACCGCTTCTAGAGACAATCTGTAGAGTACGAAGCGTAGTAATGTTTAGTACTTTTATATTTTTAGTGGGTCGTTTTGATGGTGATCTTAAATATAATTGCCTTTTGGGAGAAAATCCTCATTTGAGCTAATCTTAATAGAAAAAACAATCAGTAGGTCAACATGGAATCATCCCTTCACATAGATAATTTATCAGCTAAAGCCTTACAGGCACCAATATTTTGCTAAAAGGGCAGATGACACTAATCCAGATGGACAGTTCTGCCACCATAAATTTAGAAAAGACAGCTAAGGCTGCAGGCCTTTCTTATTTCTCCTGGAGAAAAAATGTCCGTGGAGAATCAGACATCTGTCTGAATGATCTCATCATTTCATAACCATCAATTAGATTATGCTTACCATGAATACTCTCTCCAGTTTAGAGAAAAGTTAAAATAAACCTAGGCATGATTTTTTTTAAATAAGTAATTACAGTAATGTTGAGTCATGTGCATGGAAAATGAGCCAAGATGTTGTCCAAAATTTAAATGCTACCCACTTTTTTTCCTTTCCTTTGCCCCCATTTTATCCACCTTCTGGTAAATGCACTGTTTCAGAGATGATCTGGATGCTCCTTATGTCCAGTGGGTAGAAAATTCTCACTCTGAAGTGTGTTAATGATGAAATGCTACTTTGTGTATTGTTATTGCTGCTATTATTGTTATGTATCTGAATTTCTCCATTTCCTTACCGTGTATGCGTGTAAAAGTGATAGTGCAGATAACCGCAGAACTCAAATTACAGATTCTAGTTAAACTAATAAAAAGCAATGTAAGAAAACATTACTCAGATGTGTCTGGTAGGGAGCTCATATTTAGCTACATTGCAAAGGACCAAAGTAATTCTAAGTGTGAAAGTTACTTTTTTTTCTCTGAAGTCAAGAGTATGTAAAACCTTATGGTTTTTATAATTTCTCTAGTCTTTATTTTTTTTCAAGGCAGCTATTGCTCATGTGGGGACTTGAAAGATTCTTTTCTCTGTCCTCGTGATTTGGTCCATCGCAATTTCTGAAACATTAGGGGAGATTATCATCTCAGGATCAACTTGACTTCTGTCACTTGGAAATTACATGAGGAAATAGCCATTTTGAAAATAAGGATCATAACAAGGTACAATTAGGTTCATCTCTACTGAGAATAGGGGATGGCAGCTGTTTTGAGAGCAGTAATGTGACTGCAGCTTCATGATTACACTGCTATCAACTGCAGTGTGGATTCTAATTTTTCTGTATATATTTTCAATAGTGTAAGAAATTTGGTTTCAATTATATATTCACTTTCTCTTTCCTCCTCTCTTTCTTTATATCACCAGATAATTACATTGCTGCGAGCTAGAAAATTTTGTCAGTCAACTATTGAAGGTTTCCTTTAATTCTTCTGAAGTGTCTCATTAATTTTTTCTCTCTGTATTAGTTGAATTAAGCACTATACTTAGTTGAATTAAGCACTATGGTTACTATACTGAGGTGGATAACCAATTTACAAACTTCATAACTGTCCTGATTTTGGCTGGAATAGAGTTAATTTTATTCCTAGTAGCTGGTATGTTGCTGTGTTTTGGATTTAATATGTGAATCATGTTGATACCATTACGTGATATTTCTAGTTGTTGTTAAGTAGTGTTTATAGCAAGTCAAGGACTTCTCAGCTCCTCATGCCCTGCCAGCAAGAAGGCTGGAGGGGCACGAGAAGCTGGGAGGCTGCACAGCTGGGGCAGTTGCCCCAAGCTGGCCAGAGGGATGTTCCATACCATGTGGCATCATGCTGAGTATAGAGAGCTGGCCAGAGGCAGCTGCTGCAGCTGCTCAGTCACCCTGAAGATTTAGAAAACTAACACACTGTTAGTACACTCACCATTATTAGAAGAAATAAATATCAGTGATCAGACCTTGTGTCCCACTCAATTTAATCAAACCATCACTTAGATTTGTTCCCATATTTCCCAATTACAGGAGCAGTACTTAATGCACTGAAAGATTTTTTTCTGTAAGGATAGCATAATACAATGTACACCTCAGTGCTCTCTGCCAGACAAGTTGTATTTAATCATCTTTGTGGGAGCAGAAATTTTGTGGCCTTTATTCTGTAATGGCTACTTATTTTTCTTAGACTTTTTTACTTTTACTTCCCTGTAGGAGGTCTCCAAGAAATTTTGTGACACCTTTTCATAACTGAGTGGCTGCAGATCCTCTATATCTCTCCTTGATTAGAATTCTGCAAGGGACTAGAAATAGACATTCTTGAGTGCCAGTGTGATGTTTAATTCCTTCTTTGCTGGATGGATGGATATAGATTTTGTAGTTCTGAATCTCTGTACACAAACAGCTGCATCTTCTGTGGAAACTCACGTGCTCTTACCTATTCAAAATCCATGATTATGCAAATGTTGCTAAATTGTCCCAGCCTCACTGAAAAATAACCACTCCTGCATCAGGCAATATTAGCTGTGCTCTGCTTCAGCATTTTTTAACTTCAGGTAGCTGGACAGCATATGGAATAGCCTTGCTTGTGCAAGGAGCACCTTTAGCCATGTTCAGAGCTCTAAAGGAAAAGAGCACAAGTAGACCTTGTAGGTGTCCCATCAAAGAAAAGGCTGGTAAGCTACCTGCTGAGCAGACAGTGAGGAAAGATGACAAATGAGGAGCACTCTTGCCTTTGAGCATATGTTTCAGACTTTAATGGCTAGTGATGGGGCACAAGGTGCCTGGGGAGGCCAGGCTCAGAGCTAAAGCAACAAAAGAATTCATCTGCTGTCCAATATGGATTTAGAAATAACTTGGTAAGGTTTCATGCACTCTGTGGTACATGACAGAACTAATGGCACAGATAAGCACTTGAAGGCTGAGAGAGAGTGCAGCTTCGGGTGAACTTGATTAGTTAATGTGATTTAAATGCCCAGAAAGGAAGGTACCATCTCATTTCCAATTCTCACAGACATAGCAGAGTCAGTAGCACTTCTTGCATCAGGTTAATGGTGGCCAATCCAAAGATCATGCAATGGGATTATGTAGGGATATTCTTCTAAAATTAAAGAGGAGTGCTGTGGAGATCATAAAGTGGGAGAAAAGCAAAGAAAAGTAAGTAGAAAAAGAAACAATGTCACTTATTCAGCAGTCCTGTTCATCCAGTCTATCACTACAAGCTCCCCTGTTAAGTGCTGTGACTAAATGGCATTACATGCCCCAGGAATTGGGTGCAGCTGTGATAACTACTTTTGGTTTATCAAAGGCCCCTGACACACATCTCACCTCCCCAACGCATGCAATTAATACATGATATAAAACATGCAGAATGTTCTTAGTGTGCAAGAGAAGCCAAGACTGATTAATGTCTGAGTTTGACTGCTGAACCTTTGTACTACGGTTTGTTTTTCAGCACTGCACTTTTATTTGCTGTTTGCTATTCTGCTAGAATAAAGACCTGAGTGAAGATTTTCATGCCAGCTTTGGGACTAGGGAGTTAACATATAAAGGCTGGAGAGGAATGTAGACCATAAAGAAAAAAATATTGTAGTATTCCAAGTTAACATTTTCCAGCAAGTTGCTTTCTAGTAGTTTTATTTACATCATGTTCCCTTATGATTTTTATGAGAACAACATGTGAGGTACGGCAGAAAGCCCTACAAAGCATAGCTATGAATTCTCTCATCTACAAACGCAGTTATTCTTCGATGAGCTTTATTTTGATTGGTGTGTCTGTTGGTTAGTGCCATATCAAAGTCAGCTCCTTTTGTTACCTTCTAGATGCTTAGAAATAGTTTCGCATTATTTCCCCCATGTTTTTTTGGTGTTTTTTTCTTCCCTCAGGAGTTATATAAACTGGTTGACCTATGAAAGCCTGGTTCCTCCTTTCCTGTGTTTTAAAGATGACCAAAACATTTGACTACTTTTATGCTGTATCTTTAAGTCTACCCCAGTGCTCACCATTCAGCGTGTAGCCAGAACTGTGGGTTTTTGCAATGGATTCAAAGGAACGTAATTACCTGTGAATAGGGGGTTTGTGGTTAGACAAAACTACTAAATAGAATTTTTCAAATGTTTTAAGACTTTTAGAGCTAGAATCAGCTCAAGCTCAAACCACTTTAAGTTATTTGACCAGGTGCTGAAATGAAAATCTGTTTTTGTTGTTGTGGGAGACAGTTGAGCTGGTATGTTTTAAAATAGGTCAAACCCTTTTTGAGAGCTATAAGTGATCTGTCTATGGAGCTGCTGAAAATTCAGTTCATAGCTGAATCTGGGGAATGAGTTAAGTTGCATGGTAACAGCTGAACAGTGCAGAGTCAGACCCCTGAGAAAGGGGTATTACGAAAGTATTTTTATTCTGGCCTGGAGCTGTGGCTCTTAAATCTTACACTGGTGTAGAATAGAAGTCCTGTGCTTTCGAGGAGCACAACTGTGTTGCTTGAGAAAACAAGTCAAAATTCAAAGCTAGGTTGGAAATATACTTAGGAAACCAGCTTAGTTGGTGTTCTACTTTTTTTAAATTTGGGGGTTTTTTCTTACAGCAGAAACTGGTTGGAATGAAAATGACCAGCAGCTTCCTCATAAACTTTATACAAATCCAAGTTAAAAATTAGAGCATCTTAAAGTAAAGTACAACTATGGGTTCAATCTAGGCCATGTAGTTAAGAAAAAGAATTGGAAAATAAAATATGGAGAATATGCATATGGAGAAAGAGGTAGAGTTCTTCCTAGACTTCATTGTCAGGCCAGAAATAGTTACAGAATTTGCAAGAATTATGAAACTGCTGTTAACATCATGTAACTTTGTGGACTGATGCTTGCAGCCATGTGCAGAACATACGTTGTATAAAAACACAGTTTTGGAAATGCAGTCCTCCAAGATTTGTAGTGGCCATGAGCATTCACTACCCATCCTCCTTCCTTTGTGAGTCTGTCTGAAAACCCTGATGGGATTGTGAGATTTTTAGTTGCAAGGAAGCTGAAATAGCATTAGGAATTTTGAACACCACATACTCCTGTGCTGAGTAGAAAGAAAGGAAGATACTCTCAGAGATAAGGTAGACTAGCCTTTGATTTTAAGAGAGAAAACAGTTTTATCTTCAATCTATTCTTCTGCCCTGTTCAGTTGCTCGTAATGAAGTGGATGAACCACGGAAGAAGTCTTAACTGTGCCTTTTTGTAATTTTTGCTTGAATTACATTTAGGTAACTTGTATAAAACTGAAAAAGAAAAATCTGGTTTTTAATTTGGAATTTAATTCACTTTATAAGCCAGACTGCTCAGAACTAAAAGCAGTGTCAGCAGCTGTAGTAGTTAATAATAACTTATTCCCTGAACCTGGATATAGGCATCAGAACAGAAAAAAAATTTAAAATTCCGGACTTCTTCAAATAAGTACTTACTTCAAGTAAGTTTGTGACTCAACACAGACAGCAAATTAATTTGTATCATGGAGGCAACTAAGTTTGTCCATCATTTGGAAATAATGTAGCATTTAGGATGGCCCGTACAAAATGCTTTGGAATGAAAGGACACTGAAATATCCTGAGGTGGGTTCTTGGTGACCCTTTCTTGAACTTCATCTGTCTTTGATGATCCAAGAGCACTCCCCCAAAGCCGTCACAGTCGATCGGGTCAGTGAGTGCTTTGGAACTCGTATCTTCCAGTGTTTCCATTGCTGCACCTGCACCCCTGGTCATTGGGCTAAAAATCTTGGAACCTGAAATTCCTGAAAACCTGGAAATAGTGGAGGACTACTTAATAATAGATGCATAATAGATGAAGATAAAACAGTGAGAGTAATTTTTGTGTGTCCAGAGAATTTGTGTGTTGTAGGTACACATGTGATCTCTTCTCACACAGCAGCGCTTGAGCACTGCTCCTTGCAGTTTGTACCAGACTGTACTCCCTGCAGCACTTCTCTTTCTGTTCTTCTTGGAAGGCTTGAAAACTTGCTGCTTTCGAGGCTGCTCGTGTGTGGTACAGCACACAGATACCTCGCCAGATCATAAAAAGGAAAAGAGTGTCCTGCAGACAAGTCTTTCCTGGGCTTATGTATGTTCTGGACTTAACATATCTATAGATACAGATACATAGATATTTCTAAATTATATTTCATTACTAAGATGTAGTTTGCAGTTCATTCTGGTTTTTGTAATTGTGTCACTGGCTGCAATAATGATGCATATTCAAAACCAGTCTATCCCTTATGACCAATTGTTTTATTTCTGATTTAGTGTCAATCTGATTTGAAGTATGGTTGATACCCCAGGCCAAGATTCAGCTAGATACTTTGTTCTACAAATTGTTTTTGACCTAAGCAGTCTTCCTAATCAGTTATAGTGGCATCTTTAGGAAATACCCACCTCATATAGACTGTGAAATGTCTACATGAATTTCAGATATAAAAATCTATCAGAAGTGAGACAGAGCATTTTACAAACTATACCAAATTTATGAACCCTCAAAATGAACAAGTGCTGAAGGCTTTTTCTGAAATTAAGAACTGCTTTGTAAAAGTCTTCAGAATAAAATTTGCATCATTTATAGAACCATAGAATTGTAGAATATCCTGAGTTGGAAGGTTATTGAGTCCAACTCCTGGCTCTGTGCTAGACATTGCAAGAATCACACTTAGTACCTGAGAGCATTGTCCAAATGCATCTTGAACTTTGTCAGACTTGGTGCTGTGACCACTTCTCTGGGGAGCTCTTTCCAGTGCCCAAACACCCTCTGGGTGAAGAACCTTTTCCTGATATCTAACCTGAACCTCCCCTGACTCAGTGTCATTCCCTCAAATCTTGTCACTGGTCACCACAGAGAAGAGAGCAGTGCCTGCCCTTCCTCTTCCCCTCACAAGGAAGCTGTAAATGCGAAGAGCTCTCCCCTCAGTCTCCTCCAGGCTGAACAGCCCAAGTGACCTCAGCCCCTCCTCACACAGCTTCCCCTCAAGACCCTTCACCATCCTCGTGGCCCTCCTTTGGACACTCTCTAATAGTTTAATTACTTTTTTTTAATATTGTGGTGCCCAGAACTGCCCCCAGCACTCGAGGTGAGGCTGCCCCATTACAGAGCAGAGCAGGACCATCCCCTCCCTTGCCCAGCTGGTGATGCTGTGCCTGATGCCCCCAGGACAGGGTTGGCCTTCCTGGCTGCCAGAGCACTGCTGGCTCAGATTCACCTTGCCATTGACCAGGACCCCTTTCTGTGGCCCTGCTTTCCAGCATCTCATTCCCCAGTCTGTCCATATATCCAGGTTTGCCCCATCCCAGGTGCAGAACCCAGCACTTTGCCTGTGTTAAATTTCATATGATTGGTGATTGCCTGTCTCTCTAATAAAAAGTGACAGGAATAACAAGCATTAATCATAAGATAAATTAAAATTTCTCCAATTTACCAGAAGGAATAAAATTCAGAAATATTTGTAAAATATATGAGTTTGAAGTGTCTGTATTACTTAGCTAATATATGGGAGGTAAGGAGGAAATTGCAATGCACGATTTAATTGAAAATGTATCCTTCAACAAATTATTTTCAGATAGGTTGACAGATGTTGAAGATCCTATGCTGTTTTTTGAAAATCTGTAATTTTCCGTAAATCAGGATCTCTACATAAAATGTAAAATAGACTAAACTGAAATAATTTATGTTGCTATAATCCTGAAGACAGTATTCCTTTAATGTTTGCAATCATTTTCTAGTATTAATTATCAGTAAAGCTGTGTGCAGTTTTATATATTTTGCTCTTTTAGAGCAAAAATAAGCACATTGCAATAAACAATTGTTTGGACAATAAACACATTGCATGGAGTCACAGAACTGTGCTCTATTTATTTTCTTTTTTTTTTTTTGAAAGAATCATTGTTTGAAAAAAAAAAGTTTACAAAATATAAATTATGAATCTATAGTTCTGTTGTTATTTGGAGCTAGAAAAAAGTCCACTGTCTTATAACATTGAGGTGAACTGCTGACACACTATACACTAAATGATACTTTCCATGGATCAAAAATTATTAGAAAGTTGTTTCTTAAATGTATGTATGGGTCAGTACTTTAAGTAGAACAGTGAGTCTATTTTAACATAGTAATTCAGGTAGGCTAGGTCAAAAAGACTAGCTACTCCCCAAAGTATTTTGTATGCTTCATTATAGATGGGATCAGAAAAACAGGAATAATGTCAGTAGAGGTGAGTTAGTGATAGGAAGCAGAGAACTTGTCAGGCCTGTATTGTCATTTTTGTTCTTTCAGACCTTACAGGGCGTGGATGCAAGTGCAAAATGAGCACCAGGTATGATTTTATCAAGAAATCTGGCTGGGGCACAATGTTTTTTTCAGGATCATTTCTAAGAGGGTGATGCATTGAATAACTGAGGTCAAAGAGAATGGTTCAGTGGTTTCTGATCACTTTTTTAAAAGCTGTTTTGCAGACCAAAAAGCAATCTGCAAGTTTTGATAACATGGTGGTTCCAGTGGCTTGGCTCATATCTCTGTTGTGGTTATAGGTACATAGATTTAAGACTTTATGGATTGAATCTCCAAGCAAGGCTTTTAAATGTACCCTGGCTGGAGCAGTTGCTATCTCCCTCTCTGGTCTTTTGCCAAGTAATTCTGTGGAGGTTAAAGTTAGTCCAGTGGGTGTCTTTGCGGGGGTGCTACCTGCTTCATTCTAGTTTATAAGAGTTCTGAGTTTGGAACTACCTAAGGCCTTTGTAGCTTTAAGATCACAGATGTAACAGAAGGGAAAAGAAAGACACAGCTTTTTTACTGATCAGAAAATGCATGCTGCTGAAGTCAGGGAATGCCATAACACAAAACATGTTAGAAAGTGCTGTTTCAGAAAAGAAAGATCCAATCTCATGGTTTTGCAAGTGTCTGTTGCTCTGGAGCCTCTATGCTTTCAGTTATACTCTGTATATTTCACAGAGGAAAACTGTGAAAGTACTTGCAAAGCTGCTTCATTTTTCTCCCAAAGTGTATCAAAATTGTAGCTAATTTTTCCCTGACTCACTAAGTTTAATATAACTTCAAATTAAGTAATTCATTAGATACTACCTGCAGAAGAAGGTAATGTGGTTTTCCAGACTTGTTTGAAAGAAAAACTCAATGTTGCTATTGGTTGTTAGCATGCTCAAGGATGACAATGGGATGCTTTATAAACTCTAAATTAAATGAGGTTCCTGTGGTAAAATACTTTTTTTTTTTTTTTTTTTAATTCAGATCAGCAGTATGTAAAAGAGAAATGGGGGAGATGATTGGTAACTGAGGGAGGAGAACTGAAATAAAGATACTAATCTGATTGCCTTGACACATTATTGACTGAACTCATGAAGGGAGCGAATTTGAACAGAAACAGATACATGTTCTTGTTACTGAAGGCAGCCCTGTATATTGGAATGATTTTAAACCATGGAAGCAAGAAAACAAAGGCAAAAGAACTTTGCTGGCGATATATTTATGCTGAGACTTTCAGTGGAACTGCTGGAATCTGCAGATCTGTCACAGTATTAGACTGGAATTATTAAGAACTTTGAAGGTGAAAATGGGCTTTATAAAACTGAAAGTCAAGTCTAAAGGAAAGCAGTAATACCTTCATATTGGGAGTAATTTTGTCCCTTTTATTCCTAGATAAAAATCTGAGAATATTCCATTTAAGTAGCTTCTAAGTAGTCTATAATATAAATATCTCAGTGATATTGGTGTTTTCTTTCACAACATTGTAGACCTATGACACCATGCTTGAAAAGAAAACAAACAAGTTTTGGGCTACATTAAAATCATCTGAAAGACAGGTAATTATCACCTGGATATGAAAAGAGTATCATGAAATATGTGCAAATATACATGCGTGAGCCTACAATATTTAGCATTTGTTATAACTATTCCATTTGTAAAATTATTTTTCTAAAGTATATTCTGATTATATTTTTTTATTAAGATACCTCTAATTTTACCCTATTTTCACACCATTATTTGAAAAAAAAAATAAAGGTAGTCAGCACAAAACTCTATGCTGGTTTTCTTGTGACAAAAGTATTTTAAACAGTTTTAGATTCCTTCTATACTACAGTGTTTGTTGGGGTTTTTTGTTGGTTGGTTGATTTTTTTACATTCTGTTCTTCTTTAACTGGCATTTCATGATTAAAAGTAGAATAATAATCGACAGTATAGTCCATGTAAAGCATTAGAAAAAGTTATTGCTAAAAATCAATGCACGAGAAAAAGAGTAAAAACACCAAGTTCTCTTACTCAGCTTTATTGGGCTATAGTTCCAGACTGTTGTCAATGGAACCTTTATTATTACTAAAACTTAAACATATAATATTGGATGACCAGCATCCCTTTAATAAATCCCAGTAATCAAAAATCTGAGGCCCAGCAAAATGAGAGAGAGAAAGGAAATAAGTAGAGCAAAGTGTGTGTTTTGCATATCTGCTTGCAGGATGGGGGAAATAATGAAATTGTTGTAATGTCTTGTTTCCTCTCTACTAACATTGTCTGTGTGTTCTGTCCTAAGAAATGCCATTAGTTGATTAGTTGATCTTTGTTTCTGGCTCTTATTATTTTAAGTATCTTGGGCACTACCTGTCTTTTCAGAAGAAGTTAATTACTCAGGTGTATTATAGTAACAAGCTTGAAATAACTCACCTAGAAAAAGTATTGATTTATTTAAGGAAAACCTTCCATCCTGGCATACTTGTCTACAAGCATTTATGGTTTTACAGTATTTAACTCAGTCCTGCAGCAGCATTTTAATTCATTCTTCATCAGATGTTCACATGCTTTTCCTGCTAAAGATATAAAGTGTCTCCTTTTTATCTCCTATATAATGTGGTATTTTTACAACTTTTTAAAACAGGAAACTGAAAATATCTTTTTACAGTCACATGCATATGTTTTTTTAGTGGCTTACATCAGTATAGGATCCAAATTTCTGTCTTTATCTGTTGCATCTCCCAGAACTTGTTTCTCTAAGTGCTGCAAACTAAAGCCTATCTATCACTGTATGGCAAGTCTGAGGGAAGTACAGGAATAAGTTACGAGTCTGATGTTGCTATCAGACTCCTGGAAGGTCTTTTTATGCTAATTTGGAAAAAAATAGATTTTTTTTTTTTCAGAAAGAATTAGAATATATCCTCTGTAGGTCTGTGAGCATGTTTGAAAGCCATAGTGCTGCTGCACGTGGAACAATATGATAGGATAATACATTTGCCTAAGTTCAGAGAGGTTTTTGAGTGGCTTTTTACGATGTGATTTTGGCAGCATTATTGGTACAGAACAAAGGACTGGAGAACCAGAACATTGAACAGAAAGAGTGGGAAAAGACAAGTTTTTATATTGGTCAAAGGGTACTTTAAAGGGATGTTGGACTAAGCTGAGGGAATATAAATAGGGGTATGAAGCTCTATGTTAAGGGAAAAAATTCTGAGTAGATGTGTGTAAATAGGTAGTTTAGGGACTGAAATAGTCCAATGGAGGTGATAAAGGAGAAGGAGCTTTTGGAGTCTTTATTTTCCACTGAGAGTCCTGCTTTACCTTCTGCTCTGTACTGCATAGAGGTGAGCTGCAAACCATGCTGCTTCTTTATTTCAAAAACTTATTATTCATACCACGTGACTCATGCCAGCTGTAGGAGTTGAAGGGATTACCATTGGAGCAGCTTGAATTCCTTGTCCTGTGTCTGTGTTTCAAAATAATACATATTTCTGGTATTTAGAGGGCTGGCTTAAACTGCACTTTCTGTTGTAGAAAGACAGAAATTATCACTAAGCGATATTTATCACTTATAATTATCACTAACTCAGTGCTTATGATATTTTTTTATCTCTGTATATTCAGATTCCATACAAAACAGTCAAATGCTGTTTAGATTTAGCTCAGCTAAGCATATGGGGCATCCTGTGAGTTTTGGGACATTGCTTCATCTGCATCTTGAGAAGTTTCATTTCACATCTTTCTCTGTTAGGAATTTCCAGCATTTCCCCAGTCAGGAGAGTTTTAGTTTTGTACAAAAAAATAAAACTTTTGTAGAAAGATAGGAAAGTAAACCATAATTTTCTCTAATAACACAAAGTTGAAGAAAGACTGTGTCAGTGTGTTGTGTAAGCGAAGCCATCTTCACTCTTTGTCTAGCTGAGTGTGTAACCAGCATTTTGGCAAGAGTCTGAGGGTGAAACATGAGTGGATTTTGTCATATCATTTCATTGAGTGTTATTAAATTAATTGCAGTCAAAATGAATAGAAGAGAAATAATCATCAATGACAATGAGCAAGACTTGGACTTTTTCTGCATTTTGAAAGGTTTTCTTCCTAGAATGATTAGTGGGGTTTCTATAATCCTCCAAACTCAAGTGCTTTGGTCTTCTTCTTGCATGATGCTACATTAAATTAGGTTTTTTCAAGCAATCTTTTTAGTAATCATTTTCATAACTCTTTTTAATTCATTATCACATTTCTCCAAATAATTTTATAGTATTGTAAGTACTTTGACTGTCTATAGCTGTACTACCAGAAAAGAGGTCATTGTAAGTTGCTTAATGTTACAGTGAAATAAAAACTATGTAAAGAAAGAAAATACATAGTTCATATTGCAGGATCAAAAATTACTACATTGCCATATAGTTTCCAGAAGTTAAAATAAATGCTGCAGTCATGCAAGTGTGTATTTAGTTCCCAGCTTGCTGGAAACATAAACACATCTTTCCAGCTTATCTGGAAAACTACTTTCATAGAAACAATGGCTAAATAGGACACTGGTACAGACTACAAGTAAGGAGTTCTTGTAGTTGTCTCCTCTTTACACATTTTCTAACATACAATACTTTGCCTTCCCCGGCTAAGATATAAGTAAACATCGATTTTGACCTAATAAAACTTTGAACCTATTTGTGACTCATCCCTGCATTAAAGACAAAGGGTGTTTTTCTTCTCTCCCTGCTCACCCTCCATAGGATACAGCTGAGAAATTCTATTTAACATCAGCTGAAATAACTGAAAGCTCTTTCACTAAATTCAGTAGGAGCTGGATCAAGCAGGTTTTGTCTTTGAACTATGCTTTGAAAAGAAGGAATTATTTTTTTTTCTTTGCATTGGCATTAAATGACATATCACCTATTAATTATCCACAATCAGGGCAATGAGAGTATTAGCATCAAAAGAAATCGACACATAATAAATGATTCTTGTTCAAACTGACTAGCTTTACACCTAATCTCCTATAAGGCAATACTGCATGTACATGTTAGAATAGTAGACAAGCCTTTGCAAGACTGTAGCCTGATCTCTCAGTTTTGTTAACTGTATTCTAAAATATTATTTATGATATATTGGGCAAAAATGAAACTTAATCTGAATTGTTTGCACATTCCACTAATGTTCCACAGATTAGTGGTTATTATTTATTAAGGATATTTTCCTTCATATTGTTAATATATATGTTAATTATTTCCTGTAATATTTAATATCTTTAATCTGAATACTCTTCGTACTTACAGTTCCATTAAAGTGGAGAAATAATGTGTTTGAGGTGCATACAGCTTTTTTAATCAGTAGCTTCTCTCTTTCTCCCATGGCTTTTCTAATATGGCTTATTTATTAATAATCCTTTACAGAAAAAACAGAGAACAAAGGATCTGTCCCAGCTGTTTCATTCATACAATCCATATGATCATAAGGTAAGAAAAGAATATGCTATGTTTGTTGTTAAGAAAAATTCCAAAACATTTGTGGTAACTGTATTTCTTGTTTAATGCAAAATTGAGAAGAAATGATGAAATTGAAAGCACTGAGCATGTTACTTAAATTCCTGCTGTCATATAAATGTTTCTTAGTTTCTTTAAGCCAAGCTTGAAAAGGTGCATTTTCTGATTTGTGAAACCAATGACTCGCATTAACCTCATAGAAGTATAATTGATGGACTGGCACTATATCCTGCAAAATGACCACATGTGGTATTGGATTCCCCTCTTTTTTTCCCCTCTGTTTAGGAACTGTGTTACCCTAGAGTATGTTGCTTAGCCTGTTGTGTCGATTAGGCCCTGAGATACATGATACTAATGAATTATCTATTGATCACAAAAGCATCGTTCAGAGAGGCTGCTGTGTGAACAGCCTGGTGGTAGTCTGGGGGAAGAAGTAGAAACACATTATAACATGATTATAGTCATCATTGTAACTTGGTCCTTGTTTGTAACGTCTGGGGAAAAAAAAAAGAAGGTCCTTTCTTGTTGCGATGTGAAATAAAGAAAATATGAAGTTGTTACAAGAACATTTTTCAGAATCAAGAGGCTATGATCACAGTATTTCTGTGCTATAGCTATGTCTTGGGGTTCTTCTAGACATTATACAAAACAGAGCATTAAGTAGCAGATTGAAGGGAAGTTAAGTAGGTTTTTAAATATTTTCATGGAGTTCCTACTATCTTTGATGCCTCTGTGGGCATATTCTTTTAACAAGGGCACAAAACCCTTTAAAAACTTGTCAGCAGTATGAGATGTCTGTCTTTTCTGCTTCTGTTTTGAGAAGTGTGAGTGATTTTTAAGTATCCATTGAAACAAAGAAAGATTTGAAACATGTCTGTTGTTGTTTAGACATTTCAAAGAAAGTTCTGAACTCTATCTCTTCTTTTCCTGGCCATGTACCAAATACATTGGATAAAAAAGAGCTAGGTTTTATATTTAGAAGAAGAAAGTGGCAGAAGTATGTATGTGCATCTATCTCCTTGTATGAACACATGCACATATGTGCAATATATGTGCAGCTACACATATGTCAATGAGAAATACAATGTGAAAATTAATGGATTAAGTTTATCAGGCAGGTTGTTGCTGTGAGAGTTCTGTAGTTACCAGCCACGTGAAAATATAGCTTAAAAAATCATTGTAAAACAGCAGTTATATTCTGTAACTTCAGTAATCATACCTAATATCAACTTAAATTCATCTCTGCTTAGTACTTTTTATATAAATAGTCTCATGTTATTTACAAAGATTGGTAAAGCTGATATTAATGGCCTGTGAAAACGGCATGAATGGAGAAATATGAAGAATTAAGAAAACTAGTGTGATAAGATTTTCAATGGGATTGTTACTTTTTTGGATTGAAGCATTTTAAGGTAAATGTAATTGTAAGTCAATTAAGATCTAATAAGGAGATGCAACTGATGAACGAGAAGCTTGGATATTCCTCTCCATGTCTTAATTCTCCTATACAAAACACTTTTTATTCATAGTACAAGGAAATTCCATTTTTCTTTTATTAGCACTTTTAATGGAACTTGGCCATTTGTAACTCCTGCTGTCTTCCTGCTCATATCCTTTGTGGCATTATATCAAAGTATTCTCAAACGATTTTGGCTGCAGTTGTGAGAACTTCTGCACTCTTTACAAATTAGTCATCAGGCAATGTGGAATTGAATATAGATGCTTAAATGTATTCGCTTTTGATCTTTGTTTTAGGACCTTTAATATATTATTCAAAGTAGCACAATTGTTTGATGGGTGATTTTTGTACCTCCATTCCTTTGTTGTTTCCAACCATATTCTGTATATATATCTGAGAGTACAAGTGCAGGGGAAAGACAAGTAAAAGTTTTTATTAAAGTTATAGCCTTTCTTTATTTTCCATTTGACAGTGAAGGTTTTCCTTCTCCTAACTACTTCCTATTTGTAGGCTGCAACAAGCTCACTGCAGATTTTTTTCTCTGTGCTTTTAATTTCCACCTCAGCTTCCAATTTCACAAGTGTTGCAGTCTAGGGGAGGGCTTTTAAATTTTGCATTAAATCTACCATTAGTTGGAAATTCAGTTATTTGTAGTGAAGGTGTGTATTAGCTTTGCTCTAGTTCTGTTTTGTTTGATTTACATGACCAAAGGATTTAAGGGCAGGGCAGGGGCACATGTTGTTTGCTATTTTGTAGAATTTTTTTCAAGGAAGTGTTAAAAAGGAGATTTCATGATGGCTTGGTGAAAGTGTTGGTGATGCAGGATCATGGAGTGGTTGGAATTAGCAGCTTCCAGGATTATTACTTTGTTGATTGAATTTTTTTTCCTCTGAGAATCTTTCTAAAATAGATAGATGAAAAACTTAAGGATAATTTGGTGCTTAGTACTAGTAGTTAAAACAGATATGAAAATCTCATAAACTACAGTGGCTGAAACAGGACTTGCTACAAAGATTTGGTAGTACTTTATCTTTTTATGATGAGATTTCTCATAGGAGAAAAATCAATCAGAAAGTGCTCATTCTTCTATGGTGGTGTTTCATTCACTAAAACCAGAAAGTGATGTTTCCATGAAGTAGCTATATTAACCTTACTAGCCTTGTTACTATTTATGCATGGTCAGGACACAACAGCTCTTGGAAACAGTAACTGTTCCCCTGAAAATGTTACCTCAATATCTATTTGCCCCTCTAGTGTAACTTAGAGCATCCTGAAAAACATTTAAATGTTTGTGGTTCTTCATTTCCAGATGAAAACCCAGAGCTTTTATAGAGATGGAAACAAGGATTTGCTTTCCCTTTCCACTTCCAGGTGTTGAGTCTTATCTTTTATCCAGTGAGGCCTTAATTCACCAGCATAGGAGGCAGAGCTTTCAAATTCCTCCTGCAGAAGGGATGGAAAAACAGGAGATTGCTGTTATCAGGGGAGAATGCCTAAATAAATATAAATTACCATCTAGTTGCCCTTCTCATCGTTTAGATGAAACCATTCAACAGCAAATCTCAAAAACTGCCCGTTGGTTATATACTTATCCTATCCAGGCAAATTTGATCCTGCTCTCTTTAGCCTAGTGTTGCTGTAGTGGTTTACAGAGCCTCTGACTACAGAACCTGTGGGTCTTTCAGATACTGTGCCACAGACAAAGCTCATTTTAGCATCTGTCTTGAATGCCTGGCAAATATATTGACGTCAGATACATACAAAGAACTCCCTTCTCTCCGTTTTGTCTTTTGTTGTTGTTAAAATAAGTATCTTCTAAAATTCATTCTCTTCAAAACTAAATAATTACTTAGGAAATGCTGAACAATATCTTGTTCCAGGTGTGTGATTGCCATTTGTTCAAACTTATTTCTGTTAGCACGTGTAAAAATGCATAGCACTTTGTGTGTAAATGAAGACATTCCTTGTACTGAAAAACTTGCTTTGTTATCTTTTTGTAGAGTAGAAATATGTGTGGTCTGGCTTTCTTGAGAGTCAAGTTCTGATTGCTGTGTAACTTTTCTCTAGTTAGTAATAGAACAGCTAACCTCCAGTTTTAAATACAGTTAATCTTCTTCTGGGACCATCAGAAAAAGATGATATCCTCATAAAGCTGTACCAACAATAGCTTTAGTGCTTTAAAATGTAAGAGAAGATAATTGAAGAGCTGTGTTCTGGCCAGTTTTCTACGAGCTCATTTAAGGAGAGATTATATTTGCACGCAAGTAATTCCTGCTGAATGTTTTTTGTGTGTACTCTGTGAGATTTCACTTTTCACACAGTAAGAATTTTATTCTGTTTGCAGTTGATGTTTAACTCAGAAATAATGGAATTGGAGCTCTCTCCTAAATGATCCTTGCTCTTTAAAATTTGCGACCCAGTTTTTTTAAAGCTGTTAAAGTAGTTGTTGTAATAGCTTACCTGGTCGAAACAACAGGTTTTGTAAGCTTCATAGGAGTTTCAGGATTCAGTATGCACCTAATGGCCAAGTTTAGAAGTGCAGAGCCCTAGTTCCTTTTCTTCTTTTCATCAGAGGAGTTTAAGTATTCAGTCCAGAGCCCCAGAATGGTTGTTTAAAACTATAATCCTCAATTTTTGCTCTGCAAAAGAATGTTTTGATATATTGTAAGCACAGTATATCAGAACTACTACACATTTTGCTGCTTTGCCCTTCTTGGGAGGATACCTTAGGGCATGTCCATACATGCCTCGGGCAGCACAGGCTGTTACAGTGAGAAATCCCCTGAGAATTGTGCTTAAAACTCAGCTCCCTATTTGTTTCTGCCTTTTGCTCCCTGAATTGCTTGCTGTACAACAGGTCATGATCTGTGAAAAAAAAAGGTCATGTCTTATAGCTGCAGAGATTTATTTTAGCATATACTGTGTCCAGCCCAGTAAGAAATAAAGTCAGCATTCATGTGATTTGAAAAGAGTTTTTTAAGAGATTTTCTCCCAAACTGAAGGTGTGCTCAGGATTAAAAAAAATTAGCTGCTACTTCAAAATGCGCTGTAATTGATGCAATTCTGTTAAAATAACTGTAAAATCTTTAAGCCTCATGCTTCTAATAGTCTTTATTAATGTGTTCTGGCAATGTTATACACTCAAAAGAGCAAAACCCCCTAAACAATGCCTGTGTGTTTGGCAAGATATATGGAACATTGTATTACAATACACAATTAAGTGACAAAATTTTTTTGTTTTGTTTTTTGGGGTTTTTTTTGTCAGCACTTAGCCTCATAAGCAATTTTGGGAAGGAGAGAGTTATGTCCTGTTGTCTTTGATAAGGGTAGATATGTGAATAACTCACTTAAGGAACATTAGTGACAAGATTATGTAAGGCTGTTCTTAGGGTACTAATGGCTGCTGTCACTTAGAGACTTATATGATGGTTTCAAGCAATTATTTCAATAGTACACAGACCCTGTTTTTAATGGAAAATAAATAATCTGATGTCAGTTTCCTTAAACTGAGCTTTCTTCTGCTAAATTCTTTAGCTCTTCTGATGGTTTGTGTCAGAATTTTTTTGAGAATTAAGCTACCACACATTGAAAGAGACTATAAGTAATGAGGGGATGAAACTATTTTCACAGTGAAACAGGTGGGATGTCTTTTGGCACTGCCTTAGGAGGCATATCCGTATGCTCTAAATGGTTTTCATTGACAATAATGTAACATATTAATCATAGCAATGCCCAAGGCTGTGGCATTGTCTAGGAGTCATCCTGGGCACCTGTGTGGAAGAAAATATTGGAAAGTTCCAGGTGAAGGGTGAGGGTTTGGAGTCAGCTGGCTTCTGATAAAGAAGCCCTGTTAAGTCCTGCATTCCTTCTACCTCTGTGCTGTTCTGGTGACCTCTGGGAACAATAGGCTGTGGCAGGGGGATTGGAGGGTGTGGTGGCAGCACTAGGAACCAGCAAAACTCTCTTCACTGAGATGAGGGCTCTTTAGTCCAACAGCAGAAACAAGGGGAGACGGGAAATCAATCATTTAAGTTGGGGCCAGTTTTCCTACTGATAAGCTACTTTCTTTCATTTTTCTCCCATCTACAGGGATTCCTTCTCAAAGAAGCCAATATGAACTAAAGAAATTCTGATGTCTGAAAATACCTGATGTTAGCAAACTTTCTAATGGCAGCCATCACCACACTATTCTTGTTAATTAGGTCCTAAATGTGTCTGCACTGTGGGACAATGTGCTTCATAAGGGGAGATGTAAATTGACATGTTGGACATTTGTAAAGTTGGAAGTGTTACTATGAGAGTAGCTGGTGAAGGACTAAAATGTAGTTGCAGCACTAAACATGTGGCAGGTGAGATGAACACCTTTCTGTGTTCAGAGTTACAGACCTCTCAATCTTTGACATCTTATGTGTTTGCTGCTGTCATCTTTAAAAGCTTAGGAAGTGGTTTTTTTTACATGTGAAGCATGGCAGTAGCCTGTTTAAATAAACCAAGTTTGGATGATTTTTGGAGGCTGGAAATGGGAAATTACAGAACTGCTGAAAACCACAAGCAATTCTTACTGTTTCACCAGGACAGTAATTTTTCTCAGTTCTTAATTTTGTAAAATGTGTGGTGGAAATACTGTGAATGTGTAGGTTTTACTTTTGAGACAGAAAAAAAGAAAGCAGTTTTGCGGTACTCTGTCAACCTTCAAATTTTTTTGGTCATTACTTGGGTATATGATGCTGGAAAATAACAAAAATCCTTTTAACCTACTTTCCATTTATTCCAGGAACAGCATTGTACTAACTGGTAAGGCAACTGTGAGGTTGCAATGCCTGTGATGTAAGCCATGATGTGAATTTTCGAAAGGAGGTGCTCTGAATTGTTGTTTTGTAAGATGAAAAGGTTTTTTAGGTTATTGCTGAAAAGGGCCAGAGCCTTTTGCTATCTCCTGCCGTGAAATAGATTTTGGGCTTAATTTAATATCTCAGATGTCAGATCTGACCACTTTTTATGGAAATACTCTTATTGTAACCTACATCCATTCTTTTCTGTTCCCTTCTCTCGTGTTCAGAGTTGCTTTTTGGAGCAGGTTACATAAAGCTGTTTTGTGCTTTTGATATGATGTGAGGCTTCAAAGAAGACTACTGAAAGAGAAAAGCAATTTCTATTTGGAAGAGCTGTTCAGTGGCCTCGTGCTAATGGCACACTTGAACATTACTTGATGATAGTGAAGAAAATCTAATTGCCTCAAAAGCTCCTGCTTATTCTTGACTTAACTCTTAAGCTACATTGAAGTTTGTGCCATCTGTAACACAGAGCGAGCTAATACAGAGATGGTTTAGAAAGGGCTGTTCATATACCAGGAATTGTTTCAGGATTTGTAGAGAACAGGAAAAGAAACAAGGCAAGCACTGTAGCAAAGGGCTTAATTCTCTATTGTATATGCTGTAGAAAAATACATATTTGCTCTGCCTTAATTCTGTACCTGAAGTGTTGCGATTAAAGAATTGCAGTCTTATTTGAAGTGCATATTGCATCCAGAAAGTCAAAAAGCAACCCCATTCCTGAACTGGTTGCTCTAAAACCAGTGCTTTATTGGTTGGTTTTGTTTTAGACAAAACCTGGAATATATACAGACATATATAGTATGTATGATTAATATTTTGGTTAAAACCATATTTAATGCTAGTAACTTTTGCTGTAGTTGGACATTTAAAGCATCTAACCTGGTCTGATGCTGACTGAATTGTTTGGGATTGTTACCTCTATTCTAGAAGGGAGGCTTTTCCTGTTTTAGGATAGAGAGGTATTTTTTCTATCTTTTTAAAATGACCTTTCAAAAAATTGTTTAACAATAGTCTGTTAAATCATGTTTGCATCTACACAAAGGTGTACGTATGCTATATGTTGATGTATGTGTTTAGATGTTGAACAGGGTTTCTCAGGTACCAATGTAGTATGGAGGTACCTTCATTTGTGATCTTGAGAACAGTTTTAATAAACAAACTCATGAAATTCATGTATATTCCTCACCCCATGTAAAAACAGTTAAACAGTTGTGAAAATAGTGGTTACTATTATAGTAGTTACTTCAGTTTTTCTCCTTGGTGCAGCATGCAAATGCTACCTGATGTAGTGGATTGCCTGAAATAAGGATATTCTACCTCCAAAAAAATATTGAAATGTAAAGTGAGAGACAAGTTTTACAGTGGCATTAAATGCGTGCCATATGAGCTCAAGTGAAACAAATTCTTTGATGCACATTAATCCTCTTGTTATCTTCTGGAGAAAGACATTATGTTTTGCTGCATGTCTTGTATCATTTATGTACCTTGTCCATCATTGATTGATCTGATACTGAGACAAAGAATACAAAAAAAAAAAGAAAGGTCTTTTAAGGTTTTTCAAATTAGTTGCTGGAAAACCTTGACATCACAAAAAATAAACAGGCTTGACCCTGTTACAGTTTTTTAAAGCTCCCTTCAATCTTGTGTTAGCATCAAAATCACATCAAAATGTGATGGAGTGTATAACTAGCATGGGCATTTCAAGTTCAGCTATCTTTCCTTCTCTATTCCTTGACACCATATTTGACCTCTGTCTCTCTGGCTTTGTAGTTTGTAGTGGATTGGATTTTCTAGTTATCTCCCACCTTTTCTCATTTCCAACCCATCCCTCTTTCTTTATTCTATTGCCATTTCTCCCCTCAAAAATTAAAAGGGTTTTTCCTTTATGTTTCTTTTTATCTAACAATTCTTTCTTTAATATCTTCTTCAAGTATTAACGTTGCATTCTCGCTCTATTTTGTTCACCTTCTGTTTTTCTTGGGTTTTTTTCCGCTTTATGGAGCTCCTTAGTATTAAGCTGTACTTTGTCATGGCATTAAAGTGGCTGTGAGAGGGGAATCAAGTGTAGCAGTGCATGAGCACAGTGTTGTGGAAACCCATCCACAGAGGTGGTAGTAAAGTTGCCCATTATTTAAATTTTGCTATTGATGTAAGTATTCATATGACCAAGGTCTTGGTCTTGCCTGCTTTTAACTAAGCACTTACTAAGAGACCCAAGTTTTGGGAACTTCACTAATAGGTTTGATAACTGTCTTTATGTTCTGATCCCCATCTTTTCACTGGAAAACTGTTTATTGTAATTAATTTGACATAGTATTTAAAATTTTAGGTGTTAATCAAGTAGGCATCAGTACTTTTATTACTGGAAAATTTAGTCGTCTGGGACCCCAAATCTTCGGTAAGATTTTTACTTTCTTCCATGGAGTGAGGATATTCAATTTCTTTTTCTTCTTCATTATTTCACTACAAAATAGTGTTTTATTGACCCTTTGACATAAAGTTGTGAAGGAGGTGTGGATTTTTTGATTTTTTGTCAGATAATAAGGTATATTCTTCTGCACATACTTGCATATATGCACATACACACATGCATGAAACCCCATAATTAACAAAACCTTTGATTTCATATTGATTCCAAGTATCATCCAGAAACAGTCTGGTATATTTTGCGTAAGTCATACAAGGATGGGATCACATTTTTCCTGTTTTGGAATAAGTCAATGCTGGCTACTTATTCTGTCTTCTGCTGTCATTTAAACTCTTGGAACTAGAAATGCTCTATTAGTTTTTATTTTGTTATAATTTCCTCTCTGCACTATACTCCACTTAAAAGCATGAAGAGAGGTTAGTTATCATACAGTTGAAAAGACAAGTCTCAGTAAAGTGGCCAGGTAAAACAATGGATATAATTTGGGCATTAGATTGCTCTACACAAGAAACTAATTCTCCTGCTGTCTCTCCATGCAGTGCAGTTTGGCCACTGTCACTGTGAGCTCAAGGGCTCTGCTTTGAAGGGCAGCTGGAGAAGGAGTCTCAGAATCTGCCAGCAAACCATGTGGATTTTCCGAGCATAATCTAGGTGATTGTCCTAGCTGTGTGTGAAATGTAGCGTTCTCTCAAAGAATGCTCTCAGTGGTTTTGCACTCAGTGTGCCTGTGTTGGAGGGAATCTAGTGGTCTTAGGGAACAGAGTGGTTGTATTTAGATGTAATTAGACGAGCATCCTGTGGCTTCTACCAATGGCTCTCTTCTCTACCAATCCTTTCTGAGAATTGTGGGATGAGTGCTGGGTGATGTTGGTTTTCTGATGACACTGTATGCATGTTTACAGCAAAGTTACCAACATTAAATTAAACGTCTCAGATACTAACATTTATTACTTGTGTGAATTACAGTAGGCTTGAAAGGCTTTCTAACCTTGGGCAAGAATGAAGACTCTGAGTCAGTAGACTTTGAGTTCAGCCGGCAGTTTGGACATGCTGTGGAGGTTTGGGTCCCAGTTTGGGGTGAAAGAAGCATCTTAAACACACAATTCAATTTCAGCTGTACTGGAGTGTATCAGAAGGAAGGAATGGTGCTGTCAGTAGGAAGAGAGGTACAAACCTGGACTTTATTATAAGTGCACCTTAACAAAGCCTTTTTCATTCCTTTAATATGACATATTAATTTATTTAATCTATTTTTTTTCTCTGTATTCTGGTATTTTAAGAACATGGGAGACTTTTCATCCAAAAAGCTGTACCCATCCAAAGAGGGATAAGAGAAACTGTACATCTTTCCATGCATTTTTTAAGGGAAAGGCTCCCTTGTATGGCGCCATCTTCTCTAGAATTTTATTATGAGTTCAAATTTTGATGAGATTCCAGCATCCAAATAACCATCTTTCCAAGACACTGTAGTTTCTTCCTGTGATTCTGGAAAGTACCTTTCTTTGATTTGCATTATGTGAAGTATAAGGTCATTGTGGGGCTAATGATGAATTTAAGGTTTGGTATCTTATGATCATCAGAATAAAAATGGGGGATAGTTATATCTCCTTAAAGGAACAAAAGCATTGCAGTTTCTTCATGATATGTGTGGAATTTCGTCATACTACTGAAAGCAAATAAGAAGTTGATCTTGAAAGATGACAGTTTATATAAATGGTGCTCTAGGTCACGTTTAATTTTTCTTCCACCTGTTTCTCATGCAGTCATGAGAGTCATACCTAGTCTCCAAGCTTTATAGAAAAAGTGATGGATTTGCAGGTAGTTTATGTAGATATTTAGAACAGAATGTGAGATTTATTTTTTTTACTAAATGTATTTCTGTGAAATTTTATATATTTGATATATTCTCTTACATACACGTGAGAGAAGTGTTGTAATAAAACACTTCATGCTGCAAATACAAGCAGTCATGCTAACAAATCCTTTATTTCATACTGTCTTGTTAGTTCCAGGTAAAAACACTTATATGTTATTACTGCTGCTCATTTTTCCATCCCCTTTAATAGACAGCATCTTTTATGAAGTATGCGTATGGTATAATGAATTATGCTTCTTCATGCCTTTTATTTTTACAGGCTGATTTTTTAAGTACTAGGCCTGCTTGGTACAAAACCTTACAAGATGTAAGCCATCACTGTTTTCCATTGCAAACCCCAACCTTGTTTTCTGTATAACATTTGCGGAAAATGTGTAATACAAAGCTAAAAACATGAACCATTTGTAAGTCCTGTGTGGGAACAGATATTAAATACCAATTCACGTGTCAGACAGACAGTGGCAGCTGCTTTGTTTATGTATGGCACGATCCCATATTAAATCAAATGGCAAGTGCACAGTTTGACAGGTACTGTCATCAGTGCAAACATTATTAAACTCATTAAAGGCATTGCTTTTAATTTTTTATTTAAAGTACATATATTTGGCTTGCAGAACCTTTCGCAGTCAGAGCCTACAGCAGCAAGTACTAATTCTGCATATTTTTTTTGCCTAACAAAGCCCGCTGTGTTTGTGGCTGTTCCTTAGGGGCAGTGCCATGATGTTTATGGCTTCCCCTGCACATCGTACGTTAGGATCTGTGACCAGAAATTCCATTTGAGAGCACATCGCTCGGGATAGCACACAGTGGTCTTTTCATTTTGATTGATGGCTCTGGTTTTGCACCATCTGGCTTCTGATAGGCTGCATTAATCATATTCCAAATGATGAAAATTTAGACAGGATTTTTTTAATGATGTATGTTGAAAAGTGCATGATTGTATGTGTTTGTGTATTTAATTCCTTTAAGTTCCAGTCATACGAAAGAGTGCAACCAGCCTCTCATGCAGATTGTGTCACCTAGGTCTGTAAATAAATCTTTACTTATGAATGCCCATATTTTAATTTTACTCCTAGTTTTAACTTTATTTTATTTGGCTTTCTATCATCTGTTTATACTCACTGCCTTACCGGGGGGATTTTTTACTATTGTGTTTGGTTAAGAAAATGGACTTGTCTAAAGCATTTGAATTGCATCTCAGGTGTTTCAAGTAAATCTTAAAATTTCTTTTTGCTGCTTTTTTGATACGCTGCAGTTCCTTGTTTCTTTATAAACATAGCATGAGATCCAAAAATCACAGAATATTCTGAGTTGGAAGAGGCCCTCTAGGACCATACAGTCCAAGTCTGAAGTGAATGGCCTGTATGGGGATTGAGCCTGCACCACTGGTGTTACTAGCACCATGCTCTGGAACAGAATATCATCAGGTTTTAAATTCTATATAAGTAGAACATTAAAATTTTCATATTTAAATTCACATCCTAAAGCAAAAAAATAGCAACCTGAATTATAGATGCAACATATAAAAGTCAGTAATTGGCCATATTTGAAAGCTTCTGAGAGAGTTTGACAACTCTCTCAGTTTGACAACTCTCAATATTTAGGGTATTGTGTTGGTGGATTAGCAAAATTGAATCTCCCAATATGAAACTTAACAGCCAACATGCAGTTGTTCAGTGTTCCAGTTTTTATTGGGTTTTCTAATTTACATATAAAGCAATTATCTATACGCCTTCTCATTAGGTTGCTTTCATTCTGTCATAGTTTACAATTTAACTTAATGGGAAAAATTGTCCTGTGTTATAAACTCTGTGACACTGAAGCAATGAGCTAGTTGTTAGCTTTCAGAAGCTGCCTAATCTTCACCATTTAAAATTTCCATGACCACAGGGTGAGAAGCTGCCCTGAATTCCTTTACATCTGTGGATCTAACACTGTGAAATGGTGGACAGACAGCAATGCTTTATACTCTTAATAAGAAATCAAATGAGCACAGTTGCTCTATCCCCAAATCCAACATTTGCTGGTCCCACCAGGGTGGCTTTCTGAGATGTTCCTCTCTTCCTCTCCAGTCAAATGCTGTAGAAGTATCACAGCGACCAAGTTTTCATTGACAGCTGTGAATTGAATTATTGTGAGGGGTTTTGTTTCATATTTTAATTTTTTAGTCCCATTTTCTCTCACTTTTTCCTCATTTGCAGAGCTTGCAGGTACTCTGGTATATTACATGTATATACACACACACTTTTCCCTCTGCTTTCTGTGTGAAAATAATACATTAAGAGACTAAAGTATGGAAGAATTCAATGTATAACATAGCAGGAAGGTGGAGCAACAGTCATGCATAAAACACCAACTAAAGCAAAATTTCCTGTTCTAATTTTATTTCTGCCAGGCTTGATGGTGTCTCTCTGTAGAGCAGGCGAGGTTTCTTCTGAGATACGTGGCATGAATTATTTTAATTTAAAACTGTTCTTAGGGTTCAAGCTAACAGTATGTTAGAATGTTGTTTGACATACTATAGTAAGAAACAGTTTTTGAGGAAGGTTTTAGAAAATTCAGTCACTGTGTTTAATATTAAGTTTCCTAAGGTCTAGCACTATGCAGATGCTGAGAGCATCCTGTCTCACATTTGCTCATTTCCAGTTTTCTGCAAAACTCTACTTTTTCTGTTGTCTCCCTCTAACGTGCTCTTGTATTCTTGTACGTTTATTTTAAAAACAAGTCCTGTCTGGTTTTTCAGTCTCACAGCTTTTTGAAATACACATATGGGGTTGAGGGAACCATAATTCGCCATTAATCTGTGTTAAATTAAGTATGGATGCTGAAAATTATGATAAAGAGAACCTGCTTAATCATTATTTCAAAAGCACCATCTTCATTTGCTTGACAAGGAGGATGTTAAAAAAATCTTCATGGCCACACTTCTGACCAGACTGTGCCCAGTGCTGAATTACAGTTCTCTAATAAATCAACAACTCATCTTGAGTAATTTTGCTGTGGCCTCACAGATACAGAATTCCCACCTTATTTTGCCTGAATCATTGTGATTAAAGTTCACCTCAGAGACATTATGGAAGTTGAAAATTTGGAGTCTTGCCAACAGACATAGTCAACATCTTCTCCTAGGCTGTTCATAAAAGCCTGGATCCTCAAGCTCAGAGGAAGCCTTCAGTATGCATACTGCTCCCTGGTGTTCTCATTACCCAACCTCCAGCTTGGAGTAACAGCACCACTGTCCAGGCTTGTGGAAGCTGGAGCCACCCAACACACTGTTGATAACCAAGGTCTGCAGTGAAAAGGACAGTTGCTCATAGCAGCATTCTGAAAAGGATCCTCTTAGCTTTGTCGGATATGAGATGAGCAAGATATTCTGTGTTACAGAATATGAGATGTTCTGCATTACACTTCAAAATGTGGAGAGAAAGGTAAAATATATATGCCAATGTCTTCCTGAGAACAGAAAAAAACATTGATATTGTCAGTCAAACACTGTGCTGTAGGTGGCAAAGGGTGCGAGCAGGGCCTGCAGGGTGGCTGATGGAAATCCCTAACGAGTGAAACATTTTTATGGTAGATCTCCTTTCATCTCCTTCCAAGTTTTTGTATATGCCACCTTAGGACAGCAGCCCACAATGACTTGTCATACAGATTACTGGTGGTTTTGACTTTCAGTCAGCAGCTCAATATTCAGAAACATTGTATTACCATATTTTCTGAAATGCAGGGCCTGCCTTTTCAGCTGAACAGCTCCAGTCAATCTTATCTTAGTCCATGCAGGTTTAATGAATTAGGGTCCTGAAGTCAGTGCAGTCAATTAGTTCTGTAGAAATAGGCCTTGCATTTCTGTAGTGATGCTGCCTGTGCTGTTATGGCCACTGTGGCTTTTTTGCTTCAGTTTCAATAGGGAGGATGGCAGAATTGAATTTATGTGTTGAATTTTTTGGACTGAATTTTTGTTATGTTCTTTCTTAGTTTTATTTTCACTTCTTGTGTTGAAAGAAATGTAAGGAGTAAATAAATACTCTAAAATCTGTTAAGTTTTACCTGCTTCTAAATGCATATTCCATTATTTATAAAGTCTTCCAGTAACAAATCAGCAAATTAGATGACTTTTAATTAACTCCTTTCCAGGAATATTTAATATGCAGATATCTGGTTTTGCTCTTCCTCTGGTTATTAACAATTTTGTATCAGAAGCTGTTGTAAATTTTATTTTAGGATGTTTGGATTTGGAAAACAGATACCATTGGTACTTATTTTTAAAAGCTCAATATGTTTGTATTTAAAATTCCAGTGCATTTGAATAAATTTGATGTAATAATCTGGGAAAGTATACATGTGAAGATTTTCTAAATTATTACAAAGGATTCTCTCTTCCTTGAAACTACACACTTTTGAAGCTTTTAAACCAACTCCTTTATAAATACTGTCTTTGAGTTCTTCCTTTTCTTGGGATGTGCACAGTTTTAAAGGGAGGGGAAGCTCTGTGTGGATTGGATTCTGAGGGTATGTAGCATAGGAGAAATGGCTGGCAGCTGTGCACACTGTGCAGGCTCAGCGTGTCTGGTAAGAAATTGAGTCCTGTACGTCAAAACACTTTGTGGAAGTATGGAGAGTGAAACTACTTACTGTAAAACCTTTGTAATGCCTCATATCCAAATCAAAGTAATGCAGTTATTCATGCTGAAATAGGATAATGTAATTGCCAAGAAAGCTATTTTGTCTTTAGTGGTAGATAATATGCCACTGTATCATGTACATATACGTCATTTCTGTGGAGAATGCTCTCCAAATTATCTTTAGAAAGAGCTCTGCTGGACCTTGGCTTATTTTTTCCTTTACCTGAATCTGAGAACATAATTTCACTAAAAGAAAAACATAGAGCCAGTGAGAAGAGAAAGTTAATTGCCAATATCTGTGTGTGTATTGTCGTGGCAGTTCTGATTTTTGAGGAACAGTCTCCTCTTCCACAATCTTTCAAAATCCCAGTTCCACTGAAATACTTGAAATGAGGTATCAGCATATTTTATTCTGGAAAGTAAGATAGTTTTTGATTCTAAGCTAAAACCTGTAAATCATCCAGAATAAAAAAATTGCTAGGAGCTTATTTGTGGGAGGCAAAAGGAATTTGCATCTCACAGGAAAAATAACAGGCATGAGTGAGGATGTATGAGTGTATGGAGAAGACTTGGCTGACATGTATTTGTGTGTCTAAGTCAAATACCAGTCCAAAGTTATTGTTCTGCTGTATTTCCTCAGCAGTGAACAACAAAGTGACAACTGCTGTAGTACTCAGGCACCATCTGTCTTGTGAACCCTGCCATTCTGTTCTTGCCTGAATATGATAAATTTTACCTTATTTTCCCAAGAAAATAAAAATAGTATTTAATCTACAGTTCAAAAGCTGGATCAACTCCAAGTGAGGCCCTGTTAGGAGTGATATCCCTTGTCTCTGGGGGTGTAAATTTGGGCTTACACCTAACTGTCTGTGTATAAATATTGCAGATTTATTGCTGCTTGTGCTGTGCTATGCCACAAATACAAGTCTGTATATAAACACACTATATAACAACAAATCTTTTTAACAATCACAGTAATTTGTATCCACAATAAAGCAATTATTTTACATCTAAAGACTTTAAAGGTATTGTAATGGTCGGGGAACAGGGGGAGGGGTTAAGGTGGATTTCTGTTTGGTTTTGTATTTTAAACACTTTGCTGGTGGTATGTTGTGAGTAGTGTCTTTTAGGTATTTTTTAAATTTTAATTTCAGCATGGTGAGATTTGAAATTACTGGATAATTTTCTCCTTTTCTTCTATATAAACAAGATTCATTTAGGGTGGATTTTTTTCCCCAGACTTCATAGTGAAATAGTGTTTATGTGACTGTCTCACTGCTGCTTTTTCCACTTTCAAACATCTTCATCATCTTCAGTTGTGTTAAGGTGTAACTGTACTCACGATCTCAACCTGTGAATTATTATGCTGCACCACTTGCACAGCTAAATACATTGGACAGCAGCAGAAGTACCTGAAAGCCAGCTGGCTCCATGCACAGCTTTGTCCTACGAGGGGCCTAATGAATAGGCACTTAAAAATTGTAACCAAAGATCTGCACATGTCTCTGCAGAAACTTGAAGCACCTGCTTCATTTTTTAATTTAAGCATTTTTATAAAGTCTGCATAATCATAATCTTTCTGTCAGAGACACAGGATCTCCAGCATTAATTAGAAATTACACTGTGCCTTGAGAAAAGGTGACCTCATGTAAAAGACTAAATTATTTTCAAACACACTATTTTAAGAAAGTGATATCCACACTGCAAGCATTTGCAGTGAGCACGCATAATGAGAGCAGTGTGTGAAGCCATGAATCCCAATTGCTTCGATTTATGTACCAAATGACAGCAAAATGTATCTTAAAAACTGAACATAAGCTATCTTAGGGAATTAGAAGATGAGGCATAATTAGCTGCATGACTTTTACTGATTACTTAGAATTTTTTTCTGGAAATTTTGTGAGCACATTTTCATCCTGAAAATGTCTGTTTGGTATCATTATTTTTCTTACACAAGTGAAATAAATCCTTTATTGTTTCTGTAAATATAAAAATATTGTAAGAATTTAATACAGGAGATGATGAAGGAGCAGATTGTTTTGAGGGATAAGAAGATGTCTTCTCAGATGTGATTTTCTTGCTCTGCATGCTCAGTTGTGTGTCTACAACAGGTGCCGTTCCCAGTAGAGCCAGGAGGCTGGGAGGTGGACATGGTGCAGGGCTCTCTCTGGATATCCATAAGAATGTCTGACAGTGATCAGCTGGGAAAAATAGCTATTTTTATAAAATAGAATTAAAGGAGGGATAGAGGTAATGAGTAAATCTTTCATCCCTTCAGGTGATGAGAACCCCTCATTCATGCACCATGGGGCAGAGCTGTTTTTTTTCATAGCGTGCTGCACACATCCTGACCTTGGAAAAGTTTCCCTCTGGGGTCCAGAAAAAATTGCTTCTTGAATACAATTGGATCTCCTGTTCTAAAAAACCACAAAATGGTATTGCTTTCTTTTACTGTTTTTCCTTTCTACAGAATAGAATTTGTGCCTATGTGTGTTATATGCTCTCTCTGCTCTCAATGAAATATTCCAGATACAAGAGACCTAGAAAAAAGTGCTGAAGGAGAAATGTTGCAAATGCAGTCAGTTAAACATCTATAAAAAAAATATAGTCAATGGCCCCTCTCCCCAAAAAGTGTTGGGAATGAGGAAATGCCCTTGTAAATGGTGTGCCTCATACAAACACGGTTTATGAATACCAAGGTGAATGTGCCTTCAGATATACCTCAAGAGACTTATATATGAGAAAAACAGCAAGTGAAGAAACAAATGCTTAAGGAAAGAAAAAAACAGTCCTACCAGACTCACTGTCTGCTTCACTTGGAGGAAAGACATAAATATTGTTTGCCATATAACAGTGAAAAATGTGTGATGAATGTAGCAACTGTAAAACCTTCATTGTTCCTTCAGCTAAAACAAACAGAATGTGTAATTAGTTGGCTGCTTCTGCTTAATCCTGAATCC
Source organism: Phylloscopus collybita (assembly GCA_027886175.1). NCBI lineage: Eukaryota > Metazoa > Chordata > Aves > Passeriformes > Phylloscopidae > Phylloscopus > Phylloscopus collybita. Next base: position 91,980,653 of record JAJNNQ010000075.1, read on the forward strand.
CAAGAAGGTTTGAATCATCGTCTACCTGTTTTTTTAGTCATATTTCAGTTGTTTCAAATCATCTCCATGTTTGCGTGCACAAAACCTCTCAAAGCAGAAGAGAACAGCTGACACTGCCCTGACATGCTGCTCTTAGCTAGTTAAAGGGAACTTCCTGCCTGTATTTCATTGACTTAAAGCTATACCAGTGATATTAAAATGTTTACAGTGTTTTTTTCACAGCCTTCAACTTTGTACATTTGGTTTTATAGATGACCCTCAGTACTAATTTTATTGTGTGGGTTTGGAGTTTTTTTGTGTGTAGTTTTTTTTGTTTTGTTTTGTTGTGTTTTTGGGTTTTGTTAAATTTATTCTTGCTTGATGAGGCAGTTAATGTATTTAAATTTGTGTCTTCTGGAGTAAAATTCACTTCCAGTTTGCTGTAGTACACAAGGTTAAAATGTTTTGGTTTTATATGTGCGAGGTCAAATTAATATAAAGTCATTTTGTGAATGCACAGTAAATTATTGATTTTATTTCTGTCAGAATGAGAGAAAGTTTGGATGAGAATTCATATAAACTAAAATCTTGCTTTAACTGGAAGAACTCTTGAATGAGATAATGCCTTTAGAGATATTGCTTGGGTTTTTTGTCTTTATAGATAAAAAGAAAGTCGTGAAAGTCCATTTTCCTCTTCTGCACCTTCTTGTCCAAGTTTAACTGTTGTATGTTTTTATGAATAGTTGGACATCTGCTGCCTCAGGAAAGCCCAAGGTAGCTCACTGGCCTTTCACAAAGCTCATGCAGAGAATATTCGAACACATGGTTTTCACAAATGCAGTGTCGTGGAAGAGGAAGTTCACTGAAGTCATCTATCAAATGTCAAATATGCAGGTCAAAGCAATAGTTCTGAGTTTGGTCACAGTTGGCTGAAAACCTCAGCTAAATGCCACTGTGGAGTTGCAGATCACTGTAGAAAACACTAGTCCCACAATTTCCCTTCATTTCTACAGGAAGAGAATCTTGGATGGAGAATAGGGGGAGGTCAATCAAAGCCAGCGAAGTTCATGTCTGTAGAACTGGTGTTAAATAAGCCTCATCCTGGTCAGGCCATGTGCCTTGTGCCATTTTGAAAGACTCTGGGGGTAAAGATGACTTCGTAAAGTTTGTAGAGACAGTCTGTATGCAGAGATAATGTCCTTTATTAGACAAATAGCTACTGCTAAAAAAAATTTCAGGCTCTTGGAACCTCTTCTGTTTCTCCCAACTGTATCAGCTGGTATTATTTTTAAAGAAATAGTTCACATTATGAAGTTCGCTGGTTTTGTACCCTTAGGTCATTAGGGCTATACCACCACTGCTTTAAAATCAACAAAAGGATAGGTTATTGCCACTTTTTTTTTTTTTTTCCCTAGCTTTGTTTTCTGACTCTTCTTGGATTTCCTGAGCTACCTTATGTCTTAAGATGAGAGAACTGAATTTTTGGGGAAGAACGAGGGTTCTCTGGTTCCCATCTTGCTACTTCTTTATGAAGTACCAAATTACAACAAGCACAATCAACTTCAGAATGTTTTGTAGCTTTTTTTTCTATTCCACTGCATTTTGTAGTAGTGCAAGGAAGAACTACTGCACTTGTGCCTGACAAGGTAGAAGAAAGCAGTATAGAACTTGTGTGAGGCTGAGGTTGGGCAGTGGGTCAGGCAGTTCAGAAGGGGGCATAACCTGAGGGAAACATTCAGAAGCAAGCGGAAACAGAAGTGTTAACTAAAGGTAGCATGTTAATTTGGTATTTTCTCAAAGGGATACTTGGATTATGTTCATTTGATTAGTACTGTGATTTGTAGATGTAACTGGCACTTTTTTCCTGACTGGAAGCAACTCTATCTCTTGTCATACACAGCATCTCCTACAATCAAGTACAATTAAGCTGGGCTCAGATTTGCATATTTGAAGTTGTATGAGCTTATTCAAGCCAACAAAAAGAGGTCTGTCTTGCTAGGCTAGACCATTATTTGAGCTAATCTGCCTGCTTGTGTACAGTAATGTTTTGCATACGGTTCTAAGAGATATGTGCAGCTGGGTGGCATAGTTCTGAATTATTGGAATGATTCATGGCACTGGTTTCCGTGCAGTCACCTTTTTCCTTTTTTAATAAATGAATACAGCCTCAACTCAGTAGAAATCCAGGCTTTCTTTGCACTGCAGCACAAGTATTGTTTGTTCTTTATAGCAAAGATCAAAGGATTTTTTTCTTTTGTAAATAGCTGCAGGAACCACAGATCATAATTCATTGAAATTGCTCCCCTCCTTTTTAATCTTAGAACTATACTATTGTGGCGTATTTATTGTTTTACTATGGAATCTAGATGTCACTGGCCACAGTTACGTTGATTCAGTATGGCCTTTTGTATATGATTGCATTTAATTAAAACACACACATTAGACCAGATGCTCCTTTAAATGGAAAAAAAAAACCTCATAATATGGGCAAGGAAGCCTCCCCATATTTCTGTGCAGAGCACTTCCCTTCCAGGAAAATGCTTGAAATGAGAGGGGTGGTATAAATACACAGGTGGTATTCTAAAAGCTAAGAGGTACTAAAAATGCTTCCCTTGTTTTAGCAGCCTCCTTCCAGACTTCTGTAAAAATGTCTTGCTTCCCCCATGGAGTGGGGTCTGTCTGGTCCGAGGAAGAATCCCATCACTGTTGTGCTGACAGCAGCCTTGTCATAGTGTCTGTTGAAGTAATAGGTGCAGGTGGTTGGAATATAATGTAAATAATCCTTATTTGTCATTCCTGGACACTTCCTGCAGCCAGACGTTTCTCTCCTCTTCACCACGCACCTAAATCACGTGTTCTATAAATCCCTGTGGGCTCTCTAATTTCTCTGTTGCAGGTAAGGAAGGAAAAAATTAAGTTTTCCTTAGGCTAAATTTCATGCTTTGAATCCAGTTTCCAAGGAATCTCTTGTCAGCTCCTCTCATATTTTATTTCTCATCTAACCTCTTTATCTTCTGCCTTTTTTTGCTAAAACAGACATTTCTTCTGTCCAAATTCCCCCTGTTTTTATTTTCAGAAGTTATGCTTAAGGAAGGAATAAGAGAAATGCTTTTCCTCCCGCAGGTTATTCCCATGCTTTAGTGCCAGTAATACCCTCCTACACTCCTGTTTTATGTGAAATTACTGTGTTGGCACTGGGTCAAAGAAGAAAGAAATTTTCAAATGGGGGGTGGGTGGTAGCGGATGCAGTTTTTAAATAGTCTTTCCCCAGTTTTGGAAATGGTACTGGAACGTGCTTTGGAGGATATGTACAGGCCTAGAAAACAGGTCTGTTATTTAAATCGTATTGAAAAATGTGGAAAGAGCTTGGCTTGCTTTATCTTTTCTCTTTCTTTGGAGTGGAAACCACATGTTTTATCTTAGGTGTGTTCTCTTACACTTGCCGACTTCTGAAGCTGTTAAAGATGAGCATTTTGGGTGATTATTTAGGATAAATCAGGGCTTTACTTGGGTTTCAAAAGAGACTTTTAAGCAGATCACATGTGAAATGTTTAAAAGGGGTTGGAGGAGGGACCTGTCCTTGAATATGTAAGGCAGATATACGTGCTTTCCCCCCTTGTTTCCACAAGTAATACACAGAAGTGTGATAATGCTAACATAGCTCAATCTTTTGGTGGCCTGCACTCCTTGCAGGAGAGCAGTGAGAGTGAGAATCCCACAGTTCCGTCTGCTGGAGGCTGAGAGTCTTCCCTAACAATTCTTATCTCTTACATCTACCTCACCTTGAAAACTTCCTCTTATCCTGCTGGAGTAGAGGATAAGAGAGAAGAGGAAGAAAGAAGTGAGGCAATGGAAGGAAGGAGCCAGAATACTAAACAAAATCCTGTACCAGAAGATTGCTTTCAAAAATGTACTGCTGGGCTTCAAGGAGTCTGCAACCTCTCTTGTGTCTCTCCAGCACTGGTCTCTCTAGAAAGACTTGAGCAAATTTGTTGCTGTCCTTGCTGCTTTGCTTCCTATATTAACAGTCTGTATTTGTTGCTATCTGCATCCATCTAAAAAAGAAAGGGGGCTTACTTTTTTATCCATCCAGTTCTTGCAAGGCCCAAGAACGGAACAAATTCATCAACTATTCTTCCCTGTTAACTTGGTCAGGGTTTTTTCTACCAACAGTAAAAAAATGAGGTGAATTCTGTAGAACTATTGGGACTTGGGTCCAGGTATATCTAGGGCATTGTGTGTTTGTTTAAAATGATAGCAGTAGTACCCTATATAGTGGGATTCTGAATGAAGATGGTTATTGATGGTATGGTGGTGGGATGGTAATGTCCTTCCAATCGTGTTTCTTGCAAGTTACAGTGGCTTAGAGTTCAGAAGCCATTGATTACTCAGTGCTGTTCTGCTGCCTGAGATGACTCAAACCATGAGAGCTGAGTTGGATTTACATGTTCTTTATCTTAAGGTCTTGCCCTGACTACAAAAATTTGTCATCCTAAGGTCTGAACCCAGCTCTTCCATGTTCTTTGTCAATAGATGTCAACATGCAGAACACTACAGCGGTAGATACATCAAATGCAAGTGACTAGAACAACTATATCTTAAAAAAAAAAAAAAAATTCTAAATAAAAAGGTTTGATCAAATTGGTGAGAGAAGTGGTGCTGGAAGAGTCAGTCAGGCTTCCATACTGCAGTTAGGTTCTGGAAAAGTGAATTTATTAAGATAGTCGCATCTCATTTTTATCATATATTTTCAGGAATTATTTTGATGGTCAGCAATACTGAACTGCTGTAAAACAAGCCAAGGAAGTATTGAAGCTGTTCTTCTGTAACTTTCAGTCAAATGCTGTTTAACTCCTACACCTGGCACAGCTGCATTCGCAGCTTCGTGAAATCATGAATTTTTTCTGAGGTGAAGAATACTGTTGTATTTTTACTTGCAACATCAACAGGGCAGTTGTTTAATAGATGAAATTTGCAAGTCAGAATAACATGCCTTTTTACCTTGTTGTATTTTGATTGTTATTTTTGTTGTCTGTGTAATATGGGGCTGACAGTACAAACAGCAGGAACTTTCAATTAGCCTTGAGGTCAGGCATTTAGATTAAAAATCTTGACACATTCCTGTATTGTTTCACCCCAATCTTAAAAGGGTGTTCCCTTCTCATCTGTGTTTAGTACCTTGTTACTTCTAGGGGACATATAAAGATAATTTTATTTTACAGCACTATCAAATTTGGTTCGTGATGCCCCTAAAAGACTTCTTTCTTTGGGGTGCAAAGTATCATTTTATTAAGCTGTGTGCTTGGAAGTTAATTTTGTTGCTATATTCAACCACTGAGAAGTAGCCTTTCTACTGCTATATGATGAACAAATCTTCATTCTAAGCAAATTTTAAAACTGTAGAGGTGGCTGATCTTAGGCCTGTGTTTAGTTTATGAAATACATGTAAAATAATTTTTCTCACATCTCCATTTTGCTATGTCTCAGTAAATTTGAGTCTCCTGAGGTAGGCTTCTGCATCTAAGATTCTGCTTGCCCACCTGTTGGGTAAAGTAGCTTTGGATTGTGTTTAGGATGTCCATGCCTTTTTTTTCCTCATAACCACCATCCTCATAGCATGAGTGGGAATATGATTCTGTGTTTATGATAGTGTATTTTCATTATTTTTGGCAAAACTAGAACAAAACACTGTGTGGGTATGGGGTTATTTTTTTTAAGATCTGAGAAAATACGACCTCTGATTGATTTTTTTAACCTAATACTAAAGTTTAAACAGGGCAATTCAGTTGAGTGAATTAATTGTGAGGTGAATGAACACTGCACAGCAGATCTACTGTCATGGTTTGTCTGCCCTTTGAAAAAGAAGTATTTCTAGAATGCATCAGAAAGCAGCAGGTATCTGTGAACATTGCTGTACAGCTTTGTAGCTCTCTCTAGTTCATTACTGCCATATTCACACATGGAGAAAGTGCAGCACAGAACTGGAAATTACTTTCTGAAGGGAAAAACACTAAAGGAATTGCTCTGACACATGAGGACTTTTCTTGGACAAAACCCCCCACGTTCCAACACAGGATTCCAGCAGGATTTAAAGGAACTGTGCTGAGGAGATGAGTCCTTGTTTCGTATGTAGAAATGTGCTCTAATCACATCTTCCAGAGAGTTTTTCCCCCTTATTCTAATTCTTTACAATGTAGTGTTAATGACTAAAATACTACATGATTTACCCATGTGTGCTCTCTCACTTTGTTGGCACCTTTTTGATGGTGTATTTTTTGTCCTTTTTTTTTTTATTATTTTTATTTTTTTTTGTAAAGGGTAGAAAGAATTAATCTACTCTTCTGAAATATCTGGATAACTAGTGTTCCAAAATACTTATTTTATGAGTTACAGGAGGAATTAAAGATGTTATATATGGAATTGATTTGGTATTATTCGAAGTCTAGAAGGATTAGAATGCTGCTGGTACCATTATTTTCATAAAAAGATTCTCATATTTTTCAGAAAATCTGTTGAATTAATTTATTCTTCTTGTGTAAGGTCATCTAGGCAGGTCTGTTAAATTTAATAGCTGTTTCATGATTAAGGGAGAGTAGGAAGTTCTTAATTGAGGAACAGATAAAAAGCAAACTAATTAACTCCAAATGCATTTCTTTAGCAGTATCCAAACAGCCATTTCCAAGATGAACTCGGGTTACTCATCTTTTGAGCTTTTAATCATATTTTTAGATTGCATTTTTACACCATCTCTACTACAAAAATGACTGTAATTTCTGTCACAGTTGGAAGCATCAGTTAATAAATGTTTTTGATTTTGATCTAGGGAGGTGTTTGAATTGAGGGGGAAAATATTCTTAAACTAATTGGGTTAATTTGCAGCATATTGAGGGAGAGTGCAGTGGAAATGGCTTACTCCTATTCCTACCTGGTTTTCTTCCAACTATGAGCTTGTTCTATTTTATTTAAACACTGTCCCAAATAAAGCCCTTGCCCCAGCCCTCTGATTGTCTGTAAATTGCCTCATGTATTGGGAAATTGCTGGTAGTGGATCCTTGCTCTCTCACTCTATTTGCAAAATACTTAGCGATTTGAACCATAGACTCAATCACAGAATGGTTTGGCTTTCTGGGCTGCCAGTGCACACTGCTGGATCATGTTGAGCTTCTCATCCAGCAGCACCCCCAAATCCTTCTCAGCAGGGCTGCTCTCCATCTCTTCATCCCCCAACTTGTGCTGATACCAGGGGCTGTGCCAACCCAGGTGCATTGCACTTGATTTTCTTAAACCTCATGAATGTCTTGTGGGACAACTTCTCAACATTGTCCAGGTTCCCAGTATAGTAGATCTACGATTTGTAGAGAAAAGGGAAAAGCGAGAAAAAACCATCTTCATAAGTTGTTTGCAATGGTAAACTTTAATCCCAGGGCTTGTTTTTGTATTCCTGGTCAAAGGACTCTTTAATGTAACAGTAAATATTGTAAAATATGGATAATTTGGAAGGTTATAAGGTGTATCTATTTCATTGTTAACGTATATGTGTATATATTTTACTCTTGCTTGAATGACAAATTCTCTGTTCTTTATAGTTGAAGCAATAAAGTTTGATTAATGAAGAAAAATGGGCCAAGGTCATCTGCCAAAGCCTATTTTTTATGTTCATAAATAAAAGAATTTGCTGACCATTAGGTAACTCAGCTACTGCGAAGCCACTCAATTACATTTTGCAATGATAATTTTAGTCATAGGTGTTTTTCAGAACAGTATTTCTCTTTTTTAATCCTTCAGAACATTTAAGTGTCATCTTAAACCTGTGCAAAGCAGTGTACAAAGCCCACTATAAGGATTTCTGATAAGAGTCAGACCTTAAGGAAAATATTTTTTGATATTTGGGCCTCCTTTGTACCATGTGCAGAGAGACTTGACTCTTAAATACATCTGTTCACATGGCTGCTAAGTAATGCCTTGCAGGTCCTTGGTAGTCGATACGTACCATTGGAAACGTTGGATTAAACTGAAAATAAAGGATAATTCTAACATCTGTACCATCTGTAACATGAATTTTAAGGCCCTGAAAAGTGTTTACATTCCTTCGTGCTTTCTGATCCGTGGCAAAGATGAGGCTTTTAAGATGCAGTTAAGCATGTAAAGATCCTTGGAAATAAGTTCTGAGTCTGTGTTTTGGTGTTCCTAAAGCTTTAGTTGAGGAGGATGTTGGGATTTGATGAATGAAATATACATATTTATATCCATCTTCTGTAACAGCTCTTAATTTTTAAGGCTACTTCTTGGTTCTTTAAGTAACTGTGTAGGTGACTGTTTTCTTCAGCTGCTAAGGGGAGCACCCTGGCTCTGTCTGAAGAAGCAGCTGGCTCCAGGAATGTAGTATTTTTTGTGACTACATCTACAGCCTCGACCTTCTTGCTGCTACCAGCATCACAATTATCAAGTTTCCATATACTGATTTTACCATAAAAGTTGTTCTGCTTCAATGGCAGTGGCATATTTCGTTGCCTCAGCCGTAAGCCTGCTTTTATGACCCGTTTTCCTCTTGTTCTGCAGTTAAATTGTGTCACGTCATAGTCCTGAGGTGGAATTTAGAGTATTTGCCAGTGATTTTCCAGGATGGTCAGCATGGCTGCTGTGCTGCAAAAGAATCTACTGGCTTAACAGCATTTGTTTTAATTGCACAAATGTGAGAGATGTTAATAAATGCAGTGTTAATGGTGAGAAACCAAGTCTGCAAAAGACATTCCAGAAGTATAGATTTTCTTGCCATAAAACTAAGATTATATTGTGTATATTCTAATAATGTACAAGATGTAAACCACATAAGCAAGAATTTAGAAATATTTGAAACAACTGTGTTAATTTTCCCTGTAATATGTGTGTGTACATACCCTAGGAACATCAGAGCTTCATAGAGAACAGTGACCATAGTAATATTTTTGCAGAATTACACTGCTGGACAAAATAGGATCGCCATTCCAGTCTGAAGCTTCTCATTGTTCTCAAATGATGATTTATGTTCTTTCCAGTCTTTATTTTTTGTTTCACTTGTGTACATTAGAAAAGTGAATCTCAGTTGTGTCAGGTTAGTTGTTGGTCCACACACTGAGGCACTTTTACATTCATTAACATATTCAAGTTGTAAAATAAACCAGCAAGCTGAAATCTGTACTATGCCAGTCGGTGTAAAACTATGACTGTGTGAGGGGTGCAGAGAGGTAACTTTTGGTTCCTAAGTTACTCACTTTCCAGTAGGTGCACAGTTCCTATTGAAAGGTGAGTGTGTTTCTCTAACGAAAAAATGAAGTAGGTTTTACTGGCCAGTTAGTGCTTTCAGGAATTCTTTGTGAATCTTGCAAGTTCTCTGAGTGCTTTTCTGTGTCACCAGATCTTTTGGAGACATACAAGTTAATCTTTTAGAGGCCATATTTAACAGTAAATCTGCAAGTTTGGGATAAGAATGATGAGTTAAATCTTTTCAGGAATATCTCAGTTATTAAATAGGGATGTTAATCACAAGCCTACAGATTAGTCACACCAGTTACAAACTTGTTAACTCCACTTTCCTGAAGATATTAAAAAAAAAAAAAGTAAACCCCAAACCTAGCACTTTAAAACTCTGCTGTTGACCGCATAAATTTCTATTGAAGGAATGCACTGACATTTGTTAGTGTCACATACTCCATCCATCATAGTCCTAAAAAAAAGAGCTGTATCTCCATATCCAGACATCTCAGTTATTGATTTGTCAGTGACACAATGAGTACAGTGATATCTTGTCACCTTTACTCCCCTCCATTTTGTAAATGGCTATTTTAAAAATTATTTTTAAATCGTATTGAATGCCTTGTAAGTATGGGGTTAAGGGAAAAAATTCTAAATCTTACTGGTGATGGCTTTGTGTTTGTTTGTTTTAGAGTGGATTTTTTTCCAAGCTTGTTTCAGGCCAGTGCTTCCGTCACTTAAAGAGTGAGCATGTGACTGACAGGATACTATTTGGGAAGTGATGTGCAGTCTCAGAGTAATATGACATTTTATGAGCAGCTTGACTGTTTTCATTACCTGGATTTATATTTTTATTTCTGTGCACTAAGGAATGAGTGAGCAAGGCAGCTGTGAGAAATAGAAAAGCTGTCAGGATGAAGTTGATAGGACAGACTTGAAATCATGCCATTGTGTCTATGGGACATTATGGCTGTTATCTTTAATCTTTTAAATATAAAAACCTGATCAAGCAGTTCGATCATTAGATTGGTATTAGGTGGCTACAACTTTGAAAACCTTGTGTGATTTTAGCAAGGAGGTAAATGGTGATATAAATTAAATTAAACACATGCATAAGCAATTAAAACATAGTAAGTAGTTCATGGTGATTTATTATACTGTTAATGGGGAAAAACACACTACTGTATTAACATAGCATTAAAGAGCTGGGACAGGAAAAGCTGCTTGTGGAAGAAATAACGTTTGAGACACCAAGTGCTTGTTTGGTTGGGGTTTTTTAAATTAGCAATTACCATAACAACAGTATAAAATGCAATGCTTTATCAGCAACAAGTATCTTCTGACGAGTAAGAATTAAATTTAAAATAAATATTATCATTTCAATTGGAGCAAGGCTGATCAGTGGTTGCAGGATGTCCTTATTAACACAGAGAGTATAAAAATCTCCAGTGCTTTGAAAACTGTTATAACATTCTTGGTTAAAGAATGCACAAACAGATGTTTTAGTGGAATATTAATGGAAATTCAAAATAAAAAGGAAAGCCTTGTGCTTACCAAAAATCAGCATTTTCTGTACTTTTAGTTCTAAACAAAACCAACTTAAATACAGTATTCCGTGGTGGAAATCAGCATTATTTGTTTACAACTTATGGAGAAAGCCATCTTACAAAGAAAGTTGTTTCCATCTCTCTGTGCTATTCTGGCACAAAAACAGGTGCAGAAGGGGTAAGCAGACAAAGTTTTTTGTGTAATGATAGTGACAGTAGATCTAGCAGGTAACTGTGGGAGGAAATTTTTGTTTGCCTTGCTATGCTTAACTCTCCCATCTTTTCATACAGCTGTACCAGGTGCTTATAATACAGAAATTGGGTGAATACTCCCTCTGAGTGAAAATGAAATAAAATTAAATTTTAATTGCTCATGAGCTGTTTTTATCATGGGGTTACAGCCATTACAGATTTATTCAGCGACATCAAAGAGCTGTGCAAACCTCTTAGCAAGATATGTCTTCCATTCTCATTTAAGTCTATTGTGGAACACTTCAGGTGCCACCATAGCTAATGTCTCACTGGATGTGGAAAAAAACCATCATGATCCTAAGAAAAATTATTTATGTAAAGCTGGCAGGTTAATCAAAGTTATTACAGAAACAGTTACAAATTACAAAACAAGCAATTACAAAAACTAGCTACCAATCTAGTGAAAGAGAAATGGTTAAAGTAAGGGTTTTGCCAGCTTGTGTATAATATTGATAGGGGTCATAGCTGGGCAAGCATTCATATCCTATGCATGTGATGTGATGACATTTCTGTGCTTAGACATTTCTATATCACAAACAAATTTTGAATGTGGTATCTGATCATTTTAAGGGATTTTTTTATGCTTTGGAGGACAGAACATTTTTATTTCAGTCAGAATTGGAAGGGAAAAGGTAGAACATATTGAAGTACTGATACCTAATTAGCAGATAAACATCTCACCTCTGTAGCTGCCTGTAGAGGAAAGACCTGATTGATAGCAGTTATTAACACCTTCATGACTTGAAGAGGAGTGCTTGGAGGAAAGCTTGTGTTTTTCCCTGATGTGTCATTTGGTCCACTTTCACCCAGATTGTGCCTTGTTTACATCTTCTAGTAGAGCAACTCCCACACTCGGTTCTGTTCATTATTTCAGGGTTTGGGGTTTTTTTAATGATGGTTCCCTAGAAGAGAAAAAACCAAAGCAGTGATTTTGGGAGAAGGAAGAATCGGGGTGTACAAAGAGCTTTTGGAGTGGCAGAGCTTTTAGCAAAGAATGGATGCAAAAATATTAGCAAGTGAAGGTAAAAGCAGATAACATGTGATTTCTAGTAAGAAAGAGTAATAGAAATAATATTCTTAAAGGGAGGTTTGGAATTCTACCAGGAGAGCTTGTAGGAAAAAATACCAAATACAAGGAATTTCTCTTAGGTACAACGAATTTGGCCAAGAGAAACATGCCTTTTCTCTTTTGCTTCCCCAGTACATCTATATAGACATCATATATAAACACAAACATACATTTCTTAATAAAACTATGTCACATGTGTCGTCATGCATTAAATTATTTGCTCAGAAACACTCAGGTTGCACAACTTTGTGGCTGCTTCTTATTAAAACTTGTTTCTTCAGGGCTGGTCAGTCTTTCAGTCTAACAAGCACGTGGACATTGTAAAGGTTCCAAATGCCAGACTCTTTATGTAAGTAGTTTACAAGCCCAGGCAAAGTAATAAATGGCTGGCTCTATTTCACAGCTTCATTTCTTCTACCACTCTTGGGTGAAGAATCACATTATTGAATTCAGAGTTTCTTCCCCTGTGTGTTCATTGCTCTTATTGCTCTTCCTCTCATGGAGTATGTCCTCATCTGATCCAATTTTTACCAGTTGCTTTTTCTGTTTGATCCTACAGATAGATTATATACCTTTGCCAAGAAAGTATGACCCAGTCTTCCTCTTCCTTGTGTAAACTTCATTTGTTTCTTTTAGTTTGCATGCATTCTTTCTGAGTCTTTGTGGGTGCCTTGAGGTATAAGATCCAGCTGTAGCACATAGGCTTTTTTCTTCTTTTAAGTGTAGTCCAATACCCCTTCTTCCTCTTCAGGTAAGCTTGGCTGGCTAGTTTTTCCAACTTCTTGCTGTTTCACCAAGCTTCCACTTGAATGAATAGCCTTCGAGGTTTAGTGAATCTCCATTTTATGAGAGATGTGTAAAAAGAGCCCTGACACCACATGCCTGACTGGTGTTCACTGGTGCAGCAAGTTCATCACCTCTACTGGGTTTTGTACATTGTACAAGGTCTGATTTCCTGAATCAGCAAGACCAAGTTCATGGTTGTCTGACAGCTTTTACTCCTACTCCTTCGTACATTTGAATTAAATTTACATGATCTCATGTTATCATATGTGCTGCAAAGCATGCACAGTACTCACTGAACAATGAACTATTTCCATTAAGTTTTTATCATCCTCCTTCTGCATGTGGCCTCCTACCTATTTCTAGTTGGCATCAGCCATCTCTGCATCCACAAGTTTTTCACAAGGCCTTGTGAAGTACTGAAAGAGCACTGCTTTAACATCAGGGATCTCAAGTACAGGGAACTAATAACCAAACTTCACAGAAGTGCTTTAGCTTACTGCCTCAGAGCAAACACCTCTCTTAGAGGTGTCTAAAGCATGCTTTTTGGAGAATTTATTTGCATATGTATGAAGTACTATTTTATAAATTACAGAGAATGTAAAGAAGGTCAGTCACAAATGGGTTCTTTAAACGTAAGTTCATAAATGGTATTTATTTCCTTACAAAAATAAAAGGGAGTCACAAGGGCATTTGACAGGGAATCAGTCATTCAGAAGGGAGAAAACATTTGACTCCTGAGTAGGCAGAAAATGAGATGATGTTTTTATTCATCTGTTAAACTTCAGTGATATCTAAATAAGGTCTTTAATACATAGCAAATAAAAATCTTAATTGCCCTCAGCATTGTTTAATTCTGCTGCTGTTTTGACCTAGGGAAGAGAAAATCCTGAGCAGAAAATCCTAAATAACTCTCTCATTCTGATTCAACCCTGAAGCAGTATTCATGGTGTGAATTAGGTAACTTTTGAATATTTGATTTTGGCTCCCATGTACAATTAAGCAGTTTTAAGTAACCAAGCAGTCTCTGAGAGCCATGTGTTTTATGAAGTGGTGAAAGTAACATTTCCTTCAAACTGTTTATATCCAGCTGTTCTTTGTATTAAAAAAAAAAAAATCACTGAAGAAGTTGTTTAAAAACATTTGTCACTTAAGAAAGCTCTAAAATATTTCTCAATTCCTAAGTTTTAATATACTATATAAATTTTGCAGGTTGGCATTGGAGTATTCAAGTAAAATATTAAGTCTCTGAGGGAGGTGCTGTAGCCCTGTTTCTTATCTCTTTATCTGGTTTTTTATATATATATATACTGCCTGTAGTATATATGAATGTTTTTTTTTTATTTTTATTTTTCAACTATTTATAAAACATGCAGGGAAAACATTACATTTTTTGAAATGTTTGACCATTTTGCAAAATCACACTAAAACTTTATTTGCAAGCAGTTACTGAAAGGGAAATGTGGGAATGTATATGTTCCATATAGAAAGCAGACCCTGTTTTTCTCCTTCAGTGATACATAGGGAGGGACTTAGCCTTAGCTGGAATATTAATCTTATGAGTAATTTCCCCATGCCTGGAAATTTCGAACTTAGGTGATGAAAGAAACGTCTCTAGAAAATTATTCTTCTTGTGTCGACAACACCTCAAGATGTTCCTGACAAATGAAGTGTAAAATTTATTTTCAAATACCATTTTTCTCAGAGTGCTCTAAGATATTTTATTTCCCTTAGGATACTGGCTTTGACCTTAAAGCAAGTGCTGAAATTTGAAAATTCTGGCAAGCCTCTTCAGCAAAGAGTGAACAACAAGGGGATGTTTCTTCATAGAGAACTGGGACTAGGAGCTGTGGGTTATTAGTAATTATAAATACATGTTGGGAAACATATTGCCAATTAATTTATTATATTATATTTATTATATTAATTAAGTTTAATGTTTATTGCCAAATATTTAGTAATCAGAAAGCTAGGAGTCTGTATTCAAGATGTAGTTGTGAATTTTGATTTTACCGTTTTCTAACTTTCTAAATGTAGGCAATTGTTTAACTAGTATGAACCTCTAGTTTAACTAGTATTTAACCTCTAATGAAAGCCAATATATTAATGACAATGTTCTGCAAACAGAGCTGTTTCTTGTGACATTGTATTGCTAGGTGTTTATAATGTGGAAGAGATATTTTAAATTGACATTTACCTGGTCCTGCAAAACTTCCTGCAAGGACTTGATGTGTTTCAAGTCTGGCCACTTATGCAACAGCTGGTGTCAGTTGTATTTTGCTGAATTCATTAAAGACCATGCTGTGGTCTATCTCCTTTCTCGTCTTGCTTTATGCCAATATAAGTTTAAACATTTTATATGCTTCTTTAGAGGATAGGTGTGATAACATTGGCTTGCACTGCATGATTTTCATTTTCTCTTAGAATATATGAGTATCTTTGAGACTAAATTCATGCTATGGTAAAAGCAGTATTATTAAAATCAGTATGTTAAATGAGAAGGAAATCGTCTTTAAATTTCTGCATCGCAAGAGAAAATTCAAACATCATTAAACATTCTAGCTATAAAGTGCAGTACACAAAGGCCAGTCCAAGTATTTAATAGATGATCCTTGCCTATTGGGTATTTATTTGCAGGAGCATATATAATCCCATTAGACTTACAAAAAAATCTTCTTTTTCAGCTCTAAAATTACCTGTGGTGCTCATTATTTTTTCAAGCGTGATGTAAATCTGGGGCTCACAGTTCTGTCATTTGAATTGCAGAGAGACAGTTTCCGTGCATGTTTACCCACAGCTCCCCTGCATGTGCAATATCATTAAATAACTGCTTAGAAAGGATGGACTGGACCCAACAGGCATGGGTTAACAACATTTTATTTATGGAAAGTACTCCAGCAGCGTGGTTTTCTTGCGAGTCTGCCTATGTGCCTATAATAGGGGCCAATTTCCAGACAAACGTAACTCTGCTCATATATTCTTTCGTGAACACAGAGATGCTGAACTGCCACAATGATGTATGAAACTGGAGCTTTGCACAGATTTAAAAACATATGCAGCAGTTAGAAAGCTACTTTTGTAATCTGATTGCTGAAGGATGGAAGACGAAAAGATTTTTTTGTGTAGGCTTGCTGGCTTTTATTGGGCTTTAATTTTTTGTTTGTTTGTTTGTTTTGCAGTAGCGATGCAACAATGGTAAAATAAAATTACTAAAGATTGATTAGAAACATCGATTGTCTCAGTCTGCAGAGTATATGACCTGCACATGAATCCTCTTAAAAGCTGATGGCTGGAAAAGGGGCTTAAAAAAAATAAAATAAAAGAGAGCATGTGGATTATTTCTTCTGCATTTACAGAAAGGCTTTTTTTTCTTGGTTTCATACAACCCCACTCTATTCAGTGAAGTAATTGCTGTCCCCTTATCTCACATCCCAAGCTAAGTTCAGCGTCTGGAAAAGCTTAAGAACTCAATGCATCAAATTATCCTGCTCAAACTGTTGTTTATTGCAGGCCATTTTGTCCTGTCATCTCCATGACAGAACGTCAAAGCTTTTCTTTCTGTTGCCTTCAGCTCCCAGCATCTGCAGTGATCCGATATGCTACCCCTGCATTACAGGGGAAGGGGGGAACCATCAAACAGGCATCACAGCAAAGCCAGGGAGCTGCAGCCTGGGAAACCTCTGGGGCTGCATGGCAGCAATGCCTTCCCTTCTCAGGCACCTACACACTGGCTGGGTTTGTCAAACCTTCCAGCTTCTCACGTAATGGGCGGTTCTTGGCCATCTTTTCTCCTTTACTGAAACGTTCCGAAGTGTAATGGCATGGAACTTCATGGCATTGCTAGGTGTGGGCCATTATTATTTCCTCTCTCCACAGGTTTACATAGTGATTTCCCCTGGATGATAAAAACTTTTTTGCACGTGTGCACAAAGCTACAGAGGACCTTGGCAAATGTGTGTGAGATGTGGAGGTGGGGAATGCTGTCACGGGATTCTCTGTTCTAAAGTGTTCCGTTTTACTGTAGTGCACCTTCTACCTTTTTCATTTTTTCTGGTGATATTAATTGTAATGTCTATGCAGTCATACAAGTCCTACTTCAAGCTGAGACCCAGCAGTGGGAATCAGGTGCTGCAGTTTTTCTACTGCTGTAGCTTTAATGTGATGAAAAATACTTGGGGTATATGCTTTTAAATAAATACTTTAATTTGCATTTGTACAGAGTTTGTCTATATGCACATACCCAGTTTTAACAGTATAATCCTCTTAGTTTTAAGGTCTTCTACTGCAAAAATGTCCTGAAGCATAAAAACATAAATGCCTTCAAACATCTTCTAAGATCATAAGTTTGTCACTAAACCATCTTCTTGAGACATTTTGACTCATTCAGACTCCAATTTATCCTCCTTCTACTGGCCCTGTAGGAAGCTTGCGTTCCAAATGCTGCCTCTTCAAAGCACTGCTGTGCCTACAGCAAGTGTTAAACTGCTCTGCATCCCCCCCAACAACATGTCTGTGGTTTTTATGTGTGAAATACTGTGATATGTGGAGTCTCAGATAGGACATAAAGGTGACTTCTTGCAGTGGATGGATCTTGCCCACTCCCAGCCCCTTGATGTGGAGGGAATCTTGGAGAGACAGCACTGATGCTGTGCCAGCCTTGCCCAGGAGCAGCCAAAACACAGAGTTTTTTGTGTTATCAGCACCTTTCCAGCTACCAACCCAAAGCACAGCTCTGTGAGGGCTGCTAAGGGAAAATGAACTCCAGCTCAGCCAGACCCAATACCCTTCTCTAGATTTCAATAATCTGTGGCTTCAGGGATTTACCAAGATATCCTTGGGTTTGCAAACAGGGACAGCATGGCTGAATGTGAAGTTTCAAAATATACTGCTCAGACTATTACAACCATGTTGTTTGTTGACAAGTGTTTGGTGATTTTTGTCATAAATTTTTGTCATAATTTTTTTTCCTAAAAATAACCTTAAGAGCTGAATGAGTTTGTTCTTCAGCAGAGATTGATTTAGAAATTATTAGAAATATTAGAAATAGTGTTGCTCCCACTATTGTTGGTAAAGGGAGTCTTCCTAAGAGTGTTATTTGTAACACGCCCTACTGTATGGCAATTATCTACTTGGTATAGGAAAGTTACAATTTATGTAGAAACTAGAATGGAAAGCATTACCTTAAAATTTGTCTGACAGTATACACTATGACTGTAGAGTTTGATTTGCAAAGATATTGAGCTTATGTGTTCAGCAAAGGAAAAAAAGGTTTCTGTTTCAATTTGCCTCTTCATTTGCTGCACAATGAAGTTGGCCTTCAAATTGGAGATCCAAGTTCAGAGTTTAATATTGGAGCTTCTCTTATCACAGTCTGACTGGATATTCCATTAGTATAGCAGTTTCAGAGCTGCCAAAGATTTGTGTTCTTCTGTTTGCCATTTGTACAACTTAGACATCATCAGTACGGGAAATGCATTATAGAAAATAACAAATGTAATGTTTTGTTTGTTAATTCTAGGACTCTGTAAACTTAAATAAATGGAAGTGAGAACACTGAGGAAGACTGCATTTCACAGTTCAATGTGTATCACTCTAGAAAATAGCTAACTAAATTTGACATATACTAATAATCCCTTTTTACTGTGTTCATTAAAATTAAACTTTGTGCTCTTGTACTGTGAAAATTGGAAGAGTATCGAATAACACCAGAACAAAAGAAAAAAAAAAGGCAAAAAAAAAGGCAAAAAAAAAGCACAAGTGGTAACTTTTGATACTGAGAATTACCTGATATTCTGAATAAGCATTTCATTGTTTGTATCTGAGAAGAGAATCCTGAGCTATAAATCGTTTGCTGCCAAGGTGAGATTTGCTTTTGCTGCTTTTTATCTATTAAGGATCCTTAGTAAGGAAACCAATTAAAAAAGTTCATGAAATATCGTGTAAAGAGTACCAAGACCTGGTGTCCCACAGCGTATGCTCTGTTTCTTTAACTCAAAAAGCTAAATTTCTGCCTAAATCCACTTTATCACTGGTTGTTGCCTGATCTGTGAACAGCGCAGCCAGCGCATCAGGTGGTGTGTTTATGAATGATGGGTATTTTTGCAGATGTTCAATTTGCTGCCTCTAACTCATTAGTTGTGTTTGTGGCAAGGAGTAGAGGTACCTGGGGGACGAGAAGTCCACTAGGGCAGGTGTACAGGCTATTTGTAGAAGTCCCCTCTGTTGGAAGAAGGAACTTGTGTTTCACACACGCTGTTGAGTGTGACGCAGCAGCTCTGTTCTTGTGTTAGGGTGGCTGAATTTGCACAGTATGCAGGATGGGGAGAAGGACCCTGAGTAAAGTTCAGCACACAAAATCCTGATGCAGTTGTTCTCCTTTCTTGCAGCTTTTGAGCATTAAAGGATAATGTGCTTTTACTGGCGCTTTTTTGTTTGTTTTCTTAGGGTGGGTTTTATTTTCTGTCACTGGAGATTGCATATAGTATGTGAATTATCTTGAAGAGAGATTGGTCTTCTGGGACTATATGATAAATAAATGGTGATGATGGAAGAATTACACATTCAGGGTGGGATTTACAGTGTGTGTCTGTGTGTGCATTTGTGTGTGTGTATATATATTGAAGAGCAAATTCAAATTATGAATGATCAACGGTACACACACACACATACATGTCAATTCAGAGGAAAATGTAGCTGAAAAGAAAAATATTTTGCAATTGTTAAAATGGGTAATTATAAATCTGGCATTTAAAAAAATGCAAATCTGACATTACTTTTTGTGGATCTGAATTAGGATGTATAATATATCACCTAGGACTTCAGTAAATGAATAAGAATTGCATTTGTTGTTATCATACAGCAAAAGGTGGAGGGAGGGAGGAAATTTCTTAACTTAAGGGTTAAAGGAAAGTATCCTTTCATTTAAAAGAAAAACCAAATATGAAACACCTTTTTCCTAGTTGAACACAGAAACGCAGATGTCTACCCTGACTTCAAAGCATCCAATAGGAAAAACAGAAATTTGCAGAGATTAGTTTATGATTTTTTTTCTTGAAATACTTTTGATGGGGTCTTGCTTCACTCTTTATTTCATCAGACTTCTTCATGTTCTGGCAGTCATGCTTTTTTGGTTAGAAAGGTTGCAATCAAAACAGGTAGTAGGTGTTTCCTATAGGATGATGAAGGGTAACCTAATGATGATTAATAAAACTCCATGGTATATTGAGCACTTCTGAAAGGTAGCCTGATAAATAGCATCTGGCTGACAAGGGAAAACCCAAATTATTGCATGTGGTTTATGCCAGTATGTCAGTTTTCCACATACTGAGTGGTATTTTGGAAAGGGAAAATAGCAATTCACATATATATGTAAAATCTGAATGTAATCCAGGATATCACATTATTATGCACAGCCTCATGCTCTGTATGTTAGCTATTAGTAGTGAGCAATTTCCATCAATATAATCTCTGAAGAATCCAGTTGCCTTGCAAGCTCCAGGAAATTAATTTATTGTGAGGATGGCTGTACAGCTTTGTTGAAAGTATCTGTTTGTATTAATTGAAAATACCTACTCCAGCAGTGTGAATATGCTTGGCATGGTTCTCTAATAAACAATTTCTCTTCATTTCATACAGTTGCTGTATTATTGAAATCTGAGCCTGAGGAGGTACATACATTCTTCACAGATCTTAATTCTTCGGGAGAATGACAGGGTTTCGTCAAACTTTGATCTCCAAGGTTTCAAGCAGTTTGAAACCAGCTGCTGCTGAGTTCTATTAAAGGCAGAGGGGTTGGATCAATCCAACAAAATACATGTTGACTTGAAAGAGAGGTTATCAGCTCTGCTTAGATTTAAGGTTAAAGACGAGGGTGAACTGTGAACATAAACTGACAGGGACATGTCTAGTTTAGACACAAATAGAACTGAAATATGAGGGTATGAACAAAGAAATATATAAGATTTATTTTTGGTTTATTGCTGAGGCTAAATGATCTTTGCTTTCAGATAGGCTCCCTGAAGTTATAAGTTGGTTTGATCACTCAGAAATGTAATTAAGAGAGAAATCAAGCACTGCTAAGATTTGGGGGTATTTTTGTTACCGTGTTTCTTTCTAGTTCAAAGTGGGATTTTTTTCTAGTGCCTTCAAAGTAAGTGGATTTTTTAGTACAATTTACATATTCTAAAAAGATTTCTAGTCACTGTAGTTTGAGATGAAATAGTCTAAAAGGACTATTTTAAAGGCCAGAAAATAACTTCATTGTTTATCCCTAAAAAGGCTTGTTGGGTCACAGGTTTTGGGTAGTGAGACTCAGAAATTGTTCAGTATTTCAGGATGGCAAACTACTGTACAATTCTTTTGGGCACATTGACTACAGAGCAAGTGTCCTTGGATGCAGAGATTGCCTGTGCTTAGCACACCTATGGAGTCAAAAGCCTGAGAAGCTGTATCTGGGCTGTCTGAAATTTTAGATATTTATTCTCAGCTTAGTCACAGCCTCTCCATCTGTAAAATGAGATGAATGGCAGCATAGTATTGGTGCTAGTGCTAATGCTTTTTTAGATATTTGAACTGCAAGCCAGGCACAAGTTCCAAAATATTCCTTTATTTATTTGTCATCTGGGCTAGAGGACAGTTTGTGAGTGCTGAGTTGGCAAGAGTAAACACAGGCAATTGTAGCTTAAGTAACTTTCCAAGAGTGGCTACAGTCTTTGCCAACAAAAATTACTGTTAGTTACTCCCTAAGGTATGCAAATGTAAATCTTGAGGATACAGCTGGGTTGTCAGCTGGGACAGAGTATTTGTGCCGAAGGTGACTCTTGCAAATATTTCCAATAAGGTTTCAGTGAATCCAAACTGAATTCTAGGTGCTAGACAGCTTAAAACTCTTATTGTCTGAGAGCTGGCTGATGTAAGCGAGGAAAATAATAGACTGGATCTTCACTTTGCCTCCAAAATCTAGAAAGTAGACTTTTGCAGCTGCCAATGAGCAAATTAGCATTAGAAATACCAGAATATGTACTTCCTCCACTACTTCTCATTTTGATTTGAGCAGCTGAATGAATATATGATCTGAAAGTTGGAATAGTTTGGTTGATTGACATTTATAAAGCTCCTGTCATCCAACAGTACATTCATAACACATTGGAGAATATGAACCAGTACTGCCTGAAAAACTCCATGTGTAATGCAAGCACAGAACTGGCCTCATTTGCGATGGTTTCTGTGAAAGATCCAGTTGAAAGAGAAGCACTGTGTTAAAGGGTTGGTCAGTAAAGATGAGCACATGCTGATTTCCCATCTCGTTGCTGCTTTATCCTTGCCAAAGTTCTTTCTATATTTAAGCTGGAAAAATATCGCTTATTATTTTTACATAATTAGCATGGGGATGGTTTTGGCAGTTCCCACTCCACTTAAATTGAGATGATGGATCGAGGGAGGTCAAAATATGTCGGGATTAAGCATCCGTTTCTCACCTAAATGGGTTCCTGAGAAATGTACTCAGTTTGTTTCATTCTTTTTATCATAAACTCTTGCAGTCAAGTTAAGGGGGTAAAAATTAGTGCTAGGTGAAACAGTCTTGGCCATTTTTCTTTTGGACAGAATTCCAAGGCCTTTTCCTGATCACTTGTACTTAAGTGGTGCTAAAGAGATTAGATAACAAACTACAAAATTCACTCCACTATTACACAAACCCAAATGGGGGAGAAACCACTGTAATCTAGCATTCCTTAATTGTGAAAAAGTTCTTTTTATTAAAAAAAAAAAAAAAAAAAAAAAAAGGCAAACTACTAATACAAGTAATGGTAGACAGGCTTCAGCTACTGAGTAACATTTGAAGTTGATGAGACTGAGGAGAGAAAATAAAAAGATTGTCCTTTAAAGTATGACGATCCAATTTCAAGGTAAAACTCTATGTTCTTTCTGAAGGGCATTGATGCTACCTGACATTCAGAGGCAATACATGCTGTAGCAAAAGCTTATTTTAAAGGATAACCAAAGCAGTAGGAGTTTTATGAAAAAAATCAAATGCATGCTGAGAAATACTTACATTTTTAAAAAGTCGTTCATATTCAACCTAAAGAGGACTAAAAAAAAGCTACATATTGAACTCTGTTTGTGTGATGTATCATGCAATAATAAAGGTTCATGTGGCACAGGACTTTTTTTCTAATATTTTGATTGGTGTGGTTTTAGCTGACCCATACACTGAGGTTCCTTGTCAAGTGGTTTTGTTCTACCATATTTTCCAAAGGTGCTGCACAGCCTCATTACTTCTTGTTATTCTTTTCTCCTTGTCTTTGTCAGCCTTGTGATCTGGCCTCTTTACTTGCCAGCTCCAGATTTCCAATGTCAGTTGTTTGTCTCACAATTCCAAAATCTTTCTGTAATTTAAGTTCTGGAAGGGAAAGCTTTAGCCCAGGTCCAGTGATCACAAAGCAGAACACTGCTCACATCTGATTGGCCGTTCATCTGTGCTTTTTGCTCTTTTCAATATTGGCAAAACCAGCCTTAGAAAACAGCAGTGACTGCTAGTTTAGTGTAGGTTCAATGTAGTAAAACTTTCAAAAACAAAAGAAGGTGAATGAGATAGTACTTACGGTTTTCAGAGAAAAAAAATACAGCTCTCTATTTCCAAGGCCCTGAAGGAATGTTTAGCCTCAATGGCTTAGTGCCACACTCATGATATAAATACTATGTATATTTATTCTAATATAATGTAGGTCTATGTTATTTTCCACTACTGTGTCATTCTACAAATTCACGTCCAGTGTTCTGTCCTCCCAACAATCTTTTTCAGCATTGTTGCTTTCCAAGTTTCCCAGAGAGTGTCTGTATTTCAGATTCTGTATTTCCAAATAGATTAGTTGACATTTTCAGAATGGGAATCTTGTTCTTCTATACATAATTCAATTTGTTTTCTCTTACCAGTGTTTGCATATCCCCTCCATTTTAATCTTCTCCATAGATTTCAAGTCTGTATTACTTACTCCCTTTTCCAGATCATGTATGAATATATTAAATAAAGATGGATGTGTAACTGATAGCTGAAGTTTTCCATCTGATGCATCCAACAAATTGAGATATTGGAGCTTGTCTCTTAGAAACAATTCCCATTTCATTACCAGGATGTGGCAATATTTTTGTCCCAAATATATATGTGCAAAATCTTATTCAATGGTAATTTATGCTATACTATATAAAGTGATTTACCAAGGGGTATTTATTGTACTTATGACTTTTCTCTTACTCCTAAATTTCAGACATGTTTAAAAAGAAGCAAACAGCAAAACAACAAACAAACCCACCATACCCCTCCTTCCCACATCCCAGTCTTTAATCAAAAGAAAGCAATTGGCTGTTGTGCTTTCTTTTTTCGAATTGAGCATGGTCATTTTTGTAAGGCGTGACTTCTGATTGTCTGAATTCCACCATGTCTGTGTGGTCAGTATTATCTCTTAAGCAGCTGCTTACAATGATCTTCCATCTGAAGATCCACGTGCCAAGAGACAGACAATCCCTTGAGGACTGCTGAATTTTCAATGACCTTTGGGTCTTTTTCAGCTGTTCTATGAGAAAAGTTTTGTTTCTAGGAAACTGTTGGGTAGGAACAGCTTGCTTTTCTTGTGAAAATTTCTACCAAGTTTTCTCCTCTCTTCCAAGATTTTTTTTAGGACCTGATAGTTTTTTTAGGTGGATTATTAGGTAGAAAACCTAGTATTCATCTTCTAATATGCTAAGCACTCCATGATTGTGACTGGATATTTACATTCTGTAATTTTTCTTAGTTTTTAAAAGTCTAGCTGAGGAGGCATGAAAGGCATCACCTGGGTATTGAGATACTAAGAAAATATTAACTTATTTTTGATCCCAGTTCTCCAGAGGCAATATCTATTAACAGCAAGCAATGGACACCATACTTAGAGTGAATTTATTGTGCTATTCTTTAGACAGAGGAGAACTTCCAAGCAAATGTCTTCTAAATTCCTTCTTGTCTCACACTGTCACTTTCTAGGAGAAGTTTGTTCAATTTTTTTTCCCCAGCAGTTTATATCCTCTTTGAGTGTGCAGTGCAGGTTGGCCAAGGAAAGTGCATTTACGTTGCATTACCTGTTGAGACTGTGATCTCTCTGTGGGCTCAGTGGCCTCGTGACTTTGGAGCACATGTTCCAATACTGGCCTGTTCTTATGTGCAGCTACGAAGGATGTCTGAAATAACATGTATTCTGTTTTCAATTGTATGAATTCCATTTACCGAGGACTTTACTAAACAACTGCTGCAAGGATATAAATAGCAACCATCAGGTTGAAGCAAAGTTAGTGAGGGATTCCTTATTGTCCAGTCACTCCAAGCAAATCCAGAGATAATTTCTGAGTTCTGAACTGAGCCCTTGGCCAATGACTCATTTTTGTTCTATTACTCTGGAGAGTCAAATTTACAACCCAAATGAGTACACCTACAGATATTATTATCTTTAAAAATCTGTAGCAGGCTTGCTGACTACAGCTTAAGTCTCTTCAGAGTGAATAGTTATGCATAATCTTTTTAAATTACCAAAATTATTAATTACTTTGAAAGATTTCTTCTAGCAAAAAGTAGATAGCTTCCATGCCATATGACTGTACTTGCAATAATCAGCTCCCACAGGTCAATTAAATGCTTCAGGCTTTAGTCAGCAAGCAGACACCCATCACTGCTGCATGTACTTAGATGGAATGGAAGTTATTGCTTAATTATTCCATTTAAGACTGGATGGAAAAGGGGTCATTACGGGTTTAAAGCTTTACTTTCGATTTATATGGCTTAGAATTATACTTACAAAGACAAGAGCTTTTCTCTTTGCATAAATTAATTTAAAATCATAGACTTTTGAGTGCTCTTCAGAAAGTAAATGGGATTCTGATTAATTTTAGTTCTGCAATTGCAGGACTTAGTAATGAACTAAATGTAGACTGAAATCATGAGGAAGTTGAAGAGATCTTCTAAAATAAGTGTGAAAATGTCAGATGGGTCTGCTGTACATGTGTTTCTTTTCTATGATGCAACCAAATTTTGGGTTTCCAGCCTATATAGTGAACTCTTTGCAGTGCCTCCCTCAGCCTTCTGTGGCATGTGTTCAGGGGCTGAAACCCATTACTCTAAAAGCTTAAAGTTGTCAGTGGAATTCTAGAAAAGCGGGGAAATATGTGATACTACATTTTGTAAAGAAGCAGTTTATCTACTTTCAAGAGTTACATTTTTGTGTCTGATTTATTGCATTGCAATGTATGTATGGGTTACCTGCAGCTCTAGTACACTTGTACTGAGGAATCCCTCCATTCTTCAAATAATTAAATAATTGTATACAATGCCCTTCTGTTTTTAAACAAATTCCTTTTGATTAAATTGATGGGTATTCCTTACATAATCCAAATATCAGGTTTATGCAATGCAAAGTATTGATAGACACAACAGTCTTCCTACTCTAATTTTAGTATTTCCTGGTGAGAATTTTGTCCTCACTATCCATTTTCTCTTGTGTGCCATACATCTTTACAACAATTATGGTCTTTAAAGAAAAGAATTCTCAGAAAGGCTGCATCAGTGTGTCATAAAATTAAAATTTATTTAAATTAATGGCGTTTTGCTGTGCATTCACTGAAATTCTCTTTAGAATACATTGGAGTTCTGAATAGAATTTGCCTTTCTATCTGTTTTTCTTTTCAAATTGTTTATTTAAACTGATCATTTATTTTTAACTGCCTCAAGCAAATGCACAAAAATAGAAATCAGTTTCAAACCCTGAATGCAGTGAAAACAAGTAGGTGCTGGTTTGATCTTGATTCAGGCTGGTTTTGTGAAAACATTGACTGTTGTTACTTGAGATTATCTTATCCCATCTTAACTTAAATGACAAAAATGTTACTCAAGTGGCTAATGTAAAATCAGTTTTACTATGTGGCCTGGTATTTCATTAATACTCACATGAACAATAATACAATATTTTCAGAGTTTCTTGTGAGAATTAGTGACGTCCAGCATGTGACTGCTCAGCTGGAGCAGTCAGAAATGCAAAACACTGTCACTGTAACTGGGAACTGTTGAAGGCCACGGGGTGTCACCCAGCCAGTTACACACTTCAAGTCTCCAGATTGCGTTCAAGACTGGCTTTGTTTGTCTATAATTTACACTGTTGCTTTTGGATAAAAAATTGCACTGTCTCCATGAGCCGCAGCAGCATTTCAGAGTGCTTTGTCCAAGGAGGAGAAAGTGCAGTTTGTGTAAAGAGCAACCTGTGGAAGAAGGGGGAGTAAATCAACTCAATGGAAGTTTACAAAGATCAGAGATGTGTTTTCTTTAAAAATATAATGCCATGGGATTAAAACCAGAAAGTACCTTATATTCAACAAAGCTAAAAGGGTTATCTGTTAAGGACAAAACAAAACAATAAAAATAGACAACTCCACGATATGACTCAACTTGGTTTGCTTAAATCAGACCACCCAACCACAGCATTCTCCTGGAAGAGTATCCTGTATACAAAGCATACATATTTGCTGTTAACCTCTCAGTGACTTTAGATAACATTTCTGGACACATGTAGGGTATATTGTAACCCCATTGCCAATATGAACACCTTAAGATATTTTCTCGAATAATATTGTTGTGGCCACCCAGTGAGCAGCCAGTTCTTATCTGTAAAGCCAGTTTGAAGAGCTCTGTGGTAGATATTAGCTGACACCTTTAAACTAAATCTTTTGCTTCACTGATCATCAGTCTCTGTGTTAAACAAGCCAAAAAACAAGCAGATAAAGGAGAGATTTGAGATTACTGTAAAAACTGCAACGATAAAAGGATTTGCCAGTTCAGAGTCATTTGCCATTTGCCGAGGATTCAATGTAACCACAAACTGATGTTTGCTTTACCATCATTTCTCTTTATTTTCAGCCAATGTCCTGTGTACCATTCCATGCATAGCAGAATAATAATTTTCTTTCTAATGCCCAAGGCAGCTGGTGTGTCTTGAGTAAGAAGATTACATTTGCAATGGCAAGACGAGTATCTAAACACATTAAATTAATCTCCCAGTCCTCCTATAATTGAAGAACATGGTTGTTGAAGTTTTGCTGTCTGCTGGAGAATTTCAAAACCATGGCAAGGCTGGAGTCAGACTTTGATGGCCTCACAGTTATATGGTTATCCTTCATGCAAGTCACAGTGTAACAGAGGGCTCAGGTGGCAGGGACAGAAAAAAATCCTTATTACTGTATCTGCCAATCACATTCACGCTGGCTTCCTCCTAAGAGGAGACTGCAAGGTTTCATACT
This sequence comes from Phylloscopus collybita, assembly GCA_027886175.1. Lineage (NCBI taxonomy): Eukaryota > Metazoa > Chordata > Aves > Passeriformes > Phylloscopidae > Phylloscopus > Phylloscopus collybita. The sequence goes on from JAJNNQ010000075.1 coordinate 92,008,823, forward strand.
GAAACAGAAACTATATTTAAAAACCTTTCCTTAGCTGTTTTCTTCCCACTTTACTAGTTGAATGTATTATTACCGCTACAGGCAAAAGAGTAAATTTCCTAGTACAGGCAAAAGCATTATATAGATATAAGCCCTCCTGACAGTCATTCATAAATAATTAGGTCTCTCTGCTTCTGAACTACTTTGCTTTTTTTTTTCTATCCTTTACCCCATTTTTATAAAAGTGAAGACAACTGTGACCAGTGTATTTAAAGTCTATTTGTAGGAATAGAAAGGCTACCAATGCCCTGGACTGAGTTTCCTTTTTGCAGTCTAAAACCTCAGCAAGGTATTTATTTAGATGTTCCTTCTGAATGGTGAATTTCTTACTCTGTGGGTACCAGAGAACAAAGAAAATTAATGGAACAAGAAGCCCAAGGACAACCATGCTGTTTTTTTCCCAAGATGCCTGAGGATTAGACTGCATTTTGTCAATTATTTTTTTCTATGCAGTTCTGTCCAAAGAATTAGTAAATGTTGAAGTGCTAAAATGCTGCAAAACTGTTAAACAATTTAAAGTGAAAATAAACAGTGGTTTCCCAGAATTGCCTGACTTCCTTATCTTTGGATTTTCTATTCATGCCTACCGTAAGATTTCTTTAATAGTTTCCTGAAAGATCTGTGTTGTAGGAAAGGTATATGTTCCCTTCACATTTTATGCCATATTTTTGATCTTGCTGCTAAAACTGTAGAATGAATTTATATAAAATGAAAACTAAGTGAAAATTAAGCAAGAACGGGTATATTCTAATGCTAAAATAAAAACACATCCACATAAGACTAATACTTTGAATAGTGTAAAAATTAACAAAATAACAAACACCCAAACACAAGAGGGAAGGCTGTAAAATGGAAAAGAACTCTCCTTGAATAACAGCTTGCCCCTATTTTACAGATGGGAAAACTGGGGCGCGTAGAGAGCTTAATTGATTTCCCTAGTGTCACCCTATAAATCATTGATGTGACAAGGCCTAAAGCTGATTCTTTCTGAGAGCTATGCAGCAAACTCTTTGCCTGACTCTCTTCAATAAACAGATTCTGAAAGCATGTTCTTTTCCATGCAATAATTTATACTTGATGCATGAGAAGCCTGAAGTATGAGCAGATAATGCTATTTGATCTGTGTTTTGCAAAAAGCCCTTCCAGATACTCTGTTCTACTTGATCTGCTTCCTTCATAAACAGATTTTCTGTTGCCGACTTCTTTCCTCATTCAATCTCCTTTCTCTTTGTGTAAATGAAATGGCATATTCTCTCTCCCAGGTTCTGCATTTATTTCATGCTCTCTTGAGTTTGGATCATATAACTCATCTCAACCTCTCTGAGAGGCTAACCTCTTCTTCACTGAAGCTGGGTCATGAATAATTTCCTAGAAAGTGAGGCATTACCTCTTCTTCAACCCTGGAGCAGAGGGAATATCAGCTGTGCGCAATTATTACCAATAAAGGTAAACCTGTGAGTTAGGCCCTTTCTTAGCAATGGACTCTTTATATGGGAGAAAAATTATTGCATGACCCCTCATCTTCCTTGCCTCTGCATGAAGTCATTTCTTTCTTTTAATCAATCCCATTTGTTAATGTCATTCATAAATACTGGACGTCGGCAGCATCAGGCTTCTCTTGTGTGAGGATTGCTGGGTACTAGCAGTCATGAGCCTTTCTATTTCCTGCCTTACCATCTGGCCTTCATAAAAGGAAAAAACCTGGGACAAACCTAGAATGAATTCTTGTTTTAGGAGCCCTTTTATTTTGCCTTTAGAAGGACCAGCAGGTCACTTGTGGCACACTCTCTGGCTTATCTTACTTCATTGCTGCTTAAAAAATTTATTTGGAAAAATGTTTGGAAAAATTATTACATTTTTGTAATTTTCCAAAATAAATTTGTCAGAATTTTTGTGACAGAAATTGAAAAATGTATTTTCAAAGCTTCAAATACAAATGTGATCAGTTATCTAATACCACCTGAAGAACTTCTGTCCTTGATTGTACAGAACAAATGAAACGGCAAATATTTCCTTATCAGAAACATTTTTCAGAGTTTAACAGTAATCCTTAAAAAATGTAGCAAAAGCTCTACTCTTTCTTCTGGCCTTCAAGCATGATGGAATAGCAAAATCCACTATATAAAATGGCAGGGCTTTTTTGGCAGACATGTCTGTAAGTTGTTTTAATTTATGATCTTGAAAACTAAAAAACAATGTAAGGGCATGCCCAAGTTCACGTTAATGATGAAGCTGCTGATATTCTCAGTTAATGTTGATTTGAAGGTTGAGTGGAGTTTCTTGGTTTGGACAAAAATTGCCCCTTCATTCTGCAAAACAGGGTTGTTGAGTTCTGTTGCCACCATTTGCAGTTTTCCATCACCCAATCCCCATCTTTACTGTAATGCCTGTCAAGTTTCTAGAGCCTGAGAAACCTGTGTGACCCTGAGGTGTTTGTATAGTTTTTGACATATTAGCTAGGAAAAGGAGTAGGATGAAAGTGAAAATATGTGGAGAGTCACTCGAATGCAGGAGATACTGGAAAAAATGTTATGTTAGGTAGAACTGATCAAAGTAACTAGTTAATGTGAAGATATGACTTTTTTTTCAGTGTGGCAAGTTGTGATGCCATTTCTACCACAGTCTTTAGGAGAAAGGAACACTCTTAATTTTTTTTTAGCCAGGAGCCTTCTTATTTTTGGACAGCTGGCATCATTCTCGTTTCTTTCCCATTATAGTGTGCTATAATAGTACTCCAGACACCATGCTGGTGCTCTTCAAAATATCAAAAAAATATTTTTTTCTTGTGCAGTGTGAAACTTCCATCAGCACAGACCTCTTCACCAGTATAGTTGAGGAACCCAGCTACAGCTAGTGTGCCAGGCAACTTCATCTTTGTAATTTCACAAAACAGTGTAAAATGTAAAGATCATTCTTTTCTCCTATCTGATTTATGTGATCACCTCATGGAATGTAGCTTATACTCTTCTTGCTGCTTCTGACATAGAGATAAGACACAAATGATGCAAGGCTGATTCTGATGCAGAAATCTTTCTAGAGAATTCATAGTTGGCTGATAAAGTGTAAGAGGGACTAAAAAGACCTTGGCCTGCCTCATTTTGTGCCCCATCTCAGTTGTTTAAAAGGCAATTTCAAGTTAATTACTAGCCTTTTGCCTTTGGAATCTAGCATCTGATGGTTTTGTTGCCTTTACAGGTGTACAGTAGAGGGAGAGGTGTAAGTTTTGAAAGGGAAGTAGATCTTAAAAGCAAAAAACAGTAAACTATGGGGGTGCCTGTTTTCCTCCTCCATGTTCGGAGCATCTTGACATGGAGGAAATGGAAACAATGGTTTTCTTTTCTGCTTGTGTTCATGAGACAGGTTCATATAGTCCCTTCAGGAGCATAATAAATTCCAGGGAAAATAAATAGAACAATTGTCTTAGGCCAGGTATGGTATAAAATTCTAATAAAACTATGTGTTGGGCAAATCAGTAAGATGTTGGCAGGAGTAAAGAAGCCAGGAGAAATCTTGGTGCTCTTGAGTTCGTAGTCAACGCGTTCTTCTGAGGAGTGGGGACATTGTTTAGTCATATTCTAAGTATGGGGAAAATAATACTCTGAAGGGTGGAAACACAGAAGAAGAAAAAGGGCAGGACAGACAATAAAATGCTGTATACTACTGATCTTCTGATATGAGCCAAGATTGAGCAAAGGCAACGGCAAAAACAAATGTGTGAACTTTTCTCTAAATTATTTTGATATCCTCATAAGTCAGGCTTTGAGAACATTAGAATATAGCATTTACAGCAATTGTGGGAATACAACAGTGATTTCTGCCTAGTGTGCCACATTCATTAATACATTTATTTTAATGAATGGTGATTTGTTTCCTGTGCCTGTGATTTTATGTTGCATTTTGACTGTAATTAATGGGAGATTACTTACAAAAGGGAAGGAGCATAAATAGAAATTTGAGATATTTTTTCCTTGGAGAATTGTTGTATTTACATGAAACGTTTCTATTTGTATTTGCAGGCTTTTTTTCACAGAGGCATAAGAAGATCCTTTATTCTTTAGGCCCTGTTTCACAGCTGTCAACCTCCTTTGTGGAGGGTCTGCAAAAATCATAAAGATAGGCAGGGCCACTTCTTCCTTGTTAAAACTGCTGAACTGTTGCAGTGCGTGCCTGCTCCGGCCTGGCTCAGTAGCCTGGCCTACTCGGCAGCTCCCGGCACTCTACAACAAGTCACTTTGTGGGGTTCGGCTTTTACATCTGGGTGACGCTGTCAAGGCTGGTTCCAAGAAAGAGGGGACTCTCTCATAGTTTTCCAGGGAACAGAGGCTTTATTCGGGGGTGGGGGGAAAGGGGTTCAGGATCCCCCCAGCCACCCCAGGCTGGTGCCTCTGGAGAGAGAGAGACCCTGAGCCTGGGGTGGTGGGTGGTTTAATACTACAATTTTAGGGTGGGTTCTAAGTTACAAATACCAATAAAACAATCTAAATACATCATGCTAAATTAAGTCATTTAGGTTCTAACAAATCTAGCACAAGTTCTGGGATGGGCCGAGGGCAGTCTGCGAGGTCACTGGCTAGCTCTACTGTACTTCAAAGATAAGAATTAAATGATGGACATGAGGGTAATTATGCATAACAGAGGGGGTAAGGCAGGGGAGAACCAATAAAAGAAAGATTCTAAGCAGGGGCAAAGCTGTCCTAGAAACTCTTATCGGAACAACAGAAAGATACATATTAACATAAGCAATACATCTTAAAACAAAAGGGTATTCTGATAGTTGTGCAAGCTATTCTAAACTTAACAATAAAACCTTTCATGCGGTATTCAACGCCAAGGCCTGCACATATTATTTTTTGCAGTCCCACATGAACAATCTGTAAATCTCCCTCTGAATCCCCATTTTCATGTACACTTAAATCACCCCTCTTGCCATACCCACAGTGAGGGTTAAAAAGATCTGTCACACAATTGTTGATCATTCTTTTTCCTAGTTCTCTCCTGTTGGTCAAAGACTTTCTACCATAAGAAGTTTCAGGCCTGTCTAGGTACTGTATTGTTTAGTGTGTATGTCCAAACCATTCTACTGGCTTAATTGATAAAATAGCCAGTACACTTGGTGTGGAATTGGAAACCTGCTAGGTGAGAGCACAACAGTCTGATTAGTGATATGATATGCACAAAACTGCAGACAAAATATTTGACATCTGTAATTTTTTTTTTTTTTTTTTTTTTTTTTTTTTTTTTTTTTTTTTTTTTTTTTTAGTTTAGTTTATAATGTGGTCATGACACCTGGGTTAGAAATTCTAGCTTGTTTCTTGTTGACCTATCTCAATAATTGACTTCCCTTGCAATTAAATTGTACAGCTTGTTCCTCCTTCTGCCGTAATAAAATCCAAACACAGCAAAGGGCGTTGCTGCTTAATTTGAAGGATTGTAGAAATTCATAGTGTCTTCCAATTTTTAAGTATTTCTTACTGTCTGAGGTACTGTAAGGGTTTTTTAAAAGAGAAGATGGTACACAGTGGAGTAGGTGTTGAAGAGAATTTACTGAGGAGTCAAGCCTTTAATCTGACATATTTCTTCGGATGTCATGCAAAAGGTAGTGTGCTGAGTGTACACAACAGCACTCAGATGAGATTCCTGTGCTAGCTTTACGCTTAGCCTTAAGAACTGAGTAAGTTATGGAGAAGAAATTAGAAAGGTATTTAGTCCACAGTAGTAATTCCTTTCTTTTTGTTTTAGAACAGGAGTGATTTATCTTACAATCTTCTTGAACTGATTTATTTTCATTTCCTTGAATGGGTAATAAAAAAATTGGTCAGAATTATCATTCTAGTATGCTAATGCAGAGGTGTTTCTTTTGCTTACCTTTTTTAGATGCAAATAACTGGCATACAGTTTAAAAATGGTAAAATGCATCCCAACTAGTTTGACAGTAGTTGCTATTCAATTGTGAACAACATAGAGTCACACTACATTTATCATTATTTAATGACTCATTCACTTTGGTCCCTCTGTGAGCCCTTGATGTTGTCATTCAGCATTATGCCGCTAGAAGTGTCAGCAGTTCTAGGGTCTCACCTTGCCTTAGACTGAAGAAACCCCCTGAAGTGTGTAATTTTTGATCATATAGTGTCTACCTGCAAAATAAAATAATATCATTATCCTATCCTCATTAACATTATGAGGTTCTGATGATGTTCAGATGCTTTTTTTTAGTAGCCTGTGATTTGTGTAGGCAGAAGTTTTTATATACTTTTGAAAAGAAAGCTGATACATATTTATACTCCCTTTTACTCTCAGTTAGTGCCACCATTTTGTATTCTAAGTTAATTAACTCAGTGTATGTTACACATTTTGTGTGTTGTTAAATGTATTAATAGAGCTTTTAGTAGATTTTTGGGGAGAGCTGGGTTTGGCTTTGCATACGGGGTCATTTTGAACCTTTGTGTTTTCTGTTTTATCCCATCTGCTCTCCCTTTGTTCTCGGATGAGAGAAACAGAGAACACTGGCCTCAGTTGTAGGATGAGCAGAAAATTTGTAGTGATATTTTGGAGAGAAGTCAGACCTCTTTTTGCAGTCTTTTTTGGTGTATTTGATTAAAAAATATCAGACCACAGATGCATCCTAGGAGCACCCAGTCTTACTGGGGGATCCCAGCATCATGTCAGGGGAGACAGGACTGACTGTTGATTTGTACCAGTGCTGTGTTCACTTTGTCATCTGTGTTCTCAAATCCAGTATTTTCATCCACTCCTAAATTTTTCCTGCTTTGTTTTGTCTGTGAGGAAGCAACCTGTGGTTCGGCCTGTGATTTACTGAAGTGGCGCTTACGCTGGGGCCTTTAATTATTGCTGGCAATTCTCTCCCACAGCTGCTGGGGCTGAGCACAGCCTTGCATCGCTCTGTGCTGCATCAGCACCCTCCTGACAGAGCCTCTGCTGAGCACTTCTGTTTCCCTAGTGTAGGCAAGACTTGGGTCTGAGTAAACAGTTTGGTATTGTGAGTTCCTAAAGCAATTCCTGGAGAAGTTATTTGATAAGGTATTTACCAAGCTGATTTATAAATTCTCATATAACTGATACTTGCCTGGGCTTATGCAGCTGTTAAGAGAGATCACCGAAACAGGAATTGCATATTGTTGCCTTAGCAACTACCACTTCATATTGTGCTTAAATCACTTGGAAATACACAGTGTATCTTAAGGAACTGCTTGCAGCAAAAACACCCAATCTAAATAATTCTGAATAATTTCACAGAAGAAGTATAAGGATGGCCTTTCCTAACAAGGACCATCATTTTTTTTAAGCTTGGTTGCCTCATTTCACTACAGGCTTAGCTTGTTATTAGAAAAAAAGCACAATAAAATTTAAAGGACCCAAATATTTGTTTACTCATGCCACCATAATCCATCTCATTGCCAAATTGGCTGGAAGTTGAAAATTAAAAGATCCTTCTAAAGGCCATCTTCCATTCTATAAAATCAGCATTGATAGTATGCTTTTCTATGCTTTTGTTTTTAATGTCAAGTTTTCTTAAGGGTAGACTCTTTGTCTAGATTTTTGTTTTATTTGTGAGATGTTATGGGTATGAAAGGAAGACCTGAAACATATTTTACCTTCTCAGATGTTTCTTTTATCTATTTTGAGATGATCTTTTTATTTAGACTTTTTCTGTAGATACTTGCAAGAGTTTTATGGGGTTTGTTAGATTATTTGAAAAAGAGAAGAAGGGAGAGGCTTTTGCCAGTATTACATAAAGGCAGTTGCTTGGGTGCTCATGCTGCCTGTAGTCTCAAATACACTTTTGCACAGTGTATTTTATGTTGCTGTAACAGCTTCCCCAGCTCTGTGGTCACTCCTCTGTGTAACAGTCAGAACTGGATTTTGCATGTGTGGAAACAGCGTTTCAGAGAGCTCAACAAAACAGCATCTTAGCAACGATGTGCTGGATCCAGAAAAAAATCCAGTTTGTGACACCTCATCCTTTTTCTGCTTAGGCTGAGCTTTACAACAGAAAGATCCAACGAGGGAGACTGCTTTCAGGGGCAATACCTATCTCCCATTTCAGAAAACTTATTTTCCTTTTGTAATATTGTACACAGTCAATGAGATTTAGAAATACAGTGTGACAGAGTTGTCAACATACTACTTCTATTACCCCTTTTCTAGGCAATGAAAAGGAGAGACAAGCAAAATGCAAGCTTACAGAATTTAAAAGGAATCAGATATTTTGAGGACCAGTTGTCATTTTTAGGTCACCGCTCACATCTCTGAATATAATTTTCATCTAAGCTGCATGGCAGGGTTTGTATGTGCTGGGAGAAGCTACATTTTCCCAGCAGGAGACCAAATCAAAATGAAGCAGTCAGATGCAGGTGCACAGTAATAGAAAGGATCTATTTACCCTGAAGCGTGAGCAGTGGGCCAAGAAAGCAGAAGCAGTCTACTTCTATCTCTCACCCCCTTCTCTCCCTACCTTTTCCCTCCCCCGTAACTGTGCCAACAAATTCATAAGGGGACCAAAGAGAAGGTGTTCACTTGCTGTTAATGAGCTGCAGTGCCTGCTGCCGAAGGTCTAAAGCACTTTTTTGTTATGCTGATTGTGTAGTATTATAGCTGGCTGTCTTTTAATTTATACCTAATCCTTCCTTCCAGCTTGCACAGCCTCAAGCCAGCCTGGAAAATGGTTGAAAGAGTTTTTTTCTGTGGGCATCTGTTGCCTGTGTCCATTCTGAATTTTGAATGATGCTGTGGAAAGAGCAGTGTGGCTGAAGCAAGTGTGCCTAAAGCAAAATTTTAAAAAGCCATTTGCTTAGGTATTATTTCATAAGTTATACTTTTTATACAATTAAAAAAAAAAAACAGCTTTGTTTAAAGAAGGGCAGTTCAGTAATGATGATTTAACTAAGTCAACTGTATTGGTTGATGGTGAAATGAGACACCTTGCTGAGCACAGCCTGCTTTTCACTTGGGTTTCCAGAGTTCATTAGTTAAGAGCTGAGCACTTTTTTGTATGTGAAGACAACCACCCAATGCTGTTTACCAAGGCTGAAAAAAACCTGAGCAATATAAATACAGGAAAAACACTGAGAATTTTGGTTTTGTTGCTGATGAGTGGCATTGTAGGACTGTGACAGCACTGTCTAGGTTTGGGAGGAAGAAGTAGGAATACATGAAATCCGTGTGGTGAATTCAGCTGCTTACTCTGCAGCACTGGAGTGCTCAGATTCTATATTTTTCTTTCCTCAGGTAAAATGGGCTGGACACATGTTGCAAAGATTAATCTAAAATATTATTGTATGATGTAAAAGATGTGGAACTCTAAATATTTATGTCACTCTGTTAGTGTAGTTCTGTGCAGGGTTATGCACTGACCATAACATAATAAAAAAGAGGCATTTACCCATCTGGAATTGGACAGCCATTGGAACATGAGCTTCAGTGAAGTGGCAGCTGTCTATGCTGTGTGCTAGAAAAGTATATTTATCCCAGCATAAAAATTGTCATGCTCGGGAACTGAACTATTTTAATGTTACTGCTTTCCAATATCCACATTTAAATCCCTAAAAACTTTGTCAAAAAGCTCCAAGTCCAAGCTTTGTCTCAAAGACTACCTTCAGAAAGAGAAGGATGCATACATCCTAAATTTTGGAGGAACAGTGCTGCATAGCAAAAGAAAGCAGTACAAAGGAGATTTTGAGAAGAGATGTGTTCTGGTATCTCCAAAACAAGACCATGTCGTAAGTTTCTAGAAACTTTGTCTCTTTTACAGGGAGGTAGTAGCACACCATGACTTCTTTGTCAGGTGGAGAAAACACCTACAATGTGTAAACAGAAGACCTAGAGAATGCTTAATTATCATTTTCAAGAATTTGGTTTCTGTTTACAGATGGGTTCACATGATTTATAAATAGTAGGTCCAGCAGTTCATTTCTGCTTTATAGTGAAGAAAACATAGTCTGCATAATTACTGAAATTTATTCAAAATAATTAGACCGCAACTGAAAAATCAGGAGAGAAGTAAACCAAAACTGATGTAGAATAAACACTATCTACATTGTTTTTGCTTAAACTTTGTTATGCTTAATAAAGGTCAAATATGCATGTTTACCAGAAATGTTCTATGCATCAGAATAATCCGTTAAAACATGCATGCATAAATTGTAATGGTGTGTATTTTTCATTGCTTGCTTTATGACATCTTTAAATAGCAAATACAGGAAAGCAGATTTTTACGTGTCTTCCAAGCCTTGTACTAAGTATGTTCCATGATGATTTGGGTCAGAATCAAAGCCAACCTCCTTCAAGAGAAATGAAGACATGCTTACCAATTTGAGGATGAATTGAACTTAGCCTGAAGAAGGCTTTGGCCGCTGTCTCTAAATCAGTGGAGATGCTGCATGGGCAGTGCACTTTCTTCTTTGGGAGAAGTATAGAAATACAGTGGTTGTTAATTTATATCTTTTTAGCCAATCAGAGGCTCTTAAAAACAAAGCTGATAAAATACAGGTAGAGGAACGATAAGGAAACATTGAGAAAAATCATGTGCCGCATGCTCTGGCTGTAGTAAGTAACAAATCCAAGCTGTGCAATCATAGTCTTCATTGATGAAAAAAAGAGTTAGGGGGGTATACATTACCTGAGTGTAATCACAGCAGGCACCACTGATGAGGGTACGTAGCGGTATTCTATCAAAGCATGTAAAGAGGGACAGCCCTTGGCACCCAAACTGTTGCAGAGTTTAAAAATTGGTCTTTTGTTTTATGCGATTCAGTCAGTTTTGGTTTAAAAAAGAAACTTAATTTGACTGCAACCAAGAAGGATTTTGGACATTTCTTGCTGTTCATTTGTTTTATAAAATCAGCCAGCTGGAAAAACTGCTTTTCATGGTTTCCGGTAAAGGAAAAACTGAGTTAAAGAATTATCATGTCAGAATTTCCTGTAGGATAAATGAAAATGAAATAAAAGTTCCTAAATGATTTGATTATTAACTCTGAGATTTACAAACTTCCTGGTAACTGTTGCAGTGCAGGAAGTGATTGGACCAGGAGCGATTGTTGCACTGTTTTTGGTGAAAGCAAATTGCCCTTGTGTAAATTATGTGACCGGTCCACTTGGGCATGGGGGAAGTTTCTGGGCAAGGTTTTTTTGCTATCATTCATAAATATTTTCATAATGTCATCCATAAAGTCAAAAATTATGCTTCTATAGGAAACCTTTCCAAGTTGAGATGCCAGGGCTGAGTTGCCTCAGTTCCAGATGCTTGGGCAGAATTGTAGTTCCCTGAGAGTTGGAACTCATGTGTACCTATGGAAGCAGATGAAAGAATAGGAATAAAAATAAGATACTGAACTACTTCTGCTGCTACATGCCTGAAAAAAAATCATCAAAGTTATTATAATTATGACTGTTATTAGATATCATGTCTGGTTTCTGCATATTTAAATTCTGAGAGAGGTGAAACTTAGGCACTTAGGGATCCCAGGGGAATAATTGCAGAAATGATGACATATTCCACTTCTTGAACAAATTTCAATACCAAAGCTGTGTTCTGCGTACTTACATTTCTTCTTAATTATACTTGGATGCAGGATAGATAGTAATTTTCTGTCTTACAAATGCATGTAGCCAATTAGTCTTGTAGATCATGAATACGCAATGGCCTGACTCATTAAATGGAATTTTCCTTCTCTGTTGTTATGGCAAAAGAGTCTGCAAGTAGCTGAGTATTGTATCTCTCTGGGAGCTCAGCCTTGGTCAAGGCTACAGATCCATGACTTCAGCAAGTGGACAATTACCGGGTTTACTTTTTGTTCCTAACAGTGTGCCATGCCAGTGTGTGTGTCTGTCTGTCTGTCTGTATGCATGTACTGTAAATTGGTATGGACTGTTTCGCTCCTCTGAACTTCAGGTCCTCAGTTTAAATGCCACCGTGCTGATGCAATGTGATGAATTCAGTCTTCCTAATTTCCTCCCATTCCCAAGAAATTCTGAGCCCAGAAGCTCTCCCCGTGACCTACTGAGACATGCAGACCTGACCTCTTTTGGCTTCTGGAAACAAAGCTGAGAAAAACTGGCAACATGTCTCTGAAGAAACCACAGCTTATATCAAATGATCTAACACAGGTGTTCTTTTCTTCTTCCCTCTGATTTTTTAATTTTTTTCTGCATAATATGCTTACCGTTCTGTCGTCTCAGAGTACAAAGATAACACATGTAGCCCAGTCTGTCTCACAGGCAGGGCTCATAGCTATGATGAAGGCAGACTGTTACGACCAGAGAGATCCAGTGAACCACAAAACAACTGAGAAATGAGTTACAGACCCAATATTTCTCTGAGCCAGTTTTGCTAAGTTTCGGTGTCAGTAAATAATAAATAGAATGTGAGGACATGACTTGGTGATTGGCCTTCGTGCTTTTCAGTGGTAGCATGTTTGCCCAAGGGTGAATGTTGCTTATCTAACACTCTGTCCTCCTCTTTTTCAGAATATTGCAGGACATCTGAGACTTGAGCACTTGAGTGCTACAGCGGATGTTGAGTTGTGATTTTTAAAAGCTGTGGTCTCAAATATTATAGAAGTAGCAAAACCTCTCAGTTTAGGGGAAATGTTTCCTGTAATCTTATTACTAGAGTAGTTATCTTGAGTGCCTTATTGACATGTTTTGCAAAAATCCTCTGGGGATTTAAATTTAATGACTGTTTTCTTGAAAACAGTAATAAAAAAACCACCGTGCTGTTGGTCACACTGGATTTTTTACTAAAATTTGAGTATGTTTTATCTGTTGCTATTTGTAGTTTCAGACTTCCCAGAGAATGGAAATTCTAAATGTGCTGCAAACAAGTCTTAAATGCCTCTTAAAAGTATGCAAAAATATACATATTTTCTACTATTAGGATTCTGTTACTGGGTCTGGAACTCAGGGCTTTTGCCCCTTCTGCTGTGTACCCCACAACTTGTGGTTCTGGGGAGTGAAGTCTATCTGCCTTTGGGGAAATGAGCTGAGTGCTTGCTGTCTCCCTTGCTTTCCAGGGCTTACTTTGGGAATGTTCCAAATGCATGAGGAAGGGAAGGCAAGAGTTATTCTGTGCAGCCTTTCTTTTTAGCAAATGGAGAATTAAGTACATATCTCGTGTGTATACATCTGCGTGTATGTGTATATATATTGTAACGCCGATGTGACGGTTCTGTTCCTATTTCTTAAAGTTCCATTTTCTGCCATTAGCTCTAAGAGAAAATCCTAATCTTGTCTTTTACTGCTTGTACCTTTAAGAATCAAAACATTATTATCCGCTCTGCATCTTGCAGAGTTCACATGGAACTTATGATGGAGGTCTTAAAACTTGTGTGTAACAGCTGCCACTAGGATGTGGTGAGGGGGAATCTTTCAGGGAGAGGGGAGGAGAATGCAACTTTGCTCATAGATATTAAAACTTTGGAGTAAAATGTGAAAACTTTTTGTGTCTCAGAATAGTAATAAAAGCAGTGAGTAAATTTAACTTGCTAGACAGCTGTAATTTGCAGAATGCATTTGTCAAATAGTTTGGAAATAATCCAGAGCATATTTAGATGGGAAAAGTAGAGATGGGCTCAGACTAAAAATGTGAGCTAAATGTCCTTCCAGGTTTGCAGAAATTAAGCTATACACTTTGTCCTAAACTCAGTAATAGACAAGACCTGCGGTGTTATATGGGGGATTTTGAACTTTGGGGAAAGTCAGATTTTGTTCCATATCTGTTTGATCCCTAAATGCAACTGATTTGTCTTGGTGTCTTCCATTTAATTTTAAAATTGGGGCTCACTTTGAACTGCGTTAGTGCATTTGGAAGTTGGGAAGTTTGTTGAAACATAGGTCTTTCCAGACCAGTGTTTATTTTGCCTTTATGTTGGCAAAATTAAAGTTTGTGAGTTGTTAAAAACTCTTCTTCTTGAGTCATTGTAAGTGTTGGCTCCACTGTTACGGAAATTGGCGTGATCTCTGAGTACAGGAAAATGGGATCACCAAGAGGGGGTAAGGAGATGCCCCAGCATTGTAAATAACAAGTATGGCTTTTAAAGAAAATCACTCTTTTGGTGATTGATGGCAGATTTTTTTCATTAGGTGGATGAAGATGTAATGGACTTTGTTCACATCTGACATTTTTTATTTGCTATCATGCCAATAAGTAAAAATCAGTTTATATTTCTGAACCAGATTTTCATGTTAGGCCATTGCAGCGCCTCAGTTCTATCCCTTGATTCTTTAACTTTTAACCCTGTCAGTTTTAGGCACTTACAAGCAGGGTTTTCTCTACTCCACTTTCTTGCTGATACAGAGTTTCCTCAGAGGATTTGATATTTCTGCTAAGGGCATTTGTTTGTAGCTGCAGTTCTCTTAGTATAATTCATTGCGTTTGCTCTCTGAGTCATCTCTCATCTTCTATTTTCCAGGTTGGTGAGAGGCAGAGAGTTCTGGTAACAGAAGAATCCTTTGACTCCAATTACTACGTTGCTCACAATCCTTTCTATGAGCAGGTACAGTTTTTGTTTTATCTTTGCTTTCTGATAATCTCAGCAACACAATGTGTCAGGATAAATCTAGTAAAGAAATAAGAAGCATTTTCCAGGAAACGTGAACATCAAGACTTTTTTATGAGAGATTTTGTTGTATCATTGTGTTGTAGTATAATTTACCTGAAATTATATTAAGAAACATACCGTTGATGTTTGAGTATACAGCATGGTTTAAGAAGCTGTTAATTATTGCAGTAATTTTAATTTCTGTGTCCCCAAAGCACTGATTTCTGAATAGTTGAGTCATGACAATTTGCATACGTCTTTCTGGAAAGTGTTTCAGGCAATGCAATTTGAAAAAAAAATACAATAGAAGGGTGAGAAACTTTTTCAGATGAACAGTTCAGCATGATATGTTGTATTTCATAGAATCATATAATGGTTTGGGTTGTAAGGGGCCCTGCTGGCCACCCCTCTTTGGATGCAGCACAGGATACAATTGGCTTTTCTATTTCAAGCGCACATTTCCAGCTTGTGTCCAGCCTCTCATCCACCAGCACTCCCAAGTCCTTCTTGGCAGGAAAGTTCTCATTCTCCATGAGTTCTTCTCTCCATCTGTACTTGTGTCTGCGATTGCTCCAACCCAGCTGCAGCACCTTGCACTTGGACTTGTTGAACTTCATTATGTTTTTGTGTAGGTCCTCCTAATTCTCAGGCTTATGTAGGTCCCCCTAAATGGCATTCCTTCCTTCTAGTTTTTGTTATTTCCTTCCATGTACTTCCTGTAGATAAATTCTTGCCACACAAAAACATTATCTTTGAACTGGGAAGGACGTGCACGCATCCATTTCACAAATTGTTATTTTTGGTCAAAAGCTGATGACTTGCTTAAGACCAAAAAAATTGGCTTTCCTGAGTCATTATGAGTTTGTTCTCCATTTTCTTGCACTAAGCTGTCTACACTTTGCTTTTGCTACCATTAGGTATTCAGTTTTCTGAACCTGGAGAGACTATAGATGATGGCTTTGCTTTCTTCTGGTTTGGGGTTATGTTACAGAGTGTATTTATTTATTTTTCCTTAGTAGTAAGTAACATTGCTATTCTTGAAATATCTGTTTCTGTTAGCTATCTGGGTCGCTAATTATTTTTTCCTCACTTTTTTTTTAATACTCTTTTTTTTTTTCTTGTTACATATCCAATTTTTGTCTAAGTCATATGTATTGATGCTCTTTGATTTTGTAGCTTATCAGTCAGAGTTGAGGTACATGGTCTTCCACACAGAGATTGAAAAGAAATTTCTTGGGGCTTTTTTGTTCAATGCTTGTTTTATGGAAACTTAATTAATTAAATGAAAAGCAATACGTACAGGAAAGAAAGTGCTGATTTTTTGTGTTGTGTTTGTACCTAATCAGCACCTAATACAGCTCGTGAAAGGGACTGGTAAAGAATTTGCGAAATACAAATAGTTTCCTAGGGGCTCATTTTACATTCTATTAGGGAGGAAATACTTTCCATTAGGAAAATGCAAATCTTTTCCCTAAAATCTTATGTATGGCATGTTTCATAACGATGGTATCCTGCTGCTCACCCAGGTAAGCACAGGAGTCTATGCTAGTAGGTAAGATTAATAGTAGTAAATGGAGTGAGAGTAAATTGAAAGCCACTCTAAAGTCAAAATATCATATTTTATATTATTTAAGCTGAAACACACTGGTGTAGTGTTCTGCTAACTCAAATAGTTATCAAATGTATTCTGTCATCACTGAGCTCATCTGTACTAAAAGAATTTGCTATTGAACCCACATTGATAGGGCTGCACTGGCAGACTTAATGGTAGAGCTGCAGCTGGCACTTGTAAAGGCTTAGGTGATACAATTTACATTGAACAGAGTAGTCTAAAGTGACCAAAGAATGCTTTGCCAGACTCACAGCCAAGGTGAGAGTTTCTGCTGGTATAACTTAGTTCCTTAGAAATATTCTTGAGGGTTTTTCTTAACAAATACTTATATCAAAAAATGTCTGAGTGTGTGTCAAACCTGGATGCTTGGTTGTTTACGCTATCTCCCAGTTGTTTTCACTTCTTTCTTTTTCTGAAGTTGCGTGTATATTTAGTTTCTTCCCTTTTGCATGAGGAGATACAAGATTCACAGAGGTCCCTATACTCAGCTACATAGTTTCCCTTTGATTTAAATTTGCTCAAGATGAATTACATGGGAAGAACTGTGGTCCAGTCACGTTGTAACACTCTCTGAGCATTAGGGCTCTGGCTTTGTGTTTGCTTAGTCTCAGCTTGCCTGTCTCTAAAAGGCAAAGATGTCTGCTTACTTGGAATATGCTTAGGAAGGTCAGCAGAATCCTAGGATCTCGAAATGCTTACAGTTATGAACAACTTGAGGCTTCAGGGAAGGGAAACCACTGGAGGTGATTTCCTCCAAGTGGTACAATCAAGAGTTTTGGTAGGTGAAAGTGGATAGGCAGTGTTTGGCAAAAAAAAAATGGTCTCCAAATGTGGGTGGCAGAGATTTTTTTCTTCTCTGAAAGTCCTCTGCACACATAGTTCTAAAAATTAAGCCATTTTAAGGCATTTCAATGTCAGCATCAAAGAATCAAGATACAAAGATGTAATCATTGTCTTCAAAAAGCTCTACCCAGCCCTGGTGAGGCCACACCTGGAGTGCTATGTCCAGTTCTGGGCTCCTCAGGACAAGAGAGACATGGAGCTTCTGTAGCAGGTCCAGTGTAGGGCAGCAAAGATGTTCAAGGGACTGGAGCATTTCTGTTATGAGGGCAGACTGAGGGAGCTGGGCCTGCTCAGCCTCAAGAAGAGGTGACTGAGAGGGGATCTCATCAATGTCCATAAGCATCTGAAGGCAGGGTGTCAGAGGATGTTCCCAGGCTCTTCCTCAGTGGTGCTGAGGACAAGAGGAAACTGATGCACAGGAAATTCCCCCTGAACATGAGGAAGAACTTCTTTACTTGTGGGTGACCAAGCACTGGGACAGATTGCCCAGAGTGGGTGTGGAGTCACCCTCACTGGAGAAATTCCAGAACCGTCTGGGTGCAATCTGTGCCATGTGCTCTACAATGACCTTGCTTAAACAGGGAGATTGGATCAGATGACCCCTCTGAGGTCCCTTCCAACTTGACCCATCCTGGGATTCTGTGTGTGGATGAGCTTCAAGTAAATGTTATTAAATTAATCCCCATGATTCAATTTTTCATTGTAAACAGTGTAAAAAATGTAATTTCATCAGAAAATTACTCCACTTTTATTTTGCAAGTGTTTACCTATTTTAGAATAATTTTAAGTCCATTTGTTCTTCCAGCAAAAAATGTAGCTCCTGTATTTTGGGCTCTTTCTTTTTTTAAATGCATGACCTAGAAACATCTGTTATGTGCTGACTTTTTTGTGAAGTGGGACTCTGATATCATGGTTGTGCAAATTCAGGAAAGAGTGGCATTAGTTGCTGACCCAAGAAATAGTTGTCTATTTTTACAGGCATTCATTGTCAATCATGCATCTCAGCTGCAAAGGATCTGCACAATCAAAATAAAGGCTTGTGCAAAGAGAAACAAAAACAAGAGTATGCTTTCTGTCCTGAAGGCTTTACAGACTCAGATTTTTTTTTTTAAAGATGTCATGGGACAGAGATGAAAATGGGAAGCTTTACAGCAGCCTGTTAGAACTGTACTACAAATGCCCTTGGGAACTGTTTGGGTCTGGATTCAAAAGCTGCAAACCAGGCCCAACTTTCTCATCAATCAAAAAGCATGACTTAAGGAATCAGTTGGAGTTGAAAAGAGCTGAGCTAACACTGCAAAGCTCTTGTAGAATGCAGGCTGGAGATCTTGCTGGTCAAGTGTGCCAGGGGCTGTAATGTACACTGGTGACTCAAATGTTTAAGGTTTAGGATTTTCTCTGATGTTTATCAAAAATCTGTTTTGTGAGTGGGTACCAGAGACTCCAATGTCCCTTGTGGTATTTAGTAACTATGTCTTTATTTTATTTGAAAGGTTCTTGTGCCAAAGGATCCTCTGTTAATGGGCAAGATGGTAGAAGTGAATATTTATGAAGCTGGGAAACATTTTATGAAGGGGCAGCCAGTATCAGATGCCAGAGTTCACACTGCATCTATCAGCAGACCATTAGCAAAAGGAGAAGTTTCTGGTTTAACAGAGGTGAGTAAAATACATTTTCAGCTTTACTACACTGGTAAATCAGCAGTTGTTCAAGCAAAATGATTCCATGCTATGTATCTGTTACCATTTTATAGTTCCCATTTATATATGCATGAAGCTTTATTCTTTTCTGACAGATTGAAATCTGAATTCAAAATATGTTTTTTCTGATGCCCATAGCTTCACTTTGCTTACTATAGAGGCAACAATATGCTTGTTTCTAGGTGCAAATGGGGAAAGAACTTACTAGAATTGAAAAGATTAAACACCAGTAATTATATAATTCAATGCATTTCAGTTTAGTGGAAGGATGAATCAGTTTACTTTTCTTTACAAAGCTGTTTTTAAAAAAATATGTATTGATTACATATCTGTTAAAACAGGTCTAAACACTATTCAGAGATTCAAAATTAAATGATGGATAGAGCTGCAGAATATTTACAATATATTTTGGAAAAAGGTCAACATCTGATTTAGTCATGTAAAGAAAATGAAACTCTTTTAAAAAAAGATCTGATTCTTATTTTACAGCTCAGTAGATATGGCTGTTAGCCAAGTATTCTCATACATTTCATGGAGCTCTAGTTGTAAAAACTGATGGAGTGTGAAATGAAAATGTGTATCACATTTCTAAGCATCATTTGATGTCCTTTCTCCAGTGCTGTTGTTAGGTTCTCCAAAAAATATGTAGCACATGGGAGAAGGATAATTGGCAGTTTATCAACACCTTACTGCTCTTACAGTAAATTGCTGATAAGTATTAAAGTATATACATGTCCTTGTTTATGTTCTAAGTACTCACATTTAAAATACATCATCAAGGCACACCTGAGGTGACCAGTGTTGAGCTAAGCTCCTTGGTCTCTTGAATAAGCCTGGCTGTGAAAACATAGAGCAGCAGTAATGCACTCCCTGTAATGCACCTACTGTAATGTGTTCAGCAGATCATGACACATAGGCACAAACACATTTCTCAGCTCTCCATTAATATTGTCTGTGTGTATGTGTATATTGGCCTGATAAGGGTGTGTAAGAGATAAAAAACAAGCCAAAACCTTCAAATTGTCGGGTTGGACTATGTGGCTATTTAAACACAGCTGATTTTTTCATCAGAATGTTTTGGTTTTTTTTTTTAAATAATCTGCTGGAACAGAACCAAGACTGTCATTAAACTGCATATGTGCTGCCAGAAGCTTGTAGATGAGGACAAGCAAGCAGACTCTTGACTGATTTTTTTATGTTAAAATGAGAGATAAAATTATAAAAATCAAGGATACTGATAATTTCTGTAGGCACTCATTGAGATATATAGATCTTGTCCTGCCCTTTGGATAGGCACAAACAAGTATCTGGAATCCCCCCATAAATGGCTGCAGCAAGCAAATGTTAAGGCAAATTGCTTTTCATTACTTTTGTGGTTACCAGTGCTCCTTAAAGGGAGTATCTTATATATGATTGGTCCACTGGAAATCTTAGGAACTTTTGTTTAATGGAAAAAAATAGAATCTCTATTTCAGTAAATGGACCATCTTTGGTACATAGAAGCTGCAGCTGAAAGCTTTTAATCACACTTGGCCAATGTGTCCAAATACATAGGACATGAACTGAAATTCCTAGTGGGAACTTCATCCTGGAAAATCATACATATAAATAGAAACACAGGAACTTTCTTTAGGTTCCCAGAAAAAAAAAGTCACTTTGCCACAAAAGTTACCTTGGATTTGTGGCTGGCTGCGAGATGCAATTTGGGTTGCTCTGTTTGGTTGGACTGCTGGGAAACACTTCCTGCTGAGTGTGCTCAGGTCATAAAGTTCCAATCAAAGATGCTTTGAGCAAGATAAAAGGGGCAACATACGAGGGTCCTGTGAGCCTTTTGTAAATTAGATTACGTTCAGACTGTTGACACACACGTGCTTGTTATGTGCACGGATGGCAGGTTGGGGAAAGACGAACGAGGCAACTCAGAATAGATGAATTCAGATACTCACTCAAAAGTAGCAAAATATCTCAGGTCTTTAACGAGATCTCAAGTGTATCCTAGGTTTTTTGCAGCTTGCAGAACTAAACTCTTGGATAGATTTTCCACTGTGCACACATATGAGCAAGAATCAAGGTCTGCTCATTATTAATGGTGTTTTCATTAACTTTCATAGCACACAGTAAAAGGTGTTTCAAAATCCATCACAGCTGTACTTCTCCCTAATGAGGAATGTTCACAGAAAGAGTGAAAGCTTTTGAAACTGTAGTTTTTAAGGAAATTAATCAATTGAGAGCACCATCATGTGAGGATGTCAAAGCAAGTCATAAACTCATCCTAAGCAAGAGGGTACTTCCAGAGATGTGGTGAGAAGTACCGCCAAAGAATCAGAGCTTACCTGCAGTAAGTGTGCTCTTTCTCATCTGATACATAACCCTCAAGAATTTTTCCTGATGAATTCAGAGCAAGCAGCACAAGCAACATGTGTGTCTGAAGGAGCAGTTGTAGGCCTTTTTTTTACCTTTTTGGCTGCATGACTCTGGCAGCAAATTGGTCCAAAGAAATAGAAGAAGTAGGTCGCCAACTGGAGTCAACAGATTTGACTGAAAAAGAGGGAATGCAATATGCAAAAACACAAAGGAAAATCTAGAGGCTCCATAAAATATTCACACATTGTATGTCTATGACAAGTAAGGAGGCAAATATATATAGAATTCATTCCAAATATTTCTAGCTTTTCATGTTTTTTCAGTAGATGCAGAACACAGCTAATATGTATATCCATTAATGTACTAATGATGTAGAATGTCTTACACTTACTATACTCTTTAAGGAAAAAACTGCAACCAAGTAGATTTGCTTAGAACAAGGTCTTGATATTCGGTAGTGTTAGGCTCTGTGGCAGAATTTGGGACAGGAAGGACAGAAGAGTCTTGGAGTCAGCAGCTCGGGTTAAAAAGCTGTCAAAGCAATCAGACTTAGAGATTGTAGTGGACATACTAAGAAGTAAAATGCACAAGTATTTACCATGATTTTTTTATCTTTTACTTCAGCATGAATTTTTTTATAAAAGCCACTCAAAAGGCTTCGATGTCTCGAAGTGGCACAATTTTGCAGGAGGGCTATTTGGGGGGGCAAACCATTTGAAAATATCAGTTGACAGATCTGCTGTAGACTTACGTGGGTTTAAAATGTGCAGTTGCTGATTCAGTAATAGAACCATGTTTAGAAGACACACATTGCAGAGGATATATAGGTGAAAGTTCAAGTCAATAAAGCATGAACATGTGTAACGGCGCTTTTGGATTTGGTTTTAGTAAATCTAAGATAGGATGTATGTGAACTGGACATTAAAAGGTAATGACAGTAACCTTAAAATGAACATTCAGACAAAACAAACCTGTCACAAGTTACTAACTGCAATTACAAAAATCAGTGAATAAGTATTTCAAAGCTTTGATCAAGATTTACTTCGGTTAAGTTTCACAAGAACAAAAAGAAGATGTAAATGCTGAAGGTGTTGCATTCTTTCATTGAGGTAGGCTTGAAGTTGGCAAAGCAGTAAGAGTGCACTTCAACGCTTTGAGATTCAGAAAAGCAATTTAGCATGTTTTCTATGTTCTTAAGCACTCTGGTAAACTTGTCTTTGAGAATTTGGAGGTGGGCTTGCAATGCACTTAATGTTGAGTATATTATCTTTGGATAATATTTTTGAAAAGTCAGCAGTGTGTGTCAACAGTCTGAATGTAATCTAATTTACAAAAACAACAATTTTAGTATCTGTATTAGTTTTATTTGGCCACATTTAGGGATCTTGACTGTTTCTCAGCAGCATAAACTAAAATACCTAATAAATGTATCCTGTTTACAGACAAATGTTTGCCCAAAACTTATCATTGAAGAAAAGTAAGAATCTGCAAGAATGTGATCTCTTGTTAGAACCTGAAATAGAGTATGTTATGCTTCTGTACTCCAAAAATAATTCTGGTTGTTTACATATGTTCTGTGACTAGAGGAAAAAATACTGCAAGATGAGAAATATATGAAGAAAAGACCAAAGGGCTGAGGGATAAAAATAAAAGGCTGGCTACTTGCCAGGGTTGCAATGCATTGCCAGAATCAAAGCCACATAAGTCTGAGGGCCTTTGGTGGGAAATTTTAATCAGATGGAAAATTAAGGCAAGAGAAAAAAAAAAAAAAAATTTAACAGGCTGTTTAATCCCCAGTCATGATTATTTTATGTTCATCATTCATGTTTCTATAATGCATCTGTGACTGACTCTTTTTGAACAAATACAGGCCCATCTTTCAGTTTTCTGTTTTCCATTGGTTTTTGTGATGATGTCCTTCAAGTCTAACTCTTCCCCTGTGAATGGCATCTGCTGGGAGCTGCCATTTGCAATGTCTCCTTTGTGAGTCCAGGACATCTTGGTGCACATCTCTGTGGCTCCCATGCCTTGGAAATATCCACAGTTGGCCTGTTAAGCTAATAGCTATTCAAGTCATTGGGCTCTTTGGAGGAAATGACGAGTGAGCCAATGATTTTCGGTTAGCAACCAATTATTTGGTCATGTTCTGTTGGAGAGGAGGAAGCAGGAGGACCCTGCAGACATAGTTTATTAGTGAAAGATTCTAAGAGTATGAAACCTACAAAAGAGATGGAATTGAAAGCAAAATTTGAACTGTAAGGTGCTGCGCAGGAAGAGGGTGATTGAACTAGCTGAAAAGACTGGGCTGGGTGATTCAGTGACACCCCTGCCAAGACAAAAGGATGAATAAGGGGTTAGACCTTCTCAGGTATCAGGGAAAAGGTAGTTTTTCAAGATTTTAGTATGTAGAGTAGTATTGTAATGTTGTAGTTCCCATAGGCTATATGTAGATTCTGTAAGTTTTGTATCTTGAGGTGATTGGTTGATGCTCATTAGAATATTCACGATAGAAAGGGTTAAAATAAAATGTAACAGGTAAATCGCTCTCTTGCTCTGCTGGACCCCTGTCCCTTTAGACTTATGGACTCTTCCCCAGTTAGGCTGCCTTCCCATGACCAATAAACCACGTGTCCCAAAAAGTATCGTGGTCTTCAGATTATCTCTCTCATCGGACACTAACAGCGCATTTCCAATAATGTTCCTGTTTTATCCCCTATCCTCCCTGCATATTAACTGCAGCAGGTTATTGTGGCATTGTGCTTCTGGATACTGATGAAGAAGCTTTGTGTTACTGGTCTTCCAGCTAGCCACAAGTATTTTCTAGTTACATGAGCAAAAGATGACCTTTAAACATCACCCAGCCTTTTTTCTGATGTTAAGAAACAGGAAAGATGCATATATCAAACACTTCTTTATAGCCTGCCAGAAAGAAAATTCAACAAAGCATAGCTTGAAGGAAGCTCTCTGATCTCAGGTAGAAAGAGTGCTTCACTTGCAGGCAAAATAAAATGGAGAAGAGGGAAGAAAATATCTTCTGCTGGAACAGAAATGAAAGAAATCATGTCAGAATTAAGATCTCTGTATTGGAAACTTCCTTCAAGGACTTGGAAGGAAATATGGAAGAAGTGAGTTAATTAATAAGCCCAGTTTTGCATGTGCTGGAGTTTCAAAGTGGTGGAAAATTTAGTTCCTTAACAGGAACTAGTGATTAGAGATTTAGGGCAAAAAGAGAATGAGGAAGCAAATTTTAGATCAAAAAATGGCATAGAGATGTGAGTAGAGGAATCTTTCATAAAATTACAGAAACTGTAGAAAGTATGAGCAATGCTAATGCAAGATTGAAATTTCCAAAGAAGAAAGATAAATTAACCTAGAATATACCTTTTACCTCTCTCAGAAAGCTACTTTGCAAAGGGATCTTTGTATCACAAAGTCCAAGAAAGGGCAGTTTGAGAAATGTGGGGAAGTTTCTATTGAAGAGAAACATTGACAAAAAAGGAAGATTTTCTATGTAAAATCATTTTCAAGTAATGTTTTATGAAAATACGATGCACTACTTGGTGCTCTTGCATTCCTAGGAACATACCTTTTGTTAGCTCAGTTGAACTCTCTCCCACTTTCTGACACCCTTTTTGTGACACCAAATTGAGTGGTGCAGTTGTTGCACCTGAAGGATGGAATGCCATCCAGAAAGACTTCGACAAGCTCAAGGACTGAGTCCATGGGATCATGATGTTTAAAAAGACCAAGTGCAAGGTGCTGCAGGGCAATCCCTGGTATGAGCACAGGCTGAGGAATGAACAGATGGAGAGCAGCTCTGCTGAGAAGGACTTGGGGGTGCCGGTGGATGAGAGGCTGGGCATGCCCCAGCATTGAGCACTCACAGCCCAGAAGGCCAACATCATCCTGGGCTGCATCCAAAACAGTGTGGCCAGCAGGGAGAGGGAAGGGATTCTGCCTTTCTGCTTTGCTCAGATCCCACCTGCAGTGCTGCATCCAGCTCTGGGGTCCCCAGCACAGGAAGGGCATGGACCTGTTGGCGTGAGTCCAGAGGAGGCAACAAAGATGATCAGAGGGATGGAGCACCTCTTCTGTGAGGAAAGGCTGAGAGTTGGGTTTGTTTAGCCTGGAAAGGAGGAAACTTTGGGTTAACCTAATTGTGGCCTTTCAGTATCTGAAGGGAATCTGCAACAAAGATGGAGAGGGACTTTTTACATGAACCGGTAGTGACAGGACAGGGGGGAATGCATTCAAGTTAAAAGAGAGTAAGTTTAGATGAAATATTCAGAAAAAAAATCTCTACTGTGAGGGAATGAGCCACTGGGACAGGTTACCCAGAGAAGCTGTGGATGTCTCATCTCTAGAAGTGTTCAAGGCCAGTTGGGTGGAGCTTTGAGCAACCTGGTTTAATGGAAGGTGTCTCTGCCCATGGCAGGGGAATTGGAAACAGATGATCTTTAAGGCCCCTTCCAACACAAGCCATTCTATGATTCAATGATTCTCTGAAAGAACTCATCGTAGGGCAAAGTGTACAAGTAGTTAGTGCTTTTGCATTTATTAATCTGTTTAATTTAATGTGTTACTTGTATCACTTGCTGGTTGTAAATAGAGGTCATAAAAGATGGTGTAAAATCTTTCTTAATTAATCTTTTTTCTTACATTTTCTTCAGTTATTTCGTGAAGGTCATTATAAAGTTAATGTAGTAAGAGATATATTTTCTTTTGAAGAGCAGAGCTCAATGCCACCTATTAGATGTTTTTTAAAAGGATCTTTGAAAGTCTCATTTTTTTCCTGGAAATTTGTCATGTGCTGTTTCTTAGATGCTGATTTTCATGATTTACACATTATCTGCATGCTGTGTTGGCCTTGTTTATTTGGTAAATTGAGTTGACTTGAATTTTTCTTCTGCTCAAAAGTCCATTTCTTGGCTTAAAATTTGAAACTTGTGGTCAAGTCTTTCTTATGGGCAAATTTTTCTTGCTGGGTTAGATAAGCACTGGCTTGAATCGCATATAGTGGTTGGGAATTCTAATCAATGCTGATCTTTAGGAACATACTTAGCCAATGTATGTGACAAAGGCTTGAGGTGTAAGTCAGCCACCTTGGGTCGTGGGTATGGGCTGGGTGACTTCTTTGTTTCCAGCCTTATCTGGAAGGATCTGGAATTAACTGCTGTAATTCAGTGAACATTTAAACTTAGCTATTTGATGACTCGCAAATTGGAACAGAAGGTAATGCAAATGTGTTGATCCAACACATTTCTCTGCCCTGCTTAGAGGCCTAAAATACACAGAGGTGATATAAGACAGTAAACCCAAGAGCTGGCATAAGATCTTCACCAAGTAGTTTTATCCTGGTGTCTTTAATTTAGTGGGCATGTTGTCTTTCTGCCCATCCCTTTGGCAGGGCTGAATTTCAACTACAGTGATCAAAGCTCAGCTGAAACAACACATATAGCATAGACCCTTTTCAAACAAATGCTCACCACAGTCCATTTCAGGTGAAAAGATCTGAACTTTAATTTATTTGCTTTTCATTTCCTCAACAGACAGTGTTATTTTGCTGAATGTCACTGTTTAATCACTTAAATTACATAATTATGATAATCCTGTGCAGTTCATGCAATAAATGGAAATAGTAATGGCTGGCAGGATTTGACTCTAAGTCATTTTCTGGAGAATAAGCAAAGGTTAAACAGAGATGTGCTACCCCTTCTGCCTCCAGAAGTAAAACTCTGAGTGCTAAAATAGTTTTGCTATTTTTGTGTATTATTTCTAGTAGTCAAACTGCTGATGCTGCACTGCAAGATCAGTGAGTGGGTTTTGCTCTCCGTTGGCATAGGGGAATGTGTAGCCATGGTAATTTTAACTACTTGACACTCCCTGTAATATTTAGGGGTTCCTTTAAAAATGTTTTTTTTCTTTTCCATCAGATCTCTAACAAACAGACTCTTTGAGAAAAATTAAATAGCATTTGGTTTTGGTAATCCTTTATTGTTTAATATATCAATGTTTAGTAAGTTTTAATTGGCTTTCAGGAGAAAAATATAGCAGCCACAACTTTTCTCAATTTTATGTTGTTTTGGAAGTCATCTACATTCAATCTACAGAATTCATCGTAGGTTTGTATTTTATACCTCTCCAGTAAACTTTAATAAAAAGATGGGTGAAGGATATTCAGCCCATGTGTACATTTTATCTCTGCCTGCAGTATCTAGTCATCCCTTTTCTTTTTATCGGTACTCTTTAGATCACCAAAAAGCACACTTAGGCAATATTTCCTTCCCTGTCTCTCCTTTCCCTGTGAGCAAATACAGAGGCATCAGATATTTGTAACTTGACTGAATGTTATTTCTATCTGTTCCTCTTTTGTTAAAGCTGTAATTAAAATAGTCTTTCTACATGAATACTTGCAAGGGACAGCACAAAAAAGGCACATGTAGCTCTCATGATTCAGCTTTCCCCATCACCAAATGAAAGGTCAGTAGAAGGTCTGAATTTACACGTACAAATTTCTGGAATGTTGAACATCTGCCTCTTAGAAATGTATTGTTGCCAAAACCATTGAAGTGAGATGATTCATTACCTTTGAGATTGTTTTGAAGGGCAATAAAAATTACAGTCGTGAGATTAAGCTATTTTTTAAATAAGAACTGTTTTAAAAGTGTAGCTCATTTAAAAAAAAACTACCAAACCATGTTAAAGGTAAACTGCCATGTTCTGTATCCTTTCATATTATTACGTGTTCAAAATCTTTATTAGGTTCTGAGTAGATGAATGGATTTCTAATAGTCTAATTATCATCCTTTGTGTTCTTGCTTATTCCTTTTATGATAATGAAAATTGCTTTGGTATACATAAATTTTGCAAGTAACTTTTTTTTATTTATTCTGACAAATCTATTGTAAAAACACTGAAGTGCTTGGCAATATTAGGATTAATTGTGAATTATAATAGGATACCCAGATACATTTTTAATCATAATTTCCCAGTCAGACTTTTATAATATTTGGACATAGTGATTTATGTTTGTGCTTTTAATATACTTATAAGAGATTTATTAGAGATTAGAGATTTTTGGTTTTAATTTTGTAGTGTCAAGGGTAATAAGATAAGGAAAAAGTGTAAGAAAAAGAGGAAAAGGCTTTTCAGTAAGAGAAAGAAACAAATTTTGTAAGGTTTTGTCACTACTAAATTATAGTTGGGGAAGATGTCTTCATATAAAAATTCAAAGGCACATTTGCAGGGGCTATGTCTTTTACTGAAATTACATTGCAGTTGAGTAGGAAGTTCTGTTTGATGGCTACATTGGAGAAAAGGCATCTTAAAATATTCAAATACCATACTTCAGGGAAGTGGATGTGAAATTCACAACCTTAAATTTAGTCCACCGAGGATATATTCCTAACTACCCTAGAACATCCGAAGAACTTACTGTGACTGTTGAACACTTTAGAATGATTCTATGCTCAAAGACAGTCCACAGAATGTTATAGCATCTAAGTAAGCTTAGAAACTGGTGCTTATTCAAAGGTCATATACAGTAACTTTGTGTTTGTGCAGGCTGTACTCCTTAGCGAGTTTAACATTCCCTCCAGATCCTTTATCATGCCATTAGCTATTAAAGCATGTTGTTGCAGTTTGACTGGACCAAACAATAGAAATAAACCCTTGCCCTCCTAGTACAATCTCTCCCACTAAGATATTTTTAAAGGAGTCTTCTCAAATTCAAGGGTAATAATCACTGGGAAAATTTGCGTTCTCTCTTTAAGGAACTTGGCTCAGTGCCTATGAATTTTCATGGGACCTGACTCCTAAACCGAGCTTTGGGATCAGTTCTTATTTTTAGGAAGTTCCAAAGCAAGCTGTTCCTGTGGGCTTTATCAAAGACCATTAAG
Organism: Phylloscopus collybita; assembly: GCA_027886175.1. Taxonomy (NCBI): domain Eukaryota; kingdom Metazoa; phylum Chordata; class Aves; order Passeriformes; family Phylloscopidae; genus Phylloscopus; species Phylloscopus collybita. The sequence goes on from JAJNNQ010000075.1 coordinate 92,037,837, forward strand.
TAAAAGAAACACAAAAATTACTGGTTATTTAAGTTCTTTGTTAAAGACAGCTTTACTTGTGGTTGGTGTACAGTACACTGATCTTGATAACCTTCCTCTGACTACTTCCCATTGTGTATTTAAATTACTTGAAGAGTTCCCCCACCTACAATTTATTATTTCAAATAAAATAAAATTCTTCTTAAAAGTGTGAAAAGATTTTCCACTGATTTATTCTAATGCTAGCCATTCTAGCCAGAAATTACAACTGGATCTGTTGTAATTGTTTCATTGGGTTACTGGGATGAAGGAATTCTGGGCTAAAAGATCTAGTCACATTAGCATGAAAGATTATGCTAGTGGTGTGGTAGGGTTAGTGTAGATAGCCCAAATCCCATGCATGTTCCCACAAAGGTAAAATTGGTGGTGCATCTGTTTGCAGGGTCCTTTAGTTGTTAAGCCTTTCTTTTTCATCACAACATATTCCAAATTTGTTCATCATTTTCTCAGGGAGTTGACTCAAAGAAGATTTGCAGGCTGGCATCAGAAACAGTTTATGTTTTGAGGTCCCAAAAGTCAGAGGACTTCGAGCACAGCTTTTCTGTGCTTGAAACTCAAGCCCAAGGGATGTTAAAATTCCAGCATGTTTCCTTTAATTTCTTTTCCTTGAGTCAGGACCAGAACTCAGATTTGATGTAATAAAAACATCATGATCTAGGACATAGTCCTTCCATTCTAGATATTATAAAAACCAGGAATTATGATGAGGAAAATATATGTACTGCAGTGATACTTCAGCTTTTAATCACTAAGGTTACAAGCACAGGCATGAAGTAATTTTTAATTAGGATACAGTGGTGTAAAGCCAAAACCAAAGTTATTCTACACATTCATTAATGCCACCATGGTATGAAAGAAATAATATGGATTTTTCTCATTCTTTAATGTAGAAAAGGGCTGACAAATCATTTATAAATTAAAAGCATATATTTTTAAACATTTATAAATATTTTTCTAGAAGAAATGTACATATTTAGTTGTTCCCAATGATGGTAATTACACAGAATAATTAAGGACCTGAAGGCAGACCATTTTCAATCTAGATAGCTCACCAGCCCATAAGAAAATAGTTAATCCCAAGTTCCTGGCTCAACTTAAGTCACCAAGTGAGTATTGATTTTGCTGTGCTATCAGTGTCTTCTTCATGACAGTTTTTATATTGCCTTTTTACCTGGTCTTACCAGTAGAAACACTGTTTTGTGAGACTTGGCCCGTAAAGAAGCCCTGTCCACAGGTATGTGAGCACTGTCTTTCTTCCAGGGCTGAAATGGCCAGCCTCTGGCCTGGGACAACCTAAAGTGTTGACTGGCTCATTTGGTGTTATCCAATACCCTCTTTTCCGAGGGCTGCCAGGTCAGTGGGAGGGAGCATATGTGATGAGTGGGGCAGGAGGGCTGGCAGCTATTAATTACGTGACACATTTCTGTCTGGCCAGGTGATTGGCAGGGCATGGCAGTCTCAGCTCTTGGTGGACCCACGTGACCTTTTAAAAAGGTTTGACCACCTAAGTACTAACACCAGAGATGGATGTGTAATTGATAAATGGAGAAAGGAGTGAAATCTGACTGGCTAAGAGAGTCAGATGTCAAATGCAAAACAAAAAAAAGCAGCCCCATGGAAGTTACTATTGTTTTTTTTTAGTCTCAGTATAATCAGGGTGTCTTTGACACAATATTATGTAAGAAAAATATTCACTAAATGTCTTGGCTTTCAAATTCATGGATTCTTCTTCATACCTATATGTTTATATGTGTACTGTGGCAGAATTTGAACAAATGCTTCATTTTGGATTGCCTTGGAAATGTTTGTGAAAGTACTTTTGATGGAACAAAAATGTGTAGGCACTACACTCAGGCTCTTTTTGTCAAAAAAATCACATAGCTGCAAAAGCTACCTATGCATAATATCAACCAGATGGATTTCTGGTCCTAAGCAAAGGGTCCTGTTATCAGGACTACAGGATTTTTTTTCTAACTCTCATTCTTGTTTTGACATGACTTCACATGTGATTGTTAAGTCATTTCAGGCAGTGTGACTGTGATTTATCTTAACCGTATGGAAACTATTTTGCAATTCTCACATACAAAATCTCTGATAAGTGCAGATAACATAATTATCATACAAAAAGGACAGCTGTGAATATCCATTTCTGACACAGATAGGTTTTTTTTAAATACAAGAACATTAATTTGGTGAAATGATGGAAGTAGTGCTTAGAATGACAGGAATTCTTTTCCTTTTTCAGCTCATGTGTCTCTTGTCCAAAGAAATGTTAGTTCATTATTTTTTCAGTGAGGAGTGCTTAAGATTCTGTAGCATAATCAGATTTTGTCACAGAACCACAGGGGAAAGCCAGATGTGCAGCTCTTAAGAGCTGGAAAGGAATGAATTATACTTGGGGGAGTATCTTGTGTGATAAAAGAAAACTGTTGTAGTGCTGTTAAGCTTTAGTATGGAGACATGAAACATTTTAAAATCCAAACCCATCAATTTGTTAAAGACTACATTAAGCCCCACAGTTGTCATCCTGTGGGCTTGCATTTCTCACCCCTGTAGACACCTGGTATATATTTGCCGCTTTCAGGTCATCCTCTGTTTTATTTGTATTTATCTCACTTTTTTGTAGCTTCTCCTGGTTTGTGTAACTACTGCCTGTGATTTGGAGTTTCAGGAGTACAGGCTGATCAGCAGGGTGGTGGCATAAAATAGATCATTGAGGCTCTGGTCTGGCCTTCCTCTCAGCAGGAGCACTGATTTAGATTTGGGTGAGGGTTTATTTTGCCAGCCCTTGGTGTTCTCCCACTGTTGAAGTGAGTAGGTTCAGAAGTTGATAGAATAGGCAGAGATATGGAAATGATTTGGAGGACATCACTTGCCCAGGAGTCAATTGCTGTCAATACTTCACCTAGAGACAAAAGCAACAGCAAAACATGAAAGAAAGCAGTACTAAAATATTATGGGCTGTATTCTCACAGACCAGTAGCCTTTTCTAAATAGAGGAATGTTTAACAATCCTCATTTCTGTGTAAATGCCAGCTGTACTGTGTTTCAGTCCTTTATTAGATGCTTTTGCAGTATTTTCACACATGTCCATGAGCTGAGGCTATTCCTTTAATATCAGAATCTTTTGGGTTGGAAAAGATCACCAAGTCCAATCACTAACTAACCCAGCACGGCCAAGTCCACCACTAAACCATGGCCCCAAGTGCCACATCCACACATCTTTTAAATACCTGCTGGGACAGCGACTCAGTCACTTCTCTGGGCAGCCTGTTCCAATGCTTGACAACTTTTCAGGTTAAAAAAAAAAATAAAATCCTAGTGTCCAACTTAATAAGCTACTGTTAGATATTTTTCCTCTTCATTGTTGTCATGTAATATTAATGGTGTTATATGCCTTTTAAATCTCTCTTTCAAGGGAGTTACTTATTTCTTTCCAACCTTTCCTGTGACCCTGTAACTAAATTTCTGAGTGCTTCAGAAACAGTTATAAGTTTATGTTTACATTATCCTCCTGAAATGCAGCTTTTGTCTTCCCATTTCACAGATGAGGCAGACGTTTAAAGTGTCTGCTAGGTTAGTCTGGAGAACAAATTTGATGGTGGCCATTTAAAGATGCTTGGAAATAGACACTTAAAAAATATTGAAATTTTGTAGCATGTATTTGAACACTGCAAGCTGCAGTGTTGGCTTTTCAGCATTTAAGACAACTCCAGGAGACGATATATCAAAGAAAAAGAGAAAATTAGTATTTTTTACTTCGTGGTTAATTCCAGAAGAATTGAATTTCTCCTCATGAGCTAATCCTCGGAATTATCAGATACAACCTGATAGAGCACACTGTGTAACACCCATGTGGGAGAAGACTAAAGTCCAGTGGGTACAAATGGTCAATATTTGAGCATGACAGGGTGCAAATCCACGCTCAGGGGCTCCAGCCCTGTTCAACTGCAGAAGTTTGGTCAGACCACCCTCTGAATGATAGGAAGTCTCTCCTGAGGGTAGATATTCGTTCCAGCCTGCAGATTGGATACTCACTGCTCTTTGATGTCTTAGACAGAGAGCCAAGGTGCTATCATGATTATCTAGCATAAAATACACTGCAAGCCAAGAAAGGTTTTTCTCATGTAATCTTTCTTGTGGTGAAGGGCTGACGAATCATTTGTGGTGACTGGGGATAGAGAGATTGTGTTAGAGCAGTTAGGCTTGCTAATCACAGAAAGTAACCATTGTTTGATGTTTCCATGAGAGAGCCCTCCATTAACTGCAGCTGAACTTGACTGAGTGTGAAATTAAAAAGGAGACACAGATTTCCAGACACTCCCTCAGGTGCTCAAAAGTATGCTAACTGGCACTGTGGGAGACCTCCTAAAACAACTAAGGATACTTAAAGGAAAGAGGCCATGGCAATGTGAAAAGAAAACCTTTATATTATCACTGAACCCACAAAGTTGGTCAAGATCAGTCACACTGTATTAAGTGTTAACTTTTAGGCTTACATGAAATGCTTCTTTTTGCCAAGGTCTGCTTCCAGCTGTGCTTGGTGAGCATCTGCACTCCCAGGAACTGGAGGTGTTTAATCCTAGGCAGAAAAGTCTGTGAAAATAAATTTAAGAGAAATTGTCAGGAGACTGCGTATTAAGGCATTGCCTAACTTTAAGAAAATTATTTTAAAACTTAAACTTGACAGACATGAAAGATTTTACAAGCTATGTTGGCTTCTGGTGGCAGCTGGAACCTGAGACAGGAATTGTAGAGACCTGCATTGTGGCACTCGAGATACTTCAATCTTCTTTATTTTTTTCTCTCCCTGTAAAATGAAGGAGGCATGTAGATCCCACAGATACCTACTAGAATGAAATTTGAAGCTCTGGAACCTAGTATCATTGCAAAGTATTTAAAATGCTCTTTTTAACCCATGTTTATTATCCACGACATTGAAGCGTAAGAAGGGCTGTATCCTTTGTCTCTGAGGTTCTTGTATTACATAAGTCTCTGTAGAACATCCCATTTTAATGCTTGGTTCTGTAGGAAGAAATGAAAACACCATAAATTCAGGATTATGACATATTCTAGGATTAAGGGGAAGGCTTTAGCCAAGAATATGTACATACATCAGTTTATTCTACTTCGCTCTATCTGAAAGATCTTTGAAATTTTTCCTGATTTTGAGAGACAATGTCCCTTGAGTAAAAGCAGTATTACTCATTTCATTGTTGATGTGAATATCATTCAGTTATATTGGTGGTTCTTGTGACATGAATATATATTTTCAGATCTAGCTATTCATTTTACTGGGATACTCTTTCTGATGGAAACCTTTTGTGTCTTTGCCTGTAGCTACTATTGACCTCCACATAATTGTCACTGTTGTTTCAAGATTTAAAAGGGAAGCAAAAAGGTGATGGTCTCTGAAAGCTTGTGCTGTAGAAAAAGTGTATCATATTTCATTTAATAATCTCATTTGTAGAGCAGTCTTTGAACATTCACATACTGTCTTTCTTTCATCCTCCAACAAAATAAACTGGGAAATTTTTTGTATTATGAACACAACATTAAAAATCTTATTAAAAAAAACACCGCCCCCCCCCAAAAAAAAAAAAAAAAAAAAAATTAAAAATCTCAGTGATCTTTTAAGGAAGGAGCAAGCTGGAATCCTATGGAATGGTATCTAATAAGACAGTATACACACTGAAAAATGGTATTTAGTGTCACTACAAGTTAATCTACATCCTGTGATTCACTGTAATGTATTTTTAAAGCCATGAAGCCTGTGCTGGTGATCTCTAGGAAACAGATTTGTCTGTTAGCCAGCTAATTACCAGATAAGTGCCCAGAGCAAGTACCTGCCATCTCTTTCATAAAACTGTCCTATGCACAGGGAGATAAATAGTGACAGAACCCCATCCTCAATTTGTCCACATTGTGCTGCTATGTTCAGTCTTCATTTCAAGTCATTGCTTGGGTGACTGTGATTTTTGAATAGCAAACTTTTTCTATTTAGAAGATCTCTGAGTTCTGTTGTGGTTGCAGGTGCTGGCTGGAATGCTGGCTGTCATGTCCTTTGATTCTGTCATAGTGATTGGCACCCCACACACCTTATTTCAAAAACCTGTAGCTCAGAATCCAGGCATCACACTGTTTTTTAAAGATGTTGTGTCTTGAATGACAGGTTATTTTGACAGTGCATTGTTTGTGTAGTGGAAGGATACTGAGTCACTAAGTTTAATAGCAGCACAAAATACAAATATGTAAAAAAAGAGTCAAGTCCTAGCTGGAAGCATTATAGGTAAATATAAAGAAACAGGCTAAAACAAGTGGGTATAATGAAAAACAGCAGAGGACCGTGTTTTAAACATTTTGGAGGTGGTTTTTGGCTTGTGTTTTCTCAGTTAGTTGTTTCTCTTGTTTTTGTTTCTTTTCTTAGTTGAGCTTTTTGGTTGTTTCCTTCCTCCTCAAAGTGTACATCACAAAGCAAGTTGTTTAATAAGTCCCAGTTGCTCAGTCTTCTGTCTAGCTTCTAAATGCTTTTTGAATTTTGAGGGCTGATTGAGGGAATAATCTGAAAGACTGGGGGAGGAAAAAGAGGTAGGCAAGGACCTACTCTTAGGTAAGAACATGGCAGAGAGCAGAGAGATACCTGCCAAGAAAAACACCAATGCAGCCATGCAGTAATGGTGGGAATTTACAGACGGAAAATTAATTCACTTTCTACTCTATAATAGTAATATTAAAATTTGAATTTAATGTTAATGTAGGAGGAGGAAGTTCCAGATGTGTGTCTGTATGACGTGACATTACAAATTTGTGTTCCTAGTGGCATCTCTGTGTTTGTTTATTTGAGAAGCTGCATGGTCAGATGATTCAAGAGAGAAATTAGGAGGAGTAGAAGGAAGGGAGAATGGACAGGAGGGATTATTGTAGTAGTAAACAAGGTAAAAGTTGAGTAGTGAGCAAAGTTGTTTTTTCTATGCTGATCAAAGGAATCAGACAGATCATGCAGGTGTTACTGGAAAGAATACAAATTTTGGTGACTTGCTGTGCAGGTCAGGGAAGGCCCTAGTTAAAGATGGTCTCCATAAAGGATGACAGCTGGAAGGGGCTGTCAGATTTAATGCAGATGAGCTTAAAGTCAGTGAATCTCTATAGCCTCCCATTTTTACCTGTATAGTTGTATTTGACCGTGGTCCAGCTTCTAGGAGTATTTCTGACCTGCTTTGACTGGGCTGTTTGTAGTGATCTTGATGTAAATCAGGAGCTGGGAGCTGTAATGAGTTCAGATTTGTCTCACAGAGTTGCTCGGGCTGAGGCACCAGGCTTGTTCAGGGCTGGAGAAGGGGTGGTGGCTTCAGGAGACCCCAGCAGAGGCATCCCAGTGCCTGCACAGAGCTCCCTGACAGGACCCAGCCAAGCACCTCCCGTTGGCATGTGTGAGAGGATGAGACACTGGGCCTAAGCTGAAGTGAGAGGTTCAGATGGATGTCAAGAGGAGCATTTTCCCCACAAGTGAGCTCCAGCAGGATAACAAAGGCCCAGAGAGGTTGGGGTCTCCATCACCATATGTTTTCAAAGCCCCAAAAGAAGAAATAATATGAAATTCATTTGCAAAAGGACCTGGCTGCTTTTTTTTTTTTTTTTTTTTTTTCCCTCAAAGTTTCTCACTTTTTAAAATGGGTAAGTAAACTCTGTGTATTGGGAATCAGTGAATTCCTAGGAATGGTGTAGAGCTGATAGCATCTAACACAAGCATGCTTGTAGACAGCCTTCTCTTTTAACAGCATCATACTGGGCAGCCATTGGAATACATGACAGCAGGGATGACTCTTGTAGGAATTACCATGTTAATTTCATTAGGAAAAAAGTCTTTTCTGTGCCATTTATTTTGTAATTTAAGATCAGTATTCCACATTTGCAGAAGGCTGGTAGAATTTTTAGAGTAATAAATCAAAGGAGTTCTCTTAATACCTACAAAACTAAATGTGTCTTCCAGAACCATTCAGTAAAACTCAATTTACATATTTTTTGGATGTGTAATCTATGTCACCTTCAGTAACTGTTTGTTTTTTTAAATCTGAAAAATGCCTTTAAAGTGTAATAGCCCAGAGTTTCAAATAGTGCAGGAGGATATGTAATGCATATTTTAACATGTTTTCTTTAAATTTGTCACACAGACTTGTTGTGCATGATTATGTAAAAGTCCATATTTTTAAAGCCAGTAGTACAAGTGTGTGATGTACTTGGTTGGGCTAAAAAATTCAGAAGTCTAATTTATCTTGAGATATGCTCAGTCAAGTAGTTTTTCACAGCAGTTAGCTAACACTTCAAGCTCTTACAGTGCCCCTGAGCCATAAAAGAAATTTGCATGTAAGAAATGTTTTGAATCTATTAAAATCTCAGCTCAGAGCTAAAGAGTTTCTCTTATGTCTTTGTTGACTAACATGAAGTGAGATCTTACAAAAAGCTAGGCTATGATCGACAGATGCCAAATCTTAGGGTTTGATGTGATTATATATTTCTTTCATGCACGGTGGTTTAATCTGGGAGTGGAGTTTCAGAAAGACAGCAATCAATGGGTCTGTGCAAGAGTACACAAAATATATTACTCCTGGCAGTCGTCAAGGCAGAATTATTCAAAAAATAATCTGAAATGCATTTGATCATATACTAGAAGTTTTAATAATTTATATTATACCTTATTAGCAAAGTCTTGTGTTTACTTTGTGGCTGCCAAAACAAGATGAAAGGCTGCCTCCATGGAAATACAAGATGCTTAGCTCAAAGTCTCTGTCTTTGCATTTCAGTTTGGTAATTTCCCTTCCTCCCCTCATTTTAATTAATAGTATATAGTTTTAAATCTTAGAGTACCTTTTCCTAGGTACTAAATAGTTGTGGTCCTATTTAGTAAGAGCAATGCTTAACAAGTCTACCAAGAAGTTTGTGACCTATCAAGACTGGAACTAGTATAAACACATATTTTTGAAACTTCTTTACCTTACGGCTTCCTCCAAGCATTTTTTTTTTTTTTTTTTTTGTAAAAGAGGCTTTGAATTTAGTTCTAAATTCCACTGAAATGAATCATTATGATAATCTTTCTAACTCTTGCAGCTTCAAAACTGTGATTTTTGAGCTCAGCTTAAGGAACTGTTGCATTCAGACTAGAGATTGTATGTGGTAAATATCATTGCTATATCAGTTCAGAATATTACAGAAATTACTTAAGGATTTCCTTGGAAAGCTAATGCACTGTGAATATTGTATCTAGAGAAAGAGATACAAATAAGGACTGTTCAGAATTAATCCTTCTATTAAGTGAGAGCATGGAGAGTGTAAATGCAAGTTCAAAAAATGAGATGTTTACCTCCACCGAGGTTTTTTTACACCAAAGTGGCAAAGAATTATGTATACAGTGTATACAGTGTTTTTTACTAACACAGCTGTTTATGTGATACTTGTGTGCCTGGAAGAACTGCTGATATTCTTGACAGGCCCTTCAGTGTTGTCCAGACTGTGGCAAGGGCCACTCAGCCCTTACTCAGGAGGGAGAGGGTGCAGTGACACAGTCCCTTTAGCAGAGCTCTTTGCCCTGGGGAACCTGTGCCCTGTCCCACTGAGCTGCAGGACAGACTCTGAGGAAGAGGCATCCACCTGCAGGTGTCTCTGAGTGATTATCCTGGGTTTAAAAGCTCTGTATGAATCTCAGGATGGGGACAAAAAGACTGTTATTTTCTGCTGGAGCCTTTCAGTCGCAGGGAGCCAGATGTACCTTTTTTTTTTTTTTTTTTTTTTTTTTTTTTTTTTTTTTTTTAAACAAATGTGTATTCTGTGATGATAATGAGGGAAATTTTCGTGGAAGCCTATGGTATTACTCATGCGTCAGGCAGAATTTTGGGCCAAACTAGAGAACAGTGCTTAGAAAACATGGATCAGATGGATGCACTCTTTACTTCCCTTGGAAAGGAATATTTGGCAGGATCACCTGAAGAAGTGTACATGATCAAACAGAAACACAGCATGTTTAAGTGGTAAGCTGTGATGTAGGTCATTAAGAAAAGGGTCACTTCAGTTTGCAAAGTGAACTATTTTTGTCTTTCTACCAAAAGAAAACAAAAAATGGGTTTAGTGTATCAGTATGATCATCTCATTTATTGGAAATATGATGAAGTAAGGGAAAAACAGATTTCACAGCTGTACAGGCTGACTTAGATGAAATGCTACTGGGACAACTCACCAGCAGCATTCACCACCACTGGAACTTTCTAAACCTTGCTAAAATCTCTTGTGCCATTCTAGCAGTATGCAGCACTACCTAATGCATATGCAGTGCATGCTGCAGTAGAGGTGTAAGAAAATATTATGGTAACAAAAAAAAAGCAGTATAGGCTATGCATGATCAAAATTATACCAGCAAGATGAGACTCTTTGGTTTTGTGTTGGAAAACAGAAAAACTGTATAACATAAACGAAATGCCAATGAAACCACTACTGTAAACTATGTTACAGAAACATGACTGAATGCATGAAGCACTGATGTGCTTAACTGTTAGTGAAGGGGAAAACTTCAAAGAAGTCTCTCAAAACATTTTACAACTTGTAATTTGTGTTTGGGGTGTTTTGCTGGCTGTCCCTAGTCTTCCTGAGATATGTAGATAATGAGGACGAGCATTGAGGAGGAGGTCCAATGTCATTTATAAGGTACTGGTCCATTTTATCTGCTTGCCAAGGGATAGCATCCAGTCTTGTACAACTAAATAACAATGACTTTTGTCAGGCAGTGTAGAAATATTTAATTAGGAGTCAGTAGGCTGATTGCAGTCAGCCAGATTTTAAGTCATAAATCAGTGAATAATAAATATCAGAAGAAATAAGACTTTAGTTGTACTGATATTTTCACAGCCTTATACATTCCATTAAATCACTTTAGCTTTAGTGTTAATGTACCACCAATACATGTAAAAACAGGTTATTACCATAAATTGAGCACCTTACATTAGCAGAGATTTGTGAGACCTGCAAAGAAAAGAAAGGCTTTATAAATGTCTAGAAAGAGTAAATTTCAAAATAATTTTGACTCATTTGTAAAAAATTCTTAATACTGTACATTTTCAAGTTTAATCTTCAGGCAAAGGTTAATCAGCTTTGATTTGGGAGGAAAAAATAGCTGTGGCCAAGTACTAAAATTTCAGATGCCTTAGAAATTGATTGTAATCAATGACTTAACAATAGGTTTTGATTAAGTTAACATGTTCTGCACAATATAGACTGAAGTTCTGGTGTGGTACGGTTACTGTGCCTCACAGTGTGGAGAACTACACTCCAGTGTGCTTACCTGTTTCCTTTCCTCTGTTTGCCCAGTTGATGTTCTTCTAGGTGCAGCATGTGTGAGAAGTCATCCTCATTTCATAGTTCACTTGATCAGTAACCCTTTGCCTGTGTGAATTGGGATCTAAGTCAGCAATAACTCAGCTGTTAGAATAGCACTTACTCCAGGCTGTCATTTGTCCCTTTGATGCTTACTTACCTAACCAGTAGTAATCATTATTTTCCTTCTACAATTACTATAATGGAGCTGACTGCTGAAATGGAAAACAGGAGGCAGTTACAGAAGGTTTGAATTGTGCTGTCACACTTTCATGGGCAGGCACCTTTCTTGGAGCTTTGAAAGTTCTTTGAGTTTGCCCAGAAATACGTTTGGTAAAAGACAGGATAGGCATCTGGTCTGTATTTTCATGTGGCCCTGTTTCAGCTTGTTGGAAATACAAGATTATCCAGATAGGTACTTTTTGTGTCCCTGATTTGTTTTATACAAAATGTGAAAGGGAAAAAAATAAAATGGTTTAATCAAAACCCTTTTTTAACTGGAAAATTTCAAACTAATTAAAAATCCAGCTGAACTGAATTGAATTCCCAAAAGATTATTCGAATAGAGGGAGGAAAACAGAAATGATCAACAGAAATATTGAATCTTATGATACAGCAATGTTACCCTTTTGTTTAATTACACCTTTACCACTTACATCTCTTACAAATGTCATCAGAGTTTCACAGTATATTTTTCCTTTTGAGTATCTACAATGCTGAACTGAACAAGAGTGCAAGAGAAAAGAGCCTTTTTTCCTTTTCACTTGGGTTTTCTGCTGAAATTGTGATGCAACATCTGTAACTTGTGCTGCAGTTAAAAGACATCATATTCTTGGGGATCTTGGTGCTTGCAGTCAGGTTGGGAATGGTAATGGCAGGCACAGCAGGGAACTGGGATTCAATATGCTGAATGAGAAGGTGAGTGTTTTAGCACAGCTGCCTCCTGAGGGTCAGGGGAAAGGAAAAGCCCTTTGGGAGGATTTTCAAGCACCAATGAGCTGGCACACCAGGAGTCGATGATTGACTTTAGAAGATCCCTGCTGTGCAAAGGATTGAGTGTTGCGGTCCCCTTTATCACTGGTTAGACATTTCTTTTGGAGAAGCCAAAAATCAGAAAGTAGTGAGATAGCAGCAAAACAAATCAAACAGCTGTCTCTGATGACAGTGAAGTCTGTAGATTTGTTTCTGTTGCTAACAGCTGCATTGATTTGGCAGTTAATTTCATTAGAAACACTGATTTTGTATGGCATTTATAAGATTCCTGAACAAAAAACTGGTGACCTGATGATGATGCAGTGCAGGCTGAATTGTTGGTCTTGAAAAGGACATTAATTTGAACCTCAGTATAAAGAGGAGATTGTATTTGGTGTGTACAATCAGAAAGCCATCACACAGTTTCAATCCTAACGCGTGCGTTTCTTCACAGGAGTTCAGACGTTCACCACAGAATGGCACAAACTGGAAAGCACAGCCTTCTGCTGAGATCCCAGTGAAAACACGGCTCAGCTCCTGGATGGCTTTGCAGCTCCCATGGCAACAAGAGGGAGGTGGACTGAAGATCCTGTCTCTCAGCCTGGCTCTACTGGCAGTTCTTGTTATGTTTTACTACGGAGGAATGAAAACAGAACTGTGAACTGAATGGGGCTTTTATAAAAACAATGAAACTGCTGTTCAAAATCTTCAAAGGAAACACTTTTACTTTTTTTTTTTTCTTTTTTTTTTTTCTTTTTTTTCTTTTTTTTTAGGAAAAAAATAGCTAATATGAATTGGGCAATAATTTGTACTCACTCTTTGCCTTTCCTGTCATTCAAAGGGGAGAATATTAATAAGCTGTGGGAAAGCCTATCTTGCCAAAACCTGGGATCCTTGGTTGGTAAAACACTTTGTTGCATCTTTCCTTTTCTTTTTTTCCTTTTTGAAATGATGCAGTGTTTGCATTACATACTCTTTTCATAATTGCTGTATCAGGTAAAATTGCATTAAGTTTATAAGGAATCTTTCCATTGAGTGATACTGGTCATCTTTTATGGGTAGGATATTTAAAGCTTTTCTAAAGATTTTGCTTGATGCAGTGTGATCATTTGGTTATCTCTCTTTTTACATTAGAGCGAACACTGTAAGACTATTGAAGTTTGTTACTTGTTGCTATTTATTTTGCTGTCATGTCTGAGAGAATTTTTGCCTGCCATCTTGCATCTTTCAATTTCACAATGAATTATTAGGCTTTGTTAATACAAGTAGAATTATTTTTTACATAGAAATAGTTCTAAAAGTGTTGGGCTTTTATAATTACATGGGAAGATGTCATTCTGGTGATAGAGTTCTGCTAAAAGATGAATTTAATACAGTCTGTAGATTTTATACAAAGCTTAGAGAACTACCTGGGAATCTCTTAGCTGTGCGTTGGCTCAATAAAACAATTATTACTCTGTTAGTAGGGAGGTTGCATTTTACACAATGAAAATTTCTAATTACTTTTTCCAAGTCATTTTTGTCATGACAGGATTTCCACACATCCTGGGAGTGTGCTGGTCAGTCAGGGGCTGGACTGTGTGCCCAGTTCTTCCAGCGCCTGACCACATCATACTGTTGGTTTGTTCATGCCTTGTCACCTTTCTGAATCTTCATCCAAGCTTCCACTTGCAGACTGTTTAAAATCATAACACAGGCACTGTTGAGGGTTCTTTTTAATGTTTGTATCATATCCAGATGGAACTGAGCTGTCTTACATGGCTGTTGTGGTTTAGCCCCAGCAGGCATCTAAGGCGCTTGCTCACCCCCCTGCAGTGGAATGGGGGCAAGAATCAGAAGGGTGAAAGTGATAGAACTTAGGGATTGAGGTAAAGACACTTAAACAGGTAGAGCAAAAGCTGCCCATGCAAGCAAAGCAAACTAAGGAAATAAATAATTCATTAGTTTTACAGGCAGGCACTCAGCCATTCCCAGAAATGCAGAAGAGGCTTTGACTCTGTCCAAGCTCTGCTCAACAGCAGCAAATCCAAAACATAACCCCATACCAGTAGCAGTGAAGAAAATTAACTATCCCAGCCAAAACCAGCCCTATAGTGCAGAGGAGTAATCCCCTAGTATAAGAGTGCTTTGTACTTTATAAATTGGGGATTCGTGATAGTTACAGACAATTAAGCAGGAAGTTCCACCATGATGCTTTCAGCACAGCCTGTAAATTATAACAACAGATGTAACTGTCTTCAGGAAATCAGGTGTGTGATGACTCAAATATTATATTTCTTATAGCAACCACTGAAGGTCATAAGCCAAGACTCAGAATCCATGAGTTTTAAAAGAAAAACAAACAAATAAACAAAATCCTCTTAAATTGCTTCTATTTGTTGGGGTGCTTTTTTTTCCTCAGGCTTTTCTGTACAACAAGGAATATATAACAATCAGTAATTTACTTTTTCAACAAGTCTGAGAAATTCTCAAAAAAACCCCACCAACATGACTCTGGGAGTTGAAATTTTCAGGAGGGTACCACAGATTGCAAGATTCTCAGGAAAACTGTGGATTGGCAAAATCATTATATCTGAGCCAAATTTTCGCATGTGGTGGGAGTAATCTATGCAGATATGTTGTGTGCCTCTAGCATTATCTCTGTCAGCCACTCTAGCTTATCTAATCGTGGCAATTACAGACTCATTGCATCAGCTATTACAGAGATTTACGAAGCTTGTGATTTAGATTCTGTGCATCGTTGACTTTAATGGGACCAGCTTATTTTCTTAGAAATAGTGCAATGCACTGAAAGAGGCCAAAGAAGACTTTGTAAATGACATTGCCTGCAGTATATTCTTAAACTGAGTTTTAATCTGATAAGCAGGGAGTGTTTTTTATCATATTTTCTTGCCTTTCTTTAGATTTTGAGAGGTTTTTGACACTTTGTGTTGTAGAGCAGCACTGTGTTTGTCATTGTGGTCTGTTTATGTACAACTAAAGCTTCCAAAGCCACTGAGCTGAGCAAATCAGTTCTGGTCAAACAGCTCACCTGGACCAAGCCTGGACTGCCTGGGGCTGCTGGTGCAGCTTGGAAAACCTCAGTGAGTGTGAACTGTGCAAGTACATCCTCCTCATGGAACGAGCTGACCTGAGCACACCTGATCTGTGATTTTTCATCCTGTTTGGCTCCCTGAATGCCCCAAGTGCCCTGCCAGGCGGCATTTTTAATTTTTACATTAACATTATGTTTGAGACCTACTTCCAAGTATTCCCTCCTTGCAAGTCATCAGGCTGAGTGAGAAATCTGCTGCACTGCAGCTTAACAAGGTCATTACGGGAAAAGTTACCTCATAGTCAATTGATCCCACTTTCACACATGCTGAACACACTCATCACTAGAGAAAGTGTCTGCTAATAAGCAATCTACGTTCAATGACCTTTTGTCAGAGCAAAAAAAAGAATATAATTTCCATTTGATACCAAGAAAGCCTCAACTATTTTTTCTTAAGTGTTTGTGGTAGCTCTGAGTTCTCTTTGGCTGTTTTCAGTGAGGAATCTTGGAAACCACAAAACCCTGAGCAGCAAAGACGTCTTAAATCTCTTGTGAACAACATTAAGTACACGCATTTTCTTTTATACTTGTGCATTGTATGCTGGAGGACTTTGTCATTTAGTCTTTTCATTGTAGCTTTCTAGTAATAGTATACTTGTTTAGAAGAAGAGTATAACATAGAGGAAGTGTTTTATGTAAAGCTTGTTCTATAAAGCAAGAGAAAGAAGAAAAAAGGTACTTTTTGAGGAGATTTACCTCTGTTACATAATTTCTTGCACATCCCTGAACATCTGACAGCTACTGTTAATCTAGCTGCACTCCCCACTTCAACTTCCCATATGGAGAGCTGGGGGGAGTTTTGAATAAGAGCAAGTAATATCAGAAGTGGCAGCAACTGGCAACTCTGACACTGAGCCTGGCTGTGGCCATTACCCAGAATCCTCCTGCTCTTCTTGAGAAGCAATTACAATTTCACAGGTTGGAATTAAAATTCCCTGCAGTATGCAGGAGAGTAACTGAAACTGTCAAAGTGATTTCAAGCTGCTAATCTCTCCCTGCTCCAAGAGTGAAAATAGAGCCCCTCTTACCCAGGCACAGATCTGACAACTTAAAAACTCCAGCCTTCCACTACGTTTAAATACATATGGAGAGTGGCTTGATCTGCTCACGGAGGATATCTGTAAAGATGTTATGTCTATGAACATTTGTGTGTTATTAACAAGTCTATCTTTTTTAACTTTAAGACGTGTGTAACTTCAGGGACTAAGACAAATATAAAAGAAGTCTTATGCAAGAGCTCTGACAATTTGGAGGAATGAGTAGGCATGTGCCTGTTTGTGTGAGGCTTATTAAAATCTTTATTTGTGTCTTCTCAAACATGTATTTTTTGCTATAAAAACTGCTTGCAACCTTGCCAGATTTTATTTTCACAGTTTTATATCCAACGTTATATTTTGTGTGCACTGTGGTTGATTGTATAGATAGAAATAAAGAGGATTTAGAAACGAAAAAGCAGGGGAAAAAATTGAGGGGCTGTAAAACTAGGGTGCAAAATAAAAAATATTTATGCAAAAGCTGCAAAGCAAGTTTGCTCTAAGAGACATGGACCACAGAGTTAGGAATTGGCTGCAAAATACCATTTGAGTTGTTCACAGGCAGGGTTCATCCACTGGATAATTAAAGTCATTGCTGGAAAGTGTTTGTGCAAATATCATTAAATGTCTTTTAGTTCCATATTTGGTTCATGCATGCTCTTAACATTCAAGTGAATGTTTTTTTTTCTTTAAATTAAGGCTCTTCAGTTGGTGGGAGATGAATTATAAATAGTCTATTTTCATTTTAAAGAAGCCCAATACCAAAAAAAAAAAAAAAAAAATCACGTCACTGCAACTGCTGGTATCTCAGAGTCCCCACTTGGGAAGTTGTGGTTATGGATTTGGATCATTAATGCTGTCCAGTCATGTCCCGTGAATAGAGAAAGAGTAATATTTGCATATCCTTTCAACAATCTTTATTTTGTTGGACAATATTTAGCAATTACAGCCATTCTTCTTAAATAGTGGTCTTAACATAATGTTTTATAGAGGACAGTCTGCCCTGCATAGTTTGCTTAATGCTGGTTGTAGGTAATGGGATGAATTTCCACGTTGGTGACCAGAGTGTGGTGCAGATTTGTGCCTACAACTTGCATGCTCTAAATGTCCCATCTGTCTTTGAGTGCCAAAACAGGATAGTTGTGCTTAACTGAGCATAAAATATTGTGTCTACTCTCTTCCTGGGTGGTGTTTGTGGGGAGTGGTGTACAAATGTCAGTTGGCAATGGATTACAGATTACAGGAGAATCTTGGAGATGATAAAACACACCAAAAAAGAGCCATGATTGTTTGCCACATAAGTAAGAGTTGGGGATCTGAGGGATCCCATTTCATGTGACAAAATCATGACATGACGGGAAATCTGACTTCTCATGGTTAGGATATCATTACAGCGTAATCTGAAAAATAAAACTGTAGTGGTGCTTGGAAGGCTTTGCTGCACAGAGAACCTTCCCAACTGCTCATAACCTGGGTTCCTGTGCTGTGTTGGAGCAGTCTGTCCCGCCACACTGGTACCGCAGGCAGAGAAAGGCTGCCCAGCTAACCCAGCCTCTGGCTGTGAGCGGGGCACAAGCAGTTTCATGGAGGAGGGCATCCCAACTCTGTCCCCTCTCACCCTGCTTGTCAGTGCCTTACATTTCTTGCTGCTTGGTAGAGGAAATGGGTAAACTGTGGCCAGCTAAGAAACTTGCTCCATTGGCATGCAGTAAATAATGCACACTCCTTGATGGCTGCAAGCTTCAGCTTTTTGTTTGGGTTTTAAGTACCTCCATGCCACTGTGAGCCTGCATTCTCTCTCACCCTTTCTTCCAGCTGCTTCACACAAGCTATCAGCACCTCATTTTGTTTTATGGAAGATGATATGTCTTCAGAAGGGGAAGTATTATTCTGAGTAAGGTGGCTTCTTCCCTGAAAACAAGAATGCTGCTTCTCCAGTGGAGCTCATTTGCCAGGGGTATCAGTGCTAGGAATGCACTGTGTTGCAGTGTCTGTCCTTCAGCTGTGTGGTGTCTGTCTGCCAGAGCCTTTGGGTTATGTCAGAAACTCCCATTTGCTAATAAGCAGGATTAAAAGGCCTCTTCTGCTGTGCTGTATTAGTTTTGAACTTGCAAACCCCAGAAATGCTGTAATTCAGAGTGAGAGATAAAACACATCATTGATGTCAGCTGAACGTATTAAATTTGATATCCACTAGTGGCTTTATGAGCTATAAAAGTCAGTCTCTAGAAATCACTAACTACAAGAAGTCTATAGAAGAGATTACAAAGGGCTGTGACATGAGTGTTAGTATGAGACTGCAGGAGGAAACAAGAGAGCAAGTAACCAAATCAGCTGGTACAGATAACCAGTGGCAGAGAGAAAGATGTTCACACCCAAGGGACAGCTTAATCTCCAAGTATTATGGTAATATTAAGGAAATTTAGAAAAGACAGATAGCAGCTTGGACATGCTGCAGCAGCATTAATTTGCTTCTGTCCTGCTTGGATTGTTTAGTAGGTGAAAAGGGCAATCTGAATGACATTCTCCAGCAGAAGGATAAAACAGAGCCTAACAGCAGATAGAAGCTTTGGATCTGCAAGAAGGAAATTATTTAGGACAAATCTGAACCTCCTGCACTTCCATAGCTCCTCCCTATACTGCTCAGAAGAGACACCTTGTTTTGATTTGGTTTTGTTTGGCTTTTTTTTTTTTTTTTTCTGGAAACACATATTCAGATTCCTGAACCTTTTTTATTTTATCTGATTGAAAAAAACATCATTCACTTCTGCTTCTCTTTTTAAGATCAGACTTGTTTGCATTTTTTTTTGTGCCCTGTGAGCCTGCATCAGCCAGCACCTTACTTGTAGGAGGAGTAGGATTAATTTTTATATTGATTTGAACCTAAACTGGAAGTCTTCATTTGGTTTATGGAGTACTACCAGGGTTATCAAGAAAATTAAACCTAGCTGGCAACCAATTTAATATATGTGCTGTCTCTATCTACAAATTTGCCAATATTGCATACTAAAAAATGTTGAAGTTAACTAATCTAAATCCACTGATAAATGCTCAGCTTCTACCAATTTATGGTGTCATTAAAGTCAAACACAGAGCTTATTGGATAGCCTTGCCCCAGCATATATCTGCTGTAAAATTACTGCTGCAGGACACTATTATACATTGCTTTCACCACATCCTCCACAATATCTGCAGTGCAAGAAGAAAAACAAATGATAAGCAGCAGATAAGAGTCAGTTCCTAAACTTTGTAAAGAAGCATCTGTCTCGAGCCTCAACACAAATACTCCTGAAAGGATATGTTAAATTGTATGTTCTGAGTTCAGAAAATTCCAGTGAAAGAAGTTTTCATGCCATGATAGAAGGATGGATTACCTCTTCTCTTCCCTGACTGTGTAGCAGCAGTCATTACCACTATAGAGATAGATGAGCCTTATGTATATACACATTGTATGTAAAACAGTAGCAGAGCTTCCAGGGCCAGCCCTTTGTCACCTGTGTCTTTCTTTCCATAGTCTTTGAAAGCCATTTACTTACCATGTGTCCTGCAGGACCCTTGTATTTCTGATATCCTTCAATGGGCTTGGAAGCTCTTGTGAGTGCAGAGATCCAGGATTACAGCTCTGGCTCTCTGAATCACAGCAGGCAGAATGAGCTATTCAGGCCTTTCACATCAAAGTTGTTGTCTTAAGAGGGTTCAATAGTATATTTCCTGTTCTTGCTGCAGACACTGCTGCAAAAGTTGAGTCATCGGCATATAAATACTTTCTTGGCCTCAGAATATCTGATTTTTTTGTGTGTTGATTGGCTGCCCGTTTCATTTCTCTTTCCACACTTATTGACTCATCTAAGAATAATGAAATTGGGTTGCTGCCAATCATACTTCTTATTGCTTCAAATGTAGGAATGCTAAGGCAACTCATAAATACTATCTTATCTGCCAGGAAATCCATGAAACCGAATTTCAAGTCATTCCCATTCACAGCAGTAGCTTGAGCAAAAGAGCTGGAACAGTTTTGGTAATAAAATCTGGTCCTGTGGAAAGTCTTGTGCTGTGCTCTCTTATCGTGTGCTTGTGAACAAAGAAATTAAACTAAAAGTCTGCTTCGTGGAGAGAACAGGTTTTATTCTGTTTTCTTGAAATGTTTATCAATCTGTCCAAACTCACTTGACAGGTAGAATTGACAAGGTCTCCTTGCTTTAAAAAAATGACAGTTCACTAACTAGTCTGATTTTCTAATTGTCAGAGTTCAGTTATCTAGACATGCTATTCATCTTCCAGGCAGTAAGAACAAGCTGGTGTGATGGCCAAAGAAAGCATAAAACTTCTCTTTTCTTAGACACTTCATAGTTGGTTGGAAAGCAAAAGTTTTGGCCTTATGGAAGAGGAATGCTATAGACAGTTCTTTCCATACCTTGCAATTGTCAATATGGGACAAGTTTTAAATAATACAGACCTTTAAATAATAAAGACCTAAGCAAAGGAAGAATTTTAAATAAATTACTCTATTCTGGTGTGCCATATGGTTTTAAATTAAACTACAGTTTAAGAGTTATATCCATGAAAACTCCAATTATGGTATTTTGCTCACTTTTTTCTCTCTCTTTTTTTTAATGTTATGTTTCCTCCTAGTTCTTGGCAGATTAAACATTTTTATTTCAAAATAGAATGGCTGCAACTCACATGGTACTCTTACAAAAACAAATTTTGAGTCTCAATTGTTCCTATAGGCTGAAACTAATTTCCCAGAAAGGAGGATCAATGTGGCAGCCTCAGGAAGTGATTTCAGTGGCCCAAAGAGATTTAAAACTGAGGATGCTGCCTTTCTGTCCCACATCCCTCTATTGACAGCTCTTGCTTGCA
The DNA here is from genome assembly GCA_027886175.1 of Phylloscopus collybita. Lineage (NCBI taxonomy): Eukaryota > Metazoa > Chordata > Aves > Passeriformes > Phylloscopidae > Phylloscopus > Phylloscopus collybita. The sequence goes on from JAJNNQ010000075.1 coordinate 92,059,197, forward strand.
CCAGCAGTGCTGCCATGAGACTGCCTGAAGGGAAGTTTGGGTGGCTTATCTGACTGAAACAGCGTTTTGGTGGGGTTCATTTTGGGATAGCTCATGTTGCTGCGAGCATCTTTGCAAGGCAAGGGCTGATTTACGTCGCCTTGAACTGGCAGAGAGGATTTTGTGAGTCTTACCAGCTGAAGTGCCTCTTGCTGGGAGAGCTTTGGAAAGGTCCCTACTCCACCACTTTATTTCCATTCCCGAGTTGCAGAGGCATGCCATTGACACGCAAGTACGTGACTGAAAACACATCACTATTGTGCAAGCACTGTGGAGCAGAACCGTAAACTTGCTGTTTGAAGACCTCCACACAGCTCTGAAGCTGTGAGGTAAGGTGTGCTCAGGAATTGCAGAGCCAAGGTCATGGCCCATAGAGCAGGCAGGATGTTGCTAAACTATAGGATTTCCTGCAGTGATCTTTTCTGATCAGTTCAGGATTAGTGGAACATAAAGGACGTACAAAGCTCCTGTCAACCTCTCCTCTCCTTTAGGCCAGTAACTCTTTTTTGATACATAGAGGTACATACCTAATATAACTTTTTGTTTCTTTTCTCTCCTTTTCATTTTTTTTAATGGGAGTTCAATTTGCTGGTGGGCTCCAGGAAGTGCTGTTCATGTGGGTAGAACATGCATCATCTTTCATGACTCCCAGTCTGTCTCTTTTTTTAACCATAGAAATCAGTTTAAAAAACAGCTGGCAGGAGAGTGGGTGGTTTTGGTTGTTTATGATTTTGGAGATTCTTTTCTCTTGTTGCTTACTTTCCTGATGCACAGGCTGCTAAATTTCTCTTTGTTAAGGAAGTTCAAAGGAGGAAGAAGTAAGTTCTGCGTCATTTCAGTTTGCCTTCGTGCTTAGATCTGGTCAGAGCCAGCCAAACTCTGGGCAGTCAGCAATGTGAGCAAACATAAAGCAGATATCTAGAAAAGGACTGGGAGCTTTAAAGTCACATTAAGAGTTTGCTACAAACTTCTGCTTTGAAGACTTGCAATATGACACATGAAAAAAATGTTAACTTCCATTAAAGGCTCTCATGAGGTTTGTTACCAAATGTTAGCAAAAAATCAGCAGAACATTTCAAGGGGTACAGAAGTTCCTATCATGCATTTGATGAAAACATCTTTAAATAGCCTAATTAGTGTAAAGGAGGAAACACTGTACTTGTGCCGGATTGATATTAAATGCAAATTTGTTTTTTGTAAGCATGTAGGAAAACAATGACTTTTAGTGAGAGCTTCATGGAAATATGTGAGAACAGAAATGGTCTTTGCTTGACAGTCTATCCAGTGCTCCCAAAGCATGTGGAAAGCAAATGACTAGATGTTTACATTGTGAAACACCAGGGAAAACCAGCAGTTTATCATCAGTATTCCTAAAGGAGTACTGTAGGCATCCTGCTATTTCTAACTATACTTGTTGGGTTTTTTTTGCAAGTCTTTCCCCCGGATTGGCTTGCACTTACTAAAGAGTATATACACTGCTTGTATATGTATTCTGATACATTTTTGTCTTTCTCCTGTTCATTCTGTAGCCAGTGGCTTGAGAAGGGTTGTGTGACTTCATAAAGGGGAAAATAAGGTTTAAGCAGCAGCACCGTGTCTTTTTCTAAAGGCTCTGAAATTCAGTCGTTTGAAACAAATGCCCTGTTTGGGGCCAGCTGAGGGAGAGAGCTGTCTCCCCTGCCCAGGCCTGCTTGCAAGACAAATGGCTCTATTGTTTCTGTGGTGTGCAAATATCACCGGTCCTGGGAGGTCAGGATTGCACACACTCTGAGTGGGTGCTTAAAGGACTTGGATGAAATACACACAGAAGATTTCCAAGATAAGGAGTCAGTAATGGTAAGACTTGTGTATTCTCTAGCTGTGTTTTGGTGGTACAGTAAAAACACAAAGCACTGAGTTGTGTAAGCGTACTCATTCCGGTGAATCAAAATATGTCAAGCTGCTATGTACCAGTAGGCTTGGTGCCAGATAAGGTATCATTTTTTCCCTCCACAGCCAGCCTAAAAACCTGAGGCTGCCATAAGCCTTCCATCTTTTACAGGAATGCAGTTATGCTCCTGTGCCCACCGTTCTCCGTGTGTCTTGTGGGTGACCTGGAGTTCCGTGGGTGTGGAGGCTGGGGAACCGCACGTGTCCGAGGCTGGGCTGGGATGGGGGGAAGGTGGCCTCTGGGGGCTTCCCAGAGGACTGTACAACACTGCAGGAGTCTGGGCCTAGGGTGAGGCTGAAGGTAAGCTGTGGAGGAGCGTATGGATTTTTAATTTTAGTGCTATAACGATGATTTTTATTTCCATTTTAAAAACAGGAGTTGTCACGGGCATAAGGGCTTATGTAGCAGCAGCGGGCTGATCAGATGTTACGAAAAGGCACAGCAGTGCTGGTGAGCTGGTGATCTTTGCTTTGGCTGTTGCTGCTGGTGTTCTGCATTAGGCTGAAACAGCTCCTCACAGAAGATCAATGCTTACGGAATTTTGGCAGACTTCTAAGTTACTTATGTTCCAAATAGAAAATGAAGACTCTTCCTGATGCATTTTACATCACTGCCTGTTGCTCTGACCACGTATTTTGTGGTACAGCTTTGTGCTGTCCTTGAATTACACAGATGGTTTCTGCTGTGTCTTGTCCTTCATAATTAGCTGTCCTAGAACTGGAGCAAAACCATGCTAAGAAGTTTGGCATCTAAAAATGCCATATAACCGCATGAGATTTTGGAAGGAAAGTCTCCACCCCTCACCCCCCACCCTTAGCCTTAGGAGGAGAAATACTTCTCTCTGTTGTCCTGCATCTTTTGCAGTGGGAATTCCCCCTTCAGTTGTGTCTACTAGAAGTGGCATTTTACCAATATCTGGGACCATTATTGACTTTTATATTGCAGACAATGAAAAATCACTCACAAACAGACTGCGTTGTAATGGTGGTTGTTTGGTATCTACGTAAAGCACAGTTGGAGGAGTTCTAGTGACATGTCAGTGTCTGCACTCAGCCTGAGACTCTACAGAAAGCAGTTGTGGTGGGGAATTGTTGTCAGAATGAGACAATCCCGATGACAGGACTGAGTGGGCTCTTTTAATTCCACTGCAGCAAAGTGGTTTTGAGGACCTGCTTCCCCCTTATTCAGAAATAGAATTTATCCGGCTCAAGGATTCCTACATTGACTGCAATTCTGGGGTAGAGAGGCAGTACCAGAACTGTAGGCAGAGTTAAATTTTTTGAAATCCTAATTTATCTGTATTTTCAGATACATCTGCTGATCTCGTATTCCTTTTGCCCACCAGAAAGGGCATATTTTCATAATTCTTCTTTGCAGATATGCACTAGGGTATAGAATTCTTTCTAATGCACAATTTGAGTGAAAGATTAAATCCTTCTCTCCCTATAATTTTATCACTGCTGTGGTTTTAATTTATAAGGTCATTGCAGACAGAAATCTTTTTCCTAAGGTGGGTCAGAACTGGCCTTTTCTTAAGGACTTGGAGGAAGGGGAAAAACAATTGATGTAAGAGAATGATTTTCATTCCAGTAATGTTGATTCACTTGGCTCATAAGAAGAGCTTATTTCTTTGTTTACTTGGAAAGAATGAATATCAACACATAAATAATCAGCTGGGAACTAGATTTCCAGGAGGAAGAATTTTCCTAGTCACTTTTCTGTTAATTCAAAGCAGTATCTTTTAAAATTGATGTAACTCACAGCCTTATGATGATCACATTACTTTCCCTTAGGAGTAAACACAGACAAAAGTGTCTGCTTAGTTTCCAAACTAGAGGAGTGTTGTTGCCTCAGGTACTCAAATTCCTATAGAAAAAAGCTTTCCATAGCTCTTGTAGCTGTACATACTGAATGTACCAGTGTACCTGGGGAGTTCCATGCCAACTTCTGCGAAGTACCACAAACTCTTCTTCAGAAAGACATGGAAAAACAATTTACTGAACAAGCCTCCCAAAAGTGCTTTTTTTTCAGACAGTCTTACACCTAGCTAAAGTACACAGGCCTGATGTGCTATAGCTGGAAGAAACTAACCACATCATATGATTTCTGAACTGGTTTTGCCCTTCTTTTCACTCTTGGAAAGATATGTAACCTAACAACAACAGGGTTGACCCTTTCTTCAAACCCCATTGCAGTGCAATACTGAAACCTCCTTCTGGAAAATCCTCTTGGGCTAATACAGTGCAATCCCACTTTTCAGGATTTGCAAAACCTAATGTATTTAACTTGTTAACAGAATCTGAGGTCCCAGGAGCAATCACTGTCCTTCACAGCTCAGGGATTTTGTAATACTCAACAGCAGTAAGAGATTTGTCCAGGAGGAAGGCCGGGGCCACTTGTCATGGACATCATCTGCAGCATTATCTCTTTCAGCAATATAACTTTGTTATTCATATTATTTTGGGAAGTGTGTTGCTTACATTATGCATGAGACCTCAAATGCTTTTATCAAGTACCTCAGATATTCCAGATTGCAAGCATGTTTTTGGGCTACGTACTTCTATTGGCTTGTTTCTTTATCATGGTTTCATAATACTGGAAATAGATAGAGAAGCAGATTCATCTTCCTCAAACTGCTTGATGTGAGAAAAGTACACTTCTAGATTATGTTATTGTAAAAGGTTGCTGTGACCTGGAGATGTACTACTTAGCTTATCATTTTCCAAGTTTAAAATAATTAGCTGCCAGCAACAGAAACTTACTTTCTGCTTGCTTTTAAAGCATTTTGCAGAGTGCAGTGCTGCTGGGTGTTAACAGACTTTGGATGCTACACAGGAACACTTAAATAAATACAAGTAACCAGGCATCACACTGGCTTCCAGATATTTACAGTAATAGTGCCAAAACCCCTCCTTCAGACATTGGACTTCTATAACCTAATGAAGCAGGAGGTGCCAAGAATTTAGTAACTTAGATGATAAGAAGTTAGAGACAGAAGCTGCAGAGGACCCAAAGCCTTACAAGCATACCTTGAATGCACCTGGGGCATTTGAGGGTGAGGTAGAGTTTTTGTCTGTGCAGAATACCTGAACAGAATTGCTAAGTTTTGAGTCAGCAGAGTGCTACCAGCTTTACAGCTGAGGAATGTATTTTCTACCCAGGCTGAGTCAAATGGAAGACCAACTACCAGCTTTAATTTTGTAATAAGAATTGCATGTGATTAAAAAAACAAACAAACAAAAAAACAAACAACAAAAAAACCACCACAAAACAGGATCGCAATAGATCTCCTCCTGAATTGTGTTTTCATAATGGGAAAATATTGGTTCTTTCTAGTCGTACTTAAAATTGGCCAGAGTCTTTTGTTCAGCTGTTGCTGGACATGGTTCAGGACAGACATCTTTGGGGATGATTAGGCTAAAGAGAGTTTTTGGAAGGTGTGCAGTTGTCTGAGTTACCAGTAAACCTACTGTTCAATGCTAGCATGAAATCTCACTGCCAGAACTGTGCTGGAACATTCCATTTTTAATTACTATTTAATTATAATTAAAAAAAAAAAAATCTGTCCTTAGACTTCAGCTTGCTCAGTGGGGCAGCAAGAGGTTGAGGCAGGGAGAATCGGTGTGATACTTTTCCCCCCATTGTTTTGAACTTTGTGTTCATTTGCATGTGACGTTACAAAGAATGAACACAAAATACTGCCAAGTCATGACTGTAACAAATCTGCACCTACTTGCACATAAGGTGGTCAGAAGTCAAGCTCAGGAATATTTACTCCCTGCAGTCTGTCAGTAGTATGGCAAAAACACAAGTACACACCCTTATCCAGAATAATGTTAGGGCCTCATTCATGTTTAGCTGAACCTACTTTGGAAAGGGAAATACCTTGTGACATTCTTCAGTGGCCTCTATGGACAAATAAATAAAAGATTTAATGGAGCCTTCACAGTAGGGTACTGGCAACAGAGAAGGACCCTGAGGACTCAGCTGTATAAATTAGGCAGAAGTGGGATATTTTCAGAGCCCCATCAGGGATGAGGAAGAGGTCTTTCATCCACCCAGGTTCCTGGGGCTCTGAGGGAAAAAACCCCTGCACCAGGTTTAGCACAGGGAACAACCCTTTCTCATGAGTGTTTTGAGGCTTTGTGTGTGCATCTTATAGTCTGGCCTTGCTCCATCAAATACATTCCTCTGAATCGGACACTGGATGGTGAGGGCTTTTGTTGTGCCAGCAGGTAATTAATTATGATAAATGTGCAAATTGCTTATTGTCTCAATAGGCTCTGTAGAGCCAAAAGGGTGCATGTGACTAAAAATATTCTGCTTAAAGGTCTGCAGTGGTAATGAGCACTGCAGCACTATTCCACATTGAGTCACTGAGCGCTCTGCTGTCAATTACCTGTGGATTAAGGACCAATGCCATTTGAGCTAGCTCCCTTATGACCTGAGTGGAAAACCCCAAAGGATTTTGTGGCACTGCCTCTTACAAATGCTCCATGACAGATCTGTTTTCAATTCTTATTCTTTCTCCTTTTTTTTTATCCTTTTAATTTTTTTGATAGAAAGTCAGACTTCAAAGTGACAGCCTAACTTTTTATTAATATGCCTTACAGTATATATCCTATGAATTTTTTTCCTTGTCCCATCCATTAGCCTTTACTGTAGTTTCTGCACCTGGATGCTGGAGGGAAGGAGGTGGGGCAGGATGAGGGGAAAACAGATGATGCATACCAGAAGAAAAAGTAATTGTGGTGGTAAGAAGTTTTAGAAATTTGGAGAAAAAAGAATCCTTTCCCTCACAAATTTCCAACCTGTTTTGGCTTTCTTGTTAGCCTTTCAGTGTTATTTGTGTGTGGGCATTGTTATTTGTGTGTGTGTGTACACATATTAAGGACATTGTTATATGTAAAGAGGATGTTTCTTCACTTCAGCGCACCAAGGAGGACTCAGAACCACTTTGTCAACATAAATAAACTATTAGACTATCCACAACTGACATCTTTGAGGTCATCTTTCGTAGCCAGAATAAATTTCTCTTCAACAGTACAGATGGATACGAGGAAAGCCAGCAGATGCATTGTAGCTAATCAGAAAGAGACTCAGCAGGGTAACTAAAATCTCTGCTAGAATTCATATCCCTTCATGGAGTTTAATTAAAGAGCTTTGTGTGCATCCTTTTGTTTTATCTGTTGCCAGTGTTTTGTCTCCTATTGTGGCAGCTCCTTCAAATAACCATCAATTTGCTGTGATAATCTACTGAGGAGAATGAGCAGCACTGTTTAATTACATAAAAATGATAATGAGCTTTGGCTGTCAAAGAGTTAAGGAGCTGCTGCCGGCCACTGGAATACAAAAGAGCTGGTGCCAAAGGGGCCCCTGGAAGTCTGTGGCCCTTCAGACTTCACTGCTGAGCAGCAGTAACTGGCTTGAGCAAGCAGCAGGCCAGCAGAGCTTCCTTTGGGGAGAGATAACTGAATTACTGAGCAGCCTCCTAACAGCAGGACACAGAACAGGCACAGACAGATTTCTGCTTCACACCCCAGCAAAAGTACAAGGCAGTCCAAAGAAAGATCTCTTGTCCTACATAAGCACAATGCCTTTGGCATTTCTGCCTCATTCTCATGGCAGAAATTGGAGTTTGGGCATAACCAGGTGTCATTTGGTGCCATTTTGCTGCCGGAGATAGCAGGAGAACTTGGGGGAATGAGGTTCTGCCGCTGGGGAAACATGAGCCAAGCTGCAGAAAACTTTGCAGATAACACAAGTGCTTGTGCTCTACCCAAGAGTAGTGTGAATCCAAGTTTATAAAGAAGTAACTCTTCTAAGAGGTAAAAACTTTCTGTTCTCAGACCTTTTATCCATTTCTCTTCTTTTTTTCTTTTTTCTCTTTTTTTTTTTTTTCTGCCAAGAGGTGAATAAAATCTTGTGCAACCTCTATATTTGGCATCCAAACTATTTATTCACAGAAACTGTTGTTTTCCCCTTTTTGTTTTCTCTAGCTGGGAAGATGCTGCAGTAAGCATGGGGTGGAGAGCTTTGTAAAACAGAAACAGCAATGGATCCGAGGAGGAGAAATTGCTGGAAGCCCTTTTTTAAAGCAGAGAACCAAAAATTTGGCTTACTATTATGTGTCTGAGTTACCATGTGCTTGGCATCCAGATTAATCACAGCACTAATGAACTCCTGAGCTGCAGAGTGCCTGCAGGGGCCTCCAAGCCAGGTCTCCAGGCAGGGAGCTACTTGGCTGGAACACGTACGGTGGAGCTGGCAAAAACACACCCAGAACCAGGGATGTCTCTTAAGGCAGAGAGATGTGACAGGGCCTGCCTGCCTTCTCTCAGCACATGGCCTGGCCACCCTGCTGGGGGAGGCCAAGGAGTCCAGCACAGTGGAAGTAAGCAGGGCATGGCCTGTGACAGAACACTGTTGTTACAGGTGTGACATTGATAGGGCTGTGATGGTGCCACTTTGGACTGACACTCCTGTGCCACTAAGCCATGGAAAGGGGGAAATACTTTGAGGAGCACTCTGGTTCTGTTGGTTGTATGTAAGGAACACTGGCAAGGGAAGTGTTAGTGCTGAGCTGGTAAGAGATGCAGCTTTGCCCTTAATTCAGCATTCACCCTACAGCACACTGTCCTGTGTGTTGGTATGTCTGTTGCAGAAAAGGAGTGCTGGGAGAGATACAGGTTTTAAAGAGCAGAGTTAAGGTAAGATTACATTAGGGGTTTTACAGGTGTGGGACTACATTTGCATTATAGAGGTAAAGCATTTTTATTGTTGCTGACAGTATTTTAGACACTGACCTCTTGGACTAGGTCCTTTGCATGTGATTCTGCAAATTTCTCACAAGAGCAAGTGAGCACAGATGCCATCTTCCTTCCTTCCTTCCTTCCTTCCTTCCTTCCTTCCTTCCTTCCTTCCTTCCTTCCTTCCTTCCTTCCTTCCTTCCTTCCTTCCTTCCTTCCTTCCTTCCTTCCTTCCTTCCTTCCTTCCTTCCTTCCTTCCTTCCTTCCTTCCTTCCTTCCCCTACCTTCCACACTTTGCAACTGTGTATTGATACTGTCCATAACAAGGTCATTGACCCACTTTCCTTTGTGGCCCCTCCAGGTGCCACTGTCTCTGCTCTCATATTTCATGATACTTTTCACCCTTGTCCTTCTTTGATCCCTGTGGGCACTGAACCCAGATGCTGTTCAGCCCCAGAACCACAGAACTCCTCTGGCTCTGTTGTGTTCCAGTGGCAAGCCACAGCAAAGCCTGTATGGCCAAGGCACACTGCCTTTTTTTGCACGAAGAGTGCCATGCACCTTCCTCGTTAGGAGAGACATGAATCCGAATCACCTCCTCCTGTTGTAAGCTCACTCTTTTTGACATCCCTTTCATTTATAACTCAGTCTCCTAACTTCATTCTGCATGCCATCTATGCAATAGATCCTTTTCTCTCTACCCAGACAACTAGAACTTCGCTGTTACAACTTCAGCTCTTGTTATCCTATGGATCAATCACTGTACTCATCCTGTCATAAATGTGACAGATGTACCGTACCAATCCCCAGTGCTCCTGCAAAGATAACTTTCCCAACGCTTAAGTTTAACCATGTTGTCTGTTCTCTGTGCTTTCCCACTGCCTTGCTCTTGAAACTTAAGCTACTTTTTATTACTTCAAGTCTTATCATGACTTATAGGTCTTCTCCCTACCTATAATCAGCTCCTCAGTATTGAAGAGTTAGCTTCACCTCTATTAAAACACAGTCCTTGTCTTCTTTGAGCACTGATTCCATTTATAAATGTTTTCCATACTCAGAAGGAGCATCCTGTGGAGCTCTGCAAAGCAGCTTCTTTTGGCTCTTAGCATCCATTCATAAGGCTCTTCCTTTCCATGTTGCCTCTTAAAAAGACTTTCTGGCTGGCTGATATTTCCTTTCTCTGGCCATTCTGTCCTACCATTTTATGCACTGGCCATGAATGCTTCGGGATTGGGACTGTCACACTGCTCTGCCCAGGTACAGCACATAGCAGAAGGGGAATGTGGTCTGTGGAAAGGGCTCCTACAACACTTTGGTAGTAAATCCTTATGCAGCAGGAGTGCAACCATAAAAGCAAAGTGTTAGAAGTGTAATAACACAAGTAAAGTTGTCACTCTCTCCCTGGTGAAATAAGCAATTGTCCAAACCAAGACAGCAATCCAGAAGAAAAGCGGATTGGCAGGCATCTTTACATCCACACTTGGCTTGTCCCCAGCCGGAAGAGGTTCCATCTTTTTCTGCTCCTCCCTGGCTGGTGGAAAGGATGGTGCAAGCACGCCTTCATCTCTTGCAGCACAGATTCATCAGCTTATCTCAAATTGCTTTTTTGGTGGCTCAGACTGGCAGGTCTGGGTGTGCACTGCTGCAGGCTGGGGAGCACATGTGGGCCCTCTGGGGTGCCTTTGGGGCAGTAAATCCTAGCAGTGGGTTGGGGCAAACAGCCGGGGTGTGGGAGAGGAGGAGCAGCTGGAATGTCTTCAGCTCTCACAGCTGCGTGAAGCGTGTGTATCTACAGCACCCCTGTACTTGCTGGCACTTCACAGAAACCTGTCCTTTCCTTTTGCAGAGACTCAGGAAAACATTGCTGGCTTTCTTTAGGAACTGAAATCCTTCATTATCCGTGGAGTTTGACTAGTGTCGCATTGAAATGAACTTCAAAGCAAATTCACATCGAAACTGCTAGAGACTTCGTGTTTGCTTGGTTTTGATACAAAACATGAAAACCACCTCAGGCTAGCTGGCAGTGCTTGTGACGAGCAAATCTTTTGGTGAAACAAGAGAGGGCTTCCAGTTACTAATGAAATCCTCCCCTCCCCACCCCCAATCCAGTGGGCATTTACATGGTTTTCTTGTGAACATTTCATGCAGCTTTGAAAATCAAATGCTTCCTTACAGGAAATGTTTTTTCTCTGTTGTGCATCTCTTGTGGCCAGCTGCCAAGAGATCCTGATCCGACACCCAGCTGTGCTTCTATGACTGGCTTTTGTGACCATGGAAAATCTTTTTTTTTCTTTTTCTTCTTTTTCTTTTTCTTTTTTTTTTTTTCTTCCCCGACCCCCCCCCCCCCCCCCCCCCGCCCCTTTCTGCATTCTCCATTTTCTTCTCTTTTAAATATGTATAAACAAGTTGGAAATCAGAGCCTGTATGTTCTTTGCAGCCATACTGGACAGAAATGTGATAGCAAAAGGTTGGGGTCTTGCAATCTTAAAAAGCTTCTGAGAAATAAAATGGATAAAATTTTTGTTAGTCTGACAAAAATTTGTTTTTATACCCATGGTAAGAACCATGCCATATTTAAATATAATTTAAAGTAAGTGACAAAAGGCTCATCCCATATTAAGTTTTGTTACATGGGGGAGGAGATAAAGCTCTGCAAGAAAAGCACAAGAAAATCAGTTTCCTTTTCTGGAAAACACATTTTACTGGTGTGTACCATTCTATACTGTTTTTAGGCATTCTGAAGTAACAAGGCTGCACAAGCAATCCGTGTTAGCTTCATTTTGACTTTAATAATGAGGTAATTACTAATGAGGTAATTTCACATGGGCAGATGTGTGAAAATCCTGAAGGACACCCTGCTCTACACTTACACAGCTGTAAAGTGTTTCAGTTATAGATATCAAAAAAAAGCAGAGAGTAGTGGGGCATGGGGAACAGGAGCAGGCCTGGCAGAAAAAGCCAGCCAAACAGACCTTAATTTACATTCTTAAAGCAAGGCCAAATCAAACTAACAAACAGAAGGACATGATGAAATCATGTCCAACAGGAACACCTCATGGCCTGCCATGTTAAAGTGGTTGCAGATCCTGTCCTTGGCCAGTCTCGTGTCCACGTGGTGTCCCAAGTGGGACATCGCTGGACTGAGGACACAAAGGCTCAGCAGTGGAGGCTTTGGGTGGTGTTCAGGTACATACCAGGAGAAATGCTTTTGGCCCTCATGGAGGGGCCAAATTCCAAACCAGGAATTTGGCTGATATGTAGAACAAATGCCCATTTTGGCCTGGGAAACAGGTGCAGTCCTGAATATACAAGAAACACAATGCTCTGTTTTCAAAAATAACTTGGATATGATGGTATCTTTCTTAAGATAATCACAAGAAAATAGCATTAAAAATAAATATTTTTTTTCCTTTTGATTTGTCATTATCATGATTTGGAATATATCAGATTTGTGCTTCCAGTTTCTCCTCATCTCTGGCAGTAGAGTTGATGTATGTTTCTTTTCTTGTTAGTGAAAGCTGAGGTTTTCTCTGACTGTGAAACTGGGTTAAGTATTTCCTGCTTTCCCAATTTATCTCTCCAGTCTCTTAGCTGGCCTGGAACAGTAGTTGGTGGTTTAATTTCAGATTTCTGAAAATAATGTTTAAAAAATTTCCCCTTTTTTAATGAAGATTTACCTTCTTTATTTTTTCCTACCCATTCTTCACTGTAGTCAGGATAATGTTCCAAATGGCACTGAGAGTATGACTTCCCCATGCTCCAATAATGTCCATTTATGATCATAAGGGAAATAAAAGATCTTTCTTAGCAGGCTGAAGATATTGGAGTCTTCAAAGTGTATTCACACAGCCTGCCTCTTTGTGCTCGGGAGGACTGTTAAATAGTCCTTCTCAAAGGCACAGCATCTGCCAGACTTGTGAAACAATTCTGCACCAACATCCAGTTATTGTGTGGACTGTGGCATGAATTTGTGAGGGGGGCGGTTCTGCTTGCAACTGCGCAATTTCCTAAATCAAGGAAATAACCTGTCTCAGCCTCAGAGCAGTTTGACCTCTAATTCAATCAGGCTTGCAGCTGAAGAACCTACCAACTATAACTGCACCTCTCTGTTAGGAGTGAATTTTTCCTTTTACCATGTCCTCTCAACTACTGGAACTTGGTTAAAATAAGGAGAAGTAGAAAAAATATTAGTGTTTCAGAAAGGGCTCCATAGAAAATTCAGAAAGTCTTCCAAAGTCAAAAAGAAGGAGGTACTCTGTGCACTGAGAAGTTGCACTTTCCATTTGGGAAGGCTGCTATGGAAACCTCAATAAGGAGTTTAGAGATGTCATTGATTAGTCTGGTGGTGAGTGGTCATTTTTAATGCACTGTATTGTCCTCACCTGTGGCCTTCAGGGCACATTGGCTGCAAGACTGGCAGGCTCTTCACTAGCTCTGTTCAGTCTGCATGGTTGGGTAGCAAACCTGTCATTTGTTCAATAAAAATGTTGTGGTACCTCATGGTGGTCAGGGAAGCTTGGTCTGGCTTTGCCACTGCAGTTCTGTTGGGTTTTAATGCTGGGGCTCTTGTGGTTTTATCCCTAATTCCCCAGAAAAGTCTATAAAATTTATTTTAACAAGGTGAGTGAGCTTTCTAAACAGCAAATCAGAGATATTCCCATTTTCTTGAATCTCAGCACTGTGGGTGTTTTTATGGGGACAGAAGTGCCTCAGCCTGTGGAAAGAGCTTGGGAATTTGCATAGCTGGGATAAGAGAAGAAAGTGACTTCTGCGACAGTCAAGGAGGACTTAAAGGAGTGCTAGAGGAGCTGAGTTGTGTAGCTGTTCCCTTCTGTAATTGTATCATATTTCCTTGTGGGCTTGGATCACTTGAAAATCTTCACCAAACCCCAGTACCTATCACCTCAGTGTATAAGGATCTTAGCTTGCATTTTCTTGAAGCATGTTTCTGTGCCTTATGGTTGCCAAGAAATAGTTTGAAACACTGAAGTGTCTACACAGGAGTTTTTTCCTTTCTTTTAAAATGAATTAGCAAAAAAAAAAAAAAAAAAAAAGAAAGGAAAAAAAAAAAGAAAAAAGCTAAACCACAACATAATTACTTTTTACATTTAATAAAATCTTATGATTTTAGAGAGACTGATTCATGATATTTGAATGCAAGAAGCTGGTAATCCTGCTAGAAGATGTATTAAATCCCTTCAAGATCTGCCCTGCTCGTCAGCTTTATTTCACAAAGAACAATGGGGCAGGCAATATGCTTATAACTAAAAAATTAAGCTCATGCAAAGATGTTATTAGATGCTCAAAGGATCTCAGGTAGATCCTCTCCCTGGAAGAATTTTGACCTGAGAGTGATTATGTTAATAGCCACTCATAAGTCAGCTTCCAAGATCCAGGAAAAAATACCTTTGAGTATCTCTCTTAAGATGAAACTATACTATTGGAAGGTCTTCTCCTCCCTTGTGCTGCAACACATTAATTGGAAGAGTGATACCATTTAAAATGTGTTGTTCAAATGACACAGCCCATGCCCACCTGGTTTAGATATTTTTTCCCCCTTCCAAAAATCTGAAGGAAATGCAGAGATATTTTATACTAAATATTGGCCCCTGTGTATGACTTATCACTTGCACTTCTCCCCCTTCCCACCAAGCACAAAAAAATCTTTTATCTTTGTGGTTTATGCATGGTGTTGTGGTATTTTCTCTTGCTATTTGTCTAGTTCTACCTTTATGGGGTACACTTATGCCTCTGGGGTAGAGTAGTGGAGGAGGATGTTTAAAATTAGGTGTAAATTTATAAAATGCTGATAAATATTTATGTAATGTGTACTTAAAATCACTCAAAATCAAGAAATTATGTTACCAAATCACGAGCCAGCAGTGCTGTTTCATGCTACCAGAGCCCCATTGGAAAAAAAAAAAAACACTCTGGATTTGGATTTTCTGTCAAAACCTTACTTGTTTCTAGATCCCACCACCCTTTGTACAGAACATAAAATAACCATTTTAGTGATAAGGTAAAATAAACACAGTTGGATGATATTGGGATATTTCCAGCTAAGTCTGTTTGGCCACTGGGAGAGGTTTATCATGAGATACAGAGGAGCTGGGATGTGTAGGATATTACCTGTGTTGTACAAAGCAGGGGCCTCCTGCTGTGGAAGATCTAATGTGCCTTAGAGGCTTGTACAGTGCCCTCAGCTAATAAACTGAAGGTTACTTCTTCCAAACGAGCTCTAATCAGCACAAATGGGTAAAAAGTGTTTAAATTGCAAATATATTTCAACTTATATTAATAAAAATTTAAATTGTTTAGAAGTTGGGTCACTGGTAAATCCGAAATGCCATGGAAACATCATCAGCTTTAGTAAAACTATGAAATCATAGGCAGGATCTTTAAAAGCAACACTGACTGGTTCTGTGAATTTCTTGACTTCTGCACTTAATAATTTTAATCTGAAATTACCAAGAAAGGTACCTGTTGCCCTGGTAGATACCAGGCACAGGCTCCTGACATGGTGGGTAAAGCAAATGTCCTATTAACTGCTTCAGAAGCAAAGCTGTGCCATTTTTGTTCATGGGTATTTAAGGCCAAGAGGGACCATTAGAGCCAAGTAGTTTGACCTTCTGCATAACACAGATGAGAGAATTTAACTCAGTGATTGCTACCCTCCAGCTATATTTCAAAAGTGGAGAGAGATTTATTCCTTTTTTTTTTTTCCTTTTGACCCTTCAGTGTGTGCTCAACTGCCTGAGTCTGACTCTTTTTTAGAATTAAGAGACTTTAATTTTAATCTATGGGGATTTTTTTTCAGAATATGTACACAAATACATTCATATATATACATATATATAGAGAGAGAGAGATAGAGAGAGAGAGAGAGATAAAATAGACACATGTGTGTGCAAATGCACATTTAAAATGTTTTGTATTTGTAGTAGTAGTTGGCACCACCGTAGAGATGACTTCAGGTTTGAAAGGGTGTACAGAGTCCCAGGAAACTTGGGAAAGGGTGGCAGAAGGTAGCATGACCTTCACATGCAGCTGATCATGGGTCTCTCTGGTGAAGTGTTTATCCTTGATGTCAAGTCGGCACAGGGAGGGATTAGAGGCCTGCAGAGAAAAACAACTTGCCTCACCCTGAAGAAATTGCCAAAAATGTGATGCAGGACAGAGACTTCTCAGTTGGGGCTCATTTTGAAAAGGCAGAAGGGGGCCAGGCACTCAGCTGTTCACAGGGATGTTGAAAACCCCTTCCCTGTGCCTACTGTGGGAAAAGGCTGGGTAGGAACGTGCATGCTGAGGAGCAAGCATGGAGCCTGCTTTGCTACCCACTGCATCTGTGCTGGGTTGGAGCTGCGAGGCTTTTATCTTTCACTTCAAAAAGCTTTCAGTGAAAGCTCCAGTCGTATTATGTTACTTTACCTTATGTGGGCTAAAAATAATTTTTGCAAGAGCCTGAAATCACTTCACGCGCTCTCAGGAGTGTGGTAAACATGGTGGGATTCTGTCAGACCTTCAGCAATGTTGTGTTTACTGCCAGTGAAGACCCTTGGCCACCCTCAGACAAACAATTTCTGTTAAGTGGTCCATTAAGTGCTGTAGTCTGTCTGATTAATGAGGCAAACTTATTTATTGTCACTGGAACTTGACCTGGAAGCTTATTTTAAAGGAAAACTGCAATGGAAAGTTATCACACTTTGGATAGGTACATACTGAAGAAATAAGGCCATATAAAAATGAATTTTTATTACTAGGGCTACCCTCTCTTTCACAATTCCCATAATAGCCATGACCAGTCTGAATGACCTCCCAGTGGGTCTTTTTATTGATACTTCTCAGCAGGAGTTTCAGTCTGATAAGTAGGTCAGGATTCGGTTGGTCTGGTTCCCATTTGAATGCATGACAAAACAGGAGGATTTCAGCTTCACTGTCAAAAAGGTTCTTCTCTTTCATGTTCAGGTTATCTAATATCTAGAGGGCAGGTGCAGGGATAAAAAAAAAAAAATCACAGTGGGGAGAAGGACATTAAAGAAAAGAAAGTAGCAAAATTTAATCCTCTTAGTGATAGCATGACTAATGACTCCATAATCTGTACTCTGCCATTTCCTATCTACCACTAAGTTGTCCTGCTGCAGACCGCTCTTAATGTCCTAAAATATTTTGTAACCACCTTTAACTTCTGAAGTGATCTCTCACTTATCATCATAGCGCTATCTTTTTGGAGTGGAAGAGAGGGTGTGTTGATGCATTCTGCCCTCCTCCACAAAAATGCAGAAGGTTCAGGGGGCAAAACTGAACTTGCTCTGACAATTCCTGCTTCTCCCTTTTCTCCACGCATCTTGTCCTGGGAAGGGAGCTCATGCAAATTTCCCAGTGCCCCTCTGGCACTGGGAAAGGAAATTTAATCTAATTTACTAATTCACCCATAGGCTTATGATGAATAGAAAATGGAGAGGTGTGTCATCTTGTCCAGAGAAGTTGGGGGTGATGAGCTGAAACCAACAAATATATTACAGAGAAGATATCAAGCTGGACTAAAACCAAATTCTCATTGGTGAATTATTAGTCCACTGTTCATTATGATGTCTAGTTTCAATCCTAATGAGGTGGAACTTGATGAGATAATTACTTTGAACTATAGGATTCTGTTTGCTCACAACAAAAGCTTATAGTATGGTATCATGAAGCCTCTTACTTTTTCTCAAAAGTTACTAGTTTTCCTTTAAAGGGGATGTTTGTCTTTTCTCATTTAATGAAAATATCATCTTGACTGCAGGTGCCTGGTACCTATCAGGATTTATCTAAGGGCAAGCCATGTCCACCATCTGCAGACAGTTCCTACACAGCCTGGTTGAGAAGAGTGTCAAAAAAGGAATGTTGAAAGGATATTTAACAGGGAAATCTGGTGCAAAGTTGGTGCCATTTGTATATTGTCTGGTACAAAAAAAAAAAATGAAGTGAACTGGTGTTATTGGAACATTTTTTGAGTCAGGTGTTTCACACAGCATGGACCTGTATTATATAATTTGCACAAAGTGGCTTGAAGCACACGGGGGTTGCAGGTTCAGCTAACTGGCAACATCACTAGTGTGTGGGCACCTCAGGTCCCTCTTGCATCCCACCCTTGCTGAGCATTTTTTTCAGCCTGGAATCTAGGTGCATTTGTGAATGTATGGGTGAAAGAGTTCCTGGATTTTATTGCTTTGTCCCATGGTGTTAGGGTATGTTTGTTTCACTGAGCAGTTACTCACAGTTAATGGGGGGTTTAAATCTTTTCCAAAAAGGATGTGATGTATGGGTTGAGCCTCGTCACTTTGTTCGGGAACCCAGAATTGCTGGATTTGCCATCATTCGGTAAGGAAAGGGGGTGAAGGAAGCTGCCTTCAGACTAATAATAGAAGGATTTTTATGTGGGTTCCAGTCTCAAGGATGCAGCAATATGTTAGAGAACAGGACAAGTAGTTTGGTACCTGCTTATCTTCTTTTCCACAAATATCACAGACTTTGGATGAGACCTTAATTTTTATCTGACCACAGCTTCTTAGCTAAAAATCAGATTGATACAATACAGATCTTTGGGGATGTCAAAGGGACAAATATATTCTTCTTTTTAGAGAGTCTAAGCTTGAAGGAGCTCCAGAGGAACTGTGCTCATAGCAATCAGGTGAGATTCATTGAGGGAATGGGAGGGTGTGTTGAAATGTTGTGGAACTAAGGAAAAATTAGGAATAGAAGCTAATTGGACTAGTAGTTAGGCTGGAAACAAAAGGAACTATCAAGCACTATAATACAATCTTGTGCACTTTAAAATGTGGAGGAAAAGATGAAGGCGCATATTTTTCCCACTCATTAGTATCTCACACCAGTAATGGCATTAGTACAGAACAGTGGCTTTGTACTTTGAAGTCCTTGATTTTCTACACAGAGACACAGACAGGGAAGGGACCAACTCCATAGTGAGACCATAGGAGCTGCCATTCTGGATCCGATTTTCTCGTTTGCCTCCACATCATGTCTTGGCCTTTTAGCCAAAATCTAATGTTATATCCATTCTCGTCAACTTAGTGCCAGATCTATCTTCACTTTGAGGTCTCAATATTGCACGGGTGTGAGGAGCAGAAGGTCAGCTTGGAGCTTTCTCTGTGCCTGGACATAGCAATGCAGTGCCCCCAGGAACAGTGTGACAGGAGTAGTGAATGCAGAGACAAAAGGGTGCAAGCAAGGTGAGTATGCAGCAGTATTTCTAAACAGTATTTTCCCAGGCTCCAGTGACTCATAGTTCAAGGACTGTCTGGGCCAAAGCAAGTCTTTTGTGTAAACTGTTTTCCAGGAATTTTCCAGACTTTTCTCAGTCAGGTAAATTTTTTACACTTTCCATAGCAAGGAGAGTGCAGTAACAGTCTCAACACAGTGTGTAAAGGAGCAAAGGAGCACCCTTTTCTCTTGGCTTTGGACCTCCTACCTGCCTTTCCTGCTTATGCTCTCCTAGGTTTTGTTGTTGTTGTTGTTGTTGGGGGGGGGGGGGGGGGGGGTGTTTGTTTGGTTGGTTTTGGGGGTTTTTGGTTTGGTTTTTTGAGACCTAGAATAACCCTTCTCTCATTCACCTTCTTTGTGGGCCACTTAGGTTTTAGGACTGTGTCATGTCTCTTTAAAACTTGTAAATTATGGTCACAATAGGAATACAGTTCATTTAGTTTAATGTCAGGCTGTGTAAGAAAAAAGCTAGCAGGAAGTTAAAACAATGATACATCCTTCAACAGATATTTCAGTGTGATTAAGAGACAATACAGGAGCTATTAACTGCCAGGCTGCAATGAAGTTAAACAGCTTGTTTTGTTTTTACTGGAAAGCAGAAAGACTACAAAGAATTTAAAATGCTGTTCAGATCAGGGCAAAAAAAGTTGCTAAGAAGCTATTTCCTCATGTAAAAACCTTACTGAAAGGTCTGAGGACCTTAAAGTTCCTAAACTCTTTTCATAGGGAATAGGTAGGAGAGTTGTGTAGAGAGACCATTTATAGCTCTAAAACTCCTTTTCTTTGAAGTTTGTCTACTTGCAATTCAGGCAGACAATACTGTGGTACTTGCTCTTTGTTAGAAGAACAGAGGGAAGAAGCAGAAGTAGTGAACCCTCTCAGACCCGCATGGATAAGCCCTGTTGACATCTTGGGCGCTGAAACCCATGCCAGAGCCTAAGCAGAGAAGAACTTGAAAGTTCCCAGGAGAACTGGTGAAGAATCAGGTTTTGTTAGTTAAAAAGATGCAGTGAGGACACTGTGGAGGGCATGGGTGTTTGGGAAGCCCTCCAGGCATTGTTTTCATTTTTATGTATTTTTAATGGTTTCAGGTTTTTGCCTCCAGGATAGATATGGTTTAGAGAACCCGTAGAAGCATGCAGTCTTTCAGAAACTCCAGCCTATGTTTCTTTAGACTTTAATACCTTTGTTGGCATTGATTTTTTTTTTAATTAAATGAATTTTTGGGGGTTACTTTTCTGAATACTTTGGCACTGGCTGTTTTGAATAAACTTACGCTTCCATAATCCTGAGGTTTTATGCATAAATGCTCTTTTTTAGCTACATGTGTTAAAGCAAGATGTGCTGACTAGCTGCAGGTACTTTTCAACACTAGTTGTCTCTTAACATTATCCCCTAAATAATCTTCAGGCTGGCTCAACGTTGAATATGCAGATGTTTAACCATGAATCCCAAAGGTTGTGTTCCTGGGTGTAGAAATGTCCTGTATCTATTAGAGCAGGAAATTCAAGCTCCACTTCCAGGGTTTCCTACTGATTTGCTTAGAGTTCTTTTGCTGAGAACACTGAGACCACTGGGGTATTTTTAGCCTCCATGGAACAAGCCCATGAATTTCTTACAACCATGTGGTCCATTGTGCTGTTTCGAAACTCAGTAAGATTCATCAAGGAAAGAAATTTGTGAATGACACCTTCAGTTGTAAGGCTGGTGCTTGAAAATTTCTCAGTAGAAAAATAACGTTGTTATCGTTGTCATTTTATCTCAGTTGTTCATCAACAATGGAATTGAATCCATGACCTATATCTTCACATGCAGCAAATTATTACTGCTGTAAAAAAGTCATTATCTGTGCAGAAATAAATGTCCAGCTTTTGCTGTGCTCTGAAGTGGTGTACCAATGGTTTTGGTTTCCACTTTCCCTGCTTTGAGCCTTGTGAAGAAATAACAGAGAGGTGTGGAAACATCTAGCTTTGGAAATCCAGGCCTGGAGTTCCAGGTCTTCAGGGCCAAATGGGCCCACAGCATCCACAGATGGCAGAAGCCACAGATACCTTGTGGGGTGGCTGGCCCAGGGACTCTTTCCTTTGCTGCATGTTCATGACAAGGTGCCCATCACCCCCTTCTGTTACACAGCCTCATCCCCTCAAAATTGGATCCCAGCCAGTGTATTTGTCCCACACAGATAAGGGGCCCATAACCACATACTCCCATCTACCTCTTACACCCCTGCAATCTGTCATGGTAACATCCCTTCACTAGTGCTTTATTTGTACAAAAACACAGGTGAAGCCCATGTTCACTTTGTGTGTCAAAATGTACTTGTAGATGCTTGATAAAAGTCTGTAGCCACGACACAGCTCTCTCTATTTTGTAACTACCTGCATGTAAAATGTCTGTGTGGGACCATTGCACAACATTTGGATTAGAGATTATGGGGATTATTAGCCAATGCTCCTGGCAGCAGCTGAGGAAGACAGGCTTGGGAGTCTTGGCTGAGCACTTGTCACTAAACCTGCACTTCCTTCCTCATCCAGCTTCCTCTTCAGCTCCCAAGAGTATTTCTGATCTGGGCAATGGGCTATTGACTCAAATGTTTGCCTTTTACTCCTGGTTGAATCTCCGAGTGTTTCCAAGCTGTGGTATGCTGGCTGTTCACGAAGCCCAAGCGTGCTCAAAATGCTGCCCAGCTGGGGAAGAGATCAGTGCTCCCTTCCCACTGGTGGTCCCTGCTGCTGCAGGAACTGTCACTGGGAAAAAGTGCATGGGTCTGTGGCTTTTGTCTCTTATGGGCAGAGTCATCTCTTGTAAAGCCTTGCCTTGGCCATTTTCCAACTGGGAGAGGTTAGAAAACAGTCTGGCAGCAGCTTCCACGGGTCTTTCATGTCTGACAGACTGGACCAGGTGGACCGTTTCACTCAGGAGTTTGTGTGTTTTGCCAGCCAACTTCTTTTCTATGCTTAATGACTTTTACAGCACATTCTGGGCAGCTCCAGTTAATCTCATACTTTCATCCTCCTGTGATCTCACTCAGCTTCCTGGAGAATGAAGTGTGAAGGTGCAGTTGGCTTTTTCTGTATGCTAAACCCTCAGGCTGCCAGTGCTGGAAAGGGGTGCACATGGTATTGATCCAGTTTATGCCTAATATTTGAGGTGAATTGAAAGGTACCTGTCCTTGCAAAGATCAGTCCTCTATTGGAGAAATCCTGTTAGCACTGATATTTCAGTGCAAATTAGTTGTAAATTATAACCTCTGGTCTGCATATATGAAAACACTCAGTTACGTGCTGAATTTATGTAGGACCTTTTTTTAAGAAAAGAATGTGGAAAATGATGCAAATATTCCTAGAGAATAAACTGGCAATTACTATATTTATGTAAAGAGGATATAGAATACACAGATGGCTGATTTCGTGCCTACCAATGTACTGACATATGCAGGAAGCCGCTTCATGTACATATGTGTAGCAGTAACTGAATATTAAAATTGAACCATCATGTAGCACTCTATGTTTTCCCTAATTATAAAAAATCTGGTCTGCTTTATTTAGACTATGTATTTCTATCCTTTTTGGAACTTCTGCACAATATTTACTGAATTCATAAGTCAAAATATTAACTCAGTTTTCATAAATTGAAGAACACTAACCATTTCTGTGGTCTCATCTTGTTTGCATTTAATAGAGAATTCACAAGTTGAGTAATAAATTTTGAGAGTGTAAAGCATTTTGCAAAAGAAATTCATAAAGATGTCTACTTCAGAAAGGATGCATCAGATCCAAAAGTCTTCAATATGCTGTAATAATTGCAAACTCCTTTTAATAAAATTTATTAATGGGATTTTCAGATGTTTCTTAGGATGATCACATGGAGTATTTCATAAACTAAAGACTATAAACTCTCTCTAGGTTGAAGACTATAAAGTTTTCTAGGTTAAACTCATCTAGGGACTGGAATCATTATTTGAACCATCTTTAAAAGTTCTGCTGCTTATTCAGTTCATTAATTCAGTCTAAAATGAGCTTTATGAGTTGTAGGACTTCATTATGCAAATACCCACTTAGGATTTGTATGGACCACAATTAAAAACATAGCTGGAGAAAATGTGCTATCTTTACATGCCTGGTAGACATGCTCTGAAGGGAAGTGTATCCTCCAATTAAAAGTATTTTAGTTCCAAACTAACTTAAAAAAATTACATTTACACGATGGTTCCCTACTTTCTCTCTCTGGTTTTATTTCCAAGCCCAACATTTAAGATCAACCACTGAAGCAGGACAGAGAATGAGACTTGCTTTCTCTGCTGCGTGTCATTGCTAGGGCATGTTAGGGCATGCTATGATGAGAGCTTTACTTGCCAGCATCCTCAGTAGGGTTATGTTTTCAAATGCATCTCTTTCTGTAAACCTAAAATGGCCAAATTTCATAAGAGATTTTTGAAAGAGTAAGCTGCCAAGCATGAAGTGTCAGTAAATTATCTCCTTGAATCCTTAGCTCGTGGCAAGGGTTAACCCTGCAAATGTTAACAAATACTTGCCTGCACTCTGCCTTTTGTCCCCAACTGCAGATGCTTAATTTACCTGGAGTATGAGCTAATCAAAGGAGTGCTTCCCCCTTCCACTGTTTTTTATGGAAGCTGAGTGTACAGAGTCTTCTCTGGCACTGACCATAAAAGGCTTAAAGCAGAAGCATTTTCTGACACATATGAGGTGCAAATAAAGTCTACAAGACTCTCTTCAGGACACTAATATATAAAACCTTCACCCCACAGAGTTATCATTCTGGTGTTAAGTTGCAAATGAAGTGGAAAATCTTCCGTGATAACAAGATGTAATAGTGAAGCTTTGTGCCCCATTTTTTCTGACTTACAGGAAATCATTACTAGCATGAAATGGAGAATATTTTCTTCTTTTTCATGGCAGTGGTATGAATTTTGTTTTACAGAGATTATGGTTTGCATTAAACTTGCTCATGTTCTCACCTAAAAGCACTAGCAGTAATATTGCAGGTGATGTGTTGTTTTGGGCTCTTTATCTGATGATCCCTCAACAATATAAGACGAAATTACCCTGTGCTAGAAGCTAATCACACATTTTCCGTCTCCTCCCCTAATGTTGCCAGATTGTATTAATCATAAATGTCAATGAAGTCTCCAGATGACTTCCTGACTTTTGACAAAAGGCCTTCATCTCAGCCTCTTAAATTCCAAGGTCAAGGGGAATGTAACATTCAGAATAATTATTAGCATTATTTTACCTTGACATTTCAGCCCTGCTTTCAGTTTAGCATTCCAAACAGGCAGTGAAGACAAATGTTGTCTTTCAATTCACTGGAGGGAATTGCCCCAATTAAACCTGACTTTAAGGATATCTAAAGCCCTGTATTAATGTGCTGTCCCATTTTCTTCGCAAGAAATACTTCATGAAGGAGAGAAACTTTCATTAAAAGCAGTCAAGATTTACTGTCAGAAGAACAAGCAATTTTTGAATAGCACCTTTTTCCCCTAGGCTGGGATAATAATGAGAGCTTCTCATTTTCAGAGGAGTAAGTGGTTGTGCTGCCCTAAAGATTCTTTAGCCTTTTGTTTCAGCTAAAAGGTCGAAGTTATAATTCTGTCTCATCATAAACTGTAAGTGGTACCTTGTCAAAACCTTGTTACTTGTTCAGGATCTTGCACCCATCCTTTGTACATACTTGCAGATTTACTTTATTTTTTTAACATCCTGTCAGGTAATAGGGACAGAATACATTTTTTTGTGGATTTTTTTTTTCCCAACAAGGATAAATGTTTTCACCAAAGCACGGATAAAAAGAAGACACAAACCACGGCACCACACACAACCCCGCAGCTATTTGACCTTGATTGGGTGGAGAGCTGGCAGTCTGGTTCAGTCAAACAATTTTACTTACTCACTTCCTGCAAACTTTTGATGACCCTTGAGATTCTGGAAGTCTGTGTCGATAATGAGGTAAATAACTGTATAAACATTGTTCACTGTAATTTGGTCAGAAAGCAGGTGCATACAGACAAACCACAGACACTGGTTAGTCTTCAGTCCATGGGCTTTTTTGGTATGGAGAATAAATTCACTTCCTATGGTGAGCACAATTTATTTTAATACTGATGTGCCGTTAAGCTCATGGCAAAGTTTTGCTGTAGAGAAAAAATGGAGCCACCCTGCAAAAGGATATACAGTTTAGCTCCCTGCTCTTTTTAGCTGCTTTTCCTACTTTCCTATGCCTTTCTGTGAAACCTTGAAGATAAAATTGTTTTGCATGTTTTGGGCTGTAATTCATGGCTACTCTCCAGCTGATAGCAAATTGCTATTTGCATCTGTTATGGTTGTGTGCCCAGTGTGTGATTTTACACAACTGCTGTGGCCTGTACTGTTTCCGTGGAAGCGAATTTTATTGACTTTTACTAAAATTTGACTTTGGGACTTCACCTAACTGGAAAGTAAATTGATTGATGCTGACACTCCTTTTCTTCTAACCTCTAGCTCCATGCAGATTCATACTAGAAATGTTTTTGTCTCCAGCACAAACACACTCTTTCTCTTTATTCTTTCTTTATTTTAAATTAGAAATCTTGCATAAGTATTAGATGAATGTATATAGTTCACTGCATAAATGTAGAACAATCTGCAGTGTTTATTCCTCCAGACTTTTCAGGCAAATTTGACATTGCCTTCTTACTGAAATGCTGTCAATTTTGACAAGGCTTCTTAGTTTAAATGTCAAATTGTACACAAATATCAGAACACCTTCTGTGAAAAGTTGGTGAAGGAATGCACCTCTGTAACATACCAAGGAAGTCCACAGGAGTCTTCAGCCCATTTCCATTCTCCATTTCCTTCCCTGTTTCCTCCTATTAGACATTTACTAAGAATAGATGACTAATCTTCAGTGAGTTTATGGCTGCAGTTCCTGACCTGTTCCTAGTTAGCTTTCAGTGGCTTAAGCAGTGCTGTGATTAATTGTGCTGATAAGAGAAGTGGAAGCTTCTTTCCTTCTGCCTGCCAAGCTTAAAAAAAGCAGTGAATCTGAAGAACTAAGCAGGAGTAAAGAATTGATATTAAACCCTGTGGAAATGATCTTGTGCTGTCTCAGCTAAGGATCTGGCCCATTTTATGAAACAGAATTAAGTTTGTTCTCCTCATTACCTAGGTGCTGCAGTGAAGCACATCCATTGCATGCATATATACAGTGTAAGGATATAAAAGAAACTGTTGCTGGTCTTTTACATCACAGTCTTTTCTTAGTACTATGTGATGTTGAATGAGGGTATGGAAAAACATTCCACTGAACATGCTTATTTTCCCTCCTTTGTCTCCCCTTTCCCTACATTTATAATGTACTTTTTAATTTTGTGACAAGGTTTTCCCATATATCTGAATGTCTCATTAGTGCTAATTTACCACACGGCACCCTGCAGAGTGGGAAAGAGAGATTCAGATGATCTAGCTGTAACCCAGCAAAAAAAGGCTTTCTAGATCCCCCGTCGTCCAGCTACTTTGGATTTCCTTTCGGGGGCTGCCTTCTGGAGTTTCTTTTGTGTTCCTTTAGGATTACCTGACCCCATAAAATCACTCTTCCTTGTACCAGCATTTACTTCTGTGTCTCCAGTAAGCATGAGATTGGTGGTTTTTAGGGTTGAGAGTACAAAACTATCACTTTCTAGAGAGCTCTTTTATTTTTGTACAAGCAGTACAAAAATTCTTTCCTCACAATGCACTGCAGCCCACAAATTCACCTTTTCAGGAGACCACACTCTGGTGCCATTTCTAACTTAATTAGTTCTTTGTACAGTCCCACTTCTAAGCCCTTGGAACCTAGAGCCTGGCAGATAATTATTTTCATCCCTGAAGAGAGGTCTTTCAAAATCCCTTTGCATCTTGTGGGTTAAGTGTTTAATGTTTCAGCTAGAGATTGATAAGTGCAGGAACAGAAACTGAATGGAATGCATTGTATCTGGTGCCCATCCATTTTAAATAATTTTCCTTTTGGCCCTAAAGTTCCTGTTTTTAATATATATAAAAAAATATTTGGAGTTTGCAGTGGAGAGGAACTAGAGATTATTTTTTCCCCTTTCAACTGGAATAAGCACAGAAGGAGTGTCTGGCTGATAATGGATCTGCAGCAGCACAACTCCAAGGCCTTTATTGTCTGTGTTTTTCATTAAGTGATGTATGTCTCCCCAGTAAAACAGAATTGCTAACAAAGGAGTGTTGTCAAGTGTGGAGGAGAGAATTGATTCAAATCTATTTTTGGAGTCAGATTAATTTTCCTGAAACATTAAAAATAAGAAATTACTCCATGCTGACAAGAAGTCCTAAAAAATTGGTCTGTTGAGGTAATTTATATGTGTGTACACACACAGACAGGTATTCTGGTCTGGCTTTTTAGTTTGAGACAGTTATAAAAGTGATTGAAAACAAAGGGAGTTGTTTGGGAGCACTGCTTCAGTGAATCAAAACTATTAGGGATTTTACTGTTGTGAAAACAGGATTTATTTAATAGGTCTCTCCAAAGTGTTTTTCCCCTCTGCCTCCAAGCCAGAGTGGACACTGGCATGTGAGATGATTGCAGGCTGTGAATTTTCAAAGAGGTTTAAAGTAACAAGACCACCCCAGTTGCTGTGCTAATGCTGCTGCTGCCCTTCGAAAGAATTCTGTAAGTGTTTGAATTGCAGTGGCAGCACAGTAATTGAGGAGACTTGTTCAGGAAACAACTTATGAATGTTTCCTTACCCGAGAGCTCTTTGGTTGAGAACATGAAAGGAAATGTAGCTTAAAGAAACCTAGTAAAAACCTTAATGTAACAGCACTGATTTTCTGATTTGTGCCCTTTCCCCCCCTTTTCTTCTATTTTAATGTATTTTCTAACAAATTACAGTATTCCACCCATTGCCTAAGAAGTTTAAAAAAAAACCCAATTGAGCAATTAAACAGGTTTCCAACTGCTTCAGTTACAAAGCCATTGGGCTGCATGGAGAATATGCTGGTAACAAAAAACTGATATAATTTAATGAGGTGTAACTGAGTAATTTGGGGCATCCAGCAGGTTTTTTTACTATAAAGGGCTATATCAGAAGGCCTCTTTAATAAGTATCCTGTGATTGGCTTTTGGAGTTGTCTTCACAGAGCAGTTTTGAAATGCATTGTGGTGATGCTGATCTACGGGCCCTGAACTCCCGCTTTTCACTCATTTAATTAATTAGAGAAAAAACAGAGCCAGAGGATAAGTGACTCTAAGGTCTCATACTTTCTTTTCACATTGTAGTTCTTACAAATGACTTGAACAGGGAGAAGACCTTGCTTGTAATTGCAACATTCCTTATTTTTTAATATGAAGAAAAATCTTTTGTCCTTTACATTCACGTGCTCTTAAGTTACGGGTAGCGAGTTGCTTGAGATTTGGATTCTTCTGTTCGGGAGGTTGTGTCCATCCTCTGTTGCAAAGGTGGTCATAAGTTTCCTGCACTCATGTGCCATTTCAACAGCACTATTTTGAGAGCACTTAGTGATGCACACCTGGTGACACTGCTTATGTACTCTGTGGCTCTGAAAACATCTGTGGTGTGGTTATTAAAAGGGACAGTAATGGCCACTAAACCGAAAACTACTACAAAAAGAGATCATTTTTGCCCTTTTATTTTTCAAATACTAAATTGAAATGCATTGATCCATGTAATAGCCATTCCTCTGGTGTGAACTGAGAATTCATGCCCGTTTTTTCTTGTCAGTGCAATGTGAGTCCATAATGTCCTGGCTTTGATCAAGCCTTCCCTGCTTTTGGAGGGCCAGATGTCTGGAAGAGTCCTTCCCAGGAAGCAAGTCCCCTTGATCAAAAGCACTCAGATCTTCCCCAGAAAGAGAGAGACTTCTCCCAGAAAAATGCCCACATCCCACAGTCCTCCCAGACCAGGGCAGCAAGTAGGGAATTTCTGCCTTAGGGAAGTGTGAAATACAGATTTAAATGTATGGTGCCTAGTGCTGGCTGTTCATATATATTTGTGTGT
Organism: Phylloscopus collybita; assembly: GCA_027886175.1. NCBI lineage: Eukaryota > Metazoa > Chordata > Aves > Passeriformes > Phylloscopidae > Phylloscopus > Phylloscopus collybita. Next base: position 92,088,193 of record JAJNNQ010000075.1, read on the forward strand.
GTGTGTGTGTGTGTGTGTGTGAGGATGGGTAAGGAGTGTACTGGAAGCTTCCCGTGTCCCATATTTTTAACTCCTGCCAGAGGGTGTCATTGGAATCACTGCAGTGAACAAAGATGGCACTCCTGAAACATCAAAAGCTTTTGAAACACCTATCAGGTCAAATAGCAGGTAGCTAATGGGAGGGCTCTCCACAAAATGCTAATTTTTAGTCCTGGGCTGTTTGATCAGTTTGTTACCAAAATATGTTCCACTTCCAAAATGTGCCCAGCAGTTTGAATCAGTATGGTACTTTGGTACCATCATTTTATCACTAAAATTTGAGATGTTTGTTTCTAAAATTTACACTGCTGGCTTTTGACTGTTTATTTTTTTTCTTTTTATTGCTGCATTTTGACCTCTTTGTCTTCCAAGCCCCTACTGTTTTGTAAATGATCCTTATTAGTACTTTATAGGGAAGATCCATAGGTAACATTTCTCATCACATTCATGAATAATTGCAAGAAGAAATCTGTTTCTTTACCTTAACCTTGATGTCTGAACCTTAGAAGAAATATGTTAATCAACACCCAGTTGCTTCAATATTTATGCTGAAACAATATCTTGTGACTGGAACTCCTTTTAGAGAAGTGTAGTTTATAATCCAATAACTTGAAGTGTTGCAGGATGAAAGGAGGTCTGGTACTTTTGACAGTGTACTCAAAACACCACCTAGTATAAACCAAGCCTGAATGAGGGTTTAGGTGGCTGTGTCTCTTTACCTGTGAGCAGTTGCTTTTAAAAAGCATTGTATTTCAATCAGATAGTAAAACAATAAAGATCTAGATCTGCTTGCGTACATAGGCCATTATGGAAACTGTGCTGGAAAAGTTGCTTGGAGGTTAGCCTGATGATGTCTGCTTCCTTGTTTGATTTTGAGAGTTTTTTCAGGTGTAGACGTTCAAGTTATGTAGAGATACAAATACAGTCAGAAGTACTGCAGTCAGACTGTTGAACTCATATACACACAGGATAGCTAGGAAATATGTTTTGCATGGGCAGTTACTCGAAATGTTTTGCCAGTGCTTCTTAGGCACCTATGAAAAAAAAAAAAAAGCTGACAGGAAAACAAAAGCCTGGCATTGCTCTCTCTAATAGTTGAAAGCCTGGGGTTGGAGCCAAAGGTCTGAAATAGAAGCAGGCAACATAACAGTCTTTTTTGGTGAGTAATATAAAGCCTCTGTTCCTAACAAGTAATACAAAGCCTCTGTTAGAGTTCCTAACTCAATCCTAAATATAATAGCAGGTGAACTAGCAAGCAGTGGAGAGAAACTTGTGAGAGAAGAAGAAAATGAGCTGCATTTTTCTTTGTAAGCTCTATCAGAGAACTGACTCATTGACTAAAACTGGTTCAACCAGGATGTTTGAGCCTTTAGGAACTGGATGCCTTTACAGGCATCTGTTTAAGGGAAACCCACACCTTTCATTTTAAGAAAAATGCCAATCTACTTTAATAGGCCAAGTTGTCTTATCCAGAAAACTTTGATCAAAAACTTTGGTGGTTTTTCAAAGCTGATCGTAACCACTGTGGGTAAAAAGCCAAAATGAAAATTATGTGAAGGTTTTTCATAACTCCTGCTTTCCTTTTAGTTGGAAATGCCAGAGAAGGGACTTTCTCATTTCCCATGTGGTTGTTTCCCTGATTTCTCATCATATTTGGAGTCTTTGGTGAAAAGGGGGTTGTGATTTATGATTGTGAAACTTTCTCTTGTTCAGAGAGCAATGTGACCTAAGCAAAGGGCTGATCTGTGCTATGAAATGGGTGATACTATCATTCCTTCTGTGTTTTTCCACCACTAGCACAAACTTGGGCTTAGCAGTGAGAAGTACTGAGGCTGTAGTCTACTACAAATGCCCTCATCTCATCTGAGCTTAATGGAAGTAAATGATGCTTAGCATCTCACAGGACTTGCCTTCATACCCTGGTTTAAAAGAGGGATTAAGTAGGTTACAGGAGGTCTTTCTGCTGCTTTTTTCATAAAGGCCATATTTTTCCATCCTCTGTTTCAGAAACAAATTCATTTGGGAAAATTCAGGAGTGGTAAAAGAGAGGGGCAAATCTTTACTCCACCAAGCCTCCCCACGGTAAAGTCAAGGAAAGCACTGTTGGTATGTGAAATCAGTCAGTTCAAGGGGGAGTTTAAGTGCTTTCCACTCATCCGAAACTGTCTCGGGAAGGTTTATGAAACTCCAGAAAGGCGGTTGTAAGATTGTAGTGGGTGGGAAGACCCAAGAAACTGGGTGGAGTGGTGAGAAAATTTTAAGAATAGCTGGCAATTAATCTTAGCTCCTGGGACTTAGGGACTTTCCAATGCTGGCAGGTCTCAGTATGTGTGTTGTTATTCAGGCTGCATGCCAAGAATATTTAATGCTGACTGCCGAGTGTGTTGGAGAAAAGTCATTGTGCAGACACTGTCACTCAAAAGGAAATGCGCCACACCATAATCATTGGTTCAGCAGTCATTTTGCAGACAATAAATGCTGACATTTGGGTACCAAATGGAACAAATAGCAAAAAAGGTGGGTGGGTGGGGAAACCTTTGACTTTTTGCTAGTTAAGACCATTAAATCTGTTAGTATATATTGTCTGTACGTGGGTCCTGAAATGCTGTTGCTATTTTGATAATGACAGTGCTGTGAGAGGGTGTTAGGGCACACAGGGAAAAGCTGATAGTTGAAATAACAATGGCCCTTTGTGGTGAACTCCTCACCCCCCCCCCCAACACATGCCACTTTCCTGAAAAAAAATGTATAACATAAAGCAGTAAAACCAGAGAAGAATTAATAAAGGGTGACAGAAAAGAAGAAAACTGAGTTTGAATATAATGTAAATATGTGAGTTGCCCTGCAGATTTCTACTGAGCCTGGACTTCAGACCTTATTTTGTGTAATATGCTACCTGTCAGCTGTGACAGGCTGGGATGTGCCCTTCCCACTGCAATATGTCAGTGAGTGCTTATGGAATGAGCCTATTTAGAGAGCTGGGCTGAGTGGGGAGACTGACTGAGCAAATGAAGATATGGGGGTCTCTTGCTGAACTGAGCCAAGCAAAGACACAGGGCTATGGGAAAGGTGTCAACATGGCCATGCTGTTGCCCCACACATGTCCATGTGAGGAGCTTCCAAGGCACCTCATCAGCACCAGGGCCACCCATGCTGTGCACTGCATGGGGTGACATTAAGCAGCGATGCTGGCACTCCCTGGAACCTTTCCTGCACCCGCCACATCTTGCCTGTCACCCTCCAGTCCTGCCAGCGTGCTGAGGCAGCTGCAGGAGAAGGGGAGAAGCAGGAGGCCGGCAGAAAGGCAAACACACTGCAGAGAGCAGCAGCCTCTCAGTGGTTGCTGCAGGGCCAGTTGGCTGCCTTATCTTTGAGACTTGACTTGATAACCTCGGCGCCAGTGCCGGTCTCTTGCAGATTATCAGCCAGTCACTGCCTCAGATGTGCAGGACAGGATCACTGCCACACTTTGTCATGGTCCTTGAGGGAATACATGTAGTGCTCCAGGGCACTTTGAGAATGGCCTCAATTATTAATAACCATTATGATTTTTTTCTGTCAGACTCTGAAGTCTTGCTGATCATCATGGATTATTTATTCCCCATAGTGCCGACTGCACCAGTCCTGTATCATCAGCCCTTTAGCGCCTGCCTTTCTGGCTGGCATCTTTTTTCCTATGCAATACCCCCAGTTAGACCACAGGTGTAGTGATCTGTCTGATCAACAGATGTATTCTCTGTTCTCTACATTGCAGAAGCAGCCATAGCCTTGTGACTTCAGAAAGTTCAGCCATGTCCTTAGTTTATTTAGGATGTGTTTGTGGTAAGGGACTGGTAAAGGATGCACGGGGCTCAACTGTGTTCATGCCTCAAGGTTGTGTCCCATGGAGATCATAGTGGTATTTTTCACACAATCATTTTGGATGTTCAAGACATCCTTCTCATCCAGCTGGAGGTATTTCCCCTCCTGCTGCTTTTCAGGAATAGCTTGATGTGTGTTCATCATCATCATGGCCTCCTTCCCAAAGATCATGTGAGACAGCTTGTTCAGAAAGCAGGATCACCTCCTGTTTGGTGAATTCCTGTTCCTGGTCTTGGTGAAAGATATCCTTTTTTATCCATCATTGGAATACAGCCTGTATGTATTCTTTTGAAAGCCTTTACCTCACAAAGAGCTCTTATTTCTGCCTGGAAAGTACTGCCTAACTAGAACTGGTAGGGTATTTTTCAGACAGACAGATACACAGGTCTGGCCATTGCAGGTCGTCCCTCTGACACAGCAGTCCTGTGCACACTGCATGGCTGTGACAGTGCAGGCCTTACCCCGTCTCCAGCATTCACCACACAGAGCTGACTCACAGCAGGCCCTGTGGGAGGCAGTCTCAAATGTGGCTTGTCTGGAATAGCAGCTATATGGAACTTCTGTGGAGGTCCTCACTCCTGAGATTTATTGATGGAGCAATGAAGGCCCTTTCACATCTTTGTCACTGCAGGCAGATGGCATTGTGTCTCCTGGGTGCCAGCAGAGCACTCTGCATAAGCAGCTGAGAAAACCAGCTCTAGTAAGAAAAATGACATCGGAAAAGTTTAGGCTAAATGAAGGAGCAAGAAGCAGATTAAGAAGAGATTGGAACAAATGGTCAGTGTGCAAAACCTCCAAAATGAAATCTAGGTACCAAACTGAGCAGATAAAGGGAATGAGCAACAAGGACATGTTCACAGGCTGAGAGTAGTAAGCATCCAAGTAAATTTGTTGTCCACCATTCCCTTTATTAATTCTCTTTTATTCTGCTTAAATACAAAGAAAAAAAAATCCGTACTCCCTATTTTGCACCATAGAATTACATGGCAGACAAAACCAAGCACAACAGTGCTGGGCGGGGGAGAAAATTCCTGGGCTAGAGACCTCAACTGAGGGAAGTGAGTCCACAAGGGGTTGAGAGTGCACTTAATGGGTAACGTCAAACCAGTCTAAAGGCTTAGTGCCTTCAAAAAGGCTATTCCCTTGCTGTATTCCTTTGCTTCTGCTGTGAGCAGGGAGTTACACTAGCAGGAAGGGTCTTAGCATTTAAAGGTCTTTGTGTCTTCAGAAGTTTTTTTAGTCCTAGGAGCAGGAAAGTGGAGTTTGAGGCTGGGGAAGTGGTACCCCTGCTTTAGGTGGTGGTCTGCTACAGGAAGAGCCAAACTTGCTGTGCAGAACCAAACTGTCGCTTCAGCATCACTGAAACTCTCAGAGCAGGTTCCCCTAGGAACAATGGAGATGTGGGCACCCCCAGGTGCCCAGCACTCTGAGGTTTAGGTTTACTCCTGGAGGGGTGGAGGCTTGTCTTTTAAACCAAGATGTGTAAGTTGGAGAGAAGAAGAGCTCCAGAAGAAAGCCAAACACCAGGACTTGATTATGGTAAAAGGAGCATTTTTAATGTTGAAGTCCTATTGTGGGTTTCACTGTGTTTACACATGGCTAATTTCTCACACTGTTTTCTTTGCTTGTGAGATACAGATAGCCCCAACGCTGCCACAAAAGCAAATAAAATGATTTATAGAGAATGTGTGTGCATATTGCATTCAAAAATTAACCTGTGGGCTTTGTGGTATATAAAATGTTAACTGACTGCTTGTATAAAATTGGCATCTGGTGTCATCAGCAAGGCAAGATTATAGACAGTGATGAGACAGTGATGTTACTAATGCTATTGACATGCAAGAAGAAGAAGCAGGAATTCTTCCCTTTTGTGTCATCAAAGTCTAAGCACATGGTTAAAGCCAGAGAAGAGTGTCTGACAGGGAAGAGCACAAGAGAATGCTGATTTTCTGTAATATTTTTATTTCATTTCCCCCATTTATTTTCCTACAAAGAGGTTGGTTTGTTTAGCCTTGAGGCTGAAATTGGCTGTAATTTCCAAGGACAGTAAATTTTGTGTGCGCGGTACAAGCAATAGTATTTTCCAAAAAATATCCTTTCCAAGCTTGTGAGTACAGGAATTCAGAGATGCTGATTTCTGGGATGTGTAGGGATAACATAAGTGGAATCAGAATTCAAAATTCAGCTCGAGTAAATATGGCATCACCTTGCAACCCTTATAAGAAAACCGCAGCATTTTGTACACATAAGGACAGGCAGCCCTGCTATCAGAGGAGACTCCTCAAGTGCAGGCAGAGAGCAGGACTCAGCCTGAGGTTTGGGTAGCTTTTAAATGAACCCTTGTTTCTGAGTGTGCTACACTCCTCCCCCTGCCAGGATGTCTTCTGCTTTAAGGGCTTTGCTGCCTAGCAGTGAAGGAGGAGAGAGTAGCAGTGCTGAGGACAAGAGGTTAAGGAGTAACCTGATTAGGGAAGAAGCCAAACTAAACAAAGGTTTAGAAATATCGCTGAAAATAGTATAACTTACCATTTTCCTCTGCCAGTGGCTGACACACCACATTTTTTTGTTCTGTAAAACCACAGTGAACCATTCCCAAAAAAGGAAGTGTAACCTCTGTTTTCTACACTTCTGTCCTTCCCCTCATCTGGGGAAAACCTCTCCTTGCTGTATTTCTCATGACACATTTGTCTGAAGGGTTTCTTCACAGAGTTTCTGCTGGGGGCTGTTTGTTTTATCTTGCATTTTGCAGTAGATAACAGACCTGTATGCTGCATAGATTAGAGTTGGCAAATTTTGCCACTACTTCTTTAGGCACAGATAAAATGCCTTAGTCTCCCACTCATATCTGTATTTAAAGCAAAATTTTAAAATGTCTGTTAATGCGAGCCCTGAGTGATCTCTTCCTTTGCTTCTCAGCTGGCCACGTGTGCTCGCTAATGAGACTCAGGAATATTAAAAGTGGAATTTGGAGCAGAGCAAAGGCCAGCCTAATAAATCTGCTCTTAGTTGAGGCTCCGTGGTGATGTGGCTGCACCCCGGGGGGAGAAAGGGCAGAAGCTGGGCACCGGGCCCGAGGGACAGAAGAGGAAGTCAGCTGGGGGCAGGCAGAGAGGCAAAAGCTCCGTTGCTGAGAGCTGGAGGCAAAAAGCAGCTTCTGAAGGAGTGCTGGGGGCAGGGGAGTGTGCAAAAAGCAGGCTGCAGCAATTTCATTTCACATGGCTGTACTGCAATGAGAGGATGAGTGGTTTGGGAATAAAAGGTTCTCTACACCTAAGAGTAGAAACTGAGAATATTTTAATATATAGATATAGGTAAAATTATAAAAGGTTAATGCCTTAATTTGGAAGCCTCTTCCAGGACGACAAAGCAATCCAATTTTCTCCTAGTACAGCCAAGACTTTATGCTGACCAAGCTCTTACTTCAAAGCTGACCCTTCTCTGAGCAGGGGACTGGGCCTGCTGACCCTGAGAGGTCTCCTCCAAACCTGAATATTCTCTAATTCAGTGATTCTGAGAACTGAAGGTGAAATCTCTTCTCCATTACCCCTGATGCCAGCAATGCCTGAATCTTACCCCAAAACTTACCCTAAAACACTAAAAGAGTGTTGATTGTAGTGAGTCATGGCCAACAGAGGAAAAGCAATTTAGATGTGAAAAGCTCTGCATGTTCCAGGTTTGAGTTTGATGGATGTCAGCTACAGTAGCATGCTTGCCATGTTAGAGCCACTGAGTCCTGTGAAACAGGCAGGTGATACCCACTTCCCACTGAGCAAAGGTCCTTACCAAGCAGCACTCATTTAGAAATTGGTTGGTAACTCAGCAGCAGACACGAGGATTGGAGTTGTCGTAGTGGCCTCACTACTTGCTCGTGTTTCTCTCTCCCATGCGCAAGCACAAAGAACGTCTTAGAGAGTGGGATTATGGCTGTGAGGAGTTTCATGTGCCTCCAGGCCAGGCAGGGAGCAGGCTGCAGCTGTGTCTGGCGCATGAAGAGGGAGGTTTGGTTTCAAGAACTGTAAGTCTGGTGCTGTTGTGAGCATCACAAGTGTGAGAGAAGAAAGCTGTTGGAAGAGATTAGTTGTTCTCCAGAAGGGCCACTGGCTTGGACTGGAAAACCCTATCAAAGACAGAACATACAAAGCTGTAGATGATTAAAGCTATGGAGCAGCTCTAAACCTATGATGAATTAGACACTTGGTGGATGCCAGAATCTCTGCAAAGTTACTTGCAAATGCTAAATTTCACTATTATTCTCTCATGAAGTGACTGTGTTTTTTTTATTGTGCCTTCTTTAAAGAGGATCATGAGTTGTAGCTATGCAGAAAAAAAATTGTTTTCCTGAAGTTATTTAATTCCAATTATTTCTCCTCAGTCGTGCTCAGAAGAGACTGTAGAGGGAGGACAACCAAAATTCTGGAAAACAGATCTAAACAGCTGAAACTCATCACTTTGTGAAAGATTAGAAAGGGAAGAAAGCTCTGACTTTTGACTGAAGTTGGCCAAAGTAAATACAGAGTGGGATCTTTAGGGGTTATGATGAAACTGAAAGTAGCAAACAAGTAAGGCCATCAAATATATTAAAATCACAGGTTGCACAGGATATTTGCCTTGTCTGTGATTGATTCAATTAAGCCAGACCATCATCTTTTTTGGGCAAAACAAGGTCCTTTATTTCATCAGCAGTCCTGACATCAGTGGGATTTTTCATATAAGAAATCATTCTTTAATGTGAGTGAAAGTATTACAATCTCGTCCTATGTCTGGATGTTATATCCTCATTTATATTTCTTGTCCATTTAGATTTGGAGCTCCCGGGAAAGAATGACCCGGGAAAGAAATCACAATTGCTTGTGATTCCGCCACAGTCATAATGTCACTTATACTAAACAGCTTAAGTGTCAAAAGGAAATACCTTTACCTCTATAAGAATCTGCATTTTTGCGCAATTTCCCTTGAATTTAGACAAAATGGCTACTTTCCCATGGAGTATTTTATTCCTGCCTAAAATGTTACTTCCCATTTGGTCAATTCTACTCTAAATAGGCTCTCTGAACACCAAGTCAGACAGGGAGCAGCACAACACTGTTTTTTTTTTCCCAGTAAAGTTGTTGTCAGTAATAAATATCTGGGGTTTGAATGCATCTTTGTGTTGTTGTATACCTGCCACTTTACCGTGCAGTTTTATAACTCAACAAAATTTCTGAAGTGTTTATTTCTCACCACTTTTACATTCCTGCTGCATTCCTTCTAAGGATAGACGAATGCTTTTGCTGAGTACTATGAATTTGTTCACAGAATTCACTTGTGTTGTTTCATCTAGGCCAACTCCCTGCAATGAGCAGGAACATCTTCAGCTAGGTCAGGTTGCTCAGAGTCCTGTGCAACCTGTCCTTGGAGGGCATCCACAGCTTCTCTGGGAAACCTCTTCCAGTGTTACACCTATTCACATTTATTTTTTTACTTGTATCTACTCTAAATCTACCCTCTTATACTTTAAAACCATTCATCTTTGACCTAGTGTAACAGACCCCACTAAAAAACCTGTCCCCGTCTTCCTTTTAAGTCCACTTTAAGTATTGAAAGCCCACAAAAAGGTCTCTCCAGAAACTTCTCTTTTCCAAGCTGAATAACCCCAGCCCTTTCAGTGTTTACTCATAGCAGTGGTGCTCCATCCATGTGATCATTTCTGTGGTCCTCCTGAACCTGCTCCAACAGGTCCATGTTCTTCCTGTGCTGGGGTCCCCAGAGCTGGATGCAGCAGTCTGGGCGGGGTGTCACCAGCGTGGAGTAGTGAGGGACAATTCCCTCTCTCACCCTGTTTTTGATGCAGCCCAGGACACAATTGACTTTCTGGACTGCAAGAGCACATTGCCAGATCATGTCCAGCCTTTCATTCACCAGTAATCCCAAGTCCTTCTCCTCAGGAATGCTCTCAATCTGTTCTCCACCAAGCCTGATTTATGCCTGGGACTGCCCCAACTCAGATGCAGGACCTTGCACTTGGCCTTGTTTAACCACATGAGCTTCTTCTCCCATTGAATTGCAGCACCCACAGCTATTCCCATCCTCCTTATACATTGGTGTTCCCTTTGTTAGGAATGTGTGCTTGAGCTATGATCACCTCACTGCACGCTGGTGATTACGAAGCTGCTGCTGACTGAATTTCTAAGAAATGCCATCAGATGTATCTCTCCCTATCTTATTTTTCATTTTTACAAGCAGTACACATTGCAACAGGAAAATAAAGTCTGTTCTTTATATGATTCAAATTGCTGCTTGGAAGGAGTACATGTCAGCTCCAGGCTTAATGTACTAAATAACCTTGCTTCATAAACACGCTGCTATTTTGCCGAAACAAACTGCTTCATCAAAATGTTGAAAAATGTACTGTACCACTGGGACAGTTCTGCCATAAACAGCTTTATTCCTCTCTCTTCTGTTATTTGTGCTTTAGGAAAATAATAAAAAAAAAAGAACAATATAATCACTGTTGTTTTTATTACTCAAATATTTGCTCTGGAGCCTGGAGAAGAGAAATAGTTATTACACATTAAGTAAATGATATCTTTAAAGGAAGCAGTCTTAAAACCATGCTACATTAACCCTTCTGCAGCACGTAGCACCTCATTCTCCTTTGGCTGTTGACAAACAAGCCAATTAACATCAGCAAGATAATTAACTACAGCTCCAGGTAGTATTTGCATCCGGTCTATTGCTGTTTGGAAGCTGTCTCTTCTCCTTTTCTCCCTGCAGCTTGAAGGTGCTAATTTTAACACCTACAAAGTATGGAGTTTAGATTTGGTTGAAAGGAGAGCAAGACTTGTTTTTTAAATTATTATTATTATTATTATTAAAACATTGGGTGAATAACTATAATAGTGATTTCAACCTTCTGCTAGACTTTTTTATGTTTCCCCCAAATCATTTGCACATTCTGGGATGCTTTTTAAAAATTGCCTATATTCCATATGGTAAATAATTCTTTTTCAATGTCATGTACTTAGAGTGAGAACACTTTGTGGATGGACTTAACCGGTGGTCCAAAACCAGGGTAATCATGTTTGTTGCCAAGGAAAGAAGAATTTCTTTCCTGGAGGCACAACAGTCATTTTATTAAATGATTGTACCAGCTGGAAACAAATTATTGCCTTTATTTTAAACTGCCATTCTTAAGTCTAATGCTTTTATTTCAATGGGAAACAAATTTTAAGGAAGATTACAGCTCACCTGTTCTTGTAGTTTTTACTGGAGTGTGCTAAATTCATATAATTATCCATGATAGTGTTATTTGCCTTGGTTTTATGAGGCTGTTCTTAACCTGCAAATCAATAGTTGATCCTACTGTTATTTCCCTTCTGTCTGATACCTCAGCTCATTTTGGAGTGAAGAACATATGCAGCAGGTGGGCTGTGTTTCTAATAATTAGTTTTCTTAAACATGTTATAAAGAGCCTTGCCAAGAAAATATCACTGTAGTGTTTTGAGCCCAGCTGGCAATGTATTGGAGCCTGGGGAGGGAAGGATGGAACAGCAAATGGAGCCATGTTCATCTTTGGAGCCTCTCAGCCAAACTCACCTTGGGTGAATTTGGCTCTCCCTGTGCTCTAGAAAATGTTTTTGCCTGGGATTATCTGGAAGGAAACTGAGGCACTTCTTGTGGGCACCTTGCATGGTGAATGTGTGCATTTATTTTTCCCTCTTAATGGAATTCTTATCAAATACAGTTTCGGTTTAGCAAGGAGCTCTTGAGCTTGAGAGGAACTGCACAGCTCAGTTCTCTGGCTCAATTGCTTGAGTGTGTGGACACCCAGAAAAAGAACAGGCTGATGGACAGCAAAGTTTGAACAAAAGCTCCCCAGGCCTTCCTTTCCCAACTTTCCAAGCCAGAAATAGATAAGATATGTCTAAGAGCAATAGCAGTAGGGGTGCAGTATGGGTCTGTGTTTTGGCAGCAAGTTGGCTTTCACGGTCTCTAGATCAAAAATGCCTCAGCCACGTAATGCAGAGTGCTGACACAGTATGAACTCATACTAGCATTTCAAATCTCTTCCAAAATGTTGAGGGATTAGGATTTTGACCACTTATCTTACTATCAGCTCAAGTCGTTGTCTCTCTAACTGTAACAAGCATAAAATCCATAAAATGCCTTGGCTAATCAAATGGAAATATGATCTTGGGCCCCTTCCTGAGCTGAGTTGAATTTGTGTTGCTGAATTTTATCTGTCAGGCACTGCGCTGGCTGTGCAGTACCAGTGTGGCTGCTCCCCTCCCTTCTCCCAGAAGGGAAAGAAGCAAGGCTGGAGTGGTATTCTTTCGCACTTTTCCCAAGATTGCTGAGCTGTTTTGGCTGGACCACTCAAATAAATTTAGTTTTGTGATACATGGAAGAGTTCAGTACAGTTATATGCATTTGAAAAGTTCTAGGCAATCCTGTCAGCCCTGGGTCTTCTACAGCAAATCAGACACAGAATACACATTGCTCTTCAGGTAACCATGATTAGCAGGTGGGTGGTATGGCACTCATCTTATTTTAAAAAATTCATGCCAAGTAAACTCTGTCATACACATGAGCTTCTCTTCTCCAAATTAAATATGACTTTTTGGTCGGGAAAAAAACAGTCTGTTCTTTAAGGCGTTTAGACTTGGACTTCTTTGGCAGAAATCAAATCACAGGCCTTTTCCACCTCTTTGGGACATTACCTTGATAGAAGCTTGGTGTAGAGAATGCTAATGTCCCCAGTAAAAGTTTCGCTTTTATATCTGATGTGCTATATGTGTAAGATAACTTCTGTAGCATTGTGCTATAGTCTCCTGACAGCCTCTGAAAAATGAGTGGATGTTGCCCTTTTCCTATCCAGTAGGGTAATTCTGAAAATGTTGCCAGGATGCAGCCACCTACCTCAAACTATTGCTAGAGGCACTTTAGCAGCAATGCCCATTTGTGCAGTAAAAGCTCTGTGATTAATTTAATACACATGAAGCACTGCCTTCCCTAAGGAAAACAAGAATAGGATCAGAGAAGACAACCAGAGAGTTTGACGGCTTCAGGAAGACACAGAGGTATTGTCTGTGCCATGTTGCCTCCCACTTTGCATCTCAGTCTGAAGGATACATTATTTTCTTCTCTGACATCCAGGTCTTTTGCTTCAGGAAAGTTTTTTTCTTCATAAAGTCTGAGTCCTGATGCATGAGCTAAAAGCCACCTGTGTGGTTTTTGTTTCCTTTTTTTCCTTTTTGGGTGTTACTGTTGCAACTGACTCTGCAGTCCATGGATATGAAAAGGTTGAACAAGAAAGTAAAAAAGCACAAAATACCCTTTGGGGAAAGGAGCACACAGTCAATCACCTCAAGGTCATATAAAGTATGATGGGCTTGTGCAGTGGTGCAGGTTGAACAGATTTGATTCATTAATCAGAACTCATACAGTGTTTGCAAAAAATAATTTACCATTAGCAGAGCTATGTTACTTAGGAATTTGATATTAACCTCTCTGTTCAGTTATATTGAGTTTAACAGTCAGAAAATAAGACTTTGCTTTTTCAGTAACAATGTTCAGTGCCTTTTATTAGCAGAGCAAACCTTTTGTCCTATTATGTAGGAAAAATATTTTATTTTTGGCAATTAAGTAAATACTAAACTATTGTGCTGTGGTTTGATAGAGGCCAATGCCAGATTCTAAAAGGTGCTGCACTCTTGAGGGAGTTCTCATGCACATTAGTGGGGGGAACCAGAAAGAAGATTTCAAGCATTAGTACAATTTATTTTTTTTAAGTATATTTTTCTCAGGGGGGAGGTGAGGAGGAGTGGCAAAAGAGAGGGGTCAGGATAGGGAGCATGTGTTGGGGAGAGGAATTCATTAAGTGCTGGATGAAAATGGAAAAGTAAAGGGAAGAAAGAGTTGTATTGGTATGTATTTAAAGGAAATTAAGGTAAATTTTTTTCTAGTAAGATAAATTCAAAAATATTTGATCATGATCTAGCAGTTGCATGTTGTGGGTGCTGCTTATCCTGCAAATCATAGAATGGACTAGGTTGGAAAAGATCTTTGAGGTGATCCCAAACTCCCAAACTCACCACTAAACCTCGGACCCTGAGCACCACATCTACACATCTTTTAAATACCTGCAGGCATGGTGACTCAACCACTTCCCTGGGCAGCCTGGTCCAGTGCTTGACCACCCTTTCTGTGAATACATTTTTACTAAATCCTCCCCTCCCAACACTTTTGTTTCATTGGATTGTACCGCCTTGCTGCCCCCTCTGGCTGGGGTCAGCTGTGACTGACAGACGGGGTGTGTTGCTCTACAAAAATCAGCAGCAGTCCTCCAAAGGGGTGGTGGGCCTGGAGAAGGACACTCAGTGCTGCAAATCTGCTACTCCCAATGCTCCACCCAGGCACCTGTACTCGCCAGTGTTCCTGCAGATGTGCAAGCAGCAGCTCACTGGGTGAGCTTTGTGGTTTGTTAGCTCAGTGCCTGATATAATGTGGCTTTGATCTGTGAAGCATCCATAAATACTGCTGCAACCTGCATGGCTGGTCCATTCTTTCTGATGCTAAGTATCTGTCCTCTGGGGAAATCCTGGTGAAATCAATGGCTCGACAAAGCTATTGCTCAGTTTAACAAAGATGGCAAAAGCATCTCCTCCTATAACTCATTCTTAACTGAAGACATGTTCCACAGCAGGTGCGACTGGTTTGTGCCCAGTGTGATCACTCCTCTTTTTCCACAGTTGGGTTAAAAATACAGATTGTTTACAATAGAAGAATTCGAAATGGATTGTTTCAGTGAAAGTGAGTGCCTCTCCATAACCACTGTCCTCCTCCTGGGGCCTCCTTTCTTCACCATTTGAGGGACATTCAGCCAGTCATGCTAGAGCTTGGGGAAGTTCCCAGCTGAAAGGAGACAATTCGTGTTCCCCAGGTAGGTCTCATGAGGAGCTGCAAAGGTGTTGGCTAAGAGAAACAGCATGAATTGCACTTTGCTTACAGCAGCTAAGTCCTTCCCCTTGTTCTTGGGCAACTTTTGGGTAAGGAACAGTCTGCTCCAGTATTTCCATGTGCATGTGCTAGGCTGAGCTCTCTGACCAGGGCTGGGGTCCTGCTGGTTGTTCAGGAGAGTCACAGCACACAGGTGCAAGTGTTTTGTTGTGGCATGGGAAAAGGGCTGTGGCACTGTCCTTCTCCATGTTCTCAGTGGAAGGAAGGGACCTGCCTAGAATTAAACAGCTTGGTTCTGCCATCCCACAGGGACAGTTGTTTTGGCACTCAGGAATTGTGACTGGCTTCAGGAATCATGCTGCTGAAAGAACCTTCTAGCAAGAAAGTTGGTTCTTCCTGCAGAGCACTGTAAAACAGAGCTGCACACAGCCACTGAAACACCTTGCTGTCTGCTTAGTCAAGGGGGCCCACAATAAAACAAGGACTTGCTCCCCCTCTAATTCTGCAGATTTTTATTGCTTCTATTCCGCATTTTCATCTGTCCATCTTGTCACTGTCCTCCAGTTTTCCATTTTCCTCTTTCAAAGTGCACTCTTTCAAATGGGGATGTCTGCTCTTTAACCCAGCTGGTTTTCAGTAAGTTTTGTAGCTAAAAATTCCTACTTACCTAGTACTTCTGGGTTCACCTCCTCACAGATGATATCAGCCAGAGAAAGCAATACTTCCTTTTGCTAACTAGCAGTTCTGTTGCCCTGACAGAAACCCATTTTTACCGAAAGGGCTAATAATATCTTGCTTTTCCTGCTCCTGCTCTGCATTTTTCCAGTACTGTAGACAATTTCACTGAAAGCTTAACCAACATGCCCTCCTCTGTTTGCTGTGTCAGGTCAGGGTGCCACCAGTAATTTCAATGTAGCTTTGGCATTTTTCCAGCATTAGCTGCCTCTTCACTTCAGGATTCGGCCTATGCACCTCTGCATTGTTGACCTCTGAAGCTATTGATTTCTGTAGCTGGAACACATTCAAGTTGCTGATGGAAAAATCTGCTTTACCTTATCACAAAAAAAGTTTGGTCCTTCTGTAAACTGCATTTTTAATTTTGGGGCTTACTTCAGGGAAATGTTGTAAACAGTTCTTGTTTATTAATAACATCTTGTTTATTGTTTGCTATCCAGATACTTAATAAAAAGTAAATATCAATATCTTTTCCTTAGAAATTATAAACTTAAGGACAAATCTGTACATCCAGTGGCAGAGCAGTAAGATTTTTACAGAACCTTCTGATTTTTATCCTTTTCCACCTCAGAAAAATGCATTCCTCACATCTGGGGGGATAATTAGGGGCATCTGGAAAAGTTTGTGCAAAAGGGCATTCGCCCTTCCACCCACCCTACTGTAATGGAAGAGGAGATACTTCTCCACACAGTACTGACTACGCAGAAATGTGCTTCTTTCTTTGGGAACACTGGAGTCCTTTGCTGCCAAACTTCAGTTGTTCTTGTGTTTTAATCTTTTCTTTTCTTATTTTATCTGCCAATGACTGCTGTTTCTCATGCTTGGAAAATATAATTAAAGACACCTGTACATCACAGACGGTATAGAATCATTTCCATCATTCTTAACATATTATGGATTGTTGATGAATTCTCAGCAGTGATTTGGCTCAGGAAAAGCCAAGGGTGTCTGATTTCACTGGCCTTCTCATTTGCACCAAGTCTGCCTCACAGTGCTCTGCTGAAAGGGGCCTTGAATCAAGAACATTTGTTTACTGCCACTACTGCCTTCTGTCATGTCCTAAGGAGATCTAACATTCACATATTTGTTAATTGTGTTCAAACAGGCTGCATTTGGGACACTTTGTACACTTAGGCCACCATATAATGGGGGAAAAAAACTAATCTATGGCTATATCTTCCTCTGGGGCAGTTTTGTTTTTCTTGGTGGTCTGGGGTTTGTGGGATTTTTAAGAGCTTTTGCTTATGTGGTTCTGTGGGGCAGCTTCAGTGTCTGTGGTTACAGAAGTCTGAGAAAAAGGGGCAGCTGCTGATCTTGCAGATGTATGTTTGTCTGTGTACCTGTAGGTTGAAGGGCACTATTATTTCTTGAAATATTCCCATCAGCTGAAACACAGAGTTTGCTTTTATGAGAACTGCAAAAATGGAATCTAAATGTTTATTTTAGTCTTAAAAAAAATACTTATGGCTGCCAAACAAAGCTATAAATTTTATTTTGTCTAAACCAAAAGAAAGGTTCAATCTTCCCAACATGAGACATTATGCTTTTTAATTCTCTTCTGAGACTTGAAGGCTCATTCAACTTGTTTAATTCCTCCCTCTGGAGCTTGTTATCCATCAGTTTAATAGGTTGATACAAACTGCTGTTTCCGGATCCTGGTCTTTACTAGTTTTCTTTTTTAATTAACTAAATATTTTTTTTTTCTCTCATTTATTTTTTCCATACTCTACCCATCTTTCCCATAGAAATTAACCTTTTTTTGACCAAGAAGTTGTCTTAATAAATTTGACTTAAATAAAGTCTGATTACTGCTACAAATATTACCCAAAGTGTTTGTGTGGAGTGAGGAGTGAGAGAGTCTCTTATTTCCTATCAAGTACCTCATGTCTTGCACACAGGTTTTCTCATCTACTTTATCATCAGGTGTGTCTTGCAGGTTCAGATGGACAGACTGTGCCTATTGTAGCTGTGCCAGCTTCCCTGCTAAATGTTTGGCAGAGAAAGGTGTAAAACCCTAGTTATGAACAGCCAAAAACAAGACCTAAAAGCAAATTCCCCTAGTGACCAGACCTTACATTTCTTCCCCATCCTGCTGTTTCTATCTCATCATGAAACTTCAGTTCGTAAGAAAAAATAATTTTAACTGTAGAAGTAGATTTTCATTGTAGATAAAATGGTTTTTTATAAAGTTATCCTGACTTGTAATGTGCTTAGTTTATAAGAGTGTGTATTCTAACTTGATATTGTCAAGTCCTGAATGTGTAACTTGTAAAAAAAAAAGAAGTTTAGTGTCTACATAGCCACCTCAGGTCTGTGTACCTGCCCTGCCTGGTGCAGCTCTGTCCTTCTAGGACTTTGCTTTGTTTACTGTAGAGACAGAACCCCGTTTTCTAAAAGCTGATAATATTTTTTTAATATTTATTTCTTTTTTAATTGAGATGACAGAATGTTTACAAGAATGTTTACAAACATCATCACCAAACCAAATTTACACTTTTCTCCCCATGAATCTCTGCTCTCTCTCCAGCAACTGCTACTCTTTTCCTCGCACTTAGTTCACATCCACATATCTGGCTTCCAGGTGTCATCCCTTCTCTTGTTTTTGGCAAGACAGGTTTACTTTTGGAATCTCTACTTTCAAAAGATCGACATGAAAGTTTTTGTTCCAGTGGCACAAAACCTCCTTCCACCCACACTGAAAATCATGTTGCTTTCAAGAGCTCCACACGTATCCAAATAAAAAGGTGAGGACTCTTGGGTTTTTTATTTCCCGAGATTTGGGTGGTTGAGAGTCTTTTGCCCTCTGAAAGGCTCCGAGCCAGATGCAAGAACAAAGCGGAGTCTTCAGGTTCTTGTTTCTGAAGGTTTCTTGCTCTGTTTATTATTTCTTGTCTTTCAATTTGCTCTGTGCCCAGCCAAGGTCTCTGCAGCAGCTCCTCCCCTGATGGGGGCTCGTCACCTCTTATACCAATTATTATGTATCTATTATTTACAATTACACCAGTATCTATCATCTATACTAAACAGGTCATCACTACTCTGACCCAATCTCCTTGAACTACTTTATGCCACCGTCACAGCAGAAGATGGAGATGAAGAAGAAGAAGAACTCAGGGCACTGCCCAAAATCCTCCATCTTGTCTCCATTCACCTCCATTCTAAAAACCCAAACCTACAGAATTTTCCACCCTGTGATAAACTACACTATTGTCTTTCACACCTTTGTGATTTGCAATTCCTCTCTCAGTGTTGGAAGCTTTTCCCATGGACTGAAATCAAAGCCAGTGTCTTCCTGGGCTCTGTGCCAGGGTCTCCAACCCCCTGTACAGATCCCAGACCCCTCAGTACAGATCCCAAACCCCCCATACAGGTATCAAACTCTTTTGCTCAGGTCCCAGACATCTCTGCTGAGGTCCCTGACCTTCCAGGGTGACCAAAGGGATGCCCTGGACTCTAAGAAGGACTACATACATCACCTTTCAAAATTCAACAGTATAGGCTGTTAAAATCAGTCCCAACACCCTGAGCTTTAAGAGATTATTTCCTACTGAACTGACTGGGAATTTCGAGAGAATAACTTTGCTTGGTGTCCCACACAGTTTTGCAAACAAAGACCTTAGAGAAATGTGCTGTACTTGGGGATTTCAGCAGAGCAGTGGACACCACAGACACAAGAGAATTGTTTGTGCTGTATGTGCCCAGGTATTTGCAGAATGGCGTTCAGCTCAGTAAATTTTCTATTTTCATTTTCACTGTGAGCTTTGCTTTCACTTTGTTGTCACTGGGAGGGTCACGTTTCAGCAAGGAGACTGGCAGTGATGAGCCACTGACATCAGTGCTGTCTGACACTGGTGGAGGCTGGGAGTGACTCCTGCGTTGTACAGCCCTTCGTGAAATAAATGTCTCAGTAGCACTGCTTCAGACTTCAGATCCTGGGTCTATGATGTATATTTTTGTACTGGAGGTGCTGGGTTTTTTCCTGGTTGATTTGATTTTAAAATAAACCATTTTCTGGTATGTGGAAATGGAATACAATATGTATTCAATATTTTTGGCCCAAATTAGCTACAATTGTTTTGTCATACTTCTGGCTACACAAAAACCAAAACCCAAACCCACAAACAAACAAACACACAAAAACAACAACAAAAAGGTAGTGCTTTTGTAAAATCCAGTCTTTTTCTTTTCTCTTTTAAATAAAGTCTAGCCAGCTAATAAAATCCAAACTGTGTGCCTATGCAAATCTGCTCCAAATAAGTATGTCTCTCCCTATTTCTAAAATCAGGGAGATTATATGTATATGGGAGTTTCTATTTCTAGGATTTATTTTAAAAATAAATGCGTTTCTCTTTAAAAATATTTTGCATATGTTGCAATGCTGGCATTTCCTAATTTTTGTGAACTGCCTATTCTATAGGAAAATTATATGATATGGACCACTTAAATGAATTGGGAATATCTCTATAATCTTTACAGGTTTATATGAAGCCTGGTGAGAAACAGTATTGCCAAAATCTAACAAAAATATATTTAGACAAGTTGCATCACACTGGCTATGCTAGGATACAAGATGGTTGGATTCCTGATATCTAAAAGGATTGTTTACTCTTGGCTTCTCCACATACTTTGCAAGAAAAATGGAACTATAAATCATACCTTGCAAAACTTGGTCAGGATTCCATGCCTCAGACTTGGCAAGTTTGTCTTACTATGAAGCAGCTGTTTCATACACTAAAGTCAATAGTAAAAATTAAGTGTTGGAAAATAAAAGGAGGGAAAGAGGGTAGAAAGTGAGACTGACAGTGGAGGTTTTTCCAGTACACGTAGCTCTGAAAGGGCATCTGATTCTCTGGTGTGCTATAATAAGAATTGCCTGTTTTTTTCAACAGACTGCAAATGATCACTGTTTGAATCAAAGCAGCCTGATGAGGAGAAGCACAGCCTCCCCTCATTTTTTGGGACTGTGGTGTACGTGTTGTGCTCCATACACCTTGTGTTTGGCTTGTACGCTTTCGGGGCAGCAGGGCACACTAGCTCATATTTGTTTGATTTAGAACTAAGAATGCTTTAGCAGCTCACAGGGAAATAACCAGTGGGTCCAGATGTAACAAAGGTCTTGTACTTGCCAGCTCTGCTCTCCCTAGAGCGTGGCCCCAGATCTCACATGACCTATTTCTTCAACGGAAAAAAAGTTAAACCTTCTTTGAATTAGGTGTTTTCTTCCTGCAGTTGTTTACGTCCAAAAACACTGCCTATGAGACATGTAAACTGGAGGGAATTACATTAGCAAGACAGGAAATCCATATAGTTAGTGGGGCTGTGGTTGACTGGTTTGTCGTCTTGACTTGCAGCGTAGTGATATTCAAACTGTCACCCACATTTAAGTTGTATTTAAATGGAAGTGACTCCAAACTGGCATGTAAAATTCAATTAGAACACCTCCTCTATCTGCATTCTGAGGATTGTGAGCAAAGTAGCCATTCATGCTTTATCTTAATACAGAATAATGAAATTTCTGGGGTCAGTTTCCTGGTGAATGCTAAACAACAAAAAATACAGAAGGAATGAAGCCTCATTTTAAAATGCAGATGCTGTATTCAGCAGAAAATTAAGTTAGTCAATAAACTAATTTGACAATTTAAATTCTGAGTAGAGGCTATGCATTGGGCAGATTCAATGCAGTTTGAAAGACAGATTAAATTATTAGTAACATAACCAGGCTGAATATCTCTATCCATTCATTCATACTGAAGGAGTGGGGTGACTTACTCCTAAATATGTAACAGTAGTCATAATAAGTGGCTTATGCAGGAAGACTAAGTTGGTCCATTTGTGTCAGTTTTGTGGACAGAAACTTGATTGAGGGAATCTAAGCAGGAGAAACACCTGTAAATTGGTGCTGTGGCTGCAGCTTGGCGTTGGTCATTGTGCCCTCAGATAACACAAGGCAAGCACAGAGTCTGTGCAGGTTCTGTCTGCTGCATGTCTTACATTTGGTGGCAGTTTTGTTTTTATAGTCACATACAGATGTGGGAGACCATGGCCACAGAGCAATGGTCCTTCATATAGACATTGCACAAAATATCAGTGTAGAAAACCTGATTCCACTGGAGTGGTGGAGAGCAGAGAGAAGGGTGATCCTAAGGTAAGTGGATGTGGTTCCTTGAGGCATTTGGCTTCATATAATGAGCCAGATCCTAAGCAGAGAACACCATATTTAAAACTGCCTTGAAGAGACAATGTGGTCCCGTTTTCTTCCTTGTGCTTTTTCCTTTGTTCTGTTCTTCTAACCAATCAGGCTTATCTACCTGAGTAGTCTTTTACTTGGACAATAATTCTATATACTTATTTTATTGCAGATAATTAATCTCTCTGGTTGCCTTACTCACTTCTTTTTCTCTGCAGCATTGAGATTGCCATCCAGCTGCTGTCCTGTTTGTGTTTCCTTCCTCAGTCTCTCCTTTCCCCATCTTGCATGCCTGTATCTTGCTCTTTATAAACTATCTTGACGGCTGTGATATTTTGGAGTCTAATACTTTGGAAATATATACAGATTGATGGTTGAAAAAAAACTATGTGAGTAGGCCAAAGAATCTGGTAGGAGACAAGAGACAAAGTTCAATTGAAAAGACATCCTGATGGCTCAGTATACAGCACTAAGTCTTTGCTGTTATGTCTAAATACAACTGCATCTTCTTCCACCATCACTGATCTTCATGTAATCGTGTTTTTCTGACCTTCAGACTATATGAAGAGGATCTTTCAAGTTTACAGACTTCAAGAAAATACAAGCCCAGTTTTTCCAACCTTCTCAGTTTCTTACATCATCATATGGGAAGCTGCATTGGTCATAATGTTCAAGGACCCTGCAAAGCTAAAGTCATTGTATGTCATCAGAGCCCTGTGAAAACAGGTCCATCTTGTTGGCTTTTGTCAGGTAAAAACTGCACAAAGCTTGGCTTTGGCTCTTACAATGCTTTTAGCCTGGCAATGACCATATTGCTTTCCTTTCATGCACAAAATAGTTTGTGCCTCTTTAGGTGCAGAGGTCATTTTGCACATTGGGTGTAGCTCCTAAAATGAGCCAGAGAGGAGGGGATATGTGCAGGGGGGAACAGCTTCAGGAACTGTAAGAGAACCACTCCCAGATAGTTAAAAAATTATTTCCATGTGAGCTAATACAATTCCGAAATCTCTTAATGGAAACAGAGTTCAGTATTATCTAGCTGCATCTGGAAAGGCTCTTAGAGTAAAATTTTTATAACATGGCTATTCTAGAAGCAAAGTGGAAGCTCTGTTAACTTTCAGTGTAGCTCCCATAATGCTCTCACAGCTCTCAGGGTACTTTCCCAGCTCTACTAGCACCTGAATTATAAGAACAAAGATTTAGATCCAGCTGAAGACACCTTGTAGTTTTTAATGAGTTTTCTGAGTAGTCATAGTGAACACGTTTTCTGCATGGACAGTTTGTGTTTATGTGAGTGTGTTGTGTGCATGTGTTGTGCTGCATGTGTATTACAGACAGCATCAGGGTACTGAATGCCCACACTCTTCATGTGAAAGCCTTTCTCAGGTTGCTTATGATTTCACAACAATACAGCTTGAGCTAGCACTGAAGAGTTTATGAACACCTGATGAATAGGGAAAAGAAGATGCTGTATCTTTGCCAAAGTGGGGTGTGTACAAATTTTGTTCAACAAAAATGTGTGTACACATTTTGTTCAGCACAGCCACTATTTTGTTTAGTGGAGGGAGCTGAGCACAATCACTGACATCACTGACTACCACAAAAAGACCACGCAACTTCTCCATTCTAAAACTTGATTTTCTCATATAGCAATGTCTGAAAGGAGGTGTCATGTGGAGAAGCATGGGTTTTTTGGTTGTTCGAAATACTAGTAATTTTAGAAATATAAGGCAAATTAGAATCTTGGGGGTTTTTGTTAATTTTTTTGGTTTTTTACTTTCCTGAAGGAACTGCAGAAGATCTGAGTGAGATTTATTCTGAGCATAGTTACCCTTATTCAATCTAGTTCAGACATTTACCTTTTTCTCCAAGTCCCTTCATTCAGTCCCTCTGTAGGTCTCCACATATTGTGGAATTTTCCAGTGCAGACAGGGCTGTTGTTTTGAATGTAAAATAGTCTGGGAAAAACACACCCCATTTTCAGTGGCTTCTCTCCATGATGAATAAATCTATAGAGGGGAAAAGGCTTGTGCTTTTCCTTTCCTTGCTTTTCTGAAGCATTAAATACAACCTTCAGTACCAACAGGCAGCCCCTGTACCCTGGGTGAGTGGGGTGCTTAGAAAAACAGGTTTTAGAAGCTATCCTTTAGTAAAGATCTACCAATTTTGTTGTCTAAATAATGGAAGATAATTTTTATTGCTCTTTTTTACAACTCTAGCCAACGAATCTTCCTGAGAACAGTTTATGTACTACTAAACAGCTCATTTACATACCTAGGGTGTTAGAGCAGACAACTACCAAACTTGGTGCTTCCAGAAACTTTGTAGGCCGCTCTGTAGAAATACCAAAGCAAATAAAACCTGAAGCAGAAGTGAGATGGATCATTTTGAACCGGTGTTAGGCTGAAGTACTGGATGACTGACCTATAAAATGAGGCAAAGCCACTACTGCATCTGAAGTTGTGCCTTTGCACACTTTTGCCTGAAGTAATTTCAAGCCTTCAAATGAAATAATTGAACCACTGTATGTAAAACACAGAGGGGAATTTGTTCTGTGACAAGTGTGTGCTTTCCAAACATATCAGTAAACCTTGCACCATTAATAAACTGGCTTTAGTGGAATGATTGGTTAGAAAATGTGGACAAACTGCATTTGGAAAACACAGGGAAGACAGAAACACGTTGCAAGTGTTTATGTTATTTTCCTTTCTATGTATAATTTGAAGGAATTTCTAGAAAAAAAAATTTGCAGCATATTGTTCTGCCTCCCTTCTCCTCAAAATTAGAGCAGAAGATTGGGTTTTGCTAACCAGTAGCCAGCTGTGATTCTGCAATTTTCTCTAATGCTCTGCCATGGCTGGTGCAGGGCTGGCTAGCAGCAGGAGGCAGTCATCTCCCAGGTGCTCCTAAGAGAGAATTACATGTATCAAGAAGCTAACAAATGTGGGGGCAAGATCACTCTGCTAGCATTTTCTGGCATTTTTACCAGATTTCTGAATAGATCAGGCTGATGGGAGTCTTTAAAAGAAAACAAACAAATAAAGAAACCCGAGCCCAACCAAAAAAAAAAAACAAAAGGCACCAAACAAACTCCTCACAAGTGTTATGAGAGGAGGGAGTCCATGTGCTGTGTTGCACAGTCGGGAATACACCAAAGTTCGTATAAACAATGAAAATACAAAAAAAACCAACAATAAAACCTTGGTATGTACACATTTTTCCACAGCTCTGTCAACACCATCTTTGTGGTGATCTGCAAATGCAGGTAATGAAGTCGTGTAAATATACCTTTATATTATTTCCATGCCTTGTGGAACATTTACCTAAAGTGCCTGCGGAGTCGATGTTCAGGCTTCTGGGCTTGTTTTGGTGTAATGGTTTTGGGGTTTGCTTTGGTTTGCCTGGATTTTAAAGAGAAGAGATTACACTAAGAAAACAGCATATATATATTTGCATTTGGGGATAATGGAAGAGTGTGAATCTGTGTGACAGCAGAGTCTTTACTGGAACTGGAATAGCCCCATCTGCACAAGCAGGTCGTTCACTAGAAGGTGTGAGCAATAGTAAGGACAGAGGTTTTTCAGGCTGCTGATGGCAGGTTCAACACATCCAGTGTTCCTGTCAATGTCAGTACTTTTCAGCCTCAGGGAAAATGCAGCCTGATGCAAACTGCATTAGTGTTGTGGCACTCAAATGGGAAGCATTTTTATAATCAGTCTATTTCGTGAAATGAAAGGAGAAGACCCACTGTGACATGCTGAGATATATGTTGTTAATTGCTCGTCATAACAATTCTGTTCCTTCAGTAAGATCTCTCTTTTCCCTTACCTCCTCTCCCTATGAAATGATCTTGTCAATATGGAAAAAGCAACCCTGAGGAATCCATAATTTAATGAAAAATTGCTGTTGCCATGGCATAGAGTTCAGACGTTTATATTGAAATAATTTCTCAGTCTTCATTTGCATCCCCTGACTCTATAAGCAGTTATATCAGCTGTTAAGATTCAAACAATTAAAAATGTTCAATTATTAAGGAGAAATTAAAAGAAGTAATCAGCTTAACACAATTTCAACTAAAAAAAAAGCCTTCCCAGGCAGCTCACGGGAAAAGCATATTTGTATGCTGTTAACATCCCAAATTGGCTTAAGTTAAAATACACCGGGGCAAGATTAAACCAATGCAAAGTGGAAAAAGAACCAGTGTTTTCTTTTCACTGTGAACAATATGAAATTTCATCAGCTTTTGTTTTTAGGATGTCATATGAAAATACTATGCTGAAGCCTACTGTGCAGTCTGTTACAGTTTCCTAAATGAGACTCTGCTATAGATTTCCTGGCATTTACTGAATTCCTGTTTATTTGACTGAAATATCTGTACCAGGGTTGTTCTTGTTCCACCTTCAGTGACTGAATATGAGAGAATTTTTGCTCTTCTTGTTTTTTATTTTTTTTAATTCCTTGTTTTTGTTGTTGGGTGTAATAAAGTTTTTCAATCCTGATGAACTGATAGTAACTGGGTTGAACTTAAGACAAAGAGAGGCAGATGGTACCTACACCTCCTTTGCTATTCCTAAGACACCTATTGCCATAGTTAGAAGCCTCTGCTGTTATCATCTTGGATGTCTGCAGGATAGATGCTGCAAACTTCACTGCAGCTCACCAGATGATTTTGTGGCACATGGGGTGGTGCAATCTGTTGTACAATCACCAAGAGCATTGGCCAGCTTGTATGCCCCAGGTTAAGAAGCCTAAAACCATAAAAGTTTGGCTCCTGCCCCTTTAGGTATCGTGAGCCAAACTTTGGGAAAGTACATCTGAGAAGAGTTTGTGTTTTCATTTTATTTCTGTCACTGAAGATTTTAGCTCAGATAACCAGACACATGCAAGAGAGCCAGGCCTTCCTTGGATATTTAGCTTCAAAGCTCAAAGTCCTGGAGGCTCTCTGCCCTATCTTGTGTGCTGCCTTTGGTGCCCTGCTCTCCAGTATGCCAGTGTTATTTTTTTTTCTTTTCCTGCCTCCCCTTTCAAGAATATCCATTTCACTATACAGTATTTGACCCTTAGTCATTTTCACATCTGTGGTTAAAATTCACCTCTAGAGGAAAGTTCAAACAGCACCTTGGGCACTTCCAGACACTCCTAGACTTTGAGAAGTGAGTCACGCTTGTGCTTTGTGGTCTGGGACTGTCCTGAATGACATCACTGACCTTGGTCTGATGATTTCACTCCCGCGTGGGCGAACCTCAAACCACTGCTTTGAAAATGAAGCTTACTTTGCCCAGAAGGAGGCTCTTCACCTTTGTGGCATTCCACACAGCGTCCATACACCAGGGTTAACACGGAAGTCCTATTGGTTTTCAACTTGCTGAGTTAAAAGGCAATGATGACGCAAGAATAATTTACTTTTTTCAGACCTCCCACTCACATTCCCCAGTTTATCCCCAGGCCAACTGATGTACAGATTGTTCTTTTACCAGCTATTTGAGAGATAGCTTTATGGTGCAAGGTATGGTCTCTTTCCCAGTCCAGGATGATTCCTCAAGAAGGTCTGTTTGCTTACTTGATATAAGATTATTTTTCTAGTCTACAGCAGTCTGGAAGGCTGAGATTGTTTGCCTGGAGGATTGGTTGTTATTTGCTTTTTCCCCTAACCTACTGCATGTGTGGGGCAGAGCAGGAGGAAAAGGTGCAGGTGAAAGTCTTCAAATTTTTAGTGCTTGATGAATAGCTAGTTTTGTTATTCTATTCTCATAAATCCATCTTAGGGTTGATGAAGGGATAGAAAATAATTCTGGACAAGTAACTTCTTAAACTCTGCTGGCATAGCCAGTCCATCTCTGAGCTTCAAGATTCATGTACTTGTTCCTAAAGTGTCCAAAAAAATCACCATTTTTGTTTTGTATTTCCAAGTGACAGAGTCACTGAATATTAATTATCAAATTAGCAGTGATTGATGTGGTCAAGAAAAAATGAAGCTCCCAACAAATTCTCACCACCCACCTGGAGATACTCTGTTTCATTTCTATGTGGAACACATCCCAAACTTTTAACTCACCTTGTAAATCTGTTGTAACTTCTTGGGCACATCAGTGCACAGTGGTAGCTGATGCTCTTTCTATTTTGCCAGGCTGGCTCAGTATCATGCTGTGACCAAAACAGGTTCTTCATCTGTCTTTTAAGAAAAATATTTTTACTGCTTAGAGCTTCAAAGCAGAGGTAGTTGAATAAAATATTTATTAGGGCCTGGTGAGCTACTGTCAAAACGTGTAATGAACTCTCAAGACACGGAAGATGTTTATTAAGAATCTTCTCAATATTTTTCTCTCATAAGAAATTTGTTCATTAAACATGCTCATGTTTAAGTGTTGAAGCTTATATAATACCCTAGGCAGGGTCCAAAGGCTGCCCAGTTAATGGTTGTATGGCACAGCTTTTTCTTGGAGTCCTTGATTTCCTGTTTGGTCCAATAGAAACATGCATGAATCTTGGACTGGCATACATGGACAGCTACAATTAATAAGTGCATGCACATTTCACATATATTTTATAGAAACACATCAGAGACGAGCATTAGCTTAGATTTTTGGTGCTAGTTAGAGGAATGAGACTTTCCTAGTGAATCAATTCCTTGGTGAAAGAAGTCTTTTAGTGGAAAGTATTTTAAGTGGGATTATTGCTGTCCTTTGAAACGCTGATGAAATCTTCACAGGAATTAGGTGACAATGTTTATCAGTAAGAACACCCAAGTTGTGTCCAAGAGCTAAACTGACTTGATCACTCAGAATTATCTCCTGAGAATCCTTCTTCATTGCCTCTGCAAAACCAGATCTAATTTTTTATGTTCTGCCTCCAAAGTCCTTCCTACCCTCTCCTCAGTGAATAAATAAAATGCTTTTATAATATTACCCTTTCATAAGAACAAGAAAAAAAAGATTTGCTGTTGTGAGCATGTGACCTTTCTTTAGTCTTTTTTTCCATTTCTCAGTGAAGCAAACAAAACCACGTAAATCTCAAGTACTCATGGGAGGGAAGAAAGAGGGACAGGCCATCACTTCTCTTTTTTTGGATCAAGGACCAACACCCAGAGACACTGAGTAGAAAGAAGCTCCCATTGTGCACAGGCTACACAGACATGTGAAAGAAGCAGTCTGTTGTTTCAATATGACTGTCATAAACATGTATATGTATTTGAGAAGTCCATAGTGTGCTGCTGCAAAGTTGTTTGTCTCCCAGTAGCCTCCCAGGAAATGTGTGAGTATGTTTGCATCACTTGTTCACAGTGCTGGAACTTAGAGCTGTTTTCTCACCAAGCAGAGGAACATGAGGGTGAGTTTAGATTTGGTTGGGAAGCTGAATCCGTTGTGGCTTCCTCCTGTTTGCCTGGTATCAGCTCTTGCTGACAGTATCCTGCAAGGGAATTTCCCTTAGGAAGAAAGGTTTCTATTGGACAAGTGCTTCTCTGAGTGATGTATAAAGGAAAATAGCACTGGTAATATCAGGCAGGAAAAAATAACTGTAAGAACTCCAGCAGACCTCCCTAAATATTAGCACATGTTCTATGATACAGGGAATAAGAAAAATAAGTAGTGACTATAGAAAAACACATTTTATATATATCTTTGTTATCCAAAAAGTCAATATTGTGTTTGAACAAAAGGCCCTCTCATACAATGTCAATTTTATATTCCTACCTTTTATAAGGGGGCAAGAAATTTCATAGTTCTATAATGCAGAAATATGATAATTAGCTGCTTAAATACTTAAATAATGCAAAGCTGTTGTTAGTATGGTCCACCAAGTCTGAATACTATAGGAAAAGTAGCAGAAAATATGCAGGAACTGTGTAATTACACAATTTGTTAAACCTTTATATTTCACATCAATGAGATATCATCTTGTGTTTGTATATGTATACATAAATATATGTATATGTTTGCAAATGAAATCAAACATTCATCATTTGATGCTTCAATTGCTAATTGTAATGTGGGATCCAGTATGTCAATAAGCATCCACAGTAAATAGAAGCTGACTATAGCTCAAGAGTAAGCTTCTCCCTTACCTGCATCTACTTCTATGTGGACATAATCCCATTTTTCCTTATTCTCTCCCCAAAGTCTTATTTTCCATGTTACAGACAGTTCCAGCTGTCAACCCAGCAGCCATTCTTAACTCATGTAGCTTAGGTCTGAAAAGCAGGGCCGTATTCTATCACAGCAATTGAGCCATGAAGGAAAGGTACATCAGATCTCCTGCTTCAGATTTTGACTGATAGGGACAAGCAATACGAACAGAAATCTCTCTCTCATCTTCTATCTCTGCTCAATTCAAAACCTTTGGGCTCCACCTACTTCCCTGAGCTGTCTATTGCCTTTTCTCTGTGCTTCCTCTGAGGGGGTGTTCCCTCTGCTGTCCTTAATGATATGTTTGAGTCCCTGAATTTAGAAAGGGCAGTGACCCAGACTGTTGTTTTTTTCTGTTAGCAGGGATGAAAAGAAAAGGAATTTTTTTTTTATTTACCTATATCCTTAAAAGTTTATTTAAAATTTGGCTTGTAATATGGGAGTGTTATATACACATTTTTTTCTTCTTTCCCCAAGTCATCTCTCATTTCCTTGCTGGCCTTTTAATGCAACGAGCCTGGAAATTTTTCCTTCTTGTTTTCAGTGGGGAAGCTCCAGTACTCCTGGAAATAGAGATACCTGTGTTAATCAGTAAGTCACTGAACAATTATCAGCACATCCAAATTACTGGACTACTGTGGAGGATTTAGACCAACTTGTACCTTCATAAGCAAAAATACAGTTGCTTCAGCTGAACAATCCAATACAGAGGGAACACAAGAGTGTGCTTTCTATTTTATTAACATAGGGTCCTCAGGAAACCTCTGACCAGTATTTATTTGAAGATGTCTCTGTCCAGGATAATATTATGATTAGAATCAAATGAAGCAGAAAAAAAATGAAATACAGTGAAGAACACTTCTTATTTCCTCAGCTTAAAGAACCTCTGGAAGAGTAACCCAAGATAGGACTTGGCAACTACTTATTATGCTCTCTGCCAAATAATGCATAGAGATCTAGCAAATCTAGTTATTAAATGAGCTAAGCAGGAAGAGCCTGTTTGAAGTGCATAGACATATGAGCACTCTGCTCAGCAGAGGACCAAAGATGCAAGGATTATGAACTGCAGTCACTGAGGCCTTGTATTAACTAAGATCAGAGTCAGGAGCAGGAGAGAAGCAGGAGAGGGAAAATGGGAAAATGAATGTTGCTGAGGCTTGTGTGCTGCTCTTGGCACTCCACCTACTCTTGTTATTATTACTTTGCTTGGCTTTTAGCTGATAAATAAAATATGGAGTAGTGTCTAGAAACACAGACAGAAGACAGACCATCTAGTGCTGCCTAATTGCTGGGTGCTGCAGTTTCTGCATAAGAGCTATCTTCTTGGAATTAAAACAGGAACCAGTGGCATTTTATGGACTGGGACTAGCCATGATGGTTTACAGTAACAGACCATGAATATGGTGGTTGAGAGAGGTATAAAGGCTTTATTCCTAGGCAGATCCTGGGAATGGCATTTAGACTGTCCAGAGAGTCTGGTCTGTAGCTGAATTGAACTGGCACCAGTTGCTAGAGCAGATTGCATAAGTGCCCCAAAAGGGATGGCAGAGAATAGCTTTCCAACTCCCAAGAGCAGAGGGATCCTATTCAGGGAAGTTGTCTCAGCTGCCAGGGAAGTTTTTCTTCCATGTCAGTGGTCTGAAAAATATCTCTATTTTCCCCTTTGCAATCAAAAGCAAAAGATGACTTTGAAAGACTATTTTAAAAGTAGCAGAGTTTCAGGCTTCTGAGGCTTGTTCTTCCAAAATTTTAAATGTGGCTCACAAAAGCCAGTATTCTGCAAGGAGACACTGTGCAATTTCTGCCTTGCAACTTCCTAAAAGGTGACTGCTGACTCAATATGGAGGATAATTAACTTGCTATTTTAAAGCTGGGGAAGGTGCTACTTAATTTAATTCTGTAGCTGTATGGTCTCTCTTTTTCAGTATTGGGGAGGAAGTGCTGCTTCTTCCAACTGAAATCCTGCATAGGTGTGATGGAGAGAAATCTTACCTGGAGCAGTGTGGCTGAGCTTCCCTAGGTAGCTTCTCTACCCTCCCAAGAGGATATTCATTTTGTGGCAGTGTACTTGGGAAAAGGGGTGAGCCCTGACTGAATTAATTGTGCTGTGCCTTGATGAAAACAGGGGAGAGCAGCAGCTTGCATTCTTCAGGGTTTCTGGGGCAGTAGACCAGGAGAGGTCCCCCCTATCTTTTTTCAGCCTGCTTTGGCTTTCCTTTCTTGCCTGGTGAAGGAGAGCCTCCGTGTGCTTGGGGCTTTACTCCGAGCTCAGGGGCTGGGTTTGCGAATGGCTTTCGAATGTTAGCCAAAAATATTCGTCTGTGCATGTGTATGTGGAGGCGTGGGGGAGGGAGCGCTGCTCCCTTGTGCAGTCGCACAGAACAAGCCACAATCTGGCGTGCTTTTGGTTATTAATAGCTAGAATATGGAAGTAGGGCAAATATCCTTCCTGATTTATCCTGACCTGAATAATCCGTATAGTCTTCAGGCCATAGACTAGCGATTCTGTCTCTAGCTGTCACATTCCTGAATTTTAGGAAGTGATATCTGTGACCATTTTGTGTCATGATGATCAATGTCACATTAAAGAGAGAAGCCTGCAGGCAGGCGTTTGAGCTGTGTGAGCGCTGCTTGATTAGGGAGGCGCTGGGGTGGGGATCCTGCTCGCTGTCACTCCTGCTCCCTGTCACTCCACGCTGTCTGAGACCATGAGACAAAAGATCCCAAGGGAGAGGTCACCCTGGCCTGGGGCTGCTCTGCTGGGGAGGGGGGAGCAAGAAAGATGCTCTGAGAGGCAGGTCACAGGTGGGGGAGAGGAGTCACAGAGCCGTGAAACAGCACCGAAGGAAGCAGGAGATGTTAGATTCAGGAGTGGGAGTGGGAAGGGAAAGAGGCAGAGATGCTCAAAACCTGGTATCCCTATGGTTAACCATTTCTTAGCATTATCAGGGTATTCAGTTACTAGAAGATGGGCTTTTTCTCTCCTTTTTCTCTCCTTTTTGTTTCTTAAAATCACGAATACATTGAATCCCATATTTTTATTCTCCTCTCAGCTTGCAATATGCTTTTCCTCACACCTATTCTTGAAATCACGGCAGCTTTTTTGACCAAATCTGTAGATTTCCCATCGTGGCCTACAAACATTTTCAACATGTGAAGAGAGAAAAGCAAAAGGACATTAGTTGTGACAAATCCAGCAAAAAGATGCCTGGGACACAAATCAGAAGTCTTCATTTGGTCAGGTTTCCCACTGACTTCCCCATGAACTGACATGATTCTTGAGTGAAGCGTGCAAGCTGGAAGAATAGGGTGCACATTTGCATCCTGTTATTGTTCTGAGCGTTATTCTGGCAACAATTTTCTTTTTCTGGATGGGCACATACAAAAAAGGCAATAAATATTATTGCTGATTACATTTTAGAAACTACAGGCATTGTTGGAAGGCAGGCTTATTTATTAAGGGTACAACGAGTATGAAGGGAAACAAGTTCTTGCCCAGAAGTATTTAAAGACTGATATTAAATCAAAACACGATGTAAGAAACAAGACTAGCATGAAACAAAGATGGTTGTGCTAACAGTGTGCTGTTACTTAAGCCAGCTAATGAACAAATTGATAGCTTCAAATCACCTAACATTTTGCATATGTTGTGGCATGTTTCTGCTCTGCTTTAACGCAGATAAGTAAATAAAAAAAAACCCCTGGTTTCTAACAAGCTGATTTCTGGGGGTGCAATGTAATACCCAGAGCAAATTAGTCCGTTTGTAAACGCTGTGTTTCAGGGCCGGGAGCTTAAACGCCAGTATGAAACCCCCCAGCCTTCCTCGCTGCAGCTAGGCAGCCACGGTTACGTGTGCCGCCCTTCCCACAAGGCACAGCAGATGAGGATGCACTACAGCTCCCCCGGCTCTTCCCTGCAGATTTCACACTCTTCCCCCAACAAA
This sequence comes from Phylloscopus collybita, assembly GCA_027886175.1. NCBI lineage: Eukaryota > Metazoa > Chordata > Aves > Passeriformes > Phylloscopidae > Phylloscopus > Phylloscopus collybita. The sequence goes on from JAJNNQ010000075.1 coordinate 92,122,020, forward strand.
TGTGAGCCTCCATTCCCCTTCACTTGTGGGAAGCTCTCAGCCAGAATGGCAGCCAAGGGATGCTGCCGCCTTCCCAGCAGCCAGCCTTTGTCTGGGAGCAAAGGGCACTTACGGCAGCACTGCCTTTCCTCTCCCAGCCAGGGAAACCACAGGGCCCCCTGTCCTGACCCAGCCAGGGAAGCTGGGATTCCCACAGGCAGGGAAGATGGAGCAGGCCGGGATTTTCCTGTTTGTTTCTGAAAGGCAGGTGCTGGCTCTCCGTGTGTGTGTCCCATGGGAAGCATGGACCGCTGCTGGGGCTCTGCGGCTCGGGCTCGTGTTTGTGAGCCTAGCTTGTCAGCGGCAAGCTATTCTTGTTGGATTTCCAAGTAAACATCAGACAGATCCTTACCCCTTTGAGCTGTCATAGTCTGCCAAGAAAACTGTCTGAACTTTGAAATTTCTCCTTTTATTTTCCGCCTTCCTGACCCTGCCTCTGCCGCCGACAGCAGGTCCCTCTTGTCAGGGGAATGTCCTCCAGGCACAACACAGGGAAACGGAGGAGGGGAAATTTCACCTCCAGAAATCCTGTTTGGCCAGACAAGGATGTCTGGGCCTGCGAGAGGGACGGGGCAGGCAGCTGGGCGCAGCCAGGGCTCACGGAGGAGCCTCTCCCGGCGCTGCTTTCTGCGGGGAGCGGGGGCAGGGCAGCGGCGTGTGCACGGCAACAGCGGCTCGGCTGACAGGCGACAGCTCATTAAGCTGTCACAGCGCCATGGCAACAGCGTGCATGGCATCCGCCTCTAAAGCAAACACACAGCCTTTGATCAGGTTTGCTCTGATTACACCGGCGGAGTTCAGCTGAGCCGGGGCTCCTCGGGAGCTGGGGGCACTTTGAAGGATCAGCCCTGTCTCTCCCTCTGCAGGGAGGCGTGTGTCAGGTTGTGTTTTGCCGTGTCCCGTTCCCGGCCAGGGCTGGTGCGGAGGGCCAGCTTCGCCATCCTCCGAAGCTGCGTGCGGGCGGCAGCCTTGGCCTTGGTTGCCTTCAGTCCCATGGCTCCCTTAGTGAGGGGAGGCCCTACTCAGCACCTGAATACACAGTCTGTGGGAAGGGACAGGCTTTGAAGGGCTTCTGGTGCATGTTCCATACCTTCCTTGGGCTTCCATGGACCCTATGACTGAGATAATAAAACTTTAAAAATGCGGAAGTATCTTTATCCTTTTGCTTGTTTTCCCTTTAGGATATGGCATAAATTTCGTAAAGCTAATAGTCTGAATTGTGGAATAGAGAGCATTAGCCACACTCCAGAACAGAACACCGTTTTGCTTTGAAAAGCGATCAGCTCTGGAAATGGTGTTTGAAGACGGTTTTGTATTATGCTTCAGGTACTGCATGCAAAGTATTTATCAATTACTAAATGTAGCTGTACAGGTTTGGTCCTTGGAAGTGGTGAGGACTTCTGGCCCTTAGGGATTCCTTTGGCGAACAAATGACCCAGCTCTGCTGAATCAATGGCGTTTCTTCCATTGACTTTATACATTTTGGCTAATGCCCAATCTGACCTCCCTCAGCTTCTGTCTGTGTGTTTGAACAGTTAGATCATATTTGGCAGCTAGTAATATATTTTTGAATCTTTTATACCAAAATGGATCTCAGTGTTCAGCAGGTTATCAAAACACAAGCTTGCCTCACTGCAAAGAAAGCATTGCTGTTTGCTTTTCAAAGCCCAGTCTAGTATTTCTTCTCATGGTGTGGAACAGCACTGTAAACGACACAAGAGAATAGAGGCATGGTTCATATGCATCCTGACAGTGAGCAGGTCTGTAAATACAAATGTTTTAGGAAAAAAAAAATCCTTGTGATGGATCCATTTGACATAGGCTTACCAAATGTTGCAGGGGGTTGCATCTTTGCTATGCCATGCAGGTCAAATCCTTATTAAAAGTCTCCCTTTTTTCGTAATTCTTAAACGTCTTTGTTTCTTCCCTAAACAAACACTTTCCTCTCTTCCTGCAACCCGCTTTGTCCAGATGCGTGTGGTCTCTGTGCCACAGGGTTCTTCTGTTCATGGAAGAATTCCTACTGGTTCCAGCTTCAGTTCAGGTGATGCCCATCTCCTATCCTTGCTCTTTTCCCTAGAAGATGACCAAGAGTCAAAGTCAGTCTGCAATGGAAGGTCTGTAAACAGTTGTAATACTTCAGTTTCCAGCTTCAGTGGTGTTTGTCAGAGTAGGAGCCAGCCAGCCTGAAGAGTGTGCTGGGCTGAACACATCCCAGTTACCTGTCATAGCATACAGTGTATGCCATGCTGACAGTCATTTGTTTTTAGTGTAGGTAATCACTGGCATGTTCTTTTAAGTGAGATTCATAGATGCTGATTACATTTACTGCATAAATTACTTCATTATTAAAATCAGGTCATTTGAGCCCCAAAACCATTAACATGCAAACTATTACCATAATTTCATAAGCTAATAAATCAAGCACAGGAAAAGAATTAAGCGGTTCCTAGTGATAAGTGTTTCTTCAGAGATTAAGAAACACAATTTTCTTATGCATATATTAACATTTTAAAAGTAAATTCATGCAAAAGCAATTTTTCTGCATATATAAAACTTACGTTTAATAATCTCTATACTCAGCCTCCAGAGCTGCTTCAAAATTCATGTTTTTTCTCAAATCATTGTACAGGAATTTGATGTTGAACCATTCAGCCCATTCCTGTATACCCTACCTGTAAAAATCTCTATGCCTTTATTAAACAGTCAAAGCTAAGAAATAAAACAAGCCAAGATACAATTTGAAAGAAAAATAGCTTGAGTTCATCTTACATAATGAACTGTTCATCAAAGGTTAATTTTGTATTCTTAATATTAAGCAGTACCAATAAAATTGTAATTATCTCCATAACTGCAATCGAGAACTGTGGTTGTCATCTCACAAAAATGGTGCATTAAAATTGATTTAACTCTCATTTCTTACACAATATAATATTGACCAGAGTGATGCAAAGATAGACTCTTCTACTGACATTACCGACTAGTTTTAAAATAATACAGTAACACAACTGTTGCAGGAAAACAAAGAAAATTCCAATGTAAATGAAACTGTAATAAGCAACAGATGACAATGCCTAAGTATTTTACTCTATTGCAAGATGTCCATGATTTATTTATGTTTAGCTGGTTTTATTTTCCAGGTCCCAACCTACTGTTTTGGTTTGTTTAGTTTATTTCTTTTTCAGTATGAGGCACCAAATGTATTTGCTGCAGGGAATAAGAGAAGGTGCTTTCAGAATGGTGCTCACCATACTGGTTATTTGGGGTCTCTTGGTTGCTGCAGCAATACCACAGTCTCCCACTTTTCTAGCCCACATGTGAAGAGACTCAGAGAGCTTTTAGCAGTGGCTTGTGCTTGCTGCTGTTTAGTGACTCTCTTGACTAAGACAACACCACACTGAGAACTGCCTCTCTGGGGAGGGTTGGCTTGTCCTGTCCCTCTCCCTGAACCAGTTCACCCAGGGGACAGCTAAGGACCACGGCTGGTGGTAGGGACGAGGTGACAAAAAGCAACATGTGGGCAAAGACACCCCTTGTCGTGGGAGCTGATTGCTGCCTCAGATTTGCTGCCATTTGGAGCCACAGCCACTGCCTCAGCCCTGGGAGAGAGAGAGCGCTGGCCTGAGCTCACCCACAGGCAGCTGAGGAAGTCAGCATTCAGCCTGTGCAGGACAGGAGGCACAATAGGGGACATGTTAGGGCCACTCTTGTTACAGAGATGTAGCTCATGTGGTAGATGAATTGGACCTGTGGCTCAGACGGCCAAGTATTAATTACCTAAACACAGAAACAGCACTGTTGATGTGAAGCTTTCCATGTTTTTGTCCTCACCGTTCTGGTTCTGTGTCCCTTCCTTGCCCATCAGAAAGTACATGGATGCTGTAAACCTCTCAAATTATTAGCATTCTTCGTACCTTCCCCCTGCTGCAGGATTCAGTGCTGCGTTCTTCAGTTATAGTCTCTTTTACATTCTTCATTTCAAACCAGATATTGAACTACTGCTGCTCCTGGCAGGTCTTCAGTTTGTTTGGAGGCTGTGTGCTATTGTATATGCATAAATCATTTCTATCTGTTCAGGATTCTGCTGGGCTGTGTTTCAGATATGTCTTCAGAGGAGTTTATCAAAACTCCATTCCAGGTCATAAACTCATTTTTCAGTGTTTATGTAATTAATTGCACAGCAGAGATGATGTATCTAGCACAGGGCAGGTGACAACACCCATGTGAAATGAGAATTTTCTAATCAAAATGTGAGTAATCCCAGTAAAATGGTTATGGAGTATTTGGCAGTGCTGCTTTCCATATTGCTGAAGCTGAATATTAAAAAGGAGATTTGATATCTTGTCTGGACAAATTGGCATGATTTGGGCATTTTTACAACTCAACAGTCCCCCTTGAAGATAAATGGAGGTGACTGCAAATGCAAAACGTGGCTTGATTGCTTTGTTCATATATAGTAGAATCCCACTGAAGTCAAAGAAAGATTACTCACCTGAATAAAATTTCTGGGTCAGGTTCCACATTTGCATGAATGAATATGTGTAAAAACAAGAATTTGAATTTCTCAGGATTCTGTAAAAATGATGCTCAGGTAACATTGCTATCTTCCCTTTTAAAATGTTAATGAGTCTTCTTCATGTGGAACACCCAACGTGAAGTACTTCACTTAGCCAGACAGTGTCCTAATTTTCAGCAGTGTGTGAAGGAGAAGATTCCTCCAGGCAGTGTTTAGTGCACCTACCCAAACTTCTGCTCTCACTGCCTCTCAGAGAACTGTGTTCCTCCACATGCTGGAGGGGAAACCTCAGAAGACGTTTAGCTGGCAAAAAAGGCGTTTCTGCCCAGGTTTGTCGAATGATCTCCCAAGAGAACAACAGAGAAAATAATTTGAACCACAGCACTTACAACTGTTTAACACTGTTTGTTAGGTATTTTTCCACTGTTGTTCATATGGCCATACTTTCATTCTATGTTTCTTTTTCTCTGTAAACTTTCCCCCCCTGACAATGAGGTAATTTCAGCTTGGATGTAATTTCTTGAATGGCTCATGCAGTTCATATATATTTCCAGCATAAACTGGTTTCTGGTGCACTTGTTTATGAAGGCTTACAAAGCAATGGAAAAGGATATTTAAAAAATCAGTCTTTGAATGAGAGCTTACTCATTACCTTAAAAACTTATTCATTCACTAATTTGACCACTTCTGAACTACTACTAGCACATCATGTGAACCTTCTGGCTCATGAGGGAAGAAAATGGAGACAGGTGGGCTATGTTTTCTGTGCCTGGCAATCACAGTGCACATTGGTGTCAGGAGGCTGAACAAACGTTGAAATCCATCTCCAATGGATTCCTTTAATACAAAAAGCTGCTTTACATGGAATTGTGTGAGGGCTGCACTGTACACACAGAGGTCAGAGCCAGGAGGGTCAGCAAGATTTGGGCTGAGGCACGTGGTTTCACTGGACTGTTTTCTTCCTGCGTGTCTGCAGTGGCTGCTGTGCTACCATGTACCTGTGTAACGCATCCCAGGAAATACGGACATCTCTCAAGCACCACTGTCAGAAGGGAAGCAGACTGTCACCCTGCTCCTTACTCCCTGTTATGCCTGCAAGTGTATGGCAAGGAGTATTCTCCAGTGTTTGGGGAAGAGTGCTACGCAGTCAACACTCCTGCTCTGAGATATGAGGGCTTCCCTCCTTTTTCCCAGGAATCCAAAATACTTACTGAAATCTTGGGAAGTTTTTTCTTCCAGGGAAATGATGTTGTCACAAAGATCTTTCCCAGAACAGGAAAGGCTGCTGTTTGGGGGCTTTTGTTTTGGTGGGGCTTTTCTGGGGGGTGGAGGGGTGGAGGGGGGGTGTGTGATTAAGATCTCTGCCTACAACATAGAATGAATACTGCTTTATTTTCTTCCAGCACAGAAATTTCTGGTGGGGAGGGATGCTGTGTAAGAAGAAGTGCTATACTGCTCCTGTAAAATGTTCAAAAGTTAGGCTCGTTCTTCACAACTAAAAATGCAATTTGCCTCTTTTTAAAATTGCCATTCTCCCAGTTGTCTGCCACATACAGAATTTTAGTTTGAAGTAAGTAACTTTGGATGGTTGAGATGGACATGGGACCATCCACGAGAGGTTCCTGTATGAGAGGACGCACAAAGTCCATTGGGACATCAATGAAAATCTCTGTGGCCATTTCAATAAGTTGCTTTCTTACCAAATCCACTCATTATTAAACTAGTTACGCAGCTCTATCATGGCTCCATTTGTGAATTGGGAAATATTTCTTAAAGAACAAGACAGATGTACAGTGCCTGCCACTTAAATAAATAGATCCACAAACATCAAGACAGAGGAAAGTGTTTGCTGAGCACCAGAGCTTTTGTGTCAGAAAAGAGTTCAAGAAAACTAGGATACACATAGTACTCCTGCTTTCTTGCAGAGACTGTAGAGTTTGTGTGTGTGCTGAAGGTCTCTGATGGCCTTGGATGATCAAAATCTGATCCTCATGCATTATGTTGACTCCATTTCCGTTTTTGGGAGTATATGAACTGCATGAGCCATTCAAGAATAAGAACCAGTTCACTCAAATTCAAACTCACCACTTTCTTAGGTACACATCAGCAGCCATGCAGTTTCTCCATTTTCATACATAAGTTTAACTGGGTCAGTAAACTTTGTATTTTTATGAGTGTATTTGATTTTTTGGATGGGGAGAGGTCTTAAATCTCAAGATACCTGAAAAATTATTAAACTAAGGACACAGTGGGTTTTGTAAGGTTAATTTTATTTAAATAGAATTCAGATGCTTACTTGACATCTTAAGAATTTCTGTAGAATTTGATGCAAAATAATGGATTAAATATTCTTAAGATATTGTAATAATCTGTTTGTGCTGTATTTATTGTTCTGTGAGCCACCCACTGGAAGTGGTGAAAAGCCTTCTTTGAATTTACTGCAGATGACCTGTGGTTCCAGGCTCTTCCTCGAGAAAAACTGTAGGTTCTTAATCGAATTGAAAGATTTTAAGGTAAACTGCAAAGGACAAAGCAAACTGCTCCACCAAGGCCAGAAAGTGAGCCCCCAGGAATTATCTGAATGGTTGTAATATATCTCCCATGAAAACTAGAGGTGTGGATTATTCTTCATTTTTATGTGATGCATGTTCTCTCACCTTTGTTTACCAATCCATCATGGACACTGTAGAGGACAGTAATGCATAATAGTATATGCTTAGAATATTCTGGAAGTATGATTTGCTTTCAAAAATGAGCCTTCAAAACTTACATGAAAATCTCTCCAGGGCCTGTATTTCAAATAAACAGATCCTTTGCTTTACCACTTTACCAAGTGTTTATAAATTGACTGATGCTTGCAATTAGCTCATTTGGTAGCACATTGCCCCCTTGTTTCAGCTGGCTCTCTGAGCATTGGGGACCCATTTTTAAATCCAGATACTTCCTGCTCGCTTTCCAAATGCCCTTGGAAAATTCCAGGAGTGTCATTCAGAGTGCAAAGACAGTCAGCTCTTGACACTGTGGCTTGGCTGGGTGCTGGCTGACCCTGGTCACTGAAGTGTTTCAGTGTGCTAAGGCATCTGGAATCTGACCCAACAGAGAGAGACTTTGTGGTTTTTTTGGTGGGCAACCATGCAGAAATGTCTCTCAGTGGTGAGTGTCAAAAGTGGTGCAAGGATAAAGGGGGAGGTCAGCTCTACCAGCAGGAGGAGGGAGCTGGCATGTCACCTGAAGGGGAAACATGGAACTGCAACCTGTACAAGTAGCTACTGTGTGGTTTTCCACACCCAGATGAGATATGTACTGCTGGTGATATGAACTTCATGCTGCCTGTTGAGAAACCTGTTTATCAGCATGGGGTATCAGTTTTAAAAGATTTGATGGCTAAATGAAGATATAAGATGTCTGTGCATTATCATAACAGAAAAAGTCTTATCTTGCACAACAGGTAAATATTACTGTGGCAGAGGACTGCATTTTAGGAAATCTGAAGAGAGGCAAGCTTATTACAGTTGAGATGTGTATGTAGTTTTACACTTTTGATTACACAGATTTTGCTGAAGTGAACCAACATCAGCTAAGTTTGTGTGCTGGTATGACATGTCCTTTCCTTATCTTCAAGTCTTGTGTATGGAGAACTGCAGCATGGAACATGCAATCTGTACTTCCAGGCGATGCCAAATAAAGTCAGTCAAGAAAGTTAAGGTAAATCAAGTGAATTTGGGATATGAATCCAGCTTCCATAAATTAAAATACACTAAAAGGCTTCTGTGTGGTTTAGTTCCTTCAGGTGTAGTACAGCTGTAGGCTTGCTCAAGGATCAAGCTCACTTCTTGTGATTGTTTGGAGGAGTGAGATTTAAAAAAGTTGAAATGTGTGTCTATTCTAATTGAACACTGAAAGGAAGAGAAGAATGTCTTACCAAATAACTTACCTAGGTACAGTTTGAAAGAATACAGCGTTGCTTAAATAAAGTCTCCTTCTCCAGTTCATGAAACTCTTAACAACAATGGCACTTGCCTAAAAGATATCTTGGAAGCTGTATTCAGTGTGAAAACCATGGCTAAATCAGGGCAGATATTCTTGAAGTGATTCCAAAGTAAACATATATATTTACTTATTTTATTAATGTTTAACTAATATTTATTAATACATTATCCTTGAGAAGAGATGGCTTAGGTGGGATCTTATTCATCATAAATACAGGACGGTGCAAAGAAGACAGAACTAGTCCCTTCTCACTGGTATCCTAGGAAGGGTAGGAGGCAGTGGGCACAAATTGCAACAAAGAGTATTTGTTAAAATGTTCTGTTCCATTGAACAGAAGAAGAAAATTTTGTCCTGTGAGAGTAATCAAAGACTGAATCAGAGAGAAGTGAAGCCTGTGTCTTTGGAGATAGTTCAAAATGCAACTGGACATGACCCTGAGCAACCTGCTGCCTTTTGGACCCTGCTTTGAGAGGGGTTGGACCTGAAGATCTCCAGAGGTCCCTTCCCACCTTAGCCCTCTGTGTTTCTGTGTAGACAAGATGCTGTTAGCAATCTTCTAGTGAAGAAATATGAGCAAAATTTCAGTCTCCAGAATTTCCTCTGACATAATCATATTTACAGAATTTAATGTCTTAAGATGAGGTTTTAATTATTGAATTATTCTTTCTGTAATTCAGGCAAAAACATGATTCAGATGTAAGTGGTCCTTTTTTGTATTAAAATGAGAAATTAAAATGTTGTGCCAGCATTTTTTTGTAGAATTCATGTTCAGTTGTCAATGATCTGGACATTGATTTTATCTTTGCTCTACAAGAAATATTCCCTTCAGATCTTCACTGATTTTTCATTTTGGATGATTTATGACATATTTCTTTTGACAATACACGCACTCATCTTCTTCCCCCCCCCCCCCGCCCCCATCCCTTGCTAGTTCCAGGATAGTGTAATATGATAGAAATGGAGTGGAACCATGAATGACTTAGGAAATTTCAGTAGTCATAGCATTTTGTCCAAACTGTCTTGTTTGACATCTCTGTTCCAATGTTCTGACTTTGCTCTTGCTAAGCAATCCAGCTGTTCAAACACCAGTTAAAAAGAAGCTGTATCCACTTAATGGAAGTATGCAAGGGTCTGTAACACTGGAAAGAAGTGGAACTTCCCCTGATTCAGTCTACTGTCTATATTTATCACTGTTCATTTGCTATGTGCCTTCCCTCCCACCCCAGCTGCCACCTCACAGATGGCATTCCCAGCAAAAGAAACAGTTCGGATTCAGTACACTGTCATCTGGAAATGTCAGCAGATGACAGGGAGAGGGGAGGAAGAGGAGGGCTAGCTCCACATTTTTTTAGGACAAAACTTGACCTCAAATTCTACTCAGTCACCACAGAGTTCTGGGGATTACTAGGGTGGGGGAGAGGGAGGGCACAAAGAGAGCAAGGAAGAGTTTGAGACGGTGCATATAATGATCTTTGTTATGTTCTGAGGCTTGCTGGATAGAAATTTCCATACTGTGGAGTTATTTACTTCTAACTCTATAACAGCTTTAATTTATTAAAGGGCTTAAAAAAAAAAAAAAAAAGGTTTTGTTTGCCCTAGAAACCAAGTGAAAACAATAAGGAAGAAGAAGGCATCCCTGCAAAGTTGACACTATTAAGCCCAGGCACAAAGTGGAACGTTTGCAGTCCCTATGAACAGATGTCCAATGACAAGCAAATAAAACAATAATTCTTAAGCAATGATTTATTTCTGGTTTAGTTTTTTAGTGCCTTTTATTCAGCCCTTTCATGTTAGTCATTTCTATATGCTTCTGGTGTTGTATGCTGGCCCAAGTGTTACTGACAAAAACATGGTGGGCCTGGAACTTGATACAAGGAAAGAGACAGGGTGAATATTTAGATTTAAGGATAATGTAGCCACAGGTGTCCAATATTTGTCTTCAAAAATTTCAGATGTCACTAACTGTGCCAAATTTTCATTCCGAAGGCTGAAGTCTCAAAAACTTGTGTGCCTCAGACTAAAAAGTTTTAGATGCTATTATTTTGTTGAACAAGGCTAAGGGAAAAGGTTGCTGGGTTTGGCATCTTAAAAACATTCTTGCAGCTGTTTCTCTGGGGAGCTGTGGTACCTTCCTGTGTTGCAACAAGGGCTCAATATTCAGTACATTTTAACAGCAGGAGGGGTTTTGGCTGCCTTGTGAAAATTCATTCAAAATAGCACTAAGAGTACAGGCTTCTGAGAAATACCCCCTCACAAACGCACAGAAGATGCTGCCCAGCTGCAGTGGGGTTGCTGAGGCACCCAGCCTGAGAGCAGAGGCAGATGTCCTTTTCAGTGACTCAGACTAGAGCACTCTAAGCAGGTATTGGCCCATCTGCTCCCATATCTCAGATGTCGTGGCTGATTATCTGAACACTCAAGCTCTGTTATAGTGAAAATTCAGGGAAGCAGTGCCATTCACTGACAATGACATCTTAACAGCCCCCAGCTGCTCATTTCCCAGCCTATGCCCTCCTTTCGCTCTTGTAAAATTGTTTATGGGGCCAAGAACCTGGATCCTGCCCTGCCACACTCCCGAAAAAGATCTGATTATTTTTAGCCTAAACTGACTCTCACACCTGGTTCAATGCAGGGATGACTGTGGTTAGATTTGCTAGAGGACAGCTAACTGTTTGTGCCCTGCCATCAGGGAGATGGTGTTTTCCAGGCCCTGCATTTTTCTCCTGCTTTTCAAGTGCAGATGTCATAAGGAGACCCAACTGTGTTTGTACACGTTCTGCAGTCAGGAGAGCAAGGGGAGCAGCTGAGGGCTGGCATCCCGCCCTGCCGAAGGCAGGCAGCTGCAGCTGGTAATCCCCTGGACTGCCACTGCAGGGCTTGATAAAGCTGCTCTGGCAGAGCACATCAGGCTCTTTGCTTGCTTTCCTACCACTCTAAAAGGTAACCAGGCCTTAATAGGGCTTAAGTGTAAAGTCAAAGTCTCTGCTGGTGCTGTGAGCACTTCATTATGCCCAAGAAATGTAGCAACATTTCCATTCTGCACCACCAGCACAATTCTTCCTCATTGAGCCGGAGGAAGGTTTTCTCAAAGTGATTGGGTAAAATCCCCAGAATTGGATCCCCCCAAAAAACACAGGACTATGGGACTAGGTAATCAATCAGCTTTCTAATCATAATCTAAAGCTCTCCCATTGTACCTTGGACAAGTCACTTAGAAGCACTGTGTTTCTGTGCTTGTAACCAGTAGCTGAACTTGAAATAGATGGATTTTTTTGAAAGCAGTGTAAAGGTGCTTTCACAGTCTGTGCACTGTGTGCAGTTTCTATGCGGAAACAAGTTTGTCGCACTGGTGCTGGTGCTGCTTTCCACATGTAGCCCATGGATTCAGGAGGTTTTTGAGCTTTTTACAAGAGATCTGTGCAAATTTACCTCTGAAGAGCCAGGGAGCTTTGATTTCCTACCTAAAACAGTGCCCTTTCACCAGGAAAAAAAAGAAAATGAGGAGTCTGCTGACGGCTATGACTGAAAGACACTGATCTGCGGAAGTATTCATCTGTGGTATAAATGACTGCGTGGTAATTTCCCAGGCAGGCTAGCATGTGTGTCCATAATAGGTTTACTCATCTCCTGGGTTCTCAAGGTGGTCTCTCTTGACCTGAATTCTTGGAATGCAAATAAAATTCTCAGTGAATTTAGGTAGTGCAGGGTACAAACCTTGTGGACAGGAGAGCATTCTGTGGATTAGATGAATATATGGCATTTGAATAGGCACACAAAGTAAAAAAAAAAAAAAAGAATGATAATTTTTAAAACAAACAAACAAACATCCCAGGAAACCAAGCTCCAGTTCTTTCTCCTGTCTAATTAAATTTTACGACCTCCCTTTTTAAACAGCATATGGGACACAGATTTCCTAGTCAGCTGGGGATCAGTCAGATACGTGTCTGCGTGTTATTCAAGTTCCAGCTGATTAAGCCTTTGCGTATACCAGAAGTTTCCTGTGATATTTGTACAGACTATCATAGACAGCAAAGCTAGCTTGGAGCTTTTTGACAAAATGAGTTTCATCCAAAAATGCCTCTATTTGTCTTAGCCAAAACTTTGTCAGAAATAGGTCAAATCAGATTTCAAGGCCATGAAAAATTAGTTTTTATAAAGCAAGATTTTGACACACATCAAATTAAAGATTTTGTTTCTCTGTAAAATGGGTTTTGGTTATAAGACATAAGTACAGTTGAAATGTTTTGAAGATCACCTAAATGAAATATTTCTATTGACATTTTTGACATTATTATTATTCTTAGTTAATAAAATTTCTCAAGTTTTTGATTATTTTGTCACAGTTTAAGAAAGACAGCTTTCCACAAGATTGGAAAGAGTCCAAATCCAGTCCTAGTTCAGCCCATTATATAGTAGAGATTGGAAAGCCAAACTCAGTGGAAGAGAATGAAGGAGAACACACAAGTGTTCTCAGAAAAAAAAGGAATGAGGTATTCTTGTCCTACTTGCCCTTCACATCTGCTCCCTAGCCTTTAATCATTCATTAGCATCTTTAGTTCTGGTACAACTCTTATCGGGTATCTATTCCTAGAAGTGAAGCATAATAGTAATGAATAATGGGGATACATTATTTTAGCAACTGTCCCTGATTCTGTTTAAGACTGGATACAAAATGGCTTCTCTTCCTTCTAATGTGGCTATTTAATTTAGATGTACTATGGATAACTGCTTACAGAAATCATTCCTTAAAACAACAGGAAACTTTTGCATGTTTACATATCTCATACAATATTGGAATACCTTTTGCATTTTTCTCAAGGTTATATAGAAAACAACCTAGGATGTTATCTATGAGTTGTTAGGGAATTGCATTACAACAAAAAAAATTCTCTCTCCATGTATGTGCTGAAAAAAAAATACTGGTTAACTTCAAGTTATGGTGTTTACTAAATGACTGCAGTTCTGCTTCAGTGGTTGAAAATGCAAAAAAAAAGTTTGCATTTTTGTTCAAAGCGAAGTGTTTCCTATGAATTATTTATTATTTAAATTACTTGATGCTGTTATTTGACCTAGAAAATTGAGTGAAAGTAAGTTTAGGTGGGACAACTAGGGGTGGGCTATGGAAGTCCCAGAGACTTCACTGTGAAGTATTGTAGAAGAAGTGTGTACCATCAGGGATATTTTCTTGGGGAAAAGGGAACAGAATGTTTCAGCCAAGACTTCTACTGAAAATGATCCGTGGAAACGAAAGCTGAAGGTTCCACAGCTTCCTGGCCTCACTTCATCACTGTATTATGCAAATCCTAGAAACCCCCTGTGAGCAAAGGGCTACAGGAAAGAGGGACTGCAGACTCTGTACTATTGCTTTTCTTTCCTCTTTCCCTTTTGGTGGAGGTTGGTGCAAGGGAAGCCCAGTAAATGGTCAATTGACAGTCTTGTGTGCAGCTCACTCAAAACTGTGCATTGTGAGGCTGGATTTCCAATTTTGCTGTGTCAGCCAACACGGAATGTTCTGGTCAGGTTCTCGGCTGCTGGGACTTGTTACAGATCTGCAGAAGTGAGTCAATCCTGAGTAGTTCATACTGTCTGTGGAGTTCTTTTACAGAACAAATATGAAAGAACATTTTATGTTTAATCATTTTCCAGCTCAGGCTGAAAAAGTTCCATCTAACCTAGTATTGTGGCTCCAAAAGCGATGAAAAGTGGTCAAAAAGGGATTACTAAAGATCATTATAAAATAAAAATCATGTAGTGATAGCCTTATATTCTGAACTTCTAGCAATCTGACTTCCAAAGTCAGAGGTAGAGTCTTTCTATTTGACAAGTTCCAATGGACGAGTTTGTCCAGGAGATCTTTAACTCATGTCAAATTCTGTAAACCACAGCCTTTGTGGCAAGAAAGTTCTAAGTTACCACCATGCTGTACAGAGAAAGACTTTTGGTTTCCTTTGCTTTCAAACAGATAATTATTTGATACATCCTTGTTCACTGCCTCGCATGCTACAAAAACCTTCCATTTCCTATTAGACCTGTCTTTGTTACTCATGACTTTAGAGAGTTCACTTCTTTGTCTTCTCTTTGCCATGCACATTAATCCTACTTTTTGTTATCTTTTGAAATTGTTACAACTTAGTTTTCTATTTCTTCTATTTTCTCTTTCTTAGAAACAAACTCATAAATAATTTTCAGTGTTCTCTCAAATGCATGCTGTATAAAGGGTTTACAACAAGGGAACTTCCTTGAGTCTGTAGGAAACAGGGATGCAAAGAAGTCCTGCAGCTCACTGGCATGACCTTCTCTCTCCTGTGTGCTCCTTTTGTGTCTTAGCAATCTACTGGTTTTGATACCTATCTTTTTATGTCTTTTTCAGCATATGGTCACTTTATGGTTTATGTCTTATTTTCACCCTAAATTTTGTGAGGGATGTAATCTTTGGCAATAAACTACCTCTGTAGCCACATCAGCTTTTCCTGAAGTGCTTACTCTGAGACCTCGAGCTGCTGGGAGGTATCTTCCTCTTGGGCTTGTCACTTTTGATACCCCTTTTTACAAGCTTCCACTTTCTTTTTCTTAACCTCAAGTGCTACCATAGTAGATTTTTGGGGGGATTTTATTGCTCATGCATGCATAATAAGTCTAATTTCATTACAGTTACTGTTAACATAGTTCTTTGATACAGAAGGATTCAAATGACAGGTCAGATGGCTTTCATGGTCTGCTTCATGTACTGTGGCTGTGGATTCTTTTTTCCCCAATTACTTTTCCTTCCATTTCAGATGGAAGACGTGACCGTCTACCTTTTTCAAGTTGTTCTGAATGAAGTTTAAAAATGGAAGATGTTTCTTTTTCTCCCAGTGCACTACCTTTATTCATTGGCTTAATTTCATCCTTGACAATGCCTGCATTTGTAAGGCAAGAGGAAGGTGTTGAAGCTCTCCCACACAAGGAGCAGCTGGCGAGTGCCAGTAACTCAACCTGTGGGGCCAAGCCTGGAGTGTTTCCTGGCAATGTCCTGGCAGCCGCCCTGGCATTGTGCTGCACGGGGCAAGGCTGCCTGGGCTGCCCAGCCACCACTGGAGCAGGAGTGTAGGAACACTGCCCTTCCAGAGAGGCCAGGGTTTACAGTTTCCCTCCGACCAAGGTCTCTGGGCCAAGTTCCACCCAGCACACCTCTGTGGAACTGGGGTAGGTATTAATAATAACAGAGAGACATATGGGCAGCGGGCAGGCTGCTGCATGAGGCATGCTAGCTGCAAAAATTCAGGGAAGTCATCTGAGAGAGTGCTACCAAAAAGTATTTGTCATTTTAAAGTGTATTTCCCCAGCGCTTTTGTGTTTGATTGATGGGTTTACCTTACCTGAAATGTACCCTGAAAGGCTCTGGAAGTTCAGCAAGCAAGAAAATTTCAAATAAGTACTTGTAGATGTATCTGCAGTGATGAAAGCTAACCTGAAGGAGAGGGAAAAGTATTGAATGATTTTATGCTTCTGGAGGAAATTAAAACTTGGAAAAAAAAATTATTTTTTTTTCCCTCCCCCACGAATCACATATTGGAGATGCCATGGGAAATTTACTTAAGTGGAAACTTGCATCCCAGGTATAATTGCAGTATAGTTAGTGGGGTTGTTGGGCTGGGCCCTGCTAAAAAAATGCACTATCTATTTTGCTATTAACTTCTACATCAAGATGTTACAAAAGCAGTAGGTAAGCAGGATACAGGAACTATCCTAATTTTCTTTGGAAAGTGTCCTACACTGTCAAATACAAGTAGAAGGCTGTAAAGGAGCCAGTAAGGTTTAGGGAGGGTGCAGTTCTGTTTCAGATTGTGCAAGGCTGCACTGTCACAAGTGCCATTATTCTGAGAGCATTAAAGACAGTAATATAATTACAGTAATGCACAAATGAATGAAATTCTTGTTTTAAGAGACTCTCTTGTCTTCCCTCTTGCTTCATTTTAGTGAAAGAGGCCTTATGTCTAATCAGGAAAAGACTTGAGACCTACTTTTATCCCAATGAATTTGCTTGTGCTCATTGAGGACTTTAAGAAACCTTTGAAGCCTTCAAGGGATCCAAGCAAATTTTTGCAGGATAATAATTTTTTTTCTCCCCCTAGAAGTCTTTAGTGCTGAGCTGTCCTGAAACGTGCAGAAATAATCGTCTGGTAAGGTGTGGGATCCAATATACCTGTAGCCACCCTGGCTTCAGATTACCTGTAAACTGAGAAAGACATTCTTAAATGTTCTTAAACATTTTGAGAACACCCTTTATGTTCCAGTAGAAATTAAAACTTGCAGCCAAAGGTGGATGTGGAGAGAGAGCATTCCCAATGCATATGTTGATTCAGATATTCTCAATGTGGAAACTGTATCTGTCTAGGCCTAGAGCTTAGGTGACCACTTTGTGCCTCTTAGAAATGCCAGTGTTTCTGTCTGGCCACCCCTCCTCATTTTCTAGGGACTGGATCTTAGTCACCAAGCTGATCCTTGTCCACTCTGCTTCAAGAGATGAGGGCCAAAGGCATGTGAGTGGGAGCCCAGACTTCTGAGGTGTTTTGCACCTTCAGCTCCTGGTGGCATTGGACTAAAATGCACCTTTAAATCTCTTTCAGTGTCTTCTTTAGGCCTTTGAAAGCAGTTCTTGAGCAGCACAGAGCAGAGTGCCTGCAAGAGTCCGTAGGCAGTGAGTGATTGAAGCTGTATGTGGTAGTCTGAAGCAGCTTTATTGCAACATTGTGGTGATACCATCCAAACTGAGGTCTTTTTATAAAGTGCAGCATTGTTTGCCAGACCAATGTTAACATGCATGATTTAAATGATGGCACAAGCAGAACTTCGGCTCAAAATGGAGATATTAAAGATACCAAAATATTATCTTTGCTCTTGCCAATGAGAAAAGCTGGCAGGATGGGTTTACTGAACAAAAACTTTGGCCAGCAGACAAAGGTTATCGTTTTCACAGACTTTCCTTCTGAAGTACAGGATTAACAAAACATGCTATTTTTTTTTTTTATTTTAAAATTAGAGGGTTTGTGTCTTTTATCTGGTCAAATTTAGCTTAAAAGTGGAAATAATATCAAAGTTACATGCACCATAGGGAGACTGTTAATGTGGTAACAAAGGGCATTTGGCCAGTTAAAATAATAAAAGATTATACAGCTTTCCCAGTGATGGCTGGAGCCCAATTAGTACTTTCCAAGTAGAGCCACAATATTCCTTTCCAAATTATGCGGTTTGGCACGATTCAGAGTGAGTAAACTTACTTTCCTACAAGGGAAAAATATAATTAAGAGAAAAAACAAGGTCATGCAGTATTATGCTTCAAGTAAGCAATAATACACCATGGGGTGTATGTTAGTCAATATTCATGTACCCTGGACAGGCTGAGACAGAGACGAAGCAATGGCTCAGCATACAAAAAGATACATATATTATCTTAATAAACATATGTGCAAAAGTAAAATGCAAATGGATGTTTTATTTCCTTACTAGATTATTTTAAGGGAATATATGTTCAATGTTCATGTGTATAACAATTATAAATTTTACTTAAAAGATACTTTTCCTTAATTTTCTTAAAAATACCTTAATATTTTATACGTTTTAGTAATAACTGAACTTGCTGTTTTAATTTTGTCAGGGTATTTCTTTTATTGGCGGGTTTTTTTTCTGCTATTAATCTAAAATGGTTTGAAAGTCTCTTTTTTCTTTTTACCATTAACTGATTAAATTAAAAGGACTTTCAGCCTGGATGGTCACACTGGAAGCCTCTAAGAGTCTATTCTTACTTTACAGTAAGAATAGACTCTTAGAGGTGGATACCTTCTAGGATACTGCAAGTGACACAAAGCCTGCAAAGACTTAACAAAGTTGAGGATTAAGTCACAGGACTGAAAAAAAAAAAAAAAAAAAATTTTGGAAGTAAACTTGCAGAGGCTTTGTGAGTGTAATTTTTGGTAGTTTGGGGGGGTTGATAGTGTTTTTTAAATGAAAAAACTGTTTACCTGAAGCTCAGACAGAGAGGGGAACAAGCAAAAAGAAAGCTTGGTGACCCAGCGTATGTTATACTATGGTAACAAAATGGGAACAGCCCCGTGAGACATCTGCTCAATTTTTGCTACTGACACTGCTCATGGGAAAGGCCTGTGATATGCCAGGAGGAAGATGAAAACAGAAGAAAAAGTAAAACTTCAAAAACCATGGAACCACTCCCATCACCTGAAGCTTAGACCACACACCTGAAAGGGAGTAACCCACATCCAGCTCGGGTGCACAGTGTGAGCAGCCTTATCTCCCTTTCCACTCCACCATTTTGCACATCACATCTATAAAGTGCTTGTAAGGGAGGAATTGATCATTTATTTCCTGTTTCTTTAATAATAACCTGCAATTATTAAAGAAACAGGAAATAAATAATTTATTTAAAGAAACTAGAAATAACCTGTGGTAATATAAACCTTCATGAGTCGCAGCATCTCACCATTGCTGCTATTTGACTCCCAGTTGTACAATTTCACTTCTCAGCTCCACTGGGGAATACCTGCTCTGCTAAGGTCCCAAAGAGCCTGGTTGCTGTTCTGTGTGTGAAGAAGTGGGTAATGGGTGGGCAGTGCAATTGGGAGCACACTTGTGACTCAAATGTATGATTTCAGTAGTCACACAGGCTGTGCACAATACACATATGGCCTTCTCTGAAGGCACAAGTCAACTTGCCTACAAGACTCCAGTCATCTACACAAAATATGCCCTCACGCACCTGATTTTAAGGTGTCACTTGAAGGACAGAAAAATCCTCATCAGCTATAGTGTTTCCCTCAGCATTAAACCACTCTGAAGCGGGACCAAGATGCCAAAGCCCTCATACTGTAGACTCATAGCATTGCAGACTGCATCATTTTAAGCTACTCCCATGCCAGACTGAAGGGGAAGCCAGAGTCCGGGCTGGAGCGAGGCACAGGGCTCTGTCCCATCAGCTGCCATGTGCCTGCACTTGCCTGCATAGCTCAGCACCATCCACGGCTCCTAATTCCCAGAGTGGATTTTTGTTCCACTTTTTACCTTGAATTTACATGGCACTCCTTGCAATGTGAAATTGAAACTTATCATATCCTTCTGGTTTACAACTGGTTTATTTCACCAAAGTTACCTTACCCTCTCCATACTAAGTAATCTTCTTTCAGGAAGCAACAAATCTATTTCTCCCTGAATCAGAGCTCCAAGAAATCTAATGGCAAGGAAGCTAACAGAAGCAATAAAGAGAAAACAACTGAGGAAAAAAAAATCTCTGTTTTACACAGAAAATATTTTATGCATGCTTCTCCATACAGGTGTCAAACAGTATTTACTTACTGATGAGGCCAGCTTCTCACAGAAGCATAAATTTTCTCAGCTTGGGAAATTATTATTGATTTTCATTTCAAAATGGCACCAGAAGGTACTGCACAAGAGGAGAAACTCTTATTTTGTATTAAGTGGACATTTCACATGTAAATAACTGCTGAAGGGCGATTCTCTGCTCTTTTTGCCCCCCACCCCAATGTATCATAAATCACTTAACAAATATTTTTCTATATAGAATCTGTATTAATAGCAAAATTATACTGTGCAAAAGAACGTCTTGTCAAACAAGTATGCCATGTTTACCTGCAAAACCTATTGTACTTGGATGCAGAAATGGTGTTTTATTTTTCCTGTATGTTCTTGCAATGCTTTCATCATGCCTATGGTCCTGTGTGTCCTGGTCCAGCAGTGTATGACACAATGTGACTGGTATCTGTCACGTGTAGTTTAATCCTTTCTTAATTAGACCAAAACCTCTATGAGATTAAAATCAGTAGGGTAGTGTTACCCTCTACTACGTTTTACTTTCTGTGATATTTCACTTTGTCAGGCACTTTGCAAATTGCTTTCCTTTATCAACACAAAAAGTGTATCATTACCTAAAGAGGAAAGACTAATAACAAATCTTTGTCCCAGTTTGACAAATACTTTTACTAATTACAACTAGCAAAAAAATAAAGGGATGTATTACGGAAAAGAACGGTCTTAAAATCAATGTTGTCAAGTTAATATGATCACTTGGTTGCACTCTGCAGCAGTGAAGGCCTGCAAGTTTCTGATGTCTCAAATATTTCTAAAAATACAGTGCCTTATGGTTAAATAAAATAAACTCTTATGACAGAAATACCAACTAATTTGCTTTTTAAGCCACTATTTGCTTAATTTACATCATAGAATCTTAGAAGGGTTTTGATTGGAAGGAACCTTAGAGATCATCTAGTTTCAAACCCCCTGCCAAGTGCAGAGACGCCTTTCACTGGACTAGGTCGTTCAAAGCCTACTCCAGCCTAGACTTGAACACTTTCAGAGAGGGGCATCCACAGTTTCTCTGGGCAACCTGTTCCAGTGCCTCATCAGCCTCACAGTCAAGAAGTTTTTCCTAATACTTAATCTAAACCCACGCTCTTTCAGTTTGAAGCCATTCCCCCTTGTCCTTTCACTACATGCCATCGTGAAATGTTCCTCTCCACCTTTTTTGCAGGCTTCCTCCGGGTACTGGAAGGCCACAATTTGGTCACCCCAAAGCCTTCTTTTCTCCAGGCTGAACAATCCCAGTTCTCTCAGCCTTTCCTTACTGGGGACATGCTCCACCTCTCTGATCCTCCTGTTGGCCCTCATCTGGACTTGCTCCACCAGCCTGATGTCCTTCCTGTGCCGGGGACCCCAGAGCTGCACCCCAGTGCACTCCAGGCACTCCTCTGCTTTGCACAGCAGTGATTATTGCACAGCTCTCAGCTCCACAGGGGTGCCCCAAACAAAATAAAATGTATTAAACATTACTTACAATGCATCAAAAAGTTAATGTGTTCACTTTACCACTTCCACATCAAAGAAGGTATTATGTAGCAATAGTCAAAGAGGGCACACTAAGTAAAACTATCTTTTAATAACTTAATAAAATAATCCTGAGCAGGTACAGATTCCCTTCCCAATAAGCAGATTCCCTTCCCATCAAATTTAAAACTGACAAAACGATTTTTTCAAGAGTTCTCTAAAGCTGCAGGCCCTCGCAGATAACTCTTTTAAATAAATTTTCTCATCCAGCACTCTTATGCAAAATTTAAAAAAAAAAAAAAAGCTATCACATGACTTTAAAATAATCCTTCTCCCTCTAAAAAATCCTTCAAGAATCTATTTTATTTTTCTAATAAAGGGCAAAGCTGCTAAGTATGGGGATTTACTACCCTTCTGCTATCTGTAGTTGTACAGCTAAAGGTATTTCATAGATTGTTGGCTTCCACATCAAAATGAGGAAATGTCCATCATTTTCTTAAGATTTCAAAGTTTCTAAACTCCTAGCTATTTGAACTTGCAGTCCAACATCATAAACAGGCTTGTGAAAGTGTCCATGTCTGTTAAAACTTAAGAGTTATATAGTCTTGATTCCAGAATGTATGGTCCTGAAATGGACCTTTTACAACCAGGCAGTGTCAAAGCTTTCTTTTTACCCTGGAAGTAATTGATATAATAATCCTAATTATTTTGAAATGTGACATTTAAGCAGCTGTGATTATACAAGGCCAAAAAAGAATGCCCTAATGTATTTGTATGCAGTGTATCACACTCAAACATTTACATTCCATCATATTACACTGCAGCATTTGTGAAAACTCCTTATTCCTTAAAAACATCGCGCCTGGTGCTGTCAGTGTGCTGAGTGCCTCTCTTTGGTCTCACAACATTATTCCTTTTTTTTTTTCTATTGTCTTTGGCATCAGCTTATCCCAAACATGTGTTACCCGTGGGTAAAGCACATTAAAAATACACACTGCTAAACTTGCTCTTGAAGTTGCATGCTGTTGGCGGTGGAGACGTGCTCGAGGATTAATTAAAAAATCTGCTGTAAACCAGGAGCATATCAGTTGTAAATAACACAGGAGATAGCTCTATCTATGCATATTACCTGACTGCAGGCTCACTAAGTTTCCAGTGGGATACAACCATGAAAAAGCAGATGCCACCCAAGCATGAATCAGATAAACTATTTCTCATTAGACAGAAGTTAAAAAACCTATGCCATTGCTTAAGGCACTTGAGAGATCTCACAAAGATGTTTTTCATCACATTCGTGGAAGGTGAAACAGGTGAAAACCTCGATAGATTACCAGAGTGAAGTCCTTTTAAGAGCAAGGCTCAACAATTTTTGCTTGTTTAGTCTAGTGGAAACAAAAACTGATACAGGAAATAATTATTCTCTAAAAACACAATAGGGTGGTAAACAGTAGGCAAGGAAAAGAACTATTTACCCTAGCAGACAATGTTGGCACAAGAACAAATGGGTGTAATTTGGCCATGAATAAATTTAGGCTGGAAGCTAGAGAGATTCTGGCCATAAAAGTGGTGAGGTTCTAGAGTAGTTTTTCAATACAAGTTGTGGGGACAAAAAAATAACAGCTCAAGCTATTTAATGATGAGGATTGTTGAGTTCATGGAAAATGCCACAAGCATAGTTCACTTGGTAAGTAAAAGACTGCGTTTTGATCATCCAAGAGATTACTTCCAATGTTGTTTGCCTATCTCCAGAAAGGGTGGGGGGGGAAAAAAATTGAAATTAAACTTGATTTATGCATACAGTGCTAAAAATAGTTCTTAATCAAGTGCCATCCATAAAGTGCCATCCATATGTAAAAGGCCTCTGTAATTGTATTTGTGCTTTGCAACAAGAAAACAATTTAACTTGATAAATAGGTATTGCATTGTACCTAATGGCTGGAAGTTAATTCTTTTTAATGTGAAGATGCAATCTGTCACATTCTAATTTTCCCTGGGTTTATAGTGTGTGTATATATATATATATATATAGTGTATCTTTCTACTACTTTTCTTTAAAGGTATAGACAACAGTACTATCACTGTGTGCACAACAATGAGAGACAGATGGAAAATATCATCTGCCTATTTATTTATACCAGTTGAGCCACATTTGGCCCCTGAGTACCTTGGATGAGCATTTGCTGTTAGTCTAAATCAGTACCAAGGAAAAAAGTCCCTAACGGTCACCACGGAAAGATGGAATCTGAATATCAGGAAGAAAGAAGCAAGCAAAAACCAAACATATTTGAGTTAGAAGGATGACTTAAAGTTCAGAAAGGGTGTCCAAAGAAAACAAGGAATATGTTATGAAGCTAATTTCCACTAACACAGAAAGAATTTGCTGAGATTGCAGTCAGGGGTTTAGTCTGGAGACCCAACATGAAAGCACTTGTTAAGGTTTTCTTGTGCAGCTTCTGATGCCTGTTATAGTTTCACTATTAATAGCTAATAAATATGGTTCACCCAACACTGTAGTGGCTCTTGAATATCAGATCTGTGGTATACCACTATGCCATCTGAAGAACTACAGTTATTTAAAAACTAATCTGTGTTCCCTCATCAGCAAAGCCAAGCAGCAGAGGGAAAACCAAAACACTGCAAAGGCAAAATAGTGGTGTTTCCCTATCAGTGTGAAAATACAAATAAGTGACAGAACCCCACTGAAAATAAAGTTAAATTACTGCATATGCATAAAGTTGTGTTAAAAATTCTTATTTGCAAGTGTATGTGTGCACATATGTATGTAATTATAAATGTATTTTTGTCATAAATTATTTATAATTTGTGTTCTCTGTAAGCCCACTTGCAAAAGATCTACTATGGAAGAAACTACTATGCATAGCTGTTAGCTTATTGTGAAAATGTCAAAACACAGCTCAATACTCAGTTCAATTTAATTCACCTTTGTATGAAAATGGTTTTCCTCTTTTTTTTTTTTTTTTAACCTCTTCTTACCCATATTTGCTAGCCGTGGTGTTCAGTAGCTTTTGCCATTCACATCTAACTGAAGCTATGAGCCTGAAGGCCTCAGTAAACTTTCGGGAGGACACCACACCTTGTCTGTTAAACAGAGGAATGTGTTTCCCCTCTGTGAAGTCTGGTCTGCCCATCCCAATAGCAGCCAGTCAGCAGGTGGGTCTTGGTAAAGTTTTACTGGGGCTTGTAAATGAATAGCCGGTGATTTAGCTTTTGAAAGTGAAACTGCAGTTTCCAAGGAGGAGAAACAAAGA
Organism: Phylloscopus collybita; assembly: GCA_027886175.1. Lineage (NCBI taxonomy): Eukaryota > Metazoa > Chordata > Aves > Passeriformes > Phylloscopidae > Phylloscopus > Phylloscopus collybita. Next base: position 92,146,665 of record JAJNNQ010000075.1, read on the forward strand.
GAAGCCGCCCTAAGTGCCGGGTTATTGTGTGTTTCTGAAGGCCGTAAACAATGGAAATGCAACTACAATATGGGATGAAATTTAACACATTTGGTGTGATCAGTGTTCAGTAGAGGCCAGTTAGATGAAAGCAAAGATGTCTCTCTCCATTAAGTTTTACACCTTTGCTGGTGGTAAGGAGGTCATGAGCAAAACCCCAACCATTGGTAAGAATTCAAAGGATAATTTGGTTTATACTAGGTAGTGCATCCTGCCAAAGGTGATTCTTAAAATGCAATGAAGAAGACCAGATTTTAGTCCTGTCCTTCTACCTTCTGACTCATGTCTCAATCCTGCACCTCACGCCCCACGGCTAGCAGTCTCTGTTACTACAGTTGCATTCAACCTCAATTTATGATCTCCAGGTTTTACTTGAGGCTCATGTCTCTGCTGTGTTGCAATGGGACAGGCAAGATCCAAAATTCTGCTTTGAGTAGTTTTCCAGCTCTGAAAAGATTCATGATTTAACTAGCAAACTGAGCTTCAAAGAATGAAATAAGTAAAAAGGCTCTAGTGGTCATCAACATTGGAAATATCATGAAATAGAGGCAGTAACCAATTGTTTCTGATTTATCTTTGTTTCCGACTAGTTTGAATTTCTGTCCCTGACATTTGGATGTGCTGATTTTTGAAGTAAGTCTTCTGAGCAGACTACATTCTAATCCAGCAGGAAAATTTAATCTTTGGGAAGCTATTAAACACAGTGGTGTTTGGTGTCTATTAATTATCAGAAAACTGAATAAACCAGTTTTGGAGTAGGGAAGAATATTAAATAAAAGTACTTTGCAAATGGCAATAAATTGTAAAAGGTGGAAAAAGTAAATATACTTTTAAGAAACTTGGTGACAGGCTTCTAAAATAATTTACTTCTAGATACTTACCCATCATCAATAAAAATTGCATTCTTAATTGTGCAAAAGCCACCTTGTCTCTTCATATAACTTTGCCTCACTCATTTAAATAATTTTCTCATGCAGATACAGCAAGATTAACTAAACCTGGATTGTGAAGGAATTCAAATAAACTCACAGCCCTGATGCAGGTTAATGACCCCTTTTTTAAGAAACAAACTGAAAACCCAGTCTAAGATTATAGCTACAACAATTAAAATAACTATTTATAATGCATATAATGGGAATATTCACAAATACTTTTGGTGTAAACTGCATGTCTGTCTCAACCAAGAAGTTTCCATACTTCTGATATTCCAGGACACATTCGTTTATTTTCTAGATTTTCTTATTTCAAATCTGTCTCTTAAAATTCAGTGTTCTGTCTATGGGTAGGAAAAACCAGCAATTTACTGTGAATTGTTTAAATGAAAATACAGAAACTTCCCTGTTACCATGGTAGGTAGTTACATGAGCATGAAAAGTTCTGTTTGCATCGTATTTAAGTGAGCACTGATAAATATACAGAATATTGGCTACCTCATGTCTAGGAGTTGCTACAACCCAGGCCTGACCAGTTCTTAAAACTCTGCAGAAGACACATGGAGTTTACAAAACTGGTGCTGGCAGAGGAAAAACTCTTCAGGACTTACACAGGTATTAAGTTACTTTCTGCTACATGTAAGTTTATGAATGCTGCTAATATGATTGGTTAAGGGTATTATTATTGTTATTTCTAACATCTAATCAGGTCCTGAAAGCAGTTATTCTTAGGGGGGAGTGCAAGTCATACTTTCTTTTAAATGCAATCATCAGTTCATCACTGAGAGTGCATTTCATTTTTGATAAAAAATAGATAAGAGGTTTGCAAGAAGGTTGTTCAAAAACTGGGTTACTCTTATAATATGAATCTTTCAGCTATAACTTATAGCTTAATTGTTATATGTGTTCTGAAAATTATCTTCTCCATCTGAAAACTGCACATTGTTTTCTCAAATATTTAGTGATTATTCTTCCTTCAGATGAAAACTGACTCCAAATTAGGGACCTTTTTGTTTCCCTTCATACAGTGCTTTGCACAATAAAATTGTTTTTTCTTGAAAGGTATTGCGGTTAAATATATAGTAATGCAAATATTTTCCACTGTGCTGTTACAAATGCACAGAAATTGTAGAAGAAAGTGGACTACTTATCTACAAATAATATAAAATATCTGGGTAGAAATATATACCTGCCAAGAGTCCCTAGGCTACTGCTGTAGTGGAAGATGAAAGGACCTCTCCAAATTTGAAACAGAACGGAGGTTGGGAATTTTTCAGTACTACATTAAGACAGCATTTTAATGCTTTATAAATAAACAAAAGTTATGGTTAGGAATTCAGTAATTTTTACACATTTATGATACCCCTTGGCAACTACATTTTAATTTTTGCCCTGAACATTCCCAAAGTACCACTGAAACTTAAAATTCTTTGGAGTAGCCAATTTGATAACTTTTCTGCATTTGCTAGAGATCAAAATTCCCCCAAGTTATGTATGTATATGTGTGTATATAAATATCTATCAAACACAGAGTTAGGATGTTCTTATTGTTCCTAAAGAGCATGAACTCTGTGCTCAAGACAAGCTCTCAACGAGCAGCAATTCCGCCTTTTTGTCCTCATTTCCTGAAGAGCCTGCTCCTAATTTACCACACACAGCACTAATGATGAGAGCACTACTTTCCATCAGGATTTCCCCCAACTGTTACTGATTCATTATGTGACTCACATTTGTTAAGGAAATTATTTGCATGAAGTCCCCTGTAAGGTTAAAGAATTGTGTTTGGAGGTACTTATTTACAAAAGTAAAATAAAGATTCAAAGATTATGGTTACAAGTATTGTCTAAATTGAGGCAAACAATCAGAAGCACCAGAAAATGACTTTTTGTTTTTTTCCCCAATGAAATCCATCCCGCACATACTCCCATAGACTCCAGATCCTGCTCTGAGAGCTCAGCAAGTCACACACACTCTGAGACATTCAGAAGATTAGGCACTTGTCCTTAAATGTTTTTAAGTAGTAACCTAGCATCAAGTTCTGTGGCAGAGGAAAGAAAGCATTCCAGCTTCTAAATATAATGAAACAAACATAGAATACTAAAGATACAAACTGCAAGCATTTCACAACCGTATCAAGCCCATGAGCTCGCAAAGACAGGCTGTCCCTCATGAAAAGGTGGTAAGTTTAGTACAGACAAGCTTTGAGAAAAACTGTACCTTTTGACAAAAGGAGTTGCAACAATTCATGCTTACTTGTATGCATAACAAAGGGCATGCTATGTCACTCCAAGGAAAAGCAAAAATACCATTACCGAAAAGGCCAGGTTAAATGGGATGTAGCTGCTTAAGCCAAATCTGAACTGTATGGTCACTTTACTCACATGATGGGTTCAGTGGCATAGGCAGCTGCATTTACAGGCAAATTAAAGGGTCTTTAAGCTATATCTGAACAGTAATGCTAGCATAGTGTATAAGTGTATGAGTGAACATTGGTGTAGTCTCTCAGGTTATGGACCCGTTTTCCACAGTCTGAGTACTGACTGACAGCTTTCACCACATGATACTAGTGCAAGGTATAAATTTGACAAGTTTGCAGAAGAGCTGCCTCTGAAAACATAGAAATAAATTTCTATGTCCTGAAAACATAGAAATTAAAGATGTTCCTACCCCTCTTTAATGACTTAATAATGGCATTTTCCCACTTTTGCTTTGTATGGGAGTCAGAAGTGTGTCATGTCAATGTCCCTCTGCACACCTGCCTCTCCCCCGGCCACACCAACCAGGACATTGCCTTTAGGAGCACGAGATGTGGGATCTCAGCCTTTGGCTATCTCAGAGAAACTTCTTACCTGCAGGTCAGAGGGGTAACCAGTTGCTGTGACTGCTGTGCCACTGGAAGTGGGTTTTGAATGAACATAGGCAGAAGAAACAGAAACAGGTGAGTACAACATAAGGCTTTTTCTATTGAGCATTTCACTAAGTAACTGCATATAACTTAGCTGTACATTCATTCCTGCACTATTCCTGTGAAATATTGAGTAAAAGTGAACAGTACACTGGCAACACCATAATCTATCAATTTATGTGTTTTTCCATTTCAGCAACGTTTCCAAGTTTAGCATTTACCACAATTGCTAATTTGTTGTGTGTGCTTCACTATGCACGACGATCTACAAATGAAGTATAGACTATTCTTTCTTGGTAAATTTCGAGGCAAGACCTGTGGCAGAAGTAATGTCAAACGTAGTTAGAAAATATATATTAAAAAAAAAAACAAAAAACCCCAAACAAACAAACAAAAACCCCCACAACACCTCTTATGGTTTTGGGCAAAACTTTGGCCATATTTTGAGTTCCCACTCATTTTTAACTATGGGGGAGTTTTTTAAGAACAAATTCTAACACAATAAAAAGTCTAACCCAACTTGGAAAACCCACAGCAAGAATCTCTGTTGACATGAGACCTGGGAAACCCATTGCCTCTTCTGCAATTCCCATATAGGATTTCATTTCCCTCTTTTGGTTGGTCAGAAATTATTTGATGTTCAGAACTTCTGGTTATGTTACACAGCTAAAAGCACAGAGCAGGTGTACATTTATAGTCCATAAAGAAACTGAACCAATACTGTGAAATGCAGTGCAAATACTTTTGAAGACAAAGGTGTTTTTTGATCCTATCTATATAATATAAACTGACATGGCAATTTTTTTTTACCTCTGTCACATCCTGGAGTTATGGCATCAAAGAGAAAAGGAGCTGCTCAGGTATTTCAATTGTGTCAGTGAACCACTTGGATTTTCTTCTGTTTAACTCTGAATTTCCTGTGTCAAAAATGATTGGTTTGGAAATGCTGCTGTTTTAATCTCAAGTTACATTGCTCTTACTTTCTTCCTAATGTTTTTCTTTGGGAATAATGGTGTGAAATTCATAGCAGCCAGAGTGCAGGAGAATCTAGCAATTCTTCATACATAATAATTAATAATTTATTTCTCTACATTCTTAAGGGACCATATGTCCATAGGCAGTTGCAATTAATTCAAAGCAACAGTACAGTGAAAAAAAAACTGCAGTGAAACCCACAACAGACCCTTCTATCTTCAGGGCTCTTGTCCAAATAGATACAACCATTACAGACCAGAACTTGTGTGTTTTATAGCAGACGATAATGCAGAATTGATAAGCAAGTGAGCACAAATATTATCTACAGAACTACAGATGAGGAGGTCCCTTCAGTTGTCAAACCTATCCTGGGATGTTGATTTCAGTGTATGTTAGCTGGGGTCTTGTGTCCTGGTGAACAGAAAGGATCTTCTGTTGAGTATTGTGTCAACTGTCCACAACTCTTGTAATCCGGGAGAAAAAACCCCAACTAAATAGCAGCAACTTTCACAAAAAGGATATAATAGAAGGAAATTAATGGATCTATCTTTTATGTTGATGGCAGAGGGAGACTTGTTAAATTCTATGGTAATAGAATGGGTTTCAATATGTTTTTCTTGTGTCGTTGCCTCATAGTTGAAGCCTAACTGCAGATAAGGGTCCACCAAATGCATGGGAGTAATTTTACTGAAGTGGATATCTGTGTTTAGTAGGGAACTCATGTAGAGAAGGGGTTTGTCCTTCCTTTACCATTGTGGGTTGAGTTATAGACAAATGTAAAACAGTGAAAAACAAGCATAAAAACCAGATTAATACATCTTTTGATATGATTTTGATATATTTTGATGTATGTTAACTGTTGAATCCCTATTGCTGAAATTAGTGGCCTTATGTTAGAAGTTTCATGTTGCAGTCTGCCATTTATTTTGACACATACATTTATAAATCCTAAACACTTCAGCTGTAGCTACCTGACTGGCCATAGCCATATCAGAAAATACGTGGATTATATGACTTGACTACATTTTAGTACTTTCTATGAAGCAATATTCCTAATATTCTCCTCACAATCCTGTATCTGAAAAGGTTTAAAGCCCTTTTTTTTTCCCCATTTGCATGTGCAGTGGATGCTACTGACAGACTGCAATCCTTTTGCCTTTGAAACACACATCACCCCAGAAGGCAGAGTTCACTTCCCAAGGTTTCCAAACTTTTCCAGAGCACTTTCAGCAGAGTCCCATGGATACTCTTGCCTCCTGGTGTGATGTCCTAACAGTGTCTGGCATCTCCTGCAGGGGCTTACACTGGCAAACAGCATTAGATCCGACCAGTACTGCATGTTTTGGGATGTGAGGCCAGTATGGAGCAGTGGAAGAAGCCAGTGAGTGGCCTGCTTAAAGTTCAGTAACAGAAAGACAAAGCTAGAGGACTCCAGCATGGTTCCACAGAAGGATTTGGATTGGGCCCTTACGTGAAGCCACCAATGTGGTGCTGGGATTTTGGGTGACACACCAATAGCTTGTGAAGTCTCCCTTAGCTCTGCTCTGCACTTGTTAGTGAGGACAACTTGCACCCCATGGCCAGATGCTTTCTGCAGGCTGTCACAGCAGATAAGACTGATAAAAAAAATCAGGCTTGTAAATACTCTGTGGAATCCAATTGGTTAACAGAGCATGATTTCAGGGCAGCACATGATACTGGAGGAGTGTGGCAGTAATAATAATACTGTAAATGCTGCCAGGTACTTGTACAGTATTTTGCAAAATGTTCACATTTCTGTTTGCATGGTCCTTGCATTATAGTAGTAATTATATCAGTTATATGTTATATTTCTGTACATAAAAACATAAAATGCTCTTCATAAAATAGTTAAACAACAGTGACTATTTCTCTTCAACAAAGTTCAGTCTAAATGTCTTGATTTTATTACCAAAGTAATATAATGTAGGTGTTATACTTTTACTAAAGTTTTGGTATTTGCTCTCAGCTTTTTCTTTGTTTTGTTTCGCATACTACATGAAAATGAAGAATAGAAATATAGCACTGAATGGACTAATTATTTCCAGATAGTATAGCAACTTGAGAGTGTGTTGTCTAAGAACAGCATTTTGCTACATCACATTACTGAATCATTTAAAATTTGAGACTTTTGTAAAATCGTATTTTGTGCCCTTTCAAGTTCCTTTGTTATCACAGCTCAAGCTGTAAAACCTTTTGCTTCTTCTACCTGTATAGAACACTCTCCACTAATATACAGAAAATTTAGAAGTACAGTAAACGTGTTTTGAAAAGAAAAAAAATATAAAAACCAAAGGTTTCAAGGCCATTAGTATTTAGGTAGAATAGGCACTTATTTAACAACAGTAACAAGCAAAAGATGAATACAAACATTTTTTTCTAACAATATCTGTAAATTGCTTTTGCATAGCATTTCCAGAAGTGTATTTTCAATAAAAATCTGTATTTTAAGTGCGCTTTCTTGCCCAGTTTTAATGTGAACAAATATTGAAACATTTAATTAGATGTCATGAGATCATGCTGTATTATATAACTGTGCTGTACACATGCATTTCCCAGCATGTTTAAATACAACACAACCATAGAAATAAGAAGAAATACTGCTTACCTTCCTCCCTTAGAAAATGTTCCCTGAAGGCAGAGTAAATCTGATTATAAAATGAAAAGCAAGCCCGAAGTGTACAACTCACACACATACAAACAGCAGATAGAGTCGCCTCCATGAAGAATGCCTGTTTCTGTAGCCTTCTGTACATGTTTCTCACTTCTTCACATTCTAGTTATGCTACAAGGACTCAAACTACGCTTAAAATACTATTCTGCAGTATACCTATAGGCACCAACATATTGCATAAATGGTACTTACTGTTCCAGAAGTCACGCATCATCCTATAGGAAATTTACACCTCCAAAAGAGGGATGTGTTACAACTGAGCAGATTGCGGCAAAACACAGCGCCTGGCTTGTCAGAGAAAGTTGTTACTTTCAGAGATCAGCACATATTCATTCACAGAGCACAGAAGCTTTACATTTATGTATGTACATGCATACCTACACACACACACACACACAGAATCACAGCCTGTCTCTCACAACCACATGCTAATTGCTGAATGAGGGGAAAATCTTGTTAGTATTACATGCAATCGTTTTTCTTGACCATGGCTTTTGCATACATTTTTCACGTGGTACGATCAAGACCGGTGATGCTACAAAGCATTTCTAACTCAGACAGGAGTAATTATTCACATAAGGCACCAAACTCATTTTGGCTTCCCCACTGAGAGCGCTGCAACTGCAGCAGCAGTGCAGGGTCCCTGTGCTGGCACTCACTTGCTGCAGTCTTTGTGCATGAGTATACATTATAAACTAATTAGTAACACAAAGACATCTGATAGCCAAGAACTAAAAAAAATAATAGAGAATCAATCAGATCCTACAGCAGGCATGTAGATTGGCTTAAAAAACATATAACAGCAGGTAGATTTTTTTTTTCCTGTGCTGTCAAAGTTAAAGGTACCAAAAGGAAGCACACACTAAGGCATTTTTTTTCCACTGTGATATTGATCCAATGCCAGACGTAGTGAAACACAATGGGCACACAGTCACCCTTGCTAAATTAGGTAGATTAGAGATCATTTGATGGTATTCTATTGTTGCTATTGTAATCACAGTAATTTTCACTGGTAATGGTGCTTCGTGATGAAGTGCGGTTCTCACAGGATAATTGTGAAAGGTATCGAAAAATTCAGGGTGTAGCATCTGGTTTTAAAAGCTCTTCAGATTCAAATTGGCATTTTACTTTATCTTGAAAATTTATTAGAGATTCAGATCATGCCGGTTTAAATGGAAAGGTGAAAGCAGGGTAATTTCAATCTATGAATTATTCAGATTCAGACTGGTGAAATTGCCATCCATGAACTGATTCTCTGACAGTCTCTTTTGCAGAGCCTCCATTACGCTTGTCATTTTTATTTCTTTATCTACAATCTCTCCCTCAGTTACTGAGCTTGTCCCTTAGGGCTGTGCTTCACAAACCAAGTATTTAAAATTGGCAATAACCTAAATGTGTTGCTGTCTCGATTCGCAGTCTCCACATGCTGTCTTTTCCAAATGATTAAAAGCCACATTCACGATGGTGTCTGTTAGGCTCTTCGCTTAGATGAATTAAATTAAAAAAAAAAAAGCCAGCAAAGAGAAGAGACCAGGGTGTCCTATCGAAGAAGAGCTATGTTCCTGTAACAGTCCAGCAAAGAAAGTGGTGCTTTGTGCTTGTTCCTTTGTTGTCAGTGTAACCCATTCTAGTTGCATAGCATCACGCAGAAAGAAACAACTGTTAAAGCAGGCTGACTTCGTGCCCCGGTTTCCAGCAGGAGCAGATAAGGACTGCGTTATAGACAGACTAATCCACGCAAATGTACAGTCAGAGACCAACCGCAATTAACAGCTTCTTACAGGCAAGAAAAACAGAAGTAGCAGTAGTAGCAGTCGTAGTCGTAGTATTTGTAGTATTAGAAGAAGAAGCGACTGGATACCCGAAAGGGTTTCATTCTCTCAGACTCCAGCTGATACAGATTGCAATCCCAGAGACTCTCCACTTGATGGCTGGTTGTGTCATTGCTAGTCGACTGCTGCCCTGTATCCAGAAGGACTGGGACTGATTTAGGTCAGAGGGTCTGGTTTCTTGTTTGAGCTTTGCCCTAACTGATGTAAGAAATTGCGGCAATCTGTATTACCAGTCTATCTGACCCTGGGATGCTGGCACAGCTTCGGCCATGGAGTACCTGCAAAAGGCCCCGGTCGGACAGACAGTGACAAGTGCCATCTCCTTTGTCCTATTGCTGCAGGTACATCACCGTAGCATAAAGAAAAAAAGCCTCTCAGTACGCAAAGTGGGAAATCAGGCGTTCTTCCTCAGAGGCAATTTGGGTACAGAGCTCCGAGCAGTCCCTGCTCAGCTGAAAATGCTGCCAGGCGGAAGCCAACACATCCATGCTGTGTCTGTTCCTACGCTAACACCAGGAATATTCCCCTCATATGAAAAAGATAAGAATAAAAAAAATCTATGCTGCTTTGTGCCTGGTTCTATGCGTCTGCTTTGCCGCACTGCGACTAGAAAACTGCAGCAGTAAGAGCTCTGGCAGTTGCGATAATGTAGAAAGCAGCAGCTCTGTGACACAGCAGTCAGCTGACTCGCAGTGTTATCATTCAATGTCCTCTGTAGAATAAGGCCAGTTTCTAAGGTAGCACCAGGAGGATGACCTTGCATACAGAAACTGGGTTAGAGGGAGTGGCAAGACTTGTGTGCACCTGCAAGTGATTTTTGTGGTGTAGCACTATCATCAGGACCGTGTCAGTCTTTAATGGTCTCTTTTCCCTCTCTTCTTTCCTCCTTTGCCAAACAGAACTGTTGAGCAGTTTTTCTTCTATCACAAACCAATCAATATGATCATGTACAGCCAATGACAACTATTATCATTAATAACAGCATCTCGGTAAACTGTTTTAAAAATATTGCTTTTAAACTACATTTCCACAAGAAATTGTAAGTTTTTATTAAGTTCCCCCTCTGCAACTATGGATGTGCTCCAGGAGACAGAAATTTATCAGGTGAACACCCCTGAAAGGCAAATCCTAATTGGCAAGTGTGTGTCTCTGAGTTCTAATTGAGGCACCTAGACTAATTTTCACAGTTCTTTGCAGTTCCCAACTAAATTCACTGGGAACAGCTTGTTATTCCTGCCTCTGGGAAATCAGAGGGGAGAACTTTAAACTTACAGCTGGCAAATATGGAAACTTACTGGAGTTCTGAGTCAACAGGAGTCAAGCGCCCCCACCGGCACCTGGGGCTTTGAAAGTTCCCGTGAGGAGCATCAGGCAAGCTCTTGAAAACCTTCAGCATGTGTCTGCCTACTTAAATTATACCTACAGCTAGAGCAGGTTTGTCAGAAATAGTCATAAATCAATTTGCCAGTCACTTACTGAAAGAATTTATATTACACTGCGTTATCCTTGGCCAAGGACAGATCATCTTCCACTCATCTCAGTGGATGTGTTGTACGTGCTCAGGCCAGAGCTAAATTGGCTCTCACAGCTACTACTGTAGACTGTGCAATTTCAGTGAGACACTTTATAAGTTCATTTTAAGTACACACAGAAAGTCTTATCCTGGACTTTAGCAATAGCCAAGTAAGGAGCAACCATTATACACCAAGCTGGTATTTCCTGTGATTTCCTTACTCATGCTAAATTAGCATAAGCATTAAAATGGACATAATTCTTTTAGAACACAGCAGTCTGATCAAAACCCAAACAAACTGTAATAAAGCCATAGAACTGGTAAAAGTCCTGCTGTATTTTAAAGTGCAATTCTCTTGGGCAACACAAAGAGCAGAGCACCCATGCCAAGACTGTAGTCCATTGCTGGATTGCTTCAGGGAAAGGGATGTCTGATCTCATGTGCAGACGGTTAATGGATGAGTAATGCAGCCACAGTCCTGTCCCTTCCTTAATCATTTTTTATTAAATGCCCTGAAGGCCACTATTCCTGCAATCAGCAAAATCAGCACAGATGTCAAGTGGGGAAATGCCTGCACTCTGCCCCCTGTCTGTACAACCCCCAGACCTCGCTCCTCAGTTACAGGCTATGCCTCCTCAGCCCCACACATTTGATGTTCAAGACTATCTTTTTACTTGCTCTTCTGGGATCTCCTATAGAAGCCTAGGAAAGAAGCATGAAGTCTAAGCAGACTCCTGGAAGCCAAGGATGCCAGTTTTCCTGCCTTACAGGATTTGCTGAGCGACTAGCGTTGCGTTGACTGTGCTAATAATGAAGGCTCTTTTTCTGCTGAGCTCTGCACAGCCCCACTTTTTGGCTTCGAGATAAGCTGGATGGCTGTCCCTCCAACGGGGGCATTTCAAGCCTCAGCTCTTCCTAAGCGAAGGATGGTCTGTAGATGGCAGAATTTGTGTTTCCGCCGGCCATGACAGCCTTTGGAGAGGGAAGGCAGGAGGGAGCACTTCTCTGCTCCAGCCACCAGCTTCGTGGGGCCAGCTACAGCTGTAACCATCATAAATCTGAATTTTCCACCATGTTTTTTTTGCCTGTAATCCGGTTGTCACTTTGGGGGTAGACGGAGGCATTTGATTCCCCCAAAGCCCTATAGGCTGAAATATCCCTCGCAGCCTTTGTGAGGGAAGGGTGAGGAAAGCCAGCAGTGCCTGGGGCGTCACTGATGTGTGAAATGCAGGATGGGACACATCCACTGAGAACAGTTCAGAAGGTCTTTTAAAACCCATATCAGGGTTTGTTTCTGGGATTGACTTTTCACTTTAGTTTTCTGGTGTTGATGAAGGCTAATGCAAGTTCCTGCAATGTGTGCAGAGCTCCTTTTCTAGTCATTAACACACACATTTCCCCCATGAACAAGATCCTAATTTGGTTTTCTTGAAGACTGTTGCAGAAGGTTCAAAGTTGAGTGTTTTGATTAGTTCTTGGCTATGTATCCATGTGTTTGTACTGTGTTGCACTGAATGATACTGCATTATGTTTTGGGTAAGAAATCACACTTGGACAAATTTGGGAAAAGAGACTGAAACTTTTACCTCATTTACCACTTAAGCACTCCAGGAACAGATTTAAGTTTTGCCTCTTTTCTCCCCTTTTTCTTTTTCACTGAAATGAAAATTGCATCCAAGCCCATAAACTGGATGCCAAATTTCAACTGAACACAATTAGAAACAGCTTAAATATTAAACTGAAAGCTGAGGGGCCAATGACATTTAAGGGACGCTCTCTCCCAGGCTCTCAACCATAGCACTTCTGACAGAATTCTGTGTTAATTAATTCTTAAGGCATCACCAAATATACCCCCCATATGATCCTACATAAATTAAAAATTCAGAATGTTTTAGAAGTCTTTTGGATGCTGTGTTCCCCCTTGTAAACATGTGCAACACTATATCCATTCAGCAGATATTATTTTAAATTCGCGTGGTATCACTGCAAATTAATAAGGCTGGTTGATGTTCTACACTTTTTCTATATTCCTTATATTGCTTATAGTTTTTAGTCAATACATACAATTAAGTGCTATTTTTGCACCAAATAATATTGATTCCAAATGGACCTTTTCAGCTTTTTTCTTTTTACTTGTCAGATTTAAGTAAATCTGATTGTCTTGATTTTAACGAAACTATTGTGTAAGCAAGTAACAGGGAATACATTAGCCTACAGGTTTTTCATGTCTGTTGTTCATTGGCATATTTTTTGTCATTATTTCTAGGTGTGCAAACCTGCGGCCTTCAGGCATTTTAAATGATATGCACATACTCTATAAGATCTTTCCAGCAGTGGTTCTCTTAGGATTTCAGTGAAGTACCATATTGACCCCTACCACCTCTTCTCTGTGTCTTCAATAAGCTTCATGTAAGTTGAGTCTACTGGGAGAAAAGAAACTCCAAAACTCTTACTCTTCTTCAAAGAATTTGCCAAGGTGCTGACTTTTCTAAAAACCCGAAAAGGTTTTCAGAACTAGTCCCTAAGAGCACTTTAAAAATGGCCTTATCAAATGGGACTCAAATTTGAGACAGAGAATTAAACTTTTACAAGCTGCCCTCAGAACACTAACAGGGGCCAATTAAAAATATAACTCCTGTCACGGAAGTGAAAGAGAATCCTGCATATTTCCCAATCCTGCTTCTGCAAATCCTTCCTGCTGAAACAGCTGAATCAGAACAAATTGCTTGTGTGTGAGTTATTTCAGCCATATGGTGAAAGAAAAAAAGAGCCGTGTGCCTTCTCAGCTATGTAGCAAATAGGAACTACCTCCACATGGGTTTATACATTTATAGCTAACGTGGCCACTTAAATGTGAAATCAGGGAAATTAAGTGAATTTGTGGGTCCTTCTCTGGGACTTGCGGCTTATAACCTGTTAAAAAAATGATACTCAACCAGGTACAGGTATATATATAGTGTGTGTGTGTATATATACACACACACTAATTTCTGGTATGAATAACCTTTTCTCATTCACGTGATTAAAATACAAACAAGACTGCGTGAAAAATAGAACAAAATGGTGATAGACAACCCTACTAACAATGACATGGAAATTTTTTGATCCAGAGTGCGAGAGGATCACTGCACAAGGTTGGTGAATAGGATGTGACAGGAATGTCAGTAAAGGACAGGCACAAAAGAGACATCTTGTTGTCCACGACACATCATTGGTGTCAGTCACTAATGATCTCCTTGACATGTTGGGTATATAGCTCGGAATGTATCAACATTACTTTTTTTCTCTATCGTTACTGTTGGAAGTCAGTTTAAAGTTCCCATGATAAAAACCAAGGCCTTGTGCAAAGGGGTGGTTGCATGTCTTGAGGAAGATGATTACAATTACATGTTTGACCTTATTTGGATGTGGCATTTGATAAATCTCGGATAATTAATCATGGAATAATCTATGAGATTATCCATTTGGGGCCTCTGTTTTTTCAGCTTTTGTTTGTGCTTCACTTAGTAGTTCTGTTTGCTGAAAAAGACTGCAATAGTGCCAGGGGTGAATGAGGAAACAATCCTGGAGAGAAATAAAAAGTGAAAAATATGGCATAAGTAGGGGACCTCTATAAAAGGACAGAACTGAGTGAGTGCACTGAATGTATTGGCCAAATGCAGCAGTCTGCAGATAAAGCCATTAATCTGCCACAGCCCACCCAGAAACTTGAAATTCTCCACAAACTTTCAGGAACCTAATCCTCTAATAAAAAAAAAAAAAAAAAAAAAAATCACACCTATGTCCAGATCCCCAAGCCATCAGTGTTCACATAGTTGTGTATTTTTTTTGTGTGTGTTTGATAGGTGATGATTTTATTTAAAATTTTCATGCTCTTAATAGATGCAGTTTTAATGACTGCTGTTACTTGCAAAATTAGAAATAAATCAATATGTTGAGTTAAATTATTAAAATACATGCTAAAAATAAAAATTGACATTAAAAATTCCAAATAGAAACAAACATGCAGGGAAGTGCTAAAATGAATGAATCAGTTCCAGATTTAAAACAGCCTCCCCACACTCACCCTTCCCCCTTTCCACTACTGGGTGGTCACGGACTCATGGCAGTTACTAGTGGTTTTCTTTAGAGTCATTCCAGATTTCTATTTTCATTCATTTAAAAATGGGAAGAAACAGAGGTATTGACTTAATTTTCTACATGTTCTGCACTAGGTTTCAAAATTAAGGAAGCAGCCTCCTGAAATGGTGGCGGAGTGTTCCTAATCAGTGGAGCAGCAGGAGTCTGGAGGAGGCTTATGGTATGGAGAAGTTGGGCTAAAAAACCACAAGAAGTTATTATCCCTTGGGATGGATCTTACTAGGCTTATAGAGGGCAGACAGTGATGGGCAAGGGCTGGGCTCCCAGGCCTTAGCAAGGGATGCAGCCCACTAACAGCTGAGTGATACAAAACAACATTTGATGCCTGGTACTGACCCTCTATGAATTTGTGGGGCTTACTTGGTACTTTACAGCTGAAATATGTGCTTCAAGAGAACCCTCTTGATCCAAGCTGAAGTGGTAGTACAGCCATAGACAGAGACTCTGTTCCCATCCTATGATCAGTCATAATACCGGACTATTTCAATGGAACAGAGACTGGGGACCTGCCATTCTGATCTCTACTCCCTTGCCAGCCTTCATCTGCTGTGTGTCCTCAGTCAGGCCCTGTGTGATACAAAACTGCTTAATACTGTATCCAGTACCCAGAAGGATATCAGCACCTGGGGTTTTGTGTAAAATTAAAAAAGAAATTTGTGTAGGAATATTTAGATAATACTATGTGGGTTGGTGTAATGTAATTAAGTAATCAATTAACACAGCTACTTTTTTTTTCTATTCCCATTCAGTTACTAAATAAGCACTTTAAATGATATTGCATTACTACTTGTTTTAACTTGCATATTTCTTGCTTTTCCCTTTCTCACAGCTGTGACAGCCACTTGCCATTTGACGCTCTGATTCTGAGATGCAACTGCGACTCGGTCTGACCTCCCCTACTAGAGGGGCAAGAGCTCAGCCTTTTGTCCCACCCATCCAGGTGTGTTGATTTGGCAAGTCCCAGCTTGAAGTTCTCCTACATGTGTGCAGTGCAAAGGTCAAGTCTAAATACCCTGCCTTTCAGAGCATTAAAAGAAGCACCTAGCTGTGAGGTAGCAAGGAGCTAATCCACATCTCCTCCAAGGAAAACCCCAAGGGTCAAGAGAAAATGTCCTGAGAGCCTGGCTTGGCTGCAGGCAAACCTGTTAAAGCCTCCTGCACAGCTGTCCTCTCTGGACACAGGGCTCCCCGTACTCTGGATGTCAGCTTAGCTTTCCTAAAACTAAAACACATATTTTTAATGAGCCTTAGCAAGATTTCTCTGCAAATATTCTTTCTGACATTCTGTAGTAAGTAGGGCAATAAATCACAGCGTAATGCAGGTTTCATGTTTGGTCTGCTGGGATCTGTGGAGCTGTGGCAATGCAGGCACTTAGTTAGAATTAACCAAATCACTGGTCTGCTCACCAGCTTAATGGAAACCATTTTACATCCAGATTTGTTACTTCTTCTGTTGAACTGTAAAAACACTGGCACTTGCATACTGCTTTCATATGACACAAGGCGTAGCTCTCTCTTCCAAAGCTGTGAAGCTGCTTGTAGAATAAAGTATGATTACTCAGAATTAATAAGTCAATAAATTAATAAATAAATCAATAAATTAATAATAATAATTATTATTAATATAATAATAAGATTATTATAACTGGTTTCAATGCTTCTGAAGGCAACCACTGTGTTTCAGTTTTTAAATTAAGAGAAGATTGTGTATAAGGAATAACACTTCTTTTGTGCAAGAGTACCCAAAGGTAACATTTGGAAGACTACCTTCCATACATGTATGTTGATTTTTGACAGGCCCATCTCAGGCACAGTTCATGGGTAAGACAAGTGGGCACACCTGCAAACAGTTTCAGACCTGAGCACCTGGAAGACTGGAGGCTCCTGTGCAGATAAAGACCCTACACACAATGACCTCTCTTTCCTCCTTTTTAGGCAGGGGTAAACCACACTTACATCACCACATTTTATACTAAGACATAAATGCAGGCAGGCAAACTGACTGCTATGCATGTAGGACAAGCAAATTGCTGGGTCTAGAGGCATGTATCTGTGGAAATATCACCCTAGATTTACCCACTTTCTCATGTTTTATTTTTCATCAACATTCCTCTTTCCAGAAGCAGAAAACCGTGCCTGATGAACTCTCACCCACTCAGAGGAACTCTAAAGCAATTATATTAAGCACATGGCAAGCACACATCACTTAGCAGACATGCACTTACATCCACAGCTCATTCACCAGCCATGTGAGAGTGCTTCACAGTCACTCACAGTTTACAGACTTCACTTTACATTTTCAGCTTTGCTCTATTTAATGTGTCTGTAGTTTTATATAGCCCCTGAAAATTACTCATTCCTCCTTCTATCTGCAAATCAAATATAGCTGGATCAAAAATAAACCAGAATTTAAATCTCTTTCATGGTAAATAAAAATGTGCCATTCTGTTCTGAAATTTATAAAGAATAATAGTGGTTATATTTTCCCATTGACTTAACAGGGTCAGGATTTGATGTGCAGTATTTCCTTTGCTCTGCAGTCTGAGGATGGGAACCATGTTTCTGTATGTTTTTGACTTAACACAAAATGCAGAGTATCTCTGATCTTATCTGGAACTATAAAGTGCTGTTATGCTAAACAACCAAGTAATTAATAATTAAAAAAAAATCAGCAAATGAAGCTCAACCAGTTCTTCTAGTTGAGCTATTAGATGCAATTAACATTTGCCTCAAATTTATCCCCTCATTCCTTTCTGGCGTAGTTTAAAAACTGAACCCAATGGCTTCAAAAGTAACAGAAACCTTACTTTAAGCATATGCTTAAAATTACTTAAAATACTTTCCTGTAAGGAGGTTTCTCTGATCTCTGTTAACCATTTTCCTGAAAGTTCACTCAGATGAACAGTTTTTATTTGTTTTCTTGTTTGATCTTCTTAGTTCCTGTGAGCAAGTTTTGGGCTGGTGAGTTGCTGTATGGTTGTTATTTATTTGGTTATAAGTTTAAACAATCAAATGTGTTGAGTTAAAGACTGAAATTCTATGTTTGAAATACAGTGTGCATCTATAACAGCATAAACAAAGTTGTGTATATTTACCATATTAAATCAGTCATAATGCATTTTTAAAATATGACACTAATGCTTCTGAAAGACAGAGTAAAATTAGTCTTAATCAGTGCAAAATTAATTGAATCCAATACTTATGAATGAACAACTTTTCGTACTGCAAGATACCGTCTTAATTTTATTGTTGCAATACTTAAAACTGCTTAGGCTGGAATGTTTCATGGCACACATCTAGCTCAGGCTGGCATTTTACAGAGAAGTTGTAGTTGAGTCCATTTTGATATTGTGACCAAGAAAGAACATGTCCTCATTAGGAGCATCACCACATTTTACAAGCTGCTCTCTTGAGAAGCTGCTTTGTTGAAGCACGGACTGAATGTGAGAGCCCAAAGAACTGCATCACTGTGAAAGAGTACGACAAAATAATGAATGTTTGAAATATCAAAGCTCACGTGTTTGGGGTTTAGGGTCTAGTACTCAGTGTTTTGGAAAATTAGAGCTTCCCACAGGCTCTGCTTGTTCCATCTCCAGAGTGACTGATGGCACTCCATCATCTTGCATTTCTGGGTGCGCTGGCCAATGCACATGTCATTCCAAGGAAACATGATATAGTCTGAGGCTACAGCATTTCCCTGTACTTGCACTTTTTGACCATTGAAGGCTGCTGCAATCCCAAGAAGAATGTCATACTAACTGACAAGAGAAAATCTATTTTCATATATAATAAAAATGTGCATATATAAAGTAAATACAAGAAGTGTTTTTACAGAATTCAGAAGATTAAGGTTAAAATGAAAGAAAAGTGTTACTAATATATCCTACAGACTGCTAAGGCAATATTTTAAATTATATTTTAAGTAGTTCTGCTCTCACCACATAATTTCATTGTACAGAACTTTGTATTTAATAGTTACTTCTCAACTTGCTCATAGCTGTTTCATAGCCACTAAAACTTTTGATAACCCCATTCTTAGCTTAACTCTTTTAGAGTTGCTTACCCTATTTGCTGTTTATTTTAAGTAAGTAGAAGTTCAATCCCCTCTCTGCCTCTAGACTGCCAGATTAAAGAAGCCAATCTTTTTTAGCCTCCATACACTCATCAGATATCTCTATTCCCTCAGGGAGTGACTATTCCCTAAGTCTGTACTAATCTGAATTAATGTCTTCTGAAAAATGAATGACTAGTGTCCCAGGTTTCTCACTGCTATCTAACCATGTGCAAAACCTCCACTGAAAAAAATAAGATTGATCTTAGAATCCTTATGATTTATGAAATTATTAAATTTATGGCTTTCTGTGGCTGCTGCGCCTTGCCAGATACTAACCCTGCTGTGACAGACCTGTATATGCCGAATGCTCCATCTGCCTTTATCATTTATAAGCACTGAACATTTATCCCACAGTAATAATGATTCCTGGTAACCTCTACCAAGTTCAACTCACAATTTCTATTTTTGTAGCCCTTTTCTCCTGCCTCACTCATATGATAGCCCAGTTCTTGTAAGTTTTGGTACTCCTGCTCTCTAATAGCAGTGCCTCTTTGAGTTATGAGCAAATTTCCTTAAAGTGCTTCCAAATCATTAATGAAAATACTAAATGAAAACAATGTCAGGACCAATCCTTGTCGACTTCACAATGAGCTTCCCTCCAGCTCAAACCTTCACTTTTCAGCAACCCCCAGAGCTGATCTCCCTGCCCCCATGCCTCACTAACATCATAAATAAAATTTCCCCATCTTCTCCAGTTAAATTAATTATTTCCAGTGCATCGCTGTATCAAATACTTTACTGACTTCTAAATCCTTCTTTTCATTTTCCTAGGGAATTTTTTATTTTATCTAATGCATCTTTTAAGTTACTCAGCCAGAAGAACTCTTTTGTAGAGCCAAGACTCTATGTTTGTTCCATGTACCATCTGTACATTATACTGCCTGGACTGATGATGATCAAAGTAATTTCTTTTTATCACCTTGATCTAATTTTATTCTAAAACTCAATTATTACTGGGAGCACCAAAGGTACCAGTGGTATCATCTGTCCTTTCTGTGTCTCATTTAGACTTGTGTCAAAACTGAAGGTCGTTTCCTGGCTCCAGTGGATAATCCCATCTTTCCCTGCCTGAGTTTATATCCTGCAGAGGACTTTGACTGACAATATAAAGTCACAAGTCGGGAGCACAAACAGAAGGGTCCCTCCTGTGGGATACCTGTGAGGTTTGTTGGAGTTTAGACACCACTGAGAACCACATTTTCTCCGATCCTCTGCTGTGGGCAATAAATGGTGCTGCACAGTCCAGGGGAAACTGTCTCTCTCTGGCAGGTTTGCTGTGAATGGAAAGGGAAGTTCCTGCATCCTTCAAATAACAGCACTCACTTCCCGTAGCTAAGGCTAATGCTTAAATTTATGCCCACTTGCTGCAGAGGCAGCATCTCAGACAGGTAACAATCTTTTTAAGGCTTGAAATCAAGGTGTAACTTAATAATTTAAGGAAGGAAAGAAAACATTTCTTACTCCCTCTCATAAATCTCTCCCCTAAGCCAAGAGACAAAAGATTACTTCTAAAATCTAAAATTCTGTACTTTGAAAGTATAATAAAAATTATATTCTGTGAGGATAAGAAAAAAGTCAGTTGTGTTTTCTTACTCTGAAATCTGGCAGAACATAATTTTATTAGCATATTCTGAGTTTTATATGCTCACCTGTAGACTGTCAGGAATAATGACTACTTGGGTGACTGAAGTGCCATTATTAAAATAATTGTGTATTTGGTTATTAAAAAGCAAAATTAATCCAATACCATTTCAAGTTCTAAACTGGCAAATTTCCAGAAAGCCCTCAGATTGACTTGAGAAGTCATCTTGGGAGCAGAGAACTCCTTCCCTAATCTACCTGCAGGGAGAAAGGCTTGACCCTGGCAGGGTAAAGTAATCAGGTTCTGAACTGATGAACTCCCAGGGCCAAACCAACTCCATGTACCTACAATCAAAGGGCAAAAGCCAGAAGTTTCATGGCACAGGAGAGCTGGGTAAGTTCAGGGTTGCTGCTGCTGCTGCAATGGTGTGTGGGCCTTGAGGACTGACTGCATGATATCAGGAGTCAGACCATGCTCTGCACTACAAAAGGTAAACGCCAAATAAAACACTCCCTTAGAGAACACATCAGATCAGTCATAAGAAGTTGTGCCCCTGTCTTGGGTTATGGAACCAAAATGTGTATTCTATTTCATCTGCTGAAAGCATTTGGGGACATGTTTATCTGTTGTAACTCTGGGAGGAGGGGGGGCAGATGCCTTTTGATAATGGGCCAACAGTTAAAACCAGGTGGGGCAGTGTTTCTTATCTCTTTCCACAATGGGCCATTAAGACTTCCCAAGCTGTTCTCCTCCTCAAAGCAGTACATCTACAAAGCAGTACATCCACACTCCATTGTGAGATGCTCCACCCAGTGGGAGGAGCCAATCATTCCTTCCTGGATAAAACTGAGATGTAGGAACACTATGTATCTAACTTCACCCCATTCCTGGAGGAAGACCGGACCCCTTCTCACCATCACTGGACCCTGGTTCTACAGGATCATCTCTACTCCAACAGAACCACATCTGCCACTCCAGGAGGACTCACTTTTAGACTGCTTCCAACACCCTAACCAACAGGGTGTCAGGTTGTAGCTCTGACTCTGTCAGGGTTCTCCAAAATTGTTTGTTTGGTTGGTTGGATGGTTTTGTTTTCTACTACATTTGTATTGTTAATACTCCTAGTAAAGAACTGCTATTCCTATTCCCAAGTCTTTGTCTGAAAGCCTTTAATTGCAAAATTATAATTTGGCGGGGGTGAGGGGTTTACATTCCCCATTTTAAGGGAAACTCCAGCTTTTCCTGGCAGATACCTGTCTTTCCAAACCAAGACAGCCCCACATTAGGAAGTTGCGCACATTCAATTAGTTAAAGAATAGACGGCCACAGAGGGTAATGAGCACTTCAGCACCTGGTGGTTTGTGCTGCTCTTGGGACTGTCACAGAGAGGCAGAGAGCAGCAATTCTCTCCAACATGGCACCTGTTTCAGCTGTGCACTCACCTGTGTTTCTAAAGAAAATATCTGAACCCTGCACTTCCTAAGACTAAAACTTCCTTCAGTGAATTACTTTTTACTTCAGTGGATTACACAGGGCTGCAGTCAAAAATAGTAATACAATAAAGACGTATGAAGAATCCTGATACCCAAAGACCTTTGATGACACCTGAGCCACAGTACTTCCTTGGCAAACAGCCAAAACATTCTCACTCTCTTTGCTTTGAGAGGAAAAGAAAAAAAGCATGAAAGCATGACCCAAGTGTTAAAGCTGCTGAGATGCATGCCTTGGTCAGCAAGCAGATGTCACAAGAATTGGGAGACTCCAACATCTTGTCCCAGAGAAGAGGTGGATCTCCATGAGGACCAGCCTGGCTGGGAGTGGTAGTGCTCCTGCACTTTTGCATTTGGTTTCCCTTCAGTGCAAGGCTGATGGAAGCCCCTGATGCCCTGGGTGTCTCTTCAGGGTGTCCAGCTCCTTGGACTGACCTGGGCAGAGAACATCATTTGCCTAAACATCCTCCTGCCACAGCATCAAAACGGGGCACTGCTCCTGTCTGTGCTTTTCTTCTTTGATTTGCTTGGCAGTAAAACACTGAAATCACATTGACAGGCAGTGGACATAAGGATGGGCCAGAGATAAGGGAAGCATGTTATAGTCCTTGCTGCTGGTAAGAGCAGGTCTCAGAGAAAAGTGAAAAAGGAGAACATTCAAGTCCCACAGTGTTGATACGAGGCCACATGCACCCCTATCCCCACCCTACAGTGCAGACAGGGAGTGAACTCAGCATGATGTCTGTAAGCATCCCAGCAGCTGGATGTGCGTACATGTGTATCTTCTGCTTTAGACTGGTAGTAACACATGTGACCGAGCATAAGCAGTCAACTACTCAAATAATCAATCTGTGAAATTTAAGTACAGATTTGACAACTAAATTGAGTAATGAAGTAACTTTACCCTCCAACAACTAGAGGTCCCTAAGCTGGAAGCTTAAAAATTGCTATTGTGGCCCTATTTCCTTAACTGTAAATTCATGCATTTTTACAACCTATTATTCAATCTAGATGATTCTGTCTCAAATCCCACTGACAGAGTAACTGATGTAGATGTATCTGGAGAGATTTTAGCTTCAGCTGGAGAAGTCTTCCTGTCTACAGTAATGTGATGAGCAATAAGGAGGATGAACACCAGAACCTTTAAAGACAGGCCACTGGTGAAAAAAGGTCTGTTTGTGCAAAATCTTTGCATGCATCCAATCATTATTTGCAATTGCAAATGCAAATTACAATATGCTTTAAAGCCTTCATCTTAGATGCTCAATCTATGAAAAACTGCTTTTTTAAAGAATCTACGAAAAATTGGCTTTTTTAGCAAAGATCTTATTTCTGGTGTTTTATACAGCAGTGCAAATATAATGCTAGGATTAAGAATCAGAGCAATAAAAATGTGTTAAAAAGTGAAAACATAATTAAGAACAAAAAGTGAGAGGGATTTCCAATCCGCCCCAAAACTACATTTGCAGAGAAGGGGGCTAATCTGAATATTATTCCCTGCATTATTTCTTCAGGCCAATTAAATTCAGACATTTAACTGTTTCCAATTACTATGCATATATATATATAGTGCTCTATGCCAATGATAGGACACTGCTGGTTGTGCATTTTAAAACCATCATCAGGATCAAAACCCCAAATTATTTTGTCTTTGTCTTTTTCTTTTTAAACTCATTTACATGTGCAACTTCATTACTTCCAAGAACACCTGACTACACACATGTAAATGTGTTAATAGCTGTGCTCTTTACTATTAAAACTCCTTTTGTTGGGAAGCAGATTTGAAGATAAACTTCAGAAAAATCTAATACAAAATGGTCTTGATGTAAGTGAAGGCAAAAACCCCAAAATAACCAAGTTTTTGTCACACATAACAAAAACTGGAAAAGACTCATTAGTAAGGACCATATAAATCTATTTTAAACAGCACCTTTATTTTTGTACCAGAATATGGAAAGCTTTCTATGTTATATAGTTTATTTGGTTGGTTCACTGCTGTATATATGCCTAGAAGAGAATAGGTTTTTTGTTTGTTTGTTTGTTTGTTTTCTTTTTTTTCTTTTTTTTTTTCTTTTTTTTTTTTTCTACCAGTATTTAAAATTCAGCTTATAAAGATTGTTTTTGATTATTTGGAAAGGTTGATAGTGAATCCATCATATGACTTGATGGAACTAAACAGGCAAAAATGAGTCCTCATCAATGACAGATCAGTCTTAAAAAAAGAAAAAAATTATGCTTGAAAAACCCTTCTGTTTTCCTGTAAATTAGAAGCCAGAGAGCACACTAGAGTTTCTAAATCCCTAGAAAAGGAAATGGATAAAATGAAAACAAAACGGGTTCTCTGAAAGACATTGTAATTTTCTTCCTGAGTAACACTAACTAAATAACAAAGAAGCCACGCACACAAAAATTAAACGTAAATTCAACATCTAGGACAGTTTACAAATCACTTCTGTGGCCCCAAAGCAGGATAAAAGGAAATAAATATACTTCATGGTTGGTAACCTATTAACTGACACCAACTGTTGCAGCTGCAAATAAAACAAATTCATGATAAGATTAGATATGTTGTTTGCACCTGGCCATCTGTAAATTGCTGCTTACCATAAGAATCACATGCTTTCTACTAGTCACCGTGATAAATGCAGAGTAACTGTTGTTGTTGGGGTGTTTTTTTTCCTTTGGTAAATAATAGATGAAATAATAAGGAAAAATTAGCATGTAGTGGATTTGTTTTTCTATAGTTTGTGCAAAGTTTGCCCTGGTGTTTTCCTGCTTTTAAAGAGAGAAGGAGCAAATCAAATAAATGAGACTGCATCTCACCAGTGCGAACAAAATAAGTCATCTGAATGTGTTTGTTTCTGATGGACAGAGGAAACAGTACTCTGTAGTGAAATTGCCTTCAGGACTGCAAAGGCCTTGCAAGGCATCCTATGGTCTTGAGCCACAGGTTAACCTACCAACAGCTTGAGAGAGTCATAAACAGCTCCTGAGTAAGAGGTGATGGTGTTGATGATGATGATGGTCATCCCTTGTTTTCTGGCTAGAAAAACGACACAAGAAGAGAAACCTCATTGCACATGTGGTGTTCGGGTGCTGCCTTGCCTACTCATGAATGGGGTCAAAATGCAGAGCAGAAGAGGGTGGCTGTGAAGAGCAGCATGGGGCTGTTGCAGAGACAAGGTATGCAAAGTTTCTGTCACCTCCCAGAAGGCAGCAGTCATCCCCTCCAAAGTTGCTGTCCCCCTCCACACTTCAGTGCTGCGGTTGGCATCTCCTCAGGGAGAGCAGTGATGCCTTGGGAAGGCTGACCTAAAACAGAGACTGGACAGAACTAGAGAATAAATTAGATATTTATTGAAAGGCCCTTAGGGTACACCTTGAGCCTGACCAGGGCTACACCCAAGCTGGACTTAGAATGGTCACAAAACTGGTCATGAGGTCTTACACTTCTGTAAGTTTTGGTTCATTTGCATATTGGGGTTTAATTATCCAATTACAGCTTCAGATTGTGAGGTCTCATCCTTCTTGTTTCTCCTTTCAGTCCACCGTTGTTTATGCTTTTGGGCCTGAAACTTGTACTCATCCTTGGTCTTCAGCAGGAAAAGGATTTGTTTTGTCTACCTACTCTGTGAAGAGAGCTTACTAGCACTTAATATGAGACTCAGAACTACAGCCCAGGCAGCACAGAATATGAAAAACATGAAAGCTAAAACTTAAGGCATCAGCAGCAGTCCTGAGCCGGCCCAGGGAGCACTCCCAGGGCTGGGAACCTCCCAGCCAGCATCTGCTCCTCTCAAGCCAGGCAGTGCCATGGCCTCAGGAGGGCTTGGCCACCCTTCCCGGGGGCAGGACAGGGGGGTGCCACCACCCAAACCAGCAGAATGTCTGCCTGCTTTGTCATGGGAAGATGCTGCCTGAGAGAGGTGTCTTGAAGGATTACCAGCCCTGAGTAGACTTGCCGAATGTGCAACCAGACCTAGAAGTCACAAGTCAATTTGAAGAACCAAAAGCCAAAATGATAAATACGGAATGATTAATGATTAATTAGTGCCCTGAATACAGAACCTTTTTTTTTCCAGCTGAATTTTTTTTTCTCCAGCTAGGTACCATCCTCTATTAACTAAACCTTAAAAAATTGCTCAACCATACTGCTGAAAACATACCTGTGCTATAATTTGTCTTTGTTTCAAATGACAGTATCAGCTATACAAGTCTCTCATTTAAGTAATGGCATATCACAGCAGCCAGCATGAATATAAGAGCCCCTCATTAAACAAAAAATTCCACTGCTCCTGTCACTGTCTGCTTAATATGGCACTGTTGCCCTGTGTTCCAAAAGAAGAACAATTGCAGGGTGGGGGAAAAGTCAGTACAATCAAATGTCTCAGTTGAAGTCTTACCATGGCTGTGAGATAGCTGAGTGTCAGATATCCTTTCACAGCTGGATTTGCTTAGAACTCAGTGAACAATCCAAAGAGCAGTCAGACACCACTTCTGCTCCCCTAGTTTGCAGTAATTTTGGCATTACACGCTGAGTTTTTCTGAGAAGCAGCTACAAGGCTGTTTAACACGAGGATGTACAGCAGCATGCATTTTCAAACCTCAGTTACTGAATATAGATATGAAGCATATAAGATTACAAAATACATCAGCATATATCTATGTAAGAACAGCAGAACTTCTTCCATTTATAGCAGTAAAGATGGTAATTATTTCTAGGATAAAAAAAAAAAGGAAAAACAAAAATAGATTACTTGAGAAAGTTTAAGTGATGTATGATTTTTATCTTCTTCAGTAGGTGGCCAATTTTTCTGCTTACTTGCTGTATGTGATTCTGAAGACAAACTCAATAAACCATCCATAGGTAAATTTTTGCAAAGCTGGATGGAATTTGAGCTGTGCTCTGGGTGAATGCTGTTTAAATTTCCTTTATGTGATTAGTAACAAATTAGTGCAGAAGTTGTACTAGAGGCTGAGAACAGGGAAACAAAGTTCAAGACACGAGAAGCTGTGGGCTGGTGAAGTTATGCAAAGGAGCCAAAAGCCTGCTGATGCTTGCTTGGTGAAGCCTTCCCCCCAGGATGGAGTGGGGAGAAGATTTGTGCACAGGGGAGCAGCAGGACAAGAGTCAGGCAGCACAACAGCCCATTCCCAGCTGCTGTGTAAATACCTCAAGAACTGGAGCCACCCTGGAATCACTGCCAATGGGATGCATTCAACAAGGGTGAGAACCTAAAAAGTTATTATTGTTTCTGGTGCCTGAGATGGCTCATTTTTACACCACAGGTATTTTTACACCACACCACAGACTGCAGGGAATATCTATCCTAAAAAGCAAGTGTCTCCAGTGTGTATTTCTATAGGAACTTGATACCTTCTGTCTTTTTTAGCTCTGTAGAAGAAATACTGGAATCTTTTTTTCCCCAGTGGTCTATCTTTATCTGCCAGCGATTTTTTTTTCTCCCCCTTGACAAGGTCATACACAGAAGTCTTGAGCACAGTGGCTCTGCATATGCAAGTGCTTGTTTCAGCAACATGCTGTGGTGCCTCAGAGCTGTTCCTTGACAGTGGCACACCTCCAGAATGAGCCTTACTTAACACATCAGGTACGCACGCGAGATGCAGCCTTGTATCCTGGTTACTTCACCCTGTGAAATATCTACACTGCTCCCGCATAACACCCATGCCACCCCAGCAGAGGCTTTCACTGGTGCTTTTTGTCACAGGGGTGAGGGCCTGAGAAAAACAGTTAGATCTGCACTGAGACAGAGTAAGTGCCTCGGCCCGGGGGCACCCATGGGCAGCTGCTGGTTATTCCAGCCCTGGAACGGTCTGTGTGTGGGGACGCTGCAGCATCACCCAGCAGCACAGCCACTTCCACCTCAGAGCCTCCACAGACACCAGGAGGAGTGCATGACAGAGTAGGCCTCCAACTCCCGGTGAAAGCGGGGTCGATGAAATCTAAGCAATGCTGGTGTAAATGTTGACTTTCTGTGTTATCTGGGAGATACTTGGGTTTTAAGGCCATTATAAAACCTCTCACTTGGCATAAAATTGTGTAATTCACCAATAATTCTGAGCAGACTACTAATTTGTGGAAGCCATCCCCATCCTGAACTGCCCATCAGCCAGACATAAAAATGAGGATTTAAAAAAAGATAAAATTGAATAAGAGTAAGAACAGACTGTTTGGATGTGCACAGTATTCCTGAATACAGTGATATTTTCTAACTTATCAACAAGATTTACACCTCCAATTTCAAAGGCAGTCCCCAAAAAAACAAACAAAGAGTTTAGCAGGTAATCTTTCTGTGGAAGAGCTTTAATTAGCAGAAATGCAATATTTGTCACATTTTTCAACTGCTACATTTATAATTCACAAATTTACTATACACTAACATCCTCTTATACAATTTAAATAACATAGTAATTTTATAAAGCAAAATTCAACAGTTCAGTTTTTTTCTTAATTTCTTATACTTAGGGATTTTTAAATTAATTTTAGGTAAGACACCAGACTGTGTTATTGGTGGAAACACAGGAGCTCGTGGTTAAAATTTAGAAATAATACACACAAAATGCCTGATTCTTGTAGTGTAAAATATTCCAGTTTCCCGAGGTTCCATATAGACAATTTATTTCTCATAGCAACTAATTCAAACTTAAAGTCAAACTCTGTAGAGTAATGCAAATTCAGACATTGTGCCTCACATGAGCACACCTGCACATTGAGATAACTCCTGTATACACTTCTTGAGTGTGACAGCTAGATCAGGATTACATTGGGTAGTGTAAAATTCCACCACCTTCTTCTGACATTCTGTTCAAAAAGGTACAATTCTTAGAGAAAACAAGATTTTGAAAAAATAATTATTTTTGTAATAAATATTCATGTTTAATATCAAACTAATAAACTTATTCTGCACAACCAGCCTAAGCAAGATAGGTCTCAGAGACTATAGAAGAGACCCTGGCAAGTAGAGAGTGGTATAATTTGAGCAGTCTATTCAGAAAAGATTAAAAAACAAAATCTACTTACTAGTTGTCACACCAGCACCATCATTAAAAACAATTATACAGAAGGAACCAGGATGAAAGCCAGCCTTCTATTTGTCCAGAGCACAAAAGGGGAAAAATTACCTTTTTCTCTCATTCATTTTAGATTTAAATGTATTTTGTCTCTTCCCACCAGAACTTGATCTTGCTTTTTTTTTGTTCTGTGCATCAGAAAAATCAAATCAGAAAAATTACATAAAAACTGTTTGATGGGAATTAATCCATTAATGTCTGAAGACTATGGGGTTGAATAGAGGATGATGGATTTTTTGAGTACATGAGCAATTTTACGATAAAAAGTACTAAACACTCTCTAAGGCTGGAAGTGATAGACGACTCTTTGTCCACCTCTGCCAGAATATCTTGTACATGGATAACCCCAACTGCCTCCAGGTCTCCAGAGGAATTTTCTTTACTTAGAATTGGATCCTGTGCACAAGGTCTTGTTGATAACCCAGAGCTTGCAAAAAAAAGAAAGGACCATTTTCACAACAAAATAGTATGCAAGATATTTTTCTCTCTTTTCCCTCTTTAGTTAATTATCTTAAATATATCACTCAAGAAATGACCTTGCAAAAAAGATCTATATTTTACAAAACCCCTTTGTCCTGTGTGCACAAGGAATACCTTATGCTTCCTTTCCAGGAGGACTAAGTACAAGCAACATTTTTTTTAATACAAGAAGGCATTCATACACCGAATTTAATAGCATGCAACATCCCCCTTGAAGATCTTAGAAAACAACCCACATTTAGTTCAATGCACAGTGGTTTTGTAGCTCCCTCTTATCAATGATGCTAAAATCTGGGTGACATCACGATGTTGTGGAAGTGGGCACAAATACTACCTCATTCTTGGAACTATGTGGGCTTCTGCTGAACTGCCTGCTTGCAGCTGTTTGCTCTTTCATAGAGATGGCAGGAAAAGATGAGCTGAACGTTACACGGGTGGCGGTGATAAGGTTGTAGAAGGCAGGGGAAAGCGAGGGCAAGCAGGAAGGAGAACACAGATGGCTGGGAGGGAACTTAAGGGGCAAAGGAGAGGAACACGTTCAAAAAGTGCAGTGGTCCAAAGAAGCGGGGCCCCACCTCCGCGACCCCCCTGCAGGGAGGAAGGATGGGCCCTGTCAGAGAGCTGGCTGCAGGCGCCGCCAGCCCCTCCGCTGGCTCTCCTCTTGGGCTCCCCTTCCCGGGGTGGCCTTCACGCAGCTGCAGCTCATGCATATGCAATCTGCTGCTACATATGCAGCAGACCGGTAATTCCTCTTCAACCTTGTGGCTTTTCACTTTGCCAAAACGTCTTTTAAAATGAACTAAAAGCTCTTCTTATGTGAAGCTGTTAAAAACCAAAAAAAAGTTTACTAAATCTTACAGGACTGAGTAAAGGGTGCAATTCTCCTTTTAAAGTAAATGCAAACAATGTGCTTTCCAAGTTTCTTTTTTATTATTATTTTTAACAGAGCTTTTTGAAATTGTGTTACTCTTAGGGAACAAGTTTAAACTTAAAAAGTCACCAAAGTGGGTAAAGGATAGAAACTATTATCATATGTTCTCACTAAAATCACTGGAGAGCTGTTCCTGCCCTCCCAAACCAAACATTTACATATAAGTGATAAATATCTGAATTATTGTAATTATGTATATGCAAATAGGTTCCTACCTACTTATTTTATTAAATGAGCTAGAAATGTGTTGGCATTTCATAACAGGAGCACTGGGTGTCTATGTGCAGGCTTGTATTCAAGTAAAATGCAAGTGAATATATAGTCTGGAAGGAAACAATACCATGCAACTTTAGGCAACAGATTTTCACTCCTAAGTAAATAATATCCTCCATAAAACACTTCCCAGTAATAAAAGTTCTTCTCCACAAAGCTATCGGAGAGAGTTCAAAGCATTTATGAATCACGTTAAATAAAGGTTCACTGTGAATTGGAGTGATGCAATTGTACAATGGAGTTTTCTTCTTGCAAACAGGACGAAGAAAGAGGGCCCACTTTCATGTCTCAGTTTACACCTCTGATCCTTAAGCACACTCTTCTTTGATCTTTGATGAATATCTGTTATCATGTTATTTTAAAAGCTGTAAAGCTGTGGTCTTTTTTTTTTTTTCTTTTTTCTTTTTCTTTTTTTTTTTCCCTAATGGCAAGTATTTTGTCTATTTTCTTTGGATCAAAATAAGCAATAGAAATGTGGTGGGGAATGTGTTCTTCAGCAGCATACTCTGCTCTGGCCTTGTCATTTGCAGTCAAAAAGGCTAAAATAACCCCAATACAGCTATTTCAAATGCAGCACAGAATGTCAGGGAAAATACGTGTTACAGAGGTGAATTTTGGTCGCGGAGAGGAAAACACTCAGAACTAACGGAGGGGTTTCTTCAAGATAAATAAGATGCCACCTTTCCCCACCCTGTGGATGCCTGTCACGGGGGCACGGGAAGCAAGATGTCCGTGAATCGCCCTTCATTCATTCCTTCATTCATTCCCCGCAGCGTGTCTCCCTGGGGTCGCTGGACGACCCTTGGATGTCACTGTTCAGGACGCGCCTGGGACAGAGCCCTGGCTCCTCCCGGGCGGGTGAACACGGCCCAGGCGGCTTCAGCCCCGCGGGGCCGCCGCCACCTGGCGCTGCCCTGCGCCGCCGCGGGCACCTCGGGGGCGGCGGGGAGCCGCTCCCTGCGGAGCGCCCTGCGGAGCGGAGCGCCCTGCGGAGCGCCCTCCGCGCGGCTCCGCGCATCCCTGCCGGCCTGCTGCGGTCACAGCGCGGAATTGACGTGCGTGGTAACCAAGCCGAGCCCGCCGGGCTGCGGAGCGGGGAGGCTGCAGGGGGTAAGAGGCGGCGGCAGCAGCCGCGGGGGCTCCCGGCTGCGCTGCGCCAGGGCAGGGAAGCGCTCCGCGCCGGCAAGGGCACGCAGGAACACGCTCACGGGAGGGAAGGTCTGCTCCCGAGAGCTCTGACGGAGCAGGCTGCAAAGCATTTCCCACAGCCTACGGAGCTGGGGGTGTGGAAAAGATCAACGGCAAGGGCTGCAGTTAAAGGAGCCCGTGCGCTGGTAATCCTCAGTTTAAAACAGAAAGGGGGGCCGGGGCGGGGAAGAAGAGAGATGCTAAATCTGCGTGTCCTTAAGACGTTTTAACCTTTGGGCACTGCGTGCTGATTCACACATAGAACCTGCAGTCAATCATAGAATCACGGATTCATAGAACGGTTTGGGTCGAAGGGGACCTTAAATATCACCTCGTTCCAACCCCCCTGCCATGGGCAAGGGTACCACCCACTAGATCATGTTGCTCAGGGCCCCGTCCAACCCCGTCTTGAACATTTCCAGGGATAGGAATGTTGGAATCAATGCTTGCAGTGCCCAGTCCTGCAGTAGATGTGTCCAGAGTATTGTTGCTGAACAATCTCTCCTGCTCCATGCGGAAGGCGAACTGCAGGTCCCGGTGCGTGAGAAGGGTGCTCTCAGTACCCCTGCCCTTAAACTCCGCACCGGGGTTTGGCATCACTTGCACGCTGTTCCGGCCGCGTACAGCTGACTGCGTGGGCACTGCCGCTCTTTAATGCAAACCCACCGAATTTCAGCCAGAAACTTGCAGCGTTATGCTGCCCCGTAAAACCACAGGGGGAAAAAAAATATTTTAAAAACCAATAATCGCGGGTTCGCTAGCTCCGCGTTTTCCCACGTCTGGAAGAAGAGGCTCAGCGCTGCCACCTCGCGTCCCGCGCCGCATCCCCGGCCTCATCGAGCCTGCAGGAAACAGAACGGAGTTTTAAGCCTTTTTAAGTTGTAAAACGCGGAAAAGCCTTGCCAATACTCTTAAAACTTCATTTTTAGACGGAAGATGAATGCTCGCGCTTTATAACAAAGCTTAAAAATTTGGGGAGCTAGAAGGTACTTTCAGCCTGCCACTGGAGGATTAGGAGTGGAAGCAATTAACTTTGAGGAAACAGCGAAGAAATTGTAGTAAAATGCTTTTTATAGAGTTTCACATCGTGTTCTTACACTTGCTTTATTAAGCAGCTCTAAATTTCACTTTTGTGGGGTTTTTGTTCAGGAAATAATACTCTTCTGTCCATCCCACATATACACTTTTTGAACCAAGATTAAATTGATGTGGCTGCTTTGATGAGGAAGACACTTAACTCCTCACCTGGAGATGAATTTTTTTCATGGTGGTCAAGACCTTGCAAAAACTTAACACAACCAAGTGAAAAGCTTCTTAAGGTTTTTCTTTCTATGTTTGCATATCAGCTTGGGGTTTGTTTTGCTTTAATTTGTGTCTGGAAACATGAGAATACTTTACTTGCTTTGTAGTTTAAACAAATCGATATTTATATGTAAAATACGACAGTTGGGGGTTGAAATCCTGCTGGATACCGTGCTGACAGGTGGAGCAGCCAGAAGCTACTGACTGCTCCCAGTCCCAGTTTTTCACGCTGCTGCACATGAATACCAAGAGTGTAAGCAAAAGCCAGTGCTTATTCCTGACACCAAACCCACTGTGAGCTTCCATTTCTGTAGATGTTGGTGGTACAGGGTCGAACAGATTTGATCTTAGCTTTGGGGCTGCAGGGGAAAAACACAACGTGATTTACTACTTACGAAGTGTAAAGGTGAGAAACTCCACTGATGTCACTGGATGTCGTCAACCTAGAGGAAAGCAGTATTTTATCCAGTCTTGACCAGAGGCTGTATGAGGAACCAATGTATTATTTTTGCAAGCAAAGCTATAATTTAATTTGTATCTTTGTAAACAGTCTCAGTAATGTAGGTGGCCTACCCAGGGAGGTACTGAGAATTCAGGATTTTTCTCAGCACTTCACAGCAGTGTTCTTTGAGTCCAGTGTGAGAGCTTAATATTCAAAGCCTGTTCTCAATCCAGCTAGAAACTCTGCTAAAGTATCCTACCATAAATTTTCTTGCAAACATGTGCAATTTATTTTTAGACCTCTATCTTAGATATTTTAGCTGTAACCAACGATTATTTTGCTTCTGATTTAAAAGGTGTTTTTAACTGGTGTTGTGTAGAACAAAAATTTTCACAGCTGTTTTGCCTAATAGCTTTTCTGGTCCCTGGCCTGATGAATGATGTGAGGAATCTCTGGGAAGTAACACTGCCATTGTTTTTATGGTCTTACTGCCCCCTTTACCTGAATATTGGAGGGGGAGTTGATGCCGTGAGGCCTTCAGGGGTGCTGCACAGCGCCTGACCTCGCTGCCCTGCTTTTCTTCATTACCGATCATGGCAGGGCAGAGGGAGGGGCACATGAGATCAAACAGCAATCCCCGAAAAGCACCTTACACCCTAGGAAGAAACCCGGATAGGGGGGGCCTGCTCGGCGGGGCGGACTGGCAGAAGCACGGCAGCACCTCCGCCCCGCGGGCTGCGCACCGCTTCTTCCTCCCGCGGCCCCTCCCGCTCTCTGGGGACCCGGCGGGGCCGGGCCGGGACCCCCAGCCGCAGCCTCTCCCCGGGACCGGGATTGGGCGTCTCGGTGGGACCGCGGCGTGCGGGAGCGGCAGGTAGCGAAACGCAAGAGGGGGAGGG
The DNA here is from genome assembly GCA_027886175.1 of Phylloscopus collybita. Taxonomy (NCBI): domain Eukaryota; kingdom Metazoa; phylum Chordata; class Aves; order Passeriformes; family Phylloscopidae; genus Phylloscopus; species Phylloscopus collybita. Next base: position 92,181,486 of record JAJNNQ010000075.1, read on the forward strand.
TCTGAGGGTAAAAACGGGATAAGGGCAACACCTCTTCCTCGCTCGGCGCCGGGGAATTTGGGATGGGTGGCAGCGGTGACCGGTGCGGAGCCCGGCGCTGGGCGGGAGGTGCCCGCCGCCGGTCCCGTCCCACCCCCTGCGCCGCTGCGCTCCAGCTCCGTGGCGGAGGGGGCGTGACGGCCGCGCCTCGCGGGCGCTTCTCCAAGGCTGGCGACCCCTCCGTGACACTCCGCGTGTGGGCGTGGGGACGGGCGCGGGGCGCCCTCTGGCATACCCCGGGCAGCGGTGCCCGCTGGGCGTGCGGCGGCTCCGGGGCGGCAGGAACACCCTGCCGCTCCTTTGTGCGGGCAGGTGTCCCCGCTCGCCGCCCCGCAGCCACGGCGCGCGGGGGCGGGACGCCTCGATTCCCTTCTCTCCCTTTCTTTCTTTCTTTTTAATTATTTGTATTATGATGATTTTTGCTGATTTCCTGATTTTTTTTTTTTCTCTTCCCCGCGGCAGGGCGGAGGGGAGGGAGGAGCGCGGCCGGGGGGCGGGGGGCAGGGGGGTCGCGGGCACGTGCGCGGCGAGGCGCGGGGCGGCGCGCGGAGCTGCCCTCCTGCCCCTTTTAAAAAGTTCGCCCCGCCGCCGGGAATGAGGTCAGCGCGGGCGCTTCCCATTGCACGCGGCCATTATTACCGCTCCGCGCCGGCCGCCAATCCCGGGGAGGCGGGCGGGGCTTGGCACGCGGAGGGCGTTGGATACAGCGCGCGATTGGCCGCGGGGCGGGCTGCGAAAGGATAAAGCGGCGCGGGGCGGGCGCGGGGTCCGCTCTCAGCTGCGGCCGGCGGAGCGCGGCGTGCGGGGGGCGCGGGGCAGCGCCCGGCGGGCGGGCGAGCGCGGGGGGCGGCGGCGGCGGCTCCGCGGGGCTCCGCGCGCGCGGAGCAGCAAGCAGCAGCAGCAGCAGCACCGCCGTCGGCAGAGGAGGAGGAGGAGGACGGGGCTGGGCGCCCGGCTCGCCGCTCTTCCTGTCGGGGACGTACACACTCGTTCATGCACGAGGGCTTTTTTTGTTTTTCTTTTTTTTTTTACGGCGATTTTTTCAATTATTATTATTTTTGCCTTCTTATTTCTTTTTTTTTTTTTTTTCTTTCCTTATCCCGAGGGGTTTCCTTGTCGCTCGCTACCTCGCAACTGCCAAATCCAACCTGCACAAACTCCTGGCCGCCGACCCTGCCGCCACCACGGGTCCTGGAGCCGGGATTTTCGGGGCTTCGGGGGCGCGCCACCTCCCCCCTCCCCCGCGGCCGTGCACGCTGGCCGTGCCCAGCGCTGAGAGACTTTCGGTGGCAGGAGTGCCGCTCTCCTGAAACGCCGCGGGCAGGCGGAACCCACTTGTGAACTGGACCAGCTGCTTCGGGGAGGGGGGAAACCCGATGTGGTGAGGAAAAAAAGCAGACCGACACCCCCCTCCAAAAAAAAAAAAAAAAAAAAAAAAAACCAAACCAAAAAAGCCCACAACACCCCGAGAAAAAAAAAAAATAGCAAACTTGGACGGGCGGCTCGCAGCGCTGCTTTTGCAGAAACTCTTGTCTGACCGCGGGCGGCCCCAGCGCTCCTGCTCCTGCTGCCGCCGCCGCTGCCTCGAGGGGGAGAGGACCGCGCCGCCGGGGACGAGGCGCCGGTGTGGAAGTACAAGTGGTGCGGGGAGCGGGGGCGCGGCCGCGGGGGGCTGCGCCGTCCCGGTGCCGCTGTGAGAAGTTGCGCGCCCTGCCCCGCGCCGGAGCGGCGCTGAGCCCCGGCGAGCCCCCCGCCGCCGCCGCCGCGATGGTGCAGCAGACCAACACGGCGGAGAACACGGAGGCGCTGCTGGCCGCCGAGACCTCCGACTCCGGGGCCGGCATCGAGCTGGGCATCGCCTCCTCCCCCACGCCGGGTTCCACCGCCTCCACGGGGGGCAAGGCGGATGACCCGAGCTGGTGCAAGACGCCCAGCGGGCACATAAAGCGGCCCATGAATGCCTTCATGGTATGGTCACAGATCGAGCGGCGAAAGATCATGGAGCAGTCCCCCGACATGCACAACGCCGAGATCTCCAAGCGCCTGGGCAAGCGCTGGAAGCTGCTCAAGGACAGCGACAAGATCCCCTTCATCCGGGAGGCGGAGCGGCTGCGCCTCAAGCACATGGCGGACTACCCTGACTACAAGTACCGGCCCAGGAAGAAGGTGAAGTCGGGCAACAGCTCCGCCAAGCCCGGCGACAAGGCAGAGAAGGGCGGCGGGGGCGGCGCCGGCGGGGGCAGCGCGGGCGGCGGCTCCGGCGGCCCCGCGGCCCCCGCCAAGCCCGCCCCGAAGAAGGGCGGCGGCGGCGGCTCCAAGCCCTCCCCCGCGGGCGGCGGCGGCGCGGGCGCGGGCGGCAAGCCCCACGGCAAGGCAGCGGGGGGCAAGGCCGCCCCGTTCCCCGGAGAGCCGTCGGCCGCGCTGCTGCCGCCCGAGCACCAGGCGCTCTACAAGCCCCGGGGGGCGGCGGGAGCGCCCTCGGGACCCGGCAAGCCGCTGGCCGAAAAGAAGCTGAAGCGGGTCTACATCTTCGGGAGCGGGCAGGCGGCGGCCGCCTCCGCCTCGCCCGGCGGAGCCGTGCCCGGCAGCCCCACGCTGAGCAGCTCGGCGGAGGCCGGCGACCCCTTGAGCCTCTACGAGGAGGGGGGCGGCGGCGCGGGCCGGCCCGACGGGGACTGCGGCGGCGTCGCCTGCCCCTCGCCCTCCGGTTCCGGCTCGCCCTCGGATCACCGCAGCTACACCAGCTTGCGCGCCTCCTCCCCGGCCCCCTCGACGGCGCATTCCTCCTCCGCGTCCTCCCACTCCTCCTCCTCTTCCTCCTCCGGCTCTTCTTCGTCGGACGACGAGTTTGAGGACGACCTCTTGGACCTGAACCCCAGCCCCGGCTTTGAGAGCATGTCCCTGGGCAGCTTCAGCTCCTCGGTGCTCGACCGGGACCTGGATTTTAACTTCGAGCCCGGCTCGGGCTCGCACTTTGAGTTCCCGGACTATTGCACGCCGGAGGTAAGTGAGATGATCTCGGGGGACTGGCTGGAGTCCAGCATTTCCAACCTGGTCTTCACTTACTGAGGCGAGAGCCGGGCCCTGCTGGAGGAGGCACCGGCGCGCGTGGCTGTCGGCAGGACTCGCCCACCCCGCCGGGCGCTTTTGTGTCTTTTTCTGTTTTGTTTGGTGTTTGTGAGGTTTTTTTGGGGTTTTTTTTTTTGGTTTTTTTTTTAGGGGGGGAGAAAGTGTTTTGTTTGTTTCTGGGGAGGGGCTGTTGAAAGACTGCTTCTTGAGCTCGGGGAAGGAGCGGGATCGCCCTCTCCCTGCGGAAAGGCCAGCAGTCCCCTTCCTCCGGCTGCAGACGGACCCGCACACACCCCCTCCGAGAGAGGAGTCTGACGGTGCTTTTTGAGAGACTGGCGGGAGCGAGACGCTGTCCTTTTCCCCTTTTTTATTTCCTGAAAAGAGAGACAGAGAAAGGGGGAGGGAGGGGGAAACCACACACACCTCTGGGTTCTTTGTTATTGCCCATTTTATACGAATAAAGAGGAGGGGGAGCGATGCGTTGTGCAGAGCGCACACTGGATGTCTTGGGCATTCGCCCTTTCCTATGAAAGAGCGATCAGAACTGCTTGGGAAAAAAAAAAAAAAAGAAAAAGAGAAAATCCACCCAAATCCTTTGCAAGGTTCACATTTGTGGGGAGAAATCCTGTCCCGGTTTCTTCTGCGGTGAGAGGAGGCAACAATGCTGGGAGGAGGAAGAGGTGGATGGAGCTGGACTGAGATCCTAGTTAAGCGGAGAAGAGCCAGACTAACACTTGAGAGCTGTCTTGGAAGTACGGTGGGGGAAATAATAATAAACTGAAATGGATTTGCACGTTCAGATAAGGTGGTGGCAGCGCTTTTCTCAGTCACCTCATGTAATATGTAGAGAGAAAAATAAGGCTGAAACTTCAAGAACACTGAAAACTTCTTTTGAAACAGAGACCGAATGGGAACAGTTTCTGTCATGATGTGGTACAGGGGAAACGGAGGAAACGGAGGGCGATGGCTTTTGCAAAAAAAAAAAAAAAAAAAAAAAAAGAAAGAAAAAAAAACAAACCCGAAAATACAAAAAAAAAGTAGTTTTTTTTCTTCTTACTCAGAATTGTGATGGTGTTGGATTATTTCACTGGTGGGGTTTAATATAGCATGTTATACTGTCTATCTTTTCAAGATTTCTGTAAGACTGTTGAACAGTTTAAAAAAACAAAACTAGTGTTAGGATAATATAAAAGCAGATAGATGGCGCTATGTTTGATTCCTACAAAAATATCACCAGCTTTTTTTCATTCTTAACTCTTTAAAGGATTCAAACGCAACTCAAATCTGTGCTGGACTTTTAAAAAAATGAAAATTCAGGACCAAATTTTTTCTCAGAGTATGTATGTGTTTGTTCCTTATAGCTGTAAATGAAAAGACTGTTTTTTCTCACCGATGCTCCATCCTCGTATTGTTTTGTTTTTGGTTTTTTGTTTGTTTTTTTTTCCTTGTAAATGTAATCGGATGCCATTTTATAAGTGGACGTATTTATACTGGCCAAACATTTTTGACTTTGTATTTCTTTGTCCTTTTTTGGTAGTTCTCGTTGATACCCGCACCATTTTTATGTCTCCTTCACTGAAGGGCTAGAGTTTTAACTTTTAATTTTTTATATTTAAATGTAGACTTTTGACACTTTTAAAAACAAAAAGAGAAGAGAGATGAAAACGTTTGATTATTTTCTCAGTGTATTTTTGTAAAAAATATATAAAGGGGGTGTAAATCGGTGTAAATCGCTGTTTGGATTTCCTGATTTTAACAACAGGGCCGCTGGTTAGTATCTCACACGCGTGTGCGCGCTCACGCTCACTCACACTCTCACACACCCACGAATCAGCCCCTATTTTGTCCATGTTTACACTCCAATCTGCAGGCATCTTAAAGTGACAGCATCCCTCACCGCCCCCGCCGCTGCCCGCTCCGCAGCCCCCCGCCTCTCCGCGGAGGGGGCGGGCGGGGGCCCGGGGGAAGGGACTTACACTGTTTGCTACCCTTTTGGGGAGCCACCTGTCCCCGGATGAAGTGAAGCAACTGGTGCATTTACACAGAAGGGATCCTGTACCTTTAACTTGTAAACCACATCTTTTGCACTTTTTTTCTGAGCAAAAACGTGCCGTTTAAACCACTGGATCTATCGAAATGCCGGTTTGAGTTCGCGACACTATGTACTGCGTTTTTCATTCTTGTATTTGACTATTTAATCCTTTCTATTTGTCGCTAAATATAATTGTTTTAGTCTCTTATGGCATGATGATAGCATATGTATTCAGGTTTATAGCTGTTGTGTTTAAGATGAAGAAAGTGAAAACATCTTTGTACATTTAAGTCTGTATTATAATAAGCAAAAAAGAAGATTGTGTGTTTATGTATGTTAATATAACATGACAGGCACTAGGACGTCTGCCTAATGAGGTGGTTCCGTTAAGGGTTTAACTTTTTTGTTCTTTTTTTTTGTTCTTTTTTTGGTCATCCATCCTGTGCAATATGCTGTGTAGATTTTTTTTTTTTTTTTTTTTTTTTTTTTGTCTACGATCACCCACAACACAAGGTGGGGAAATGAAAAAAAAAGAAAAAAAAAATCATGCCAGCTAACCATGTCAAGTTCACTGCCTGTCAGATTGTTGATATACCTTCTGTAAATAACCTCTCTTTTTGTTTTGTTTTGTTTGTTATTATTTTTCTCTTTTTTTCCCTTTTTTTTTTTCCTTTTTTTTTTTTTTTTTTTTTTTCTTCGGGAAGGAAATAAAATCAGCTGGAACTGAACCCTAACACTGGGCTGCTCTTGTCATCATTGCTACGGCCCCAGCCCCCTCAGGGCAGGTGTGCCTTGTCTCTCCGGACGGCAGCGGCCGGCCCCGCCGGGAGGGGCCGGGGCAGGGAGGAACCGCCCACCCGGCACCGGGAAAGGGAGCGGGGCCGGGGCACGGCCGGGGAGGGCCGGCGGGAAAGGGAGCGGGCCTGGGCTCGGTGGCTCCAGGGCAAGCGGGTCCCCATCTCCCGGCGCCTCGATTCGCCTCCCGGGGCAGCTCGCCCTGGCGGACCGCGGGTTGAGATCATTTTCCTTTGAAGAGATTCCCCCTCCTCTTCTGTTTTCCTTTCTGCCCTGGCGTTTCGGGTGGGAATGGCCGGCGGGAACGAGAGAGCCGCAGCGGGTCCCCGCCGCCCACCCCCCCCTCCCCCCCCCCATCCAAAATAGTTTGTCCGGAGCGCTTTAATGAAGACTTTCTAAGGCAAAGCGTGACCAAAAACCCGGCCGCCAGCTGTGGGGATGCTCGGGGCGGGGGGCTCGTGGGAGGTCCTGGTCCCCTCCTCCCCGCTGGCCGCCAGACGGGGCCCAGGCCCGTGACCCCGCTAGGTTTCCACGTCCCGGGTCCTCGCCTGCATTCCCTTCCTGCCTACGAATATGCATCGTACCTCGAGCAGTGTTTTGTAAACCGATTAAAGCATCCCACTGACATAATGGTTTCACTTAGCTGTTAATTTACAGCTGGCTTTAAGCCACGAACTCTTTTTCCATGAAAAAGGAGCAGCAAACGAAAAAGCCCTGGTAGCGGCTGTTTCGCAAAGCCACCGGCGCAGGAGGTTAATGTTTGCTCTGCCTTATCCCCGTGAATTCCTGGGTTGTATTTGCCTTGCAAAAAACCCCATCAGCAGCTCCACGCCACTCATTGCCTGGGAGCTTTCCGGGTTACCCCCCTTTGCATACAACGCCTTTCCTGTCCGGGGTCACTTGCAAAACCGATGTCTGTGCTGGCCTGGCGTGTCCCCCGGAGCATCCCGGCCCGGGCGGTGCGGTGGGGGACGATAGGCAGCCCACCGGAGGGGTGAGCCCGGCCCCGCCTGGCCCGGGCACGCTGCTGTGTCCAGGCGGTGTGGTTAGTGATTAACTTCCTCTTGGGCCTGGGAACCGGGTAAAATCAGCGGAGAAAACGGCCAGGGGTGGTGATGGGACAGGCGACAACATCCACCTACAGCCACTGGCAAGCAACAGGCCTGGGACTGCATCCCTCTCTGGGATGTGCCTGCCTACGGTGCCCGCTGCCACTGCAGGCCCCCAACTGTAGCTGTTGGCTACAGTTAACTTGAGGGGTTTTATGGTTTCCTGCCTATGTGGTTTGTGTTCTCCATTATAATGAAGTCCAGTGTTGGCAAACAAATTGTTTCTCTGGGGACTCTTTGGTGTTGCCTCCAGATAACTGTGGGAAGTCAGGCTACACGACAGTTACGTATGTGCATATATACATAAATGGCAAATATTTCTGTGTTCCTTGCTGTTTGCAGTAAGACAAGATTCTCACTACAAGAAGTACCCAGAACAAAGCCTCACAAGGATATATCACCAAAGATACTCCCCCCGCCCCCCCCCCCCCCCTTTTTTTTTTTTCTTTAATAGGCCATATTTCTAATGTAACTGCTTTGGAAAGAAAAGTAGTAGCCCTTTAGCAAAGGTGAAAGAAAGCAAATTTACTGGAGGGATTTTTTAAATGAAGATCAATGTAAAAGAAAAGCAGATTTTAGGAATCGCAACTGGTGTCTAATTGTAGGATTGCCTAACACTGGATCCTCTCCTGGATGTGGGCCAGAGTGGTGGATGCCTCTGAAGAGGTGTATTTCCACAGCACTGTGAAATCTCCGACTTGAGATTGCTGAGGCTGTCATTCCCTCCTACTCCCTGCCACCATTGCCAGAACCTCTGCCAAAGCTGCAGTGAGAGGCCCCAGCCCTGTTCCTGGCAGGTGTAACCATGGGTCAGCACACAGGGCAAAGAAAAATTGCTCCTTACCTGCTGTGCCTTTAGATACTTCTACAGCTACACATGGTCGTTGTCACCAGTGAATCCCATGCCACTAATTATTTATTCTGTCCTCCATGGCATTCCCTTCCTGCCTATGGCCTCTGTAACATCTTGTGGTAGTGCTGAGGGAATTCATTTGTGTGCTGAGTGAAAAAATGAAGTTTCTATTTTCTGTTTTAACTTCAGTGTAGATAATTTGGTTTGTTCTTGTGATAATTTTGTCTCTTCATCTTCGCTAAGACACTCATTTTATAAGTCTGCTGTTTCTCCATCAGTTCATCTCATAGTGCACAGAGAGATATAGAAAAGAATTGATGATTTAAATGAAAAAAAATCAGCATAATAGGCTGCATATGTCTGTTGCTAAAATTTATTTTTAACAGATCATGCTTCTTTGTTAATCATTAATTTACCTGCAAATTAGATGAAGACTGTTCACCTCAAGAGTGTATATATAATTTTCAGTAATCAGATCTTCCTCCCCTGTGTATCATTTCATTTCCTTCCCATCCTTGTGAAGCAGTGTGTGATGTGATTGCATACATAGACAGTATTGTATTTTCTTTCTTTTCAACACCTGTGTAAGGTTCTCTGAGAGTCAGCAGTGCTGAGCACATTTCAAGCTTTGTGCTGCTGTGTTATGCTTCCAGCAGAAATGGCCTGTCTGAGTGGAAAGGACAGAATGAGCCAGAGGCCTCCCCAGCCTCCCTGCTAGCTGTTGTGACATACACACTTACATCATACATGACACAGGATCAGCCATGTGAGTGCAGAGGCTTCACGCTGGCCAGCCCCCTCTCTGCCACATCTGCTTCCACAACAAAGTGGAAAAAGAAGCAGATTAGAGCTTAACCCTCCTCCCAAGGGCTCTTTTATTCTGCATGTTGGACCTAGTTATTGAATGTACCTATTAGGGTTAATTTTTTCATGTGGAATAACTCCATAAAGAATCTGAAAAGCTTTGAAGACATTAACAAGGTATTACAATGAGACCTCCTGGGTCTACACATGTTGTGATCATCTTAATATGCCAGAGTTCAAAAGTTATTATCCACCTCCCGCCATTTCAACCTCTTCTCTCCAGGGCCCTCAAATGAGCTCTAAACATCAGGCAGGGTTTTTGTCACCAACATGAGGAAAATATACGTTGTTGTCTCCAAGATGGGTGTACCATGGCACAAAAGATGACTTAGTAATTTCCTAGTCAGTAACTGCTCTGTTTTGTGCTCTGTACATAATTATCTCAAGGCAAGGAATAGCATTCACTGAATCTATAGTAACTAACCTATAAAACACCAACAGAATTAAATTCCCTTGATAGGAATAACTCAAAGCATGGCTAATATAGCATCTTTAACCAGATTATATTAGTCTGAGTCACTTCCTATGCCTTATTTTTTCCCTACCAGTACATTAGCTCCTAGTGTCCTTTCTCGCCCTCCATTAGCTCCTCCATGTTTCTTGCAAACAAAGCTTAACACTCCTACTTGGAAAAAGAACATAATGAGGCTCTAAATGGCTCTTGTTACATCTTTCCTTCTAAGTGCATTTATTTGAACCAAAGAACAATATAATAGTGGACCAGAACGTTATGTCATACCTTCTTCCCAGACCCCATTTTTTCTCATGTTTAAGAATTTATCTCCTTCCTTTGCAAAAGGCACATTGAATTTCCAGTAGAATGAAAAGGATCTGATTTAAGATGTATCCAAGATGTACCCATACTGCATTATCATCTTGAGTTTAGACCAAGGCTCTCAGATAAAGGTATCTCTGCAAACTGACTCAAAAATAGCACCAATCTGGGGACAAACTGTGATTGTGTTTCTGAAAGCTAAATGAAAACAGCTGGTATCTAACTGAATAATTTAAAAGGTGCTTGCTCAGGTTGACTGTTTTGAAGAAGTGAAATTGCTATGAAACTAGACAAGATCTGACTGTGTGATCTCAGCACAGTTGACTGAAACCTTTACACTCAGGTTCAAGTCTGACCGCATCTTTCAAATAGTCGCATTCCTGATGTGCCAGAGGAAGAGGACAGAGTGACCCTTTGCTGTAGCAGCCTGCATGAAGTGTAGCTCATGGTAGCTCATGGTCTCTCCCTCTCAGAGAGGTGAAGCAAATATCCAAATCTTTCCAGGCTCCTGGAATTGCTGAAGCTATAATTCCTGCCACAGTGGGATGGCTGCTAATGAGGGTCCATTGGCCAGGCCTAAAGTGACTGCTGAGCTGATGGCAGAGTGTTAGGACAGGGGGGACCCTGTGACTGGCAAAGGGAATGGCAGTTTGAAGTTGGGCCTGGGCATTTCTCCAGATTTGGACACCAGAAACTGGACTGGCTTATTTCCGTGAAAACAAACTCAGAGATTTTCAGGTTCATCAGACCTTTTGCTAGAGACTGCAGTCATTCAGAAATGTGGCATTTGATGTGACTATGATGCCATTGATTCAGATTTACTCAGGGCACCAAGAAAGGCAAAATAATTTATCATTATGTGGGGTAGGTCCTGTTTATATGTAGGTACTTATGTGCTCTTATTGTTTATAGTTTTAAGGCCTAATTTTCAAGGAGGAGGCATCTTTTCCATAAATAAGAAAACAACACAGTTATTTTCAAATGAAAGAACTTGCATAGTTCTAGCAGTAGGGAAACGAGAGGTACAGTGGATAAAACAGGCAGTCGGAAACAGGCATCTTCTGATTAATTCCTGCAAACTTTGTCCAAGGCTCAACGTCACTCAGAAAATCTTATTAAGCTTCTTCCCTTTGGATTGATTTAAATGTTTGTTTGTGGTTTGTTTTTTCTTTCTTTTTAACTAAATGTATTTAAAAGGTTTCTAGGAAGCAGAGTAAAGGAGCAGTGTAAGAATACATCTGTACATTCTTATTAAAAAAAGAAGAAGGAGGAATCCTGAGTATTTTAAAAATGTTTGCTTTTGTTCTCTTGTATCAGTTTTGGGGGAAAGAAAGTGTGCAAGTGTTCTTTGTTTGAGCTCTCCTCACTTTTAGCATGAAGCCTTACCAACTAAGTCCTTTGCTTTCCTATCTCGAATTGAAAATGCGTATTAGTGCTCTGGAGCTGTTTGCAAATGGAGAGTCATAAATTCCAGCTCAGCTTATCTAAATGGTGTACTTCATGTAGTTCTGAAACACTGTATTATCACGGTGAAAGATACACACCATGAGTTAGACTTTGACTGACGTACTCAGTGATAATTACATAAAGGAAGCTTCCTAATTCCATTAACAAATTGTTCCACGTTTAGATAGAAATGAAATTATAGCGTCTCCTCCTCTTCTATTGCATTATTATTGTTGTTATGTTGGTGCCCTTAATCCTAGATCAGCAGCTCATGGCCTTGATGCACTATTAGTACAGGACAAAAAGAGAAGATCCACTTTAGGTTGTTTATAATTTAAATGTAGGACAGAACAGCAGCCATGCACACGAGGAGAAAACAAACTAATATTGTCGTTTGGTTTGGCAGCACTGATGTCACTAGAGAAACAGCCTGAGTTAGCTGCACTTTTATTTTTTGTAGTGTCACAAATGAGGGGTTTGGAAGAGAACACATATAAATTTGCACCTGCGAACAAGGACCTTTTCCAAAGTATTTGTCATGATGAGAGAAAATACAAAACATGACAAGCAAAAAGTTTAGACTTTGGGATCATGAGGTGAATGTGTCCAACTCTTCACTGCTGCATGGGAACAATGAGATAGTTGATAAGCGTGTGGTGGTGCTGGAAAGTACCCCGACATAAACTTACTTGTGGAAAAGAGCCAAATCAGGTTATCATGGTCTAGCCCACAGAGGGCCATGAAAATGGTCATTGAATCAGAAAGTCTGGATGCATGGGAAGAAGAGGAGAAAAACCTACTGCAGTAGCAGGGTCCCAAGGTGAGGGGAACTTCAAGATTAGAAAAAAATCAGCACTGTTAAAGCATAGCCTGGGTATTAAAGGAAAAATATTGCTGGAGACTAGAAAGAAACTGATATTTTAAGAGAGCAGTTGAGAAAGAGGTAGTGGAGCCTAATGGAGATAGAAAATTGTATCTTGGTTTAATTCTGGCAGAGCATACAAGATGGGTATGTTAGAGACAAAGGATAGTTTTTAATTTCTTGTGAGGTGAGACATCAGCAAATCATTGAGTCAGCCAGTGGAACATGGTTTCTACAGATCCATAGCATAGGAGAGCTCCTGCTACAACCTATCTGGCAGGACCTGGAGCACATTAGCTTCATTCCTTTGGCCAACCCTACCTGGAACTCTCACCCAGCCCTGACAAGCTCATTTAAGCTGAAGTCTGGGCCTCTATCCTTCCTCCTGGGCATCCCCTTGTGCAAAACCTGTAGAAATGTAGTGTCTCTTGATCTCAGCTACCCTGTATAAGAGTTGCAGCTGCGTGGATGGATGGGAGGATGAGTTGATGAAGAGTATGACACCTCTTCAGGAATGCAAGTTAAAAAAGGCAAGTCCAAAGAGCCTTTTGCCTATAGCCATCCCCAGGTAGTGACATGGGTTTGGGAAGCATTTAGGAGTTATGCTTGTGCTCCTCTGAGTGACTCTGGCACTCAAGAGAGAATCTGGTGCCCTATGGCCTTACAGATGTGTTTTCTTGTAGCCTCCTCTGAAGGATGTTGGATGCTAAATGGTAGATCTAAAGCACTAACAAGACCTGCTTGTTACTGGCAGTTCTGTTGGTGATCTGAAATCAGTTAAGTCCAAATTTTCCTGTAATGTTAGGAGATATGAGAGTATTTTGCAGGAATGGGAAAAAATATTACTTAAAATATAAAATTCCCATTTAATATTATTTCTTGGTAAAATAAAGCCATTGGTATGCTAAAGTGTAGTTAATACTCTTCTTGTCATAAATGAATTATAAACCTGTAGAGCAAAGGGTACTCATAAGCAAATATCCACATGTGCACATTTACAAATAATTTTTTTCATCAGGGGCTCTGAGAACAACAGTGATGACAAACAAAATGGTCTGGTTTCACATCAGGGGGATGGATCAAATCAAAGCCATTTAAATTGCCAATTTTAATCATGATTTAAATTGTCAAGTTGGAAACCTTGATTTAAATAATTGATTTTCATCTTGTTTTGCATTTGTGCTTCCTAAGTATTTTTCTAAATAAGGGCTGATTCTCATTGGCTGTTGTAGTTCAGCATTTCCTTTTGCTAACCATTAGGCTTAAGTACATATTACGTCTGCATATATTTAAGTAGTTTAACATATATTTACACAGATTCTTAATTTATACACTTTTATCATGCTGGAAAAATTATTAATGAATATTTTCTGACTTTATAAATGATGTTTATTTTTCCTCATGCATTCATTCAAACTGGTTTTGGATGGTAATTAGACTTTCATTAAAAATACATAAAATCTGGAGGGGAAGGGAGATGTTAGTTAAAATATGCCGGGTGGCTAAAAAGTAATTTTGTTAGAATGTTCCCATTAAAGACAAGGCCTAGATCTGCTGTGCCCTTCAGACTTGTAGCTCTGATAAGTTATTTTAGCAGGACATTAGTTGCAGTGTTACCCAGCTGGGAAGGGCTGCATTTCTGGAACCTTCACACACCTCTTTAAGAGTGCAGAGATGCTGTGTTGATGCTGAGGTCTGTGCCAGGAGAAAGAGAAGTAAACCACCAAGGATAGGAGCTCCTGCAAGGTCCATGGTTACTTTTCCAGCCAAGCTGCTGCCATTGGAGAGGTAAGGTCACCAGCCATCTTGAGCCTCCAGGACAAGGACGAAGAATTCTGGTTCAGAGCTTGCTTGGAGGCAGCTTGTGACAGTGGTTCTGACAAAAGTGGGTCATTTCTACCATCTCAGTATTCTGGAGTTTAATGCCAAAGTGCTTCTGCAGAGCGCGTCCTAAGTGGCTGTTAGATTGGTGCATATTCTGTGGCTGGTGAGCTGAACTGTCACTGTGTCTTCCAATATTTTAGAGATGGATTTCAGGGTCTTATAATGTGTCCTAGCAGGATAGAACAGAAAAAAAATGGACCATTCTACTTTTAATCCCTGGTGTTTAATTTGTGTATCTTGTGCTTTCCTCGAAGACCTGGTTATTGGAGAATGTTCTTAATTTGTTGTGCTGAGAAGTATAAGTTATTTAATTTTTTACACTGAACAAGGCGTTTATACTTATTAATTGGCAAAAATGCAGCCACGTTTTGTGACAGGTCACAAAAACCATATATAGTGTTTTTAACATTCTTTTGTGTATAATGGGGAAGACAGTTTCTCCTTTGCTAACTGTGATATCTTGAACATATTGATTTTATAAACTAGATAGTAAAAAAAAAAAATTAACCTTTCATCCTGGTGACAAAAGATTACTTGTGAATGTGGACTGGTTAATTACTGTCTGTTCCTTGAGGTAGTGAAGCCACTCTGCCTGTAGGAAACTTTCAATGAAACTATTTGGAATATCTATGTGACTCTCAGTGTTACCCTCATTTTTACATGTGATGAAACTGAACACTGAATGTATTCCAGAACATGAAAGATGTATACAAAGTGGATCCTCTGAATTACAAAAGGACAAACTTAAATAATAGTTGGTTGAAGCTTTCCCTAAAATTAACCTTCTAAATCTCTTGGTCTTCTTAAACTGCTTGACCAAGGTAGCTTCAGGTATGAAAAAGGTAATAAATTGCTAGAAACCTTTTTTTTTTATTATTTTATTTTTTTTTTATTAAGACTTAACCTCTAACTCTTGATTTCTGCTTAAGTAAGTCTGACTTTTTTTCCTATTAAAATTTTTGATGTGACAGTCAAACCTAGAAAATGTAACAAACTGCTAATTAAGTCCTGTCTAATCTGAGTTTTATCTGGCCATTCATGCTCATGTTTCTCAGGTTTAAAGGCACTAAGCACTTAAAACAGCCAGCTGTGCTAATTGAAATTAATGGACTATTAATTTAGCCCTTGCAGAACAAACTACTCATCTCACTTATTTGTGTTAGCATTTCTGTCATTGTGGTTCCAAGTGTTTGGTAGTGCCTTTTCTCTGTAAAGGCAGGGCACATAATGCCTGAAACTTCAATCTTAAACATGTAGCAAATGTAAAAAGAGACACATAGAAAACAACCTCAGAAAAGAAGACAAAATAACACTTTATATGGTGATGAAAATGATGTTAATGAGATTGTCTTTATGTCTCATAGCAATGACTAAGTCTATAAAATTTGAGGGTGATTTTTTCTTTTTACTACTTTGTAGAGGAATAAATATAGTCCCTTCAAAACATCCCTGCATCCCTTTCCTCTGATCCTGCTGCTACTTGGAAATTTTTTTGCCTTTTTGCTCAAGATTTTGCATACCTTTATGTGCAGCACCTCAGAGCTCTCACTAACAGTGTTTCTTCTCACTTTCTGTAGTTCAAAGTTGTTCCCAAATATTTCTCTGCAACAAATTAACATACCCAATGGGTATGAGTTATAGTGATAGAATCTCACAAGGTCTTCTGCTCAGGTGGAATATAAATTCCTTTAATGTGCACACAAATAGAATTTAGGAAATGTTTAAAATTCTGAGAGTGCTGTGCTTGTAGGTTGAGTTTTGATTAACAGCTGATAAACAGTTCTCTAAGGTTTCCTGGCATATATAATAACATGGGAGATGAAAGAAGATGTAAGTTGCTTTAGGCCTTGTCCATTTTACTGGATGTCATATCAGAGATTAGATTTAATTTCATCCTTTGTGCAAAGAATTTTTTAATAAAGTAGCCATTCAGATTAAAGGAGGGATTGATATATTATTTATAGTAATAAGTGTTGAATTGGATAATGTGTTACCTCTGATGCTATCACAGAAATTACTTACTCTGATCAAATACTTATTGTTTTTTTTCAGTGGAATATAAGTATGTCCTAGAAACTGCATTCCAAAAATAAAGCAATGAAGGGGTTAGAACTATTTAAATAGGTTATAATGAAAAGTAAACAAAAGAATGTTGCCCTTAATTAAGAAGGAAAAGAGACTACTTTTAGTTCTGCTCTAGAAGTCTTGTTGAGTAAGTGAAACAATGCAAATTTCTCAAACACACCCACACCCAAACTGAACATTTTGGATTTGATAGGAAAGGCAAGAGCAGAGAGAAACCACAGAAACCTCACAAGGCAATGGAGTTTTTTGTTCTGTCCCTGTCATTTTATGCTTGCTTGAAGCTGGGTTTAAGTTGACAGTAGCTTTTCAAAATGGCATAAATGATGAATAAATATCCTAATCCCCCACTCCTGGGGGCAAACGGCTTTGCCTGACAAAGGCTGTGCAGGCTCAGGAGGAGCAAGGAGTGATCCCCATTGCAGCTCTGCCTTGTCCTTCCTGCACAGCTGAAGGCCTTTTGTGCTCTATTTGTTCTATTCTGCACTTCAGCTGAAACACCATGAGACTCAAAAATCACTTAAATAGCAGCACCAGAGATGAGAAAATGAAGATTGACTTACATGTTAATTAGCTGACTTTACCTTATCGTCCACTATGCAACCTAGGATTGTGAAAATATGCCTTGGTGTTTCAGGTTGGTTTTAATATTTCATACATTTCTAAGGAGAACACCCGAAGTGATATTTTATGAAATTTGGTGCAATGTGCACTGAACTCAAGCAGAAAAGGCACCAGTACTTTAAATATGCTTTAGATTGTGCCCATAGTGGTACCTGAAGTAACTTTCGAGTCAGGCATTCCCCTTCCAAAATAATTCTCCTTTACTTCTGAACTTGTCTACTTTGCTCAATAGGGCTTGTTTATATGTATATGTTCTGATTTTAAAGCTACTTTTTGTCAGTAAAAGCTGAGTCAATTCTCTTCACCAATGATTTCACCAATGTCTTCACCAATGACACCAATGAGGAATCATTTAGTACAAGAAGAACCTCCTGCAGGATGTAGTATAAAGCACATGACAATTCCAGCTGGGGCTGTGTGACTCAGCAGGGAAGAAAGAGGGTGATGTGAACTGGCTTAAGCTAGGGAAGTGCAGGAGTGTGCAGAAAGGGAAATCTCAATTTTTTTTTTTTTCTTTTTAATAAATCCTACTGCACAATTTAAGCCACCGATGTAGGTGGTTGTGCCTCTTTCAGACAGGAGCAGGCCACAATCCCATGACCCCAAGAATCCTTGTCATTACCTTTCAAACCCCAAACACACTGCAGAACGTTACCCTGCGATAACAACACCCAGTTCCTGCCGGCTGATCATCTCCGTGCACCCATGCACAGAATTAAGCTGAATGCAGTGCCAGGACCAGCCTGCAGGCAGGGGACATCCTGCAGCATCAGTGTGCTGGTGTTCACAGGCTGTCACTGGCCACCATTGTCCCTTCTTCAGCAGGGTCATTGCCTTTCTCAGGAGCGAAGGGCTCGGGGTGCCCGGAGGCTGTGTGAGCAGAGAGCCAGGCGCTCCCTGGGGAGCTGCTGGTTTTCTCCTGCAAAGCTCTGCACAGGCTTCACAATGGGCACTGTGTGATGGGCAGGACAGTGGAGAAAGTCATGTGTGAGCCCTCTCTAGTGCAGAAAGTCTTGAATAAGTAGCCCTGGTTGCCAGAAAGGGTGGGCACAATGGGTTTCAGATGCTGATCAATAAATTCCATCTCTCTGCTTTGTGCTCAGAATGCCCCTCCAGGAGGTAAAGTACTCTCCTCTAGGCACCAGCAGCTTTTTCCCATGGGAGAGAATTGCCTAAAGCAAATTAATCATATCTCTCATGCTACTCTTCTATCCCCTCTCAGTGGTTCTGTTTCTGATTTTGGAGATAATTTAAGAAGTTTTTGTTGTTTGGGCTGCTGCTACATCTAAATGCTTCTCTGCCTTGTAAGTTCTGATAATTTTCTTACAAAACCATTTCTGTTTGGGGGGGATGTGTGTGTATACAATGTTTTACATATAGAGATCATCAGCACAGGCCTGGCTAAGAATCTGTCTACAGCTATCTGTCATCCCACTGGGTGTTTAGTCTCATGGTGTAAAGTGTTTCCTGTTTCTAAAAAGCCTTGTTAACTGTGGTCGCTTCAAAGGACATTTCCCTCTTCAGATATTCATATTTGTTTATAGTTAAAAATCAAAAATACTTTAAAATGTTGAATATTTAAAAATATTATGACACTAGAGCATTCTTTCTTTGATGATAGAACAAGGAAAATATCTCTTTTCACACTGATTTTAACTTCAGAATTTTTTTTTTCTTGGAATTCATTATTAGAATAATAACTTGAACTTACTGAGTATGTAAATATAACACTTATGTAATTTTCAGAAAGAAATGCAGGAAATGAATGATGTAACTAGACATTTTCTAACTAAAATAGATTTAAAAAGTCTGGTGGTCATATGATGGCTGGAAGCTCAGAATCAATAATGTCTCTGCAGCCCCTGGTTGTGACTAGTTACCAATATGATTTCCATGAACTGCAGTTTTTCACACATACTTGTTCATTTTATGTGATTAAATATAATGACCTAAACTTCACAAATGTAGCTGTCTAAAAAAAGCTTTTTAATTTTTTTTTCCAAATCCTATGGTTTTCCTGAAATTCATAATCTGATTTTGCCAAAACTTTTTTTCCTGGAGTGGAATTTTCAGCTTCTGTTTTTCAATGAAGATGGGAGAAATTGAATTCCACTGCTCTTTTATTTTATGTTTTTAATTGTCTGTGGCAGTGGAAGTGCAGACATTATGGACTATTATTTCATGTGGTGGTAGATGATTTAAGAGGAAAGGAAATTTCCCATAGGTCATTCCAGTGCTTTTAAACTGACCTTTTCCGTACAGTGTGTCAACATGAAACAAACCACCACATGAAATACTCTCAGTGTTTTTGATATCTGCATCCAGGTGTTTCTGATAGATGCCTTTGAATATAAAATCTGCATGTTCAGCCATCACTAAAGCTGATAAATTGCCGAGGCTGCTCTCACACGCACATCGCATACGTAGGTGGCTTAGTGAATGAATAATGCAAGCCAGAGTTTTCACTAAAGAAAGGAGGAATGAGGCTCCTATCAATATTTAAGGCTCAACTCTCCTTCATCTCAGATCTTCTGTGAGCATTTATATCTGTGTGAGGTAATCTTAAGAAGAATTAAAATAAAAACCTGCTCCACTGGAATTTACATGGCTCAGGAGGCTCATAATAGGATGAGTGTCTTTACTTCAGGTCACTGATTTAAATCCCAGTTAGAAATAGCCAGAAGTCATTACAATCTGATGGCCAGTTGGTGACCTATGGAATGAACTGGTGATGGGAGCCACCAGTTGCCACCAAGATGTGGTTATGAGTTACACCAGTGAAGGAAATTCAGTATCCTGTCATTATGGAAACCTGAGTTTTTCTTTTTCTTAAGGAATATCTCATTTCTCACTGCCCAGCCTGTACTAAACAGTGTGCAGTTGAGTTTTATCCATTAATAGGAGATTTTCTTAGAATTACAGTCTTGGTAGCTGATCCCTTAAATCTGTAGAGACAACCAGCTGCAGTCTTTGCGTAGTAATTTCTCCACTGCCTGGATTTTATCTAGTAAATATTTGCCTCTTTTTATGCATATGGTGATTTTCTCCAGGCTTTTCCTGTCATCACCAAGGATGCAGCCTCTCCTTATCCTCTCCCCTACTTTTTTTCACTTTGTAAAAAGAAAATACATATTAAAAAATGATCACTGACCTTGTGAATGTATTATTGAAAATAGTTATGTGCAGTTGGAGTCTAATATAAAATACCAATTGACCTACGTACCCCATAAGTTACTCCTTGTCTGTGGAGGCAGAACCTGGAAACATAATGTGTTCACGTGTAATAAAGACAGAATTTGTAATTTGAATTTACAGAGGTTTCTGACAGATTATGCATCTCTCAAATCTGATTCCAAACAATTTCATACTATCAATAACATTTTCCTTTCACGACATCTCTGGAATTGTGCGATGCACAAATTTGAAAAAAAAAAAACCCCTAGGTTTATTAGAGCTTTATTAGTTTTTAGTTTGCTACTTTATCTTAAAAATAATGGGTCAGAAAAAATATGGGGGGGCGGGAGCAGGAAAGAGGCTGGGGATAAGATTTAATTTTTCAAGCTGTTGCCTTTGGAACTCATCACAGAACTTGACTGAAACATCCAAAGTTACAGCTTTCATGTCTTAGTCAGACACATATGCATGAACTCACTTGTGTGGGAGATTGCATGAGTGGGAGTGGGGATGGAGAAAGCACTGACCTCATATTGTGTTTGTGCTTGCATGGGAGCAGACATTATCAATACTGGTGCCGATGACATTTTTTTCAGTCGTTCCACTGACAGCTGAGTTGAATCTCTACTTAGAAATCATAGGTTTAAGCAAAAGGATCTCCTGTTTTACAAATACTGACAAATACACACCTCAGCTTTCCTGAGGCAGCACAAGCAATCTCTCATTGAGACTCTATATGTTGTATCTTCTCACTCATGGAACACAAAGATAAATTCAACTTTTATCAGATGGACATTGTTATTACATGTATTTCATTCGTACCAAGTAACCTTTGTCAAGACTGGGACTCCTCCAGATGCTGGTTTCAGTGTACAGTTTATATTTTAGTCCTTATTAAAACAAAATGTTTGCAGGGCAGTGCATTGGATTTGCATGGCCAGTCTTCAGAACCGAGGCAGAGGATAAAGGGATGTCTTGTGTGAGAAGCTGCCAGAAGCTTCCTCCATGTCCAGCAGAGCCAATGCCAGCCAGCTCCAGGACAGCCTCACTGCTGGCCAAGGCTGGGCGGATCGGAAATTTGGTAACACCTCTGTGATAACATAATTTAGAAGAAAAAAAAAATGTTATTGTGCAGATGTAATTGTGGCCAAAGAAGAGCAGAGTGAGAACATGTGAGAGAAGTGACTCCACAGACTGTCAAGTCACTGAAGAAGGAGGGGGAGGAGCTGCTCCAGGTACTGGATTCCTCTGCAGTCCCTGGTGCAGACCATGGTGAAGCAGTTCTCCCTCTGCAGCCCATGGAGCCAATGGAAGAGACCCATGCCAGGGCCTGTGGATGCCTGGGAGGAGACTGTGACCCTGTGGGAGGCCTGTGCTCCCAGCAGGCTCCTGGCAGGGACTGCAAACCTACGGAGAAAGGAACCATACTGGAGTAGGTTTCCTGGCAGGACTTCTAACCCTGTGGGGGGCCCACACTGGACTGTACCCAATGGAAGAGTGACCCATGTTGCAGCAGTCCGTGGAGAACTGTTGCTTGTGAGATGGAGTCACATTGGAGAAGTTCATGGAGAACTGAGAGACCTCATGTTGGAGCAGGGGAAGGAGTCTTCTCCCTGAGCCCAGGAGAAACAATCTGGGATGAACTGATCATAACCCCCATTCCATGTCTCCTTGTACCACTGAAGTAGGAGGTAAAGTTTGGGAAGGAGGGAGTGATGGGGGGAGGGGTTTTTGTTTTACTTCTCATTATCCTGCTCTGATTTTGTTAGTAATAAATTCAATTAATATCCCAAATTTGAGTATGCTTTACTTTGGTAGTATTTAGCGCATGATCTTTGCTGGGGCTTGTTTCAATACATGAACCCTTTATTTTATTTTCTCTCTCCTGTTCCTTTGTGGAGGGGAGTGATAGAACAGCTTTGGTGGGTGCCTGGCATTCAGCCAGGGTCAACCCACTACAGTGATTTTGGTGCCAAAGCCCAGGATCATGAAGATTGTGAGATAAGGATAGTAACAGGGAGAAGTAACAGGCAAAAGAAGTACTGAACAATGTTAGAGACTGGAATCATCATGAGGAGTTTGTATTATAATTGGTGGTGAAGGGACAAGGGGTGGGTTTTGTGTAACTTTGTTTTGTGGTGATGTTATTTTGTTCTTTGTGCAGGGGATTTTTGTTTTGTTTATTTGCTTGGTTTAGTTGCTGTGAGTGGAGACTGTGATGAATGTGGATTTTAATCATAATTCTTAAATATGTGAAACACAGAGGTGAGGGGTGGAAGCTGGTAAATCATGTGTGTAAATAGTGACAAAAGAGAAATAAAATGATAAGAATTAATAGCTATCCTTTTATGAATATGGATCTACTACTGAAAGTATTCTGTATTAGTAAAAGGCACTAATTTTTAGAATAACTCACAAATAGAATAGGGTTGTAACTTTCCACATGAGGTTTTATTTGGAACATTTGAAAGCAGTGGCAGTGTTGAGACTGATAAACATATTGACCTAAAGGACCAAAAAGGCAATTATAGAGGTTATAGGCAAGGGAACAAAGAACAGTAATAGAGGTCACAAGCAAATGGAAAACCAGACAGTTTATCTCAGGTCTATATTTACTATGCTGGTTTTACCACAGCTGTATAGTATTTCTGTGTTTAGGGTGACCTTCATATTTCTTGCAAAACCAAATTAACGTTCCATCATCCTTCAGAATGGCTGGTGTACGTCCACATTTTTGCCATACTTATTTCTGTATGGAAAGGGTCAAACTCATGAGACCTAAAGATACAGTGGGTCAATACTTACACAGGCCAGAAATACAACAGGGAGGTTGGGTTGGTTTGCTTGATCTGTGGCAGGAGAACTGGTATTCTGCAGGCTAAACAAGCCTTGTTTTGCTGGTGTGGGTGGAACTGCAGTGCAGTCTCGTGGTGGCCCGGGCAGCCTCGTGCTTGGAGGGGGCTTTGCCTGCTTGCATGGCCTCTGACAGAATAGTGGAGTCTGATAGTGGAGTCTGTCCTTCATCCCCTTTCCTCTCCTCAGCTCTTCACTTGCTCCCTGCTTCATCTGGCTCTTTCCAGTTGCCCCAAAAAGCAGCAGACCGACCCCTCTGGTTGCACAAGTTTCCTGTGCATGCCCTGGTCCTTGCTGGCACTGAGTATGTCAAGAGCCAGGAGAAGAGGAGCAGCTTTTCACTCTCTGTGCCGCCTCATAGACCTTGTTTTTTTTTTTTTTTTTGAGGGCTGCAGACGGTGTAACCGCACCGCACCCACATGAAGCGGAAGCGCTATTTTTTTGCAGGACTGGCTGTGGTTGTGGAGATGGGGAAGTCCCAAATTAGATTTTGTGCTGGCCACAAAAACCTCTGTCTGTGTATCTATCTGGCCATATTATGAAGGCACAGAGATGCATTATTAAGCTACAAACAGGTTTTTCATGTGAAAACAAGGTGCACAAAGCCCTGTTAAACAAGGCCAAGATTGTAAATAGGATTAAAATCTTTTTCCTGGCATTGTCCTGTATATTCGCTATATGAGGAAATTCAGGACAAGGATTCTGTAGTCTCCCTGCTTCTCAGATACTCAGGTGACTGCTCAATAAGTTTTATGAACAAAAGAGGTCATTTTGACAATAGTTCTAGTCCAGCACCTTTGTCAATATTGTGGGGTGATTTCTTAAATTACAAAATGGTGAGCTAGAAAGGGTGGCATTTTCAGTATAAACCGAAGAGGAGGACCATTAATTAAAGATGTTGAAAAGCAACTAGAAGTGTCTTGAACATTTTCTGGGGGTGGGAAGAATGGGTATTATGACACACTATATTCAGAATGTTAGGCTCAAACATTCAAAACAAATTGCCATATTTTTCTTGAAGGTGAATGTGTATATACCTTAGATAATCTCTATACAGTATCTAATTATGTGGCTATATTTAAACTTACTATGTGTCAAACAGATCAAAATTTTCAGGAAGGAATAAGTCCAAGTTAATGTTTTAAAACTTCCAGGTTGAAGAAGGTAAGTATGAAAAAGAACTCCCCCAAATTAATCTTATTTTGATGAAAGTAATTTATTTAAGTAGTATGCACATATGGAGTAAATGGGAACAAGAATACGGAAAAATGACAATTTTGACTTTTTTTACTAAGAATAGTATAAAATGAACCTGTTTATCTGTTCAACTTGCAATGGAGATTTCATTCTTCATAATAAAATTTTTCATTGGTGAGGAATAGAAACTGCACTAGCAATGAACATATATATGAACATATTGCTGAACTAAACCCTTTTTTTGAATTTGCTTGGGAATTATCTGTTTCTCTAGGGACTCTTGTACAAGATCTGTTTGTAAAACCATAGGCTCTGGAGGAAAAAGTGAAAGACACAGTTAGAAAGGAGTCAGGTCTGCATCTGATTATTGATTTGCCAAATAAAAAGGGTGAGCTTGGACAAAAAACCCCAACACCCGCCCCCCGCCCCCATCCCAACAAAATAAGATATAAATGGAGGTGACAGACAGGCTCTGCTGCATGTATCTAAAAAAAAGAAAAAAGGTTATGTTTATGGGGTCTACAAGCTAGGACCCTCCTTGGCTTGGTCAAAATGGTGACCTGATGGAAAAGAAGACAGAGAGGATTTCACTACCCTTTTTCTGGCTTAGGAGAAAACACTAGGAAAATACAAATGGTTGCAAATCTTCTACAAATTGTATTTTTTCTAGTGTACAGCTGTTATGAAGAACCTTTAGGTGATTTTAAAAAAGAGCTGGAAAGCTCATGGTTTTCTACCCTTTTGGAATAATATAGTTTGGGTTGGGTTTTTGTTTTGAATTTTTCCTTCTCCCCAAAAAATAAACATTCTATGAATTTGCTGGGTATGTGTCTACAGAGAAGAATATATTCATGCCAAAACAATTCTTTCATTTGCAGGTTTATCTTTCTTGGTCTACATTTACAGGAGTGGATTGACCTATTGATTTGATTCACACTTCTACAAAAGAGAGTAGTGGTGAAGTCTGCCTCTGCATATAGAAAAATAAAATGAAGCAAGAAAAATTGCTAGGAGGTCAGCAGGTCCTCTGAATTGCGGCCTAAAAGACCAGTTTTGCTGGTCATCTGCTCTACTGCTCATCTTCCTACACATGTCAACATCCAGAAGCTCACAGTCAAGTCAGAATTTTCAGAAGCTCTTGGAGGATGAGTGGTAGTTCACTTCTCGGGGTAGCAGGGTTAAGCAACACTGAACTTTTTGTGCAGTTTTTTCTTCTCACAATGAAAACAAAGACAGTTGCTGTTGCTGATGTATGCAAATCTTTCTATGAGTTCTGTGAGTTTGATACTGGTGTATTAAAACAGAAAGAACTGAAACAAACCCTCCTCTTCTGGGGTGCTCTGTGGTAACAGGAGTGAGACATAATCAGCACCCACCTCCCTGCTGCAGGCTGGGCTGCTCTTCCTCTTGATCTGCATGGTAGGTGCTTACAGCAGCTGCAAGGGACACAGGGCTTGGGGGATTCCTGTCTTCACATCACCAGCGTTGTGGCACTGACCTGTGCTTCTAAATGGCCGCTGTCCTTCATGTGGCAACCAAATGTTGAAGAAGTGTTACCAAGTGTTGAAGAAGCCCCAGAAGCCCACTCAGCTGGCAAACTTCAAGCAATTGTATGTTTTCTTGGTAAATGTAATGGAACCTAAACAAGTTAATGTAAGTAATCCCTCAAAGAGATTAAAACAATCCTGTAAGTACATTATCTCTGCAGGAAGGTTTCCTGTCCTGTGCAGCCAGTCTTGCTCTCGGGCCCCCATTTATAAAATTAGCTGTACACTAATTTAATGTGGTGGCGAGACATAAAATAAATTTAAAAAGTAACTAGAAGATAAAGCCAAACAAATTTTGATTTAAAATGAAGTCCATCCCTTGTTGTGGTTTTGTTTGTTTGTTTGTTTGTTTGTTTGTGTGGGTTTTTTCTTTTTTTTTTCCCTTTTTTTAACAGCTAGGGTTATAGCTGGCTTTGTTCTTAAGAAAAGTGGTTGACTGTGTGTCCCACAATGCTTTAGCAAAATGTAATACCTTTGTGGAAGTCAGACTTCAGAGGAATATGGACAACCAGGATAAATACAGGAGAAACTGGATTACATTTTCTGCCTAGTTTGTCAAGAAAAAAAAAATTAGACCTTTTATATGATGATTTGATGAACTTTTGTGATCTTAAAATTCTGAAATTTTGCCTAGAGTTAATTTTGATGAAGCCTTTCCTTGAGGAGGTTTGGGAAGCAGAGTAAAAGTCATATGGAGACAGAAAGAATTAAGAAAAATTTGGTTGTGCAGTGTGGGAATCAAGGATTTAAAAACTAAACACAAGTAGTATAGGCCAGTTGTTCCCATTATTTGGGAGCCAGAAGAGACTAGGTCACTGCTATTTGGAAGTGTTTAAATATTGTCACTCTATGGGAAATTTCTTCACTGTTGTGATTTTCTTCAAGCCATATCAGTCAGCATATGGAGCTGTCCCTAGATCTCTATTCCAACCCATCCTACATCCACAGTGAAATTTAAATACAATGGCAAAAAGGAATGAAAGATGAAGGAGCAGTGCTTTAGAATCATTATTCTTATCCTTATAACTTATCCTTGAGTTAGGCTTTCCCCTGTTTCTCCCAAAATCCCCTGTCAGGCTTTCTGCTGTTTTTTAAGGGGTGACTGTCAGGCAAAACGGAATATTGTAATCTGTGTCTTTCTGTTTGCCCTTTTTTCATATTGGCACAACATTGGCCATAGATTCCCAAAATTTTCATGGGGTTCCAAGATTTATTAAACTGAACATCAATGTGACATAAAGTACCAAGTATTTTCTGATCTTAGGGTGCAAGGCATCTGGGGCTAAGAATTCAATGTTTATTGGAGATTGGTGCTGCCCAAAATAAAAAAAAGGTAATTTTCTGTGTGCAATATTTATCTTCCCACTAACAGAACACAGGTATCATTAGTGGAATATTTTGTCTCACAATTAGAACTGACAGGCTGATGAACATTATTAGGTGATGCTTAATTCCCCACTAACTGTAAAATTATTTTAATTTCATCCATTCAAGATGTGGATTTTTATGTAATGTTTTTGACTTTTCCAAATAATGTTATACATTATGTATTTTCTACTTCATGTTAATTATCATAAACTGCTCCCTTTTTTATTGCCTCTTATGTATTCCTTTTTACTGCTTAATGCTTCTCTTTACCTGTCCAATGAACCGTGGGGGAATTTCAACCAAATTTTACTGTCTCGATGGCAGATGGCCACTTACCCATCAAATAAGCCTTTCAATAAGACACAATAGCTTTTACTGGAATGTTTCTAACATTTTTGTCCTTTCAATTTTTTCTATTTTTTCTCATGGTTGCTCAGTTAGCTGTTCACAAGGTATTTTAAACAGTGACTCTCCTCCCTTCCTGTGTATTGAAGGTGATTATGGGACCCTAGGCAACTGGTGACCTCTACCCAATGATTAGTAACCTTTATCACTTGTAATGATGCAATAAGGTAGATACAGACTTTGTTTAAATTCCGCCAGTACCAGAGAATTACAATGTATATGCTTGTATCTTTTTAGAAGCCTTTGGCCTCCCGCTTCCAAGGGAAGAAAAAAAGTGCACATGGGCGATTGTATTTGCCTGCCCCACAAACTCCAACTCAGCTGGCAGACCACGGGGCAAGTCAACATCTTCACAAATTGTCAGCAAGTTATACCTTTATGCAGCATGTCATCGGTGTCTGCCAAAGCCAAAATCCCATGGCACAAACAGCTACTTGTACAACTTGTGTTTTTCCAGAGAAAGCCACTAAGAGTGGCCCTTTGTAAGATGTTTGCTGGTTGTGCCACAATGCACAACCAGCAAACAACAGGACAGTCTTCCACTGGATTTGGGAATCATCTGGGAAAAAAATACAGCAAAAACCACCACCACCACCAACAACAACATATATATTTGTTAGCAGAAGAGTGCTTGCTTGCTGGACTTCACTGTGCCCTGCTAAGAGAGTGCATGTGAAAAGTAGAGAAAATAAGGGTGGAAGTAAGGAAAGGTGCAGTCAACATTCCAACACCATAAAACCAAAGGATTAGGGGAAAAAATTTTCAGAGGTGGAAGGAGAAACATGGATAAAACAATCATGGAAATACTGTCAATTGAGAGAACGAAAACCTGTGAAAAGTCAGAAATGGATGGAAGGAAGAAACAGTGCATAGAAAATAATTTAGGAGGAATTTTTAAAGTGTTATGATAGTTGCTCCAGAGCACTCAATGCAGAAGGGCTGAAGAAGGTGAGTGGTTAAGAATGATTACGAGGATGCAATTCTCATGCCAGGCATTCTGCTATGATATGTATTATCATTTCATCTCAGAAATCTATAA
Source organism: Phylloscopus collybita (assembly GCA_027886175.1). Taxonomy (NCBI): domain Eukaryota; kingdom Metazoa; phylum Chordata; class Aves; order Passeriformes; family Phylloscopidae; genus Phylloscopus; species Phylloscopus collybita. The sequence goes on from JAJNNQ010000075.1 coordinate 92,209,503, forward strand.
GGAAAACCAACAGCAATGTACATTGCAGTAGAATGTAGGAAAAAAGGTTCAATATAAATCACAGACAGCAATGGAAGAGCTGGGGCAGTTTCTCTGGGGCACAGGGGTAAAAAAGGTTGATCCTGGGTGGGGAGTTGCAAACCATTTTGAAGAACAAAATTTTGAGGCTAACATCATTGTGTAGGAGGAAACGGTTTGAATAAGCCTCAAAAGCCAGGGAAGATGGTGGGGGGGAAAAGGAGCTGGAAAGACAATTTGGGGGTTGTTAGCATGAAATGAACATAAACTGAAGGAAAATAGGAAGAGTCATAGGTAAGCAGGGACTGCAGAAGTTGTCAACAGGACAACTTAACCAAAGTCTAAATAGTGAGCTCTTTCCATTCTTTTCTTCCTTCTAAAAAAACCGCCACATCTCAAGATCATCCTGTTATCTGACTTTGAAAAACTAGCCTTACCATATCGGGTATGGGCTGCTATTTAGTACCATTTCCTAGTAATTTTTTCAAGGTTCCGCTTGCTTCTAAGGCAAACAACCAAACCAAACAAACAAACAAACTCCCAACCAAACCAACACGAAACCAACAAAACAAACCAAAAAGAGAAAAGAAAAAAAAGTAAACAGCACTGGGGACATCTTTCAGGCCTGGAAGGCAACGTCCTGAGGGCTGGAGCCTCTGGGACCCACGTCCACTGTGCACACGCAGCGCACAGACTCACAAGACCTGCACGCTCCCTCCCCGCCGCCCTGCCAGGGGCACACCCTGGAACAGACAATGAGCACCGGGTCCGTGTCGTGGCCCCCCCAGCCGGCGGCACCTCCGGGCAGCGCTCCCGCCCTGCCGGCAGCCCCGGCCCGCCCGCCCCGACGTGAGGGTCCCGGTCCGGGCGCACCGCCGCTCTCCCCCGGCCTTCCAGAGCTCGGGGCCGGCTGGCTGGGATGCTCGGTGGGGACCAAAAAGTTAGGGACAGCGAGGACGGCAGGAGCACCTCCCCGCTTTTGTTCAGCGCCGGGGAGCGGACCCTTGGCGGGGCTGAGCCGGGTGATCGCGCCCCGGTCCCCGGCGTGAGCCTGTCCCGCGGCCCCGCCGTGGCCACAGGGCCGGGGGGTGGGAGGGAGGAGGAGGAGGACTGAGGCGGAAGGTGTCCCTTCAGCCTCACTCTCCCTCCAAGGTGAGTCGCAGCGCTGCTCCGCGCTCCTTTTGTCTCGGTGCGAGGCCGCGGCGCACCCCGGCCCCGCCCCGCCAAACTTTCGGCGGGGACCGGGGCGCCCCGACGGCCGCGCGGGGCCGGGGCCGCGCAGGGCGCGGGGGGACGCGCGCTCGGCGGGGACGCGCCGGGGCTGCCGCGGCCCCGCCTCGGGTGTCCCCGTGGGGGCTGCCCCAGGGCAGGTGGAGGGGCCGTGGGGTGCGGGCGGTCCCCTGCTTCCCGTTTGGTTTCTTTGGGACGGATGCGGTCGGCCCCATCTTTGCGCTTTACGCAACAGGTAGGGATGCCAGGAGCCGGCGGCGGCGGCCAGGAGGTTTCGGGGGGCTTTTTTTTTTGTTACGTTCTCTGGAAAAGTGCGAAGGGGTGGGGGAGGAGAACCGACAGTTTTCCGAAATTCCCCTTCAGTTGTTTATTTATGTACTTCCCGTGTCCATGAAAAACGGGTTCGTTTCGCAACTCCGGAGTTTTATATTGTTTTCTATTTACTTTTTCCTCCCCTTCTCTTTCTTTTAAAGTTATTTTTCTTTATGTCCTGCGTTTGCCCGTCTCATTCCGGCAGATCAAACTGTCCGAAGGCAGATCCCCAGAGGCTTGTCCTCACTGACAGTCGGGGAATCCAAACAAAGAGGTGCATCTACCGGAAATAATGATTTGAGAGATGGTTCTCTCCCTTCCACCCCCCACTCCCCCGCCTTGAATTAAATTGTTTTCTTTTTCTGGGAGGTTCAGTTCGAGGGAAGTTTTGCGCCGGAGCCGGGGTCGGGGCTGAGGAGGGATGGAGCAGACGGAAAGTTGCGGTGGTGGGAGGAGGCGGGGGGCGAGGGCAGTACGGGACCCCGGCGGCGCCCGGACCGCGGGGGGAGCAGGGGCGCGGGGGACCTGCCGCCGCTGCCGGCTCTTTGTCTGCTCGGGCAACTTGAACAAAAGGAGAAACTCGGATGAACTCTCCATCTCTCCCTCGCCTCTCCCGGGTTAACTCATCTTCGGCAACTTTATCCGAAGAGATTTACTCAACTTTCTTCGAGCTCTCCCGCCGCTTAAGAGCAAAGAGCCCCGTCGTAGGCTTCTAAGGAAATCTGGTTTCACAGTTTAGAGAAAGGAGAAGGTACGTTTGGACTTGGGGTTTATTGTTCTTTCCCGGCTCCCTCGTCGCCCCCCCCTCCGCCCTACCATCCGCGCCCGGGTCTGGGAGCGCAGCGGAGGCGGCTGCGGGCCAGCCCAGCCTTTCCTTTGTACTTTTGGGAGCACATGCAGGTATTTTTGGGGAGAGTAAGGCAGTCATTCCGCCCGAGCCCCCGTAAAGCGGGCTGGGGGGCACTACTCGAGGGGGGAGGTCTTGCTTCCTTCTTGTGCCTGCTTTGTTTTATTTTAGAAGTTTAACTTTTTTTTTCTTTTTTTTTTTTTTTTTCTTTTTTTTCTTTTTTTTCTTTTTTTTTTCCTCTGGTGTGGAGGGAAGTGGACTCGGAGGGCTTTCTGGATCGGGCCGTGTTTTTTTAAGAGTTGGGAGAGAGCAAAGCTGAAGACAGGGAAAACTTTGCTGGGATTGTAGGGAGTCCTGGCGGCCCTGGCCAGGGAGCGGGGGGCTGGTGAAGGCAGCGGGGCTGGGCAGGGCAGCGCGCAGCGAGGGCAAGGTGGGGGCTCCGCCGTGTGCCAGCTTGGGTCGAAGGGCCCGAGACACCACGGAGGGAAGCGCCTTGCTCCTGTGGGACCATCCCAGGGAACCAAGGTGCCCAGAAGCGCCGAGGGACAATTTTCGGAGAAGAGGGACGGACCAGAGGGAGGACTTTGTTCTTCCGAATGCATGGATCGTAGCGAAGGGGAGAGTGGGAAGGGTCAGTCCCCAGGCTGGCCCTTCCTCGGCTGGGCTTCGGTGCGATTCCCTTCGTCCCTTTGGAAACGCAATAGTTGCTTTGGGTTTTGTTCCATTCCTTTTGCTTTCTAGAGCAAGCATCGCAACTCCAGAAAACTTACTTGTGCGCTCTTTGTACTTTTCTTAATTATCTTGATCAATTTAGTATCTTATTATTTCCCCATCCTCTTTTTCTGTGCTATGTAACAGCCGTCCAGTTTTCTTTTTTCATCCTAGTTCTCTACTTTCTTGTGTTTTCTTTTCCCAATTTCTTAATTGTCTTCCTCTCTCCTTAGATCTACCCATTTCAGAGTTTCTGAAGTCTACATTTTCACTTTTTATTGTTATCCATTCTCCTCCTTCTTAATGTCTTCCCACCTACTCTTCTACCTTTATGCTTGTTTGCATTTCTCATGTAAAACTCCTTTTGCCAGGATTTTTCTTTCCTCCATATGTAGAAACGCTCATTTCTCCTGATGTGAAGGAAACATAAAGCTTCCTCTTGTTCTCTCCTAAACCTATTCTTCTGTGGACTGCCATACATCCATGTTACCCAGTTACGCAGACAGAGCTTCTAGCAAAAACTCTTGTTCACCAATGTTCACTTTCTCCTTTCTTCTCATCTTTGTCCCTGTGTACATGCATCTTCCAGTCTCTAAAAGCTTCTTCTAGTTCCTCTCTGTTGTCCTTAGTGTGGAAGTTTGTTCTTTTCCCTTTCCCCCCACTCCATCTTGGCAGACCTGATGATGTTCCCTCCTGTGCAGAGTACTCAGACTTTTCTCTCCTTTCCTCATGGTCCCCTTCCCAACCTAAGTCAAATTTGCATTTTGCACCCCTGAAGGAATTGCGCAGAGGGACTACCAGAGTAGACTGACGTGGGTTTGCCTGCTTTGGCTTCTCGCTGGGCCAAATGCCATCAGTGGTGCTCACAGTTTAGGTCCCAACTGGAGTGGCACATCTGCTGGTGGAGGTGCTGTGGGGAGACAATGCAAGAGGGCTAAGGAGGCAGAGAAGATCACATGTGTCTCCCTCAAGAGGGTTGATACATTTTGTTTTTGCTGCTTGGGCTTTTTTTAATTGACTTTCTGTTTTCATTAGTTTTTAAATACCTGCCAGGGCAGTTGAAGAGCCTTTATATTACCTTTTTTCCCTGACACTTCAGTGCTTTCTGGAAGGTAAGACTGCACAATCTGTAGAGTTATATGAAAGCCTTCTGTTACACTCCAGCCCCACAATGTTTTTAAAGCAAAATGCCATCACCAGGCTTTGAGTTTAGGATGTGTCTAGATCTGTGAAGAAATTTGTGTTTGAAATTATTCAGAAGAACGTAACTTTACGTTTGTATGTGAGTCCCTGAGTGGTGTGGCAGAGTTCCTGTGCTGAGCTAACACTTCTTCCTCGTATTTGAACAGGTCACATCATGATTGTTGGGAAAATGGGATGGTTGCCAGAACATCAGTCTGTTATGGGTGCCATAATGCATTACTCTTCGAATGGTGGAATACAGCTTGGGATAAGCAGGGCTGTTCACCATGGCTCAAACTGGACCATACAGCTGCTTCACATCTTAGCTGTTTGGATTCATAGGAATGGTTAATGGTCTCCAGGGGAAAGTGGAAGAGCCCCATGCTGAAACTTGTGGATATTGTGGAACATGCTGCTGAGACCCATTTGGATTATATCGCCATCTGACACCAAGGATCTGCAGCTGATGAAAGGTAGGCTTCTCCCCTGGTGCAAAAATACTATCTCATGCATCAAACTACTAAATGCATTGTCTTTGTTTTAAACAAACTTGCTTTGTAGCCTTTTTTTTGTTTTGTTTTGTTTTTTGTTTTTTGTTTGTTTGTTTGGTGGGTTTTTTTGGTGGTTTGTGTTTGATGGGTTTTTTGTTTTTCTTTTTCTTTTTCTTTTTTTTTGGTTTTGCCTTGCTACTGATACCTGTCCAGAGTTTTGAGTGGTGTTAATCTGACAGAAATGTCGTACTAATGGTTTGACAATGTTTATATCTTAAATGGAAAAAGAAAACCCAAATTTCAAAGTTTTTTTTTTCCGTTATTAACTTACATTTTGAAGGTAATGACTTCATAGAGTCTATGAGTGCTTAGCAGCTCTAGAAGATGAGGCTACCTAACTTGTAAGAAAAATAAGTCAAAAACAATTTAAGCAAAGCACTTTCTGCAGTTGTGATCTTCCAGATAGCCCAGTTTGTTTGAAGATGTTTCTATTTTCTATTTTGAACTCAACATAACAACCTTCTATTATTTAACCTCTCTTCCTCCAAATAGCAACAAAAATCTTAAGGATGGCTTGCGTGTGGGAGAAAGAGCAAACAAAAGTATTTCAGTTAAAATTTAAGGAATTATTTTGTTTTGTATGTTTTTAAAGTTTTGATGTAAGGCTTCTTGAAGAATGTATTTGTATCCTGGATGTCCTAGCAAGGTGAAAGTCTACTGGATGCAGTTCAGCACTCAGTTTTCTTACTAAATGAGATAATCAACGTACAAAAATGAACTGGAAACTAGCAGAGAAGACAAGTGTTAAAGAGTTATTAATGAATAACGAATTATTCCTGAATCTAGATGATGAAGTGAGGAAATCAGTGAGGTCCTTAGTGAATTGTGCTAATGGCAAAGCAAATTTTAAAAGTATTTAAAATCCGATCCTTATATACCTGTTCTGTGCACATCTTCATTATAGCTGAAAATGAATGACAAGAAAATAGTCAGTTTTGCTGCATGTTTCAGCTCAACTGATTGGTTTCAGCCTAAACCATATGTAGGGCAGACAAGTATTCATAATCTTAAGAAAAGTGCTGAGCTGGTTGGCCTACTTTAGAGCAAAACAGAAATCTGAATGAATAATCACTTGTGATCCTTTGCTGCTGTAAACAGAGATACAAGAAGCAATACAGTTCTAATTTCCTGATTCTGACTGTGTTTTAATAAAGACCTACTCTTAATTTTCTTGATTATTGAGGATAAGCTTTTTTTTTGTATACTGGATGCAGTTACTGGATGCAATTAATGTACATTTAGATTTGCAGTCTTAATATTGTTCTGCATTTATACTATTTTTGAACTTTGCATGACTGAAGCTAGCCATATGAAAGTCTTTAATTTGAAGTCTCGGAAATGGAAAGTCTTGGGCTTTTTGTGGAAAGAGAAAACAAAGAGCAATAAATGGATTGTGTGGACGAAAACATTTGGAGCTGCTCTCTAGTGTCATCTTGGAAAAGAAGCCCAGTTATTATTTTTCTCTATTTAAAGAAAATCAAAACTGCAATCCTTTTTTTTGTTTCTGTGAAGATTTTGTCCTAGTTGAGTTTCTTCTCAGGCACTTGCTACTCTTTAGGAAAACTAAATTGAACATAGAAGTACACTTCATTTATTTGCATGAAAGCTATTAATTTTCATCAGCACTGAAAATTGAGGGGAATTTGAGGGGAATTTTAACTTATTATTAAGATACAGAAACTACTCCTTAGCTTAATCTAAGAGTTTGTGTAGACTAAATTTCATCTTTGCCATAAAATTCTGGATATAGTAGGCAAATTGTTACATGTATCTGCATTTGTTTGTACTCCGAACATTTCAAACACTAATAACTTGGTGACAAACTGTCAAGATTTACAACTTATCCATCCTCAAATTTCTTTGGACTATTTCCAACAAAATGAAAATAATCATTTTTCTATTTGGAGATGAGATCTGCAGAGAGAGGAAAAGCAGGGCCAGATATAAAGTGTTCAGTGTGGTAGTTCCCAGCTGGAGGTGTGCTGCACTTTTGAAGCTTGCAGAGAGATGGGGGAAATGCTTTCTGGGGGCCCTGGCTGGAGTGTTCCTGTACCTCTCTCCTGGGAGCAGTCCCAGAAAAGAGGCCAGGTGCAGCAGGGTTGGGTGGAGGCTGAGAACTGTGGGGAAGGAGCAGGACCTGTGGTCTGGGAGGGGTGATGGGCACCACCTGCCTTACCTGGGGTGTGAAGGAGCCTTGATGCTCTCAGAGGGGGCTGGTTGGGAGGGGCTGCTGCTTGAGAGGAGGTTTTTAGGTATGGGAACTGAAGTGTGGGAGAGAAGTTGTTTCTGTGATTTATCTTGGGATGCAATCTGGCAGTTGCTTGCTTTGCTTGTGACAGTCCTGGAAGGGGATTGAAATCCTTGCAGGTGTCCTGAGGCAGTGTGTTTTTGGCAGGGAGGGGGCAGTTCTGAGCTCCCCCTCACATGCCTACCCTGGAATTGTAATCTGGTAGCAGAATTTGCACCTAAAACAAATTAAGACAAATCCAGACAGTTTGAAGAGTGATTCCTCTTTTGAACTGTGCTCTCAGTTATGGAGGTCTTCCATGTATTGGTTGTTTGAGGAGGTGTTTTGCTCTGTGTAACTTAGGCGAGAGTAAGCATTGAGGGTCTTTCAGGCCAGCCCTGCCTGGTGTGGAAGAGATTTAAGAGGCTACTAAAGAGTGCAAATTCTACAGTGTAGTGTGTGGGGGCAGGTGAGTTGCATTGTCGGAGTTGTGTGTTGTGAAGAATGGGCAGAGGAGAACAGGGCAGGTTTTGCTACTGCCAGAGTTTTAGGTGGAGGAGGAGATGGCGTGTGGAGTAACTTCCAATTCATTAACATCTAGGAAGGTAGAAAGGAAAATAAGATATAGACTTTAGTTCTTTGACTGTGCCTTCCCTTTGGCTGAAGTGTTTTTCTGGATGCATGAACTCCAGAATTCCCAAGTGAGGCAGAAATTTCTGTAGACTCATGTGTGCCCCACTTGGGGGGGTTCATGATACAAAATGGAGATAGGGATGCTGTCTTTAACCCCTCCTCTGGGAGACCACACCCCTGGCAATGAAGGACGAAGGAGCCGCCTTCTCTGGTGGCTTCACCAGAGTGTCTTCAGGATTTAGAGGCACAGTTGGATTCTTGAGTAAAATTTCGGGGGATAGGTTTTGGACATAGGATTGTTAGTCCCTGAAAGGGCTCCTGAGCAGTGCAAGGAGAATTGGCAAGTGTGAGGAGACCAGCATGGTAAACAGTCACTTCACAATCTTCACTGAGAAAGAAAGATGGAAGCTGTAGGTCAGGGCATGTTATTAGAATGGAGTTGTCTTTGTATCTTTGGTTCCATAGAAAATCATATTGATACCTGTGTCTGGTTGGTTTGTTTTTTGTTTTTTTTTTTTTTCTCCCTCCTTATTTTGCTCAAGGCTGGTTGAATGTCCTGTGTGAAATCATATTGCTTATTATAGCAGAAATCATAATTACATCATAATATGATGTTTTCTTTATTTTTCTTCTTTTGCTGGTTTGTCACCTTATTCTGCAACTCGAGGTATAGTATTCTTACAGAAGGAATATAACCACTGGAGCACAGTTTGTTTCTTTTCTTGTCAGAGCAAATTTTTATGAGAGGTACATGAAAGTCAACCAAGGCTGCAAAGAGAGAGCTTGCACTCAAAATCTGGGTGTGGGTTTATACAAACCACAACCCCCCACACCTTACATTACAGTTATGATTGAGAAATAATTGCATGAAGAGTTATAATGAAAACAAAGCTTCCAACATGCGACCTGCTTTTTCTGTAAAGTGGTCTCAGTAATGTCAGGACAGAGGCATATGGTGTCTGGAATAGTTTTCTGTTTCTTGATTGGATTTATTTTATGTAGCAAGAAGCTTTCCAAGTCACTAATGGATTCTATTTTTATTCTTTTTTTTTTTTTTTATCTTGCATTGTCATAACTTGAAATTTATCCCAAACTATTTGTGAAGCCTGAGGTAGGGTCATATTGTGCTTGATATCTTGACCTTTGCTTGATTGAAATGCATAGATGTGTTTGGGTTTCATAGGGGGAAATGGATAAGCTAGGGAGACTTAGAATATTTTAACACAAAATTAGTTCTAGTCTTCGAGGACAGGGACAGTACCTCCCCCGAAAGGTTATGAGACTACTGCAAGTGTGGATTCTGTATTTAAATCCATGAATATTGTAGATTAGTGAGAAGAAATTGTGTTTGACTCTGTACAAAGTAGAAAGAAGAGAAAAAGCTCCTACCTAGTCCAGATGTGTCTACTACTGCTAATAATTGTGAAGTGATTTCATTTCTTTATACTTGTAAACTAAAGCTACAGTCCTTCTATTTAAGAATAATATTGCAACTCTATGAAATAAACTGCATTCTGATGCATCTTAGAAGTTCCAAAGGTTCCAGTATAATTTTTTTCTGTCACTTTTCTGTGGGTGTTTTTTTTTTTTTTTTTTTTTAATTGTTTTTGCAGCCTTGAGTCTCACATGAGGCCATGAGTGTGGTGTTGGTCTGGGTGCTGGCATTACTTCCCAGTCAGAGATAAGTGAAAGCGCTGAAGTAGAATCATGAATGTTTTCAAGGAATTTCTTGCAGGCATGGGAGGCAGCTGGGTGTGGAAGGAGGAGGCATGTGATTGCTATAAAATGAATAAGTGGGCAGTGGGAGTGGGTATTCTGGGCTGATAAGGATGGGGTCTGGCTTGGTTGTGAGCCAGTGATGACTGGTGAGGAAAGGAAGTGGTGAGACATTTTGAAAACAAGGACTAGTCGCTAGTGATGGATGGGATGGAGAAAAGAGACGTGGATTTTGTGGGAATGGATGAGAGGCTGTTTGTCATAATTTATGTGTCAGGACGCCTGGGCCATCAGAGCATTTCTAATCGGAAAGTGGAGCGAAATCCTTAAATGGCTGTGGCACAAGTTACAAATATCTCAGACATCAGTAGTACTGGCTTCTTTCTGGTGCGTGCTAAAATTGTGCTGTTTAGTGCTGTGAAAGGAAACAAAGTTAACTTTAGCTTTGCTCGTTTTGCATTAAATTACTCCTCCAATCAGGGAAACCTTCAACTGAGGATATAACATACTATCTTCTGTTTCTCTTTGCAACACTGTTCAGGGATACAATTAATTTAGGTAAGTGATTCAGGAGTTGAACATGTTGTATTCAGATTATCTCAGAGGTGAAACTTTGCAAGGCTGCTCATTTAGTTATCTTTGATTGGTACCAGTACTGATCTGTGCCTATCCTCTGAAAATAATGAAATTTGTGCTGTCTCCAGAGTACATAAGAAGGTACCCTAGATTATGCAATGAACACTGATGTGTTTTTAAGAAACTTGATGCTTTTGGTGCAGGGTGGTGCGCTGCCATGGCAGGTATTAAATTAGGCCTGTAAGCTACTTTGTGTAATTGTGCTATTGTACCTCATCTGTCAATTGTTGTTTCTCTGCTGGACTTGGGTATGATGTGGCTTCAGCTCTGCTGCTGCAGGAGCTGACCTGAGCTGGTGGTAGCTCAAGGGACCTTCCATTGAACCCTCCTGTGGTGTTAGGAACTTGAACTCAGCTGTGCTTGTAGAGAGGCTGTTGTTTCAAGGCTTTGGGCTTCAAGCGTTGAAAGACATTCTCTTTTGCCCTTACAAATGATGCTTTGCCTTTTTGTTAAAAAGATAGATAAGATAGCACACTTTTAATCATCTGTCTCTGGGGTTTAATTTTTGCTATATTCAAAGTTATGTTATGCCATGTAGCCAGAAGATTTATTCATTCAAGCTCCTGGACTGGACTTGTGAATCTCCTATCAGCATGGCTCCTCACTGAAAATCAGACACTGGAAAGAAGGGGGGTTCAGGTTCCCAACTTCATGTTTTTTGGTACCTGGCTTTTAATTTATTTATATATTTATTGAAATTGCACTTGAAAAAGAAGGAATGGAAGAAATGTAATTCTAAACCCAAAAGCTTGTTCTTTACCATGCAGTTGCCTCTCAGCTTCAGGATTTGTATGTATTAATTTTATAGCCTTGGATCTATGCATTATGTGGGTTTACAGCTTTCCTTTTGCATGCAGGTAAAATCTGTGTCTGAGATCATGGCAGGGTTTGATATATATCCCCTGCAGGAATTCCAGTGTTTGGGCAGTGCAGGAAGGGATCTATAGCCTGGTGTGTGTTCCTGACAGCAGTTCACCTAGTAACTGGACTGAAAAGGAAGTTTTAAAGGCAGCAATAAGAGAAGCTACTCCCTCTTCCCAAAGAAACAAATGAACAATTTTCTTAATGTCCACTGAGATTGGTCTTGGACCACACAATGCATCTAGATGAAAGATTAATTTGATACTAGTTTATTTTAAATGCCTTATTTAATAAAACTCATAATTAGCACCTTTGCTGTATTCATTGTTGGGTGTAGTAGCTCAGAATTAATACCTGAAATATTTTCATCAGCCAATTTGGGTTATCCAGAGCACATTTTTTTTCCTGCTTAGCCGCCAATTTGAGCTGTAGTGTCTAAATCCAGTCATCCAATTTTTCATAGAGCCAAATAATTGTTGCTGTTGACTTCAGTGGTGATACTGATGGCTGGAGATTTTGGAAAAGCATATCAGATACCGGAGTACCTATTTGTGTATAAACATACATAACATGTTTATATTTTCAATATAAACCTATATAAGTGCATACCATGGAGTCCAGAACCAAAGATGTGCCTGAGGCAGCTTCATGAAGGAGAAAAGCAATTTTTTTCCCCCTCTCTGTTTGTAGCAATGTCTTGTTCTTTCCCAGACCTTGCTTTATGTTGTCTTTTGTTGCTGGTCTTCAATGCTGTCTTCCTTCTTGTTTTGGACTTTTGGGTACTCAAAATAAAACATTGTCCTATTCAAGAAACCATTTGTTTCTTGAAATACATCCATCCTGTGTACATAGTCTGGTGAGTTACAAAACATATAATGGAGAAGTGTCAGTAGAAAGAATTCACTGTAATCAGTTGTAAAGCACTTTCAGGCATACTGCTCACTCCTCCCTTTCACCTTTCCAAAAGGCACCACTGAAGAGCAACAAGGCATAGCTGAAATGTACCTTTGACAAGCACTTAAAAATAATTTTTTCAACTGGTAATCAATATGGCTTAAATTTTGATATATGTATAATGTATATATATATATGTATGTTCCCACTATATATATTGGTTTTAGTGGAATTAATTGCTTTAAGTTATGTGCAGTGTAATACTTGAAATGGTTAGCAGTGACTATTTTTAATTTCTTTTTTAAACATCTTCAGTAGTAATTTTTTTGAATGCTATTCAAAATTCTGTATGGGATGCCACTTGTGGGCTTCATGTAAGGTAGATGTATTAGTGGATCTCTGTTTGAGACAAGTGAAAGGATGTTTGCGAAGGAAGACCAGAACCATTCCCAGATTGATTTCTTTGCATTTGCAAATGTGAAGAAATCAATCAGCCCCTTTGACCTTGGATTCCGTGTTGCAGTTGAAATAGGTTTTTTCCCCTGAACTCTGTTGCAAAAGGCACTATGTTAAGATATGACAAATCAGAGACAATAAGACAGTAAAGAGGCAGAATAAGAATTCATTCTTTTGTTGAGATTGTTGCTCAGGGTTATATATCTTGAGTATTTTCTTACAGTGTTGGTGCAGTCCTGTGAAGCATAGTTGGGTTGTCTGAAGACTTTGTAGGAGAGCATATTGTAGGTGTTGAAAAATGTCATTATTAAAAATAAGGATTTGCACACATGCTGTGGTCTGGTAGATTGTTTCTGCAAACAAAGTGGAGAGGAGCTCTGGATTATTGCTGTATCAGAAATGATGTATCTGAGTGATGTTTGCTGGATTAAAGCAGTGTATATTTTAGGCTTCTGGTTGCTCAGTGTGAGCAGTGCTGTGCAAACACCCCAGGAGCTGCCAGGAGCCATTTTGCATCTCACACATTCCTGTGTGGTTTTCTGCCCTGTGCAGGGGTTTATGTTCATGATTTGTGTAAGAGGAGCAGGGTGTCTTTATTCTTAATTTTTTCTGAATGTTCCCAGGCTGAAGAGAGATATGAAGACGACCTGGTTATTTCAGGTCAGTGCCTGGATTAACTTCTTGGCAAAAACTTGTTGTGGATCATATACTGCCATCACCACAAAACACAGTAAGTCAGGGTATCTCTAGCTCTGTGTAGGTAAGATCAATTTCTTCTATGAAAAACAAAAGCAGAATCTCTGTGGAGAGGCGGGGGTTGAATGTAATATAATAACCAGTTGTCAGAGAGATACTTGATAGTAGTTAGCTTCTGAGGGAGTTACAGCCACTTAATGTGCCTCTAAAGAGAACCAGGGTGCACTCACTGGAAGCGTATGGGTGTATCTGTTGGACAATATACATATTTTTGGTGAATTTTTTCTTAATATACCTATTGTAAAAACAGGTGTTAAAATGTGAGCATATTTTACGGTACAGACTCTAAAGAACATTGCCATAAACAATTGATGCCTGCATGTGGGTGTAGGGCCACAGTTGCTGAATAGCAGAGCTGGCAAAATCTGCAGGCATTATTGGCTGAAGGGGAACAAACAATTCATTAGGCGTAATAGAGTATTTAATGTCTCATATAGGTTTGGTAAGGTTCTTGTTCTGTCTTGGCTCTTCAGTTCTTGGATTTAGGATTGCTATGCTAGCTGCCCATGCTGTATTTTATGTTGAAATAAGTACAAATCATACAAAAAAAAAAAAAAAAAAAAGCATAATAATTTTGAATCAGTTAATTTTAAAAGGAAATCTCATACTTCAAGGGCCAGCATCTTTTGTTTGGGGAAAATTATCGGTATAGAAACTCTCTGCATCTTTAAGTAAAATGGTTTCTAATTTATGCTTGATTCTTCTGCTAGGTTAATGTTAATTAGTTTAACATATCACTCATAAAAGATGTCATAGTTGAATCATTGTGTAGGTAACAAATCTTGCACTGGCTAGCAATGAAGAAATATTACCTCTATTAAAACCCAGACTTAAACCGTGGAGTCAGTAAGGGCTCATGACATTTTGCAGTTATCCAGCTTAATGCATTTTAATGCCTTCAGTGGTGTGAGGTTTTTCCTTGGGAGGCTGTGTGGGGGATAAGCAAGTGAGGCAGAGCCTTCAAATTATGCAGTCAGTATAAAGTGTAGCCTGTGCCAAGTGAGAAACCCAGCAGAAATGCTGGCTGGGGTTGGGGCCTGGATGCTTTTATATCAATTTAACCTTAAAAACCCCACAACGGTCCAGTGTGGGGTTACCCAAAGAAAGCATACATAAACAGTGTTAAAAAAAGCTCAAATCTGCTTATATTTACAGCCCAAGTAATTAGATACTAACAACACAGCTAAGTATCCATGCTTGTAATTAGCTAAGTAGTTTCATCCATTTTTGCCCTGAGAGAAGCATTAGAACTACTGGGTCTGTAGTGGAAAGCAAATTTCAGTTGTGATTGTGGAGTGGTTAGTGTGACTCGGTAATACTTTATTTCGAAGTAATCCCCCAGCCTCTCGGAGGAGGTGATGCTGTGGTGCTGCCAATACAGCAGTGAGCCTGCACTGAGTCCTATCATCCTGCTCAGCTGGTACAGGTATTCCAGGGTATGGGATGGACAAAAGCAAATTAGTCTGATCAAACCTCTAGCCAAAAGCTGCTGCCCACATTTTGTTTGTTTAAACCGTCAGCATCTGAATGGCAACCAGCAATTCAGTAAGTGAGGGTGCTGTTGCTTCCTCTGCCTGAGGAAGCCTGGGTGAGGAGAAGGTGTTGGATCTTGAAGGTTGGTGGAGTTTCACTTGAACAACACAGGCAGGCATGATCAAGAGCTTTGCATCTGAAATATTAATGTAAAAAAAATTTAAACCTTCTCTCATTGCTGAAGGTTGTAAGCACTTCCATGGCATGGGAGCAAGGTCAGTCACTCCAGTGTGTGTCAGGGAACGTCTGAAACTTTATAGGGCAGATCCAAATTAGTGAACCAGATGTGCTTTCTTGCAACCTGCATTTGTTTCCCTGTGCAGCAGATCACTTACTGCAGCCAAGTAAACATGGTGAGGTTGATCAGAGAAAAGAGGGTTGTCGCTACTTAGGAAAGTAAACAAGCCAGCATGTTCTAGCATCTCACAGTCTGAACATCGAAATGAATTAGGTTTTCTCTTTAGGATTTTTAAGTATCCTGCTAGATTGGGTGTTTCAGATCTGAGAAATGGCAGCTTTGCAGCAGGTGGAGCTGTCAAGAGAACAGGAGTGTTTTTCTTCTACCTCCTTTCAAACTGTGTGTGTTTGGGCTCCTTCAGACTACTTCTGTACCCCAGTAGAAGGCCAATCTGGCAATTATCCGTAGTGTGAGGATTCAATGAAATTTTGTTAATAAAAATATACAGTTCTTTGACATCCTGCTTTACAGCTCGTAAGGCTGATTTGGTGAGTGTCTCAGCATAGTTAGGTGAAGACACAGGACAAGTATCCCTTTGAAGTGACTACAGTCTTCAGTATGTCACCCTGACCTTCTAATGAGTTCGTCACTGTTGTCTATGCAACTGTGAACATTAGGATTTCTCTTGCTAAAGGAGACATCTTTCTATGAACAGGTCATTCTTAAGGTGATGTTTTCCTGAGACAGTTCTCCTTTAGCTTCCTTAGCCGTTTGTTTGTTCATTTGTTTGCCATTATAAATTCTGGTTACCATGAGACTTGAAAAATTGTAGCAAACAAGCGACTTCCTTCTGAATTTGCTTCTCACCTTGGATTTGCATTAAGCTTTCAGACTTCCCTTAATTTTAACCATGAAAACAGAATATATTACAGTAATTTTATTAACATCAAAAGGCTTCAAATTGTTCACATGTAGCTCTTAAAATTTATAAAGCAGCAGTTTAAGACTTTGAAATTTTTAACAGATGCTCAGCTATGTTCTCAGTATTTGAGCTTAAAGCAGAAAGAATTTAACTCAATTATAATAATGTAAACCTTTCCACTTTGCTTTGCATAATTAAATATTTTCATTTACATAGCACAGAAGTTTAACATTCTAAACAGGGCAGATAAGCAGAAGAAAAAGGCAGACAAAGATGCATCTTTAATGCATGCAGAGTAGTAATGCACATGCTGGTAATCTTACTGTGCTTATTAATAATAACTTTAACTAGAAATCCATATGCAAATTCCTATGAATATGGATTGTATTTAATATGTGGATTTTTTTTTTTTAATTGTGTGCATCTTTGGAAGTATGCAGTAAGATATATTAAGGTATATTAAAACTGGAGCAGGAATGCAGTAACTTTGATATATTCTACTTCTTGTTTTAAAATATTAATTAGTGGAACAGGTCTGAAGAAAATTAAGGTATTTTTGGCCCACTTTGCAGGAAATGGCTTGACTGTGCCCCTGTGGATGTCTGTCATCCTACTGGTGTAGCAAAAACTACACTAGATGTGGTTATTACCATCACTTTGGATAATGCTGCGTCTCAGATTCACCAGTCTTCTGTCAGAGCAGCTTCTCTGTGGTATAATAGGAAGCATCACGTGTTTTGGGGGCTATAAAATAGACCCAAGATGTGCAAATAAACACTTGTACTTTCCTAAATTACTGCTGTCTGTCAGGTCCAGGTCAGCAAGATGTATCAGGCTGAAAGGAATCTTTGCTGGTTTTGAAGCAATTTAGTGCAACTTCTGTTGTCTAGTATAATGTCACACTTGATTCTTCTTGGAAGTGGGGGGATCTGTGTTGTTCCCCTATAATAAAATAAAATAGTTTTGATTCTTATGTTCCCAAATTCTCAAACTGTATATTACAGATTATGTCACACAACATGTGGAAAAATATAGGTGTGTTAAATAAGACGAAAAAAGCTGCTTTTTTAATGCCTTTTTGTTTGCTTACCCTTAAACTTCACCAGGTGATTGGCTTGCTCTGGTTGAATGTCTTATATCAAAGGCGTTTGGTGGTTTGCTTTTGTTTCATGTTTATTACATGCTTCAAATCTTAAAATTTAAGTGCCAACATATGAGACACATACAATAATTCTATACATTACAATTAAGAGAAAATGGAATTTTAGAAAAACTTGGGTTACATTACACATTATTTCCCATGTATTGATTTTAGGGCATATATCAAGCCACTAAAAGAAGTAGAAACCCAAGCAAAAGGGAGAACACCTGTGTGTATGTTTGTGCGTGCACGCAGTGTAGGGAGTGGGGTAGGGGAACTTAAAAGAAGTTTGTGTGTTTACCTTTGATATTTTATATACATTTTCTCTAGGGTTCTTTAGGTAGTGAGCTTTGGAAAATCGTTTCAGTGGCACTTAGGTTTCAGGGGATTTTTGTCAATTGTCTAGGTTTCTTCCATTTGCACATAGATTTTCTAGTGCACTATAAAACCTTTTGTCTTTTTTTTTTTTTTTTTTTTTTTTTTTTTTTTTTTTTTTTTTTCTTTGCTTGATGGGAATGGAGATGAGAGAGTAGAACATAGGGGAAAATGAGAATTTGATTTCCAGTGAAGCAAAATTTCATGTCCTAAAGCTGCTTCTGACAGCCATTCTTTTAGTATAATGAGTGGCTGTTTGCTAACTGCAAATTCAGCAATGTAGGTCGCTTGCTTAAAGAACAAGTAAAGCTACAAGGATCCCATTAACTTTGATTTTCATGTAATCCCAAAAACTCGTAGCAATATATGTGCTCTTGTTTTCTCATGCTTCTGCCCATTGGGGAGTGCTTAGATGTGCTAAAAATTCTTTGGCACTTCTGAGCACCCTATAAATAATTTTATTGGTAGGATTTTATTGGTAGAATGGCAACTGGAGGCTGAGTACGGACATATCTTAGTTTTTCATTATTGCTCTTTTGGCTTTAGCTATTGAGTATTTTGCCAGTTTTCTTTTCCGTTCTTGCTTCATTAGACTGGTGCTGTTTTTCTCAAGGTTTATGTGAAGTTCTCATTATGAAGTAGCTGCTTAGCTCAGGAATTCTCTATTTCATTAGAAATTTTTATTTCTATTAGTGTTCTCTAGATTTTTGAGTTGTTTTGTTGTTTAGGAGAAAAAATCAGATTGTTTTGGTTTATATTGAATATATGTAGTAAATGTATTGAAGAGGTGTCAGTATTGTAGTCAGATTAGATAAGTTGTTTTTGTATATGAGGAGAACGCATGGTTGTGTTTTTGGTTTCTCAACTGTATGTCTTAGGTGTGTTCTTCCAGCTGGTTTTCTGTTATCATATTATCTCTAGCTCTGTTTCTGCTCATTTGCACCTGGATTTCACTACACTGGGGAATCTCCTGGGAGATACAGAAGCATTTCAGTATGTGACAGCAGGCACTTACCTAACTTCCTAGGTGTATGCAGTGGGATTTGGATTCTTTTGGTAAAGAATCCTGTGCAGAGAGCTCTGTGTAGAAGGTAGGAAAATACCTTTCTTGGTCGCTGGATTTTGTCCGCAATTAGCTTATGCTGTGTGGCTTAATTTACTACAGAAGTAGTGTGTTGCTGCTTTACTAAGCCTTTCTCTCTCAAAGTAATTGTGTGCCCATTTCCCATTAAAAAGCTAAACAAGAAAGCCTGGCACTCCAAAAATAATAGTGGAATATTAAGCCTGGGGTTCTCTGGAGTGTAACTACTTATTTGTGTGGTAGATGCAATTTTCTTGTTTTTGTCCAATGGTTTAGGGAATGTCTGTGCACTTTCTACTTCCCGAGTCATTTGTGATTTGTGGCTGATTTGGTCCAAGTTTAACTACTGCCTGTGATCTCTGGGGATTAGAATTCCTAGATGTTTTAATACCTGTAACTGTCATCAGAAACTGCAGTGAGTAAGCAAGTCCTGATTTATGAGCACTCAATTAATCTTAATGCCTGGGATTTGTTCCAGTAAATTCACACATCTGGGTGAGTGCCCAAGGTTTTGAAAGAATTCTTAAAATTTGCATATTGACCTTTCAGGGCTAGAGAGTAGGACAGGGGTATCATCCACATAAAACAGTTCTTCTGTGGGACCAATTTTAGTATTTTTTAATATCTTTCAGACCACACCTCTGATTATGTTGAAGAGGGGCGGGGGAGCAAATGTACTTATGTTCTTGCTCTGTTTTTGGTTTTGAGAAGTAGGGGGGATTGGGTTCCTTTTTTGGTATTTTTTGTTTGTTTGTTTGTTTTCTGGACTGCAGTTTGAAAAACAGACCCCTCCACAGCAGTTTAATCCAATTGAGAGTTGGTCAGTGTATCTCATTTTCCTAAGAACTCTGATGGGATAATCCCAGGTAACCCCATCATAAGCTCTTCTCAGCATCTGGCAATAGCCCTGATGAGTGCTGTGATACTGCAGGTTGCTTGATTAGTTGCTTGAGGTTATCTGGTCCAGGTCTGGATGCATTAAATCTAACCCAATATGTTTTAATATTTTTGAGTGCAAACTTACTCATCTTAAAGAGTGGATGGTGGTAGGGGAAGCTTTGGCTTGGAGTCTCTCTGTGGTGGGACTTAGGCTGCCTGCTGGAGGAGTGAAGTATTACCACAGTAGAGGAAGGCCATGTTAGGAAATGGTTAAAAGACAGATAACTCCAGGGGATCATGATCCTTTTGGTGAAGTGGTGATTCATTTGAAACATGCTCAATTGAGGGCACCTATCCCTGGCTGGATTCCAGTGGACATAGCTGTTTCCTCATGGCTGTGAGAAACAGGCATCCTCTCCCTGGGTGCATTGTGAGAGGGGTAAAAACATTTGCTTTGCTTTCAGCATAGCCTAGGGCTTTTCTGTATTGCTTTTCTAGTTGGATCCTTTCTCTCCCTGGACTGAATGATGCTTCTGAAATGCAGGACACTGAAGTCTCACAAAGGATCCACCTTCCCTCTGCACCTGTTGTACCAATTGGAATGGGAATATCATGTGGGGATCTGTCTCTGTAGAGTATCTGAACAGAGAATTTTACATCCCTCTCTGAGATTTTTCTTTTTGGCCTGTGTGGTGGGAATTTGATTTTTTTCCCCATCTGTTCTGATAATTTTGCTGTAAGAGGTAATACACAGGGGAGGACTGTCTATCATTTTCATGTGGAAGCTGTTTAATCATTATACCAGGAGTTTTAGTTTCAGTTTGGGTACTCTGGCAAGTTTCAACCTGTGTGCTCTATGATCAGGATTTCTGAATATTGTGTGTGCTATGTTTTGTTATTTAGTTGGTGTTTGTGTGTTTTTATTTGGTTGGGCTTTTTGTTTGTTTGTTTTTTATGTTTTGGTTAGATTTTTTTTGTCCCCCCTCCCCCCCATTCCCTTACTTTTGTAATATCACTGTTGGAACTGGAATTCTTGAAGGTCTCTTGTTTGCTGTGAATGAAATCCACAAATTTACTACCTGGGAGAAGCAAGCTATCAATTTCTTACTACCTTTCCCTGTCCTTTGCATGGGGAAGTTTCAGTGACCATCGGCATTGGCTTGGCATTGTATTATCTATACCACTATAATTTTTGCCTTGGTATTTTTATCTACAGCTAATCTGAAGGTGTGAATATGAAAATTATATTTTGCCCACCTATAAAAGGAAAGATTTTACAGTAAGGAGGGGGAAGAAGTCAGGGGCAGGAATAATGATACTTAGTCTAAGTTTTGTCTCTTGGATGGAAAAAGTTACAACAAATGCATTAGAACTTTTTTTTTTGTGGTACATTCAAATCAAGAGTGTTTGCAAAAAAAAAATGACTATGTAATTGGTAGCTCAGAGGCTTTATTGTAGTGAGTATAAGTGGTTTGATTCAAGGCTGTTGTGCTCGAGATCCTTACTGAGCGGTTGTGGGCACTTCAGGAGGAGTGTGGGAACAGGAAGAGTTTGTATTTGTGCTTTCACAGTTTCCAGTGATTTATGGCTTGTGAGTCTTGTGCTTGCCTGAGTGAAAGTGTCTTTGTAGTTATTCATCATCTGGGGATTTTTATTCCCATCACTTTCGGAAACAATCAGGACTGGTAGTATTCACTGCGCCCAGTGGTGCTGAATTCCACAATGGACTTCATGTGAAGAAATCTAATTTTGTTTGATTTGAACCTGCTATGAGCTGGTTCCAATGCCCTTCTGCTGTTGTAGTAGTAGAGGTAATTGTTTCCAGCTTGCCTTATCCTGCCAGCAAGGATCTTGCAGAAGAAGGTTTTATGTAGGGATAGAGCTTTAATGTTTCTCTTGTTGTCATATTCCATAAGCATTCCATAATAATGATAATTAATAACATTCGGTGTTTCCTTTTGGCCTACTACAAAGAATTAGAGTATCTATTAAAATAATCTGTTGCTGCCACAAAACTTTGTTCCTTACTGGTAGGACTCTCAGCTGTCTATGCAAAGGGAATACTAGGTGTGCCATGTCGTCCTCCAGCTCTACATTTGCATTTTGTTGTTTTTTTGCTCAGTGTCACCTCTAACTTAAATGTTGCAGTCACCGAAGACGCTGATAGACATTTTTCAGAGGTTAAAGAAACACTCACCAAAATAAAGCTGAAAAGCCTTAGCCCTTCTAGAACTGCCTCAGCTGACAGTGCAGACCAAAGAGGAGCTGGAAGGGCTCATTCCTCTGGGAGCCAGATAGCAAGTACAAGAATCTGCAGAGTTGAGGCAGTCTGTCCTCATCGTTGGCTAAAAATACAGAAACTGTCTTTTATTTTTGTATCTAGTATAACTAAATAAAAAAGGAATATTTTTTACCTCTTAGAGGCATTGGTGGAACAAAGGATTTTAAACAAATCACCTTATTGTTGAGTCATTACTATTTTGACAAGTATTTGTAGCAGAAAATTGGTGTGGGTTTGTTTTGTTTTTTTTTTTTTTTTTTGGTATGCTTTCTGCTACGTTTTTATTTTTTAAAAAAAGTTATTTCTCTGACAACCATGTATTTTTGGCTCCTGAGAGTTTCACAGAAAAAAAATGTAAAATAATTCTCCTTATGAAATCCACCTAAATTTTTCATATAGATAAAACATCATGACGGTGGAGAAAGAAAGCAACTAGATGTTTCAAGTGCAATTGGAAAGAGCTAGTGATGCTGTCCTAAGACTATGCCAAAGTTAGTGAAAATACCTTATTTCTTTGTTAGCTGAGCAAGATGTATAGCTACAGCATACTAAGATGGAGGCTGCTGTCATCATGCCTGGATACGAACTCGACAGACAGGGAAGGGTTCAGGGATTAATGGGAACTGTGATGTAGGAGCTGAGGGGAGAGGCGTTAGGAACAGGGAGCATTCCCATGCATATTACAGATCCTGGAAGTATTTTTTGTGTCAGCTTTCAGTGTATGGCTTGTAAATTGCATACAGACCCAGGTGATATCTGATAGTTGCAGATGTGTTTTCTATTGAGTCCTGAAAAAAAAAAAAAAAAAAAAAAAAAAAAGTAAAAGTCAGTCAGATTGTGTGTTCTACTCTGTTTAAAAGGAAGATTAAAAATTACGCTTTTGGTTTGATTATATGTGGACTTCAACCACTAGAGCTGCTTCAGAGAGGTATAAAGCAAACAGCCAGACAGGGTACTCTATCCTTTAGATAGGATACTATCTAAAGTATCTCCATTCTGGGCAGTATTTTGAGTAAAGACATTTGAATTATGATTAAGATGTTAAACTTTTGAAGAAGTGGTATGAAAGTCACTTAGGATCAAAAAGGTAACAGGAAGATCAGAGCTCTTCTGAACTGGTTTCAGAGGAGTGATGTGACTAAAGTCATTAGTTCTTCTTGCGTAACCCAGAACTAAACCACAAACCTTGCCAAAGAACCCATATAGTATTGGTTGTATAGGGAAAAACTGAGTTCTTTGAGCAAAGTGGGCATGAGTTAGTTAAATTGCTGTTGCTAGAAGTGTTTTTCCCCTGTAGAGATGGTACAGCTGATTATAATGTGTGCAAATTTTCTTGTAAGTTCAGTGAACTTGAGCTTCAGGCACTGTGGATTTAAATTTATAATGTTTAGACTTCAGTAGCTATGTCTAACAGGTTGGTGCATCTATGTAAAAATTAAGAAGTACCTTTTAAAAAGAATGTGAAATCAGATTGATCTTGTGTTAGCCTTGTTAAATTATTGAGCAACATTGACAGGGCAGGGGCCATCACCTGCTGGCACTCTCTTCAAGAAGTGGCAGAAGAAACTCTGTCTGCACTGTTAGAAAGTGATCTCAGTCACCAGAGGCTTGCAGACGTGTAAAGAGAAATGCAAGGCAAACTGAAACCCTATTCTTGGGTGTCTCCACTGCATTATGAAAATTATACTTTTCTTGGCTATAAATGGAAACTATGGTTTCCAAGATGCAACACAGGGGATCTTTTAAGACTCTCTTGTTAATTGCGGGTGTCAGTTTTGAAAAATAGGCATCATCTCTCCAAACCCTAAACAGCAGGAAAGAAAGAGCAATCAGTTATTTTGCCCATGGAGGCCGTGGGGAATAGCTGTAACAAATTAGGAAAGAAAAAGAGAGCGCTGGTGGATTTCTGTTGTGCAGTACCAGTGATGGTGATTTCCATCAGTGATGCAGGTAGAGTAGGTGATGCAGGGGTCTGTTTATTGCACACTGCACCCCAAAACCAAACATTGGTTATCTGGTTATAAGTGCTGGAAGTTGTCTGTCGGTGATGATGGTTGAGTGGTGGTGTTTGCCTGGAGAAGACTGATGCAGGGAACTATACTGACTTTGGCATGAACTTCTCAGCCTTAGTTATATTTTGCAGTGTTGAGAATAGCATGCCTGATGTTTACTTTCTGTCAAGCAGGTCTTTGAATGGTAAGCCCTTTGTGCTCTGTAGGGCAGCCTTTATTTTGAGTGAATGAGTTTGCAATGCCCCCACAGACATCAACCCCTGGCACACCTGCTTTGCAAATTCCATGAGCACAGTATAACTGGTGTGAGCTGCAAAACTGTGCTCATTTGTAAATAAACATATTGAGTTCTGGGAATCATTTGCACAGGTATTCAGTTACCTGTTCATTGTGATACTTTTTTTTTTTTTTTTTTTTTTTTTTTTTTTTTTTTTTTTTTTTTTTTTTTTCTCTTCCCTCTCTGATGATTCCAAAATGGAAGAGCAAGTCCCAAGTGAGTGGCCCTTTTTCCATAGTGCTTGGGTCCAGGAGCAAATGGTATTCTCCAGGCTGTGTTGGGGGGCCTGCCCAAGAGAAGTGGCTGTTTTCAAAATTCTTGTTAGGCAGAAATAATGGATGACTTTGTTGCAAGCTGCCCTCTCCCATTCAGGGTGAGCCTGGAAAGGACAGGGCTTCTGAGAAGTTGTCAGCACTTGATAGCTGTGTGCTGGATCACTGGAGCAATGCTGAAAGGATGAAATGGGAATAATCCAGAGACCTGCCTGTTCAAACAGTACCTGCTAAGTGTGCTGAAATGAAGGTAGAACCAAGCATGTCTGATGAATCATGTCTTGTCCATGGTATCAGATGGGAGTTGAATATTGCATAGCTATCAGATTTATTAAGAGCTCTTTTCTTGTTCAGTGAATATTAAAGAATGATACCTCTTCTGTTGAATAAAGGATAATCTGTTGATAGCAGTCTTTTTGAATCCAAAGATATCGGGACTGCATTTTGAAAGGCAGTGCTTCCTAAAAAACAGGGCAGTTGAAAGAATTTTTTTCTAAGTTCTCTTCAATGAAGAAATGCAGAGATATAGTTGAGCGTTTTTTAAAAAATTACATTTTTTGAGAGAATTATAATTAACTTCTTCATCCAGTCAAAAATACCTAGTGAACTTTTGTGTGAACATTAAAAAAAAAAAAAAAAGTACTTTAAAGGAGACCAAATCAGAAGTTTATTTTTGATAGTTGTACCACAGTGCATGACTGGTGTGTTTAACACATGCATGTATGTATTATCCCTGTAAGTGGTCATACTTTCATCACTACCTCTGTCTTTTTGTATTCATACAGTGCTTTATTTCTCAACTTTACAGTTAATGCTTAAATAACCTAGTAGGGTATTTCTACTTGTCATTCCTTTCCCTTGTCTAAGAAGAACAATATACTTTGCAAGCAAACCCATTTAAATTGAAATGAAATCTGTCCTCTGTTTACAGCATTAGTCTGTATCTAGGTGGAACCTTTACATGTTGACGTGTGTCTGAGATTAGAAATTGTGACATGGTGTAATTAAGTTTACATCTCTACAGCTGGATCTGGCACATAAAACCGAGATCTTTCTTTGAAATGTATGAAGGATAAAATAGATCCTCTGGTATATCACTCAGGCAAAAAAAAAAACCAAAACGTATTTCTGGGGAATTTAGAAATGTGTTAATTTACTTGAGGTAAAAATATGTAATTTTAAATAGAGGCTGTTAGACCTGTTTAGAAGATAGGTCAGACTTCTGGTTCCAAGTGTTGTCTAACAGACTTACCTAGCCCAAACTAAGAGCTTCTAAATGCAACTTAATTTTTTAAGTCTTAATTTATGGTTGTAATGAAAAAAAATCTTATGCTCTTGTGCAATGGAAAAAATTCCGGTCTAGAAGGTGACAAAATGTTTTAGCTTAGCATTTGAAGAAAGAATTAATTCTTTTCTTAAAAACATTTATCCTTTCCTATGTTTTCCACGTGCCACAGTAACCTTGCTGCCACCTTCTGCTCTGCCACAAAAGGAGGAGCCTTTTTTATTTTTAGATGGATGGTGTGTTGGTTTGAGTCGTGGTACAGCTGGAGGATCTGCTCCCTGCTTTTAAACCAGTTTCCACTGGCACTGGTGAAGGAGAGGAGGTGCCAGGCTGCTGTGGGGTACCCCTGAGGGCTGTCCCCCTGCGGAGCACGGGAACCCTCAAAGCTGCTGCTGCTGCCCTCCAGGCTGGCCTGGGCCAGGCTCTGCTCTGCTCTGTGCTGGGAGCGGGGCTGGCAGGAGTTGTCAGCTTTTTGTCTGGTGTCTGCGCTGTCCTTGACAGCTGTACTGTGTCCCACTGCACGTGAGGAGCTTAGCGAGGGGCTCGTCTGGGGGAGATTAAAGATGGGCTACTGCCTGTGCCTGTGTGGAATGGAGAGGAGCAGTTCCCAGTTCCACATCCTCTGTTTCCTTGCTGAAACATAAGCTGTAGGACCTAGTAAACAAGTGTACATCTTGTTTTGTTGGTCTGGTGATTTTTATTCCTGCAGACCTTGAAATGCAAATCCTGCAGAGAGCACATGAAACCTTCCCCTGTTCCCTCCCAGCCTGCTGGCCGCAGGCCTTTGGGATTTGTTCTGAGATGGAGTTACTGGGAGCCTGGCTTTACCATGTCTGCAGACAAATAAGGACACTTACAGGTCATAAAATTGTCTGTAGGGCAAATGAGCTCAGTGTAGGATTGAGGTGCTATGAGTGAAGTCAAGATATGAAATGTGTTTGTGCTGTCATGGAGATAGGGGTGGAGTGGCTTATCTATTCTGGCTTCACCTTGGGTAGCGTGTAAATACAGCTGCTCTGTGTTGTTGTTACTTCCATTAGCTTTGTGTTTGAGTGGGTTTGGTTTGTCAGTACAGAACCAGAGAAATGACAGTGTTGTTTCAATTTGTGCCACTCTAGGAAAATATTTCCATATTTAAAAAGCAAAACGTCTAAATTGTTATAAGAGTAGGAATAAATGTTAAGCAGAGAAACAGGATGAGGGATTGTTGGTTCTGAGGTTTGGGTGATTTTTGTACAAAATGGTTGGGTAGGCTTCATTTCTTCCTGTTTCTTTTAAATACCCAAATGCACTAATAAAATCACAACAGTTGATTCTGTGAACAAGGAAATAAATGCTGTAAAATCAATACTTACACTTTTATTTAGAGATAAAAGCAAAATGTATTATTTGCAAAGGCCTCTTTCTGAAAGACTTGAGTGGATAAAAACATTTTTATTTTGAAAAAGGACGTAACAGTTCAGTATTTTCTTTATATAACATAGAGCTTAAAACTGACTGGAGGGTGAGGCGTGAGTTTATTTAGGCTTGAGGAAATTACTGTAAGTTAAAAAATAAATTCAAATTTTCTGTTGCACTTGGAGAGAAAAATCAGCTCACTGAGTGGTGGGAGGCTGCTGGATTTATGCCTGAGGTGTGAGCATTTGACAAAGCCAGCCTGTTCATATAGGGGAAATTTTTTCTTTCCATTTAGTTCAGTAGAGTAGCTATTCCATTCAAAATTAAGAGAAAATTGGAAGAGAAGGCAGGAGAGCTTGTTTTCCATCTTCTGGCATAAGACAGCAGCGGGTGTAGTATGTGAGGATGTACTAATTCTAAACATTGCTGTGCATGGTCACCAACAGAGTCAATCCCATTGATTAAATATAAATAGTAAATATAAAATAATTTATGACAAAGTGCTGGGGCTAATGTAAGGATAATAGTTAATTTCAAATGAAAAGGTCTTAAAGATTACTAATACAGGGGATTTTTTTTTTCTTAAGGAAAATAACTAAACATAAATAAAAAACAAGCTTTTTTTTTTTTTTTTCATTGACACAAATGGGGATTTAAACGGTTGTGTCAAAGTTCCTTCATTTAAATAATGTGATGAAAGTAAGAGTCTGTGAAGGGTATTTACTTTTTATTTATTCTTGTTAGGATTAGAAAAAAATACATTAGGCCACAGATAAGCACTATTTCTTCCATTGTCTTCAGCTGCATTTTATCACCTGCCCCTTGAAATTAGAGACCTGTTTCAGTGGGATGAACATTGAACATGAACACTGTATCTGTATTTTGAAATTTTTTGTGCAAGCTTGTGAACTTAGTGGCATTAATAATAGGGTAGGAGTAAAGGATCTGTACAAATATTTGAAGTTAAAAGCCTAATTTCTTTCTCTCTGGCATCCAAGTTTTCATCTGTGGCATGAATGCTTTCTGTGGGTGTGTTTTTCCTTCAGTTCCACTTTGTCAATCAAAAGCTTTCTTTTTGCTTAGCAGCATTTTATCTATGATTTTCAAGTAATGATATGTTTTCTTTTGAATGGCTCTTTAATTTTCCATAGCTCAAGAACAAAAACAGTAAGCAGGAGGCAACAGTTCATAAGAAAACTTTAGGGTTTTTTTAAACAGAGCATTCAAAAACTGGTGTCTCCCAGCAAAACCTCTGGATAGTCTTTTATTTTTTCTGTCATCTGCTTTGTTCTCTTTTTCTTTTATTCAAAATGCAAAAGGTCAAACTAACTCGCACATGCACACAGATACACTCTCTCCTTTTCTGATTCTGAATGAAAAGAGAACCTATACATCTTGATTTTGGAATCTCTTGCCTTGGTGCATGCTGGTAGACCTGTCTATGAAGCTGAGATAACTGTCAAGAACCTACTTTTAACAAAGTATTCAAATGTGTGGTTACATTTAGTCCTACCAGGGCCAATACTGAGGCCTAGATTTTGTTCTGAATAGAAAGTACTTTACTGCATTGGAGTATGGGATGTAAAGTGTCTGGCATTTGTCATGGATGGTAGATGCATGTGTACTCTGTCTAGAAATTGTATTTCTGATGCTCTACTAATTGCAAATGTGATTCTTACAGTTTGGTGTATATCTAGCTATTCTGCACCCTCCAAAGAAGAAAATGGTAGTAATTCAAAAGAGAATGTACTGAAAATAATATTGTTCTGAATGGACACAGCAGTAAATGTGAAGGCTTGTAAACCTAACTCTTTTAGTAACCAGTCATATTCTTATGTGTGAGTCTAGACACTGTTAAAAGGTTTCAGTGATGTAATGAAGAAAAATAATTGTTGATGACAAGTCAAACCAAAAACTTCAAGCTGCTTTTTAGGTACCAAGCTGTTTCTTGGTGTATTTTTTCCTTTATCACAACGAAAAAGCGAGAAACAGATCAGGTTTAATGAAGCGCACGATAATCTACTGAGCAACCCCGCTTCTTGCATCTCTGTTGTATGGGCATGGCCTGTGCTCAGTATGGATTCAAAATGCAGTGCAGAGCTGTACCCAGAGCCTGTGCTTTCTGCGTGGGAAGAGTTTCCCTCTCTGTATTAGCCAGGAAGATGACTACATTTCATAGTTACTAGTTGTCGCTTTGGGCTCTTGGCAAAGTATCAGGGGAGCTTCTGCTGGTATAATGTTTGGAAGTGTCTCTCTTGCAGGAAAATATTTTGGCACCTTATTATGTGTGGTTTGGTCCAGCAGAAGAGTGTGTGGGATGTGTAGTCTTCAAATGGAAGTGCTGTAGGAGTATTTATTTTAATCAATTTTTAAACATGCATCATGGCATGGCTAAAAATACCTGCCTACTTCAGCAGAGTGAAGAACAGCACTGTAAATATAAACGTAGGTGGTGTGAATGGCTGAGGACTGGGTAACATTCACTGTAGACTCCTTGGAGATGTTTTTTGAGAAAGAATGAAACTCACATGTGAACAGCAGGCCATAGAATTCATTTCTTATTTATATGTTTAAAAATAGCTGGATTTGGCATATAAAAAGATAGTGAACTATCACTGTGTTTTATTCCTTATGTTGGATAAGGTCAGGAGCATGAACTATTCAGACCTGACTCATTCTGTTTGTCTGTGCTGAATATGAGGAAACTACAAAGGCAGTTTTAAAACATGTGGCTACAAATAACTTGTCAGTGTTTGGTGATGCAGAGTCCACATAAATCTCTACATCTGGAATGTGTGAAGCCACGAGTATCTCCCGTTAATTATCTTGTTTGACATTTCCAAAGCTAAAGAAGAATGATGGTAGGTTATGAATCATATCTTGCCATGCTGAAATGCCAAGCTTCGTTTTATTGCGATAGAGATTAAGCCAGCAGAGTCGTAACCAGTCTCAGCATCACAGTTTTTGCTACTGTCAAACTGCTGATGCAGCATTTGCTTAATATAAATGAACCTTTGCACCTCTATAAAGTGCTTTAAACCCAGGAAAAATTTATGCCTTATCAAAAGGTTAATCCTGACAAATTATTGTAAATTATCTCCTGTCTGTGCACTGCAGGTGCAGTGAAAATAATTCTGTGCTGTGCAGGCCAGTGCCTGTTCCAGTGGCTTGGAGAGCATTGCTGTAGGTGCCAGCAGCACTGGGGTTCATTTCACAGCACTCTTGATGCACCAAGTCTTGGAGTTCCAGTTCTGCATGGGCTAACAAGCTTCATTTCTGCTGCTCAGCATTTTGGTTGGACTGTGTATCAGCCTTGTTTCAGCGAAGTGTGGAAAATAAATGCTTAAATAACATCAGAATTCAGTGGCATGAAAATGCTTCAGTGAATCAAGGCACCAGGTTGAGTGTGGTTTTTTTGTTGGTTTGTTTGGTTTTCTTTTCTTGTAGGATAGCATCCACTTTCTCTCTAGGCTACTGCATTCTTAGTCCCACTATTAATACAGTGTGGGGAAAAAAGTAGCCTCTGAAGCAGTGAGTACTGGATAGTCTTTCACCATCACATAACCAATCCAGATTCAGGCATTTGAGCACTGTGTGTTTAGCCAACCTCATAGCTCAGATTTAAGGAAGTTCATGAGCTCCAATACCTGTCACTTCCTTTCATTTCCTGAAAACTATTTTTAATCATGTTTTAAAGTCACGCGAAGGTGCAGGCTTGTGCCTGTAAGAATCACATCTGCATTAACATTTTGTAATTCCTATTACAACATATAGAATAAAGTATTTGTGTAAGTATGTGATGGGATACATGGATACATTGCACTGGGATAAATTGCAGAAAGACTGTGTGTGTGTGTGTGTGTGTGTGTGTGTTTATGATAGTTACCTTGTAGCTGTAGGAGCACACAGTCCCTCAGACCAGGATGCTGTGCTTGCTCCAAGTCATGTAAGCAGCTGCCAGGCTCTTGGGCAACGCAATGGGTTAACATTTCATCCCACTGCTGTCCTGTGTCTTATGCTGATAAGCATTAAATAACCCTGACACAAGGATACCCTCTCAAAAACGTTACAGCACAGGATTTTTTTTGGTGATGTTTGTTAACAATGCCTTTGGCAAGTGTGAGACCTGCTTGTTGTATAGCTTGGAAATGCAGGTATTCACAGTCTCAGAAGGGCCCTTCCTTTTTTTTCTTCTTTCTGAGGCAAGAAAGATGCATGTAAGAGGTGTGTTATGTTTCGACAAAAAGCTTTGTTTTAATGTCATTTAGCCAATAGGACCCAGAATGTGCCCAGCAGATGTCTTCAAATCTGAACTACATAAATGGAACTGTGGCCTCAGTTTTCCTCTGAAACAGGTCCTTTCAAAGCGAGTGCTGGGTTCACTGCTCTTTCACTGCAGAAACAGTCAAGTCCTCATTTCCCACCTTGCTGGAGAGTGCCTCACCCCCCCCCCCACTCCCATGGTCCGTTGTTTATGGGGGTGTCATTTTGCTGAGAGAGTTTCAGTCTGCAGAAGGGAGAGGGAAAGGGAGCCCCTATCATGGTGCAGGCCTGCATTCCCAGGGCTAGCTATCGTCAACTCTTCCTCTCCAGCAGCTCTCTCTCCCTCTCTCTCTCTCTCTCTCTTCCTCTTTATATATAATGTATATATATTTCTTTCTTATAGAACAACTGTTTCAGCATTTTGCTCCCTGCTGATGCTGCTGGTGATGTCTTCCTTCTCTTTTGCAGTTCCTTATGTTCCCCCCTTTCCTCTTGATTGAAGTTCTCTCTTTAACCTCTTATTGTATCTACCCAATTCCATAAATTCTTTTTCTGAATTCCTATTCCTTCCCCACAAAAAGCCCCTTATTGTCAGAGGGGAATGCATTTTTGCCTGACCTCTGGACAGCTGTTCTATTCAAAACCTCTCCCCCGGAGTAAGAGGCATCCCACAATTCATCGCTTTTTTTCTTTGCCATGGTAAAAGCTAAAAGAATGTTTAACAAAGACCTACAATTGGTGATGGGGGTGGGAAATGGGAGTGTAACTTAATAGTTTCAGAAAACTGATGAATAATATAAGCCTTCAAAGAACCTTTTT
Organism: Phylloscopus collybita; assembly: GCA_027886175.1. Taxonomy (NCBI): domain Eukaryota; kingdom Metazoa; phylum Chordata; class Aves; order Passeriformes; family Phylloscopidae; genus Phylloscopus; species Phylloscopus collybita. The sequence goes on from JAJNNQ010000075.1 coordinate 92,241,249, forward strand.
GAAAGCGTTATCCCTGTTCATAAGCAGCTGGTAAAGCAAGAAACTGGCAGGATTTGATACGAATATCTTATTTGGACCTCAGTGGCAAGTCATATATTTTAATTATTTAATATTTCAAAGATTTTTTTTTTCCTCAATGCAGGGTGGCATGAAATTAAAGCACATATTACACGTTGTGGGTTGAAAATGGCTAGGTGAATGATGGATTGTATTGCGTTTGGGAGATTTTGGAGCCAGAAATGTCATGCAAATGCAAATTGAGGGCAACACATTTACAAAAAGGGTTGGTTTTTTTTTTTCATTTCATTGATCCCCTAAAGCCATTGTGTTTTCTTTTAAGGATTTGTAGATGTTTGACTAACACTCTCGGTCATATAGGAGGCATTTGTGGCATGGATTTGGATCCTAGTCTGAAAAAATTTTTTACAGAGCACTGTGGTGAAATTGGTGTTTTGAAGGAATGCAGTTGAGTTATAATTTCAATTTTGTGTCGGTTTAAATGTTAAAAACCATTTTGACTTCCTCTCTCTTGCAGTGTAGTGTTATCCAAAGGCAGGATGAGGAATAAAATGCTCTAAGTCTTTTGCTAGTTGAATGGGCACTTTTGACAGCCTTTCCTGCACGGTGTGTCCTGCTGTGTTCTCACAGTGGTCACTTGCCTTTTTTGTCTGAGAGGCCTTTTTGTGGGGGTGGGAGCCTGGTGACAAATGCTTCTGGTTTTGGATGCATTGCAATTAGAAGTGCAAACTTGCGCTGCTGCTGCCGCTTTGCATGTCAAGCCGTGTGGGGGGATGAGACTGCCATTTTGGAGCGCTGTCCTTCTCGTCTCACAGTGGCCGCATCTCCATCCCTGTGCCGTGCCACAGGCGCCTACAGACACACCTTTGCTTCTCGTGAGGCTCCTGGAGCGTGTCAGCTGCCTCACCCCTTGCTGCCTGCCACGTGCAGCCGAAGGCCCTTCTCCCTGTTTTGTGAGTTATTTCTCATCCTTGCACACGTAGCCAGCGTGTCTGGGCCTTGCACAGGCGCCTGGCCCAAGCCTTATGGCCGTGCTTTATCACGCCATTGACTGCCCCTCCAAAGGAGTCCCTGCCTGCGATGCTGCAGCCCTTCGCTTCCCGGCGTGGGTGGACAAAGGATCCCCCCAGCCAGGCTGGGATTGCCTGGACCCGGACATATGCATATGAATGGGGCTGTACATCTGCATTTGCTCCAACCGTTACTCCATTGTCGCCGATTCCTGTAATGAAGAGTCCCTGGGTATTCGTTAACGTGCGTGGCTTCATAAACATCTCTGATGCACACTTCTCGGCCGCGGCTGTTTCTGTGGCTTCACTGATACAAGAAGAATAATTTTTAAATTTTATTTAATATTACTTACTATTAAACCACTTGATTTAACAATGAATTTAATTTTAATTGCTATTTATTTAATAACTGGTTAACATATAGGAAAGCTATGAGCCAGAGTGGAGAGAGTCACACGGAATATCCATTGTGAGGTTGCGCATTCTCGGAACGGTCCTCTGGTGTTGTGGCCATGATGATTTTTTCACCGGTGGTGAAGCAAGCATTTCAATGAAAGCCAGGCTTTTCTGGTCACAACTCCTGTTTGTTGCTCTGATCTCTGCTGTATTTGCAGGTACATGGCTCACATCAACTAATTTCTTTGAGCAAGCTTGTTCAGCAATTCTGCAAATCCAGTCCAAGGTATCTTTTGTGTTTTCCTGTTGCCAGGTAGTGTAAGGAAGCCTATTTGTGCCGCCGAGGTTTGAAGCGTGTTGGTTTCGTGGAGCCTTGCATTGTGTCCCACACCAGCAGCCCCTGCCTAGGGACTGAGAAGGAGCTTTGTGAAAGATGACAGTAGGCTCCCAGATGCATTCAAAGCCAGGGCTGCTGAGCATTACCCCATCTGCTTTGAGAAGAGCAGCAGGCGTTTTTAATGCCCACGTATTCATTATATAGAGGGAGTGGCTACATGTTTAATACAGGCCCTCATTAATTTTGTGTAGCCCACTAAAGTTCTCTAGTGTAAGTACGAGGAAATAAAAGTCATAATGATCTCTTCTGTTCCTTCAGCTTGCATCTGCTCACCAGGGTTTTCCGTCACTTTTTTTTCTTTCTTTCTTTCTTCCCCTTTTGGGCTGTAATAGGAAGCTTTTAGGAACCCTATGAATATCACCCTACCTATGCAAGAGGGACACGGATGTCAGGCAGGGGTCTAGAGGCAGCAGGCAATTTGGTGAAATTATACTCTTTCTGTGCTGCTTGAGAGTGCCTGGCCAGCTGGTGCCAGGTGGCCTGCTGCTGGAGTAGCAGGGGATGTGAAAAATAAAGCCTGGCTTTCAATGGCAAGTATCTATCCTCCTGGCTTGCAGTCTCTGCAGGGCAGCTGTCTCCTCTCCAGTGAGTGCCAGATTTGCATGGTTTGAGTTCTGAGTAGTCTTGTAGGGATTTGGAAAAATGTGTGACCATCCCCCAGAGACGTGATAGCAGCCTCTGACATGCAAATGCAAATCTCACCTTCTCATTTTCTGATTGGTGCCAAAGTCTTTCAGGTCCCAGCGTGTAGGCACTGGTTGTGCTGTAGTGTGGCATTCACGTGCCTGTGGTGTTAGTCACTTCCAGAGTCACTGTAGTGAAAGAAACAGCCACAGAGCTGATACAAGAAGAGATGCTCTTGTTAATTTTCTCTAACATTACAAATAGTAGTGAGATATTGAAACCTAGCAAGAGATACTTTTCCAACTTCCTCCTGTGTCTTTAGAAATTGAGGTATTTACTTTTTTTTCCCCTGTGATTCAGAATTTCTGGATATATCTCAAATATTGATTTAAAGTCCTAAATAATTTGTGTGATAGCTAGACATCTTACAGCTCTTTATCACAGATTTTTTTTTTTTGTCTGTGCTCACTGCCTGTTGAGATTGTTGTCACTGAGGCAGTAAAATTACGTCTGCAGTGAGAGAGCTGTTTTAAAGCCTTTGGGTAGGACACCAGAACCAGGTTGTGAATTCCTTGTTTAATCTTCATTCCTGACCTCTAACAGCAGAGCTCACAGGTCCAAGACCCATTCAGTGCTTCCCCGTAGATGCTCATCTGCTCTCAATGCTTGGATGTATGACAGAGATCTTGCAAACCCCAGGTGTGTTAAAGAGTTCTTGACTTCTTTTCATCTCCCACTTTGGAGAGTAGCACCTGGAGAAAGAAAACTATTTTTTTAGTAGGATGCCTACTGCCATGTGCTCATTTATGAGTGTAGATTGTAGGGCAAAAAATTTAGATTGCCAGCTTTTAAAGTGTTGTACTGAATAAACAAAGTTGGATTCGTGTTCTGTTACTTTAAAAATGCTGTTAATTTCCTGTAAGGTGAGTAAATATAAAATCCAGGCAGTTATTTTCTGTCCTTAGTCGTAGCATTATGGTTTAAATGAATACATTGAGGGTGAACAGTGGTGAGGGTGGCAAGGGCATTTGTTCTCTTCTGCTGTCTCAGCTACACAGATGGCAGTCCTTGGGCAGGAATGGGATGGGAGAGGACGGTGTCCTACCCCCTGGCAGAAAACTGCTGCAGCTTCCTTGTCAAAGCCCTCATTTACTGCTATAAACCTCTTCCTCTCCCCTCGTTTATAGGGAGAGACAAGCTTTCAGGCTTTGTCTGCTGAATGATCCAACTGATTTTTTAGTAAGACAACTTATGAGAGTAGTGCTGCTTGTCTGCAGATGGCATAAAATATATGATGAAAGTTAGAGAGAAAAACCCCAGGAAACGGCATGAGTTGAGGTCTCTTTGCACATAAGCAGTATGCAAAGGTATTAAAGAAATTGCACTGAAGCAAGTTTAAAGTGCTAGGCGGATGATGCAGGCTGTGATCTTTATCAGGGACTAACCTAAAAATTAGGCATGGTGTAAGCTTACCCTAAGGTAAGCCTTTTGATTTCTCTGCACATTGTGGAATGGGTATTTACATTTTGTTGTTCCCTTGTTATTCCTTATTTACATTTATGTTCCCTTGTTTTGTGAATATAGGTCACAACCATAGACTATTTTACACTGCTTTTAATCATGAAAAATTCATGACAAACCTTGAGAAGACTGTCTCCCTGTATAACTAAGAGTTACCAGTAATAAGTAAAAAAAAAAATATACTTCAATGCCTTTTGTCCCTTTGTATTGGGGTGTGTGTGGGGGGGATAGAACATTAGGTGAATTTTATAAGATCTTTTTTGTGTCTGATGTCTGTAAATCTATGATGCTGGTTGGCTGGAGTGCAAGTCAGTCCATTAAAGAAATGTCAAGTGTAATTTTGGAAGAGATATGTTTTAAGACAATACATGCATAAAAAATAGCATAAGGAATTTGCCTCTGGGTTGCTGTGAGGGTGACACATTAATTGTCACAGATGAAGAGGTAGACCTCCCTTGGAGCTCATGATTTTGCTGTTCATGATTTATGAGTCTTGCCACTCATTAGAGGGGGACACATGTGCTGTTCTCATAGCATTCAAAAGATGGTCTGTCTTACCTTAATCTGTTAGCAACAAACTTGTAACTTTCTAAGATCTATCAGTGCCTTAATATTACTTCTCCCAAACTGTGCTTTCATTTGGTTTTTAATTGAGCAGCAAGTGCAGCTGGGTTTTTAGTTCTCTCTCTTTTTATTTTTTTCCCTTGTAAGGACCGTTACTTTTAAAATAAATATTGATTTTTTTTCCCTCTTTCTGTCAGGATGTACTGAAATGCAGACAGTTAAACCAGTGGTTTTTGTATAGTACATAATAAATCATATCTTGTCTCTTTTTTTTTTTTCCTTTATACTTCCTGTTCAGTTTGTTCAATTCAGTTCAGTGGTGAGATCAGCTAGATGATGCTGTTGTAGCAGAAGCAAGACGGTGATGCTGTGGCAAGTACTCCCCCTCCCCCCTCAGGTCGTTTCGCTGCCAGTATTCATCTTGGTCTGCCACTTTTTTTTTTTTTTTCTTCCTTTTTTTTTTTTTTTTTTTTTCCTTTTGTCCCTGCACAAGCATGCTTTGCTTATTAGCTGAGAAATGCTGCTCTTGTCCTGAAGGTGATGGTGGCCCTCACCTGTGAGTTTAACTACAGGAAGAACAAGAAAAGTTGTACAAGGAAGAGAAATGAAAGCCTTGCACATGGCCCTTCTCTCCAAGCCTTGACAAAGACTGTCTGGAGATGTTTCCCTTGCCTCCTGTAGGCATTTCTGTTCAAATTCTACCATTATGGCAGAATGCATTAAAGTCTAGATTTATAGGCCATGAAGATAAAAAACATGAGCATGAGAATACAGTGCCCGGGCATGTCTTTGTTTACTGTGCTGCCTCCAAAACAAAACTTGAAGTTTTTCTTGTTGCCATAAGATGTTCTTGTTTAGTAATGCACTGAATAGGTTGTCATGTGGTTTTTCACTCATAATGTCAGCTGTGATTGAAATGCTTCTATTGATTTTTACACAATTTTTTTCCCTACATAGTCAGACTAGGAATCAAGGAAGACTGTGATAGTTTTTCAGAAATTACCAGTCACTAAAAGACATCTCATACTACCTTTGTTCCTTCTGAAGGCATTGAAGTGCATTTGAAATATCCTTCTGTACCATGAATTGATTTTTGTATATAGTGAAAGACAATTGAACTTGTCTGCTTCAGAAATAGAGTCTAAATGGTAAAATCTTTATTCCAAAAATAATCCTGTGTGGATTTTCTGCTAGCCTCATGTCACTACCAAAGTGAGAGCATCTCAGTGCTTGTATGGATGTGCTTATGGGAATTACCTCATTCTGTCCAATTGAATTGCCCCCTGGAAGGGAGAGGGTGAGGCGCCACAGGTTGAATATTCATCTTGGGGCTCAAACTTGCCATGGAAAACTCTGTCTTTTGCTGTTTGTTAGTGATTTATTCCATCCCTTCAGTAGCCTTAGCATTGCTTGAGTGTTTGTAGGAGTTGGTGCATATTTATTTAATGTCTCGCTCATGTAATCTTCTCACCTCTTTGCCAGAGTCAAAAAGGTGTGGTGAAATGTCTCATAAGTAATGCCTTCAAGTAGTCAGTATAAAAGCCATCAGACTTCAAGAATATTTCATGGTTTTGAGATGGGGATTCAAACTTGCATTGTCTTTGTGTTATTTCCAGGAGACATTTGTTTGTAATTTACATGTCAGTCTTCTGAAACAGAACACCCATAACAATGTTTTTGTGCCTGTATGCCTGGAGAAGAGAAAATTTTGTAATTGTGCATTTTCCTGATGCTGCAGGTTCCCAAAAAGGTGGTGAGTGCAACATGGGCAAATTGCTTGTGACTGACTGATCTTTTGTAGCCCTTCATTCATTCTCAAGGATTTCAAAGCATGAGTTTGGGTTTCATTATTTTTTTCCGTCAGTTGATCATCATAATTCATATAATGTTATTTCAGTCACTTCTATCTTACTATGTTATTGCAGAGTATTTCTAGAAATTCTTCTGTTTTTTTTTTCAGATACATAAATGTAGCTTTATTTACCCCAAGTCTGTAATGTGTTTTCACTGTTTATTTCTGCTTTTGTATGACTTCTGGTGGTGTGTGGTGGTTTTTTTTTTTTTTTTTTTTTTTTTTTTTTTTTTTTTTTAAATCAGATAAAATGTAAACCCATTTGGTTTATAAAACTTGATTTTTGAAATGCTGGTTTATTCCAGGAGCTTTCAAATCATGCTGTAAGCTGATACTACTACTCTTCATTTCTATAGCTGAAACTTCTTCCTTTTTTCAGTCAGTGGAGTGACTGGTGGACTTGATGGCATGTGTGTCATGCTATTTGGACTGTAGTTTCCCTTCTGTTTTCTAAGAATTTTTTATATTTTTGCTTTTCTTTTTTAGAATACTTTGAATACTGTTAACTGTATTTCTTGCTGTAAATGAAGCAAATGATTCAGTGCCACAAACACTGTCATAGCATAGGAACAGAAAAATAACTCCAGAAATCACCAAAACCCACAGTGAATATGACTGGTTAGCATCAGCTTAATGGCTGTAAAAGAACTTGTTTTTCCTAAAACTCTTCTAAAATTCACACTAATAATCTGTTGTCATATTTTGGGAATGATATTCCCCAATTTAATGTTCCCACTAAAACCGTGCACTGCTTGCTCCTCCCTCCCCTTCCCCCATCCTCTATGGCAGGTTGGAGAGGAGAACTGGAGGCATAAAAGGTAAAGATCACAGGCTGAGATAAGAACAGTTTAGTGGAAACAGCAATGAGATAAGGAAAGGAAGAGTAGCAGCAACAATATTAGTAACAAAAGTGCACGAAAGAGGGAGTGTGATTCACAGGCAGAGTGTTCCCCAAGGCCAACCTGACCCAAGAGCAGCCATGTCCCCCTGACTGCTCGCTCTGGCTTGGAAGGGCCATCCCACAGCTCCTTCTGCCAAGGTTACTCCATCAGAAGGAGTCTCTCCTTGCTGGAAGAGACTCCCTCCCTCCCTCCATCCCACCCTTCCTCCCACCCTTACACTGATGTGAGGTGGTATAGAATAACCTCCAGGTCCTAGCCATCTTCTCTCCTAATCTTGTTCTGGCTGGAACCAGGCCACCTGTTAAACCAGACTGAATCATGTGGAAAATTTGGAGAAGACTTTTTTATTTGCTCTCTCAAAAAAAGGCAGAAAGATTATGAAGAAGGTGCCCTCAGTGTACAGAAAATTCAAATGTGTTTGCCAAAAACTTAAAAACATGAAACTGAATAAAAACATGAAATTAAATCTATGCAGTTGCAGAAAATGATTTAGTGGCCAGAAAAGCCAAGCTGTTTTCAGAAGTGTATGAAATACAACAGGTAACTTACTCTGCATCTAGCTAATGCTCTTACCACAATTGCATATGGGGATGACACTAATCACTTCAGTTTCCCTTGATTTCTAATACAACATCACAAAGTACAGCACCTCATGATATGGAAGTGCTTACACTGTTAATAAGTCTTGCTTAAATTGTCCATTACCAGTTAAATGGACTAAAACTGATTTTCTGTCACAAAGCATTTTCCAGTCTAAATAAAACTCTTTAGCCGATGTCACATTTAGCATAAGCTGTTTCCTGAATTTTTAAAACACGTCCAAAGTACTTGTTTATACATGGAGAACATGTGTAGAGAAGATGTGTTAGTAGTATTGCACCTTGCTTTTGGCCTTGGTTTAATCACAGGGTAGAGTTTCCAGTTTAAATGAAACTATAGTTTTCACTCTTAAGTGGCAAGAGGTGCTGATCCACAACAATGCAAGAGACTGACATGAGTTCCAGGTTTGTTTCCGTGTTTTGTGCTGCCTTAAGGCCGTGATGACTGAATTGTTCAGCAGGGCCCTGATCTTAATTTATGTGCTTAATTTTAGCACTGCATGTATTCAGGTTTACTTCTATGGAAATGCTCTCCTTGTGAACTTACAGTTTTTTAAATTGGTTCACCCAAAGTTTTTGTGAAATTGTTGTTGTTATTTTTAGGCAGTGGGAGTCTTTGTCATGGGCAGAGATGCACTTTCTCTAGAACTTTGCAAACTTAAGGGTAATTCTTGCCCCACAGAATTTACAGTGTAAGTGTTGTTGCTGCATTTGTAACTGCTTTGGAGCTTGCCAGAAAGGGGCTATTTTGTGTTTGTGCAGAGGGGCTTCTTGCAGAGTCCAGTCTCTTGCAAATTCCGTACTCCACTCACAAACACTTCTGCGCAAGACAATGATTCTGTCGTGCCCCCATCCCACCCCCCCTCCCCCAAATAAAACCCAACCAGTACACAATGAATAATGCAAAAACCTAATCAAAATCAGCACTTATATTGACTTTCTGCTGTGTGTTTTTTCGCTTGTTTCAGTCTCTTTCTGTTTGTCACAAAGCCCAGGAAATAGCTTGTCGTGAAGCAGTGCACTCACAAATCCGCAACCAAGCATAAAGCTTTGCCACTTCTTAAGCTGTGGGTGCCACAGTTTCCCAGCTCCCAGGGTGGCTGTACTGCCAAGCCAGCTGTACCTGCTGTTCACGTCAGGATGGACTGACAAGACTTATCTCTTAACCATTCACTTTCTCTGACTTGGAGCAGCCATGGGATTTGCAGTCCCTTGTCCTTTTGAGATTCCAGTGCTGCGCTCTTTTTCTGCAGCTTCAGGAGAGGAGTGTCTCAGTTTCAGGGGCAGGGGGAGCTGACAGAAGTTTGCAGGGGAGCAGCGCAGGTTTTATATCTTACACATGTTGCTGCTGAGAGGCACGAATGACATGGTTAAACTTATGTTTTAAGCTAGAAACAGAGACCAAAAAACTAGTTTTTGTCTAGAAGACATATCTGTTCTGCACTTGGTCATCTGAGTGGATTACATACAGTTATAAAGCTTTCATTTGAAAGAAATCACCATCAGATCATATTTGTTACTGATGGTGATATTTATGTGCTGTATACCTTCAAAGGGATTTGTGAACTGTGTTCTTAGGGAGGTGGGAGAAGTCTTTGTGTCACGGGAACATAGCAGTAGTTCCAGTTCAGTAGTAGTTCCACCAGCAGCAGTGCTCCTCACAGTGTTAGGGGGTAACAGATAGTGATCTGTGGAGTAGTGTTTTTGTGATTTTATCTTTAAAAATAGAGTAAGAGAATTTTGGGGGTGGTGGTGGTAAAACAGAGCCCTGTATGAACACAACATAAAAAAGACATTAGGCTTATAGGGAGTGTCCAAAGGAGGGCCATGAGGATGGTGAAGGCCCTTGAGGGGAAGCCGTGTGAGGAGAGGCTGAGGGCACTTGAGCTGTTCTCCTTGGAGAGGAGGAGACTGAGGGGAGACCTCATTGCAGTTACAACTTCCTTGTGAGAGGAAGAGGAGGGGCAGGCACTGCTCTCTTCACTCTGATGACCAGAGATAGGACTTGAGGAAAGAAAGAGCATGAAGCTGAGTTCAAGGGAGGTTTGGGTTGGATATCAGGAGAAGGTTCTTCACCCAGAGGGTGGTTGGGCACTGGAACAGGTTTCCCAGGGAAGTGTTCAGACCACCAAACCTAATAGAGTTCAAGAAGCTTTTGGATCATGCTCTCAGGTTCATATTGTAGTTCTTGGAGTGCCCTGTGCAGGGCCAGGAGTTGAACTCTATGATCCTGCTGGGTCCCTTCCAACTCAGCATATTCCATGATTCTACAAGGTGAAGTAGACTGTGCTATTCCAAGAATTAGTATTTGCTTCAGAGCACTTGTTACCCAATGTGAATTCTAGTTACATGTCGAGAAAGGCCTGAAGAATGAGGAACTGCATAATGGAGATGTTTTTAAGCCATGGCTGTTTGTTCAGTTGAAAACGTGATACATTTCTGATACAACTAGATCTTTAAACTGATCCTCAGCATTAGTAGGTAAATAAAGCTGTAGCACGTGGAGAAGAACAAATAGCATACACAATAATGTTAGGTTATGCCATTACTTTGCTTGCTGCTACTCAGCTTGTTTCTTGACCCATTTTTAAAAGACTTAGCTGCTCAAATGGTTGCTATAAAATGAGGACTTCAAGTTTTTCTTCTAGAAGTATAAAAAAATTTTCATGTGGTATAAGACACTTTTTACCTTCTGCATATTTATTAGAGACCATGAACTAAAATGTCAAGGTAATGGGGCAGGAGGAGAGGCTATGTGAGCAAGAAGGAGGCAATATGAGGCATCAATTTAAGGTGCTAAGTTTCTGAACTAAGAAATCCTTCAGCCTCATGTGAGGGTGTGGATGGGCCTATACCTTTGTATAACAGGTCGTAAGTGGGGACACTAAGTTTTCAGTTCTGTTTCATGTCTTTTTCTCTTAGGATGAGCTCATTAAGACTTCTATCATTTAGGATCACATATTTTTTTATGGACACTAGGCACATCTCAAAAGGGCTCTTGTGCAGACGCAAAAGTTAGAGCTGAGTTTGCCTGAGCATGCTATGTTCCCATAAAGGTTTTGTATCCCCTGCTGCAGGTTTGGATCTGAGTTTTACACTTGGTGGGCAGGACTTGTATGGATGGCATTTGTTTTATGCTTTGAGACTTGACAGTGCTTTATTCAGCTTGTTTCCTACCTCTAGTCTTGATTTCTGGACCAAGCATATCACCAGTGTTAATGAGTCTGAATTCTTACGTATTCTACTTCTCATTATAATTTCTACATTTAAAATCCATTTGCTGCCCTTTCACATTCAATCAGTAGAAATCTTTATTTTTTATTAAAAAAAATAACAGTTATACTCAACAGATAATGTGGACTCTCACTCTTGTGGTAGGCTGGACCTGTGGTACGATGACCTCCACACGCCTTTTTTTTTGCCCAAACACGTTTTTGTTTTTCTGTTCTCTTTTGCCAAACTGTTGGCATTCCAGTCTCGCTGTAGGGTAAGACACATCTTTAATTTCCAAATATTTGATGGTGTTTCTGTATCTTAACTGTGGTGTTTTGTAGCCTTTCATATTGACAGCTCACTGTTTTGTATAAATTAGCAGGGGAAACCTACATACTTTGGCAAGTCAGAGAAAGGTAAATTGTGTTTTGACAGTTGTACAGACTTTGAAAGATGCTTTGGAACATGGTGAATTTTAATGACTGAGATGGTTAAGGCAGCTCACAGCTCAGCTGATTGCTTTGGATTCCATACCTGCAGCCCTGCAAGTGCAACTTTATTAGCTTGCAGTTATCAGCTGTTTTAAAGTTGCCTCTGGAACTCTGAGTGCAGTTTGCAAATTGGGATTTTCTGCCTAGGGAAGTAGAAGCAGTGTGATTCCAAATTTGCTTATGTGACCCTAAAGTTCAATGACTAACATTGACTTTTTGTTTGATTTTGTGATCTTTCTGATTGTGAGTCTGAATGCCTATTGTGTGTCTGTGCCTATTGAGTCTGAATGCAGGCACCAGAGTTAGACTCTTCTCTTCTGTAGCAATTTTTGTATTACTGATATTTTAAAAGAAGTTATATTCAGGGAAAAGTAGTTGACTAATGGGTATGATACCTCTCATGAGAACTTAGTGTATGGCCATCCTACTGGTAACGCCGTCTCTCATTTGTATTTTCTGTATCTTACTGCTAGAAAAAAACCACTTAATTTATTACTAATTTTTATTCTCATTTCCATAAAGAAATTTTTCCATTTTTGGTCCAGTTAATGGAGAAAACAGATTCCTTCTCACTAAAATAACTGCTAAATACCTCTGATATCCTGATGTCTGGTCAGTATGCTTAGTTGAGTGTGACAATAAGGAACACTTTTCCAATCCTATTTGAAAATTTGAGTTTGAGAATTGGTAATCATCTTTGTGGAGGTCCCAAAAGAAGCTGCTCAATTTTTTGTTTGCTAAATTTTTCTGTAGCTGTGTTGCACAACGAGGGGTACTTATGATTTGTAAAACTGAAGATAAAAGCCCTTAATATGTGATTTGTAGTTAATAAAGAATAAAATAGTCATATGTTCTCCTCAGCCCCAAAGCAAAAAGTATTACGTAGGCTGTTGCTCCTAAATGAGGAAAACGCAGGCAGAGTGAAAATTAGACCAGCTCCCAATAGTTTGCTCATGCTTTTACCAACTTTTTTTAGCATCTCTAAATTCTAAGTGTGAACATATTTTATTTAAGAATGTGTGACAGAAGGCATAGGCTTTTCTTTCCATTTTCTAGCAACCCACACTTTTCATATGCTTGTGGATATTAGTATGAAGTGTAGTTTCCGTAGTAGGAAAGTAATTCCCAGGACTGTTGGAGGGAAGGAGTGGAGAAAGGATCTGGATTTATGTGTTCCATTTCAGTTTAGTTTTCCTTCTTGCTTGGCTAAAATAGGTGTCATTTTTTCAGTTCATCAAAGTATTTTTTATTCATCCCATAATGATCTGAAGGGTGCAATGCTTTGCAGTCAAAGTTACAAGTTACAGCCATTCATTGTCGTGTTAACATTTTGGTTTGGTTCAGGAGCTCAGTTTTGGAGTGAAGTCAGGGCACTGAGAGTTGGTCTGTGTTGTGGGGAAAGCCTGAGAGCCCAATTTGAATTAATTTCAGATAACACCAAGTCAAATGACTCACATCCAGAGTACTTTCAGCACTTCACCTCCCAGTCCCTGCTCCATCAAGGGGACATAGTGGAGCTGATCTGAAATAAAACTCCTGAAACACGCTGTGTGCCAAGTATTCAGCCCTTAATATCAACCATGTTGCTCTTCTCATCCCCTTCCAGCAGGCAGCCTGATGAGATAATGTAGGAGTAGCCAGGAGGCTGCCCGAGTGGCCTAGAAATAGAGTGAGAGGAGCAACATAGATTGAAATTTCTTCTCTAGCTTGGATGAACTCTCTGGAAAAGTTTGTTTTTTCTGGACTTTATGGAGATTTTTGTCAAGTTGTAACAGTGCCTCACATGGAATTCTCCTTTGGCTTTGAGTAACAATACTTAAATTAAACAAGATTACTTTTTATTTGAAATTACTAAATCGTGAGGTTTCTGGAGCCCCTCTCAGTGAATTTTGGCAGTTGCCAGCTGGCTTCTCTTCTGTGATGGTGGATATAATGTATTTTACTTCTGACTTTTTAAAGTTCATTACTGAATTGAGTAGTTTAAAATTTAACACCATCACTGCTACAGTAATGCAGATAAAACACCAAATATTCATTATTAATAACCACTTAAGCATAGTTAGCATTTCTCTTGCTTTGATATCAGGTAGGACTGTCACGCAAAGCCTGCCTGTAATGCGTTCTTACATCAGCTGTTTCAAATCCTTCCTGTTATGAGCTTTGCTTTTTTGTTGGATTTGTGAGCCTAGATACCATTATAAACAAGGGTACTTCTGTTGGGCTTATGACCCCAGTCATAACTGCTGTGACCCTGCTTGGGGGTCACGACCCCTTGTTTGGGATTAGCTGCATTTGAACAATCTCAAAGAGTTGTCCTATGCTAAATCATTGCGGGGGGTGGAAATGCAAGTAACTGTCAAGAAAGCAGTGAAACAGATTAATCATGCAGAGGGCTGCAAAAATAGCAGTAGCTTCTGCATGTTCAGTGTCTTAGAAATAGATTTTCTTCCGCTCCCATGGATTATATACCTTTTGTTTAAGAATAAAATACCAAACCCACATGTCATAAGTGCATTTATGAAAATACGTAAAAATCAACCAGCTCTAATTTCATGCAAATGCTCTTCTTTTTTTCTTCCCTATGGAAAGTAAAATAAAGGTTTTAAAGTGAACATCATGTACACAAGCCATTTCCCCTCACCCTTGCTCAAATTCATTAGGCTTTCAAAGGCAGGAATTCTGTCTCATGTTGAGAACTTGTATCAAAGTTCAGCCTGAAAAGATGTTCTATAATCCTTAGACTAGTGATTTGGAATGAGGATAGTGATGGCACTGCCTTTTTAATGTCATGAATGTATTTTTCTCATTTTGAAGGAATAAACTTGGGTCTATTGTATCTAATTTCTGTCATCATTTCCATACTACAGTAACGATTCAGTAAGTACCTCTTTCTTGGTATGTGGCTGTAGTTTAGCTCTGTTCTGAATTAATTTATGCCATACATGCTCAGCCTTTTTTAAGTTAATGAAGGTTTGTTACTTGAGAGAGGTGACTGTGTCAGTGTCTAGGGAGAAACTGTTCTTCTGAAACAGAAGAATTAATGCTGATCCAGGTTGGTGATGCTGCTTGAATTAGTTCATATGCCTGTCTGTGTTAATGGCAGTCCTGAGCAGGCTTTGCCTTGGCTCTTAGAGATGTGGATGAAGGCCTATGCTTCCTTTTCCAGAGGTGCAGGAAGCTCTGTTCAGTCACCCTGCTTTCCACTGTAGCCTGGGACTGACAAAGTATTTTGGAGCTAAGGGCAAGGTCTGCACCTCCATCCTTGGTCATTACAGTCTGCCTTGGCCATCAGCGGCACTGCTCAACACTGTTGAATGAAGCAAAGTAACCCATTAAACCCATCCCATGAAAGCTGTAGTGGCTTTGTAAGAGGCAGTTCAGGAGAGTGCTGAGAGACTGCTTTCAAAGTTTTTTTAGGGTAACTGGTCAGTGAGAGCCTGGATATGACGCAGCAATGTGCACTTGCATCAATTGAAGTGTGACCAGCAGGGTGAAGGAGGGGATTCTGCCTTTCTGCTCTGGTGAGACCCCACCTGCAGTGCTGCATCCCAGCACAGGAAGGGCATAAACCTGTTGGAGTGAGGCCACCAAGATGATAGGAGGGATGAAACACTTCTTGTACAAGGAAAGGCTGAGAGGATTGGGATTGTTCAGCCTGGAGAAGACTTTGGGGTTTCCTTATTGCAGCTTTTCAGTACCTGAAGGGAGCCTACAAAAGAGATGGAAAGGGAGTTTACAAGAGTAGGTAGCAACAGGACAAGGAGGAATAGATTCAAACTCTAAGAGAGTAGGTTTAGATTAGATATTAGGAAAAAATTCTTTACTATGAAGATGGTGAGACACTGAAATACATTGCCCAGGAAAGCTGTGGATATTCCATCTCTGAAAGTGCGCAAGGCCAGTTTGGATGGGACTGAGAAACCTGGTCCAATTAAAGGTGTCCCTGCCCATGGTAGTGGTGCTGGAATCAGGTGATCTTTAAGATCCCTTCCAACCCAAACCATTTACGATTCTATGGTCTCTGGCTGTATGCAGGGATAGGATGGATGCAGGGCCAGTATCTTTTAACTCTTTTGAAGCTTACCCTTGCCTGTAATATGTTGCGTTCCTGTTGTTTCTGTTCAGCTTCTTGAAAGAATCAGTGATACTGGCATTCATTGAGGGTTTCCTTTGTGCTTGTTACACTATCAAAGATACCATGCTCAGAGGAGACATCTCGTCCATGCTTTTATAACTTGTTAGTCTTCTCCAAGCCAACTGCTGTAGTGTGCACGCCCTTTTGTGTCTGTAGTCTCATCACAGAGATGCACTGACTAGCACTTGAGCTGAGACTTGAGAGATTTTAACAGGTCCAAAACCATCAGGTTTATAGGACTCCAGAGTAGTTAAAATGTCTCCTTGGAAAAATATTAGTACTTCAGGGCTTCCAGTCTTGTGCATTGCTAAGTGTCTGTTGCAATGCATGGGGCTTAGGATGCTATTTACTGAATGTCTTCCTGGGTACTGAGTGCTTTGTCTTGGTGCTTGCTTGTTTTATGACTGTCTGATTTCTTAACTCCTTCTAATTTAAATTTGAATTTGTTTGCTAGACTGCCTTTGCAAACCTCTAATCATTTTCAGTGTTACCTGTTAAAATTTGAGGACAGTTTTAGCTGTGGCAGGGGTGAAAAATAGCCTGTGTTATTATGATATCTATCTTCTGATGTAATCCTGCTAATATAATTACTCTAGTGATACTGCAGTAAATACTTTGGCTGTCAAATGCAGCTGATCATGGTTAGAGGAGGGGAAACAAGCCTGCTGAGATGCAGCACTGGCCTTACTGGCTTTGCCTTGGATTTATGACAAATGTTATCCTTGGAAGCATAATTCTTATTTCTCTTTCATCAAGCAGAAAATATTTAGTAAAATCTTCTTTTATGCCTTGGCAAGTGTTTTACTCAGATTTCTGTGCTTGGGATAAAATAGCTGTTTGTACTCAAAGCCTCCCTTCTGAGAGAGACCAGCTGAAGGGGCAAAAACCTTCCTCATGTAAATCTCATAGGTACTTTAACACATAATTGCACTGGATTGTAGGGGTAGGTGTCTTTGATAGAACCAAAACAGAAGCTGTAGTAAGTCAGTATATTGCACTAATAAGAAGTTAATGACATTAGCTTCTTTCAGTTCTGGACAACTCTAAATGTTGCATCTTTGCACACTGAAGTGCAATGCCCATGTGTTGACAGGAAACCTTAGCATTCTGATTTCAGGAAGAAACTACATTATTTATTTAATATGATCTACATGATTTGTAGGCAGTTGTAGTTGTTTTCATGGTGCACTAAGCTTCTGAGTAGACTTTTGGGAGTTTAAATATTGTAGCATTCTTGGAGATATTTAAAGCACTCTTTGCTTAGCCCAAGTTAGTTTGGTCTTCTGATAGGTGCTCATGGTTGTTAGGTCTGCAGAGCAGTTTAAATAGGTGGCCCTCCTCCTAAAAAAAATTAAGACCACTAAGATTCTAAGGTTCTTCTGGCATTTG
The DNA here is from genome assembly GCA_027886175.1 of Phylloscopus collybita. Classification (NCBI taxonomy): domain Eukaryota; kingdom Metazoa; phylum Chordata; class Aves; order Passeriformes; family Phylloscopidae; genus Phylloscopus; species Phylloscopus collybita. The sequence goes on from JAJNNQ010000075.1 coordinate 92,258,360, forward strand.
TTTAGGCCTTCTGAAAGGAAAAAATATACAGCTTTTTTTTTTTTTTTTTTTTTTTTTTTTTTTTTTTTTTTTTTTTTTTTTTTTTTTTTTTTCCCTAGCAAATGATGTCCATAAGTGGTTATTGAAAGAGATGCTGCTAATAGCCTAATGAAATACTGGGTAACATTTAGTCTCATTTGCAAGAAGTATCAGTGTCTATCAAAACAAATTTTATCTGAGGCTATAATGACAACTTAGACAATTTCAGTCAATGGAACAAGGTGATAGTATGTGTTGATCACACTGCCTGCATGTGAATAGGTGGTTATTATTTTTTTCTAAAGTAACAGCAGTTGAAAAAAAATTGTGATGTGTGTGGTTTTAAATATGACAGTTAAATATAAAATTGCCTGCTAAGGTTCATATTCTGTCTTCTGAGAGCAATTAATGTCTGGAGAGTGAGAAAGGAAGCACATGGCCTTTAGCTTTGATAAAACTTATCCTTGTTTTAAGTAACGCTATTAGTGGAATTTTAGAGATCTGATGTAATTTGAGGTAGAGATAGGCATAAAACTTCTTCCTTCCCTACCATCAGTTGTCTTGACAAAATAAAATGCTGTAGAGATACTAAAATAATAAAAACATGGAGATAGATATTTTTCTTATATTTCAAAAAAAGCTAGAGATTCAAGTGATAAATGTCTTTAGCACATTTTTCTCTTCACTTGGAAAATATTTCAGGTTGCAAGCAATTGCAGCAGTTGCATTTGTGTGATATTATGGGAAAAAGTATTGCCTTCCCAGAAGCTTAAAATTAAATATAACAGATAAGAGGCTCTGAGGATGGTCCATGGTGCAGCTTTTGATTTTCAGTCCCAGTTTTGTTTCTCTTTCTATGTTGCTGTGGGGAGTATGAACTATTCATTTGTTGACTCTTGTTCCCTTCAGTGGTGATAGTTGCATTTTCCCAGGCGTACCTGTGGGGCCCAAGAATGTATTTAGAGCCAAACGTCTGGGAACCCCTGAAAGCTAAGAGTGAGATTCTTGAGCTAGTCTGGGAGAAAGTGGAGTATTATGCTGCACTTACTGACATGGTCTTTGTGGGGCTTCCCACTTTGTCAATATTCACACGTACACTGGAGCTTCTGCTGTTTTCACTCTGTCCCACACAATAGCAATCCCAATGGCACCTCATGACCTGGTGAGCTGGAGACAGGAGAGACTTATAATTGTTGCCAGGACATTGTTAGCGTTGCCAGGAACTGTAATCAAGGTTTTATACTGATGTGATGGATGCAGTACATGTGGCTTAGATTGAGGGGGAGGGTTGATTTTTGGGCTTGGTTTTCCAAATGTTTCCTCTGTTCTTATCAGTGTGGCTCCTCTTGTGTCAGTTCCTTCCCACGTGGACACAGACCTCTTGCTGTTCTGTTGACATTTTCATGATGGGTTGGGTGTGCTCGCTAACAAGGAGAGATAAAGCTGGGTGGTGTGTGTTAGTATATTGCTACCAGATGTGACATCCAGCAGCTGCACAATAGCATCCAGAAATCTGAGGGTGGAGTAGAGTATCAAAGGCTCCTCCTTCCCTCTGCCCTTCCTCTGCAAAGCAGCAGCTGGCAGTGTTTAATGGTTTGTGTGCTGGTGTTTTTTTTTTTTTTTTTTTAATTGGTTATTTCTTCCTTTTTTTTTGTTTTGTTTTAGTTTTGCTTGTGCAGGGTTTTTTTATGTCTCTTCCCCTCTCCTCCATCCTCCCATATGGATGGTTGACAGCTCTTCTTTGGTTTTACTCTTTTTCCAAATATCTTGTTAGATGCTGTGGTGTGTAGGTTAGGGTTTGTTTATTTTTTGCCTCCATTTGAGGGGTTGAGGTAGGAATAGGTGAGTGCTCAGGGTCACAGGAGTGAAAAATTAATGGAATAAGAGGGAAAAGACTTGGAAAGGTTGATGTACCTGCAGCTCCAAGCTGTCATGTACTTTAAAGCACCAGAGGCCCTTACTTCTAACTGAACAAGATTTGGAAGTGTCAGACACAGAAATCCAGGCAAATGGCAATTTGTCAGGAACTCTTACAACTTGATAAAAGCTTTGTCATACTTATAGTAGCAGAGATCCTGAATTTCTTTCCTTAGACTAGAAGAGCATGAATATGACTTGCTGGTCAAATTTAATCACAGTCCTGGAATCAGCTGATGTGCATTTATGTTGACAATGATGTAAATACAGAGCAGACAAGTAAGAGACTAAGGTTTTATTGTTTGAGGCTTTTAGCTTGGAGCAGTTAGTAGTCAGTCCATTTCCTTAAATAACAAATCAATTTTCTCTTGATGATCTTGGTTTAGATAAAAATATTGCAGCATTAGCAAAGGAATAGACAAGCTTTTAATACAAAACTATGCAATTAGGTAAGAAAAAAATTTACTTTTCTGTTACAGCTCATTTGAATACTGTTGAATAATTATTGTGATTTGTAGAGCGGCTAGACCTTCAATAATAAGAAAAAAAATAACACAAAGTTGGAATGTCCCTCTTGCACAACTTGTTCAATGTGCAGTGTGGTATCATAGCAAGAATCTTAGTTGTAAGAGTTCATTCCATTGCAATGGCAAAATAATTGATAGTCACAGTTCTTCAATTAGCTGTAGGGGTGTCAGTCTGTGTTCTGTGACATCCATTCACAACTGGTTTGTCCACTTGGGTTTCTGTGTATTAACTCAAATGTAGTGTTTTGTTTTGGAATTTATACCTAGGATTTTTTTAAGGTAAATGTTAATTGCTAAAAATAACCATACAACTGCTTCCCCTTCAATTTATAATTTTCCCCATATTAAGTAGAATCAACTCAGAAAATTGGGTAGCAAGTCTGTTAGGTGATGTAGACAAGTTTGGGTTTAAAAAAACCTCACAACACCCCAGAAATCAAAAGTGCCTGAACAAGAACTTAACTCTAGTCAGCAGTGACATCAGTGACCAGTATGTGAAAAGTGCATTTCAGTATTTGTGCTACTCAGCTACACATTTTTTCCTAACAAGTAACTGCCTGTATTTAGTTGTTGTAGCAGAGTGAATGTTGGTTTGCTGCATTCCTGTGTTAAGTTGAAATAGTAACAAGTGATTTTTTTTATACTCTAGGCTTTCGTAGCCAGTGAAAGAACATTTTTCAGATGTGCTTAACAAGGTAGCAATGTCAACACATACTCTAAAAATGGGAAATGCATTACAGAATTGAGTGTGTGTTTTTTTAATGTACTAATGGAAGTGACTTTCTAAATGGTTGTTGACTGTATACAGTAAGAGCTGTGAAGAGAATCAACAGTTAAGCATAATATTTTCATGCTTTTAGATGAAGCTGTCATCCTGCCCCAAGCTGACTCAGTGGCTTGAGTCATGGTATGGCGCCTGGGAATGCCAACCAGCTAATGTTGATTCAGAAGCTCCTGGGTGCTGCTGGTTGTTATACCCCTCCTCCAGGGTCACTGCAGAGAGACCAGGGCTTGGGAATGCATCTGGGCTGCTTTGCTGTCCAGTGTCTTCAGCCTGAAGTGCAGCTGGTGTTGATGGACAGCTGCAGCTGCTTCCAGGGCTTGGCCTGCTGGTCTGGCAAGTGGTAACAGGCAAGAAAGGAGGGGGAGGGTGGGAGATGTATTAAAGTCTAACCCACTGCAGCTGTTTAAGTGAGTGCATGTCAAAAGCTCTTAAAGTTAAAAACGTGAGCCACTGGAGTGGGTGGTGTGGTGGTGGTTTTCCCACACCTCTTGCCCTACAGTGCCCTGGAGGAATGTCCTCTGTATGTAGGAGTGCTTCCTAGGAGCAAAGCTGAGGCCTGAAGTATGTGATGTGCCCTGTAGCTGTTCTGCCACTTGTTTGTCACCAAAGACCACAGTCAGGGCTGAGTATTTAATGGGTGACCAGAGGGAGCTAAAGCAGATATGGCAAAGCTCATTTAGAAAATGGGATTATAAATGCTCCTCAGCCTGCTCCTGGATACTCTGTGTGGTCACGAATTGTTAGACAGTTATGCTAGAGGCAGAAAAACAGTTTTGTGGTCAAGGCACACTGCTATAAACTTCCTGTTTGTCTTGGTCCCCTGTTCTGTGTCTCCTTATGGAGCAGAGGTGATCATGCCTTTCCCCTTCCCAGCCTGTTTTGCCAGCTCTCTGGGGCGGGGAATGTTGTGTGCCCTGTCTGTAGTACAACAGGGCTCTTGGGATCACTCAGTGTTGTGTTCCCACCTGACACTGTGGAGCAAAAGCCTACTGCCCAGCCAGATGGTGAGCCTGGTAAGGAGAGTGTTTGTGTGAGAAAGGGAAGTGTCACCTGCAGAAAGACATGCAGCCTGGGAAGCAAGCACTCCACTTGTGGTGACAGCTGGGACACTGCCAGAGAGAGCAGTGGGCTGGGACAGCATGCGGGATTGTGGCGCTGTGGAGAGCAGATGCAGGTTCTTGAGGTGAGGGAGCTAAGGGAGGATTGAGGGAGTTTCACTGCTGCAAGTGAAGGAGCAGCTTGAATGTATGGAGTTCTTCTACGGAGCAGATGACGGACAGGTAGGGAGCTTGTGGGTCAGGACCTGTCATAGGTGAGTAAAAGGGGTGTCAAGCTGGGAGTTTCTTACAGATCACGTGATGGTGAGAAGGAAACAGAACCAAGTCTTCAGAAAATTTGAGGATGTCTCTGTCTCACAACCTATGGTTCCTTTGAGTGACTTGAAGGTCTTTGACATCTGTTGGAAGAGTGATATGGTTGAAAACAAATTAGCCAGGGCTTTTTTTTTTGAGGATATCAGATTTAACTTCTTGATACAGGCCTTGGAGGGCTCAAACAGATGTGACATCTGATTGCATCTGCTATTCACAAAGTAGGCAGATGTGACTGAGAGAGTGATAATGACAGCCTTGGCTATAGCCACAATGAAATAGAGGAGTTCAGGGTCATTAGGGGCATGAGAAACACAAGGAGGCAGAATGAAAGACTCTGGGCTTCAGGAAGGCAGGACTCAGCTTATTCAGGCAACTGGTACCAGGAAATACTGAACTCTACTGAACATAAGAGTTCATGAAAGCTAGACAGGTCTTGAAGAACAATCCATTTGAAGTGCAGGAGCAGTCCTTACTTAGAAAACAAAAGGATGTGTTGGAAGCACATGATAGAGCTGGCTGGGAAGGAAACACATGATAGAACTTCAATGCAAAAAAGGAGGAGGAAGCAGTAAAAGAGGAACTTAGAAACATTGTCCAAGGGCTGGGGTTACAAAAGCTCAGCTGGTGTTGGTGTGCACATGTGGTAAAAAGGGCTGCATAAGAGTTTCTACCACTTACACTCATAGGAGAAGGTTGAATGAGGAAAGTGTGGATCTGCTGCTAAGTGGGACAGAGAATAGATGAGGCTGAGGTACTTGTGCCTTGTTGCACTTCAGTTTTCATCAGTGAGGTCTCACAGGCCTCTGTACTTAGTGAAGGAGTTTAGGGAGGGCAAGAAACCTCTCTTGGGCCAAGGATTACTTGATAGCTCAGCAAACCCAGGGAGACTATGCCATCTCCACCTCTTGAGGTTTTCAAGATCCAACTGGATAAAGACGGAGCAAACTGATCCAATGGCTGACTCTGCTTTCAGCAGGAGGCTGGACCTAAACTCTGAAGGTTCCTTCTAGCATGAACAGGTCTCTGGTCCTGCATAATTTGTGTTGAGGGGGTTGTCCTCAACCATTTAGGCTGTTCTATGTAATCACCTCAGACCCCAAAACCCAGTAGGATGCTGAGGATGGCTCAATTTGGAGCCTTTCCACTTGTCAATAAAAGATTTCGTGAAGCTGCCAGCAGCAGTGATCCTCACAAATCTCATCTGATGGGGCCAGTTCCAGTGTGAGGAGGGGAGTGCTGCCCCCCTGAACTCTCCTTTGAGTCTCACCTGTGTGGTGCTGTAGTCATCCTCCTTCTTCTGCTGAACTTCTGTTCCCCTGTATTGCTGAGAAACTTCTGACTGGATGCAAAGGACCATGTTTCAATGATCAGTGGGGTTGGTACTGATAGTGTGCCTGTAAAATGCTTTGGGAGTCTTCCCAGTGAGAGGCTCTGTACCAGGAAGTGAGAAGCTGAAGCGTGAATCACTGTTATGCCTTCTCTTGCCAAGCTTCCCAGGCTGAGGCCATGGGGCTAAAATTCCGAGTTGTTCCGGTTTTTCTCAATGGGCTTGTGAAGAACTTTTCTCCTTTTCTCCTACTATTTTTTGTGTGAGTAACTATGAAGAAGTTACATGTATCAGGCTAGTTAATGAACTGTCCTAATTACGGGATAGTTTCTAGAAGCTACTTTTAAATTGCAGGACCTTTAAGGACCTTTTGTAGAATTGTGTATTAATGAGGAACTCTCCCACCCACCAAGGGAAGGATGGAAGAGGGAGAATGGGGTCAGGTCTCCTTTGGGATTACAGCATTCTTGCCTTCATGCAGTCTGCAATGAAAAACCTAATTTTGAGTGTATTTTCCTTGTGTGTCCTTTTTCCCATTCTGAATTGTGAGCTTTTTTTTTCTTTTGGAATGTTGTTCAGCTGTCTGTGGTGTTAATTCTGTTACTGTTTCCTGATAATTTTGGAAGCATTGTATTTGTTACTGTATTTTTAAATGTTTCTTTCCTCATGTGTGTAATTATAGTCTTGGGAATTTTCTTCCAGCCTTCTGCTAATGTCTTTAATATTTGTTTTATTCTTAAAAAATTCATAACGGATGTGTTTCCTGGTTTTGAAGTCTGTAGTAAGAAGAAAGGAATCACAGTTTTCCCATCTCAGCGATAGCCTGAAGCAGGATGCGTGGCATACAACAGACTTTCACCAGGAGGAGGAAATTAACTGGCTACAAATTAGGGAAAGTTCACGAGAAGTCATTACTCTTCATTTATTTCTAAGTGAAGCTTTGAATCTCTAGGCAAAAGACAAATTATATAGTAAATGGAGTCCCCCTGCATATGAATGTGCAGTGTTTAGATATCTGTGTTGACTTGTGACCATGGTAAGATTATGCAGCTTCATATATTAACTGTGTTATCATTGAGCACTGTCTCTTCTTCTTCCCCCCCTTTTTTTTAAGGACTGGTGTTTTAATGCTATTAAATGAAGTACTGATGAATGTTTCCATGGCCAGATTCTACTTGTTTCCAGGTGGTGTATGGTGGGAGTGTACATAATTTACCCAGATATGTCCTGTCAGCTTTTTTTGTCCTTATTCTTTTCAGTGCCTGGAAAAGTGAGATAAAGCAGCTTATCTTCTTTGAGACCTGTGCCGCATTCAAAGTGGCTTCTGAAAGGAAAACGAACCTTCAACAATTTTTCTAAAGTTAATGTAGACTAATAACAAAAAAACATGGTCAGAAGAGTTACTGCTAATAAGGTTTGATATATGCATTACTCTGAAGGATCTGCTGGCCATTGGAGGGAGGGAAAAGGTGAAACCGCTAGAATGGCCCAGTACTTTGGAGAAAAAAATTCTTTCCTTTTAAGTAAGCTTTGGTTGCAACATTTCTTTTGCATAGTTTACTAATTCTGTGATGCAGAGTGCCTCTAGACAATGTATTGAAATCTGCATGATTAAAAAAGTCTACTTCAGCTCTTAATTTTCCTCATTGGAGACACCTCCCCTCCCCCTCTGAACCACTTTGGAGTTAAGTATAGCATTGAATTCAGTGTAGTGTTTCAGTGTAATACTGCTTACTATAACAGTGCTGTTCTTTTTAAATTTATGCTATTTCATAGTCAGTAACACAGAATTTATCCATGGGATGTTACAGGTAGAGATAATTAGCTTAGCTTGAAGGCATTATTCTCTGTTGCACTACATTTGTTTTGACAGGTGACATATGCAAAAGAGCTCTTCAAATGTAGGAGATTCATATTTTAAAAATTGCTTTTGTCCACTTCCTGGTTGCATATTTTTTTCCCTACTTCTTATTCAAATTTCATTTAGGGTATGTTTTATGACGCCTTCATCCTTTTTTGTGACTTTTTGTGCCTAATTCCTCACTTGTAAAAATGTACTAATATTTCCTCTTCCTTCCTTTGCATGTTTCCTCCTTCTTGCCGTGCTGCCTATTTTTGTACTGACAATCCAAAGTTGCCCCCCAGATTAGAATTTGTGTTACTTACTACCTGGGAACAAAATGGGTGCTGTTCTGATGGGTTCTACTTAAATGATGGCTGAATATTAATTCCAGTATTTTTCCAAAAGCGGCGGGCTTCCATCAAAGATCCAAGAAGGAGGAGTTTGCAGTGGGACTATTTTCCTGAACAATTCAATTTTAATAATAGTAAAGTGATGGCATACAGATCTTAATATGCGTATGGTTTGCTAAGTTTTTGTGCTGCCCTGTTAATAGTACTAGGAAAAAGGCCATTTTACTGGTGACATATGGTCTGTAGAAGTGTCTATATGCAGAGCAGGAGATTCCATGGAGATCTTACTCGAGGTGAGTGAAAGTATTTTTAGAGGTAATACTTCTGTTTGGGGCTCTTGTGTCATTTGCTCTGTGTTTAGAGCACAGAAGTGAGAGGAGGTTGGCTTCTCGGGGCTGTGTTACTCCTCTGCCACGCGTCGTCAGGCATAAACCCCTGACATCTCCATGGGAAATCCTGGAGAGCAGTTGGGAATGCCCAGATGAAGCCAGCTGATGCTCCTGTCGATTTGCTTCCCAGTAGCTGACTCCTTTAAAAGTGAAGTACGCCTGATAAACGTGAGAAAGAATTCATTCCTGCAGCTGTGTTGGCTGCTGGAAGGAGCATTGGAAGAGTAAAATCTCAACAAATCTCTTGCTCGCAGAATTTGGCCTGTCAAAGCTTATAAATGAGATGCACTGGGAAAGCTGCTGCCAAATTCACATCGAATGCTTTTAGTCTGAGGGATTGTAATGTATACAATTATTTCAACTGAAGTTATACGCCGTTTTGGTCTTGATTTTGATTTTTTTGGGCGGGGGGAGGGTTGATGCTGGTGTAAATTAATATAGCAAAATTATACAATCAAAATGCATAATTTGCATACTCTTCCTGCTTGATGAAACAGGACTTGTTAATGAAAAACCTGAACTGTTAAAAGAAGTGTGGGTTTTTATATGTACACACACTTTTTCTTTTTTTTTTTAAATTGAGGACAGGATGCTTGTGCTCATTGATTTCCAGCCTTTGCTGTCTAACAGGCTACTGGTGGAACAAGTGACACACTGAGTAATGTCACACCAATGCACTCATGCCTTCCTTTTTAACTCTTCTAACATCCTGTGGCCCAGCACAATGAGAGGATCTCATATGAGGCTTGTTTCCTACCACATGTGGGTTGGTCGTCACGGTGCTTGGTTGTGAGGTGGATGTGGAGCTGCTGGGGTGCCAGCTTCACATTTAGCCCAGACACCAAATGAGGTGATTTGTTCCTTCCCTCATATTAGTTTTATTAGTTTATGTATTTTGACTTTATCACAGGATTAAAAGCCATAAGTGGTTTGATAGTGGAAAGCATGTTGTTGTCTTCCTAGGGAATGTCCTGACCAGATAAACCATGTTTTTCCCTGGCTGAGTTAATCCTAGGTGCTATTCTGTAAATGGGCATAATACAGAAAAGTGCTGTTCTGATGTATTTTGTGGGTCTGATGTCCCTCAGGGAGGGGACGACTGTGGGCTTGAGAAACTGATGTGGTATCTGTGAGCCACAAGTGGCCCACAGAGCACACTTGGCATTTCTCCTTGTCAGTGGAACTGTTGTGTAGTATTTTTCTTTTAGGTGTTTTTTATTTTAATTTTTGTGCATTTGTTTTGGGATTGTTTTTAGTGAAAATTATTCAGATTGCTGCCATGTTTATCCTGGAGCTCCAGGTATGGCCTGCCAGAATGTGTTGAGTGGTTTTATGTCTTGCCACTGGTGAGATTCTGTTTTGTCCCTTCCTACTTCTGGCCACAGGCTCCCACATCTTCCCTTTGCCTGGGGCTCCTCATGCTCTCTCCTAGCCACCTTGTGGTGTGAAATGTGTGAAAAAGCAAGAAAGGAGCTCTTCTTGGTGTGTGGAAGCTAATGGAGAAAGTACACCTGTCCATGGGCTTCCAGGCACAGTAGGTGGCAGGCATGTGGGACACACCAGGCCTTTTAATTCTGCCAAGCTTCATTTGAGGTGCATAAGCCCACCCTTTGGGAATTTCCAAAGTGTTTTTCCAGTGCCTTGGCTGAAGGAACTTATGCAAAGCATTCAAGCAATCCTGTGAGTCAGACAGAGAATTTGGCCATAGCCTTTCCTGGGATCTGGAGGTGAATAATCAACAGATAAACTCTCTTGAAATGTTTTTCTTTGATAAGAGCATGAGCTCAGCTTGGCAGAGATGTTGAACAGACACAGAGGGTGTTTCTGGTGGGATGGCTGTGAGATGAGGAAGGTTGACTGGAAAGGATGCAAATACACAAGTGACAGAGGTCAAAACCTGACACATAACTACACTCTATTTGTTTTTTATTCATAGCATGTAGCACTGACTGGCTGTTTCAAGTCATGCTTTTTTTTTTTTTTTTCCTTTTTCCTTCCCCTGAGGTAGCTCACAACTTCTGGTATTACTGTACACTGCAACCATCTGCCAGTAATTTTTGCAGAGGGATGTCATCAGTGCCTGTGTTCTGTGCCATCATGCTGTTCCCCAGGGCTCAGTCAGTATTGGGGCTAGTCCTGTTTAATATCTTTATTGATGATCTTGACAAGGGAACTGAGGGCACCCTTAGCCAGTTTGCAGATGGCAACAAGCTGGACAGGAATGTTGATCTTGGAGGGTAGAAAAGCTCTCCTTCAGAGGAATCTGGAGGGGCTGGATCGATGGCTCAAGGCCAGTTGTTTGAGGCTCAGTAAGGTGAAGTGTTGAGTCCTGCACTTGGTTCAGAAGAGGCCCTCACAGTGCTAAAGGCTGAGGGAATGTGGCTGGAGAGGTGCCCAGCAGAAAAGTACCTGGGGGTGCTGGTCAATAGCTGCCAGCATGTGCCCAGGTGGCCAAACAGGCCAATGGCATCCTGGCCAGGAGTAGTGTGGCCAGCAGAAGTACTCCCTGCTAAGTCCCCCTGTACTTGGCACTGGTGAGGCCACACCTTGAATTCTGTGTTTAATTTTGGGCCACTCACTTTAAGAAAGACATTGAGGTGCTGGAGCTGTCTAGAGAAGGGCAACAGAGCCGGTGAAGGGTCTGAGTCACAAATTATATGACAAAGGTCTTAGGGAGCTGGGTTTGTTTCACCTGGAAAAAAGGAGGCTCAGGTGGAACCTCTTCACTCTCTACAACTACCTGAAAAAAGGGAGGGGGGGATTGGTCCCTTCTCCCAAGAGACAAGTGACAGGACAAAAGGAAATGACTTGAAGCTGTGCCAGGGAAGGTTTAGATTGGATATGGGGGAAAAAATTCTTCATAGATAGGGTAACCACCTTTGGACCAGACTTCCCAGGGCAATGTTTGAGTCACCACCTCTGGAGGAATTTAAAACATGTATAGATGTGACACTTGGGGATATGGTTTAATGGGGAACTTGGCAGTGTTAGGTTAACACCTGTATTTGATGATTTAAATGTCCTTTGCAACCTAAAGGATTGTATGATTCTATAAAGATTTAGAGAAATCTGAGTAAGAGAAGAAATGAGCATTTCCAATTCAACCAAGAAAATACTCCTTTTCCTCTATGGCATTAATGAAAAGTAAAAAAAAAGTCCTGCAATCTTCAGGTTTTCTTTTATCTGTTACACAAAGACCTGCTTACTCAATGTTTTTCTCTTTTCCTCCCAGGGTCTAGCAGCCCTGTCAGGCTTTCTGGCTGTGTGTCAGTATAGTGGCTTGTAGACACAAATGGTATCAGGCTTTACAGGTGCAGGAGAACACAGCAGCCTTAATGCAACATGGTTGTAAACACCAACAGGGCTTTATCTGTGTCTCCTTTTAATGATTTTTCTTGAATATGGCTTGCTTTAAAATTGCAGTTCAGGTCCCCTGTGTGAGTTTTGACACTGGTGCTCAGCTGAAGAAATATATTATCTTTCAATAGCAAGGGTTTTGAGGAGAGGAAAATGCCAGCAGAATAAATAAGCAAATATTGAAGAAAACAAACAGCCTCCCATTTCACATGGTGAAGGATGGAACCCAGGACAGAAGCAGGTTTAAAGGATGGGTAGGAGGGGAAAACCGAGCCAGTTTACATGTGTGGCTTTGATTTGATGGGTTGCTTCTTTTCCCTCCTCCCACTATGCCTTGTTGTCTTCCAACATTAACCTCCAGTCTCAGCATAGTGAATGTTGTGCTCTGTAAGTCCTGCTCCTGCCCTTGCTCTCCTGCTGATGCCCCTGCTGAGCTCAGTGCTGACAGCTGGGGAAAATTCAGTGTGATTTGGAGTTGGGAAGTGCTGTATCAGCACATGGGAGATTAAGGTTTTTAGTAGATTTTTTTTCTTGCTTGCAGAGGGGAATTAGTGAGCTCCGAAATTCACTGGATTTATTGGAAATCTGTGCCTGCTGAATGTATTTATTCCCCCATGTTGCTGGCTGTACTCTTGACAGGTGCTGAGAGGAGATTTATAGAAAGAGCAAATATTTGCTAGAGTGGCTGAAATATCTGAGGATTATTTAGATGTGACTCTTTATTATCATCTCAGTTCTAGTTCAATAATTTAAATGCATAGGCTTGAGTCTTTGGAAATTTTTAATCTACTTCTCTGTTGAATTTTATACAGGTTTCATGGCTAAATCCTACTACCAATGGGCTATTACAGAGCTGATACAGAGTCTTTGAGAGTAACTTTTTTTTTTCTGGTTTTTGGTTTTGATGAAGTAATATTACAGGGAGAGCAGAACAAGTCTATGGAAGGGTGCTAATCCTCACAGTAGAAAAACGTGGGTTGTGTTCCTCCAACTCAAAGGAATCCTGGAAAAACTCCTGAAGAAGATTTTCTGTACAAGTTCCTCTCTTCATATTTCTACAGGACCGCTCTTTGCAGAATTTTAATTTTTTGTTTAATATTTCAGAAGATAAATTGTACACCACTTAGGACTTCAGAGGACTTACAAGATAATGAGAAAATAAAAGGAAAACAGATAACTCCTTCCAGATGTTCAGGACCAAAATTTTAAAAGGAAACAACAAAAGCAAATCATGAACCTTCCCTCAGGTTTCCAGTGAAATACATAGAAATCAATATCAGCTTTGCAGTTATTTGAGATGCTGACAAATATGTGTTGTTGTGCACCAAGCCTAGAAGAAAGGCTCAGAACTGGTGTCCTGTATGGAAAATTCGAGGTCTATGGTTATTCTTATCTCTTCACAAGTTCTCTTACCTTCATCACTTTGCCTGACCTTAATTTTGACTGTTCAGGGAAGTGGGTAATTGCTGAGGTAGCAAGGTCCAGAACTGGTAAAACCATCTTTGCAATTTGCCCCTAGTACTCAGCAGAGCACCAAGGCTGTTAGCAGCTCTGTGCCACCTGTCCTTTTTTTTTCTTAGCACAAGAACAGCTGCTTTTGTAGCTGCTTGGTCTGTCTTGCACCCCTGGCAGGGGTAGAGTTTATCAGAACCAAGCAGCTGAACTTCATCTGGTTAAGATGATACCTGCTGGATCATAGGAAATTATTAGGCAGAGAAATGAAAAGTTTCTTCCGATTTGTTTGGCATTTTCTTCTCCCACCCCACAATTTTTTCCATTTACAGGTGCACTGCTCTGAACATTGTCCTGTGAAGTGCTTCAAAGGCAGGAGGCCTGTGGCTGTGTCTTTCTAGCCCTTCCTCAGTGAAGAGGCTGAGCTGATTTTGCTTCCTTACAAGCATTGACACAGTTGTCAGCTCCTGCCATTTGATATTGCATTACCATGCTCCATCTGGGGCTGCTTACCATGATTTCCACAGGAGCTGATGCTATTGTAAAACGTGCTGTTTATTTACAAGTTTGTGTTTGTTTGTGTTTTTTTTGTGGTTTTGTTTTTTTTTTTGACTGCTACTTCTAAGTGCCATTCAAGATAGATTTCGAAATTGTTCTCCTTTTCCTTTGCTGCTCTTACTGCAAGATGGTTTCCGTGTCTGAGAGCCCATTTCAGCTGGGGGTAGTACAGCTTTGTGGATGTCATATCCTTGAATTTACTTTTTTTTTTCCTTAGGTGTGGGGAGACTAGATATTTATTGACCTTCCTGGCCTCTTTCAAAGCCTGCTGCCTGGAGGGAGTGGAGTGTGTCTGAGGCTTTGAGTTTCTGGGAGCAGCAGTCACATTGGTTCACTTGATGCATGGATTTGTCTTTGCAGTAATTAATTTAATATTATTTAAATAATTTTTTAATTATTTAAATTATTAAATATAAAATAATACCAAGGTGTACATACCATTTTTATATGTACACCTTGGTCATGGCAGGTATGCTCCTAGGCCCTGAAGGAACAAAGCTCTCTGGATGACTGTCCTTCGAAATATTTTTGATTGACTGATTGCTAAGTTATTATTCTAGGAAAACCTGAAAATATCAAATCCAATAAGAAATTATTAGAATGAGATACGATTTAATGAGAAATCACAAACCTGAAAAGTTGACTGACATCCACAGCATTGGACTTTAATGTCAGTTCTGTATTTACATAAAAACATTTAAAGGCATTAAAGAAATGAGATGTATTCTTGTTTCCAATCAGGATATTGCATTTCTCCTGCTTCCATATATCTTCAAGTTCAACTGGTTTCCATTTTAATACTTGAAAAGTTTGAGTTGCCATACATATTGAATATGCAAATGAATCTCTTTATTTTGGGGCCTGATGTCCTGACCAAACTAGCACTGGGAAAAGTACTCTTCTTTTGCTAAAAGTGATATTCCATGCAAGCAATCAGATTTGTATTGTGTTCTGTGTCATCTATTGTTGGGTAAGGATTACAGAAATGGTTTGGTTAGTAACAAATAACTGTTCCTAACAATAATTCACATCGTCAACACCATCAGCCCTCCCCCCAGTATGTATATATATATGTACATATTTAGAGAGCTTAGTAAAGCAAAAGTTTTCTATGGAATGTGTTTTTGCACATGGGTGGGGGGATAGGTAGAAGATGAAATGAGTATGGTTCTAAATCTGCTTTTTCTAGCTATTTTCTAGCTATTCTATTATTTTTTTTCTAGTTAAACTATTATGTTTTGGGTGTGAAGGGAGTGAAGTGTGAAGAGAAATGCTATGAGTACTGCAACTATAATAAAATAGAGAGAAAAGTAGAAAAAGCTATTGCTCCAAAGGGGCTACTACTGCATCTTTATTTCCCTTGTTTCATAGCATGCTGTGAAGAAGAGACATTATAACTTATGTTTATGGAAAAATCTATCTAGAGTAACTTTCTCTGGGCCCCGTGGCCTCATGCTTGGCAGGAAGTGTGTGGGAGAAGATGCAGCAGATTTTTTTGCTCAGAGGAGTAGCCAGAGCCCACTGTGAGCATCAGAAATATTCTGGCAGTCGCTACACTGGAGCCTCTGGAGGCTTTCAGCTCCACTGCCTTGGCTGTGTCGTTTGTGTGAAGACAGAAGTGGCCAGGCAGTGCTTGTCCTTCACCTTTCCTCTTTGCTCCTAAAACTGTCTGTGTCATTTACAGCACTTCAGTCTGCTTCACTTGGCTCTGTGGGAGACTTCAGCCCAGTGCAGCCGGACTTTCCTTTCTCTTCACCCGATGAGAGAAAAGGTGCATCTAGAGTAATTGCTCTAGTCGAGTTGGTAGGCTGTGCAGATGTAGATCTAAATTACTCTGGGCTGGGAGCAGCTGAGGAGGGGATCCCTCCCACCCAGTCATGCTGTCCCTGTGCCTGGCTGCCAGCACTCCCAAATCAGTGAGCAGCCACAGTGAAATTCTAGAAGTCGTCCTCGTACGCGTGGCAAACTCATTTTGGGTTGCCTGGGCTGAGTTCCCTTTGGCTGAGCTTCTGTCCTCTTTTACAGTTTCAACACTTCGTAGCCCTGAGACATCGTCTTCTTCCTAATTAATCTTTTCATTCTTTGTAGAGTCTGGACTTCCTCTCAATATCCTGTTTGACGTGTTTATTCATCCAGGCAAGCTTCCAGTCTTTCCTTACCATTTTTTCCCTTCCTGCTTGGAATGGGAGTGTGAATAACATTTGCCTTTTTCAAGTGAGGTATTTCTGTGTTTGAGCTGAAGTGTTCAAGGGCAACCTCAATAATTTCCTTGGTTTCTCAAAATTTACCATTCTGAGATCCTGAAGTCTGCATTTCATTTAATTTTGTCTATTTGATCCTTCTCACTAAATTGACAAATGCAGCAACTTTTGACAGTCAACTTTCTATCCAGTCTTTGCTTTTCACTAAAGCAGTGGCTAGAATAGGTTTATCTCATTTTTTCCTTGTTAATGAAAATAATCTCCTCAATAATAGGGGGAAAACAGCTCTCTCAAACTTTTTCCTTTTTTTTGGGCAACATTTATCGAACAAGGTAAAAGAAGCAGCATGTTGTAGTGTCAGAAAGGGGAAAAGAATTTGTTCCACACAGAAGTTGTCATTAGTGAAATTCTGTTTGTATTTATCCACTGACCTTACTAGTTGCAGCAGGCCTGGAGTCAGTATTAAAAGACACTATAGGTTAGCCAAGACTTCTGTGCACTTAGTCTGTGGCCTTTTGGTGCCTTATAGGGATCTTAGAGTCTTCATCAGGCTTTTGCACTCAAATCTGGCAGCCTGCCTGAGGAGTAGTGAATACCCTTGGCAATTTCAAGGCTGAAGAGTCAGAGCAAAAGAGGAGAGAAACATTGTGATAGAGGTAGGACCTGTGGAATAGTTCTTGTGCTTTCTTGGTGAGTACCTCCCTCTTTCTCATGTGTGTGAGAGTTATCCATGCCTTAAAAAAAGTGCATTATTTTTTAGGAAAGCAAATATCCCGTATTATTTTAACCTAGTTATTTTAGGGCTAAGCTTGATACACTGACACCACTGGAAATAGGATGCATGTGGCTTGCACCTGGGACTTAGTGGCTTGTAAATGAAACTATAACCAAAAACTGTGCCAACTTTTCCTCAATGGAAAAAAAAAATGGAAAAAAAAGGCTTTTTTTCACTGTGTATTCAATCAAACCTGAGTGCACCTCTCCTCAGTGAAGATGTTTGCTCTATGCCAATCACGCAGATTTATCTAGGCGTAGTAAAAGAGCACAATAAAAGTACTGTGTAAAATCAGTAGGAGGAATAGTATTAAGTGCCCAAAGCTGAAAATGCAAAAAGGTTGAAAGTTCAGGAAGTTTAGAAATTTGGCCCACAATATGCACCAGAAATGTCTTTGTGTGAGCTTTGTCCCCTTGCCCTCCTTGGAGATGTAGAACGCCCATGTGGAAAACCTGTTCTTGCTCCTTGCGTTTCATTCCTTTCCATTATTGAAATAAATCCAAGTTCTCATAGTTCACATAAAGTGGATGCAGTCCAGGGAGATCCTTGCCCTGTTCTCATTATTAATCTAGAAGGTTTCATACTTGCAGCATGTCGCTGTGCTGTGAAGAATACAGAGAGGGCAGAGGCGTCTGCCCGGGGGCTGGGGGAGAGGTGGAATTCCTCTCCGAGTACCCAGCAGGCTCTTCAGGGGTGATTTCATGCGGATCTGAGCATGAGCTGGGGCAGAGCCAGCCCAGCCCCAGCCGCTCTCACGGGGACTCCATGTGGGAGGGCTGGGCTGGATCTGCCCTGGGACATCCCGCTGAGCTCTGCCCCTTCCCTCACCAGCCCCTGACCCGGTGGGGAATTCCAGTTGGAGGTGATGAGACCTACCCAAAACTGAGTCACACTCTATTTAAATTAAAATAAATATTTAGTGAGTGTTTTTCTTTAGGACCCTCTTGTGTGAGACTTATTAAATGTCAGTGTTTAACCGGAGTGCAAATACAGCTGTAATTAGAAAGGATGTTTTTGCCTAAAGCTATATGCTGCCGCTGACTGGGGTTTGTAACTCCATTACTAATGCTGTTCCCAGTGACCTGGTCTGAAGATTCCTAAACCGCAATCCCACAGCTCACTTCGGGTCTGCAGGGAGCTGACGCACCGTGGCAGCTGCTCTCAGGCTTCTTGCCAGAGATCAAATCATGCAAAAAAGCAGCTAAAAGCACTCTGAATGCTCCCCCCGCCACTTTCCCCTCCCTCCCGGCACCCCCATCCCTCCCCCAAGTAAGCAAGTGCCGTCTAACTCCTACTCCTTGTTTGCGAGTGGGAGGAGGAACTCCCTAAGACATCAACATTCTGGAGAAGTGGTCTCTGGTAGCTCTTTCTGGAGGAGTCATAGCCACTTCTTTCCTTATGATTTTATAAAATAAATGATGCTTTATGTGTGTTGGTGTTGGATTAATACTTACTCCTACCCCTCCAAGGATTGATAGCTAGGTGACTTCTGATATAGAAATTACCATTTCTGATGGTCAAAATACATGGAATGTTTTATACATGGAATCCATGCTTTGAGATACAGAAGATGGATGGTTTTTACCTCATAAAAAAGTTTACTATTTTATGAATTTCAGGTATGACAGTTGTTGTCTTGTTTAGGTTTCTTTTTTTTTTTTTCTTTCAAATTCACAACTTTAAGTAACCCAAAAGCCATGTTCTCACCAATTTTTTTACTTTTTGAGCTGCATATTTAATTGATAATAATTTTGTTGGCATCTTACAAATTTTATTATTTATATGCTAGTCTCTTAAGGTTGAAGAGTGGTTTGTTTGGTTTTTTTTACAAATAAAAGGTTAGTTCTTTTTCTGTGATTCAGGAAGGGAGATTTTTGAGTTGTGAGAATATTTATTTTTATCTTATCAACAAGGATGTTCTTCTTTAAAAGACAGCAGCTGGTTCCAGCCTCCAGGTTTGAAGTATTTTCAGTCTCATCTGCTTACAAGCAGCTGGAAGCAAGCCTATATGGCTTGCTTATTTAAGAGGTTAATGTACTTTCTATGGGGAATGAAGAACTGGATCTCACAGAAAGGAATATATTGAAGTTGTCAGCGATGAGTTTTCATAAATTGAATTTGCACCAAAGGCCTTTGAAAAAGTGCTTTACTCTGAAAGTCATTTTGATCTTCTGCAAATAAAAATAACAAATGTTTGATCATAGCCAGATTGCAGTTGTAAATGGCAGTTTAGCTATTTCAGATTTGTCAGTTGATTTAGTTTTTTTAGATGAATTTGAAACAAATATCCCAATAAAATTTTCAGGGGAGGAGAGTTATTTTACATTCTGGTTACTGGCAAGGGAAGGAATGCTTGTGCATAGCCAGAATCTCACTGAAGGCCTTTGTTATTCGTGGAGACTCTGTGTGTGTGTGTGTGTGTGTGTGTGTGTATACTAGAATTTTCTATGCAACTTGTATCTAGCACCATGTAAGTCTAGCAGAAAAAAAAGATTCAGTTTGAGAGATAACCATTCAGTGTCTTCATTGGGATGTTGTGGGTTGTTCAGCTGATGTATTGCTTTACAGAGAATATGTAGTGAGTGAGAAGGGATTATTTTCACTTGAACTGCTCTTGTGATGGAGGGAAGATGAGGCAGCAGCAAAGTGGGTCATGCTGAATCCCTCATTCTTTGTATAGAATTTGAAAAAATGGAAATATGGTAAGAAATCGACAAATTTATCCTCTTCTTGCTGTGTGCACATCCTGCATTTTCAGGTTTTGATAAAACTGGTAATTCTGTAGTGTATCTTCCTTAAGTTCTCAGCACTTTACATGTATTCAAGATGTTTCTTTTAGGAAAGTTTTCCTCTTTCCATATGCTAAGTAGGGAGCTGTGAGCAGCACTGTCTTAAAGGGAGAGAAATGCCTGCTTCCAGAATGGCAGTGACAGACATTGTGGGGAAAAAAAAGGTGACAGTAGGGTTTCCCCAGTACTGTTTCTTCACACAGTGTGGTACTTACTGTATGTTACAATGACCTGCTTAAAAAAAAATAATTGTCAAAAAAAAAAAATCCTAAGCATCGTGAAATATGGTTCAAAGTATGCTTATGCTTAAGATGTTGATAAGACTTCCTTTTATTTTTCTAACAATTCTTTGAATATTGTTGCTTACTTATTGTATGAGTAAGTCCTGTCAGATGATCTGTAGCACTGAGTGAAGGTAGCTGAAGATATAAAATATTGTATCAATTTGCCTTTTTGCAAACCTAAATTCACCCCACAGCAAACTTCCTCTTGATGGTATTTTGAGTTTGTAGGTTTGAGTGGCCCCAGGTTTATTCTGCAGATGCCTTCTTGCCTGCTATCATTGGATTCCAGGAGTCTGGGCCCTGCCATTGTTGGCTGCTCCAGTCAGGGCACTGCAGCACGTGCACCTTTAACCAATTTCCTACCTTTGGCTCATTTAACACCCAAAACCTTCTTACATGAGAGAACACATGAGCTGTGATATATTTACTACATCATAAAGTTCTTCTCACACTTTAAGGAAATAACAGGGGTTGGGTCAAATATTCATTGCCCTGATATACAAAATATCTTCTTTGGCTGCAGCGTTCATTTCTGCAGAGCTGTTTCACGTTGCCACTTTCTCAAATTTTTCGTGTGACCTGTATTGTACATGCATATGGCTCTGCTTCACTGCAGAAATGCTGTGTCTAGAAGCCTCTTTGTCCTCCTCTCTTCAAGAGACTTGCTTTTCTGCACTTTAAGAGTCCTTATGGACACTTCTGTTTGTGTATCCCGAGAGTATGATTTTCTAAAACACAGAAAACCCAGCCCTAGGTTGCAGGTGCCACAGCAAGTGGAGATCAAATGATTTCATATTGTGAAGAGATGCTGTCAAATCAGAAGGTGTAGGAAAAGGAGAATATTTTTAAGAGGTCTCAGTCCAGGGTGTTTTTTCTCAGGACATGTCCTTTAATTTTCTGAAAAGTTTAAGAACACTTTAGCAGTGCAAATTTTCCCTAATCTTTCTTGTGTTATGTTGACAGTTTGTGAGCTGGGTGGGAGTGCCGTAGGTGGACCACAGAGCTTCCACAGAGTATTGATCTGTGTTTCTACTCTTGTTTTGTTTTTCCTTAAGAGCAATGGCAGAAACGTGCTTCGCAATTTCATATGAATGTGAACGAAAACAAAACAGCCAATATGAGACAGATATGTGTCCATATGTCTTGGTCAGTGCTTCTTCCTGTTTCTTTTATGAGAATGCTTCATTATATTCATAATGCTTATTATTTCAAAGTCCCTGCCTTTGCAGTTAATGATTGGAATGAATAATTAACTGTTACATTATATCATAGCAGTGCACTTCTGAGAGTTCTTTTTTTTTTTTAAATGCAGCTGTGGGTTGATAAATAAAAATGCTAATGAATGAGTGTAAGACAGACTACATGGGAGAGTTTGAAATATCTAAAAGTTACATTTTATTTTTTGATTAAAAAAATCCTGAGAGTATGATTTTTTCTGTTTAAAGGATTTCCTAGGGTTGCATAACTTAGTAGTAAAAAGACATGAAATTGGACTTACATCTGGATTTTCTTTAGAAGTATCCTATACTATATAGAAGTAACTTTAGAATCCTTCAGAATGAATACTTCTTGCAAACTGGAAATTAAAAAGCTCTCAGAAATGCGAATGGAGGGGAGATAAAAAGGGGCTGTATAGCTGTAAATCAAGACATTGTGAAATAAATGGGAGCCAAATACAGTATTGAATAATTGGACAGCTAATACCTTTTTAGCTGTACTGCTCAGTCCATACCTCTTTTAGAGTGAAGATGTTCAAAGTTGTAGGGAGGCATAACCTGTTTCAGGATGGAAGGAAGCATCCCTCTGGCACTGAATTGTCATATGTGGCACAACACTTCCACTTCTTCCCCATTTGTACCAGGGATGGTGGTTGGGGTGAGAGAGCCTTCCCAAAACATATTTCTGGGATTCCACAAACTTGAGGCACCTTCTCCTTGGTGCTTGCTCTGGGCTTTCAACACCAAAGTCCTGTGCAGTATGTGGTCTTGGTAACACAGCTTGATTATTCTTAGAAGGACTCATGTCAGTCACAGGTTGATGTTTCCAGAGAATGCCTATTTAGGAGAGGTTTCAAAATTTAGGATTCTATTGCCTACTTATTTGAGAGATGTGTAATTTTTAGAATTCCTCTTTAAAATTATTTTCTGCTTGTTTTGGTTTCACTCTGCTAAATTGATGAATACAGTCCCTCATTTGAAGTTGATTAATAAAGATCTTGACATACTGTTTAGATTAAAGCAGCTTTATATTTCATTAGGAAAATATTATGTAATGATTATATTTGGATCTCATCTTCTTTTTCTTTTCCCCTGCTAGTATTATTCTGTGGTGGCCTTCAAACAAGGGATCCTGTTAGATTCTCACTGGGTGGCCAAAAAGCAGATTACAAAAGTTATAAAGATTCATGTTTGTTTTGGGCGGAGGCTTCAAAGGCTCACAGGCTTCCTTACACAAGGATGCAGTCAGGAAATGTGAAGGCAGGGAAAAAAAGATTCTGAATCTGTTTTGTGTAAAAAGGGGGTCGTAAAGCCACTGTCCTTGCTTAGCCTCCACAGAAAGGCAGTGTAGTAATGGAATTCTTTACACTATAACTCTTTGATATTTGTGTTAGTTGCAGCTAATAAAGCTTCTTTCTTTTCTTTACATGTATGCATTAGTAATGTAAAACGCAGTGACATATTCATAAGGCAAATTGTAAACAGTGTGCTAAAGCTTAGCGACTTAATGCCTATAGTTTTGAGGTGCCGGATGATGGGATGTATTCCAGTCCATATGTTCTGCAGATTGCAATTAGTAAAACCCTCCTGCTGCTATGTGGGATAAAGTGTGAGTTAGGATTTAAAGCTGTATGCTTTTTTTTTTTCTTTGATAAGTTACTGAAGGAATTACCTCATTAGTTCCTTCCAGTACTAAAGATAACTCACTCATGTGGCTTGCCCAAGCTGGTCTGTATCTGGAGGCCTTCTGATATTGTTGTATATCACCCATGTTAGTAATTTTATTAGGTGGTGTTAAGATATGGCTGTTAATCAGAGTTCTTACATGATATTATGTCTGCAGGAACAAAGGTCTTTATATACCATATCAGACTCTTAACACTTAAATGACAGTGCACAGATCCGTAGCAAGGAGGGATGAAAATAAAAGGAAGAAATTATTTCTTCTCCTATTCAATTGACTCCTTTCATGAAGAAAGGAAGGAAGTGCTTAGCATTAGCATGCAGTTGCTTATATGTGCTCTCAGAGGTGTTATCTATGTTTTAAATATCTAGTACTGTTGGTCAAGAAAAAAGAGTTTTGTCCTTGTGTTTTCTAGCTGTAAATATTTTTCCCCCCGGAGGTTCCCACCCTTCCACCCCCACACTTTTCTTTTAGGAGGTTTCCACTTAATGAAGCTGCGGACAGGAAGTGATTCAGATTGTAGAATGGACACTGGCAATATACATATGCATGAGAAGATGCTGTGAGATAGTCAGGGCTTTGAAAGAAAGTCACCATGGAGCAGTAATCCCACAGAGGAATGACTCAGGAGGATTCAGTGTACTTGCCTTGCTTCTTTGAAATTGTTGCCCTTTGTCAATATTTGCCTATGTAGGCATTACTGATTGGGTTATTTATGTTCATTAATAGGTTAAACTTTATATCACTTTTGTGGTGAGGTACCTCTTCATTTTAGTGGGGAACTGAAGTTACAGAACACCCAAGCAATGTTTCAGTGTGCCATTGGGGGCATGCTGCAGAGATTTTATGGCTGTTTTTGAGCTCCCTCTGGGTCTGTGTGAACCAAGATGTAGGGAGAAAAGAAGGGTCTTATCCCAACGCTAGGGATAAGTGTTGGGTCTATCCCAACAACATAGCTAGGGATTCCTCTAGATGAGGAAATGTGTAGCTGAGCTCAGTAATGGGCTGCAGCCTAAAACCGACTTGACAAAGGCTGCCTGGGCAGCCAGGACAGGGCAGGCTTATCTGCAAGATCTCTCCCATTCTGCTGCTGCTTGGACAAATGACTATGTGGCAGAAACTAACCAATCTAGGACATGTTCATTTAAAATCATAACTTGAAGTCGCTCCCTCACTGATTTAATGAAACTGAAACTGAGGAGTGGCAGCAGACACTGCAGTGTTACAAACTGCTCAGAACCCAAGCTGCTCCTGCACTTTGGCCACAACAACCCCCTGCAGCACTACAGGTTGGGGACAGAGTGGCTGGGCAATGGCCAGGCAGAAAGGGACCTGAGGTACTGATTGACAGCAGCTGAACATGAGCCCTCTGTGCCCTGGTGGCCAAGTGACATCCTGGCCTGGATCAGGAATGGTGTGTCCAGCAGGACCAGGGAGGTCATTCTTCCCCTGTACTGGGCACTAGTGAGGCCACACCTTGAGTGCTGTGTCCAGAGCTGGAAGGACATGGATATGCTGGAATGTGTCCAAAGAAGAGGACAGAACTTTACCAGAATAAAGCTGGTAAAAACTCTGGAGCATAAGTCTGATGAGAAGCAGCTGAAGGATCTGGGGGTGTTTAGCCTGGAGAAAAAGAGGTTCAGGAGGGACCTTATCCTTCTCTACAACTGCCTGAAAGGAGGGTGTAGCCAGGTGAGGGTCAGTCTCTTCTCCCAAGTAACAAGGGACAAAACAAGTGGACACAGTGTAAAGCTGTGCCAGGGAAGGTTTGAGTTGGACATTAGGGAGAATTTCTTCACAGAAAGGGTTGTTGGGCATTGGAATGGGCTGCCAAGGAAGGCGGTGGAACCACTGTCCCTGAAGGTGTTTAAGACTGGATGTGGCACTAACTGATTCTGTGATTCTGTGGTTAACTGAACCTTGAACAGCACTACATGGGAAAAATCAAGCAAACTTAATTTTCTTGGCAATAGTTACACTTGTTTTCCATTTCAGGAAGATCTAGGGCTCTGTGAAATATAACTAGAGATTGTTGTTACGAGTCAGTTTCCCAAGACCTCTTATGCTCAGCAGTGACTCTTAAATTAGGTCCAAAACCTCTAAAAATAGATATTACAGTATGATTGTTGCAAGATTAATGTTATGGATTCTACAGATGTAAATTATTGTTCAGTTTGGGGAGGTTTGCATGTATAAATCTCTCATAAATACCTTCAAGCAAATATTAAAGGGGTGGAGGATCTTCTGTTTTGGGTTTGTATTGGAGTGCTTATTCCAAGAACTGACTTCAGTTGGACTCTAGTGGCAGAAAATGAAACCTGACATAATTTCTACTTAAGATTCAGAAGATCAAACCGGTTTTGGAATCCAGACCCAAATCTGAGAACTGTCCAAAATTCATCAGTCTAGAGGTGTTCCATTAATTTATTACAACCTTGCCATGACAAATTCGGAGATGAGCAGCCTTACAAATGGAAGCTGTAACAACCATTACACCAGCAAAAATCAGTTTTGTCACTGGTGTGGCACGTGTTCAGGCAGCCTTTCCTTCCTGCTGCCCTGCCTCAGAGCTGCTGCTGTGAAGCTGAGAAAACTCTGATCGCTATTTTACGCTTGGGCATCCTGATATTGCTGTGATGGAACCCAGGGGCTGGGTACACACATCTGATTGTGTTTGCTGTATTATAGACTATGGTAATATGGGCATGTTGCTGTTTCTAGTTATTCACAGAAGTAACTGATTTCTATCTTCAACAAACAAACAAACAAACAACCCCAAAACCCAAAACAACAACAACAAAAAAAACCCCAAAAAACCAAAACCCAATGATTCTTCCTTCTGAATTTGTTATCAGTTTAATTAAATTAAGTGTATATTTTCTTAGATCTAATATGACTAAAAATTTGCTTTCTGAATGTGGAGGTATTTTCTTTTTTCCTAGAAATGAATCCTAAACCTTTTAGGGCAGGTGGTTAAGAGTGAGTGACTGTCTAAAGATACACAGACACAAAAATAATAAAAAATATTGTTTGAGATTTTATTTACTATTTCTTTTAGTGCCTTTTTAGAAACTTGAATAAAGTGTTTTCTTACCTGTCAATGCTTTTTCATTTGTTTTTGTATCCAGACACTAGACTCCATTTCTGCTCTTTTTTTAAAATAAGTTAAAACTCTTCTGTGTTGTCAGAGTAAAAGGAATTTTCTCAGGTCTGAGTTCTTCAGTTATTTTGTAGTGAATGTTGCAACATCACTGAGTGGCTACAGGTATTCAAATGAATTGTAACCAATAGGAAAAAAACCCCAAATCATTGCTGCTGTACTTTGGAAAAAAAATATTTTTGGCAGTGTAGAGTAGGTGTATGTAGCAAGCTCTAGATTTTAAGTATAGTGAAAAGAATATGAAAGGAAATTGCCTGCATTTTTATGAGCATGACTCATAAGGGATATGTTTGCTATGGTTAATATCCAGTGGGTTTTGCCCTCCTGTGATACAGTGTCCTGTGCACTAAACTCCTTCACTTGGCTGATCTTTGGCTTTGTCTTGTTGCTGATTGATCTTCACTGTCTTTAGTCAGAGTCAGCTGTATTTCCCTTCTGCACACCAGGGGTAAATACTGTCCCAATGCACTCAGGACAGATTCCCTCCCTGTTTTATGTCTGCACTGCACCGTGTCACGGACAGGGATGCTCTCAAACCCTGCCTGAGCTCCAGTTTTTGGAACCAGTGGAAATCTGCCTGCTTTGGTACACGTTTTGGCAAGCACATGGAAGCTGTGCTTGCTAATTTCACTGTCACTGATGACAATCTTGCAGTCCCATCCCCCTGAACTTGAGTGTGTAGTCCCCATAGGACACCATGCTGAGATGCTTTCTGGGTGCTCAGTCCCTAGGTGTGGTGGGTCATGGCATGCAGTGACATTGGCTGCCTGAACACATGGCATGCTTCCTGCTGTCTCAGGCAAATAGGTGCAGCCAAAAGTGGGATCTCAGGAGGAACACAATTGGGGAAATGCAAGAGGGATTTGGTGGGAACAACATGGGAGCTCCCTCTTGCTTTCCTTGAAATGGATGCTGATGTTTAAGGAGAAAAAAACCCCAAACAATGCAGTAACAACAAAAACCTACTGGCATGCCTTTAGGAAGCCCCATAAGAAAAGAAAATGTGACAGATGCTTGCTATCTTAAGTAACTTCATTATTTTATTGGAAGAATGCAGTAGGATACATATGTTTCTATCCTGCCTGTGTCTGAGGTATTGGTGTTGGTACAGGTGTTGGTACCGGTATTATGTCTGTTCTGTGTAATCCCTGACATTTCTAATGTGCAAGTATCACTAGTTACTGAAAACTGGAAGTTAAGTATAGAACTAAAGCCATCTGGTAGTTCAAAAAGAAAAGTTAGATAATTAGCTGTTCTTGTCGAGGGACTGTGATTAAAATAGGCCATCTTCATAACAGTGACTAGTTTGCAAGGGACTTCCTGGAAGCCACCTGGGATAATGATAATGAAAAGAACAAAATTAAAAAGGAGGGGGAGGTGGTGCCATTATAGCTCATGATGACTTTTGTGAGTGAATAAAGTCAGCTTTTACCTTGAAGGCTGTTTGCTATTTTGGTACTTAGGAAAGAAACAGTTGAGTTCTCCGACAGTTTGGCATTGTGCTGTCACTAGGTCAGCCAGGTTACTGCTGGATATCTTTAATATTTCTGTGTCAAGCTCTGGCTTCATTGCTCACATCCTTATTAACTTGTGAGTGCTGTTGGCAGAGCTCATCTTCACAGGCCACTCTGTGTAACCCAATGTCTCCTTCTCAGGGATTTTCTTCCTTTGGGGGAATCGCTGCTATTAAGAAACACCAGAAGAGGGAAAACATCAGAACAGTATTACTGCATCATTCCTTGTCAGCTGATGATTGCAATGTGCCTAGCAATGTTAGTGCAATATGAATTTATATAGTTATCTCTTAAGGAATAAGCTGTTCAGCAAGCAGTGCTTAGAAGGGAACCCCTTTGTAGAGTGTGAGGAAGGATCTGTGTAACTTCGGTAGCTCCAGCCCACCCTCCAGCACTGGTGTTCCCTTTGGCTTTTGCTGCTGAAATCTTGTCCTCCTCATTCAAGAACAGAGCAGCAGAGAAACCTCCAAAGGCTGCACAGCACTTGCTCTTTCCTGTATGTGGATTCCTTGGTGGATGCCCTACGTCAGTGTGATAATTTTAATCAGCGAAGTCTGACCTGAATCATCTAGGTAGTGTCTCTTTGAGAACACACTATTGGGGGCAGCTGTGTTAAATGCACTAGTAGGATAAAATAAATCTGTAATAAGAATGCTTCATCATTGGTGTGATTTGAATAAATATATTTTCACTTCATACTGATAAAAATCCTATATCCAAATCAAATTGATTGAAATTTAATTGGCTTTTTTTTTTCTTTTAATTGGCAGTTGCTGCTTTAACAATTCTAGTAAAGACGTGTTCATGATGTTGCAGAGGCTTTTAACAATTTCTGTGTGACTGTAATATTTTCTCAGAGAGAATGTGCTGGCAATCTATTTTAAATGTACCCAAGTTCAATACTTAAATGAAAACATGGGCAAGAGTTAAAAGTACTCTGGGTTTTCTGTGCTTAGATTCTCCTCCAAAAAAAAATTTGCTTCTAAATTGTTTTCATTAAATGAAGCTTTTATGTCTCTTTATTCCTTGATTAGGAAAGCAATGATTTGAAAAATTCAAGATATTGAGGTCTCAAAAGTGTCAGGGATGCTCAGCTTCAGAAAGCATAAGTAAATATTTCAGTGCAATATGCTCAGAAGAAATTGCTGTGGATGCTTGTGGATATACAAATATTTCTGATCAGTTTAATGGGTCAGGCTTTCATATAATTAGAAAGGTGCTGACTGTACACACGCACGATCAAGTTAACAATGTCTTACTGCGTTCTGTGAAAAAGAGGAATGTGATGCATCTGGTGAATGCTTATCTAAGGCTTCTTGTAAGAGGTCTTGAATCTGAACACTGAACACATTTATTTTTCATTTTTTTTTTATATTGAGAAAATTAAACTATTGAAAACTGCTTTTGCAGTACTTTCTTGAATACCATCAAAAGCAGAAAATCCATATTTTAGATTCCAAGTGCAGGTTGTCACTCATGTTTTAAATTCTGCCTGTTCATGACCTGTTTCAACAACTACACTTGATGACCTGATGGCCAAGGTTCTACTTTTTGTAATAATTTTTTTGGTGACAATCTTTTCCATTATTCCCAGTCAAACAGTCTGACTTTCCAGCATTCTTCACACTTCTATTGGTTTTTACTTACATAGGAGAAAATGGACTGAGAAGTTAACAACCAAGGTGAAGCAAGAACAGGCTCTTCACTTGGTAATAACTGGCTTCAGATTTTTGCAAATGAGTAAATTACTGTCAAAGGTATCAGATAATAGAAAGCCTGGGTGGCTGGCTTAAGCTCTGTGAAGTCTGAATGACCTCTTGGTGGCAGTTCATTGGAGTAAAATTTAATCTGGTTATAAAATTCAGATTTTTTTTCTAAAACTCAGAGACTGTTATGTGGTATGACAAACCATCGGAATATTCCTCCCCCCCAAATTGTATCCCTCTAATGCGCCAGAGTTTTTTCCCATCTGCTCTTTAATGAGGTGTCTGATTACAGATTTTTGGTTTGTCCTGTTCTCTGTACAGGTTGGTCAAATTCAGATTTTCCTGCAGATAAGCCTTTGGCTTTTCTGTTGCTTCCGCCTTGCAAAGAAATTAATTCCTTCAAGCCAGTGAGTCTGCAGCTCCAGCTGTGACTGTAGATGAATGTTCTTGCAGGGTCATGTTCTGTAGCTCTGAACCTAAATAAAAGGATTAACAAGAGTTCACTTGGAGGAAAAACACTTAATTTGACTATAATAACTATGAGGATCCATAGGGAAAACCAATAAAGCTTTACTATTAAAATTGTTAACAAATGATTATTCCACCCTGACCCTCTCTTCCCGCTGTTATTGTACTTTTGAACAGCAACAAATGATGGGATTGACCTAGTTCATGGTAGTGCTTTAGTCCCTGGCCTACAAATGATCTTTTTCTTGTAAAATAATTCCTAGTCTAGTTTTTTTGTGAGGAGCATTGACGGTATTTATAAAGGAAACAATGTTTTCTGATGCATTTCATGTAATCTTCTGCCCCAAAACTTGGCTTGGTGTGGAGGAAGAAGGGACATCGTGCAGACAGTGATGCTGGGACTGAGCTTGGCAGCCAGCAATACCACAGGATACATCTGATTGCTCCAGCAGGGCATGACTGACTTCCATGACTAGCACAAACAGCTGCTAATGACTCCTGGCAGAAAAGGAGCATTTCTAGGGTGAGCAGCTCTTTTCAGTTGCCTATGTAGACCTCATTGTCTCCTCTCCAAGCAGTACCTCTGCTCAAGAATGGGGGATAGCAGAGGGGCTGCTGACAGGATCTTCCTCACTCAGTAATATCTCAGTTGGCTGTTGATGACTGTGGTATTGCTGCTTTCCACTCAGGCAAGGGGTGTAAAGGCCCAATCCACTGCTCAGTGTAATGGTCTGATCCTTCAGGGCTCTCCTGTCTCTGATGGAGATGCAAGGAGAGGGTGGAAGGGTTTTGATCCTAGTGATCTTGACTCTCCCCAGCATTTTAGGACTTCCAGCCTCAGGCAGCACTATTGTCTGAGTAGACAAAGCAATACTTGTACCCATTTCCTTGGGAAGGAAGCCAGGTAAATTAAAATTGACTCATGTGACTGCCCTGATTGGCTTAAGAAATCAAACAGATGAAAGTTGTCTAATTTTAGAGGTTAAATCTCAATATTAGCTTTGTCTTTTGCTTCATTTGGGCTTTGGAGGTGGTGAACAAGTCCTGGTTGGTATGTTGGTGACCATCATGAGTCCCTGTCAAAAAAATGCCACAGTGCCCGTCTGGTTTACCTGCTGGGAGCTCCTCATGTTGAAGCCAAGTCATGAAGGCTGGTCTCCCCCAAAATGGGCTGAGATTCTGCTTGGGCCCACACTTAGCACCAAGAGCTGGAAAGCATTTTGGGTTCTGTCTTGTGCTTTTGTGGTCCTTATTTTTGTTACAAAGATTTTGCCCCTGTTGAGGCATGTTTATGCACCTAGTATATATTTTCAAAGAAGTATAGCTTGTAAAAGTATTCATCAATCTGTCTTTCATCAGTAGGTAACCTAATACTTTTTTTCTTTTTTCCGAGAAAAGAAAAATGTATGGATAACATTGTGCTTTGTTTCAACAATGTTTCCCATGTGTGACCAAATGAGAGTCACACTCAACTTTGACTGGTGACCTACTCTTTTTATTTCTCTCCAGTTTTCTTGCTTGCACACTCAGGAATGTGTTTTTGGGGTTTTTTTCTCCCTTCATGATTATTTTTGGAGCACCTTCTGAAACTGTAGAGACCTCCAACAGTCCATAGGGATGGCCTAGGAGCCACAGTCTGAGTAGAATTCCAAATGAACTTTTCTTCTTCGCTACCCTTGCTCCAGCACTCTTTGAGCCAAATGTTTTTGATGGTCTCTTGTTTAATACTTAATGTGGCTTTAATTAGTCACAAGTGGCAATTATCCTCTAGAGTTAGGAATTGCAGCTAATTAAATTAGGTATGCTCTTCTATCAACTAATTTTATCATGTGGGCTTTGGTTTTTTTTTTTAATGGCTTATGTTCAGGTAAGCAGCTTGTGCTTTAGAGATGTTTCTGTCTTTCCTACATTCTTCAGTGATCTTGGGTCTCCTTGCAGAAATTGCAGAGATTCTGTTGCAAGAGATTTGAGTTTTATCAGCACATTTTGTGGTAAAAGTTGGCTGATATTTTGGCTGGATTTTCAGGATCTTAGGGTTATAAGATGAAAACTATGGATCGAAACCACTGCAGGTGATGGCGTAACTGTCATGTGTATCTATATATGTTCGGTGCTCATTGGCTCAATGTTGAATTCACACCAGAGGGGCTTAAACATGACTGGGGAACTGCAATTTAGGGTCTCGTGCCACTACGTAATAGCCTGAATGTACCCCAAGTTGCATCCTGGATAAGGATAACTTACATCTACCTGATTGATTTATTGATTTAATTTGTAAACAGAACAAATGTGAGATGAGTCACTAATGAAGTAAGAATATTACCTGATCCTGCTGTATTTTAAGTTATTTCTTAAGACAGAGGTACACTGAAGCCGCTGCTGCGTAACTGGGGGTGAGGTTCTCTAGGCTTTTAGACAGTTGTGTAAAATTGGGGTGAAGGGAAAAGACATAAAATAGAAAAGCTAATATTAGATAAAACATTTCATGTTTTGTAGATGATGAGATGGGTATCTGCTTGTGGATTTTGTAAGCTTTGTCTCTTTGTAAATGGAGTACAGGCAAGCACAGTTTTAGTCCTGTCCTGAGTTATGCTTTGCTAAGCCTCTCTTACTGGAGTAGGCAGCTGGACTGTCCACGAGAAGTAACTGCATTGAAGCAGCAGAAATCAGAATGTTCTTCTGTGCAACAGATTGCTGGAAATTGAGTGGGACCTATGTGGAGGTTGCAATGTGTACCTTAGATCTGATGAAGATAGTTTTATAATGTGCAACAGGGAGGAGATGTGTGTTATAGATGTGGTTCGCAATAAAATACGCTGTCCTTTGTAAGAGCAGACTCATCTGTGTGCTGTTATGAAGAAGGACTTTTCCTGTACCTTAGAAAGCATGTTTTGTCCATGAGGTTTCTGGTGCTCTGCTTGCAGACATGGGAGTTCGCTGCAGTATGTGAAATCTGAAAGGGTAATTTCCCAATTGCATTGTTACTCTGTTAACCTGAGCAGATGCATGTAACACTGGCAGTGTATATTTTTTTCCAACTCAGAGTTTGAAATCAAATAAAAAGAAGACTTTGCAGAGATACCATTTCAGTGGTGTAAGTTGCAGAGGTTTTTTATGTACTCATGTTGTGGCTCTAAAGCCAAAACGCAGCACTACGCTTATCTGTGTCCAGAATTTTAAAGTATTCCTTGTACCTGGACACTTAAACACAGAGCTTTCAAGCTGAAAAGAAAGGAAAAATATTAAGGAAAAGTGTATTTCACATTTAACATAAGTTATTCTTTCTATAAAACGCAACCATAATTTGGATTTTTTTTCTGTGATAACTATAAAACTTCTCTAAAACTACTGTGAATTAATATCAACAAGTGAATACGTAGATGGAACATAAGTGCCAGATCATCAAACTGACTGTGGATTGCTGTTTCTCTTTTTTGATTCTTCTATTTTTACATGTCATGTTGATTTTTCCATCTATAATTAGTCTTGTTAGTAATTGTGTTACTTGTGGTTCTGATTCTGCCTCAGCAGAACAAATTTGGATGCATGGAGAAAGTCTAAATCATTTGAACTAAAAAAAAGTCCTTGCAAATTGAGTGTCATACTGAATTCTGAAGTATTATTGTTCTATGTGCAATGGATTTGGTGGCTTTTACATTATGTAACATGCTATTTATTTTTAAACACTTAGGAGTTTACCAGATCTTTTTATGTGGTTGCTGGAGCATTGCCCTGGGACAGCAGTAATGATGGATGGATGAACAGAACACACTTCAGGTAAGAAATCAGCCATATCCCATTTGGTGTGGCTGTTCATTAACTTTCCTCACATTGTTTTGGTTCAGCTTCACTAGTAGCAGTCTTTAATGTTACACCACTAAAATTCACTGAATATAAAATATAAATCTCTTGTCTACAGGAATGTTTACATATATCTCTCTGTAAATCAGTGTCAGCAGGATTTTTGTTTTCCTTCTAGATTTGGTAACCCTGGTAACAGATGCTGCTGCTGCTATTACAGTCTTTACCCTTGCTATGGTATAAATTTCCATAAGAATTTTATTTCACATTGGCCGTCACAACTACAGGTCTGAATATAAGAATAGTTCCAGAATTTTTGGAGTGGTTTAGGTAACTTAACTTGTTCTTTAAGGCTGTGCCAGTTCAGGATATAGCTGTCAAGTTTTTGATATCCTTGGAGGTTAATGCAAGCTTGTTAAAGCCCGTGCAAAGGCAAGCAAACGCTGGTATTGATTTAATGCTTGCTGTGCCACAAGCTTCCTGGGAAAACATGGACAAAATCTTTAGTTTCTGTATTAGTGGGAACTAAGTGGCTACATACCCATATGCTTGCTTTTCTGGTAGAGAGAATAGTGTGTTCAGAGTACTTTTTTTTGCAGGACTCTGATATGCCCAGGGCTATATTGAGTTTTCTGTGCACCTGAGGATCACCTTGTTGTGCTGGCAAGGTAGAGCTGCCAGTGCTCCAAAGTAAAGGTGGTACTGCTGGGTGCACATTTTGGCTACAGTGAAAGGCTTGGGCTTACATGTCAGTGCTGTTTTAAGTCAGACCTAGGCTTTAGTATCTTTAGTCTTCCACTGCCCTCTTCTTCCTTTGTGAGAGCATTGTGGAGATAGACATGGTGGAGACAGAGTTGTGTTCAGGTTGGAGCCAGATGTGTAGGTAGAGTGTTAAAGAGTTGTCTTAAGGCAAGGACACAAAATATACAAAGGAATGACCCTGGAGTTTACTTTATTCTCCAACTTGCAGGGTGCAAGAGCCTAAATATAGAGAACACATCAAAATGTCAACATCTGTGGATCAAGGACCAGGTTTGGCCTAGAGATTTAGGGAAGGCATACAGCCTCCTGTCCCATGGAGTGACTGACAGCTAGTGCCAAGAGGGGACAGTGGAGCATGTGATTGCTTCCCAGATCAACCTCTCATGCTCCACAGACGGACATCTGAGTCAGTGCTGGCTTCTTCGTTGAGTACTCTTGGCTATGCTTTCCCTTTCTGTGGATTTGTGAGATGATGTTTTGATCCCAGGTGGTTTTTGAGGCTCTGCCACTTTGTACTGTTCCAGATACCCCAGCTAAATTCCAGGAGGGAGGTATCCTGCAAGTCATCCCTGAAGTTAGTTTTGAACCTCCTACTTGCTAATTTCATTTAATGTGGGGACTGGGTTGACCTGCCAGGAGACTCAGGAGTTGAGCTGAGCCTTCTCTGCTCCAGTGGGGTGGTAGGAAAGGATGATGGGTGCAAAGCTTTAAAGAGAGTTTAAAAAGCAGCTAGACTAAAATCTCCTTGAAGTGAAATGAAGCTGCGGGCCTTCTGTGGCCCTCCCACTGCTAGTGCCTTCCTAATGAATAGGTTTGAGGCAGCTGCTCAGTCCTGCCTTGCTTTCATCTTTTAGTTTATGTCCCATTATTTTGATAGTATTTGGGGTTTATGTTCTGTACCTCCTAGAGTTACAGAAAGCAACAGAGAAGATGCTATGTCATCTGTTAAGCAGTCGTTCTGCCATTTTTTTTTCCCTGACAGGATTCAAGATTGTGTGGAAGAAACTACCATAAATTTAAAATATCCTAGGGATACATACTTAGTGGGTTGAGCCTCCCAGCAAGACATTAAAATATAGGACCATTAATCAGAACTGAACTATATTTTTTCTTGTTTTTCTCTTGCACATTTAAAACATTGCTTTTGGGTTCACAGAAACTTTAGAGGGACTCAAAAAAAAAAAAAAAAAAAAAAAAAAAAAAAAAAAATTGCCCAATGATGCCTTTGCAGCAAAATCACTGCACTGAGTACCTGACCGTACATATTGCACCTGATGTGTCAAGGCTAAGGAAGGAAGTGTGAAAATTGCATAAATCTACCTGACTTGCTTAGATGGAGTTTCAGAAAAACGCTATGCAATATACATGATGTTAACTATTTTGTTAGGATTGCTGAACTGGAAAAGGCTGAAGGCGAGCCTCTTCAGTCTGAAAAGGTAAAATTTGAGACTGTGAATGTGCTAACTACAGAATTCAGAATATGACACTTATCAGTGTGAAAACATTTCAAATTCTCTAAAAGCAAGCAGAAACTAAACCAGCTCTTAGCTGAAATCTTAGAGCCAGTTGAAGGAGAATAATTTAATTATACTGATTCTCCTTCTTGGCAGAGAATGTTTGGGAGGCAGAATTATGCAGCTGGATAGAAGTTTGGTTTATTTTTGCTCCTGATATTTGTTTCTGTTAAAAACAGTGGAGATCTTGGACTTCATCAGTGATTACAGAACCAGATGAATGTTGTACACTTTTTTTCTATCCCAAGTGCTCTTATTTTCCCTTCTGTGTCTGTATTTGGGGCTAAATCCTTATGAGATACAGGGCAAATTGGATGTAGCATATCATTTAAGGCAATTTCACTTGAGTGTGACTCCACCGCGTGCATTCTGCTGACTCATGGAAAAGCATGTGAAAGACTGCAAAGCCAGCTTGCTCATTTAGAGGAAACTCTTGGCCACCTTGTTCCTCAAGTTCCCCAGAAAATGGGCACAGGTTTTCCCCTGAATCCCTTTTGTGAGGCTGATGGACAGTGAACTTCCTTGTGGTACAGAACAACCAGGTATTTAATGGAGAACCAAAAGAAGGAACCTCAAATGAGAAAGTTTGCAATACTAAAACTGTGGGTGAACTGTTTGCTCACTGTTTTAAATCTTCAAAAGGGAAATGTGGTGGGGAAAAGGGCAAATCTGCTTTGTTTTCTTGTATAGGAAGGAGTGGCTGAGAAAAATGTGTTGAGAGAGTTTGGAAATGGAGAAAGTGAATTGGACAATTTGATTAGACTAAGGAGAATAAGGCTTATCCACAGATCCTCTGGATGCATGTGAATATGTGGAGGTGGATTGTTTCTTGCCAGAGATCTGTACAAAATTGTAAAAACAGAGCAGGTTTGATGATTTTTTTTTTTTTGTAGTATTTTTTTTGTATGCAGGATATAACTAGATTGTAAACTTTGGCAGGACTCAGCATCTGAAAGCTTCTTGAAACTCTGACAATGTTTTTGTAAAACTGATTTTGGAACTGGAATAAATGAGAGATTTTTTTCTATAGTCTCCCTCCTGTTAATTAGATGAAACAGTGAGTTCTATATTTGTCCAGAAGGAGGTCAAAACAAACTAGAAATTGAGATTGGAGGAGCCAAACAAGGATAAATAATGAGCCAATTTCACAAACTGGCATTGACTTACCAAGAGTTTGGAAAATGTATGCTTGCAAGCTTCCTTTATTATTATAACCTCTTGAACAGAATAATCCTGTCCAAACAGCTATAAACGCTTTCCAATAGAGAAGTTTATGACCTAGTTTCTGACTGAAACACAGTATCACAGTGTTTGGAAAGAACTGAAGATACTGGTGGCAGTGCCTCTAGCACATTGCATTAGAAACTGGACGTATTGCCCTTTGCAAATACTTATTAATTGCAGTCAAGCAGAGTGATTTTGAAACATTGTTTGCTTTTTTTTTTTTTTTTTTTTTTTTTTTTTTTTTTTTTTTTTAAATTAGGTGTAGACAGTTAAATGCCTGAGGTGGCACGCAGAATTTTCTTTGATGTCTGAAGTTTTTAGCAGAGCATTATTTGGAAAAATGATCGTTCTAGGATTATCTCAACAGGAATTCAGCAATTATAGGATGCCTTTCTAGATTCTGTGTTTGGAGCAGTGAAGGGGAAAAGAAAGGTGCATTTATTCTGTTCACAAGTATAAATCTGTTCTGGAGAGACAAGGGTAATTTGATTAGGCTTCATTCCATTCATGGCCTTCCTGTGAGGAGCAGGGCAAGGACATGATGGGAATGTGCTCAGAGGCGGTGGGAACAAAAACGCTGAGCTTGGGATTTGCACATCCAGTTCTCTTCAGCTGGAGAAATGTAGCCTTGCAGGAGGCATTGGAACAGGCCACATTTCAATTAGCTGCTCTTGTGATAGGCTGGCAGAGACACCACTTCTGTTCTGGGGGAAGCAATGCAGAAGTAAACTAGATCAGCTGTTACAAGTTTTGGGTTGTTTCCTTTTTGTTGCTTTTCCTGTGACTCACTGATAAAAAATGAAAGTGAGGGAGCTGTGCTGATCTCCATCAGCTGCAGCTGTGGCCAATACCTGTCATCCCTTTCTTCTGCTTATCCAAGGAGCTTGGGAGTGATCTTGAAAGCACAGATCATTCATGTCAAGAAGAGTTCCTGAATGCTGCTGAAATACATTAAATAATACTTGTTTAGTGTGGAAAGAGCTATAGTTAAAATTCTTGCAGTGTTTCAATTATAATTCCTTTATTGTTTCAGTTGCTTATAACTTCCTGAAATGATTGTGTCTCAAGCTGAAATTTTCCAGACTTGATCTTGGCCTGATAGTGACCTTTCTTCTCTTTTCTTCTTTGTTTCTCTTTTCTCTGTGGTATTGAATGAATATGGCTCGGGCATTTCATTTGTAATGAGCGGAAAGTAGCAGCAAAATACTTTATAGCCATTACATTAAAACTCTGAACAGCTCAGACAGTGCAGTTAAAAAAGTGGTGAAAATCATCAAAAGTACTTTTTGAATCTTGTGAGAATCTGTGAGAGTGGGCACTTAGATATCAACTTTAGGTCTTGAACTTTCTTTTCTCTCCATCATGTACAGTCATTACACTCTGACACAGTTATAACATGCAGCTATTTTTGCCTAATCAATGATCAGCTGAATGAAATAGTCCTTGGTGAAGGAACAGATCTGTTTCTCACTGTTTGCCATGACCCTGGTGAGACAGGACTTTGGAAATTCAGGCAAGTGCTGTGCAACTGGGGCAGCACTTGCCCTCTGGGGCATTCCTCCTGTCCCACAATTCAGGTTGAAAGTGCCCAAGTTCTCAGAAATTCCTCTTACAAGAAATTTTTCTGTTTAACGCAAATCTTAAATAAACTCTTTGATCAGCTCTGCTCAAGCTGTCGGCTGTAGTAGTTAAAATCAGAACCCAAATGTCTTAGGGGATGGAATTTAAACCTGGGATGGAAATGGTGGAAATAAATTGTTAAGAGATTTCCTTTAAATTAATGCTAATATCATGTCTATTTAGTAACTTAGGTAAAGTCTGCTGCTCATGGGGGTGATGTTGCTGAACAGGAAATTATGGGGTTTGACTTCTTGACTCATGATATGTGTTTCAAGAAAAATAACGTCATGTGCTTGTCTGTTGGCTTGGTCACAGACTTTGCCTTAAGGAGTGTGGTTTTTGCCAAGGACAATCGTGAGTATGTCTAAAAACAAATATAAGGAACTCTTCATTTCTGGAATTGGCTTCTCATGGTCTCTTGTGTTCCATGGGAAATATCACCTCATGTGCATTCATGAACCATCTCTGTTTCTGTTGCTATATGGTTGTGTATTCCCAGTGATGCAGACAAGTGTCTTGCTCTAGGAGCTGCAGGGCAGCAGTAGAGAGAGGGTGAGAACTGAACTGCCAGAGGACCTGGCAGAGGCTCTCCTGCCCTCTAACTTATGTGTCAAGTGAATTCCTTAACTCTGAACCTCCTGTGTGATATCACAACTCTCTGACCTTCTAGAAGACTGTAGAAACTTTGTTCAGTTCTTATTATAGACTTACACTGGTCACCTGCAAGCTCATCCCTTGCAGGAGCTCAGGAGTGCTGTTCAGCCACTACTTCCGCAGCACTAGGTAAAAGTAAGGTAAAAATAAAACATAAATCTGCTAGGCAGAAGTAAGGTGCCCATAGCATAAGCTCAACTTTTCATGTTACCAGAGAATACTTAATTCTTGTTGGAGAATAGTACTACATTTTTTTTAAAGATTTAAAGGTCTCAGAATTTAGGGTTTGGTCAATAAGTACAAAAGTTCTATCACAACCACTTTCACCTTTAATAGTTAATCAAAATGTATCTTCTGCACCACAGTGTGAAACAACTATCTTAAAATTGCATTGATTTGTCATAAAAATCAGAGTCTAATACCAGAACTTTAGAGAAAACTGCTCTGTCTCTCTAGTTTATATCTTCAGAATAGAAGGAATTGTTTTCTTTAAATCAGCCACCAGATTTTGGTCCAAACTGCTGTTTTTTTGATGACAATCTTGGATTCTAAATTCTTTCAGGCATCCTAACATTTATTATTAAACTGGAATTGCTTAGTAGAGGTACAGTAGAGATACAGTAGTAAATTTCAGATTCAGCAATTAAAATACAGCCTTGTCCTTAAAGCTGGCTTTGATGGTCTTTCCTTGAGGAAGATTAATGCATCCTTTGGTACTGGCAGCAGGCAGTGAGAACCACTGCAGATGTTGTGGGGACATGACAGTCAGTGTGCAAGAAGGTGAAATGAAGTAATAAAACTTCCTTGAAAATGACAAACCTCTGTGTCTGTGGTGAGGATTTCCTTGTCATTTCAGTCTCATTAACACTGCTGGTTTAGGTTTACTCTTTTCTATGTTGTTTTTGGGCTTATACTTTCAGTTACATTCTTAAATGTACAATAATCATGTATTTCTAGCACAGATATTAAAATGAAAACTCAGTTATTAGCAAATGCAAATTTTCCCCCCATTTTTGGCTCTTTTCTGTCTCAACACTGAACTTGGATGGATGTTCTTTCAGGTGTACAGCTAGGTGTTGGTTCTTTAGCCAGCTGTGGGATATTTAGAGGCAATTTCTAATAGGAGCATGGAACTAATTTTATCATGTTGACTTTCTGTTCAGTGGTTTCTGTATTGCTTTTTCCCTTGTAATCGACACTTTAATTATAGGTATAAGTATTCAGCCAGGCAGAACGGGCTCTGGTGTTTGAAACTTTACTAACAAAGTCCTTTTGTCTTGGACTATTTAAAAACTGACCTTTAACCAGTCAAATCAAGTTAAATGGGGAGTGATAGCCTTAACTCACTTTCCCCCCCCACCCTTTCAGCTAATTTATTATTAAATAGTCTATGGTGATGAGTACTTTTGCAAAGTTCAGTTTAACTCTTGAAATGCCAATCTGGAAATCAGCTTTGCCTTGTCACTTCCCCAGCTCCCATATGCCCTCTCTTATATTTGGGCTCTGTAAGTTAATGAAAGACACACCAGACACATAACCCAGTATATGCAGTACAGGCAGAAAAAGCTCCCTGAGAGAGCTGAAACAACTCCCACGCAGTAAATTCTGCAACTTGCTGAACACTGCTGCTGTTCTGCTG
The DNA here is from genome assembly GCA_027886175.1 of Phylloscopus collybita. NCBI lineage: Eukaryota > Metazoa > Chordata > Aves > Passeriformes > Phylloscopidae > Phylloscopus > Phylloscopus collybita. The sequence continues at coordinate 92,299,267 of JAJNNQ010000075.1, forward strand.
AAGGAGGGATCAGAATACCTTTTTTTTTTTTTTTTCTTCTTTTTCCTTTGTGCCTGGATAATTGTGTGAATGTGCCCCATGTGCCTGACCTCCCTCCCCCACCTTCCCAGGGCCCTCAAAAGTAACCATAATCCTTACGCCTCCTGCTTCCTCACCAGAAAAACACATCAACTCTTTAGCTTGGAAAACATCCTGCTTTGCAGATGTGCTATGTTCCAGGGAGGATGGCCCTCTCTTGGGCTCTGAGCTCCTCAGATCAGCCCTCTTGGAAATTATTAGTTCTGGTTACACTGCTGCTCTGCAGACAGTCAGGGCGGTCTCTCTCCCTATTTCAGGGGCCTCTGCAGGAGGGCCGTGCTGCACATCGTCCATCACTGCTTTTGGTCTTTGGGTGCACGTGCTGACTCACAGGTTTAGTTTGCAGTCAACTGAAAATTCAACTTGAAAGTTTAAACTTGTTCTAGAACCTTTACAATTAGCACAGGGTAGGGACAAGTTAAGCTGAGGTGGAGATGCTCATGTTTTACAAGGAATGAAAGAGGGTAGCGCTTATTGCTCTGTTGGAGGAGAGACAAGGGTATGTATCCTTTATGTATTGTGGTATGAAGTGGGCTGGAGGGAAAAGCTGAGCCTTTGCTGGGTGTCCCAGCACTGATCAGTGCTGCAGTTGCCTGAGAAAATGTTCAGCGTCTCTGTAAAAAGTAACAATGTGTCTGTGACGGTAAACCGGGAAAGGCAGCACGGGGTTGTCCAGTCAGGAAATCTTCAGGCACAGAGTCACCAGTGAGGTGGCAGACCTAAGGAAACTGGCAGTCTGGAAATGAAGTAGGAATTTAGGCACAGTCAGAGCAGGACTGAGCAGGAATATTCTCTGATGGAAGTGGTGCATGCTCAATTCAAGCCAGCACCAATCTTTTCTTCACTTGCCCAGGACAGAAATATCGGCGTGAGAGATTTCTGTGTGCGATTGAATCGCTCTGCTTGGACCACCCTTGGGCAGGCAGACTCCAGTCAGTCCAATCTATGTTGGTGGCAGCTCAAAGTCTCTGCCATCTGTAGGTTCAGATATGCCAGAGATTAGGCCTGTTTCAAGCTGTCTCTTTTATGGCCATACCCTTCGTCTGATCCCAAACATTAAGAGATTAGGTTTCTTGAAATATCAGCAATTGTCGGCCCCCCTGGCTGATGCAAACCACTTAGCCCACAGATGTGGGAAGGCTTGAATAGGTTTTCAGCATGAAAGAAATCTTGAGCTCCCAAGATGTATAATTTATACAGAGGAATAGTTTTTCACCTGCAGAGTGTTGGTAAATGGTGCTTTTTTGTACTTCGGTCAAGGGCGTGCACTGATAAGCTGGGGGAGAGAAATGCGGTGAAAGTAGGGGTTTCTTCTATGGAATGAATACAATAAAAGTAGGAATATGCATCACAGATGGAAAGTGCTGACTACCCAGAGCTTTCCAAAAGCATACTAGTTTAAAACTTTCATCTTATTTTCTTTGGGGACTGTATTGCAAGTTTTGAGCATTCTATGTTTCAAAACAGAGTCTTTGTCATAAGGAAATGTTGAGTATTTACTACCCCAAGATCCATAAGAAATCCACAAATGGCAGGCAAAGCAGAAAGGTTTTGATTCACACTGTACTTCCTGAGGAAGAGTCTGAAAATAAGCAAAAAATGAGGCTTTGTCACTTTGGCAGTCTAGAATTTTGTGAAGCTTTGGAAAAGGTGTACAAAACAGAGCATGCAAGCTTTTGTTTGTTCAAAGGGGAACATGGCCCAGCTCCACTGCTTTGTAATGGTAAACACTGAATTTCAGTGCAGGTAAACACTGCAGCCATAAAGAAAAAGGCCATGCTCCAGGTCCTTTGGTTCCAGGACTTGGATACACAGGTCCTTCCTGCAGTGCAGGTCTCCTGGCACAGGGCTGGGTACTCCCTTGTTTTTATGCTCCAGGCCAGGATCTAGACCTAGATGTGCCTCAATCTCCACAGCAGGGGTGTAGAGATTTTTGTGGTAAAGCTCAGTGTGGGTCAGATGTGCATGGGACTTGTTCATTAGGAAAATGTCAGATAATTTCAGACTTGCTTTGAGAAGCTCTCATATTTTGGTTCACTCTCTTATTCCTCTGTTTAGATGCTCTTACTGAAAAATCCCCCTAACATGGCATAAAACGTTGTCTTTTTCTCATAGTGGACACTGTTCATAAGGAGCCCTGCAATTTTGAAACCTCTGCTCTGAGAACAGTGATGCATTCTTCTGTTTGTTCATGGAATCACAGAATGGTTTGGTTTTAGAAGGGACATGTAAAGACACCATTTCGTCCAGCTTCCCTGCCATGGACGGCACCATCTTTCACTGGATCAGATTGCAGAAAACCCTGTACAATCTAAATCTGGACACTTTCATAGGACAAAATCTAGATTGCATTAGGTCTTTTGCATATTCTCCACGTTAAGGAAATAATTTATGTTGTCACATATAATTGTTTAAAATTTTACGGAAATGAAGAGAATACTTATTATGTAAACATTGGTAGAACAGACATGAACTTTTTACATATATAACTTGCCTTATTTTTACCAGTCAACATGCAAAGGCATATTTCCTCCTAGAAAAAAAAAAAAAAAAGGTGGCCAAGTTCTACTCTTTCAAATCCACAGAGGTGTAAAAAACAGTTCTGTTGATGTCTCTGTGATGAGTTAAAATTTTTGCTTATACAACTGAGTGGAGAGTCTGACTCATAGCTTTCTAAAAAGTATACATTTTATTCTTATTTAAAATATCTCAAACTTTCAGAAATTGTTATTCTAAATCCACTTTGGGTTTTTTATCTGTAAATCCTTCCGCATAATTCACTCTAAGACAGCTGTGATTGCCTTCTTCTGCTTGCAGCTGTTCCCATTTTCTTGAAAAGTAGACTCATGGAAGCATTTGGTGTAGACATCGTTGGTTTAATTCAGGGGGAAGTTGCTCACTCATCTGTCAGTGTTAACCATAGACAACGTGTAAGTACACACATACCTACAGTATGTGGTACACACATTTAGAAGTGACTTCATCATGTGGTTTGGTCTACAAAGCCAAAGACGAGAACAAGGCTGTTTTTGCAGGAAGATCTCACCAAATTATCTAAAACTCCAATTGCACTAACAGCTTGTAGCTGGCTGCCTGGGGAGGTAACTCAGCAGTTAAGCCAAGCAAAACAAGGAATGGATTACAGCAGTTTATGGGGGTTTTGTGCTTGAAATTTCTCCTGTTTAACTTTGCAAGTGGACTAAAACCTTGAACTTGCACTAGAAGGGATGATCTCCAAAACTTGTTGTCTAACATAGATTCTTGAACTTAAGGAATAGCTTTTATTCAGACCCTGAAGTTCAACCGTACATTAGGAGGCTGGGATTCCCTGGGGATGCTGGTAGAGGAGGGAGTGTGCTGTAGGAGTTCTTGGCTGGAATGCCTTTTGTGTGTTTGCACAGGAGGGACGGGGATGCAAGGAATCTTAACTCCAAACAAACCAGTCTTCTTTGAGAAGAAAATGTTTGTTGAAGTTGGCGTTAGCATAGGTGCCATGGCAGGAGAGGTTGCAGTGGCGTTTCAGCCCAACGTGGAGTGAGCACGATGCTGAGCAGCTTCTTTTCCATCTGTGAGGGTGCTCTGGGTGTGCTGTGCTGCTGCAGCCAAGGTCAGCTGTGGGTCATGCTGGGGTGTGTCTGTGTACAGACGGTCTATAGCAGCGTGCAGCAGAAGCATCTGTGAGCTTTGCCATTATCACATAACCATTTGAAATACCACTGGGCTTAAAAAAAAAAAGCGCACGCCTTCTCACAGCATTGGCTGTTCAAGTGTGTAATGGATATTTCTAACTGCAACAGGAAAGCATATACAGTAATTAAAACACAGAGCAGAAAAATCAGTCAAATTTGGCACAAATGCCTGAGAAAGTGTCTGTTTTAGCTGTAGATATAAATGAAGCACCAGCCAAAATTACTTTCAAAGGCTTTAATTACATCTGTTTTAATTTAGCACATAAAATGCAGGATATTATTTTTTAATATAAATTTAATTCATGGTTAATCTGCAGATTGCAGTATCCTTCCAGTAGAAATTATGTACTTGGACTGTGATAAGTGAAAGCTTCCCTTTTGAGATGTTTGGTTATTTTGTCACAGGGCCTGCTGTCCAGAGCCACATGTTCTCTGTGCATGGGCAGCTGCTGCTGGGGGATCATTTAACAACAAAACTCATCAGTCTTTTGGTTTTAACGTAACTGCATTATTATACAATAAGCTGCTCATAGTGCAAATATGTAAAATCAGACATCAAAATATAATGTCATATCCACAGTATTTTTTCTGAAGTGAACACAGTAGGCATGGAGAGTAGTAATTCTTAAACTATTCTGGAGCTTGTTGCTTATAAATGAGAAAAGTTGCATCCTTGAGATAATCAAAGTTTTTTCACTACTTATCCTGTTCCAAATGAGAAAGGGACCTTGTGTGTGTGTGTGTGTGAATAGTTCACATATCCTGTACTGTTCAATGGCTGTGGGTGCTATGTGCCAGTAAAGAGCAAGTTCAAAATGCTTCTGATGAGAGAGTGCAGGTTCCAGGAGACACTGGCAGTCATGCAAACCTGTCTGCTCATGGAAAGGATTTTAAGAGTGCCATTAAAAAAAAAACAACAAATCTAGAGTTGCCATGTAAATTAGCAGGTTCAAACCGTCTAGGATTTGGGAGGATTATCTGAATGAATTTCAAACACAACTGGCCATTATACTGAACGAATTGTGAAAAAAATAGTGACTTCAGCAAGACAAGCAGGAAAAAAAAAGGTCATCTGTTGTCCTCCCTCTCAAACAGGCAGAGAGAGGGCAACCAAACATCAAACTCAGCCTCAGTTTTTTGTCTACATGTAAAAACATACACCAATTTTTTTTCTAATATCTAACCTTAACCAGGCCTGACACAACTTCAGGCCATTCCCTTGGATCCTGTCATTGGGCACCACAGAGAAGAGATCAGTGTCTGCCCCTCCTTTTCCTCTCACAAGGAAGCTGTAACTGCAGTGAGGTCTCCCCTCAGTCTCCTCCAGACTGAACAGCCCAAGTGACCTCAGCCCCTCCTCACAGAGATTCCCCTCAAGGCCCTTCACCATCCTCGTGGCCCTCCTTTGGGCAGTCTCTAACAGCTCCTTCTTATATTGTGGTGCCCAAAACTGCCCCCAGCACTCGAGGTGAGGCTGCCCCATTACAGAGCAGAGAAGGACAATCCCCTCCCTTGCCCAGCTGGTGATGCTGTGCCTGATTCCCCCAGGACAGGGTTGGCCTTCCTGGCTGCCAGGGCACTGCTGACTCAGATTCATCTTGCCCCCAGAGCCCTTTCCGTGGCACTGCTTTTCAAAATCTCATCAGAATCCACCACTTTCACTTGTTGAAGTTCACCCAGAGGGTGGTTGGCCATTGGAACAGTCTCCCCAGGGAAGTGGTCACAGCATCAAGCCTGGCAGAGTTCAAGAAGTGTTTGGGCAACACTCTCAGGCACCTGGTGTGACTCTTGGGATGGTGTTGTGCAGGGCTAGGAGTTGGACTTGATAACCCTTATGGGTTCCTTCCAACTCGGTGTAGTCTGTGATTCTGAGCGTATGTGAATAAGAGAAACATGAATGAGAACCTGTTTATGTGGGTAACAGAATCATGGGTCTTAAATAGTTTAGTTATATAAATGTGGAAATTGGACCAGAAAAAACTGGAAAGCCTTATTCTGTCAAAATTATCACATTGATAGGAGGAGGATACTGAAGCTCATGAACTGTAACTTGATTTTTGGGGGAGTAACATAATATTTTCTTGTGAAATCTTACTTAAAATATCAGTTTAATTGAAATGTTTGTGAGAGTTGTTACACTGAAATTGAAAACTGGCAGAAAAAAAAAATTCCTCTCAAACCCAGAAACAGATGGCAGTGACAATGTACAAGGTTAGGGAATGATAACATAGGCAGTGCCCATCATATTTTAATATTGTTCAATGCAGAGATGTAGCATGCAGACGAGTTGTGACAATTTCTGACCTCTCTTCTAATGAAGATTGTATTTTCTCCTGCACACAAGGATAATCAGCTCTTCCCAAACAACTTATCTTGCTGTGAGCAGGATCTGAGGCTATATGCTTTAGCAGGGTATTGAGTTTTCTCAGAGGAGTGGCTGCACCACTGGTTTCAGGATGCTCTCGAGGAGCGGTTGTCCATTTTATGTGTGGGCATGTAAAAAGGATTACATTTTATATGCCTTCTGAAAACTTTTGCTTAGTCAGTGAAGTGGTATTGGAATTCCTTATTTTAAGAACTCTTCTCCACAAATAACAGGCTCGAGAAAGCTGAGTTTCTCATTTAATTACTTCATATTATTGCCATGCTAGGTGCTTAAGTATGTAAGAAAATCTCCCAAAATACCAGGAGACTTCTGATAAAGTCCCTGAGTATGTGGCGGTGCTGTCCTTCGATGCATCTTTTATCCCATGATGTACTTGTTAGAGTAGGAACAAAGTGACGAAAATGAATTTTTTTGACTTCTGCCTTCTCAGGATTTTAGGGTTGAGGGTAGCATCACCATGATAGCAGGCATTGTTCTGCTGTGTCTTTAAAGCCATCAGTCAAAATGTAGTCATGTTACCACTACATACTGTCTTCCACAGTTGCCAAAACATTTTTACTCTTGTCTTTACCTGCATGTGACAGCAAACTTCTCTCTTGTGGCTCACAATACCAAGAGGAGACTCTGCTCTAAGAAATGGAGAAGATTCATTGAGTTTGCTGGTGGTTCTAGCCCTTGTTTTCTGGAGATGCTTGGTTGAAATAGAGACCACTGGCTAACTTTCCATAGTTTGTTTAACTGTGAAACCAAGGAAATGCTGGATGCATGCTTCCATTTTTGTTTTGTGTCTTTGAGTTCACTTTAGATGATGCAGATTTAGAAATCTGGAAGTCTGTACTACTTGGGGAGATGCTATATATTAAAAATAGACAGTGACAGCAGAAAGCATTGTAAAGCACTCTCTGGCTCAAACACACCTTTGGCTTGAAACTAGTTCCTAGGCAAATAGCAAAACCCACCTGCCTTTTCTTACTCTGATGCCTACATTCTCAATGGACTGCCTTAGTGCAACCTCTGGAAACTGAAAGCCACTGTAATACTATAACAACCTCAGGCAGGACCCTCAACAAGACACAGTTTAGAGAAGAGAATGTACCTACACAATCATTTTAAAGTCAGTTCTCTCCAAAAGCCAACAAACAAAACCCATGTTACTTTTGAAACTAACTAGAAAAAAATGTTGCCCAGAGATGACTCAAAGGAATCATCAAATACCATTAAAAACTCTCCCAACAAAACTCATACTCTTCCCAGATAAACATTCTGCAGTCAGTGTCCCCATAAAAAAGGAAGAGGCAAGACATTTTAAAGTAATAGGAGGCACAGAAAGAAATAATCTGCTAGCTGGATGTATTGACTTTTGCCAATAAACTTGTAAGTGCTGTTTGCAAATGCCCCAAGCCTTGGCTGTCTGGTGTGCAAGGAATACCCCTGATTACATGGGAAGGAGGTGACTACTTCCCCCCATTTTTTCAGGCCAAAGGATCCTGAATTTTCAGTTGCCAAATATATCATGTGATCTGCTAAACTTTTTCTCTGTAATAGCATACACTGTGAATTTCCTGCCATTTAGTAGCCTTAGAACTTAAAATGCCAACACAGAAATAAACAATATATCATAAGCACTCCTCTTTCTGCTCCCTCCTTCCCCTGAAGCCTTGAAAGAGTGATCTGCCATTGCTGTGAAAGTATGACGAAAATTTTGGGATGAACTTGCAATATTGAAGTATTTGCTACTAAATGCAACTTGAAGATCCCCAGGCTCAAAGGTTTCACTGAGATGTTTTGCCTTTACCTTGCTCTACCTATTGTTGCATCATCACCTACTCTACACATAGCACAACATCACCCCCAAGATTTTTGAGCAAAAGCAAGAAACTTCACAATTATTATCAGCTGTGTCTTATGGTTATACTTATGTTGAATGTTCTGTGTGTTTATTTAAGAATCACAATCTCTTATCATAGTAATGGTATTATGGAAGAGTGTGTTAGAGTAGTTGCCAAGCATCCAAGAGCTGCTGAGGCAATCTTGCCTGAATTTTTCATTTCACAATTATCAGTATAGTCTGTTAGTGAGAAAGAAGTTGCTGCTGCTACCTAAACAGAGCATAGCTTGGTGATGTTAATGATCTCCTAGAGCATAGACTATAAACAGAAAGAAATCTGAAATAGAAATATTCTGACTGCATAATCCACGAAATAACCAATGCCTAGTTCCAGTTACTGCTGAGGCTCCTATTTTAGGGCTCTTGTGGCTGTGGTGGTATGTTGTTATTCTGCCTTAGTTCATTATTTTAGAGATGCTTATCTGCAGCTCTGCAGGAGGGGAAGGCTGCTTTATGTAAGCCAACACTTCTTCATTGTCCATTGCTCTTACTTGAATTCAGTCTTTGAACTTACCTCATTTCCTTTGTGTTTAATGTCACCAAATGCAAAGGCGACAGGGTCGAATCTCCAGTGTCAGGTACCTCTGCTGATAGAGGAGGTAAAAAACTGAGGATTGTAGTATATGAAGGAGCTTCTTCCTCACAAAACTTGCTTATCAGAAATACCTTCATGGAGATATTTAAAAGATGTGTAGATGTGGCACTTAGGGACATGGTTTAGAGGTGGACTTGGCAGTCCATGGCTAATGGTTAAACTCTGGTTTTTAAAGTTTATATCATTTAAACCTAAATGATCAATTCTGAACTTCTGGATCCAAATCCTTAAAATTGCAGGGGGATACTGGTGGTGTGCAGCAGTGTTCACTGGTGGTAGTCTCTAACTTCTGCCTTCCTGCATTCATCTTGCTGGATAAATAATTAGTTATGATTAGTTATTAGGTTGGTATGCTTGCTGTGACTCTCTGCACGCTGTTATCATTACAGTCAGCTCTGCCTTCGCTGCGTGCCTCGTGTCAGCTCAGGATCAGAGCAGAGCTAAACTCAGGTGACCAAATGGTAAAATTCTGATGTTCTTTGCCCTTCCCTTCCCCTGGGGAGACTTTCTTTTTGGCTGGAAAATACCCCGGTGAAACTTCTCCTTCATTTCTGTCACTCCCAGCTCAGCACAGTAAACTCAAAGCAGTGTTTTTAGGTTGAGAGCAGCATTCTGTTGAGGCTAACCCAGCCTCCTGCTGAGTGGGATGGGCAGCTGCTGGGAGCAAGGATGGGCAGTGCCAAGGGAATGACCACGGTGGTCTCCTGCATTGGTACTGCCTGGCTTCAGATGTGGCTGTCTCCAGCAGTTCATCACAGGAATCCAGAATTATGAAACTTGTTAGCTGTCCTGAGAGAACACAAACAAATCTCAGCTGCACAGCATGTTTGGAAAACCATGGAAGCACCAACACTTCAGGACTACATTTTTTTTTTATTTTAATTTTTTTTTCCAAAACATCTTAAAAAAGTATTGATTTTAGGGGTGAGCAAACAGGTTTGACTGAAATAAGAAACAATCCATGCTTTTCACATTTTTGGAGCTGACAATGAGATTTATGCTTTTGAGGCTTGTTGTCTTTGAATAGTTGGGCATGGGAACTGGAATTTTCTTTCTCATTCTTTCTGAAACACTTCAACATTTTCCTTTTATTTCTCATTTCTCAATAGTCTTGAGATCGATAGTTTGTTCCAGTTTTCTGGTGTAGTCAGAAGCAGTTCAGATCATTCTCCTGGTTTTAACTACTTTATAAAGTTTTGTGAACTATAGTTTTCCTTATTTGGCTTTAGAATAGATTATTTTGGTCCGAGAACACAATTCAGGAATAGATCATAAACACAAGGCATTGGTACCAGCATTTCCTACTTACTCTGTTTAATTTAGTGCTTTTTATTTGCATGGACAAAGTGTTAGAAAGCAATTTACTTTTTAAACTTCTAGGAGAACATTGATTTCTTTTTTAGTTTCTTATAGAAAAGAGAGTGTCTGTTACAGTAATTTGATAGGTTAAATCAGTAACTTGAAGTAATATAAAGTACTATTGAATTAAAGAGTCACTGTTAAAGGAATGGAGAGGATTTATCTTTCCATTATATCATTCATTAGGTCAGTTTTGTTTTTTTCTTGTGTTTTGGGAATTTCCTTCCTTCTCTCTCAGTATATATGAAACTTGTTTAATTGGTGGGGTGAAGCATACTTTTTAAAAATGATCCTCTCTGTCTGTAAAGTTATATTCTGGCTTTGTTCCATTTATGTTTTCTCATCTGTTGAGTCTGCTGAGCACAGACAAATACAGGCGAGACACAGAGCCTTTACTTGCAGTAACTCTGTCAGTGCAGGTTGCTTGCTTATTCTGTATTTATCTGTTCATTTCTCTTAGAGCTCATTAATCTGTCAGCATGACACAATCCTTCCAATGAGATTGTGCCAAATGTTACAGTAGCACACTAGCAGAAACCTGCATGCCATTTTTCCCCCCCCAGTGATTAAATAAGATCACTTTCCTGTCATGTAGCATGCTCAGTGCACTCGAGATTCACCAGCATTTTGGTTTTTAAGAGGAAATAGCACATTCCATTCCACGGTATTGACTGAAAACTTAATTCAGGCTTTGCACACAGCCTGACCCTCTACCCTGCAGCCCTTTGCTCTTAAGCAGAAGGGCAACAGTGGTGAGAGCACGGGATAAGCCTGACTAGGAGGGAGAGCTCAGCACACAGGACTCCAGTGGTATTTAAGACCGAGCTTCAGAGCTGCTCAAGAATTACTGCTGCTTATGACTGTTTGGCCTGGCCAACTGTCAGAGTTACTAACTTCAGAGTAACACGTCCTTAAATAAAATGCAGTGGCTAGGGAGGAGGGGAGGGAAGGGGCTTTTTTCCATTTCTTAAAATAATGCCTCAGTATCTGAACCTATGGAAAGAGAAAGGGCTTCTTCTTGAAGTGTGGTGCTTCCATAATTCTGGGTGATGTATAAAAATAGCTGTGAATGTGGAGCATCAAGGAACCCACTTTTGGCTTCTTGAAGTTTTCAAAGCCTCATAGTGCTGCAGAAGGAGCTTGCTTTGTGCTGGCCTTTGCAGCCATGTCCCTGGGCTGGATTGTACTTTGATTTTTTTTTTTTTACAGTACTTTACTGTACCTTTTTTTTTTCCTTTCCTAATTCCAGTGTATGTATTGTTCTTTTGTTCATATACTGTTTATTAAAAACAGAATTAAAAAAAAAAAACACCCTCTTCCTGTGCTGCATAAAATACTATGCTTACCTGTAAGCATCTGGAGCTTCAGGTTCATATGCTGTATTTTTTTGTGAGCATATGTTCAGAAATGACTCCTGCAGAGTGTTTTGATTATTTGTGAATCTCTCCATCTTGCTTTGAAAACACCCTAGCATCATTTATATGGTCATTTTGGATGGCGGTGACATTTATTAACACAGAATCTGAAATACAAGCAATATTTTCTTGCAGTTGAGACAGGTAGATCAAAAAAGTCGTTTATTAATGTCAGGATTTACCCCAAAACAAGCAGCTGTTTGACTTCAGCTGAAAGTGCAAAATGTCTTGGTCACCTCTTTCCTGGCATTGACAGAATTTTTGGACTACTGCCAGAGAAATGGAGTGCAATTTGAATGTATGAAGGAAGACACAGAAAAAACCCAACCAACCAACCAAAAAAAACAGCCCAGGAAAACCAAAGTAGGCTTTTATGAGTCTGATTATTTGCTCTTTATGCTGCCTGTCCTCTTCCTTTTATCTAAGCAATGATTTTGTTAGGTTTGTGTTAAAAATATCTTTTTCTCCCTTCTCTTTTCCAGTCCTGTGGTTCCATCTGCTTGCTCTGCTGTCTCCCAGGAATGCTCTTGTTCCCCTGTGCACTTTTTCCTGTTTTTTTGTTGACTGGATTTTCTTTTCCACTTCATTCCTGCTCAGAATTACAATTCATAGCTCTTTTAAAATCCCTTTTTCTTTTCCTTGTCTCTCCTCACCTGCTATTTCTTACAGTCTTCAAGCTGTGTATTCATTCTTTCTGTCATCTGCTCATATTCCTTGGTAAGGTTTTTCTCTTTACTGTACTTTTCCAAAATAGTCAACCTGCTGAAAAAAACCAAGCCCAAAACAACACCCAAACCTGGGGCATGTCCTACTGATCAGGTACTTCAGGTTCTTGAGAAAGTGGGCTGTGCATATGCAGAGTCTTTGACTTCAAACCTGAGTGAATACAGTTACAGGAATCTTTTTTCTCAGACTTCTAAATGCACAAAATCTTAAGCCCCTAGGAATAGTTTAACTGCAAAGAATCAATATATTAGAGTGGTGTCACCTGTGCTGTTAGCTATAGCTGTTACTGTGTCAGCATTTCCATTATAAATTTTGGCTTTCAAGGGTTTATAACTTTGCCATTAAAATTCATTGCTGACTGAAACTTGGCATGCAAGGACTAAGCCTGGAGCAAACTCCCCCTCCCCCCCTTGAAAGTAACTTTCAGCCCAAAGGAATGTGATAAAAAACATTAGTCTAATGATTAGACAGGCAGAGCTATTGATATCCAAAAAATACTTTATTTACTTATTTTTCAGCCTTTATTGTGGACATATAAATCAAGTATTTTGGGATAGGAGATGGAATGAACTAACAAAGAAAGTAAGAAAACAAAACACCTCCTTGATAACGCTGTCAGGGAGCGTTATCACGTCATTCTCTTGGAATGCATTTCAGTAGTTATTTATTTCACAGCTCTACAGATACAAAATAAAAATTTTATACATTAAGCCAACTGAATGTGCATCATCATATGCCTTAAGAAAAATGAAAGAACACTGTTATAGAAATCAGGAGGCTGAATAGGTCAGGCTCTTGTGTGCAGTATGCTGAATGCTTCAAACCTGCTTCAGCTGGATGAAGAAGGATGGAGTGCCTCTGGTGGAGCTGCAGGCAGGGGGATCTCTGCTCTCCCTAAAGAGGTGTTCTCAGCTGGTGACCTGCACCAGACAGGCTGCCTTGCTCATCTGTCATTGCGGGGGAGATGCCTCCTTTCTGGGCAGATGAAGTTGAGACAAGCAGGATCCTGTTCTTAATGAGGTAATTTAGGTCACCCAGCAACTACCTGATGTGGGGCAAATTTCTTGTGTGGAGTTGCCCGTGGGCAAGTATCTATCCTCACAGACTGATGCCAGAACACTTGGTATTGTTTGGCACCTTTTCTTGTTGTCTTTGCAAGGAAGCCTTAATGGCAAGATCCTTTCCTCCTCCTAAAAGTACGATAGCAGAATTCATCCTGCTGCTATGTTTGGGAGTTAAACATGCAGCTGTTCTTGAGTAAGCTTCTATCTGGGGGGCATTTCTTGCATAGCTTGCCAACTCTGATGCCACTTTTGAAGTGAAAAATGCCAAGAGCAATAATGTTGGGAAGGAAAAATATTTAAGGGAAAAAAATATTTAGTGACAAAAGCAAATGCTTTGATTATAGTAATTTGCCTTTAAAGATGTACCACATAATGCTCCATCTTGGAACTTTAGTGGGTCAAATATTTGACATTCAACCCATTTAAAGTTGATTACTTATACAAAGTGATTTCAATAGGTGTAGAGAGGAAAACTGACCAGCAGAATTGCCAATGTTTCCTCTTCAACACTGAATTCTAGTAACTATAATACAACAGGAAATTTGTATTTTGAGTTCTGAAGATGACTGGCTTGTGAGAAGGAGCTGTGTCAGAAATGATTTTGTCAATGGTTAGTCACTTGACATTTTGGCAGCTTTTGTTTTCTGGTGGAAGGGGATTTATAGGGTGAAAATCTAGTGCTTGCTCTATGAGAAGCCAGCTGTGTGAATGCCAGTCACACAAAGCCAGCAGGGCCAGCCACCGAGCCACTTATTGCAGCCCTGCCAGGCTGAAGGCAGGGTGAGTGGGATGGCTGGTGAGTCACCCCGGGCAGCAGGGGATGGATGGGGATGTTCACTGCGTGTGCTCGTGTGTCTGAGCCCAGAGGGAATGGTTGGAGGATTCCCCCCCTCCTCTGGAGTGTCTGCCCACACAAGGCTGCTGGTTTTTGGGTGCCTTGGTGCCCTTGTGGCAGGGCAGTGCCGGAGCAGGCGTGTGCCGCTGACTGGTGGCGTGGTGGAGAGGTTTTGGCGGCTGGCGCGGCTCCAGAGGGGCTTGCCAACACTTGTTCAGTAGCAGTCCTTCAGGGACCAGTTATGGATAAACAGCTGGATAAATTGCCTTTTTTTTTTTTTTTTTTTCTCCTGTCTCTGAATGCTGATACTGTAACACACACCCTCAGATTGGCCTAGCCAGTATTGGAAAATGGTTGGGTAAAAGGATGGGATTTACTAATGCTTTTTGAAATGAACTGAGATATATTTTTGTAAGAATAGAAATTTCCTTCCTACTTCATATTGTTTTCAGTTTTAGAGTGGGTGTCTACAATACAACCCAGGTCTTCCCCTTCTTTCTCCTCCAACACAGCAAGTGTTTGAAGAGCTGCACTGGCCTCTTTGGGGGATATGTGTGTGTGAGAGCAGGAGAAAGCAGGTTTGCCAGCAGCATCTTATTTTATCACGTGATTTAAATCAGAGGCGTTTTCAATAAGAGTTTATAGAGGCTGGTTCGAATCATTATAAATAAAAGAACTGAGATTCTGCTCTGGTAGTATAACTTAAAATAATAATGACCACGATTCTTTATTCTTTCCAGTGTCAGAGCAACTGTGCAGCCGCATGGCCAGGCTTCCTGCCTCTTCTGAAGGCTTGTTCAGGAAATGGCAAAATGCACAAAAAGGGTCTTTGTCATTGAAAAAGTTTGTTATTGTGCAGTTGAAGTACAGCTGTTACATATTTCCTTACTTAAATTTGAACCCTTCCTGAAGTTTCAGTCCTTTAATTATTCTGCCCAGGTCACTGGTCTATAGAGTCTATATTTAGAGCATTGCAAAAGTTTTCTGGTCATCTGAAGAATGAAAAGCCTTTCTGTGAAACCCTGCTCTGTCTACATTAACTACAGATTTTCTGTTGGACTAAATAATATGAAATGTGAATACTAGAGGGTTTTGCAGAGAGGTTTGAATGCATAAGCTACATCACTGTTTTAATATTTTGCAGATTTCTGCAGGTTTATGAGGATTATAGCACATGTACTCCCTCCCTCTCTCAAAGAAATCCCCAAACAAATAAACCAACCTCATGGCTCCCCCCTCCCCACAAAAAACCAAAAACCAAAACCAAAACAAAAACAAACAAACAAACAAATAACCCTAAAAAAACCACCAAAAACCCCCACACCAAAAACAAAAACCAAAAAAAACACAAACAAAAACCCACAAAAAAATAAACACCAAAAATCCCACACAGACAGAAAAAACAACCAGACAAAAAACTCCTCAAAACAAACAAAAACCCCAGAAAAAAAACCAGAAGCAAAATTTCCCCCTCCCCAGAAGTCAGGGAAACCATTTCCTATTTATCAGGGGTTGTCTTACCAAAGGGCTGTAATAAATGTATTAGCCAGAAGTCTTGCCCTTCAGCTACAGAAGTTAATTTCATCATTAGAAAATAGTAGTCCAAGTGTTCTAGCCTAAATTTACTTAATTTACATACTTAATTCACAAATATATTTGTGATTTGTGAATGCTTCAACAGCTCTGGAAGAAAAATTAGAGGGGTGCATGCAGGACTGTGGCCTTTTGGTGGAAGTTGTTCTGATCAGTAAGGCAGAAGGGAAGGGTGTGTGTCTTTTTCCTTGCTTTAAGATTATACCTCTCTGTTCCCCTCTAAGAGTTATAAGTACAGTGTTTTTGCTATTGACTTTTCAGATAGTGGTGTTTGCAGATGAGCAAAGTGTTCAAAGCTTTATAAGAAAGCTTTGAACCCAGATGCAATGATAGATTCTATGCGAAGCACATAGTGAGATTTTATATATCAACATTTATAAGGTAGTGTAAAATAAGAGGAATTATAAAACATTGAGGTGAAAGGCATTGATTTGCCTTTAAATTGTTTTTAGCTGTAAGTGCACATTAAGCACAGATCTGATCACTGAAAATGTTTTTTTCCTTTTAAGAAGACACAGTTATTGTGCTATTGTTAAGTAAAGCAGTTTTTGCATTTTCATAGTTAGTTTTTAGAATTTTGGATATTTTGGAGAACAAGAATAGAGAAGTGCTGTGTGTGTGGTGAAAACAGTATCTCTGGATAACTTTCTCTAACTGATACTATAAATCATCTTGATTGTTGCGGTTTAGCTTCCCCCTCCCCCCCTATGGGTGGACCTTGTTGGCAGTGCCAACATCTCTCTCTTCCTGGAGATGAGCTGGCCACTTCTGAGAAAGTAGCTGTATCCTTTGGCAGCAGAGGGTTGGAAAGCAGACTTTTACTGTATTTCCTTGTGCTGTTAGAAACTAATTCCCTTCTTGCAGCAAATTTCCATGTTATCTGAAATCTCCCTCATGGGGTTTAGGCTGTAACTCTAGGCCCTACCACCTGATATGCATTCTTCTTTTTTTTCCCTCTCTGTTTTTTTTAAAGCATCTCAATATATTCTGTAATACTCTGTGTATGGTGCTGAGTGGCTCTCTGAGCTGTGGACGCAGATGCAGTTCCTGTACCTTTATCCATGAGCCGTTCCCACAAAGGATATAAAGAGAGAGAGCCTGGTAGGAGACTGGAATTTCCCTTCCTGCAGCAATAAAGCTATCTTGATGGGCTGTAATGTGGGCTCCTGGACTAAGAGAGAATGTCCTGGAGGAAAGAAGGCAATTACATCTTTGGCACTAATGCGTATTTTAATCATAACATGATGCAGTTCAGTTGTATGTGGTTATAATGCAGTGCTATTTACATGTAATGAATATATGTATTATCATAGCCAGGGAATAGGCATAGCTGAACAAAAAGTTGTTAAATGGCAGAGCCAGCTCACTAGGCTTTTGCTCTGAGCAATATAGTGCGAGTAAAACGAGCTGGGTTTGATTAAGTGGCACAGGAATAAAGTGCTGGCCAATAAAACCTGTGTTTTTTTGCATTATGTGTTCTGCCTTTTAAGTCAGCTCATTAGCTTTATATTTATATGGCACCCTCTGCTCCTTTGAGCCATGTTAATTATAAGGTGGTGCATAACATAATCAGAATGTTTATACATGGATTTTGCATGAATGGAGAAACAGTGTGTATGAGATACATTTGAAGTTAGCTTTGACCATTTCTTTTTCCCTTTGTAAATTTGCTAAATCTGTTGGTGAAAATGGGACACCAGTCTGAGAGGTGCCAGTTTGCCTTAAAGCCAGTGTCCTGAACTCAGGCTCATGTTTGCTTCCAGCTACAGCTGCTTCCTCAGAAACCCTGCTCTTGTGGTGAAGGTTTGAAAAGTGGAAAAGGAGTCTGTTGTTAGGCCTGTGTATGCCCAGAGTGTGCGTGTGCGTGCCGAGGCACATGCCTTCACACACACATGCCTTCAGGTGGTCAGTTCATGGGTGTGTTTACAGGAAAGGAGAGTGGCAGGCTGGTTTTGGTTTTGCTTGGCACCCAGAGAGGCTTCACAGATTTTTCTACTGCAAGGAACACCACTGCCAATCAGTGAAGGAA
The DNA here is from genome assembly GCA_027886175.1 of Phylloscopus collybita. Taxonomy (NCBI): domain Eukaryota; kingdom Metazoa; phylum Chordata; class Aves; order Passeriformes; family Phylloscopidae; genus Phylloscopus; species Phylloscopus collybita. The sequence continues at coordinate 92,316,924 of JAJNNQ010000075.1, forward strand.
AACCCCTGCATCACCCATGCCGCCTGATGGCTTTGCCAAAGCAGCAAGCTGCCAAGGGTCCAGCCTTCAGCAGCACCCAGCTTGGGAGCACAGAGACGCTGGCAATGGCAGATGTGCAGGTTGCTGCCCTTTGCTGTGCCCCCAGTGCCCGCTGTGGGAGCCTGGGTGCTGCGGTGTGTGCAGCTGTGCCTGTGCCTGGTCTGCCCGAGGTGCCCCTGCTGCGCCTGCCCGGGAGCGCCGTGTCAGTGAGAAATAGGCTGCACTTCTTGCCTTACAAAAGCTTTTCCCCGTTGAAAAAAGATGTCAGAGGAGGCAGCGATGGAGGAAGAGGAACAGTACTTCAGTTGTTCAGACAGCTTAAAATGCCTTAGTTGGAAATAACAATTGCATTTGTTTTTTTAGTGACAACAAAAGCCTTGACCTAATGTTTGACCCCACCTGCTTTTTTCCTCATGTGTTGCCATCTCCCAGCCGAGGAAGAGCTGAGCTGAAGCTCTGGGCTGCCTACAAGTTTACAGGAAGCGATGACATGTAACTCCAGCTGCTCTCCCCCGCTTTCCACGTATTGTTTCTGGATTTGCCAGAAACACTGACACATGCTGAGAGAGTGCTATTTTTTAATTTCTTTTATTTTCTTTTATCTTTTTTGCTCAGGCTTGATGCTGGATACAAACAGATGCTTTATTTGGAACATGATGGGGAAGAAAAACACTGCTCAGGGTTAACACCCTCCTAGTGTTTATCCATAAACATGGAATATTGTGAGAACACCAGATACCTATGGAGCACTGTGATTGGCTGCTACTGATGTCATTCTGATGTCACTCTGAAGTGATCAGTATGTCACCCAGCAGATGAACAGATCAGCTTTCCTTATTTGTGTGTATTAAATTCCATTTCATAGTGGCACATTTTTAGGGCATTATTGCACTTTTTGAGTTTTGGAGAACATCTAGGCCTGTTCCTGTGCCTGTCAATATTTTGTCTCAGCATACATAAATGCGCCCTCCCTCTCTGCTTTTTTCTCTTAACACTGGTATGCAAGCAATTGACTTTCCTCTGAATTATTCGCTAATAAAATAGGTGGGAGAAGTGTTTATGCCTCACCTGCAATGATTGCAAGCTTAGAGAAGAGGAGTGTGTATTTGGGAGGATGGATAAATGCAGATGAGTGCAATAAAAGGTAGATTTGTAGAAATGTTCAGGTTTCCATCCACCCGTTCTTGAATCTAGGTCAGTGTGTGAGTACTACACTGTTTTTCTACCGAGTGCTGATGCTGAGCTGTAAGATTATGAATGCATTTGAAGGTTATTTTATTAATCATGCCAGTATTCAATGACATGCAGGTCAAATCAGTCAATATTTGTAACACTTTTGAGTGAAAATAGAAATTCTGAGAAGTGGTAGTCTGCTCTTAATAAAGGATGCAAACAGAATAAAAAAAAAAAAAAGAAAAAAAAAAAAAAGAAGGAAAGTCTCTTAAATTTTAGGATTAATTTGACTTCCTCACACTCTTTGCCTCTCACTCTCATCTAGCAATAGCATTGTTTCTTTCTGAAAGTTTGGAAATGTTGTTTTCAGACAAAGCCTTCAGGTAGAATTAATTTGATTTTATAAGTAGAAATACAGTGGAAATGGGTTATTGCAATACTTTTTTTCCATTTTTAATAAAATCTCCCTTTCTGTAATCTCTTTCCCTCAACTGACTGGAAGTGACTCATCAACTGATGCTGTAGCCCCCTGCAGAGTTACAGGAGTTGTATTTCCAAGGGACTAAAAAAACCATGGCAAACACAACTGAGCTGACTGCTCAGGAACATTTTAAATGCTGTTTTGTTACAGATTCTTTTTAGGACTAGCAAAATTTGAACCAAGCAGCCTCAGAAATTTTCTTAGTGCTAGATCTCTTCTGCCCATACACTTCTGAATTTCAAATGGCCAGTTACCATAAACTTGCTGATTCAAAAGGAGGTGTAAAAGTAATTACAAAGTGCGTGAGGGATGTTTCCGAGTTACAGTCTAGGTACACGTCTGTCAGGCTGTGGCTCTTGGGTGAGCTGAAACCCACAACGATCCAAACATACATACAAGAATTTCATGCACTTTCAAGACTTTTGCAGGTGGTGCCTTGGACAAGTTTAACAACCTAAATCAATATTATTGCTTATTCTTTCCAGCTGGGAAGGCACTGCTCTGCTCTTCCTTCTGCTGGTTTTTCTTCCTCTTCCTCCTCCTCCCGCTGCTGCTGCTGTTTGATCTGCTGAAAGCTGTTTCAGCCTGAGCTGGCAGGGCTATCACTCACTATCAGGATACTTAATCCCACGCAGGTGCAGTTGGAGGCACTGCAGAGGGCCTCAAGGTCATGCTGGCTGCAAAGCCGCGCTCTGGTGGGAGGCATGATACTCATTAACATTTCACATCTGGAGCTTCCATGCTCCTCTTTGCCATTTCTTCTTCCTCCTCCTCCTCCTCCTCCTCCTCCTCCTCCTCCTCCTCCTCCTCTTCCTCCTCTTCCTCCTCTCTCCCCCTGCCCCTTCATAGCCTGTCACAAGGCTTCCCTACAGCACTGCAGCAGCTCTGGGTAGCTGCAGAGGTGAATATTGCTTTGCAAGCAAGCAGTTAAGTGAAGGTTGTTTATGCTTTTTATGTAAAAATGTAGGCAACTGAACGGAAACTACAGACAAGCAGACATCTTTTCTTTCATTGATGTTGGTGGTCTAACCTTTAAGCAAGTTCTTTTATTTGCTTCCTCTCTCTACTGGATGATTTTAAGCCTACTAAAAAAAAAAAAAAAAAAAAGAAAAAAAAGAAAAAAAGAAAAAAAAAGAGAGAGAGAGAAGAAAAAAAGGCAGGATGTTGCCACTGGCTGTATCTCTGCTCCAAATAGAGCCATTCATCCTCTGAAAGGTTGAATTTGCCAGACTCCTCCACCTTGTTCCAGTCCTAGTAATCTGTTCTTTCCCAATCCTTGTTTTAAGAAGCTGCTTATGTTTTTTTCCTTTTTTCTTTATTTTTTTTTTCCTTTTTTTTTTTCTCCTCAGGGAGGTCCCCTCTATGATGGTGCTATTATGGTTCTGTGAAGGGTTTCAGCTGCCACGTCTCCTTTACACAGCCCTCCCCTGCAAAACACCGGAGACAGCCTTCACAGGGATATCTTAGGAGAAAAGACTTGAGAGAGAGAGAATTTAGGAAGCGTTGGCAAGGGAAGCAAATGAGCTGTGATTAAAGAGAAGCTGGGCACTGGATAAAGGATCCTTAAAACCCTTTAAGTTTTAACTTAATACAAGTCTTCAAGAAAGTTGGCCAGGCTTTTGGGGGAGGATTTCTAACCTCAGAGTCATTACTGCTAAGAGCTGCTGCTTCCCTTGTGGCTTCAGACTGGAGCAAGGATTTCCACAATTACGCTGTGAACAGGAGCACGAGCCTATATTTAGGACACCACACTTTGTGGTAAAAAGCTACATATGGCACATGAGCACCCACTTAGGAGCTAAAAATACACATTGCAGCCCAGTTTGTCTTTGAATGAAATCATGCTTAGAACTGCAGTATTTTGGTTAAATATGCACCTCTCTGCCCACCTCTCTTGTGCCCCCTTTCTCTCCCCCCCAATATTATTATTATGTTTTAAGATACTTTATACATTGAAAAAGGGCCTATTCAGATTTTCAGCATGTGGCTGCCTCTTTTCTAGGATGCATGCAACCTATGCATCATTCTAGGAAGGTTTTATGTGAATGGCAGAGTTTTTATTTATTTTTAGGCCAAAACCACACACTTTTTCTCCCCAGTCTCCAAACTTTTTGTGTGGTAAAAAAGGAGGAAACAAGTTATGTGAAAAATCGCAATATAGTATAGTGCTGTCCTTAAACAACTGTATGTGTTACAGGGGAGTGAAGGAAAGTGTTGCTTTCTGCACTTGCCAGTTTTCATCTGGTTTTGAAATATTTCTCAGCTGGTGAAGAAAGTAAAATGAAGTCCCGATAACCTTCCCTTAAAGGGAAGAATATTGCCACTGATTTGGGTTCCATGCAAAATTTCATGAAAGCTTTTTAAATTTGCCCTTCTGCAAGAGGGTTTCTGTACCTCTGCCACCCCCTCTGAGGGGTGTCAGTGGCAGGGAGGATTTTCTCAGTGGGGATTGAGGGCGGGTAAAGCACAGGGAAAGACTAAGACACAAACTCTCTGGTTGCTGACAAGCGTATTGTACACTCATGTCTTGAAGGTGTAGTGTGGACATGTATTCTGTACACTTTGTTTTTATTGCACTGGATATTGTTGCCTTATCCTGCCAACTCCTGTCCTTCAGAGTTTGTTTTTTTTCCTTCAAGAATGCAGAAAGCAATCTCTTGCACACAGAGCACTTGGGATATTAAACGAGTTATCTTAGTTGGTTCTTGCTTCAAAGTATCCTTGTTTAGATTCAGAGGGGGAATAATGGAATCTTAATTCCTTCAATTTGAAAGCGTTAGGATTAAAAAAAGAAGACGTGCTCTTTGTTGATGTTTTTCATTCTTTCAGAGCTACCGCCAGCAGCATCTCTCCAGCTTGATCATTCTTCAAGAGAAGGCTGCAAATGAAATATCTACCAGCTTTAAAAAATGGAGCTATGTTAAAGGAAGAAGGTGTTTCTCTCTCTCTCTCTCTCTCTCTCTCTCTCTCTCTCTCTTTTTATCTGTAAAGTAGAATGTTCTGCCTGTTCTTTGAAACAGTTATTCCAGTGATAAGGATATAATTATATAGCTTCTCAGTGCTTATGTAAATGCATTCAACAACACATTTTGGAAACTGGACTTCTGTTAGTCTTCATTGCCTCATGCATTTTGTTCAAACTAGAAATGCTTTTTTGTGTCTTCAAAAAGAGCAGGGGAAGAAAGCTGTTTTTTCACTAACAATATGACATATTGATCATGCTGATAGATCTAAAAAAAATTACTGGAGAAATGGAAAAGAAAATCGTCATGGAAATATTGTGGTGGAGTGCACACTTGGAATTGTATATATGGAGTTTTTGAGGTTGAAACAGAAGTTTCCAGGCACACTTGGGTTGTGGGTTGTGGGTGGTGGAAGCAGTGGTATTTGTTCTGCTTTTTGCAAAGATGGGGACACAGACCTTATTCCTATGCAGGCTGGGGTTGGTTGTATGTAGTTCTCAGATCTGCATGTTGAGACAGCAGATCCTGGCTCTTTGCTGGAGAGCAGAAGTGAAGTGAGGTTCTTGCTCTACACATACATTTGAAGAAGCTTGAGTACCTCATTTTGGGAATTTTTTGATTCGAGAAGAAAGAAAATACGTAGACTTTCAATTTGAATTCAGCTTTTCAGGAGATCTGGTGCTTTCCCCTGGCATTGAAATACATTGCAACGGTACAAAAGCTTTCCATGCATCTCTTTCTGCTTTTGAGACCATTTAAGTATGGATTCTAAGGCTTCTGGAATCTTTTGGCATGGCTTTTTCCAGCTCATCATTTACTACAGTGCCAAGTTCTCCTCAGGTACCCCACCTTGCTGGATCGCTTGCTGTATTCATGCTTGGAGTAAGAGGAAAATTCCCTGCCCCAGTCAACTTTTGGCAGTTGATCATGTTATTTAAAACACTTCCGTATTTCTGGAAGAGGTGCCGTTTTGCAGATGTTAAGCTGTGTATGGGTAATACCAGAATACTTATTTAGGAGAAGTGCATATCACCATGAAGAAAAATAAACTGACTCCAGTTATGAATTTCAGGTCTCTGTGTACGAAGATCTAACCAACAAAAAATCATCCCAACTTCAAGTGCTGCTATGGGCACTGAGAGTCAACTTGCAGGATTGCAAGTGGTCTGTTACATGGTCTGTTACATGAACCTGTTAAAACTGTCAGTTCTACCAAGGGGCCGAAAATACCCCTTAAAGCTGAATTTAGATTTGAATTTTTTTGACTTCTTGGAAGTTGTAAAAAACAATGGACAAATCAATGTTCAGCTCATTGGTGAGCTGAGTTGAAGAAAGAGTTTGAAATCCAATGCCATCTATTTTACTAGATCTTGTCTTAAAACAACACCAGCAGACTGTGTCAGTCTCAAAGCACCACTTGATATATTATTAGTTGTCACAAAACAATCCATTCTTGAATCCCGCTGTCTGTATTTCTTGGGGGATATGGTCTCACCCAAGACAAAGGAAAATGTTACACATGGATTAAAACTGCATTGGGATGTGATAGATCTTTGGATCTGCAAGCATAATATTTTTAGGGAAGTGATAATATATCAAAGAGAAAATTAATTATGTAGAGGTTTTTCCTAACACCTGGAGCTCATGCTGTTGCTGCTTCTGCTGCTGGCTAGCTGTTGTTTTTCATAAATCACTCTGCAGGAAAAAAATTAAATCCAGTGAAATGATGGAAAAAAGAAGTCACGGCTAGGAAGGAGGAAAGCAACACCTAAATATTTAACTACTACACAAAAAGTTCAGAATCTTCGGGAATTTCCATCTTCCTTGGCATGTTTCCTTGGCTTACAGGTTGGAAAAAAAATCTGCCTTGATATCTGGGATTGAAAAATAGCAATCTCATCCTATGTTCTGCATATCTTGAAAAGAACTCCAAAAAATGTCCTTCCCACCTCTCAAAAAGCAATCAAAAAAGAAAAAGCTAAAACAAACTCAACCAACCAAAAACCCCACCGTGACTAATAAATGAAATAAATCAGGAATGTATCTAATCATGTGCTTTATGATTTCATCTCTGACTTTAATGAAGGCCTTTTATTCACTCCAGGGACGTTCATTGATGCACGCAAATGAGACCATTCAGTGAGATCTGTGATGTTTTCTTTTCATTGTATTTTGATCCTGCCAGCTCTCATTTGGGCATTTGACTTGCACATGCCAGGGCTGCAGAGCTACCTTTTTTTTTTGAACAGTGGTCAGGGATTTAGAAAGATGGGAGGGATCTTAATTCTTAAACAGGTGCCTCTTTCAGCCAGATTCATGAGATGTGAAGTAAGTGGCAGCATTATTTTGAGTATATTTTATTTATTCTTGAGTTGGGGACCACAGAGCTCCCAGCAGGAGTGCTGTTCTCTTTTACACCCATAACAATCAGTATTTACAAGTGATTTTTGCATGCTAAAAGTGCTGAAGAATCAAGGTCTAAGAAAGTAGCAAAATAAAACTTCTAATACCGTGTATTTATTTTCTTTGTTTGGGCTATTAAGCAGACAGTTTACTTAGTAGACAGTTATGGTGTCTTTAACACATTTTTGGATCAAGGGTGATTATTTCTTCAGGTTATCAAACATATTTCAAGCAAAGTAAATGCTGAGATCAAGGACTGAGCTTTTCTAAGGGACTCCTCTGTTGTCGTATTTTCTGTGACATTTTTCGCAATTAGATGTATTGACTTTTATCATCACAGAGAATGTAAAGGATGATTCCTGATTTTACCATGTGCATTGTTGGTTCCTGTGAGAATACCACCAGAAATGCAAATTTATTTCAGCCAGTTTAGTGTAGTCTTTGCTTGTATATAGAAGGAAAACACTCGCAAGAGTCCTTTATAGAGGAATATGTGAGTTTTTAAAAATTTATTACGCCTGAGAGTGAGGAGGTTTATAGTTGTCACTCCTTCCTGCTGCTAGAATAAACACCTGGATTTATCAAAGCATTTGTTCTAATCAGCAGGAGATGTTTATCTAAAAAAAGTTTTCTAGTCTTAAGTATTGTCAAAGAATTGTATATCTCTACAATGTGTGTAGGAAACACTCTTCCACTGCCTGAGATGAATGTCCTGTGCTTCACCCCCACATTCCTGTTTAGGGGTTATTCTGTACTTATGTGGGAGATGAGTTAGGAAAAAAATACCTTTTATTTTAGTTTATTGGCATTCTTTGTCAACTATTTTGTCTTTATATCATGTAAAATCTGTAATCTTATGTTAAACTGGGAAAAATGCACGCTGATATTAACCAGCTTTCTTTCTTCATCATTCCAGTCTGTTTCCTGCTGATGCATGTGGTTTCATGGAGTCAATTTTGTAGAAATGTTGAGAAAAAGGAATCTGATTCTTTAGCAAGGCCAGTATAAAATGACACAAACCACTGTTTAGCTATATTAATGTAATTGCTGTCTTCATAAACCACATATTAAGTGTGATTAGAAAAAATAAATCTAAAAAATCTAATTTATGACATTACTATTTACTGTCATTGCAGTTCTATATCAGTTTCCTAAGCTGACAGCTTTAATTTTTGGTGGAAGGCCCTGTCATACTAAACTCTACAGTTCTATGCTTTTTTTGTGCTTCTAGTAGGAGGTGTCCTCAATGGGCACTTGGAATTGTCTTGAAATTTGTGTCAACCTTCCTGCCTTCCCTCCTTACCTGTCCCACATTGCCACTGGTGTGAGGTTGCTGATAAGCTCTCCCAAGTAGTCTTTTTTCCAGGCGGAGCAGTCTCAGCTTTCTTGGTCTCCCTCATACAACAGATGTGACTGGAATTATTCTTGCCCAGTGGTAAGACTTGTCATTTCTCTTTGAACTTTGTAAGATTCTCGCTACTTCATTCTCCAGTTTGCTGAAGTCCCTCTGAAATATTTTCCAGGATTACTTGCTTCATCCCCTTCCTATGGATTGAAGTGGAAGCTGGCTGATCTCTAATTGCTTGGATTGTCCTTCTTGCCCTTCTCAAAGTGACATTTGTTTTCTTATGGTCCTTGAGAATCTCTGCCAGTTGCCGTGACCTTTCGTAGATTGAGGTCACCCTCAAAATGACATTGACTGTCTCTCTCAGCACTTTTGGGTAGATCCAATTAGGCCCCAAGGCCTTGGGCATAAAGAGTTTAAGTCTGATTCTAACTAGATCCTCCTCCAACACAGTTAAGTCTTCCTTTCTCAGGACTTTCCCATTGGTCTCAAGGATCTGGGATTCTTGAATACAAATCTTAACAGTAAAATACTTCAGCTTTGCCACCATGTCCCTTGGCCTTTTCACATGAAGGACCAATATTCTCCCTGGTTTTCTTTGTGCTGCTGGCACTTCTGTAGCAGGTTTTCTTGTTCCTTTCCCTTCTCTTGCCATATTTGAGGGCTTTGGCTTTTCTGACTCTGATAAGTAAATTATTGACAGGAACAGTATGTTGCAGGTTGGCAGTTTCACAGAATCATCAATAAATTCTGAAAGCTTCTGCTAATGGGACCCACAAAAATTAGGAACAGGGATATAGTAGATTGGAAAAGGGTAATTTGAGTGCCAGGTCGTTTGCAATAACCTTGAAGTAAGAATGTGTCTAGAGGTTCAAAAGCAAACTTTTGTTCCTCTTTTTAAAATTTTCCCAAATCACATATCCTGATCCAACATTTGGTAAAATCAGAATGTCATGTTTGGTTTATACTGGGCTGCAGTGTATACAGGGCTTAGAAGGAGGAGACAGGAGCACCACTTGGATCTCATGGCATACTTGGCAGGAAGGAGAGGCAGATAGCAGGATAGCAACTTGTTCCCTACACCATTATTCCAAAGGGCAAGAAATGCTCAGGGAGAATCCAAAGAGGTTCATTGTGCTTTTTGAACAAAGCAAGCAGCCCTACTGACCTTCTGAGCATCTTGGATCCTACTAGGTCAGAAAGATCTTCTCAGACCACAGGTCTACCTTGTCTACCAGAGCAGAAGGTGAAAGTAGCAAATCCCCCACTGTGCACTGCAGAGTGCTCCTAGGCTGAGCAGGCATGTAAATGTTGTGCTGATCCAGCAATTTCAACATTTTCTGTCATCTTGTTTTTATGTTGTGGGGGGTTAAGACTCCCCCAGCTTTTGGTGCACTTTGAGAAAAATTTGTAGTGCTGCTGGTTGTGGAAAACAGACTAACATGTCCTTCTCTGTACCTGAGCTTGAAACAGCCCTGTATCATTCCTGACTGACAATTGACTTAGAAACTGTTGACTTGGAAAACTATTTGAATTCCCCACTATCCTTAACAAAAGAGAGGTTCTTTTTCTAAAGTTCTGTGTAGAAGTGTTTTATTACAGTCTCAGCACATGAAAATTAGCCTGCTGGTGAGATGTGTGACGCTGTCTTCTAAAATGGTTCCTGGGTGGAAGCTTTTCTTTGCTGCATGATCTATATATTCATAGGCTTGCTTGGGGATTTTTATTCCTTTGGTATTTATCTTTCAGCTTTCCTTCAAGCACATAATAAAGTACAAGTTGTTTGGGGTTTTTTTGAACCCATTCAATAATGTTAACTTAAGTGTTAACTTACATAGTTGTTGGATTTTTCCAGTTGTTAGACTATGCCACCTCCTAAAATGATCTGTGGAAACCATGTTGGAATATGTCCCAGTTGTCTTTTGATCTGAAAACTTTGGATTTCCTTTCCATTCAAACCGGGTCAGGCAAGTCTAAGGTTTGGGGACCTAGTGCGTTCTTGGAGATTGAATTGTGGGTGTGGTGGATGTGCAGAACCTGAAAATAAATTTGATTTCGGTTCCCTAGTTTGGAGATAACTGAAATGACATGTTGTCCCTCTGAACTCTTATTCCCCTTATTTTGACCATAAGGTGCAGAGGGCTTAGGGGATGGTTGCAAAAATTGGTTTTAAATACTTACAAGCAGTGCATCCTACTTATTGTGGAAAAAACCCACACACTGTCATGTAGTGAAGTGTGTCTCATAGAGCCTGAATTGCCTCTTTGAAGTTGTACCAGCTTGATAAAATGAGAGAGTGTATTACACGAGCTGAAAGATTTTCCTGAGTAAATTTACTCTGAGGGGGAGGAAGGACTAGAAATACCACCATGCCATTTTTTTGTGAGGTTTGCTGTGAATGCATTTCTTGCCAGGAAGATCCCCCAGCACTTCGCACATACCAGAATGGCTCTGTTGGAAGCCCAGAAGTCTGTTGTAAAATGATTCAGAAATTCAGCTGTTTTAAGAGTCTGCACTGGGCTTAACCTGCAAAGAGAGGAGATCACTTTATCCGTGTGGCAGAGGTTTTGTTGTGAGAAGGTGTATTCTACTGTACCGGTTATTAAAGTGCAAGGCTTTGAGTGCTACCTACTCCTCATGCAAGAGCTCTTACATGTAGTTATTAGGCTTCATTACTTGGATTTTTAGTGGATGTGTAGGGCAGTTGGATCAGTTGTCATCATCTAAGAACAACTCTTAAGACGAAGGCAAGCAATTTGTGCTTAATGTAGTAGAAAAAGGGGGAGCCAGTAGGAGGAATGGCAGGATGAAATAGGGGTAATGTGCTTGAGGCAGTAATCCAGAAAAAATGATTTTTGCATTTTGAATGGATTTCAGGGGGTAAGATTGCTTCTGTCACAGCCAGAAGGAAAGAGATTATCTTGCATCCCAGCAACAATAATGAGGGACTGGGTGAGTGCTTTGGCTTTATGAATAGAACAGGAATGGAAGGCACTAAAATTTTAAAGCAGGCAGGATTTTGAGCCAGTCCAAGGCATCTGGAAGCAGGCGAGAAGAAACCCAAAGGTGACACCCTGGCATCATGAGAAAGAAATGATTGAAAGACAAGAAGGTGAAGGGCAGCTGTGTGCTCCCTGCCATATCAGGGTGTGTTTTGATTGACCAACGAGATTTCCCTTGGGGAATTCAACATTGTTGAATGTCTCTGTCTTGTAGTGTGGTGTTATATTGTTGTCTAAACCCTGCAGTATGTTTGCAAACTCAGGTGTGCAAATTGCCGCAGCCCTGTCCCATAGGAGTGTAGCTCTCTCTCTCCCTGTAGGTTTGGATGCTATTCAGAATACACCTGCAGTGAAATGTTTCATCCCCCAAGGAAGGGAAATGGGAACTATGAAGGTCTAATATAATAGAGTGGAACCTAGGTTGTGAAAAAGAATGGGCTGAGACTAAATGCAGACATTTTAGATTCTGGCTAAAATACTGTTTCTTAATATACAGAAGAGAAAAAATGAACATTTACATACAAAACAAATGTATTTTGTGAAAAGCATTGCTTACAAATAAGCTTACTTTTCTGTTAGAGTCAGAAGTCTATTTCTGCTCATCCTATTTTAATCTCTATTTCCTGTTTGTTTTCACCATTTGTACACTGGGAAGGAAGCTACTCTGTCTTACGGATTTTCCACACTACTGTTTCTATTTCTGCTATGAGAAATTAGCCTTTAGAGCAGTGTAGCAAAAGACATTTTTGCAGTGTTTTTGATGGACTGCAAAGAAGTTGGAACCAATAGAGAAAATAAAGATAAGGGCAATCATTTTTTTTTCATAAAGTTCATGACAAGTAGGGAATGGAATAGAAATTGTGTGTTATAAAAGGCTTTTCACTGTGTTGCAATTGTGATAAGTACAACACATGGTAAAAAGATGATGCCTTTGAGGGAATGTTTACACTAAAGCTTGTTTTTGTTTTGGGCAGGAATCCTATGCTGATAATAGTTTTAAATCTTTATATATACACATATATATGTGTGTGTGTATGTATATGTATATATATTCAGTATTAAAATTCTCTGCTGAAAATTATTTTGGTTTTCTTAAGAAGTAATATTTTCAAGCAATCTACTTAATCATTTTACCTGCTGGCTTACTTTTACCCTGTCAGGTAGCTTGGATTAAGGAATTCAACTGCTTCTGCTTAATGGCTTTTTTCCTACCCTTGCAGAACAGAGCTTTTTTTGTCTGGCCTATTACCACTTCAGGTGAAAAATCTAAAATTCCTGAAAACCTGTCTTACTACTTGCTGCAGCAGTTTGTGAAAATATTACTTTTCACTGTAATATTTTGTAATTGCAGTATATTTGACGCGTCCCCACTTTCTCAAACTAATAACTTCTTCTGTAGGGTAATACCTTTAGTGATAAATGTGCTGAGTGGGGTAACAGGTCTTTGATCACCTTGACTCTACCAGGAGCAGCTGGAGCAGCATGTAGCCCAGGGCTGCAGTCTGTATGGAGCAGGCCTGCTGTATTTTTCCTGGTTTTGGGCTTAGCTAGGGCCTGTGAAATAGCAGCAAATCTGGGTGCCATCTGGACTTGGTCTCTCTGCTCAGGCGAGGTCTGGGAATCCTGCATCACTCCTAGAGGGAGTGGTATTTTTTATTGTTGTTGTTTTGTTGGTTTTTTTCCCCTTCTAATTGCAGTGTGGGACAACCCCAAGTTTTTCCCAGGACTGTGAAAACAAAAAGTCTGCCTTTCCCAAATCTTTTGAGGTTGCCTTTTTTTTTTTTTTTCCCCTCCCTTTTTTTTTTTTTTTTTTTTTTTTTTTTTTCCTGAGGAAGGCCATGAAAATCACTGCATAATGCATTTGGTTAAAACATTCATGTCAGATGTGACTTGAATAAACCCTGGAGCTAACCTCACATGAAGCCTAGTTGTTTACTTTAACTGAATGAAGACTTAATAAAATGATAAGTTGGTTTCACTGAGGTTTTCTAATCAGTTGAAAATGTTTGTTTATTCCTGCAATCATAATGAATAATTGCAGAGAATAATTTTGAACGCTATTGTATTTTCTCCTCCCAAAATGCAAAATCCTAAAGGCCAGGACAGCATGTATAGAAAAGAGACAGAGTCCAAGTATGGAACTACTGGTGAAAAAAAAGAGAAATAATTAATCTCTCCAATATTCACCTTTTCCTCAATGTTTACTTTGGACTCAGGATTCATACATTAGATCCTATTGTGTGTTTGTCAACTCATTCTATGTTGCAAGCAAGAATATGCTAAATATTTATCATTGCTTTGCTTTCTCAAGGACTTACTTCCTTGAGAAAATGGTGGTAGAAGTAGGTCTCTTTTCTGTTGAAGGAAATTAGCATTTGTAATTTACATATGGAGGTGTTGTTATTCCAAACGCTTTCAACCATATCCATTTTCTGCAGAAGACAGTTGCAGAGGTGAAAAGCATTGATTGAGAAAGTGTAACAGTGAACAGTGCCTTGTCTGTCTTTCTCCTCCTCTCACTCCCCCCTCTCAAAGTGCCAAAAATTAATAATCATGTGTTGGTTATCTGGTTGCAAAACCAGTGTTGATACAAAGCACTTAACTTCACCTGTAAAGGAAATTAAGTATGGATGGCAGTGGGTAAACTGTAGTTTGTTATTATTACCTTATTACCATAATTGCCTTTTGTAACATGGCTTGCAGTAGATTTTTAAATGATGACCCCTCATGATAATCCAAACAACACAAAAGAAAATTACATTTCTGCTGCTGAGGACAAAGCCAGAGAACTCCTGACTTGCCCCACTGTTTGGTTTTCTCCTGAAGCTGGGACACTGGGATAATCACAGTCTGGAGCAGCTGCCCTCTTACTCAAACTGGGAATGGGGGTTGCAGGTGTAAATTCCCTATTTGATGACAATTCAGCAAAAGCAGTTTTTGTAATACGCCTATAGAAATACTTCGTGCATTCAGGGTATTTACTTTAGCCTTTTGATACTATAGTTTATGATGGTTTAAAGATTTTGACTCCTAGAGCATCCAAAACTTGGTAAATATTTGCTAAATTTCAATGACCTTTGAGAAGGAAGAAAATTGTTCAAGTATTTACTTCCACTGTGCTAATGAGGCATGCTTGTTCTGGTATGATAATCTTATCACACTGATGTGTGAATTGTCAGAATGATGGGTGAAGGTTTTCCTGCAATCTGAATGGTCATGGTTAGGTTTTTAATACCTATTTTTCAGAGGTTCCTCTGTCTTTTAAAATGCCCAACACTGTCTTTTAGTGGGACAGCACCGTTGGCTTCCTTCCATTTGAAGCAGGAAAGCTTCGAATGTTGCCACCACCAGTGAGGTATTCCACTGAGCAAGGTGATTGGCAGTAAGATGTCATCTCCAACAGTCTCTGGCAGGAGGCTTTTCCTGACACAGAAACCTAATTGTCAAAATGAAAGGCAGTGGTTTTTGCTTCCTGTTTCCTAACACTGGACATGATCTTTTGTGACTCTCAAAGCAGAGATGTTGCAATTTGTCACTGAGCTTTGGCAATGGGGGCTGATGCAGCAGACATGCAGCAGAAACGTGCATTAAAGTTCATTTGATAAGCTTTAAGTGGTAACTTAGTGATCCACCAGCTTTTTTCCAAGACTTGGAATGTTGTAGCTTTCCTCTCTGCAAAGACCTGAGGTGAAAGAGTTGTCTATTTGCCGGTACCTTGTTTCCTTAGGAGACTTGCCTAAAATTGTGTGTGTTTGGTGGTGATTATTTAGCATTCAAAGCTATTATTTTGGGATTGATGAGACACTAATAAATTAAATACGATTAGCTATCATCTGATGATAAGCTAGAACTATGGCAGAAAGAACAGATCAGCCAAGCTTCCTCTGGCTTCTATTTTTAGGACTTGAGTTTTCATCTGTTTGAAAAACTTCGTTTGTTGCTCTGACTTTCATTGTTTGATTAGCAAGTTTATGCTGTTGCCTGTTGAGTTTCTATGCCCATGAGTTAATTTATCTTCCTTTGCATTCTTCAGGTGGTTAAAGACAGAGTGAGTCAGTGTTTTGCAGGTGAAGGTTTAGACAAGTTCTGGATAAAATAATAATAAAAGCTCTGTCTAGATTTTTATCTCGGTGCAGCAGAGGCAGACAGTTGAGAGACGAAGATGAATCTGGGTGGTCTTGATATTGGAGACTGCCATGAGCATGGATGTTCCCAGCTGGGGGACAGAGAGGAAAAAAAAGTTCCTGAAATTATGAAATGCACGTATTGAATAACAGTGTTTTGCTGTGCAAGAAACCCATCTTGTTTGAAAAGCAATCCAACCAGCTATTTTAGCATTGCTTATCTTAAAAGCAGCAGCAGGTAACACTAATGCAGTCAGGAGTACCTTGTTTGCTGTGGGGGTAGCAAAACTGTTCTGCAGGAGTAAAAATCTGGGGAGGTAAGGCACAACACCCCTCCCATACATTTATTTGTCTTTTAACAAATGGTATTTGAATCAGTTTGGTGACATGGAGAAGTTTATGGAAAAGTGCATTACCAGAGCTGTAACTGAGGTGATTTCATAGTTTATTTTTAGGCACTTTGGATTGAAAGTTGCTAATTGAGGGTGGGGGTGACAAGGGAAGGTTTGCTTGAAGTTGGGTTAAGCTGAGGTATTTGTCTCAAGCCCGGAAGAGTTGGCAGGAGAATTGACTGAACTTTGTGAACTTGCACAGACCTGACCCTTACACACACACACACACACACACACACACACACACACACACACACACACCCCACACACACAAATGTATCCTTGAACACTTTCTCAGCCTTACACTCCAGCCAGTTTCTCTAACAGGCATACCACAATCCTTTCCAGCCCACACTGGGAGGATATTAAATAATTTTTATCCTAAAATTCCTGCTCCCTCCTCCTCTTTAACTTTCCCATCCACCCTCTGCACGTTCCCACTGTGGGGAAGGACGAGTGCTGTTTTCTCTTATCTCCTTGGCTATGAGGGTAGTTTCACAACTGCTCCATGTTTCAGTTTTTCACCTACCACAGACTTAATGTATTAAAGTGGGCCAAATCTGGCACTCCTTATCCCAGACAAATGTTTTATTGAAGTCTTTGGGAACTTTGCCTGGGACTCTATGAGATTGCAGGCAGTGGTATTTAAAAGAGGTTTCCACAGTCACTTGATTTGACTGAAGTAATCTTTTTTTTTCTTTTTAGTGGAGGTAGCTTAATCAAGGCAGTGCTTTCAAGTCTGAAATCGCCTCTTCTGAGGTTACCTGGGAAGAAGTTTGAAATACTTAATGTTTTCACATCTCCGTGCATCAATTCCCAGTAATTTCTACTCCTTGTCTTCAGTTTGAAGGCAAACCCTAAGAGAGATGTCATTTATTTTACTTTCCCCCATCAAGGTTAAGCTGGACAGTCTTGGATTCTGAAAGGAGAAGTTACGGCAGCTTCTTATGTGGTAGAACTGATTGTCTGCAAGTAATGTGATGAAGGAAACAGTCTAGCTGAGATTCTGACTTTATAACACCAATAAAAATCTTCAGGGTAGGAGAGGGGGATTTAAACTCCCTTTGCATGCGCAGACTTATACCTGCATTCTCTCACTCTGCGATTTTTTCAGGATAAAAATTACTTCTTTTGGGGAGGGTCAGTTCATACTGGTTTTGATCCACTGGGGGCAAAATAGTATTAGGGTGAATTGTCAGTGAGGGGAGGGAATTGTCAGTGGAGTTAGTTCTGAGAGCCCCACATGTTTCTGGGCAGGAAACACGCATCTGACCATATAGCATTGTGTCTGCTAGAAAACCCAGAGGTGGCAGCAAACATATGACCTGTAGGGCTTTTCTATATCCATAGTAAGAAGATGATAGATGTATTTCTTTTAAGACTTCAAAGGAAGAAAATGAAAGGGGAAAAGTTAAACTCTGTCAGAACCCGACCAAATACTGATATGTCACTCCTGAATAGGGTGTGCAGTGTGTTCTGTGCAGAGAGATGGTGTTGTAATCAAGGGAAATGTAGAGAATTGAAATATAGCAGATATCCTGGATTCCCATGAAGCAGTTAAAAAAGATTATTAAAATAAAGCCTTCTCTAAGAGTGAGAGGAATTAGGAGATTGTTCTTCACCTACTAGATATTTGTTTCTGTTGGAGGTATCGTTCTTTATAAGAGGATAGGAAAGGCCATGCTAGTAGCATGTTCTTTCACTCTCTGCTTCTTCACTCATATGGATGCCCCAAGTGTCTTTGTAAGAGCCTCATGCTCCGGTCAGAGCTGCAGATTGGGACCCCTGATCTGTTCCAGTTTGTGGCTTGCAGCAGGAGATGTACCATCTCCAAAGGAGATAGGAGCTCCTTTTTTTCCATCCTCAAACTCAGGAACAATCTGAAAATCTGGTGCAGTGCTTGTAGCTGGGGAGATATGGAAGAGCAAATTGCTTTCAGTCGGACTGCAGAGAGGCCACAAAGTCCTAGAGCATTTAGTGAAAGGTTTTTGTGGTGGGAGGAAGTGGAGGCAGAGGCTGAGGATTCAGCCCAGTGAAGAGGCCACAAGGTTGCAGTTGCAGCAGGTTGGTGTAATGGCTCCTGTAATCTCCTGCTGCTGTATGCTTTTACAGCTGAGCTTAAAAAAGGTTTGCCTTTATTGGGTCTCCTGAAACTGCTTTAATACTGCTTGTTGTTTTACCCTGTGGAAACCTCAGTGGGCCTCTCTGTTGTTTGCTGACTCCATGAGTTCTCTTGACATTGCTGTCTTGTCCCCAACTACTTGGTGATTTGTTCCCGGTAGTGCTTGTCCTCACAGCTCGTGCAATGAGTGCATGAGCAGAAGAGTGCTCTTGTCCACTTCCCTGTGTATTTAACTGAAGTTCATGGTGGGCTGTTGAAGTTACTATAAAACGATAGTTTTATACGATACTTTAAACGATACTTTAATGATACTATAAAAATGTGTAATTTTTTTTGTGTATTATGTTGTTTTACTAAGGGGTCTTTTCATAGTGTGTACATGAAAGAAGGAGCTGGGGTAAATGATTAATAGCACAATAAAAAAAAATAAACTTCTTTTTGATTTTTTTTTTTAATCATATCTGTTTTCTGGAATTTAATCCGTGCCAAGATTTCTATTTGTGGTTTCCTTGCATTCGTGGATTGTGCTGTTTCATCTCTAAAGAGGTTTTGTTGTTTTTTGGTTTTTTTCTTCTTTTTCTTTTCTGTGTTCAAATTTTTCCTGGTTGTATTATATTTTTCCTTTTTTTTTTTACTTGAAAACAAAACTTCTGTTTTTGACTTATCTTCATATTTTGTCCAACGATGGAAAAAGCTGAGTATGTTTGATTAATGATTGAGTTTCTGCTGCTCAGCTCTTTTTCATGATACTCACTTTTACAGGGTGATTTGTACAACAATTAACATTCCTCCAGGCTGAGAAGAGCTCTAATGGAAGGCTGTCTGTGAGCTGAGAGAGCAGCAGAAGTGGTCTGGGAGCAGAAAGATTAAACAATGAGGTTAAACAGGTCAGATGAGAAGTAACAGTCAGTTGAAAAAAGTGCATTGTGCAGGGGATTAGAAGAAGGGATGAAGTTTAATGGCCCGGTTTTGCAATGAGGTTGTTACTTATGTGTAGGTAAATCGTCTTTGTTTTGACATCAGTATACAGAAGTTTGGCTTTGTGTCTGAAGCTCAAAATGTTATTCTGTAGAAATAAAAAACCTGATTCCTTGCATATTGCCTTTCCCACATACCTCTGAATTAGTGAGCCTCTAGCATTCTCTGTGGAAGTAGTTTCAGACTTCCATTCACTGACAAAGTTAATTCCTTCAGTTGGCAAAGGCAGGTAGTTGTTTGCAATCTGCCTGTGCTTTCTCACAGGTGTACACAAATGCAATTTCAATAGTAAGACACCACAAATGTTCTCAGTGTGTTTTTCCTTTTGCCATGTACAAGCAGAGTCCAAGATCAGATAAAGGAAATGTCATGTTGACCTGTGTTTGCATCTGAAATATTTTTACTCTTGGCTTCATGAGTTAGTTAGTTGTTCTTTATCTACTAAGGCAGATTTCTTGTCTGTGATGGTGAAACCAAATTTTCCATTATGCATTATTAGAAATGAATGCTATGGAAGATCTTGATGACTTTTGACTAAGAACTGTTCTACTACCCATGACTTGAAAGAATACTAATATACTAAATGTTTTTGGTCCACTTTGTGGCTGAAATGCATTAGCAGTGGATTCCAGGAAGGAGCGATGTTGAAATGTGTATTTTTACTGTTTTCTCTTATTCTTCGTGTATGACTTCCTCGTATTAAAATGTAACAGGGCAGACAGGGAGCGTAAGTGTGTGCTCTGTGTGACACAAGAGTGAGAACTGGAGGGTGCAGGCTGGAAGGGACTTCTTCATTTCCCTCTGAGAGGAGCTCTGTCTGGAGGAAGTTTTGCACAGGATGTTCAGAGGTTTTGCTACAGATCACCTCGTGGGATATAGTATTACTACTTTTCCCTAGTGAACAGAACCAAGATTTGGCTACTTTTCTAAAATTCATTGTGCCTTTGTGAATTTTTGTTCTATGCTAATGGTTTTCCATTTTGTGCAGAAACATCTTCCCTTGTTATGTGTAATGATAATGAATAATGAGGAAATGGCTTCATAGGTGATAAAGGACATCACAAAAATCCTGCTGTGAATTAACTGTAAGCTAAATTGTGTTCAAATCATCAGCTTTGGGCACAGCTCTCCTGCTGTGTTTCATCTTTCCTTCCTCCATTCTCTGCTTTCAGATAGGCTTTGTGGCCTGGTCTTTGCCAAGAAAGCATAAGGCACTGGAAAGAAAGTGGAGTTAATTGTATTTAATGGTGGGTCAGGAAGGGAGGAGGAGAGATATGGTTTTAATATCAAGAGCCAGCACCAATACTGAATATAGACATGCGTTTAAGTCTGTTTTATTAAAATAATTTCAAAAAGCCACTCCTTCAGACATATTGGTCATCTTGGCAAAGCACCATGATGATTGTTTTTGAAATCTGAACTCTGGATGACCTAACACTGGGCCTGTTAAAAACCCCTTTTTTTCCCCTGCCTCTTCCCTGTATCTTTATCCTCCTTTGCCCCCTAAACCACTGACCGATAAGCAAAAGCCTCAGAACTGGCTGTTCCTGCCCTGGTGGTTGGAATAGCTTTTCCTTTTTTGCAAGAAAAGGTTTATGGAGAGTTTAGAACCTGTGTCTCCAGGACCTTCTTGCTTCAGAGCTTGCTGAGCCATCTCGGAGCAAACTGGTGCTTTTATGTAGGGTAAGATAGAAATATCAGCTGGGATCACCCAAGTGTGTGTGCACCACAGCTCAGAGGGAGCGCAGGGCCCATGCACCTGCTGGCAGTGCTGGAGCCAAGTCTCTGCTCACTCAAAAATCGAGTTATGTTCAATGCTAACTTCTAACCTGCTCCACGCAGGACTGCAAACACTTCTCCACCCCTCCATTTGTGGGCGCTGGAGGTTTTGGTGAAAAAGAAATATTGATGCTGCTGCCCAGGCCATTTGATGAAACAAATTGCTTGGAACACTGTTCTCATGTGAAGGACATTGCTTCTTGCAAACTGGGGATGTCTGCCTCTAAATCCCCTCGGTTGTGTTCTCTCCAGGCCATGCCCCAGCCTGTTTTGGGGAGCCAGGAAAACCAGTGGGAATCAGAGCATTTAGGGTATGTGTTTCTTCATCATCTCTCTGATTCTGTTATGTTTTCACTAAACATTTTTCCAACTGATGAGGTTTTTTTTTTGGTTTTTTTTCCTGATGGGTGAGATTTCTGTCAGAAAATACCAGCCAGAGATGGGAAAGGAGTTTCACAGCAATATATTGTTGTAATAATACCAGAGAAAATTTCCAAGCATGATCTGAATGCAAGGCTTGATTTCTTTTGCTATGGGTCAGAGGAGCATAAACTGTCCCTTTCATCTGTGTAGTGTTGAATTCTGGGACAGAAATGCTTGGTATTTAGTATTTGGTATTTTATTTTAACTATTTTTTTGCTGAAAATTATAAAGATCACCACAGTGTCCATTTTGATAATAACACAGTGTCTGGCCAAGTCTTAGAAGTTACAAAACTGTTACGAAGATGAAGGCCGAGAGTTTTTATCTCTGGCAATTTCCATTCTAGCTATATAATTTATGGCAGAAGGTGACATTCAGGATGACAGAGGTAAGAAGAATTTGATATGTTAAGTATCACAAGAGGCATTGTAGAGAATTTGCTTCAGTTGTCATGGTCTTTGATGGGAAGAAAATGAAATTTACTTAGTTTGTAAATTTACAGCACACAAGGCTGGATTCTGAGTATCCTGAGACTTTACTGAATATTTGATATCAAATATTAAATGAGCTACTAAATAAACATTGGATAATAAATTTTGAGTTATGCAGGGCAGCTTCAGTGTCAAAAGATATATTCCTAATTGTGTGTTGTTAAATCCTACCCTGTGTATAAAGTTGGCTATGGCAAAAGCCTTTTACTCAAACCTCTTTTTTTCTTCTGAAACTGAAGACGTCTTCCTGAGTTCAAGACATTTTAATGATTTTTATACTTTCTCTGTTAAAAGAATGATAGTTGAAGATATGCCAGGTTTATTCTTCTTCCCCAAATGGGTTGTCATTAAGCTCATAGTTTTAGCTTATTTCTGAGTAGCTGTTAATTTTTTGAGGGTTGTGTGCAATGGACTAATTGTTGCCAGAATTAATTACATCTATAAGGAAAGTTTATTGATAAATGGAAGCTATGGAATAGAGGAAGCTGTTTCCTTTTTCAAATCTGACCACTGATAATATCTGGAAACCTGAAAGCTGATGCACTGTAGTTTTGTTTCCATGGTCATTATATTCCTTGGTGCACATAATTAATATTTTTTTAAAGAATGGAAACTGCAAGAATGCAACAGATTATTTTAATTATCAATTTGTTGCTTATGTTTTCTTTAAGGTTAAAAATGAATGCAAAGGATAAAATCCTGTGTATTATATACAAGGTCCCTTCTCTGAACACTTTGAAGCAGGATATTTTACTGGCCTGTGTTCAGAGTCATGGTCGAGCCACAGCTTGACAGAATAAGGCATTTAAGAGTGCATAAAGATTTAAAAATGTGGTCATTGTTGGATGACTTTTGCTGTCATCAGCAAAGGTAAAATATTATTTCCTTTATTAAGCCCTTGTCCATTGATAGTTGTTATTCAGATTACACTTAAGATATAAAAAATTAAAAAAACCCCAGAGCAAATACCACAACAGATATCTGGCTGCCAAGTTGTGGGGGTTGTGCAACTCTTCCCCAGATGTGGAGTTGCTAGTCTTTAATTTGAAATGACCAATCTCCTGAGTTTTCTTCCTGAAATCTCATGGATTTCTGTTCTGCTGCATTTAGTGACCAAATCTTGATGGGCTTTCGTGTGAAGATATATTTAAAATACTTTTCCTCAGTCTTTTTTAAATTTAAAGAAAATTTCAGATGGCAGACTTGTTTCAGTTAATGATCATCTTTAGAGTTAATTTTCAAGGAGCATGTGTTTCCATGTTTCCATTCCATGTAGATGTGTTTAAAAAAACCCCAAATCTTCCTAACAAGAAGAAAATGAGAGAAAGGAAAATAGATCACCTTTTTCCATTTTAAGTTGATTCTGATGAAAAGCTACATAATGCAAAGTTTTTGTCAATCCAGCCAGAGCTGGGCATGCATGCCTTCCTTTTCAGCCTTAAGCTTCCCATGGAGGGGCCCTGGAGAAACAGAGCTCTTCTTGCAGCAGTGGAGTTGAGTAAGTGGGACAGAGCAATGCTGGCCATATAGAGGGGATATAGAGGCCCCAGAGTGGGTGGGGAGAGGGTCCCTGTGGGGTGGTCTTAGGGCTGGGTTTCACACACAGGTGCTGGCAGACAGGGCCCCTGGGTACCTGCCCCAGCTCTCTCAGCAGCTGTGGCTCCTGTGCTTTGAAAGGCTAGATTAGGGTACAGCATGTCTTCAGGAATGCATTTCTGGAAGTTATGAAATGTTTTTGGAATATATATATATATATATATATATATATATGTATTTTCTCCTTTGAAAGTGAGGTGGGGAGCAGGAGGGGGTAATGTTTTGGGATGCTGTGCTAAAAACCTGAGGCTAGCCAGGTGTAATGAAGTTTATGATGTCTGCCTGAAGGTATTTGCAACCTACAGTGGCAGCTGTGAGGGGCAGATTACAGCTTTCATCTCACCGGCATGCAGACGAGTTCAGTGGGAGAGAGGTCCTGCAGCTGTGACTCACTTAAGCCTCCACACTTTATTTTTCTCTCAACCTGGCTCTATCTCTTACCTGAACTTTGCCCTGAGCCTTCAACTAGGTCCCCCACCTACGGCCCAGGAGAGGAGTTCCGTGCAGCCCTGTTTTCTTGGCACTTTGCCTGGGGCAGCCCCTGTGCAGCCACATCCTTGTGGGCCCTTGGGCTGTCTCATTCATCCCGAGCCCTGGGTTTATGCTGTACTCTGAGCCAAGGGCATACATAGCAGGCCAGGGGAGTGGTCACAGCACCAAGCCTGACAGAGCTCAAGAAGTGGTTGGGCAGTGCTCTTGGGCACATGCTGTAACTCTTTGGGATGGTGCTGTGCAGGGCCAGGAGTTGGACTTGATGGTCCTTGTGGGTCTCTTTCAACTCAAGCACATTCTGTGTGTGATCCTGTGTGTTATTCCTTGCTCTTTTGGGAGATGGCACAAGGTTATCTTCATGCTACTTTTTCTCTGTTATGGGGATGAAGGGATTCCTGCTGCCACTGTTCCTCCTCCTGTTCCATACCAGTGGGGGATGATAGGGGTCACAGTGTGAAATGGGGCGCTGGGGGTGACTGTCATGGCATTTGTGGGCTTTGTATCGATGTGACCCTGATTTACAGGGTTTGCCTTCTACACTATTTTTTGTTTCTTGATGGTGAGCTGAGGCAAGGGATTCAGACTGTCTTCTCTCCTGAGGTCCCTGTGGGTCACATTATTTATGGTCTTTATTAAGAAAGCAAGCCCCAAAACCTCCCTCTCTGCCCCTAAAAGTTGTAGCTTGTATTGCACAGACTTGAAATAGCTATAAGCAAGTGTTCCATATTTTTCTAAGGTTCTGAGGCTCAATTTGCCACTTGTCTGATAACACCCTTGGAAGAAATGCAGACAAATTCCAGGTCATATCAGCTTTGTGTTGTTGACTAAGAGATATGATTTTACCTATTCAAACAGCATTTAGAAGCTCATTAGTGGTAGTGATGGTTGGGAAACTAATCTTTTGGGAAACCTTCTGGTTGTGGGGGCAGGCTTTTGGAGGAGGGAAGAACCTCAAGATGGATTTTTTTAGAAGTATATTTACATTTCCAGGAAAACCTCACAATCAGTTGATCTTTGACTTACTCTAGTTCACAGTGTTTTTAAAGCAGAGATGCTGCTCTGCACCTCCCCCCACCATGTGTGTGTGTGTGTGCATGTGGGTGTTTCTGCAAGTGTGGTGTTAAAAAGCAATTGGATTTGCCGACTTTCTGCATCTGAAGCTGCTTCTTTCAGGCACATGAAGTGATTCTGTGCAGCCTGGCACGTGCCTGGCCCTGGCTGACCCTTCACGTGCAGCCCTGCGTGCCCAGGGTGCAAAGGCAGGTCTCTGCCAGGCGTGGTGCCAAGGCAGAGGGGCCGTGGTGGAGGTTCCCCTGTGCAGGCACTCCCGTCTCCGTCATGTGTGAAGCCATTCCACATAACCCCGACAGAAGGCTGCCTGTCAGCTGCAGGCCTGGGGTGGGCAGGATCCTTACTTTCTGTGATTTCCTTGCGTTAAAACCAGGGAAAAAGGGGAGTCTCACCATCTTGCCTGGCTAATGGTGTGATGGGTAGCTGGCTCTGTTTAGGCAGGGCAGTATCCCACGCCTTCCCAGGTGCCCACCCATGTGTGTGTACACACGGTCTTGGGTGAACGACTTGTAGGAAGAAGTATGGACATATGTGTTTAAGTGGCCCGATTCCTTCCATTGTGTTTTATTTGATTGGTTTGACTCCTCCTCTCTTCCCTCATGTTTTCCCAAATGCTAGGGAGGCCCTGCGTTTTTCTTTGCTGTGTGTGCTTGGCATATGTGTTTCAGATGACTTTGGCAGGTTCTTAAAAATAAGGCTTGAGCTTCTGTGAATATTCTAAAGTTTTTTTCTCTGTATAGATGAAAGTATTGCAAGATACATACTATTGGTTGCTTGGAGAGTACAACTTACTCAGAGAAGGGGAGTTACTCTTCAGTGTCTCAGCCATGTATCTTGGTTTAATTACTCAGTTATCTCCTCATGAAATACAGGCACATGGTTGCATTAAAAAAAAATAAAAGCGAGCATTCTATCTGGCCATCTTCAATAAAGATGGCATTGTTTTGAAAATGCTAAAAAATAATAAAATTCTTCTGCAGAGATTATGATAAAGGGAATGTAATGTGGTTGATTTCTGTGTGCAGGTTTGGTTGCACAAAAATGAGGCAAATGCCTGAAAGCATGCTGTTAGAATTAAGGGCCAGTTCAAGAAATCCAGGTGCCCTTTGGTTTCAGTGCACCCAAGCTTGAGAATGAACCTCAAAGTCTGCTCATTAAAGAACTCATCTCTGTTTTGAAACCTTTTTTTAAAGTGTGTTTTTCCAGAGCTATCTGAAACTTCTGGCTTTCTTTGTTCGCTCCAGCTGTCAGCAGATTTCAAGGTGTGTGTCTCTGTGTTTGAAGAAGTTATCATAGATATTGGTGACAGCTGGGCTTTGAAATGTTCTTTGCAGTCAACACAAAGTACATGAGGAGTGAGTCATGAGCATTTACAGACCATACTTTGCTTCATATGTAAGTCTTCTAATAATGAGTCTGCCTAATTGAGCTGGGGAAGCTCATGATTTCACCATGGTCCTCAAAAAATGATGCAGCTGCTAAACTTAGAGATCTAAGCAATGTTTTTTGTGATCCTACATTCAATTAATCAATCAAATTAGGATTTTCATCCTTTCTGTCACTGCCAGAGGGGTCCAAACTAGTGTGATTTCCACCCCTCAGGGGCTTCCAAGGGTATCTTTTGTTTTTGCAGTTTTAGTCATTTAAGTTTGAAAACATGAAACTATGCATTTTGAAGGTAGGACTTTCCAATGAAAGTTCAGTGATCTTTTCTCCATTACTATTTTAATGCACTGTACAATCCTGAGCAAGGTAACTGAATGCAGCAAATTATGTTTAATCACATAGAATTAGCAAAGTTTGTAATTTGTGTTTGTAGATGCTGTGTCTGCTCCAGGTGTGAACTGAACCACCAGAAGTCTGTAAAGACAAAGCTCTCTCAGCTCTGTGCAGTTATTCTGAACTTGTTTCCACCATGTGTGGAAGAAATACTATTAAAAAATGAAAGTGCACTTAGCAGTCTTGGATAAAACAGAAGTTTATTGCTGACAGTGTCCTTTCTTTTATCCTTCTCAGGATTTTCAGAATGTTTTGCAAAAGTCAGATTTGTTTGACTTTCTGAGCACTGGAAGAATCTCTAATGTCATTCATAGGGTTGAATGCCTGGATTCCACCAATTTGCCAGGCCTTAGTGTCTTCATGCTGCATGGTTCAGTGTTACGGACATGTATTTTAAAACTTCCTGACTTCAGACTGGAATGCCTGCTTATTTATGTTAATTTTCTTTCAAGGTTATACAAATGCACACACAAATGCACATGATGTAATTGAGAAAACTGTATAATGTATAATAATGCTGCATATAAATGAATAACAAATGTAGGAATAAGAAATAAATGGCAGGAGAACATATTTTCATGAGACTGTACTTGCATGAGTGATGTACAAGTATGGAGGTTTTTGTACTGAATTTTAGCCACCACGTTGAATCTTTTGTTACTGTTTAGTTAGGAGGGTTTAAGTCTTGGTTTCACCTTCTGGCTGATGGAACAGCAATCTTCATCCTGCTGTAGCCCACGTTTCCAACATGAGCAGCAGTGTCTGTGTGTGGGGAGTAGCAGAGGGCACAATGTGAAGTTGTGCTGGGAGGGTTTTAGGGACATCACCCACTGCAGCTGCCCAGCACCTTTGTTGTGAGTTTAGACATGGTTTGGGAAAATAAGTAGAAGAGCACTGGAAGCCAGTGAATGCAGAGAACAGGAAGATATATGTCTGTGAGTGGATTTGTCTTCCACTAACACAGTTCAGCTTCCTTTTTGTAGAATAAATGTTCAATAAATTTTATTTCTCAAGGCTGTGTTTTAGGAGCACGTTTGAGGTTGTGTTCCTGTTTAAAAAAAATCTTAGTGAGGAAGCATCCTGACTGAAGAGCTTGTAGTGCCTAAAGTGGGGTTTATTGTAACTGAACAGGAAAAGCCCTGAAATATAAGACTGTGTTGTAGTTGTGTAAAAGCATTGTGTTTTCTGTCATTTTACACTCATTTGACCTTGAATTAATGCTATGTCTTTGACCTGAGTATCCATAAGACATAATATATTATGAACAAATTGTTTTAAAGCACCTATTATTATAATTTAATTTTTTATCAGTACATAACATGAAGCTACTAAGTGCTTTTGTCCTGTTTTTCTTTATTTCAGGCTCAAGTCACAGAGACATGTGAGGATTTACACTTCTGAAGTATGTGTGAGTGGGATTGAAGGAATTACATGGAGGATTCTGAACTCCCCTTCTTCCTGCTCCGGGAAAGACGGGTGAGTGTACTATGAAAGAGTTTATAATTAACTCAGTCCTTACTTCAGGTTTTCAGTCAAAACAGGAAGATACAATTCAGATGGCTGTATGTAAGAGCGGAAGAAATTTCAGATACTGCAGATACACCTCCTAATTGCAAACATCAGCCTTCAGAATTTGCTGTTCCTGTTTAGTAATAAGAGGGTTTCCATTAAAAAAATAGTGTGAGTTTTCTGTAAATCCCACCCCCTCCCACCCCCACCAACTTTCTGATGTAAATGTTTTGTATTTGAAAGCTTTTAGCCCAATGTCAAAGAAAGCTGAACTGACAAAATAAATTTTGCCTTTCTTGAACTGATACTGAGTGAGGCTGTTACTGGAGAAAAGTGTAAGGTTGAGCTTTATTAGGCCCCTGCATGTATTTGTTAGTGAAACAGGTGAGAAAAGCAGAGAAGTGTCCATATCACACCTGGGCTGCTCCTGAAGCCTGTTGGAGTGCAGCTGATGTGTTAGTTCCAGTGGCTACAAATCCAGCTTGTGTGTCTTCCTGCCTCACTCCCTGCCCACAGAGGGGAGGAAAGAAACTCCAAGGCCAAACCCTGTGGGAGGTTAAATGGGGCTTTACTCTGGGTTGTCTTTCTCTGGCTCTGCCTGTAGATACATGGAGCTATCATTAGAAAAGGGCACATGGCTTTTCTGTGGAATTTACATCTTCACATGCTAATTGCTTTCAACTTAGTGAGTGCCTCTCACAGGTCACCGTCAGACAGTGGCCAATGAATAAGATCTGTGCTTCTTAGTACAACTTGTTCAAAGTGGAAAGGTACAAGCCTTGTTAGAAAAGCACATGGTGTTTAAGCCCTGGCTTTTGGCAGAGGTTTCTCCCTTCTGCATCAATACACACAAGACCGTGTATGTGGTCCTGTGAATGTACCAGTGCTGAGCAGTGCATAACAGAATGAGTTTTCAATGGCAGGTGTTGCTGACCACACAGCTCTTTCACCCAGCTGTGATACAAGAAATATTTAAGAACTAGTAAAAATGAACCCTAAAACTGGCAGAGTGACAGCAGAATTTTTGTACTAGTTTAAACATTCCTGTAATTCTTGAATCTAGCTTAGATTCATTCTGTCTAAATTGTGTGCAGGGCTGAAAATGGAGGATGCACCATCCAAAGCAGCTTTGGGTGAATTTCTGAATCTTTTCTTGTACATGGGAGCAGGTAACACCTAAAAGCAATAAGTGTGTCTGGACAGCACTCTCAGCTTCAGAGGGCCAGAACCAAGACAACACCATGCTGCCTACAGCCCTGAAGACAAAGGACATGCCTTGGATGGTGGAGGGGGAAAAGACAATGATATTATTTGGTTGGAGGTGACCGGGACAGTGTCTGAGGCTTTGCCTGAAGTGGAAGTAGGAAGCAGGTGCAAATATATGCTGGACAGGAGCAGGCTGCAGTGAGGTTCAGGAGTATCCCAGTACTTGGAGGGGGTAAAAGGGTAGGCAGCAGAGCCTATGAGGGTGTCAGTGGTGTATCAAA
The DNA here is from genome assembly GCA_027886175.1 of Phylloscopus collybita. Classification (NCBI taxonomy): domain Eukaryota; kingdom Metazoa; phylum Chordata; class Aves; order Passeriformes; family Phylloscopidae; genus Phylloscopus; species Phylloscopus collybita. The sequence continues at coordinate 92,346,573 of JAJNNQ010000075.1, forward strand.
AGCATCTGGAGCTCAGTGGGTGAAGGAGGAAAAGAGGGGAATAGTCACTTGTGTGGCTTCTCTAGAAGAGAGAGTAGGATGAAAAGATGCAGTGGAGAGTGAAGTGGGTGGGAATTTTTCTGTTCAACCATCGACAGCAAATACTTTTTTCCCTCCAGAGATGTGTCTTGGTGGTGTCTTTCTGTATTTGGAACTAAGTATTAAGGAGTCTCCCCTGCAGCTGATGAGAGAGAGGTGAAGAAAAATTCAGGGAACCAGAAATCAGGCCTTTCTGAATGAGGGAAAAGAGCAAAGGGGTGAGAACTGTGCTGGCAATAATGAGAAAACAAGTGTTTTGAGGAAAGTTTTGGAAAGTAATGGGGGAACAGGGATCTTCATTAGGAAATACACAGTGATAAGATTTGATTTCCAGCTTTCTTGGTGGTGTTTTTTTTTTTTTTTTTTTTGCCAGTATAATGTAAATGACAGCTTTTATTGGAGGGAAGGAAAAATCACTTTTCTCATCAAGGAAGTGAAGAAATATCACTATAATTCCTTGCTTGCACAAAAAATGCTTTAATGTAAGTGTGGGAAAGCAATAGAAACATTTTGCTAGTACTTGTATTTTCTCTTTTTGGGAGGAGGGTTGCATATGGTAATACAACCTGGGGTAACCATCAGCCTACAAACCCACCCCTGTGTGTCTTGAGGTGCTTTCTGAGAAGATATTCTTTTCCCCCCCTACCTTTCTTATACTGACTTGCTTAGATAAAGCTATGGTTTTAAAACTTTATTTTGATGTTTGTCCTAATGAAGTCTAGCTATATTCTGGCCTGAACATTCACTGGTAAGATTAAAATGGTAAGATTAAAATGGCTGTGAATGTTTTAAAGATTTGGGCTTTGCATGAATACCTTTTGTCCTCTAGTGGCTATGGTGGCTGTCTCTGCAAGATGTGACTCATGCCTGAAACCAGAGCAAGTCTGAAGCTGACCTAATAGCTCATAAATTGGCATATTCTCTCAAAAAGGTGATCAGCTTGGCAAGGTACGGGCTGGTCTGTGCTTGTGGTTGTATTAACTTCTATCTCGTGTCTGCTTTTTCTTCAGCTACAATTGTGCTTGCAAGGTGCTTGTGGTATATCTGCTTTATCAGGAGAAGACTGGAGGTGTCAGACATGCCAGAAAAGTACCTTTATCTTTCCTCGTTCAGTCCCTATGTGGTGTCATGTGGAGCTGGGAGTCATTTAGCAGTTGCTAAAATATGTTGATAATATTTGCTTCCAGCAGGGCACCCTTCTCCTGGATGTCGTGTTGTCTTCCTCTTTGGACCTCTGTCTGGGTCAGTCTGAGGGCTTTGGGAGCTTGTCCTGGTTTCCCAGGCCCCTGGTAGTGGTAGAAGGAAGATGGTGCTGACTGAGCTGTAGTATGGGCAGGCCTGGGATCCCCAGTGCTGGGGAAAAGTGGAGGGAAGAGCAGGTCCAGCTGTAGCAATCCTGACCCTTCTGGGAGCATCACACTTATCCTGTATGTACTATCCTGTGGCTGTTCCCACTTTGGCAGGGCTGGGGCTTGCAAGACTGACACCACAGCAATGTGGCTGTGTGTTTGCAATTTTCCACTGCTGCAATCAAGTATTGGAAACTTCCATTTATGCCTGGGAGCTTCTTATTCCTGAGCATGCTCACTAATAATCTTGTCCTCCATGTGAATTGCCTGGCCATGTTACTCTGTGTCTGTTTCTAACCCTGTCTATTCATCAATTTTATTTTATTTTTTCAAAACAACTAAAAATATAGGTAAAGCAAACATTTTATTGTATGTGTAAAGATGCTGACCTAGCATCAGATGGAAGAATATGATGAAGTGATAAATGTTTCAAGCCCCTGGCCTTTTATCTCTGATTTTCTTTTTTTTAAAATGTTTCTCAAACTTAAGTGATTGAAAAGTTTTCCAGATCTGATAACTGCAAAGATTTCAAGTGAAACTTTTGGCTTCTATCCCAGTATGAGATCATACGAAGTGATATTAGTTGAATTTGTACCAGAGTTTGAAAAGAAAATGAAAACACGTTACTGTTAGTGTCTCTCACCTATTTTTCAGCTATGCTGGACAAATGTTTTCTCATTGGTTAAGTTCTGAGTACCATTGGAAATGCTTTGAAATATATGTGTGTATATATATGCACATTTTTCTTGCTAACATTGTATTTAATTTATACTCTTTGGGTCTTCTGTTTTTGCTAGCAGGACGCTTTGGATTCTGTTTTACATAGAAGTTTTTTAATCTAGTGTTGCAGAGAAAGCTCACTACAAGAGAGAGGATGTACTGAATTCTTATTGCTAGTCCAGAGTGACCTTAAAACAAAATCTCTAACCTGTCTTCTTTTCTGGCTTCTGTGACAGGAGGCTTTGAAAGCAATGGTCCTTGTAGGGGTGTGTGTACCTCTTAAGGGTAAATGTGTAAAAACTACACGTGTTTTGTGGGTCTCCTTCTATACAGAAATAGAATAAGATAACAATGCCTTGAGTTGGGCATTTAGATTACTGAACAGGGCTGAACTTCAAGGGATGAACTTGCAAACCCAAGCAATCGGACACTAGAAAATCCTACATTTAAAGCTACTCATTCAGCCCCTTGGTAAATATTCATTTTGATTGCCTTTAATTAGAGGATTGCGTGCTTCCCCCCTCCCCCCCCACCCCCCAAGGCCTGCATATTGTTCAGCACACAGCATGGCTAATGCTTAATGAGTGGGTAGGTTGTTGATGTTTTGTTTCTCACCATTTCTTGTATGGCTTTATTTACTGCATGGTTGGCAGATGGTGCACTGAATACAGAACTACTCATTTCCTCATGGAGATTTTCATGGCATTATCACCATAAAGAGTTACTTTACTGCATATTTTTCAGGGAATCTTAATCAGGAGTGCAAAATAGAGACATAAATGTATATTTAACCAAACTCTGAGCCTTGACAGTTAATTTTCTGGAAGGAGATGGTTACAGTACAGTTTCCTTAGTGGAAGATCTATCAGGTTGTACTGATTCCTTCCCCCGCTCTTCTTTTCTGTAGCAGAAGGCAGCAGTGGGTCAAAGCTCCCACAGGGGCACGAGGTATCTCCATAACTTAAGCTGTTTGGTGGAAATGTTGCCATCAGCTATAACTTCCCTCCTTCTCACCAATGTTTGCTTCCTGCCATTGTTAATTGTACAAGAGAACACAGAATTTCACATCAGAAATCTCTTCTGTAATCAAAGGCATGGATATTTTGTCCAGCAAGCTGGCTCAGCAACCTGCTTCCAGCATTCAGTGCACGTTTGAGACCTGATGGAAATGAACAAAGCTTACAGAACCTACTGTAAGCTACAGGAAGAGAACACCCTTCATCTGGTTTCTGTCTTGGAGGCTGTAAGCTCTTCAGGCTGGAGCCTGTGCCTTCCCATATGTCGATAGAGTATTTCAAGCACTATAGCAGTATAAACAGCAGTGGATGAGGTCATCATATATCAAACAACATAATTAAATCAGTGCTTTATTCACTGTCTGTGTCTCATTATGGCTGCCTCCTAGGTCACTCTGCAGCCTTGGAGATCGTGTAAGAACTAGAATGTTGCAACAGCCCTTGCAGAAACATTTGCTTTGAAGTTGGTGCTATTCACTTAGAGACCAATCTTCATAAAAACGTACTTTTGTAAAATGTGGTGCTATTTTGAAAAAGCCATGTAAAAGGGGAACATTTACTATTGATTTTTTTTCATAAATTGTCATGCATAAATGTCAGCTGTTGGTCACATGATTGTGATGCGATTTCTTGATTGATTAGAGGTCTGAAAGCAATCAAGTAGATGACGTATTAGAAAAAAAGGGCCAGGTTTCTCAGAGGGAAACATAAGCTTAAAGTGCCTGCAAAGCAACCAGATTTCAGGCATTGGCATGAAACTGGCATTTTTTAAAGTTAAGTGATGCTTTATTTTGGCCGCTACTTTAAAGTGCATTCCCTGTAAAACAATATAGGAAAATATTTTAAGATGCTCCTTCCCCCTCTCACAGTTCTGATACCCACACTTTAAATCTTCTGCTATATCAACACCTCTAAGTGTTTTATAGCAGTAGATCCTTATGTGTGTTTTACAAGGAAGTAGGCTACCAATTTTGTCTGAGCAATAAGGTACTTTGAAGTCTGAAGTCATAATGAGGTATGCACGTAAGCCTCGTGCCTCACCACCTATGATGCCGTGGGCATGTGTTATTGCTTTCCTATGCCTTAATTACTGTACACATGTAGCTACAGGAATGTATCCATATGGTTTTCCTACTGTAAACTTTCAGGTGACTTGCTAATCCAGGCCAGTACTCAGAAACAAGGGCTGGTCTGAGATCTTGGTAATTACAAACTTCGGCATTAAGGCTCTCCCAGATCCACTTGAAATCAGATTACGTTCATATTCTGTCTTTTTTTTTTGAATAGCAGCCCAACAGCATGCAAAGTTGTTATGTTGTTGCTTGACCTGCTCTATCTCAATCTTACTGCCAAGGGAAAAAGAGGAAAAGGTATTCAGGACCTGTGTTCTCTTAGCTTTGCCGTAAGTGAAAGAGATTTTTTTCCTCCTTTTTTATTATTTCTTTTTTTAATCTGGGGGTTTCCTGAATTAATTAATATTATCTGATGAATTCGCTGAAGTAATACATGTTCTTCCTCCCTGAAATTTATCTATTTTTCTCTGTTGGTTTTCCTCTCTACCAGTAATGACAGCTTGGAACCATGAGTTGGTACCGTGCATTAAGGGATAAGCTTTGCTAAACTTGAGCCTGAAAGTAGGAAAGTGAAGAGAGATCAAAGACAGCTCTCTAATGTTCTGCAGTACAGGTGGGGTCCAGAAATCAAATAGAAAAGCAAAGTTGTGCTGCTCAACCGAATACCCGCAGTGGAGGACATCTGCCAGCTGGGCTGCCTCTGGGGCTTGTTTGCCCTCCAAAGCACTTCCAGAAACCTCCTGCTGCAAAGATGGGAGGTGGGGATGATGATGAGGAAGGAATTGCAGGATCCTGCCTGGAGGTTCGAGTCAGTAGTTCCCGCTAGGTAGCTGCCCTGCTGGGAAGACTAGCCTGGCAGGGTAGGAAAGCTGAGGGAGGGGCAGAGAAGGCTACTTACCCTCAGGCTAGAGCTGGAAATCACCTGGCTCCTGCTCAGCTAGTGAAACAACAGCAAGGAGAAAAGTTTTCCATCCTGCCTTCGTGTGGTTCTGAGGTGCTAGGGTGAAGTCAATTCTGCTAAGTCTGCTTTTAATAAGAACCCTGCTATTCCTAAGCTTTTCTTTTTTCCAGTAACATCATCCAAACAGGAGCTAAAAGAAGATCAGTGGCAGACAACAGAAAGAAGCATAGGCTGCTGCTCAGTGCTTAAAATTTCTGGTCTTCAAAAAATAACTTCAGTTTCATTATGTTGTCTTAGTGGCTTGATTGTTGACTGATTGGGCACTTGGTAAACCTCCTAATAAAAAGAATAGATACTTCTGTTGGTTTTGCACTGCTTGTTTTTTCTTTGTCCATGTTTGCTACCCTTCTGTGATTCTTTTTTAAAATAGCCAGAGTAAAATAGAAGTGGTAAACCTTAATTTAGAGGTGTTTGCAAGAAGTGGCTCACCCTGATAAGGGTCATCCAGGCTTCACTGGTTCCTTGTTATAATCTACTACCCACTGTGGTTTATCCTCTCTTAGTATTACCTCTGTTACATTTGCTATCGTCTCTGTGCAGATGATAGCTTAATACTGGCAAATGACCTAAATATAATGAATGTCACACCAAAAAAACCCTCTAAAAGCGTACACATATGAGAAGACAAGGACAATACTGGCAAGCTTGTTAGGGCAAGTGTGAACAAGTGTTGGATATAAAGAAAAAGTGTCGGTTTTGTTGCTTTTTTTTTGCCTTTTTTTTTTTTTTTTCTTTTACTCTTTTGCTACAGGGGCACAGTTCTCATTTCTGTTTGCAGTCATCTAGGCAAGCTGAGGTGTGTTGAGTGCAGGGCCTAATTGCTTGTGCACTGCATGCTGTGCCTACACTGCTTTCAACTGGGAGCCAGCTTGGAGCACAGGCAGAGCAAGCTCAGGTCTGTCCATACCTGCCTGCATGCAGAGATCCTCAGAAGAAAGCAGAGACACCCATTTTCTCTTTATTACTGCATTGCACCAGAGGCAAACTCTCTAATTAAAATCTGCAGTTAGCGTGGTGTGTTATAACTGCTGTAAATTTTGGTCGTGTCAAGGCTTCCTGGCGGTGAGAGGAGAGGCACAGGGAAGCCAGTGGGTGCAAACAAGGGCTCTTGTGTAGATGGCTACAGCAGCCCAGCCCTTGTGTCCCATTCCTGTCACTAAGGCACTACCTTGTGGTGCTTTGTACCAGGAAAATTGCTAGATAGGTGAAGAGAAAATGTCACTAATGCTGGATAGTGAAGGAATGAAGATCTGTCCTGAAAGGGGTGGTTCTAGTCATATCCTCCTATCCGCTAGGCTCCCATGGGAAAAGGTGCTTGACAAAGCTCAAAACAGCCTTGCTGCTGCCTTTGCCCTGGTGCATTGCTTCCATTCATCTGACACAGTATGGAAAAACTGTGAACTAGGATAACCAGGATGGCAAGATTAAGAAATATGCATTTTAATAAAGGGATTAGAGAATAGATTTGCATATCTTAAAACTAGAGAAATAGAAACTTGGAAAGGTAATAGTTTTCTGAACGGGTTCTGATTTTTACCTTCTCAGTCACTGTGTTCATTTACTTTGGCTATTGTGATGACTGTTAAAGTGCTGTTGCTGTTTTCTGCTTGCTTTTATGACTTGGATGGCTGAAAAGACTATCTTACACTGTGCTGTTTCCACCCCTGCCTCTAGACCAAGGAAGAGTGTCTGGTTACTTTCCTTTCTGAGATGGGAAGACTTGATCATATGGGAGCTCTCAAAAGAGGTGCTGCCTGGCAAGTAATTACCTTTTCCTTCTAGGAGGATGCTTTTCTCTTGGGCAGGCTGGGCAGAAAGCTGTGGATCTGGGCGTGGAGCATAGTTTAGCAGTCTGTGTTTGGGAAGGAGGAGCAGAACGGGATCGTATTCCTGTGAAGCCCCTGCTTCCTGTCGCACTGTATTTGACCTGACACGAGCAGCTGACATAACATCACCGTGGGCGTTGCCAGCGTTTTCTTTTAATATTAAACTTGGGGAAAAGAAAAGAAAATGTTAATAACTGTTTTCTTCTTAAAAGGAAGGAGAAAACCCCAAAGGATCTTGGCTGGCTCTGCATGCCTGATAGGTATGTCTGGTTGTTTTTGATGAACAAGGTGCTGTCCTCCTGTTTACCTCTCTCAAAGGAAGTGTCTGTTGACATAGTCTGCATTTCAATCATCTTTATTATACAGCTCTCTGGGAAGCCTCCGGGGCAAGTCAATCCAGCCCTGAAAGGAGCTTCTTGGTCACAAAGAGAGAAGAGTAGGAACAGACACCCACAGTTTGTATTACTTTATTTGCAGAGATCTCTGCCCTGATAACCTCAGACCCCAGAGCAGCCAAAGCTGGCTGAGTTTGGAGCAGTTCAGAGGATGGTGGGCAGGTCTCCAAGCGGCTGCTGTATCCGCCCGTGCACTGCAGCCAGGATGGACCTGGGTGTGCCGACAGTGCTGTCCGAGACCTGGCTTCCATGGCCAGCGCAGTGGAGGCTGGGGTTTCCCTGCAGTGGGAGAGCTAGGTGGGTGTTTCCAGCCTCGGAGGCATCTTTTCCCCTTCATGTCCCTCTGTGCCACAGGTCTTCTGTGCATGCTGTCACCATGCTTGGTGCCCTTATTGTGGCCCAAACCTTCACAAGGCTTCATGTGCCGTTACCTGCAACAGGCTTATTCACTGAGTGGCATCCAAAACTTTGCATGTTGTGGGTTTGTGTTGGTGTCCAGAAGGCTGGTCCCTGAATTCAGCAGAGAACTGCTGTTGGTTGTGCCATCAAAGCTGTCTGTTGTTGATATAAGCATGTGCAGAGAATTTCACTTCAGGTTGAAGTCCATGCATCAGATCTGAACCTTTGTGTTAAGCGAACTGTGGATGATATGCATGATGTTTTGGAAGTATGATGTATTATTGCATGCCTCATGTGTTTTGAATAGGTGAAGTTATCTTTGGCTTGCACTGATGTGATATTTTCCTCTAGTGCTCAATGATGAGCTCTAGATAGATGCTTGTGAAAATGATGCTACACAAAGAACATCCATCTTCTTGGCAAAAGGTGAGGCCCTGACTGGCCTCCACGTGCCCTCGAGGCCTCTTTCTCCAAATCTGTGCAGCTGCTGACACCTCCGAGGGGCTAAACCCATCCATCTTTTGGAAGAAGAATGGCTTTCTACTGCACTAATAGAGAGTGAGTTATAAACCTACCTCTCTCAAGTTTTCTGCCATCCGGACATGGAAATTTATTTTATCTTCGATAGTTCCCGCCTTAAGCCAGCTGCACTCTCTATCAAAAACTGTTACCCAGAAAAGCTACAGATGGTTAAGAAACAATGTCTGAGTGACCCAGTTGTCAAGTGTAAGGTGGTACTTGTGGTGCACGGGGAGCTGCCCAACAGCTGAATGTTAAAATATCAATTAAAATAATTTGCAGCGTCATGCACTAATGATGGAAGCAGCTTGTGTCTTCATTGCAGCCGAAGATTTCAAGGGCCAAATTCACTGGAAATATAAACACTGGCGCAAATTATATGTTAGAGCACAATTGTTTCCCTGCAGGCTATAAATAACTCCTATTTTAAGACACTGGGGGTTATTTGTCTCCTGTGGGAGAGACTCTATTCTGTGGTGTAGCTGACCAGAAAATGGTTGTTAGTGATAAAGTGGTGTAATTTGCATTGATTTATTATTCATTGGCTGTGCAGATCAAGTGCAGCTTACTCAGCAAGAGGGATTGATACCAAATTCTTTTGTCGCTTAAACAAATATCCCTGCTGAGTATAAGTGAGAGATGTGATTGTAACAGAAGAGTGGTGTTATCAGACACCTTCTAGCTTGTTACTCTCTGAGATCTGAATCAAACTTACTGAGAATTTGACTCCATACTTAGTTTTGGCCTACCTGGGTAAACAGGGCTTGATAATTATTGGAAAGTAAATGCATATAAAAAAAATGTAATTAAAATGTAATTCCTTGAATTTGTCTAAATTTCCCACACCGTGTAACATGCACATCCTAGTGCTTGTGTCTAGCAACCTGCACCCATAATAATAGGCCTTTGTTGGCTACTGTTTTTAGTGTGGGCAAAATTAAGGTTAGGACATGATCATTCTTATAAAGATTTGTTCTGAAAATGTTAGCTTCGGAGCTTCCAGGTATTTTGAGACATATTTTGATTGATATGAGAGTGATATTATCAATGCCTACTTTGATGTTCCTCTGAAAACTTTACCTCTTGGAAGAAAACTGCTTAAAAAACTGTTTGTTGGATTTCTTTTCTCTTGCTCCTCACCTTTTAAATCAGTTCTCTAGGCATGGTGGTTGTGGGAGAAAACCTGGAAATAATAATCAAATGCTTCCTCCAAAAAATAGAGGAATGCATTTCCTAAGTGTTATTTTTAAATTATTCTTGGGGAAAGGAGGGTGTTTTATGTTCAGATTCATTGTCTTCGGTGTGCATGGCCACTGCTGCAGGTGTTGAACCATCCCATTCCTCCCTGGACTATTATCAGCAATGATTTCACAGGTTATTCTGCAATTCCACAGTGATTTTGGCTGAGGAAAAAAGTAAAATTAGTTACAACATGGGAGGTAAAGCAATGCCGTAGGAAATTCTTACAGGCTTTATAGTGATTATTTTTTCTTTGTATATTGACTGAGCATCCGTCTCCCTCCACAAGCCCTCAACTGTAATCAGCCTTTGAATAAACACTCCCTGCCCTGCCGTGGGCCATTGCTGTTTGCAGCCTGGAGTGAACTCGTGGAAAGAGTGCTGTAACTATAAATTACTCTTTTTGGGCCAGTTGTTCTGGGGAAATCTGAACAAAATAATAATCTTGGAACTTTACTGTTCTCCTGAAAGAAGCATGTCCTATCCATTTAAAACTGAACTATTTTGCAGCATATTCCTTCACATTTTTGCTAAAGGTTAAGAAAATTGTTTAGACAGCTCTAGTTGGTGCACATCAATCTACTTTACAACCAGCTGATTAATGTGACTGATTTCTGCAGCGAATTTCTCTAATCACTTCTTATTTACAAACTGGGGTGGTTTTGTTTAAAGCAGCTATGCTGTGAGTGTTCATCCATCTTAAAAGTTCAATCCTTGACTGAAGTAAGTTTAGGAAACACAAGTCTAATGAACCCCTCTGACAAACAGTGCCCATAAAAGAAGAGGTCATATGCAACATCTCTGGTAGCGTTAATCCCTCTTGTCATCTCCTACAGATGTAGTAAAAAAAAAAAAAATTCTTGAAGTAAAGAGAAAGGAAATCATAGCGAGTGTAGGCAAATGAGAGAAACAATTTCTCTGAAGCCTGCAAGGAGCTGCGCAGGAAGCCAGGAAACTGTGGATTTTCATTATCCAGGCTATTGGCTGACAGCTGGTGATGTGAAATAATCTACAGCTTTTTTTGAGAACTTATTTAAACCTCATAGACTTACTGTACTGGGAATTACAGAGGTTTCATCTTTGGAAATAAGTTAAATTGTTCAGTCTTTCTTCAAGTGGAGTTAGGCACTGGGCTGATGTCTCTGCTGGGATGTGTTGTGCTTCATTACAGACCACAAGCTGAATCCCTCTGTGAATTTATTCTGTTGGCAAATATCACCCTAACTGGTACTACACAAACTTCTTCCAATGGTAAACATAAGAAATATTCAACAGTTGTGTCCCTGTGGGGAGCTCAGCTGGACAGAGCCCACAGGTATTGGGATGCAGTGTAAGCAAAAATTCACTTTATACTGACAAGCCTGTGTAGCTCCATGGAATTGTAGGAGGGCAGAAACAAGTCTCAAAGGTTTTCAATGGTCAGATTTGGTCTGAAGAATGTCAGCCTCAGTTATGGCATGCTGCTGATTTGGAAACAAAAATCATATAAGAGGATAGGTGAATATTTAGTTCATTGTTTAAGGACTACTGAGAGTCCCTTAGTCATCTTCAGCTGTCAGTATGCTTTTTATTTTTAAAGCAGGCATATTTTCTCTACACTTTTATTACTTGTTTCCTTCTATCAGTATGTATGTCTGTGAGGATATTCTACACATGGCTTTCAGTGTAGGAATAATTCTGCAGGTTTCCCTTCATTCTCTGTACCTTCTGTTCTGATGACTCAGAAGTGTTTGTACATGAGTCCTTTCTGAGAAAAATATATGATATTTCCTATATTGGTTTCACCAATTCTTTTAGACTTAGGTTACAGATCAAAATTCTGACCAATGTCACCTTCAATTTGACTTTTCTTTAAGCATCTCTCACAAGAAAAGTTATCTGGTGTTTTTGGATACTTGAGGACTTAAGAAGAAACTGCTAAAGCTCTTGCTCCATCTCTCTTCACTTTATGATTCTCTCTCTCTGCCTTGTTACTTTTTCTGGTTTTGACATGCGCTCTTTATCCTGTTACTGTCCCTTTAGACTGCTTCTACAAAAAGTCTTCCAGCCATATTGCCTTAATTATTTTTATTCTAGATTTCCCTATACTTTACACTGCCTTAAACAAAAATGAGCTCTATTTTAGAAGCACCCAACATTCTATCTCTATTCTGTCTGTAATATATGCAATTTTTGGAGACTGACTCTTGCTCTCCAACAGCCCATGGTACCTTCCTCCCTCAGATTTTTGCTGCAATTTAAAGTGGAACTTCAATGGTTTTGCTCTTTCTTAGGAAAACCTCATCAAGATACACAGACGCCTTCCCATTTACACTTTTGCCATGTTTTCTGCAGAAAAGCTGGATTCTGGTGATCAGAATTCTACCAGTTCCTGGAAAAGGCCTCAAAATAACATGGGCAGATGAGAGAAAAGCTTGGACTGTGTTTCTTCTGAGCTACATTCAAGATATTGGAATGTTTCTTAAGGGATGGTCTGTGTCACTGTGTGGAGCAGCAGTTATTTTTTGCCAAGGCTGCTACAGAAGTTCAATATGCCAGGAAAGGAGGGGAAAGGGTCTGAAGATGGTCGTATGATATTCATGCCTGGCTTTACTTTTGTGCAGGATGTCAAAAAGGGAGAGGACAATGAAAGAAGAGTATAAGTGATAGAAATGATAGTGATCTTAATTGGACCATCAGGTCATTTAATGGAAGGTTTGTGCTTAACTTGACAAGGTGATCAGTTGTGGTCAGTTAGAAACAAGGAAAAGGTTTGTACCAGGTCATTAGGGAAGGGGGATCTGAACTACCTGTGAAGACAAATGGTGTTGAGGACAAGAGGTGCATAGCAGAATAATAATAATCTTGCTGGAAAAATACTTGCTGTGTTCAGGAAGAACAATAAGAGAGAGTAGTAGACTGTCTGTGACTGAAACTGTGAAAGATCATTAAAAAACCCCAAATCACCCTACGCCCTCCCTACAAACATAACAAGAAAGGACATAGTGAATAAAAGGATATCTGTTCTGGTTTTAGCAGCTAATAATGAGATCATAGAAAAGCTAGACTTGGGAAGTAACTTCAAATCAAGTGATGAGGAATCAATTTAATTCAAATGAAGGGAGGATTAAAAGTTTGTCCTTAATTAAAATTTATCTTTGAGAGATAGCTAACATGAGTTTGCCAAACTGCTAGCAATGCAAGTTGGCTGCACTGAGAACCCATGGACCTGAATAGTGCAGAAACTGGGAGCTTTTGCGAGTACTCCAGCAGTCTCAATTTTGTGTCCCAAGGAAGGAGAAGTTGTCAGAAAAGTGTGAAAGTTAGAGTTGCCAGAACTCAGGCTGAATGGAAGCTAACAAGTGACGTTTATACACATAGAAAAAGAACATTTGAACCATATAAATCACTTTCAAATAGCAAGAGGACTAGTATGTAACACTGCTGCTCATGCAGGGATTAAGCATAATTTAAAAGTGGCCTCTGTGTGAAAAAGCCATCCCCCCCCTCAAATCCATCTGAGGAAACCCATGTGGCAACCACTGTGAGAAAAAAAAATCTGAATGTGATGGAAAGAAAGCTTGAACATGGCAGTGCTCCTGAGTCACATAGGAATAGATAAACTTTATAAGTGCACACTCAGAAATTGAAGGTATGAGTGCAAGGATTTTTAGCAGATCCTTCAACACCTAGTGCCCACTTCTGGGCCTTATGCTTAATTGTGTTGGCTGTCTGGAACAATACTACAGGAGTAGATTTGCAGTGTTGCAGTGCTTGGCATTGTGATTCTTGAGTATCATTACATCAGTTCAGGAAGGTTTAAAGTATGTAAACTTTAGGAACAAGTTGAAGAAGAGAGTTTGAAAAGAGCATTGAATGTGATGCCATGTTAGGAAACTGAAGGGTTTACTTGGAGGTTTACTGACTGAACAGAGATGGTAACATGAATCAGATGTTTTACCTTTTCTGCCCTGTCAGAAGGCAGTGGCATTTTTGGGACACTCAAAGTGAGAGTGCTGTCAGACTGGTTAAAATAAAGTACAGAGTGAGAGCTCTAATATGCTCAGACTGGAAGAAAATGACTGAAAGGGTTCGACTGAACTTGATATTCAGAAGGAGAGATTGAAATATCACAAGTGATATCACAAGTAAATTTACTGTGTAAGCAAATCCCAGAGTTGGCAATAATTTAAGGGAGAGGAGGAAGTTTTGTAGGGAAGGCATTTAGAGTTATGGGAAGTTAATTTATGTTTGTGGCAAATGTAGAGTTTGTAAATTTTGGGAGGTAAAATGATGCACGTGTTTAAGTGCAGAGGAGATGTCTTGGAAGGTGAAAAGGTGTGTCTAACAGCATGGTTTCATAAGCTTCTCAGTCTGATCTAAGGCTCCTGGCCTGTGTCCTTCTGCTACTCCTTCCAGTCCACCTTAGACTGCTTTGGCAATCTTTAAATGGAATCTGAACCATCAGTGCAGAGGTGAGGGCTAAAGAGATCCCCAAATTATGCTAAACTGGGAAGAATACTGCGGCAGTGGCAGAGCTTTCAGAGGTGCCCATCAATGTAGGGGCTGCCCAGAAGAGAGAGAAGTGTCATTGACAGGAAAGATAGAGACTGAATTGAAATCCCAGTTGAGGTTGAGATGTCAGAGCAAGGATGATGACCAGCGATATCAAAAGAACCAGAAGGGCCATGTAGGAGGAAGATCCTTGAGATTTGCCCAGGAAAAGATCATGAATTGCTGTGGTGAAAGCACTTTCATTCAAAGGGAAATGGTGGAAACTGGGCTGGACATGATCCAGTACAGAGTTGGAAGAGAGGAAGCAAGTGCAGTGGCTTTAGCCTGTGCTTGCAACAAGTTTACAGACAAGGGAAAGAAGGAAAAAACTGCTGAAATAGGTAAGGCTGACTTCTTGTGAGTAGTGAAAAGGGGGAACAGAGTGAGAGAGAGAGCTGTAACTGGAGACTGAGCTTGGTTGAAACAGAAACGTGCAGTAGAAGACAAATAGAAAAGGTTAAAGAACTTCAGGTGAAGCTGAATACTCTATAGGCTCTGCATGGTGATATTTTAACAAACTGGATTTTTGGTAGGAATTGGAAAAAAACAATGAGAGAATTGGAAATACCAGCAGCTTCATGCTTAATGAAGAAGAAATTGGCTAAACATTTTTATTTTTTTTCCCCTCCGGTGAGTGGTAACTGCTGTGAAGCGGCGCGGTGCTGCCGCTCCGCTTTCCCCGACTCCCCCTGCGCGGCCGCAGCAGCCGGCCAGGCGCGGTGCCGACGTGTGCCCGCCGCCGAGCGCGCTTGGCTCTGGAAGGAGAGCCCCGCTTCCAGGCTTCAGGGGCTGCACAGCCTAATTGTCTGGCTCTGCTCCAGCTGGTGATTGACCCAATAAACTCTAATGAATCTGGATTCCTGCAGTCTGATTTGCTTCCTCTCCTGGTTGTGCGCCTCTCTCAGTCCGTGAAGAGCTGAAACCTGAGTGCTGGCTTCCACAAAGGGAGTGAGAGAGGGGGAAGCAGGGGAAGAAAAGACAGATAACAGCCGAATGTAATCAGTGTTTTATTACCATCCTCAGGAAGTGGGAATGGCTTTAGAAAAAAAAAAAAAAAAAAGGTAGTAGGTTGGAGCAAGGAAAGTTAGTTATGGTGAGGTTATTTGACAGGAAATTACAAAATACAAACAGACAGAAGAAACACATTTTAAAACAGGGGAGGAAATCTCAAGTTACTTCACTGTGTATATTCAAAACCCTCAAAGCAAAGGCTGAAAATAGCAGTTTAAACAAAAGCTATCTTATCTGATAAAGGCATTTCAAGCACAAAAGGAAATTTATATATTGGGTTGACAGTCTTAAAATAAACTGATTGTCTTGATAACACCATAGATTTAATTGTGGGAAAAAAACCTGGGTTCGTTTCTATGACCTGCAGACACAGTAAATTCCCGTGTAAATTCATTCCTTTTCTTTCTTGGTACACTTCTTGTCTCCTAAGAAGTGTTTATCAGTCTTTTCCAGAAATTGTAAAGGTAGATTTATGCATGTAGGACGAGACTGATAAATATGTGCATAATTTTTAGAATTCCATGCAGACCAGATACAATTCATTTCCTGTGCTACTGGATGGAAGCATATTAATGATACTTCAGCAAGTAGCATTCAGATTCAGAAAGATTTTGACAGAAATACATAGTTTTGGGATGTGGGTAAAATCCTCAGTACTAGTGATCAGAATTATCTTATCAATATAATTTTTACTAGATTTGTGATAAGCTTTTGAATACTTGATGGGTCTTTTCACTTTCTGTGTAGAAAGGAAACAATTCTGTTACCGCAACACCTTTATCCTGTTGAGATTTCGAATAAACACTGCATCTGTATAGACATGTGTCCTTCTAGTGAGATAGGATATGTGTTAGGAATTTGCTGGGAGGGGGGGAGCCTGGGGAAGGGGAGGAAATAACTCAGTTGTGCAAATGGTCTATTAGATTCTCACAGTTAAGATCAAAGGCTTAGAATGCTGTGGGACAAAATATCTCGGTTGCTTTTGACTGAAGCGGTAAGAAGGAGCATTGGGAGGTTTATAGGTACACCTGCCTGGCTGCCATGACCTGGAACTTTGTGTTGCCTCCAGCTTTTTGCTCAGCAGGCTGCATATCTAACAGTGTATTTCAGCGCAGCAGCTACATCTGCAACTCTATACCTCATCATACCTGCTCACTCCTGGGAGACGTGTATGTTTGGGATTTCTATTTTTTCCCAGTTCATTTGTCTGCTGTGCCTGTAACTCCCTACTGCTAACACTGCTGAGCCTTCATAGTCAATGAACACAGCAAAATAAAGTCTGGTAGGAGCGCACTCACTTACTGAGTGCTGTGCTGGAAGGTAGTGAGGTGCACCATGGCTTTGCTCTGGCTAGGTCAGGTACATGGATGTTTCCCTCTGCACTCAAATATTTCCTTTTCTAGGTGATCCAGGTGTGCCTGGAGATCTCCTTGAGACCGGAGTGCTCAGAATTGTCTGACCTCAAGGGGCTCAGAGGGTATCACTGGAGTATAGGACAAAGAGGAATTCACATCAGCTTGTGTTGAGGAACACAAGACTGCAAGGCCTGGTGGTGTCTTATTGCTGGAAAATCTTGCTAGGAGTCCTGTAGAACTGTCAGGATCTGATGGGAGTTTTGCTCTGCTTAACAAAGAACTATCAGCTGACAAATGAGGATTGGGTTGCAGTATAAATTTTCTGAACTTGTGATTGTTGGGGTTTGCACTCAAACAGAATTCACACCTGTGCAGGAAAGCTGACTTTTTTTCTATTGATTTATGTCTTGTTTAAATGACCTCTTTAACAGGATTTCATAACTCAGTGAGGTGATTTCATGAGGGAAAGCTGTGGGAGGAAAGTAGCTTCCTCCTTTAAAAGGGCTTAGTGTTGATCTCAATATGAATTGCTAATCTAAAACAGTAAGCCTTAAAAAAAAAAAAATAGAAAATAAAAAAAGAAACAGCACTAAAATATTTTTCCAAAATGCATATATTGAGTGTATGGAAAAACAGGTAGTATAGCAATTCTTGAATGACTTTTTTTTGTTGTTATGTTTTGGAGTATTCTTTTCTTTTCTTTTCTTTTCTTTTCTTTTCTTTTCTTTTCTTTTCTTTTCTTTTCTTTTCTTTTCTTTTCTTTTCTTTTCTTTTCTTTTCTTTTCTTTTCTTTTCTTTTCTTTTCTTTTCTTTTCTTTTCTTTTCTTTTCTTTTCTTTTCTTTTCTTTTCTTTTCTTTTCTTTCTGAAACCCTCTACAGTTACTCCTTGATACAATTCTGAAATGTAGATGTGGTATTGTAGTAAAAAGAGATCAATAAAGTAGTGCCCTATAGTTAGCTCTCAGAAGGCTGATCCAAGTATTGGGTACTTCTCTTTTTCCTGTTTGTTTTCTCAGCAGAAATCAATACCAACATACACAGGTGACAGAAGATTTTCTAAAGAGCTTGCATCAAAATTAGCACCCCTGAAGAATTCTAAGATAATTTAAAAAAATGTTGGCTACGACTATGACGTATCTTTTACAATCAAATCTTTCCATTTTTGTTTGAAAGTTTAGGTAAGTAGGAATGAGATTTTAGGAGATGCTAAGTAATCATGACACCACACAATTTTCTTTCTGTCTTGGTGCTATTTTATAGCTATTATTTTGCATATATAAAAAGTAGGAAATCAGGTTCTGGAGATGGAAAGTTATTGCCTTATAACAATCCCTATCACAGGTTAATATTGTGACCAGGTACCCAGCATGTCCTCTGCTGAGTACGTATTAATGCTAGCTTTAACTTCTCAGCTAAGTTAAAAAATAGCTGCTAGAGTTAGGATACAACCTTTTCAATAGTTTGCTTTAACACAATTTTGCTGTTTTACATAATAATAGTAAAATAGATGGATTCTTTCTCTTTCTTTCTTTCTTTCTTTCTTTCTTTCTTTCTTTCTTTCTTTCTTTCTTTCTTTCTTTCTTTCTTTCTTTCTTTCTTTCTTTCTTTCTTTCTTTCTTTCTTTCTTTCTTTCTTTCTTTCTTTCTTTCTTTCTTTCTTTCTTTCTTTCTTTCTTTCTTTCTTTCTTTCTTTCTTTCTTTCTTTCTTTCTTTCTTTCTTTCTTTCTTTCTTTCTTTCTTTCTTTCTTTCTTTCTTTCTTTCTTTCTTTCTTTCTTTCTTTCTTTCTTTCTTTCTTTCTTTCTTTCTTTCTTTCTTTCTTTCTTTCTTTCTTTCTTTCTTTCTTTCTTTCTCCCTGTATTCTATGTTAAACTGCAAAGTGGGGAGACTACGTTGGGAAAATTCTGGTTTTGAATTTGCTGGTTTTGAAAGGTGTGTACATGAAGCTCATTGTGACTGCTGAGTGCAAATAAAACCTAGGTCAAGAAACACAGAGAGATGTTGTCCCCTGGCTTTGGTTATGTGCATTACTTGAGCAAGTCTGTGACACCAAGTGTTCTTTCCCTGTGACAGAACTGAGACTACGTGTGGCTGATGACTTGAGACGAGTAAATGGATGGGAGCTGGAATAAGGATCCAGCTTCCCTGGCTGGGTTCTTCATGTCTAACTCACTAAGAAGTGTTCCAACCAAGCAAGGTGTTTCTGCAAGGCTGAAAGATTTACCAGTTGGATTTTGGGACTTTTAGGACTGTTCAGCATTCCAAAATATGTCTCATGTATCTCACACACGTCCCTGCATCTTCGAAACTCCACTGTGGGTAAAGTTTGAGTTAATTAACCAGTAACAGATGTAAACCACATTCATATCCAGCCATATGTTATCCTTGTAGTTTATCTGTACTTGCTTCCTTTGAAAACCATGAAGGCTGAACGTATATATTTACAAGTATATGGTTTTAGTTTTGCAACTTTTTATGGTTTCCAAATATAGACAGTAGTGTAGTTTGTTTCAAGGTGTTTTGAATAGAGTGCCTGGCACATCTCCAGCATTTTTCCAATCAGTCACTGACTGGTTTTTAAAAAAAATTAATTTTAAGTATGAAGTGAGTATTTTGCAAAGCACATAATCCAGCTTCAGTCTAGGACTGTAGCCTCTGGATATTGATTGATATTTGTGATCTTTGCACCTGGAGAAGAACAATTCTGTGAAGCTTTGCTGCATCTTTTAACAAAAAGCTAAGTTTCTTTCAAGCGCTTCCAGTTTTAGGGAGAGGGGTGAAAAAAATTGACAGTAAGACTGAATTTTATTATAAAACTTCAGGAGAGAGAAGATAGAGAAAATGCATAAACATCTTTAAAAAATGTGTTAAAATTCTATTAAAAAGAATGATTTTTAGGCCATTCTCATTCCTGTTTTGTTGGTGTGGTTTGAATATTCATGGATTAGCAGTGTTACTCCAGTCACTGTTAGCAAAAAGCTTCTTCCTTCAGAGGCCTTACTTAGTAGGGACACAGCTTGCAACCTGTGACTGGACAGAAAGGTGTTTTTTTCCGTTGTGAGAGCTGAAAATCCATTTTATTTGTTGTGTATAAGACAGACAAAAGTCTCCTTTTTATTCCCTTCACCCCCTCATGTGAAAACTCTGCAGTTTGGCCTGAGGGAAGTAGGCTACAAAAGAAGGTATCAAATTTTGCAGCCGTTCCTATAGCGTTGCTGTTGCTCCTTGAACCCAGCCTGAGGGAGCCATTAGAGTTGATCTAGCAGCTGATGAGGGGAAGAGCAAAGTTTCTGTAGTGCTCAATCTGTCACAGCCATGGGGCCTGGGCTCCATGTTAAAACACAGTTGCAAAATTACCGTATTCAAACCTCATAACACTTAAAGCTTATATAATTACCTAATATTATGTAAGAATTTTCCAAGTAGTTTATTAAAATCATGTGATATTACTTACATATTAGCTGCCTACACCATTTTTTTTTCAAATTAATAGCCCAATATACAAATTACTTTCAATAACGTTTCTGGTTTTGTTTTTTTTTTTAATATGGATTTTTAAATTAAGTAGATACAAAGATATGATCCTTTTTTTTCGTGCCTCCTCTAGTTATCCCCCTAAGCAGAAGCTGATTTTTGTTATGTGGTGGTGTATTGAAGGGAAAAAATATATATGTAATATAGAAGTTTTAAATGAGATGAATGCTATTGTCAGAGTAGGACTGCATTTTTTATTACTGGATACCAATGCATAGTGAAACTCTTTACACAATTAGTAATTAACAGGCGATTGAATCCTCTTAAGAAATTCTTTTGTTTACAAAAGTTGTGGTGAGCGTAAAATAACAGCAAATTCAGATTTCAGCACAAATACAAAGAGTTTTTACATGATTTATAATTATCAAATGCCTGTGCTGCAGATTTTTTTTTTGTTTGAATGTACTACACTAATTGGTGTTTCATAGACAGCTACAGTAGAACTGGTATTTGCCCTTGTTTGTTCCAGTTAATATTACCTACTGGTGACTCTTGTGTAAACCAGCTTACATTCTTGAATCTTGAAGTAGTTCACCTTTCTCTTCTCTCTCAAGTTTTAGCACAGGCTTTAGTCTTTGGGATATCAGTTGTATCATAAAGCCCTCAATTCACTATTTCTGCTTTAGCTTCACCACTCTTCTGGGTAGGAAGTGCTCAGATCTGATTTCTTCCTGGGTTTGCTACCTGGTAACCCATGTCAACTTTGCTTCTGAAACAGTCAGACATAAGAAGGAGATGGTGTCTGAAAAATTCCCAGTCTCCTAACAAGTCTAAAGCTTGTAGAGTGATTAGGAGTGTGTGTTATATTAAAATTGGGATGAGCTGAATTTTTGAGATAAGTTTATTTCCCAAGGCAAATTTTCCTTTTTTGATCTACTTAAGCCAAGAGTGTCTTTTAGTTTAGTGTAGTATATAATGAGACCAATATAAATGGGTAGAATTTATTTTTTTTTAATGAAGACACAGCTACCATGAATGGCATGAATTAGTGAGAGTTAGGCATTAGCTCAAGTCCTGAGCAGAAGTGGCCATGTGGGTGTAGTTCTTCCATGCTGTCTCCTCTTCAGCAGATTTGGTGTCAGTGTGGTCTGATGGCTGGCCTGTGACTTCAGCATTGGTTGGCATTTTAAACTCAGCCTCTTTAAAACCAGTGACTGACAGAAATTGAAGCATTGGTGTCAAGCAAATGATAACACATAAATGCCAGGAGACTGACTTGTGTGCCTCCCTACTGAATTCTTATAACCTTTTCTCCTAGACATTCTGTCTTCTCACTGGGGAAAAAGCCCTCCCACTAGACCTTGATTCAGACTTGTACATCTGGCACCGATGTCTGGTGTGTGGCAGTGATACTGTCAGCTGGATGATAGACATTCCAGGTCATTTCAAAAGTCTTTCACAGAGAGCCACAAACCCAAAACAGCCTGTTCTGCTGTGTTAGCATCACTGCTTTAAGCGTTGAACCCTGTTTTCCTGAATGATGGATGGGGACTTCTGCAAAGACTAGAGTAACCATTTAGGTTTGCACCTAATTCATTTGTATCACCGAATTCCAAGGGAGTTTTCCCAGGCTGTTTGGAAAATCATGGAAAAAACTGGTATCAAGGAATGAAAGACACTGCAAGTGTGTTCAGGACAAACCCACTCGCCCTTCTTCCATAATTTGAATTGGATTACAGTAATTAAATAAGATTTTTGAAGGCATAGAGAAAGATATCTTCTAATGTTCACATTCTGTAAGAGACCTTTTGCAGAACTGAGAACAGGTTCTGGGTCACTTCTGAAAAATAGGTGTTGGTCTATAACTAGTAGCCTGTTGGGTTGTGTTACAGCTGCCGAACACAAAGCGTGCTGCCCTGCATCTCCAGCTGTATTTCTCATGGAAATACCATGGCAATTGGAATTGAAGCAGAAACCCCTTTATTTTTGTAGTATAGTAACTGTGAAAGGATTTTTTCCACTTCAGCAGCTTTGTCTTCATGTCTGCCACTTAGGAAGGTTTAACACCATTTGGAATTGTTTTCACTTGTAGAAAGGTAAACCCTGTGTAAGGATAGCCATTTATTGGAGTGCTAAGTAAAATGGCAGATGGTCTGGATGTATAATTTTGTGAGGCTTAGACACCAGGGAAAGGATCAAACTGTGGAAAAAGTTGTCATAATAGAAACTATACCTACAACTAACATGTAGAGATTTTTAATTATGTTTAAATGAGGTCAGATGTGTTTGAGCAAATTACATCCAACAGGGAAAGATTAAAGATGGTCCCTGTTGTTTAAACACACACAGTCCCAAGCCTTTTTTAATCTCTGATGGCAGTTGTGGTGTGCTCCTGGCTGTGCAGTAAGTCTCTCTCCCTTGGGAGAAGGAACCAACTCCACCTCCCTAAATTCTCCTTTCAGACAGTTGTATAGAAGACCCCCTGAGCCTCCTCTTCTCCAGGCTAATCTGCTCCCTCAGCTGCTCCTCACCAGGCTTGTGCTCCAGACCCTTCCCCAGCTCCGTTCCCCTTCTCTGCACACATTTCAGCCCCTCAATGCCTTTCTTGGGGTGAGGGGCCCAGAACTGAACACAGCACCTGAGGTGTGGCCTCACCAGTGCTGAGTACAGGGGGACAATCACTGCCCTGGTCCTGCTGGCCACACTATTGCTGATACAGGCCAGGATGCCATTTACCTTCTTGGCCACCTGGGCACACACTGGCTCACGTTTAGCCACTGTTGACCAGCATGTCCAGGTTCTTTTCTGCTAGGCCACTTTCCAGCAACTCTGTCCCCAGCCTCCAGCACTGCCTGGAGTTGTGACCCAAGTGCAGGACTCAGAGCTTCCCTTTGTTCCCTTGTTGAACCTCATACAGCTGTCCTGAGCCCATCAATCCAGCCTGTCCAGATCCTTCTGTAGAGACTTCCTACCCTCCCCCAGATCAAGACTCCCACACAGTCAGTTTGGTGTTGCCTGCAAACTGACTGGGGGTACTCTCAGTCCACTTGTCCAGGTCCTCAATAAAGATACTAAATAGGACTGGCCTGTCACCACCACTCTCTGGGCCTGGCTATCCAGCCAGTGTTTTACTCAGTGAGCAGTGCACCCATCCAATCCATTAGCATCCAGTTTCTCCAAAAGAGGGCTGTGGGAAACAGTGTCAAAGGGATTACTAATATCCAGGTAGACAACATCCACAGGCTTTCCCTCATCCACCAAGCAGGTCACCCTGTCACAGAAGGAGATAAGTTTGGCCAAGGAGAACCTGCCTCTCATAAACCCATGCTGGCTGAGCCTGATCCCTGGTTATCCTGTACATGTTGCATGATGGCACTCAAGCTGATCTTCCATGACCTTCCCCAGCATCAAGATTAGGCTGACAGACCTGTAGTTCTCCAGATCCTCCTCTGGCCCTTGTAGGTGGGCATCACATTTGCTAATGTGCAGTCAATGGGAATTCCCCAGTTAGCAAGGACTGCTGGTAAATAAATGATGGAAAGTGGCTCAGTGAGCACCTCCACCAGGTCCTTCAGTACCCTTGGGTGGATTCCATCTGACTCCATGAACTCATGGGTCTAAATGGCTTAGCAGATCAGTGACCATTTCCTCTTTGATTATGGGGGCTTCATTCTGTTCCCTGCCTTCAAGCTCAGGCTTGAGATCAACTCAGCTTGATATCAACTGGTCTGACAGTAAAAGACAGGAAAAGAAGGCATTAAGCACCTCAGGGTTTTCTTCATCCTTCATAACTCTATTTCCCCTATGTCTAATGAAAAATAGATATCCTCTGAAATATGATGGTCTCTGAAAAAGCAGCACAGTGAAAATTCTTATTGTGCTTTGATGCATCTGTTATATCTGAGTTTTTGCTGTTTACCTTCTTTTATACCTCTGCAGTGTAACAGCTTCTTCTAAGATTTTTTTTTCCTTCCACTGTCTACATTTTTGACTCATCACATCTAATGTACACTATAGTTTAAAACCAAAATGTTTTCATGTGATAAGGGAGTTTTAATTGTCCATTTTCTAGAGGCCTGCTCTGAGACCACCTCTGGGTATGATCCACATGTACAACTGAAGCTGGATAGAATGGTGTGACAAATGTAAGTATTTTGAAGAAGCTTGCCCCTGCAAGCCTCCATTTGTGTACTTGGAATTAACAGTTGCTTTACTATCCCTGTGTCATGCCCCCTTGTCTCAATGTGCATACAATGATATCATTCATATCATCACACAAAGATGATGTGAAAATGAATCACTTAATGTTTGTAATGCATTCAGATGTTGTGATGAGCACTGTAGGAAAACCCACAAGCAAATGAATAATTCATTGTTCAAATCAGGCTTTGAACAGTACAAGATAAACAAGATGTGGGACTTCGCACTGAATAGTAAGAGTAAGGCCAAATAATTAATGATCACTTGTTCAACTATCATGGTTGATTCAGAGTATTGAAAGGGAATGGCATCTTGTGGAAAGAGTGTAGTCCTGAGGGACTGGATGTTGGTACATGATGGGAAAGATAAATAAAGAAAAATAGTTTATGTTTTTTTTTCTTTTATTTTGTTCTTTCAGTCAACTTTAGTATTAGTTATGATGTGTGTTTTGGAACAAAGACAAAGTGTGTTAGACTTCCTAAATTGCCTGATTTTAAGTCTGTGTATGTCCCATTACACAGATGTGATAGTATTGGAGAATCCTAATCTCTTTTTTAATTCTGTTTTCATAGTTTCCTGCTGCCCAGTGAATCCTTTTGGTCTTTGGTGTTTAAGCACGAAATGAAGGCTGTAACACACTCTCTGGACACTGTGGTACAGTGTTTGAATTTTTTTTTTTTTTTATATATTTCTTATATATCTTGATATGAAAAGATCTTAAGAGCCACTATCAGAAGAGAAAATGTAAGCTTGTGTACTGGCTGCAAAATAAAAGTTTAGTTTTGATGGAATCTTAGGTTCTGGAATAGGTTGTTCCTGTGTTCAACCTTTTGACCTTCCTTTCTATGATAGCTCTGAATGTTTACATTCTGAGAGTGAAAAAGAAAACTGAGGGAGGTATTTGCAGCTACACTACACAAAAATATGTCAATAATTCAGGCTGACTAATAGCTCCTCTAGTAACCAAAGTCACCTGCAATTTTTTATAGTCCTAGAATATAAGCCATCCAGAACATATAATCAATTCCACTCTACAGATGGAACTGATTTTTTTTCCCAGGCATCTCCTCCCTACTTCCCTAAGCTGAATCTTTAAAAATCAATTCTGTAATTTGATCAGTTTAAAATCCTGAATATGCTGAGGCAATGATACCAAACTTCTAGCATTTCAGTGCTTCCAGTGACAAATCTATTGGCAGTGCAGCATTAAAAATAAACCAGAATTTCCATGAAAACTGTTATAATTCACATTTGTAATTTTAAAGTATTTTAACTGTATTTTTTTATGTTTTAAGTGCAAGACTATTGAGCACAGACATGTCCTAGAGACAGCCACAGCCCATGTTAATACAATGACATCACTCAGTGTGATAAATAGCAGTTATGTCACACCCGCTGTTGAAAACAAAAGCAAATTGTGTTTTAAAAGCAATTCTGAATTTCACACATCTGGAACAGTTTGATGAAGTGCTACTGCTTCATAATATTTGAGGGCAAATTTTGAGGGCAAAGCCTGCATAATAGCCTAGTGATTGGAATGAAACACAGGATCAAATATAAAGGGATAAATCAGCATTTTAAGATTGTAGAGAAATATGAACTTCCAGTACATTAACAAGATAAGAAGTGTAGCGAAAGGAAGAAACATTTTTTCCTAGATTCTGAAGTTGGTAAAGAACAGCAAACACAACTTTTATGTTTTTTACTATAATGTATGTAAGCAGAAAACTTGCAAAGGATGAATTCACATTTTGCAAAGATGGGCCAAATTATTATACCTCTAGGTTGAAACATTCAGGGAGTTCTAAGTGTAGTTTCATTGGTCTTTTGTGAGAGATGAGTTTTGGATGTTGACTGGTTTTTGCTGCTGGTTTTGTCAGCATTTTCTTAAGGTCCTGCATAATTTTTAATCTGAGTTGATGGTAAATCCAATACCTCTTTGCAAATACCAAAACCTCACAGAGGTGGATTTGTCAAGTTTGCAGGTATTGGAAACTTAAAATGAGACCTGTAACTTGGAGATACAAGCTGGTGAATGTAGACACCTGAAGTAGTCTGCAAATCTGCTGATGCCAATCAGCCCCTGAGTTAGAAACTCCTGTGTTAGTTCTTTGCATTTTTTAACCAGGGATCTCAAAGTCTGTTATACCTAATAAATTACACAATGTCACAATGTGGAAGATGTATGTAAGTTACTGTGGGCTTATTCTAAGCCTGCACAAACGGAAACATAAATCAGCTTGGCTTACACTGGATGCAGAAGTGGTGTCAGGAACAGAAACCAAAGGTCTTCTTTCTCCTCTGGGTCAGCTGACCCAGGAGTGTGAGAAAGCTCATTCATGTGCACACAATTCTGCCTGCTGTCAAAGTCTTTAGCCTACTTCCCAAAGAAAACGTCTTCTTTTTTCTTTCTTTTTTTTCTCCTCTCTCCTTTTTTTATTTTTTTTCCTCCCTTTTCTGCCTCATCCCTTCACCCAATAACCTTTGATTGTCTTGGCCATAGGAGGTTTCGGCAGAGTTGTAAGGGAAAAGCAAAAAAAAAATTATGAAATATGGGATTGTCTAGAAGAGGAAGATAAATTAGTCCTTTTCTGAGAGATGTGTGAGCCTACCAGGTCTGTGCTCTGTGCTCTGTCTGCCCTGAGAGGTTGGCTGAACCTCTTGAACTGTGGCTCAGGCTTTGCCACAGCAGGGCTGTCTCTGTGCCCAGCTGGGAGTTAGCTGATGGGGGAGGGATGCCTCGAACCTTGTTGAAATGGTGTCACTGGAGTAAGGGTTGCTGGGAGTTTTAATTGGCCATAAATGAGGAAGCTTTGGTTTTATTACTGGCACTGTTTGCAGAAGAACTTGGAACTGTTCTTTCTGCCTGTAAAAATGTATTTAGCCTACTTGGGAATGTAGTGTCATAATTTTGATCAGCTTGGCAATTAAAAAAGGCGTTTTATTTCCAACTAGAGTTGATAAAGCAGAAACTTATTTAAAATATTGAACTCCAGGCCCCTTCAAGGGAGTGTTTCTTTAAATAAATACATAACAGCATCTCAAACTCCAAGTGGTTGAGTTTTTTTGTTTTGTTTTGTTTTTTTTTTTTTTTTTTTTTTTTTTTTCAAATCTTCTAAGTAGATGTTCTTTGCAGTTATGTCTTTCATCTCATGGGAGCTGTCTACTCCTTGTTTCAATCCCAAAACATCATCAAAGTCAGTGGGAAAGAAGAGGAAAAAAATAGTATCTGCAAACTCCAAAATAAAGGCTGAGTGTATGGTGATTGAGCTGGGAAAAATACTATCCTGGTAGTTTTAGATTTTGTGTAGGGAATTTTCAGAGTTGGAACTTTTAACTGCATTGGTATATGGGCATAGAATTATTCTTTCCACCAAGAACTACACACATGAAATGTGTAAAGAACATGTGGAATGATGTTTCATTTTGTTCCCCTTTGGAGTACAATATTGTAGCTATTTATCATAGAAGGAAATCAGAAATGCATATCAGAAACATATCTCCAGTCTCTTTGGAAGAGAAAAATTGAGACTGCTGTCCTTCCACTCCCCCTGGAAAATCTGCTAACATGATATCCTGTAGTCTGAGTGAGCTCTCAAGGTCATCCAACTAATATTTTGAAACCTGTGGTCTTAGTATTCCTATAGATAATAGCATCAGGCCCATTATCTCATACTCTTAAATTTTATTTTGGCTTCCTGCAATTTACATCCCATTGTCCACTGATATTTTCTGCTCTCTTTTAAAGTAAAGTCAAATAACACTTCCTATGTTGGCTCTGGACTTAATAAAAATCAGACATGCAGCATTTGGGACTCTTAAAATAACACGTTTTAATACAAAGATGTGAGATATCTTTTGAAATCTGTGGTGGATGTTTATTTCCTGCTGGGCTTAATTTAGGAATCTAGTGCTAGCATTAAACCAAGGGGAAAAATGTTTGCTCTTTCATCTGTGTGCCACATCCCATCCAAAATCACAAACAGCTCCTTTAAATTTCTGATCTTTGTCCCCTGCTGGATGTGCATAATACACATGCCTGTCTGACATATGAGACAGCCAGAGCCTTAAGAAAAAAAAAATAAAATTGCTAAGCTTATGCTTCTTGTCTTAAGCCTCATAATAACGTGCATTTTGGGAGAATGACAAGTGTTCAAATCTGTTTTGATTTAATAAAAATGCAGCTTTTCCTTTTTTTCAAGAAACCTCTTTCTTACCAAGTCAAAAGTCCCGATTTTATTGGAAAAACAAAACACAAGTAAAAATGCTTGGGGAATAAATACCTTCCCCATATCAGAGGACCATTTCCCTTTTTTTAATACTGCATTTGAATACAGAAGTAAATAGTTTCAGGAGTGTCACCTTAAAATTGCAAAATTTACTCAGGTCAAGCCCCAATGTGAATCTGTCTGTAACACCTGGCCACGGACGCTCGTTATGTAGCTGTACACCATAACATGTAGAAGAACTTCTGGTTTTGTGCAAGCTGAAATGAAACTGGGTGGCTTCAGACATTCAACTGCTTGGATCACACCAAAGAGCTGGGATCAGAGTTTAAAAGAAGTTTTTTCACTTGCTGTTCGATAAAAGTCTATCTTTGTTTGAAAGATCATCTTGGGCCCATTGTGCTGTAATAGAGATTACACATGAAAAGCATATTTTAAAAGAAAGTTATTAAGTTGTAAAATATAACATTGAAAAGTTTGATGCTAGAATCAATATTGGTCCTGTAATCTCAGTGGGTACGTTGTATGTAGGCATTATGATACAGATTTTAATTATATGCTTGCATCTTTTTTCTCTGTCATTTCTCTGCCTAATTTACAGATACATCCTTTCTCACCTCTCCCTCCCCTCAAAGAGAAACCAGTCTTTAAACTGACAAGCTATTTGATGTTTTGTTTTCCCTTTATGCAGTATAAGAGCAAATTGCACTAACTGTATGCTGTTCCAGCCCTGATATGAGGGCAAAATAATTAATTCTTTCCTCCAATTCTCTGTGGCACTTCACCAGCTGAGGAGCAGAATGATCATTTACAGCCTAACGGCGGCTTTTTAGTTGCAATTGCAAGGAAAGTCCTGCCAGCACAAACTTAGAGAATTTATGTGTTGAAATTTAAGTTATTTTTACAAAGTGTCTGGGCACAGATTCAAATTTTCTACCAGGTAGAGCGATCTGAGAAGATTCTGAGTTTAAAAAAAAAATTAAAAAGAAAAAGCAGGCATGTTCATAACTGACAGGCATGTTGCCAGTTCCTGATCCAAAGCAAGTGTCTTCTAAGGCTTCCCAAAGGAAAGTGCACCAGGATTTTACAGTGTGTATTCTTGAGTTCATTTGTTTGTGAAAAGTGAAGTTTATATTTTTAGAAAAGCAAAATCTCAGGCCAAACAGTTAAATTTGCTGGAAAATAGGTCTTTGAAAATAAAAATATCTGACCCACTTGGTAACTGAGAGTACTGTTTAGCTAAAAATATTAGTTTTGTAAAAGACTAAGAAAGTGTAGTAAACTTTGATTTTCTTCAAAATGTTATTTTGTTGGTATATTCAAAGTATTCTGCACATAGTGGGCAATAATCAGCTGTACTGTAAGAGTATGCTGGTCAGATATGCTTCGGGTCTGATCTGCCTTCTGTATTTCAGATTCCTGTCTGTGCCTTATACAATCACACTTCTTTTTTTTTTTTTTTTTTTTTTTTTTTTTTTTTTTTTTTTTTTTATGATGTTCAGTAATAGAAAAAAACCAGAACTTAATCCAAATCCAAGGCAGTGTGAGTGTTGTGAGTGTTCATTTTTAAACTGAGATTGTTTACTCAGTGGTCTTCAAAGCTGGCTGTTTTCAAAAGGGGTAACGTGATTTTTCAGGGTCTTTTCAAAAACCCTAAACTCTGGTTAACACTTTCACATCAAAGGAAGAAACTAAGGAGTATTTCTTAGCAATATTTTGCTTTCTTGGACTTTATCTATCTTCCAAATCCTTAGCATTGACCTTAGCAAAGTGATGAAGCTTGAAAGGATCAGATATAGCTCAGCCTCAGTTAGAAGGGACTGCTTCCAAGCACCTCTCCACCTGGCACTCCTGATAAAAAGCTGTTTTAACCATAGTGTACTCCAAAAAGGCTACTAAGTGTCCTCAGTTTTTGCCCCATACTGGGCGCATACCATGTGACTCAGAGGTCATGGTATGTCCCAAGTGCAAGAATCTGATGTCTTTTTTGCAGTCTCTTTGATCCATTATTTTCTTTTACCTTACCAGAGGCAGCTCAGTTGTGAGCACACGCTGGGGTACAGGGGAATAAACTCAGTGACATCTCAATGATGTGATATTGTATCTCCCACACCATAATCATTCATGTGAACTTGCGATTTGTCACATTGATATTAAATCTCATGTAGGCAACATTTCTCTCATTTGGAGGTTGAGGTAGAAAGGTAAGGTAAGCATCATCAAAGGGCTGTGTAAGAGCCAGCTCTCCATCTTAACTCAGCTGCCACAAATTTAAATTGTCCTGATGATGAGATGCCATTAGTATATTACCTCCAATAAGGTCTTTATTTCATCAGCTGTGTCATCACTGGTACAAAAATGAAAATGAATGCCCAGGTGGTACACAGGCCAACTCAAACCACAAGATTAAACTTTTCATCTTCAAAAAACCCCAAACCAGTTGCTCATAAACCAAACTATCCCACCATGTATTCTAGTAGTTTCTTTGTGAAGTATTTGTTCAGTAAAAACCCTGCCCTTTTGATTGTCTTTATAGGAAGATACACCAGAGGGGAAAGTTTTAGGCTGGTGGTAAAACCTTTCAGAAATTACAAATGGATTGAAGACTTCTAAGCCCAATATTTTTATAAAAAGTTTGGACATTGAAGGCTGCTGTCCAGTGAGACAATGTTTCTGAGCATGGTTCTGAAAAGAGCCTTAAAAGCTAAAATATGTTGGGAGTTTTTAAAATGCTACCTTCAATCTTTATGTGCTGTAATGGGGACAAATTTTAGGCAATGAGAACAAAGGAAGCTCTAGTTGGGTGCATTCCTACTTTTAATTGAGGCTATGAAAAATGAATCGAAGTGTGGAGAAAGCACAAAGCTCGTTTTAAATGCACAAAGCTCGTCTTAAGTACACAAACCCAATACAAGTATCCTCTCATGAAAATGTTTTATCTTCACTTTTTTCTTTTATTTTGAGAATGATCAAGTATATAATATGAATTGTAAATGGAATTATCTTGTAATTGAGCTTCAACATTCCATGTGTAGACTACAATATGTGCATCTGTGTTGCTGTAGTACTCTTGCTCTGCAGCATTTCCCATACATAAAATGGGAAATATGAAGGCAAATTTAGCTCCTGTAAATGAAAAATACTTAGTTTTTAATGAGTGCTGTCCATAATATTTTTCATGTTTTGTCAATTTGGGCATATCTGGGTATATTGAACATTTTCTTAACCTAAAAAAACACCCCAAAACCCACAACCTCATGAAACCCAACATGAATTCTTAGGTTCAGTTTTGCAGATTTTTGTATTATTGTCCTAGTAAGTTAATTTTTTGTGCAATGGTAGTTGTTACGGCATATATTCTCTGTTCCAGGACTTCACTTCTCGTTTGCTGGACGTTTCTTTGAGAACTCCAGAGAGAGCTGACAACATACTTGACTCTGATACAGTGATATAGATACAGCCAAATATGAGCAAAATGAAGCTTGCAATGCTTATGCTTCTGTATTTTACTGTGGTATTTATGTAACCCTTCAGATTATTGTGCTAGCATTTCAGATATTTCAGTTTCTCCTCATCAGTGTTTCTGTGGATGGTGGGCCAGAAGCAGGAGATGCAGTGGAGCTTTTTATGTAATCCATAAAGCAAGGATTGTCCAGATTAGGTCTCCACAGAGAAGGTGTTTGGCTTTCAGACCTACACTTTCTTTACACTTGCAAATGCAGCTCATGTTCACCTCTTCTCTGTAACAAAATACTCAAGTTTTACAGTTCATGTGCAGAAACTGTCCATGTAGGTGTCTCTGATACTTCATGGCTGGTTTGTGACATGCTGGTTTTGACATGTTTTTGTCCACTTAAAAATATATTCTGATTTTTTTTTAATGTTTATTCTTTTATCACTATAATATAATTTTCATGAAAATTTTTGAGAAACCTGAGCTCATGGCCAAATTTATGGGACTTCATGTTAAAATTTGGGTAGAATGTGCTGCTAGAAGTAAGGGTGTCTATGCTGGGTTTGATATGTGCTTTCAATGATGTGACATTGGAGGACACACAGAAGTCATCCTTAGATGTGCAGAATTATTGTTGTAAGCAAAGTAATTAAGTCTGTAGATTTTTGGGGCAACTTTCAATTCTGTGCATTAGTTGTCTGATGCTTCTCAAACTTTTGCTTTGAAAATACAGAGGTTGCATATTTTGACTGAATGTTTTATAGGTTATGGATAAAACATTAAATATGGTTTACTGGATGTTTGTGTTTTATTGCTGTAAATTTACCTTATATTGATTTCTAAAGCATAATTTTTTTGAGTTATTTTTTGCATTTTCAATAGAAAAATGGAATTTAATAAAGAGAAAAGCTTGATTGCCACAAAAAATAATCAACTGACACATTTTTTTCTGACCTAGCTGTGTGAAAAGTATTTTAAAAAGTACCATATAAATGTAAAATGAGTGAATCTGGCTGCAGCTTATTGTTTGATGGATATGAGCGAGACTTCAGGTTCAGTGTCATTAAGCAGTTTCCTTAAATGGGGATGTGGTTTGGAATGGTTGTTTATAAATATGCAGATGTACTTAAGCCCAATAACTGTCAAGCATTTGCATGTTAATGAAGTGCTACTGCACTAAGCAGTGGACAGCCAGCTGGAACTGTGGAGATAGGATTTATGCTGAGGATCTCAGGGAAACTGCCATGCCATGTAAATAGAAGGTATGGCTCCTATTGACTGACAGAGGTCTTGTTCACTGTTGGCACTTATTTTCTTGTATTCTATCAGATGCACAGTAAAACCAGGTTCTTGCTCTCCCCAACCCTTTAAAACCCCTAGTTTTTTTCACTAAAATAAATCAATTTTGAGGACAGAAATGAATACCCTTCTCTCTCAGATAGATGGCAGAACTCATAAGGGAATAATTACAAGTCTAATTCAGCTCTTTTAATGACATCAGCCCAATGATTCTTGGATTCAAAGTCCCAGATGAGTTCCTAAGCTTTTTAACTCTAAGCTTCTAGGCTGAAATAGTATGACTTTTAAATTTTGTTTTCATTGGAAGATCAAAGGAATGACTGTAGCATTAATTAACTGTGTGTATTTTGTTTGTGTAGCCCACTGAAGAAAGATTGTGTATTTAATAACATTCATTTGCTGGGTGAGATAAGGAAAGGAAAGGAAAGAAGGCTGGTGTGCTGGGCCTATCAGAGGAATTGTCTGACTAAAGCTTCTAGAAGTTGGTCATCCATGTGTATATTTTCTAGAAGATTTTTCTGTCAGACCAAGTCTGATAATCCTGACATGGGATTTTCTAACGGGCTGGATTGCAGATGGATTACTTGGGGTGATTGTTTTATCTTGTGCAGATTTTGAGCATATGAAGATATTTTTATTTTGCACAAGAGTTATAAACACATCATTGGGAATGTTTCTACATTATTTTCTTTCTAGTAATGTAATAGGATCCGTAACTTCCCCTTATGCAAGAATACAATGGAGGAGTGATGGGGCTGTTTGTATGATTAAAAGCTGTACTCCTTTGGTCAAGGCAGGCCAGCCATTCCTTATTACCCATTCTTTGGCGAGTCACCATATTGTCCTTAAGGTTTTTCTGAAGGTGGGTGCAGCATGTGCCTTGCTCCATATGTGGGACATCTCTGCTGGTCTCTATGATTTTTCAAAGGCAAGAGAGAGCAGACACACTACAGCAGCAACCTCTTCTCTCAGCACTGTTGGGTACAGTGATCTCCTCACTGATCTCACAGCTGCTGGGTTGCTGCTATCCCGAAATGATGGCTGCTTCTGCTAGACCAAGGTGTAGAGCATGGCTGAATTCACACTATCAGAAAATGTCCTTGGTTTCCTCTTGGTTTCTATTTCCTTGTACTGTAAGGGAAGGGAACCTCTTTGCCAGTCACATATAAAGTGGTCTGGTGGTCTGGTTTGCTCAGAAACAGGACAAGGAGTCATGCAAAGCAGCTGCTGTGTGCTGGGGAGAGAGAGCTGTGATGTTTTGCCGAGGAGGAGAAATGCTGGAGGAAACTGTGCCCCCTTCTACAAGTCCTTTTTGTAATGTAAAGGGATTATTCCTTAATTAAAAGAAGTGATAGATCTTTGCCTGCTGATTAGAGGCAGCACACCTGTGTGCTGGCTCCAGGGGGAGCTGGCTCTGGTTGCCTGCTGGCTGCTGGCGGCTGCTTCTGATCCTGTTTCTGCGGGAACAAGTGTTGGATCAGCAAATGGGATGTATGTGAGAACAATAACACACAAATATTGATTTACTGGCTACCCGAGCTATTTCTGTGGTTGCAGGCTGTCTGCCTTCAGCCGCGTGCCTAACGCTGCACATAAGGCACAGCGGCCCTGCTCTGCTGCCTTATCTTTACTGCTTGCAGAGGAAAAAGGAGTGTTTTAACACATGGCATGTGAGAAAGTGCATTACAGAGTCCTTGTTTGGTCAGCCAGAGCTTAGTCCAGCCTATTTTTCACTACCACAGGTGCCCAGACTTTGTGTTACATTTGTTAACTGCAAACTGAAGACAAGGACTGCTGTGCTGTCTGACATCCCCCAGAGGAGTGAGGAGCAAACTACAGAACAGAACTGGGGAGGTGGTTATCTTGTGATTCTCCACCCCTGTCCCTTTCCCTCCCTCCCTCCCTTCCTTCCTTCCTTCCTTCCTTCCTTCCTTCCTTCCTTCCTTCCTTCCTTCCTTCCTTCCTTCCTTCCTTCCTTCCTTCCTTCCTTCCTTCCTTCCTTCCTTCCTTCCTTCCTTCCTTCCTTCCTTCCTTCCTTCCTTCCTTCCTTCCTTCCTTCCTTCCTTCCTTCCTTCCTTCCTTCCTTCCTTCCTTCCTTCCTTCCTTCCTTCCTTCCTTCCTTCCTTCCCCCTTCATATTTAGTGCTGTGCAAAAGGTTAAATTCAGCCTGTCCTCCCCTGAGGAAAAGGGGGTGAAAAACCCCATTAGGATAACAAAATTATGTTCTGTGTAATTTTAGATGTCAGTCTGAAAATCTACTGATTTGGGATCGTGTTCAAGCATAACTTGAGACCTACAGTAGAGTGGCAATTGTGCTTAAAAGTTCCGACTTTACTGTTCCATGAATGCAGATTTAACTCTTACTACTATCTAGACAACACCATAATTGTTGGTTTCAATCTTACTACACAAGATGCTAATCGACAACCAGACTCCTTGTAATTAACCCCTTACTAGATGGACTTTTATATTTTTTTAAACCTACACAGTTTTTTGTTTTGTATATCCTTAGACACTTCTGAATTTTGTGGCTTAATTACATTTGGAATAGAAAGGTATTTTAACTTTCCTGGGCAAAGGGTTAAAGTATAGTTAGCATCTGAAAAACGGAATTTAATGCTATACCTGTCAAGCAGCAGTAGGATTAAAATCCCAGAATGCCTGACAACTGTCTGTCTGACAATGCCTGACTGTATTCTGTTGCCCTCACTGTCCTATTAGGAAACCTTTCCAGGGTTCAGTGAACCCCTGAGAGTCATGCTTGTTTACAGAATCTTTCCTTCTGCCCTTCCTTTTTTTTCCTTTTTATTATTAAATTAATTATTAATTACTCCCTGGATTCTAAGGCTGTTAAATACAGCTCATCAAACTTTGACTTCAGGCCAGAGAAGCTTTTGGCTTCTTCAATGTGTCCAGCTTGAGTTGTCCGAACCTGCAGCTGGCTGTTGATGTGGCGTGGGAAAGCCCCGATGCAGCAACCTTTCCTTGAGAGCACCATGCAGGAACAGCAGGTGTCATGGAGACCTTTGGGCTGTTTCCACAAGCTGAAAGGGTTGCTTCTGCAGTTTGGGATCCCTCTGCGGGCTTGGTACCTGCTTGTGTTGCCCTCCAGCTTCTGCAACACCGTTTTATTGCCGTGTGCTACTGAAATTATTCTTGCTGATGGAACTTGTTGCCTGTGGGTTTTGTTTTTTTTTTAGGGTTCCTGGGCACTACCAAGACAGCTGGCAGACACTTCTTATACTGAAAATCTCCTTGCAAATATTGGAGATCTTATAATTGCTTCAGTTGTCTGCTTTACTTCAAAACCTCTGCTGTGTGTCAAAACTAAAGGAATCTTTTTTTCTCCTCAACACACTGATAGTTCCTGGCAATTGTGAGCAGGACATAAACCCATTAAAAGCCCCCAGTTAGTTCTTAACCAATGTTTATACAACAGCTCAATACAAATTATGTTTAAACATTAGCATACAGCAAAACTGTGCTATTTTCATTTTGACAAATTTGTGTATGCTGTGGAAACCACAGGATTTGTGGGAGGAGGAGAATGCCTTGGAGAAGAATCCAGCATTAAATGACCATTGGTTACTGAGATGGTACACAAACCTCGGCGTCAGACTGGCTTTGTTTGTTGCTCCAGGAGTTGTGGGCAGCTGAATGTTTTTTTAAGGAACACTTTTCTCAGTTGCATGCTTGCCTAGAGGTGGTCTCCTCCACCACAAGCACCTTATTCTTGCCAGTCATCCCTTCAGGCTCAGTGTACTGGTGTAAGCTGAAGCAAGAAAACATATCCGCAGACCACAGCATGCTGCATCTTATCAGCAGTGGCCAGCAAACAAGCTCAAATCAGCCCTAATTTGTAAAAAGCTTACCAAGCTAGGACTAGGCTCCTCAGGAGACAAGTTGCTTCTTTCTCACCAGCTGAAATGATGAGATACACTGGGCGCTGCTGTCCTGGATCGATTGAATGTGCTGATGCCCTGACACCCTTTGCAGACATCAGATGTATTTAGTACTTAGGGCGTGCTTCCATACTGCTCTGTTTATCCTGAGCCTCCTGGAAACCATATGTCTGTGATTCATGGGGCATTGAGCCTGGGCTAATCAGCTATGTTGACAGGCAGGGTATATTTTATTGGGCTTAATGCAACCTTAATATTGTCGTGCAGTTTCCAGAATACTTTGTGTGGATATGCCCATGATCAGAGGAGCTTAAATTGACTTGGAATTTGTTCCTGTCCAGTTCAGACTGCATGACCTTTAAAGCGACTGTGAAGCAATATCTCTTCCTTTTTCCTCTCTGCCCCAAAGGCCAATCCAGGACAAGGAGGTTTTGGAGGGACACAAGAAAAACAGAGCCAAAGTAAACACCAGCAAGGAAAAAGGAGAGGAGAAGAAGAAACTGAAATAACCATGGAAATCTGTCAGGTACAGAGAAAGCCCTGTTTGACATATTCTATTTCTTATAACAGTTAGCATACATTTAGTTAAACCAGTAAAAAAAGCCATTCTGACCCTGTGAGATGTTATGCTTGCATTTACAGTATATTCCTGCTGTGAGGATTATAGTCAGCGTTTGAACTATGGCAAACTGGGACTGTTTTGTAGGAACTGTGTGTTTTAACAAAGATGTGTTTTAAACTCTGGGACATCTTCCTACTTGTTCTCAATTAGGTTTATGTATTAAAAAACAAAATAAAGGAGAAAGGCAGTGTGAGCATGCCGTGAGTATGCTACAGAGTTGCCTAGATGACTGACCCTCCCTATTTGGCTGGCTACTTTCTGAGAGCGTGTTGAACACATGCTCTGGTGCTGTTTGAAGGCCCCATGAGAGGAAGAAGCTGATTGAAAGCTCTCAGTTGTGCTGAAGTGGGTGGCCAAAGTGCTGGAATTGAACAGCTGCTATGAACCTGCTGAACTTTGTTGTTTATAAATTATTTTGCAAGCCATCTGGAACAAGAATGGTGCCACAGTTTACAAAGGCTGTAGCTGAGGTTTTCAGGTTGAGCAGCAAGTGTGAAATATTATTAAGTGATTATCAGATTTTAAAGGCTTTTCTGAGTGGCTTAAGGAGAGACTCTTAGGTTAGAGAGGTTTTAACTGAAACACATTGCTGGCTTTTCTCTCCTCAAGGTGTGTTTATCTAAATTACATTTGGGTCTCCCATTAAATCCTTAACAATATCCAAGAATCCTACTATGAATGAGGAAAAATTCCCATTAGGTAAGAGGTTTGTTTGCTTCATGGGTAGGAGGTTGTACTGCTGTTCCTGACAAAGTATTCCTCAGAAAACCCTGCCCATGTGTAGGGCTGATGTCAAATGTGAGATTATTTATATTTCAGCTGGAATGAAACTACTTAACACCTCTGTCTATTTCCCAAATCTTGCTGAAGCAACTGAGTGACCCCTGTCAGTGGGACGAGGGCTCAGGGACAATGCAAGATGGCCTGGCTGTAATGGGCAGGCTCCCTCTGGCTTGGCTTGCTCTGTCTTTTATGGACTTTCCCCTTGATAGCAGAACAGTGTCCATAGGTGCCACTGTAGCTGAACAAGTATGGGCTGGATGAGGAAACTAGGCCCTGGGACACCTTTGGGAATCACACTTTGGGAAGTGTGATTTTACTATCCCCAGCTATGGCTTCCCCTGGATCCATGAGACTGGGAATCTTTGAGCTTTCCATTAGAACAAGAGGGATTTTTGCCTTTTTTCTTAATGAATTTGTCTTTATAAGTCTTAGGGCAAATGCGCTGTGAGAATGACTCATACATTTACTCTGTGAGCAGTGTACCTGAAATGGTTCAATGTGTGGGATGCTCAGCATGCACTGGCTGGGTGTAAAATGGGAAATGTCACAAGAAAGAGGCTGTAACCCACAAATCTCTGCTATTTCTGTGCTTTGTACATGGACCTGATGGTGTGCTGACACACAGCTTTTTAGTTAAGGTACAGATCAGGTAGAAAGCATGGCTTGACAAGTGGAAGAGATATTAGGAACAAAAATTTATACAGTAAACTCACACAGTTGTAGTAGGAGCACCTTTCTCTTCCGTTGACTAGGTAGAAGTCTTATGTGCTTGTTAATGTGAAGGAGGTGGCTATCACTAGAAAGAAGCAATAAAGAAGGTTTTCTGGTCAATTATTTTATAATGCTGAACAGGCAGTTTCCTAATATGACTATATATCTCATTTTTTGGCCTTATGTACAGGGGATTAAATATAGCTTGCCTTGCCTTGTGCTGACCACTTGAAATGCAGCCTCAAAATATGATGCAGTTGCTTATATTAATGGTATTTTTACTTTGTGTTTGTGACAACTTCAATATGGTCTTGTTGCAGCTTCAGTATATTAACAGCCTATGAAAGGGTTGCTAAAATATAACTACTTTTCTAACTTGAGAGTCTACTTTCCTCTGAAAGCTCACATTAGTGTGCAGGGTTTTCTGTTATGCATGAGGTACTAAGGAGAAGATGGGAACCTTAGACTCAGAACTGTTAAAATCAGTGAAACATGGATTTCTGAGAACAGATGCTGATTAACATGTGAGTTCTGACTACTGTTTTGTCCCCTCACTTGGAGGCCTAGAAAGCAGGGTGTCTCTGTGTGTGTGTGTGTGTGTGCGTGTGTATCTACTTTCTAGCCTCTTTGGCTATGTATTTTTTCCCCAGGTGGGTGTAATTTTTAAGTGCTTAGTGCTGTGGAGCTCATTCTGCAGACTTCTGCTCCATTGGGGGGCTAAGTAGGTCTCCCTTGTAGATACCCTGCTGCTTATTTTCACAAAATCTGTGCAAACTTACTGGCTTTGACACTTTGGGTTCTTTGTTAAATGTGTCCAGATTTAGTCAACAGGTTCAAAAATTGCTGGAAACATGGGTGGACAGACTACCTGTGTCCATGTGTGCCCACAGGTAATGAACAGTTAATGCTTGCGTGCGTAGAAACACATGTACTAAGTACTGCATCTGATTTGTTTTTACTCTGTACAGCTAATGAAATTCCACCAGGTCTGAAAATAAATACCACTTTAAGAAATAATTGATTTGCCTCTTTTTTTTCCCAGGCATTTTATTTGTTTATTTATTTTTCTTCTCTCTAATCCATCCCTATAAGTGGTATAAGAGAAATGCTGACACACTCTTGCCTTTGCTATCACCAGTGGGTGCTACTCTAAAAGTATCTAATGATTTTAATGAATTTTGTGGCTGAAAGTTGGACACTGAAGCTTATTTAAAAGCATTCAACAGTGAAAAAAGAATAGGCCTTTATTGATATCTAGTCAAAAGTGAAGACTTAGCTGTAATTATTTACAAATCAATTAATGGACCTTTCCTCTAACACCCTATCAGTCAAAGACTGGCTAAGAGCAGCAGAGAGCATTGATAAGAATACACCATGAAACAAAATCAATTGTTTTTTGTCATTCTGACAGAAGTGAGCTCTACACGTGGATTAACCCAGAATGCAACAGGAAAATGTCCACAGGCTGGAAGATAACCTAATTTTGTAAAATCAAGGTTGTCATAAGAATCTTTCATAATTGATGGTGAGATTAGAATTTATCTAGCAGCCTGGTGGTAAAAATCAAAACCGCTTCTGGTGCAGCATTGCAAACACTTCAATGCTAGATTGGCTTCCTCAGATATGGAATCTGTCCTTCATGTCAGCTAATTTAAAGAAAGTAGATACAGGGCATGAGCTTTGAGATCATACTTTTATGAATGAGGTCATATGTTTATGATGGTAGTTGGCAGTTACAGTATGCAGGCCTT
This sequence comes from Phylloscopus collybita, assembly GCA_027886175.1. Taxonomy (NCBI): domain Eukaryota; kingdom Metazoa; phylum Chordata; class Aves; order Passeriformes; family Phylloscopidae; genus Phylloscopus; species Phylloscopus collybita. The sequence goes on from JAJNNQ010000075.1 coordinate 92,387,466, forward strand.
AGGAAGTATTGGTGCACGTGTATTTCTCTGATGCTGTAGGACAACCGCCAATATTTTTTATTACCTTTTTGAAAGGTTTTTTTAATTAATATGTTCTTGTTTGCAAAATCTCTTGTTCGTATTTTTTTTTGTCTGAATATGAAGCAGTGATGGTATTTGGATCATAATCCTGGCTCTAATATCACAGAATCACAGAATCACTAGGTTGGAAGAGACCTCCAAGATCATCAAGTCCCTGCCCAAACACTTCAAATAAACCATGGCACCGAGTGCCACATCCTGTCCTTCTTTAAAAACATCCAGGGATGGTGATGCCAACACCTCCTCGGGCAGACAATTTCAGTACTTTATCACTCTTTCCATAGAAAACTTTTTCCTAATATCCAACCTAAATTTCCCTTGATGCAGCTTAAGAATGTGTCCTCTCATTTGATTCTGCAAAACAACAACAACAACAACAACAAAACCTCAATATTTCCTAAAAATGGTATTTGAAGAAAGTCTGAAATATTTTTGTAGTTATCAGCAGAGCACTAAGGTAGTATTGGGGTGATATAATTAAATGCCACAACTTAAGACTATCACTTTTAGCAAATCTTGGTTCTTTGCGTGGTCACAATGTGAAATTCTCAAGAAATTTTCAGTCTTGTACCTAGATTTCTTTGGTTCACACTCAGCTCAGTAAGAGCAGCGCTCTGATTTCTGCCCCAGCTGTGCAGTATATATTTTACAGCCTTATGATTAGCATAACTTTATTCCACTCAAGCGTTCCTCATCAGTGTGCACCAGCTTCCTCTCCCCACAGTGGGCCTTCCCCAAGCTGCTTTTGGGAAATCCTAGGGAAAGACACTTCTAGGCACATGCTGCTCCTTCTCTCTGTCCTTCCAACATGTTTGTTGCTCCTAGCTCTAATGTGCTTTTCTGCATTTTTGCATGTTATTTTGCAAATCATCCAAGCAGTGTAGCAGTAGCACTTCTTGTTTATTCAATTCAGTTTTTAGCCTAAAATAATTCTGAATAATTCTAAAGATTGCAGCTCCTCTGAGATTTAATGCAACAACTCTTCCTCGCCAGACAGTGCAAATAGGCACTGGTGAGTACAGGGGCAGGAATACCTGAGAATCATTTAAATAAGCAGCAGGCCAAGCCTTAAAGCAAAACACAAACAAAATATATTAGTCAAGATGATTTATCAGTAATGTTTTGTGACCAAGACCAAAGGTCAGCACAGTAACCTTTCAGTAATGCATGGTGCAGTCATGCAAAAGACCTGGTTTCTGTTCCCAGGCTTGGTCTGAGCAAACTTGTGTGGTTTGTTTAATCTCTACAGGGAGAAAGCTTTGCATTGCTCATTGATTTCAAGGGTGACCGTACGGATGGAAATATGTGCCCTTTTGGTCCTGAAAAGGGACGACAATGCTTGAGAGAACAAGTTTTAGGGACTTTCAAGTGCTAGAAATATGCAATGAACATTAGAAAGAAAGATATGGAGCTCTAGCTTTTAAAACAGTTTAACATTGTAAACTCTTGAGAAGGTAAAAGTGTGTGAGTCTGAGAGCTCCGTGCTGAACCTACAGCATTTCCATAAAGGATCCTGCAGTGCTCAGAGGTGCTTTGTACCAATAGAGATGCTTAAGTTTCCAAGGTACTAAAAAGAAAGGGATTTTCAGTGAAAATAATAAATACACTAAAAGAAGAAAAGTTAGGGGGGCGATTGTTGCCCTGGTAACCATAAGTATGATATTAATTAGCATGACAGTTGTTTTTAGCTGCTGACCTCTTAATGTTTCCGTCTGCTTATTATTTGCAGTAGTAATTTAAAAATTCTATAATCTTTGTTTCTTATTTCATATTTATATATATCTTTGATAGTTTTGTCCCCACCCACTCTGTGTTGTTCAAAGATCATCTTTTTCACTTTTTTTCCACACATGTTCTTCTCTCCTCAAGCAGGGCAGAGTGAAAGCGGCAGAGGAGGAATCACTGAACTGAAGTCAACATCCTGGAATAAATTCTTGCTAAAAAAGAATAAATAATTGTCTGCAAGACACAGAACTCCTCATTTAAACTTATTATACTTCTTATGTATCAAAATCACACAATGATGTAGACTAGTAACATGAGAAAAATAAAATGACTGTTGTTCCCAGCTCATTTGATGCAAACTATTTTTTTCAATATCAGAACTTTATGTACAGTTTCTGATATATGTCAGTACCTTGACATTGGTTTAGAAGCATGCTAGCCTTAGTTGGAATTGTGAGATGCTTTCTGTTCTTTCTCCTTAGGAGTTGGCTCATGGTCTGACATACCCATTTAAAAGCTTTTTACACTGTTTCCTGGGCAAGCACCAATTGCCTTACAGAAAAATTTGACTTTGGGTGAAAAGAAGGTGAGTAGAGGAAAAGGAGATGAAAGTACAAAATTAGCTTCAAATCACTGCCTGCCTCCATCTTGAACTATATTTTTTTCACTTACCTTTGGACAAGGAACAGTTAGAAACAGCACAGCATCAGTAATCTGCAGTGACTATCTTGTATAGTAGAATTTTCCTTGGAGGTATACACATTCTAGGTGATTTACTTCTTGTAACATAAAAAAATGTTATTCTTCAAATACATAATTCTCTTTTGCCTGCTGCTTCATGCTAATATTGTGGAAAAAACCCCTTGTGCCTCTGCAAAAAAGTTCTTTTGAAGTATGTTTTCAAGTCTTTCTACTTATATACTGCTCCTATGTTTTCTGTGATTTCTAAAACACAAATGAGGGGAAAGATGCTCTCACTGGCTACTTTGAATATTAGATGTAGCTGTTATTTGTTTTCTGGCAAAGGAAAGTCAGATTATCTAGTACCTTGTCCCCTTACATCTTGAAAACTTCCAGCAATGTGGACTCTCTCATGTCCCTGGAGAGGTTGGGCCAGTGAATGATTCTTATTGCTGTAAAAAGCTAATTTTCTTACATCTAGAAGCAAAACACTGGTAGCTGATGTTGAAATTGTGTTTTGAGAAGAGGGGATTGCGAGAGCTTTGTGTTTGTAAGAGATGGAGAGGAATTCCAGTGTAAGTAGATAAACTTGTTTGAGCAAAGTTTTATTGATTTTTTGATGAAAATAAAAAATCTGAAGATCAATTCTAAATCTACCTTTGTTGATTCAGAAATTATTGGACTGGGAATGTTTTGCCTTGGCTTCATTCAATGTGAAATTAATCCTTAAGTTTCAGCCCCCAAAGTAATGAATAGTTGGGCATTCAAAAATATGCGTATATGAAGCATGTTTTGATTTGCCTTAAATCTGTATCTTTCTCATGCATCAAGCTAAGCAGTCTAATAATATCACAGCACATCATGACAACATCAAACCCAGATGACCAGATGGTTCTCTGTGACTCAAAGAAGTACAGTTGGCATCTGCAAGAGAATAGTCCTCTTTTGTAATCACCATTTTCCCTGGCATCTCACCCAAATTACTAAGAGAGTGTAAAACTTCCAAACAAACTCTAAAAAGCTTCTCTGCCAACAACCATACTACTCCACATTTGAGAACCTAATTAAAATATTTTGGTATCCAGATTTGCAGATGAAGTCAACATTTGGGGGATTGGACAAGATGATCTCCAGAGGTCCCTTTCAACCCTAACAATTCTGTGACTTTTTAATTTCTGTTTATTGCTGATGCAAGGGATACAAAATGTCTGTGTACTGGGAATCCAGACACTGGTATTGATCACTTTAATTTGCTGTTCATGCAGCAGGCCACCTTTTGACAGACTTCTAGTTTTGTAGACGTAGATCTGTGCTTTCTCAAACTCCTTGGTTTGTCAAGAACATTTTTAAACTACTGGTAATTCACATTGCACTCTCTGGAGATCCAGCATCTTACTTTAACAGCTCAGGGAAGAAATATCACTGGCAGCATGTCAGAAAATCAAAATATAAACTTGCAACTTAAAGACCATAGAAGTGCAAATTGATACTGGGTTATGGTAACATTTTATCTTTTCAAATAAATGAAGTAAGGAGGAAAAATAGTAACTATTTGCTTAAAAATAAAAGAGACTCATGTAATTAAGCATAGCCAGTATTTTATGAAATCTCTGTGAAATTCTATTATGTTTAACATCCCAATATCCCCTTAAGAGCAGAGTCGAATGTAAGAATATCTTCAATACAAATGGAACCCACTTTTTTCCCTACTGTAAAGTTCTCTAATCATGTGTGCATTCTATACAATGTTGCTGTTAGTGATTAAAAATTTGTTTTCTTTATTTAAAATCCATTTGGACAATGCTAGCTCTAGGTCTTAGCTTCATCTTGACTGCTCAGCTCTGCTTAGTAAGAGAGATATTAATATAGATGTAGGAAGTGGAAAGAGAGCCTAGGGTTTTTTTTTGTTTGGTTTGTTTGTTTGTTTGTTTGTTTGTTTTTTTAAGAAAAAAAACTGTGTGAGGAAAAACAAAGAGTAGAATGGGAAGACAAAGTACTAAGTAATTAGGGGGTATGGAAAAAGTGAAGGAATAAAGGAAAGGTCAAAAATCAGCTTGAAAAGTTCTGGTAAAATGTACTATAGGCTGCCTGCCATTTGGGGTCAGAGGACTGTTTCAGTAGCTCATAGATGGCCTGGTAGGCAATCTTAGGAACTTTGATAACACAAAAAGTAAAACTGAATGAAGAAACTTAGAACAGATATTAATCTTTGAATCCTGGAAGATGTTACAAGCGTGAAACAGCTTAAGGATTACAGATCCTCAAACTTGCTGAGATGTATATAAACGTCATAGAGTTTGTACAGAAGTCCTAATTGTTTATTTATTGTTGGCTTAAACTTTAGGGAGTAATCTCATGAAGTGAGGTGTGTTCTTACTGCTGCTCAGGAGGCTGGCAGACCTCTGTGTGGTAAGTGCAGTGGTGGTATTTGTTATGTAGGATAATTCCATTTTGTTGCACTGTCAAAATATAAAAAGGCAAATGTGACAAAATTTATCTACAACTGTGCAATGTGTTTTCACCCCATGGGACAGATGAGAACAGGTGGAAGGATGTGAATGTTAAAATTCAGCAGGAGAGGAGCCAGCTCAGTGCTAGTGCCTGTCACTGTGGCTATAAAAGCACATTAGTGTGGGGTGAGTTCATTATAAATTCAGTGTTGGTTACTGCCTCAGTACATGTTTTTGACCTATGGTTAATCTGAAGTAGTGCAAGGTGGTTCCCAAGCGCCAGAAGTGCCTCTCAGGGAAATTCCCAAGAGCACCTGCTGGTCTGTGAATTCATGAGCTCCTCTGCCTTCTGCATGTGCCCTTATCACGGTAGAGAGAAAAATCAGCCTGGCATTTGAATATTGTGCATTAATTGAATGGGCAGATATGTTTCAAATTATGTTTTACAACACAGCTCTGCTGTGACTGCACCATTTAATTTTTTTAAAATTGTGAATCGACGCTAAATTTCAAATGCAAAATAAGCAATAAAGCTTGTTGGTGTATATTTGGCTGTCAAAACCTGGTTAAGCTAGCTTTGGTCTTGCTCTTATTTTGTGCCCAGAAGTAACTTTGTAGACATAAATTAAAGCATGCAAATACTTGTTTGATCTGAGACTGCAGTAGGCAATTAAGTATCTTTGGAAAAAATAGTCTGTAACTATTTCCTGGAGGAGAGGAATGAAAGAGAGAGGGGTTTAGAAAGTAAGCAGTTACTGTTTTGTATTATACTAGGGCACCACGCCAGTGCAAGCCATTCTAGGCTCAACCCCTGCATTCAGAAAACTGATTCACATTGTAAGCTCAACCTGCACTGGGTTCATGATCAGAAGATCTCTTGTTTTATCCCTGGACAAGTAGATCATGTTGCCTCATGACTTTCAGGGTTTTTTCTCCCTTCTGACAGTTTACCTAGGGATTCCTAGGAATGAATAAAGATAGCACTGGTAGTGTGATCTTGTTACCTAAAGCGAATTGAAAGGTCTTAAATACAATCATTGTGAGTTTTTGACAAATGTCATTATTTAAATATAAAGGCACGAAGGAATACATTTTCAAAGCATTGCCTAGAGGATTGGCAATATTTCTGTCTTTGTAGTGAGAAGAGTAGTACATTTTAGACTTTGTCCTGTATTTGAAAGAGCTCAGTAGATGAGATCTGAGGGCCTTTGAGTTTAGAAAACTTTGTTTTGGGAGGTCCAGGTTGAACTTTAAAAGCTGTGTATAACCCTCAAAGCCTGGCCTGCATATTCAGTTTTCCTGTCATTTCAAGGTGAGAAGAACATTTTTTTGCTTGCAGGCTTTTCATTAATGTTGACGAGAAATCACGAGAACAATCAGCTCTCATGATGGTTTGAATTTCTTTTGGTAACAATTCATGTAAATAGGTGTGCATATGCAAGCTAGACATAGCTTTAGGGCTGCTGTTAAATTGTCAGTGTATATGCCAGTTGCATTAAAATTGGACAGCTCTGACTTAGTGCAGCACTGTTAGTTGTAGGAGCAGCATTTAGAAATACCACTTTTCTGGAAGTAAAGTGAGTTGACTATGAATTGGGATTTGGGGTGGGGGGAGTTGTGGAAGTCATAGAGAACCAAAACTCTCAATTTCTTATGAACTGTTTTCAGCTCAGGATTGCTCTTAGATTAACATCCAAACAACCATGCAATGTCTTTTAGCAGTTTTTTAAGCCTCTCTTTGAAGCAGGTGTGCCGTGCAAGTCTTTCAGATACAGAATCACCAACTGGTTTGGTTTGGAAGGTCCCTTAAAAATCATCTAGACTCTGCTGTCTTTAGCAGGGGCAAGACCAGGTTGCTTAAAGTCCCATCCAATCTGTCCTTGAACACTTCCAGGGATGGAGCATTCACAGCTTCTCTGGGCAACCTGTTCCAGTGCCTCACCACTCTCTGAGTAAAGAAGTTCTTCCTAATATCTGATCTAGACCTACTCTCTGCATCAGTGAGCTCTCTTGGTGCACCCTTGACAGGTTAGGAATGATGCTTGCTGCTGCCTCCTTTCATGTGGTTTAAAGCAGAGCTACTGGAATGCAGGTCCTCTCTCTTTGAGAAGACAGAAATACAAAATAAGCCGAGCCCCATTTACCTGAACATTGGGGACCACAGTAAAGTAGAGAATATTTCTTCACCCAACACACCAAGTGCAAGAGGAACTTGCAAGTTGTTAAATGGATCAAGGGCTTCCTGTGTAAACAATGCACACAGAGCAGGAGAAGGTGCTATTGGAATTTGGCAGTTGAAAAATAATGTTGATTGCACAAAATACATGTGTTTAAACAGCAGTCAGGGTCATTTGTCCCTGCTTACCCTACTGATCTTTAGAGTAAAGGTGTAAATTTCATAGAATTTTAAAAAAATTCCTACTCACGTTTATGCATTTAAGCTATTTTAAGGTAGTGTATGTGGAATTACAGGGGCCAGTAATAAGCACCTAAGACCTAATCTGGGGATGGGAAAGAGACCCAATAGAGCAGGCTGGGAGGGAAATGTTCAGTATTGTTCTTTGATGGTTCTTAAAAGGTGGATAGGAGGATTTTAAGAAAATAGGAGTTTAAATAGGTGCTTAAACAATGCTTTCAAATGCTTAAGGTCTTTGTACTTACCTGCTGGAAATCTGTAGTGAAGAGAATCAGGCTAAAAGAGCTGTTGAAATCCTTGGGAATAAACAAATAGAAGACTGTCTAGGTGAATATAGTCCTGTGTTTAAATCAGAGGTTGTTTACTGTGAGGTTGTATCCTCTAAACAGCTGTTCACAATAGCTTGTTATACCAGTTCTACAAGATTTTCTGAAAGAAAAATCAAGATATGAAGCCTGCTGTTTGCTTGCCAAGGTTTGTTTCATACAAGAGTCCTGCATCTTTGCACCCAGTTCTGGGAGCCTTTTGCTTTGAGAAGGAGTTCTCTTTTTCTCTCTCGATCAGGAATAAATCCCATTCAGGCCCAGAATAAAGGGGAAAGATATATTTTCTTCATTTTTCTTTCCCTTTCAGATGTTGGGAGTTAGGGGGAAGGGAGAAATGCTAGAAATTGAGAGATGTTAAGAGCAGGCTTTAGAGCACGTTTAGCTATAATCATTCTTATACACTCATGCATTTCTATCCTTTTATTAGCAGCCCTCCACATGAAACATGGAGATTAGCACTAGTCATGTGGAAGTGTTTAAAAATTCAAGCACTGACAATAGGAAGTGTCAGACAGTAATGGAATAAGTATGACAAAATTACAAAGACAGCAGCTATTCATTAATAAATTAGAACCTCATAGGGTTTTTTAAAACTGAAGGTGTCTAACTTGGAAATGATATTCTTCTGGATGCAACTTTATAATTTCCCTTTCACCCTGTTTGGTGGGAAAAAAAAGTAATCGCTTTTTAATCATAGACCGGATCATGTGTTAATACTCCCCACTGCACATTCAGAAGTAAATTTAGTATGAAGAACTGCAGGCACAGACACTTCCAAGGGACAGGTGGGGACCTGTGATGAGTAACCCTGTACATGGAGTTGTGAAGACGGGGTGAGGAAAAGGGTGTAGAGCAAGTCTGGCTGACAGCCCCTTTCTCACGCTCTCTGCTCACTGAGAGCAGTAGTGTCACACTTGGGGTAGCCAAAATATGACGTAAGAAAGGATGTGTCATAGCTGGGTAACTTTGGTGGTGTTACCAGGGGTGGTGTTTCTTTGATGCTCAGCCCAGCACCTCAGTGCACAGGGCTCTGGATGGTATTCCCTGGCACGGGGCTGTGACTCAGGGTTTGGCAGGGGACAGGCCCGCCTCCCCCTCCTTCTCAGGCCACTGCACTCAGAACACCACCCAGATCTCAGCGATCATGTTTTCCATTTAAAGGCATTCAGGGCCACCCAGTGCTTTGAGTGAGCAGCTGTGGTGGTGGGTCTCACACTGGCCAGAATGGAGCATGTTCTCAGTTACCCACATTAAATATGGGTGGCCACGGGTCTCTCAGGCAGGCGCTTCCTTGCTATCTGGAGGTGGCACCCATTGTCTGCTCTTTGAGCTTTGCTGCTTGAAATGCTTTTCTTCTGCTTCCTCTGTCTGCAGATTTGCGTGTATTCAATGGTCTTGAGAAACCTCGCATGGGAGAAAACCTTTTGAATCTGCTGCTCTGGTAGAGAGGGACCAGTTTAATGAGAAACACTTCTCTGTAAAAAGATTTTATTAAATAAGGTCCCTTGTTCCTTTCTCAATTCCCTGCCCCTTTTGTTCCCTCCTTTCCCAGCTGGGGACTATAGGTGACTCTTGGATGTAATATATATTTTCTGATCAGCCCTCTGAAGGCTAAGTCCCCTGTTCTTCCATACAAGAATGCCATTTCTTATTAATTTTTTTTAATGAACTGAGCTTATTAACCTGCCTTTCACTTTGTGTAAACTGTAATTAAAATATATGAAGAATTTGACTTGTGGTGTGCCCTTCTGGATCTGTTGTGGGGTCTGCCTTAGCAGTAGGTATCAAGAACACAGATGCATTGATTTTTATTTTTTTAAATAAAGACTCAGGTCATTTCACAGGGGGCAATCAGAGCCTTTGAATGAGGAACCCAGGAATGCCTTCTACCCTGGGAAAGATTTGTGCAGCCATGGCAGCTACCTGTGGTAGGAAATGCAAAGAATGAGTTCACATCACAGTCAGCTCTAGCAAAGTCCTCACATTCCTTTTTCCCAAATAGCTGTTTTATGGTTTAAATTTTCTTCTCCTCCTTTATGGGAAAATTGGTGAAGAAGGTAGAGGGAAGTGACATCCTTTGTGACCCTAACTGAAACACTACTACAGTAATGGGCACAGTGAAATTGTTCTGTGTAACCCATGATGACAAATATGGTGGGAGTCCAGGTAGGCTGCTGGAGTTTAGAAATCTGAGGTACCCAACTTGTAAATGATAATTTGCCAGCAGTATTTGCAGGACTCTTTACTTACATGACACATTTGGTTTTGGTTTTGGTTTTTTGTGTGTTTGTTTTGTTGTTCTTTTGTTTGTTTGGGGTTATTTTGCAGTTGTTTTCCTAATTTATTTTTAAATTTCAAGCTATCTTTCAGTTATGATATGATCAGCTATGACTCAGCTTCTATTTTCTTGGTACTAACTTTTTAGCCATTTTCTGTGAAGCAAAATACTGAAAACAGAATCTGTGTATATTGCTGAATCCTCCTCCTCCAACTCCAATGCAAATAAGGAGTTGAGAGAATTATTTTAAACACAACAATTTTTAACCAAGCTTGATTGTTGATACATGTGTCTGTGATGCAGACAGATCAAAAGATGACAATTTTCACTCTTTTAATTTAGTTATTCAGAGGTGTGGCTGGGGTTTTCCCCTCCCCCTCCCTTTTTTTTTTTTTTCTTTTTCCCTATCTGATTATCTCTGCGTCTTCTTCTTTACACTGCATTGCCCAGAGCCTGCTTTTTGCAACCCAGAATTCCTATACTGAAAGGTCAGGCTTGGTGTATTTGCCATTGTAATCTCTCTATTTCCCTGCTTTTAATCTCCCCATCGTCGAGGTTTTAAAAGCAAGAGTGATGTTTTGCTGATGAGAGAGCAGAAAAGGAGACATATATGATATATAGCCTTCAGAGTGGTCTGTCCAAAGATGCAAAGTGCAAATTCCTTCACTTAGGGGGTCAGAGTTAGAGGACAGCTAAGTGGGTGCTGATTTCTTCTCCTTAGCATCCTTTGGTCTTTGCTCTACTCCACGGCTGAGGGGATAGTGAGGCAATGCAAAGTTTAAAGGGAGAAGATGTCTGCCTTTTCCGTAGCAGACTGAACGTGGCCTTTCCTGGTGCCTGTGTCTCCCCAGATGCCGCCAAACCGAGTCTGGTGAGCGGCTCTGGACCAGCCTGTCGTTACAGTCGAGCTGTGTCTTTGCACTCAAATAGCTTCTGGAATGTGCCTTAATTAATTAAATCGTTTAATGTGTGCAAGGGAACCTCCTCTTTCCTTGGATAGTGGCTTGCTCAGCTGATTTCTCATTTAAAAGTCCCAGTAAGACTGATTCTTTTGATGCTATTCTCTCTCTTTCCCTTGTGCAGGGTAAGCCAGTTTCATTCTAAAGGCAGCGTAGCCGGGCAATTTCTTAGCTGTGGGTAAATAGCAGGACCTTTGAGCTGAGCCATTCCAGATGACCTAGGATGAATTGGGCTGCATTCCTGGCGAGGGCACCCCTTTTCCTAAACAGAAGAAAAGCCGCCTCTTAAGCACTCCCACTTAGAACTTGGGGGCAGATGTTTTGCAGTGTTGGTTTTTGCTCTGCTGAAAATATAGCATAAGGTTAGCAAAATATTTAAACTGTAGCATAGTCACTGGCTGAGTGCATCGGGTTTACTTAAGGGAGGAGAGTACTATTTATGGAAGGCATGTGGTTTACTTCCTCCCCCCCGAAGTGGGAATGTTTCTCTGGGGTTTGGCATGCTGTTCTATATAGCATGTGAAAGAAGGAGATGATGATTTTTGGGAACTTTCAATATATTCATGTCCGCTTTCTCATGCCAGGTGTGAGAACTTTCTGATTGTTTTGTGCATTCGTATTTTACCTGCTAGGTTTTCAGCAGTATTTTTAATCTTTTACAATCAAACTGTGCAATTTTTCCCCCTTTATAGCAGTGGTACGATGATAATCTGAATTAAGTGCAAATTATGGTAGCCGATTAGGAGCAAAATGAGAAAAAGACATTACAGCTCTCGCAAATGCTTCATTATACTAAACTGCCAATTTTAAAATTCATTTCACTGGGTTTAAAGTGAAATGTTTAAAGGAAATGTGGATAGCTGGAAAGGTTGCCATGCTTCTTAAAAAAAGATTATATGATGATATGAGATACTTGGTTGTCATCGTGTCAATTATGGCTCGTCAGGCAACATTAGTCTTTGACGTCTGGCATTTGTGGAAGACAGTTATATGAGAGAGCTAAAAAGCCCTGAAAAGTATGTTTGTTACTTGGCAGGGTTGAGTAAGATATTCAGCTCTGGAAAAAGGTCTTCACAGTCCAATATTGTCAAGGCAGGGAAATATTTTTATGACTTGAGAAAATGGATCAATTAATTTCCAAATCCTGGGGAATGATTGATCCAGCAGTGGCCAGCACAAAAATGGGACATCAAGAATAGCAACTTGATGTACCCTGAATTTAGGAACCTGTGCTTGTCTCAAGGGATGTCTCAAGCCCCTTGGCAGGAGTGAGACAGGAAGGTAGTAGAGCTGAGGGATGTCCTCTGAGATGTGGGTTTCCTGCCCTGCCATGAGCTTAGGAAATATTTAGTTATCAAATGCTTGAAACCCATGCTGGAAGGTTTGAAACCCTTAGATTTTTGTTCAAACCATTAAGCTCTTTCATCTAGTGAAAATCACTTTCTTTTAAAATGGAAAACATTAAACCAAACAATAACTATTTTTTTTCCTAATGACTTTTTTGATCCAAGAGCTTCCAGAGTGCTTAGCCTTGCAACTTCAGATTTATTTTTTTTTTAAATTGCTTTACAAAATCACAGGATGTTTCCGTGGTGAACATACATCTGTGCTGGCTTTCGCTGAGCTTTGGAAATAGGTCAGGAATTAAAGCTCCGGCTTTGTGGTTCTGAGGAAAGCCCTTAAGAAACTCTCTCAGACATAAGAGGGTAAAGAGGGGTCACTGGAAGTACTGTTTGACCATATATAGATGGCATGGCCTCTCCCGTCTGCAAGCACGTACGACTATATGAGCCACATATCTGTACGAGCTGCTGAGACTGATGCTCTTCAATGCTTGCTTAGGACAGATTGCTGCAGGGAAAACAAAAAACAACAAAAAAAAAGCATCCCAAAAACCCCAAACAAACAAACCCCCCACCCCCCCCCCCCAAAAAAAAAAAAAAAAAAAAAAAAAAAAAAGGAGAGGCAGTCGCGGGGAAAGCATTCAGAGAATCGCTCTGCCTTCACACAACGGTGGTGGCTCCTCCTCACATGCCTTAAGCACAGCTATATGTCTTCAGCTTGGTCTATTGTCTGGCGTACCTACCTCGGTGAGAAAAGCAGCCCCACGGGCAGCGCGCATTCGTCATTGCCATGGAAACCGGCACCGGCCCTCACTCGCACATGTGAGGGGATGGAGGTCAGGCCGCTGCCTGGCTGCTCAGGGACGGAGCTCGGCCTCTGGCATCTGCACTCTGCTGCCCGGCCGTCTCTCACAAGCCCCCCGAAGAGGGAGGTAGTAGGAAGAGGGATGGTATCTCACAGAAGGGAAGAGAAAAAAAACGGTGCAGGAAGCAGAAATGGCCAGTGAGGTGTGAAAAATCCACCATTTTGTCCTGCTCCCAGACAGCACTCTCTTGCTGTAGTTGGTTAATTTGGGGGTTTGTTTTGATTTCAGAATAGCATGGATAGCATGGAAAATGAAAAACTGCTGCAACATTAGTGGGAGGTGCTTGAGTCATTTCTGATTCCCTCAGCCTGGGTCTCAGCAGGGCGGCACAGAGGAGCTCTGGGCGAGCGAGGCGTGCACTGAATAAGCAGCGTGTGAAGCACAGAGGTGGAGAACTTGGCGTAGGGATTAAACCTGGACATGATTCCTGTAGGGTTTCCTGAAACATTAAAGGAAAAGAAAATTCAAAGCCTTAGGTAAAAGAAAAAAAAAAAAAAAACTGAGGTGAACTGAAATAAAACCAAATCCAACCTTTGGGGTAAATGGAATTCCCCTATATTTGTCTTTCCCTACCTGCTAGGAATGAGATGGCAGGATTACTAAATGTGAGGCTTTTCCTTTTCAACATTACAGAAGGGAAAAAAATGGGATGGGAGGAGAGGTGTTTTAGTTTTTTCTTTTCTTCAAGACAGTTTTCCTTTCCTTTGGCATAAGCTCATTCTTCCATCTCTCCTTAAGTCCACTGTTTGTTAGACCTGCAGGTGGTTTTTAAACAACCTCATCACAGAGTAGCTTTTTACCATCCTAAAACACCACTTTCCAGGCATGCTGTGTAGGCTGCTTGCCTTCACAATGTGCACAGTTTTGCATGGCTTCTGTGCCCAGGTTAGGGAGAGCAGCTACTGCTTTCTGACCCCTCTTCCTCCCCTCTTCCCCTTCCCAGAGCCCCTGTCTGTGAGGATGCAGCACAGCTGGGAGAGCCCCCCAGCCCCTTAACACTGCCTGCAGATGAAGGAGGAAATTCACATTATCAGCTCCTCTAAGGACATCTGATTTGTTTGTTGTGGACAGTGCTGAGTGTGTTCTACTGGCAAAGGGTTAGAGCATTGCTAAAGGGTTAGAAACCTGAGTAGGATACAAACCTTGGATGAGTGCAGCTTTAAAGGTTCTTCTCCCTCTCTGTACCTCCTGCATTTTTTCCTGGGGTTGTTAATCAACCCAAACTAGCTGGTATAGGTAAGAGGAACATATTAACAAAATCTTTTGCTATACATCTGTTACTACTCCTGCTTTCCAAGCAACCTGTGGGGCCTGTGGGCTACATGCCGTTTTGTCAAAATATCTTAAGCATTTATCTATTTCTTTGGGAGTTGGTATTTGTCTGACAATATATGCACTTCATCTCTAAGTGTGTGAATTTATTTTTATCTTTTGTTACATAAAAATACTTTCAAATCTGAGAACCTGCCTTGCATAAATGTGCAATAACACACCTAGACTTGGCCCCTGAGGGGGACTGGCTGTAGTCAGGTGGTTGTTTAATAACTTGTCAAGGGAAAATTTCCAGTGTGACAGGGCAAGGTGAAGCCTTGAGCTGGCTGGGGAGCTGCGCTGTGTCTGCTGTTTCCCTCCTGTGTGTTTCCTGCAGCAACTCTGCTCCATGTCTGTCCCTGTGGGAAGCACACCAAGGACACAGTACATGGAGACACAAAGGGGAGAAGTGAAGCTTGTGCTGCAAATGCTGTTCCTCAGGAGGCTTTTTGCTTGGTCAGTTTGAAGTCAGAAATGATGAGTTTGTGCTCACAAACTGGGATCCTTGGTGGCTTCATTTCAGATCCTGCATTTCTTGAATGAACCGGGTGCTTGTAACTCCTTTATCTCAGCATCCTCTGATGCTGCTCGCAGGGGTGCAGCACGTGCACATCTTGAGCTGTGCTCTCTTTGCTGTACCCCTTCACATCTCCTCTGCTTGCCCTCAGTTGTGTCACTAATGACAATGTGACCGTGATGACAGTTCTGCAGCACTCCTGATTGTGCATGTGTGCCAAAGCCTGCCACAATTGTCCATCCCCTATGATCCCAGGCAGCAGAGAAATGAAATCATTGAACTGCAATACCATGTGGGTCCAGCTCCAGCATACTCAAGCTGTGTGTGGCTTATTGTCACGTATGTGTGTAATTGCTAACTGGGTCTTCATGTGGTGGTGCCCTGAAAATGGGTTGCTGTCATTTTCTCTTTGATTAGTCTCCTCTCTAATTTAAAGGAAGTCTTCCCTTGAGGGAGGTTTTTCTTCATTTATTTCGTTAGTGGATTTTTTTTTTTAATTATAAACTTACTTCTCTGTATAGAGCCTAGAAAAAGGAAATGGACTGACAAAAACCTAAATGTTCCTGCTAAACACGAGTCTGACAACATTCAAGTTTAAAAAAGAAAAGAAGTAAAAAAAAAATCTGAAAGTCAACTTTGTTTCTGGTCTTTTCTTGCAGATTTGAAAGTGCTTCTGCCAAGAGAAATGACCGCAACAGTGTATGAAGCTATGGAAAAAACAGCTGAATCTTTTTATATGTTGATGTTGTTATAATATTTAGACCCCTCTTTTGAAAATGTAAATCAGGGAAATGTGTGCATGGAAGTTCAGAAATAAGCACCAGGACTTCTTTTAACATTAAAGTATTGAGAATATATAAAGATTACCTTTGTAGATATGCTTTGTTCTTTAAATGAATTGGTGAAATTTGGCATGCTTCTTAAGGAGGCCTTTTGCCAGTCTTTTCCCATATTCTTAGCTCATGTCTTTGCATAATGATGTGATCCATGGTGGGCAGGAATAATTCAGCCTAACGATGAATAATGGTAGCATTTGTGGTCAACTGGTCATGACATTCTCATTTGAGCATTTCTCTTTGGGAACTGCGTCTTTGAGTCATGAGACTTGCAATAAAGTCAAGAGAGAGAGCAGCACAGAATCAGGCTGGATGAGGGAGAAAGGGGACACTTGTTTTACAGGGTGCACTGTGGTGGAGGACGGAATTAAAGAAAAAAAGAAAGCCTTGCTTGAGATACTGGTAGCTTTACAATCCTCTCTTTGTAACACTTCCTCCACTCCCAAGTACTACTGTACTCTGTGTTGAAATCAATGTATGTCTACAGTTCTGTGCACAAGACCCACTGGAATCTCAGCGAGGGAAAAACAACCTGCAGGAAATGAAGTGGTGGGAGTAGAGAAGGACAGGAAAAGCATCAAGTTAGGAATTACCAATACATTTATTTGTAGCCTAAAATAAGCAGATGCAGAAAAGAGCAGATGATTTTTAAACATGCTAGAATTGGACGTTCTACTCCAGATTTGGATCCTCCTGTGCAGAGGGAGGGAAACATGTTGGTAAACCTGGGGATCAGATTTAAATGGAGACATGATGTAAATGTTGTCATGCCAGAATGACCTAGTTCCATCATGCCTCATCTGTGTCATTTCTAAGCTCTGGGTATTAGGTATATATGAAGGTTAATTACACAGAGATACATTATTCATTGATAAGTAGAAAGAGATGTGTGAAAAATGCAGAGTTCCCCACTACAGCTAAAATTGGCACTTGTGGTAGCTGTGTATAAAAATAGTCTGGACACTATAGCTTTGATTAAAGTTTGGTTTGAAGTACTGTGATTGTGCTGATTAGATATGTAGGACGTACCTGCTTTCTGTTGAAGCAAAAAATGTGTTTACAGGAAGATGAATAAATGGGAATGGAGTATCTGTGATTCAAGGGAGAAGAATTATTAATATTCCGATGACTTTTGCAAACTGAAAGTCCTGGAAATTGGTTGTGGGCTAGGAAAACCGCAAGTGCTCAGGCTTGATTTAAATTATCTCAGAATTTGTTTGAATGTATGAATAGGAATCCCAATATTGTGGTGATAGGAGAGCTGACAATCTTTCCATCCTTCAGATGTCATTTACAGGACACTGGAGAATGTGGAAGAACCAGAAAGCTATGCTGCTCTTCCATGGTGTAAACTACTGCTGAAAATCATAAAGAAGAAAAGGAAACTTGATATGTAGTTGTGAATAAAGTGACATTAAGAGAACATATGCTTCCTAATCACATGTTACTAAAGAGATTCTGACAATGTATCCAAAGCAACTGCATCTTCAAGGGGGGAAAAAAAATCATTCCAGATCCGATAGTCTTCTGATGTGTTCCATTAGTTGTGGATTTCTACAAGGATTCTTTAAACACAAAATTAATTATTATAAACAGCAATGACCTTATTCAAGATGCCACAAACAAGGTAACAGAAGCATGTCAAAGTGGTACAGTTTGTGCTGAAATCTAACTATTCGACAGCAGCTGAAAGGGTTGAAGATGACCTTGCTCATCAGAGGTATATTAAAAATGATTAGTAACAGTGGCTCCACTATTTGGCCCATGGTTTTCAGAGCAGTTTGGAAAAGTATTTTCACACAGTATGTGCCCAAATTTTTTTTTAAGCTATCCTCTGCATCTTATTTAAGTCATGTAAAAGTTTGTAACTAGAGACTACAGACCAATTGCCCATCCAAAGTAAGCAGCAATGTCAGCTGGAGCAGAAGAAATGAAGACCAGATTAAACTGCTAGAATATTTTCTTTCATTTGAATGATGACACTTTATAAGAGTGCCAGCTGAAAGTGAGGGCCCATACAGTTTGATTCCGTGCAAGAGCACAGTGTATGAGGAGAACACAGAGGGTACACACAGTAAAGATTTGACCTGAGAAAGTTATATAAAGAGTTGAGGGAAAAAGGAGAAGGAATAAAGCTGTTGATTCTGTTACAATTAAAATAAAAGTACATGAAGTTTTTCTTAAATTCCTCTAATTTTGCCTTTTATTTGAGAAGGGTGGGAGGTTGATTTTAATCTGGACTAGCCTAAAGGAGCTGCATTATTTCAATATGCTTTTACTTTCAGGCTCTGTAATATGGTAGTCTATGACAAGAGAAGAATCACAGCCTAGAAGGAGCAAATGTTCCCTTGACGAACACCACCAAGGTTTTTACTGACACCATGGAACACTTTTCTTAAGCAGGCAATTTAGCTTCTCAGAATAATATCTGTAACGATGAACTGTAACATTTACATGCACAAAATGGATAATTCCACACTTAGGAGGAATTTAGAGCTGCTGTAGTGGAGATAACTTCTTTGAATCCAAATGATTTGCACATGCCTGTGTCATGGCCAAGTGCGATCTCCTCAACTTGTCAAAGTTAGACTGCTGAAGATACCGAAGCAAATATTTTGGAAACATTCTTCCTAATCATAGAATCCCTTTTTCACTAAGGATGTGGCTTTGCTCAATTATTTACTCAAACATATTTACAATTTTCAAAACCTTTCTTTGTTCAGTTTGTGCCCAAACTGCATGTCCTTGGTACCAGCTTCTGCAGAAAATCTGAAGGAAGTGGCAGCTGCAGTTTCTGTGCAGCTCCAGAAGATGAAACAACATGAAGGAAACAAGCATGAGATCTGATTTTTTTAATCTCCTTTTATTTTGTGAATGTTCACTGCATTAGAATATCCTCACCAGCAGCCCTCCTGCAGTTATCAAATGTCTCAGCTTTGTTTCAGTGCTTAACCAGATGTAAAAGATGTTTTATTGCCTTATATATTCTTCCACCATTTAAGTAAATCACTTCAGTGTTGTATTATAGATGACTGGAAAAAGGAGATTTTTTTTTTTTTTCAGTTACAGTGCCTAGTGGCCAGGTATGCACACAAAGCAGCATATTTGGAGCAAGCAGCAACCTGTCCTGCAGTTTTTGGAGAGAGGGGGGTGTATGAGCTCCTTACCCCATGAGTAATGCAGCAATCCACGTGCCCTGCTGCTAAGGACCAGCTGGCTGCTCTGTGCTATCAGAGCTGCTTGCCAGCAGGCACGGCTCATTAAGAGCCTAGTTGCAGGATATAACATCTTTGCAGTCAATTAAAAATGCTGCTCTTTAAAAAGGTCCAGATCCTTCCTGATTCAGCAAAGCACTTCAGTATATGTTCAAAGTTCAATGCTTGATTAAAGTTTTGTGTAATGAAGATGTGAGGTCTTGTGCTTGAGGTTAAACAGGTAGGCACATTCCCAAATCAGGGCCTGGCCTGTTATGGTTCTTAGAGGTTTCCAGGAATCTTGAATATCCTGAAATACTGACTATGCTGATTTCCAAGCTGAGTAAAACCTACAATTGAAAAACAAAACCACACCATGTGACTGTGAAGCATGCAGGAAAACCTTTTAAAATCTATATCTGGTTATCATTGATGTTTGTCTTGTCAAGGAAATGCTAGCAGACTGTTTACATTTTTGTAACTTAAAATAAAGAAATTACACAACCCTAGTCATCTGGAAATGCTGAAAAAAATGTATTTGGTAAAATGAATTTATTCTTTGAAGAAAGAAGCAATGAGAGTAATTGAATTGTTATGTACTTCCTGAATATAATATTTCTCACTGAACAGGTTTGTATTTTGGAGCCTGTTTCCTGTGGTTAAGTAAAGGAAGGAGTATTAGGAAGACCAAAATTCAAGTTTTTGCCTTAGTATTTTATGTAACAATGTCTACCACTTTCTCATGTTTGTTTTCTGTTGTATGACATCTGCTCAGTTATTATAATATCCTACTCATTGCAGTAACAGGCAAGTGTCTTTGCTCTAGTTCAGTGGGTCAACAGCAGAAACAAATATAATCTCTCACTGATTGTGAGTTATTTATTAATATAACCACCCTGCTCCTTGTGGATAGGGTCTAAGCACCTTACTATGAGACCTAGACTTGGTATTTTCTATAATAGTATGTTGAATTGTCAGAGCTTACTGCTTCATCTGCAATGTCTCATCATCTTATGTCTCCACTAATAAAATGCAAAGTTCCTGCTGATTGCAACAAGTGTAGACTGAAACCTCAAATAATTTTTAAAGCAACTTGTGATTCCTGGTGAAGCATCCTATGTATGTGGATTGTTCCATACTTCCTCTTATTTGCTTTGTCCTGTTAGAGAACAAGTTTAAATAAGCTTCCTGGTATGTGTGTGACTCCTGTTTTCGACTTTTGTTTTCAGTCTGATTTGGGTTGGAGTGGTATTTTGCTTTTAATTTATTATTTGGACCTGAAACTTAAATGAGAGAGCCAAAGCAAACACATTTCCTGTACAGGATTGTCTAGAAGTAGCTGGAATTGGATTACTACCTGTAAGGCAGGCACACCACCTCCTGCTGAGGTATGTCACCCATGTCCATGGAGCTGGTTCTAGCTGCCCTGGACCTCTGGGACTGGGGATAATGGCTTCTGGCTGCCCGAAATGCAAGGCAGGAGTCAGATCCTAGGGGGTCTGCCTCTGTTTTCCACGCTCAGATTCACTGGATCTGTTCATGGGTAAGACTCAAAAATTTCACAATTATCGTGTTTCAGATATGTGGGGGAAATTTTGGGTTTGGTTGGTGCAGTGCTTGATCACCTGAGAGATACAGGCTCTGGAAAAAGTGAAATCCAGAGAGCTGAGGCAAACCCTGCTACAAGACCAACCCCCAAATCCCACATCCGTTACAACCCACCAGAAATCTGATGTTCAGTGACAGCCCTGCCTTTCTCTGCCTTGCTCTGAACTTCCATGTTATTTCAGATGGAGCAGTTTGGGTTCAGTGGTAGACACCTCTTTAGGTGAAAGCAAAATGTCCAGCCCCTTCCAGGCATGGGGGTGAGCCTGAGCTGGGAGGCTCCATCAGAAAACAGACAAACTTTGGAACAGTTCAGACTACATGTGAACTTTGACACTGATTAAATGTAAATACTCCTGCTCAGACTCTAACAGCTGAGTTGAAGCAGAGATTTTGAAAAGAAAGAACTTGGATCATAGTTTTATGGCTATCTCTAAAATATTTTATTGCTTGTTTATGACACCAGAGTGTAAATTATGGGGCTTTAAAGAGTTGCATTATGAAGCTTTTATCTTTTGCTTATGTACAAAACATAAATACTACTGTTTTGTTTTCAGGGAAATTAAATACATATTTTTTAAAGTGCTGCTTAGGAAGCCAAGTGGGTTAGTAAGGAGAACACCTTACTCTTTTTTTTTTTTTTTTTTTTTTTTTGATACTATATTTTTATGTAAAAAGTACTGAGTAATTATTTTCATTCAACTGATGTAGATCAAACGATTGAAAAGAAGGAGAGGGGAATAAGCGTGTGTTGCATGTTTGCAAATACCACTATAATGGAAATACTGTGTCTAACACCATGTGGATCAGAGAAGAAATGTCTTCTGTTACATGAGCTGATGCAGAAAAATATCTTTTGGAAGCACAAGCCATTTCTCAGGTCTGAAACAAACCTGATATAGTTTGTGTGTGGATAGAATTGGCTTGTGCGGTGTGCATACATGTATGTACGTGTCTACACAAATGCATTTCCATAGATGCAACAACAGCTACCATATTGTCTCATTTGCACTGAAACTGATGGCACGTTATCCATTCTTAGAAAAGAAATTGTAACAAGTGAAAGTGTTTAGTTTCCTACTACATTTTTAAAGCTAACTTAAAGCTATGTAATTCAAGAAATGTGTGGTCTTTTGGAGACCAGAGTTTAAAGATCAATTCCTTTTGGGTATGACTTCATCAAGATTCATCAGTAGCTTACTCTGGCCTTTATCTCTTGGGCTTTATATCCAGTATTCCTTCAGGTTTTGCTCCATCCAGCGTCAAGATGACTCACTGTTATTTCCTTCCACTGTCTCATGCTGAGTGATCATGGGCAGAAAAAATGTTTTCAGCTGCTCCTTTTAGTTAATGTTCTTGTTCCAGTAGACTCACTCAGCTAAATTTTTCAAAAGTTATGAAACAGTTATGTCTGTGAACTCCATGTTATTCTCCTATGCCCAACCTTTGCACCAATTTCCTTTCTAGGCTCTGGGAAAAATGCTGGTTTATATCTTTTGGCATGAAACTGAGGTGTGATCCTCCTGTTCTTGAAGACTGGAAGGACTGGGAGGGGACATGAGTAGCCATAGTGGTGTGAAATACCTGTTTTTAATGGTTCTAAATTATTATTGTTCAAATATCTTGTATGTAATGTCTCTATTCTCTTAGGAGATTCAGATGGATCACTCTTTATCAGCTGTCAAGGCCAGTACTGCTGTACTCTCAGCAACATCCTCAGTGTCCTTGTGATGGGGTGTCTTGGAAGGACTGTGCAGATCAAGTTTCACACTACCTCTGCACTGCAAGCTTTCTGTGCTGTAAGTACACTAAATAATGTTGTGGCCACTTGGCATGTCCAAGCCGGTTAACTGGGAGTGCTTTGACTTAACTTCTGGAAAACTTACCGTGATTTTGATGATTTTGTGCTTTTTAGGTGGATGAAACTCAAATAAATATGAAAGGTGCTTTTATATTGATTTATCAGTCCCTGTAGTCACCATAAGTTTCCAACGATTGTAGGGTAAATGGGTATTTTTCCTCTAGTGCATTACAAGCATGCTGTAAACAACACAAAGGCTATATTTTACAGGCAGCATCTAATAAAAGTAATTCTGTTGTTGATGTTCCTAACAAGGAAGGGAGGAGGTGCCTTTAGTTATTTTGAATCTCTAATATGTCTAGTGGTAACTCTGAGCATATGTAGAGGGGGAAGCAACACTATGTATGGAGGTGTTCAGTTTCCAACTGTGAGAAAAATGTGTCTGCAACCTAACTGTACTTGCTTCAGCTGAAATAAACACTTTTGGGAAGAATTTGGCTGAATGATTATTTTTGGTCTGGCAAAGGGGAAACTGAGTGACTGTTATTACTCTGATGCCAATTACTGGAACCAACCAACTTAGGGACAATTTGCTGACTTTGTTTAAAAACAAAACTGGTCTTTCTGGGTCCAACTGTGATTTAGAAAGGGAGGAGCTCTAAACCACTTCTTCTTTTCTTTCTTTTTTTTTTCATTAAAAAAAAAGTTATTTCTTTAAAAAGTTTCCTAGCTGAAAACATTATCTGAACTCCACATGGTGTGGGATTTAGGGAATTGACAGGATGATTCAGACATACAATCCTCACATTCATTCCCACTCCTGAGAACTTTCCTTGAGGAATAAAATTTCTTTCCTGCACTTGGTCAGAAACAAAACAAACTCAAACCCTTCTCTCCTTTTTTTTCTTTTTCTTTTTATTTTTTTTTTTTTTTGACTGGAAAGTAGCACAACTAACAAAACTAACATTAAGCTCCAGCACATGCTGTAGGCCAGTATAATCTGAGGATATGAGTGGTGTGAATTTAGCAAGCATTTGCAGCACCCCTCCCTGTGAACTCTTGGCTGATACGTTGTCCTATCACTTCTTCCCTTTCCTCTCCCCTGCTCCATATGGACACATGTGCCAGTAGGAGCTAAAGGGTGGTTCAAAGTGTTGTCTTTTCATATTTGTCCTTAGGGAGTGGGACAGAAAGCGCTGAGAGTGCTGCCTTGTGTATTGGTTTGCATCTCTGTGAGAAGACAGACCGAGGGCAATGCCTGAGCTCTGACCTTGGCTACGAGAAAGTTGTGATCTTGCAGCCCCACTGTTCTCTTGATGTAACTCTGGTTTCCTTTTCCTATATGTGTGTGTGGGGGAGGTCACATAAGCTGCAGTGAATCTCTTCGGCATGAATTCAGAGTACTCAGATTGTGCAGAATTCCCAAGGTGCGCAGCAGAAGAATTTTATGATGGATGGGTTTCCCACTCTTTCCCCTTTTGTTGCTTCTTATCAAAACCAAACAAACTCAAACAAAACATATCCTTTCATTTAGGCAGGAAATAAAGGAAGCTTGTGAAACTTGGTGCTTGCCCATGCTGCAGTTTAGTTTAAATGCCCACAGGCACCTGTATTTTCTTGCCTTCTCCTTCACAGGATTGCTTTCCTTGGTGCCCCTTGTGCAGTGCAGATATGTTTTTAAAATTCCTCTGCCATAACATGTAATATATTTAAATTTACAGTCAAACTTTTTTCCCACCTTGATCGTATTTCCTCACTGCCCAGAAACTTCTTTGTCATTCTTCTTGGTCATTCTTTTGCTCCTTGAATCAGGAAAATTCTCTCAGTTCTGGTCCATGGTTGAATCAAATAGTACCAAACTTACCTGGTAATTTCTTGATTTTCTTTTATAATATACTTACATTTTTTACTCCTAACATTTTTGTTTCATTGTTTTTATTGCTGGCATTCCCTGTGAAATTGAGGCCTTGTTGGTCAAACTGTCTGACCTCTATCTTTGGTCATAGAGTCTCTATGGGCTTCTTCTAAAATTCGGGTGAGTTCATTTGATTGTTTCAAGCTTCTCTGCACTTCCAGTCCTATTTCACACCTATTTCTTACTGTGTCTCCAGTTTGGGAACAAAGGAAATTTACTAAATACTTTGCAGCCTGTTCCCTCTCACTGTCACAATCATAGGCAACTAGATCAGCAGCTGCATTACTTACTGCATTCTAAAGACAAATCCAGCCTAGAGGAGGATCAGAGTGGCTGCCTGCAGTATATTGCCTTTTACCACATTCCTGATTCCTGTTTTGCTGTACCAGATGCTGCCAACACCCTTGTCTCTGAGGTGCTTCTGTGGTCCTGTGTCTCTCCTGCCTTTCCTCTAGCTGATGTTTCATTGGTGTTTAAATCCACATCCACCTGTGTTTTTATTACACACAGATGGAAACTCTGCCCAATCATTCTTTTTCATTCTTCAGCTTCCTTTTGTTTTGTCTTAAGTATATTCAAGGGGGAAACAGGAGGAGGGATGGAAAAGGAAGGGTTCGGTCTAGACTTCCAAAGCAATTTCCTTTTCCCTACAGAGCACAGCTCATTTCCTTCCAGAGCGATGTGGCTGGGAAGTTGCACATTTCTTCTCAGCACTGACTTTCCTGAAATTTGTTGAGTCAAAGCACAGCTACTAGGTGGGATCCAGAGGACCATAAACATGAGTGAATGAGTGTTTTTGTCCCTGCCAAATAGAATAAACAGAGATTAA
This sequence comes from Phylloscopus collybita, assembly GCA_027886175.1. Taxonomy (NCBI): domain Eukaryota; kingdom Metazoa; phylum Chordata; class Aves; order Passeriformes; family Phylloscopidae; genus Phylloscopus; species Phylloscopus collybita. The sequence continues at coordinate 92,412,599 of JAJNNQ010000075.1, forward strand.
TATAGAAGGGAGAGGACAGTCTAGATAAGCAGCCACAGGGTGGAAATGTTGGAAAAAAATAGACAACTATCCATAGACACACCTGCATTTGGGCGTTTCTGCACCGTGGGGCCTCACAGGGCTTATTTTTGCCATAAGTGTCTCAAGGACAGAGAACTGAGCAATGTGGAAGTTGATGATTTTCCTTGAGGGTTAATTACAAGGTCTTGCCTTTGGGAAACAAACAAAAAAAATTAATGGATTGTTGTTCTAAATTTAACTCTTTATGCATTGCTTTTAGCTCAAGACAGGAGAGTTCTTTTTCTTTAAAATGCATTTATATTTGCTGGTTTTTAATAGTATGCCATTTAGTAGTGTGGTATCCACTCTCACCAGGTTTCTGTGTTTGCTTTAAATCACACTAATGAATTGGTTTAAGTCAAATTAAAACCAGACTGAAAGAGTAGTGTAGTCATGACTGAGCAACTTGCCTCCTCCAGAGAGTTTAATATACTCTGTGCTTAATTTTTTTCAAATGAATTAAATTCAGTATGGAAAGGAAATGCTTGGGAAAAAAAAAAAAAAAAAAAAAGAAAAGATTAGATCATAATCTGTCAACTCCATGGAGTTTCTAATTTAGTTGGTGCTTTTATATGTTTGTTTGCTTAAAAGAAGATATTTCTTCTGTTTTGAGAGTGTGTAGAGACATGAGCAGGAAGGTGAGCTGAAATCTGACTATGTGTTTGGTGTAAGATAATTATTTCATCCCTTCCACTTGGTTTTTGCTTAGCAAGACAATTCAAATTGTGTTTATTGTCCTGCCACTAGTAATTGCAGATTAGTGTCTGAATAGCTGATACTTATTTCTGAGTCTGAAAAAGCTTGTTTGTTGTGTGTTTTATTGTGTTAATCGTCAGAAAATGGACAATGAAACTTTAGAGAAGTACTTCCAAAGTACTAGGTATTACAGTTACACAGGAACTTGATATTTTTAGTAGGTGAATAGATGAGGGAACTGCCTTTACACTTTGTCTCAAAAATGAAGGTTCAGCAAACTATAGGCAGAGGAGCTTTAAAAGACCTTCTGCTTCTCAGGCCCCTTGCTTTGAAATCCCAACTACAGAAAACCCTTCTGCTATTAGCCACAAGGGGAAACACCAAAGTGTTTGCTACTCTCCAGCTTAATGACATTTTTCCATGCAGAGGAAAACACTTGGCTTAGGGAGAAGTTGTGTAGGGCTGGGCGTGCTGGGCAGGCACTGGTTACTGCATCCACTCAATCTTCTTTCACTCGGTAGTGCCAACATACTGGGGCCTCATGATCTAGAGCTGCTGTCTGGCATGGGGATTTTGTAAGGGCAACAAAAAGACAATGCAATGTAATGCAAAGACCTTCTTGTGGAGCTCACACCGCAAATTGTAGAACTTATCTGTGAGACTAAAGGAGGCTTCTTTTTGCTTGCTTCAGTCTGATTGAAGGAGGCCAGACTTGTACAACTTTTCCATTTGCAGAGGTACCTCTGCAGTGAAAAGATGTGTAGCTGGTAGCTGAAGGTCCTTGAATTCATTATAGCTTACTATAATTCATCCAGCTGTGTTGGGCTGAATTATAGTAAGTTGGCTCAAGTTTTCAACAGCTGTAGCGGGCAAGGAAATTTCTACTCTGTTACAGGGAGTTCAAGATGAAATGGTGGTGGGGGAAAAAATGCTTATGACATTCTGCTGGTATCATCTGCAATTGAGGAATCATTGTGAGCTTTTTTATTATTCCTGAAATGTGTAGCTTTTTGTGGGTTGGATTTTTTTTTTTACATGTTTGCTGTCTTTTGTCAGTTCCAAGCCAGCATTTATTAGAGCAGCTGAGGGTGAGAGGCAAAGGTGCTGCTGTCTTAGGGGGAGAATGGATACAGGACAAACACAAATGATTTAGAAAATGCTAATTTTGTAAATATGATTGTGACATTATGCACTCTGACCAAGAGAAGAAACAACAGTGGTACATAATGTTTTTACCCTGCCAGAAAAAAAGACAGGGCAGAATCTCAAACTTGTGAGTATTTTTTAATCTGTTTTTTCCAAATATGCACTCTAGTGCTACTTGGGATAGCAGGGGGAGACTGACTCTTCAGGCATGAATTGAGGTTGAATACACCTGTACATGTAGATGCTCAGTGTGGCACAAAGCAGGGCAGTTCTAGAGAAAAAAGCAGCTGTGTTCCTGGAAAGCCAGGAGTTGAAGCAGTGATATGTTAAGTGCTGAATGAGGCAGATCAAAATACACAGAAGCAGAGATGGAAATTAAAAGAAGGAAAAAAATCCAGGGTATCTAGCTTTGTTGCCTACCATCTGGAAGGATTGCAGAGCCTGTGCTTTGTCTCAGGGTCTGTCAGTGGCATTGTATGACCTTAATAAAGAAACTGCATCTCAGAGTTCCCAAGGTCTTACATTCATAAAATGAGAACAATAAGCAAGGTGCCCTGAGTTCTGTGAATAAAAAGGAGCTGTATAAAAATTGTTTTAATATTGCTAATGATAATAATAATAATAAATATTATAATAATGGATTTGTTCTCACCATAATTTTAATTCAGACAGAGATACAAAAAGTTGTAAAGATACAAAATTGCAGTTTCTCTGAAGGTATTGCAGAGGCACAACCTGTAAAGATTCTGGACTTCTTTGCTTTTTTCTGGTGTGCAACATTGCCCATAGCAGTAAAGTATTTTCAGCAGAGGTGTTTGGAACTTTCCCAGGAAATGATCAACAAATAAAACACATTGAGAACGGAAGCTAACATTTACTTTCTGTTTTTGAAGGTGGCTTGTATTTTGCAAAACAAGATGGGAGGGGCTAGATCTCCCATAGCATTAGCATCTAAAGAACAGCGTGTCTTACACTGAGCTAACAGTGGTGGAATATAATAGACAAGAAGAGTTACATTTCTTATTTGTACTTTTTGCATCTCAGTTATTGTTGTTGTAGCTGACTCTGAGACAGAATGGGCATAAGGATGCATGGCCATCTCTTGGCATCAGGTCATGTCTCTCGACGAGTAATCTCTTTCCTGTCATTGTCTCCTTTTCAATTTAACTGGCTCAAATAAAATGAAGTGCATTTTCTTTGAAAACCTTAAGTGTGCTCTTATAAGCCTCTAGATTTGGAAAAAAGGTGTAGCAGGCTTTTATTTAATGAACAATCCTTGGTTGCAATCCCTAATTTCAAAACCTGCCTTCTTTTAGTACTGTCAATGAGCTGAGAGGGGCCAGACTTGGGCAGATAACTGTGAGGCTCAGTGGAACTGGAAATGTGTGTGTAAATTATATTTCTGGCTAGTGCTTTTCTTTTTCCTCTTTGGTACAAATGTGATGAATACCCACCATCACTAAGCTGATTAGAAGCAAGCGAAATAACAAAGTTACACCACAGACAGAGTTTTTTCAATGTGAAAGAAAGTCTTGGAGTTTCCTTAACACTTGGAGGAGGAATACTTTCTTCATGAAACTTTAGGATATAAATGAAGACTTAGCGGGCTGTGCATCCCTTGACTCTTGCTAACTTTACCTAAGCATTTACGAGTGTGAACAGAGAACCACAATGCTTCTCAGAAGGCAGCTTTTTTGAGATGTGACACTGCCCATTTTATGTCACCCTGGGAGCCCTGCTAAAGCAGGGAAGAGCAAATCCCTCCATCGCAAATGCATAAAATGGGCTGAGGATGGATTGTAAATGTGTCTTCCACATCACTAAATTCTTTTCCTCCTTCCTACCCATTGCGTCTATATCAGTAACATTGCTGGAAATTCATCTGGGAAATTAGCAGAATGTTTGTTTTACTTCTTTTCAAAGTGTTTTCATGGTTTTAGGTGAGTGTTTGACTTATGTTCATTGGCCCTTGCACAAGAGACAGAAAGCTATTTCCTTTTTCCTTAATTAGAGCATGTGGGATATCGGGTTTCTGAGCAGTGAGTTTCCTTTCAGGAGATAGGTGAGCATATGTGGTAGAAGTGGTTGTTTTTGTAAACTTGAGAAGTTGGTCCTTCTGTGTTTTATAGATACTTTCTTAAGCCAAACTGGTACTTTTCATACAGACAGAAGTACATTTTTTTTTCCTTTTTTCTTCCCCACCTTCCCTTTTTTATTTTTGGAATTAAATAGAGGAGTGGGAAGTTAGAAATATCTGAGGGAATTTCTAGGAGGGTGGCCATAGGAATGTGGTAGAAAATGTGGTTAAGGCAACAGCCCAACCCTGTTTGTGTGTGTAACTTGATTTTGAGTCTGCAGAGCTGGTGCTGGTGAGAAAGAGGGGAAAAAATTAAAATGGCAAGATTGTGTGCTGTTTTTTAAGGTCATGTATTTTTATATCTGCTGGCTTGTCTGTGTGGGTGGGCAGGTATGAGCCTTGGTCTGTCTTGTGCAATGTCAGAGGGAAGTTCAGGTCGGTGTGATGCCAGGGCCAGCCCACATCCTCCACCCACACAGGCCCATGAACAGTTGCACACATCAGTCAGGGAAAACCCTCGGGCCCTGGCACCATTGGAGCAGGTGTGTGAGCCCACGGTGACATCAGATGTCTGTCACATTGCCATGGGGCAACCACCAGTGCCTGGCCCACCTTCTGTGTATATCAGGTCTACCTCCTGAAATACAATCTAGTCTGTGGTGAAGCTCCAGCACTCAGACCACCTATAAGCAAGCATCCTTTTCTCTCACAGGTGCTTTGGGGTAGAACAGATGGAAAGAAGAAGGAGGAGAATGATTTTACAAAACGTTGCAGATCTCCATATAACACCCCCTGCAAAATGCCATGCTCTTTAGTGTGTCAACCAGTTATAAACAGAGGGAGAGAGGGAAAACCAAGGCTGTGTCCAGCCAAAAGCAGAGCTGCCTAGATCAGTCATGACCAAAACTTTGGAGAGTTTTTGAAGCACAGGAAGATGCTGTGCTGTGGGGAAAAGCTCTTGCAAAGCTACTGCTTTCATGTCCATTTAGTGCTGGTTTTTGAGGGTTTTTTTAAGCACCAATAGTGCCCCTTGTTTTTGTTCCTTAAAAGGTGAACCCAGAATAAATGCAGATTTATCCTACCCAGAACTCTTTATTTTGCTGTCTCAGTGTTTTGTAGTAGTATATCAACACCTACCTGTAAAAGAATTGACTGTATATAGTGAAAATACTCTGCACTTTACTCTGTGTCCAGGTAAGTGTGGAAGGGCATCAGTGGCTTAATTTGCCCCTGGAAATTTGGTAGTGTCTCTGGGTTGTATGAGCACATATGAGAGAGGAATTCAGTGTCAGCTTCTGGTGATTTATATAGGATATAGGTGATTTATATAAGATATCTGTATTAGCCCTTATTTTGCTAAGCAGATGTAGTATCTTGGATCAAATTATTTTGACATATGCCAGTGGGCAGAGGAGGAGATCCAAGGACTTTGGAGACTGTAGCATGCTCCAGTCCTGGGCATGCTCTTAAGACTGTTGGCAGAATGATGTCTCCATTATTTTTGGGTGGGATCTCAAAAGTTTAATGTCTCCAGAAATTAAGTTTAAGGTGTGTTTCAACCTTCCTGTAGCAGTCTATCCTCTCAGAGCCTAGAGGACAGGATGCATATGTACCATCCTTCCAGCTGCAGTCTAAACCTTGCTTATGAACAAGTGTATAAAGAAAATAAATTTAAATTAAAGGGCTTATTAAATTATTTTATCTTTACACATAAGCAAGAGATAGCAGGATTTTCAGAAGGAATGGTGTTAATCACTATACCAATCCTTTCTAAGGAAAAAAAAAAAAGCATTTTTTCATCCATTAAAATACTGTAGCCTTCCTGATTAAGTGTGTTCACAGACATACAAAATTACAGGATAAGGGCCTGCTTGGGAACAAACTCCCCCTATATTACCATGCCAGCACCGTTCATGCTGTTCCATTTCACCAAGAGATAATAATAGGTACAGGTGCTTAGATGCAGGAAAGGAGGTGGCTTCAGTTCTGCTGTGCAGAGTTGTTAGGAGCAGTACAGCAATTCTGACTTCTACAAGGTATTTCCAGCTTTGAAACACTGTTTCATTTAGTGATGAAATGTAATGACTTAGCAAGTGTATAATGAAGTATTGCCACGAGTGTAGCTTACATAGATTACGAGACCGTCTTCGGCTATGTTACATAAGGTTTGGTAGGTGTGCTATCTCTGAAAGGAGGTCTGAGTCTTTCTGGCTTAGGATGTTAACTCACCAATGCTGAGCTGTTGAGAGGAATCTCCCTCTAGGGAGAAGTCTCCTGTTCCCCCACTCCTTTGGTTTTTTTTTTTTCTGCTGATAACCTCTCTTGAAAACAGCCCCCTAGACCAGCTGCTTCAGTGTCATGTTTTTTGCCTTTCCTATAAAAAAGCTGTTGCCTGCTTGTTTCACCCTAAGGAGCCACATGGGTAGTGGTTCTGCTTTAAGGTACAGGAATTGTTTTCCATGCCTAACATTGCATGGGTGTTGACTAACAGGCTGATGCACAGCAGAACGTCCCTGCAATCATTACAAAACAGATGTGCTTGGCTTTACCAGCTCTGAAGAGGTTTGCTACTTTACCATACAAATGAGCTCACTCTGTTAATCAAGTTTTCACAGGGTAAGGGTAGAACAGGCGGGTACAGATGGTGGAAGAAATCAAGGGAGACAGGGAGAAGAAAAGAAAAAAAGAAGGAGAATATTTGTCAGGCTTAATAGTGTTAAATGAAAACATAAAGAAAGAAAGGAGGAAAGCAATGTTTGGAGAGCAAAGAGTGACCTGACAATGTGACCTCTGTTTTTCCCAAGGGCTTCTGACTTTGAAACCAAAGCTGCCTTTAATGTTCACCAGGTGCCATCAGGGTGTTTTGATTGCCTTTATGGAAGGGAATTAGCCTCATAGCTTCAGCATCTGCACTTCAGTGAACTTCAGGGACAGGGTGTATTCTTGTTCAGATCATAACCCTTAAGGTTCAAAGGCCATGAGCAGCTAAATAATTAATTCTGATGCTTCCACAGGAGGCAATCAACACAGACCTATAGTTCACACTGGTTTATCACAGGATTTTTTCCAGTCCTTGCTCAAACAACTTCTGCCTGAGCATCTCTGAGCGGCCAACTGGAGCAACTGGAAAGTGAGGCAGACACAGCACAGAAGCAAATCTGACAGTAAGATTATTTCTCATGCTAAAATAATACTCTGAAGTTTGCATTTTGTCAGCTGAGATTATAGTTCAATTTCTTGGAAGAGGTGAGATGCTATTTTGCTGAAGATATATGGCTCTCTGTCCCCTGTTGTTATATAGGCAAATTGTTGGTACTTATCATCCTCTTTCTGGCTGCTGCCTCTCCGTAGGTAATTGTGCTTCTGATATTACCTAGATATCTCAGCCTTGCTTGTGACCTGAGAGTGGATTTTAGCTCTTCAGGCAATTGTATTGTCCTGCAGATGACAGATTTATAGGAATATTGCATATTGTCAATAAAAAGAAACAGCTGACTGATCAGTGGTGTTTTTACTCCTCCTTCCCCTTTCCTTTGAGAGAACCAAGAGCCAACCATTTCTGGGCAGCTCCCCCTCCCCTTGTGAAGCTCAGGGAATTCAAGCAGCTCATCTAATCCCATGGTGCAGAGGCTGTGTTGCAGCAGGGAGGAAGGTACAATAGGCAACATATTCTCAACAGAAGAGTTTTTCTGGGAGGAGGACCTAGGGCTACCCAAGAGCCAACTCAGGATCATTGAATTGTGGGTCACTGGAGTAGTGGGGTGAGTAAGATTGCTTTGAGAGGTTCTGTCCAGTGATGACTCTTCAATATCTTTGGTTTTCTCAGCCTTAGTACTGTAGCAAATACATGCTTTAGGAAGAGAATGTGATAGTATCTCTAACACATCTGGTTGAACTGCAGGACCTCGTAGGTCCAGATGTGCAACAGGATGACCATGGCTTCAGCTCATCAGTCGCCTTCTTAACCCAGTATCTGTTCATTCTACTGTCACTTCCCATACCCAATTATCTGGTTTACAGTCCAATAATTTCTAAGGACCAGAGAAACTTCAACAAGAGATAGAGAAAAGGTTTAAAAGGGCCTGAAAAACTTGCAAATTTGCAAACAAATGACTGCAAATGGTCATTGTATTTGAAAAGTCGTGGCAGTCCAGCAAAGTTGTCACTGACTGGAAAAGAGGAAACATAAAAGGGAAAAAAGGAAGACCTGAGGAACTGCAGGACAGTCAGTCTCACCCCAGTGCCTGGCAAGATCATGGGAAAGATCCTGCTGGAAACTGTGCTAAGTCATGTGGAAAAGAAAGAGGTGATTGATGGCAGCCAACAGGGCTTGAGTAAGGGCAAATCATGCCAGACAAATTTGGTGGCCTTTTGTGACATGGTTACTGTATTGGTGGATAAGGGAAGAGCAACTGATGTCTTTTTCCTGGACTTGTGCAGAGCAGTTCAGACTGGGGAGACCTTAGAGCAGCCTTCCAGTACCTAACGGGAGCCTACGAGAGAGCTGAAGAGGGACTTTGTACAAGGGTCTCTAGTGGTTGGACAGGAGTGAATGGCTTCAAACTGAAGGAGGGTGGGTTTAGATTAGATAGATATTAAGGAAGATTTTTTTTTTGTGAGAATGATGAGACAGATGAGCAGGTTGGCCAGAAAGCTGGTAGATGCTTCTTCTCTCAAGTTGAATGGATGTTTAAAGGACCTGGTCTAGTGGAAGGTGTCCTTTCTCACGGCAGGGATGCTGGAATTGGATGATCCTTAGGGACCCTTACAACCACAGCTGTTTTATGATTCTGGGATTTGGAATGTGGATGTCCACCAAAGATCCAAGAGTGATGGCATTCACTGAATGGTACGTGATAATGTTGTTAGTGGTCGCATTTTGTATTGTGGCAAAAATTGCATCTTTTTTGAGCAAGCACTGAATTTATGCTGCAGTAGTGCTTCTTATTTAAAATGAAAAATAATGGCATAAAGCTGTATTTGAATCCAGAGGGAGCATTTTATTAATTAGTAAATAATGACAGGAAGAAATTGAATCATAATACCTTTTGTTTTCCAATTTTTCTTTGAGGAATGCCTGTTATGAAAGTGTGCACAAATAAATTGTTTCCTTATGTCTCTAAAAACATGTTGTAAATGTTTAATTTAATTTTAATGACAATGACAGTTTAGAAGGGAAACACTATTCAAAGACAAGAAGTATAGCAGTAAGATTTTAATTTTATGAGTTTTAAATAAAATATTAGAAACATATTCTGGAGTCATAGTATTAACATGCCTATATATAGATATATATTTTTGACTTGTTAACATCAAACGATGTTTGGAAATTTCAAATGCAGGTGCAAAATCTAGGTTCCTGCTCTCTTGACTTCATGTTAGGATAAAAAGCATGCAGTTGATGAGTGGGATTTAGCAGTGCTACAAGCATAGCTGTGTGCTTTGGGGCTGATTATAATCACTAGGGAGATTGAAGTGTACTGAAAACCAGAAAATCTCAACAAGCCTTTTAAATGAATTGTTGAAGTCCTCTAAGAGGATTTCAGAATAAAGGTATCTGAATGCATTCACTTGCGTGGGGAAACCTGAGCACATATGTGCATTCCTGGGCCCTGGAGTAATTTCATATAAAACTAGCATAAACTAAGCCTGTGTTACTGTAAAGTGCATGTCACCCTGGATAGTGCCTTCCAAATCCATTCAGAGCCGTTATTAGTGTGAGGACACTTCTGATGGAGAACACAGACATTCTTCAGTTGCACTAAGTGATTTTAAGGATGCTTCAACGTTGGGGACTGAATAATTGAGCCTGGAAGAGAGTGTTTCAAAGCAGATTTGAAAGAATAAGAGCAACTATTCCATCTTGGAAATAATACTGATTTTTTTTTTTTTTTTTGTATTTAAGTTGTTTCTTACATGGTTAAAAATAATATCTTTTTATTTATTAAGTGTTTATGAAGTCACCTCTAGTTTGTGTTCAAGAGGAAACTGCTGCAGTATTTGCAGCTGAAAGGCTCTCCTGCTGCATTCCCAAATTTGACCTTCAGTTTCACTTCCCCGTAGCATATTTCTGGTTGCATTGTGAAATGAACAGCTGATGTAATCTTTACTACTTTTATTTCTTTCTGCACAAAGAATTTTGTTTCTGTGCTAGAAGGAAAACAATATTTTGAAGTGTTTTCACCAAGGTAGAGCCAGAAAAAAATAGAAGTTGGAAAAGAAATCTCATTATTTGCATTAAGAAAATAATTCAAATACATGGCAAAAATTTTTCTGAAAATTTGACCATGCTTCTAAATGATCACCAGTTACTGGTGATGAATCTCTATGTTTGTATGAGTGAGCAGAGAAAAGCTTACACTCTGATGTCCTGAAGTTAGTATTCTGGATGTATTTTGAGTGGTTGTTTTTTATATTTTACCCATCTTGCAAATTAGCTCACAAGGTTATGAAGACATATGAAGACATAGGCAAACCAATGAGTTTGAGATGGTAGACCCGTAGATGTGTATGGAATTTTTCTTGTTGTAAAGTGGATATGAAATGGAATCATAGAATGGTTAAGGTTGAAAAGGACCTTAAAGATCACCTAGTCCCAACCCATCTGCTTTGGGCAGGGACACCTTTCACTAAACCAGGTTGCTCAGGGCCCCATCCAGCCTGGCCTTGAACACTGCCATGGGCAACCACAGCTTCTCTGGGCAACCTGTACCAGTGCCTTCCCACCCTCACAGCAAATAATTTCTTCCTAATACCTAATCAAACCTGCCTTCTTTCAGTTTGAAATAATTTTCCCTTGTCCTGTCACTATCTGCCTGTATAAAAAGTCCCTCTCCGCCCTTTCTATAAGCCCCATTAAGATACTGGAAGACTGCAAAAAATCTCTTCTCTGGGCTGAACAAACCCAACTCTCAGCCTTTTCTCGTAGGAGAGGTGTTCCAGCCCTCTGATCATCTGGCAATTCACCAATATGAACTGTCAAAGAGTGTTAGAGTAAACCAAGTTCACACCATGAATTATCTTTGAGATTTTGTGGATTTAACATATTTAGTATATGTAAAATATTACATTCGAAGAGATCTGTGGTGATTTTCTATGCACAGATCTGATACGAAAATTTTTTCCAAACAAAAGCTCTTTTTTTCTTATTGTCCAGGTATCCACAAATAAAAAACCAAAATGAGAGAGGCTGTTGATAGTTATTATTTAGGTTTCCTTGGTGTACCTAGTTTGTTCAAATTTACTGTTAGTGACAACCTGCTCTCTGACCAGTAATTCCATCTACACTCCTGAGCGTGAAAAAGAAGATATTGGGATAGATGTAATTCAATTTCTGGGGGAGTTGTTCATTTTAGTAGCTGCTTCGTCTGAAAATTCCTTTAAGATTAGTAGGATGTTAAGACCCTTAACATCCTACATTTGATGACAAGAGCACAGAGGCATGGTACTGCAGTGCTTACAGCAAAGATGGCTGATGTGGGAAATGACAGAACTCTTGGGGAGATATCTATGTCATAATTGCTGCTTTCCAGGTGTAGCAGCTCAAGAAAATAAATCTCTGGATCATCCCTTTAAAAAAAACCAAAAAAACAAAAAAACAAGGTGGTGTTGAAGCACACTGTGATTTTTTTTTTAAACTCGACTATTGACCTCGGAGTTCCTAAGAGAGGGAGAATTAAAAAAAAGGTAGAATTGTGAAGTACTGGCACACCTTTGGCTACAGTGTGCAGGTGGGTGTAAATGTAATAATGCTGTAGACATATGAAAAAGGGGCAGAATAGATGGGTACAACTGCTGACAATCTTTCTTTTTAATTTGGAGCCACCTGAAGGCAATAAGTAGCTGGATAATAACTCCATCCCCATATGGCTTCTGGTCTTTCAGATTAATAGTGTGCAGCAGGGGGAGGGAAAAAAGAGTCTGCTTTTAACCTCTGGCTTCTGTTTGCCTTTTTTGTGAGCCTGAGAACATTTCCTGTCTGCTTGGTGATGAGAAATGTCACCAAAACGGGCATCAATGAGTGACATTTCTCATGACTGGCTTTTGACACTGAGTTTTCTGTACCACCTCAGAGATGCTGCAACATGCATGAAGGGAAGAGGAGGCCAGGTCTTTACCATGCTTTGCAGTTAACTCACTTCAGTGTTTTACCTTGTTGGTTTCTGAGTATATATTGCATCCTATCTAAAATACATTTCCCAGTTATAATTCCTTGGAGTCCACTATTGCGAGGAGCAGGTAAATATTGTTTAATATAGTACGTGTACTTCTGTCAGAGGTGTATTTTGAAATAAGGAGTTTTACTTTGGTCTAGAATTTATATATAGGCTCTCTACTTACAGTTTACACATTTTTTGCTTTTGTACCTTCCCATACTTTCCTTCCTGTCTATGTTCTCATATTTCCTTCCTAAATTATAGATATGAGGAAACAACCATTTTTCTTTAAGAAGGCTTCACTTTTGGGGATAATCTATGGCCATTTTAAGAAAAGTCAGCAGTTCACAAGGGTGTTGCCAAACATGGGATTATATGAAATGGGACTTTAGGAAAAACAAACCAAAATCAACAGCTCTCAGAACCCTGTAATCTTGAGATGGATAGTACTAGGAAAAAAAAAGGCACATCCTGCTTGTTTTTCTAGGAGGGTTTTGTGCCAGATTATGGTGCATGCCCTGTCTCTGTCAAAATAAGTTTTGCAATGTACACATTCACCTGCCTTGTGAAGGGCGTGGCGAGGGAAGGGAGGTGACTGACTGAAGAAAGGGACAACAGTGAGAGAATTTGTCCTTTGGCTGTGTTTAGTATTGATGCTACACTAAATCGCTGTAAACACAGGTTAGAAGTGTAGATTAGGATGTTATATCAATATTGGCAACTTTACTAGAATCTGTTGCCCTATTGAATTGTTTAATTGCTTTAATTGAGAGCATGTGAAGATATGCAACTCTTTAGGAAGAACCTGTGAAGGAGACAGTCAAGTCACCTTTTTTTTGACCTGTACCAGAAGATGTCCTTCTATTTGTTGGAGATGAGAATTCAGAGTTTCAGGTTTGAAGGGACACAGGCATGGACAAGTGAAAGCTGCATTTCTGTGAGAAATTGTACTGGGTTTTTGACTTGTAAAAGTGCAAAATACTGAGACATAACCTTGCTCTCCATTTTCCCCTTCTTTTGCTTGCATCTAGAATATAAAGTTTAAGTGGCTCTTTGTTGATTTTCTGTCATTTTTGTCTGCAGATTACTGCGTCTTCTAGTTCAGCAGTGCATGGTAGATACTGTTGCAGAGTAAAACTGGTTTCTTCTCATGGGTTTTAGGGAGAGTGTGCAGGATGGGTGAACAGGTTCCAGAAATCCCAGTGGAAGCATCTGGGAACTGCATCCTCTGGACTCTGCTTTAGGACCTTAGCAATTGCATTTCCTTCCCTCAGTGGGGTTTTAGGCTCTGCAGAATTGCATTACCTGTCCCTGCATAGGCAGTGTGCTCATAACATACAACAGCTCAGAAGTTTCTATGATGTTGTGAGTTGCATGTATTTTTATATACTTGTCTATCTGTAGTTATTTTTAAAAGAGAAGGCTTGTTATTTTACTTTTGACCTCTTTCTAGATGTTATTTACAGAGTCAGTTTTGCTCTTATTACTTCATCTTTTGAGAATGCTGGGTAAGGATTACATCTGATGTGGCAAATTCTTGCTGTTCTACATATTTTCCTGTTAAATGTTCTTCACAGAGATGTATGATGGAGCTCAGACATAGTTTGTTTTACCAGATAGGGAAAGCAATTAAATTCTAATCCGAAATAATGATACTGTGATGTTGTTCCATGTTTGAGAAAGATTTGGTACCTGTATTGAGCCAAGGCTCTGCTTTAAAAGTGGAGAGGAAGACTCTGTCTGACCTAAGATGTTAAGCTTGCCTGGGAGTATCCTCTGGCACTGAGGATGTGGACAGCCCATGATGAAATCATGCAGCTCTTACCCTCCAAAAGAAGGTGACCACATCCAATCTTACAGGATTTATCTCTGGGCTATAATTTTCCCCTGTGGTGCTGGGGAGTCTGCCAAACTCCTGCCAAGAACTTGTCTAATAACCAAACTGCAGAGACAAATAAAGTCCACTCTCTGGGTTTGCTTCTTGGCACTGCATAATTTGCTGATGAAGAAGAGGCCAAAGAGAAGTGTTTGACTACTTATCTCTGGTTGTGTTTGATTGAGGATCAGCATTCCAACTGATGCATCTCATGTGTTTGGAAACTCATTTTGTCTTCTCACTGCTGAAGACTTTGTTATGGTTTTGCATTAAAATGACACACATGCTACTTCTGCATATCTCTTGGAGGGGAAAAAATCAGAAATTGAAAAAGCAGCCTTATATCACTGGCTGTTGTACATGAAGCTCTGGGATGATAGAACTGAAAGAACTTGCTTTTTCCACGAGGAACTTTTCACCCTTCCTGTAAGATTTCAGGGGATGATAGTGATTTCTTTTCACCATAAAACAGAATGTTCTTCTGTGTGCTTGGAGTGCATGCCTGGTGTGTGTGTCTCTGCATACTCACACACATACAGGCACTGCCCGTGTGTGGAGGAGGTCTGTAGGATCTATGGATGACTTTCAGTGGTTGGCATTAAGTGACAGTGACAGGTCACGTGCGTGCTGGGGCTTGGGCCCAGCAGGAGGTGGTGCATATGCACCTTCAGCATTAACACAATCGACATCCGCTCAAGAGAGGGGTGGCTGGGCCTTTCCCTAGGAAACATATGCCAAAACTATTATCAGAGTCTACGTCATGGCCTGCAGCAAACTGGACAGGATGTTAATGAGGAGGGAATTGTGGAAGAAATCTGAATGCGTCCCATATTACTGAAACAGAATGCTGAATAAACAGATTATTTCCATTACGGTGCCCTGTCAGCAATCTCAGTATTTTGATCTCTATCAGGTTTATGCTGATAAAGGTTTATTTTTCATTACTTAGTTGATACAAGTTTGGGGGCGCTTTAAATTCATTCAATAAATAAATTAATAAATAAATGCTAACATCTGGGAGGCCATAAAAGACTACGGAGCCAGGACAGCTCATTATTTCTCCTTGACGAAGAACTCTCTGGTGCATCCTGTGATGCCTGTGACAGTGTGTAACGAGGCACTCCACCATGTCAAACCCAGAGCTGTAATTCTGTCTTATCTGCTGCAATAATGAGACTTTTTGCACTACTGAACTCAGCAGAAGTTATAGGTGTAAAGAAGATGGTGTGTGTTTTGCAACTATTTACAACAGGAGGAGGCCAAGGAAGTCAAATTGATAGTTTTTTCATTAAAGGACCTTGCTTCAGAACCTAGCTTGGAATTTAAGTTGTGTTGATGATTCAAACAGTGCCTGGCACTAATTTAATTTCATATTTGGCAATTTTCTGTAGTAGTCCTTGTTCAATATTTCATTGCTGACTTTGCTTCTATTTGTTCTCCTTTATCTTTTTCTTCCTGTCTCTCTCCCCCTCCCTGAAGGTTTGCCTGAGTAGCAAGAGTGAGATAGCTAAAATAAATACCATTGGTGATAACAGCTTGTCCATTTAAAGCAAATTTTTAGATGTGTTTCAGAAAGCAAAATACCAAAGTTATGTCAAAACACATATTTCTTCTTCCAAGATGCCAGCTGTTAAGCATCTGCATTCTTACGGATTGATCATAAGTTCAACATTACTATTAGTTCTATGTCCCTTGAAATGTTAGGCTGTTTATTCATAAAATTAATTAAATATGGCCAATGTCATAGCAAGTCCATTTTATCGTTAATTTTCAGCTGCCTTGTCCGCCCTGGACAATGGTTGTATTTTTGGTTAAGGTGCAGTAACTAACATGAGGTAAGCTGCAGTTGTAATATGAGTTAGCAGGGTGACGTGGCTCTTGGCCTCTTGGCAAAGTGTTCACATGCTCCCTTGTCTTTGTGACGGTTTTACCAAATGTCAGCTCATGTGTGCTAAGAATAGGTCTTGCTGCTCTCTGCCTCAGCAGAAGTGACCTCAGCCCTGACCTGGAGCTTCCCTGTCTCGGGTAGAGATTATTCATGTGCCAGAGCCATTCCAGCCGCAGCTCCTTAGCCCCCTGAGGTGGAAATCTGTGCCCCGGTCTGCTTGAAATGAGAGCTCTGGTGATGCAAGCCTATCGAACAGCCCTCGACTGGCAGTCACTGTCACTCATTGTCAACCTGAGCTTGTTTTGAGGAGCCAGCTACTGGTAAAGGGCTATTGAAAACATTTATTTTTTTGTTCTGAAATGTTCCTTTGCAGGGAAGTTAATATTAGGTGCTTAAGAAAGGGAGAAGTTGGATCAGATCTATTTGTTTTTGTGCCACACCATCATTCCAGGTGACCTAGTTTAGGATTGTGATGAGATCTGAAGAGCAGAGTATTGAAAATGTTGTTTGTGAGAGCCTGTGTGGCAGAACAGTATGGGGTAAAATCATCTAAATGAGATGCTAGATTGTCTATAGAATGACTCTCTCAGTAAATACAGTGGATTTATTTTTGTTAAGAGGAACACAATGAACCTGTCACAGGAATGCACTCTTCTAAGGTGGGAAAAAAAAAAAAAAAAAAAAAAAAAAAAGAAAGATGCTTTAGTTCTTTTAAGGGTTAAGCAGAAGCAATTTTCTGCAGTACCCCACAGTTGCAGCTGTCATGCCAGTTGTTATTGTCAGCCTGCTCTAGATTCAGATCTAATGATGGAATATTGGACAAACTTCTGTGTAAATTTCTCCAGAAATGAAATAACTTTTTTTAGTTTGTTTGGAAAGAATAATCATGGAGATGTTTTATTATTGTAAATCAAGATCCAGAACATGAGAGTCCAAAATACTCCTGTGGCTTCCATCTGAAAATCAAGGCCTGTCAGGTGGTATCACATCCACTCCCTTTCCAGCTTTATTTGACCCAAGAGGAAATTCACTGAAATGCTTGCTAACCTTTACTGAGCAAGAGGAGTAACTTAATAAACATGATTTCCCCCTGGGGAGTTTTACTGCCTGGTCCAGGTTTAGGTTTCCCTCTTGACATTTTTCTACCCATGTTCTGATTCTTCCAAAGAACACAGAAAAGAGACTAGTTGCATTGATGTTCTCCTGGAAAAAACACAATATTTGTTGATTAAGGCTTTAGCCAAAAAATTACACTATGCATAAGCCAGTAAGAAGGGCAGACTTTTCCTGTTCTCAGTTTGCAAGGGGAATGTCATAAACCATGAGCTTTCACTATCTCATTCTTTATAGGGAAAAGGTGAAGTATAGGCAATTGTGAGGAAACAATTTTTTTTGCTTTTCCTTAATGCATCCTGCTAGTAAATTTGTAATGACTGCTGGTTGTGTTATAAAATGAATGAATAAAAGATGAATAAGGATTATTTACAGAAGGGAAGTTGCCTTGCTTTTTGTTTCCCCATCCTGATTCTGGTTGATGACATCCTCTAGTTAATTAGTTAATTTCCGTGAGTAAAACTCATAATAATCTGTTACTGTTTTTTAAACCATGAAAAAAGAATCTTTTTCCCACTTTTCTCTCCTTGTTTACAGTAGAATCTGCATTTCTCAAATGGAATACATGCATGACTCTATTGATTTTTCTTCTCTTCTTCTCTACATCCATTAACCACAATAAATTCCATGCTGAAATAATAAATGTGTCTTCCCAACAGGAGAATGGCATTGCTTTCTTTTTCACTTTCAGACCTGAGGAATTATTTGTGCTTGTTTGTTTGCTATGTTAGCAATTCTTTGAAACTCATGTGTCACTAAAAAACCTCCCTTGACAGAAATCCTCCACTTTTTAATTGTCCCACTCCTGCCTGAGTCACTGTGAGTGAACGTCTCAGTCCAAGTGTATACTCTAGAAATAGAGCTGATAGCCTATTTAATAGACTTGCAGGCTGAAGTAAATAACACAGCTCCATCAATAGGAGGTGAAAATTCAGACACAATTTTATAGATGGATTGGTCTGGCTACTGCTAACATTTTTCTTGTTTTTAAAGCCTGTGTTTTGAGATACATATTGATGCATGTATATATGCAAATACATGGATATGTGTGCTTAATAAAACAGATTTTTTTTTTGGCTGGTTGGATACCTAATTCTTTACAGAAAACAATGGTAATGAACATGAAGCCATCACTTGTCAAACCATTTTAGTTCAGTTTTACATTATACCCTGATATATCTCTGCTTTGCCCTCTGATGTGTATACTACATTATGTTGCGCATTAGTTCTTAACCATCATGCAAACAGTACCCATCCTTGTACCACTGTTGGATGGGAATCTTATAGAGCATGGGTCATTTTATCCAAATGACCTCATTGTTGTGATTTTAGTAAAGTGAAATGTGGTTAATATGGGATATTTTGATATTTTAAAATTATTATTGGCTTTCAAAAACCATAGTTCAGTTTCCTGGGCCAAAGGACTTACTTCATTTTTAATGCTTCATACTTCATTTCTTAAAGTGTTATCAAACTTGGAAAGAGGTTTTTTGTTTTCCTGACTTAATATGCTTTAACTTCATATACAGATTTTTTTTCTCCTATTGTTCTTTCTTGGTAGGGTTACTTTACAGATAATTAAGCACTGTAGCTTAAGGTAACATGACATGGGGTGATGCCTTATTGTTTTAACTTTGATGTAGGCAAAATTGGAGATTCTAGCTGATCATTTGCATAAATGGCACTTAACTTTCTCTTCCATGGCTTTTTCTAGTCAATCACTTGGAGGTGGACACAGAATAAAACCTCAGCTATCAAGTTCTGACTAACGCATTTTAGAACTCTGGTTTGCATCCCCTGGTGTACATCTTCTTCCCTTGATTAAGATTCATTTCCTGTCATGCTACATTTTGATCAGCTTAAGGTGCATCAAAGCATAGATATACAATAATAAAAGACTTTTAACATATGTTTTAGCTAAGGCATGTTAACAGCTCACTTTTAAATCTCTGTCTAGATAAAGCCTATGGCACCATTCCACATTGACTTGTGTATAAATAAGGGAAGACCTTTAGCTCCATCCTTGGATGCTCGGCCAGGCATCTGTCATATTTTATGATTCATAGTCTAATGAATAATTTTTTGCCCTATGTGTTAACCAGAAGAATTGAGTCTTTTCTTTTAGAGATGCATGAGTAAGTGGAAAGTCACAAAACCAAGACTTTTGCAGGTGAATTACTGTTGGTAATAAACTAAGGTTTAAATCAAAATATGAATTTGCTTGCTTGCCAAAGACACAGTCTTTTTTTTTCTGGTAAGTTGTTCTGTGCTTGTTGTGTCTCAGTTCCTGTACTGTTCACAGTGCACACTCTGTTTTCATTAATTATACACACCCAGTGTGCACATGATTCTTACTGTGTAACAGCATACAAGCTACACACAGATTTTGTATTTCCAAAATTGACTTGGCAATGGTGTATTCTTCAGTATTTGTGGCAATTTTATCAGGACAAAAAATCCTACTGCAACCTCGAATTCATTTTTTGCAAAGGACATTTCTGTCCCTCTCCATGTTCATTTGGTGATGTTTAAGGGCCTCTGTAATTATCTGAAGTTACAAAACACACTAGAAGAGAAAAGGAAGCAGGAGATGACACTGGCTCTAACCAAGGCTGATTACACTTCTGAAAGATAGTTCTTGGCAGTGAAGTATCTTAAGCCTTGAGGAAAATTTCATAACTGTTGATGATCTATAATATTTGATATGCTGAAAAGGATTTCTGCCTTATATAGTGTAATTCATGCCAATAACCATTTACAAATCAAAATATAATGTATGTTAAGATCTGAGAATTGGGATATTTTGATCAAAACCAATACAAATGTGTTGTTATTGAATAGCAGTAATAATGAACAAAATAAGCACAAGAACAGCTAAAGAAAAAGTATGTCTTCTTTTTTCCCCCCAAAGTGCAATATTTGAATACACTTGCTGCTCATAGAGCATTATTGACATGACTTATATTAACATGATAATCACTTCCTTCTCTGGTCCAGAAGAGACCAGAGAAGACCAGGAAAAAAAAAAAAAAAAGACTTCTAAAAACCATCTTCCAGATTCCTGAAGTAGAAATGGATTCATAGATGGGATGTGGCACTAGAAATATTCTTATTTATAGGGCTGAAGAAGATCTCTTTTACACTCAGATAACCTGTTACACCGGGTTAGAGGTTTTGGTCAGTAAAATTGCTTTTTGCTTCTCCATCATGTTGTGATGTTAGTTAACATTATGAGAGAAAAGAGATGGGATACAATGGTGACAAGCAGCAAGTTAAAGCCTTACTTAGTCTGCTATAATTGGAGAATATATAGAAATTGTGAAAGGGAAGCATATAGGGATTTTCCATTGAATGATGTACTTAAAGTCTTCATGGACCAAACCCAAAGGATATATGAGTCAATGATAAACAGTATGGTTGTCCACATGTCCAAGATACTGTCCTGTCCCTTGAGGAGATCCAGGTATGTGACCTGAGCCCAAGTACCTAATAACAATATATTTTTAAATGACTCATCTGTGCTTTGAGAAAATTCAGGATATATGTGTCACAGCAAGAGAAAATAAGGCAGTAAACTTATATAACATTCTTAAGCCTTCAGATAAGTTTTGAATCAAATACTCCATTCTGTCACATTCTGTTCTCTATTACCAGGCTTAGCTTATTTCTTCTTTTATTTATTGACAGGATTAAGGAATAAATTTCTACTTGTTTTTACACACATTTTGAAATAAATGTGGTTATAACAAGTCTTAAAGTTAAATGCTGAGAAAATATTTTGTGTGTGCTTAAGAAAAGACACAAAATAGGGTTTATGACTCTGTCATGAAGCTGAACACATCTTGGTATTATTTAGTCTTTTGTTATTGAGACTTACCTTCACCTTGAACAGTGCAACCCAACAATGGAAATCCAGCAATGCTGTAATTAAGGCTGGACCAACATATCTTACTGTGAAAAAAAAAGAAAAAGGTAAATCAGCATTCTGATACAGTTGAGGGTGAGTAGAGGTGGTTGGAGGACCCCTTGCCTTCCTCAGCTTTCTAGCTTTCCAGCCTGTGATGTGTGCTACACCTCACAGCTGGAGCTGTTTGTGAGCTGGACTCACGTAACGTCAACAAAAAGGGCAAAAGGAGGACCTAGGGACTGTTGACCAGTCAGCCTCACCTAAATCCCTGGAAAAGTGATGAAGTGCCTCTGGAGGACACATGGAGGACAAGAAGGTGATCAGGAATGGTCAGCATGGATACACTAAGTGTGAATGATGCTTGACCAGCCTTCTACAATGAAAGAGCTTCTTGGGTGGATGAGGGGAGAACAGTGGATATTGTCTACCTTGCCTTCAGCAAGGCTTTTCACACTGCCTCTCACAACATGCTCATAGGCAAACTTTGGAAGTGCAGACTGGATGAGTGGATAGTGGGTTGGATTAAGAACTGGCTGAGCAGCAGATCCCAGAGCATCGTGATCAGTGACAGCATCTAGTTAGAAGGCTGTCACTAGTGGTGTCCCCCAGGGTTCTCTACTGGAGCCAGTATTGTTTAACTTGTCCAACAGTGTCTTGGATGAAGAAGCAGATGCCTCCGCAGCAAGTTCACTGACAACCCAAAGCTGGGACGAGTGGCTGACACCTCAGAGAGCTGTGCAGCCCTTCAGAGGGACCATGATAGGCTGGAGGGATGGGCAGAGAGGAGCCAGCTGAAATTCAACAAAGGCAAGTGCAGGGTCCTGTCCCTTGGGAGGAATAAGCCCAAGCACCAGCACAGGCTGGGGGCTCACCTGCTGGAAAGGAGAAAGACCTGGGTGGACAACAAGCTGTCCATGAGCCAAAAGTGCCCTGGTGGCCAAGAAGGCCAATGGGATCCTGGGTGCATTAGGAAAAGCATTGCCAGCAGGATGAGGGAGGTGATCCTGCCCCTCTGCTCAGCCCTGGTGAGGCCACACCTGGAGTGCTATGTCCAGTCCTGGGCTCCTCAGTACAAGAGAGATATGGAGCAACTTGAACAGGTCCAGTGGATGGCAACAAAGGTCAAGGGACTGGAGCACATGTCTTGTGAGGAAAGGCTGAGTGAGCTGGACCTGTTTAACCACAAAAAGAGGTGACAGAGGGGACCTCATCAGTGTCTGTCAGTATCTGAAGGGAAGGTGTCAAGAAGATGGATCTCTTAGTGTCAAGCAACAGGACAAGAAGAGATGGCCAGAAACTGATGCACAGGAAGCTCCACCTAAATATGAGGAAGAACTTCTTTACTGTGCAGGTGACCAAACACTGGAACAGATTGCCCAGAGAGGCTGTGGAGTCTCCCTCATGCAAGATATTCAAGAACCATCTGGACAGAATCCTGTGCCATGCACTCAAGGATTACCCTACTTGAGTCAGGAGGGGGGACCAGGTGATCAACTGTGGTGCCTTCTGATCTGACCCATCCTGTGATACTTTGAAATACAAAAATTATAAATATAGTAACTGTAGAGTGGAAAAATAATCTTAACTTTAACCTTAAACTGAACACAGCACGTTTACTGGGCATCTAGGAACTGTGCATAAAATATCTAACCAATGTATTTCTCCAGAACTTTCAGTTAAAACTAAAGACTGCCTCACTCTCAATTATTTTTACACTGCAGATTAATGAGCTGAAATAGGGAGAAACAGTTGTAGAGCAACTGAAAACCTCACTGTGATGTAAAGCAAAAAGAATCTTGTTCTTGATAACAGGCACACCACATCTGTAGAGTTTTGTTTTATATTTTAGGAAACATTTTTGTGCCTGTAAGCTCCTTTGCTTTGTGTTTTTTACTCTAATATGACTTTGTGAGCTGATGAAAGTTATTACTGCCTGATTAGGTGCACAGTTAACCTGTCACAACAGCACAGTATCTATAATCTTTTGAAATTCTAATGCTGGTAATCCAGACCCCTATTAACGATGCTATGAATTAGTATTTATTTATGCCATAAACTTTATCTTATAGAAGGAAAGTTTCGTGTTTTTATGTTTGTGGGTTTTTTGTTTTTGTTTTTGGGTTTTTTGTTTGTTTGTTTTTGGGGTTTTTGTTTTTCTTTCCTCTCCACTTTGGATTGGATGTTGATGTCCTTAGAAGTCAAGACCCTGTGACCCAGAGGGAAGACCTCAGAGTTAGAGTTCTAGCACAGATTTCTCTATTGTATCATGCCTCTGAAGGTCCCCAGCATGGGATTTGCAGAATTTAGTCTCCTTTCCACTCTTTGCCCTACTTGTTATAATAAACCTCCCTGATATCTTCATTAGTGCCTTCCACTGAATTTCCTTGGTGCTCTGGAAGATTACTTTAAATAGCAGTGGTATGTGCACATTACTGGCAGTTCATTAGGCCAAATAACACACAGTTTAAAATCGAGGGCATTGTGTTCTTTCTTGCATGGTATTTTCCTGTAGGCTTTTTTCAAGCCACAACTAAAGTGTTTTCTGTTTCTAAAAACAATTTACAACTGTTCGTATTAGCAAACTTTAAAAAAAAACCACATGTGAGATGAGTGCTTGCAAGATTCAGTTCTTGGTCACACTAATTAGTTGTTTACAGACACTCTCTTTTGGAATCTTTTTGGACATCTAGCAGGCCAGAGATTAAATGTTCAAAAGAGGATGCATTATGTTGGATGACAGATATCAAAATCAAAGTTGATGGAATTGAGTTCCTTTAGGAATGGGACTTCATGTCCTTTTGATGGTTTCATCTTTGATGTTTCAAGGTGGCTGAACACTTGTGTACAGTTTAGTGTCGCTGAGACTTGGCTTTAGGTACAGCTATTTAACCTTTGGCAATCACAGGGAACTTCATAGCTCTTGGCTTCATGAAGGATGATGATCTGCTGGGGAATGACTGTTTTATCAGTGAAAATGCAAAAGTGGCTGTAGCTCTGTTTGTCTGCCCAGTCTCCTTTAAACTTCAGTCCTGTGGGTGATACATTATCTGGCCCATTCCAGTTTCCTGTTTATATAGGGTCTGGCTTTGATGCGAGTACAACAGATTAAGAAGCAGAAGCAGAGTTCCTGTTTTAGTACTTTCTCATCAAGATGTGTATAAGTCCAGTGACACTGTGCTGACAATTATTAAAAACATCAGACTGGCCAGCACATACTTTTACATCAGCACCAAAGATTTAAAGGCATACAACCTCAGCAGCAGCTCCACTACTTCATCTTTCATCAAAGCTATGGATTAGGAAGAAACTTTTGTATTTTGTTTTACATGTGTTTTAAACTAAGCAAAACCATTCTGAAAAGGCTGATTTGTCTATACAAGAGAATTTAAAAAAATAATTCCTGTATTAAGTCCACAGTTTTTGTCTGAAGTCCATTAATCAATCAAAAGGATCTGGAAACTTGTTTGTCTTTTCTGGCAATTTCTTAGTTGCATTTTGAGTTACAAAGTCATATTATTTCCTTGCAGTTTCAATGTCTTTAGCAAAGTTTCTTGCCATTATCTCTTACTATGCTTTTTCTCTAGATACATTATAGTTCTCCTCACTATATAGTTCCTCCTTCCTGGGACTGGGATAGAGCAAGCTGTTGCCCTGGCTCTTGCCACTCTTGCTAGTTATTTCTTTTTTGGCAGCCCAAAATTTTGGTTTCAGTGTGGAATCTGGTTATTCCCTGCAAAATGTTCTGTCAATGTGTTGCCTGGTACAGCAGTACACCTCCAGCAGAGTGGTCTGCAAACCACATACACTTCTTATTCAAAGACAGGCAATAGAAAAACACTTATGGTGAAATAATAACAATAATCATCATCATCATTTGCGTTTGTAAATAAGCCTAATTTAAGTGGCAGGTGCTAAGGCTTTTGTCACAAAGATGTGTAGTTATTCAGAGTAAGCCTGTGAAAATTCTGCAAGAAAGTGAGCTCTAAAGAAAGTCCCAGCTTCTTGGAAACTCATGCAGGCAGACCAGGACACCTTTTTCCCTTGGTCTGTGGCTTCTCTTGGGAAAAGCTTCGTGATGACCCTGCTCCACATTAGCTTTTCCCCAGTTAAGTTTCCAAGTTGAGTATAAATACCGAAGTGTGTATTGCAATGCAACTTGTCTGTAGTATCTATCCCAGGTAGCCCTGGAAAACTAACTCCATTCTTTCCCCCAGCAATAGTGGCTGTAAGACTCGTGGGCTTAGGGTACTCTTCTCAAGCTACACCTTGTGTTAGCAAGTTTGCTAGTCTTCTAGTTTTATTGGGATGTGAACTTAACACACCAGTTTCTCTTTATGAGTTGGTGATGTTTGCAAACTCTTATTATTTTCTATGTGCCTTGTTTGGGAGTTTCATCAAGAGCTCTTACATATGTCTACACATATGAATTCCATAACACACTATAATCTAGCAACAGTACCTATGATAACTACAGCATGTTACCAATAAGAGAAAGCTTATACTTTCAGCTCTTTGAATAATCGTTTTTCTGTCTATTTACATTTTAGAACTGGCTATATTTAATTTATGCTCTGGTATTTATGCTGTTAATGACTACGTGTTTCTTTCTGCTACTTATGGCTGTGTTACTTACATTTACTTAATGAACCAGAATGTTTAGCAAATAAAAAGAGCATAGTCTGGTATAAAAGTACTCCCATCAGAAAAGGTTTAGTTGTCAAATATTGAAACTAAATAAGAACTAAATAAGAACTAGTTGTCTTTAAGGGCTTGCACTTGCTGAGGTACATACATGCACATTGGAACTACTGAACCCAGATGTGGGACTGGGTTATTCTTAAATTAGTTTTGAAGTAGTTTTTATATTAGCACTTGAAAACAAAAACAAAAACAAAAACAAAAACAAAAACAAAACAAAAACAAAAACAAAAACAAAAACAAACCAACAAAACCAACAACAAAAAAAACCCAACACAACAAAAACAACTACTTAAAATGAAGCTGAGTTTGCTATCTTTACTGAGGCACCATGTCACTTTCATGGAACTTTCATTCTCCCCACCTATCCCCAGTAAAATCAGTGGAATTTAGCTTTTTTTATAAAGGGCTCACCACTGATTTTTACTTAAAAATCATGCTTACTGCATATGCTTGTGAAACAATAGACCTTGAGTAGGGTTTTTAGGTATGTGATGGGGAAGCAGATCTCACATAGAAAATTGAGGAGATATATCTATTTTATAATCTTCCTATCAATGAAAAAGGGGTAAAGAATCTCTGTGAACACATCATATTGTGGTGTTTATGTGTTATCAGATCAACAGATCTGAGAAAACAGTATAGTAGTCAGTATAATTCCTGAATTTATTATTTAGGAATCCTGAAATACCAGGATTTTTATTTTACTTTGCATGTCAGATTTCTGACCTGACATGCCAGGGACTTGCAAGGTGACTGAAGAACCAAATTCTCCTCCAGACAAACCCTTATACCTTTTGTGTGTTACACAAGTATATGCATGGGGATAAATGCCTTAGAGGGGCTTTAAACTGTATAAGGGAGCCTAATAGGATTCAAAAGCTGTAAAGTTGGTTAGCAGAGTTTATAGCCTACTTGGATGGCTATAGTCTGTAATTTTTTTTCAGGCCAAGGTCAGTGGTAAAAATGATGCTGTAAAAACTGCCTGTGAAAAACTGAAAAGCATACCACTGACTGAGACAAGGCACTTTCAACAAATATTTGTGTTTGCAAAGTAAACTTTTAGAGCTGGGGCAGAAAAGTGGAAGACAACTTTTGCCAGATCTAGACTATAGCTCTTGTGTTTGGGTTGAAATTTTATTTTTTAAAAATTTCTTTCTCATTATGTCACTCTTGAGAATTTTTTTCACTTCTCTAGGAGTTATAGTTGGCGATGAAAAGAGGGTATTTGCTTTCCTGAATTGTTTGAGCTAATGTCTCTGGGTGCATAATGAGACTTCTTTTTCTGAAGTGGATTGTATAAAAATTTCTACTTGGTGCCACTTACTACCATAGTCACAAGACCACTTAACACACAGCTTGTGACCATCTGCTTCCAAAAGGAGTGGAAATGTCACAAGCCAGTTTTGCAACACATAAATGACATAGTGCAACAAGACCATACCTGCATTCCAAGAGTGTAACGGGGTGGGGGCATCCTTTTTGAAACCCTGTGGTTACCTTGCTTAATTCCTTGTTGTCTGTCTTCCACAAGAGGAGCCATGGGGCTTGGCTGGTCCTTGTATGATGCCTGTGGGCAGCCACTGGCAGCAGGCATTGCCAGCACACTGCAGCCAGTGCTAAGAAATTCTAGTACCAGCACTTGGGACTGTGTAAGCTGAACCTTCAGCTGAGTGTCTGAACACTGCACCCATCTAACCCTGCTCCATAGGTCCTCTTCACCCTCTTGATACAAGTGCATGTTGAATTTCAGTCAGACAAGAAACCTAGACCTGCAAAGCTGGGCCTGTGCCAAGGCTTGTTTGGCATGCTCAGGGTCAGGCTGTCACAGGGGTGCCCTCAGCCAGCGGGGAGTGGCTGGAATGGTAAGTAAACACAGTCAGCATACACATAATGTTTATACCAGGTTTGATTTATTCCAATATTTATTTCCACCAGGGCAGGGTTTTATTCTGCTTTAAACCCAACCCAGCCCCCATGAGGATCTCCAATATTGCTTCTCTCTAATATCTGTGAGACTTCATACAGAGGAGGTGGTGGTTCCCAGGTTATCATAGTCCTTACAAGACGTGGTTAATGCAATGGCTTTTCCCTAACCAGAGATGAACTTCTGCTCCTATCTCATGACCACTTACCATATTTGCTGTTCTTCCTCTTTTCATGCAGAATGTAAATATCATGGCAATGATATTACATGCAATGTGCATGTAACAAGACTTACAGAGCTTTTAATAGTTCAGGTGGTGCTATATACACAGAAATGGAGTAGCCAGCAGATAAGAAACATAACTATATCATAACATAACTATGCCATCATTGCTGGAAAGCTCTTGCTTCAATGGATTTAGCAGCATGTAACATAAGTTCTTCCTGCACTAATCAGGCATTGTATCTTGAACACAACAATAGAAAAAAAAATAAAATGAGAATTTAGAAAGCCCAACCACAACAGCATACCATTCCTGTTTTTAACAGAGAGATAGAAAAAACTTTTCTCCTTGGCTGTTCTAGTTATTCAAGAAGAGATTCAAGAAATTACAGTTTTATTGTTTTAGGCAAGAGATAGAAACCAACACACTGAGCAGTCCCAACAAACTGCTCATAGATGAAGGAAAAAAAAGTTAAAAATAGCATTTTAAAAAAAGAAAATCAAATCCCAACCTTATTAATCCCTTGCAACATATCTCTAGGCAGAGCTAAGGCCCTTTTTCCCCCACATAAGAATTTTTCCAAGTAGGGAGGGGCAGAGTGGCTGGCAGAGTTTGGCAAAATATTCTATTGCTTTGGAGCATGTTTAGCCCTCAGTTTCATAAGCATCATGAACAGCTTGAGTTTTAAGCTTCAGGCTTTTGTACGTGTAATTGGTATTTTATAAATAAATATGACAAATGGGGTATATTTTATTAGCAATTAGCAATTTAGCAAATTTATTAGAATTGCTGAAGTTTGTTATTGTGCAAAGGTATAGATTTAGAGATATAATTTTGCTTACTATTAAATATTCAAAGCCTGAGTTACATGGGATAGTTTGTATTTAAACCATGGGATATTTTTCCTCTGTGCTGGCTTTTACTGTGGGCCAGAGAAAGAACTTGGCAGTGTTTGTTTATCATTTCTGGAATATATCTAAACTTCCTAATGCACATGTTTTCCAGATGCTAAAATGAAGACACCTAGTGTTTGAGGTTTTTATTTTTATCCAGCAGTGATGGTGTTGGAACAAGTGACGTTCAATCAATAAGCTACATTTCCTTTTTTTCCAAGGTAGCTGTAAGAGTATTATATAGGGAAGAGAACTGCAAATGTGTGAACTGCAGTTCGTATGAGAAACAACTGTCACAGCTCCTAATGCCAAGTGCAACAGACTAGAGTAAGCAGAACTGGAACAAAACAGAAATTAGGATGAAGAAAAAAGGAGTGGGCTCTGCCTTTAAATCAGAAAGCAGTGACCCTTGTAAGTATGAAATAACCCGTAAAAGAGCTCGTGTTGCAACAACTATTTGGACAACCACATGGAATTAACATATTTGCATATCTCAAGAGGCTGTTAATTTTTAAGATGTACGTTTTGCTCTGCTTGGTGGCATATATGCTGTCCTCAGCTGAGTGTTATCATGCTGCATCATATTTGTCATGTTTGTTGGAAAAGTTTAATTGAGCAAGTTCTATCCATGGATAAATATCAAATGTATTCTGTGATTAAGTTTTGGGTTTTGTATTAGATACCAGCATTTTAAGTTCTAGACATAAAACTATGTAACGCTCTCTAATGGCTCTTAAAGGAAACCACAGACTGTTTCTCAAGTTGATTATACGGGGAGTTGCTCCAAGGGACTTGGTGCTGCAGCCCTTGGAGTCAATAGCTGAGCTCCCACAGGCTTTTGTGGTGCAGGCACGGCGCTCTCTGCCTTGCACAGGAGCCAGCTGAAGTCAGCCCTCGTGCTCCGTCAGACAGTTCAAAGGGAGCAAAGCTGTCATCATCGCTGGCAAGCCCAAGGGGTAACGCGAGGACAGGGCGAGGCTGCCAGAGCTGCTCCCGGCGCTGAACTCTCCCAGGTCACTCCTCCAGCATTCGCTCCAGAGAGACACAGGCAGTGGCTGGGATGAGCACCCAGCCTTCTGGGGCTCTGGCTGGTGGGCTCAGAGCAGCACTGGCCTTCAGGGCCTCTGTGCTGGGAGCTCTGGGTTGTTTCCCAAGGCCAGCTTTTCTTATGTGCTTGTTCCATCTGAACTTCAGAAGTTTCAAGTGTGTGCTGGCTTTTGTGTTGGACCGTGGAACTGTTGTTGGCCAAAGAGTGCTGGTGGTGCAGATGTCAGGGATGTCGATACCATTTCTGCAGAGTCTTGTACCTGCATTTGAGGTGAAAGCTCATCATGTGTTCTGTGCTTACACATCACCTTGAAAGAAGCCCTGCTGAAAATCTATCTTTGCTGCTGTCACACCAAGTGACTAAAAACGCAGCTCATGCATTTTCATTTAAATATCGTCTTTCTAGCCCATGTATTATTCAGAGGAACGTTATCTTATGGAGAGTCCTATTATTCAACTGATTGCATTAAATGTTGGCATGAACCTTTAAGTTAAAGAAGTAGATATTCTCCTCCATCACTCCTGTACTACCTAATAATTCATGAAAAAAATGGTGTGCGTGTGTGTGCACGTTGCCTGTGTGGGGAATATGTGATCTCACGGCCCATGCTAAATCTTGAAGCATTCAGTAGTGGCTCTGTGATAGGCAGGCTCACTCAGGATATGCTTTTTCTTTGACAGTGCCATGTAGCAGTGCCTTGATTAATGTTATTACTCTAAGGAATATAAAAAAAAAAAAAAATCCAGCAGAGCAAGAAAATTATTGTTACAATAAAAGCCATTCAAATGAACATGCTTATTAACATACCTCTCAATTGCACAGAGACTAGAAGACACAGAGTGTGTTCTCCTCTTCCACGTTGCTCTGCATATTTTGTCATTATGCTGCAGAGCTGTCGCGACTGCTGTCTCCTGGTTATGATTTTCAAATCCCAGTTGATGATTAATACGTTTGGCTCAGACAGTTGTAAAAGGCCGGTGTTGTACCTGCATACATTTTAATGCTGCTCTGACATCGGTGATGTGCATTGCAACGTGGAGGGGCACGGGGGGTGGAAGGAGGCTGTGAGAGAGGAAGAAAGAGGGTGTCATGCAAGAAATAATTTTTCGACACGTTTTCCTGGTTTTTCAGGTCAACACTCAAAACACACTAGAAAGCACACAGGCTAGAAACACATCCCATGAATGCCTTGCATTTCTGTAAGGCCTCTTATGCTGCCACCTCGTACTTACAAGCATCCTAAAACCACCTGTGAGGAGATAAAAAATGTAGGATTCATGGATAAAGAGTATTTAGTGAATTCAAATAAAGTACAGAATTTCATCCAGATTCTGCTGGAAACTGTATCTTTGCCAGGGAAAGATTGTTCCTGGGCTCTGTAGGGTAACACAAAAGGTAAAGAGAATGTAGTATGTATGCCTTGTGGCAATGGCAAACTTAAATCTGCAAAACTACTGATGTATGCTCAAAGCCCATAAATGTAAACACAAGCAGAAAGTTAATATGTAATTGATAAAAGTGTTGCAGGACCTCTGATATTCCTCATTCTGTTTTCTGACACTACTCATTCTATCTCTTCTTTATCCTGTCTTCACCTGCTCTCCACATAGTCATCTTTCCTTTTGGTATCTTCTATTCCACCGTAGCATCCACCCATGCCTTCACAAGTTCCCTTTTCCCTCAGTCCCAGTGCCTCTCACCAGGTTTTTTGGTCCCCGCTCTCAAAAGGGAAGCATTTTCAAAGTCTTTGTTCATAGATGGTTGTCCAAAACAATTGTCCAAAAAGGCACAGGAAAATGGGTATGGAGAACCTGGATACACCGCGGTGTGCAGTGTTGCGCACGCTGGTGAACACGTAATGCCTGAGATACCTTATATTATTTATTATGTAAATGTATCTGTGGAAAATACAATGTCCAGTCCAAGAGGGGCTGGGATGCTGAGCGAGCTGGGTATTTGCAGCAATGCCGCTGCAAATCGTACCCTTCCCCTTGGTGAGCGAGGGTGTTTGCTCAGGCCGCAGTGTTGTTTGGGGTTTGGCTGGGGCCGGCAGCGGGGCGCAGGAAGCGGCTGCACCCTGGCAGCTGTCACTGCCCCTGACAGCTGTCATTGCTGTCATTGCTGTCGTTGCTGTCATTGCTGTCGTTGCTGTCATTGCTGTCAGTGCCCCTTGCCCGGGACTCCTGCTCTCCCACACGCCACCCGGGCTGCGCTTCCGCCGCTGCCCCACAGCCACCGAGCCCGCTGCGGCTACCCGCTCCTCCGTGCTGCTCCCCGCGAGTGCTGAGGTCGTGATAATGAAAACAAATCGTCGGAGGCCCTTGCCCAATCCTCCGCTCGGATTAGGGGATGTGCACTCCCACTGAGCCAGTAAACGACGGCAGCCGGGAATGTCTCAAGTGGACGGTGGGGAGCTGGGCAGACCTCTGATGCAGAAGCTGCTTTTCCAGCAGGATGCAAAGGAGATCCTGGTAGACAGATGGCTGGCTGCCCGGTTTGCAGGGTGTCCTTTCAGACCTCGGTCTCTGTTCCTCCCCCTGTAAAAGCACGCATTATGTTTTGTCACTCGATACATTAGTTTGTTTTAATGCACTGCAAGCTCACATACATTTAGCAGTCTCTTTTTGCTTGTTTTATGGGCTCCACTGTGTTTGGAAATGAATTAAAGCATCTGAAAGGCTTGGCAGTTTCATTAGAGAAAGACGGTCCAATCCAAATTAGTGTAACTCACTTAAAATTGAAGCAAAATGTTTTAAAGAGAGTGATCTGATAAATATTGGCTTAAACTAATTGGATTTTCAATAGACAAATTACTGCATTTTTCTCATTACTTAGTGCTCTGTAAGGCTTTCACATAGTATGTGAGAGTTCAGTTCCCTGTTATGGAGCTGAGAAGGATGAGTGAAATCACTGACTGAAGATGCTTTCCAGGTCCTTGGAGGCTGGATGGATCAGGGATGCTCTGTGGCTCAGCTCTCCAGACAGCTCAGCCTGTTAGGGAAGAGGTGTTGCCATTTTCTGGTGGTTTTTACAGAGCTCACTGTGTGTGTGAGATGATCTGCAGGCTGCCACTGGCCTCTCCAAAAGAGGTGCTCACCAGGATCAGCACAGCATAAAGCTTCTCAAGTTACATGTAGAGTTATCTGAGGTTTGTTTATTTTGGGGGTTTGGTTTTTGGGGTTTTTTTGCCTTTTTAATTTTTTTTTTTGTTGTTTTGTTTTGGGTTTTTTTGTCATTTTGGTTTGTTTGGTTTTGTTTTGTTTTGTTGCAGGGTTTGTTTGTTTGGATGGTTGGTTTGGGGATTTTTTTGTTTGTGTGTTGTTTTTTGGGTTTTGTTGTTGTTGTTGTTGTTTGGTTTTGTTTTGTTGTTGTTTGGTTTTGTTTTGTTTTAATAAGCAAAAGCAATCCTTATTTGCATTTAATTTCCAGAGGACAGAAAACCATGCATGTCTTTCCAAAGTGAACTTCCATATTTCAGTAAGCTATTACTTACAACCAAATGTGATCTAAATAAGTACTGAATTATTACATTTTTTTTCTTTAAAAAGTATTATTATCTTCACTTGAATAATAGAAAATAGAAAAATAGAAATAGAAAAGAAGCAGGGATTCTTAAAACCTTATCTGATGTTGAGAGCACCATCATTTGATTTCTTCCAAAGCATGTTTTCTGAAAAGAGCTGGCATGCATTTATTTGATTCCTGGTATTTGTTCAATTCTTCTTTATTGGATGTTAAAGCCAATGTCCTATGGAGAAAGGAGCTGCTCCTGTAAAAGGTATTCAGTAAGGTACAAGAACTTGGGGCCTGAGAAGTGAAACATCTTCTTGTTCCTTAATACTGAAATATTTGTATGAGCAGCAACAGTAACAATGTATTTTAGTGTCTGTGTGGTAGGAAATTGCATGTGGATGCAATTAGATAATATTGACAGTCACAATGGTGGGTATGCAAATGATACCATGATGTTCTTCTGTCTAACTTCCTGTCTGGGAAAAAGTAGAGATGAAAAATGGAGTGGTGCTGTGAGGATCAGTGCTCCATTTATTCTTCTAATGGAAAATACCCTACAGCAGGGCATGTCTGTGGGATATGTGTTCTCTCAGTTTAGGAGAGTCAGTAGGTGCCTGCATGGCTAAGGCATACACGAATGTATTTTTACAGGGCAGATTTGATATATCTCATATGCATATATTTGATATATCTCATATCTCACTTTGACCAGCCCAGGTCCAGTATCCAAATTGAAAATGGTTTCAGTCAGTGCACTGAATTTCCATGTGATTATACTGGTGTGCTTATTTTTTGTTACCTTTTGAATAGATAATTTAAAATCGCTTTCTGTAGGGATGTTCTCTCTGCCTGTCTGCCTATCAATCTTTCTATCTGAATGCAGAAGTATTTGATTAGTGTATTTAAAGTAATAAAGATGTCAACAGTAGTGTCATATTGATTGATGTTAATTATAAGTCTTTAATGGCTCTTCTGGTTTGGCCACTCTCCTTGCAGATTGTGATTTTATGGTTAAAATAATGCCCCGCTGTCCACACACTCGGTCATAAATTGTGGTCTATCTTTCTTTAATGACTTTGCATGCAGTGGTATAATCCCAATAACATACATTGTCTTTGTAAAAGGGAGGCAGTGACTTTCATAGAGGTGATGGATGGATTTATAAGGACTAGCTAACGCACTGGCTGGGATCACACCAGAGGCAAAGCTGATTGTTCTGCTTGTGCATTGCCATAAGCAGAAGCACTAGGCAGGCAGTCGTGGATAAGGGATGATTTTCATTCAGTTCCTCTCTTTCCACTCCATATCATCAGTAAAAGAAAAGTCTGAGATGTGAATCAGTCTCATATCAAAAAGCTAACTCCTTAGTAATTAAGTAAAAAATCCCTAGGCATCTGTTTGCTATACTGAGCAAAAAAGTAATGCAGATTCTTGCTTTGTGGGCTTTCTCTTTAAAGTAAAGAATGAATGCATTTTTCACCTTACAGAGGCATATTGCTTCAGTGAGGAAAATTCTACATCCCTGAGAGAGGTCTCACCATTTCTGGGGGAGTTTAATCATTTTACATGCATGTGAAAAGTGAACTATCAGGGGACCATGCGGGGATGTGTTCGGGGGTGCCCACATACATATGGATGTGTGCCACGTTGCATGTGCTCCTTTCTAAGTAGATTCACTACAGCGATTCTGAAACACCACCACCTTATTGCTTCTCTATCCATAATTGGCTCAGTGGAGCTCCAGCACAGCATGGAGAATCCCATCATGCTGTGTTCATACAGATAGGTGCACGCAGAAGCCTTCAGAGCACTCTGTGCCCTACGGGGCCTGGGATATTGCTAGTGAACCAGGCTGAAAAGCTGGAGGCTTCCTTGCCACTGAAAAGTTGGGAATGGAAGCTAATTTGGAAAAGGTACATTTAGAGAAAGTAATTTCTTGGAACTTATCCTCCTTGGTAGCTCACTGTAGTTATACTTGGTACATGATCAGACATGTACAGCACAGAAGTCCAAGGAAATTATTATTAACGAATAGGCATTGTTTTGTTTTGTTTTCATTTTTGCTGGATTAAGATGAGACTCATAAAATCAGTGCTGAGCAGAACTGTAGCACAAAATGGTGAAATATAGGATAAAATCTGGAAGCATTTGGACTCCATTGCAGACTGCAGTCCCAGCACTGCCTCCTGTGAGTAGATGCTTTATACAGCTGCTGCTTAATGAGTTGCTTTCTAAATAAACTTGATTACTATTTGTTTATTAAGCTAGAAAGCTGTATCACTTTTCCACAGAACAGCAATATGGATATGCTTAAATGTAGCAAGAAAGTCAACAAATAATAAAAAAAAAATATATTCCCCCAAGCTCAGGCCAGAGCAGGATAACAGCATTTGCATAAAGGGCTTTTAGTCACTTGCCACCAAGTTTTACTAGTATTAATTTTTCTGACTCTGACAAAGCAGTAGTATTCCTTTGCCATATTGTGAAGTGTATGCTTCCAGAAGTCACATCAGCTGGACAACATCTGGGTGGCAGATGAGCTGGGCAGGCAGCTGTATTTGCAGCTTTGGAGTTACTTTTGGTTCTGAGAGACCTTGTTGGTGGATGTCTGCAGCACATTGCTCATGTGAATCTTTTGGCTTGGTTTTGTTTTGAGATGATGGTGTGTTTAAGCTGGGGTTTTTTTGTGTTGGTTTTTGTTTATTCTTTTTTTATTATTATTTATTCTGTAATTGATCAGAATTTTTTCCTCTGCAGTGTGTGCTGGGGTTTTGCTGTGTGAATCTTTCCCCCAGGTCCTCAAAGGACAGTGTTCCCTTGTCCCAGCCCCTATTCTTTTTTGTTTACAATAAATTAGCAGTAGTTCCTGTGTTGGAATTAGAAAAAAAAACCCCAACAAAACACCACCAAAAAACCCAACCCCAAGGCTTCAGCTTAAAAATGCAGGTTAATCCTCCACAGCTTTCAGAAGCATTTCTGTAGCATGCTACTAATTAAGATAAGGTTACCATTTTAAGTTGTACCAGGAATGCAATTATAGCTCTTACTAAGAACTGTAGCAATCAATTTTATACAAATTATTCAGACCTGGTAAGGTAGAATGCAGTTTTAATAGGACAAGAGAACACACTGTGGTTTTATTAAATATAATATAGATTTAAATGACTGCTGAATGTTGTACTGCTGTGCATTCAGCAGGAATCCATGTATCCCTTTTTAAAATCTTTTCTGAGGTAGGATTAAGTTAAGCATTTTTTTCCTCTCCTTTTCCATGTACAGTTTCTACTGATTTTTGATTTTGAAAAAGAGACACTTAAATGTGAAAATTACTCTAGAAATTGGTGTAAAGGAGTATTTGGTATGTTTACCAAGGGATAAAAAAGTTGACATGTACAAATGGTTACAAGTTGATGTCAGACGGCAATTTAGGACCTATGTAGCTTGTAGTTGTATGCATTTTCTGCAGATACTGTACACAGGGGATAAAATTCATCCCCAGTTTAGGTAAGGTAAGAAAACAGTGGGCAGGTGAGTGGGCTCCATTTCCACCAAGCCCCCTGTGCATTGAACAGCTTGGGATGTTTCCATATCCTTGAATTTTAGCCAACCCTAAAAAAAAAAAAAAAAAGAAAAAAAAAAAGAAAAAAAAAAGAAAAGCGTGGAAGAAGATACCTGTTTCTTAGAAATAATGTACACCATAGATAGGCAAACTGTAAAAGTATGCTGTTGTGGAAGGATTTCACACTCTTGTGCAAACAATACAGTGTCTTTATCTCTGCACTGTGTCCTTCTGGCCCTGTTTTCCAAGCAGAGAACGCTTGTCCTTTACGTTTTCCTGAAACATTTTCATCTTTAATTTAATCATTTCTTCTTATCTTGCTCTGGTAGCCTTTTTCTTTTGTAGCTATGCAAACCTGTGTTCCTTGAGTCACGCTCATGTTTTACAGATGCCCTTTCCTACGTTCGTAAAAGTGGACAGCATTAAACTGCAGTTAGTCTTGAGGGCCTGTGTGGACTAAATCAATAATTTTAAAGTTCAAACGTTAAAACAATGACTGTTTCTCAAGTGTGCTTAAAAACTCCACAAATCCAGAAGGAAGGTTTATCTAAAAGGAAACAGAACACATGAAATGTGGGTGAATTCACACTCCACCAGCCTTAATTCTCTGATGTAACAACCTAGTGATCTGTGAATAGACTTGTCTGTAAATAAAGATTAGAGGAAAAGTATTTATACAAATG
This sequence comes from Phylloscopus collybita, assembly GCA_027886175.1. NCBI lineage: Eukaryota > Metazoa > Chordata > Aves > Passeriformes > Phylloscopidae > Phylloscopus > Phylloscopus collybita. Next base: position 92,450,062 of record JAJNNQ010000075.1, read on the forward strand.
CATTAGATTATTTCTTGTTTCAACTTTTTCCAAAGAGATTATTTGGTTATTCTTCTACTTTAGGTGTCTTTTGTAAAAGAAAATTTCCTTAGGATTTCTCACATTTTTCTCTTTAATGCACGCTAGAATTATTTTCTGTGAGAATTGTAGTCTTCTACAGGGTGGGAAATGAAAACCTCTAACTTCTTCTTCCTGCAGTTTTGCACGAGGCTGTCCATTTCAAAAGAGCAATGTCTAATTAATTATTTGCTGAAATCTTCAGCATGTGGGCCAAAAAGAAACACATTCAGATGTCGTGCTCATTTCAGTCACAGTACTGTGTTTCCCAGAGCCCCTGTTACCTACAATTTTTTTATTATCTGAGCTGTACTTACCAGCCCCACTGATCTGGAGCCAAGGCATTACTTCATGTTACTTTAGCATGGATGATGCAGATAGCATGCCTTTGTTTTGGGGACGGTTTTCTTTTTAAATGCAGACATAATCCATGGGAACAAAAAATGCTTCTTAGTTAGAAATCTTGTTAGGTTTGAAGTAATAATGCAAGAAAACCACAGTAGTTGTGGTTTTGCATTTAATTTTTTTACCAGCACGTGTCATGGTTTAACCTGAGTGGGGACTAAGCATCACATCCTTCTCCTCCTCTGGAGAGGGAGGGTATGTGGTATGGCTGCTCTTTTTATGAGGAAAACCCTTGTTTTCATTTTGCTAGCATGGGAAGCTGGGACAGGGCAGTGGAGCCCTTTGGGGCTGAGAAGGTGTCACTGGTCAAGCAAAAGCCACTCAAATAACACAGGTAAAAAATCTGTGGCACCTGCATCCATATGCATCTGTATGTGTACATATAATATAAGTTTGACAGTGATTGCAGCTTATGGCCAGACTCTGTAACAGAAGCACTGATTTTAATTTGGTTATCCTAACAAAAGGAATTGGTGTTAGAGGACCATGGTCCAGTGAAGAGCTGATCTGCAGGATGGCCTGGTGCAGGTACAGCAAATACAAATGTGTCTCTCATTCTCCCCATTTGTTTAAAAATAGCAGGGGTTTGGTTTTGTTTTCTTTTTCTTTTCAGGATGGGTTGTTTTTGTTGTTTGTGGGGGTCTTTTTTGTTTTGGTTTGGGTTGGTTTTGGGTTTTAAGTGCTTTAAAGTATAATTCTAGAAAAGAAAGGAACGTATCATTGTTACTCATTTTGAGACTAGTCTGTCTCCTGTCTGACTGGTAACTCTGTCAAGAATTTAATGTTTGGAAAATATTTTCTTGTTGCAGGAAAATGTCCTTTCATGTCCAAAAAATTGAAAAAAGGTAATATTTTTCTCTCAAAAGAAATCAGTTTGCACACAGTGCATCAGCAGCTTTGCAGTCACTCTCAGGATAAATGAAAAGGCTGTAGCATTACACATTATATATCAAGGTGTTTTGATACCATATGTGAAATTCAAATCCATTCAAGTCTGAAGAAGTTTTTTGTTGACTTAAGGAGGGCAAAGGCAGGAGGTTAATTGAGTATGCTTTGTTGGAGAAGTATATCTAGAAATAGGTATCTTTTTAATTTAGATAATGGTGTGAGGATTAAGAAGGCATAGTTTAGGAAGAAAGCCCCCAAAAAACCCACACCCCTGCTTTCATGCATTCTCTGTAGGTTGAGGACAGAAATATGTAATTTAGGATTTGTGCCAATTAGACAATCATTGACACTAGAAATGAATAAAGCAAAGGATAAGGTGCTTTACGTCGTTTTCTTTTCATTCTTAGTCCTGTTTGGGCTTATCCAGAGAAAGTTCATTAGCAGTGGTCATAGATCTTGTTAGTGCAAATGTAAGCTTACAGGTGAAGGTTATTTTGGCATGCACACAAGTAGAAGAATTTGCGTTTACAGAAGGAATTCCTCTCTGCTAAATTGGAGGAGGGTCAGCCTTCATTAGCCATAAAACATATATGGGCTGATAGCATGGGTGGGTGTCAACTTCATTTATTGTTAAATTTAAGAGTAAACTATTAGGTTGGTTAAAATGTCTTCAACAATATCTCTAATATTTAACACTTTAAGTACTTAAAAATATCAGTGGAGTACCGCCTGTTTGTTGGGTCCAAATCTGATGAGTAACAAGATTTTCTAGTCTGGACTCATGTTTTCATAGATCATGTTTCATTGTCAACAGGTTTTGTTTCGGGATACTTTGATATGCTTGAAAGCATAGGATGGGATGCTAATGATGAGCAAAACCAAATATTCCAAAGCTGAATCTCGTAATGGTTGTCAGAGTCAGAGGGACTGACTCAACTTTTAAATGGCAATTGAGTGCAGAGACATTTTCATATTACTTCTTGGGGTTGGATGTAAGACCAGGAACCATTCAACCTGTTGGCCATAATTGTTTTTGGAGCTCTTTAAAGTTTTTTACTATTTGTATACAGTTAAATATGTCTCGAGTTCACAAATTGATGACATGCGTCTGAGGCTTTTATGTTGCTTTGTCAAAATAACATTTGTAGACCTGACTCAGGAAAGGATCTTTCCCAGCAAAGACCAGGGAAGTATGTTCTTCTGTCATACTGAAGACAGTACAATGTAAGCAAGAACCTGGTACATGAGCTTAAATAGGTCTAATTTTAGGACTTTTGAATAAACATGCTTTTCTTCAGTTTGTTCTTTGGACTGTCTTCATTTCTGATAATAATCAGGCTTCTCACCTTCTTTCCTAAGCTCTGCTTTACTTTGCTTTTATTTTTTTTTTTCTCATGTCCCTGCCAGGAGGCTGTAGTTCTGTCATGAGACTGCTTGGTTAGTACAGTAGCAGATGAGATGGGTTGCAAACACTTGTAAAGGTAATTAAATTATTAAGGTCAACAGAAATATGCCTCCAATTACTTCTGTGTTTCAAATAATGCCCTAAATTATACCATTTATGGTATTGCAAACACAGTTAAGTTAGAAGAACCTTTATAAGGTTTTGGGCACAGATACATAAATGTGACAAACACCAGCAGTGAAAATTTTCCTCAGTAATGTGGACATTTGTTCAGTCTCCACCTGTTTACAGTATTCAGTTTAGGATGCACTATGTTGTAGTAACAAGACAATTTCTATAGGCTTCAGTTGTGGTTCTAAATACTCATCTGCAGAACTTCAGCTTGGGGGCCTGAAGATGAAAATAAACATACAGAACTTGAGGATAATTAGGTAATGTTATAAACCTCACACAAGGGAAGAAGGGGGTAAATTATGTTTATTAAAATTATATTTAGAAGTTCAGATATAAAACAAAAAGAAATGATAACATTAGCAAAATTGAGTTCAAACCTGAAAGAGAAGCAAAAAACAAGAACCTGATGAACAAAATATGTGGTAATAAAGTTACAAATTCTGGCAACAATTCTTGGAAGCAGTAATGTTTTACAATGAAAATGCCAATAGAAATGTTATGGTTTGAGGAGAAAGACTCTTCTTAGAAATGTTTCATTTCACTTATATATATTTATAGGTGTGTATTGTATGTATAAGTATATATGAAAACACATATATACGTACAAAATTCATATATTTATATAGATATATGTATTAAAAGAGGTAAGTGAGGTTATATTTGCATGTATTCATTGTACTGCCCAAACAGCTGAGTGACAAGAGCATCAACCAGGGTTTGAATGTGTGGTTATTCTCACTTCAGTGTTATGCTTTTGGTTTCTGGAAGCAGTTGCAGTTTGGTCCTTGACCTTCTATCACTTTTGGAGATGTGCCATACAATCTTTGTTTACAGTAACAAGCATGGAAAAACTGACTTCCTGACAGTAATGCTGAACTCTAAGCTGAAACCACTCACAGGTGAAAAAACATAGCTCTTCCACTTTGAACTTGTAATGTGTTTGATGTAAAACGCCCAGCTAAAACTGGGCAGCCAAGGAAAGGAAACCAGTCTTTTGCTCAAGACCAAATATTAACTGCCTTGTCTGCAGTTTCACTAAGGATTTGGTTGTAATGTTTTCTGTGTGTTTTTCCTTGAGGAGCATAACATTTAAAATTGCCTCCCACCCTTCCCCTTCCTCCAAAACTGGCTATTAATTTTTTATATAGGTATGATATTAATTGACTGAGCAGGTCATAGACTTGTAGCTATCTTATGTGCAACTCTGATCTCTGTGTAACCTCTTCACCACACAGCTTTCTCACAGGCAGGTAAAATGCATTAGGGTTTGTAGGCAGGCTGGTTTGTACAAATCACAGAATCATTGGCTGGTTTGGGTTAGAAGGGATCTTTAAAGATCATCTATTTCCAAGCCCCTGTGCCATGGGCAAGAGCACCTTCCACTAGGCTGGGTCAATCAAAGTCCCATCCAACCTGGCCTTGAACACCTTCAGGAATGGGGCATCCACACCTTCTCTGGCCAGCTTGTTCCGGTGCCTCACCCCGTTCACAGTGAAGGACTGATAAAGTGGACAACTTCCTCATTTCCTGAAATTTCTATCACTTTTCCTAGTGTTCTATGTTCATTAACCCAATACTAATGACTACGACTTTTTAAGGAAATTAGGGTATTTGCACGGGGAACCTTTGTGTTCAGATTACATTCTCTTCTTGAAGTGGTGGTTTGTCTCACAAAACAACAGTTGAGTTTTGGAGTCAAAATCAAGGTCCTGATGCAGAATGAGTGCAAATCTAATGGAAGATGTCTGACACAGTTCAGTGGTCATGTTTTTGGGAACGTAGCTTAAGTGGTGTGTTTTTTAGCAAATAAATATTTCAGAATTATGTCATAGTAGTGTTATTTTACACTTTCAAGAAAATAAAAGGGAATTACAAGATCTCTGAAAATTCAGTAAGTGAGTTAGTGGAGCATTCCTATTTTACTACAAGCTGTACATTTTAACACATGCTTCCAAATCCTTTTTTCAAATGTTATTTTATTTTTACATCATCACAATAATTACAGTCCTCTACATTAAATTATGTCCCAACATGTTTTACACTGGCATATACATTATGCCAGTTGCTATTGAACTGTGAGAAGTGTTTGGCCCCAAGGACTAACTTACCTGTTGGAAACAGTTTTTAGTAAGTTAGAAGAATAATGGAAATACTAACGTTAGGAAACTTTCACAAATGCAGAGAAACTTGTATGTTTTTCAGTGTTGTTTATCATTTGGTTGCATTTACATCAATGTATCACATTCTGCTCAGTTAATTGCCCTATTTCTGCTCTCATCCAAGACCGCTGCTGAAGTGTCCTGTCTCACACAGTTTGCAGAGTTCCAACAGGACAAGGCCTAAGTTATGTAGACTCAGTCTTTTAAAGTATGTAGGCATTTTCTAGCACACAACAATCAAAAACAGGTAATATAGAGAAAACATCACTCAAATTTTAAAGATAGCATTTATAGTCACACTGGAACCAGGTTCTAACATATGATTAAAGAGCTGGAAAATGTGTGGCCAATGCTGAGATACCTGAAACTTTGAGAGAGTAATTGCAATGAACTGTCTATCACACATCCATAGAAAATCAAATGAACTTGGGAAATTTTTTCAAAAGTAGTATTGAATAGTCAGTGAATTCAAATAAATTGTTCTGGTTTCAAATAACTGCAAGGGAAGAGTGCAGAACTGAGGTGCTTTACCAGTTTCTTGTCATGAACATCTCTGTGCTGAAAATACAGAAACAGCATTTACCTATTTTTATTCACATGTATCCACTTAGACGGTCTAGGCAGATTCTGGTGTATTTTACTAAAATTTTTACTAAAAAGGTGGACTTGTGGTTATTTTTTAACTGTTTGGAAAACTAAAGTCTGTCTGTTTTTATGAGGAGGTAGTTAGATCTCCATTCCAGTCGCCCTGCAGCTTAGCAAGGAGATGCCTGAAGATGGCTTTGTAGAACCCCATCAAGTAGCAAAGGAGTTCAGCTGTGATCACACAAAAGTCCTCAGAAGATATCTTACATTACTGAAGAGGTGCAATGTAGATAAACTGCTTTTGGGACTTGAGCTCTCAGATGACATTGACCTAAGTGTCTCTAAGCTATGGCAGTGTGTGTCCAGCCGTACCCTGTGGTCACTATTCTTCTGCTGGTGATTTGTGTGACACGTAGGGCTCTTCATGCCCTGGCCAGTCGCCAGTATGGCTCTCTGCTTAGACCCATGTGCAGCTCTGTGGTTTTTGCTCACTGACATATGTTTGTTTTGATTTGAGTCCATAAGTTTTGCATGCTTGAAGTTCACTTTGAGGTTTCAAGTTCAGTGAAACATCAAGTTTTGCCTGGCTTTTGGGTTGAAACCTCAAGCCTAATGATAATTCTTACTCCATCTGCAGATTAGAGACAGAAAGGTCATTGAAAATTGAACCCCAAAGCCTGATTCTTGCTGAGAACCATCAAGTATTCAACTGGACCATTCCTTGCGATTATGTTCCCATCAAATCAGCAACTCCACATTTTACTGATAAACACAAGTGTGTTAGTGGCATTCTACTCTAATTGAAAACATAGCATTTCTCCAAGTTTGTGTTACTTTTCAGTTCCTACTTCCTAGGTGGCACTGTTTAGTGCTACTCAGGGATGACAGCTTTTGAGTATAATAAGGAAAAACTTAAATTTATGGCTGGTTTTGTTTTTTCTGCCCAGTCTCTGCAGTGCCTGTGCTATGCTTAATCAAGGTGAAGTTCTGCTTCTTTGACTTCAGGGACTAAGACCCAAAGTCGAACTCTTCCCAAACGGAAAAGCTGGCACCCTAAAGGTTACATTTTCTAAAACCAAAGTTTTTGTTTTAGTGGCATTCAATACATCACACTTACAGGGATCCATGTTGCATTGGGGTACTGTATCAAGCAGAAAATTAGCCATACAAAGAAGTGTTTGGTTTAACAGCATCTGAAAATTACTCATAAAATTCAGTAGCCTTTAAGCTCTCATGAATTAAGATTATTTTGGGCTTTCTGTATATTGCTCTGATTCTTCATGTTCATTGAGAGTCTACTCAGCTGCTGAATCTTTGCTCTGAAGCCTGTACCCTGTGGACAGTTACATCAAATCCAACATAGCTCACTTATCCCTAAGGCTGCACAAATCTGCACTAATATGGAGTGGGATTTGTGATCAAATGTTTGAGAACAGGTCTTCAAATCCTGGCACCAAATTGGTCCTGGGAAAATTTTTATTGATGATTTGTCAAGGCAGCATCCAAAACAATCCCAGCTCTTTCCACATGTTTCAGCCCAAAAGCTTTCATGTGAGCACAAGCAGCAATTATCTCAACCCAAAATTCTTACCTGTACCCTCTGCTGTTCTGTTTGGACAACTTTTGAGTTCTCCATTCTCTAGAGGGGACAATATATCCTCTGGGGCTAAACTGAGAAAGTCATATTAGACAGGTAATTTAGGGTCTGCTAGTGAGTTAGTCTGAGAGCTAACAACATCTAACAGAGTAAGGTACCTATGTTAGAGATTTGAAGAGGGAAGAAAGCTCGTTACCCATGCTTTTGACAAAGCCCTTGTTTGGGAGTTTATCTGAAGTATAAGAATTAGATTTGCAAGCACTGTGTGCATAAGGCTGTCTCTCATATAAAGCCTTTCTTCATGTAAACCTTTTTTACATTTCTGAGGGAATTATGACTGGTCTCTCTCTTTGCAATTCTTGCCTCTTCCCCTTCCTCCCTCTTCAGTGACACCTAACATGACTGTGTATCCCTAGATCTTCGTTAAAGGTACATACATTGTGTACTTGCATAGGAGGTTTTTCACAAGATGGTGGATAAATATTTATAGATACTCTGGGGCTCATTTTCCAGGTCTGATTGAAAATGTGTCGTGTTTATTCTGAATAAACCGACATCCTTCAGGTACCATGTCGGCTCAGCTCTAATTCTGACTTCTGAGTGTAGTTTAGGTTTTGTATGCAAGGGATCTTTGGGTTTTCTCTTGTTTCTCATGGGGAACACCTGGTAGAACACTGGAATTGTCATCAGGGTGTTCACTAGCATTTTTAGTGCTTTGGTTAATAGTGGAAATGGAAGCATCTGGAGATTAAATGATAATAACGTGCTAACAATTTGCAGGTGCTACTAATTTGAGCTGAACCTGTTTAAATTCATATAAAAGTCCCTTCGTTGCTTGGTGTCCTCCCTGTGCTTTCAGTGGCAGGTCTAGGAAAATATATGCAATTCAGCGATGCAGTGAAGGCTGCCTATATAAGAAATACAGAATGAACATTTATTTCATTCAGGGTGATATGAATGAACATTTATTTTCCCAGGGTGGGAGGTCAGCACTGGAAGATGTTATGGAATCTCCACCTCTGAGATTTTTCAGGATGAAGTTGCATCTGACCTGATGCAGCGTTGATGATATCCAGGGGTTTCACTAAGATACCTCTAGATGACCCTTCCAACATATCTCTAAGTCAGAACAGATAAATGAGTCATTGGTATCAAGTGGGAAAAGATCATCGACTCACAGAGTAACAGAGAACTGCTGCAGCTCTTAGAAACTAATGAGAACAGACTAGAAGCCATTCAGAGTCATACTGTTATAATTGTTGTAGGTTAAAAACAGTGGGACTGGTCACCAGGACAGCTCTTTTCATCTTGTAATCCAAAACTCTGAAGATATATATTTTGCTAAACTCTGTTCCCGACTCAGTAATGTTTATATTTGGGACTGAGAAAGTAATCCATAACCTGGATTCTCCATATTAGCTGACATTTCATCTGAAAGTACAGTATTATATTGATTAGCTACAGTCAGAGTTTGGGTATACCTCTACAGTTTTCATCGAAGATTTGCCAGTGCTGAAATTATTAACTATAATTTAATTAATTATTAATTTCAGAGGTGAAAATGCCCTCAGATGACTGTGATAATTTTGTGATTTCTGTACATGCAGTCCTGCACCTCTCCTGAACACTAGCAGCGTTGCTGAGGCTGAATGCTACTACTGGATTTTACGTGGAATGTAGGCAACTCCTAGGTGCAGCCCATTGCAAAACCTCTTTCTGAGAGGAGCCAATGAGAACAAGCTACAACTACCTTGTGCAAATTTTTGCAATCTGCTATTGCGTGAACAGTTGGGAGGGTTGAAATCAGCACAAAAGAGCACTTGGGTTTTGCTCCGATCGCGCTTTCCTGTGTAAGGGTTAAGCGTGTCTCTTCTGGGGGAATTCTGTGCTTCATCTCCATTACGTAACTCCAGAGATTGCAGTGGGATCCTGTGCAAAGCAGCTGTGTGGATTCACGGCAGCTCTCTTCCTCCATTTCCCCGACACCGTGTACAGTTTCAGTGTAAAGAGCCAGGGAGCGCAGCATTGCGAGGTGGTGCCCAGCTTTTGCAAACAAAGGGGACGGAAGATTCTGTGCCACCTGCTCTGTCACTTGAACAAATGTTAGGCATAAAACAAGCTACAAACCGCTAACTGTTTGTTGGATGATAACTTTGTGAGCAGCAATTCCATCGATCATCAAGGTCAGCTTTTCTGCTTTTGTTTCTGGAGTGAACCAGTCCCTCGGTTCCATGCTCCTGTAGGCAAGATGGTAAAGCAGCCAAGGATGTTAACTGCTTGGTGCCCTGACAGTAAACGGCACCACAGAGCTGCGCGCTCTCATTCGGGGGCTGCCAGAGGTGTCCAGATGTTTCAGCGTTACACAGGGTGGCACGGCACCTCTGCAGGAATTGGCAGGCGAGAATGTTTGCTTCTTGGCTTGGACTGAAAGCTTTTGAGTCTGCAGTGTGAGGAAAAGGTTGCCACCGTCCGCAAACCAGAGAGAGCCCTGTTTTCATGTGTCCATACATGAAAGAGAGGAAAAAACTCTTCTGCTCATTTTTTCCTGATTATTTTGTGGACAGTGCATTTACGAAAATTACCGGTTAAGGAAATGGTGAATGCCTCTGTGTTTCTTGCTGTAGTCACTCATTGAGTGTGGGGCTGAGTGGGAAAAGGAGTAGTCTTGGCAAACAGCTTATTAGTCTCAAATAAATTATTCAGAATGCAGGTTTGGATACAGATTGCAGGGAATGATAATGGAGATGGTTTTCTGAGTCTCTTCATGTTAGGGAGACATGGACTATGCTTTTCAGGAATTCACTTAAGTGCAATCAGTTTAGAATAACATAGCCTGGAAGTAATATTGCTGCCATCCAGCTAGTGTCTGTGGAACAGCATTCTCCTGCCTCCTGAAGCACTGGCACTGAAGATGGATAGATATGGAGATATTTATATTTTGGGCTGCTGCCTTTTTTCTTTTTTTTTTTTCTTTTTTTTTTTTTTTTTCTTTTTTTTTTTTTTTTTTAAAGGGAAATTCGTTCTAACCACTAGAGAGGGGCATGTTTCGGTCGAGATACTTCCCCCCCCCGACTCCGAGTGAAATACTGGACCACATCAGCATCCGATTTGGGTGCGTCATGTGGTTTCTCATGTGATGCTGGTCTCACTGCGCTTTGGAGAGTGAGCCTTTGTGACTCCGCACTCTTGGACAGTAGCATCCAGCAACATAGCATACTTTGGGGAGGGAAAGGAAGAGAGGCAGCCTCCCAGAAAAGCCCGAAAGCCCAGAAAAATAAAGTTACGACAATTTGTTATAGTTACTGTTTCTTCCTAACTGTTTTGGCTTTTATTTTTTTAGTTCTGGGTCTTCCCTTTTCTCCGCTCCTGCAGGCATAAGGCTGCGCCGTTTGGAAGAAGCAAGACTGTCTTTCCTCACAGCTACGATGCTACACCGCTTTCGACAGAGCCTGCTTTTCCCTCCATTTACCTGGGCGGCTGCTGCTCCTTCTGCTGCTGCTGCTGGGGCTGCTGCAGTCTGGCTGCCTGCGCTTCGCCCTGCCTTGGCTGACTCGAAGCTCCCTCGTCTGCACATCGCTAAGGAAGAAGAGCGATGGAGCCGCGTATTTTTTTATTGGTTCTGGAAGCCAAGGGTTGCAATATGTGATGATTTTGGGGTTTTCTGCGGCGGGGGGGAGGGAGGAGAAAGGAAGGGTGTTAATCTAGGATAGGGTGGGTGAAAGCTTAAAGAAATATTATGTAAAGTAATCCAGTGCTCGACAAGGGCATCAGCAACAAGAATCCAGCCTCTGCTGCTCCAGAGGATTAACATGGGGAAGTCACAGTGCTGCAGTCGGGTTTCACCTCAGTGTTGTGCTGGAGATGGATAAATAAGGTATCGGTTGCATCTGCCTGTTAAGGCAAAGCCAAGGGAGAAGGAGAGAGCAAGCAAATGCAAATGCAAATGCAAAGGAAGAAGGAACGCTGCGTGCTGTTTGCCTGATTCTGTGGATTCTCACTGCTGAGATGATGGCTTGATTAACAAAGCAATGTATGGACGAAGGGACTGTAAATTGTAGCTTGAGCACTCCTGGTGCTGTCAGGGAATGAACTGATGAGTTAGGTGGCTGCAGGAATATCCCCAGGGAAAGCAGCAGCCTCGCACTCTGTGTGTATATCTGTGTACGTACGTGCTTTTGTGTGTGTGTGAACATGTATAGAAAGGAAAGAAAGACATTTCTGACCAATTTACAGAAGACGTTTGTCAGTTTGCTGGGTCAGACTTGATTGCAGCTTGTATTTTCAGCTCTAGCTCTACACCCATTTCCTGACTGAGGTGGCACTTTGTGAAAACAGATGGTAGCCAGTATTCTTTTAAGAAATGTGAAAGCAGATCCTTTCCGCTTAACACCTTGAAGCACTGAGTCTTCTGCACTGTGCTGAGAGAAACCGTGGGGTTTCGTTTTCTCCGTCTTAAAATCTCTATAAACACAGCTGTATTCAGTATGGTGAAAAATTCTATACTGTAAATAGAAATGTGATCAATCTAATCAAAATAAATGTATCCCAGATGACTTCTAGACCAGCTGGCTACCACAGTCATCAGATGACTAAATCCTCAACTGAGCATTTGTATTCAGTGTTATACTTGCATCTTTCCCCCCACCCCTTTTTTTTTTTTCCTTAGATTTTCAAAATCAGCCTCTAATTGAAAAGGATTTGTTGAGAAAAGGCAATGTTTGCATTTGGCAATTGATTTCTGTGAAATGTAGCTGGGTGTATTTTTTATTGTGGAATCTGCTTGGGGTGGTTTTAGAGTGGGTAGACTTGTCACAGTGCAGGCAAATTTCATTTGGTAGGTAGCTCAGCTTGGCCATATCTGAACAATGCAGAAACAGGGAAAACAAGCACTGCACTCAGCTAGCAGGGCTTGGCATGGATTCTAGCAGCTGCCTACCAAGAAAGACCGGGTTTTTTCCTTTCCTTTTTTTCCCCTTTATACAAAGCCATAGACCATAATGTCATACTAAAATGTGTATGAGGGGATTTCCCAACAGTCATGGTGAGCTACTCTGCAAGACGCCCGTCTGGTCCTTCCACTATCTGTTTTCCAGCCTACAAAGGCAGCCCTGTGTGTTGAATTGTATTTAGCCAGCTGTTGGATAGCATTCTTGTGCTGGGGGCTAAGGAGTCTTATTACTCCCAAACTGTAGTTTTCTGTTTGCTTAAAGAAAAATAACTTTGGCAATACAGCAGGCTCTTGCAAAGGAGTTTATGCCACTCCTATACCTTTCTGAAGCTGTTGTGTGCTTCTAACTCGGGCAGTTTGAAGCAGGCAAGGAGGGAGGAGGAGAGACTCTGAACTCACAGCTTCAAAGCTGCAGAGACCAGCAAAATGTCAGCAGCTTGTAATTAGGAGCCCACGGTTACGTCAGTGACTGTATCTCTCCAAGAACTGCTATGTGATGTGTGCCACAAAGCAAAGGAAGACTCTCACAACCTGGTTAACAAGCCTGGCTCAAACAAGAAAGAGCAAAATGGATTAATGAATCTGCTGTGTTCCTAAGTCATATGTGGATGGATTACATGCACAAGGTTTGCTGAATTCTGCAGCAGTGAAGACTGAATTGTGGCATGCATTCACCAAAAGTGCAAATCCTTCAGGAAAAAATGCAGATCAGCAGTCCATCCTTGAAAATTTCCTTCCTAGCTGTGTCCTGTAAAGGCAGCTGCATGACATGGAGGCATGCTCTGAAGGAAGAGACCGGCAAGCTGCACAAAGATGTTTAAAAAGAAGGGTGCAATTAAACACAAAGCAAGCCTGCTGAAATTCTGTTCTGGCATTACAGATTTGATACTGAAATACCACCCCAGAGGAGACCGGCTGGGCTCTGGTGTGGTTTATATTAAGGCTTCTCTGGTTAAGAGCGAGGGGGGAGGGACAGGGCTTCCTGCAGCATCTTGCAGCCATGCAGAAGTCCCCAGGGCTGTGGGAAGCAGGAGGGATGGTCATGCTCTTAAAGACACATGCCTAGATCCTGCCAAGGGGCTTTCTGACCTCTGCAATTATTTTTAGGTCTGTGAAGACAACTCTGCAGTGCTTAAGCAGTGAGATTGCAGGGGGTGTTTAGTCCGCTGCGACTGGCCTTTCTCTGTGTCATGGCTGGGAGAGGTTTGTACGGCTTTTATCAGTACCCCTCCACCACATCCAGCATGCACGTCTGTCACTGTTCCCAAAGACCAGTTACTGGAGGTCTGGTGTGCTTCCCTGCTCCCAGCAGAAGTCACTTGCAGTTCAACAACTCTGTTGTAGTTGCTCTTTAATTTACCAGGATAGGTAGATTGTATTACACAAACAGTGGGGGTGGGTGGTTTTTGGTTTGGTTTTGGTTTGGTTTTTTTTTTTTTTTTTTTTTTTGGACTGTGAACACAAATTTGTAGGAGGAGATGACTCTGTATATTAAACCAATAGCTCTTTGAATTGTGTGTAGTACAACTTAAGTATACTTACTTTAATTAATAGAAGGTTACAAAAGCTGGCATTGTCTGGGGCTGTTTAATTTACATCTTAGGTTTAGTCAATGAGCATAACCTGCCTGATTAGAATAGTGTATTCTGCACAGCCAGCAGGGTGGAAGGCATTATTTTGTTTGTGTTAGTTCAAACAGCTGGTCATTAATGCAGGCCCCATCTCCAGAGTGAAGTGCTAGTGGACATGAATGGCTGCCTGATTAATGCTGCCCCTCGACGGGTCCTTCATCCAGCAGCGATGCTCGCAGCAGAATAATGCAGCGGGATTTGATTGCACTCTAACAGGGTAGTATGTCATTGTGTCACCAAGCCATCGAGGTTATTATGGGGTAGGGCAGACAGACGGGACAGTGGGGTTACTAGACCGTGGCATTTTTAGAAATGCAGGGCTGACCTACTTAGAGTTATTCTTGCTGGCTGGCAGCTGCCTGGTGCGGGGCTCCCCCGGATAGGCTGCGGCTGTTGCTAGGGGGAATTAGCATGAATTTTTCCACATACAGACTCAGTGATTGAATGATAAAAGCTGACTGGAATTAAAGAGATTCGGTTCAGTATTATGCAGATTTATCTCCCTCATTTTTTTTTTCCTCTCTGTCAAATGCATAAAAAGGAGCAGAAAACAGTTTGTTTCCATTTATTTTTGACCTATTTTTTTTTCCAGGGGAGGGCAGAAGTGTTGTGAATTTTCGGTCATAATTTAATATTTAGGCCGTGGAAATGATATGATAGGGGGCATGCATCTTTAATGTATGGAAGATTAAAATGCTGCCTCTCTGGAATGGAATGAAATTAATATATTTTGTGTTCTGGTCAGGCTGCCACCTCTTTTTATTTGAAGCCATGTCAGATTCTTTCGTCTGGAAAGGGGAAACATATACCAGGTTTTATTGCATAACATTGTTCACAGCTATTTTTAGCTATCTGTACTTCAAAAAATTAGTCCTGTTTATGCTAGTGGATGAAATTAATCCCCAGGCTATGCCTTATGTGTGTGGAGACAGATGCCCAGGGTAGCTGCAGTGTTGTATGTCATGTTCATCTGAAAAGGTGTTTACATACTGCAGGCTTATCAGCACTGCATACCTACCAGAGTTCTGATGCCTTACATGTAATCAGATCAATTAGAGCACTCTTCTGGATTTTGGAGTATTTTTCAGGCTGTGGTTTGAAGTTGGATTCTCTAGATGGCCTTTTTCTATTTACCCACATCTGCCTAAAACAGTGTTATCTTTTCAGAGAACTCTGTGCTCCTTTAGGAAGCAAATAAAAACAATACTCTGTGAGGATTCCTTTGATGTAATCATGAATATTTCCTTTGTTATTATCACTAATTATAGAAGATCTTTGTATAAACCGCTATTTCCCTCTGTGTGATCTTTTACCATGCAAAGAAGTTCCAATTTAGTGCTTATAATTTTAAGTTAAGTATTCATGGCAATGCATCATGACATCACACTCAGAGAAATGGGAATTTTCAAAATATGAGACAGTGGGTGATGGGAGAGAAAGACCCACATGTATTTGGAATTGCAGAATAAAAAATGCGACTTAGTCCTGTGAAGTAATGAATTCATTTTTGTAAAAGTAGTGAACTCATTTTTGTCTGAAACAGTTTAATTTCAAATATTTGGATGAATATTTCATACCTTTTAGAGGGGTGTGAATAGCTTGCACATCTGAGGTACCTTTTAGAGGAGTGTGAGCTGCCTGTGCATCTCTCTGGACAGCTAGCTGCTTCCCTGGAACCAGAGCTCTCCTGCCTTGGCCCTTGGAATTTATTGGGAAGGTATTAAAAAAATGATACCAGAAATGTAGACATGAATTTGAATGCATTTTGTGGCTGAGGCAAAGCATTCAGTTCCTACAGAGTTGAATTTCCTGTGTCTTTTTCCTGGCATTGATTCATTACTGAAACTCACACCACTTCCTTCTCTGCTCCTTCCTGACAGCCTCATGGAGTGACAGATTTTTAGAGAAGTGAAAGTGAGGAGGGGCACTATTTGATTCCCAGTAACTGTGTTTGCCTTGTCTGTCCTTGGAGGTTACTCCAGAAAGTTGTGGTCCCACTTCCCTCAGCATTCTCAATATTCCCCCAACATTCTCTTGATCAAAATCTGATGTCCTGCTCCACTTTCCTGCAGGATGCTGCAGGATGCTGCAGGATGCTGGACAACAGTCTTTGTCTACAAACCTTTCTTGTGGTTCTTGCCCTTGTTGGTTATAACCAGTTGTAGTTTCATCCTGCTCACCTGGGATATTATCTGACTTGGGCTTCACCAAATCAAAATAGGTATGCATTACTATATTAATGCAGTACTCCATATTCTAGAAAACAGAATTTGAGTGTTTGGTTTATTTGTGCTAAAAGAGAGGGAGTTCAGAAAAAAGCAACAAACAAGATAAAGCATATACTCTTGGAAAAGACTTGTGTCCTTGGTGTTTATCTGGATTTCAACAGAGTTAGTTTATAAAAAACATCTAATCAGACAGTTTAACAAACCATCAAGTGACATATTAAATATAAAAAATGTAGTGCACCAGAAATTGTATTCAATGTAAAGTTACCCTACTGAAAGTCTCTTCAATGAAAATTTTTCCAAACAATTGAATGTGTGACTGATATGATCATAATACTTTGGATAATTATGAGTAGCACAGATATGGAGTTAATGAGACAAACCAAAAATCTGAGCTCTGTGTGTGTGTGTATAATACATAAGAAACAGGACGCCAGAGGAGTTTGAAATACATGTCCTTGTTGAAAATATTGTCAGTTGTGCACATTCTTTTGAAGAACCAATGTTAATCATTTTCTGATGATCTCCTCTGGGGTTTCTATTCTTGCTACAAGTTGCACCTCTTACCTTGAAGTTTCTTACCTACAAAAGATTGTGTTGTATTTTCCAACATTCTTGTACCATGACCTCTTCTGTGAGCTATGAAAGATCTATTATGCTGAGTTTCATGCTCTAGGGTGGCTAAGTGAATGCTGATTTACTGGAAGCATATGCAGGCAATATTTTTTTTTTCTCCCCATCAAAATACCCAGAACTCTGCCTCCATTTGGAGCTGTGAGGTGGCTGTGCTGCTTGGTGTATTCCTGACATCAAAGTCTTGGCCAGTCATGGATTTGCTGAGCATTTTGTGATTTTATGGCAACTTTCTGTTTTTCTGAAAATGGTCAGAGGATACAGGATATAGAGCAACTCATCTAGATTCCCATACCACGAGGAGTGAGTTGACTCCCAACCTTCACCTCCTACAGGGCCATACAGATCAGTTCTTCTGTAGCAAATGTGTTTCAGTTCCGATTTCAAACCAGAAGTACAAAGAAATGTCTCATATTTCTTAAAAGACTGGCAGTTTGCACATTCCTTTTATTGCAGTGCAGTAGGGAATACGACTATTTAACCAAATAAAATAATCCTTACAAGATATTTTTTTCTTTGATCCATGAACATGGAAACAAATTCTGTAACAAATGCTCCCATGACAGCCAGGAGCAGCATTACCGTGGCTCCCACATTCCTGCTCTTTCTGCACCCGTGCATGTGCCTGTCCACTCAGAATTGCTGCATACATGTAGTGTGTGGGTGTGTACACAAGGCATAACTTGCACAAACACAGAACTGAAGCATATAGCATGTAATAATCACAGTTGTCTCAGCGTAGCACCGAAGTCTGTTCCTTTAGATATATGATGCTGTTTTTTCTATGATGAAAAGTGGTTTGACATGAAATGTAGGCAGCTCTGGTGTGTAGCACCAGCCATTGTGTTAATGTTGTCATCCCATTCAACACCAACAATGACAAAGAAAAAAAAAATCATGTTAATCTGTGATAGAAGAATAGCAAAAAGGATAGCATGGTGAAAAATGGGGTGTACTTAGGTAGCTGTGTTTCATAACAGCTCGTGCCTTTTGTAAACATGTAAAATGTAAGGTATGATGGGCTGTTTAAGACAGAGAGAGATATTTTATATCATTGCTAATTCTTCCCTCCTGCTCTTAGGCCACACCTATGTCAAAAGTGCATCCAGACTCAGATCTTGACAGAGATCATGACCCTGTTGAAACCAATGGCTGTTTTATTCTGGAATTCAGTTGGGCCAGGCTTTCATCTCTGGTATTTTCCCTTGAACATGTCTTTTTTCTATACTCTTCCTCCAAAGTGTGGTGTTTCTATTTCTACTGTTTTGTTTTTTTTTTTTCCTCTCTTCCTCTGAAAATTCTTTGAAAGCTCACTTTTTTTTTTTTTTTTTTTTTTTTTTTTTTTTTTTTTTTTTTTGTTGAGCAATTTACTATAAATTTGCTCTTGAGTAGGCGAAAATGTGGGGAAATATCACTTCACTCCTGAGCTAGTAAAGTAGAGTTGCAGTGAGTCCCAATAATTATGTTTTTCTGAATATTTCTGCTTTCATCATAAAATGTCTTTAGTTTTTAATGAAAGGGAACAGGCAGTGAACAAAACATATATTCCAAGGAGAAACCGGTCTCTTAACAGGCTGCAGAAACTCGGGTAATGAGATGGCTGGTGTCTTGACCTACAAAGCTAGGGCTCTTAGAAATGTCGAGGGAGGCAGAATGCAACAATTTCAAACAAGAAACGCTTTCTAGCTCTCTAGCCACTTGTGCTGCTGTCATCATTAGGGTTAACAGTGAATTTTTTTTTTTGACACTTTAGCGTTGCACAAACAGTACTCACACCAGTATTCAAAGAAATTATTCATATGGAGGTAGGTATACCACAGTCATGTCAGTTATGTCTGGGTTTGCAATGTTTTTCTTTGTTACATACAGACACAGTAATTAGGTTCTTTTGAGGTCAAAATGTTTTTGATATTTCAAACTTGGAGACATTTGAAATAATGGCAGTTAGTGGAGACCATTGGAGATAGACTTTTTTTGTGGTATTTTATCTGCAGAAAATATCTGCAGATAAAATGGAGGAGGTGTTTTATGGTGCTGCAGTTATTTTGGTTGATTGAAAAAAATGTCTGGTGAATCTTGATGTAAATCTCCTGCTCATGACCTCTACAGATGGCAGTGCATCTCAGCTGCAATTTCTGCATGTGTGGGCTAAAACACGTATACACTGTTTTAGCTGAACTATATTTTTTGGTGTGTTGTCTCCAGCATCTCTTCATATTACTCCTTTAAAACCAAAACCTAAAAATTGTTCATAGCTGCAGATGAGAGCACAAGTTCCAGTCTTTCTTTCCTCACCTTGCAATGGCAGGTAAGTTTATGCATCTTTATGAGTTTCTTTTGAGTGCATCCCTTTTATAAAGAAGAAGTTCCATCACACTTCTGTGCCCTATTTACTGTGTCACAGCCTGTGGATATTCTCAAATTTGACTTTGGTTCCTTGGCATAATACTCACCAAGATTTTTGTGATTTTTGTGATTGTGAAGGAATGTTTGCAAACATTAAAAATAACCTCCTCTGGTGTCTACATTTGTATTAGCTGCTCACATTTGATATGAGTTTAGCTGAATATGAGACATGAAGATTAAGCACTGCCCTCTGAAATGTTTTCTTTCCCTTGTTTTATGAGAGTAAGCATTTTTCTTTTAGAAGCAAGTGAACGGCAGGCCAAGGATCCCAAATGGACAGATGATGTTTGCTTTCCCAAACCAGGTATTCATGTTATGATGTGCTCCTAAGGAGCAGGACAGGGCACTAATGCTGTGCTGATCAACTTGGTTGTGTTTTCAAGCAACAGATCCTCTGAAATCAGGGCTGTAAGGCCGAGTGAAATGCTGGCCCTGGTGGAACAATTGGAGAGCTGGGTTAACTGGGGCACCCCACTTCAAAGAGAGTCTCCAAAATTTCAAGTACTGCCAGCATTTGGTTCCTTTCTTTGCTCAGCCCAACTGATGCTGTTTTCAGCTACTTGGCAATTGCAAAGAGAGGTAATGCCCTTTATCTAAATCAGCTCTCCCCCATGGCTCCTTGTTAACCTCAGGTAATCCTAGGTGTCTCCTACTAGTATGGACTATAATAAGAGTTTGAAACATGCAAAAAAATTCAGACGGTGGACAGGATTTTGCAACAGCACTGTTGTGTAGTTGAAGATTCCTGGATGAATTGGACATTTCTGTTGCAGAGCATGTTAGAAGAAATGCAGAAATGTTAGAAAGGCAGTCAGAAGTTTTGGTTGTATTCCTGTGCTGCATAATGACGGAAACCAATGAATACAGTTGAAGCTCTGAAATTTTCTTACTCCATAGGTCTACTACCAGGAAAAAACACCCCTCTGTTTATCCACTAGATTCAGTTCTGCAAAGGCCCTTCAGAGCTTATATCTTAGGTTGTCACACCTGTTACGTGCAAATATTTTTAAACATTTGCTTCATCTTGTCATTGAGCCATAAGGACTTAACATTCCTGATGATTTTTGAGGTCTGTGATTATTCCTGGATTCTAGATGGTAGCCATGCCTTCCTGACAGCCACTAGTTTATTATTTAATGTAAGCCCTCACATATGCATTTTCTTAGAAAGGATGAAATGGCTTTTTGTCACTCCTTAATCCTACGTCAAAGGGTAGAAAATGCCAGGTTTTTTTTCTATGTGAGCTGGATGGACATCAGAGACTCTTCTCTCTCTTTGGGTCTCACAATCCTGCTTTGAAATGTCTTTTAAAGAGATGAAAAGGGTGTAGTTGCAGCTTTAAAACCAAGAACTTTGCACATTACTGAAATAAATAGTTCTCCCTTTTATTTTGGGGTCCACATTGAGATAATACACAGAAGCAAAAAAACCCCATGGATGACTTCTATTTTATCGTTTCCTTACGTCCAACTCCCCCCCTCCTTAATTTATTTTTGGGGTCTGGAAAGAAAAACATGCTGAAAAGCCCCAGTGTATTGATGTGTGAAATTGAAGGAGTTGCTCACTCTTATGATCGAGGCACTGTGCCCTTTGACAGGGTTAAGATTAAAAGAAATATACTGGAAAACATGTACCTAAGTATGAAAAATTCCTTAAATTCAGGGTGTGTTCATACAAAATGAAGTTTCTACAGTGTGGAAATCATTAAACCTGATCCAGAAAAAATGCGAGGTGCCCCAGCCATTGAGATGTGAATCTCTTTAATCCGCACAAGCATTAGAAAAATCTGAAACATGTGAAAGTTCAAAAGCTGCAAAGCCATTACATGACTTCTTATTCATTTCTCAAATATTGTAACTTTCTATTGAACTGTGGAAAGACTTTTTCTTATATTTTTTTTTGTTTTCATAACCAATAGATCAGTCTCTCACTAATGTGTTACTGCGCATTGTGAATCTGAAAGTTTCACTTGGATATAAATTTTTTGATTAGTTTTAGAGCATTTCATGTAGCATTTCAATGGTTGGTAACTTGCAGCTTTTCAGCAGCTGCTGCTAGGGAGGGGGAAAAGGGCACGACTGGGTTCAATTTTTAATTTTTTTAAGATCCCAAACAATTTCACAGTACATTTACAGATAACTTTAATGATTAGCTCTAACTTTGCATGATATGAATGCATGCTAATTAAAAACCAAACCAAATAAAAATCATAACAAAACAAAAGCAACACAAAATGCTTTTTTTCATCTTAACTTTGCATCTCTGAAGTACACCAAGAGGAGCTTAAAATCCAGTGAAAACTTCAGAGAAAAGAGTAAATTACTATTTGCAAAAGGACAGACTTTGTTGGTAACAAATGCTTAGCCCAAGGGTTTCCCACTACCAACAACCTTCTAAAGTGTACACATGCCTAGCTCCAAGGGCCAGAATATTTATGCCTGGTCCCAGCCTGTCTCCCTGCTGCTGCAGTAGCCAAACCTCCTGCAGAGGCTTGGGCAGTCTGACAGATCTGGCTTTCCCTCTGTGGGAGTATTAATTTGTTTCGCATCTGCAATTGTAACATTAGGCTCATTTTTGATCCTTTTGCCCTTTCTCTGGCCAGTTATATAGCCCTAAAGTTTTCAAATAGTTGTCTCTCACTGGAGTATAGTCATGCTTCAGGCTGTTTGCTTAAATTCAGTACTTGTTGAGATAAAGCTGCTGGGGAAGGGAGGGAGGCCCATATGTCTGATGGTTTTGTTCTAAGAGCTGCCAGGGATGTACTGGTACACTACAGTGTCTGAAACAATAATAGATCTTCACTTATAGGGTAGCAGGCTTTCTTTAGGGTAAAAAAGAATAGAAAGTGTCACATTCTTTTGTCATTTGAAAATCAGCCACAAATTTTTGTCAGTGAAACTCCTGCAAGAAGACAGCGTAATTACTAAAACCACTTGGAGTTGGATTTTAAAATGGCAGGCAACTGTAGAATCTGACAAAGAGACTTTTTGAGTTCTCTTACTACACACACAAAACAAACAAACAAACAAAAAAACACCAAAAAACCAAAAACCAGCAAAACCACAAAAACCACCACAAACAAAACCCAAAAACTTTAAAAAGACAGGGAGAGGCCTGTTTTCCACATTAAAAAGTTGGCAACCTGATTTTCACTGACTTGCCAAAAGACGTATCAGAGGGGCTGAGGTAATCCACTGATTTCTGAGGTGGTGAAGCAGAAAGGTGTGAGTGGGCTAGAGATGGGAACAACTGCAGGAGCAGAGGTGAAGGTCAACTGAGAACTCTGGGACCTCTAGAGGACACCACATTCTCGAGCAATACTCATCATTTAGAATTATAAAACCTAAGTAAAACAAATGTCTCAGACCTGTGCCAAGACCCGAAGAGTTTAGAGGTAAACATTAGATTAGAATTAGCTGTATTCATTTTGTCCTTTGCTGCCAAGGCCTCACAGCACAACAAAGGACTATTGATCAAAAAGGTCACATAGAAGAGGGCAGGGTTTGAAGAAACTGAATTAAAAAAAAAAAAAAAGCCAAATGAGACAAATACAAAAATAGTAACTCGGAGATGAATGGAGTTCTGTACATCAGGCATTTCTCACATGCATTCATTTGTCTGCAGAGAGTGAATAACTACAATATTCTACAGTGAATATGTACAATTTTCTTGGTTTGCACAGTGGCATCCCCCTGTAGTCTCCAGAGCTTGAACTGGAGAGTAATTACAGGTATCCCTCTAAATGAAGTAGAAAAAAGAAGCAAAAGGAGACGTGGTGTTGTGCTTGGGTTTTCCACTTGGTGCTCCCCACATCTTGCACAGATACTTAAGGCTGCTCACATGTAAAGTGGAAGCCAGTGGTGACTGACCTATTATTGAGGTATTTAGGATTCCCATAGCAGCAGCTGCTAAGGGATATTATATGAACAAGCTGCTGTTATCTTGATCTTCTTGACCAGAAAGGCTTTTTCCCTTCCAGGAGGTTACGTGGAAAAGGGGAATAGTTCTTTGTTGCTGGAATCTGCAACTTGTCAGCCTCTCATATCCTGAAAAATATTAATAAAGGGCAATTTACTTATGTGAGTGCTGCCGGAAAAAAGGCTTTAAAGTACAAGAGATTCTAGTGTCAGCTGCAGACAGCAATCTGCTAAGTGTGTTTGTGTTTTGGGGGGCAAGCAGAAAAAGAGCATTGCCTGTGAATGACAAGTGCCAATCTCATAATGTCATGTTACCATTGTGGATGAATAAAGAAAAAGACCCATTATATTATATCTAACAAGAAAGCAACTTAACAAAGAAATACACTGTGTTGTTAGTGAGAGGAAGGATAGACTTGTGGTTAGGGCACAGGAGCTGCTGATTCAAATTTCTGGCTCTGCAAGAGACTTCCTTCGTGGCCTTGGGCGAGTCACATACTGCCACACTCCAAAATGGAGGTAGCACCCAAACTGGAGAGAGATTTCCTAGAGAGATACCTTCCCATTGCAGCACTCAAGTAGGTACCCAAGTGGACAGATCCTCAAGATGTTGCAAAAAGGTATTTTGAAAATGTGTAATAAAATTCGGAACTATAGAGTTTGGACACTTTTTTCTTCTTGTTTTTTTTTTTTTCTATTTCCCCCTTTCCTCCCTACCCCCTGCCCCCCTTCTTTTTTTCTTTTTCTCTCTTTTTCCTATGAAAGTCTGGCTCTGATGCCGGTTATTGAGCATTTGAGAATCTGATCCTTGACCTCCCTTGGGATTCTGACTCAGTCATTTTAAGGCCTGGTTTCCCAGCTGAAAATGGAGATAACAATGCTTTCTTTATCTGACTGCCTGCCAGTTTTGTCTCTTTAGACACTGAGGGATTACCTTCTATAATATACAGGTAATTCACCCAAATCTTTGAGGGGGGATTGAAAGAAATAGGAACTTTAGGCATTAGTGTGATGAAGCACACAAATGGTGGTACAAGCAGCCATTTTGATTTTTAATAAGTGATGAGCCCAATTCAGTAGTATTAAAGACTGTTATAGAAAGAGAAGACAATTTGGGTCTGAGTCATGATTTTTTTCAAGACTTGGGAATGTTGAGATTGAAACTTGTGGGTTGAACACATCTCTAAACCAGAGTTAGATTAGAGTCTGTGTTGAGGTATGTTTTCAATTATATTCTGTTAGAAAAGTAATGCTGAAATTTATCTTAAGTTGTCACAGTGCTTCAAAGCATGGGCTTTTCCTCTCTCTAAGTCCTCGAACAGACGCAGGATGTGTTGTGGCAAAACTGTTTCCAATTAAGTTGATGCATTCTGTTCTTTAATGTTTCAGGACTTTAAGTTAAAGAAAAATCCTGTAGCCAGAGTTCAGAAGGATGATTCAGATAAATTTGCCTGGAAAGCAGTCATTTGCCTGAGTTTCTGTGGCTGTACCGTGTTGGGTCATCAGGGTGACACGTAGCCATGAACTTCACTGACATTCTGCTGATTAATAATGACTGGGGATCCAACTCTTCTCTGGGGCAGGTCACTGAATGTAAAAGTGGGAACTTGAAGTGTCTGGGTTAAGGGAAAGAAGTTATTCCAGCAAATTTCTCTGTTGCTTGTATCTGCTCTAAATTTCTGCTAAAGTGTGACTTGTCTAGCTGAACAAGTTTTTGGAGTTCCAGAGGTTTTCCCCCGATTATCTGAAGCATTGCTCTTCATTACCCATCATTTCATGGAGTGCTATGCTGAAAGCTTCTGTCGTGCTGAAGATTAAAAAGGGATTAAGAGGGTGTAATGGGTTTTTCAGATAAATGTATGTACACACACAGCACATTAACTGTTCAGGTTCAGTTTCCAACTCAAGACAAATACTTGCACGTGTACATTTGACACTCTTTTATTTGTGGGCTCTTGGAGCTGTCTCTGTAGGCATCCCTGAACAGCTTGCTCTAGCAGCCTTCTGTATGTTCTCTCTCATGCATGCTGCCTCCATTCCTGCAACCTGCTGGACAAAGCCTTCCCTGCTGAACCCTGGCTAGACAGGTTATGCAGGGAAGAATTTCATTTGACTCACTAATGTCCACTGCTTTGCAATGACTGGCCTGCTCAGTTCTGTTTTACCTCAAGGACCTCAAATTTGGGATCACTCAAAATACATACTTTGCTTTGGCAAAGGTAAAATATATGTGGAAATGATGATGAAAATAAATCCTTGCATTTTCATGTACTAAAGGAAGAATGAAACTCCTGTGACTTATGAAAAAATGGTGATTTTCTTAGTCTGGTCATTGTCCTGTTGCAGGAGTAAGTGTGACTGGCAGTCAGTGCTGAAGGAGTTTTGGATTTTTAAGATTTCATGAAAGCATTTTGTTTTAGTTTGGAGGGTTTGTTTGTTTGTTTGTTTGTTTAAATTGTTGTTGGTGGTTTTTTTCAGTCTTTAAGAATGAGGTGCATTGTGGATAAAGGTATTACTAAAGAAATTCTCCTAATACTGTCCACTTAGCTGTAAGAAGTTTGTGCAGGTATTCAGTAATGCATTTACCATTCATTGGGAGATATAAGGAGAAGGCTTTATAAATTACTGAGTAGTTTTTTTGAGGATCAAAAATTTCTTTAGCTTCTCTTCACTAATATAATCTGATCTGTGTGAGCCTGCAAAGTCTTTTCACCATTACTGCAATCTGTCAGTGTGTGCAGGGATTGTAAGTAGATAAAAGCTTTGATTTCAGTTTCCTCCTTGTTTTTGATATGTTTAATACATGTATTAAAAAATCAGATAACTCAGAAATTTAAGTATCAAGTTGGTAGTAACTGTGAAGCTGCTTACTCTTGATTCTCTTGAAACTAGATCCAACTTTGGTATTCTTAAAAGATCAGTTTGAAATCTGGAATCTGAAAATATTAAAAAAGATCTAATATAATATTAAGCCACACTGTAATTCAGAATGGTGTCCTTCTCTAAGTTTGAAAAGACAGGTTAAACCTCTCTTCCATCTAAAATTTTAGTTGCAAGCTGTTTTACATAAACTTCCTGGACACAGAAGATACTGAAACTTTGATGTATTTTGATGTAGGCACCATAGGATAATTGTACTATTTCTGAATGATATTTGGTTGTATTATCCATGGCAAGTATACTGTTTCCCTTGTCTGTGGTTATAATCTTAGCAGTGTGTTTTTATCATAGAAAGAGGATATGCTTTTCTCTTAGTATAAACAAGAAAACCCAAGAGAAATAACCCCAATTTGACATGGGTCCCCATAGAACTTGGGGAAATATTATGCATGCTCTCTTAATGAGAGGTAAATTTTTGCTTAGGGAAAAATGTGGAATACTAGATCTTGTTCTGGAAATCTGGGCTCTGGGCTGTGATGCCTAGGAAGGTGCAAATTTTATATTCTGTGTAGAACTGTATACTGGTCACCACTTTGAATTAATTTTTGAAAAGCTGAATGTGCTCTTTCCACTTTCTAAACCATAACAGAAATCTATTTCAGTGTGATGTCAAGCTGGAGCTATTTGAATGAGCAGATTTTTAAAAAAAGAAAGAAAAAAATAAACAAATGAAAGAGTAGCAAAATCATTTGCTATAAATGCATGAGTGCTGATCTTAAAAAGAATGAAGGAAACTTACAAACCAATGAAACAAGGATATTTTTATTCGGACTCTAACATATATGTAAGAGTTTAGCTGACATGCCTCATTGTTTACTCTGAGAATCTATTCTGAAATTATTGTGTGGCTCCTGTCAATGTACAAGTTTCCTCCAGGCAAAGGACCATATGACTTTCACAACAAACACTATGCATTGCCTGATAGTTGCTTCATGGAGGAGTGCAACATGTTTGTATCATCCTTTCCTGCCTACGGGCCTTAAAACTTATTTAGAGGAGAAACCACAGCTGCTTTTTTTCCCAAAGAGCATCAGTGTTTTTATTACTGGCCTCATGACTCAGCTCTAATACCAGTGACCTAGATCCTTGCCATAATGGGCTTTATCTCAATAGTCATAGCACAGTCATTTGAATGCTTCTGTTTTACACAATACTGAGAGCCTGTACAATAGTCCAGCAAGCAGATCCCTGATAGTCAGAACAGTTGTGCTGTATTGACATAGGGCTTGCAAGAGACTGTTTAAATATCATCAGTGGCTTTTCAAGTTCTGAGTAAATAGGGCATAATGTAAGTGGTAGGGATGAGGTAGTGAAGTTATGGATTTTGCAATTGCTTAACTTAAATGAGACTATTTCCAGCAAGAATTGGCATTTCTTTATAAAGGAAAAAAAAAAAGAAAAGACAACTAGAACATGACAGACACACTACCTGGTCTGTCTTTTGGCAGAAGAATAGCATTTTGATCCATTCCTTGTTGACTGGCATCATACATTTCTACTCACATGCTGGTTGCTGCTTACAGTACTAGCTTGATCTCAAGCTTATTTTGACAGAACAGCGTGTCTGTTGTGACAAAAGCACACTTGCACAAGGCATTTGTGGCCAACACAATACTAGAAGGAGTGTGAAAGTTTCCTGATGACTTCAGGTGTAGCCAGCAAACACTCAACGACTGGCGTGTTGTCCTTCAGTGAGCTATTCAGGTTCCTAAAGTTACACATGCAACAGAAAAACTTTGATGGCTCAGGCATTAAATTACTTTCATTTCTTGCTTTTATCCTTCCTTTCTTCCTTTTCCCTCTCCACCCTCCATCTGGCCTTCCAAGGAATGTATATTGACTTTTTGCCCTAGATTGTCTCTCAGACAATGATAAACAGAGTTTCTTTGTGGGGTTGTTTTGTAAAAGTCAGATTTTTTATATCCTTTTTCTAACTGGGGCTCTCAGGTTTTGATCATTTAGACTAAATACTTTCAGAGATAGCATCTCAACATTTTAAGGTCCTTGAATTGTTGGATTAATTTAAGATTTTATAAATAATTACTATATTGCATGAAAAATGTGTACCTTTTGACTGAGTTAGGACTGCATCTAAAAGGCTAAAAATAGATTCATCAGTGCCTAAGGGCTTTAAGTCGAGTCTTTACATGAACTCATGGATGAGTTTACTTGGAAAACATTGACTGGCACTGGAAAACAGAAGCTGGACAAAATTAACAGCAAATCCTCTCAGCAAAGTAGATCTGTTGACTGTCAGCTGCCCTAGATTTTAGAGTGCAAAACCGCTCAGATGGTTGCTGAGCATCAGTGGCTCAGAGAGTTGGGGAAATTAGCCTCTGGTTGTGAGCATAATTGGATTCCATTTGGATAACTTTCCAAGTTTTAATATTCTAAATATTTGAGTGAAGGAAAAGTGGTTTGTATTCATTGCTCTATCTGAAGCGCTGGAGGGTATTTTCATTTTCTGGTTTTAATGCCTGATTCTCCTCAGAGGATCTTAGCATACATGCTGCTTTATAAAGGCCACTTTTTGTTGTCCTTACTGAAGCAGCTACCTCCATCCACCCTTTTCCTTGTTGGAACACCCTGTAAATGTGGCAATAAAAACTGGTACAATGAGAGCAGTGACTCCAATGCAGAAACAGATATCACCTCTGAACATGCCAAAAGCATATGTCCTGCTTCAACAGCCCTCCTTTTTATCATAGTAAGGTTTTAGTTAGGCTTGAGAGTATCAGAAAGGTAAAACCAGGATTATTAAAAAAAAAAACAAAAAACAAAACAAACCATGAAAAACTCCCACTATTTCCTCTTGAGGTTCTTTAATGTTTCCTACATGTCTGTAGAGGGCTTGTATTTGCAGCAGTAAGTCTATTTTCATCTCATATATAAGGCAAAAAAAAGGTTTTACTTTTTGTTTTTTACCTTCTAAAGTGAGTTAATGGGAGACCTCACTTTCTTATGTACCCCAAACCAATACAGATAATAATTCTTGTCTTCTTTGATTACTATTTCATGAATAATTGTTAATGATCCTTCAATCCTATATTTGCATAGACCACTACCCATTCTCCATACTCTCCAAGAGATGTCCATCAGGACATCTAATTAATTAATACATTATTCTGTACATATTAATATGTAATACATATTAATTAGGCAGAATTGTGTAAGCTTTTATTCCAGAACCACCAGGGCCAGTTAGTCATAAGATATTACATAACAAAATCTTATAAGTTAAAAGAATGTTCTCATTCATTTATGCTCAGAAAAAAAGAGGGTTTAAATATGAGAAGAAATTAGATTTCCTGAGACCCAGAACTGAAACATACCACTTAGAAGTAATACAGAATCCTGCAATTAATAATCTAACTGAAATAGTTTCATATACATGTGGATGTGCATGTGTGTGTATGCGTCTTTATCTACTCTGCATTTCCTAGAAGTTGTTTCAGGAGTTTAGACTGGAACAAACTTACTTGTAAGATAGAGCTCCTCTGTGTTCAGTGAGGTATTGCATGGCCACAAATGCTTACACAGGTAAGACCAATCAACAGTTCATTGATCACGAAAGTGATGTGACATGTAGAGGTAGAAAAGCTGTATCCATTTGAGCATCAGTGAGGCTGAAAAATCCAGAGCACAATGTACTGCAAAGGAGAAGGAGCAAAAAACCTCTCGAGTGCCTAATGTTCACAAGGACAAGTGACAGATCCAGAAGGAAATATGAAGGAGACAACTACGAGAAATGTTTACTGCCCTGAAAAAGGATTTAAATGAATGCTCAGAATAATACATTTTCTTAGTTACACAATATAAACAGCAGAGGGAATTTTGAGATTTGGTTCCTAGGTATGTGGAAACTATTCCTGATTACTTTGATATAACTCATGCTATGTGGCTTAAATGAGGCTGTGATAGATATGCAGTCTGTGTCAGAAAGAGAGCATTTAATTATGTAAATCTGATTAAAAGCTACTGCATTGTAACAATGAAAATAACTAAAACATCTGTTAAAAATATAATGAATAATTTTTAAGAGCTGAAGATGTCAGGGTTAATTATTTGATTTTAAGGTCGAATTCCAAGTGCACTCCATCATTCATCTACCTTTTTTATGAAGAGTTGGTTAAAAAAAAATCAGAGAGGGAGGAAATATAAGGGGGGGAAATTGATGTTTCCAGCAGATCCCATAAAACTGTGCACTTCTTTCCTACTTGAAATTAATCTGCCTTGACATAAAAGAGGTATTAAATTTTATTTCTGGACTTATCACTCTGTACTTCCAGTATAAAATTTTACATTCAGTATTCTCTCCAGACCTACATAAATGCATTTCTCTTTACCCATCTCCATACCTAGAACAATTGATAATGATTAGACTGACAGAGCATCACTGTTTGCTCAGCAACAACCCCATCCACCCCAAACCCTTTCTATACTTTGTATTATCTTCCCTCTTGTACATGGTAACATCCTTTTCTAAAAGCAAATAAGTTCTGTGAACAGTTTTGAGCAGAGTTTTGCTTCAATTTGGTATTTTGATTTGAAATTAAAGAAATTTTCTTCAGTCAAATTTCTTCTTCTTTGGGGGAATAGATGAAGATTCCTGTGATCAAAGTTTGTGAGGCAGACTGACTTCATGATGAAGCTGCTGATGTCATAGAAAAATGCCTGTTGGCAGAAAGGCACATAAGCAATTCTTTCAAAAATCTATGGGCACCTTAACTTCTGTACATAACCGAGCTTTTCCAATGTTACTAAATTTAAGAGAAATGAGGTAATCTTATTTTCTTTCAGTCAAATTAAATATTTTCTTACACATATCTCAGTGAAGAAAAGTTTCTGTTTTTAGCAAATATTTCACTCATATTAATAGAAACCTAAAAAGGAATTTGTGCTATTTGTGACATTGAGCAAAATTCCTTTCTGAGTGTCCTCTTTCTGAGTGTCCCCTTTCTGAGTGTCCTCTTTCTGAGTGTCCTCTGGAATAATTTTTGCTATTTTTGCTATTTTTTTACCTCATTCCCCATTCCTGATTGCTATCAGGTAGACAGTTCCTTTTTTTTTTCTTTTTTTTTTTTTTCTTTTTTTCTTTTTTTCTTTTTTTTTCTTTTTTCTTTTTTTTTTCTTTTTTTTCTTTTTTTTCTTTTTTTCCTTTTTTTCTTTTTTTCTTTTTTTCTTCAGAATTTAATTAAACACTATTAGAAAAGACGCTTGTAGTCTGGCGAGAGAGATGACCTGAAGATCAGGATTCTCTAGAACACGTGCTTTATTGGTCGTGGGAATGCAGCCTGACTAGGGAAGGGTCCAGGGATCCAGTGCAAAGTCCAAGAGGGTCCAAGGGAAGGCAGGCAAAGAGGGGGAACCCTCTGTTACATTCCATTTTAACCCCTTCTATCGTGAATATGCTAATGAACATTAACCAATTATCTCTAGATACAAAACTTACAGAATCTACATACAGCCTATGGGAGCTACATTACAATACTACTCTACATACCAAAACCTGTGAAACCCACCTTATCTCTGATACCTGAGAAGGTGCAGCCCTTCATTCATCCTTTTGTCTTGGCAGGGGTGTCACTGACCCACCCAGCCAAGGCCTTTCAGCTGCTTAATCACCTTCTTCCTGTCCATGCTTACAGTTCAAACTTTGCTTTTAATTCTATTCCTTTTGTGAGTTTCATAGTTTTAGAATCTTTTACTATTAAATTATCTCTACAAGGCCTAGCTACTTCATCCTCCCCAACAAAACACAAATTAAAGCCCTTTTCAGCAGACACTTTTTCTGATTTTTCCAGCCAAGGAAGGACCTAAAGCAAACAAAAAGAAATCATCGACACAGAACAAGTCGTGGAATTCACTACAGCTGGAAAACTTGGAAAACCAGTGTTAAAGATTTTAAAGTAAGAGTATCCAGGTTTGTA
This sequence comes from Phylloscopus collybita, assembly GCA_027886175.1. Classification (NCBI taxonomy): domain Eukaryota; kingdom Metazoa; phylum Chordata; class Aves; order Passeriformes; family Phylloscopidae; genus Phylloscopus; species Phylloscopus collybita. Next base: position 92,481,965 of record JAJNNQ010000075.1, read on the forward strand.
CAGAACAGGCCCACAGTAATGCTCAGTGTGACAGCTGCATTCACTATGCACTCCAGCCTGTTCAACACCTCTTACCTCCAGAGGACCTGAAGATAAGGGAGCTGCCTGTGGCTCTCTAATGGCTTTTTCCTGATCATCTCCCACTCACTGTTTTTAGAAACACGACAGTGGACCAGACAGCTGTTTAGACCAGACCAATGTCTCAGTTCCTATGTAAAACTTTCCTTCTCCCCTTAAGGCCCAAAATTGCCTGCACTGCTTTGCTGGTGTCCAGCTTAGACTGGAATTTTTTATGGCAGAGGTAATATCCTCTTTTTAATGTCTAGCTTGTATGTAAAGTTGAGGGCATAGATAAAGACAACATTGAAAAGAAGAGTTCTGGGCTTGTGTAAATGAGAAGCAGGATGCATTCTCTGACATTTCTTTGTGGTTTACATCAGTTGTTGTGTATGATAATATTTTTGTAGTGATTTCCAATTTTTCTCAAGGTAGACTGAAATGGAGGACCTTTTTATGGTAGTCCAAGATGCTTTTATTATGTAGATGGATTTTTCAAGTCTAGTGGTTAATTCTGGAATGGGAAGTGGTTTCTACAGCTTCGATAATACCAAGTGGAACTTGGATGATTTTTTTGGCTTTAATATATGCTTAGATGTATGTGTGCAGATCACTGTCTCAAAAACAGAGAGGAAATAAAGAATCTTTAATCAATAGACTCAAGGACTGCACCCTGGAAAATTCTTATTTCTAATGTATCTTGTTGATAACAGAATGTCTTACCGGTAGAGAGCAAAAGCAAAACGATGAACACTTGTTGTACTGGAATACTTTTAAATAAACAAATCTACTATTAATTTGCCTAAACATTAATTATTTGTAGAGCTATTAAAGTATGTATGCATTTCAGGATGGCCATTCATGGACATTATCTGAAGGGCTGACAGATTAATATTGCAGAGTGACCAAACTGAGAATGGTTTTACTGTAGTTGTTGCAGCTCACGACTGGCTATGGGTCCAGGTAGAAGACAACTTGGTAAACTGCACAGTAGACAACAGATATATAAAGGATATATAGGAGGGCAACCATTCAAGAAAACTGCTGAAACTAGTCTTCAGACAGGGACCCCTTAAATTTCAGGGAAAGTTTTGAACATGGATGTTAGTGGTATTATTATTTTGTTCAACTGTCTTGAACTTTTGATGGCAGTGTCTTACCTATGGGACATGGAAAATGACTCCACCACCCATGTGTCACCACAGTGACTTGCAGCACACCAAGTTGCCACTCTTTGTAAGAGAGAAGTATCATTAAATGTGATGAGCCAATTTATTTGCAAGAGCCTGATGAGTAATAGCAGGAACAGAACAATAGAAATGAGGCAGACCAGTGAGAGGAAGCAAACATAAATCTGAGATGTTGAATTCTAGTGAGACAAGAGTGGCTTGCAGTATGAATGCTTCTCTTAATTTATTTCCTGTCTCCTTCTGCCAGTTTTCCCATTATTCTATAGGGAATCCCATTACTGATTTTGATCAATAGCATACTTCCCAAGATTTTTGTGCTCCTGTGTAACATCTTTGTTGGCAACATGGATGGTGGGATTGAGTACACCCTCTATCTGCAAATGTGCTGAGGACATCAAGCTGTTGACATTCTGTGGAGCAGAGATGCCATCCAGAGGGACCTTGGCAGGCTTTTAAGAAGTGGGTCTTTGCAAACCTCATGAAGTTCAAGAGGGCCAAGGAATAGCTCTCAAAGTGTTTGCAAGATCCTTGGGTTGGTGTATTTTCAAGTACAAGTACTGGGTGGAGAACAGATTGAGAGCAACCCTGAGAAGAAGGACTTAAGGGTGTTGGTTGATTAGAAGCTCAAGATGACCTGAGCTTCCAGCTCAGAAAGCCAAGACTGTCCTGGGCTGCACTCAAAATCAGCACATCAAGGGAGTTGATCCTCCCACAACACTCTACTCTTGTGGACTCTACCCAGTGTCCTGTGTTCATCTCTTTGGCCCCCAAAGAACCTCTTGGAGTGAGACCAGAGGAGAATCACAAGGATAATCAGAGGTCTGTAGCACCTCTTGTAGAAGACAGGCTGAGAAATTTGGGGATCTTCAGCTTGAAGAAGGCTCCAGGGAGACCTTACAGCAGCTTCCCAGTACCTGCAGTAGGCCTACAAGAAAGCTGGAGAGGGACTTTTTACAAGAGCATGTAGTGACAGGACAAGTAAATGAAGGAATAGCTCTGAAAGTGTTCACAAGCATTGGAAAAACTGTATGTGATTTTGCATATGGCTTGAGAAATTATTGATAGGTTTTCAGACAATGTTATGATTTATAATTTCATTGTTGGAATGTCTAAGTTTGATTTGTGCTGCTTAGAGTTATTTTGAAACAAGGGTGCTGTTAGGAATACCTCTTGTAAAAGAGTCCTGAATACGGATAAATTTCATCCATTTTGAATGTCATAGAAAATCAGTTTATGTATTTTTTCTGCCCTCAAAAATTCCTGATTTTGTGGTAACTCATGGGCTTATTCTTTTAATCACTTCACAGCATGTAGGGGCCTAGAATATTTCCCCATCCCATAGGCATTTTCACAGTGCAGCTGTTGATCATGTGAACATATTCATGTTTCCTTCACAGCTGACACCCTGCAAATGTCTGGCATGCCTGGAGATGGCAAACATGTGTTCAGAGCAAAAGGAGCTTTCTTCTTCTACCAATGGCACGTCAGTTTTCTGGAGGGTTAGGGAATTTGAAGTGAAAATAAAGATTTCTTCAGTTGCATTAAGACAATACCGTCTATCAATGAATAAAAAGTATTTTCTGCTGAGATATGGATCTAGGAATACAGACAACTAAAAACCAAGTAACTTTCTGTATTTTTATTCCCTTATAAGGATTTTAGAGCAATAAAGTTAATTATTTCACAGATTTAAGATTTTTAACTCATCTCACCTTACTTTTTTTTTCTAAGAGATGCCTCTTTAAAACTCTTTTGCTGTGAAGTTTAATAATTTTTTGACAGCTGTCAGACAAGGGATATGCTGAGAATGCTGCCTATCACACTGACCAACTGTGTCATTGCTTCTTTGTGCTTCCATCTGTCTGTCTTTTTCTGTTTCTCATTTTTTGTCCCACTCTATTACTACAAGTGCCTTTCAGACAAGTAGCATTTTTTGCAAGGTGTTTTGTACAACACCTACACAATTGCTCCTGATGCATGTCATCCACTTATGTTTTTTCTGCTTATTCAATTCCCTTTTCTAGCTGAAAAAACCTACAGAGTAAAATGAGATCAACCCCCTACAAAACCAAATATATGAAATCTCATATGAATGCAATTATAATTTTGACAAGAGTCTAAAATGTTCAAAGCAGAATCTCCGAGGCATTAACTTCTGTCAGTGCTTGCTTCTTCACTAAAGCTGAGCTCTTGCCTTTATGCAAGAATTGAACAATCCAGTCAACTAATTAACTATGCCTTCTGTCATTTTTTGAACCCTTTCATTTGAGGGTGCATGAATGTTTCCCTCTGTAACCTAGTGAACCTCATATAAGACAGTGCATTGTCATTTGAGCTAATCTAACTATATTATTTTCTCTGTTTAAGGAAATAAGGCTACAAGGACACATTTATTGCATATCAAATTATTCAGGCCTTTTGTCTTCAGTGAAGCTCATTTTAACAAAATCTGATAAAGGAATAAATGTGTAATGATGAGTAAAATAATGTGTACTGGATAGAGATGACATATCTAATTCTAATGTTAATGGACTTAGTACCAGCAGACAGACAGTTATGCTTCTGTATTGTGCACTGCATAAATCACCTGACAGAATTTGTTAGGCTTATATGCCAGCAAAGTGGACATCTGTGTTTGAAGTAAAACCTTAGGACACATATCAGTTCCCACAATCTACTTTTCATTTGGTAATACCTGATCCACAACCACCACTGAACTGGTGATCCTTCTCCATTTTTTTTTCAGCAGGAAGGATCCAGGCTATTGTTGGCTTTTTGCTTGCCCAGTGCCTTGCCCATCCTTTTTGGTACTTCTCACACCAGTCCTCTCTGGCTGCTCCAGGCAATGAGATAACTGACTGCATTGTAATTGCACCCTCTACCTCCTTGAATTGTGAAGATGTACCATCCTTCCTACTGCTGCTCTGAGGGAGTATTCTTATCTTGTTCTAATGAGGCTATTAAAGACAAAATGAGCCTTAATATCTGGGAATAGCATTTTCTTTTAGTCATATAAGGCATGTAGGTACATGGACAAATGGATTGCCTCTACAGTGGATGTCTTGTCCTCAGAGCTATTGTCTTGGAAATAATCCTTGATATTTCAAGCAGTATTTTCTCATTTCCTAGATATATTCTATTTGTCAGACATAACCCAGCTTCAGAATGGCTGGTTTCTAACCATTGGGGTGTGGGTAGGACCCTAAAAATATAGGGAAAATGATTTTCACCATTTGCAAAAGGTTATATTTTGCTAAAATATTTTTTAAAAACCCAGACCAACATCAGAATCAACGAACCCAAACCCTACCACTCCCAGTTGCCACCAACTTTCAATATTAGAAACAATGCACAGTTCTTTTCTAAAACTATGGGAGAACTTACATTTGTTTCTTGCAGGTTGCAGTTTTAGAAAGGGAGGGAAAGGAATAGTAGAAAGGTGTCAGTCTCTGAATAAAAAGTCCTCTTTCATACATAAAAATTCATTCAGAATAAACCAGATAAATTTTACCAAGTCACTTTGAAGCAGAAAGAGCAAAGTAGCTCCGTAGAATATAGATAGTGATTGTTTTGTTTAATTTTGATTATTTTTTTTAACAACAACATGATAAAAGAGTAAAATATCTATATATATTACTGTAAAAACTAACATGTTAGGACTGATCTTTCTGATGTTTGGCAGAATGTAAAATCCAAAATGTACAGTTTGGTATTTCACTGTGAAATACACACATTCCTTCCTGTATATTTTTACAAAGAAATGTATCAATCTTTTAACAAAATATATATTTTATACCTTCATAAATAAATAAATAAATAAATGTATTTAAGGCATGAGACCTGGTCTTACAAAAACTCTTGCTCGTATGTCCCATCTTTCTTAAATCATGTCATAGCTTTGAGGGAAAAACTGTATACAACTGAGAATTTGGAGGTTTGAACAAGGCAGAAATAATAAGACAGTTTAATATTGTGCATAAATGAACTAGAATGAAAATAAATGTCAGCTGAATGATAAAACATAAATAGAACTAAAAAATAATTCAGGATCATATGCACTCCTTTCTATACATTACCGTAGCATGATCTGCTAAGCTTTAAAAACAGTTCTGCGTTTCTTTTTGTCCATTTCTTACTATACATTCTATTTTATACCAATAAGGGTAGAACATTTTATACAGATTCATCAAGGAAAGGGCTGTTCTTCTTTAAGGAGATGATCAGGTTGTCCAGGATTTTTTGTGTTCACAGAAGCAGGACTTCTCAGCTTGTGTCTGCATGAGGTGAGCTACACTGTGCATTGTCTTCACCTTCGTGTGGGCTTGCTACCTTTACCTCCCTCTGTCACTAGCCTCAAGGCACATGTTGCTTCATATCTACATGCGTTCTGTCATGTCTCATTCTTTGATCAAAACCCATGTTTGGAAGATGGGAAGTGAAAGCCAGGACTGAATTCTGTAGAAACACATGGAGGAGGCACTCTTCATGCCAATTTTCCCCTTCCTGCATTCGAATGCTGGCTGTAGGAAGCAGCTGCCTTGGTTTCTTCCATTTGTGCAAGTCTGTGCTTATAGATTAACATCTTGCAGGCAATACCACACTCAGCTCCAACTTTATGGGAGCAGATTCTGTCTACTGTAGCAGTTGTAGCATGGATTCAGCAAGAGGACCATGAAGCAGCTTGGGTGGACTGCAGTTGGGTACTCCAAAATTAGTAATACTGTAAGGGATGGAACTTTGCCTCCATAATTTCTCCATTTTCCCTCTGGGTCTATTGTAGTGAGAATTGCTGCTCCCTGGAAGAATTTGAATTAATCTCAGGTCATGGTGCTTTTCTTTATGTGTCCTCTGCTTGGAAAAGGACTTTAAACCTTTCTAATGAAATGAGTGCATATCAGTATTTTCACACAAATACATTCCCAAAAGAGGTGTGTTTGCCATTTGAACTACTGCTTAAGAAACCTCTTCAGTATCTATTAGCAGCTGTACAAACAGATCTAGAGTCAAGAACTGAATTTTCACAATTTGAACCTGGAGCTTCTTGATTAAAATGCATTTCAATATAAAAAGAAATCTGCAGTGCCTGACCCACAATGACTGTGCTTTTGAAGGCTTGATTTGCATATCACCTAAACTTGCTTTTGTCTTTGCTTGCTTTTACATGAGAGAATGCACTATGGTTCTGTAAATCTTTTATAGACTGCTCTTCTGTGACAAGTTAATGTCTTTGCCACCAGCCCAATGGTGTGGTACAAGTTGAATCTCATACTAATGTCTGGTGAAGATCAAAATGGAGGAAGATCTCAGTGCAGAACCTCAAATAGACAATGCATCCAGTCCCAGGATCCATACACATCACATTCCTTTGTAACTTTGCTGCAAATCTTCAGGGGAGCTGCACAGTATTTGGGTTATCTGTAGAGTACATTGAGAGGCAGAATATTACCTGTTCAGAGGGAACAATTCTAATCCACACTTTACTCTGTTCTGCATTGGTAAAGTGTTTTCTTCCCATGAGACATCTACTCTACTCCAATTTTTGCTTAGCAAATTGTGGCCTGGTCTCTCTGCTGCTGCTGAAGCCTGTGACACAGTTAGCTGGTACAGGGCAATTTGGGTTGCAAAGAGCAAAACTTTCCTGCTTTCTGTTTTCAAGTAAGTCAGGTCACTGTCACTGTCAATGATGTTCTCCTCTGTATTTTTTTTATACACATCAATATCATGCACTTCTATTGGCATTCTTTGGGAATTAAAATATGGCGTTGATAGTTTATGCCATATTACCTCTAAGGTCAACAGAGGTATTCACACAAGGAAGGAATCCAGGTCTGAGCCTTTGATTCCTGTAGCATTCTTCTTTTAACCAAACCCAAATATTGCTCTGTGCTTAGATTATGTTCAGTTGCAGCTGAGAGATGATTGTTTGTCTTTCAGATTCCATTTGCATGACTATTTTTTCATAACTGATATTGGTTAATTTATACTACATGCTCTCAGGACTGTGTCATGTGAAAAGTAATATTTAGATAGTTAAATATCTGACACAAAAAGCATACGACTATCACACACACACATGCTTAAAAGTCCAAGAAATCACATCTCCCTGGTTGCTCATATCTTTCCCTTTCAGTGTTTGTTTTGGTTTACTTTCAGTAAATGCAACTGCAGATCTTTGGCCTGTGTCACAGGTCAAATAAGGATAAGAACCCTCAATACAGGAACTCAGTTTTCTAATGTAAATAAGGAAGACACCTAAATCTCAACAGTTTCCTTATATATATATCTTTGAACTACCAGATGATGCAGGTGTATGGTCAAGGGGTAACTTGTACATACAAGAACCCCTTTATGACAATTAAACATTTTTTATGTGGAAACTACAATAAGTTTAGGGCATGCAGTTTGGCATGTACACACTTTGCCAGAGTAATTGATGGAGTGAATATTGAATACCTCCTCTAAAGACATTAAAATACAGAACAGCAAAAAGTCACTAAAGCAAAGGATTCTATATTATTTTAAACTTATAATATTTTGCTAGATTCTAACTATTTTGTTCTGCGTGCTGTCTTGCTTAAACCAAATATAATAGAAAAAAAAGATTTTAATTTTTTTTTTTATTACATTGCAAATGCAGGGGAAATTGTAATGAGCTAGACTTTAGATTTGGAAGCATTTAACTACTCAATTTCCATCTGAATTAACATATAATACCATCTTTAATCTTTCCTGTATTTATCACAGGAATTTTTTTTGCTTGAATGATATACTTCTGGGAATATATTAATTGTCCTGTGCCATAATATCACTTCTGAAAGGATTAAGTCTTTAAATATTAGAGTTCAGTCGGACCATTCCTAATCTTTGCTGTAATAATAAATACTGAATGTCAAACCTTTTCAAAGATCCAAATTGGAAACGTCATTTATCTCACTAAAATTAAGGGAAGCTCCACATGTGTACATATGAAAGTAGGGAATTGTTATCCCAAATAGAGCTTGCAAAAATAATTGGAAAGGATTAATTTACTTCATGTGGCTTTCAGGGACATGACTAGTCCACTGTGTTCCCGGGAAACAAAAAATTTGGGAGTCTTTTGCTGGTGCTGAATTGTCTTCAAACTTTGCATTCTCAAGTATTTTCAGGTGTACCTGTCCTTGAAGAAGTCATTCAACACAAAACGTCAGGTTTTCCCTTTCAGAAGCTTCTTCATATTTCTCCAGACTTCTAATATTGAATTTTGAATATTAAAATTCTTTGTCACTTCATTTATAATATTCATGGAATAGAATTTCTTTCAGTGAGTTATACATATGTACATCTATACATGTATAAAGATAGATACAGACCACATTTTGGAAGACTCTGTCAATAGAGTTAGGCTGCCTTATGGTTGGTTCAGATGTGTTCTATCAAGTACAGTTTGAGTCAGAGAGGCTCAGACAGAGAGGCTTTTTTCAGTGCTGTGTGGGAAGCTGGTTAATCAAGCTTCTGTACTCTTCATATGCACCCATGGTTTTACCTGAATTTTATTTCCATTGCTTAGATTCCTCCTACTTATTTAAAGCCTCTGGCTCAGCAGTCTAACACTGACCTATTTGTCCACAGCCATTTACTTTCCACTGCAGGGCAGCACCATATAGATCCTGTGCAAGCAATTCTCTTTCCAGCATATTGCCAGCAGGAGAGAGCTGACACGAACCTTCTAGGAAAGCTGTGATATGGTGTAATAGCCACATTCACCTGCAGCCATCAATTTTAAGGTGTTTTCTCTGAAAAAAATAGAGGGGATTGAGTGGATGTGCTGTAAAGGAATCAATGAGATATCCACTATAGTGCTCTCCTGAGAATGAAGGCGTGGTCTGCAGAAATCCAGTCCAGCAAATGTGCTAACACCATGTTGTTTGTGGCAGCTGGACCTCCTGTGAGGTGAGACTCTGCAGTCTCTGTGATCTTATGTGTGTGACTCTGGTTAGTCCCCTCTCAACAAAGAGGTTCTCTAGAAACAAAATCTCCAGGACCTATATTTAGACATGTAGGTTCAGGCAGCAAATGGAGTCCCAGAATTCCACTAGGAAACTGTTCATCTCTAGGGTTGCAAGAATATCCAATGATGTGGGAACATCTACTGGTCTGGTTGGATACTGAGGTACCAGCATTCAATTTTTACAGATGCAGATCAGACCTGCACTTATCCCTTCATTTAGGCCTCATGGGAATCTGCTTGAATGTAGACTGTAAGTTGCTTATCAGCTGAGATGGTGGGATACAGAGCCAGCCTCAGCTGCAGACTCAAGAAACCACAAAAGAGATCATATGTGATTTTGTGAAGCAGTGTAAAAAAAATTGACAGCTACACAAGAATGGCTATAAGACTGTGAAAGAAAGTCTTTCTACCTATGAAACACCTACAAAACATCAGTAGGCAATTTAAGACGTTCTTCGCTAGGAAAAGATAATTTGGATAGTATATTAATTTATTTAATTGCTTATGTATTATTTATTAAATGCTGTCAATTTTGGTTGCACGGATTTCTTAATCAATGGATTAGTGTATTGCAGAGCCCTATCTTGAGCTGAAAGCTCAAGAATCAAAAAGAATTTTAAAAATGTATCTTTTCACACATGGAACACTGAAGGTTGTTAGGCAGCCAGGTTTGAGGAAATATAGGTAACTTCATTTTGAAAATCTTGGGTGGTGCATGGCCTACACTCATTCACAAAAAAAAAAAAAAAAAAAAAAAGGCTTCATGGAGGATGAGAAATGCCTCAGATCCTCAGAAATCCAATTTACCAAGTGCTAGTTGTATGCCAGGCCTGTGTTTTACCATGCCATCAGCAAGAACTGTCTGTTCTGTAGAAAACTGACTGCTGCCTCTTGTCCACTGCAGGGGCTTCACCTGTTCCTTCACTCCTGTGGCCACTCCTGTTCTTCTCCTGAGTGCTGCTCTACCAGGCTGGACACTAAACGTCCATGTTTGTTGTTGATGCGCATGAATAAAGTGGCATTTTCATATTTGAGTGCAGTCAAGGCCCCTTAAAGCAGAGGGGTGCAAGTGTGAGAGAAAGATATGTTATTCCCTAATGGCTTATTACCATCCTATTTGCAATTCAGATCAGCTCGAAATTGACTGAAATTTTTAAACACATAGCAGGCAGTTTAAACTAATGATTGTCTGGAGGTTCACATCTGACACGAGCTAAGCTTCTGCTCAAAACAAATTGCAAATAATTCCTTCCTTAGAGTCAAAATGTCACTTTTTTACACAGTGCATTGTTGCCAGATTTTGTCAGTTCCGTGAAAAGAAAAGCCACACCAAACGCCAGGAGAAAACTGCTGAACATTCTGAGTTAGACAGCTGGGTGGCACTGGTGTCAGGTCCCCACCCCCCCTCATTTACAATAATGTTCATGTGTGCATGGATCCCTGTAGCCTGATGGAAAATCCTTCCCTCAGGTCCAACTCTCAACACCCCTCAGCCTGCACCACATGCCCTGGGCACAGCAGCAAGAGGCTGAGCTGCCAAATAACCCTTGCAGGGAATGGGATGTCGTGGCTACCAGCATCTCTGTTCCCATAGCTGCCAGGGGGAATGATGGACTCCCCTCCACCCTGGGCATTCTGCCTTGACCCTCCTCCCTGTTGTCAGCTTGCCTTGGCCCCCACAGCCACAGTCCTGAAAGTGTGAGAGTGTATTGGGATGAGTGAGGTGGGACTACTGAGAGACGTGCTAAAAGGATGATTTATTGCTCTCATCTTCATCAGTCTCAGAGAGGGTGAAACATTTTCACATCAGAAGTTAGAGGTCATGGTATCTCTAGTTACAATGCTTTATAAGGATTTATTAGCCAATAAACTACTGCCACCAAGTTAGTGTGTTTACACCAATTGTTAATTGTTTTGTTTTATACGTTTTGCCCCAGCACGGATTTTCTTAACCAATCGTATAACGCTACATAAACCTACATTACTACATCTTATAACTTCTTACTACCTTTATAACTAATTATATAGCCAAACTTTTAAGCTTTAAAACTTTCCACTACCTAGCTTAACATGTTTCTGCTTTAACTACAAATCTGCATTCTTGCTTCTGGTCTCCAAATCTGGAAGCCTCTTCCAAGGTCTTAAGTCAAACTCTGTATTCATTTCTATGTCTGGGCCTGTAGGCACAAGGTTTTGGGAGTTTTCTGTGCCATGATTTCCCACAGTGGTGTATCGTATGTATGATGCACACTGATGGACAGTGCTGAGCCTTGTGCTCTTCAGTGGAAAATGCCTGGTACTGGCAGAAAGCTGCAGAGGAATCTTTTCTTCAGACTCTGGAGATGTAGTAAAATGGGCTTAATCCTTCATTGTTTTCATTTTTCAGCAACTTGCAATGGCTGCTTAAAGGAGTGTTTCAGAGTTTGAGTTTAATTCCATCAGGATTTCGAAGACCTTAAGTTTGATGATGATAAAAAGGGAAGCTCTTTAAAAATATCCAGTGGGGTGGAAATGGTGTGTTCAGTTTGTGTTTGAAATTGAGTTTCCCTTGAAAGAAATAACCCATCTGAAGGGACTTGCTGGAGAAATCTTAATGACTTGCAATCCCATATACCTAAATGCAAATAAGGAAGTATCTGCTAATTTCTAAAGAGAAAAAGCTTATCTAGAGAGAAAAACAAAATCCACTTTTCTTTGATGGAATCCTTGTGTATTTCTGGTTTTTACAAGCTAGCCAAAGGGATAAGTTTTGGGCCAGTCTTTCTTTTTTACCCACAGTCTTACTGGATCAGCTATGTTTGTTGGATGTTACTTGAATGTCTGTATTAGGTAGTTGAATTGACACTCTTTTTGGACTCCAGAAAAAGGTTTGTTTTTCAAAAATTATGACAATGAACCATCTTATGTTCATCAGGCTTCTTGTTCAGTTGGTATTTATGTTTTCATCTTAAACTGTGTATTACATATTTTGTACATTTAATTTCTCAAAAGCTTTTGCACAACTCATGGTCATACTTGATGTTTTCTCAGTGTCTTTTCCCACTGAGAAATATTTTTTGAACTGTTTTTAAAATGGTGGTTTGAAGAAAATTTTCTCATGAGAGAAAGTATGGTGATTATATACTGAAATTTCACTCCGTAAAATTTTTATTTTCTTGCTGAAAAATGTGAATCCAGAATGGATTTCAATCTACACGTGGGAAGAAATCTTGAAACAATGCTTGATTGCCTTGATTAAGAGTGTCTCTGTGAGGATATAAAAACTGAAACTGAATGAAAGGTCCTTTCTTTGGTAAATGTCAGCTTTCCTACTACATGGTCATTGCATGTAAAAAATTGCATTTCTCTGTTTTTTTTTTTTTTTTTTTTTTTTTTTTTTTTTTGTTTTTTTGTTTTGTTTTGTTTTGTTTTGTTTTGTTTTGTTTTTTAAGAAGATGGTAAATATAAAAAAACCCCAGCCCATTACTTAAGATTTCTTAACTTTGTCATGTTTTTTGGGAGTATCTACCTGCTTGAAGCTAGCTCTAGGAAAGAGGTGCATATGTGTTACATTTTCCTTATGTCTTCAATATGTACAGTTGAAATGTGATATACATTGCATTTAACAAAAAACAGCAACAACAAAGAAATGGATCAGTTTACAGATTATGTATATGGATTAGTATAAAATAAGTTTCTGCTTTCAAAATAACCTTATAAGTGCCACCTCCTTCCACTATATAATTCTATTTTGTTGGAGAGTAAATTTAAATGCAGTTTTCCCAGCTGCAATTAAGTATACATAATAGAAATATTGCTGATTGATTTTAAGGTTATGACTCAAACAAAACTATCTTTCATCTCTGAGGCATGAAAAGCGATTTTTCATCTTTTGATTTGCTGGAGGGAAGGAATGCCATCCAGAGGGACCCTGATAGGCTTGAGAAATGAGCCCATGAAAACCTCAGGAGGTTCAACAAGCCCAAAGGCGAAGTCCTGTTCCTGGGTCACGGCAATTCCCAGCAACAATCCAGCCTGGGGGAAGAATGGATTTAGGGCAGCCCTGTATAAAAGGACTTGGGGTTGCTGGTGGTTAAAAAATGAACATGAGCTGGCAATGTGCACTTTTAACCCAGAAAGTCAATCACACTCTTCATCAAAGGAAGTTTGGCCATCAGGTTGAGAGAGATGATTCTGCCAACTCTACTCTGCCCTTGTGAGATGCCACCTGGAAGACTCTGTGCAGTTTTTGGGTGTCCAGTATAAGTACTGTTAGAGCAGATCCAAAAAAGGGTCACAAAAATGATCTTCTGGCTGGAACACCTCTCCTATGGAGAAAGGCTGTGAAAGCTGGGGATGTTAAGCCCAAAGAACAGAACATTCTGGTGAGAACTTATTGTCACCTTTCAGTATATAAATGGGGTGTCTTTTCCTCTAGTAACAAGGGACAACAGATTTAGACAGAAAGAGGGTAGATTTAGATCTAATAAAAAGAGGAAATTTTTTTAAAAATAGAGTGGTGAGATGCTGAAATGTCTCTCAGAGAAGCTGTAAATGTCCCATTATCACAAGTGTTCAGGTGTTCAGGTTGAACGTGGCATTGAGCAACCCAATCTAGAGAATGTCCCAGTCCATTGTAGGGGTAGATGATCCTTCCAGCCCAGATCATTTAGTGATTCTATGATTCAGTGCATGTTTTGGAGGTGTTCCTTGACCATCTCTCTAAACATGTAGTACATGTTCAAGACTAGTAATACCATTGTACAGCTTTGCTCTGCTCTTTACCGCAGTAAGGTTTATGCCATGACAATAAAATATATATTACCCTTAATTTAGGCCATGAGAGGCTTCATAATCTATTTGATAAAAAGGCTATACCAGTTATGGCATGGCTTGATGTTAAGGTGATGTGCACAGTATAAATAATTATACATTTCCCCCTCACAGCAGTAGTGTAGCTTTTTTTTTCTTTCTTTCTTTTTTTTTTTTTTTTTTTTTTCTTTCTTTTTTTTTTTTTTCCTGAGTTATGACATGCACAAGAAGGGTTTTCTAGAGGGCTAAAAACACCTTGTGAAGCAGTGCTACTTTTTAACACTGTATTAAAAGCTTCAGGACTTGTTTTGGTATTAGTCTCTTTGTCTTATATCCATCTAAGCCTTACTTTCACTTAGACAGAATCTCAAGGGAAAATAAAAATAAATGGGTATCCTAACCTTCTTGAAAACCATTTCTGATGCTTTTGCTTTACATTTTTCATGGTGCCATACATCAAAAACTAGTCTCTCAATAAACTCAGCCTGTGCATTGCACTTTCTTCCATCACATGGTCCTTGAGAGAGCATGAGAGTATTTTCTAATACCAGGAGGTATTTTCTAGTACAAGATGATAAAAAACAGAATCCTTTTCATTTTCTCACTTTGATGCAACAGGGACACAGAAGAACAGGCTCTTGCAAATAACACAGAAAACACTTTAAAGAAATGCTGAGCTGCTTATTGCATTAACATTGACACGAGGACCCATGGTCTCCATTGCATGGGCCTCCTAGAGATACCATGCAAATCCAATTGATTCAAGTACCTTTTGTCATATTTAGTTATAGTACATGTGCTGTAGATCCAGGATGTTGGAACATCCAAAAGATTCTGAGGCTTTAGTTAGGCTTGGATAATCATCAAAAGCTTGGAAAGTTTTCTGTGCTATATGAACTATTTTTATCCGTGAAATCAGGCTGGAAATCTCCCAAGACTGGGTCCTGGGGAAGATTATTGTTATTTCAATCATCTGGCTAAAGAAAGAGCCTATTGTCATGTGTGATTATTGGCCTAATCCTGCAAACCACGCACAATGCCTTCAAACATGAAGTCAGTAAAGGTAAGCACAATAATATCTATATATATATCAGGAGCTATTTCTACCTTAGGAAAACAGTGAAAACACAGGCAGAGAGACAAGCTAATGTTGTGTACCACACTTTCCTACTTGTTTGAATTATAAATAAACACAGCAGGACTTTGTTGGGAAGGGCTCCTTTTTTCTTTTGCCTAAGCGTACAGTAACATTGACTTGGTTGATGAGTGTGGGTCTAGTAATTCTGATAATACTGTTGAATATATAGTACTCTTATTTGACACTGAAAGCTGGAGGGAGGTAGTCATCTTGACAGAGAAAAACACTCCATTATTGAATGGGAATATTTTTGGAGTTAGTCATTTCATGCGTGAATCAATTCCTATTCATTGAGTGCACATGCATGTTATCTATTCAGTATTTGCAAACTCCTTTCCAAGACTTGGTATAGGGTACAAATGGTATGAACTTTACAGCTGATTTGATATGCTAGAGTGAGTGCTCTTAGCATTTTTGATGACTCACACTGTCACTTGTGAATTAATAAGTGATTTGAACTCTTCAGTGTAATGAACCCTATCATTTATTAAAAAGGGAAAACTGTTCCCGTAATTAGTATGGTGATGTTTGATAAGAAAATTCTGTTTTTGAGGGACTACTATTATTAAATATTGTCAGTAAATACTGTTTGGTTTTGAGCTTGGCAAAGCACTTCCTGGTAGCTGACTTGATGAAATTTAGAGAAGAATTTGTTGTAAAAGTATTCTTTAACAATTTTTGTCTACTATATTATCTTTTTTTTTTTTTAATGAAAATATTGAGAATATTGAAAAGATGGAAATTTGCAGTAAAGGGCTCTGTCCAAGACATGTCTTCCTAAACCCCAGAATGTTAGCACGGGACGTAAGCAACATTTTTTTTACTTCCCTCTATGCACATTAAAATTGTAGATTGGAAGGTGAGCTCTGTCTCCTTCAAAATGGCCTTGCATTTTTTGTATGTTCCAAAAATCAAATGGTAGAAGTCTCTGAATTCTTACTTTTTTTCACCAAAAATAAGGACACGCTGTACTGCTTTCCATATATATGAAAAAATATATATACATATAATTCAGTGGACATTAAACACCATTGCTTGTCTGCTTTCATTTACTCTCCATAGTTGAATGCAGGAAAGGAAATGAAAAATCACCATAAAAATGTAAGGTTTTTTTAGTATTTAGTTATGGGGGATATATCTAAAAATGGCCTTAAAATCCCAAGAATAATAGATATTGTTAAAATGCTATCTGGTAGTCATTGAGTTGTTTGGAGAAAAAAAAGTTGGAAAACCATGGCTGATGCTCTTACTATTTTCCAAGACTGATGCTGAATTTAACCTCATTCCTTAAGGTGGATATGAACACGAAGAACTTCAAAAGAGTGCCATTGCATTTTGAAAGTGTTGGTTTAAAACATTTTTTACCACTTAATATAAATCTGTGTGTAGTTAATCCTAAATTTCAGTTGAACTGAACATTGAGGTTCAACATCAGTCTTCAAGATTTAGTGAAGTGATTTGTAGGCACAAAACTAGAGACAGAAATAGTCATATATGTTAATCACACTACAGATTAGAAAACCCAGTAGTTTTAGCAAGAATGTGTATGCCTGTGATGTTATTCCCATGCATGATTGTACTACTAGATTTTTTGAGTGTATGGATATATACATAAGTATGATTACCGAGTTTACGTTTATGATGTAAGTGGTTGCTCGTAAACATTTTGTTTAAGCAGACTCCGTTTAAAATGTAGCCCTTAGAGAATTTCTGTTTTTCAGAAATTAAATTTAGAAGATATGTGGTTTCTACACTTTGTATCCCTTGTTATCAGAATTTTGGATTGTCTTTCAAATAATATTATAAAGGTCAACTCTATTGTACAGATGAATTGCCAAGCAATAGACAAAACACTGTAGGCTTTTTGTAGGATCTCAAAGGAAAAAGAGGGGGAAAAAAGGGATGATAGAAAGATTATCACATTATTAATTATGCAGCTGATTCTAAGTGACATATACTGTCAATAAAATCTTCCTTTATTGGCTTTAAAATCATCCTCAAAATTACTCTGTTTGCTCCAGTGATTACCTATCATCCTAGAGTCTAGAAACACGCATGAATAGTGAGTCAGGTTTCTATTTTGTGTATCTATGCTGCTCTGTTGTGTTCACTGATAAATGCTCTCAGTCATGAATTGGCTTAAACTTCCTACCATTTAGATTTCATGTCACAAAGTGTTATCTTAAATTTAACGACATCTATGGAAACTTGAATATAATTTAAAAAGGGAACAGAACCTATATTTCAGCTAAGTGGACCTTTCCTTTCCTTTCCTGTCACTATGTAATCTTAAATGAACAGAAGTAAAGATATGAACAGATTTTTAAATATAGCCAACTTGGGCATTGAATAAATAATTAAACTAGCCATTTTGTGAAGTAGTAAGAAGTTAATACACTTGGAAAAAATGCTTATAGATATCAGTTTCTTTCACTTAGAAAGAACATGCTTATTTTAAGTTCAGTTTTATATAATATAAGAGTTTGGCTATGTAATTTCTTGTTGGACAAAAGGCAACATTTGCACTAATCAGCAAAATGTTAGAATCACAGAGTCATAGAATTAGCCTGGTTTGGAAGGGGCCTTAAAGATCATCTTTAGATAAAGAGCTGATTCCCTTGTGTTCAGGGACACGTTTTGCTTGACCAGGCTGCTCAGAGCCCAGCCTGGCCTTGAACACTGCCAGGGATGGGGCATTCACAACATCTCTGAGCAACATGTTCCAGTGCCTCACCACCCTCACAATAAAGATATTTTTGCTATCTATTAGTAGTAAGCTAAGTATGTATTGTTCCTACTAGCAACTCTAAGAAATAGAATTTCCAATTGACCTATTGGCTTGAACATTCTGAGCCTGAAGAGTTTGTCCACGGCAGGGCACTTCACAGGGAAGGTGTAGCTCTGAATGTGTTCATGGGCTTCTATGTCTCTCTATCTCTGTGACAGCTGTGATGCCTCAGAATATTAACCAGATCACTTTTTAATGCTACTTTAGCTAAGCAGCTGCAAAACAGATAGCTTTTCAGTTCTTTAAATTCTTTTTTTGTCATTCTCTTGTATCTTTCCTTATGAAATTAAAAAAACCCTCACAATTGTGCTAAAATAGGCTGTAATAAAGCCAGTGCATGCAAGTTTTAAACAATTGTTTTACCACTGCAATTTTTAAGCAGTTAATGAAAGTCATTGTTTTAGATCTAGTCATGTAAGTGTAAAATTATGAATGTCTGCCCTATTAATCAAGTTGCTTTTGAATTCTAAAGAGATTCTGAGGTAGGAGTTTGCTCAGTGAGACATAATTGTTTTTCTAGCTCAATACAGACTAGTCCCATTATTCATGTTTTCTTTTCAATAAGAACTCACACTGTAATTCTAGGCACTTATGATAATTACAAAGGACATTTTTTTCTTTTTATTTTTCTTTTTTTTTTCCTTTCCTTCAAAATGCCTTTTTCTCCCCCTCCATTGGCATTATAACAAAAAGCAGAATATTATAACCATTTTAAATTCTAGTTGGGACACTTGCATTTTGTCTGGCAGATTTTACCCATTTTCTTTCTTGACTGTGCTGTACAGCTGTGTGTTGTTAATACGTTATGCTGTTGCATATGCCCCAGGTTTTGTGCATTTCAAATCTTATGAAATATGTCAATTGTGACTGTCCTACAAGGAATTTGCTTGCTGTAAAGGTGATTTTTTATAGGTTAAAATTGGGTTTAGTGTATACTTATCCAGATAAAGCCTGAGGCAATGAGTAATTGAAAACATGAAGAGATTTAAAGGCCATTATGCATACACACAATTAGAAATGCAAGTATCATCACGTTCTTGTAGAGATGGCTAAAATGAGACCTTTCTAGCAGTTGCCATTGTCTAATCTCTTACGTAAATACCTTTTATGGCTGTGCTTATTCTGTTATGGTAATGAAATGCTTAAGCCCTCAAACCCATCTTCTCTGGTGTTTCACTCTTCCTCTGAGCTGACTCTAACCTGGAGCAATGCAGCATGCCTGTCTAGGGGGAAGCCAGCTCCAGGAGAAACTGATTGGAGATTAAGCTCCTGTTTGCTAAAACTGTGTGATGAAGCCAAGCCTGAGTTTATTTATTGCTTACAAAGACAATATATAGGTATGGTCAATGGCTTCTGTTGAAATTTGGCTTCCTGCTTACTGTGTGACTGTAAGCCAAGTTTTTTCAAAGGTAGTTAATTGTTTTGATCTTTCCAAATTTTCAATGCGTAATCATAGTGTTTTCAAATGAGTGCCCTAAAAACTTTTTGACTCAACCCAAAGTGAATTGAACCTGTTGGTTCCTTTGCCCTCAGATAGAATGAACCTCAAATAGAATGAACCTTCCCTGGAAAATGCCTTTTCTCGTCAGTAGAGGTGTAGATATATCTGAATCTCTGTCCTTAAAATTCTGGATGTGCCTTTTCTCTCCATGAATTGCATGGGTAATCAAAGACAGTGTTGGCCAGGATGGATTTCTTAGCCTTTCTCTCCCCTGCTCTGACAGATTTTGTACAGAGTAAAAGAATTGATCTAAGCAGGTTGGATTTCAGACCATAATTTCACTTTAGGGTACTTTAGTGTAATACGTGATTAATCTGCTTTTTTAATATCCCTCCTATTTGTTTCCTCTCTTTTTGGAGAGGGGGTAAATCCCAATGCAAGTAAGAAGTCCTGTCGTCAGTAACTGGAGATTGAGATCCCAAAAGAGAAGCTGCTGTTAAAGGTATACACCATGCCATCTATTTTTTATTCACTGATACCACCCAGTGCTACATGGTTTTGGATTTAAGAACATTTTTATTTGTATCTGCATGACCCATTTATCACTGAAATACTACTAGGGGAGGAGACTAGACAGAAAATGTATTTTTGTCATACAAATTCTTGGTAATACTTTAGCACCGACACATGTGGTGCTAATTGTTGCAGCCAGAATTCTTACAAACATGCCTGAAAGTTACTGCTGATACAGAGATACTGCACAGTGTGTGATTTTCATGAAGTGGCAAAGCATCGAGAACACACGATGAGCTATTTCGGTACATGATTGGGCCCATGGGTACTCAACAGTTGTTGTCGTGGATTAGGCGGCACTTCAAAACCTTGAGATAGTTGTCAATTTTGTGGGAATCTCGGCGGAGGCAGTGCAGAAGGTTGTAGAAGGCAAAGAGTCTGGAGTCCTCGTCAGCAAGCTGCAGGGATGGAAGTCCATCCCACGGAGTGTGAATGTCATTTTCGACCTCCCCAGAGTGAACCTAAATACACAAAGTGGTTTTAATAGCAAATGATAGTGAACCTGACTGGATGTAGAAGGCAGCATTTAAAATTGTGTTCTTGAAGGATGCTAATTACTAGTGTATGGCTTCTAATGTGCTTTCTGTTGTGGCTTACATTCCGTACAATGTTCTATATCTTCATTCAGATTTTGAATGAATTTGTCAGGTTTTCAGTTTATTTTCCTAAAACATGTAGAAGGCATAACAGTCTCAGTAGCATTTTAAGAGAACAAGTGTGTTAACC
Organism: Phylloscopus collybita; assembly: GCA_027886175.1. NCBI lineage: Eukaryota > Metazoa > Chordata > Aves > Passeriformes > Phylloscopidae > Phylloscopus > Phylloscopus collybita. The sequence continues at coordinate 92,502,656 of JAJNNQ010000075.1, forward strand.
AATATTCAGGGAAACCTGACTTTGCAGAGAAATCAAACCTTCCTTCTTGCTTGGACTCATTAGGGACATCTCTCTTTGGCACCCTCCACCTTCAAAACTTTGTTAGCAGTTGTTCTTAGAAGTTGTTTGTTTGCAACAAGTAGATTAGTCTCTGCCCTTATCAGAAAAATCTCTCAGTAATATTATTCAGAAGTACTGGGTTTCATCAAAAAAAAAAAAGCAAAAAAAAAGCAGAGTGATAAAATGACTTCTGATGTTAGAAGGCTACATGTAGGAACACATGTAGTGAGTTAGTATTTGAGGTGAAGACAGGTTCAGGTCTCCTTGTTTGAAGACAATCATTAATTATCTCTTATCACATAAATCTACCTTTCATAGCAGGAAGGAAGTCTGTGCCTATTGGTGCTTGTGCACCATCCTTATTTCACACAAGTCATACTTTGCAAAGACATACAGGAGAGTAGCTGCGGTGGCACCATCATCCAGTTTAAGCAAGCGGAAAAAAAAATAGACCCTCTATGACTTAAAAATATGGTTTGACACTAATGAATGAGCCAATCTTATCTCTTTATGTAAATAATGTGAATGAGAAGGTGGTGACAGGGCAACTGGAGCAGCACCTGACTTCTTACTCTTATCTTGGATCCTCAGCTGTGCCCTTTTTACACATGGATGTGTGATAGATATGTATTTGATTGCACTGATAAATGTATTTGTAGCCTGCATGGTATAAGATTTCTGAGTGAAGAGACACCTAACTGAAAGAGAGACCATGAGTGATCTAGTGGAAAGTGGTGGATAAAGTGGTGGTGGCACTCTTTGTTCTGTTCAGCTGCTCAGAGTAGTGAAGTCAGAGCCTCTTGTCAACATCTAACTCACTGACAGAATGATAAATTCAGTGACTAACAGAGGCCCCTTTAAAAATAAACAAGCAAGAGCTGGTTTTATTCAGGAAAGCTTTCCATCAATTACTGGTAACAAGTGTGGGTTTTGTGAGACAACAGCCTTGTTGTCTAAACTCACATGTATGGGGGGAAACAAGTCAGACACAGAGTCCAGAGGAATCAGTGTGGTGTGAAAAGAGAAATGAAAGATATCAGGGTTACTTTGCTGTATGCCACATCTTTGCAATAGCATCTGTTTTAAACACAGTATCTGTTTCCAAATTCTCTGCATAATACCCATTTGTATACAGATACATATTAATATGCTAATATATATATATATATCAATACATGCATATGGAAAAAATGGAGGTGCATCCTTAAAAAATCAAGATTGCAAATTGAAAATACTCAAAGATAGAATGACCGTAGCCAGTCCTGATGATTACACAGGGGAAGCTCTGAAGCATGACTGGGAGTGTGATAGGTTATTCTGTGACAATCATATCACATTGTCTCTTTAGAAATTGCAAGATAGAAGAAGAAAATAAACTTGAAAGAAGAAAGCTGAAAAATTCTCAGACTTGACTACTTTTTCTCCCTTTTTTATCTTCACATCTACTGTTTCCTTTCATATTCAGGTAGGGAAAGCTTATCTAGGTATATGTCCTCTTTAAAGCAATTTGCTGGAAGGGTGTTAAGGACCTGCTTACCCGCCCAACTATTTTCTCCATTCCTTCTAGAAGTCGTTTGTTTTGTTCTTCAATCTCCACAGCCTTCCAGAGAATGGTTTCTGGAGCTTCTTTCATTCTTTGTACTTCTGAGGCCAGGTGGATCAGGGGATCATTCCAGGAACGCAGAACTCCCAGTATTAAATTCAGTAGGTCTTCATGCTGCTCACCATAGTAAGGAAAGGTGGTTAGAAGAAGAAAGCTAAATTCTGGTAAAATTAGAAGGCATTAAAAGTAGTGTCCTCAGACATTGTGATTTAGGAACTTATTCCAGGACCTGTCACTGAATGTGCCCTATAGCCCTGTCTTAGATACCTCTGTGCAGTTGCATTTTTGAAGTCTGTCATTGGCATCTTCGTGTTCTACAGTATTTGTATGAGCTATGTTGTGGTGAAAAATATAATCGAATATTCCCAACATTAAAAACTAGCAAGAATATCTGTGTCTCATGTCTGTGAAAGCAAACCCAGAACTCCTTATCTGATTTTAAAATCCACTGATTATTTTATTTTTTCTCTCTCTTTTTTTTTTTTTTTTTTTTCCTTTTTTTTTTTTTTTCTTTTTTTTTAAAGTTTAGTACTGACTGGAAGGTGCACATTATGGTAAACCACTAAATAGCTTTTATTGCCTCTACATAACTCATCTGTCCTCTTCTTTGAACAATAGTGCTTCCAGCACTAGTTCTCTGATTTTAAAAATTGTCCTTTCTTGTGGGCAACAGGAATTCATCAAGCTTATAGTTAATATCATGGCAGTATTAAACATTTTCTTTGCTGGATGCGCAACCCAAGGCTGTGAATTCTATTGCTCCCACTAGAATTTCTAAATGACACACTGAGGAGCTAGTGGATACTGTGGGATTGCAAAGATACCAGCACCACCATGAAACTGATAGAGATTTTTGCTCTGGAACAGCCCCATTTATACAGCTCTGCCTTTTTTTTTTTTTTTTTTTTTTTTTTTTTTCCTTTTTTTTTTCTTTTCTCCAGAGAATTTTCAAATTGTATCTGTGAGCATAGGCTGAGCAAGATTATCTTCACCTTCACTGAAGTTTGTAATTATTATAAATGATGTATGTATGTAGTGTGTTTCTCTCTACAGATACTTTGCAGATTTTCACACTAGAGTTTTTGTATTTGGATGATGATGTGACCACTTTTGCCTACTGGTTACAGAAAGAATATCTATTCCATGTTCTTTTAGTAATGCCAGTGTTTTGAGTTACTGGAAAACTATTTACCTCTGTCTAACATACAGCCATGTGTTTTTATATTTGCAAACACATTAATTGTTTATAAGATGTTTTAAGATAGTGTTTAAAGATTGTGGTGTTCTCAGCACTGCACAAGAGTGGTAGCTGGCATTGCTCCATGAGGTAGTATTTTAATTGGAAATAAGATGTAGTGGTTAAATGTACCATGCAGGAAAAGGAAATTATGAAAGTCACTTATATATGCTGTATGGTTTGTAACTTAGTATCAGCAAATGTGAAATCAACTTTGGCTTTTTGGTGCTTCCCTCTTCCTGGCTTTTTTATTCCGATTGAGTTGATCTCACTCTGACAGATGCCTCACTATTCTGTAACTCTCTTCCCCTGCCTTCCCCTGCTCTGTCTTACACTGAATTACACTGGAAATGGGACTTACATGAATCTGCTGAGCCTGCTCCTTATCTTCAGGAGTGGTTAAAGATGCAGTGTGGCAGCTATTGACAGCTTTTGCAATGAAACCCCGGCCCTGGGCGTAGCGTTCATCCTGCAGATCAGCACGGACAGGTGTTATTGAGACAGAAAGGTGAGAGCTTCAGCTCAAACACTGTGCTAGCTAATTGTTGTTCCACAGCTTTTATTACTGCTTTTATGCTGTAAAGGTCAAAATTTTCTGGTGAGTCTCTAGAGTGGAACTGGCACCCAGTGAAAACAAATGTCCCACAGATGAAGAACGATGGGAAAATGGCATCTTTTAATAGAAGTGCTGGGGATCTTAGCAACATTCAGGACTGTATACTGATTTGGTCATACCGTTGGGACTTTCACTGTCTGTTCAGTAGTCATATTTGTTTACTTACTGTATGTTAACATATGTTTGTGATTAAAAAGTATTAAATTGTAATTTTATATTTTCTTGCTCTCAGGAAAAGAGTACTTACAAATTCATTGAACATTTCCGAAGAGAGGAAGTGGATGTAGTGTGAAAGTTTAACTGCTCGGTCAAAAAGTTCCTCAAGGGTGAGTTGGCAATTGACAGATCCATTGGGGCAGATTGGCAAAGAGGTCACCCCTTCCTTTGTCAGAAGCATGTGGGACACAAGAAGGGCCACCAGCAGCAGACCTGTTCAAGTTTAAAACACGGTGAAATGGGCTCCCATTGACTTGCAGGTTTATTTAGAAGAAGCTGTCAGAGACAGATGCTGGGTGATTTGGGTTGTGCTGTCACACAGCTCAGAGTACCCCCTGTGCTGGCTGCTGAACAGCAGTGGAGGACAGACACACTTTAGTTCTATAATTCTTTTATCTTTTTTGCCCTCTCTCATCCTGATGGTATAGCAGAGCCTGTCAGAATTTGAGGAGACAAGGTAACCTGTGCTGTAGTGTACAGTGTATTCTGAAGTCTCTTGCTATGTGTCTCACTTTATAACAGAGTGATGAACAGAAGAAAAACCAAATAAAACTTCTTCACAGTGAAAATGTAGATACAGAATTGTATTTGCACAGATATATGTTTGGAAAATAGATTGGCTTTTTTTTTTTTTTCCCTCCGCCTCCCAGAGGCCATTTTCTTCTTTCCAAACATTTGGAGTTGAAATTAATTTTTCTGGGAGTGTGGTTAGGTCACTCTTAAGGCTGTGATTGTCCTGGGAGTTCCTTCAAAAGATTTCCAGCTGCTGTGCTTCTTTGCTCTTTAGAGTTTAACCCTACATTTCCTACTTCAGAGAAATCAGTGATAGTTTTTGTCTTCTCTCCTGAGCTTCTGAAACTGATTTAGAGGACTTCTCATTATCTAAAGCACAAAACCTTATCTGTTTAAAACTTTTCATGTTAACAGACTTAAGTTCTTTACTCTGTGAAATAAAATATACAGAGAAAAACAATGGCAAATAATTAAAAGAAAATACTTAGTAAATGAATGTACTTGTTCTGAGACTTTTACTTTTGGAAATTGACCTGTTGTCTGTATTGGTTGTCACTAGACTTATTTAAAATGCTAAGTAAATGTACTTCATAAATCAGCAAAACTATCCCCTAAGGATGTCATATGATAAATTTCTTTCTAGCTCTACATTCAAAAAATGTGGATTTACACAATATTTTAGTAAGCCCTCCTCCTCCCCCACAAGCAAGGTACATGCTGGACACTGCAGTTAGGAAAGTCCTCTAAGGAATAACTCTGTGAATAAGAAAACCTGAGACTTGTTGGCTTGGAAAGTCCATGACCATTTTGAAAACGTTAATTTCAAAGTTACCACATCATCTCTAGACTTGTGGGTGATGAGGTCTAGTCATAGCCTTCTGAGTGGTGTAGCAATTCAGTCTAGATCCAAACTTTCATGTGCAGGTGAAACACATCAAGGGTGACATCCCCTAAGCCAATTTTTTGTAACACTGACCAATGCAAAGATAGTCTTAGAAGACAAAAGGCATCAAGCTCCTTTCTTCAGGTTTTGCCCTTTCTGGAAAACTAGGTGGCTGGAAGACCTCAGTTTCTAGATCTGCTACATTTCAGCTGCCTCCTAATTCAATCAAAATGGAAAGAAATAAAAAAATTATCAGCAGGTGAATGTCAAAATTCTTACCTTTCAGTGAAGCCCCCTTGGTGCTCATGGTAGGGATCCTGGATGATGACTTGCTTTACCAGAAAGAACCCTCAATACTTGCTGTTATTGTCTGCACATACCACTTTTATATACACCATCCAGGGTCCATTTTTGCATACATTCAGCAGGTTGTGGAGTTTGCCTCGATAATTACAAACATCAAATTGCCTTTCTTCCACATTCATATTCAGTATTTTTTGGTTCTTTTTAATTTTTTTTTTTAAATTTTTGCTGTGAGGGGGAATTTCATTAATAAGTTGAGCTGTGGGATCCCAAGTACGATTGAATGAAGAGAGTGCCAATATTTTGCACTGAATGAGGTGAAAATGCAATCAATCCTGGAAATGTCCAGTTCTGAGGCAGAGATTCTTAATGTTTCTAGCCTGCTGTTCCCACTCCCCTCAATAGTCTTCTCATCCTTCCTTGTTGCTTCAGCTATCTAAGCTTGCTTACATTAAAATTCTGGCTATTTGTGGGAGGCAAACAGTGGCTTACAGTATCACCATTGAGAGAAATAGCATAAATTGAACAGAAAGTTAGCCAGAGTAAAGGAAACAGAGGCTCCTTGAAAGATGGGTCACTATCTGTAAAATTATAGATGTGTCATTAGTGGTCAGTTAAAAAATATATTCCACAGCACAAATCTTGGTATAACTGATCCTCAATTTGAGAGATCAGTTTAGAGAAATAGGCTGAGTTTTTATATTAAAAAAAGTAAAAATTTAGAAGAATTGAAGAGGTAGTTATACATTTACTGCTTAATCTGAAATGTCTCATGAATAAGTTAGCATTATTTAAAAAGGAACAAACCCAACCTCTACAGAACCATGAAATTATTTTCTCTACTTAAAAGCCCTCTGCGTAAAAGATGGGCATTTCCACCGCATGTAAAACACGTGCTGTCGTCAGCAGTGAGGTTTGTTCTCCATTCTGATGCGTCTGTGGTAACCTACAAACCAGCCTGAGCAGGTTGGCCCTGTTTTCTTCTTCTGTGAGGCTCATCTGCATGAATATGTTAGCAAGTATATAACCTTTCATCTGTTTCTCAGGTCCATTTACCCAGGAAGAAAATTTCCAAATTAGATGGTCATGATGAATAAAGCATACAATGTTAATGAATTTTCTTGCCTTTAGACAACTTGTTCCATACCTGTGGAATGGGTACACTTACAACCCAGAAGCCTTTCAGGATTATTTCAGGATTCTTGAAGTAATGATGAACAAAGGAGAGGAAAGGCTAAGCTTTTAGGGAAAACACTCCTTGGGAAACAAGATACTTCATCAATAAATCAGAACCAGGAACACGTGGTCTACCTTTGCTAAGTTCTAGGATGTTTGCTAGAACAGTTTGCTCTGCTTAGAGGCTGCACCTTTACTGGAAATTGAGCTTCTGCTGAGTAAATGAAGTGGTTGTTGTCTGCAGCAGGAAAAGTGGCAATTTGATGAAGGCAGTAATGTTAGAATGTGGTCACAGCAAAACTCTAGCATGGATGGCAGAAAAACCACAGCTTGAGATTGCTTTAATTCAGCTTCCTTTGAAAACGTGCCCCAATAAGATTACAGGTGAGACGGAAAAGTCCTGGTATCTTATGTTAGAAGAGTCCTGTGAATTAGATGAATGAACAGTTCTCAACCTACGTGTTGCTCTTTCATTCACTAGTCTCTTTTTCTTGGCATTTTGAGAGTTTGTGGTGGGGCCAAAACAAGGCACAGAGTTAATTAATACTAGGGACTAGATAACAAAGGCAGCAGGTAAACTCCCTAGTCTGTGTTCTCTGTTTTTGGACAAGGTGGTCTCTTTGAGGCCTGATGGCATCAGCTGAAGTCAAAATCCTCATATGACTTAGCTGGGAGGATGACCTGTGTAAATGTAGACAAGCACCCTAAATGTAGATCACAGGAGAGTGCTTTATTTGAAATCATTGCATGGTGTTTTAATTAAAATTTTCTACCACAAAATAATATACTTTAATTTTCTCTTGCACCTTTCATCCTCAAATACTCTACAAACATGAATGGATTAAAATCATCAGCAATCAAGAATCATAGGCAGAAGAGAAGACACTCTCTACAAAGTAGGTAAGTATAAAGGTGAAATTCTTATACAAGGTTTGAGAGCTGACATAGAGGTTAAGTTTATTTGTGTCTGCATAGGAAGTCTTGGGGGAAAAAAACAAAATAAAATTCCTGATTCCCAGACCTGCACTTTAAATGAAGAACATAATTTCTTACTAGTACCAAAAAAGAAAAACAAAGGTGAGAGAAAAAGAGAAAAAATTACCAGAAATAGATTAAAATGTTAACTTTCTTTTATAAATTAGGGATTCTGTCCTACTTAAAAGTTGAATAAAAATTTTAAGGTAGCTGAAAATTCTTCCTTCTGCCTTTTGAAAGTGACCTGGCTTTATATGCTCTAAAGATGTGGAGTAGAACTTGGCATCCCATTGTCTTTGATGATTCCCTGAATCATGGAAAGGTAATTCATTCTATCCCCTGAAAACTACCTAACTACCTAATTGTAACAATAACTCAAGACAGCACTGTAACTAGTTGGACAGTTATCAGTACTAAGGAAAAAGCTTCTGGAACAACATGAGGAGCTACAAGGCACAGCTCTGATTAGCAGCATGTTTCTATCTCCCTTGGTCTTTTACTTCTGCCTTAGAAATATACTTTTTTTTTTTTTTTTTTTTTTTTTTTTTTTTTTTTAATCACATTTCTTTTATCTTCAAGGTCTTTCCTGGAAATAAAATGAGTAGTTGTTACCACCCAGTGTAAACAGTGTACCAAAAGCAGGACTTACTATAGGCAGACTTTATTATATAGCTTTTAGTTCATTATTCATGCTTCATAGGCATTACATGAGAGGTATCAATATCACAGATAACAACATTTAGTGCTCATTTCTCAATAACCTTATCTTTCCATCTCATATCAGGTTGCAAACCATGAATTAGACTGTGGCATCTTGATTAAGAACTATTGATCAGTACTGGAAGATCGAATATTCCTATTCCTTTTTACTTTATTTAGTTTTTGAAATATGCAAGGTCTTGTGTCTGATTGATTGTGAATGCAGAAGAATGAAAAATCTTTTCTAATAGAATAGCTCCTTGCAGAATACTTAAGTAGTTTAATTGAAGACTGGTAATATCACTTGATTTTGACTTTTGCTTACTTGGAAGTATCTGTCTTTAATAAGTGAACATTTGTTGATGCAGAAGTTTGAAACATTACATTTTTGTTATGTTTTTAAAGGATGATCCCCAAGTGCAGATCATGCAAAGACGAATGTTCAGGAAAATATTCCTATATGTGGTCTAAATGATCGACTCTTCGGGTACATTTTATAATAATAAAAGTTTTATGTGTCCTTGTGTTCTTGATTTGCACATGCAATGAGAAATACAAAGAAGGTCAAGGTCCCTCTGGAATTAAATCTCGCAAAGGATATCAAGAAGAACAAGAAGGGCTTTTCCAAATACATGAATAACAAAGGAAAGCTAAGGATAATTCAGGCCTGTTACCAAATGGAAGGGGCACCCTAGCAACAGAGGATACAGAGAAGGCAGAAGTGCGGAATGCTGCCTTTGCATTGGGACAAGACCAGCCTTCAAGAATCTCTGACCTGGGTGACCAGGATAGAGGAGTTTTGGAAAGAGGACTTTCCCCTGATCAAGGAGAATTGGGTCAGAGAACACCCAGGCAAACTTAATATCCTCAAGTCCATAGGCCCTGATAGGATTTATCCACAAGTGCTGAGAGAATTGATGGACACCATAGCAAGGGCACTCACAATCCCCTTTGAAAGTTGGTGGCACTCAGTAGAGGTGTCTAAGGACTGGAAAAAAGAAAATGTCACTCTGGTTTCCAAAAAGAGTAAGTAAGAGGACCCAGAGAACAGCCAAACTGTCATCCTCACCTCAATCCCCAGAAAGGCGAAGGAGAGCCTCATTCTGGGGGCCATCTTTGTCCCTACGGAGGACAAGAAGGTGATCAGGAGTAGTCAGTGTGGATGCACTAGAGGCAAATCATGCTTGGCCAATCTAATTGCCTTCTATGATGAACCAGCTACCTGGATAGAGCAAGGGAGAGCAGTGGATATTGTAGAAAGCAGCTCTGTGGAGATGGACTTCGGGGTCTTGTCTTTTATAGAATATTTACCAAATTATCCTGTCAAATTTACTTAGTGGTTGGCTTTGAAAAGTTGCAAAATTGTTTTATCTGGATTGAACCCAAATCCTCAGAGCACATTAAATTTTCATAAAATCATAAAACTGTAGAATGGTTTGGGTTGGAAGGAACCTTAAAGTTCATCTTGTTCCAACCCCCCTGCCACAGTGAGGGGCAGTGTCCACTAGACCAGGTTGCTCAAACTCCCATCCAAACTTGTGGAAAATGTATTTGGAAGAGAAAACTAAACAGGATATTTTTTAAATCTACATAGTTTTAAATGAAAAAATATTTTGTCTTTTATGATTACTCCCTATAAGGTCCGTGAAATTTTTATGCAGAATTTAAGTGACTTTCTAGGATTCTGTAAAACAGGGGCTCTCTCTTCTCCCATCTTCTTCATATAGGGAACAGGAGAATTTTAAAAGCATTCTTTCCAAATGTTTGTCTCAGCAAAATGGGGATTGAGTCCTCTCTTAGTGTGCTCTCTGCATGCAGGCTGGTAAAAAGTAGATAAGAACATATAGGAAAATAATTCCATATGAAGAAAAAAAAATGTGGAAATCTTTGGGAGATTTTCAGTTTACTTTTAATTCATGTACCAGTGTGGTTTCATAAAATTTCAGAAGTAGACATAAAAATAAAATGGCAAAACATGTTTTAAAAATAATTAATCAACATTGCCATTATGATGACATACATCTAAGTACACCATGAGTGTGAACCTCAAGTAGAATTCCAGCCAATGATGGCAAAAACCCAGGGGAATTCTTTGCAAAGAATGGAGTAAAAGCTGGCTAGTGTATATTGTTCCTGGTACTTGAAGTTGTTTGAAGCCTATGGCTCAGTGCTCACTAATGCTCTATCTGTGTATTATCAAATAACTTGGCAGTATAAATTTGATCTGGATCACACATAACTGCATTATGGCACTTCAGCTGAATTATGGAGAAACCACGTTATGGTACTTATCCTGGCCTGATACTTGACACGAGATCTATCTGGCTCTTGGAGGTCGGATGATAAGGATCTGACATCTGCTAGGACAGAGATGCACTACAAAACTTTTTGAATGTGAAGCGTCAGGCTGAGCCTGTGCTGGCTCAATGTTTAACGTCATGTGGTTGCAATATTATTTATTTAATATCTTAAATCCAATTCTCCTTTTTCAGAGGTGAAAACTAGTGATTTTGAAAGTGAAGGGGAGTCTCCATCCTCCAAAATCTTTACAGTGGATTACTGGGACGATTGCTGTATAGCTGAGGTTTTGACTAATTGTGACAGCTTCTTCTGTCTACCCAGTCTGAGTTTTGTTCTTCTTCTGGGGTGGTGGAATAGTCTGTTCTGCCATAGCTGGCCTAATTTCCAAAGCCCAGTCCAAATGAGAAAGTATGACTTATATGATACTCTTATAAAATAGCACTATATATAAAATAGATATATTGTTTTAGTTCTTCCTTAGCCTCAAGAAAAAGTATGCTTGATTGTGAGACACACTGAACATCAGAACTCCAAAGACTGAAGACCTAGTGATTTAAATAGTTTCTATGGGTTTTTTTGCTTGTTTTCCCATACATTAGCTTTAGTATGATTTGTTTCCCTTGACAATGTTCAGCTACAATCATAGCTACAATATGCTACAATCAGGTTATTTTCCATAAGGTCCAGATTTCAGTTAATCATTCTTCAGGATAAAGTAGAATGAGTTGCAGGATTTTACTTAGGGTAGACAAGCCACAGTGTAATTCACTGATGGGCTGGGATGTTATTGGTATTGGTTTAAGTACTCTATTTGTGTATCACACTTCTAATAAAAAGTAATAAACAGTAAAATTGCCATCAGAAGACTGGAATTCTCCTGTCAGTAAATGAAAAAAAAAGGAGAAATAGAACTTGGTTTAAATATTTGCATATTTTTAATTCTATGGATAAATGCATCACTGGAAAAATATTTCCTTAAGTGCTTTGTGGAACTAGAATCTGTAAAAGTAAGAGGATTTTTTTTTTCAATTGCAAATGCATTGAAAAGAGCACTGAAGTGTGCACAGAGATTTCAAGCACATTTGAATAGGAAGGTATTTACACGGATTGTAGTAAGCATGCTTCTGTTTTAGCTTGCAGTGTTTGATTTTAGCAATGGATAGTAACACAAAATGGCAAATGGTAGTTTTGCTCTGTCTTTTGGAAGTGCATTTTGTGAAGATGCATTTTTCCTCCTGATGTGAAATGCATGTGAAATGCTCATTGGTTCAATAATTTCTGATATATATGTCAGGATTGAATGGAGAGTAAAAGGTCAGTAGAATTTTTTCTTGGGGGGTGGGGTATTATCTGAAAGCAACAAAACAGGCAGAGATCTGTGCTGATTTGCTTCTTTGGGAGGATCTTACTTTTAGCTGTGCATTTATCAGAAGAAGGAATATATGTTACTGCTCAAAATCCTCTGTTTCATAATGGAATGGAAGTAATACTGAAACAATGTGCCCTTTACTTACTTGTCTTTAAAGAAACATTCAATGTCAGAGTTTTCTCTGAGTAATTTCAAAACCTATTACATTTTCTTTTCTTCATTTGTTTGTTACCCTCTCTAAACATAATACATAAAAAAATCCCCAAACATACAAATCCCAGCAAACCCTGAAGAGATGAGGTATATGTATATTGGGCATCTCCTGTCCTACAGGAAATTTGGAACTTCAAATCTTATGTAGGATCTCACTAGAATATTATTTTATATTCTACCTCATTTAAAAAATATCTTAGTTAAGCTTGTCAAATTTATTGAGCCAGGCTAGAATTTGTTATTGACATAGATTTTTTTTTTGAAAGACACGTCAAATTATTTTAGTAAAATGCATTCACCTACTTCTTAAAACTGTTTTCTTTGAGGGAAAAGTGGAAAAGTAGTTATCCAGTGACTATATATTCTGTGCTCTTAAAGGAAATTCTTTTACAAGGTAAAAAATGCATGGAAGTATATATAGATATATATATATAAGAGGCAAAGGCCGTGGTATATTCTGTGCAGAGGTTGTCACTTATTCCAGGTGGCAGGATTTGCTTATTACTTCAAAACTTATAGCTGATGGCTATTAAGTAATCAAACAAAGAAGAAATAAATAATTGTCAATAAAAGTGAAAACAGATGAAGCTTTAAAGGAAACATTTTTAAACAGAAATAGAAAAAAAAATATAAACAAGAAAACTTTTTGGTAGCAAACATTTCTAACCAGTCCATAAAAGGTCAGGTACATTAAATTGCACACCTGCAGCACATTTTTGTGTTTAAAAATTCATTAAAAAGTGTGGAAGGTGCATTTCTGTTCAGTCCCTTCTCTAATGAATATATTTGCATATAATCACATCTTTTCTCCTTTAGCGCTTTCTTACTCATTTCCTAAGTCCTCAGTCTGTAACCTGATTTTGTGGGATTTGCAAGGCTGAGGCCAAAGTCACCATGGAAATGTCATGACACTGCCATTTTCGGAAGTGCCTGGTCATTGTAAGTGGCTGACATGGTGCAGCCTCATGGCTGAGCAGGAACAGGAACAGGAACGTCAAATAAACCATGCAACTTTTTCCATTAGCCATGGATTTTTGCATAAATAAGAAGAGGTAAAAGAGTTGTTGCCTGATTTGTCTATGTATTTTACTTTTGTTTTTGGAAGTGTGATTATGAAATCATTATTTGAGCTACTCTTCAAACACATCTCTTCCCAAGGCACAAAGGCTTTGATATTCTTACCGTCCTCCTCAGGAAAAAAATCTAAAAACCCAACAACAACCCAATAGGAGGGAATGGAGCTCAGCACAATCTTTGCATCACTCTCTCCTTATAGATTTTCTGGTTTGGCTGTGGTTTCAAAGTTTGGGACTGATATTCCCTGTGGAGCATGTTTCAGGAGTGTTTGGCTTTATACCTGTGAAACACATCATAGACACCAGAAATGATAAAACTTCGTAGTGAATAAAATTCACTTGTTTGCATCCTTCATAAAAATGATTATGCTAAATAGAAGTGTTAATTTAAAAGTATATATATACTAAAAGTAAATCTTCTTAAAGGACAGAAGTTTTTTTCAAATTATAATATTTCTTCCTTTAAGGAAACCGCAACAACCTGACACAAATTCTGTACAAAAATTCTGATTTTCTGAGTGTCTATGCTGTCAACCTCCTTAAATGAATGAGTTTTTAAATCAGTCTTTAAAAAGTGGAGGGGAGACCTGTATCAAAATAGTACACTTTTATATTCACTTTTGCTATGAGGGACACAATCATAGTATTAAAGGTGTCTGATATACTCTAAATCTTATAATAAAAAAATCTTTCAGTAATATGTAGAAGAAAGAGAGGTTGCAATTAAGATGATCAGAATACCTCAATCCTTTAAATATTTATTTCTCATCTTTTTAACAGTGGAAAAAAAGGATGTTTCATCTTGGCTTGCAAAATTAAAAGAGCGTGGTATGATTTTGCAGCACATTTTGCCATTATGGCTCTTGAGTTCGTGTGTAGACTTATCCTGTAGCTGGACTTGCACTTGGCTGTGAGCTGACGATTCCAAATAATTAAATGGGGATGAAAAGACACCAGAAGTGTTTTTTTCCATTTACAACAGACTTGTTCTGGAGAAAAAATCGTCTTTAGGTAAATCAGTTAATGTAACTCGAAAATTCTTCTGGTTGTAGTCAGTTTATCTTCTACAAAAACTTCTTTCCTACATTGATCATAAATCTTTGGCTGTTAAAAACAAACAAACAAACAAACAAACAAACAAAAAACCCAAAAAACCCACAAAAAACCAAAGAAGAAAGAAACAAAAAAAACCCCCACAACCAAACAAAAAGCCTAAACCCTTTTCATTTTAAGCAGTGTCAGTAGAAGCAGACCATTTTACTTATTAGAAATAGTGATCATAGTGACAAGAATAGAAAGGCAAAGTGGCCAGTCATTTTTACAGTGCTCCAATTTACTCTCTGGCTTGTATGAACAAGTATGAAGGATTTGTAGCTACACTGGCAGTAACAGAACCTGCAGGTATTTGGTTTAATAAAGACTTCATTAATCCCATAAAATCTTAGTGTGAGGTAGAGCTGCTCTTAACCATTCTCACTCGGCTAGATGAGAAGAACCTTCAAAGCCTGTAAACATGCCAGCAGTAACTGACTATTCTTATACATTCCCTCCAGCCACCTTTCACTGCACAAAGGTTTTTAATTTAGATCCCTCATATCTTTTAAAGGCTTAAAAACCCCCTCTCCTTATCTTCCTCTTTTTTTTTTTTTTTTCTTTTTTTCTCTCTATTTTCTCCTTTTCAGAACATGAATCTGTGAGGAGGAAAAAAGACAACAAAAATCCTTGATATCTGGAGAGAATTTCAAAGTGCTTCCTGCCTTCTGAAATGAAACCTGGAAGATTTTTTAAAAATATGAGTAAAAGACCAATCAGCAAGAGAGAGATATAACAAATCTGAAAGGCCAAAGTGAGTGTTCAGTGCTCTCCACTGGAGATTTTTGTGGAGGAATATGGTTAGTCTGAAGGCTTTTCCCTAAGAACCTCAGCTCAGAAAGGGCTGTTAGCCTCTGAATAAAAGCAGACACATTTGCTATCGCCTTCTCCAGGACTGCATTACACACACATGCCTCAAAACGGCCGTGGAAGAAAAAAGAACAGAGCATAAAACCCTTCGGAAAAAAATACAGCTGGTGTTTCTGTTTTCTCTGTTTTCTATGGGGCGGTGTCCCTAGTGTTTCTGTTTTGTGATAGATCTAAGGTTTTGTGGGATGACTCCTAGAGGTATGGAATAAAATCAGTAGGGCACATGTTGCTATTTCTGCAAGAAGAATTTTAACATTGTATCTTCTAATACCTTTGGAACTAGTACTATTTCTGTAGCCCTGATGAAGTGTGTCTTGCCTGTATACAAAGGCATAGGTCATGTGCATAAACTGCACATAAAATTATGCTCTGTTCTGCATCTCTGTTTTCGTTCCTTCAGGATCATCCACACGTCATATAGCTCTATTTAATTTGTGCTGGCTTTGGTTTTCCTTTCTCAACTGTTACATATGTTCTATTCATGCCCTACTGTGACACCACACAAGGAAAAAAAGGTTGCTTGACCTCCCAAAATCCATTAGTCTACCACCTGTCTCCATGTATCTAGATGTAATGCCCATACTTACATCATACAACTCACACACATGAGAGTTGTATGAACAAAATGAGATAGTTTTGTTCAAATGGTCTGGATCAGTCCAGAAATTTGTTTCACAGACATGTTTTACATTCGTAGTCATATGTGCTGTAGAAACCTCCCAGGCAAACCAGTTCACAGGCTTACTGCATGTAATGGGTGTCAGACTCGGTTAAAGATTCAGGAACAATTAGAGGGCTACAGTCCATAGTACATGTTGATTTGTAGTGCCTTTGACAGAGTAAGGTTCTGTGTAAACAATGGAGTGGGTGATCTGGCTGCTCCTTTCATAGAGTATTTTATGGAAGACCAGCTAATCTTAGCACATTGTCAAGTGAACTTGGACAGTTTTTCTCAATATGTCATACACTCGGCATACATGATCCTATGCCAGAGTTAGAGAAATGCCATGATCTTCCCTGGGGTAGTTTGACATGAAGCAGGATTAGTGCAGTCTGTGGGATGAATTGTGGTACAGCTCCTCTTCTAAAACCTACCCCTGTAGATTAAGGGAAGAATTACATTTCAGATCCTTATTTTGAATAACAGTGAAATCTACTGTTTTGAGCACTGATAGGGTTTAGCAAAGAAAAGATAGAATTATAAGGAGACAAGGTGCTTTGTTTTTGGTTTTTTTTTTGCCTCATTTATAATCTTGTTGCTAATGAATACTGCTTGCATGAGTGTGGCAGGTAATAGGGAAGTCATGTAACTGTCACTTTGATCCACTGTCCAAGAACAGGAAACTTACTTCTTTTTCTGGCAAAGACTTCTTAACTCATTTTAATTTGTGAATTTTGTTCAGAATTTTAGCTATTGGAAGTATGCTGTTGCCTTATCCTGTTATTTTAAGCTTGGCAAAATCCACGTAGGGGTTTAGCAAAACTGAGAATAGTTATCTATCTCATTGTTAATAACTATCAAAAATGTTATCAGCCAAGTAGATCTTTATTATTAATAATGTATATATTTTCTTGGCATTACATGTGAATTACATGTCACATTTCCTTGAAGTTTTCTACCAGCTACTCTGATATTTTTTGGAACAGGCTTTGTAATAAAGAGCAGGCACGTATCATTCCCTCAGGGTGTCAACCAGGTTGCTGGGTAATTCTGGAAACAATGAGTCCCATATCCAAGCCCAGTTCCATCAATATCCAGTCTGCATTCTGTCGGGTTTGAGATCCTGCTCCAGTCTTTTATCATATGGTGGAATGAGAAGGGATGCCTTACATATGTATCTATTTATATATAAATGACTAGAGTCTATTTATGGGTGAAAAGATAGGGATTAGAAATTTTCATATACTTAAAAAGATTAGTTGATGCAAAATACTGGTGTGCTGTTCTGCCCAGGGGACTCTGGAAACTGGCTTGCTGCAGTTGGAATCCAGGAATATTTTTCAGATAGGCTTAAGGGCCATCTGGGCCAGAGGTATTTAAGTTACTGGCACAGCCATGGATCCCTGCTGCCAAATCCAGATCTGGCATTAGGTTTGGAATTTGACCATTCAGAGAAAAAGCAACATAAAATTGTATCTGTCAATTGTTTTTAACTGTGGGTGAGTAATACTGAATCCAGAGAAACCTGATGTTCTGGCTTTGCTGTGAAAGCTGGAGCTTGAGTTGTATCACTGAGGAGTCTGTCACTTTAACTTGTTTGTGGTAGTGTTGTTTTCTGCTTATGAGCCCCAAATCACCTCTTTTGTTTAGTCTGAGAGCTACTTCTGGACAAGATCTACAATTTTCAGAGACAGAGGATCAAGAGAGCAACACTGCAACACTCCTGACTCAAGGGAAGACTGGACCCAGATTTTGTAGGATCTATGGCACAAAATGATCGCTTCTTTGTCATGCTAGCCAATATGCTGGAAGATTTTAGATGCCATGTTTGCCATTGCTACCTAGCTTGTCTACCAGTTGTCTTCTCTCCTGTTTCTTTCCTTACAGTTCAACACAGAACCAGAGTTAGCTCTAAAGAGTGAGTGAGGAGAGATGGAATCATCTTAATTACTTTGATGGCTGTAGACAGCAAATAGTTGCAGAGTTTCAATTTTATACCCGTCAACTGTCACCTAATTTAGTGGATGCTCATTGATCTCCAGCAGAGAATTTTGAAATTATAATCAATATAAAGATGCCACAGAGGAATAATGATAAACTTCTTAGGAGCTGGAAATACATTTAATGAATCAGGAGTTTGAGTAAATAATACCACATGTATGTGGTGAGAGCTGTCTGGATAACTGTGGTTACAGCTCCAAATAGCTCCTAAATAGCCTGCAAAATAAAAGTAGATTTAGTCATTATTATTGGAAGGTCTGCTCATGGGACTATATCAAATGCAGTTACAAGAGCATAAAACATGAGAAACATGAAAGCTCTTCTTGTTTCTCTTTTTAAAAAGAGTGGTAGTTTTCTTTGATTTTCTGGCAAAGCATGTGTGCATTTGTATATGTGAGGAGGGTAAAGACATGGGATGAAAGTGGATGAAAGAAAGCTGCAACAAAAAGTGAAGAACACTTATTCCAAAGGGAAGAGTACTGCCTGGCTGAAGGATTGACAGAAAGGCTTGGGTGGCTCTTGTTGGTATCCAAATCACTGCTTCACCCAGATTCATGTCAGTGCCATACCTCATCACCTAGCATGGCAAAGGCCACAGGAGTGAATAATCTGAATCCTAGAAGGGGTTAGAGCATTTAGACCAAGCTTGTGCTGCGTAATCCCAGCTCTGATACTGATATTCCTGTGTGGCCTTGATCACATTCTGCAACATTTTTGCCTCACTAGCTTCAGCAATAGAAGTGGGTGATCTCTACCTGAGGGCTTCATAGAAAATTTACTATTAACCAAGTCATCTCTAAGGAGCTGCAATGTAATTGTGTACTGAATCTGGTCAGACAACTCTCTAACCCATCAAGTGGCAGGAGATTTAAGAACCCACCCTCACCCACATCTGCGACAGAGTTGAGCAGTTGTGTGTGATGTCTCTACCAAACCATGTGTTGGGTGCTGTTTCTAAAGAGAAATGGTAATGGGCTAAAGATTCCCATCTGTCTGACTTAGGTAAAGCAAGCGAGGTAATGGTTCCACAGCTGTTTCTGCAGCTCTCTCTCCATGCTGCCTTTCTGTGGGAGAATGTGTAGAGCAGAGGGAGCAGGCTGCTCTGGGGGGATTGACTAGGTGACCTCTGGGGCCCTTCCAACCTGAGTGATTTTGTGATTGCATAATTTGAGGCATGTGTTAAAGTGGGCTGATCTTAGAGTGTAATTAGGAAACAAAGAAAGAAGCCACAAATCTATGACCATTTTTTCCACTCTTGCTGCCTTGTCTTCTGTCAGTTTAAGAAGATTAGAGGACTGTGTGTCTGTGTGTCCCTTGATTACAGAACAGTACCTAAAAGAGCAGTATCCGGCCTTTTTGCTGACTTCTTTTAACATTGGAGACGGACTCTTTATGGCAGCTCTGCTCTTCTCACATCACAGAAGCTATAGAAAATTTGGTGCCTCCTGGGAGTGTGCTGCTCACTTGCTTCACTGTATACATGCATAGGTAAAAGCCCTATGTACTCCCACAAATATAACAGCCACCACCTGGCTCTGACCACAGGAAGACCTCATGCTATGCCTGACAGCTGCCTTTCTCAGTGGCATTTCTCATACAGCAGAAGCAAGGGTACAGGGCAAGTGATTTGCTCAGCTTGTAGCAGAAGTTTATTCCCAGCTGTCATCTTTCATGAAGACACCTTGCTCCACACTAAACACAAGCCACCGGTGATTCATCCAACCCTGATCCCCCTGCCTGCACCTTGGCAGTCTCCCAAATTACCCCACAGGACAGATGAATTGCTCCCATGGACTGTATGTAGCCCATGGGCTGTAGATTGAGGAGACTGATGACTACACTGCCTCGATTACTAGAACTATTACTACTTTAAAGGCCCAAGCGGTGGCGAGAACAGATTCACTAAACGTTTGAACTCTTTGCACTCCTGAGCTATGCGACAGGCAGTGTTTAAAAATAGCATGGCTCCCCTGTGCAGCCCCTTTCCCAGCGATTCCTCCTGGTGGATGAAGTCATGCCCACGGCTCGCTGCCCCGTGAGTGAGTGGGCAGCCTGTCTCCGGCA
Source organism: Phylloscopus collybita (assembly GCA_027886175.1). Taxonomy (NCBI): domain Eukaryota; kingdom Metazoa; phylum Chordata; class Aves; order Passeriformes; family Phylloscopidae; genus Phylloscopus; species Phylloscopus collybita. The sequence continues at coordinate 92,522,584 of JAJNNQ010000075.1, forward strand.
GCGTCAGCAGGAGCCAGCACGGCGAGCTTAAAAGGCTGTCAGGGGTTGGCAGGTCATCCGCCCAAAGGCAGGAAAGGAGGGGGAGGGAGGGAGAAAAATTGAAAAATAACCACAAAGAGAACAAGCTCTTTTTTGAAATTGGAAACTTTAAAGAAAAGATTTATGAACCTTTGGGTTTATGAAACCACCTGGTGCTTTGGAGTTTGCTGCTGGTTAGATTTGGCAGTTCAAAGTTTGGTGGTTGTTTTCCTCTATTTAAAAAAAAAAAAAAAAAAAGACATTTAGGATAGTATAATTCCACATGTGCATTGATCTTTTAAAACTCACGCCCACTTAGCTTTGAGCTCTACTTGTAAAAATCAGAAAGATTTAGGGGGGGGAAGCCTGTTACTTTTTAAGGGCAGCTTCGCCATTTGTGGTGCGCGTTGAGCAGCGCGGCCCCTGAACTCCGGCTAAATTTACCGTCTGCTCAGTTTCCTCGCGGGCGCGCAGCGTGACTTGTGCTCTGTTTTGACAGTTGGTGACCTGCGACCCCCAACCCATAAAATGTTTAGGCTGAGGACGCCTGAGAGGAGCTCTCAGACGTGATGGTTGGCGGCTCTTTTGAGACAGGCCCATCATCTTTCCCTCCAGCCCATATATAGCAGCAACGTGGAGCCTGTAGGTTTTGCTCACACAGCAATTTCAGGCAGCGACTTCCCCCCACACCGCTGGTTCTGGTTTTCCAAAGAGAAGAAGGGTAAAAATGAGAAGAGGAGAGAATAAGGATCTCATTTTGCCTTTGGGGTCGGATTAAATTTGAGCTTATGGGTCTCAGCCATGATGCATGGCAGCAAAGTGCAGTTCAAGTTCTGCTTTTGCAGGAGCATCTGGAGCTAGAAGGGATTTTTAGAGAGTTATGAAGTCCGTCCTTCGGTACTGAAACAGCAGCAATACAGCTTCATTTTTTTGTGGCTTATTTCTTTCTGGTGTTTTATACTGACTGATTATGCCTTATTACAATATTTGTAGAGACAGATAGTTATTAGATTTGGATGAATCATTCAGAATGAACAATTTATTCAGCACGTTGCTTATTTTGCCTTCTTAAGTTTGCAATTAAAAACTGTGTTACTCTTAAATGCATTCATTATTTCAAAATTAGCTGTCAGTTACATGAGTGAATATTCTTGTTCTGAGTTAATTTGCAATCATTTTCATGAAAAATACGGTAATTTCCAGTGCTCTGGCTAGCTTTGTGAGTCAGGTGAGGCTATCTCTATCACCGTTTTGGAGGTGCAAGTATTATAGCAGCAGTAATGTTATTCTGAAACTTTGTGTTTAATTCTAAGCAAATTTAATTTCAGGTTGTTAGGGCTTAATTGTAGACTTGAAAACATGGTGTAGAAGCATTTATACATAACCAGGTATTTGAGATTAAAGTTACTCTCTTGCCAAGCTTTCTTTAAATGTTTATAACAAGTGAAGGATGCTGGCCTTTAAGAACTAATATAAGAATGTGAATGAAAGCCTCAGTTTTATAACTAGTGAAAAATAGCATCTGTTTCTTCTTTCTTCTGTTAATTCTCCTTTGACATGGCCAACCTTGTAGCCATAAATGAGAGGTTTCTTATCACTGCCTAATATCTGTCTATGGCAGGAGTTGAAGCTATCATTGCAGCTTAAGCAAAACTGAAGATTTTTGTTTCCAGTCAGAAACAAACACAGCAGATAGAGTTCACTCCTGTAACCCAGAAAAAATATTTAAAGAGATGGTCTGTTTCTAGATTTGCCCTGTGACTTCTGACTCTCCTGTCAAAGGTTACGCTTGGCATATAGCTTGTCCTCTGGCTTATTAACTCTTACAATCACCTCATATACCTGCCTCTGCAATTGGAATTTTACTAGTTTGGAGCTTATTAACTCAGTCCCTAATTGCCAAGATCCGTCTGCAAGGGATAAAAAATATGCCTGTGCAAAAAAGTTTTAAATGGCACAGGATTAGTTTTTTTAACACAGTGATAGCATTAATTCACATGCTAATTCTGTGGTTTTGCTCTTCACTTGACTGCTTGCAGCTCTTGAAAGAGAGAATTATGTGCTCTGTCCTTTTTCAGAACAAACGAGAGTTTTTCTGCTTGTTCAGTCTTATTCCAAGAGTCTACAATAAAGATATAAGTTACTTCTCCACAGCAATATGATCCATGGTAAAAGAACTGATTTCCTAAAGATCTAGGTTAAGTTTCTGACTCTTCCTTTGCGTTCCTATGCAGGCTACTTCACAAGTTTCTGTTCTGATTCTCTCTGTGCAGAGAAATTGACCAATTGCTCTTCCACGCTTTATATTACTACTTAAAACTGAAAAATATTTAATTGAGGATCACATGCACTAGGTGCTGGTGTAGAATTTAGCACACAGAGATTATGACTCTGTCTGGGGTCATGCTCTTCATATTCCTAGGAGGTGAGCAAGATTTTCCCCATCCTTCTGATGGGCCAGTTGAGGAGAAGTAGAGGTAAGAGATTACTAGAAACAAGAAAGTACAAGGAACTCTATATATGCTCTCTTCCAGTTTTCTGCTTTATTTGCATCTTAGGCCACCTTTGGGCACAGGCAAAAAGTGGGCATTCATCTTGGAAATCTGAGTACAGGCAGATAGCCCTGTGAGCCTTCCTCTGATCATGAGGACAGAAGAAGCTAACTGACCTATGTTGCTAATCCCTTGAAACAATTCTTCTCACCTTTGCTCAAGATCAAAATTACCTGTCTCAGAAAAGCACATATTCCGTATGGGCACACATTTCCTGCAGGAAAGATTAAGTGGTTATACCTTTTCACATTCAGTTCCAGGACAGAACTGTGTATGTCAGTGCTTGGAAATATTGGAAGTATCGTGTGGATACTTTTGGTGCAATATTTTCATGTATAAATCTTGATGCCACAGAAGGAAGTATCTCTGCTCCTTCCAGTTCTAAACAATTTAAGTGGAAGAAAGCTGCGTGGTGGAGGAACTGCTCGCATCTTCTGTGTTGTCTTGGAAGCCTAAAGTTTCTGGCTTTTTGGAGCAATAAGAATTTTGTCATTCAGTTCCATAGGCCCAAGAATTCATCCTCTGCTTATTCAGTTTCAGTTCTCTTGCGTTCGACTATCAGAATCCAATCGTGGAAGCAAATCTCTCAGCTGCTGGAGCTATCGAGTAATCAAGGTATTACTCAAGAGGCTAAAGCTCTTTTGACTTCCAACATGGGGTCCATGAGAGTGATGATAAAGGATGGTTGCCTCACCTGTGGTTTATTAACAAACCTTAAATGAAACAGAACTCAAGAGCTGTAATAATTTATTTCCATTGCAAAAGGATGCAATGTTTCAAAAAAAAAAAAAAAAAAGAAAAAGAAAGAAAAAAGAAAAGACATAAGAAATGCACTAGGCAATAGCTTTGTTGGGAAATACAGTCACATTGTGGCGTACAGTATGAATTCCACAAGCACCGCTGGAGGCTCAGGTCAGAAGTGCAAGCATGTGTGGAGAGCAGTGGGTGGAGAGAGGTCTAGAATGAAAAAAACCTGTGCATCCTGCCTCAGTGTTAAGATTTGTGTGTTTCTCTTACCCATTCAAAGGCTACTCCTGGGTGGTTCCTGGGATAACCATGAGCCCCCATCCCTGACAGGACTTTTTTTGAGATCTAGAAATAATTTAGATATACCCTACAGGGACAAAGGTATGTACCACTTAGGTGTAACATATTACAGTAATGTAACCAGAACATAAAGGAAATAAAATATTTAATATTATTTTTTATTTAATTACCTCCTTGTCACTCTGTTTTTCCTGAAGTTCTTCTAAGCCTGCTGGTGTTTTACATTTTTGTAATGGAGTTTCTCACTCACTTTTCATGTAAATAATGATTGTTTTGCATTCCTTTCTGGAGGAGGAGAGAATTAATGGACTGTTGGTTTGACCAGTGTGGTTGGAGAGGACAATTTTCTTCCTCCAATCCATGGTCACTGTTGGAATTCTATAGATGTTGAGGTCTGTAAATAAACTGCCCCTTTTTTTGCCTTGGACATCTCAGTGTGAGAGTGTCATTCATTTGTGTATTATTGCGACACCTCCTTAATTTTCTGTTTACGTTTTTTTATAGAAACAATGTTTGCAAACTGAAATTAGGATATTGTAAAACACTGGACAGAAGAATTCAAATTTAATGCACTATGTGTACTTAAAAATTGATACAATAACATGGATTATAAAACTCCCTATGGCTTTACTTAGTGCACACATATACATACCTACACATATATGTGAAAACAAGTTAAAGACAAGTCAAAGAGTTTTGCTCAGTATGATATTGGTACATTGATGTAGTAATGACTCTTGGAAAATTGTAAATGATGAGTTAAAAGACAGATTTCATTGTCTCTTGGTGTACAGAGAGGAGAATGATGTGAAACTATATTAAGAACACTGAGCTATGGGCTAAATAAATTATGATGCCTAACTACCAGAATTTCCCAGGTTAATCTTATCAGCTATGCTAATTAGCATCAGTTTGCCTCAATTATTTGCCTTTCAAAATTATTTCCACTGGGGGTGTGCTTAGTCTCTTTGCCTTCTAGTTCTTTTGCCTAAGCCTTACAAGGCCCACCAGGGTCAGTTTTGTGGAATCTTTGAACTTGAGGTCATAGGATATAACCTTGAGAAGTGAAACTTCTTTCATATTTTCAGTAGTGATACCTCCTAGAAATTTCCCTTGCCTTGCACGCTCTCTGAGTTTTGATTCTGTTGCTCTTGGTTCATTGTGGTATCTATGGGCACCCATGGCTGATAAAAAATTCATGTGTGTTTATATACAATAAACGAAACCTGTCTCTAAAAGTACACTGATTAACAAAAAGGAATATTTATGAACATGTACTGTAGTGGCACAACTAAACAGAAATTAATCCATCACTTTTATTTTTTCATTTGAGAATAACTTTTGCTAAACAGACAGAAGAATCATTTATCTCTGATTTCACAGTCTCTACAGGATCTGCCCCTGCCTTGGCTCTTATAATAGAGCAGTATACTCTTTGGCCAAACCATATTCTAGGATGAGCAAATGTACCTAGAATGTACCTATTCTAGGTACAAATCAGAGCCAAGACATGTGAACTTTGTGTAATATTTAGTGAGAATATTTGGCTTTTATTTGGCTTTGTTCTCAGATTTGCCAAATTAAGAAAAATAGTTTATTTTCTCATAGCAGATATATTAGGGATGTCTTTGCAAAACAGTACAGAGAAAAACTACCTCTGTATAGGTGGTACTTCAGGGATCATGAAAATATATGCTTATACACCTATACAACAAAGAATTTATCATATATGCCACCGTGTTCTTGGATAAAAGAGAGTCCATGTAACAAATGGCAAATGCTCCTGCAGTTAAAAAAATCCTCTTGCATGATAATTGGTTTCTTTTGAGCAGTTTAGAATGCTTTTTACCCCACAGATACACACTAATAAAAAGCGCCAGTAAAATTTAACAGTGACTGGTATAAGCAAATAGTTATGTCCTATAAATCCTAATGCAGTCATAGTAAATATAGGATTTGCCATCTGCTTTTGTTTATATCAGGTAAGCAAAGCTGAAATTTTCAAATTGTGATTTGTAGCTGAAGGAGAAATATTTGCTCATCTCATGCTGCCTCTTGTGCTGTTTCTCACTGAGAGAACCTGTGTGGAAAAGGTAGATGAAGTTTAGCTTAAAGTTAAGCCATCTCAGTCCTTTAGGGAAAAAAAAAAAAGTGTTTAAATAAAAATAATAATAAAAACCCAAATAAACAAACAAAAAACCCAAACAAAAACACAAAAAAAAAACCAAACAAAAAAACACAAACAGAACCTTTATCAAAACATCAGCAAAAACATAACTGTTTTCTAATCAACACTTTTCTGGGAAAACAGTTGTGATAAGCTGCAAGTATATTGTTGTTTTATTTGTTATTATAAAAGGAAGGAGAGAGATGTTTGTGACAGGAGCTCTTCAGAGTGATAGTGAATTGTGTTTGCCAATTATTTCTCCAGAAGAAATTCTCCATTTCTCCATATTCCTCCATTCTACAAAAAAATTTGGAAGATCCCTAGCTGATTGATTTGAGCAGTGGAGTCTATTAGAGAGTTTGTTCTTCTGAAGTTTCATTCTGATTACAGAACTGATGGTACACCACTGCAGTCAGCTGAGGCTTAGCCAGTCACATATAAAGCTGGCAACAGCATAGAGTTTGTTGTTGAGTTGTCCATGGCTGGACCAAAAAGACATCTGTGCTTTGTCTCAGCCACGTTACAGCAGAGAGTATAAATTTTATAAGCTTTCATTGTACAAAATCAGACATGATGTGCTCTACTGGGAAATTATGACTGCTGCCTATTCTACATACCCAAAGCCTAGATCTGAAATTGCCTTTGCGCATAAAGTATTTCCTCTCTGAAATGATGTATCTCTTTCTGTATAAAACATTGTGTCCCTTTCTTGGTTGTAGTGTAGCAACTAAACTTTCTTATTCCACCACAAAATAAAGTGGAGCACAAATCTTTCCTAGTTCCCACTGAAAAAAAAATGAAAGGTTTTTGTTTTCTTCAGCAGCCTGGCGCGTTATTTTTGCAGTAATCTTTGTCTCTGTTCATTCAGCAATGCAGTCTGAAAATTGATTATATTTCCTTATTATTCTCTGAGGAATAAGTCCTACAAAGTATGTGTAGTCGGTCTCAGAATAACTTGATCTGATTTCAGGAAAGTGGCTCCTGATCTGCATAATTTCAATTGAGGATATAATGAGAATGTCTGAGTAATAATACAATTTAAATATTTCTCAAATTAGTTACTAGTATTTGAAAATGTGAATAACTAGATTTGACTTAGGAGTTTCTAACCTATTACCTGTACAACAGGACAACTGATCACCTGCTAAATGTGGTATTTTCTTTTTTTTTTTTTTTTTCCTTTTTTTTTTGGCTCTGCTTTCTCTGGAGTAGTGTGCTGAGCAGTGATTGTAGCTGATGATATTGTTTCCTCAAATTTATAAAGAGTTGAAAATGAACTATGGTCATTTACTTACCTCTGAAGTACTCACACAAACTTGTTATTAGGAAACTTACATTATTTTGATGCTACTAGCTCTTCTTTCTGAATACAAATTATTGACCCACAACTACTTAAAAGAGACAAAATCCTTCTAATCACTTACAAAAATACAGAAGTCTGCTCTTAAATTAGAGGATTAACTGGCTAGGATTGACTTTGCATATGGAATGGCAGGAGAGAAAGGGCAGCCTGAGTCATGTAACTGGCCTTGTTTATCTCAGTAAGAGAGAGAGAGGAAAATTTAATTTAGTGCATGCAATTTAGCATGCAAAAGGTCAAACTGGTGCATGCCTGCAGGTAGTTAATCAGAAAACAGCTAAAATTTCCAACCCAAACAATGTTAAGCAATAGAAATGTAAATATTGGCACTTGCTCTGTGAGGTTGATTTCAGCTGATATTCATAAACCCCTCTTGCTTCTGTCCTGAGTATTTTACATGATACATATGGTTTTAATTAAAAAATAGTGTGTCTTTCAATCCTCAGTCTTTTTATTGTCTTCAATACAGTTGGAACAGAGGGTATAACAGAGCAGAAGTGCAGCTGGGGCAGGATGCCACTTGGGTGGACTCAAGTTTGTTTAAATTAAATGAAAAAAAAATACATGGCGTGTATCATCTGACAATGGGCAAAAAGCCTCAGATCAGTGACAGCTGAGATGGAAGGGAGACTCTGGCTGTATCACCAGAAAGCAGCTCATAACTAGGTGAGGGAAATGTGTGTGTGCAGGAGTTACTGGGAAGTCTTTTGAAACAGAACTTTTCTCTCTTTCTTTTTTTTTTTTTTTTTTTCCCTTGTATTTTACATTCTTTATAATTTTGACTTCCACTCAGCTCTTTCAATCCAGTGCAGACAATTGTGGAGCAATGCAGGGTCCGAGTTAATTTTTGTGGCTGCTTTTTTTTAATAGGCTAGTAACCTGGGAAACATATTTGTTTGTTTTTTCAAGATGCTGAACATCTTTTAGTTCTTCTATATTTCCCAGATGTATGCTGCAATTAACCAAAGGATACCATTTTGCTGTCCCACTTTTCCTTCTGTAAATATACAGAGTAACTTTGTTCCCTGCACACAGGGTCTCATAGGAAAACTACTTTCCTTCTCACCATAATCTACATATACATCTCCAAACATCTTGTAGTGTTGCCGTCTGACATTCAGTAGTGTTTTGGTTGGTTTTTTTTTAATAATAATTTATTCAAATCGCAAATAAATTGGACTCAAATCAAGTATTGATGTTAGATCTGACTGGGACCCTACATGTGGCAAGTGTAGAATTCACATTTCCCTCCCATATGTCAGAAAACGGTGTCTGCATGCAAAACCCCAGAGACAGTTGCACAAGTGCAGATGCTTTCTTATTTAGTGGAATTACTCACAGTCAGCTAATTATTCTAATTTTCTGAAGTCTATCCTGGCTTACAGAATTGCTTCAGGGCATAAAGTATTGATTTTGTTCTGAAAACTTAGGTGTGGTTTAGGTGCTGACTGTCTATGGGCATGATCACTTCATGTATTGAGTGCCTTGTGGGAAGTGCAGAGTTCCCTCCGCTCATGTTGTCTTTAAGGTAAGTGTGAGGTCCATAGAAAGAGTCAGCAGAGACCTTGAAAAAGTCCCACTTTTCCAAGGAGTACCACAATGTACTTGTTCTTTTCTAGGCACTTGTAGTCTCCAAACATTTGGCAATCTAACTAGTCAGACATAATCTAATGTAAACCTCATTTATTTCTACTCCCAGAATGGAACAGATGAGGAGGCTGGAATAGCTTTAACTTTCCTGAACTGTGTATGGATGTTGAGGAGACAATACCATTGTTTGTTGTGCCATGTATTTATTTTGAAACTATGAAGATGTACCCAGAGAAGGCACGTCCGGGTCTGTTCCATGGCTGTAGTGTGCACTGGCTGGCAGAGGGCCAGCACCAGGCGTGTTCCTCTGCTCCTGGAGCAGGGCTGAGCAGATGCAGCCTGACACCTCAGCTGAGCAGTGGGGCAGAGACACAGCATTCTGTGATGACTCAGGCTGAGGAGTGGGAGTCCTGGCTGTTTCCTGCCTCACTGCTTGATTTTGCTTACTGCTGTATGGGGCAGAGAGAGCTGTACGCCCACCTCCTCCTCTGCCATTCTTGACATTTCCTACTGCTAAAGTAACCAGTGAAAATAATGTGAAGGAAGGAGATGGATAAATGCAACTTTCCATCTCCTTTTCAAAAATGTAGAGGGAATCCATTGGATTTGACCTAAAAGGGACTAGCAAGTTTAATTTCTTTTAATTAAAAATAGAACTGCAATTTCTTGATGGCATTTCCATTATTGTTATTGTCTAGCTATCTATCATCGGCATAAACAAATAAAGGCTCTGGTCCAGGGTCAGAGGAGGTCTGTTCCAAATTCCACAGAGGACAAAAGGAGTCCTGGACTAAGGGGGATGCTGGAAAGGTAAAATGACAGTACCAGACTCATATTTGGTTCTGTAAATTGTGTCAAGTGCCGAAACTTAAAATCACAAATATCTTCTTGATTTAACTTAGGTGAAGAAACACCAATGAAAATGTGGGTATGTGTAAAATTAAACACAATTTTAAGCCTGAAGAACTAGGGCTTAAGCCACTCTCAATTGGTCGTCATGACTTTTTATTTACTTTTTCAGTGCCACTTTCTGTAGGCTTAAAGGCAAAATGTGAATGCTGAATAAGAAAATGGCAACTTTGTTTAATGCTTCTCAGTTTACTTTTTTTTTTTTTTAGTGCTGTACATTGCATAAACAGGAGAGGCTTTTTCAAGGTTCTAACAAGTCACCCTGATGAAAGCACATTTCAGTCCACACAGCCAAATTTCCACATGAAGGTGCTCATTGCATTCCTAAACCCATAGCTCTCATAACAGGCTTAAGACACGCTGACCAAGAAAGAAAAGATGAATTGTGAGTTACTTGCAAAGAGGTTATGAAGTCCTTATCTGTGAAGCACAGAATTGTTACTTAAGGGTGTCACCATCTCCTGAAGATAGCCAGGTTTGAGGGTGCACTGTGCTGCTTAGGTTCTAGACAGTACAGCAAAGAGGTGACTGTTGGAGGACATTGTAATGGGAACACATGGATAGGTCAAAGGATTAATTGGAAAGTTTACAAACAAGCATTTTTTTCCCGAATGTTTCTCATCTTGATCAGTTCCATAGGGAGCAGCACTTAAGGTAGAGTGTCATGTATGGTTGCAGTTTTGTTTATGGAAAATTGCAGAAGAAGAGGGTAGTGGGTTCATTCACAACACATTTCTGTTCCCAGGAATAGTAAGGAGCAAGCAAAAAGCCAAAAATACCCCCAAAAACCAATATGCCCCCCCTGCCCTGCCTCCCCTGCTCCTTAAGCAAGGCACCAAGGATGTGATCTTGCTGATAGTTGTCACTAAGGCCTGACAAAATTCACATGCATAAATATACAAAATCTGCCTGTGGACTCTTTAACTTTGACTCCAACTGTGATTTTGATGACTGAATTACAGGATTAAATATGTTGGCAGTGAAGGCTGGAAAACTGGACTGAGTCCTGAGAAGCTGTGTGGTGGGAAGTAAAGAAGACACACTCCCCTGCAGGGCCAGGGAATGGTTCCAGGTGCCTGGTGGAACTTTAGACTGTCAGCTAAGGTGGAGGGACACACATCAAAATCAGCTTTCTCACAGATGTTTGAATGGGAGGTATGATGGGAAGACCCACACAACTGTGCTTTGTTGAATTAATTTTGAAATTAAGTATTACCATGTCTGCCTCTGACATAGTCTGGTGCCAAAAGTAATCCTAAAGAGACTTCTAAAGAGACTTTAAAAGTGTGGATCTGCTCATCATGGGAAATTCTGTTTTAAATGTACACTGCTGAACTTCTAAAGGTCTGGTGTCCTAGTATGTGTTTGCCTCAGTACAGTCAGTGAAAGAAACCCATACTTAGAGAAAAAGAAACAGCAAAATTGGTTAATATTGTGTGGCTATGATAGAGTGGACTTACCTGACATGCTTTTGCTAAATTTACAGTAGCAATCTTCCCAGATTGAAGCTCTCACTAATTACAGCAAATAGATAAGTAGCCTTTTACCAGGCTCCAGGAAAATGGTTTTCTAACTGCTTCTCAGACCAGTTCTGTGGCTGATGGGCATATAAATGCCACAAGCAATCCATCTGAGATTTTTGAAACAGAATGCATTATGCTGGAGTTTGACTGATTGCCCAAAGAGATGTTTGTAAAATCGATGGTCTGTTTACCGTCATTCTGATTATATTTTCAGTCATTTGACCAAATTTCTGGAAATCCTAGTGACTTGGAAAAAGGCTAAGCAAGAAGCTCATTTGATCAAATTATTAGGGCATTTATTTTCTTTTGTTTGTTTTTATTATTGCTGTATGTATACCACACAGTGATTTATGCTCTCTGTCTCTCCTGTAAGAAGGTCAGAATTTTGTTTCATTTGACAATATGACTCATTTTGTTGTGCCATATATACTAGGATTAAAAATTACTGAGCAGAAGGGCAGAGAATTTGTGTACTTTTACTGCCTTTTGACATGATTTCTTTGGAAAATAGTTTGTTTTTATCAATAACACAAAACTGTAGTCAAAAAATAGATTGATATATTAGGACATTTCACACAACAGACAGTTCACCGAAGAATGTTTCTGTGTTTTAAAATATTATAGGAATGATGGTAAAAGGGCAGGGATCTGAAATTTAAACTCAGTTTTGGTGAGCCTTGAAGCAAAAATCCAAATTCTGTCCTAAGATTAATCTAGAAGTATATCTTGATGTGAATTGTGTTTCCTTAGCTGAGTTAAGGTCAGTCAAAAACAAAGAGAAAAACACAAACATAAACTTTCCCTGTAAGACAGAGAGAATTCAGTGGGTGTGCTCCTGCAGAGGTGAACATAACGGAAACCAGGATCTTCTCAGTTTTTGTTGTTAGACTCATTGCTAATGTCAGTGGGAGATTTTTCTTTTTAATTCAGTAAGAACTTGTAGGATTTTATCTGCAAACAAGGAGAAAGAATTAGATATATAACTTCAAGTGAGGGGAAGATAGAACATTTCTCAAAAAACCTGAGGCTGCAATGTGATCATAAGAAACGAAGATAGTTTGAAATAGAAGTAAGTTACACCTAAGTGGAAAATAATGTTAATAATACCACAGAAGAATAAATATTTGAATGAGAATCCAGACATCAATTGACTCTTATCCAGTGCTAAATGGAAACACATGCTTTGTAGTAGGAGCTAGCTCAGGGAGGGAGGAGGAGGTGGCAAGAAGCCCCAAGCCCCTTTTCATTTCTGTGTTGTACTCAATCACAGCCGGTGCCAGATTTACCCATAAAAGTTGAGCCAACTCAAGACCATTCAGTTCAAGCCCAAAACATCTCTCTCTCTCTCTTTCTTCCTCCTTAACTTTGTTCATAAACATGCTGCAGTCAGGTGTTAATTACAATCCCAAGTAAAGCCTCAGAGCCCCACAGATTCTCCTGGGGAAAATGACTGGACTCAGCACTTTGCAGATCTGTTTATTTTACTTTACTGCACTTTAGTTACCCTGGCTGGCTTGTTACAGACAGAGGAGAGAGAGGAAAGCCCAGCCTACTGTAGAGTCCTGGGGAACCAAGGAGTATCCCTCTTCCCAACTGAGCAGCTTACAAGAGAATTGCTTGCCCAATGTGTGCTGATTGTGTATTGAAGTGTTCTTTCTCTGAGGACCTGACCTTTCAATATCCTGAAATGTCTGCTTCTTGCCAAGTCATCCCAAGCCATCTTCTCCTGTGCCATGCTTTGCAGGCAAAAGACATGTGTGAGAACCTCTTGCCACATATTATTTATTTTTGCTGATAGTAAGAATTATTTGTTAATCTCTGATGACGTGATCAGCACTGAACAAGAGAGAGAGAAGCAGAGAGCATACCCTGAGGAGTTTATAATTTTGAAGACAAACATAGATGAGACAACATGCACTTGGAAGACCCTGAAGTAGATGTTGACCTACTAAGAATTTAAAATGAATTAACTGGAAGTGGGAGATTTTTTTTTTCTCCTGATGCAGTCTGCTTTAAAGAACAGACTTTTTTACTTGTGTTCCAGCAAGAAAATGTTGTCATGAAAAGCATACATGTCTTACCTTACTATTCCCTCTCTGGGAAATAAATTAGGCCATACTCTTATGTATGAAAATTGGCAGGCTATTGTTGAAGCAGATGCAGCTCTGTTAAGTTACATCAGGTGGGCCCCTGATAAAAGAAGTACAGAGGCATGTTTTAAGATATGCTAAACAAGTTAATTGTTCAGAGCTCACAGAAGGCTGAATATGAATTTGAGATCCTGGGTATCAGCTTGCTATTTCATGGAATGTGCACTTTTCTTAGGTAGAGAAATGCTTTTTTTTTCAAGTGAGGAGAAATTGCAGATATTTTTTATACCATCTAAGTGTGCAAACCAGAAGAATTGATTCTTAAGTAAAAGTTGTTTAGGAAAGCAAATTAATTTCACTCCTAAAAGTGGCACATACGTGTGTTCTCCTAGGTACACATACAACCACAAAAAAAAAAAAGTTATTTGACAAGCAATGCCTTCTTTTGTGTAGCTTTATTTCTGTTGTGTTTTACAGGAAATGTTTTGACTGTTGACCAAAGCTTTCTGGAAATCAGACAAATCTACAGCGCAAAGGTTTTCCTATGCAGGTAAATTACCAGCAGCAAAGGAAGACATGAAATAATGTTGTGTTATGTGAAATGACTGTGCACTAAAACCCCCTGTGGACACTGAGAGGGCACACTGAGGGCTCCTTTGTATGAAGTGGCTTCCTCAACTGCATGTAAAAGTACACACGCAGGGAGCAGCCAGCACGGTGTGAATTCATACGGTAGCTTGTAAATTCACACCCTGCCTTCTTTGTATAAGCAAACCAATAGTCAAGGCTTTGCATTCATTCTGCTGGCATAAACCTGAATGAATAGATGAGCCTTACACCTTGCCCCGAAGGCAAACATGCTTGGGCTAATATGATGTGTAATGGAGGGAATACTGCCGGGAGCTAGGGCACTGCAGTAGATGATCTTGGGAGATTTAGTAAAAGTGCTTCAGAAAACATACTTCAGAAATCCTCTATGACCATGAGGGAGAGAGAACATTCTCACTGTCAGAGGGACAAGATCACCTAGCACTCTGGAAGAATATGGTTGTGACTTGAAATAAAGTTTCTTGCCCTGTGTGTCATTCCTTTCTGAATGGTTTTGAAGGGAATCTTGTTAATTAGCAGATTTCTCTAACATTTTAGGCAGAATGAATACTAATTATTTATTATCTTTGGCAGTGAAAGTTATAAGAGTGCAGCTGAACTCAGACAGGCCAAGTCACATGTAGCTGAAAATGAGACTTTCTCACAGAAACCCCTGGACCTTTCCTAAAACTTTCCCTCTCTAATGAATATTCCGCAAGTTTTTTTAATGAGATATTTAAAATTCTTTTTCAGGTACTTTGAACTGTCCTTCCAAAATGCCACTCCTTGACAGCCCTCTAAGACACAGTCATCCAGTGCTGAGCTGATTCCCATGTGATGTAAAGTAGCAACAATGATCTCATCTGCTTGGGTTTCGCTGAAGGTCAAAAGCAGTCCAAAGATCAGGGGGACCCTGCCTGAGAGGGATGAGCATCTCCCTTTTCTCCTGCCACTGTTTCTTTTGTGGGAATATACATAGAGCTGTCTATCAAGTTTTCATTAGATTCTTATGTGAAAAGAGTACGTTTTTACTAACACACACGAGCCATCAGGCTGTTTTTTCAACCTCTGTTATTTGATGGCCTCGGGAATCCATTTGCAGAATATGATTTTACCTAAACATAAATATTTACTGTGAAGTATTTATCTTTGTTTAACAGTCTAAGAAATTGCACATGCTTAAAAAGCCATTCAGTTTTCAGTGATTGGGACTACAGCAGTTTTATTAAATGTATTTTCCTGTGGTTTGATCAGAAAGCTTAAGAGAAGTATGAAAAAGGCATAGTGACTAAAATCCTCTCCCTGCAGCCCTGAAAATAAGCCTACAAAAGGGAAGTGGCACTGATTGCAGACTGAGGAGGTGACAAGCGTGAACTAGCTACTCTGATGGTGGATTCATAGTGCTACTGTAAGTTTCAAAATGGGCAAAGCAGAAGAGCTGCTGAAGCCTGTGTATACGGATACTTGCTCATACCAAAGGCCACGTCTTCAATGTTATAGTTAGACACACAAGCCAGAATAATTCTTGCACAAATTTATGCTTTTCTATTTTGCAATCACAGCTTCATTTTGTGGTTTTGTTTTCTAACTCTGGAACTGGATATCTCATCTGAGGAAGTTTCAGTTAACTTCTCTGCTCATGAGGCAAACCCAGGGGAAAATATATGATACTTTTCTGAGATATTGTTCATGATGGATTGAGTTCTGTGGAGACTTCTCTTGCTTCCTCCTTCTGATAGAGATGTATCTTAAATTGCTAACTTGAACTGGATGGCTAGCAGTCATTTAAAAGAGATCAAGCCAGGAAAAGAGAATGAGCACAGACTACACCATCATGCACTTGCTGAATGAACATGGTGTGCAGGAAAACACCATGGACCATACTTATTTGTCATTGGGCTGAGTTCTGCTCATTTTATGCACCTGAGAATTTATGGCTGATACTGGACTCTGGCCTGTGTGCTGTGCAGAGAAAAGCCACACTATACTAGCAGATGCTAAACAAAACAGTCAAGTTGGTGATGGCTTCTCAGTGCTGAACAGCTTCCCTGATCTCCAGGCTCGCTTCTAAAACCTCTAGTGCCACCTGCTCCAGAGATGTGTTTTATATGTTTCAAAGGACAGCCTAGGTATTATGTCAGCATTTGCTGGCAATAAACTCAGGGTTACATAAGTTTGGGGTACTGACCCCCTAAGGGCTGAATTTCCACTACGCCCCGAGCATGGGATGTTGGAATTTATGACTGCAGAGATGTTTCTCCACAAGGAGCTGTAAAAAAAGCTGCTGTATTGTGTAAAGCGTGCAGAACAGAAGTTCTTTGCTATTAACAACTGTAGTACATGCGACAATTTCTGTTCTAACCATTTGTCCTCTATCTCATACCATCAAATTCATTAATCTATCCTGAAAAAAAGAAAAAGAGAATGCTGTAGCTACTTGTGTTTAGCACTTCCCCCCCTAGATATATGCAGGATAGTACAGTCCAAGCATAAGTTCTGTCCTTGGGACATGTCCTCAAATCTGAATTGCTTATGCATTGCTTATGCATTGCTTGTGTTTTGTAGGAACCTGCAGCCCAGTTCTCCCTGTGCTTGCTTTGCATGCTTGTGTTGGGGAGGTCTGAGGTGGTTTAAAATCAGAGCACAAGCAGTAAGAAGCTGGTTTTTCTGTTGTGTTTTGGCATCTGGCAAATGTGAGCTCTGGTATGCTGCGGACAGCCCTGGATATGACTGGGACCCTTGCAATCACTTCTCTGTTTTGACCTTTGCGAACAAACAGGCTGCGCCCGACAGTAACAAAGCACTTCAGTTTTAAGGAGTTTGTATTCCAGGTTAGTTTTAGGTAATTATTACTACCTACTTAAAATTTCTTCTGTGCTATTAAATATTAATGTTTAATTGCTTAATATGTGAGTTAGTCAATAAAATCATTTACTGCATCAAAACAGCCGGAGGCCAGCATAGCATGGCTCAACACCTGGCCAAAGCCTTCACACAGCCTGGCCGTGGGATGCATTTCACTGAGAAAAGAAGCCCTTGGCTAAAATGCCAGTATTATCCCTCAATCTTTCTGTGAATACCACAGCATTTGTAAATGGTAGCTGAGTGACCATGGGCTACCTGAGAAGGGATATCACTTTTGGAGTGTGAGGTATTCATGCTCTCTAAACCTTGTATTGTTGAACTCTTCTGGTATAGCAACAGAGTGCAGACATACTGAACCCATTAGCTATGTGCAAATGGTTTGAACAGAAAATAGTCTACTCAGTATTATTTTTAAAGAAAGGTGAAGTAATGTAATGCAATTATAAGAACCTGAGATATGACTGATTTATTGAGAGACACCGTATTTGGCTTCAGTGACACAGCTGAAAAAATCTTGGAAGTAAGAAACACAACAGGGACACTTCTCGTTTGAAAAATCACCTAATGTCAACTGCAGGTTTTGGAAATACTGGCATAAATTCTGTTTTATTCAAACATGTGACTTAGTTAATTATCTATAAGCAGAATCTGGCCTTTTTTTTTTCTGCCTAGTGCACAGTTCTCAATTATACTGCTGGAAGTGAGGTTAAAGTGAGAATTCCCATGTTTGTCTAAAGATTAAATTGGCCCAGATGGAAAGAGTAAAAGGAGTGTGTTTGTTCTTCATCTTTTGTTCTCTTGAGCTCTCTGGATTCTAACTGGAAAATAAATGGAAAAGGTATAATGCAGCCTGAAAGAAAAGCTGCTCCTGTGACACCTCCTACCACAGAGGTTTAGAGCATGTTTTTGGATTATTTATGCAAACTCAAAATATATTGTGTGCAGTGTGCACTTCCACAGAATTTTGAAGTCACTGAGAAATCATTGTAATGAACTAGATGATTCTTGGGCTTATTAACAACCTTCACTGGTAGCTAATTCCTCTTGTGTTAAGCTCATGGCTTTCAACTAAAATTTGTATAGACTTAGAAATTGCTGCTAGAAGTTGAGCTTTTCATTTTTCTCCTAGACATTTTTCAATAAGATTCATAGCTATGGCTTCATAGCCAAAAAGAGATGGTATTTTCATTTCTCTTCCTCTGAAGCCGAAGGGTTAAGACAGCAAGTTGTATTTTGGAGGTCTGGGTTAAGGACGTTTGTGCCACTTGTTGAGAGTGTGAATTTGAAGGACACTCCTGTACCATGATGAAAGGCTAAAAGACACAGCCATATTAGCCTGTTAAAATACATTTGAGGGGTAATATAATGTGTCTGCTCTGCTGGAAAATTATATACCTTTGCTGGTTAGTATTTTAGTGGTAATTTTATAGTCCTTATAGAATGTTCTGTGACACAGTGTTTAGGGTGGTCAGGATTGTGGATTTAGGAGTGAGGAACAGAATTTAGATATTTTGTTTCATTGGAGAGTATTCCAATTAAGGAAAAATAGATACATATCATCATACCATCTGTTCACTTTTTTTTCTTCAGTTAAAACCTTTAAGCAAGTCACCTCAATCACATGTTTTTTCTCTTCGCTTACAAACCTGAAAATACAGTTGAATGTTTGAGATTTGTCTTTTTACTCTATTTCAAATTTCTGCTCTGGGCAAATGAAATTGTGGGTAGAATAAAGGACGGAGTTTGTGAGTTAATCTTGGGTAAATCCTGTGAGCTCCTTATGCAGTCTGATGTCAGATGCTCAAGATAGTCATGAAGTTTTTTGATATGTCTGCAGTGCAATTAGAGTGATGAATAGGTTTTCTGGGTACTTTCTGAAATGGCTGCTGTGAACTGAAATCTGTGCCACCAATAGTTTATCCTGTCAGTGGCAACTGATCCAGAAATCACCCTGTCTGACAGAGTCATGCCCTCTTAGGCTGAAAAGCATCAGTTAATTGCCGGATTTTTTAAGTATTTCATAGATGCCTTTCAAGCCTACTACTTACTTCCTTCCCAAGGAGGCTTGTGTTGACTAAATATGTTTTTGAAATTATCTATTTGGA
The DNA here is from genome assembly GCA_027886175.1 of Phylloscopus collybita. Taxonomy (NCBI): domain Eukaryota; kingdom Metazoa; phylum Chordata; class Aves; order Passeriformes; family Phylloscopidae; genus Phylloscopus; species Phylloscopus collybita. The sequence continues at coordinate 92,541,398 of JAJNNQ010000075.1, forward strand.
TCACACCTACTACTCTCTATCCCTCTAGGTCAGCTACGACAGTGTGGTAAAGGCTCAAATGCTCTGGGCTCTTTCTATATTCAGTGGAGAATGATGATCTCAAGAGCCCTTCTGTTGGGAGTATAAGTGTGGCTTCTGGCTTAGATGCCACTGTTTGTTGTCTGAGCTAAATAGGGTGACCCTAAGGCTCCTTGTTTTACTCTAAATAACACAGAACTGATGCACAACCTCTCATTAAAGTCAGTTTAGATGCTTCTCTCATTAAAAAAGGTGTCCAAGTGCCAACAACTACAACCTGCCCTTCGTTTGAAGGGTGTAAGTGGGGCAGAATGTGGAGATTGTGGGTTTTAAAATATTGTCAGACCTCTTCTGGAAAAAATTTACAGCTTCCTGTAGAACCCATAATCCCCTTTCATTCTGTCCACTAATGATTTTTCTTCTCTCTGGACATCTATTTGCCTTTTTGCAACTTCTTTAAAAATTTTTAAAAGATCTAAGTAGCCCCATTTTTCAAATGATAAAATCTGAAAGAAGAATTTCTTTGCTGCCTTTTCCCCTTCCTAATGGCTGTTTTTTTTTTTTTTTTTTTTTTTTTTTTTTTTTTTTTTCCAAAACACCATTCCCTGTTACTTGGGAAAGGTAGAAGAAAAGGGAAAAAGAAAACATGTGTGCAGAGGATATACCCAGAAATCAGAACCATGCCATGTAAAATTGTTACAGCTGTTTCTGGTTTTATTGACTGTTTCTTTTGGATCCATTTCTCTGACAACTGCTGCTCATGTGAGCAGGAAGGCATGCAGCATGACATTGCTGTGGACTGCAGGGTCCTAGGGCCAGGAGTAGGTGGAGAGGGGAGAGAAAGGAAGAGGGTGTGGTGGTGAGGACATTTATGTGGGACACATCAAAGCACATCCTTGTAATGTGTTACAGTAACCCAGGAAATTCAGTGCAGATGCACTGAATAACCTCATGGCAATCCGGGGTTTGCAAGAGTATTACAGCAGCAGCAGCAGCTGTCACGGTATTTGATTTTTCAAATTTCAGCGAGCCACTTCTCCCCCTGCTCCCTCATACAAATCCAGTGTCTTTATTTGAGTTTCCTCCTCTGAGCAGCCTCACTACACAGTTTGTCATGCAGACGAAAGCTATGTGTGCTACAAATGAGTTATGCCAGGCCTCTTACAGGCTGGGAAGGAGCAAAGAGTGATTGCTATAGCCTTTCTTGATTTGCTTGGATATGGTGTTTTAATGGGGCTGTTCAAACATGGAAATGGTGAATTGGGTGATTCTATATATGCAGGGAAATAGCAAGAGAGAGATTTTTCCATGTGAGTAGATATTATTCTTTTTTACGGACAATACGAAGTATCTGCCTCCTTTGATAGAATCACTGGATGGAAACTGGAAGATGGGCAATGTAATTTCAAATGTTCAACTCAGTTCGTTGACCAAAGAGAGAAAATATCTGGAAAGAACTCTGAAAAGCACAGATGCATTTATTTTTCTGCTTTCCCTTTATTGTTTGGAACATCTCTGTTATAATCAGGCTCCTTTAGTAAAAGGTCATTTTGAAAGACCTAGATCTTGATTTTTTTTGTTCCATATGCAAAATGCACATATATCTATTATGTTTATATAAATGGTTTGGATGTACACAGAACTTTAATATATCTTATGCAGTAATTATGATGTTAGATCTCATGGATGCATGTGTTAATGAGTCAGGTCAACTTTAGGGCTGTCTTTATAAACAAAACAAAACAAAACAAAAAACAAAACAAAACAAAACAAAACAATGTTAAGCTTTTATTTTACTAACCAATATAAAAACCCAAAACAGTAAATGAAGAGAAAATTATAAACTGCATCTTGTGATGTACATTAATTTGAAATGAAAATAAAAAGTGGTATCATAAATAAATGCTTTTTATTTTTTTAAGCATTAGTTTTTGCTCAGCAATTTGTACTGAAACTCCTTCTCCCATCTGTCCTTGGTTTTCATCCATATGTGGAGTCTCGGTGTGTCCCTGATATTTGTCAATTTGTCAAAGCTTTGGCACAAGGTGGAGCAAAATAGACCAAAAAACTGGAATCTTCAGTCAGAACACACTGAAATAATGTGGACTGGATTCAACTCCAAGAGTCAGTCATAACGTCTTCAGCTTTTGATTAGAAATTAAACTCAGAACTGAAGGGCATGTAGCTCCAAGGATCACTGCAGCTTTAGCTAAAATGAAGACCAGAACCACAGGCCTGTTTTCAAAGAAGTCATACTTGATACAAATATGGAGTGTGACAAAAGCCACCACTAGCAAAAGCAGCATCTAAATACAAAAATCAATTCAGTCACACTGTGACGACAGCAGTTCAGAATGGTATAAAAATTTATGGTTTTCATGTGCAGATCATTTTGCTTTAAATAGGCATTGGTTTTAGAAAAGGAATCTGTGCATATAATGCTAGTTCTTCCAAAAATATATTTGTTTGTGTGTACAAATTAAGTTTATGCCTAGCAAAACACTCCATAATATGCAGCTGTGTGCTTTTACCTGTGTTTGTTAACCGGTGTTTCTTCCCTGTGACTTTTATTTATAGAGAGCTTGTTACTAATGAGTCACTCTGAAAAACTGGTGCTTTATGAGCAAGACAGCTGCAAAGTGAGATGCCTGCAAGTCCCTGTACTCAATGTGAGTGCCCAGAGCAAAACACTAAGACAACACATGCATTCTTTTAAAAACTGGGAGCAGAACTAAACTGCAAAAGCAACTAGTGATGCATCCTTTGTGGCTATGCATTTCCAGGCCATTGCCTTATTTGCTGAATGTTCTCCATATAGCTGACTGAAAAAAGTAGGTGGAGCATAATAGGAAAAAATATTTTTTTAACTGAGATCTTTAGCAATTCTTGGCTATGGATGATTCAGAAATACTAGTATAATAGGGATTTTATCAGAATTTTGGGATGTTAGTTTTAGGTTATATAGAAATGTTTGAATAAACAAGTGAAAAGTTTGAATAAACAAATCAAATCCCCACCAGACATGAAATAACTACATCTTCTGAAGTTATTCTTGACAAAAAAACTGCTTGACAGTCATTGAGGCTAACTTTCAAGCTACCTTTATATAAACTGAATTTGATTGTTCATTCCTGGCAAGAAATGCCTGCAGCTCTTGAGATCCGGCAATGATAAGGTAAAAATATTGAAACTATGAGGATAAAATATAAATGAGTATATATAAGAGTCTGCTGTCTTTCCTTCTTTGTCTCATGGACTTGTTGGGACAGAATGTTCTCCCATACACTCTGCAAATCCAAAGCCCACTGCCACTGGCCTGTAAGCACTTATGTTGTTTTCTGTTGATCAGCAAAAATCTGCCTCTGCATTCCCTTCTTGTCTTGCTTGTGAATAAGACTAATGTCCAAAAGTGATAAAAAAAACAAGATGCCGTTTTGGTTTTTGGTGGGAAAAGAATTTCAAATAAGGAAAACCTTTGACTACTCAATAATGCTGGGGCTCTCCTGCTTGTTCTTTTCATTTTGAGTTTTCATTTGTCCCCACCCAGAATATTCCATGAAAATAATTTCTGCCATGTTTACAAATCCTGGAATTTTAATAACTGAGCCAAAGATCTTTATTTTCTGACTGATTTTTCAGTATTTCCCCTCAGATTCTTATGACTTAACTTTTGTTCTTCAGAATACTGTTATTTCCTTGCCTGCTATTTTCTTCCTAAGTTCCTTATGTTTCTGGTTCTCAGTGAGGTACATTCAACCTCTGCCTGTCCTTGACTGAGTTGCTTGGAATGTTTCTATTTGAGTCTTTGCTGCTGTTGAGTATGTGACAATTTTATGCCATTGGTGCAACTTACAAAACTGACTAATCCTTGTGTTCAATAAATTAGGAATGAGGCTATCGTGAAGTGAATGAGTATCTCAGACACAGTCTCATCTTAATAGAAATGAAATTCTCATGCCAAATACCTAGGAGAATCTGAGGTCTAATGCTTAGCTTGCATCCTTTCGTCATCCTCTTCTCAAATTCTTTGTTGCAGGTCAATAAAAGACTTTCTGAGAAGGATTCTTACCTTTGCTACTTTCTGGGTCAGATGTCATTTTAAGGGAGCTAAAGCAGCTTAATGGGTACATAACAACAGGCATTGTGGGCAAGGAACAATGGCAGGAGCTTGGTAGGATTCTGTTAGAGCTAGTGGGAAGAGCCAAGTGGAAGATGTCAAATAAGCAGTCAATGTTCAACCTGGAAAACACCAATGCAGGATTTTTGCGAGGTTAAAGCCAGTCTCAATATTGTATTTCACTGAAACGTTGTGGATCCCTGTTAGTGAAAGAAGTTGGCAATTCATGTCACGGAGGTGGAAAATCAGGGATCGGTGAGGGCAGGGACTGACTCTGCCTGTGACAGGCTGGTTTCTTTGATCGCTCTAAGCTGCTGTCTCTGGTACACAAACTTCAGAATCATATCTATTTGACAATTTCTTTATTAAATAAAAACTGATTATGGGGAAAATTATTTCTCAGTCTAATGGTTAAATATTCCTAATTTGCCATGACACATGGATGCCTACATTCAAATTTTGCTGTTCAAAGTCCATTCCCACATTCCCAACTGTGAGTTCTTTTCCATGGGAAAGAGGGAACAACCAATCCAGAAATTGTCATAGATTTTCACAAACTCTGGAAGCTGTTACATTCTTGATTATTTTTTTTTTTATTTTATTTTTTTTACCCTCACAGGAATTGTCTGTCTCTGATATAAAGTCAGAAATTCTGTATTTTGGGATTGCCTCAACAGCAGCACTAGGTACCTCCTGCTTCTTCGCAAGCTCTGCAAAGTCACTGCAATTGTGATAAGATTGAGCAAGGTTAAAAATAAATCTGACCTTCAGCAGGTTTGTGTTTTACTTTCTTGAATCCTCATTGCGAAGAAAATTGCCTAAGCAACTCTTGGGTGAAAATTGCAAATATGTTAGATCTGTTTACTCCTCTGAGTCAAAAAAAAAAAAAAAATTCAGTGTGTCTGGGTTTTTATTTTATGGTTCAAACAACATAGATAATATGTCTGTGGATTAGTCTTGTGGACTAAACATTTAAAAGTTGGCTTCAGATTAGCTGAGGAATAAACATGATTGTTTTGATGGGAAAAACACTTTGATCAAGCTTGAGGATCAGTGCACAGAAGGTATAAGCTGCAAAGAGAAGCAGAGAGAATTATGACCGATGCCATTCAATCAATAAAGTCCATATTTGGGATGAAATAAGCCAGAGTTAGAAATATAAAGGTAAGGGTGTAATTTAATTAGAATAGCATTCTAGACTGGAAGGAGGTCAGTTTTCCTTCAAGGTCTCTGTAAGTTTGTGAGTCTACCCTTTAGTGGTTTGTTTATTTATTTTTCACCTACTTCTTAATTCCACTCTCATTTTGAACAGAGTCACAGCTTTTACTGCTGCCCTTTATAGTGTGCTCCACAAGTTAACCCTTTCAAAGCATATTTTTTTCAGCCAGCCTCAGGCTACAACAGAATCTCAAAACTACAGTGGAATTACTCAAGTCAGAAAGGCTTAAAACCTCTCTAACAGATTAAGTAAAAGAAGCCTGACATTTCATTTATTAAAATAAGGAATGGGGGATGGTAATATTGATTTATGTTCCTTTTTTTTTTCCTCCAATTTGTTAATACAAATCAAGTTCTAAAATTGAATTAATTTCTGGCACTCCCCACACTCACGTATTCAATAATATCACAGCCAGACAATGACAAGAAGATAAAAATAATCTAGATGCTTTCAGTTCATGAAGAAAAGAGTGAATGTTCTCTTTTACATTTGCAACTAACTGTATATGAATAAGATAATTTTTTTCTAAAAATAATGTCTGGAAGCTTTTTGGTTTAGGCTTAGGTTTAGGTTTTAAAATCTGAAGGTAATGGGGGTTGACAATACCTGTAAAGATGCCAGTAAGTGAAGAAGCCTTCTTAGCCCAGACCTTCTACTGATGTCTTCCCCATAGTGAGGTGATTATGATCTCTACTCTGCTACAGGTCAAAAGAAATTCTGTGAATCTACCTTATTTAGCACATGAGCAATGTGTTAATTTGAGCATTTTGTCTTGTTCAACATCTATGGCACAGCATACCAATGGACCAATATAAAAATTTGCTCTGCACTGTGGTTTCTACTACACAGAACACTTTCCATGACACTCCTGGATCAGCAGTTGTTCATCAGCCTCTCTGGTGCTGGAAAGGCTGATGGGTTTTGCTGATTTATTACAGCTATCTGAAGCAGATCTCAACAGCACTTTTTCTGTGTTTGTGTGCACAAGTAAGAGAAGTGGGCATAGAAGGGAGAGGTGACTACAGTCGTCTTTTACCCATTTGTGCAGGCATGGAATATTTCCTGACAACTCCAGTTACCATTTGAATCAGGTTTATTCCTGCTGTTAGACTTTTGATATACTGTTTTATGCAGAGAACATGTTGCTCTGCAATTCTAAATCAGGTTGGAGGTTTGATATAAAGTTCTCTTGGGGGCATTTTAAGGTAAAAGTGTTTCCTTTTGTTGCAAGACTCAACTCACAGTGAAAAAATGGGCAATCATACCACAGGAATAGCTATGTTACAGAATTCCTTCATGACATTAGATTCTGCTGAACTCCAAGTCATAACTTATATCACACCTAAAGTCATTAAGTGTAGAGACAAATTGCTTTATAGAGGCAAACCCTTTGTTACTGGACTTTTTGTCTTTCATCTTACAGCTCTCTTTGCCATATGTGGTCTGTGGAATAATATCTAGGATTGCTATTTGAAAATGTTTCAGTTGGCTTGGTTCGAGAAACCTCTACTCTCATCTATTGTAACCAAATTTCTAAAAGAAATTATAGCCCTGTGGAGCCACAAGTAGAGAAAACAGCAGGCTTCAGATGACATTTTGATAGTTAAATGGCCTATTGCTGTTGCATTACTTGGGCCTTTGATTACTTCTGTTTCTTTATTTACAACTATAAAATTGTTAGCTTTGCAAAAGAGAACCCGCCTCAGGTGAAAAAATAACGATTCTTAGTTAAGGCTGGACCCAGAGGGAGCGAGGAATTCTCAGAGGGACCATTTTGTGCTGTACTTCAGCACACCACAGATCCAATCTAGCATGCAGACAAACGGAGCTAAATACAGTGCTTAAGTGTGCATACTAAACCCTTGCCAGAAGCTACAGCTATTAAATAATACCAGGAGCTCCCCCGATCTTCTACTAAAACAGTTGGAGCTGACTGCCAGGCTCATGCTTTCTGGGCAGATTATTTCAATCCTTTGGGAAAAGGAGATCCACTCTAAGAAGTTAATACCTCTGGGGAAGTATATTGGAAGGCTTCATTTGATCTTCTGTGACATGTATGACAATATCTCATTTTCAAGCTGAAAAAGTCCCATCCATGGGTTATGCCACAACCAACACGCATAAATAAGGCTGCAAGTAAGAAAGGAAAAGTGGTGGGGTATTGGAATGAGTGGCAAATGTTATCTGAAGCTCTTACTTGAATCCCACTATTAAAAACGTGCTGACAAAGCTCTCTGGGATAACTGTGGTACATTAGTGACTTATTTGCGCTGTTTGGCTGAGTGGATGATAATTTTCAGCATGGAAAACGTGTCAGCAATCACAGTGTTTCAAACCTTTCTGGCCAGACCAGTAAAAGGATAGCTCACTGAAATCACAGACCTCTCCATCGATCAATCATGTCCTACAGTCCTTCAGTGTGAGTGGCACTAATTTTGTTGTGGCCCTTGCATGGAAAATAAACTGTTACCATGAAGGCCCCCTGAAAAAGCTGTTGTATAATCCCAGTGATGGACAAAAAAAAAGATGGAAATGTAGAAAGAAGCTTCTTCCATGATCCACATCAGCCTTTAGGAGATTTTATTAACAATTGCTGCAGGTCTCCAGGTGCTAGAGCTATGCTGGAGAATGGCTGCTGCACAATAGGTTAGGCAAATTGAGATACAGAGCCAGACTGGGGCAATGTCTTGCTAATCCTTGACTGCCTTGGACATCTGGTCCTTCTGGAGAAGGATATTACCACACATGTTTTGTATCAGTGAGACAGAATTCCTGGACTATACTGTTGATTCCAATTACAACACTGTGTTTGAAAAAGCATTTAAAAGCAGCACCTACTTCTCCCTGTTCCTTCAGCTTTCTAAATCTTTCTGATACTCCTGGCTCTGAAGTACATTGAATGGGACAATAAGAAATAGCATTTCAAAATGCTTCATCATGCAAGGTTTTTCGTGTTGACTTTTTTTTATTTTTTTTTCCCTGCTGTAACTAATAGACCAGTGATTCTGTTTTCTTGGCAGTACAGCAGCTGATTCAAACTGAAATGAGAAAATTGGGACTGCTAGGGCAAAAGTCAACAAGCATCTGCAATCTGTGATGAAGATTTCTTATCAGTAATGAGGACTAGATACTCCTGGCCTATTCTTCACTCAAACAAATACAATTCCAAGATGGACATTGCTTCTAATGGCTGGCGTTCTTTCCTAATCATTTATCCAGAGAAAGAGTCCTGTTTTTAGGAAGGAAAACCTTTCCCACACTGCTTTCCTGCCTTTCCTTATGCAGTGTAGAAGATGATTTCTGTATTTGAAGACTGGAAATTGTAGGATATTTACCAGCTCTGTTATGGCCTCTCAGACCTTGGGAAAACCATTTTTCCTTAGTTATTCCTTTGTGAAGTAGATGCAATGATACATCTGCTTTCCGTGTTCCTTGGGAGACTTCATTGATTATTATAATGGGCTTTCTCAACTAGAATGCAAGGAAGAACAGAGTTTATTGCAGTAATACCAGTTCAGGCGCCCATGTAACTTTCTCTTCCAGGGTGAAAAAAAAATATCCTGCTGTAACTTAGCCCTTCTCTGACCAGTATGCTTACTGTGTGCTGATTGAAAGTGTGCAGGTCTATCTTCATTGGAAAGGAGGAGAATTTTCAGCTGTTCATGAGAAAACCCCTCTGCAGAATGGGTTTTAGAAAGTACTAAACATCACTGGCTTTGTTTCTCACTGGGAAGTGAAGGGTTGACAGAGCTACTGGTAAGAAGTGGCAAAGCTCCATTACAATCAGTGGTGCAAGGGAAAATTTGGTGCCACTTGGTCCAAAGCTCTTAAGGGTTGTATTGTTAAAATCAAACCAGGAACAGAAAACAGGAAAAATACATGTAAAAATTATTAAAATATCTCCAGAAAGAGATATGTGTTTATTGCATAATATTATTACACCATTACATTGCTGACATAATAACAAATCAATGAAAGGAACATTAAATATTTTTTAAATGAATAATGTAGTAACATATCATGTAGCTTTAAAGTGTGCTGACCTAGATATATCAAGCCTAAGCAATCATTTCTTGGCTCTTGTGAGATCATTGCTTGACTCTGAAATTAGAATAATTTCATGAGTGTGTGGAAACAAGAATGAGGTCACCTCCATCTTAATTAGAAAAGGATAGATCAAACATCCAAGGCATACTTTCTTGTTTGCTGTTGACTCACTTAGATTGGTATGATATAGTCCTGGGGCGGTATTTTATGGCAGCCTATTTTGCTGCCTTATGTATCATGCTTCTTTTGCCTTTCTTTCTGACAATAATATAGGGTTAATCATGCTTACAAAACTGTTAAATTCATTCTGTTTCTATCTGAAAAATGGAATGAGGTGAGCAAAACACTCAGATAAATAACATTTAATGCAGGCTTTATAAAAGCCAGAGGTCTCAATAAAATTTTAAATCCTTTTAGTCAGCTATTCTTCTAATTACTTTTTATTTCTCCTTTGCTGGAAGAGCTTTCAAGCTGTGTACAATGAACATGTGGGTCTTTATTTCACATTAATGTGTTCAATAAAATAAAATGATACAGTTGACTAATATGGATCACAAACTAATTTATATAAACATTGATTGTTTCAGAGCACTGGGAAACTTCTTTGTCTTGGTATGACTGCATTTCATCAGACATAAAATATACTCAGTTGTTGTGGCCCCATTTTTAATTTTAAAAAAACACTGATATGGAAGACATTGATTGACAATTGGTTCTGCTGTGTTCCTCCATCCTAGAGTAATGAAATAATTGCCTCAAATGTGATAGGTGACTGCTATCTTTCCCATTTCGTTTACCAAGGTCCTGAGTCAGTAGTCTGAAATCCAGTGATGATCCTTCAGTGACAAAAGTAATGTATGAGGAATTTTTTGAGATGAAAACATATATACATATACTCTTAAATTAACAACAACAACAAAAGTATTATTTATATTAGGTACAAGTCTGAGTCTTTGCACTTGGATTCCTGCTATGAACCTGTGAGACATGCTGAACTTTCATATCTCTATATCACCCTAAAATATAAATAAAGCCAGGGCAAAATCTACAGTTATAATTTTGACATTGATGTATTGATGTCAGTGTGGTCAAGGTTTCTTGACAATTACTTATCAGTGGAATCTGAGTTGCTCTTAGATTGGCATTCGGATCATTTGTCTTCGAAGATATGCACACATCCAGTATTTCATCTTTATTTAAAGACAGTAATTAGAATTAAAGGCCTTAATCCTAGGCCTCGAAACATGAAAGTCAATCAGAAAGTTGGAGCTCCTGAATTTCCAAGTAGGGTGTATTATTTTGACAAGAGATCAATATTAAAATTTAGTAGTCTCAGCAGAGCCAGGATGAGAGTAAACCAACTATTTGGACTCAAAGTAATAGGCAGGCTCATCTCCTTAATAACAATATGGCCATTGTCACTGCTAAGCTAGAGCCCATTTAAACTTTCATTTAAAAAGGTTTCCTGCTGCAGGGAAAATACACATAATAGCCAAGACCCCTATCATCCACAAGCAGCAATGCTTCCAGGTAAAATGCTGTGAGAGGAAATCTTTCAGGTGCTAGCGTAAGCTTTTCTTGAGTGTTCTTTTCTTGAGATGGTTATCTGCACTTTGCAGATGGAAACACAGAAAGGAGAGAAAGAAGCAGGAACTAAATGCTGTGAGTGGCCACAGACTGGACAGCAGAGAGATAAGGGAGAAAAAAAATATAAACCCAGTCTGTAGAAATGTGGATTTTGCTTTAGGTCCATCACTATTTAGTTCCTGTGTGTTGTATAGAAATTGACTGAGAGGGAGACACCTGTAAAAAAAAGGTAGCAGGTTTTTTGTTGTTGTTGTTTTGTTTTGTTTTCTTTAATGTGTTTCTTTGTTTGTTTTTCATTATGTTTTTGTTGTTTTGTATTGTTTGGAGAAGGACTGTTGCCTTGAGTGTGGGTGGACAGATATTATGAGATTTGAGTAGATTCCTTTTGTGTTTCTCTCATTTAAATGGCATAAAATGGCAAAGAGTCATAGGGTATAAGTATGAAGAAAGAATGAAAGCTTTTATATATCTTTCTAGGAGCATAAATGGCCCCAAAATGGAGTTTAATATTTGATTCAGACAGGCAATCACTTGGAATAGTAAGCTGGATTGCAGCAATGTACTTAACAATCTTAGAGGCTGGAAGGATATATTTGGGGAAGTGTTGAAACATAAATCAGGCAGAGAATGATTGAGGAAAAGGAGATCTGGACTGAGCAAACCTAAACTTGCACAAACCTGTCAAAAATGTGTCTTATTGTCCAATGTATTATCCTCCTGTGATTAATGTGAATTGGAAATACATTATCGTGTGTGATATTCATGCATGCTGCAAATCCATTAAGGACAAGCCTTATATGATTTATTTGTATTAATGTCATATTAAATGCTAAAAATTGAGTTGATGTTAAGGCAAGGATGCAATCCAATAGAAATGAGGACAATTTGAGTTAAGACAGCCTTATATCAATTTTAGTGATTCCCAGGATATTAACAAATGTAGCCCCTACACACAGCAGTAGGTTGTTTTTCAACTGTGCAGCCAAAACAGGTAGGAACATTTTGGTATGGCAAAGCTCTCAGGGAATTTAGCTTCCTGCAAATGCACAATCAGAAATTAAATCATATTTCCCTCATCTTTTTTTGTTTAATCAGGTATTTTTGCAGATGGCCACACAAATTTGAAGCACTGTTTTTTAAAGTTGCCTTGAAACCCTTCTAAAATGTGTCTTAATGATGAACATGTAAAACCACTTGTTTATGCAACGTACATTGCATTCCCAAGGGATCAAGCCTACACTTTCATACTGAGCCTTCTTTTTAGATAACCAGCAAAACAAGGCAAAAGAGAAAGGCTGATCTGAAAACCTTGTGCAAATATTAATAAATTTGTTCTCACAAATCCCCTGAGAAGTATTACTGTCATTTCAGGCATTACATTAAATACATATATGGGCCACACTGTATTTTTAAAGTTCCTTTTTTTGTGGGATCTGACAAAATCTCTGAAGAGACTACTTTTTATGTAATGATCCTCACTCATTTCAAAAGTCACTTTTTTGTTCCCATTACTGAGGAAAATGACCTTTTTTGCTGTGAATTGTGGAAGAAGAATCAAAACTTTTGAAGGACTATATGAAAGTCTCAGCTAAAAGGGAAGCTAGAAAAGCAGGATATTAAGTCAATTGACAGCTCCACAAGGCTGTAATACAACAAAGTAAAAAGGTTTGTGTTTAATCCAAAATGTGAAATCATTACTAAGCACTTTTACTAAGCAGTTTAATTTACGAGGGAGCATAACTTTACAAAGCCATACTCTGCAAGACTCAAAATATGACAGCAGTTTTAGAATGAACAAAAGAAGTACTAAACCAGTAAATCCCCAGCCCAAAATATTCTGAATCCCACAGCAACATGGCTTTAATGTGGCATCTCTGTGATTTATAGTGTATGATTATAATCCTTTGGAATAAATTGGCACTGACTGCTGTAACATCTTAAAGCTATTCAGGCAGCACACACAAATTGAGAAGTTAAATCACAACCTATGCCCAAGATTTTATCCAATATATATTTTTAAGTGGAGTGTCTCTTTGGAGATAGGTAATTTAATTGAGAAAAAGTTCTTCTAGGACAAGATTTAGCGGCTCACTGAAGATTGAAGGGTTTTTTTGGTGTTAATTCTAATTATCTTCAGAATCTCTCTGTGTCACCTCAGGCTTCATAAACACCTTTAAAGCAGGTCTGGATATCTTTTTTGCTGAAGTAGGAGCACTGAATCTTTATGGACAAGAGCTGAACCTAAATAATAGCCCATGAGGTGTATTAGAGAGCAGTGAAGGCGCTGAAGTAGGGCTGAAGGACATTTTAAATGCCCTCAGAGGTCTTGTCCTGCCTCTGGCTGCCTGGTCGTGAGGGTAGGGACTCCTGAGCTTTATCCACCAGATTGACACAAGCGTCTCAGATATCCCACGACACACAAGTGGCATTGGATGCCCATATCTCAGCTGCTGAATACCTGCCTTGGATGGACTGCTTATTGACATGATTGAGGGCAGTCTGCAAAGAAGACATTCAAGAGATAGAACTCTGGGAAAAAATGTCAGTGGAGGCAGAGCTTCAGGTGTCTGGTAGCAGGTGTGCTGGCTGCAAATGCTGCTGGGTTGTTGAGGTTTTACCGTTCAGTATTTCCATGCATTGTGTTGCTTGTAGTGAGCTCCTAGGTACCAACAGGGACTTTACAGGGGATAGGAGTTATTGCTCCATCCATGGGGCATCTAACAGCACTATTAAAACAGCAGGCTTTTTCCAGCCCACTGCAAGTCTAGAAGCAATTTAAGCTATTTGGTCTGGAACACAATCTAATACAGTACACAAGCAAGGCAGAGCTTGCATTGCACTCCGGGAGCTGAGGTGCTGGGCAGTGCAGTGCAGGGCTATGACACTCCCAAGAGGTCTTGGTACAGTGAATTCCTCATTTACTGAAGTCATGACATTCCAGTGGCACAAACCCACCCAAAATTTGGAATATATCAAAAGGGAGGGCTAATAAATTACTGTAGTTTAATTAAAGTAAAGAAAAAAGTGGAAGTAAAAAAAAAAATCTTGTAAAATAACACACCAAAGCAAAATGATCTTGTATCAAGGGAGAAACAAAGCGCTCAGGAATGAGTTTACATTAGCTGTAGTTGTGCAGTAATCCTTCCCAATGCCCTGAGGCCACTTGAGTGCTCCTTGCCCTAAAACTGATGACTAAAGCTTTCAAAACCTCTCAAACAGTAATATACTTGTAACTTCAAATTTAGGGAAAGCTTCTGCTGTCCATCTTTGTCGAGAAGCAATCAGAAGTTTGCCACTTCTGACAGGAGGCTCTTTTCCTACTAGCTGTGAGGAACAGCCAAGGCTTTTGGTTACTAAATGTCACATGCTCCTGGCGTGCGAGACAATAATGTGTGCAGCAGCTCAGCCACTGTGCCTTGCGCACAGGATCGGGCCCTCATTGCTTTTAAGTGCTGGAAAATTCCTGAGTGGCTGTTTCTGCCAGGCAGACTTGCCACTGCTCTAGTGCAAAAAGAGCTTGTCCTGGATGTAATTAACTGGCTGTATGGCCTCAGACAGAAGGGAACTCCTTCCCTGATTATAAACACAGTGAAAACAACTCCTTTGCAGCAGAGAGAATGCAAAACAGAATCATGCTCTGCCAAACCACCACTGGTGTAAAGACCAGATTGTTGCATAAATGGCAGTAAATCCTGGGCTGCTCCAAATGTCTTTGAGGCTATGCTAGTTCAGGATCTAGCTAGAGACAACCCCTCCCTTTCCCACCCTTTGGTCACTGAGAAGAGACAGGCTGAGGGCTGCTCTCTCTTTGTTTGGGCACTTATGCAGTTGAAACTGCTGTTTTCTTGGAAATAACAGGCAGATTTTAATGTGAATATACTGCTTAAAACACAGAAAGTTTTCTGTATGCAGGAAAGCCATTGGGAAATGGGGTCTGGCTTTCAGTTTGCAAAGGAACAAGTGGGCTGCCCTGCTCCGATCACATCTCTTAAACAAAAAGTGGGGGAGTGTGCTCCTACTCTTCTCTTTCCCCCTCCCTTTTTTTCTCCCTCACCCTCTTTTGTATTGGATTTTAAAATTTTTTTTTTTTTTTTTTTTTTTTTTTTTTTTTTTTTTTTTTTTTTTTTTTTTTTCATTTTCTGACAAGGTGTTAAGTGATCTGATTCACCCATGCTGCTGGACTCTGCTTCAGGTCAAAAGTGGGCCGCAGGATTTTTGGGAGCACTTCTCATACAATTGGGGCCATTCCAAAATCATCCTGTGGCAAGTGGAAAATGAAGCTGTCATCAGTCCAGGGTCAGCTCAGCATAAGGGCAGAGGAGCTCCTTCCTCTTGCTCTATTTCCTTTTAGGTCTGTTTTTATTTCTGAAGAAAGTTTTCAAGGGTAGTGAAACCCTCATGCAGCACCTCTCAGCTTTGGATATCAAAAATCTGTAAAGGAAACTTCTTATATTTGTGTGTTTGGCTTGAATTTATTCCTTCAAGGAAAGACAGTTATTAGCTTCTTGGTGGTGATTTCACCTACACAAATTCTCTGGTGGTCACAGACCTTTTATAGCAAAATTTTAGTGATATAAGCATCCAGCTGATGTGGGAATATGACTTTAACTAAAGAGCTGCTCAAAGCTGCTTTGGTCTTTCTTGCTTGTATTTTATTCAAAGACCATATTGGAATAGGATGTGGTAGTCACTAGTCAGACATCAATTATATTGCCTTTATTTCCTAATTAGTAGTCCAGCTGTGCAAATAATTGACTTTTGTTTGTTTGTTTATGTTTTGCAAGTTTAATCAAGGGTGCAGGAGACTGTTCCAGGTTAAACATTTGGTTTCATTTTAATTTGCTGTTGAATAAAAATAAAATGTTTTCAAAACTTTTTGAGACTGGAATTTTAATATTCTATTTTGAAAATATCAAAATGAAATGTTTTGGCTTTTAGAGAATGTTTTTGACCGCGAAAATCTGATGAGCTTGATGTGTGTTTGTGAAAAATTTTGGTAATATGCATTTATATTTTTTTTGCAGACAAAAAACAGCTGAAATGATTTCTTTAGCTCTAATTGCACTTTTACATTGTACAATACATCCAAATAAATCAATTGCCCAATATCTTTTCTGAGAAGTTGTACCAAATCTATACCTGCAATAAAATGTTTTTAAAGCTTTTTCTCTCCTCCACCCTCTTTGTTGTTGTTGTTGTTGTTGTTGTTGTTGTTGTTGTTGTTGTTGTTGAACTATTTG
Source organism: Phylloscopus collybita (assembly GCA_027886175.1). NCBI lineage: Eukaryota > Metazoa > Chordata > Aves > Passeriformes > Phylloscopidae > Phylloscopus > Phylloscopus collybita. Next base: position 92,557,626 of record JAJNNQ010000075.1, read on the forward strand.
AAAATGCAACTGCTAATATTTTCCAGGTTGGTACTAAAGCTGAAACAGCTGGTTAGAAACACTGCTTGTTTTTGTGTTCATCCCTGCACTCTGTTACACAAGGCAGCTTGAGCAGCCAGTAGCTGAAAGCCTGACCACTTGCTGAGATCCATCTTTCATTTATTTTATCTCCTTGCCCGCGTTTACGTCTGGTGACGTGGTAGGCTGAAGAAAGAAAGTTGAGAAGGTCAGTCTATTGTGTTGCCTCTGGAGCTTGTGTGTTTGCCCTTCCTGAGTCTGTTTATTCTCTGAATCATTTGACACGCTGCACGTTCTGCTCTGACCTTCAGCCTATTGCTGACTTCAGTGCCTTGCCTCTAGGCCACGGTCCTGCAATGCAAGGAACAGACTCTGGGGTGTCTCATCCCAGATTAAAATCCCCATGACTCAAAGCTTCCATCCAGTTTAACCTCACATTACTGAACTAAAATTACTCAAAAACTTTTTCCAGCTGAACTACATTTTGGCAAACTTCGTGGTAGTCTTGCCTTGTGCCCCTACCAGCATCTGATTAAACCTGAACTGGCTGCCAGTGGAAAATGTGACAAGGCACTCAGCCCTGGTTGTGGTCAGCTCCACTCAGTTCTGACCTGGCAAAGACAGACACAACCCACTGCCCCCAGCTGAACTGTTTACCTCCATTCCCTTTTCAAGTAGTCCCAAACAGCACCACCTCCTTAGAAAAATTCCAGTCACCACCCCTGGAATTGTTCGAAAGACATGTGAGTGTGGCACTTGGGGACATCAAAATTACAGATGACACCAAGCTGAGCAGTGAGGTTGATATACCTGATGGGTGTGATGCCATTCTCAGGGACCTGGACAAACTCAAGGTGCATGCAGCCCCCCCCTTCTCTAAGGAAAGGCTAAGAGAATTGGAATTTTTCACCCCACGAAAGGCTTGAGGATGGCCTAATTACAACCGTGTAAAACCTGAAGGGAGTCTATAACAAAGATGAAAATAAACTTTTACAAAGGCATGTAGTGATAGGACAAGGGAAATGGCTTCAAACTGAGAGTAGATTTAGATGAGATATTAGGAAGAAATTCTCTACGATGAGAGTGGTGAGGCACTGGAACAGAATGGATGTCTCATCACTGAAAGTGTTCAAGGTCAGGTTGGATGGGCTCTGGGCAATCTGATCTGTAAAAGGTGTCCCTGTCTCCACAGCTGTGGGTTTGGAACTGGATGGTCTGTAAGGTCCCTTTCAACCCAAACCATTCTATAATTCTATAATTTTGTGACATGGTTTAGTGGTGAACATGATAGTTCTGGTTCAACAGTTGGACTCAGAGGTCTTTCACAACCATAATGGTTCTATGACCCTGTACAATATGACTGTGAGGGCTGAATGCCGTAACCAAGCTCATGTATACTGGCATAGCTTTTTAAGGCATTTAAGGTACTTTTGTTGCTTTCTTTTGGATATTTTATTCTGTGTCAGAGATCTGGAGTAGAAAAATTAATGTTGCTGGCAGATAGGTGAAAAGTCAGCTCTCTACAGTCTGTATCTTGATTTACTAATACTTAGAAATTAAATGGCATTGTTTTAAAATAACCTAACATGTTGTGCTAACACTATTACAGAGGGGTGCTGTTTGGAGCTTTTATTGTAGAATGATCTTTTAATTTAATTTTTAATTTTATGAGGGAACTCTGTGAAGCAAGCATTTGCTCCCACACATACATCCCACACATAAGAGGTGGGACAAAGGAAAACTCTCCTTGTCCATTTCCCTTCCTGTAGGAAAGATGTGTATTACAGTTACATACCTTAGTCTTTTAGACTGGGTAGATTTTGTTTGCTCCTGTGTTTTCCATGATTAGCAATGTGTATTTCAACAACATCTACTGACCTGTAATTACTGTGGGAGAGCTGGGTCTTCTAGAAATATTGCACAGAAAAAAACCCAGAGATACATGTCTTCTGAAAAGTGGCAAAGATTGAATGATAAACCCAGGAGCCTAATTTATGTGACCAGTCTTATGACTATTGCACTGAATTACCTCTGCCTTATAATGATAACAAAAGTGAAATCAATATATCTGAAAGGGAAAAGAAGCATAAAGATGTTGAAACCAAAAATATTTGTAAATAGACAAATGCTACTGTCTCAGTAATCTTCCCTGTCCTAGCATGGTAGGGTATTTTTTCATCTACCCATCTGTGGAAATGCAAGCCAGTATTTAAAAGAAATACTTACAAGAACATTGGCAAGGAGAATAAGCAAATTATAAAGTCTTTGATTTAAACCAGGCTTTAATTTTGCACATTTATATAATGATTTGCTATATTTTCCTTTTATACTTAGAACCTAAATGCCACAGGTTTCTATATGGGATTTCAGACTTGCTAGAATCTAATCATTCATGAGCCTTTCCCTTGCAGGTTTGCTTGTTCCTGTGCCGTGCTCCATCCCCTGCTCCAGAGGTGCCTTTCTTCTGATGCAGAGAGTGCTATGGGAATGGGTCTGAACTCATGCCATTTTTATTAGAGGGTAGAGAGAGCTCCTTCCCAGGCAGCTGGCAGGAGGAGCGCTGTGGCAGTGCCATCTGTTTCAGCGCTGCCTGCTAGAATTCTCCCCTCGCTTGATGTGCCATTGCCATCTAATCAAGACAAGGAAGTGGTTAATGTTAAAGGGGCTGTCACGGAAAACACTCTCTCCAGCCTGAAGAGCTGTCAGAAGCTGTAGCCATGACTATACTTCAGCTGCTGGTCTTCTTGGTGTTTTTTTCCACACCTCCTTTTTGAAAGACTTTGCTGTCTGGCTGATCTATGAACCACTGTGTCTAACTACAGATCCATATGCTCAGAGAAACTGTTGTGCAACACTTTAGAAAGACACTGAAAGCATAAGATAATCTCCTCTTAATTTTTTTTAAGCCCTGTAACAGCTTCCTGAGGTATACACAGGAACTGATTACCTCATGCAAAGGAAAATGTGAACTCCCTCTCCCATCTCCCATAAATAATCTTCCACACAACTGTAGACACTGACATATTTATCTCTTGGCCCCAAAGGCTGAGGTCTTTGGCAGCAGCTAGGAGTGAAAAAATTGAAAGATGCAGAGTTCCTTTCCACCTCTTCCCCAGTTTACAAGGACTCATTTGGCTGCAGGCCACTGAGTGATGCTGAGCACGCCCTGCAGGCAATTAGTTCTTTCATATGAGTGAACTACAATTATATGGGCACACAGTAAATTCATTATTTTACTGTCTTCTCCAGGCTAGAGGGGCCCCAGTTTGTGTTTAGTGTAAGTGATAGGATTAGCATTAGAGTTTAGTGTATAATTATTGTTAGTTAGTTTGGTATAGAAATGTGCTACAAAAAAGTTAGCTTGTCTGAGGCAGTAGAAATATCTCAAGCAGGAGACTCCCTTGGTCTCTGCAGTAGGGAAAAGATTACATGGTAAAATACAGATGCTTGTCTAGACATCCTTATAGTAACCTGGATGTGAGGCTGAAAGTCAGCCTTTCCAACAGATCAATTCCTTCGGTGTGTGGAGGTGGTACAACCTGCAAAATTATCAACACTGATCAATGCTTTTTTTGCAGCCCTGTATGCTAAAGAAATCAGAATATAATCACTACTGGGAGCACAGTGTCTGTGAATTCTTAATACGTTAATCACTTTAAGTTAATATGTGATTACACTATTTTTAAGTGTAAGGTACTGGGACTTATCAGAGGCTTATCACACCCTTCTCATGACGTTAAGTCTGTTCCCAAGATGCCAAATGGGAGAATGTCTGAGGCAAAATCCACTAGTTTGCTATAATGCATCTGATTTTCTAGAAAAGCCCCAACAAGAAACCGAACAAACTGTCTTGGTGACCTGCCTGCAACTTTTGTTTTCAGCTTTTTGCTGTTGGAACTATAAATGTAGGCTTCCTGCATCCTTTCATGGATCTGGGCAGCAGGTGGACAGGAAGTCATCAGTGAGGAACAGGAAACAGAAGGTTTAGGAAACAGCTACGGTCTATTCAGGGGCGATGTTAGACGCAGCTAGAAGTGCCCCCCAAAGTGAGAGAAACTTACCTCACAGTGAGACAAGATGGACAATGCCATGACAGTTAATGTGCTCTGCAACTGCTCTGCAATTAGGCTGAGTCTCCAACAAATCATAGACTGAAACAAGTGAAATTTTCTATGATCATCACGTTGTCAATGGTTGTCTGACAGTGAGCCACATACATGTGTGACAGATACATGGCATGTAAGGCAGATTAGATTGGAATGAATAGTATTTGATGGTGGTGGAGAAATCCAAGGATGCAGGATAAGGATTTTGAGAGCTGTTGTTACAGATTGCAGGATATTACAGGGTCTTCCTTATGAAATACAGCAAACCAATGGTAATGGTATTTTTATGTTGTGCTTAACATCGATACACTCCCAGTAGAAACCCTCTACAGAAGAAGGTCTTGGTCCTTCTCTGCTTCTGTTTTTGTAAAAAAACCTTATCTGTTGTCCTTAAGGTGTTGTATCAAATGGTGTGAGTATAGTTCAAAGTTGCTCCCCTGTTACATACTATTAAATGTGAGAGAGTTAAAAGCATTGTAGCATCATCTAGAGGCCAGACATAAACTACAGTGCATTGTTACTCCTTATGTTGAGTAAAGCACATAGATAGAGATGTTAAAAAGATAAGATTCCAATCAGGATTTTCCAAAGAACATAAATACCAGAAAATAGTTTTCCCAGTTAATTCTTTACAAGCAGAGTTACAATGCACAAATATATATACACTATGTATTAGTAGTTTTGTGCAGACAAATTTGCATTTTTCTCTGCATGTGTAAATAAATAATCAAAGGTGGTAGAATAATTTATGATCTAAGTTTCATCCGTTTACAAATTTGATGGAGATCTGACAAATTAAATGAAGAGACAAGTATATATGCCCTGTTGTGCAGCTGCAATATATGACAGATTCAATTTGGATAACAGCTACATGAACCAAGATTCTCATTTTATTTAATATGTGAAGAATAAACTTGGTTGTTTCCATTTTCCAGTTGTAAACTTTGTCTTTTTCTGAATGTATTTAATAGCCAGAGTATAAATGACTTGTTAGAGAGTTTTATAAGGAATGTCTTGCCAGCAAAGTGCAGAGATTTGAGAAATTTATGAGAAGTGTGTGCATATGTGTGGGCAGGAAGAGTGACTTCAATAAAGACAGGTAAAGGATTCAACTTCCACTGCTATGCAGTGGGATTTGGAAGATTTTCCCAAGACTAATTAGAAATTTGGTTAAAAACAGGTTTCTAAAGCTAGCCGGTCTTCATTCAAGTCGCTAAGAGTGCCTTGCAAATGTCAAAAGTTACGTCATTTTCACATTGTAGAATTGGAAACTGAGCACTTTGCTGATTTATTCAAATGGATTTACTCATTAATACAGTGAACAGGCAGCCTTGAAAATGAAGCTGGTTCCCTTGTGTCTTATTCCTGTGTAGGGAGTGAGGCCTGCTGGCCTCTCTAAGAGGAAGGTTCATGTGGCCGACCAAATTAATTGTCCACAGATGTATATGAGTCTAGAAATACAGATGCAGCAGTACTAGACTGTTGTACAGATTTACTGCCCTTTAAATCCAGTGTTTCTTTCTGAGATATAATATCTTTCTCAAATCAGAAAATCTCCTGGGAAGTCAGCACTGCAGATTGTTTCATTGCACTGGCAAACTCCTAAGAAGATGGGCTTTTCCTTTTACAGTCTGAACAAACAGAACAGGCCAGCTGAGATAGTAACCAATGAGCAGCCCTCAGATACGGGGAACTAGGGAGAGCAGAGCCAGACCAGCTGAAATGCTCTCCCAAGCACTTTTTGCTCTTTGTTCTTTGCTCTTCTGGTGAATATCCCTGAAAGGGTCAGTGGCAGGGGAGTTTCTTCTGCCTAAACCTCAGCAGTCACTGGGCATGTCACTGCAGAAATAAGATTTTGGTTCTTTGGGAAGCAACGGGCTGTTCTCTGAACTATCCCCCTCTCTAAATGCACAGCTTTCATCAAAAAAAATCTCCTCAGCTAACACTCTGTCTTGCATCTCCCCAAAATGCAAGATTTTGGGTTCAGATTTCACGCGCAAAAACTTTTGGTTTGGACTTCTTTCCCACCAGGGATCTGTGGTTGTAGCTGTATGCATGTTTGTTGAGCAGCAGAGAGTTTGTTTATACCTTTTGTGATCTTAGTTTGCCTAAAACTATCCTGTCTCAAGTGTTCATTTAAAGTCTGTGAAAACACTTGGATCCAGGAAACTGAGATAATTAAACAAATAGCTGCAGTTAAACTGTGTAGTTCAGGAGCCTGAGTTTGGGAAAGAAAAAGAGCTTGTTACATATAATTACATCTATTTATACTTTAAATGACACATGGAAGTCTTCAGATATTCAGATATGTTTAATCAGGTGTGTAAATACATTGAATTAAATAAAAATTTGCTTAGGGTTCTTCCTTAATACATGGTCTATTGTTTTTGTAAGTGGAATGGTAGAACATTAAAAGTATAGTTTATTTTACAGATATTCCTCCATATGTAGGGTTAATATGAGTACATTATGAAATAAGATTAGAAGTAGAAATTAGATTCTAAAATTAGCATTTCACAGATTTTATCCTGTATCATTTTCTTTCCTTGGGACATTCCCTTGGAAAATTCCATAATTAACCCTTCGCCATTTCAAATTAGATTTTCAACTAAAAATAACAACATTAAATTAAAACAATTAAAATGATAAAGCTCATCCAATAATACTTCCTAGACTAAGAATAGTAAAAGATAATACAGACAAGCTAGGCAATTAAAAATGTATGTGCATTGGAAGTAAAATGGTAGGAAGTACAAAGAGAACTGAAACGGCTCTTGCTGTTTCATATATATGTGCATTTAAATTATTGCTTTCAAACTTATGTGAGGACTATTGGTTTAAATTCTTTAATGCACTTCTATGAAACCTCTATGTGAAAAAATATGATGGGCTCCATTTAATTTCTTATTTTGTACTTCCTCTATCATTTTTCCATTGGAGATTAACTGTGATTAGATCCCAGAGTAAAATTCTAGTATTTTCCTGTGAGGGCAGTTTGAGCCTGTTTTTATGATGGCCTTAATCTCACTGTGGTGCAGTCAGCCTCACCTTTGTGGAAATTATTGATTTGTATCTTAAACTTATACTCTGACACTTTTGAGATGATGTATGCAGGATTTTGGTCTCAGTGTTGAGATTTCTGTGAAGAAGGATGCTGGAACCCCACTGGCAACTGGTTTCAACCACAAATTTAAAATTACAGCTACATATTATTTAGATGAGTTATAGTTTCAGAAGTGCCTGAAGCACTGCTCAGGTTCAAGGGTTTCCTCTTGCTGGTTCCCTCTTGTGGGTTTCCTCATTAGCAGCTCCAAGAATGAGTGATTAGTGGTGCCTAAAAATTTGGTCTTAGAAGCGGGCCATGATGTGACTTTTTCTCAGTCTGCACAGTCCTTTTTGATGGGACCTAATATGATTTTTTCCTGCCACCCCAATGTATCTTGCATCTAGCAAAGTCAGTAACATCATCCTAGTGGGTGGTAGAAGGATTTCTGACTATTTGGACTAAAAGTTTGAACTAATAATACGTTTATTTGAAAATATTTTTGTTGTTTTAAAAATAAATGAGGAAAGGAAAGAAGTGTGCACATGCACACAGAAACTTATGCACGTTCATGCCCACACATGTACAAAGGAACTCATGAAGTACACTCTGTACCTCAGAGGGCAGCTTCTTGGAGAATACAGTACTGGGGTACATTCTTAGAAAAGAGCAGACCAAGTTTGGTGAATGGCAGGGGCACTGGAACTGAATTATCTTTAAGGTGTCTTTTAGCCCAAACTATTCTACAATTCCATGAATGTGAAATCACTGAAAAAGTGCTTTTCTCTTTTAGTAATGAAACTCTAGTCAGATGATGACTTTCCTTTGACTTTTCTGATTTTATTTTCAATATAAATGCCAGATATTTTCACTGGGTGTGAGGTAACACGACGCTGATGAGATAAAAGCAAGTACAACCAGAAACAAGGACAGCAGCCTTCCAGAATAGAATCAGTGTAAACTCTCATTCTCAGTTCTGCTGGCTTAAATGACTATTACACTTTTATTTACCTACTCTAATATTTTTGGCCATCTCATTTTTTAATACTATGAAATCTTTCTTCTCTACCATCCCCTAGGGTGTTTCTCTTTGCAGAAATCACATTCCTTAGTTTTACCACTTCAAATCCTACATGAGTTTAGCTAGACTGCGACTTCCTGGAGATGTTAATAATACTGGGAGGTCCTTGAATAGGTATGTATTTTGGTGGGTATTTTCCCCTAATATTAGTGTAAAAGGTAGTGCTGAAACCTTCTTTAGGACCTCATTACCCAACAGGCTAGGACTGTAGAGCATGTAAATATATGTTAGTTCAGAACAAACTTTCCAATGTTGTTAAAACAATTAGATTAATATAGAACAACTGTGACATTGATGTGTAGAATGGCATTGATTCAAAAATGCTGGGCCAGACCTTAGATGGTTATAAATAATATTCTCTTCTATACACACACATACACAGAAAAAAAGAAAATAGTTCCAATCATTGGAGTATTTGGTTAAACAGCAACAGACATATGCTACTGTACTCAGGGTGTTCTGAACTCAAAGGACACATAAAACATTTTGAGTCTTGGGAACATTTTCAGAAAAAAATTACTTCAGATTGAGAGCTTACCATTTCTACGTTTTCATCTTATTTTCTAGACATTTTATTTTTAGAAGTCCCTGTTTCCCTTATAGTGTAACTCTGCTCTCTCCATCTAAAAGTACTTATGCAAGAAATCATTGCCCTGCTATCTGAAGTCCCTATGCAAAAAATTCAGTATAAATATTTCTCTTGCTGTGTTTTAAAAGCAGTAAAACTTGGCTGATGAGGTTATAATCCAATCTTTAACTAGAATACATTTTCCCTTTGGGCATGGTTGCTTATTTGTAGCTGCTAACAAACGGCCAAAAAGACACTTGCAGCTAAGTCTAACTGAATCTGAAATTAGAAATATTTTAAAATTTTCCTGATTCTTCCTGTCTTTTTTTCCCCTCCTAGACGTTAAGTCCTTTGAATGACATGTGAGACATGTATAACATACTTGAGCATTCGTAACACTCTGCACCCTTCATGGTGGCTCTAGCAAATAGGGAGAAGCAAATATAGAAGAGTGTATGTATTTGCTGTGGTTTAACCTCAGTCATCAACCAAGTACCGCCACTTGTTCACTTCCCTACCAACTGGATTGCAGAGAGACTTGGAAGTGTTGAGCTGGAAAACTGGTGGGTTGAGATTAAGCAGTCTCATAAGGAAAGCGAAAGCCATGCACACAAGCAGAGCAAAACAAGGAATTAATTCACTGCTTCCCATGGGCAGACAGATGTTCAGCCATCCCCAGGTGAGCAGAGCTCCATTGCATGTCATGGTTACTTGAGAGGACAAATACCACCACTCCAAATGTCCCCCCCTTCTGCCTTATTCCTTCCACTTCATTTACTGACCATGATGTCATGTGGTCTGGAATATCCCCCTGGTCAGTTGGGGTCACCTGTCCTGGCTGTGTCTCCCCCAAGCTTTCCAAGCACCCCTAAGTTCCTTGCCAGCATGGCAGTAAGGGAAGCAGAAAAGGCCTTGGCTCTTTGTAAGCCCTGCTGAGAAATAACAAAAACATCTCTATTAACAAAAACTACTCTTTTATCATCAGAGTGTTCATCACAAATCCATATCCCCATACCAGCCACTGTGAACAAAGTTAACTCTGTCTCAGCCAAAACCAGCACAGTAGATTATTTGAATGAATGTGGTTTTGAATGGAGCCTTGCACCTGATGGAGGTGTTACTTGTGCTAAAATGTGCTTCTGGGTTGTGATCGATATTTGTAAGTATTGTCTTAAATAATGTTGCTTTCATGCTTTAGCAGAACCTGTGTTTGGGGCTATGAAGAAAAAAGAAATATTAGGTATTTCAAAGAAAGTTTTAGATATGGGCATGTGTCTTCCATTCCTTGATTCCCCTGTTCTTGTGACTGAAGTCAACAACACTATTATCCATGATAGCAGAAATGGAAAGTTTTACCATAGTAGCACAGAGTACCATAGAGTAAGACTAATGCTGTGAAGGATCCATCATATTACTCCTAAACAGTACCTGTGAACAGGTGGTCCAAGTTTTAAAATGGTACTTATATTTGAGATAAATGCACAAACTCATACTGTCTATTAAATATCAGTAATGTACAACAAAGTAAAAAGAATCAGAATCTCAGCATACATCCGTTCCATTATGACAAATGCTGAGTTAAGAGAAAGTGAAACAGCACAGGAAAACTAGATTTTGTCTTATGGTAGAATAATAAAACCTGAAGAATTAAACGGTGATTTTTATAAGTTGCTAGACCTGACCAATACTATGTCTTGAAATACCTAGAGGCTGAAATAGAGGGTTGTTAACATTTAAGATAAAATACATCTATTAGAATAACTCTTCAACTGATGAGTCTAGGAAAAAAATAAAAGTGAAACAGAATGGAACCAAAACTGTTAAATACATGAGTTGGCTCAGGCAGTGGAAAACTACATAAAAACAGGGTCCTATTCTTATTGCTACATATCATTCCAAACATATGCTTTTTCCATTTCTGAGTTTTGTGTAATAAAATATTAATGGGGCAATGAAGTGACTCCTTGGAAAGGGAGGACGTTCCATATGAGAACTATCTTTAAAATGCTGTGAGACCTTGGGGGCAGTTTTGCCCTTGACTTCACATGAGTAGTAGGTCATGGACAAGGCCTTTCCAATAGCTGCTGAGTTCAGGAATGTGTTTTGCGTGAAACAATCTACAAGACCATGAATTTCCACCAGAAAAATGAGGAACAAGGTCTGCTAAGGCTTATAGGTATCAAGAGAGGTATAGGCTCTTATGCTTCTGGATATTATGACAATGTATATTATTGTAATTTTTGTCTTAATACTACAACCTCTTCACCTGGTTTACTCCAGCCATGGATTTGGAAGTAGCTTCCAAGTAACAGTGTTCTCCATGCAATTGCTAGAATTTATTGAAGGTTTGCCCTGCAGAATGCCAGCAAGCTTCAAGATGTATCAGCATTTTTTGACCAAAGCCTGCATCTCCACATGAACATACTTTCTGATAAAATAAAAATAGTCTATTCCTCTGGAGCATCATGCTTCTACCTGGGGATTTAAGATCTCTCTTTTTATTGCAGAGTAATTTAAATATCTTTATTGAGATCTGCCTAATCAAAAGATGGTACTCGATGCTCAGGTTTTACTGGTTGAATGCTTTTCTGCCTTGTCTCTACTGCAGAAGAAAAAAGAAGGCAAATAGTTCCCATGGGAAATAAGATACAAATTAACAGGAGTGAACCATTAGAGCAGATTATATAAATTTACCATCTTTTGGAATTCCTAATATGTTCCTAAAAGATAAAAAGTCTATGGAGATGGCTCTAGTTCTAGTCAGTTGATCGTAATTGCCTCGTTATCATAATACTCCCTATAGGGCCCTACAGTAGTCATAACCTGCACTTTCTCTAGCACAAAACCTGCATCCCTCCAAGGGTGCCTTCTATGCAGAGCTGCCACTGTATCTAATCCTTCATCTCAGTGCATTATGGTGTAGGAGAATGCTCCCAGACCTGCCATATAATGTAAAAAACTTTGAAGTCTGAAAATGCCATTATCAAACTTTTAAATAGGAAAAGACATTCAGCATTCTTAAATACTTGAATTATGTGTTTTCATTATAGAAAATAGGTATATGAATTGTACTTAACTGAGTGATTATTGTTTTAAAGAGATTATTCCTTCAGTAATGGCACCTTAAAAGTAATTTCTTAGGCTGCTTTTAACAACACTAGGTATAAATAGTAATCTAATTATACTTAGGAGAGATTTATGGCTCTGATTACTTTCACTTTAAAATTTCAAAGGGACTGACATGAGTAATCAACATATCCCATACTGTGAATTCATCTTGCTATTGTAAAAAACACCTGCCAATTGCTTGTCTGCAGAATGATATGCGATGCTGCACATATTATTTCAGGCATTAGTGATACATGTGCATAATGTATGCATTTTTTTTTTCAGTGCCAAGGCATAAAACGGAGTGCTCACTGATAGAAGAGCTTAGATTTCCAATCCTATGGTTTTTTCTTTATTATTGTTTCTTCAGATATTTATTTTTGTTTCTTTCTGGATTTTCCAGCCAACTTATTATGCAGGGCATGGTGTCCCTATATGAATTATGCAACACACAGACAAATGACACTAAAAGCCCACAACGGAAGTTTCAAAGACAAGTACATTTATTTGGAAACACCAGATCTAAAGGTGCTGCCCTACGCAGCATCTTCAATTTCTTGTTCTTCATGTTCTTTATTTACTTCTTGCATAGAATTCTAGTCTTACTGGCTACACTTCTACTAAATAGAACAGGGCAAGTATATGAGTTTAAGCGTGGGATTACAGTTCCCCGTACACGATGCTCTTGGTTTGCTTTTTTTATCCAAGCCTGAGAATATCTGCACAGCCAATGCATGAACACAAGCGGGGAACCCAGGTTGTTTCCTAATAGATTGTTTTGATGCAGCCAGCCTGTTTGTTGGGTGAGGAGCAGAATTTATCCATGCAGATCTGGACTACGCTGTTGCTTGCTCTCAGCCAAAGAACAGTCTTATTCATTCAGTAGCATAGGCACAGGTGCACACATTATTTTGGGGGATTAGAGAAGACTGCTACAAGAAAATGCATTTGTTCATAGAATTCTGCTCCTCCTGCCCTGCATTTGCTGCAAGAGTAGAAAGTAAATGGGTGAAATAAATAAACAAATAAATAAAAAGGACAGAACAATCAACTGCAGGAAATAAGAAATCCAGGAACAAAACCCCAGCAAAATATTAAAGAGTGTTAGTTCAGAACTAATGTATCCTGATTCTTAAGAAAATCTGCAAAATTTATATTTTTATGTCTTAATGCATCTGCATGCAAGGGTTATATTAGACAACTATAGCCTTGATTCTAGCCTTTCTTTTTTCCTAGGTGTTTGACTTTGCAAATTTATCAAAAGAGTGTCCGTCATGTACATGTATAATGTTTCCTTGTTTTGAATATTGGACCAATTGTCTTCCAGAGGGGTTAATCACAATGGTTTAGGCAAACTGCTCAGCTTTCTGCTGCTTGAGTTTGAGATTAATTGATTGAAAGTTGTCCTATGCGAATGATCGTCACAAGGTGACCATAAGGTGAGTTGATAATATAATTTGTAAAACTCACACAAAGTGGGATGCTGTACCTGACTTCTGGCTCTGCATATGCACATTCTCTGCTGGGCACAAACCCTTCTACCACTCCCTTTGCAGCTTGATGCCCTCTTCTCTTTTTCTGATAAACTGTTTCTGTCATGTCTCCGTTTCCTTGCCAGGCATCTTCTCCAATCTGAATCTCTATTACCCCATAAGAGTAATTTCCTCCCTGTTTTGCTTCCCAGCATTCTCCCAGTATGTAATATATTTGCCTAGACATATCTTTATGCCTCTTTTTCTTGTGCCCCACTCCCTTGGTTTTGCTATTCAGTTTTTCCTCTTATCCTTCCCGCACTGAAATGAGATGATTTCCTGCTGCTAGCAGGGGGATTACTGGGAAGGGTGGAGAGACAGGTTCTTGGTCACAGTTTCAGCCATTACAGCGAAATTCTGGCTCTGCCAGCCACAGCAGCCTTTGGCTGGAGTGTATCCATTCTGGTTGCACACGTGCAGCCCAGCGAGCCTGGGGATCTCTGAGGGAATGGAATACTCTCACTCATCCTCAGGGGCAGCTGCATGTGCAGCCCAGGAAGCCACTCAGAACAGTGAGACCCTCAAGTACATTTAGTACAGAGGAGATCTTCAGGGACTTTTACCTGAGAGATTTTAAATCTTTTTATGACCCTGTGTAGGCTGCATTCTTTTTCCTCCCTCCATCCCTAGGCTTATGTCTTTGTTGAAGCAACAAGAGTGAGTGCAGACCTTTTAAAAAAGAAACCAAAAAAAATCCCAGCACAGATGTACCCCAGGGTTTTTTTAATATTGCAAATACTTTTCTTCATTGCTGGAAGCAGCTAAATATTTTTAGGGTAAGTTCCCATTCCCTCCTTCCTGCGAGTAATGCAGGCTAATATTTGCTGCGTTCCATTTGGGGAAAACTTTCTTTCCTGGCCTCCTCAGACCATCTCATAAACTTTTAAAGGGATTTAATTAAGTAACTTTGTTCTCGTAATAAAATTACCTAACTTCCTTCATGTCTTCCCATCTAACTTCAGCGTGCTCTCAGGTTTCTTGTGTGCTGCCACTCTCTGGGCTGTGTGGTCATGAGTGGAGGTGATATATTGGTATGATTAAGTGAAATGTGCATAGTTGATTAGCTTTTCATTGGGCAGCCACCCAGAGCACTGAAACTGTAGAGTGGGAATGCAATACTGAGGAAAACTTTGTCTAGATATTCCAAAATGGAGAAAAGGAGCTGCCAAGTGTAAATTAAAACCATTTGGTCTGAATACTGAGGATAATTGTCTCTTTCATTCACCAGGTTTAGATATAGTCTACATTGCTTGGATGTTTATTTTGTATCCTGTTCTGGTTCCACCATTAAGCTACTATGTGCAAGTCTCATCAGACACTCTTGTTGAATAACTTTACTCTTGTGGAACAAATCTTCAGATCAATAGTTCTTCATATATAACTATAATTATATAAAAATCTGGTTTTCTCTTCAAGTCTGTTTTATACTACTGTCACTTTGCTGCATTCAGTGCTGCATGAGGGTGTAAATGAGACACAAACTTTGCCAATGGCCCCTTCAAGTAGAAAAACTTCTTCACATCTACCCTTTCACCTCTCCAAACCTGCTCTGCTTTGGGAGAAAAGTGTGGGCAGGAATACCACCATCCCTCGAGAGCAGTTGTCCTACACGCTTCAACCCTTTGTACTGTTGAGGGCCAGTGGGGGGAAATCTTTGTTCAGTGTTTTCAAACCTGAATTTCAGATGTCAAGGACACTACATTGCACAAGGATGTGCGTGAGCACAGGCTTGTACATGTACAGGCACACACATGTAGGAAGGTACATATATGCTCACATAGAACCTTATGTGAGTACACATACACACATGGTCAAAGACTCAGAGAAGCTGCCTGTCTGCCAGTTTTTATCTTAGTGTCATCTAAAATCAGTAGAGAAGTTCTTCTACAGGTCTGCTGGCAAAAGATGCTGAGAACAACTCTGTTCTTCTAGACTTAGAGACACAACATCAAAAAATACCATAAGATCTTTTTTATCTCAAATTTTAAGGAACAACCTTATGATGTTCTCATCCTAATATCTCTAGCCTTTTTTAATTTATTTTTGGCACCTTAATTTTGGAAACATTTTCTTAATACTTATTCTGTATCCTCACAACTGGAATTTAAGCCTATCATTTTTGTCCTAGCCATGGTGGATAAAGAGAACAGATGGTTCTTCACAACAATCTTTTCCATATTTTAAGACAATCATGTTCTTCATGAGGCCCTCTTTTCTAGACTAAAGAATCCTGTTCTTTCTCTCTTTACAGTGCTTGTTCTCCTGTGGACACCCAGGGGCTGCTGGCCTTCTAGAAGACTGTTCCAACAACTGACACAATGCCCAGGAAAAGGAAAACTGAGTGGATTCTCTATATAAAAGGATGTGCTTCTTATAAAGCTCCTATTTTTACCTCTTTAATGGTGTATGGTTTGTTGTTTTTTTTTTTTTTTTTTCAAACAGCCTGACTTAGTTGACTCATATGCAGTTTGAAATCCCTCAGATTCTTTTCTACAAAGCTTCTGGTCAGCTGGATTTTCCCCCTATTAAATTTATAGTTACTAATTCTGACTTAAGTGTAAGAATCTGCATTACTCCTTTCTGACCTTGTCTGTCTATCAGAGTATTGCTCCAGTGGACAAAGATCTCTTCCATTCTAATCTTACACTGGCAGAAATGCCTGCTCTCCACACTGTTTGATGCTGTTTTCAAAGGCCACAAAGGTTATATATATATATATATATATATATATATATATATATATATATATATATATATGCTGTTTAACTGTGAATGCTTATACCAACATTTCAAAAGCAATTTTCAGCCAACTGTGCACCCATCTCAGACTAAATTATTTGAGCTGTATTTCCTAGCACACTTTCAAGAACCTTCCCTAAAGCCAGCTGGCGCTGAGGTTCGCAGAGGGCTCTGAGGCACCCCGAGAGTATCTCGTTAAAGACACCCTGGGGGGTCAGCGCAGCCCTGTCAGCTGGAGAGAAGGCCTCGGCAGAGAGCAGGCAGTGATTTCAGCTCAGTGATTTAGCTCAGTGATTCCAGCTCTGCTCCTGCGAGGTTTCTTCTCTGTTGACCGGCCCGGGAGAGAGAGAGGGAGACTTCGTCTGGCAAATTCCGCAGAAGGTAGTTTATTATGAGGGTCCAGCGAAGGGAGCCAGGACGACAGCACTCCCTGGGGGACCAGGGAAACCCAGGGGTTTTATAGGACACCAAAAGGGGATGGAAAGGGTACAAAGTCAATCGTTTAAGACAGATCTGCATAAAATCTCGAAGGGGCTTCTGGGTCTATCCAAAAGGTCGCCGTGACCAAAAGCTTTCCCTTCTCTTAAGGGCTCTGCAAAGAGATTGTGCAATCCCTCTCAGGCTGCTCTCCAGGGCAGAGCCATAGGGGCTTTGTCCACCCCCACACTTCCCCACTGCAGATATTCAAGGACTGCCTGCACCGTGTGCTCTAGGACAACCCTCCTTGAGCAGAGGCTGAAACAGATGACCCTCTGTGGTCCCTTCCATCTTTGCAAATTCTGTGATTTTGTGATTCTGTGTGTGCTAAAAACAGTCAAAAATTCACATCAGTAGAGTGGGAGAGAATGAACATTCTGCTCAGGAGTAATGTTTCTTTTCTTCTCTTTGAATTAACAACTGAAAAACTTAAGATACTTACAGGGGCTTATGAAAATACAAAATGTAAGAAAATTGTTGCAGAAGATTGTTATTTATTTTACCTGAGTCTTGGCTTTTACTAGTTTTTTCACATTGAAGTTCATTGCTAAATTATGTTTTTTGTAATAAACATTCTTCTATCCTGAAGGTGGTTGCAGGTCAGGTAACAATGAAACTTCTTTGAGTTCAATTTCTTCTGCAGGTATAAATAAGGAAAGAATATGACAGATTCCTTTTCTTTTTAAAGTGCTCACATTTGCTCCTGGAGTTATGAAATGCAGACCTTTTGCACTTACATATACAAGTATCACCTGAAATTTCAGGCTACAAATAACAGAAACCTCTTGTTTGTACTTCAGCCTCATTAGCTGCCAATTGCAAAGCCTGGTTCAGCAAACTGAGGCCTTGATTCCATGAAGTGCCTTAATTTATGCATCATTTGAAGTCTGTGAATAGGCCAATCTTCTCCAGTGTGGTTATTTGTATTTTTAAAGGATGTTATGTATGTGTTCTTGCATATGCTTTGCTGGGGTCAAATTTTGTTCAAGTGAGGAAAGATGGGATTGAAATAAGCCATCTTGTTTATAAAGTGGACATTTGACTGTAGAAATATTCTCATATTTTTATGACTTTTAAGTTTATTTGTGCCTCCATGGACAAAAGGCCAGTTTCTTTTGATGAAATGAGCTCTGGAGGTTAATGGCAGGATAGTTTTAATTCTTCTGTTTTCTGAGCCTCAAATTCTTTGAGTTGGTGCATAGACCTTTCTTGGTTAGCTCTGTGGAGGTGTAATCTCTAGTGGGGAGGGTTAGTTTTCACATACTTTACTGCATGTCCTCACTTTGTAACTTACTGTACTCTGAGCCCATCACATGGCTGGGGGAATGGTATGTTTACATTTGTTGGTTCCTGGGACTGAATTTCAGTGTGACTCAGAAATGCTTTGTCCACAGACTTCGAGTCATGGATAAGGATTTTTTAATGTCTGGCATGATGTTAAATTCCATTCTTGACTGGTGGCTCAGTGTTTTTGGAGAGATAGAGAACCAGCACCGAACAGAAATTTTAAATGAGCTGAAGGTTTGGGATACAAGGCCTAAGAGTTTACTTCCTGCTATTTGTAAGATTAATGAGCTGATGTCATTATTTTTTCTCGTTGGCTGTATTCTCTCATTCCACTACTAAACTGGTGGGATTTTCAGATGCTGAGATTTCCTTCTCCTCAGAGCTCTGAAGTCATAAAATAGATTGGGTTAAAAGGGACATTTAAAGGCCACCAAGTCCAAAATCCCTGCAATGAACAGGGACATCTTCAACTGGATCAGAGCCCCATCCAACCTGGCCTTGAATGTTCCCAGGGATGGACAGCTACTACCTCTTTGGGCAATCTTTCCAGTGTTTCACCACCCTCACCATAAAAATATTCTTCTTTTTATCCAGTATAAATCTACTCTCTTTCAATTTAAAACCAATTCCCTTTGTCCTGTCACAACAAGCCCTGAAGACAAACAGAGGTTTGCTCCGGGTGCATATCAGATGTAGTACAACCCCAAGTGAAGTCCAGCCAGGGAACGGTCCTTTTGGAAGTGTTGAACAATGTACATGGGAGAGCCACTTCTTTCATGAGATTGGTTCAAGTCTGAAATAAAACCTGTGAAGTGCATATGGGGTAGAGGTGTCAGCAGTGACTGCCTCGATTATCTGCTCTGTCACACCATTTGCTAACATAGATTTAACTGATGACTGAAGCTTTCTTGTTCTTAGAAGATTTTCTTTTGTTGATTTAATCATGATCTTGTCCTGATACCTCTAAGAACCAATAAGCTTCTAGTAGCCACCACATTTTCTTAACTAATAGCCAAGAGCAAGATACTTTAGAAAGTTCAGGTGATTTAAGACTGCTCACAAATATCTAAAATGCTTCCAGCTAGGATCATGCAAGCCATAATATGTGAGTTAGCTTTAGCCACTCTCTGTTAAATCTATTAAACTTTTAGGTGCTCAGCTTTGTCAAGATTATTTCACAGACTCTTCTTTAATCTTGTATTCTTGTCATTCTCTTTGGTCTCACTTGATTGATCTCTTTGAGGATTCTTCTTGAAGTTCTTAAATAGTTCATTATTCATGGGGTCAGACAGGCTTCTTCAAACATGGGAGATCCCACTTCCAGAGCTGGGAATACATGCAAGCATTTTTAAGTCCTGCAGTGGTGGTCTTTTTTGTGCTGGAAATTAAACACCATTTTATAAGAAACTGCAATAGATGCTTTACCCCATTTTAATAATGAGAGATGAGAATGGTATGTTTTCTACATTTGAGTTATAATTAAGAAGATGTTACATGTCTGGACTAGGTAGTAAAAAGGACAGAACTGGAGCTTATAAATTTGTGATAAGGCTCACACTGTGCTGGGGCTTAGGCAGGAGGATGTGTATCTAAAGTAGAACACTCATACAGCTTTCAAAGAAGAAGGAACTGGCTGCCCTACTTATGACCCTTCCCTGTTGGCTGGGTGAGAAGGAAAAGTAACTTATAAAGTCTACCTTTCTTACTTCAAAAGAGAAAGGAACTGGGAAGAGGACAGAAGAAGGAAAAAGAAACACAGGGATTAAAGGAAGCACCCAAATATATTCAAAGTACTGATCCTCGCCTTCAGAAACTTGTTTTACTGCCTCAGTTAGCTGAATCATGACGTTGTTTTTATATGTTCCCCCAAGATATTCAAGCTCTTAAAAATTCTTGGCAAAATTCCAGTTATTCTCCAGAAATATTTTCCACTCTGCCTCTAGGATTTCAGCATAGGACTTGCTGTCAGATTTTTAGGGCCTGATTCATTATAAATTTTCACGTCTCTTTTGTGGGACACTCTGAGAATTTGCCCAGAGAGAGAGGGAGAGAAAGAGAATAATGTAGGGTAGCAGCAGGAGACAGAAATTTCTCCACTTTAACTAGAGAAAAGATGGAGAGGGGAATTTTCATAAGAAATCATTTCTCTAATGACTTCATGTATTGACTTCTGTACTGCTCAATACCTGTACAAGTCTTCACTGCAGAGTGAGTGTGCAGTGCTCTAATTGCCTTGTTAAAGAAGAGAGGAATCTCTCCACAACAGAGAACCATGAAGTCTTGCAGGCATCTCATACTGTACTAAAAGTATTGGACACTTTGGTACTGTTATTATTTGCCTTTCCCGCTTGAAGCCTTGTTAATGCCTCTTTTCTTGGATAACTCAATCACTCCTCACTTTAAACCTCATATACAGTTCTGACATGAATGGTCTGAACTTGCAGTCAAGTATCTTCCCTGGAAAGACACCAGTCTCATTGTCAAGGGTCTTAGTTGTAACTCTAGCTGTCCTGTCACTATTCAAAGGAGGACCACGTGGCTTCTTGCCCCTCTTGCTCTTGCCTCACTTAAAACTTATTCCTTGTAATTCTATTTGGATTCTTGACTCTCTGACAGAGCCACCTGATATTTTCAGCACTGTCTTTCTCTCTACTGTACTTCCCAAAGTAGATGAAGAAAAAAAGCCCAGAAATATTAATTAAAATAAAAATAAAGTCAAAGTAGATGTCTATGTGGCTCCAGTCTATTAGATTTTATAAAGGGTGACAGAAATATACTATAAAGCTTAACTGAATTGTTTGCACCTGTGATTCTGTGTTGAATGCTGATTTGGTGGAGACTTTTTGTTTTGGTTTGGTTTTTTTTTGTTTTGTTTTGTTTTTCTTTTTCTGTATAACTGTGTTGGGTTTTTTCTTTCCCAGTTACTGCTTTTTGGAGAAGCAATGCCCTGTATATGAGGCACACAGGCAAACATAGGGAACTGGGACTGAAAGAAGTGTGATAGCTCAAGGAATCCATGTGCCCAAGCAAATTAATTATTCATTCCTATGTGAAAATGTGTCTCTGCATGTAAAACCAGAGTAACAATGAAAAAGTGAAGAAGGGGTGTCTGGGATTCTACATTATGATGTAGGCTCATTCTCTGAGGACATTAAAAATGCCTCAGCTTGAGGCAAAACATTCATATATCTTCATTGTTTCTTCTGTTTCTAGGGTCTTGTATGGCTACCTGGTGAAGTACCCTAGAGTTTACTTTGATGTGCACAGAAAAAAATTTAAGAAGTTATGTCACACGTTTAATCATCACTGTCCTTAATAGACAGGGATAGTGTGTTTATTTTACAGGCAGAGAAGTTATACAGATCTCTCTCCACACACTGTTCCCATGTCCACACCTACACAAAATCTGCTGTCTTGCTTTGACTGGGAAATGTCAATTATCCAGTGGTTTAGGGCTGGCAGCTCATTTGAGTTGTCAGTAAATTACAGTCCTCTAGGATGATACCAGCAGAAAGCCTTGCCAAACCCCATCACAAACCACACACCCCATCACACTGAGCATGCAGAAATTAGGGGATAGGTGAGGGGTCACTGTGGAAGTTAACCAACCTATATCCCATTTCTACGGTGAAAAACCTGAGAAATTGCTCAATCTCTCTACTACGGTTTGAGTTACCTGATTTTTTTCCCACTTGGCACATAGTCAAGTTGTTATAGATACCTTTCAGGTCATGTGTAATATCTAATGTTGTTATCAGGGTGTCTCAGACACCTTAGTATGTCCTAAATATCCTAGGCACTCTATGCCATGTGTGGACAACTGAGGTCCTCAGAGTTCACATTACAGAAGAGATGAGAAATAATTTGTTTAATGTGTTACAGGATGTATGATATATATGAGTAAATAAGTTCTATAGACAGTCAGAGTCTTCTGGGAGTCAGTATGTTTTGTAGATAGCTCCAGATGGAAGCACACAGAGACACATCAGGTGCCACCTGAGTCATCCTAGAATCTGAAACTTTCCCATGGGGCTGAATGCCCAGACCTACAAAAAGCACTCCCTCCCCACCCCCCAACACACACGCGTTCTGTGAATTTGCAGTGGGATGCCCTTGGGCGTCTAAAATGACACCAATGTTGAGGTGGCTGGATCCCTGCACAGCTAAACCCCAGGAGAACTCAGGTGCCCGAACTGGGAATTGGCCTGAGGATCCCGATTGTGGCTGTGTAGTTCAAAGGATGACACAGCGCCAGTATTACGCCATGCCCCTGAGATGCCCTCCATCTCTGCACCCTCAAGGAAGTGCTCTGTCTTCCTGGATTTCTAAGCAACTGTTCTGATAAGGACACAGGGATCAGCTTGTCTCTGGTCCTCTGCTCACCTCAGAGATCAGTGTCTGGAATTCTTCTCCAAAGTTGTGCAGTCCTTCTCATGAACCAGAGGAGCATTCCTCTGTCTCTCTCCCCACTGCCCTGTTCAACTGCATACCACTCTTTATCTTCCCACTCCATTCAGCTTCCTGGACTCCTGCCCCAAAACATTTCCCCCTGGACTCTTTACCAGTTGAAGTCAGAAGAAGGTCAGGTCACAGTGTAAATGTTTACACAATAAACTTTGCTCTTTCTATACTTGAAGATAACTCTCCATGTTTTTAACCTCCCAGTGAACTTCATGATAGTGGTAGGAAGTCTGTTTTCTCAGTGAGCCCTAGAAAAAAAGAAGAGGAATATGTAGGTCAGGCTGTTTTAGAGAGTCCATGAGCTAAGGCAAACCACTACCTCAGGCATCACTGTCAGACAGACTATTCTCCAATTCTCCTGTCCTAGGAAATCTGATTATTTGTGTCCTGAGGTTTGTGGTGTTTGATATCTTTGTTTAAACTCTTCCTCCTGGAGTCCTGTGATGTTGTTTTTCATTGAAAAATAAATTAACTTCTTAGCCTTTACTATAGTATAGAAAAGCCGGAAGACATGAAACTCAGATGTTCAAGGTTTCAAAAGGAGGTTGAAGGTACAAGTTAATTGTTAAGATTTTGTGAAGGGCAGAGAAGAGATGGAGAAGACTGAGTCAAAATTTTTGAAATTGGCAAGATATAGCTTTTCCCCATGTTTTTTGTTTGGTTGGTTGGTTGGTTGGTTTTGGTTTTGTTTTTCCACTAAGTCCATACAACTTCTCTCTTTTATTATTATTTTTTTAATAGAAATACTCTTTAAATATTATAATATTTTTATGTTCCATTTTCTGGGCTTTTGTTTTCCTGTCTCTGAAACCGTCTTGCTTTTGTTTTGTTTTTGGTTTTGTTTCTGGTTTTGTTTTTTTTCTTCTGTTTTGTTTTTTTGCCTTGAACATCATAGTAAAGAATATATTCAAGGTGAGATTTTAAAGCAGATAATGTGTAAGTGCTGTTGGTGTTGACAGGAAGTCTCTTATATGTGAAGGGCAGCATAAGATAAAACTTGTTTTTCAGTTTCCAAACAAGTGGCTGATAGAGCTGGTATCTCATACTTAAGGGAAGTAGAAGTTGACACAATTTTAAAACAAAGAGGAGGGATTTGAGGCTCAGGATGGAAGGCTACATTTAAGGACACTGAGATTCAGTATAGCTGTTAACTGACTTGGTAATGTGAGAAGGAAACCTTGAGAAGCAAAAAAGAGGAATCAGGTTCTCCCCAGAAGACTAACCTAAGTTAACAGCAATGACAAATTACTGTAAGAACAAAAGAGCATCTGGAGGCACACTTGTGAACAGCTACCCTGGCAAGGCACTCTGAGTGGTTGGGAGAGGGCTCAGGGAAAACAGGGGGCATGCAGGAGGGTCCCCCTGCTTGTGCATTGAGCTCGTTCTGCAGAGGCACACTCATGGAAGTCTCTGTTTGCTGACTGCGTAGATAAAATCAAGATTTGTGCTCCCAAGTCTGCCCTTCCAGCACTTCCCCTGAACACTATATTCATGCAAACACAGGTGAAACAAAGACAAAGAAGCCATGCATGTGTGTATTTGTTTATGGGTACATCTATTTTGAGTTATCATGGGTAAGCAGGATGTCCAAGTTAGTTTTCTGTGATTTATAGGGGGATTTTTGCATAAAAAGAAACACTATTTCTGTAAAGTATTATACATTTCCTTTAGGGAAGGCTAAATCAGCCATATTAATTCAGCTAAATTCAGGTTTTTGTGAAAAACGATGGAAATATGTTTTAGATAGTCATAGAAAATCTATCCAATAGCCTCGTGATAGTCAGATGGGCAAATAAAAAAGCTTTAGTTGAAGCTGAATAAAAGTCAGTCCATCATTACAGGGTAATATAATGGCAAACAAGGAAAACAAATGTGCTTATTTTGAAAAGTTACTATAAATCACCAGTAGAGCTAGAAATATTTCTCTGAAGAGGGTACTGAAAGAAGTTAGGTTGAATGGAAACAGATGCCTAACAGGTTGAAGCAAATCAAAGGCTTTAAACAAAAAAGAAGGAACTGTAGTAAAGCCACAGGGGATTGCTGCCCTTCTCTACTCTCAATGGTTTCTTAGACCCTACAGTTTCATACTAAATCTTCTCTTCTCTATGTGGTAATGTAAAACCTAAAGGAAAATATTATGCTTCTGATTGTGAGAACATGACAGCTCAGATGTATGAATATGGAAGCTCAGGACAGTAGGAAACATCAGTGTAAAACTACAACATACTTGTTGTTAACTACTAATAAAAAATGCCTATTTTTGTTGTTATCCAATTCCAGTTTGTCTCATTACATGTAAACACATGTCTAGTTGTCAGAAGGTTGATTCACTGGCATGTATGAAATTTTCCTGAAGGTAACTTTCCACCCCTCTCCCCTCTTTCACCCAGCTAAACACCTCAATGAGATGGAAACAGAGCTTGTTTACTGGAGCTTTTGCTGTTTGCACTGATCTCCAAAATACAGTTTTACCACAGTTATATTTTTAGTATCCTCTGTGTTGCAACAGCAGTCAGCAATGACACGCTTCTGTTACGAATCTGCAGTGGTTTGTCATTTCTTCAGCTACAGACTTTGGCAAAAACCTATTTGTGGTGTTTACAAGAACTGCAGCAGCACCAGGGATTTGGGCACACAAACCAGAGGCATATGGAGTTTCTTAGGCCAGCTGGAATTTAATTTCAAATAATGAACAAAAATGTTTGGTGTTTTTAATGGGTTGAATGAAGCAGAGTGTGTTTGGAAGAAGCTAGAATCAGCTTAAAAGAATTGCTTCTGCTGGCTTCTTGATTCAGTTTGGCTAAGGCATACCAAAAATCCAGCACCCTACACTGCGTTATACATGGAAAGCAGAGCTGGAACACTAAAAATAAAGATTGTGCCAAAAGGCAGTGCCAGTCCCTGGCAGCACTGTAAGCTCCTCATGCTCTTTCCTTATTGGAATTTCCCTTTTCTCCCAGGTGACTATGGTGGAATCTCATGGCAGATATTATGAGCTCACTAGCAGACACACTAGAGGAATAGAGTTGTATAACACAAGGGCAGTGAGTTAAAGTAATCCTAGGCTGCAGAAATGCCCTAATATTGTTTTATTCTAATTCTTTTCATTTGTAACTGAAGTAGCAAGGCCTTGTTGAATAACAAGAGTATGCCAAAACCTATCAGAAAAGGAATCTTGACTGTTCTTTCACCTGTGGGCACCAGATATCTTTCCTAGAAGCACTCTAGAATAAGTTTTCTAGAAGAAATTTGGAATAATCTGACCTTGGAAGTACAAGTAAAATCCATTTCTCCTGCTTCTATCCCTTCCTTAGTCTCTTTAAGAAAAAGGTATAAAGGAACACTGACAGATCTCTATGGCTTTCCTGGCAGTATTCAGATGCAATATATCAAGATTTATTATTTGCCTGTCCCATTACTGGACACATGACCAGCTGAGATGCATTGGTTTATGCAGAGGGAGAGTTCATAGCCGTGAAGCCTTGCAGAAGGGCTCCTTGAATCTCCTATCAAAACAAACCATGGGAGATGAATGAGATTAATGCCTTTCCCAAGGTGTGACATGCCCACGTACTCCTGCTGCCCATCTGTCCACAGCCTTGACACAACACAGCAAATGCCTGCCTTTTTATCACTGTGACAGACAAGTGGCAGAGTGAACCCAGGGCTATTGGGAGATGGAGTGCCAGGCTGTGTGTCACAGACTAGTTGCATAATTTTGGCATGCAGGATTTGGCCTTTAGGTTAGGTACTTCCACTGTAAAATGTAGTGGGGAACTGCAAGATTTAGAAACAGGAGCTTTCTATGTGAAGCCTGAAACTGGAAGTTAAATGGGTGCAAAAGAGCAAGTTCTAGAACTCAGGAGCTAGAACAACATGAGAGAAACAGTTTCTTAATGTTTCTGGAGTAAATATTCATTCCAAATTGCAACCCAATCTCTTGATGCTGAATTTTTGTCAAGTAGGGAGGGCTGGTAGTTGTATAAATCCTAAAACTTGTAAATATCTTAAATTCATCTTAAAAACATCTGCAAGTTAATTGTTTATGAGAGTTGAAAAGGAAAATTCATCATACTAAGATTTTCAAACCTTAGAAATTTCCTTGATGCACTTTGAAATCATAAATTGCTCCGTAGGCTAGGAAAAAAAGCAGGGTCTAGGATGCTGCCTCAGTTATAAGCTGCTCTCTGAATGAGGCAGAGCTGCCGTTTTCAGTGGGATGCTCCAGATAGTTTCCCTGCACAGTGTGTGACTGTCTGCTCTCAATGTATTTAACAATCTCCTTTACTTTGAGAAGATGCTTTGTACATAGCTGAAAAGGTGTGGTCCATTCCCACAGAAAGTTTTCGTTATGATGAGTAAAAATTAACCTCACAAAAAGTAATAAAGGAAAAAAACTAGCCCCACTAGAAACTCTTTCCTAAGTATTTTTCAAACTGCCTATGTGGAGCAGCTTTAATTTCAACATCCCCCAAAACTAATTTTTAAGTCTGCCACCCAAGAAGGAGCACAGGAGAAAGAAAACAGGAAAGACTTTGTGTGATGCATGTTAATGGATAGAACATCCTAGACTTAAGTGTGGAGTCTGAGCAATCTCAGTATGGAGCAGCTAAACAAAAAGTTGGTTGTTATGTGCTCTGTATTGATGTAATTAAAATCAGCCATAAGAAAAAGTGTAGGGAACCTACAGGAGTTAGGGAAAGTTTATGTCTGTGGCATGAGAAGGTGGGAACTTCCCACACAAACTGAACATGATGCAATAACCTGCAATTTACCTCTACATATTTAGACTTTGACCTATTTAGTTTCCAGGGGGTAGAGATTGTGTTTTCTTTTTGAATGCCCAAATATTTTGAGAAGAATGAAGCTTAATTGCAGAAAAATATTTCTGGGGAGAGACATTGTGGCTGAAATTCCACTCCCTTTGCCTAGCAGAGTTTCTTTACATGGTTAGCACTCAGCTGGTGGGGAGGTGACATGTCCTGTGAGAGTCAGCATCTGTTCCAGCCATGACTGTACTCGTTTGGTGGCAGGCTGTGCTGGTCACTAGGTTCTCAGGCATCCTTTGGCTCCCCACAGACTATTGCTGCTGTTGAGACTCTCTGTGCCCTTACCATGTGCTGGGACCTTTGCCATAACTGTATCATGGTAATCACTGAATTGGCCTTCTCTGCCACTTAGGAGGGGGAAGCAAAAGTCCCCCCAAGGTCGATGTTGCTATGCATAATGTTTGAAAAGTGTTAGTGCTACCAAGTCTATTGGTTTCTTAGCTCAAATCAACTAGGGAAAAAAAAAAAAATTGGATTTGCAAAGGAAAGTTGCAAAAACATGACCTGAGCTCACCCTGTATTAAAAGAGAAAAGAACCACACAAATGTATTTATTTATTTTTCAGTAACTCATGTTACAGCTAATCTCATGATGTTTTGTGGCCTGACTCACGGTTTTCAAAAGCTTGAGGTTGGCAATAGTGAGTAATACATAGATTGTCACATACAAAGCAAAACCAGCTTAAAAAAAAATATTCAAGGGTTGTATAACACCAAAGCCAGATTTTGCTGTGGGCTCTCATCTGCTGTCATAGGAACTGTGTTTGACAGTCCAAGTCTCTGTCCTTGGAAAGAAGAGTGGAATCTCAACAACTACATTCCATACTTAAGTAAAAGTTCTGTAAGCCATGAAACTAGCTAGAGTTCTGTTTCCTCATGAATTTTTGTCAATTACCTCTGAGGACATTATCTTCATCCTCTTTCAGGCTTCTCTCCTTTTCAGATCTCACTAAAACTGACTAATTTGGAAATATTTGTTGCTAGTCTCTTGAGGTATATTTTAACTATGGTTTGAGTCTACTTTCTCTTCAGCACTTGCTGCTTTGGCACTGGGATTTTATAAGGGAAAAGCAGTGAATGAATAAATTCTGAAAGGAATTGTGAAATATTTAAAAATTACTCATTTTCCAGATCACCTATTATGATTTCATTAAATCGGTGGCTCCCTTTCTATAGCAGAAATAAAAATCTTCAGTGTACAACAATGTTGAGAGAGCAAATTAATTGTCTTATAAGACATTATTGTTTACTTAGTGCTACTTGCTTTGATTTTCTGCAGAAGGATGCTTTAACACTCTGCTGTGATCACTGCTAGAGGATTCTCAATCTGGACACACAGAGGTGTAGAACATTACTGCATTGCCACTGGTTATTGCAGTGTGTTGCCACTGATCATTTCAAAATCATTTACTCTGTGGGAGCACAGCACTGTTGTGAATCCCCATCTGTGCAGCCAGAGAAGGGCTGGTTATCTTGTGCTGCATGGAGGGAGCATAATTGCCTCTCCATCTATTTGCAGGGACTACTCCCAAGCCTGTATCCATAACTGGTGAGATAATTAACTCTTTAATTATTGATTCACACTTTATGCCATGCATATATATAATAATTGCCTTGATGTTTTCTTCTATTCCATTGTGTTCTAGCTTCCTTTAGTGAGCCATTGTCTTTCCCAACACTTTAGGAGAATGGACTCTGAATACTGAGATGTCTGTCTCCTCTGCATCCTACAGATGTAAAAATCATCTCCTCTTTTGCCTCCACCAGTAAGAATGGAACATTGGCTTGGTAAAGAGGGCTGGTTATGCAAAACTTCAGTACAGCTGCAAAGCAAAGCAAAAATAAAATAAATTACTGTACCATTGGGAAAGTCCTTCCTTTGACAAAAATGTGACATTGAAAAAATATGTTCATGCTTTAGTTGTTAAATATTTAGAAATCTCTTCATTTTTGCTACTAAGAATAAAATTCTAGAGTATTTTTTATTTAAAAAAAATCTAAGCTCCACTGCTAATTAGTGTTATCAAAAGACATAGACAGATTATTCTGATGTCTTTTTATCTCTGCATGATAAATACCTTCAAATGTCCTCCCTTCTCCCATTAACAGTTGGATGTCATTTGAAAACTGAGAAATAACAGTAACTATTCTCAGCAGAAGTGTTGAAGTTCTCCCTCTGGAGGCTACTGTACAATAAAATATGTATGCCACATTTCAACCATAGAGGTATAGATGGTTAGAATATTTTTTTTCCAATAGTAATTGAAAAGCTAGGGATTTTCAGGCAAAGATATCTTCAGAATGTCTTCTCAGGTTGAAAATGTTGTAGAGGCTGTTGGTCAGAAGTCAAGATCTTGTGGACCTTCCCATACTGGAAAGGTTTTTATTGTATCAATGAGATTTAACTGGAGTAATTTTTGCCCATTTCACAAAGCACTAAATCTTAATTTCTTGCTTTAGCATCTGTGATTAAACTCCCTTCCTTTCCCCTCTCCTATACTTTTTGGTTTTTTTCCTGACAGTGATAATGATATACTAAGCATATTTCATTTTTGCAGTGTAAACGTAAGGTAAGAAATCTACTTGTATTTGCAACAAGCTGTGTCTGCTGTTCATTAGGTTGCTCCTCTACCATTGTTGATGTAGCCTGCATGTCAGTGGTTCACTTGACTGCAGTTTTGCTCACATTCATAGGAGTCATATGTTGCACATCATTATGCATTTAACCATAAGTCTCCATAGTTCTAATGGAAGAAGATAATAACAGTTTCACGTGTTACTTTGACTTTATAGTGGATTTTAGTGGATAATTAGATACCATCTGTGGGAATTAAGACTTTGCTCTTAATTTTGCAGGCATTTTGGATGGAATATTTTATAAGGAGTTCATGCACTATAGTACACTAATTTTCCTGTAAGCCCTGGCTTGAGATTTCTATTTCACCATCCCTGTGGGCACTTATGTTAAGTAGCTGACTCCCCACCATGGAATTGGCACAAGATCTCTTGTCCCTTTCAAAACAAGAAGTATATCTTTGTATTTTTACTGCTGTAGGAGGTTTTTAAAAATCCATCTTGACAATAATCATGATGGTTTATAAAATTAGTGGAAAAACAATTTCCAACAGTCAATTTGCCTGTTGTCTGAGCAAAAATTTTGGTTATCGCTGAATGTGCAGTCCTTGTACTTGTTAGATAATTTACAGTAAACACACGTCCTCTTAATTACATCATAGTAGCTTAAACAGATTTGTAGAGCCATTAAAAAAATCAATACTTAGCTTTTAGGTGATGAATTAATTAACGGAGTTTGAATGCTGAAAGTTTGCTTTGTCCAGCATGCACTATGTCTTCACAGCCTCATCATCAAGGGGGAAGTGCAAAATTGCATGAAGCTGACAGGATGAAGGTGTTTATGAAATGCTCTGCTTTCTTTTTGGCCTAATGACCACTTCTATAAACCTCTGTGATAGTCCAAAAAAGGACTGTGATAGGCACAAAATACATGTAATATGTGCAAGCATTACACCAAATGCACTGCCCCCTGCTTTAAGGCCCACGTTTTTAATTTTCTCTTTGTGCTAAACTCCAGTTGAATCCAAGGTGAGTTTTACATCAGGGCTTGGTTTGTAAGCGTAGCTTAATCAGCTTTGCAGCAAGAAAATACAAACTCAAAACAAGCTTAAATTGTATATCTAGTAAGAGTTCACATTTATAAGAACATATACAGTGTAGTGATTTTGTTTTCAAGAAAAAAACAAACTGTGTTAAACTATGACAACTGTGATAAAAAGGGGTTTTTTCCCCAGTCTTCCTGTTTTAGAGCTAGGTCTAGGAGCAGAACAGTCAAATGTTAGGAAGCATAAATATATTCTCATATTGTTTGCATGGCAATTCTGAATTGATTTCAAACAATTCTCTAAAAGCTTCTCACAGGATCATTTATAAGTTTGCAATTGATTATTTGTTCTAAATTAGAATAAGATAGGTAATGCTGAGACTGGTAATACCATAGGGTTTTTTCTAAAACCATTCATCATTGGCTAAAATGAATAGGCTATGAAATCATACTAAATGAAAGTTATACAGCAGCCATTTTGCTGACAAACTTCTAATTCTGAGAAGTGTATAACTATATTTTCAGTCGTGCATATTAGGTAAGATCATTGTCTATCAATATGCTTGTTCCTGACTTCTGTTACTGTCCTCTATTTATGTAGTGATGTTCCTTTAGAAATATTTTCTTGGTAACATTAATTTCACGTCCTTGATTTCTGTGACACGGGAGAAGAAAGAGAAATGAAATTGTTCATTGTAAGGGGTGTGTTCATTTGATCCAAGTGATGTGGCTATACCTTGAACAAAAACCTGGAAATGTCGAAGCATTAAGTGTTTCTAAATTATGTCTCTGTATTAGTTCAAAATCTAGTTTTAATTCTGTAAGAAGAAAATTGTACACTATCCAAATACACAGAACTGCTGAGAGTCAAGTAGCAACTGACAATAGTATTTACTTCAGCACAGTCACTAAGTTGCTTTCATTTGATGTTTATTATCTGGGATTTAGGAACTGTCTAGTTGTTTAAATGCATTGACCTTGATGCGCAGCATATCTGCCCTTCAAAATAGTTTCATTGTTTAATTATTAACTGCAGTTTTCATTCTGTGTGTGCGTCATTAACATAAATGTAGTTAATTTAAAAATGATTTAAAAGAGTGTTCTGTTGTACCACTTGTTTATATTTTGCTAATACATTTAGCATATTCATACCCACACCAGAATTTCAGCTTGGAACTTAAAAGAATGCCAACAGATGTGTCTTTCATGATTGGCTTCTTATCACTCAAAATTCCTTGAGCAGAAGTGGGTCAGCTGTGATGTAAAAGGGAATTTTTCAGTTAGCTTTCAGGTGTGAGAAAAATACATGTCAGCTTTAAATTGTCCAGGTTTTCATTTGTCTCTTGGAAAGCAGGCAGTGCTTTCCTCATTTGTTTGAAATTCATGCTTCTGCTGTATGTCCAAATAAAATAGAAAATATCTGAAGTGATTTTTTAATGAGAAGTATTGGCAGAATGGGAGATGTGGCAGTTTTACTTAATTTTAAAGCTGTGATGGTGATTGGCACTACATTGCATTTGAAATTTCTTCTCTCTACCACTGGCTGTGGCGCATGTATCCTTCCTGTTGTTTTATTCCTAGTTTTTGTCTTCTGTTTTATGTTTAGATATATTCTTCAGAAATACGTAAGCCTGTTCTAATAGAATATGAACTGCCACATCCTGACAATAGCATTCTCTCAGATTCAAACTTAATATTAAATCAATGCATTCAG
Organism: Phylloscopus collybita; assembly: GCA_027886175.1. NCBI lineage: Eukaryota > Metazoa > Chordata > Aves > Passeriformes > Phylloscopidae > Phylloscopus > Phylloscopus collybita. Next base: position 92,590,207 of record JAJNNQ010000075.1, read on the forward strand.
GTTTTTTATTTCATATTTTTGACCGAATGGGAAGAGAGAAGTAAAATATACTTTGAGATACTTAGTTCTGCATATAAATGAGGAAAACATAAAACCACCCTTTTATTTTTTTCTATCTGGGTGTACCATGTAAATTTTCACATTTAAAGATTCAGTTAAGAGTTTGTTAAAAACTAGGCTTCAGAATAAATATTCATTATGGGAGCAGTGTTCCATTTTCCAAAAGACTATAACTTATTTTATCTCTTCTTGCTTCTCATTGATCAAAGACTGTGGAATAAACTATCTTGCCTCTTCCATCAATTTCCTCTCTCTTTCCCTTCTTTTTACATCAATTTTGAATGTTTTGTCATATTTAAGGTCTTGTACCAATTGGCCATAGCCTTCATCACCAGCATACTTTTTATACAAGCATCAGAAAAGAGAAGCCAACATGATTAAGGTTTCATATAGGTATCCATAATTAGGTGTCACCTGACAGCTAATATTTTGCATAGAAAACCTTCTAATATTTTTAATTTGTGGTGTTTGCCTGCCATGTACATGTTAATCCTCTTTTCATTGTGTTGGTGTTAGTCACAGAATATGCTGAGTTGGAAGGGGTGCATCCGGTTCATCAAATTTAACTTCTGACCCTGTGCAGACAATCTTATCACACCATGTGCATGAGAGCATTGTCCAAAGGGTCCTCCAACTCAGACAGGCTTGGTGCTGTGAACAGTTCCCTGGGTGAAAAATCTTTTCCTAATATCCAGCCTAAACCTCACCTAACTCAGTTTTGTGCCATTCCCTCAAGTCCTGTCACTGGGCACCACAGAGAAGAGATTGAGCCTTGACTCTCCTGATCCCCTTGTGAGGAAGTGGCAGACTGCAATGAACTCTCCCCTCAGTCTCCTCCAGGCTGACAGACCAAGTGACTTCAGCCACTCCTTACATGGTTTCCCTTTAAAGCCCTTCACCATCCTCGTGGCCCTCCTTTGGACACTCTCTAACAGTTCAATCTCTTTCTTATATTGTGGCACCCAAATCTTCCCCCAGGACTTGGGTTGAGGCTGCCCCAGAGCAGAGCAGAGCAGAGCAGAGCAGAGGGGACAATCCCCTCCCTTGCCCAGCTGGTGATGCTGTGCCTGATTCTCCCAGGACAGGGTTGGCCTTCCTGGCTGCCAGGGCCCTGCTGGCTCAGATTCACCTTGCCATTGACCAGGACCCCAGGCCCCTTTCCACAGCATGGCTCTCCAGCCTCCCATTCCCCAATCTTTACACACCAGCTTGTTTCTGTCCATCTGCAAGTTTTTTTGACCCGCAGCTCTACTGTCCTGCCTTCTTTTGTAGTGTCCTCTCTTTTCAGTGACCCACCACCCCTCCCATAGCACACCTTTCCTGTAACTTCTCTGCTTTGATATTTATCCTGTAGGCTCAAGCCTTTACAAACCCCATTTCAAACCCCCACTTTCACTCCAGGAGGAAAATAGGAGGAAGATAAAAGAATTTCTCAGTTTTCAGTTTTTCTCACTAATAGCTCTGAAACAACAACCAATATATAGTGTCTTTTGCATCAAATCTCACATCACTCCTGAATACAAAAGTACTGTTCTCAGCAGAAATAATAGTAACAGTGATCTGTCTAACTTCTGCTTTTGGGGAGTATCTTTCAGCATTTTGTGAAGCATTTTTCTTCTTAATAATGTAGTTACATTTCTTGTATGTAGAATTTTTTTCCAGCTCCCTTAATTTTGCTGTGAATGGGGAAATAGTGACAATCCCGTTGCCATGCAGGGAGTTCCAGGTGCATGAGATCGTACTCTCCAAAGCAGCACAGGGCTATGCTCACACCACCTCATTAAAATATCAATTCTTTCAGTTTCAGAGTCTATTGTTTAGGTCCACACTTTTCCAAGATGAGATTTTTCTTTTTAATAACTGATTCACCCTTTCTCAGAAATTTGCAACATACATGGGGTTTTTTGAAGGTACCAGTAGAATTGATGATAATAATAACAAAATTCTCATATTTCTGTGGCAAAATATTTAGAGTCATTTTATTAAGTTAAAAATAATAAAACAGTTAAACAGTAACACTTTTATGTCACTCCTATGTTATTTTTAAGCAGGTCTATTGGTTTGCCACTGAAATATCAATTCCTTTTGCAGGTAGCTTTCAAGATACATTGTCCACCTTTGATGGGAAAATTGGAAGGTGTTTTGACACAGTTCTGTTCTCATGGTACTGAAAAGATAAAAAAAAAATGAAGCTGTATCCAGCTCTCCAAATATAGTTTGGAATTCACTGTTTGACATGTGAGAAAATAATTTGGTAATAGTTTTCAGAACTCTTGTTGAGTATACTTATACATTCTTTCAATGTGAAGGAACCATTTCATCCTCAATATAGAAATTAATGAGAAATGTTTTTGCATATTTCACATTCAAGACAGGAGCCTCCAGATTTTTGGTTTCTTGGGGTGGTTTTTTTTTTTTTTTCTTTTCTTTTTTTTTTTTCTTTTTTTTTTTTTTCTTTTCTTTTCTTTTCCTCCCTGATCATGATGCAGAGGGAAGAATTTCAGTGTAAACTTAATTTAAAAAGCCCTATTATTTTCATTTTGAACCTCTTTTTCACTGCAAGGACATAGATTTCTGTTTATTTTTCAACTTCTGACTTACTAGGAAATGCTTCCTCAAATCCACTGTAAAACTGGAGTCTTAAAACTACTAGTGAGGTTGGGATCGATGTCCCTTAATTCACTGAAGCCAACGTCAACAGAAGCCAGGTTCTCAGCAGATTGACTATGTGCTTTAATGGAATTTTTTTTCCACTGAATGTCTGGCAAATTTATCCCTTGAAGAGAAACACATCTCGTGATTGAAACTGTAGCCTCACAGCAGGCTGAGCAGGACTTGAGAATAATTTGAGATTCTGAACACACATTTATTTTTATGCTCTGTGTGATTAAGTTGCTCCTAAATAAAGCACATGGCAATTAATCTGACAGAAAGGAAACAATTTACAGTACCTTTTTCTAATAGCCACACATGTAAACAGCTACCCACTACAGATTTTCCCCTGGGAAGGCCAGGTCACAGGGAAGAACCTTGACCCTGACATCCACTGCTTGAAGTTTTCCTGACATGGCACTAGAGACTTCAGCAGAGAGCCATTTCCCATCCATCTTGTTTGCTCTTCTGCTGCCACCTCTTTGTTGTTTCAGCTGCAGAGAAGGCAGGGCAGGCAGCTGTTGCTGCTTCTGACAGGTGTTGGGAGAGGTGAGTGACACTGTGGGTTTTACATTAGTGAAGAATTGCTAGAAGTTTCTGTAAATTCAAGCATGAGGTGAGGTAAAAGAAGGCTGAAGAATTTATTGTTTGGAGAAAATGAATCAAGAGAAAGGAGTAGGATGTTACTCCTACTTTTTTTGTCTTCTAGCATCTCACCTCAAACCTAGCCATGAAAGCTTGAGGTAGTTTCTTGTCATAAGAAAGGCCTCTTCTCTCTTCGATGATTTTTTTTTTATTGACATGTGACCATATGCACTCAGTTTAGAAAAAAATATTGTTTAGAAAATGAAAGTTGTGATTGTTCTAGCTGGATTATGTTTGTTTAGAAAATAGGAGAACCACTTAAGAGCTCCCTTCCATGGAGCCATGGAGGTGTCACATCCACAGCATTCTGTCCAGGACTGATTTTGAGGGTCTGGAGAGAACCTTTTGGCTTACCTTAGTCTCCCACTGATGGAGGGATTGGTATTGAGGAATGTCCAAGAGAAGGTTTTTGCTGTTACTGGCTCTCTTGGCTCTCCTTAGGGCTGTTTGGGCTGGGTGAGTATGACTGGCATACAAATAATAATTCAGTCACTATATCTGGATCCAGGATGACAGCAGCCTGGAATGGGAAAAGCAAAACTGGTCAATGTTGCCTCTTTCTAATATTTAATAACTGTTTCTAGTAACTGTTTTTAACAATTTCTGGAGTTTAATGTCGTAACAGATGGAAAGGAAAAGGATATTCCAGTTCTACTTCTGCATCCTATGTATGATGGCAGGACTGCTTTTTACTGTATCAAAATCTGTTTCATTGTGTTGAATAATTTTTTAGCAAGTGAAAACACAGAAAGTGTCTTATCTCCCCTGGTGGGTGTTTGTAACTTTAATTGTGCAAGACGCTCTCAGTGTTACATCTTTATTACATCTCTGTCTTTCATACCCCACCTTCATGTTTCCTTTTCTTCTGTAGTTATGAAACAAACAATGTCTTTGATACTGCTGAGTTCTACTGCTTCACAGCTTTGGTCAGTACCAATTTCATGTCCCTGTGCTAGTTAGCTTGTAGCTCTTTTCACATCTTTTCGTGCTTCAGTGGCTGTTGCTTTGTGATCCCCTCTGTACTCTGCTTTGATCTAACTCAGTTGCTGTCAGATACATGCATAGCAGTTTTAAGAACAATGGCAAGCTCAGTTTTTCTACTTGCCTTTCATTACAGGTGGCCCATCTGCTGATCTCTGTGTCTTGATTAAGAGCAATTAAAAAAACCAAAAACAAAACCAAAACCAAAACCAAACAAAACAAACCTCTAAAACTCTTGACTATTGCTAAACTACTGCACCTCATTATCTATTTTGTGCTGCAATCTCCTCTGGCCACAGAATGTCCTGGTGATTGTATGGTATAATAGTAAAATAAAACATATATATTTTTCAGGTGGGCCGTAAAAACATGCTTCCTGGGAAAACATTCAGTGTTTTTATTTGAAATTGAAATTGAAAACTTCTGTTGTTTCTTTGTTGTTGGGTTTGTGTGTTGCTCTTTCTTTTTCTTTTCCTCAGCATATCCCTCTTCCTCCTCTGCTCTTCCTGTCTTTTGAATTTGTTGCTTCTTTTGCATACCACCTGAGCCAGAGTTAGCATTGCTGGGCTGGAGCTCCAGATGATATGGAAAAACTGTGCCAGGACACAGAGCAGGAAAGTCTCCTTTTGTAGGCTTGTAATACTTTGTAATTGCCAAGAAGGGAATAGTAGCAGAAAAAAAAACCAACAAAAATTGGTCTGCTCATCCTGCTAATTCCCCAGTTTTCTGTGCTTTCCTTCTACACAGAACATCTGTAAAACTAGATCTGAACTGTGCTGTCATTCCCAGCCCAATCTATATCTGCCCATCTACCCTGCTTCTCTTCTTTGAGATTACCTTGCATTTTAAATCAATGCCAATTGATTAAATGGGGCTGTGATACTCAAGATAAACAAGCAGTTAAGACTGTCTGTGTTTGAGTTTTCTGTATGGATTTCACTGTCACAACCACTTGAAACAAGGGCCATTGGATTCTTACCTAAAAAATAACACTCAGGAAGCTAACTTAAAAAGAACTGTGGCCAGAAATGGATGATCTGCTGAATTAAAAATCCAGCAGCTTGATGAATCAAAACCAGGTAATGAATGGAATGGCAAGAGTTCTGACTACCAACTGGTCATCTGTGATAGAAAACAAAGGACTAAATGATATGGTCATAACTCTCTTCAGCAGTTTTACATCACAGCGTGGGTTTCTGCGCCTAGCTGTTGTGTAACAGCTTATGTGTACATCTCTTCCTTTAGCAATATCCTTTATATGATATAACTCACAGGCCATGAGACTTAAAAATATTAAATGGAAACTTCTTAATTCAGTCTTAAGTTTGATGTGATGTGGGTTGTCATGCCAGCAGTATCTCAAACTCTACTTAAGTGAAAATTTTACCTTATGTATTTATACAACCCTTCCTTCAAATTTTGTGGCGGTGTTTGGTGACATTCCCAGAATTTGGAGCCATCTTGATTTCCATGTCAAGAAAAAAATGACAAGTCTGAAACCCTATTATTTCTGCTCATCTCTTCTTATAAGCAGCTAGAGTCAGCTGTCAGCTACTGTTGCACTGACTTTAATAGCACATTTATTCCATAAAATACAAGTTATATTTTGTAATACATTTTCGTCGTGGGTTCTTCAATTTATGTTGTCAGTGATTCAGGTGCAAATAAAACTTCAGTTTGTAATGGTAGCTTTTATGTATTTTTACATATTTGCCCCAGCAAAACTATGGGGAATTGGTAGAAAATCTTTTTTAGCTGTCTTCTGTGTGAATAGGGGCCTGTGTCTTTCTCCCGCTTTTATACTGCATCCTGACCTTCTACAGATACTGTAGATGAGGTGTCTTTCATCTCTGCTGCACCTTGGAGTTTATATTTAGCATCTCTGCACATAAACATATCCTGTTCCTTGCCATCCTTGAACACCCACCACAAACTTCCTCTGCCTTTATCGCTGTCATGTTCCTTCAAACAACTGCTAGCTATTTTAAACTTTTTTTTTTGTGTACACCCTGACAATTCTGCTACTTGCTCTTTTTCTCATGAAAATGTTCCCACAGAGTTGATTTTTTCTTTCTAATTCTGATACTCAGTGAAGTAAGTCCTGCTTGTTCTTTTTGCTCTTCTTCCCTAGCTCCGTTGACATGATGCTCTAATGTGGTACTGCCACCTTTGTGGTGCCTCAGTTTTCCAGAAGGACACTGCAGTTGTGGACATAGAGTGGAATGGTAATGTGTAGGAAGGCAAAGCTGCACTTTCATAAGTTTTCTCTGGGAGTGAGGGAGTTTCTCTAAAGTAGAACTTTTTCTCTTTAAATTTGTGCTTGCTTTTTAAAAAACCATGTTGCCTTAACGAGATGCCAAGTCCTTGCAAACCTAGCATCACTAGAAGTTCTCTGAGTGGCAGTACTTCCCCTTTTTTCTCAGAAGCTATCTCATGTATCAGTGCTCTCCTGAGTTTCCCAAATGTCATGTTATTTGGCTTTTTTCACACCCTGGCCATCTCATCAGCACGGTCATTATCCAACCTCTACAGCTGATCTACTTAACACCTCATTAAAAAAAAAAAATGTTCAGCTCATGTCCTCTCACTGCTCTTCACTTGTCAACAAGTGCTGCTTTTTCCCCTTTTACATGCAGTTTTTTGGTGCTCAGTATTCGTCAATCATTATTTTTTACCCTGTGGTGCAGATTTCTTATGCTGCTCTTATTAACCATCTCAAGGATGCTATGTACTACAACGCTTTTTAGCTTACAGTATATATCTATATATGGAAATTTTGTTCTTATTTATCCTTGAGCTTGAATGCTAAAGCCAAGGCCTAATAGCATATTCAAATATATCTTCTCCCATTGTTTGGTTGGATTTTTGTTTTGTTTTGTTTCTGAATATATTATAATAAACATACTGTTATCATTTTGTAATAGTTCTCAGAAACTTCTTGTTGCATTTTTTTTCCGTAAAAATTGTTTTCTTGATTGCCTAGATGATTCAATATTTCTTAAAGAGAATCTATAATCATACTTAAATGAAAAATTGTTAAAATTAAGCTTCCAAATAAAGAGACAGAATGTTTTTTACTTGGTTTACTTTTATGCTGTGAAGCAGTTAAAAAAAATAGGAGACAATTTTCCTAGTTTTTTTCCTCAACAAAAATAATGTAGATTCAATATAGAACATGCCATCCTTGTAATTTATTTTAAATATGAAAGAAGGATTTTTAGCTGTTTTTTCTGTCCTTTACTGCATTTCATTATGCCTGTATTATGCTCTGCAAAGAGATGTGTGACCAGAATGGTTCTTGAAACCAATGATAAGTTAGCCTGATGATAGGAGTAGGTGCTTAATGACATTTTCGACCATTGGGGAACAATGGGCAAGTGAATGAAAAGTGATTTTAAAAATATTTAGCAGTTTAACAGATTTCTTATGTAGCACAATTGCTTAGCATTTTTTTCCCTATGCATAAAACATGTGGTTGTAGTTTGGGGGAACACCAGTGCCAGCTATTAAATGCTGACTATGAAAATTGACTGTTGTGTGTTTGAGTAGCCAGAAAATAAGTGGTAATGTTTGTGGCTGTCACCTGAACATAAGACCAATAAGGTTCTGAGAAACTGGAGTTTCTTGGTACTTGACAAGGTTCAATTATTTTTGATAAAAATTTGTCTTACCACTAGCAGCTGGAAACCTAATTTTCATCCCCTAAATATCAGTGATAGATTTTGAAGACTGCAAGGGAATTGAGAACAAAGCTGACCATCCCAGGACTAGACAAGAAAAATTACAAAAGCCCCAAAATATTCCAAAGCATCCAGACCCAGAACTTCTGTGATTTTGGTGTTCTGGTGGCTTTGGTTTCTCCATTATAGTGAGGTACTTTTATGCAGGAATCTTAGGAATTTTTTTTTTTCTTTTTTTCTTTTTTTTTTTTTTTCCTTTCCCAATGTGCCTCAAACATTTCTGCATTTAGCACACTGAAATGTTAAAGCTGTGAGATTCTAAACACAGAATACAGTACTGTATCAAACTGTTGAATTATTAGGAAAATTTTCCTATGGAGCCAGTTTAGCTGATCTCAGTTGTAACTGGAGTGCAGTGGTTCTCACACTGGTCTATCTGTGAACCTCAGTTTTAAGTTCAGGCTTGTATTATCCCCTTTAGTCTAAGCAACATAGAGCTGCTTTTTATCATACAGAGGAATGAGAAATTAGGGGGAAGAAATATTATGATACACTCTATGCCCCTTCTACAGCCTTCTCATTTTCTGTTTGGATATTGGCTAAAACTGAAAATCTGGTCTTTATTTTTAACAATCTGGAAAAAAAAGGACACCAGAGACAATCTCACCCAGAGTAATATGTCCTTTCATCATTTTCTATCTCACACACTGTACAGGTCTGTTGTCTGTACAGGTGCTGAGCAGGGAAATGTGCTCAGAGGACAGTGCTTGAGGGAAAAAACCACACTTATCCCAGTCAAACCAACATGCTTGAAACCCCCTATGAAATCTCCACAGCAGAATATGATAATCTGATTATAACAGGACTCTGCCTTTAAATAATTCCTGTCATAGTTAAAAAGTGAAGAATAATGAAAAAGGGGAGTGGAGATGATTGAGGACAATATTCTGACTACATCCATCACCTCTTAACTATACCTGTGTATTTAGGAATGCAATCAGTATCATAACAGCAATGGTCTTCATAGAAGCTGTGCATAATGAATCATTTAGGTTGACAATTTATTGAAGGCAACTGTTTGTTTCAGTTCCTCGTTTTTTTTTTTCCTAATGTTCTAAGTACTGCTGATAACTTGAGTTTTATGTTTAAGGGACAGCTGTCCACAGCAGAATAAGTAGTTCATTATTATAACTATGCTGTGAAAAAGAAGAGAAAAAAGTATTAGTCCAAATGTCATGAGGGCTAAATTATTTTCTTCTTTCCCTGCCTTGCTTCAGAGTGGGAGCTACAAAGTGCTATATTGCTACATTTGCTATCACCTCACTGCAGGAGCTCCCATTATTCATAGGAGAGCAGCTGAGGTCAGTTCCATGTGCTTTGTGGAAGGAACCCTACTATTCATCCCTTACAGTCTTCTAGACTGTGAGCTGCAGCAAATGGATTAGGGAAACAGTCTATTCCATCTCCATGAGGTATAGCTTGAACTTTGAGTTGACCTTGTGTTTCTTAGTGCAATCTTATGTATAGCATAAGTAAGATTTTTGAGCAGTCTTAAAAGTACAAGGCAAAAGAGTGGTGTTTTTTTTTTTTTTTTTTTTTTTTTAAAATCAGATTAAATTTAAACAAAATAAGAAGACAAAATATCACCCGGATTCTGGAAAACTTCAAATACTTTTGTAGATGACGAAAGCAGAAGGGCTTTCACTGAAATTGCAACATAGTTTATTCTCAGCAATTAGAGGATAACTGTTCATACTTCAAAGTTGACATAAAACTGGAATGTCTTCCACATCAAACTGACCTCTTAGTCTTGGAATACCCAGTGTGTTGCATGCAATGTTCTTGTTTAGTCTCTGTCTTTTCACCCTCAATACTCTGAATCAATAAATGCACAAATAGACAGCCGTGGTGACAAAGGACAAACAACATCTTTGCTTCCAATATTTCATGTTGAATAGAGAGCATGAAACATCAGCTATATTTGTGCATCTTCCATTCAGTAGTGGGGACTTATGAGCTCTGCCTTACCCTAGCATCAAGTTAATAAAGGATTTATAGGGCAGATGCAGAGACTGCTTTGCAAACCAAAGAAAATGTCCTGCAATTAATTTGATTAGCTATGAAAAGGTTATGAAATATCCTTAGCCCCTTAATTGAAAACCTGTAATAACTTTATGCTGTATAGAACTGAGTGGTCTCCACGTTTTTGGTTTTTTTTTTTTTTTTTGATGGGATGATCCGGAATCCTTCATTAATGCAGTGAAACTATGGACAAGGAGTGTTAGGTTTTCTTTTCTGTTTTATTCAAGACTGCAAAACATCTCATTCAGTCAACGAAGTGAAATGGCTGATTGAAAACATGAAAACATATTTCAACAGTAACAGCTCAGGAGAGAATTTCATAGTATTCAGTAAAGCTTGCCGAACTGCTAATTTTCCTGGAGCTGTTTAAGTTCCACAGGGGCACTGTTTCTTCCCGTTGGCCACGTCTACTTTGCTTTTCATCAGTAATGCCCTATCCTATATCCATTACACCTACCTACATTAAGCTCTGCTCTTGCATTGCATTCAAACCCATATGAAATACTCATTAGAAGAAGGTGGAAAATGGACACACAGTCCCTTCTAAAAGCAAATGGAATTTTACTACCTCATCTGGAATTATATGGTCATATTAATCCTTGAGCTATGTCTCTGCATCTCACAGAACTTAAAAGCATAGGAGGATTACCCTTTATTTTTAAAGTGTTATAAATAATTTGCCTTTGAAAAAATTAATTGTTAAATTTTTTCTTAACATGAAGTTTTTGTAGGGAAAAAGAAGAAAAAGTCTCAGGCTGAAAATCCAGACCTTTTGGACAGTGAATATACAAAATATGGATTAGCACTCTGACACAGTAAATATTTTAGAAAGGTGGAAGAGGGAACTATCAGAAGTTAGTACCCCAGGTATGGCTGATCCTGTGTGATTTTATTCATGTGAGAAGCGGAAATGTATTACCTTTCAAATGTACGTCCTGTTTCCACTCTCTGCCTTGGTTGAAATGGGCTGTTTTAAAAGTAAATATTGTTTGCTCTTGAGTTGGGCCCCCTCCACCTGGGTCCTTCACCGCATAGGCAGTTTAATTTGCCTTGTAGTGCTACATCACATTTCACTCAGCTCAAGGTTAAGATCTTTCATTAAGTGCAGATCTGGACCACCATATTTTTTAGTATTGCACAGCAGCTGCACAGGCTGAGTAGCTCCCAGCATGAGTATGGGAGCATTGTGCCGTGTTCTGAAGTGTGTCTATTTTATTCCTGTGTCTAATCAGCACCAGTGCCCCTGCAGTGACTCCTCAAGGAGTTCAGACTCTGGATTTTATGTGGCTGGAAGTGGCTTGGTGTTGACTGGTTCCATGGCATGTGTATATTTTCTATTTTACTTGATATATAGAACAATTCACATCAAATACTTCAACAGACCAGGTGTGTGGTGTTGTATTAAGTGGTAGATCCACTTTGCTTTAGCAGGAATTGCTGTATACCTTTGCTGTTCAGAATTTTGTGACTGAAGTCTAAGACTTTTCAGTGCAATGCTGGATGTGTTTCTAGTCCATCAGTAGCTGATTCAGTGTGTATATGGCAAATTTGCTTTTGGTAGCACAGTGGAAAGCCATGTTTGTAATTTTCTCATAAAACCATGGACAAGTCCATGAGGCATATTTCTTCTTGTCAGTTATTTCAAATGTGTGATTTAAATGATACCTTTTGCATTTGAGAAAGACGTAGTAAGTGCTGCTCACACCAGGAGTATTTGGTCTTGTCAGAAAATTTCCAACGGGGGAAGAAAGGTAACGTATACACTTGCTATGAAGAAGTATTAGTATGTTAAAAGAAGTGTGAGTATCCACTGAAGGATCCTTTAATGATAATGACAATTATCCAATAATGGATTAATTTTTATCACAATCTTGTTATTAGTTAACAAAACTGAAGTTTAATGACACATGATTTTTTTATTTGTATGCACTCACAGACCTTATTCTTGTAAACATTCAAGATCATCTCAACCTGTGATCACTGATGAAAGAACTTGTTCATACATGGGTGTATTGGGTTTGTGTGACAAGGTTTGGATAGCTGGAGGGCTACAGGGGTGGCTTCTGTAAGACTCTACCAGAAGCTTTCCTCTTGTCTGACAGAGCCAATGACATCTCTCTTCAATACAGAACCACTGCTGGACAGGCCCAAGGCTGTCAGTGATGGTAGCAACACCTCTGTGATGACGTATTTTAGAAGGAGAAAGAATTACTGTGCAAAAGTAATTTCAACCAGAGAAGAGACAAGTGAGAACATGTGAGAGGAACAGCTCTGCAGACCCTCAGGTCAGTGCAGAAGGAGGAGCTCTGGCACCAGAGCTGAGATTCTCCTGCAGCACCTGATGCAGACCATGGTGAGGCAGCTGTGTCCTTGCAGCCCACTGAGGTCCATGGGGGAGCAGAGATCCACCTGCAGCCCATGGACAGAAGATCCCATGCTGGAACAGGTTTCCTGGGAGGACTTTTGACCCTGTGGGGGATGCAGCTGGAGCAGCCTGTTCCTGAGTTATTTGCCCTGTGGAAAGAGACCCACATTAGAGCAGTTCATGAACTGCAGTCTGAGGGAAGGGCTCACACTGGAGCATGGAGGACTCTCTCCCATGGGAGGGTCTCCACATGCTAGGCCAGTAGAAGGACTTCTCTTTCTTAGGAGGAAATAGAGGCAGAAACTCCTGAGATGAACTGACCCTAACCCCTATTTCCCATCTCCCTGTACCAGCTGGAGGCAGGATGTAGAGAATCAGGAATTAAGCCCAAAAAGGAGGGAGGGATAGTGAAAGGTTGTTACGATTTGCTTTACTTCTCACTGTTATACTCTGATTTTGACTGGTAATAAACTAAATCAATTTCCCCAAAATGAGTCTGGTTTGCCCATGATGGTAACTGGTGAGTGATGTCTTGCCATTCTTACCTCAGCTCATGAACCTTTCATGATATTCTCTCTCTCCTGTCTCTCCAGTGGAGGAGGGGAGTGACAGTTTTTGTGGGCACCTGGCATCCAGCCAAGGTCAAACCACTACAGTGGGAATCTACAAAATAGGTGCTGTGAGATAAATGCTTCAAAGTACTGTCAGGATTTTGTTTTCCCAGGGGCGAGAGTGTGGGTTTAGTACCCTCTGTGACAACAGTCTTATGCCAGAAAAAATATTCGTACAGAGACTTGTCAGAAGAAGACACTAGCAACCAGCTACTCTAAGAGGAGTCATGAGTCAGGTTGTTGCTTGCTTCTGACAGCTGAAAAAATTTATCATTCTTAAAGTCTTCCTTACTGTGCATGGTCACATATCAACTAATTGCTTTGTTACAGAGCCTGGAAATCTATGTCATCTGTTAATGCCAATCTTGATTCAGAAAACAGGAAATATGAGCATAGTGGAAATGTTTTCTCTAGTGGCCCTCAACAACCATGTTATATATAGTCACATTAATGAATAGCTTTTGTACTATGCAAATAATAAAGTACATACACACAAAGACCTGCACGAATTGTGTAGCATTCACTTGCACCTAGCAATGGGTTACAAAGTGTCCTGTCCAAGTGGTGATGTTGCAGGATGGGTTTGGATGTCAAAATAAAATTCTATTATTTTCTATTGGCTTCCATAATATGATAATTCCATAATTCATGTTACTCTTTTCACTTTATGACCCGGTCCCTATGAATATCTAATTAATTACTGTAAAATAACTAACTTGTCTCATAAAAATGGACAGGTTTTTGTTTCCCTCTGTGTCATAGCTTCTTGGGCTTACCACTGAAAATTGTGCTGGATGTTTGATGTTCAACACTAAATTGAAATTTATAAAACATTACTAGCTTCAGCATGCAGTATTCTCATGTTTGCCACCTGCTCTTCTGCCTCTGAGTCTTAACTTAGAGCCAATACTTGATCGTTTTTTCCTTCTTAGATATATGTCAACCATGGTGGTAGATCTCAGGTGCAAATTTGTTTCAACTATTGGAATCTTACCTGCGTGAAGTTATCAGTTTCAGCTTTAAGAGGGTAAGTGGTACTTTTGTACATAAACCCTCTGCTAACAGGATCTCTGAGAAAAGCTAGAAGAGAATCCAAGATTTCGTGCCTTACTGACTGAGAAGTATTTTGCTCAGTCTTTAATTTTGGAAGGGATAACAATAACACTGGTAGTGTGCAATGCTTGCTGCTCACTGACAAGAACATTGTACATTTTAACAATTTCTTGTTTCAGAACATGTTTTCTCCCAATAGGAGCTGGATAAAGCAATTTAGGAAGCAAAGTGCCAGACTAGGGATGGTCCCGTTGGTCAGAAGAGAAGTCTGGCTCCTTCAGATCCTTCTGAAGGCTCTAGAAATATATTGTGTGCCATCTCAGGTTACCTCTATGTGATGCTGAGACTATGACACATTTTCTGCTGGAACATGAAATCATCTGAAACAGAGATCTACAGTAATGTAATTGCAAGATATTTTTATCAAAGCTTTTCTTGGGTTCCTGAGCAGCAAAGACTGTCATTTTTCTTTTTTAAAAAAGTAATTTTATTTTTCTAGTTAAAATAATAAATTCAGCTTTGATATTTCCTTATCTACACTACTGATTTTAATGCTTAGGCAGGTGATTATCTTGGGGTTCAAGCCCTAAAAAAAATCTTTAAATGCTATCCTGTTTAATGTAGTGAACATTTCTGCATAAGAAGTAGTCATATCTTCATGCTGAAGGTTAAGGGATGATAAATATTAGGTGTCCTGTAGAGCTGAATATCCTACTGAGTTCAATCCTATAGCTAGCATTCTTCCATTCCTCAAAAAAGAAACCAAAACAAACAAAACTAAAGAAAACAAACCAAACAAAACCATGCTCCAACCACCCCCCCAAAAACAACAAAAAACCCAACCAAAACAAACAAACAAACTAACAAACAAACTAACAAACAAACAAACAAAACACCACCAAAGAAACCCCAAAATAGAAAAAAAACCCCAAACCAACAATCAAAATACTCAAACCTCTGGAGAGAAAGTCTGATGAATACAACAGATACCATACATACTTTGACAGTATTTATATTTCTTTCTGAGTCTGGTGAGAGCCTGTCCAAGAAGGTAGAAGCCTAGAGGTTCGGGAAATCCAACACCTGGAAGAAGCAGGAATCTGTTATTGTAGAGGGTGAACCTGTCCTGCTGCAAGTTCTTACTTCAGCTCACTCTTTGTACCTTGGTTTTGATGGGTTAGAGCTGAGAATGACAAAAGGCACAGAATGATAACAGTAGTAATTATTTTTATTACTACCATCCTGAGCCTGGCCTTCTAATTTCAAATAACTAGAAGTTCTTGTTCAAAATAACACACTTAGCAAAGTAAACAACTGATTGTAGCAAAGGCAGGCCTTCTTTTAACTACAAAATCTCCTAATTTCAAAGGTACAGCACTGGATATTGTAGGTCATGCTGAAGGACAGCAAATAATTTGTAAACCAATGTATACTGCTTGTGCTATCTGTAGGATGTCTGAAAGTATTAAAAATTCATGATCTTTTAACAAGGAGCTACAGCAGTAACAACATCAAGCTCCAGCAATAGTTTTCAGGTTAGTGCTCTGAAATATTTATTTTGTCTGATTTTAAAATGTTTAGTCTGGAACATTTTAGATTATACTTTCCCACTGTATATATTTGGCTTGTGGAGCCTGTCTCTCGGACTCTGGACAAGTATGGACTGCAAGTTACTCGATTTTATTGTTTAGAAAACCAATCTGTGGATGAAGCCTAATGTAAAAAACAAAGTGTCCTTTTGAGAATGCCAGGGTCAAAGTACAAGGCCAGAAAAAAAAAAAAAAAAAAAAAAAAAAAAAAAAAAAAAAAAAAAAGGAAAATGAGATAATAGGAATCTTGTGAGAATTCTTTGGTGGGAATAGAGACCTCTGAAATTCAAGCACAGTGGACATTTATAAAACAGTTTCTGAATGCATGTGCTAACAGAACAAAATCTTCTGTGAAGAATAATGATTGAGTTCTAAAATAATGAACTGCAATAAGAAAATAGCAATCTCTTAATTACTTAACTGACTTGTCCTTTTTTATGATCAGTGGGATCAGTTTTTTATTATTTTATTGAGGATTTGCTGTTTCAAAAAATTTGTGCCAATTTGCAAGGAAACTGAGGCAACAGAGTTGTCCAGAACCAAGTTAAAAGGAACATTGAAATATCACAGTAAAATACATGGAAATTGAGCAATTAGAGCTGCCTGCTTAGGTTAGAACTGGATATTTAAGTGCACATATTATGAATATGTGCATTGATACATCCACACCTGACAACTGGCTAGTACATTATATGGGAGTGGAATTAAGTATTTCAATATATGGGGATGGGCTCTTAATTCAACCACAGTCAAGTCAGTAGGAATGGGAAAAACTTCCTGATTAGGCATCATTAACTGGAGAACCAAGACAAGTTTTTCCGTGGCCCATTTTTCCCTTTTATGCTGTCCTTAGCTGCTTGCTTTTCTCTGATTTTTATCTTTTTTTTTTTTTTTTTTTGCGTTGCCTTTTTTCTTATAAAAGAAAGGTACAGCTGTTGGAGTGAGAGCAGAGCTGGTTCTTGTTCTCAGGATATATTTATGTCTCAAGAGATATTTTCACTTGTGACAATAACAAGTGATGTGTCTAGTCTTCCTCACAGAGAGGTGGTTTTAGCCAAAGGGACATTACAAATGTTTAGTAAAAGATTTAAAAATATTTTTATCTTTATTTTTTCCTGAAGAACCTCCTACAAACTCTCCTGGGTACATCACAATAGAACTTACTCTAGTGACAGACCTGCTCTAATCCAAAACTATGTCCAGCTACAACCAGTTCTCACGATATTTGTTTTTAAAAATTAAGATGACTTTCACCAGTATTTTTGGTGCTCTTGAGATATGATGACATTTAATCATTAAAAAAACTTTAGACAGCATGGGAAAGTGCTCTATTTTCTATCACCATTTCCCTTCAATTATCATATAAATGAAACCAGATAGAATGCAAAATAAAATCCACTCAATTGAAATATTTGCAGCCCTCATATACACATAGTCTCCCACATTCTGGTTAAAGTCCCAGTCTCTTTGTATTCTTTCCCAACTTTAACACGACCTTTAGACCTTTAGAGCTAACCATATCTCTGTAAGATTTTTTTTTTTAAGCAAATAGATAAGTAACTGCATTATTGGAAACAACTTAAAATGTTCAATAGACATAAACTACTGCAAAAAAGAAGAGAATGAGTAGATACTGTGTTGGAACTGGAAGAAGAGTCCATGTTAAAAGTGTTTAGGGCTTGACAGCGTATCTATGGTTTGGTGATCAGTTTCTGACAATCTGTTTAATGAGGAGATAGAGAAAAAATTTGGGCTGTATCCCTACATCAGTGCTGCTGTAGTTCCCCAGTGAGGTGAATCTTCCATATTCTCTGTTGTTTCCATGCAGTCTGTCCCAGGTGACACCAGCAGTGCTTGTCCAGAAGACCTGGATGTCCCTCCCATTTATAGCTGTGAGAAAAGAAGGAACAAAGTGGATCCATGGGAATAGTTCAGGCTCCCTCCCCAAAGAAAACAAGGCCCTGACTAAAGAAACCGTTCAGGGATGTGTATTTACATAATCCATTAACCATGGAAGTAAATAGAGCTTGTTCATGAGTCTAAAGATGGGTTATTCTTTGTGAAGATTAATGTCCCAAATCAGGGTCTTCTGAATCATAGTTGGGATACTTGCTAGCTGAAGTCACAAAAATTCATCAGTGCAGCTGTGACCAAGACTCTCTAAGCTGTTTAAGTGTACAAACAAATTTTTAGTTATAAGAAAGTTAGGATATTGTAAAATGTGGCTATAAGCTGTATTGTGAGAAATCAAAGTTTCTGATACATGTGTTCTATTCCTCCATGTCTGAAATACCTTAGGAAGTCTTAAAATAGATTGGGAAACTGGGCCCCCATTTTATGACCTACAAAGTATATGGATAAGAGCAGTGTGGGGTTTTTTTATTGCTCAGCAATGCATTATGTATTTATGTATTTTATTAGTGAAAGAACAAGCTGAAAGGAAGTATATTTGTGACCAGAGGACTGTATTTCTTTTATAATAGGTATATGTTTGACTTCTCTCATCAAGTATTGTTCAGCCTGTTTGTGTATATACTTATCCACTACCCTTTTTTTGTGTTGCTTTCTTGCTTTATCTGATGGCCCACTTGCTTTCTTTCCCAGTACAAAACGTATTTAGTTGCACCAGATTTGGGATAGTTTTTAGTGGAAGCCCATCAAACAGAATGGGTATGTCTGTGGGGATAAAGTTATCATGACAACAGGACTCTTTGTAGCCATAAGAAGAAGAATGGTACCTACCCATGAATTCTGTGAGCAATGAAAGACCTGTGAATGGGGCTTTGGGCAGCCTGGTCCAGTGGAAGGTGTCCCTGCCACCGGTGTGGGGGACTGGAACTAGGTGACCTTTAAGGTCTCTTCTAACCCAAACCATTCCGTGATTGCACAATTCTGTGAGCCTGTGGAGAGGAAAACTCAATTTTGGGGAAGACATCTGGAAGGCACCAAGATGCTCAAGAGTCACAAATGTATCAGGGTACATCGGGCGGTGGGGCTGATGGGAGCTGAGGCCGACCTAAACTCATTGCACCCAGTAGGGTGATGCAGAATACAGCTTTCTTAGGGACTGCCTGAGGGAGAGAGCTGAAGAGCCAGCTGGGAAAAGCAGGGGTAGCAGCATCAGAAACAGACCTGTTAGATAGCCTTTGGTCCCCAGCAGTTTGGTGAGTCACACTGGAGAGAAGGTAATTGGTGGTAGCTGTGCTTCATTTAGTGACTTTAGTTACTGTGTGGAAACCGCCACTTGTTTCTATTAAGAACATGTTATTTAAGTGGGATTAAGAATTTAAAAGAAAGCTGCCTGGGCACCCAGCCAAACAGAAGATATCCATTTATAGTTTAGCAATGATGAGCCAACACTGGGAATTACTAGGCCAAGTTCCTCCATGATGTAAGCTAATATAAGCAAGCCTGAGGCCCTGGTGTATGAAATGAGGCTATGTTTCCCCAAAATGTAACTGATACAAAAAAAGCTCCTTGTTGTCTGCTTGTAGAGGTTCAGTATTAGCATAAGAAATCAGGCAATTCTGTCTGGATGGACACTGCCTGCTGAAAATAAGGTTCACACAAGGAGGGAAAGCTGCCAAAGAGGCTGGGTTTTTGTAGCCTAGAAAATGAGAACTAGCTAAAGACATGAAGATCCGCAGTGTGAGAAAAGGCAAGGAAGTATCCCCTACTCTCTTGTGTTACTGAGCTCATCAGGGAAGGGACTTGATTTTAAAGCTGTGTTATTTCTTTTTAAAATGGTGAAACAGCTGGATGTCACTAGATGAAGCTGTGCATTATGAAAAATACCTACAGCAAAAAAAGTTTTAACACAGAAAAAAGTAGATATTTTTCTCCCAATTCTTATCACAGTTGATTCCCAAGCTTAAATATTTAAATAGTTGCACTAGCTCATTTTATATAGGCGTTTGCTTTACATTTTGCCTCATCCAAAATTAGCTTTAGTTTCTTGCCCACTGATTTCCTACCATCCTGGGAAATCATAGCACACTCAAAAATACAGTGTTTTCTTTCTCATCTCTAAGCTGATGATATTATCCTGAATTAATTAATTCTCCGAAAGCTTGAGATCTGTGCAGCGGCTTGCCTAAAATTATATAAATGGTCCCAGACGTTGTCTGGCAGCTGTCTGATGTCCCTACCAATCAGAAGATGATTTATGTCTATAAAGTTCTGGATTGCTCTCAGTTTAAAGGAGCTTCAAAGACCTCTGTGGTCTCTGGGGACGGAGTTTGCCACTCCTTGTGACTTGATACACCAGCTGAAGAAAAATTGATATAGCATGGAAATATATTGTCAAAGACCTATCCATTATTTACTGCTGATCGATGCTGAAAGTTGAAGTTTAAAAGTTGAGGTCAACAGTCCTTTGTCTCAGATATTTAATGGAAAACAATCAGAAGAGTTGGAGCTGGGAGGACAAGAGGTCCATTTGATGAGGTACCAATTGATCACTCCATGACTTCTCCCTTCGGGAGTGGTTGTGTGACAGAAGTTTGATTCATCTTTTGTCCTGTGCAGATGGGGAGTAGTGAACGCTTTGTTGTGTTCACCTTTATTTGATTGAGCACTGGGGACTACTAGGTCATATGGAAGGAGCAGACAGAAGTGTAAACAATTGTAGAAGATGCATGGGGTTCTGGCTACTCTCTCAGATGGGCCTGAATGCTTAGCTCTAATTATGATTACATAGGATTTAATGCAATGTCATGAACAGAGTAATCTCTTTGTGAAAGAGATGGCACACTCTGTATTATGGGAAAAGCAACAGGTCATTTACCATCCTTTGAATGAGTACCAGCCTCCATAATAGCCTCATGCACTAGGAATTTTTAGTTTGACTTACCTTTTATAAATTACTTCATTTCCTCAAAAGTGAAGTGCCTCTGTTAAGACAAGTGAAAGAAGAACTGGGCACAGAATATCCAATGCTGTGACAAAAACAAACAAACAAACAAACAAAACCCAAAACCAACCAACCAAACAACAACAAAAAAACCCACCCCACCCCCCTCCCCAAAAAACACAACCCCCCCAAAAACCAACCAAACAACCAGCATCTGTGATTACACTGTGCTTGTGATGGAAATCTTTGGGAAACCTGTACAAAACTTGAGCTAGATCATTGAGAACCTCTACAAGCTGACAAGAATATCAAGAGCAGATAGGACTGATGAGGCTGCTTGGCAGCATTTGGAGAGAGTGAGAGATGGGTACTGCTGAACTACCTGCAGAGGTGTAGCTTCTGGGTGCCTGAGAGATACCCTGGATTGCTCCAGGGCTTTCCTGCTCCTGGGCACAGCACACGCTTGGCTTGCCAGCTGCTGCACTGACAGAGAGAGAGATTCAGTGGAGCAGCGAAGCAAAAACCTGGCAAAAGAGCTGGAACAGTGTAGTTTTCTGGTTTCCAGGCTCTTGATGGTATTTTAAGTATAAAGGCTAATTAAATGGCTGAAATTTTAGGAATGAAAGGAAACACTTAATGACATTTTTAAAAATTGCACTCTGCACAAAAAGGGCTGTGTACTTCATACATCTTTGTAGAAAAGGTTTTAGCATAATTGATTTTGCAATATTTGAAGGCACACTGTTATATTTAAAAAAGGTCCAGCTGAGGTGAGAAAATTGTCTTTCAGGTAACTTACCCTAGAATATAAGAACTGTGGCTGAAAAACTGATATTTTAAGCCGTTTCTAATTTGATTTCTGTCTTCAGTTCCACAGGGATATTGGTGTAAAATGCATGAAATTTCAGATGCTTTTTAGGCTGGTCTAGACCTGCACATGAAATCATAAACAAAACGACAATTATAATACTATAATAGCTGATACTCTTGTGCTTACTAATTTTTGCAAAATTATGCCCTTGAGGACAAGTAAAGTTAATCATATTTGGTTTAAGAGACAACAGAAATTCATGTCTGATATTGGAGTTATTAATGATGTCTAATTAATATACCCATTAAAAGTTTTCAAGATTAATCTAGCAAGTAAATTGTAACCAAGTTTAAATTGAAATTTTTTTCTAAAATTGGTTTTCCAGACTTTAAGAAAGGATTTTAAATAGAGTGCAGTTAATAAGAAATCCCAAGCAGTATTATTTGTATGAAGTAGCAGGCTGAGGGATTGGTAACAGGATCCTTAATCTTTTTTCTTTACCTTACCAGTGTGACTGTAATCCTTCATGGTTTTAATGAATAATCCTTACAATATGTTGACTAAACGCTAAAATACATTAAATTTCTAGGTCCTGGATTGGTTCAGCTGAGCAGCTGCCCATGGTGTAGAAAGAGAGGGTGTTATCTGACGTGAATCACTCATAGAAGGAATGCCAGACTCCCCAGAAGGTCATGGGGGAGAGTGCAAGAACTGAAGGGAAGAACAGGAAATATCACTGAGATTGTGGCCAGGCTCCTGAATAAAAGAGCCAGGTGGCATGGACTGGGTCATGTGCACCCTGTTTGGGAGCGCTCCCTGCAGAGTTACACAGCATTTTGGGCTCTCTTTTGGGCATCACAGGGTCTCACTACATCATTGTTATTTTTGTGTGTAACTTTTTTCTGTTCAAAGATTCTGGAGAAGCTGGGAGGGATTTGTTGTTGCCAATTACTGAAATGTTTTATAATATGAAATTGAAGGTATTTGCTACAGGTATGGATGTAGCTTGTGGGCATGCTGGAGTGTTTCAGAGAGCAACATCCAAAGTGGTTAAAGACTTAGGATAACCTGTTCACAAAAAGATATGGCAATTCAGACATGGGTTTTCTTTCTATAGTGAGGAGTGAGTATATTTTACATCTAGAGATGGCAGAACGGAGAAGTTGCTTAAGCCAGAAAGAAACTCTCAGGATAGATGTGCTTGTTTTTTTTCAGATTTAGACATTTTCTTGTGGGTGAGGCAAAAACCTATGTATTGATGAAGCTGGAATTTTATGATTGAAAGAGATTTTTGGGCTGAAATACTGAAATTTTTTCTGTGAATATGACCTGACTTATTTTTTAGCTCTGACAATGACCTAGGAATCAGTTTTACCTCCTTGACAAAACGAGAATTACAAATTAAAATGCTTGCTTGTACACAAATACAGACATGGCACAAGAGTAATTTGTGAAGACTCAGGCATGTGGAGGAGATGGATTACAAGATTTGCAGCTTGGCTAGATTGGCCTGTGGGCACACACGAAGTGCTTTGATTTACTTTGGTGGCTACAGTGCATAAGCCTGCAGCCTCCAAAGTGCTCAGCTGCATCTCCAAGGGAAAGCTTATTTGTGTTTAAGTACCAGATTTGCTTTCTGTTGGTTTTTTGGTGGTTGTTTTTTTTTTTTTTTTTTTTTTTTTTTTTTTTTTTTGACAAACACACCCTGTGTATGTAGCTCCATGTGTTGTGGTTATGGTTGCACAGAGAGTCTGTCGCAGAGACCTGAATCCCTCACTAGAGGCATAATTACTGGGCTGTAACTTACTAATCTCTAAACCCACTGAAATCACAGGGACCTCTTTTTGTGTTGGACAGTTGAGTAGCTGAGGTGAATGACTCCAGTACCAACATGATCCATAGTGGGCTGCTCTAGGTGCACAGGATGGATTGCCAAATGAGGAAACAGAAGGATATGGACAGACTGGATCAATGGACCAAGGGCAATTGGATGATGTTTAAGAAGGCCATGTGCTGGGTGCTACCTTGTTTCACAACAACCCCATGCATTGCCACAGGCTGGGTACAGAGTGGCTGGAAAGCTGCCCAGCAGCAAAGGACCTGGGGGTGCTGGTTGGCAGTTGTGGAACATGAGCCAGCAGTGCCCAGGTGGCCAAGAAGGCCAATGGTATCCTGGCCTGTGTCAGCAGCAGTGTGACCAGCAGCAGCAGGGCAGTGATTGTCTCCTGTATTCAGCACTGGTGACATACATGTCCAATTCAGTTTTGGGTCCCTCACTTGAAGAAAGACACTGAAGGGCTGGAGTGTTCCCAGAGAAGGACAATGGAGCTGGGGAAGGGTCTGGAGCACAAGTCCTGATGAGGAGCAGCTGAGGGAGCTGGGGGTGTTTAGTCTGGAAAAAAAGGAGGCTCAGGGGGGATCTTATCACTCTCTACAACAGCCTGAAATGAGGGTGTGGTGAGATAGAGGTCAGTCTCTTTCACCAAGTGACAAGTGACAGGACAAAAGGTAATGGCCACACAAGTTGTCCCAGGGAAAATTTAGACTGGATTTTAGAAAAAAAAATTCTTCACCAGCAGGGTTGTCAAGCACTGGAACAGGCTGCCCAGGGAAGAGGCTGAGTGATCATCTCTAGAGGTATTTTAAAGATATGTGGATGTGGCCATGAGGAACATGGCTTAATGTTGGACAGTGCTGCATTAATAGTTGAACTTGATGACTTTGAAGGTCTTTTCCAAGGTAAACATGCTATGCTTCTATGAATTTTGTGTTATGCAATTGCAAGTAACCAAAACTTGTGGTTTAAGCAATTATTGCACCTTCTGCTGCATGTTAGTAATTGAGTGAAAAAGTTCATATAATGGGCACACTCAGAGTCTAACTAAGGGAACTGGCAATGTCCTTACAGCAATTTTAGTTATCATTGCTTTGGAGACTGTCAATGCAGGCCCACATCACAGCTGAAATAGTGGAAACACGCAGTTTTCAGGAGAAACAATTTCTTAACATGCTGTAGCCCAGTTGCTTGAAATGGTGTTTACAATGCATTAGGACAAGGTTAGAAACTTTTGGTGACATCTTGCCAAAATTACCACATTACAAAATTTCAGAAACTTCTCAATTTGTATGAGTACAAGTAGGTGAACTGAAGTATGAAGAAATCCTATGAAGATATTCATATATTTAACAAGACAATTATATTAGCTAGGGGCTGCCAAGGTGTAACAGGCTAAAAGTGGGCCTTTTTAAAAATGCAACAATCCCCAGGTGTTTGGGGAAGATTGGGAAGATTACCATGATTCTAGAAACCTATATTTTCTCTTGCTCAGATCCCTACTAATCCATATATTTTGTGCATATATTGTGCACCTTTAATGTCACATGTTGATAAAATTATATCAATTATGTAGCACTGGATTTATGAAATTCCAGATTTTCAGCTATTATGTTATACTGTAACAGTACCTGGGACAGAAAGCGATTTATGCTTATGGAAACAGTATTTTTTTTTCCCCAGCTGCATGTCTCAAAACCTTCCTGAAAAATCTGGAAAGAGTTTATTTTGACCATCTAAATTTCTCCTTCAAAATTGTATGTTTATATCTCTGTGTACTTGGAGATCTGTTATATTTTCATTATGATACTACCAAACAAGTTTTTTAGAATTAATTAAAACCCAAGAGGAATTAGGAAGGAAAATCCTTGCACAGAGCCGTTCTTTGTGTAGTATAATTCTGTAGTTTAAAAATACCAGCCAAATTTAATTTTACAGTGACAAAAAACCAGAATATATCCATGCATTTTGGAAATATTTTATTTGTAAAATGTTGAGCCAATTATCTTTAATATCAGTCTAAATTTTCCAGTATGAATTATCTGTAGAAAATCTGAAAGCTGACCAGTTGCATCTGCTTTTCTTTCCATTGTTTTAGTAAAACTTATTTAATACTAATTTGAGGGTGGGCATGTAAGGTAGAAAGTAGGTGGTGTTAGAGATTTTCAGAAATTGTTTGATTTTTTTAGCAGCATCTGCCTTAGAGAACATAAAGCACCCCATGATCTATATTGTACCTGAACATTGATTACATCATGTTAAACTGGGTTTACTTAATTAAAGCAGATGACAAAATAAGTAACTATGTTCATCTTATATACAACCAAATCAAAGATTTTCTTACCATTTCAATGTATCTGACACTGGTCTAAGTGGAAGGAAAGGCAATAATTTGCATATTTTAATCTGGAGGTTAGGGACCCCTGTCAGAGTAAGAGCCTGGCCTGGGTCAGCCAGAAGAAATAGAGAGGAGAAAAATAATTGAAAAAGCAGTTGACTACAAAATGAAATTTGTCTCATTGTCACTTAAGATTGTCTTCGTGCCTGTCTGTAGGCAAGAGGTCAGCCTGGAAGTGAAGGAGGGTAGGGAGCAAATACGTCTCACTAAGGACCAAAAGACAATTTTCTTTCCTTAGTAACAGGCGCAATTGTAATATATATTTATGAAGATCCCACATGGCATATCCCCATTACAAAATACCAGGTGTCCTTTTACTAGCAGCACTGCAGGCAGCAGGTATATCTAAAGGTTGTCCTCAAAGACGAGCTGTGTACAGAGCATGAGGAGCACTTAATGAAATAACTCACTATGACATATTGATTTTGAAGGCAATGGGGCAGGAAAGGATTTTCAGCAAAATTAAGACTTCTCAATGGAAACAGCTGCAGTGGTGGGGCTCATGTAAGCTTTTTGTCAGGATCAAGGGTAAGCTGTAGGTTTTTCTTTTTCTGAGCTTACTAAGATGTCAAATGTAGAACAGCAATGTGAACTTTTGTGCTTGCACCAGCTATAAATTCCACTGTCCCACAACATTGCTGAGGGGACTGTAACCTTGTGAAAGACCTCCACATGAGCTGTGGTTACTGTGCTTACATGCATATGTTTAAATGCTATTCAATATCATGTGTTTTCAGTTGAGTTTTGCGTTAACCAGACCATGGCAACAGTAAGAGATGAAAGCAGGACAACATTAGTTTAAACTGGGTGGGGTTTAGGGAAAATTCTCATCTTGCCCAACATCTGTCACAAGAAACAGGAAAGCTTCTGTTTTCTGCATGAATAGGCCATGGATGCAGCCTCTGAGTGCTGCAGGATCCTGTCTCTGTAAAAGACTGGAGTGATATGCTTCTCTTCAAGAGGGAATTGCCTCCCTCTGCTAGTCGTGGGAGCTGAGTGTGTTTGCTCGTGAACAACAGATCAAAAATTAGCAAATGTATCAGTGTATTGTTTCTTAACCATGAAGACTCCTGAATTATTATAAAATGCACTATTTTTCAATTTTTAGAGTCTCTATTAATTTTGGACCTCAGAAAAGAAAGGCATTCTGATCATATTTTAGCACAGATTGGTTTGAAAAGATGAAGTGGCTCTTCAAAAGCTGTGTGATTGAGCAGTGCTATTAGCAGGGCAAGAAGTTTCAGCCTTCCTTTCCGCATGAACTAATAAAATCACTTTACATCAGCATGGAAGACAGAAAGAGTAACTCCTGAATGAATATGGTGAATTGGGAAAATCTTGGGGATAAAAAGGCAGAAAGGCTTCTAATTCCATAGAAGAGGAATGTGGAAGTGTTGTTATTTTGGAAAAATCTTTTGGACACATAATTGCTGAAAAATTTCTGTTGACAAGAGAGCATTTTAGCTGAGTATCTAGTTCTCCTGTGAGATTTAATTCATTTTCTGTATGAGATGCTTCTGGGAAGCAGAACACTATTCGCCTCAGAAAAAGTGTGTTGTTATAGTAAAAGCAATGATAATACATTCTGTGGCAGAATGAGACAAGTGAGATCAGAGTGACATTGTGTCAACCGTGGCAGAAGTGCAGAGTATTGGGTCTGGCCCCAAATGTCGATGACTGAAATATGATTGATTACACACTAAGTTGGCAGTGTGTCTTTAACAGTTTAACCTATCTGTATGTATGAGCAGCTGACAACTTTTGCTCTTCCTCTCCTTGACTTGGTAGAGGGGGAGAAATTTCAATCCCCCTGTGCTCACCCACACCCAGGTAATGAGTGAGATCAGAATTCAGTGGCAAAGCAAGAACTGTAGTCCTGGTCTCTGAAAAACAGTGCCTTTAATGTTGGGCCAGTCTTCCTCATTGTGTGTATACGTGCCCACTAGCAGCTTAGGAATAAAGCACAGTTAGTAGGATTCCTCTCTGGACAATGTGAACTGACCAAATAAGCTGGAAAGCAGGACCCTAGTCAGATGGAACAGCAGTATCATGAGGGTACACATAATGTGCTCTGGTTGCCCCTTGCAGTATCATAAATTAGGATCAAAAAGAGAATTGCATTGCTGATGCAGTTTTCATCTTCCCTTACCTCCTTCCCCTAAAACCCTTGTTCCATCTTGTCACGCTATAAATAAATGCTGGACTGGCTCACAGGATTAGCACTGGGACACTCAGTCCAGCCTAGGCAGGCTGCTCTGCTTTAGTTTTACTTGGTAGTGTGGCAACTGCTACTGTCTTCTGCCTTGTTCTTCAGCCTGTGGCAAAATGAGTTTGTATTATTTTCCATGTTGCAAAGATTGTCCCTGGTAAGTGCTGTGGCAGATTATGGGCACCCATGAATCACCAAATGTCTCCTCTATGTGTCTGATATCTTCCTGTCTTGCTAAGCTGCACTGGTGTTTAGTTCCATTTCGGGACACATCTGTACTAAGTCTAAATAGTTATACCAGTATTTTATGATGGCATATACCTTCATGACTGCAGTGCTTTTACACAGACAAAGTTGCAGGACTGCCAAGACTTATTCAAGTTTCCCCAGCACTCCCCTGAGTATACGTAGCTGTGTTAGCCAAAGCATGCTTTTAATAGCATATCATCTTATAAACTTTTCTTTTGTGCAGTTTTGTTTTGTTGGTATGAAGTCAAGAAACCTTTGACCAGCTGATCTTTGCCAGCAAAATATGTACTGTAATTCGTCTTCATCTGCAGGAATCATAAGTGAAACAAAGCTTTTTACTGTACAGTGTAAATAATGGCTTGTGTAGCTTTTTAAAAGAGTGGCAAGATACATACTCATAGAAGTGTTACTCTGGTGCACAAAGCATATCTTTGTCTTTCTATACAGTTTCAAAATATATATTTAACTTTGTTTCATTGCTTTACCTCCTTTCTCCAGCAAAACACAGACCAAAGCTCACACTTAAAAAGAAGCAAACATGAATCCAGAAGATAACCTTCAACTATCTTTACAGATTGTCTTAGGCAGAGACTGCAGGTTTTCAGCGATGGAAACCTTCTCTGATGAGCTAAGCAAATGAGTGAATTCTGCCACCTTAATCACAATGCCACAAACCCACTGGAAACAGAGAGTGGTTACATTTACCCTAAGCTGTTACGGGCAGCAGGCAACATTCAAAGACATTTGCGCCCTATTTATTTACCAACCAAATGTTTATGTTGCACAGCTTTCTTCAACTAATAATGTGGCTAGTGACGCTCAGCTTCAGAGCATTTCTGTCCAGTGAATGTGGCAATAGACCATCTCCTGGCATTTCACCACTTCAGATGACGTATTTATAAATGGGGCTGATGCGGTTCAAAGGGAATGTGTTACAATAGAGCAAGGTCTGACATATGTTCTAAAATGGAAATTAAAAAAATGCCTGCATGAACAGAGTAGCAAGAGATTTGCTGTTTATAGCAGAACGTTGCTTCAGGGTTAAAATTTCCACACTGCATGTTGGCTACGCTTCTTCTGGTAGGAGCTCCTAGCACAGCTGCAAATTCCTGCCCACCTCCCCAGCTGTCTCTGACAGTACTGTTTTTGTCATTTGGATAAAATGAGTACCTGACTCATTTGTTTTCATGCTATACTGTCACAATACCCCGTCTATAAGGCCCCTCCCATGACAGGCTTTACAGTGGGCATGCATACATCTGAGGTTTGCAGGATTTGATGTGAGTTCCTGGAATGGAAGACCAGGAGTCAGCTCTGTGCATGGCTGGGAGGAGCTCACGTTACCGTGTGTGCACAGATTATCCAGCAGGTAAGGGAGAAGACCAGTTTATGCTGAAAGCATGAAGTGAAGGCTGGAGAGACTGGTTGGATGATAACTGATGAAGTTCAAGCCCTTTCATTATTCTGATTTTTATGTATTTCAATAATCAGAGCACTTCAGAAATTATCAATGCATTGAGTAAACATATCACGCCAGATCAGCACATTCAGACTGATGCCTGGCTCAGTATCACCTGAACTAAGGCTACAGAAAGATAAACTACTGGGAAAATCAGAAATTCTTTGTGACAGAATGGTTTTATTAGAAAAGACCAGCTAGTCACAAACAAAACTGTACCTCTGTCTTTTCCCCTGGTAACCCCTGAGTTTTAATATAACCATTCACTGGAGGAATGCTTGGCCACAGGATAAAATTTTGGCCCAAAATAATGAATCAGAGATGAAAAACCTTATGATTGGTAGATTTTCTGTTTTCATGCCTCATGGACTGATCTCGAAACTGCTAATTAGCTGGTTCTGCTTCAAGCCCACAATAAATGAGCGGGAGCTGTTTCTATAAGAGAGGGAGTAGCTAGGTTCTTGTGTTCAGACACCCTAAGTGGAATGCAAACTCATGTTAACATATGGCATTCCAATGCAAAGGAAAATTAACCCTGCGGGTTGAAAAAGGAAAGAACTCTCCTTGTAATGTACTTTATAGAGGCAAATCTCTAGGAAAGCCATGTGAAACCACTCATATTTGTGGTGAAAACAGAATCTAAGGAGATGAGATGGACAGAACATTTATAGAGGCAGATGAAGGCAATAACCTCTCCATATGTTTTTTCATTTTATTTCCTCTGCAACACTCCATACTGCTTCCCCTTGCATCTTCATAGAAAATGAAGGAAGTATGGATTATGAAGCAAGGAAAATGAAGGATGCAGACTCTGAGGTAGGGTAAAAATTGGTTGAACTGATGGGCTCAGTGTTTTGTGATCAGTGACACAATCAGTTCAGCTAGAGCCCAGTCACCATATTGTATCCCAGAAATCAGTCCTGCAGCAGAAATATCAGAAAGATATTTAATCTTCATTAATCACCTGGATGATGAGACACAACACGCTTTCAGCAAGATTGCAGATGACAAAAATGGAATGAGTGGCTGATACGCCTGATGGATGCACTGCTGCCCACAGGGGCATAAACAGGCTAGAGAAAAGAGTGACAGCTCCTGGAGCTCATGAAAGGGAAATGTCAGGTCCTGCCCATGCAGCACACCAGGCTGGGGCCAAACTATTGTAAAATGACCTGGCAAAAAAGGCCCTGGAGGTCTTGGAAGGGTCCAAGTTGGCATCAGTTGGCAGTGTGCTCCTGAAGCAGAGAAAGCCAACAACGTCCTGGAGTGCATTGAGAAGAGGACGGTAGCACATCGAGTGAAGTGACCCTTTCCCTCCAGTTTGCCCTGATGAGATGTGACTGAGTGCTGGGTCCAGATCTGGGTTCCCTTGTGGAAATGAGCACACTGCAGGGGGTCCAACAGAATGCCACAAAGATGATTAAGGATTTGGAGCATCTGACATAGGAGGAGAGGCTGACACAGCTGGGACTGTTCAGCCCCCAGGTGGGAAGGCTCTGGGAGATCTTTGTGTGTAAACACCTGACAGGGATGAATTTTCATAATGATGCACAGTGACAGGAAAAGAGGCAATTGGCACAATGTAAAAAAGTATTGCATTTAAACATAAGAAAAGTAGACTTATTTTTTTACAGCAAGGATATTCAAAACATTTGCCCAGAAAGGTTGTGCAGTCTTCATCCATGAGGATACTCAAAACCAGACAAAATCCTGAGCAACATGCTCTTGCTGACAACCATCAGGTGTACAAAGCAGTTCTAGTTTTGTGTCATCTGTGAAATGGATCAAAGCAGGGGCTTGGACTAGACCGTCTCCAGAGGTCCCTTCTCACCTCAGCCACTCTGTCATGCTATGCCAAAACTCTTCACTTGACATTGCCAGCCATTAATTTCCTAACTGTAGTTAGGAGATAAGTGAGGGACTGTGGCAGAGACAGGTTTTGAGAAGACAAGAAATCTTGTCATTCATAGAAATCATTTGCACATACTCTTCTTTTATTAGGTGCCCTTTCCCTTCCTACCCTGCATACACGTGTGCATGAGTGCATGCAGGAGTGTTCATGTGTGCACACCCCTTCCCCCTTCCCCTTACACAGAGAAATACACAGTGGAAGAGATGTGAGCGGGTGTTTGGTTTTTTTCAGTGTGGTTAAGTATACACCCAGGTTTTGGGTTTTGGCTTTTCTTTACTGAAAGTAAATAAACGGAGAGGGTGGTGGGTTTTTTTCCCTCTCATCTCCAATTCAATGGCAATCTACACTGTTGGCAGCTTAATCTGACACTGGAGCAGACAATAGTTGTAAGGAGAAATGGAATTACATTTTGCTCCCCTTTAGTTTAGGCAAATTTTCAAAATTAAGCGTTAAAATGCAAAACACTGTAAGAATGAATTAAAATGCAGAAATTGCCACTCACAGGAAGCCTGCACAATTCTAATTCTAAACATCATTAGAAAAAAAAATAACATTCTGTGTCTAACGATCTTTTTTTTCCGAGAGGGGGGTGGAATGGTTAATTTGAATTACAAAAAAGCCTTGATAACCCCCCACACATCAATTTACCTGTGAACAAAAAGATTCACACAGAGAAAATGGGACTTGGGACTATTTGATAAATTACTGCAGACTGCTTGAATATTCCATTAGCAAAATAATAGCTCGTTATGGAACCCAGAAGAATGTGGTATAATTATGATAGTACCATCCCCCCCACACACTATGGGGTAAGAGGAATGCAAATGTTAGAAATGATAGCTACTTAACCACAGTTTGGAGATAGGCCTGAAAACAAATCGAAGGGTTATATGATCTCAGGCATTCATAAGGATTTCTCCAATGTCAATGCCTTAAATTGCTGAATACATTCCAGCTAGCTGAAGGTCATATTATTAATAGTCATCCTTATTGTGGTAGAGTACAAGAGCCAGTGAAGAAGGAGGAGGCCCTTTTGCAGATGAGATGTAAACAAAGAGCAATTGAGAGCCTCTGCCCCGAAGTTCTTACAAACTAGAGCTAAACAAACGAGGCAAAACAAAGGGCTGCTGCAGTGACACAAAATAGCATTTTAGTCTCACATCTGGTTTTGTTTGTTCGGGCTTGGGGGGTCACTTTGGAAGTAAATGGAATGGGAAACCAAGCAGAGTGAGAGACCACAGCGGGGGAGTGGGGTGAGGGGGTAATCCGTGACGAACAAAAATCGTTGCAGGTTTAGAAATTTTGCTAAGTCTTAATTGCTTCTGCACTCGTGGCAATGGCCACAGCTGCTGGCACATGTATATAAACATGGTGAGCTGCTCTTGCCCCGTGCCCAGCGTGCAGGATGCTTGGCATATGGTGCAAAGAATGAAAGGGGGTCTCTGTCTCATTTACTCAGTGTGACCTGGCTGCTTCCAGCTTTGTAGTTTGGGCTCCTCCAGCCGGCCAGCTCCACGCAGTGCCCTCACCCCTGCGCTCTGTTGTGATGCAGATATAGCCCCTCCTCCAAGGGCATTTATATGTGGGTGTGAATGCAAATTAGAAGAAATAAAAGATCTGCTTTTAAAGATCCGGTTCCTCAGAATTCAAAGAAATTATTATAAAAATTGGCCAAACTGTGCATGCTTTGGCTCCATTTGCACAGGAACAGCTTTCAGTGGTTATGTAGGACCTTTGTCCAGCCATAGGCTGAAATCTATGTTCAGCCTTTACTTCTTACTGTATTTTGCTATTAACAGTCAGAGTCTACAAAGTCTATTATCTCTTCAGAGTAAGTACCTGATCGATCAGCACTGTGTTTTTTTAAAAGTAGAAAACATATGAAAACATTGTTTTCAATGTTAAAACATTTCCTAAGAAGTCCTTAAAGTGTTAGAATCTGAAAAGATGTTGAAGAACATGGGTTCAATTGATCAAAATGATGTTTTTTTGAAAACACTTTCAGCTATCTAGGCAACTACCCTAGATTTTAAGGGTGGGAGGGAGAAGAGAGAAAGCTGTTTGCAAGCACTTTGACTCACAGCCTGTGAAATAAAAAGGCAGCTTTTTATTTCACAGCAATCCTACACCAGTCTTCTGGCTTTAGATACTAGTCCAATGCAAACATTGGAATGGCCATCACCTGATGGCTGGCTCAAGTTGAGTAGAGAGCCTTAGGATTTGGGTCTTAGACAATTTGAAAGAACAAATCTTGGCACTATCTTAACCAGCCACTAATGGAACAGCATCAAAGGTGTCTCAAGGTGAATTATTGATTCTCTCTCAGAAGCACAGGTATAGCCATATAAGCTGCACCAGGATGAAGAATTGAATGTTCTTTATCTTCTAAAGGATTTTTTACTTGCATTCTTTTCTACAGGCTTCCAAGCAGGTAGATGAGTTAGAAAAATCATATGAGGATATTTTGTTGACTCCAAGGTTTCTACAAATCTCTGTAAGCCTCCCAGTTACTATTTTATAAAAATTTTTCCAAGAGGCATTTCCAAAAGTACTAAGTGTCAACATTTATAAATAATATACAGCCTAGGACAGGCTGTGTGTTTGTGAGAGTGTGTTAAAGAATAAATAGAAATGTCCAATGTGATGTGTTCATAAATATGTAACAAATGCCCTTCTCTTGCTCTCTAGTAAAAAAAAAAAAAATAGTCATATTTCTTCAAAGCTGCAAGAATTTGGTTTCATCTGTGAGGTGCCAGAATGTTATATGTGACATTCAATAAACCACCTAGGAAAAGCTAAACAGTGCTAATCAAGCCATTTAATCTTTTGGAGTTAAGAGCTGTAGTAGAAGAATAAAAGGTATAATTAATAACTCCAGCTGGGAAAGTAAGGCAGAGCAAAAACAGGAGCTAAGACAAACATCTGGTCTTTGTTTTATGAAACATTTACCATGAAATCAAAACTTTTTTCCACCCTTGTGAAATGTGCAAAATTTCCTGATTTGAAGCCTCAACACTGGAAAAAGTTTGCACCTGCATATAAAAAGGAGCTTTTCACATGCACCTGAACCTGCATGTGCAAATAAATGCATAGGTGTGTGTGTATGTAGGTGTGTGCCTGCCTTTCTGCCTCTATGAGTTTGTTCTAAGGTAAACTCACAAATTATAATATCAATTTTTTAAATTATTATGAGGTTGTCACCTTTTTTTTTTTTTTCTATTCATAGTACATATGCCTTCATGAACAATTAATGTGCAACAAAACATTTATCAACCTTATTTAGCTGCCTTGTTCTTAGCTACATTTCCTGCCTGATTTGTCCAGATGTTAGCATGGTGGCTTCTGAGTGCTTTGCTCTGTCTTGGGTATGCCCTTCACAGAACTTAAAAAAAATAGAATTATGCTCACCATTTTTGTAGATGGGGATCTGCGGTAGGGCTAAAATGAAATATCTTGTCAAAGGTCACAGAGGAAATCTTAGTTGAGAGAAGGATGAAGCAGGCTTTTGGATTCTGGCACATGATTTATGAGTAATTAAGGCCGTAATGAAAGACTATAAGGTGAGTTACACAGTCTTACAGCTGGAACAGGCTGAGCTGACACTGCTGCAGTTGCCAGTGGTTACTGGCATAGTTTGAACAGTCAGGACTGTGCCAGTGGTGTAAGCTCCCATCCAAACAACTTATGCATTGGATTATCCCTCCCTCTCCTCGCTGTTACCATGCGAAATTTACTCATTAAATAGCTCACTGGTATACCCATCATCAGTATTTCCAACATTCATAGCTCTCATCACTGAATTTTTTTCAGTGTAATAGAGAGATGGAATCCTGTGCCCACCCCAGTTTACAAGTGCAGGATTTCTTGTGAAATTCTGTGGTCAACAGGGCCCTGCAGTTTATGTAAATTCTGAGCATGCTTTTCTTGCTCTCTCAGTTTGTTGAGAAAGCTGTCTATATGTTTGTCACACTTGCACAGTGGGGAATGATACTTTGGCACTCCCTCTATGGGCTCTGTATATTCTTAAGTGAAGAAGAAAGCAGCATTCCCACTGTAGTCCAGGCTTTGCCTGTGTGAAACTGGGGGGTGTGACAGCAAAAACAACATGTATGACAATGGCTGTGGAAAGATGAAAGTCCAAGGGCATCTGTGTTTTTGCAGCCAAATGTACATCTGATGGACAGTGCTGAACTGTTTTTTTTAATTATATCTCTGAGAAGAAGGTGAAACTGACAGTCTGGACAAATTAACACAAAAATTACTTCTGCATTTTAGTAGGAGAGAACAGAATGTATTTCTGTGATGAGTTAAAAATCCAATAATTTCAGAACCTTAAAATGGCCATGGTTTGTGTTCCCATCCTAGAAATCCAACTGCAAACATAACTGGGATAAGATGCTGAAGAAGGAACGAATATTTAGAGTGAAAAGGCACTCTGGTCATAGCTAAGACTTGTGTGGAGTAATATCTTGAAAGGTTCTTTATTAAATTTTTTAAAAGATGCAAAAATCATAAATGAATCAGCAATATTGTGGTCAGCAGGACCAGGGCAGAGATTGCTTCACTATCCTGGCCAAGGGTAAGGCTGTAATTGGACCTTGAATCCTGGGTCCAGTTTTGTATCCCTCACTACAAGAAGGAGATTGAGTTGGTGGAGACTGTCCAGGGAAGGGCAATGAAGCTGTTGGAGGGTCTGGAGCACAAGTCTGATGAGGAGCAGCTGAGGGAGCTGGGGGCGTTTAGCCTGGAGAAAAGGAGGCTCAGAGGTGACTTTGTCACTCTCTACAACCACCTGAAAGGAGAGTGTAGACAGGTGGGAGTCAGTCTCTTCTGTCAAGTGACAAGTGACAGAACAAGAAGAAATGGCCATAAGCTGGGGGAGGTTTAGGTTGAATCCTAGCAAGAATTTCTTCTTCAACCAGCAGGGTTGTCAAGCACTAGGCTACTCAACCCGAGGTAGCAGTTGAGTCCCCCTCCCTGGGGGTATTATAAAGCTGCATAGATGTGGCACTCAAGCACATGGCTTGGTGGTGGACTTGGCAGTGCTGGATTAATGGTTGGCCTAAATGATCTCTGTTTTCCAACCTAAATGGTTCTCTATTTCTATGAAAAGCATAATGAATCAATCAGACAAATCAAGACAACCCAGTGGTAGCTAGGTTTCTCAATTTGTTGTGTTTCTCAAATTTATTTAGTGCTATAATAGGATAAATCCAAAAATATCAACCATTTTTTTAGAATTCAAAATTCTTAAAACAAGTAATTTGGAGTTTTCTGCCTCATTAAAATATATTAAAATATTCCCTTACAAATAACAATGTTACTTTTCTGCATTTCTTGTGTGTTTTTTGTGTTTTAACGTAGAAACTGCCAAAACAAATTCATTTCAAGAGAAAAGAAAGAAAATTACCACTCTGAATCAGGTAGGTTGAAACATTTTGACTTTATCTGAAGATCTGACAACACTATTCTCCTTTTGACAGGATCTTTCCCAGAGACAAAATATGCCTTTTTAGATGACCCTCCTCTGGAAAGGATGAGAGCTGGGGGTGAGTGGAATATTACCATTATCATGCACTGGTCAGATAACTCTGATCCCATGTCACTGTCATGTCCAGCTACCACACTCAAGCAGATTGAGTGTAGTCCTGCATGCTTATAGGATAAGGAGAGTATGAAATTCCAACACAAAATATAACAGAGGTTTCCATATCTCTTCATAACTCTTCTAGTTCATCCCATTCTTTCCTCAGTCCCATGGAAATTCAAATCCAGCTTCACAGCCATACTTCCCCAGCACACCTCCCAAGGCCTTCCATTTGCCACCCAAGTATAAGATTTGATGGTGTCCCAGAAGTGAGTTTTCTCCTCACATAGTTCAAATTTCCTTACAGTGATGAGAAGCCTAAAGTTGTCTCTGTGCCTTTTTTTTTTTGCAGTTATCCTTGGGTTGCTTGGTTGTCTTGTTATATTTTACCAGTCTCAGGTTTTATAAAACAGTCTAAACATAATTTCTGCAGATATCCATGATCTGGCAAAAAAGGCCATCTTCCGTAATTTGTCAGATCAGTGGCAGATTTCAGCCAAAAAACTGATATTACCAGGCAATTCATGAATGACAGTAATTCACAGAGTTCTGTTTACAAAAAAAAATTATTCAGGAGACCAAGTCAGACAGAAAATGATCCATAACCAAGTTGTAAGTCCTTCACTCACCATTAATTGTACATCCTCCAGTGTTGCAGAAGAAGAAAGGCAGAATATGCCTGGATCCTCAAAGTCTCGACTTAGTTTTTGCAAGTTTTTGATCAAGCCCAAATATTTAATCTCAGCTGGATTTGTCTGTGTGATTCTTTTACATTCAGTAAGTTATTCCTACTCTTGATGGAATAGGATGATTTGCTTTGTTTATCATGGCTTCTAGCAAACACCTAGAAAACATGTACAGCCTCCGTTGATGGGAAGAGTGATACAAATGGTTATATAGAAAAATAAACTGTTATTTTTCAGCTTTTGAGAATGATTTGTGATTAACTAAGAGCAGATTCACTTGAGTAAATTGGTGAAACCTGGTTTTCCTTTGACTCAGACACGGAGTTGGTTGATCTGAGCAGGACTGTGTACCTCCAGGATTCACTTGGATTGGCATGGACTGAAATACTGCAGGGAAGGTGAACCTCTCTATCCTTACTGCCAGGATATGCTACTTCTTTTTTTTTTTTTTTTCCTCCTCATCTATTCAAAATTATTCATCTTCTTCTTTGAGGGTATGTACAAGAGCATTTTTTTCAGCTGAAGTGCACCCTCTAGAAGCCAATCTGCAGATGTACCCTTGTATATCATGTGCTGGACTTTACACTGGACAGAGGTCTCTGGCTCAGCAACTGGATCCTGCTCAAACCAAACTAAACCTAAAGACATATTCCATAAGCACACACAGCCTCTAATGGGAGTTCAGTCAACAAGAAAAGTATTCAAGCTAAAACTCCTTGAAATGTGTATACTGCATGGTTCTCAGCACTGGCTGTTCTGTGGTCTTTTATTGACCTCCATTACATCCTAATATAGACATAACTTGTAGACATGGCTGAGAAACAAGCACCCTACAAGCAATGACAATATCAAGATTACCATTTTCATTAGCAGGTTTGGGGAAATTTAATTTCCCCTGTGATTGCTGGGAATTCTCATAATTTTCACTTATAAAACTCATGGGACACCACCTTCCTTCGAGAGCTGCAAGTTTCAGGGTGTTTTCATATATGGAAGATTGTATTACTTTTGATGCCTTTCAAATAAAACTAGATCATGAAGGAAGAGATGTTTTGTTTTTTTCCCTATGTACTTGCCATACTGTTTTTTGGGCAAGCTGTCTGATTATTATTTGGAACCTTCAGCTTGAGATAGAGCCATTTTTCTCCTCTCTCATAAGTAGAGGCCACGTATTGTGAACAGCATAGTATGGAAATGTTTTTTGGTTTTTTTTTGGGTTTTTTTTTTTTATCTTGGGACACAAGAGCTTTTATAATTTTCTAATTTGCCTTAAATTGAGAATCTTTAAAGGGAAAAGACAGGACATTTTACTTTGAGTCCTGCAGCACTGATGGAGCTGAAAGAATTTGTCACCAATAGAAAAGTCTTTTCATACTTTATGTTTGAGGAACAGATCAAAAACTCCTATGTTTTTCCACAATAATTCTTGAGCATGATGTGTTGAGCAAGTCTTACAAGGGCAAGACTTTTTCCTCAGCCTAGGATATATCAGTTAAGTACAGCTGAGGTATAGCCTCAGCCTGGGACGTTGTCTCTTTTCTATGTCCATTAAATCCTCAGCTTCTTTGTTGCCAACACAAGTGCTGATTCGTTTTAATCATGATGAGAGAGGCCCCCTTTCTTTAGAGACACTTTGCTGAGTGGGTCACTGATCCTTTTCTAAGACTGCAAAAGATCCAGAGGGTCTGAATGCTTTAGTTCTTACCCATCCCAGGTCATCAATTGAACTTTTATATTGGCAGAGGGAGTACTCATTTCCTCCATGCATCTTTTTCTGTTTTATTCATTGAATCTTCTCTCAATAGTGGGGTGGTAGTTAAATATTTGGATGTAAAAAAAAATTCACAAAAATAACGTCCTGTCTGATACTTAGAGACCTCTGACTGAAAGCAATTCAAAAGGGAATACTCAGGATGCCCCTATCTTCCCTGTCTGGTCTCTAAGGACTTGTGAGGATGGTGCATCAACTTTTTAGTGACCCTTGGTTTCTCTGGGATGTCAGTGCCCCATGTAATCACAAGGGAAGAGAAATACATTATGTTAATTTTCCTTTTAGGCAAAAAATACACAAATCTAGCTGACTACTTATTCTTTAAAACTGTGCTTACTTTATGCTTTCTTCTAGAGCCTGCGCCAGTAGTCATGACTCAGAATAACTCCTACTAGCAGTGATATTGGACTTTCACTCCAGGTTGTAACTGTCAGAGCTTCTTGAGCTACAGATCAAAGTCCACACAGAAAAAAATTTTGCACTTTTTGGGGGAATGGTGAGGGGAGAGACTTTTTGAAGTACTTCAATCCTGTCAGAGATTTGGAAGAAGGACTGGAATGGACTGAACGGCTGCCAGGCTGCAAGAGATCTCTCAAGAGCTGCCTCTCTTCCCATCTATCTGGGACTCGCAACGAGTGAGGTGAACCACCTGCTCTGCACACTTGCCTCATTGTGCCATGAGTCTGAGGTGCAAAGTCCTGCTGCAGAGGTTGGAAGAAACCTAAATTCCTTTAATCTCCTTGTCAGAGCAAAGTAGCTCCTGTAAAACAACATGCTACGTAGTCCACTAGCCTGCCTCCAAGGTGCTTGACTCCCACCCTTCTCAGAGAAAACTGTGTCCTGCATCAGGCACAGTTTTGAGAATACTTTGATTCTCTTACAATGGCAGCGTCTTTAAAGCAGGAGTTCTTGCTCACAAGCACATATCTCCTAGCAAGGAGAATGATAAAACATACATTCAGTGGTGAGCTCTTCTTGTACTTACTGTTCATCTGTGCAAAGTACAAAGTGACTTTCTCTTCCAGCTTTACACCCCTTTCATGTATGGCATATGAGTTTTCCTGAATATTTGCACCACTTCTGGGCTTTTATGTCATCCAGAAAAAAATATAAGTTGCAATCACAC
Source organism: Phylloscopus collybita (assembly GCA_027886175.1). NCBI lineage: Eukaryota > Metazoa > Chordata > Aves > Passeriformes > Phylloscopidae > Phylloscopus > Phylloscopus collybita. The sequence goes on from JAJNNQ010000075.1 coordinate 92,630,819, forward strand.
TTTGCCGGGGGGAGGGGGGGAAGCCACAGGAAATATTGGTCATTGCCAGCATCACTGATTGTTGGCAGAGGTGAAAATGGAATTAGGCTGTGGTCTCTCCTTTAAGTGTGGTAAATCCTTTGTCAGTGGAGATGAGGCCCAGTCCAAAGCTCACTATAGCTGCAGAAACAGTCTTTAGCTGCCATTTTGTGTTTTGTGCCCTTTTAGGCAGTACCTGCTTCTTGCTATCATCTCCCTGTGAGTGAAGAATGATGTGGCAAAAAAAGGTATTTCTTGGAAGAATTTTCTCTCTCCAGATCAATATGCAGGTAGCTGGTGTCAGGAAGAAGTGAAAGGGCATCAGCAGTAGGAAAGAGCAGGGCAGAGACTGCCTCAGCTGGAAACAGATCTCTGTAGCCATGGCTTCATCAGCTTCAGCAGTCTTTGAACGTCCCTCTTAGCGGTTTCTTCCATGTCAGGTGTTATGTCTAGATACCAAATAGCTGATGCTGTAATTTGCTTTATTTTAATTATTGGTAATTAGTGTCTCTCCCAACAAGGATTTAAAGAAATATTTAATTCTTAAGACTATTGATTAGGGAGCTCAGTGAGTGTAGATTGTAATTTGTTGTGGCTATTTGCTATCTCAGAGTGGTGGTTTAGGGTGTTCTGTTTTGCTTGGACAGTCCGTTTGCTTAGTGTGTTTTTTGAATTGTTTAGGTACACAAAGCTGTGATTTTCAGTGTGGCTCCTTCTCTGGGTATTGTATCTAGGATTCATGGGTAGCTTCAGAAGACTTTTTGTTACTCTCTCTTACATACTCATATATTGGATATAGGACAAGGAACAACAGCATCTGTTACATGTTCACGAGGAGTAGATTCTACACTTGAAACTTCTGACCTGATAGAGACTACTGAGCAGCAGATGTTTCAGAAGGCTTCAATCCCTCACCTTAATAGTTCACAGAGGTCCTTTGGTATAAATTTTCAAGGCTTCATTGAATCCTTTGTTGTCTATTTTTATTGGATGACAGTTCATTAAGGTGCAGAACCAAAACTAAAGTTTTTCAAAAAACTAAGATAATTATTTCCCCAGTTATTATTACATTTAAAAATTACCCCAATATAAAATGGACAATATGTCAAAGCTGACAACCTTTAGATGTCAGCTAACAAACTCTGTTATAAAAAAATTTTAAAAAAAGTTTTGATTTTGTCATGGATCATGCTGCACTGTCTGTCCAAGGTGTGTGCTGAGGTAGAAATCTGAAAATTTCTCTGGTGGATGAATGAAAGGGAATTAGAAAATTACTTTTAACTGCACCTCAGTTTTTCATGAGAGCAGTTCCTTTGACTGAAATGTACTTGCATTATTTCATTGTGCATAGGTGCAGCCTGCCTGCCCAAAGCAACATGAAGTGAATGTGCTCAGAACTGAGAAGCAGAGCTGGTCCTAAGACAAAATCTGTGTCCCTGAGAACACACGAAGCTTAAATCCCAAACCTGGCCTATTTTTCTGCAATTACTTCAGTCCAGCCCCCTGATCCAAACTCTGCTGAACTTTGGGAGTATTTGGATGTGGTTCCAGAGTCTGTAGTTTGAATCCAGCTATATCTAGGAGGACGGATTTGTAAAACAGATGTTTTCCCACTGGAAGTATGTGCATGAGCCCTATTAGTAAAACAAAAAGGTTTGTCCTGCAAAACATGTCCAAAACACTCCCTAATGTGCTCAGCAAACAGAAGAGGCAGGTTTATTCTCCGGGCAGCAAGTTAATATCTCACTCGGAGTCATTTTGAAATGCTTCCAGCATGGCTGGCATCTGTCACCACGTTGAAACAAAAACAGTGGCTTTGAGGAGTGTTGTAGAAATACGTTATGTCCTGTTTGACTTGAGGGAATGTTTGGGACCAAATGAAGTACCGAGTGGTTATTCTCTCATCCAAAAGGTGAAATCCAAGCCATACTGAAATCTGTGGAGTAAATCTCATTCATTTCATAGGTTTAGGATTTTATGCCAAGTCTTCAACATTGCAACAGGACTTACCAATTTCATTTTTCAGAAGATCTGGAAAATCTGCATGCACACACACTGGACAGTGTTTCTTGAAGAAGGCAACTTTATGCACCTGTTATAGCCAAAAGCCGTATGGCACAAAAGGTATTTGCTGAAACTAGGGGAAAGAGTCTTCAGCACAATTGAGGTCTTTGCTGATGGAATTGCACTGCTACTTTGAGTTTCTGACAGTTGCTTGAATGCTAAAGAACAATTTACTATTACCAGTGTAGATATTTGAATCTGTATTTATCTTCCTTTTTTTTTTTTTCCTTAAAAAAAATAGTGGCCCAAATCCAAGTAATTACGTATCTAAATGTGATCTTTCATTTACTTTGGCTATGAATCTTCATCTGTCATCATTTTAATCCATCTACTGAGGGGAACGATAGAGACTGCCATACCTGAGAAAGAAAGAATGCTATCTTGGGTTTCTCTGCGCTAGAAGTATTTCAACAGATGCCATTTTTCTGTCATGCCTTAGAACAGCCTCTTTATCTGAACTCTGAATACTGCTGTTTGTCTTATAAATATTTTCTAGTATTTAACCACTATGTATTTGACTTTTTGAATGACAGACTGTAATTCCTCTTGAGCCATAGTAGCCTATCAAGTTGACAGCTATTTCACTTTTACACTGTGCTTCTTTTATCATTCCTTTAATGATTTGTGTGTTTACAGCCTGAAGTGTTCAATGCATTAAAGAAAATAATTATTTTGCATTTAGATGAAATAACTTAAAAATTCTTTTAATTACAGCAACAGATGCTCTAAACCATGTTAGCACTAAAGGGCTTTGCACTGGGCATGAGAAAAGAAACAGAAACAACATCACAATAAGGGTCAGTCCCTCCAGTAAACCCTCTAGCAACCCATGCAAAATGGGTGAGGGAAAGCAGAGATGAAAATGTCAAAAGGAGTTGTTTGTTGTTACCCCATGGTTTTACCATAAAATGAGGGCTACAATCCAGACCATTATTTTGAGTACCTTTCCCCTGTTTGTTGAACAAGGATGTCCTTGTGACAGGTGGATATTAAATTCCTTTCCAGTTCTATCCAAGTAGACAAGCTCTCTTCTTATTCATTCTAGAAGTGGGAAATCTGAGCTACTGGGAGATGAAGACACGTGGATGAGATTAATATTGAGAAAGGTCAGAGTATTTTTAATAAGAAATTGAAGTCCCATCCATATGCTGAGTCCTGCTTCCTGTATTCCGTTTCAACTATGCTGTAGAGCATGGAGAAGCTGTCAGTCATGGAGCAACCCTGAACATCCCAGTATTCAATTTTGATGGCATAGTACATACACACCATGCAAAAAAGTTTAACATAGTCTCTGGTGTTTCCATCTGAATGAGCAAGGGAAAAAAATAAAAGACAAAAAAGGGCTATCTTGGCAGTCTTAACTTCTACATTAACATGTAATATTGGGTATATACACAGGCAGCTGCTTGAATACTGTTTAAGCTGGGTGCTGAACTAGGTGCATGCACTGACAGGCTGTAGTTAAGCTGTTCTTATCTTTTTTTCTTCATGTCATTGATAATGATATTCTAATTCTTTTCAAACTGAGTTCCTTTGGCTATGTTTTGATAGCACGGTTTTTATTCCAGTGGTCTATGCCATCCTGTGACAGTGTCATTTCTGCCAGAGGATTTTCCCTTAAATTTTGGTTTTGAGTACCTTCAGATATTATCTAAGAATCATGACTGCTCTAAATCACAAGGCTGTACTTAAGCACAGTGGTATACATTGGTGTAATTTTTTGGGGAGTTTATGAGAATGTTTGCAGTTTATGACACCTGGAAACTGGCTTTGCCACTACTTGACATATGAGAGTTGTTCTTGTTGTTGTTGAAAGCACAATTGTTATTTTAGCAGAAATGAGCAAGCATTTCAGAATGTTCTACAAGATAATAACTGATCTGAATTTGAAAGCTTTTTTGGTTTAAATCTACAGTAACATATAGCAAATTTGGAAATTCTTGCTTTGTTCAAAAATTTACAGTATTCTTGTCAAGTTTATGTAGCAGGCAAATCTATTGTAAATTGTGGATGATTCAAGGGGCCTAGTGTATCCCGCTATGTCTTGGACTATAGGAATCAAAGATTAGATTTTGATAATGTTTCTTATATACTATCTTCCTTTTCAACTTTCAGTGGGAGGACACCTGAGGTAAGACAATATGAAATGTAAGAATATTAAAATCTATTTTCAAAAGGAGTAACTAAAGTAACTAGGCTAAAAAAACCACAAAAACCAACCAACCAACCAACCACAACAACAACAAAAAACAAAAGAAACCATCCCCAAAACCCAACAAAAGCTCCCAAAACTTGTTCTTTGAACTCTACACTTTGCTAAAGAAAATGCCATTGTTAAAAACACAGAAGCAATTTACTAAGAAAATTATTGCTTTTCCAATGTCTCATTTGCAGACAACTACTGGTCAAACCAAATTATATGAAAAAAATTTTAAAAATCCGTACATTACAGTGACAAAAGTAGATTGGCTCCACCCAAAAAACCTGATGTGAAGGAAATGAGATAGCTCTATACATTGGAAGAGTCACAAAAAATATGAAGATTTGTCCTAATTTTTTTGAGGTATTCAGCTCAAAAAATTGCAATTTCTACAAGTTTGGCTGAAAATCAATACTCCTTAGGTGCTTTATTAAATGCAATTTTCCTTGCATCTTTGAGGCTAAGGGAGCAGAGAGTAAAGACTAGAGCAGGATGGGACAGAGATCAGACTCAGGTCTATAAGGATGATTTTGGATAATTTAGATGTTTGGGAGACAGAAATGCAGAGAGCCATGTAAGGGAACAGCCTGAAGCTTTTGAACTGCATTTCCACTCAGATTTGGAAAACCATGTCAGGTTTATGAATTGCAACATTGCTTCCAGCTGGGAAGCAAGTAATTGTGAAATATAGTGTCAAGCTTTGTCCTCCATCCACTGCAGAGGGCAGATTACTGAAGATAACAACCTCCTGTTTCCAATTGCTACTGCTTTCTCTGTTTAATCCCTAGAAGACAATGTGACAGAGGCAAAGATTGAGGTCCCATTGTTCTTCCCCTTGATGCAGTTTTATATATTAATTTTCAACACAATGCTTTCCTCTATTTTTTTTTTAAATTTATATTACATGATCATGTGATTAGAAGCCTTGGATACCAGCCCTCAATTTGTCAATGCAATTTGAATTTGAGTCCCTTTACAGGTTCATGCGGCTTTTGCATGTGACAATGAGTTTTCTGACATTGGTTCAGTATCATTCAGTAGGACTGAGTAAACCTACTCAAGGAACAAGTCGACACTGACTAATAAATAAAGATATTACTAGAACATTTGTGCCTCTCTGATAACAGGATTTGGACAGTGTGCAATGGGTAAGGCAAGATGAGAGGAGGGGATTGCACGACTTTGTGGCAAAGGCAGCATAATCCTTGCCATCAAAATGCAATTCTACCCTTTGTAGCAGCATTTAATTTCTGCATAATTCTGGGAAATCCATGGACATGAACACACATTTGAACAGCTGTTCTGTGTCCTACTGTAGTGTCAGTTTCAGGCACCCAATGGCAGCTCTGTGGTATGTTTAGTGCTTACAGTTGAATTTTAACTTTTCTGAAGTTGTCAGTGCACAGAATGACACAACAAGCAAAGGAACCTGAAAAATTGGATCTTAGGTTTTCCAGCTGAGAAATAAAGAACTCTTCTAAACTCATGTATATGCCTTAGCTCTTCATTTATTACACAGGGAAAGTCCTATGCTCTCCTTCCATAAATAAAGTTTGATAGACCATTCATAGTTGGGAATAAAAAACAAACATTAAAATGCTGGGCATCATTGAGGGAATTGATATCTATTCAGAACAACACTTATATTCTGTCTCTTGAGGGAAACTCCAACAGTCTCTGCTCTGAGGTTAGTCTATGAGGCACTATGCAAATAATATTGAGGTGTTCTGGAGCTGGAGGTGTTTTCGTTCCTGTAGCCCAGGTAAGGCAGGGGGCATGAAGAAAATACATTGTGACTGAGTGGTTAAATACCCACAACTCAGATAAATATCCACAGACTTTGTGGTCAAAATTTTCTACAACACTTGATATTTTGGGACAGTAAAGGTCTAGACAGTTTCTTCAGAGTTGCTTATAACCCTGTGTAAGATGTTTTGCCTGTAAGATGGTTTAAACAGTTATTAGTCAAGAGACTAGCATTTAAAAAGCCCTCTGTAAGTAGGTCTTCAAGATGGCAAGCTGTGTGAGAATACCTCCTGAATTTTGTTCAACCAAACCTCCCATTCCAAGGGGTTTCTCAAGCCCAGTAACAATATTCAACAGCTTTTGGTCTCAAAACACAGGCAATTAGAATTACAATGTGCTGAAGGCAGCTTTGGCATCCTTCATCCAAATGGTCAAAAGTCACTTCCAACTCTCTTTGCTCATTTCCAGGTTCAGAAAAGTTCATCCCGTGGGAATGAATTTCCTGACCTTTTTTTGCTGTGAATAGCTAGCACACCCACTCAAAGCCACATCCAGCCAATCGATGATGATGTAGAACCTCCTGAAATAATCCATACAATCTTAAAATAGTAGTCTTTATTTATACAGAAAACAGAAATGACATACAGTTTTTCCTTTCCTTTCTTTTCTCAAGATAAGCTGAATATCTTCTGTGAGTTTTGCACTTCAGCTACTTTCAGAATCCCAGGCTGAATCTCTTGACCCTGCATCTGAAATCCACTCTAGCTGGGTTTTCCAAGCCAGCACTTCATTAATTACCATTTTAGGGAGATGAGGTTTCTGAAAACTGCAAGAAACACTATCCAAATAAAAGCAGTGATTAGTTTCAATGTTAAATTTTATTATAAAAGTATGTAATACTTGTTACTGCTGTACTCTGCCTGGATAAAAATCCTCCTTTAAGACAGTGCTTTGTAATTTATGTCTCAGCCTCCATAATGTTAGTGAGATATTAATATATGCATGAAGAGCAGCAGTCAATGTAATTAAAGTGGCAAAGTGATAAATGCATAGCCATTTTGCCTGGTAATATTGTGTATTTAACAGGTTTATTTGTTCAACAGTTCTTACTTTAATTATATTTTGCCATTTGGGAATTTCAGGCATATAACAATCATAGCTCTTCCATGAATATTATTCTTAAAATAAGTCTTCATGCATTATTAAAAATGCACGTGTGTTTGCTCATTTATTCATTTACAGTGATTTTTTCCCTCTTTTTTAAAAACACTGAATTTTTTATTTTTCCAACAAACTTGGAAAGAAAAAACAACTCATCTGTTACAAGAAAAGATACAAGACAGATTTCTTGCTGTGGATGAGCTCTAATTAGGACTTATGCCATATTTTATGACAGAGAAGCTATAGGTAGACTTCACTTATTTTGAAGGGATGGCCCCAGAACTTTCCATGGATCCTGCAAATGTACAAAAACAGTGAAAAAAGATAAACACGGAATTTGTATAACAAAAAGACAGACACAAAGGAGTAGCATCAGACATTAATGTTGGTGTTATTGAGTTTGGTCTCAATCGTGACAAATAGTCTGTTGGAATACTGGCATACTTAGACAAGGTAAATTTTTAGGTTAAACCTACCTGGGGTGCAATTCACCTAGCATAAAGAGACCTATAAGGCAGACTAGACAAACTGGAATACACTTGTGTCCCTTCTCACTGAGTAATTGAGTATAGTCTGATTCTCGAGGAACACAGAGAAGTACCCATTTACAGGTAACTTGTACAGTTGTTGGAGCATGTGCACTGTTGAAATTAGAGACCAAACTAGATTCTCAGCTGATGTAAGTTGATATAGCTCAACAAAGCAATTAAACTTGAATTAGTAAGATCTCATTTGGACTGTGACCTTTTTGGAGAGAGCTTTTGTGATTTTTGTCATAAGCCTCAGAGTCTGCTTTCTAAATCTCTATCTCCTTGAATGATGAGATTTCAAGGGAGTTGTAGCCTTTTCTTAGGGTACTGGATATCCAGATTCTTGGCTTGATAGTAAAAAAAGCTTCAAAACACATATCCTAATGATTCAAAGTAGTGAGGATAGAAATAGGAATAACATTGCACCCCAAAAAAGTGTTACTATTTTTAAGTAAATTCAGAAATAACTTAGGAAAGTTATTTCTTAAGTTATTTCTTAATTTACTTATTATTCTTACTTCTTCATTCTTATTATGCTTTTTGTTTTTGAATGGTGATGGCTGGAAATACAGCCAGCCTGAGTTTTCCAGAGAGATGGTAGCTTCAGTGCTTGGGATAGCTCTTTCAAGCTCAGCAGACTGAGTTTCATAATGTTTCCTCCCTGAAATCTGATGGATGGGAAGGTAACAAGCTTCAGACTGGTGGTGATGAGGTCTTGTTTGCTGGAGCACAAAAGCTTGGTGAACAGTCCACTCCAGCTCTAATTAAAAAAAAAAAAACATTACAGCTCTAAGAGTTGCTGGCCATGAATTATTCTGAAAATGTTTAACCTGCAGATAAGAAACCACTATCAACCTGTCACACTTCCTCCACTAACGAGTTCAGCATCAGTTTAAAAGGAAGTGCAATTCACGAAGCAATGGCTCTGTCATAAATTATAGGTATCCGGCATACATTACAAGGACAGAAACAGTAAAACAGCAAGGGACTCTTTGCTATACACTGACAGTGACAGAAAAACAGCACTCCATGGGGTTTAATCTACCATGGCTTGTTTATTCCCTTTCACATCCATGCCAGCTCTGAAACACGTGATGCTGTATTCTGCTGCTACCTGCAATTAGCACAAGTATTTATTTAAAGCTTTAGGGGAGAGAAAGAGGTTGTCTGACAGAAAACACTGGACTCTAATCACTCAGGTGGTGGAAAATGGTGTTGTCACTAAATACTTCCTCTCATTTGTTTCCTTGTTTGTGCATATGTATGCATGTGCATGTGTTGCTTTGGATGAGTTTTCTTTTTTGTCTTTAATGAAGTACACAATCCATTTCTGTATCAAAATCTTATAAAAACATCTGGTTAAGAAAATCATGGTGTACACATTCAGGAAAAAAAACTGAATAAAACACCTGTGATAGTACCTTCATGAAACACCTAATGAAATGAAGAAGAGCTTTCCAATAAAAATTAAAAACAGAGGGATGTTTTCCTAAATAGTAACAGCTACATAAAGTGGATTAATCATGTTTGCTTATATGAATGAGCATGGTATGGTAGCAGGAACACAGGAGAATATTCCTAAAATCTTTCCCCAGTTCTGTCATTATTCTTGACTTTCATGGCTCTCTCTTCCCTTTTTTTAAACCTGGGTAAGCAGGAAACATGTTTAGCTTTATAACAACAGCATTTAATACCTTGTAGAGACAGATTATGATATTTCTTTTGTAAATTTTCACAAAAGGATGAGGAGAGGAAGCCTGTCCTGTGAAAGGAATGGCTGCAAGCAAAAAACATTTTGGTTCTAACCCTTAATTCCTTCAACTACCTTTTCGTTTTGCATTCAAACTCAAAAAAACCCCAATCAACAAACCAAAAAAAAAAAAACCAAAAAAAACCCCAAAACCAACAAAAAACCCCCACAAACCCTAAAAGTTTCTTTTCTTCTTGCTCTATTAGTGAGTAAAGCCACAGCAACAGGTCTTCATTCACTCAGATTGGATTCTTGTTCCCTCAGGCTTTACCTCTGACTGGAATCTGAACAGAAAAAACAGCTGTTTACATCCTCGTGCTCTGAAACATTATGAGACCTCACTTTCATTGCAGGCATTTGCCACAGGGTCATTAGAGCTTGGTCTTCATACAAAGATTCAAGGTATGAGGAATCACAGAATGAAGACTTTGGGGTGCTTATCTGTTCATCACGCGTTTCCAGACTTCTGGCAGGTAACCCAGATTCTCCAGCTCTCATAACCAGTGGCACAGTCCAAAATTCCTTAAAACCAAAAAGCTGGAGGGATTGCTATGGATATTGGGTCTTGGAAACTGTTCCTTGTGGCTTGGAGAAACAGGAGGTATGCATTAGGTGCAGAGATTTAAACTTTGTCAGCAAAATCAAAAGCTTGAATACTGCTGCAGTAATCCTGCTTAAATTTGCTAGGATTTCAGGATATGTTTGGATGGATTCATGATGTTCAAAATGTTTCTTTCAGGCAGACATTGAAATCTTTTAGGGAAAACCCATTTATATTATCAACAAATTATTAAACATACACAATATTTTCTAAATTGCTCTTTTAGATTATTTTTAAAGAAGGGAAAGCTATTTCCTTTCATAGTGTTTTTATTTTTCTGTCTTTGAGAACATTATAATGTACAGAACTAAGACTAGAACTGGATGCACTGTCATGGACTGGTAGAGCAGCTGTTTGACATTGGTCTTTTTGGTACACTAAGAAATATAATACTATGATTGTTTTAAGCCTTTGAGTTCCACAGCACTTGAACTTCAGCTAACTTGTGCCTTCACTATTCAGACCTTCGAACTGCTTTGTAAGTCTTCCAGTTTATCTTACTGTTCTCATTTTTGGCTTTACTCTTTGATTCTTCTCTGGCAGTTTACTGGATAGATTCAAACCTGCCACTGGAGAGTCCATTTGCCTCCACAGAAAGGAGTTAGTCAATATCCCCAAAACACTGTGAAGGCATCTCATACAAACAGGAGTACAGTGCCCAACATTGCCAGAAGAGGCTCAGCAAAGGACTGTTGCCTCACTCCTGCTAAAAACACAAAATCTGCAGGCATCACTGAGCAAAAATCATCCTGCTCGCTTCTTACTGGCCTTGTCAGTTAACACGAGGAAATGAACAGCTTCTCCTGAGGAATATATCTGCAGCAACACCCAGTGCTTTCCTACTTTCTTGAGTTTCTTTTTCATCTCAGTGACAACTTGCCTGCCTCAGGTAAGCTGGCAAATACATCCTTGCTTCCAGGGCTGATAAAGACTCTCTGCCTTCCACATCCCCTCCAGTGGTGTCTGGACTGTCCGTGCTTGACAGTGTCACAAAACTGTTGAAACACTTGGACTGTGGATGCAGCCCTGTCAGCAAAGACTTTTCTTTATCCTGCGCAGTGGAACTGCCTGCCCACTGGAGTCAAACCATCTCCTCTACTGAAAGGATAATCTAAGTACCTCTAAATACTAATCTGACTTTAGGTCTGTTGAAATTTTATGGGCTTCCCAAGTCTTAGATGTGGGTTGTGCCACGGTTTAACTGCATCTGGGTGTTACTGTGGTGATATATGGACATGTGCCCTCTCCTTGAACTGTTAATATTTACACAAAGATTAGAGACATCTTCCTGTCTATCCACCTTCCTAGCCTAATATGTGATATTTCTTCTGAAGTTTCATTCCTCTTCAGCAAGGGTACCTCTCCTGCATCTTGATCCAGAGAAGACAATGAAGGAGTGGGACATGGAGGCTGTCCAAAGAGGTCTACCAATTGTTAATCCTGAGGCACAAATTAAGAAAACTTTTAAAGTCAGGAGATTCTGTGGCAGCACATCTCAAATAATTGTTTTGCATTTTGGCCAAAAGACTTCCTCTTTTTTTAGATATCTGAGTATTTCAGCCCCCAGTAGGAAAACAAAGCAAATCACAAAACATCAAATGAACAGACCAAATAACTGAAAACTACAGAGAATACATCTACTTCTATGTACAATTTAAACTTGTTGAAGCCTGACATGTTTGTTGATGGGTTTATGAATATTTTTCACCATTTGAAGAACCAGTAGATGGTGCTTAAGAATATGCTGCAGTTTCTTAACTTTTTAATATCAATAACTCTTATGGTAATTCAAGTTCCCTGGGAGTAGTTTATCTGGTACTGTTTTAGCTATATTTTTATACACTGTGGGAATGAGCCTCCTACACAGAAACTCTCCTGCACAGAAACGATATAAAATACTTCAGTGCCTTATTTGCAGTAACTAAGTCTCATAATACTACTACAATGTAGCTTAGAGACCTTATCCTTTATGTGATCCTTTATGGATCACCTGAGGAGCAAATTTTCTATGACTTGCTCAGTCTTACACAGTCTCAGAAAATCCACAAAACTGCCAGGAGTGGATACCTGAATTTGTTTGAATTTTGTTGCTTGTTCTAGTCCTCAAAATCCACAAATATATTTGGGCTTCTGTAACACCTCAAGGAGAAACATGTTTAATTTTATACTGTAATTTTTTTAATTTTTAATTTTTATTTTTTAATTTTAATTTTTAATTTTTCAAGTCATGGAAGGAATACAGATGAGACAGGTGTTCAGAAATAACAGCATTCCTTCCTTCTTTATCAATTAGTGAATCAAGAATGTGCTATATGTATCAAACAGACAAATAATTACAGGATCTTTTTCTTTTAAATCTGAAAGCACCCACTCACTATGGCTGAAGACTATCCACCTCTGTCAAGGATGAAAACTACAGTATTCAAATATTTCAAGAAGAACACAATTGTCTTAGAGCATACCTCAAGCAAAATTTGCTGGATATGAGTAAGAGCTCCTCTTGTTTTTGTTCAGTTTATGTAAGTGGCTTTCTCTACATGACTTCTGCATATGACAGTCTGAGGAAGGGGAAAAATGTCATTGTAGGTTCAGTTGTGACTTTATGCATATTCAGTATTTATGGTGGCACTGCCTGAGCAAACCTGTGATTAATGATCAGTGCCATCCATCTTTCCACAAAAAAGGCTTCCTCAGTGGCAATGGTGCACATCTCAGATAACATACAATTGAGGCCAAATCTGGCAGCTTTTTTTTTTTTAATATATATATATTATGTTACTTGTTTCATTCAACAGCTTCAGTCACTATGAAAAAGTTTTAGTTTTAGATGTCAAGTAGGAAATACTCACTCAAGGCTTTCCTAGGTAATGTTTTACACCTTATTTCAGGGTATTGCAAGTCTCCTTAAATCTTGCTATTTTCAAAAGTTTTGACACAATGTTTTATCCTCATCCACCTTCCTGTTTATGGCTCCATTACTATTCCTTAAAGTGTGGGATGAAGTTATTTGAAGAATGGAATAGGCTTTGGCAAATGATAAAATTTAAATAAATGTAGTTACACTTGGAACACATAGTTAATGAGGTTTTCATAACTGTTGTTATAGTAAATTATGTTACAAATATTGTGTTGTCAGACGTTTAGGCTCTGCCTAATCTCCTTTGATTTAAAGTACATTGAGGCTTCCTTTGCTCTGTAGCACTACTTAATCCTTAAAAAAGTTGAATCAAACTTAATTTAATCATAGAAGACTTAGGAGCCTTAACTGATGATTTCAAATCAAGAGTACATCAATGAATTAGGATGTAGTAAATTTACTCTGGGCATAACTTTGAATATTGAGATTCTACTTGTTTTTACTGGAATAGAGAAGCTTTGTCAAATTTTGCCACTTACCCATTCAGTCTGTAAGCTTTCAAAATTTTCCAACCTAAATGCATCCAAAGTGCATTAGTAATTTCAAAGGAAGCCCTGCCTCTGTAACTGTTTAGGAACTAAAGCAATATCCATCACCAAAATACCAATGTCTTTAAAAGGAAAAACAATGTCTTTTTCTTCTTCTTAGCTGGCACATGTTCACTAGCCATGTATGAGTCCTGCTGACAAAGAATCAAAGGGACGAGAGCAATTAACTTCGTCTTTACACCTAAATATGAAGATGCACATGGAATTTTTTCCCCTAGATCCCAGGATTTAGGCCAGTTCCTCATCATACAATGTCTTGGGAAGTTGGCTCTGGTAGTTTGGAGACTGTACTACCAGGACAGACATGTCACAGGTTACTAGGGCTATTTGTACTTGTGCAAATGAGTGAAAAATAATCCTCACATCAACTCAAAATGACATCATGGTCTTTCTTTTCTTCTCAGAAATTTTTCACAAAAAATTGCTGTCATAAAATGTGATTTGAAGAGTCCAGAATGCATTGTCTGAGATTCTTCTTTTAAATCAAAGCATGCCTTGATGAGTTCCACAGTTCCTGCCTAACATGATTAACTCTTGGATGTTTGTCCACACTTTCTCACTTGTACATCAGACTTCCAGGGGTTGTGTTTGGGCTGAAATTCAGGGAACCTAGAAGCAATAACTCTAAACGGAATGCATCTGTGCCACTTCACACCCAGAGTAAAAACCCTGTTTAGCTATATTCCTACCAGCATCTGGGATTCAAGTCCCTTCTAAGGATATAGGTAAGATTTGGAAATTCAGTTTGGGTAGAAATCTGTCTATGTTTTAAAAATAAAAATTTTCTTGGAATTTGTTTTAATATTGGATAGATTTCTAACTTCTTTAATTCCAAACATCCCTAAACCTCCAACCACAATGACAGTTTACCAGCTCTATAAAATACTCTGTAAACAACAAAGCTGTAGGTGTTCTAGCATCTAAACAAGGTGTTTATGGGATCCTGTGTCTCATTCCTGTAGTACCCTGGGCACCTGGATGTAAGTCCTCTGTCTCTCTATCTAATATTAGTATTGGCTGCATACTGCCAGTGTGAACCCAAACGTAAAGAAATCTCCCTCTGGCTAAGTCATTAAATGCTGTGCCAAGTGTATCTCAGCTGGAAGTGGCTTTTTCCATATCTTCCCAATCTTATGAGAGTTGCTTTCCCTTCCAAAGGTTGTGAAGTATCTGGGTCAGCAGGTATAATAGAAAGGCAAGTGGAAAAACATCTATTTTTGCAACTCCTGAGCCCCATTTCCAACAATATATTGAAATAAGATGTCATGCATGCATGTATGTATAATTGATTTCAGATGTGTGATAAAGCTGCCAGAGATATACTCAGCAGAAATAACTGTAATTTTTTCAGATGTGCTCTCTTCCCATCAACTTGGCCCTCAGAACAAAAATTCTGCCCCGAATGAAATGTATTCATACTGCTGGGCACCTGCTGCTGTGTCTCCTGTCTCTCAGCTGGGAGAGGATGGAAGGTTTGATGCAATCATGGCATCTGCTATGACTGGACTTGCTCACTTTGCACCTTAACGTTTTTGCAATTCTGATTTCTTTAGTAATCGTTGTTTTAGCCCTGTTCTCTCTCTGATACTGAACTCTCGTGACTGCTTCAGGATCAGCAAACAACATGCTATAGTGAGAGGAAAGACTCTTTTTCAGTGCTTTTAGCAATGTGACCTTAAGTATTGATTTATAGCCTGCTGCAGTGCTCTAGTGCAAGAGGGAACTGTGGTAATTAAGTTAGTATCTGCACTTTCTAAAATAGTGCTGAGCTGCAACAAAAAAAGACCCTTTATTTTTCCTCTCTGCCTCACAGTGAATGCAGATTCAGGCACTGCCCTTTGACCCTGTTCAGCTTTCCCCAGCTGCAGATTATTTTTCTCTCTCTGTGCCTTTAGGTGCTGATAGACAGAGTAGAACCCATTAATTCTTGTGTCTGACTTTCTTTTTTAGTGCAGGCAATGGAGCAAGTCTCTACACTTGTACCTGACTTTTAAAACATTTTTTGTCCTTATGTGGATAAGAAAAAGAGTGGCTAAGGAAATACAGGAAGAATCAGAAAATTCAGCAGAGTGGGTGGTCATGAAGTGGCTCAAACTAAAAATCAAAACCTTTTACATGAAAATTCCCACTTCTCAGCACGACACATTATTCTGAAATTCATGTATAAGGTAACAGGGTACACACAATGAGAAATCTCTTTTGTATTCCATTACAGTCATTAGAGAAATAGGCCACAAAAGGTAATGGCAATAAAACTGAATACCTTGCAGTAAGCATGTAAATTACATGTTAATGTATGCAAATTAGAACACTATGTTCAATGTCCATAAAACTACAAAATACAGCTAATTAATGGTAGGTAAGATGCTTCATTTTATATTCACGGAGTTACAGGAGAGGTAGTATATTTTTATAATTGTGGAACACTGGCCTTGGGGAATGCATCAAACATTCAGTTTCCCTCCTCTGGCAAATTCACCCAGCACACTGGAAGTAATTGCCTTTCTGCTTCCTCACCCAAGGTCTTACTCTGAGACCAGTCTCTGATATTAGAAGTAAAAAAAAAACTTGAAAAGATTTCCAGTTTCACAATTACTTTCTTGTGGAACTAGCTCTTAATAGTGTTAATATTGCCTCTGTTCAGCAAAATACCTAAACACATTTGGTACCCTTGGCATATCTGAATGGATTCTGTAACTGAATCCTCAAATGGGTATAGGCTTCATAAAGCCCAGCTTTTTAGGTAATATCTTGCAAGAAGAATTCACAGTTCAAGTTCCCAATACAATGTGAAAACAGAGCACCTGAGAACAGATTTACAAAAAGTGGCTCATCCAGGAAAAGAGGTGAAGGGAGCATAGGGGTCAAGGCCTGTTGCTGGAAGACACCAAGAGTCCAATGAGGCAAACTTGTCAGCCCACATTCTTGAGTTCTGCTTGGGAAACAGCTTTTGTTTTAAAGCCATATTTATCCTGTGCCTGAAATTAATACCCCTGTCTTTTCGACTATCCATCTGACAGAGGGAAGGGGCCCAGGTCAGGAACAAAGCCCTGTTAAAGGCATGTGTAGCTGTGTGGGTGTCTTTGCACATGTCTGTGTGCAATACCAGTTGAGTGAAAGAAATGAGTATTTGGGGGTACACATAAACATCAATAAGAACAATTCATATCAGTGAAAGGTCTTCTGAGTTCCCTTTGCTGTAAACATGCTTGTACTCTAATTTGGATCATAAAATTACAGGATAACAGAATGGTTTGGATTGGAAGGTATCCTAAAGATCGTGTTTTTCCAACCTCCCTGCCATGGACAGGGACAGCTTGCACTATACCAGACTGCTCAAAGCCCCATCCAGCCTGGCCTTGGATAACTTCTAAGGATGGAACATCCACAGCTTCTTTGGGTGTCACTGTTCGAGTGCTTCACCACGCTCACAGTCAAGAATTTTTCCTAATATCTAATCTAAATCTGCTCATTTTTAGTTTGAAGACATTATCCCTTGTGCTGTCACTAGAAGGCCTTGTGAAAAGTCTTCTGCAGCTGTCTTTTAGCCCCTTCGGTACCTAAAGATTCCATAAGGTCTCCCCAGAGCCTTCTCTTCTTCAGGCTGGACAACCTCAAGTCTCTCAGCTTATCTTCTTACACATGGGGAAGGTGCTCCATCCCTCTGATCATATTTGTGGCCCTCCTTTGCTCTGGCCCTAACGGGTCAACATCCTTCTTGTGTAGGGGGCCCCAGAGCTGGATGCAGCACTCCAGGTGGTGTCCACAAGAGTGGAGTAGAGGAACCTGCTGATCACAAGGGAGCTCTCTGGACATCTATCTGTATGCCATGGGTCTGTGGCCATGCCACACTCCTCTGCAGGTCCATGGTGAGAAGCTCTGCTGAGCCCATGCAAAGGCAGATCAGCTTAGCTGCTTTGCAGAGCTTCCTGCACAATCCAAGCTGGTGGGCAGCTTCCCAGATACAGCACCTGTGTCCCTGCACCAGAGCAGCTCCAGGATGTGCTGCTCCTCCTGGCTGTCACTCCACCACAGTGGCTGCTTCTCTCTGCAGAGGTCCAGTGCAGCAGAGGAATGACCAGTTTGGAAAGAAATCCCAGTTAGCTGTCACAGATGAGGAGCGGATGTGTTTTGTGCGGGGTCTTATTTAATAGGCACTGAGCTGAGTGATGGTGATGAATGTAATATGTCTTAGGTACACGAGACAGAGGTTTTAATTTGCCAAATACTTTTCATGAGCCAGCAGTTCTCCTTCTGGAAAGCTCTTCAATTTCAAACAAAACATTTATCTTATGTGCATGTATGTGTGTGTATATATACATAAATATATATAAAATCTGCACCTGCTTGGCAAAGCAGTTGAACTTTGATCAACTTCAGGTAAATGCTTACCTTGCACTTCATATAAAAATTAACCCCATTGCTAAACATGTGCCTAAGTGTTTTCTGATTTAAGATGGTTCTCAGGATCTAGGCCCTAAAGAGGACAAATGAGTGCAGCTGTTTCAAACAAGAAAATGGAGGCTGTCATAAAAGAGAAACAAAGACCAAAAAGTATATGAAATATTGCAGGAGCTTTTAAGCAGAAAAGGAAAAAAGATTTATGATAGATGTAACATGCTTACAGAGAGAAACAACATAGAAAATAAATGTCAGAATAGGAAAAAAAAAAAAAAGGGAAAGAGAAAGTGGAAATAGGGGATACTGAAATCTCAATTTAAGGCAGAACACCTTTTCTTATGTCAAAAAAATAAACATATTTGACTGACACTTAAAAATTCAGGCTCTATTCTGACTTGTACCCATCCTGCCTCACATCTTGTCATACTTCCCTCTGCTAAGGAATTTTGAGAAAGTGTGCTTGGAAGCCTCATATTGCAGGGACTCTCAGTTACAGGACAGATGCAAAAAAAAAAAAAAAAAAGAATGTAGAACGTTTTTCCTAAGGATTAAAGGAATAACTGGGGGGTGAGGGGAAGGAATTCTGTGGAATGGGGTATCTAAGCAATAATTCTTCACAAGAGCAAAAGTTTAGCTGTATGTAAGACATCTTTCAGATTGTCAAGGAGCTAAAACTGCCTTGCCCCCACCACAGAGCAGTGCCTGTCACAGACAGTGCTGTTTGGAAGACTGCTGACTCAGCATGTGATATGCCGAGGGCTTGAGCTGATGTAAACTCGTGATGGCTATGAAAGGTCTGTAATGACAATGATGCTGTATTCTGATAGGAGAAGGAGGGCTGATAGAGAGAAGGATCTGACCATAACCTCCTCCAATGAAATATTTTGCTACTAAAGCTTTTCTAATGTCTTCGCAGAGCTTCAGGCTAATCAGATACACCAAGTTATTTACATTAATTATTTATATCAGAGGCAACTGGGAAAAAATTTTTTTCTCTTCACCTCTGTCACCTTCTAATTCTGAACTAAAACTGTTGGAAAAGTCAAAGGTCTTTACCCAGGCTGCAACCATTTACACAGTTCTTTTCTCCCCTTCTTGCTTTCCCTTGCTGCCATGTGCTATATATCTTGGACAGAGCACAGCAAATCTAAAACTGATGGCCTTGTTTCTTTTGCTTTTTTGGCCCAGCACAAGCTCAATACCTGCACAAGAGGGGAGCAGGATCAGCTTGGGAAAGAAAACAAAAAAGCCTCTGCCAAAATAATAATCATAATATTAGCACACAGCTGTAGGGAGTAATTCTTTGGCATCTAAAGCAAATGCTCCCCACTCTCTCCCTCACTCTGTAACCCTACTTCTGCTTTTTAGTTTTTCACTGGCTACCAGATTCTCTATTTCCTTGTCTCTCTCCAAAGTCCTGTGGTTGCTCCTTGGTGGTGGCAGCACTTGTGTGTATGTGTGTGTGTATGTGGTGGTGACTCCCATGAATGTGATATTCCTGCAAACCTGAAACGTGCTTCAAGGACTTGATGCAATTTTCTTGATCTTGATCTTGTTCATTTGGAGGGAGGAGGGGAAAAGTGAGGGAGAGAGAGAGAGAGAGGGAATGCTGCTCTTGGCAGAAGATACAGGCAATTGGCTGCTTTATGGCTTTGCCTTGATGTGTGTTTAAAAAACAACTCAAAATTTGGCACAGAGATATTTTTCCCACTTGTTTTACTTCTAAATATTCTTCAAAAGCTTCCATGGGATATAGAATTTTGCTTTGATCAAACGAATATACTTTATGCTGAAGTTTCTAGTTAATATTGACTTCAACTCATATTCTGCCAATTTTTTTAATTTCTGATTTGATTTCAGATTTTCTGTAGCCTGTAGAAAAATAGGACAATTTCCCCTGTGGATCATGTTATTTTACTGATGTGCGTTGAAGTTTCAGAAGATAAGGAAGAGTGAGCAAAAAAAATATTATCAAACTTGCTTCTTCAGCAAAATGTTAATGTGACCAAAAGGCTGAATGTACACAGGGAGTGTACCTCAGACAAAGATGTTTTGGAGAAGATTCATAGCTTGAATTATCTTCCTGTAAAGCCCCCATATTTGCACTCTTACCTAATCCTTATCTGAGCTATTTGAACTACTCATATTTGAGAAATTTTCTGGAAATGTCCAGGTATGAGCCATGATGCGTGAATCACCAGGCTTCCTGCCCAGTTATAAACCTGATAGCAGCCTTTGTCACACTGCTTGGGACATTTATGATCTCATTTGGAACCTGTAAAGACATTGGTTTCTTCCCTCCATTAATGCTGTTTTTTGAGTATTTCCATGACCTGATGTTGATTAAACATCACTTATAAAAATAAAAGCCCCAATACTCAAAAAAGATTTGGTTATGGTGCAGTGAGTCTGAGTCTGGGACAGCAGTTAAGGCATATCTCCTTGCCCTGCAGGCTGGGTTACTGTTGTGTTTCTCATTTTAGCTGCTTTGGGAGATGAAAATTTGCCCTTGCAGTATGATTCTGCTCACTTATTAGACACCAGTGTTGCAGTTTGTGTGTCACCTGCTGCCTTCAATCCGTCTCTAATTTAAAATAGCAGTCACATGTTTTTCATGGGCTGCCACAGTCAAGATGTTGTTTCTTCCTGGTGCAGTTGCAGGATCTGATAAATTAGAGAGACAGACATTTTAGGGAATGGTTTTGGATTCTGGACCTCATGTCACTAACCCAGAGTTGATAATCCTCAAGCAAAGAAAGAATTTTATTCATTTATTTCGCCTGAGACAGTTATATAGGATGATTTATTTAGTTGTAAGTAAATAAAAGTGCTTAGTGGGTCATGTTAGGCCACATCTGCCTCTCATCACTGGTACCCTACAGTGTCATGCTGATGCCCTTACCCTCTGCAGCCTGCACAGAGGGGAGGGCAACAGAGGGAACAGGGGGCTGCCAGGTGCTCTGCTGGGGGGAAAAATGAACCCACTGCCATGACAGTCAGGGATAAGGGGATTCCCATAGGCCATACTAATTCAGGGGCTGTGATTCAAGACTAATGTCCTCGGTTAACAGCCTGTGACAGAAAACAGATTTACCTTATGGTGTATGTTGCACTCTCCCACAGGGAGAAGCATGCTGTCCTCCAAACGTGGAAAAATAGAGAGCAAAAATCAAAATCCAGAGAGAAAAGGCTGCTTTTGTGGCACTTTGCAGCAGCTTCTACAAAAGGCAGGAGAGAGAAGGAGTGCATCCACTCCTTGTCTGCCATGCTGACCGATGCCAGAGAAGTTCAGCAATGACAAGTATGCCATTATTTTCATCCTGGAGGTCTGCAATGTCATGTGCTTGTGATCTGTCTTCAGCTGCTAGACTCAGACAAGTTGAATTGTCCAGGCAGCACTGCAGCAGCAGAGAAGCCCAGCTGTGCCAGGGCCATAAACAGAACAGTGTTTTCTGTTTAGTGCCCACTAGCAGGGAATTCATGTTATTTACTAATTCTTCACCATATGTCAGGACTTCACTCGCCAGTTCATGAGCACCACCTTGTGCTTCCTGATGTAGATGGGTGATCTACAGATGATGGGTGTGAAGGACACCCCTCCTAACTGACCCCATCCTAAAAATTCTATAAATTTTTTCATGTATTTCTACTTGGAAATGTGAGTAGCAGGGGCTTCACATGGTGGAGATACATGGTGGCAGGTGGAGGATGCTCCAGGAGGTGCCTGACAAGGTGGTTCAACCAGCTGGTGTATGGAGGACGCTTTGGTTGGTGCTGTGAGTGCTCCTGATGTTCCCCATGTGGTGCTGGCAGTCAGGGGAAGTCAGGCAAGTTGGGAGTATAAATCAGAGATCAAAGCAGCATGGATGCTCAGTCCTAAAACGTCTGCCTAATGGGCAGGCAGTAAGTGTAGCACAGGACAGGATGGTGTAGACACAGGCAGCTGATTGTCCCCACAGGGCCTTGCACACTGCTTTTAACTCTACTTGCACTTGGACTTTCTGCTGTGGGAGAACAAAACATATTCCAAAGCCAAAGATATGTCTCAGAAAGGTCCTGGTTCCTCCCCCCTTACCCCAGTGTTAAGCCATGGTGACCTCAGAGAGCACGAGACTGTGTTTTTTATTTTTTTTTTATCTTTGTGAAAGGAGTCTTGTTTGCTTGCTGCCCTTGCACACCAAGGCACTGTTGTGTTACTTAAGATTGTAAATTATGTCTGTTTAAGAAAATGTCAGTGTTTTTTAAAACAGAATAACAGAACTGGAAAAGACTTGGCTGTGCTGTTTGTTACACGAGTTTCAGGCAGGCAGAATGATGCATTCACCATTATGAGCAGATTCAAGGAGACTAATGACTGCTGCACAATATAGCTTCAGTTCTTTCAAGTAACATGATAGTTGTTTCTTTGCTTGCCAGCAAGATTATCTGAGCAACGTTAATGCTCCTGCGCTGACGTATGGGGGAGCCATCAATATGGGGCTGTGCCTACCAACAATAACTCCCTGCCCCCACTTGCTAATTGAAATGACCTTTCTATTAAAAAAAAAAAAAAAAAAAAAAAAAAAAAAAAAAAAAAAAAAAAAAAAAAAATAAAAAAAATTTGTAAGATAAATACAGCCCTGATGGAGGGGTTTGATTTCTGTGGCACCTATCATTGTACATATGGGTATTTCTTGTATATTCCTCAGGAGTTCTGTAAAACAGTTACTCAGCTTTTGGATAGGACTAAGTTATAATGAGTACTTTTTGTTGACAGCCCCTAAAAGCATGCTAGGAGATTATCTCCTACTATACAATACTGGTAAATGCTTGACAACCATGATGTTTACAACATGGATACTCACTGCAAACTTCAGATCCTTTGAGAAAGAGAGTGAATTAACAGGAGAAAAATTATTCTGCTTCACCATTGACACCTGCCCTCAGAGAAACTCTTCTCCCATCCCAAATGAAGACTTACTGTTCCTCAAAATAGCAATAGCTAAAAAAACAAAACAAAACAAAACAAAACATCACAAAGCAGCTGGATCTTTGCTGTCAGTGTCTATTTTATCTGAAACAATATACAAACACAAAGGAACTTAGAGCAAGAGCTGTTGTGCTTTGCAGTTTTTCATCAGGAAATGCCATGAGAAAATGGCCTAAACATGTGGACTGTTTCCCTCCAGTTGCATAAGAGTCTGGCTTGGCTTTGATTCACCTTAGATATCCAGAAGAAATTAGAAGAGATTCACTGACTTTGTAGTGGTTGCTTTGTATATTTTTGTTTGTCCACTTGTTTTGAAATATTGCTCACTGCTTCTACTCCATTTCTCAGCAGAGGTGCTGCCCTTCCTGTGTTTTTTCAACAAACATTGAGGTTAGGCTCTGCTCTTCAGTGGTGTCATTTTGGGAGCCCACAAGTGAGGCTTCAGCCACAAGAAAATGGAAAAGATTATATTGGCATATATGTGTTCTTACTAAATAAGAAGGAAAAAACTAACAGAGGGCTTCAAACTGGATTTGTCTATGTGGGCGTACCATGCTTGACATGAAACATATTTACCATTTTTTTTTTTTTCCCATGAGAATACAGTTTTCCTCATCTGACATCCAGGTTTCTCATCAGAGGAATTGGGAAAATGTGGTATTTCAGCCACTACTATGGTGACTCAGAGCTCTGGCCCCTCAAAGGGAGCAAGTCTGAACTCTGATTGCCCTTTTGCCTTTCACACTTGGTTGCAGAGGCTTACCTGGGCCATCAAAGAGTAAATTTTTGGGTTACCTTTCTGTAGGTCTAGTTTTTGGAAATTTAAGATTTTCAGAAGGGATTGGAGGTCTAATGCAAAGGATATTGAAGTCAAAAGGGGTCTGATTTTCATATAGTGACTAGTAGCTACTCTTGAAATTCAGACCAACTTTAAAGCCCAAGATTCAGACCAGGTGACCCTAAATACAGTTAAAAACTGACCATGCATTTGTATTAAACTGACATTAATGGGTAAAATGATATGATACTTATTTCCTTTATGATCTTCCAAGCCAGAACAAATTAATCTCTATGTCTGAGTTGTCAGCTTCTAGTTCACAGGTGAATGGGAGGATCTATGTATTTTCTTCAATGTGTGACAGGTTTATAGAAATCCCTGAAAGTGTGGCTTTTGGATACATTGCAAAAGAAGTGAAAATGTTTTCTTTTTCTGGCTAGCAGCCACCATCTAATTTTAGCTGCAATCATCAAAGGCTGTGGAATGGGCACTGCCTCTTCCCCAAAATGTGATTTCCCTGGCCTTGACACACTCTGGACTAAGTTGGTATTCACTGCTAAATTTGCTTGCGTGCAACTAAAGCCTGATAATCTTGGGTCTCAACTAAGCCAAAGCTCTTTAACTTGTTTTATTCTGCTAGACCATATTAAAGAACAAAGCAAAACAAAAAAATCTAAATGAAATAAAACAAACAAACCCCAACAAACCAAGCCAAACCAAACCAACAAGCCATCTTACTATATCTTACTATTTAAAAAGAATTGGGTTAAGTTAGTAACAGATGCTGAAGGAAAAGCTGTTAATGTTTCAAAAGAAGATGGTGCTCATGGATCCCTACAGAGCCAACACTTAAGCATGATGTCTGTGATGAAAAAGGGAAAAATAAGGTGCTTTTTGTCTTTATTCATGTTTTGGGGGACAGTTTCAGACATAATTGTATCTATTTCTCTAAGTCCAATTTCCTGCACTATTTGGGTATATGCTAAGTGCCTGTGATGTGTAAGGTGCTCATATTGATAACACCACACTGCAAAACAGCTGCTACCTTCCCTCCCAGTGAGGAGTGTATTGGCAAGGGAAAAAGAGTCCTGATACTGTTCTGTTGTTGTGACTGAATATTATCCCCTCTTCCACACCTGTACGTGTTTGTGCGTCTGTGCCCATCCACACACATATACATACATATATACTCACACCTATAATTTTCAGTAGGATTCCTGACAGATTAAAGGTTATATTTATTTTATAGGCATATTTGTACTACTTTATTTATACAAACAAGTTTTCTTAGACTCATGTTTGCAATCCTCCCAATAAAACTGAAGAATATAATGGAGACTGTGGATTTATTAGTTATTTAGAATCATTTTTAGACAGGTGGATTTTTCCCATCTTACTTACTTTTTCAACTTTTAGCTCTCAAACTTTGCTGAACAAACCTATCTACAAAACCTAAAACATATTTCTCAGAATATGAATGTCTTCTAAAATATACAAAAAAGGAAAAAAAAAGAAAAAAAAAAGAAAGGGAAAAAAAGGAAAGTAGTTGTGCCTCCTGTTTAGCATGGCCCTACTTGCCTCCATTTTTATTCTAATTCTATTTCTCACTGAGATCAAGTAGAGCATTCAGGTCTTTCATTTTAAAAGCAAATGGCTCATATTCCAGCAGCTGTCTTTTAGAGCCTCATTTCTGCTCTGACCTTGCTTTCTTGCCTCTGTTATTGGCATCAAACGCTGTTTAACAGAATGACAAAGTTCCATAGTTAATTATTCTGCTGTCCAGTCCCCCTCTGTCTTCTAATAACAAAACATAGGATCAGACTCCATGTGAATGCTAACTTCATTCCTCAGCTAAAATACCATGCTTTATCTGGCTGAGGCTGGGATTTCCAAGGAAGCCTAAGCGGGTTAGGTGGCTGAATCTCATTGAGCTTCAACAGCCAGCTCACATTAGAAACAACAACAAACCAACCAACCAACCAACAAAAACACACACAAAAAAACCCCACCACAAAAAACCCCAAACCAAACAATTTAAAAAATCACATTTTAAACCTCAAATCATGTGGAAATCTTCTGCTATCAGGAAAAATATAAAAGTCCTTTAAAGACTAAGTCTGATTTAAGTTCTTGACTAAGTTCATGGACCACTGGTGCCTTATTCAAAGTGTTATACTGCATATAGACAGCTCAAGACTGCAAAAAGCCAATAAAAGGAATAAATAGGACACAAGGGCTTGAGAAAAAGTTCATACTTGTTTTTCTAACCATTCCATTAAAAGCAATGAAAGTCTGTTTCTTTTCTCTTCACCTTCGTTAATGACTCTCCTCCAAATAGCTCATGGAGACTTTTAGAAAGGTCTAATAGGGAGAACATGTATGGTAACTGTTGGAGCAAAATCCAGTTTCCCCACTCCACCTACCTGATGGCTGGTAGGCATCCCTATAAAGAGATCAGAGGGAATGCTTGTGTCAGTCAAAACTTTTGAAAAACAGGGTTCAGATAAGTAAAAATCAATTGATTCAAGTCAGGTGATCAGATGTTCACAGTGCTCACATGTGTTTGTGGTTTCCTTTTATTTTTGAGATGCATTGGCCTCAGCTCTAAGGGTGGAAAGTACATAAGGAATTTTAATTGCCACTCCTTCTCAAAAATCACATTCTTGAGCAAACCGGGCTTACTGGAGAGATTAATTTAATGTATAGACATAAAAACAAAACATGGGTTTCCAAAGTTCATCTTTGGAATATGCTTGGCAAGCAGATTTCAAAATTTTTATACTTTCCATCTCAGCGTCCCATGGCTACCCCAGCAATCCCACCACAGCTGAAGAAAACTGAATGTAAAAAACAGGTATAAGGCCAAAGAGTGATATTTACCCACTAGACTGAATAGGAGGCAATGCAAAGTCATCCTGTCTGGTGGGAGTTTTGGAGAGGGCTGAGTTTAAGCAGGACATGTGGTGCTCTTTAGTGACATAGGGGGAACTGCTGGGGATTGGGGGCAAAAAAGCTAGTTACTTCTCATTTTCCTTGACATACCTCTTGATCCCAGAGGAACTGGGGAACCAGGACTTAAGTGACTCCTGCAAGTGGTGAGTCAGCAGCACACAGGGCTGGAAATTGAGGAACTGCCTTTGCTCTCCTGATCCTCTGAAAGACACCTTGCTGGACTCCAGAGCATTTAAAGCAGCTTTCTCCTTCTTTTATCCTGATATTCATATTTCCTCTGATCAGCAGAAGACTTGCCTATATGCTTGTCTGGTCTATTTTCATTTCTGAACTAAGAATATTTTTATATCATGAGCTGTTCTAAAAAGGAAACATATGGGCACTGGCATAGCTCCTAATACTCTACGTTTTAAGATTAATGCCAGCCAACAGCAGCAGGGGAAGACTGTGAGCCTTAAGAAGGTGGAAAGAAATCTTGCTCAGAAAGAAATTGCCTTGGTTTGGCTTGCTAGAAATCTCTCAAAATGCTTAGCTGGTAAAAGAGGAAGGTTACCAACCCTTGCACCCTTTGCAGCTGCAGCAGCAGCTAACTTCTGCTTGTCCCTTTCTGGAGTGGTGACAGCTGAGTGCAAGATAAGATCTGTGAAGCCCTTGGTGTGCTTTGCAGAAACACAATCACCCCAGACTAAGAACATGTAAAAGCATTTGTCAGCACTGCCATTTCACTGTGCCTCAGCTCTACCACCATTGTGTGGGGTAGAGAGACAGGAGAAAGAGAGACAAGTATGAGGAGGGACAGGGAAAGGCCATCCAGCGATGGAAGCATGCGAGTGTCACCGAGCCGTGTTCACCCATCTGCCCATCCAGCTTGAACTGGAGTCAAACACCTGGCACAGACCATGGAGGAATCAGTGCTCCTGCACCTAGCACTGAGCAGGTGTTTCACTTTAGAGCTGCTCCCCATCACCAGTTGAGATTTTTATGAAGGGATTATGAGCAGTTGCTTCACAGAAAGAGAGAAAACACTGTTCAGAGGTACAGGGACTGCCCTTGATATTATCATTTCCCTGCTGGCCCATCTCATCCTCTGGTCTAAATCACAGAGGCAGATGTGCACAACACTGACCTCTTTGTCCTGCCACCAGCACCTGACAGAGCGCTGGCAAACCTGAGCCTTATCCTTTCTTCAGGGTTGGAAATGATTCCTGGGCCCCTCATAACCTCTTTTCCAGCCGGCATTTCCCTCTCTTGCCTGGTTTCCCGATGGCAGTGTGTCAGCCCTTTGCCCTACCTGCCTGTGTGCACAGCTGAGAAACAGCTGCAGGGGTGGAAACACTGCAGCCAGATGCTGCTGACAGAGCAAGGAGAGGAAAAAGAGAGCTGCTGAGCATCTGCCAAGACAGAAGCAACTCAGAGCAGCTTTATCGAAATGTCACAGTGAGAAACATGTGAAAAAACTGTCATTTTAACCTTTTAAAAATGAGCCCTGTTAGCATGGGTGTGTGACATTTTTGAAACTGTGCTCTCTATAATTTATTTTTTGCATCTGGAGTTATGTTTTCATTCATACCCATGCAACTATATATATTTTGGGCAAATTTGCAGTTTCTGGAGAACTCACTGGTCTTCAGCTACAAATGAATCTCAGGTTGTTGGCCCCTGCTGTTCTTCCCTGGGACAGGAGTCTGGAAAACGTGAGGCCATCTTTCCAGACCCAAAGATTTTGTCAGCTCTGTGGTCATGAAGTGATTCCACTGCTCTGCCTGGCTGCCCATCAACTAGGCAGTGTGAGCAAATAGGAACTTGTGTGCATTGTGCCAACTTACACAACTGCATTTGCCTCAGGTGGGTATTTATTGCAATCAGGAAAGCAAGCAGAGAGAACTGCCACCCTTCCTTTTAGCACCTCATTAGGGTGGGATTTTTTCTGTCCAGGTAGACTGGTGAGTCAGACAGATAAAGTAAGAAAGTTTTAAGTCCACAGGAGTAGGAGCAAGCACATGTGGGGTTTACACAAGGCTTTGTCACTCACCTGCAAGGCCACCACATGAGAACAGAATATTGTGTAAGCAAAGGCAATTTTTTTTGTTATAGAATATGTGATAATACTACAAATGAGCTCAACTGAAGCACTTTAGGAATTAAATTAGCAGAAATCAATGTTAACATGAGGACCAGGAGACAAGATAAGGGAAAGACAGCCCAGAGGCCCTGACTGGGTCTTTTGAGTGAATTTTTAGTGCATCTATTTGTTTTGGAAAAATTATACTAACCATTGTCTTTACTCATCTACAGTTGCTGCTGCCACTGTTTTTAGAGTCTATTTTGTGTATATATATAGTCTATTTTGTATTTATATAGTCTGTTTGTGTGTGTCATCAGTATTTTCAATGATACAGACATACACAGACACACATCTCTGTTTACTGCATTTGATTAGGATATGTCATATATTGTTTTGCAGTATTCATTTGGTCATGAATTCTGTAATTCCTAGGACAGAAAGTGTTGATAGAGCTTTTCTTCCAGCCTGGTAAATACCTCATAGTAGTTTGTGGAGAGGCAAGCTCCAGCATCAAGCCTGGTGTCCAGGTTGCAAGGTCAGGCTCAGCGTTGCAGAGGAGGGCTGGGATACTGCTGGCAGGTTCTTGGCTCCTGTTGGATTTGCACCTCCGTCTTCCAGGATGCTGTGCACTTCTTCTCTAGGGATTTATAGATTCAAAGACTCACAGAATGATTTAAGTTGGAAGGGATCTTAAGGATCATCTAGTTCCAACCCCACTGCCATAGGCAGGGACATCTTCCCCTAGATCAGGTTGCTCAGAGCCACATTCAATCTGGCTTTTAAAACTTAGAGCTTTGAGAGCCAGCATATCTCATTTGTTTGGCTGGATAAATGTGCAATAGCTTTTCAAAAAATGAAGATAAAACACTTGTGATTCAGAGTTAAATTTCTGTTCAGTATGGAGAGATTTATTATTTTTGCTACTGTTATTTGCATTTTAGGTGACACTACCCAATAACTCCATTTATCTGGCTAGACATTTACAAATATCTTGTGCTAGCTATTGTACAAATGCATAAAAGATAGCTCCTGCTTCAAATAGCTTACACAAATTTCACATCCCCCACCCCCACGCTCATTCAACAAACTTTCTGAAATCTCTCTGAAGAAAAACACTGTTACTGGTGTAAGATCAATAATTTTCTAGCAGTTGACGCTCAGTATGGAAGTTGTGTATTTTTAAAAGGTAGGGAACATAATGCACATTTTTTTCCTTTTCCTAGTTTTTTTTTCTCATCTTTGCATTGTTTTTAAAATTTGTTTCTGATGGTCTGTTTTCCATTGTACTAATATCCTCTTCTCCATGACCACTTATTTATATGTTGGTGTGTTTTTTTTCATTTATTTTTTTATTTTTTAACTCTGAAAAAAGACAGAATACCTATGACAGGTGCAAAATGAGATCAAAAGTGACAATATAGGAAACACTTTACTCACAGGAGTGAAAAGTAAATCTTCTCACCGTTCAAGAAGTCTCTCTCTTTTCCTTTCATTCAAAAGCTGCTATGTGTCCTAGGAAGCAGGATTTGTAGTTCTGTCTTCTCCATTTTGTCAGGTGGTTTTGGAAAGGAGATGGTTTGTATTAATCAGCCAGTGGGCCTGGAGGGGAGGCAACAGGGTACATGGTCTTACTCCCAGTGTTTTCTCCTTGCTTCACTTTGGCCTCTTGTTTTCTGGATTTGGCTTCTCAATTGATGGCTACCAGCTACGTAGGACTTCCTGCACCCTGTTGCTTCTGTGTATTGCTTCTACAGGGAAATCTGGCAAGGACAGAAGGTGAAAAGCAATCTGTAGGAGTTCCTTCAGATAGTAGCCTCCTGAAAAGGCTTTCTAGACTCAAATTAAAAAAAATTGGCCTGAGAAAGACAGAGTAGTACAATGTTTTTATAGCCTTTGCTGAGGAGGCAATTCAGATTCTTATTAAGATTCTTGTCCAAGCGAAGAACACCAAATTCTGTTCAGACTAGATTAAGCAGAAGAGAATATTCACAGAAAAGCTATATTTAAAGCATTCAGTATTTTTATCTCCATATATAAACAAAGCACCACCTTTTAGTAATTAAAGCAACTAATTTTTTGGGGGAGAGTCCCCTTTCCACATTTAGCTCCCCTGACACTGTCCTTCCATCCAATACCACAACAGAATGTAAGATGTCTTGGAATAAAGGGCATTTTTATATGGTTTTATATTCTTTTGTGGTGCTAATGAAGATTTATATTATTATAATGGTATGTATCCTCATGTGTAGTTACAGAATTATTTACAAAAGTTACATAAATATATAGATAATTTATACAGATTATACAAATAGTCGCTATCCAGGCTCAAAACCTAGGGAAGACTTTGAAGATAATAAGAACACAGCTATGTCTGTGCAAGGCTTTTTGCTTTATGGATATCCAAAAGGAAAGCAAAGGTAAAAGAAAAAGGGAACATGCAAAAATCAGAATAAAGTCAGAATGAAACAGGTATTAAAGGATTCCATAAATTTAGACATGAAGCACTCAAGGGAAGAGATTTTCCTCCTGAACAGCTCTGCAAAATACCACTTGACACCCCACGTCCCTTTCAAAATTACATCAATAACCTAACTTAGCCTAAAGCAAGACATGTTAAATCGAATACTTCAATATTTAGGATTTTACTCTTTTTCTTACAGAAAATGAGTGAATCTTCCACACATTTGCCTGTCAACATTCAGTTCAGTTTCTGGATTTCTGGCTAAGTCCACTCAGGATTCAGGGATTCAGATAGGAGAGGAATTTTTGAGACTAATGTTGTTTTCAAGAGCCACTGTTAAGCTACACCTGCAGAAAAGTACTGTCGGATTTTGAAACATGACCAAAGGCAGCAAGCTGGGGAAGTCAAAGACATATTAAGTTTTACATCCTTAAATTTAAGTGGTTTGTCTTCCAGCAATGCTGGTGACCCACAGCTTCTATAGATGTGTCTGTCTTCTTCCCTTCCTTCCCTTACATCCTCCTCAGACTAACTAATTGTTGTAGCTTAAAGGTAAATAGACATCTACTCTGAATCTACCCACATATGGTAGTCACCATTAAGATCTTGCAGTGTCATTTTCCTGAGTATCTGCTGACAGTACATTAAGAACTTACAGCAAATGCTGACTTTGAAGTACTAGTCAATTCATGTACCCACCACAGATTAAAAGACTTGGCCTTCTGAATAACTTAGCCAGTATATGCCAGACCCATCTAACTGATGTTAAAATCACGAATAATAACAATGTATGATTTTTTGGTTACTCTCAATAAAACTGTTAACCACTACCTGATGACATTTTCATTTGACTTAGTTTCACAAAGTTTCAACTCTAACAAAGGTTGGCAAAGGCTGCATTGGGCAAACATTAGTTTTGCTGTTTCAAGTAAAATGCTAGGTGATGTCCCCAAAACCAGATATGAAATCATACTATTAAAACCAGTTGAGACTAATTGCACTTGAACTATGCAGGAAATTTGTGGACAACTGCTGTTTAATGAAAGGAGAACATCTAGTGATTTCTGACCCCTAGTGCTCAGTCTTTTCACTTGAAGAGCCCTGTTGAAAGAGAGAAAATTGCACATCACTTTTAAGTGCAGAAGTAGGGAATTACAATACATTAGTATGCCAGGGCTTTATGTACCTATAAGCCTAAAAATATGCTCAGCCCATCCCAAGCAAAGTGTTTTTTTCTGTTTTGAGACACAACTGCTTCAAAGGATAATTTTATGAAATTGTTCATTTCTCTTTGCCAGCTTTAATAGAGCCGACCATATCTCATCTCTTCTTTTTTCCTTTGCAAAACACTGTATATGTACAATACATGCTTTTTAGGCCATTCTGCAGCAGGAAATATTCAAATAGAAACTGATGTGACATATATGACTTTTACTTCAGAAAATTTTTCCAGAAAAAGGATTAAAAAAAAAAAGCAAAGTCTAATAGTCTTCACACATTTCGCATTTGTAGGCCAGCAGTAATCCTCAGATCTAAACAATGCAGACTTAAACCTCTGGTTCTTATTTGCATTAGAGACACTGAACTGGAAAAAAGGGTAGGGTGAAGAAAAAAAAAGGAATTAAATGTGTCTGTCTCAGAATGCTGAGATAAAATACAAGGACCTCACCCTTGTTTAAAAATAATTTTATAGAGAAAATATTTCTCTGGCTTTTGTCATACTACCAAGAAGAATATGTTATTCATCAGAAGTCTTTTGCAAACTATTTTGCTATTGAATATGTGGCTTCAATGTCATAGGACTAGGACTTTAAGATCAGGACCACC
Organism: Phylloscopus collybita; assembly: GCA_027886175.1. Lineage (NCBI taxonomy): Eukaryota > Metazoa > Chordata > Aves > Passeriformes > Phylloscopidae > Phylloscopus > Phylloscopus collybita. The sequence goes on from JAJNNQ010000075.1 coordinate 92,663,807, forward strand.
TAGGAATCCAGAGGAGGATTTCTAACCCAACCACCTCAAACCAGAAGATGGTAAGTCCGAGACTGTTTCATCTTCATTTTTTTTTTCCCTCCTTACCACCGACTTTTTCTTTCTCTGTCCTGAATCAAAAGTGCTATTCAGCCTGCAGCCATATGTGAGCAATCACAGCTTGACACAGGGTACTAATAACACCTACTCCAGCCATCTACTCTTAAATTGGAGCGTTGCCATTGATGTGTGCTGGCGATTGCTCTGGCTTGTGTAAGCTGCACTTGGGGGGCAGTGGGCACCCCGGGAGGAGGAGCAGGAGCAGGAGCCCCGCGCTCTAGGCCGGCAGCAGCGCCAGGCCCCAGCACATGGAGCACGGCCATCTGAAAACGGAGCGGGGTCGGAGGTCACCCCTCAGCCTCATTTCGTAAGTGGCCCTAATGTGCTCCATAAGTATAGACCAGCAAAGGGAGTCTGAGTCAGGCTTCAGATTAACATTTGTTTTCATTTTTCGGTGGCCTCAGAACACACAGGGGTCATTGAACTGTTCATGCTGGCGCTATTTTGCATTCATGGTCTGGAGGAAAATAAAGTCCTAACCTCTAACCTTTCATTAGAGTAGAGCACATAGAAGGTTAGAGGTGAAAAGAAAAAAAGAGGAGGGGAAAAAAGTGTTATTCTCCCTCAAAAAATAAGTGGCTCCTGTTCATGTTGCAGGTCTGGCTTGTCATTAGCAAAGTACTGTATTTGCTAATAGGTAAAGTTATAATGTATTGTGAAGTGCCACAGAAGGTTAATTTTCTTCAAGCATAGCTGCAGTAGCCCTTTCCTCTGAGCTTTATATTCTTTGAGGATAACAGCAGCACAGTGTCAGGATGAGGGTCTGTGCTGAGGAGGGGCTCAAGTCCAAGACATTAAAGCTGTTAGTTTTGCTGATGACTCTGGTATCCCTCAACATTTCATTCTCAAATTATTTTTTTATATCAAATCACTTCCTAAGATTTTTTTTTCTTTTTCTATCTTTTTTTTCCCCCAAGAAAAATAAGTTGTTTTTGCAACTCAGATGCATGTGCTTCCTCTGAAGAAACATGTATTTTTCCTGGTTTTCACCCAGCATTATGGAAATAAATACCATCCATAAAGTTCAGTTGACACTATGCGAAGTTCATTGATGTACTGAAATGAGGCAGTGGGCTTGTGCATCCTTCTGCAAGCCAGCAGACAGACAGAAGCAGTTTCAGAACACTCTGTGTGCACTACCCATACCACCTGAGTATTTCAGTGAAAGGCCTGATTTTCCAGCGCTTTTCCCAGTCTAGTAATTGGTACCGATGTAAACTGTCGATAAACTGCAGCTCCTGGCTCAAGCCTAATGACATACTTGCTCTTTCCATGGTTTAAAGGGATGCACACAGTGCCAGGCAGTGTGAAGGACGGGAACGGACGGGCAGGCCAATGAAACAGCTGTGCGTCTTAGACCTCTCCTATGAGCGAACAGGAAAACTCAACCCACATCCCAAAAATATTTCAGCGCCTGAGGCTGGCAAGCCTAGACCTGGAAAGGACTCTGCTTCTGAGACTACCCCTGGGGCTCACCAACTCCCTGCCCCTCCCCTCCCCAGTGAGAGCCTTCTGGGCCAGAAAAAGCAAATTCATTCTCCTCTGTACCTGGTTGTAGTTAAACATTTAGGCACAGCTCCAAGGAGACCAGGGCAGATATCCAGGGAAATTTAAACCTGAAGCATGCTGCTAGAAATCTTTTGCCAAAATGAATCTCAACTAAAACCCATCAGAATGCCGTTCCTGATGGCTCCTCTAATATTTCAGAGTTGTTTCACGAAGAGCAGTAGTGTGTTTGTGAGGTTGGTTTGATTTAGTGGGAGTTCAAGACCCCTATGAATTAGATAGAAACACATAAGCTGCGTTTGACAAAAGGATATTTGGATGGATCCAGAGCTGTAACTCGCTGCCAAGCTCTTTAGAGGTACAGAGGTCTGTGCATTTTTCCCTGGACTCTTCTGTACCTCCCTTCTACTGATGCAGTCATACTGAGTAATCAATAAGTCTCACCCTTGGCACACATTTTCAAGCATCCAGTCAGCATAGTTTAAAGACATAGTGTATTTGCTGTATAAGTTTTCTGTTGTTACATTTAGAATAATCCAATTTAAAAACGTTTTTTCAGTTAAATATGTACATTGTGCTTTTTTTAATTATATCATATTGTTTCCTTCCCTCTTTTGGTGGTCAAAGTAATAAGCCAATAGAGAAGAAATTTTGAAATCCATATCTGGATGTAACATGAAAATTTCACTCTGCTATGGTCACACTGCTATATTGTGCAATAAAGAATGAAAGCAAACTAGTGTGATTTATGTAACTATTCCCACTGAGAACTGTGAATTATAAACTCAGAGATTAAATTCTCTGTTGGAATTGATAATGTCTGCAGTCAGGTTACATACAGCACAGCTCAAATTTTTTGAGGGTGAATGAGGTAGGAAGAATTTTTTCTGTGGATTTTTTGGGGAACTTGAACCTGCATGGATTTGTGTGAAATAATCATGAAAGATTTGTAGAAATCTTCACTGAGAAATTAGCTTTATATTAGTACAAATATTTGAAATGAAGTTTCCTTTCCCAGGTATTTCCTGAGCTGTAATGGAAAACAGAGGAGACCTGGTGAAGGCTGAGATGTGTTTGCATAGGTATTTTGAGCAGATAATCCACAGCACAATTGCAGTACCTAAGCAGATAATGGTGAAAATTGTGAGTATTGTAATTGCGTGCCAATTATAAAATTGTATCTACACCAAGGAGTTATTCTTAGCCTATACCCTGAGTTACCTGAGGGTGTACTGCTCAGCTCAGTGCCAACATGGGTCTTCCCAGAGCAAATTTCTGGGGCTGCATGGATACTAACAGAGTTTAACTTACTGTCGTCAAATCTTTCTAGGTACTCTGGAGCCACAGGCCTGCAGGTATGAGGAGGTACAAGAGGTTGATATTCATGAAAAATTCATGGTGCGAAGTGAAAAGCAAACTGTGCAGCACTGTATGGAGGAACATTGTATAATTTTGCCTCTGGAGGAAGAAATGTGTGAGGAAGCTACAAATAAGTGCCTCTGCAATAGACACTGCCACTGGCTAATTCCTACCCTCAATAAATTTATTCTGTGCCAGCTTTTTGTTGCTGCTTGTGGTTATCATCTAGACGAACCTAAGATGCAAGGCAGTTATTACACTATATAAAATTATGTAGACTTGGTGCAAAATCGCAGGAATACAATTTTTTCCAAGGTCTGACCTCACTATTAAAACACGAGACATGCTCCTAATTGAGTTTCCAAAAACACTTTCTTGAAGTCAGCTGGGTCCTTAGAGGGATTTGTGTTAGGAAAGGCTTTTCTGAATCACACCTGGTAGTGAACCATAATTAGCCTTCTCTTTATTTACGGAGGGCAAATAAGTACCTAACAAATTTGGATCTGTGGCTGAAAGAAGCTGGATGTGGGATCATATCCTGGGCTAAAGAACCTTTGTTGTTTGGAAATATTATATTTACTGTGAGAACACAGACAGCTATCACAGGTCAGCTTGAGTTATGCAAATATGGCTGTAAGAAAGGCAGAACACTTACATCTCTTTTAAAGGAAAAGAGAAAAAAAAAAGTCAGAGGGCTTTCTTTTTCCTCAGAGGAAAGGAAAACTCAGAAATTTGTGGCAAACTTAAAATACTTGTCTTTATGAAAATGAAACTTCATTACTTTAAGAACAAAAATGCCTGCTGATTTTGCTAGTTAAAAATACCTAGTAATTTAGAAACTATTAATATATAAAGTAAATGTATACAGATACCTTGCTTTTGAATAATAGTGATTGTACAAAATGCTGAAGAGGGTGCTTCCCTACACACCTAGTGTATTTGCTACCTGTTGATACATCCTTATGATAGGAAGTAACAAATCTTGAAAGGAGAAAGCAAGACTGGTGATGGGTTCTACATGAAACAAGAGCTCATGGCTTTCAAAGAGATATCCAGTAAGTTTTCAGCTCTATAATACAGATAAGGAAAGCTCAATTCCAGAAACAAAGATGAAGATGAGCACGGGCATTCTTTCTCAAGAGATGATTTCTGTCTGCCCGAGCCCAGACACTGCCTCCTCTGGTCCTTGCCTGGGTCCAGCAACTTTTTGACATACTCTGGCCTAATTTTAAAACTATAGCATACCCCTTTTCTCTGAATGGTAAGGAACCATTAGACTGATAATTACAGAAGGATGCTTGTGAGCTTTGGAATTAGCCAGGTCATCCACACTTGCACAGGCTGTCAACTTCACAGTGTTTCCAGGAATAAACCATCCCTCAAGTCTAGTCAGGATCTCATGTCTGCAACAGCCAGAAACTTAGACTCAAGTTTCTATTTTATAAACTACGTTTTACAACATGCCTACCATATTTTATCCTACCTTACTGGCCCAGATCTCTGCCCCAGTCCTATCCCCAGCCCTAACCTCACTACAGATGTAAAAATTTTGGAAATGTTGCAAGTCTGAAAAGCAAATATTTTCCTTGGAAATTATGGAGGGTGAGGGGATGGAAGGAGATGTTCAGAAAAAATATCCATTTAGGGAAAAATTCCAGTATCATTGTAAACATTACTTTAAACATTCTTTCACTGTTCATTCTGAGACAGAGTATTTAACATGAAAGACTCCCTTTTTTTCTCCTCCAACTTTTCCCTACCAGACCCAAGGAAAAAAAAAAAAAAAGCCCTTCCAACATTAACTTTTCCTGTATGCTTTTCCAGGATTTTTTTTCCCAGGCCCTGAAGTTTCTAAACGTGTTTTAGACCCTGAATTTGAAAACATGTAGGTTGTATGACATGTGAAAGTCTGAGTCACTTGAGGGAGTGGTTGTATCCACAACGCACTAAGTCTGTGGGAATAAAACCCTTTCTTCCTGTGGAAATGTGAGAAGAACTCTCCCAGACAGTTTCAGACCTGGAAAAAGACTGGTGAAGCCAAAAGCCTTCCTGGTCTTCCCCACCCAAACCTTTCAGTTTTTCTCTTGGTAGCTGCTGTTCCACTCCCTACTTTCTTGCACTTAGGCTTAGACCATCTCAGCTCCAGGATCTGAATGAGGCTTCAGATGTGATAGAGTTATTTATCAGGGGGCCTTTGGCTTGCTGTTCAGAAATAAGGCTCTGCTGCTGGGAGGCATTTGGGTAATGTAGAGGTGTTTATTGGTTGGGATCCATGTGTGCTTTCATACCTGCATCCAGCTGAATGTATCCAGGGAGCACAGCCCACACAACCCAGCGCTGTCAGGTTTTTCTTTACCTGCTATTTAGGGCTCCGCTATATTTTCCTCAACATCTCCCCAAGTTGCCAGCCTAAGCCTTTACCTGATGAGTGATAGCCCTGATTTATGCAGCTGGGATGTGGACTCCTGCGGCTGCTCCTGCTGCCTGAATGCTTTTCAGTGCTGTCAGGGGTTCATTATGATGAAGAGATACAGGACGGAACCTGTCAGCCTGTGGGCACGGTCTGTGCTGCGAGCCATAATGCAGGTGGCACGCTGGAAGCTGCCACACTGGCAGAGCAAGGGCTGCTCTCCCCTATTCTGACATGCTTGCACACAAATACACACACAGGCATTTATAGGAACTGGTAGCCAGCCCTATAGGTAAGGGCAAAGAAATATGGGTAAGAATAAATATTCAGTATGTGGCAGAATGTAGCTTGAACTACAGCACACTGAAATATTTCAGGCTTTCTAATAACACCTCCTGAAAACAAGGAAAGTGTACAACCTGAAAGTGGTTTCTACATCTGTCTTTGTTTTACGCATTATTTTGCACTTTTGCTAAGTCGACGTTTCTATTCCTCCTAAACAAAACTGGTTTGTTGATTCAAGATTTCTAAAAGCCCAGTATTCTAACAACTGTGTTCGAGAAGGGGGAGAAAATAACAACAAGCTACCTTCAAAACACTGTATGATGTTTTGAATGAGTACAGATCTATCTTTCTTGCCTACTTTTCCTGCACTTTTTGCTGGGAGACACGTGAGCCGAGAAGGCAGCATAACCAAGGATTTGGTGTGCAGCCTGGACACCAGGACAGCTGGCTGGGGAGGTGCCCCACGGCTGGGCAGCAGCAGCATGTTCAGAGGGGTGATGGGTCAGCTCAGAGCTTCGGGGTGGCTCTTGGGGCCTCGCCAGCCCCTTGTAGCCAGGGGATGGTATAATTGGCTCTGGTATTTCAGGGTGACAAACAAACCATTTGACCAGCAGTGAAGCTCTTTGTTGCCCTCTGCAGGGACAGGAACCAGGAACATTATTCATCAGACATTGAGAAGGAAATGGGAAAATGGAGAGGAAAAAAAATAAAAAAGGTGGTTTGAAGAGTTTTGAAAGAAGACATACCCTTGGCAGCAAATGTTGATACATTTCAGGTTCTTTAAGAGTCCTTTCATTGTTCAGTGATTTATACATCTGGCTGTATTTTAAAGAGCTGACATGTTTAATGCTTTAAGAACATAAGGGTTTGCTGCTCAAGAAAAAAGGGATGTGTTTGTCCTTTTCATAATTTTTTTTTTTTCTGGAGGAGATACTGTGGTGTTTGCTGAAAATTAAGTCAGTTATGTGTATGTGTTAAAGATGTATTTCTATATATAATGTGAATAACATTAAGTTATTCACAATTGCTTAATTTCTGCTGCCCAGATAAAGATACTTGATCTTGTGAAACCAGAGCAGACAAGAAAAAACAACCACAACTTCTTAAAAAGGCAATAGTGTCTGAAGGGAGGCTATAAGAAAGGCTCTGATCCATTTTTCTCAAAGGATCCCTAGAAACACAAAATATTTTATTCTGCTGCATTATACTTATTTTTAAATTGCAAAGCAGATGAATTAACTAAAAGGTAGGAGGAAAATCATTAAGTACAAAGCAAAAATAGAACCAGAGCTCCATTAGCAAAGTACCTTTCTCTGCTGTCTCAGCTTTTCAAGGGTGAAGAGATGACAGCATCTTGTTTAAGTTTTCACAGATTTCTTTACAGGCACATAACCTATGAACTTGTGACTGAGATATATACATTATACATGTATTCATAAATGAGCATCGGTCAGCTTTTGGAATACTTGATGACGAACTCGTGCTGCTTAGGTTCCTTGAATATTAACACCGTCTTACAAAATTCAGTATATTCCAATGCACCTTATTTACAGGGTATTTCTGGCTTCTGCCTTTTGAAGACCTCAGAATCATAGTTTCTATGCTGAATAAGGACATTAGGTGGCTTCATTTGGGAGCTGGAATGGAGATTTTATTTCTATTAATAAAGCAGATTAATACATATTTTCCATGTAATTCTGCCCTGGAACACAAGGAAGAAAAAATATGATAACTAGAGGGGGAAGAAACCCTTTACCTTTCATTTTTTTTCTGATCCTTTGCCCTGGCAGCTGACAACAGAGCTCCCATTGCCTTCAGTGGATTTACTAGGAGAGTAGAAAAGAGATCCAAAGATTTTAGGTCTATATTTTGGTTTTATGACATCTTTCCATCGGCAGTGAGGCTGAAATTTCTGCAGTGTTCACTGTTAGCTGAGTCTAGGCTGTAGGGACACCTGTCCCATGTGCTCTCTCACACTGTAAGTGCTCAAACTGGTCTGGCCAAAGTATCTCTCCTTTCCCACACACATTAAATACTTCTCTCAGTCCTGCCTTGAGCAAACCCTTCAAGGTGTTCTCTTTTTCCCTGAAGGAGCTGGAGGTGGGATGGGAGCCTGGCAGCCTGATGGCTGCTGCTTTGAGGGAGCTGGGGGAGCTGTGTGTCTGCCTGGCAGAGACTGCACTGCCAGCAGCCACCACCCCTCATCTCTGTGCTGGGCTGCAAGTGAGAGTAGCTGAGACATCTGGGTGGCACCTGCTTCTTGAGCAGCTTTCCCTGGACTCTCCTGGGAAAAGAGAGCAAGCCAGGTGGACGCACTTTCCTGGCTAGATCTGGCACTTTGGCTGCCCGTCAGTACTGGTGTTTAGGAATGGCTGGCTAGCTTAGACCAGAGGGCCCACAGAGCAGTGTCCTATCTCTGGAGGTAGCTGAGGACAGACATGTCAGGAAGGATGCGAGAGCGGGTAAAGGACAGCCATGTATTTCTGTGCCCCCTGCCTCCCATGGCTCAGGGATGTCCTGCAACTGCAACCATGCCTCTGAACTCAGAAGCCTTTTGTTAACTTTTCTCCTGTTGTCTTGTCTAATCACTTCTTGGAGCTCTTCAAGCCTTTGGCAACAGCAACATCCTGTGGTAATGAATTTCCATAGCGTAATGGGTTAAAAAAAAGGTACTTTTTTTTTTTTTTTTTTTTTTGTCTTTGTTTTGTTTTGTTTTGTTTTAAATCTACCACCTGCTAATTTCATTTGAGTCTCCTAGCTCTGGTGTTGTGACAGGCTCAATCCCTCTGCACCTTCTCTGTAGTGTTCTTGATTACACAGACCTCAGTGTAGGTCTTTCCTGATTATTAACTCTTTGTTTTAGGAAAGCTGTCCCTTGCCAGGTTCTATAGGCCTTGAAAATGGTTTTAGCCTCACTGGTACAGAGAATGATTGATGCTTTAAATATCCATCAGGTGTTACAACAGGTCTCCTAAATACTACTTTTTTTTCTCTAGCAGTTTAATCTCATCATATTCCAGGTGGCATCAGTTGCAAGTCTGTTCCTGTCTTGAACTTACTGCTGGCAGATTACAAATACATAACAATCATACAGAATATTTTTCAGATATGACACAATATGAACATCTATGGGATCTGTCACTATGGTAGTTAATTTCTCTTACATTTAGCTGATCCTGGGTCAAAATAACTCTCAATTAGCTTGAAAAAGTAACCTTTTTTCATTTTTTTAATATGTGAAATAGCTTCAAAGGTGAGCATGCAGAAAGTTGTGATTACATGCAGTATCTGCTGCAAGGGAACAGTCTAAGTTTAGTGTCTTCTGTGTTTTAAATCAATAAAATATACAGGCCTGCAAGCGATAAGGAGAGGTAGACTTGATAAATTACTAGTTATGAAAGGTGAATAAAAATACAGGAACCTACAGAACTGCTTCAGAGGCATACTAGGAGGGGGAAGGGAGTGGAGCATTTGACTGACTCCTTCTCTTCAGCTTGAAACTGCTGCTCAGTCCCTAAAGTTACCAGCTTGTCTGTTTGATGGCTTGGCAGGGCTCTGCCGGGAAATGTGCAAATTGCAGCTTGTGGGAACAGGGGGAAAACACAGAAACAAGACTAATGTGAAAGAAGAGCATCTAACCTCACAAAATCAGTTTTTAACCTGGAACTGCCAGGCCTGGTTAAGGAGAAGGATTGGTTTCTTGTAACTTTAATCACATTTGAAGTAGTTAGCCTATTAAGCCTTGTTTATTCCATGATTCTATTAGCAGCTTTGATCCATGTCTGCAACTCTTCCCCACATTGGGGGATGTATAATGTGTGGCTGCACAAAAAGAAGTGGGAGGAAACCTTTTCCCATCACTATTGCCCAGCAATAAAATAGCTGCCTTGTGTGTGGTTCAGGGAGGCTGATGAAGCACTGCCCTACCCTGAGCATACATGCCCCTGGGAAAATGACAGCAATCTCTGGGAAAGAGGATTGACAGAGGAAGTAAACACTGCATGGCTGGATATGGCAGTCACACCTCTTAAATAACCATCCTGGAAGAACAAATCTCAGTAAACCAGTAAGTGGTAAGGAAAGCAGTAGAATTCTGGGCTTGGTTGGGCCAGAAATATCGCAAGAACAGGAATATATGAGATATTTTGATACTTCTGCTGTCCCTTTCAGTCAAAGCCTGGCAAGGCAGAGGCATGGGAATCTGCAAAAGAAACCAGACTGAACTTTTGATCTTAAAAAAAAAAAAAAAAAAAAAAAAAAATCATGTCACTTTCTTAATCCAAACCCACAGGCTTCAACTTTATGAGGACACTCATGTTTTTCCTTTTTTCTGTGGTTAGACACCCATGATAGAATTGAAGAGTTATGCTTACCCTAGACAAGCTACAATTTAATACCCATTAAATACTCTGTAGATGGTTGTAAAAAGTACTCTGGATTCAAATTGCCTTGTTTCATGGTGAATATATTTATTTTCATTTTTCCTTCAACTTCACTCAACAGTCTGAAGTCTTTTACATCTATGCAAATGACTGTTTTGCTGTTCCCCTCAAAGTTTTGCCAGAGCCAAGCAATTCAACTGCCAACTATTCCTCCTGCTTAGTGCAAGTACTGAGGCATAAGTGCAGGTCTGTAGTAGGTATAGCTCCTTTACCAGAGTCTGCTCTAACTTGCAGATCAGATTCTGTTGCGCCAGCTTGAACACCCCTTTGACACCGGAGATCAAGAACAGGGTTTTGTGGGGTAAGAGCTCTGGCAGAACCAGGATTCTCTTTCATGTGTCCTTCTGACAAAAAGCTAATGGACAATTTCATAGTTAATGAAGAAACATTTTGCTGTCGGGCTTCAAATTGTGTAAGAGCTGGCCCTGACACCCAGGGCCTACAGATCTGTTTCTCAGTTACTTCACCTGTGATGGGGATGAATAATACTTACCACCCAAAGGTGCAAAGTCTTTACTAAATAAAGTCCTTCCCAACCTGAGGCTGCTATTCTCCCTCTTGGGTTCTGTCCCATCCACAGCTCTTCCATGAAGTTGAGAGTCTGCTGACAAAAGAAATCAAGTCTTATTTTGGGAAGCACTCCACTGTCTACCTCTTCTGTCGACAAATTCAAGAATGACCTTAAAGCTCTAGGAATTCATCTCTGTTGTCCTTCAGATCTTTGTCTTGCTTATTCATTGCTCTCCTTTTGGTCCTTGTGCCATTTCCCCGAAGCTTCTATTTTTTATCTCCAGCAGCTAGTTCTTGTTTTTTATTGTTGTTGATTTGGTTTTGGGTGGTTTTTTGGTTTCTTTGGTTGGTTAGATTTTTTTTTGGGCGAGGGGGGAGGTGGTCGATGTGCTTTTTTTGTTGTTTCTTTATTTATTTAATTTTTCCTGAACTCTAGATTCACATGTGACATTAAAAGACTGGGAGCTAACATGTCAAGATGACAAAGAAAGCTGGATCCATGAGGCCAGAGTGGATATAATAAAATCAGAATATAGACCGAAAGCATACTTGATCTCACTCTTAGAGCAAGAAGTAACCCAAGGTAGACCTTTCAACCCCAGCAGATGTCAATTTTTTCTTTAAAGGCTCTACTGAGCCTATTCTACTCACAGAATTCCTGTGTGGTCCATCCTCCCTGCCCTCATGACTAGAATTTTTTGGTAGTACTGTTCGTACAAAGAAAATCGTGCTTCATTTTAGTTGACTTGAACAACTGATCACCATCTGCTTTACAACACTTCTTTTCTACATCTATGATGATTTTCCATCTGCTGTACTCCTACCTAGATCTGTATTCAAAAGATGTTGTAGGGAATATTGATGTACTTTTCCTTGTAAAAGCAGCATTAAAAAAAGTCTTTAGCAAGCAGCTACCACTGTGCACATTGCAGAGGACGTTGGGTGCGCAGGTGGTGGCAGTGGCCGTGAAAGTCTCTAATATTTGGAGAGTTTCTCTGTATGTATTTGTCTCTGAGGACCCAACAGAAAAACAATTTTTTGAATAATGTTTCCTTGTAAAAAAGCTCATTCAAAGAAGTAGTTGTCTAGGTCTGATTTTGATAAACGTTTCATCTCTTGAAAGATTTTGTCCCCATATTCTGTCAGAATTGGTCAATTTTGCTGTAGCTGTATTGGTGTGTGTAACACCCCACCTTCAGAAAATGTCTACTGTCATAAAGTCGATGACATGCTCATACTAATTGTGATTGTAAAAAACATCACACTGTTTTGGGAACACCCCTGGATAAAGACCTGAGCAGCCTGGTCTAGTCCTGCACCTGACTTCGGTTTGGGTAGGAGAATGGATTAGAGACACCCAAGGTCTCTTACATCCTGAACAAATCTAATCTTGTGATCCTGTGACTCTCAGACATGAAACCAGGTCACAGACAAATAAGATATAGAAGCAAAGATTTTTGGCAAGTTTAGCAAACATCTCCTGAGTCAGAGCTCTTCACTCCTAGCACTCATTTTCTTCTGCGGAATTAGTAGAAAAGCAATCCACCGCTGGTTTTTCCCCAAACACAAATCTGACTGATACTCATGATATTTTTCTTAAAATAATATTTAATTTGGCTCAAGTCCCTAAAATAAGTCCTTGTGTCTGCTTGGGTGTTCTTGATTTCTGGTGTTCTTTGGCTTTCTCAGAAGCAGAACAGATCATCTGCCCTCCTGCCTAAGTTTCTGGTTCTCTCACAATTTACATTTTCAATTGTTGTGTGTGTGAAAAGGTATAGGAACTGAAGTGCAACCACTTGATATGTCCTAACAGACACAACTCTGTTTATTGGCAGAGTGGTTAGGGTTATTGGAGGAGCTGAGAGGACTATTCACTGCATTCTGCTTCCCGTCACTACTATTTGCTGTATGTGTCATTGATTTCGGGGCATCAGCAAATGCATCAGCAAATTAAGACAACTTGGATGGCCAGTATCTGAAATGGATTAACGAGGAAATTCTTCATATTTTCCATTCATATTGGAATGCTTCATATTTTCCATTCACTACCCAATCTCTCAAAAGTCTGGTTGGTGCTGAGCACCTCTTGCATTGGCCTGCGAGCTCCCTCACTGGTGATGCACTTACCAAGAGGGCAGCTGGATGCTTTCTCAACCCCAAAGGAGTCAGACAGACATGCTTCCAGTTAGGATGCACCATTTTGTAGACAGTACCAAGCAGAGTCATGTTACCAAGCCTCTGTTTCAGCTCAATGGTAAAAGCTTCTGGACTCTCTTTTGCTCAATCTGGTTCTACTTCAAAAAGCTGAAGTGCGTCTGTGTGTGCCCATACAAGCATATAAAACTTCTTCTGCAACCACTCTGTGCTGGATGCAAACATTTGTCATTCTGTTTTTTTTATATGTGGGCCAGTTGGCAAGTTAGTCACAGCAATTTTACAATCAAAAGTGGCAGTGCCTAAACATTGGTCTGTTTTCAGGAGTATACTTAAAATGAATGCATCTTCCAGGGCCAGGTGCTGACTCCCCTAAGGAGTACTCAAGAAGTTTTTTACTCCTCTTGAAAATCTCTTTTAGGCAACGGTAGGGTTGACTAATTGTGAGTGAAGGCATCAGCATCTGGCCTCAAGTGAGCATTAAATAGATGTAAAAGATAATGTATCAGCTGGTATGTTCCCTACATACCATTGCTTATATATTTTTTAAAAAATTATATGTGTTTTAGTTACAGATAGTATTTTAAATTGTTATATTTTATTTTTCCCCAGTATTAAAAAGAAAATTTGTCTGTAATACACAGGAAAAATGCCTAAGATTTGTTAGATTTGAAATCTGAAAGACTGATTTTTCACTCTTGTGATAGAAAGCTGCCTTCTGCAACACATAATCTGAGGCTTGGGGTATGATTTTCCTTAAATTCTTACCAAAATTTCCCTCTGCAACTTCAGCTTATTAATTTTGCAACTGTACCCCTTCCTCCTCCTCAGCAGTTCTTTCATCTATATGTGTGAGCAATGAGATGTTATGGATGATGACAAAGTGGAATATAGAGGTGGGTTAGCCAAATACTAGGCTGAATGTCTCCCTTCAATTCATAGTTTAAACTTTATGGAGAACAGGAGAACCCTGAAGTCCTGCAGCCTGTAGCTTTCTGTTGTTAGCAACACTGAGTGAAATTTACTTTCTTATCTGTCCACAGTTTGAAATGTAATCCTTTAATATATGAAGAGTTTTTCCTTATGTCTGGCTTTAGAAGTGTAGCTTTCCTTATAAATCTCATACACCGTACAATTAAGTGGCCTCTGTTTATGGTGTATGTGCAAGGCAAAAGATTAATTTTCTAATGGAGAATGAAAAATCTTCACAGAAAGCATCTCCCTTGTTTACAAAAGAATGTAATGTGCAGGACCAAACCTGTCAGCTCTCACTTATTTCAGCTGAGACTTGTTCACTTTCAAACAGCTTTTTACAGCATACTGTCTTTCTCCAGCAAGGAGAAAATTTCTCAGTGTGATTCAGTGAGACTTCTCACTCATTTAACTGTCAGCACATAAGAATTCCTGTCTCGTGAACAGAGGTAACAGGAAGGTGCTGTTTGTGAGTCCTCTCAGCTTTGTGAGCTTTTCTACACCAGTGAATGTCAGAGACAGTTCTTTTCCAAGAAAAAGAGTCTGCTCTGAGCCAGCAGGACCTTCTCCATTTTCTGCTATGGAGATAAGCACTGTGTTCCAGCTGTAAAACAAGTACATTTGTAAGAAAACATCCCCACAGTAGTGAAGGTCTGTAGCAGGCTGAAGTCAGGGAAAAAGATGGATGATTTTGCCTTTGTTAGTCCTGCGTATTCTCTGCTGGCAAATAATGATGTCTTTTGAGCAAAATGCACTCAACTCTTTATCCATGCACTTAAGTATTTAACAGGAAAGAAAATATTTATCTATGTAGTCCCTATTGTGTCTAGAAGAATTGAGTTAGGGTCTGGTTCACCACCCAAAGAACCAAGCAATGAAATAAAAATTTAGTCTGGGATAATAACTTGCATAACAAGATATAAAGTACTACAAAAGTTTGTTCAATAATGATAATAGTAAAAGAAAGCATAAAACAGGAGGCAAAAGCAAACTAGTCTTACAGAGCAATGCAACCAGAGGCCAGGAAGCCTTTTATGGCTCTTAGTATCTCTGTCAAACATCCTCAACCTTACTGGAAATTCAGAAATGTGGTCTGTGTTACCCAAACAGCAAAACACCCTACAGTGGCTGTGACCTGTGGCAGACAGTTTTACAACAGAGCTCTTACTTAACAAAGTCAAGCTCAGGAATTTGTGCAGACAACAATTTTGTCAGTAGCTGTCTGTGCTGGTCTTGGCTGGGGTAGAGTTGACTTTTTTCACAGTGGCTGGTATGGTGCTGTTTTGGATTTGTGCTGAGCACGGGGTTGATTATATAGAGATATTTCTGTTATTACTGAGCAGGGCTTGCACAGAGCCAAGGCCTATTCTGCTTTTCCTACTGTCACAGTATTGAGGAGGCTGGGGCTACTTGGGAGGTTGGGAGGAGACACAGCCAGGACAGGTGACCCCCAACTGACCAAAGGGATATTCCAGACCATATGACACCATGTTCAGTATATAAAGTTGGAGGAAAAAAAAAGAGGAAGGGGGGATGTTTGGAGTGATGGCATTTGTCACATTGACACATGATGGGGCCCTGCTCTTCCTGGGGGTGGCTGAACACCTGCCTGCCCATGGTAAGGAGTGAATTAATTCTTCAGTTTTGCTTTGCTTGTGTGCATGGCTTTTGTCTTCCCTGTAAAACTGCCTGTAGCTAAACCCATGGATTTTCCAGCTTTTACCCCTTCAGTTCTCTCCCCCAATCCCACTGGTGGGGGAGTGAGTGAGCAGCTGTGTGGGGCCCCTTGGCTGCTGGCTGGGATGCAACCACAACACCGTCTCAGGACTGCAGGCACTCTAAGCTGTGGAATTGTGTATAAAATTCCGAAGAGTTTGGGAAAGTGTCCTCACCTGCCATCCACTGCGTAAGGGTTGGACCTCTCTTCCAAACAGACGACAATTGCAATTTGCAAAGCTCTTGGGTCTATTCTTGCCCTTTTTCTCTCCCTTCTGCTATCTACAAAGAAAAGCACACATGTTCCTGAACTCTATGCTGATCTGAGAGAGAAGTAAGTCTACGTGCTTTCTTCTCTCATCCTCCTGCTTCTCTACTGAACTGGTCAGAATTTAGTCTGTAGTAAAACCTGTCAAGCTGGATCCAGCCCTTTTTTTTCCTTTCACCAGTTAATTGGTCGTCTATGCTTCCCATTTCAGTGAGAACTGTGATTATGTTGGTTGTTTTTAACTGCTAACTGCAAGCTTTACTGAGGAGGATATAGTCTGAAAGCATTTAAAGAACTGTGTGGATGGTCACGAATACAACAGGCACACACACAGTAAACATGCCTATGTTGGGGAGTATGCTGTCATCTTCCCAGTGAGAAGGACTCTCATGTCCTGATGTAGCAGCTGGGAATTTATTCCATCGTATTGAAGAATTACCCTAACCAAAACTCAAGCCATCTGTACTACCAGAAACATAATCAATACTAGCCAGTAAATCATAGCACCTCGGTGTTTTGAGCAACACCGACTCTTCAGTATCTTAAAACACTATTGAATATTTACAGTGGGATAGGATTTGTAAGGCCTCTCATGATTAATCTCTTTCTATTTAAATAGCTGATGAACTGCAGTGTGAGTAGTTATGGTGTCTGTGTGTTAAGAGTAGTTATGTTTTAAACAAGTTCCTACACTTTTTGCAGCTTTTCTATCTGAGCTATAATGAACACAGGAGCAGGAATATGAGTTCTTGTTTCACAGATCAGATATGATGGATACCTGTACTCATACCTGCTTTCTTTTATTTTTGATCATGTTGCAGACCACCTGTTTGGGTGATTTTTCTGAGCTATAATGAAGTATTTTTCTTCACAGCAGGTTTTTCTCACTTTTATCCAATTCTTAGTTTTCCACTTGTCAAATAACAACTTCTTAGATAAACAGGCATGATGCTTTTTCTAGCTTGCCTACTAATCTCTGTTAGGTAACAATAAAATGCAGCAGTTACAAAAACCAGACATTGATAGGCATGCAGCATCCCAGACCAGAAAGAGTGCATTCTTTTTGCTGGCTGCAAAACACAAGCACCAAGCCCAGTTCTCTCCATTATTCTGACTTCTAAATCCCAGATAAAGGTAAAGGAATGGCTTGGCCCATCCCAGGGCTGCTCACTCTAGTATCAGCTTTCTCTGATGCTGCAAATGCAGGGCATCCACTCTTCCTCCATGCAAGGCTGCCAGCCATCAAAGGGCATATCCCCTGAATTCCTCAGCTGTATATCTTCACCTGTAGGTATGTCATCTTGATGATGTTCACTCCCAGGACAAGTTAGAGCAGTGCTCATTTTACCCTGCTTCAGAAAAAAAAAAAAAAAACAACAACAACAACAACAACAACAACAACAAAACCAAACCAAACCAAACCAAACAAACAAACAACAACAAAAACCCAAACAAATGCCCCTTATCTCTCAAGAAAACCATTTCAGGAAAGGCAGCATAAAATTTCTGTTGGAAGAATCAAACTGTGATCCTCTGCAGAAGAGTGAACCTGAACCTAGGCATGGCTTACCAATGATAACTTACTAGTTTGGCTTTTGATGGACAAAAGGAAATATCATTGCAGGACTGTCTTCTGTTGGAAAAGGCTCAGATGGTTTACAGGCCCTGCAATGAGAGCTTTGGGAAGTGTGCATGCTAGACTGGAACACAGGACTCTCGATAAGCTCAGTGCTGGTCAGCAGCAGCTTGTTTTGGGTGTTTTGGTGAACTTAATTCAGCCTACTGTGTCAAATGCGCAATGCAGTGTAATAGTCTCTTTCAACAGGTGAAAGACTGAAAACACAGCAGATTTAACTGTCCTTCAGCCATACATATAGGGTTTCCTGCTGTGCAGTCACTGAAGCATGTGCTGACAAACAGGTCTTAGTATGAAGGACTTGCCTCCAGAGTAGGATTTTAAATTTTGTCTCCAGTACTGTGCAGAATTGTCTTTCTCAGCTGAATCAGTCTTACAGAAAGGTTAGAAAGCTTCATGAGACAAATCCCTAAATGAGTGAGGAAAACAAGATCAAAACTATATTCTGGGACTGGGAAATTGAGGAAAACACAATATTAGAAGGCTGTTTAAAAGGATGGCTAGGTTCCAGACAGGAAAGACAAACATGTCAATGTTTTGGCATCTTTTCATTTTGGTATTGTAACTTAAATTTGAACTGCAATAATACTGCACTGTAAGAAGGGTGCATGGCTTTATTGTGCTCCTTGGAAATCTCAAACTGCTCAAAGCAGATTTGAGCACAGAATGAGAGAGATGTGAAGTTGCTCAGCTAAGTCCTCTGCACTTGCAGGAAGCCACACTCTGTGGTTCCCCTCAGAAACACATTTGGTTCTGTCTTGAAGATACTGAAAATCTTACTACTGTTCTCTGTACTGGGGTCTACATCTCTGGACACTGGTGACTAGAAACCTTCTACTTCCCAGTGTGGTCACATCCATGCCTCCCTCTGCCTATTTTTCCTACTGCCAGGATTGTCTGATAACTTCAGTGGTTCTCCCTCAGCTTTGTGAGTTTATCTTGAGCAGTTGTATTTCCTTAAAGCTTGTATTAGGCTAGGCTAGCAGGCCTGGGTCTTTTCATCTTTCTTGCATGACAGTTCCTCTGTTCTCATGGTTGGTTGCATGGACTTTTTGCATTTCCAGTTTTATGTCTCATAAATGGGATTTGTAAGAATACAGTGTACACTGTTCTTGTGGGCATGGTATCAACACCTTCATATAGAGCATAAATGCTGTCTTCATTCTGCCAAAGATAGTTTTATGCTAGCTCCAACCATATTGTATGTGACTAATCTGGACATGGGTCTACCCCCCTGATTTTTCAGTTGATTCCATCTCATAAGAGATATTAATTAACTATTCATTATTTGTTCATAAAATGTATGATTTTACACTTTTTTTTCTGTCTGCAGTCTCAAAGGGCAACAAGTTCTTATTTCCAGCTGTCTTCAATATCAGCCATGTTAGGCTAATTTTCTTGCATTCATTCATGGTCCTGCTTTTTTTCTTGGTAAATAATAAGATATCAGACCCTGATGAATTCTCCTTGAGTAACTAGCTCTCCTGAGGGGCAGCTGTGCCTTCCACCTCCAACCAGTACAACTCAAAGTAGCCAAACTCCGTTTGCAAGAGGACTGGGGAGCTGGGGCAAGAGTGAGAACCAGCCTGATGTGGATCTGCCCAGGGAGGCCTGTGTGTGATGAGCTTGAGGTGAGCGAGGCTGTCCAGAGCTTCTCTCAGAGCAGCCAGAGAAGTGCACAGATGCAGAACCAGCATCTCAACAGCAAGTTCCTTCTGTCAAGCAAAACCCTTCCAAAGCTCTAAATCCCTTGATCACAGGGGAATTGACCACCTCACAGGGGAGGCTGTTCCTCGTGCTGGGGACTGCAGAAACACCAGGAGCACTGCTGGAGGACATACACTTCACAGCACAGGAATGTCTGGCAGTTTTGAAAGTTTCCACAGAGGCAGGCATTCAGAACAGATTCTGCTTTCTGCTGTTTGAGACCCAAACATTGCTGCACTATTCTCTCACACAAGAACCAGAAAGCAGCAGGGGGCAAATATGCATGTTTGCCCTATTCTCATTTTCTGAGAATAGAATTGTGCCAAAATAAGCAAATAGCGAGCAGGTAGAAGGATATAAAAATAATTCTTTTAGTCATCTATGCATTTTAAAGTATCAGTGATAAAGTTTTCATGTGCATATAAGCTCATGCTCCCTTCCTATTTCTTTTTATGTTTTTAATAACAGTTTTCCTTGAAGGAAGCTGCTAGTATTATATGTGCATGATTTTTTTTTTTACTCTGCTTTAAGAATTTTGATTTTGTTAAAAACAAAAGATGAACATTTCATATATCAAAATGAGGTCTCTCTGATTCACATAATATTAATCCCATGTTTAATCCCTCAAACCTGTTAGAGTTTGCTGGTAACCAAAGTTGTCCCATTTACACTACAGGACAAATTTGTTTGAAATGCAATCCTAAACTTCATCCCAGACTGCCGGAAAACATCCATCCACATCTGAAGAGGATTAAATGCAAGCTCTCCAAAGCCCTGTCTATCCATCAGCAACCCTAAAAAGCCTATCACTATAGTGTCTAGACACTGAGATAACCCTCCTGATGGAAGCAGATGGTAAAGACCTCTCCACATCATGGATTTCCATGAAAGATATAATGACACATGGTAAAATTAACAGTCTCTCAGCACACATTTTCATAGGAGAAAGACACTGCCATATTTAGACACACAAAAAGGGAGGAAGTAAATTTTGATTTTTTTTTAAATTCACTTAGGCTGAAAACTCATGAACCTGAGCCTGGATTTTAGCAATCAATGAAAACTAGAAAAAGGGAAAAAAGACAGGAAGAAAAAAAAGCTATGGCAGGGATTTCACAGCAGATTTAGCTATCAGGAAATGAAATCAAAGGAACCAAACAATCAAAAATGGATCAATAAGCCTTGAAATATACATTTATGGGAAAGTTTTTATTCTGGTGAAATAAGTCTTCCTCAATGGTGGATGTAAGAAAATTAAGATGCTCATTTAAGACTTAGTAAGAATAAAATTTAGGACTTTCATAAGCCAAGATGTGCATAGAGTGGAATAATTAATAGACATAAATCCTAAATATTCTGAAACTCCCTGCTTACTCAATTCAGATCTTATTGACTCAAACAGTTTGACAGAGCACAGCTCTTGGGACTTCCATATCCCCAGGTGAGCACAGCCTTTCAATCAGAACCCTCTCTAAATAAGAAAGATTTGTGAAAAATTTGTACCTTACTTTTTCATGTTCTCAAACCACCTCTTATTCCACTGATCCTGGGTGCCTGGTTGGCGTCATCCTCACCAATTTCAACACACCATTTCTCAATGGGATGCCCAAAGTAGCTTCCAATACAAAGAGTATCTGTGCAGTTGTTCTGTGAGCAGGGGAGAGCCTTCTAGCATGAGGAAAACTGCATCTGATGTCCTTCAGACCCTCCTAAGACTTCATTTTTAAGTAGGAGAAATCCAGGTCAAAATGAGTGTGGAGAAGAGCTTCTAGAGAATGGGCTGCACTAACAGTGAGAAAGCCTGAATGAAAAAGTATGATCTATTTTTAGCCTCGCAAAATAAAGGCAGATGGAGTGACATGACCGCTCACATAAATGTCTTAGGAGATGAGATGGCTACATTCGAGAATAACTTTTACAAGTAGGGACAATACTGACATAATAACAAGTAGAATGTAATGGTGAATGCTTGTAGCCTCAAGAAGGCTACCATATTAGAAAAATCCTTATAGTTATCAGAGAGTGTGTGGGTGTTGGAACAGACTTCTACAAAGAATAAAATGACCTGGAAGACCCAGGCTCGCTTTATTTATTGATGAGGGACTTGCTGTTATTGTGCCAACATTGTTAACTGGCATATCACATTGAAATAATTATTGTAATTTGTTTTTAAATTCATCTAAAAGTCAATTGTAGAATGCAATATATAAATTAAATAAAATTAATTTCCCTGGAGATCCTCCCTTCCAACAGCAGGGTATATAAAAACTGAGTGTCAGGCATTATTAATTTGATGTAATGTATTTTCAGAATACTTTGCTACATAATTGAAAAAGATGTTTTTGCTCTAGGTGGCACCTCTGAGGTTAAAAGAGCCTCCTTGTCTAGCAGCAGAGCATCAGCCTGTTGGCAGAGTGACTTCAGAGGCACAGACCCACAAAAGAATTGCCCTTTTTCCTGTCTAGACTGACCTCCCCTACCCCTTCCTCTCAGCCAGCACAATACTGCTACGGTTTGGTTTTTTTCTCACCAATGCAAACACATGTTTGGGTCCTCCAAGATTAAAGACGGTCTCATACCTTACACCAGCCAGCTCTGAAATCTTTGTGGGACAAAATCTGGTGTCTCAAATTCTTCCTTTACGTGATATTTACACAGAAATTAGTCAGAGGCTTACCTGAGCTCAGAGCCATGGTGCATTCAGTGCTGTAGGAACAACACACAACCTCAGTCCTGTAAGTGAATACGCTGAAAAAATCCCAGATGGACAAAATGGGTACAATAAAACAAAAATAAGAAATTACTTACTCAAGCCATGTGCTAGATGAAAAAATATCTGGGAAAAGAAGCAAGGGAAAGAACTCCCATATCTCAGCCTTATGCTTTATGAGATGAATAATACTACTTTGGATATGCAACGACCTATGGACTGTGATTAAACAATCTATAGCTACATGAAAAGACTACTC
The DNA here is from genome assembly GCA_027886175.1 of Phylloscopus collybita. NCBI lineage: Eukaryota > Metazoa > Chordata > Aves > Passeriformes > Phylloscopidae > Phylloscopus > Phylloscopus collybita. The sequence goes on from JAJNNQ010000075.1 coordinate 92,685,849, forward strand.
AACAGCCTGTATATACCAGGACTGAAATAGTTTATTTCCCCTGCTAGGCAAACAAATACCAATCTTTCATGAATTTATTTTAATTTTCACATTAGATTTTTAGAGAGCTGAAGAAGTTCAACAAATTAAGCGAGTCCACCAATGTAAAAGATTAGTTTAAAAGCCTCTTGTAAGTGATGCTGTCTCAGCACTCTTTTAGTTTGCAAAATGCATCACAAGCACCATTACTTAAAAAAAAAAAAAAAAAAAAAAACCAAAAAAAAACCAAAAAAAAAAAAAAAAGGAAAAAAAAGAGAGAGAAAAAGTAACAAAGAACTTCTTTTTTTTTTTATAGAATCGATTGTAAAAGGTGAAAAGACAGTCAGTGTTTTTGGAGCTTTAAGATAAACTTAGGGAATAAAACAAAGATACCAGAGACTCATAAAAGTGAGTGCACTGTTACAAGAGTCCCTGCCTCTTAGTGTGTGGAACAACAAAGGTGTCTGTTACTAGCACAGAAGTAGTATGGAAATACAGCTTGTTCAGGTGAAATGAGATAGAGTACCAATGGAAGAAAACACCTCCATATTATATTTGGTGTCACATGAAGAAAAATCCAAATCAAAACAAACCCAAAAAAGACCTCATGGAATACTAAGGAAATGACTTAAAGTTTTTGCTGGATTCTCACAGGTCAGTAGTGTCTGTGCAAGACAGGAGTTTCTTCTGTGTTGAGTATCTGGGTGGTTGCATCTTCTGCAATCTTACTGTCACATGGATTTAGCCCTTTGGTGCAATAGAAATAGCAAATTTTTGCCTTTGTGTGGTTCTTGAGGAAGATATTTCATGAACTCGAAGGATGAAATTATGTGGGTAGAGAGGAATCCAACAGCACTAATGTGCACTAATGTGTGACAGTTCCTTGAAAAGGAAGACAACAGGACAGTGCATTTTTTTCCCTCAGAGGTAAAAAAAGACACTTGCAAAGATCTGGGGATAGGAGAAGAAAGGGCTAGATAATCAAAGGAACACCCTTTTAAAGTATGCCAAATAGAAATGTGCTATTTCAAAAGAGACACGTGGAGAGGAGGAGAGGAAGCAGAAGCGAGATGGGTGACAAATCAACAAAGGACAGACTTTTGAAATTTACTGCTTTCCCTAATGGCAGAGACTCACCAGTCGTGGACTGGAAATGGCAGTAACTCACATCAGGAAACCATCTCTCCATCTGTGCAGTTCACACGGGTATGTGAGGATGCAGGTACGTGACAGGGACCAGCACCAGTGGGGGCTTGGAACAAAGACCTTATCATCTCTGGGGCTACTGAGACCGCACTTCTCTTATTGTTGCAATAATAGTCAACTTCAGCATGTTCCTCACAGATGACTGTGACAGACACCCAGGGAGAAAGGATGTGCAAACACATGGCTTTGTGTTAAGGTAGGGCTGAGACACCAAGGGTGAGGAATACCATATGCAAGAGGGCACACTGCAGTGATATCCTATAATTTCCCTTTTCAAGGGAACAGATGACACTTTGCAAGAAAATGGGCTACAGCTTTTCTTAGTTTCTTCCCCTCTGGTCAACCTCCATTTCTTCACAATATTATAATTATGTGATGCTGTCCTTAAGCAAATTGTCCCTGGTAGATGCAGAAGAGCTTGCTTGTTCACACTTTTCTTCAGGGGCCGTGGCCTTGTAATGTTCAATAGCAGCATCTGGCTCTGGGACAGATGCTGGAAGCTGAAATTAGGGAGAATATTGGATGAAAGTGGTGGGAAGAAAAGTGACCATATCACCAGTGGCCTGATAAGAAGGGAAAAAAACCCTGTCTATATCCACAGCAAACCAGATTTCACTTTGTGTAGGAAGAAGGAGGGGAGGCTGTGGGACCTTGAGCAAGCTGTACTGACTGCTTTAGCACATGGTGTTAGCTCAGCTATCATCTTTAGAAACATTCTTCATGGAAGATATGATGAGATTCACATCTCTTCTTCACTGTTTGTGGTGTACTAAGAAGATGGCAATATCAGAGAAGGCTGAAACGGAAATGTGCTTTCCTAGCATATTGTTGGAAAGGAGGGTGAGTAAGAAGGGGGGTGGGTGAGTGGTGGAGAAGTGGAAGAGAAATCTTGTAAATGCTTTCTCAAAACTGTAAAAATTGTGTGTAATTTGATCCTTTCTGAAGATTTTTCTAATATCTAAATAGAGGGATAATCTTCAGCTCAGCTCAAAAATGTTTGAGGGGATTAGCTATCCTTCCTGGTCAGACGGATAGCGATAATTCACACTTCACAAGTCTCCCAGTAGCTAGTCTTTAATAACTTCAGTAAGGTTAATAATTATCCTATAAAATTACCTAGCACTTGAACTGGCAACCGGTTTTACTGCCTGGAGGTGACTGTTAAACAATCTGTGTCTATTGGCAAGCAGCACTGCACGTACACCCTTGCAAACCCCTTCCCCCACGACGGGTCTGTGAAATTGCATGGCACATTCGACACGCCGATTAGTTATTTTTTGTACCCTGCCTGCATTCATCACCTCAGATACCAGAAGATAGATGAAGTGTGTCCTTGCAGGCAACATCCATGCCAGCCTGGCACCATAAGCAGAAATAGGTCACTGGTATCTGTGACTCTGTCAAAGGCAGATAAAGTCAAATGCCATAAACCTGGGCTTTAAACCACAGCCATAAGGAAGAGACCTATCACTGCTGCTTTAGGTATCTCTGTGCTATGCCCTGGTCCAAAACTTGCTTTTGGCATATTGCAGCTGTGAGCATATGGTGTGTGTTGTTCAATCTTGGTCACGTTGTCTCAGAAGCCAATGGCAGGAGAATGGGACGTGCAGAAGACAGGATATTAACTAGACAATTGTTTTATTTGAGAGCTTTGGACGTATTCCAAAAGAGGCAATAATTATTAGTGGTGGTGTGACTGACACTGTTTTGTTTTATTGGCTGGGAAGAGCATGATTTGATTTTGAATAAATTGGCCAATGACTGTTGCTCAAGCAGCTGTGAAATTCCCCACCCCTCCAGTGGCAAAACCATGAATGCTGATAGCTCACACATTCCATAAGCTGAAATCTGAGCATGACTCTGGGATGGTTATTTCGGTTCACCACAGGCTCTTTCTACATTTGGCTTAACTCTGCAACATGAGATCTCACAGCGTCAGGGAATGCTTGGGGCTGACCTTGCAAAACAGGAATCAAGTTGATAAGCCATCTCAATTTTGGTGTTTGTGTCTTCCTTGCCACATTCAAGATTTAGGGTCATAATTTCAATGGATTCAAAAGAACAGAGAAGAAGAGACAACAGTTCCAGTGAACCTCAGAATTTCTGAGCACCCAGTGGGAAAAATCTGCCTGCAGGGAATATTATCTGATAGCAGCAGAGACCCTTGTAAATTGTGACAAATTAAAGAATAAACTAGTTCTCAGAATATTTTTTCTATTTTATTGGTTTTTGCTTCAGATTTATGAAGGGCCTATTTTATAACTTTGTTTTCAAACCTGCAGGAAAATATGTGTTGACATATGGTGAAAACGTATGGCCCCATCCCTGTGCTCATGGAAACACAGGTCCAGGATTACAGACAAGGGATGAGCTATACCCTTAAGGTGTTGGCTGACCAGTGTTAAGATATTCCTCTGAGGAGACTTAACTAAAAACAAGACTCAAAACTCATTTTAATCTGGAGCTGCATGTCAAAAGACAGTGATTTGGGAGAGTTTGAATTCAAACGTTTTATTTGGATTTAGTGTTAATTTTTAATATCAGGTCATAAAAAGGACCCTGTGACCATGTCTTGGTGACATGAGTAAGTGGGAGTTAAACAATATTAGTCTACAAATTTGGCTAGCCTACAAACCCTCTGCAGGAATTCAATGCTCAAGGATCCTAAAATTCCACTGGTACAACTAAACATTTATATATTTCTACTGTAATTCTTTACATATGTGAAGACAAACTCCTAGCTCAAGGTTGGCCAAACCTGAGCCTGCAAAATAGTGAATACTTGCCTCTGTGTGTAGAGACAGTCTTGTTGAGAAAATTTTCTTCTGAAATTGTTTTCCTTTCTTTCATTAATTTAAATTGGGATTTTTTTTTTTTTGTGTCAGCTGAAGAGGACTTTTAGTACTTCTCATGACTACTACATTCTTGGTAGAAACATCTTTAACTCACACAAAAGGGTTTGGGAGTTTTTTTTGTGCAGAAGTGCTTGAGGGAGAGTTTCAATGGTAAATTTGCAGAATAAATGTGTATGGATGTTAGCTGCCTGCAGGGGATCTACTTCAGTAGTCTGTAGGATTATGGAAACATGCAGGTTGGCCTCTCTTCGTAGCTTTCTAGGTAGTTGTGTGACCAAAGGAAAGCCCAAACTCTCTTCCTCCGTCGAATTGTAACTGATGAAGAAGGATGTGCAAGCAAGCAACCGGGAAATTAATTACAAAACCTCCAGTTTGAAAACACTCTTTTCTGAGTTTTTTCTGGGTCTTCATCAGAAACCTCAGAATTTACCAGTTTTGAGCCCCCCAAGACCTAAATATTATTCTGGCCTTACACGAGAAATGATAGTGCAAACCAAGCCTTAACAAAATTTTACAATTTGGTTTTGTACCATCATAGAATAGCTCAAGGCAGAAGTTGTAATCACTGATATTTCTTCCCAAAGGAGCAAACCAACAGGGAATTTGGCCCTGAAGCTGAAAGCACACCCAATGCATTTTGCAATCTTTAAAAAATGTATTGCTTGTTGCCCCTCACTACTTAATTAAAAGGAATGTCAGACATTTCTGAAAAGACAGTGGGTGAGTTGTCAAACGTAACAAAGAGAGAAAATAATCTCCAAAAGAAAGGAAGTCTATATAAATTTTATTACCCATCCTCTTCTATACTAAACCACATCTATGATAATTTTAAGTGATTTTTCTATGGCATTTTAAATGAAATGTGATTCTCTTGTTCATTCTCTGGCAATATGCCCTGAAATATTCCATTAAGTGTTTTCAATTACATGCCAGTCCCAATAGGATCTCAGTAAGAGGTTTTAAAAAGATATCTTATCTAGTAGATTATCTAATGTAGTTTGAATTCTATCAATGTTGCAATAAATAAAAATAAATTAAGTAATACAAAAAGGGTCTTGTAGCTTTGAATCAATAGACTAGTTAGAAGCTGAGGAGATACTCATATGTTCTCTTCTCCTTAAATAAAGACTTCAGAACTTGGCACCAGAGCAAGTTTTTCTTTTCTCATTTTATCCCATTTCCACCACCTTGTGTCAAAGTCTATTTCAGAATAAAAACAAAATGAAACCTAAACTACATTATTATTATTATTATTATTATTTCCAAAAGCATAGATGAGTGTATTTTTGAAATATATGGAGGTACATTATATTCATTATGACACAAATTACTGCTCAAAGGCTGAGTTGAAAGTAGCTGCTGAGACATGCAGCTAAGAGCATGCTTGAGTGCTTGGCCTTGCCTTGCAGCACCAGAGTAGAAGGGTGTGCACACGTGTGTGTGCCCATGTGTGCACATGTCAATGTGCTGGCAACTGGTGTGCCACCAAGGCAAGCTGGTCATGTCACTTGTTCTAGATAGTTCATTGAACAAGTTTATCCCATTCCTATAAACACTTAAGCAGATAGTTCATCTTACTGACATGCAGTCTCATATTTCAGCAAAGGAAACCTCTTTATTGATGTAAAATGCTTTTGCTTCTTTTTCCAAACTGCTCATGATAAATCACAGTGTTTAGCTTGACCAGGTGCTTGGTTCCACTGATGTCTGGAATGGAGGCGTGGAAGAGCTCGTGCAATATCAAGTGGCATTACTTCTGTTCTCTCACTTGATGGCTTGAACATTAAGCATTCCCCTTAGCATTCTTATTTTTAAATTCCTGTAGTAATCTTACATAGGAATGGTGGGAACAAACAAGCCAATTCATTTTGAGATGGGACTTCATTGCTTGTAAATATAATTGTGTGATATGGTGGTGCTAGGTATGTTGACTGCACAGCCGTTTCATGGAGTCATGACTTATGTCTGTATCAGGATATTAGGATCAATTTTCTCTCCTCTGTCTTCCTCATGGACTGACTGTGATCCTTCAAAGCCCATCCTCATAACCCTCTGTCCTGGGAGCCCCTTAGCCTCCTCACTGAGAAGCTGTGAAAAACCATCATTGTTTTCATATTTGATGACAGGCTGGCTGTTGGGTAATGAAGGTAAAGAAAGGAGAGCTCCATCACTGTCCAATTTGCTTTGTTCCAAGCTTCTTAGGTTTGTGTCGTATTTTAACAAAGATTTATAACATACTGACTGGCTAAGGCCCCAGGGTTGCTGGAGGTAAAGAGTGGGGGTAGGGAACAAAAGCTGCTAATAAAAATGTAACATTACATTATGGTAATTAGCACAAAATGTGAAGATTTTTATAAATTGCTTATCTGTTTTAATTATTCTTGAGACATCTGTAATATTAATGCACAGATAAAGAACAGTTAATTGGAAAATAAATGAGAGATCTAAATGTATTTTTCCCCTCTGTGTATATAAAGGGGAACCTGGATATTAAATCTTGAACTTCCAAATTCTTTTGTTATATTATAGAAATGTACAAATTAATCAAACATTTACTGCGTAAAACAAGCCTTGACAAATCCCAATTCTGATGGATTAACCAGTGAAGGAGTCCTAATATGGAGGAACCAGGACAGTTTGTTTCAATTTTTTTAAACAATTCTTTTGTCACCACCATCACCAGCAAAATCTATCTCTAAGTAAGTTTTCCCTAAGTGAAATTTCCTTTGTTTTTGGTTTTTTGTTTTGTTTTGTTTTGTTTTTTTTACCTTCCACAGATATGATTCTGCTTTACAGTCAACAGCATGTGTCGAGCATGAACAAAATTACGATAGGATGACAGTGATTTTCCATTCAGTTTTTTTTCTTGGGAGCTACTACAAAGCCAAACTATAGGTTTTTCCCTGCTGTTTGCATATATTAATGTGTTATGTACATACATACATAACTCATCTTTGAGGAATAAATGCAAAAACAATTAACCATGTGGGCAACCAAAGAGATAAAATTGAAAAGATATGAGGAGAATAAAACCTGAGAAATGTAGAAGATAGAGAGATAAACATCTTTAAATCAAAAGCAGGACTTAGAGTTTCTGCTCTGCTGCAGTTTCATGTTTATTAAAAGGATTTATCCTGGAATCATCAAGACTGAGGCCACTAGCTGTTCATTTCTCCTCCATTTATCTTATTGATTTCCAAGTTATGGGGATTACAAAATCCAGTCATGCAAACCCCCCTCCAAACTGTTTTGCAGACTCCATGAAAAATACATTCAGCAAACAACAGAGTTCACTCTTTCTTCCCTCCTACTTCCAACAGTTCCTCTCTCTAATTTTTTTTTGCACTATAATGAGCCTACAGCTAATGTAAATGAGGCAATATGCCTCTCACATAAATGTGATTATTTCTTCAATCAATTAATTCTCCCCTTTTTTTGGTTGTTGTTTCCGTTATTGTTCTAGCTTTATTTTGCTTTTTTGTTTGTTGTTTTGGTTTGATTTTTTTTTTTTTTTTGTGGGGTGGTTTTTTGTTTGTTTGGTTGTTTTTTTTTGGTTTTGGTTTGGGGTTTTTGTTTTGGTTTGGTTTGGTTTTGGTTTCTTTTTCCTGGCCAGGACTGTGATGGTAATACAGAAAAAAAAACTCAGAAAAGCAGAGAAATTAACACCTAGATTAATATATACACCGACATATATAAAACCTATTAACTGCAGGACACATAATTGTCAAGTGCAAGTTCTGCTTTCTGACTGACATATTCCCAACTTTCATTTGACAAAACTGTTGCCTTTCATGAGTCATTTTCAAGAAGCATCCCAGTCACTGGTCTTAAAACAATAGTTATACATATCATATATATAGGTACCATATTTTAAACCAGTGATTTGACACTGGTTAATGTTAAAATGTGTTTCTCCTGTGTTTCCCTATTTATGTCCCAGCTGTAACATGAAGGGCTGCCTTCAGTGAGACTAAGGTAGACTGCCTTCAACATGCCTTGCTTATTTGAGGCCCAATACACCAATACAGATGTTTCTCTCTTGACACCAGCATGAGGTTACAATGGTTTCACGCCCCTGTTTCACGCCTTGCTAGGAGGAGACATGTGAGAGTACCAGCCAGGGCAGAGTGAGCTGGATGAATTCACAATGGGATCATGCCTGGCTTTTGTGGAGACAGAGGACCTTGCTTGGCCTTGCAAAGTGAAACAGGAACATGTGAAGAAGAATGAACTTGGAAAAGACTCACTCCTCTACTGCAAAACCAGGAGCTGCCAGATGACAAACATGATCTGGCAGCAAACATGACAAACATGATCAAGCTGGTGCCTGAGCTTAGAATTTTATGGCATGGTGCCAATTTTATGTAGCAGGTATTTGGGATTTTATTGGTCAAGCACCAGATTCTGGTTATTTTTATTATTATTTTCTTTTTTGCTTCATATAGTCACTTATGTTATAAACTAATCTGAGAGATGGTTTGAATGAGTGGTGCTGACCATGCCTTTAACTTCAAAACAATGAAAGATTTATGGTAGATGCTAAAGTAGAATAATAAAACCATATTTACAGGTTTTATAGTGGGCTTTCTTATTTCTATTACACCTATTAAACCCTAATGGATGTGTTTTATATATGTTATTTATGCAGCAACTTTTTTTCATGTAACAAACAGCAAACTCCTTATAGGGATGATTTCCCCAAAATGAAATCTGGTAAAAATAGTTACTAGCACTATGCCCATTTCCCTGAAGGATCTTCATTTACCTTCACTTTCCAGTGTTGTATGAAATGGGCCACTCTACATTCTTGGTAAGTATAATAAAGCTCCATATCTCATAGGGGACTTGGAAATTATATGAAGGAGTCCACATACCTCCTTCCAGATTTCTGCTACCTGTCTGCTTGGATACCTCCTGAGGGCAAGATGCCAGTGTGACTGGAGACCCATTGCAGAAATGTAGTTTGATTCATGGCAAGGGGCTGCTTCAGACACCTGGGAACCCATTTGGTAAAGTCCCTGTCTGTAGGTGAAAAGACATGATATGGGACCACAATGGAGGCATTCTGGCTTCTCCCAGTCCACTTGACCCTAGGGCTTAGAAAGGGGGCAGTGATCAAGGCAGCAGGGTAGAAGGAGAATCCCCCATCTGTGGTAGATTTGTATGCTGAACGCATCCATAGGCATCATTTTTCTGACAGATGATTGTGGTTTAATAGACAGTGCAAAATGGAAGATGCTGCACGTACAGACCTAATGCAGTAGGAGAGACACACATTTTAAATATTGCTATTAATTATATCCAAAACATCTGAGCAAGAAAACAAAATTAGGATTGCAATTTAATGAAATAGTGATAGATGCATTACCTAGCTAGATATTTGAAGAAAAAATGCAAATAAGTGGGAGATTTGAGCAGTGGCTTATGAAAGTCTATTCTTCCTTTTTTCCATGTGGCTACTTTTGGTTTGCCTGTCTTCTTTTTTGCAGGGTTAGTCTAATTATTTTTATCCCCAAGTGTAAAATATTGTAAATGCACACAGAGGATGCAGCACAAGCCATGTGTGTATGTTTGCTTGCGCATAGAAATGTACATGAATTCACTCATGTATACATATGTATGGACTCTTTTTTTTTTTTTGTGTTTATGTAGATGCATACACACATGGGCTCAGTATGTCCAATATCTTAAGCCACTCGAGATTTAATTTAAGCACGCATATTTTCCAGAATGATTCCTTCAGCTATCAGCCACAGCAGTAAGCCGCCTTCTCCCTGCACTGCTCTGATAAAGCTGCCCTGCCATTACTGACCTGAAATCTCAGCAAGCTGATGGGTAGATCTTGTTTCAGATATGCATTTTGATGAGCCTTCAGTACAAATCCAATCTGGGTTGCAAGCTAGCTGATGCATGGCTGGCCGCCTGTTCCTTATTTAACAGAACCATATTTTCCGAAATCCATATACCAAATTCTGTTTAAGGATCTCTGTTCAGACTAAATTTGAAAACAAAATATACTTCAGCTTGTAGGAGGGATCTGTACACAAGAGCAAGTGAAAAGAGAGAGCAGCACACGTTTTCGGCCATAATTTAGTACACAGATGGTAACGATAGGAGGTGTTGGTTGCAAGAAATGAGTTGTTCAGGAAGATTCGCTCAGCTGAATTTTGATTTTCTTTCCAGCAGACCTCCTCACTTGGTATTGTTTATGCAAATATACCCTCTTTTCAAAAAGCGTCTGGCTTCAGAAAAGGCCTGGCAGTGGAGCACAAAAGCGAAGTTGTACAGCAGCTACCAGACCTGAAAAGACAGGCTGAATGGAGCAATGGATGCAATATGCAGTCAGCCAGACAAACAGAAGAACCATTCTTTTCTGGGTACCAGTGGTGTGTGGAGAAGGCAGCCTATCCCAGAGGGAGGAAGAAAAGGCCTTGAGATGGGGGTAACTGCCCTGATCCTACAGAAAAAAATAAAAGGCTAAAGGGATCAGAGCCAAGCGTTATAGATGCAACTATGGTTAAGACATAAAACTACTTTAACCCACTTTTAGGACCTCTTGGGGTGCTGCTGACTTTGCCAAGAGGAATTAATTGGAAATTGATGTTGCTTGTAGGTAGGAAGCATGACAATGAAAAGAGTAGAAGAAATCTACAATATTGTAACTTTCTAACCCCTAGGAAAGAATGAAGACATTTTCTTTTTTGCTGTTAGCTTTAGCAGGTAAGTGCACTAGAAAATATTTTTCTAACAGCAAAAATTTAGCTAAGATGAATTCTCTGTACAGAACTGCAAATACATGCTGTCACATATGGACAGAGAGAGTGAGTGAGCACTAATATAAGGATGTTACATTGCACAATATGCACATAATAGGAAATACTTGTTTCTCAGTGCAATATATACATATATAGGCACTCCTCATATGTGTTCCATTTATTCTTGTCATCTAAAAGGTTGGTAAAACCCCAACCATTATAGAGTGAAAAACCATTTCGTTATATATGACACTATACTGTAACTTCAGCATTGCCTCCTTATTTGATAAAAAAACCCACTATTGTCAGTGTCCACTGTCTTTATACCTCTCATTAAATATTTGAGATAATACTTTGCAACACATACCTTCCACCAAGATTTTAAGCAAAAAGACCTTATTTTTAGATTCACATGTTGTATATATTTTTTCAAGTGCTGTATATAAGTACAGCAGGTATGTTTAGCACACAAAACACACATACCCTCAGAAACTTCCAGTGTCATATTGTATGCCAACTGCAAATTCAACTGCAGATGCACTTATCTATTTTGTCTGGTGTTTTCAAAAGGTTTCATATGTTATGAAAAAACCATCAGCTCTGTTAAGTGAATTTTTTTTTGTCCAGTCATTCCTATATTTAATATATGAATAATGTATTTTTAATTTCAGTATTTCTGGATGCTTCTCTTTTAAATGAAAGAGGAAATCTAGAATAGTTGTTTTAAAGGCCGGTCAGAGATAGCATGAACAGTACAGAGAAAGCATCTTGAATTGCAGTTCTGCAAAATCTGGTCATTAATTCAACCTTATTCTTTTTATGCCAGCAAATCTGAAAACAGAGTACAAGAGAAAATGGCATCATCTGCATTTCAGTGGCCTGCCTTCCATATAAAAGCTATCTTCTTATCTTCCTTTTTGTCCCCTACAAGAAGTGTAGCAGAGACAAGGCTTTTTTGGAGGGTTTTGGTGTTAGAGTGAGGGGTTATTTGCCATCTGCCATCACCTTGTAGTTTGCATATCAATAAAAAAAAATTAATAAACTAATTTCAAGCGTATATGATACAGTTAATTTGGAAAGTCCATTGTTAGGGGAGAAATAGTATATTCTTATCAGTGGCTTTAAACAGCTATTCATCATTTCTAAAGGGCAATTATTTGGAATCTATTAAGCTAGAATTCATAATACCCCTGCATACTGAATTTTAAATAGAAATCTGTATTTAGATGAAGGAATACATTAGTATAAGTCATTAGAACACTGAAAATCCATGACTTGTTCATTTTTCACTTACTTTTTTTCTTCTTTTTCCCCAGAGATTCTGAAGTATCTATGTTCTGAACATTTAAAGAAAACTCCCCAGTGTGTACTTTTTTGGGGGAAAGTTTGGATAGCAGCATGTTTAACCCTATATTCACTTTTTCTCAGATGTTGAAAATTACTGCTGAGAAAATAAACTATCCGAGGAAAAATATTTCAGTCAGCAAACAGAAGATAAAAAGATAGATAGATGGGTGTATCTGTATCTAGCTGACAGACAGCCAGGATAAAGGACTTGGTTTCAGAATGTTTCCTTCAGATAGTAAGAAAACACATCAAAGGGCAGGGGACAGACAACAGATATTTCTTGTAAAATGTTTTCTAGTTGTTATCTCATTTTATTGTACTGGTTATGCAAAACTGTTTTTATGAAGCTGATTATCAATGAATAAAAAAAATTGACAAAAAAAAAAAAAAGGAAATTGATAACAGGACTGGAGAATAAAAACTGTTTATCATCTCAGTGAATGGTAATGAATCTTCTACCAGGAAGCTCACAAACAAGTACAGCAAGGCAAAAATCTGTATCCCAGTAGAGATAAATAGATAAGCTAAAAATCCCCATCTCATACTGCACGTATTTTTTTCAGTAAATGTGGTTCAAAGATAAGAAAGGATAGCATATGGGTAACTTATATCTGCTTTGGAACTGTGTGAGCACCATTTACTCCAGCAAATGCACGGTTAAACATCACAGGGAGCCGTTCAACACATGCGTACACACCTTTTGTTGGTGCACAAGTACACGAGTGTGCATGCACGCATTTTTATACCAAGAAATCTCCCTCCAAGAGGCTCAGTTTACTGGATTGGATATATAGCAAACAATTAACCAAAAACATGAAAATATGAACTTCATTTCTGCTGCTTTTTAGGATCCTGTGACTGGTTAACACGGAGCCACATTAAAATGACTGTATGGAAGGGAATATCATGCTTCAGCCTGATGCTTTCTGATGTTTGTAAGGATGATGTAAACATTCTGTGTCTGTAAAAATAGAAAGAAATTACACACAAACAGGGAGATATTATGTAGGATTTCTGGGCTCCTTGTTGCAACACTGTGGATGGGTGGAGAGGACAGACTATGCATATTTCATGCCATGTGTGGGCACCATCCTCCATAGACCTCCCACAAGGAGAGCACAGCTTCCTCACAGGACCAAGCAACTGCAAGCCCTTGGGACCATTAAATGCAGAGGGTGGAACGAGATGAAACTGAAGAAAACATTTTATTTTCCCTGAAAAACCAATCACTTAATTTATTACAAAGTCGTGGGGTTGTTGTTTTTTTTTATTGCCTTTTTAATATAGCTCTTCATCATGGCTTTGGAGAGTGAGACTTACTTGTCACTTGGCCTCTGTGGTTTTGGGTTGGGCAGAAGATGTTAGACACTCTTAAGCAAGAGCGCATTTTTGCTGCAAAGAACTTTCCTAAACTGATTTTCTGTGCTGTGGTCTCTGTTCCTTTTCACCATAGGAGGTGGAAGGCCACAGATTTATGATTTGTATGTGCAGAGCTCTGTTAGCAGTCTTGCCAGAGCATTCATAAACTAGACTTCAGATAAACTAGATTTCACTAGGTCGAAGTCCCATGGCTGGGTTTGCGCTAAGTTTGGCCACCTGCTCCCCTGTTTGTGATGTCATTACTGATGCTTACATGATCACATGATGAAAGATATGACTTGCACACATGAGAAATTGGCACAAGTGTGCCAGAAATGGGTCCTAGAAGTATTTTATGAGACATGAACTAGCTGCCACGGTTTGGCAACATTTGAGCTTTTTCAGATTGATCACTGAAATGGGCAGATGTGGATTAATAGTCATGGCAAACTCAAAATAATCTGACTACACCTAAATTATAACAAAATAAATTTAGGTTTAAATTTATTATGTAATGTATGTCCCATATTTAAGAGAAAACACACAGAAACAGTAGGCCTGAGATTCCTTTCTCCTTGTGTGATCCCACTTCAGGACAGACATGGTTGAGGTGATGTGTGATAACAAGAAAACTCAAGAAGCTTGTTTGGATATATGTGTATAATTTAAAGCGGATGCAAAATCCCTACTTAGTTTTCAGCATGGCTTCTTTGGGCATCTCCTAACTTGCTGAAAGGAAGTCGATTTTAAATAATGTCAAGTTAATCCAAAACACATTTTTTGGCACAGAAGCAGTTGCAGCAGTTCAAAAAAATGGAGCTTTAGTTAAACAGATAGAAAGAGAAAGAAGCTTCAGGTGTAACTGACTTTTCTAGGAGCCAAGCAACAAGATATTGAATAAGATGATTAAATTGTTGTGGGAGAAAAACTACTTAAAGAGCTGCATGCTCCTGCAGAAGCAGCAAAGTATGTGTTCAACCTGAGAGCACCAGAAAGATCTTTGTCTAAATGGAATTATTCATGTGGCTTGAGGTTAGGCCTGTGCACATGAAGCACTTGCAGAATCTGGTTCAGAGTGCTCATCCTTTTACAAAATCAAACCTGGCATGAGTGACTTGATATCAGGTCGTTATCATTAGTAGCTCTCAGTCCCAATTAGGAAACTTATACAAAGAACAGTTTGGATTGCAAAAAGATTTATGCTCATATTTTAAATGTAAGCTTGAAACACATCCAAAAAGCCATTAATGTTCTCCATTAATTGTCATCTTGTTAAGTTTAATACATTAATGACTTCTCTGTCTTGTGCAGTGTTCTGCACATCAAGGAGAGTATCACCACAGAACCATCTTACCCTGTCAGTGATACAAGGTGAGGAATGAATTGTTACTGACTCTAAATTTAGGTATCAGGAGAGGACATGCTGAGCAAGTGAAAACACAGAGGTAAAATGACATGCCATGGCTTTGTGGATATGCAGCAACAAGAAATCACAGCTTAACAGACACAAGTAGGCTGGTGAATAGACAGAGGTCCTGCACTCACTCATGATTTGCCTGAAGATCAAGGATCTAAATACATCTGATCTAACACAACAAATGATCGAATAGTCAACAGACCTCGAACACCAGAAAAAAATTGAGAAATCTCTCTATAGCAAAAAGGGGCTTCAGAAGGTAAAAGGCACATCCACTTGTATCTAAGGGCTAAAGAATCAAAGGAATGGCTTCCCAGCAGCAGAAGATAATAAAACAGGAGTATGTTTTCTCCCTTCCCACGCATTTTTATTCCAGCTCCAGCTAAATTTATGTATGCATATATGCAATTTATTTCCCCCAGAGAAATAAGTCATCTCAGTTATGACACAGTTGAGAGATATTGGTTTTCTCTGCACTTTACCTGATTTCAAGCAAGAATCCCTGCTCATACAAGATCACACAATGCAGGGGGCCGGTGATTGACAGAGGTTGTTCCCTACCAACAGCAGAATCTGTAGCAGCTCTACTGTGCAGAAAAGGTACTCACTTCCTCCCCTTCCTGGTCTTGGGGCTGTATTTCTAGAGAGTTCTTCAAAAAGATTATATGTGTGGCAGAGATGTAAAATTCCAGTTAAATTCAGGGAGATGCAAAGTTTTACTTAGCAATCCCCTGCTTCCCTCCTCCTCCCAACCTGAGAAGCCGGATAGGCTGCATTACTGTGCTATCACTCAAACCCTTGTAAAGAGAAGAAGCCATGCCACAATTAATACATGAGGTACTTGAAAATATTATTGATTTGTTAAATTGGAGTATAAACTGCCGTTAAAATATTTTTAGTGCCTGGGTCTTAGTTGCTGTATAGTCATAATCAGCTGTTTTGGATTGCGTGTAGGAAAAGCATTATAAATCTTCCTGAAATTTACAATGAAGAGTATAATTCAGCACAGTTTTCCTCTGCTCATGGAATTTTAATAATCGATAACATATTATATTTTTGCTGGAGTACATGTTGGCATTTACTGTTTGCCACAGTAAAGACATTTGGCAGAATAGTGAAGGTTACTCCGGTAGTTTTCCTCTAAACTTTTGGGTTTCTTATGGAAATCCTTTGAGGCGACTGTAGGAAAAATTACTCTGTACATTTTGTTTTTGTTGAAATTTTTAATATATTTGTCAAGAGAAAAAAAGCCCAAACAACCAACAACACAACAAATAACAAAGTTTTGGTAACAAAAATGACCCCTATACTCACATGAATTTACCCTCGGATATCAGGTATTGATATTATCCCAGTAGAAGGAGCATACATATCTCTTTTCAATTCCACTATTGGTTCAGTTAGTGAAAATATGCTTATGGTCCTTTTGTGGAAGGCAATACACAGGTAATTGTAATTGGCAGCAGTGTGATTTTTGCAAGGATCTTCACAAAGGGATGAATCAGGATTCTGTGGTAAAAATACCTTCTTTCCTGTCTGACATTAGAGGCTTCATTTTACATCCTTTGAGAGAAAGTGGATGACTGTGCTATGGTTTCCAGATAACAAATATTTACAAAGTTTTATTATGCTAAACCCTGCAATCAAATAATCTTGTCTAATGGTTCATCTGCACAGTAGGTCCAGTGTGTTTGACATGCACTGTTCTATTAATGGGAATGAGCATATTGTTTCCATAGCATAAACCATGGTGGGTTGCATATGTTGTAGATAAACCAGAATATTTTTCCCCATGAGCTCCTGGGACCTATTTTCCCCTAGGAAATCTCAGATGGAAATCTGGGAGCTCAATGTGATATTAATAGAGGACAATTCATAGCAACTGTATGGCCACTTTTTTCAAATTCATTTTCATAGAACCAGTACAAAGGAACTCATTTCCTTGTTACAGACCAGGCTGGATAGTTTGTGTAGTCACTGAAATGGGGATAAAGAAAATGCATCCTTTGGGAAACTGAAGCAAAGCCTGGGATTGGGTCAATGTCTTTCTAAATACAGGCAGAAATATATATAATCCATTTTTTTTTTTTAGCAGAATGGATCATGTTAGTGCCAATAGATAAACACCATCTTGGCCGTTTCATTACCATGGACTTCTTCATTTTTAAGGGATTTTGTACTTTTATGTGCTTTCTCAAGAGAAGGTGAACAGAGTTTTCAAGTAGCAACTGCAGTCATTAAAAAGGAAGAAGGAAAAAGGGCAGACTGTTATATATGACAAGAGGGGCAGATGCTATATATTATAAGAAAACAAAGAATTTTGACTTATTATTGGGTAGGGGACACCTGAAATTTTCATGAAAAGCTGTTTGAAAAAACAACAAAGGATGGCAGATAAAAAATCTACATTGTTAACTAAAATAAAAAAAAATTTCAGTGTGCAGCATGCACTACAGATAGTCATGGTTTATTGTTACAATGAATTAATAACATTGTCACAATGGATAACATCAAACACTCTGGCTATTTGAGTGATAAGAAGTCCATTAGGGTTTCACAGTAACAGAGCAGCTTTAAAATTTAAAAACAGCAACACAAGCAAAAAAACTTCCCAGACAACAAACCAACCAACTAAACAAACGAAACCAACCACAGTCAAACCAGAAAAACCAAATCCACCACTGTCAAGTTAAATTCTTTCTTGGGTGGGAAGCTGTAACCTTGGCCTACCCTGGGAACAGCAGGAGAGCTCACTGTGTGGCTTGTTTGAAGGAGATACATGCTTTGCGTGCACATCGAAGTGCATTTTAATCTTGCTAATTGAATTTAGGGTGCATGCTAAAAACCAAACTCATCACCTTCTCTGCACTTGATATTTTCAGCACAAGGAAGACTAACTTGTGCAATATCTCCTCTATCCTGGATACAATAAAATCCACAGCACCACTCCTTAGGCTTTAGCTTCTCATCAGTACCAACAGAACATACCTTGACTTTGTTTGACTTCCCTCCTCACCTCTAAAACAGAATTTCCAAATCTTTTTCCACAATAATGGACACCATTTTTCAAAGATAATTTTTTTAATAATATCAAAAATATGTTTTTTCAAGAAATAACCTAGATTCCTCTTCACCACTTACAAATTGGTGAGACAAGCTTTGTTAATTTAAGTGAGTTTGGACAACTAAGGGACTCAATCTCCCAGATTTGTAGTGTTCATGGATTCTTCTGGTAGAAAAAGGATTTCTCACTTTCTTTTAGAAAAAAAAAAGAAAAAAAAGAATGAAAAATTAACATTTTGTCTCTGGTAAATTGCCTATTGAAATGAAACTTCATTACTTTAGGAAGATGAGAAGGACTTAAATTAATATACTAATTCCATAAGAGTAATACCTGGTACAGTTATTTTATTTCAAACAGTAGCAAACTTACTCAGGATTACAGCAATGAATTCAGCATTACATTGCTGAGCACAAAGGCTTCCTAGGGTGATTGTATTTTTTGTCTGTTGACGTGTCTTTCATATACACATCAGTAAAATACAGAAAATACCTGGAACAGGTTTGGCATACAGACGTAAGGGCAAGAAATTCAGGACTTGTACAGCTTTAGGTGGCATGTAAACAGGATTTAAAGTTAGAATTCATCTTCAAACCCCACATATTAAAAAAAAAAAAAAAAAGTGTCTTGGAATACTACTATGATATCATCCTGGTTTTGCCATAGAGGCTGTGGAATCTCCATCCTTGGATAATTTCAAAGTTCAGCTGAGAAAAGCCTTGAGCAACCTACTCCAACTTTAAAGAGAGCCCTGCACAGAGCAGGGGGCTGGACTGGCTGACACTGAGAGATCCCGTCCATCTTCATTTATCCTATTATTCACTGAGCACTTAACCCAATACAATATTAAGGAACAATTGTAATCTCAGTATCTAAATCTACACTATAAAAGAACTGAAAACATCCAGTTCTGCAGATAGTGAAATACAATATCTCCTTAAAAAATTTGTAATTATAGAACCCTTTTGATGGATTGAAGTAGATAAGGAGTAATATCAGTTTACACACTTCTAACAGAACTCACTCTTCTCATTGAAAGAAAATATTTCAACAAAACTTTCTAAACCATGTCCTCCAGTCTTCTTTCTATAGCAGACCTCAAAGATGTTTTTTTCCCATCAGTTTCAGTGGTTTTCTTTCCTAAACCTTAGACCTCTAACTCACACCATTTTTTATTAACTCTGAATTTAATCCAATATTGCACAGGCTACTTTACAATATACGTTCTTTTATACAAGTAAATGAAATGTGTCCCCTTCCCCATGAAACATATGAATTATTCATTTCTCATAATTTTGTTTCTTTGCAGAAAACTTTCTGAAAAAGTTTAGTTTCTATGAATATCTTGAATTCATTGCATTAAAAAAACACTGTTGGTTTAGATAATAGAATATGCAGTACTGAATTAAGAATATTTCCCATAAGAAAACATTTGCTTTCACTGCACTGAAGAAGAAACAAAGACATTAAGCCCCTTCACTGACAAAAGAGCTTGCAATCTCCAAAGACACTTTTTTTACTAATAATTTTCAAACTGACTTAGATTGCCACTTCCCTTTGGTGTTCTTTAGTAAATTACACATTATTTTTCTTTTCATAAGAATCAGAACATTTTCATAGATGCTTAGGCATCTTATTACATCCATATGAAATTATACGGCCATTAAAAATTGTCAAAGAATGTAAACAAGTTGAGAAAACAAATGCAATATAAACCCAAATCGTGGGGGAGATGCAGTAGATTTTTTAATTCTGGATTTACCTTTTGTGCTATGTGCACAGCATGTGGGACCCACTGGATGCACCTACAAATGAAATATTTGTATTAGAGATAATTCCTTATACTAAAATGATGAAAACCACAAGCTGTACGTCTCTTTCTACTGATTTACTTATGTATTTTAAGATTTTTTTTTTTTTTTTTACTGAAGGCTTATTATAAGTCTCTCCATAAGCCCTGATGATACAGGGAAACACTCAAGTGTACTTTTCCAAGCTGTC
This sequence comes from Phylloscopus collybita, assembly GCA_027886175.1. Lineage (NCBI taxonomy): Eukaryota > Metazoa > Chordata > Aves > Passeriformes > Phylloscopidae > Phylloscopus > Phylloscopus collybita. The sequence continues at coordinate 92,705,868 of JAJNNQ010000075.1, forward strand.
ATACAACATTCATAATACTTTACTATTATTATTATTAATAATAATAATAATAATAATGCTCAGAAAAACCTGATTTGTATTTTGAAAGCAACCAATTTGTTCTGCTGTCTGATTTTTAATTGAAATATTCCCAAAAAACAAATCTAACCGTCCCAAGCAGACCAGGTAAACCTAAAGCAAATGAAAGGAAGTTAACAACTGCAGTCTTTTCATTCCCTAGACTATATGTGACTGCCATCAGGCACAGAGTGCTTCTGTTTAACTGATTGGTTGAGAAGGCAATCAAATATCTACATGATCTTTGAGGTATGATGGTGTTTAACATGAAGGCAAGTCCATACCAAGAAAAATCTCATATTATGTGGAGAATTTGAAAGCAACAGGTGCTGTTACAGCTTACTCATATTGTTACAGGATAATCTTACTAATTATGGTAAAAACCATTAATGTGGCACACCTGTAAATATTTTAGTTGCTGCCTAGAAATGAAGTTTGGAAGAAGTACATGGACAACACTTTCAGGCACAAGTTGTGATTCCTGGGGCTATTCTGTGCAGGGCCAGGAGCTGGATTTTGATGATCTTTGTGGCACCCTTCAAACTCAGAATGTTGCCTTATTCTGTAAAGTGTCTAATGTAGGCAATACCTCCTGTCAATATAACTGCATGCACAGCTATTTCGTAGCTGACCCCAACTTTAAAAATCTGATTTTGTATTTTGAAAGTGGAAGCAAATTTGCTAGTTGTGCTCAGCTCTGCTTGTTACACTTTTGAGTCCCAAGCTTCTCTTTGGTCTTAGGACCCTTTCAAGTTGTAGAGTCCCAAACTTGGAGTGATTCCTCTTGTTGGTGCTTCGGATTCCTAGGGCATCTCCAGGACTGGCTGGCTTTAGGATGTTGCCTACCCTTTAATCCTTCAGTGGCCATCCCTGTAAAGGTTGTTTAGAAGTCACAGCATTCCTTCAGTACCTGCAAAGTGCTGACATCAACACCCACAATATAACAGGCTCCTCTAAACTAAGTTGTTACCAGAGAGATTGTTGAAAGAGTGTTAAAAAAAAAAAAAAGGATGAAAGCTGATGGGCAAGGAGGACCTTCCTCCAGGAGGAGGATCATCTTCCAGACCATGCCACCTTGAGTGATACTTGAAAGTGGGCCAGAAATCTGACAGCTGCCAAGTTCAGTTTTGCGAGTTCATGGTAGTCATGACTTTGTCCAATGATAAAGCCACTGAAGTATGGCTGCTAGAGAACTGCTAATTTACAGGTGTGGTCTTATGCCATTTATTAAGAAGCAACCATTACTTCAAAGAGACACAACACTTTTGTTGCATTGTACAGGTCCTGGAAATAGCAACAGCTTCACTGGATGTTGGGGAGGATGAAGCAGGAAGGCCCTGCAGAGATGATTTATTGGTGAAAGATTCTATGAGTGTAAAACCTGCAAGAGAGATAGAGTTAAAAGCAAGATTTGAGCTACAGAATGCTAAGCAGGAAGATAGTGATTAGATTAGCTGAGGACCAGGACCCTAGTGATTGAGCAATACTCCTCCCCAGACAAAGGGATGCAAAAGGGGTTGGGCCCTCCCATGTAGCAGGAAAAAGGTGGTTTTCCAGGTTTTTAGTATGTAGAGTAGTATGGTAATGTAGTAGTTCTCATAGGCTGTATGTAAATTCTATAGGTTTTGTATCCTGTACTGGTTAGTTGGTGCTAACCAGAATATTCAGCATGGAAAGGGATAAAATGTAATGTAACAGGAAACTCACGCTCTCGGACCCTCTCTCGCCTCTCGGATTCTCCCTTCTGCTGCTCCCTTCCCTTCCCTTCCCTTCCCTTCCCTTCCCTTCCCTTCCCTTCCCTTCCCTTCCCTTCCCTTCCCTTCCCTTCCCTTCCCTTCCCTTCCCTTCCCTTCCCTTCCCTTCCCTTCCCTTCCCTTCCCTTCCCTTCCCTTCCCTTCCCTTCCCTTCCCTTCCCTTCCCTTCCCTTCCCTTCCCTTCCCTTCCCTTCCCTTCCCTTCCCTTCCCTTCCCTTCCCTTCCCTTCCCTTCCCTTCCCTTCCCTTCCCTTCCCTTCCCTTTGCTTCCTCCTGACCGCTGACCACACTTCAGCCAGTGTTGGTCCGGTTGCCTATCCCCATGGCCAATAAACATGCGTCCAAAGAGCACCCCGGTCTCCTGAAGTCTCTCATCGGACCCCATTGCAGCACATTTCCTATAACTGGAAAGCTCATTTCTCTGAGGTGTGGCACAGTCTGTTAGCTGCTTTATCATGACAGTGGACTGGCTGTTTGTGATGGCCTGTGCCCAGTGCAGCTGTTCAGGAAACAGAATGACCATCTGCACTGGGTCTATCCTTGAGACAAGTATGCCTGGCGTCTCCCAGGGAACCCTACCTCTAGTGCAGTCGCGGAGGATATAATTTCTTCTTTGCCTGCAATTAATGGTTGTAGGATCCTGGTACATGACCTGTGCAGCCTGCTCCAGGTAAAGCTCCTGTAACAGGAGTTTGGACAAAAGGATCCCCAGGGGCCCCTTCTAACCCCAATCATTCAGACACTATGTGATTCTGAGATACATGCTGTCTATCAGTTCCACAAATTAAACTTCAGTAGCGTGAGAATAACCACCTCCCCTGCTGTCAGTGTGTCCTATTTGCATGTCACCTGACAAGCATTAATCAAAGATATTCTTCCAGTGTATGATCAACCCTTGGTGGGTTTAGGCAGCTCAGAATTTGTTTCCAATGCTTTTAAGATTGCTTTCACAATAGATAATATTCACTGACGACCAGTTACCTGTCACAAAACAAGCAGTGCCTGTGAGGACCATGACAAAACATCTTGTGAGTGCATCTAGGAAAGCAGTCACTCTGGAAGCCTGTCGTGCAGATCAGCTCTGAAACTGTGTGTGCTGTTAGCTAATATGTTTACATGTGCATATGCATCTGTAAGTACAGATTTCTCTATTCATGTGCAGTGGCTGTGGTTTCATTTGACTTTACCCTGCCTCATATAATAAATAATAAATCATTGGTTCCCCAAGGCTTGATAAAATCTCAGTCAAATTCATCCACATAAACCACTAAACATCTTATCATATTTTAAAATTCTTAACTGGTGTATTTATTTATTTATTTATTTAATTAATTAATTAATTATTTTGGATAGCAACAGAATAACTCGGTACCTACAAGAGAGGGAGGCAGAAGCTAATGTGGATCTGCCATTTTGCTGTTTGGCTGTCATAGGGCTTCGACATGAGAACTGAGACCCTGGAGACTCCTTGTGCCTGCTGCAGCAAACACTAAAGGATGACGAAGAAAGGAAGGAAGCAAAGATGGAATGATAAATTAGTCCAGGGGAAAGAACCAAAGGGAAGATAGACAAGAGAGGGGAAAGAAAGAGAAAGGATAAAAGATGGGAAATGACAGTGTGAGGTCAAGTTGTTATAATACAAAGCAAAACAAAGACTTATGGTGCAGAAAGGGTCTGAATTAAATTTTCCTATTTAATTTTTTTATTGTTTTAAGTGCTGGAAATGAACCCACACTTCTTGGTGTTTAAACTTACATTTTCTTTAATACAATATTTGCAGCAAATATACCATATAAACGCAGTGTTAGCCATCAAAAGTCTTGTCCAGATGCTGAAATGAATATTTCTGATTCCTGGGTTCAGATAGCTCAAGATATTGGTCTGTATGACTGTTGTAGAATTAATCACAAAATAAGAGGAAACAGGTCAATTATAATATCTGGAGGACTGAAATGCTGACTAAGTCTTCAGTGACTTGCTCCATTTTCTGTCTAACAGAAGGCAGGGTTTTTAATCAAACACAATGAATTATAAAAGCAAGTATCTTCTATTCACTTATTATGGATAGAAGGAAATAATTTATCACCTTGCACAAATAATATTATCTCAGACAGTATAATAGTAATACCTGTAAGGGAACCAAATTTTCATTATATTTCATTATATAATTTTTCATTAATAAATTTTAAAAGAAAAAAACATTTTTTCCCTCTGAAAATATAGCTCTTCAACATTTATCTTTTAGCAGCTATTATCCAGTTGCAACATCCAATTTCATTGAAATGATCTCCTAAATTGAACCATAAACGTGGGAGATATCTGTAACAGACAAATGAGGTGTTACTCTGAATGAGCTGGATATTCAGTTCCTATCTTTGCTGATTGTTGCATTCTTTAAAAAGGAAAAGTAATTCCCACATAAATGCACGCTTTTACAAAAGGTTCTGAGCACCAGGTGTTCCCATGGCCACCTAAACACTTTCTGTTCTGGACAGCTCAGAGCCATATCACAGTATTCTGGGGAGTTTATCCTTGCTTCGTTCTTAGTAAAGTGCTTTGGCAGAAGAGCACGCTGGAAATTTAATCTATGCTTTGTGACTCCAGCCTCATCAAGAAACATGGCAATTATTTCTGGCTTTTGAGTCTCAGATTCTCAAACCAAAGAACACTCTTATCCATGAACTCATGAACACATGTTAGAGAATGATTTACAGCTCCTCATGATTTTCCTAAATGCTGTGCAAATCTCTCCAGTATCGGAGCCATCTCTGAAGCCAAAGTATTTCTTTGTAATTGCCAAATTTAATCCAGTGAGCACAGAGACATATGCTTGGAGACACAGCATTACTCTTCCTTTGGGAGCTTCAGCATGCTCCTATTTGAGTAGGAGATTCTGGTGGGTAACATGGTAACTAAATAAAACGTATCTTAAAAATTCTTTATTTGTTTTACATTATGCCATAAAAAGTTAATTACAAAACTCTGCCTCATCTATAGCATATCCCTTGTTGCTAACATAATTGCACACTCTTCAGGTAACCTTCTGTATTTGCCACTATGCTTGCAAGTGTTACTCATCCTCAGAGTGATGTGCAAAGGAAAATCCAGGTGCACAGCTGTGCTTCCTTCATTGTGTTATGCTTGTAAATCCCTTTTATCAGCTAAACTAGGATTAAACACGACAGAGAACTTATAAATGGTGAAAAATTTATTTGTAAATAAATCAATATTATTTTGGGGATTGGTGCACCGGAGGTCTGCACCAGGTTCATCTCCCTGGAAGCAAAGGTACAGCAAGGAGTGAATAATTCATACTGAGCAAAAGTTCTCACTGTCTGAGCAATGCAGTCAAAGGGGTGGGGCAGAGGAGAAAATGTAGTTGGAGCTTTTTTTTTTCCTGCTTCAATGCTGAATTTTAGTCTAGACTCTAAACATAATTTCTATACACATACATTCAGAAATCTAAACCCTAGACGTGAAAAACTACATTCATGCAGACATATCAAAACAAAGTGGGCATAGAGAACTATTCTGTGCCAAGACAGTTAGTGAGAAACCATACCCATGAAAAAATGTCAACTTCCACTTATATTTAGGAAGATGTAATGAAGAAACAGTGCATAATTTGAAATATACATCAAGCTGATTTTTTGTTTCATCAAAGAAGGCTGCTTTGTCTAAAGCTTCAGGCTAGCTGGACAAGCTAACTTACAGGACTACAATTGTGACACGGCTTGTCCTCACTGCCAGCTGACTCTCTTGATTGTTGTCCTGCTGCTTCCTCACAGTAGGATGCATCAGTGTTGTAGTCTAATCTTCAACAATGTCTCAGTTGCAGACATCTATCCTTTAATAAGTGGGTTTTACAAAACCAGCATTTTAGGTAATGTTTCCACTAATCCTGGACATTAACTCACAGGCTTGTCTGACCTCTCTGTGCTTGATGAAGGCAAAATTTCAACCCCAATTCTTTTCTAGGTATAAAATCACATGTGTCTGAAGCTGTATCGCCTCAATGTAGGATGAGACAGGGGAAGAGAGAGGCCAATAATATAGCCACTGCTTCTTGCATGTTACAGAGTACAGATCTTCACAAGAACTAGTAAGAAGGCTTAAATGTGCTCCAGGGCATCTCTTAACCTCCATTTTAAATTCAGCCTTCTTCACTGCCTGAGGAGCTGCTGAAGGAAAGCCAGGAGGTGGAAGTTATGTGAAAGTCAAGCACTTTTTCCTTTCCGCTCCCCCCCGCTTCTTCCCCGTGAAAGGAGACAGAAGCTGTATGTAGTTGTTATTGTTCCTTTGTGCTGGGTTTCACCTCCTGTTTTCTCACACCCTAGGGACTGCCTTAACAGCCTTCTGTGAAAAAAAAGTCTTTAGAGCAAGCATCATCCCTCCAGCCAAATGCTGTAAAGGAAATTCACCCTCCCAAACCTAAGCCTGCTCCCACAACCTCCGATTAGTAGATTTGCTGTCATGGTTAACCAGGTGAGATGGATGAAGGATCATCCATCTGGGAAAACAATTTTGGGTTTTTTTGTGTGGAACCATATCTTGGATGACAGATCTCTGTCTGGGGTGAATGCCATTACTCTAGTTGTTTTTAAAACACTCCCTCAACCTTTCTTTAACGTGAAGCACATCCAATTTGGGATCAGATTGTCATGGGAGAAAAAAAAAATGCAGTTACACTGTTTTCTATAAATAAAATATATGTCCTTGATATTTTCTTTGCATTTGGTAATAGGCCCAGTGGTCTGCTGACCCTTAACCCTTGAATTTGCAGTGAGAATGTAGAAAATTGTTTTCTCCAAGGAAAAGAGGTGGAGCTAGAGCTTAATGCCACTGCTTAGTGAGGCAAACTCCACCAAGAGCCTAGATGTGCTTCCCAGGGTGGAAAACTGCAGCTGACATAGCAGTATTAAAGCAGTACCTCAAAATTAAAGAAGCTTTGCTCTTATGTAGTTGCTCTGCACAAAATCTGGCTTAATGTTGACATGTTTTGCAGCAGAGTAAGATCTCATATATGGAGATGGAATTCCTCCTGCTCAGAGCTCGTTGTTGACTTGGGGCTTCTGTTATTGCATTTGTAGACATATTGGCTCCAGGCCTGCTCACCAGTGTGGTAAAATGTCCAAAGTTTGCAGCAAGAGCAGAATCAGACCAACTGTAAGAGCTAGACAGTTAAAAGCAAAATAACCCACTCCCGCACCCCCACAAAAACAGCAGAGCATATACCATGCAAAGTGTCAATAAAAAATACAAAACAATGATTAGCTTTCCACATAAACATTTCATCACATCCTTTCTCAACACCAATCATTATGACAGTCCATGACAATATAAATGATGACATGTCTGAGGTGCTCTAATCCATCCAGCTTGTGTTGCTGTACTTGTCAAGAAAAAAAAAAAAATCCTCCATAAAACCTCTAACCAAAACAAAACTCCACTATCCCACATGTTACCAATGTTTTCTAAAAACAGCCATTCAACAAGCTAGGCTCCAAATCATGACTTCAAATTAAACCATATGTTCATTTATAAAATGAAAAACTTCTGGGGTGAATGAGCATTGGAGATGGAAACTATGATTTTTTACAGGAGAAGCCTCAGGTGATCTGTATGTCCATCACACAAGTTGCTGGACGCTTGTGATACTGTGCCATTAATGCTGGCTTCCTCATAAAGGTCCTTTGTTTGCAAAGAAGGGCTCAGTATGTGGACTGATTTTTTTCCATTTTGACATTATTTAAAATCAAGCTACGACATAATCAGTCTCAGAAACTTTGGGGACATTGTGTGGAAAATCTCTGGCATTCCCAGCCTGGAGCTCACACCTTTCACCAATGTCCAGACTAACCTCGCCTGTGAGTGGAGATGGTGGAAAGAAACCAAAAAGAAATTTCACTGAGCTCAAACAAAACTTTCATTATATTTAGTTCTTTAATAAATAGGAGTTATAAAACAGATGAGGAATTAGAAGGAGGGTAAATCAACAAACAGTTATTTAAATGCTTCACAGTCTTGGTCTCCACAGCTTCCAGAGGGAAGAAACCACGCATGTACCATAGGAGTTATGGTAGGAACATTTCTCATGCCACTTTGACTTCCACGAAATTCAAACAAGGGCCAGATCCATAAAGCAAGACATCCTTGGAGGATGGCTGGCATGGAGGCCAGCACAGCACTTGGCTAGATTTGGGGAGGAGGTGGTAAGAGAAGGTATGTCAGAAAATGTGAATGGTGGGACTATGAAATGCATGGATGCCCCAAGGAGGTTGATTCCTTTCCATCACCCTTCTCCCAGGCACTCTAGCCCTTCATATCCCCACAGACCTCTTCCCACCACATCACCACTTCTCTCAACCCAACTCATAGCACACGGCAAGGTCTAAAATAAAAACAAGGGGTCAGAGAACAAAGGGAAGACACAGACACAAGCCAAGTAACACTGAACAGACTTAGGCTGGATTTCATGGGGTGGCACTACAGCAGCATCACAGACACTAAGATGGCACTGACACCCGGGTTTGTCTTACTCAGTGTTGCACACAGATTCACAACACAGCAGTGCTATGAAGATAACACGCACCCAGGCTGAAGGATAGAGCAAAACCCCACTATAGCATAAAGAGGAGAACAAACAATCTCACTTTCTGATCTGCTTGCATCTCACAAAGGTTACTTCTAAGATGTAAATGACATTTTGGGGCCATTTTAACAGTGATAATAAGTTCTGTTTTCATGACAACCCTTCCCCATTTCATAGTACAATGTGATATCCTTAAAGAACATTTTCCACATTGTTTTAACAAGAGGGAATTGCATATTCTACTGCAATATGCTAGAAAAGTGGGAAGGTGGTGGAAAATGTCACCTAAATATTCTTCACTTCTAACAAGCCACTTACTAGGATGGCAAATGCTGTGGGATGCAAACGTCCTTGCAGTTCATACTTTACATGTTGGACTTTTTTCTTGCTTAGCTAAAACTTTCTATTGCCTCTGAATTTCCTTAGCCTCAGGGCTGCTTAATTTCTAACTGTCTGCACATGACCTCAGAGACCTGTTCTTGTTGGTTTTGCTGGAGACAGCACATCCTCACCTTCTACATCAGACTGAGAGCTCAGAATGTTTAGGAATTAAAATGACAGCCCTGTAATATACGTAGATTACTCAACCTTGATTAAAAAATAAAATAGGGTAATAACGCTTCTATACCACAAGGGCAAAATGCCAAGTACTGTGGAAAGCAGCCACCCTGCTGCTGCAGCCTTGAAGCTGAAAAGATAGGCAGGAAGCAAGAGAAGCATAGTCAGTGCAGAGAGCCAGCCCTCCACGAGTTGTTTACATGCTGGCCGAGGCTAAAGCGTGGTGGTAGGAAACAGGTTTGTTTTTTAAAATCTGGACGTGCTCCGGTGGCAAGCCTGCCTGACCCCTCACAGGGTGAAGTTTCCACGTGGGTCCACAGGTTCATCCGAGACCACGGCTGACTCACCGTCTGGGAATCTGGAGTAGGCACGGCCTTTGTAAAAAAAGCTATGCTAAAAGCTTACTGTGCAAGATAAACAAGGAAAACATGCTCCTTGGCACACAGGCAGCTCAGATGTTGACTATTGTGTTCTCCTGGAGTTAATCATCGCAGACCAGGCCCCCCTTTGTGGCGGGAGGTGAGCTGCGGCCGCTCACTCAGCGCTGAGGAAGCAGGTGCAGCAACAGTGCATTGTTACAACATTGTTTTGAAAACTGGAAAATTTGATATAATTTCAACTGCCCCCCCTGTCCCCACCTTGGGGAAGCAGGGCAAAGCTGGGCAGTGCTGATGCAGATGGCACAGCTGAAGGAAGGGAGGGCAGGGCAAGCCTGCATGGCCAGCTCACCTAGAGACCCAAAGTTTTTTCTTGCACCTGTGTTTTTCCTCACTGTCTTGCAGGCTGACCTTGATCCCTGCTGGAGGAACAGGCCCTCTGCACAGCCTGGTCACACTTGTGTGCCAGCTTGGGGTCACCACCACGGTCATTAGCCCTTACTCCAATTACAGCTTCACCATCTAGGGCATATCCTGGAGGTGAAGTTAAGCAGATGCTCAGATAGAAAGTCTCACAGGCTCCCTGGGCAGTAAGTCAGACACAGGACAGGCTCTCTGATTTGCCCTCATTCCAGAGGCTGTGTGTGTCCATCTACCACCAAGTAGATCCCAGCATCTGCCAATGGGCACTTTCAACCAAGAGACAGATTTCTTACTTCATTTCTTCTTCTCCCTCTTCTTTCCTCAGTCCTTTCACACAATGCAGTTAATTACACTCTGCTTATTAAATCTCATCTTCTTTGGTGCTTTTTGTAGCACTGATATACAACAACAGGAGACCTCCCATTGCTCTCTATCCCAGTCTGCAGGGGCTGAAGGTGATGATAATTTGATAGCCATTTTTTTGGTCTATTTGAAACAGGTATGTTTGTATTTCATCCTCATTTCTGAGGGACAGATGGGTGTGTTCTTGATACTTGTTAATTCTTGTTAATACTTGCTGCTTTGGCTAACCTAGCTAGCCTAGTTAAGGAAGTCACAGTCACACAAGAATGAGACAGCAGGCCTGAGATACATACTGGTGACTCTGATAAGCCATTCTGATCCTCTTCTGTGATCGTAGGAAAGGCTTCATTTTCCACAGCTCCTCTTTCATGCTTCTGTGGAATAGCAATGTTTTAAGGAGGAAAAAAGGACATGAGCAAAGTGGCTTTTCAGTCTTTTATGGATTTTCTCTTTTATTCAAATGATTTGCTGCTAAGTCTTCTTTGTACCTAGCATGGGTAACTAGAGGGAGAAAAAAAGGATATATTAAATTCAAAAGTTTTTGGGGTTGGGATTGTAAAACCTATTATTTGTAGTGCAAATCCTTCAGGCAATGCTCCTCACAATGTGTCAAGAAAATGCAAAGATAGGAAAGCATTAATTTTGACCCAAATCCATAAGGCTTTAACCTCTGTGTTTATAAAAAAAGTAATAGCACACCATCTTTATTAATAAGAAAATAAATGGCCAAGATGAAAGGAGTAAGTGATAATATTAATTCACAACTATGACATGAACATCATTGTTCAAGAATGGCTGGTAAGCTAATAGTAACTTCTCAAAAAACCCTGCACAGAGTGGTATTGTAGGATTTTGTGTTTTCTTTACTAGAATAATATGTGGAACTTTTTCTGTTTAATATCTTGTACTGACTAAATTGTCTGTGATTCTGTGATTCAGTCTGATCTCTCAGCTCTTTTATTGGAGTCCACCTAACTGCAAGCTCTTCAGATGCCTTTATGCAGTCCCTGAAGTGAGTAATGAGTGACCTCCTTCAGGTGTCCTATCTGTTGAGTAATTCAGACAGCTTTATAAAGCACTTGGAAATCAAGGCAGAAGCTGTCATGTGAAGCACTAAACCCTGTTGTGCATAATAGCCTTGCAGGCTGCAAAGCTAAGATTTTACAGCTTTGTAAGGAGCTCCGCAGAAATTCATCTGTTAATTTACAAGGAAGGGAAGGGATGAAGGTATTGAATTCAGTTAAAATATTTTTGTTGTTATTTATTTAGATATTTGAGGCATGAGATTTCCATAGATATAGCAAAAGCTAGATGCTATGCAACAGATCAAATGCTCTGTAGGTTCTTCTGTAATTTTGAATGAGGAGTCACCCAGAAGACCAGAACAGGAATAAAAGCCTCACCATACATTTGGACGAACTTGAAAATCTCAGGCAAGGCTTGCTAGCTGAAATTAGTTAAACTAACCTTTTGTTTTCAATGTACAAGAAATTGGAACTTTATTGGAAAGTGTTGCAAAGCAAATAAAAGACTTGCTGAACATTGATAGCTTGCTAGGATCACTAGACAGGCTTTTTTGAAGGTAGAGAAGACTGAAAAATCTAATCCTGTAGATTTTTTTTTTGAGGTGCAAATCGAGGTTTTAGGCTAGTGAAAGATAATTTGTGCATAAAGATACCTGTTAACTGTTAACCTGTTAGTAGATTTCTTCTACTTCCCTGCTATTTTTTTCATCTCAGGGGAAGTAGGCTGACTGTTTTTGCAGTGGAGTTAAGCAGATGTTCTTTCCTTCTTCATTGGCAGAAATTACACAATTTTCTGAAGGAATTTATTTTCTTAAATTTTGATAAAAGAACTCCTGAAGAAGCTGAGCTTATTAACAGAGAAGCCCACATTACAGCATTCTGCTACCCTTTTATTATGGAAATAATGTGCAAAAATATCTGTAAAAAATAACTGACCCCTCAGACCAACACCCAATACTTGATGTTATGTACAGTTAAGGGACAGGATGAGTCTTCAGCTCCCCTTTAGCCTTGTTTATGCCCTGAGCAGAAGTGCCTCCACTGGGATCACAGTTACAGAGGTCCATCAGCTGGTGATTGTCCATCAGCACAATTGAACATAGAAGTTGGTATTGAGATGACTGATGGTCCACCTTAGATAGCTGATCCAGCTTTGGCTGTTGCATCCTGTTCCTGAAGTGTTTCTTGTCTTGACTCGGAGAGGACCAGTGACTGCCTACACTCTCTGTCCTTTACCTGGGAGAGAAAATCTGTTTGAAAATATATAAGTGACAGTTATCTTCACCTTGTTGTGCTTGAGAGCGTCTTAGATAGAGTATCTAATTTCACAGCAAGCCAATCTCTTTTTATTCCTGGTAAGTTTACCAGAATATTCCTTGGTATTCCTGATTTAGATATTTAAAACTTTAGTCTCAAATAACGCCCTTAAAGCTAGCTCTTCTATACCTTGCTTATAGATGACATAATTTCTTTCATTAAAAATAAAAGCTGTCCCATTGTAGTTTTCTACAGCTTTTTTATTATTATTATTATCTACAAACTCAATACACTGCTGTATCTTGTATATGCAGTTTTTAAAAAATTGTCCTTGGGATTGTGTTCTTATGCTTTTACTGCACCTTACAAAGACTGTCATTTTCTAAATGACAGCATTCAGCTGCTGTACTGGTGCTGTTACCTTACAGATTTTTTTCCTTTTTCTATTTTGTGTGTGTATTTTGGTTTACAGTGCATTAACAGAACATTCAGAAAAGCTGGTAGCAGGAGTCCTTCATATCAGCTTTCCAAAGCAAAGAGCTGACAGTAGGAAGAAATTATACACAGTGTGCATTGACTAACCTTATTTATAAATTTATAAACCTTAGCAGGAAAACAAATCTGTAAACCCAAGATGAGGTCCTGAGACAAAGACAGGATGTAAATTCCTGCTTGGTACTTGTTTCCGATGAGCTCAATCAGATTGCTGCTAACAGCACTTCCTTCAGAAAAGATATGGGGGAGTTGTGCAATTACCTAGCATGCTCCAGTTTAAAGTGGTACTGACCATAGCACTCACTGTGTAAATTGTGAAATATTTGCCTGGGTGAAATTCAGTGTAAATAAGAAGCTGAATTCTTAGTCCATACTGTTTCTTTACCAGTTTGCTAACAGCTAATGGAATTTAGAGTCATTTCACTTTGAAAGTGTATTCAGAGACATATAGTTTCTCACATCCTTCCTTAATTAATCCAAGTTATTTGAACTGGACTATTCCAGGCAATTCACCTGCTGTTTAAAGACAAGAGAATCTGTCCCCTGGTGAACTTAGTTAAAAAATTGGAAAGATCAATTTAAAAAAAAATGTCAGAATGCTTTGTCTTTCTGCTCCTGACATTTATTTTTCTTGCCTCATCACATGTGGCTAGAGCCATTCACCAAAGTAGATATTCACTTTTCTGACAACTTGGCTATTTTTCATACACACTTCCAAAAAAGTTACAGCAGCCACCAAAATGGAAAAGAGATGTGCACGTCCACTCATGAAGAAATAAATTTGGGTGGAGCTTCTATTATCTCATAACTTCTCAAAATGGGTGTGAGAGTCCTGAAGCAATCAGAGAAGGAAAGAGATCACCCATCTGTGCTGCAGAGTACAGTGCTACTGTAAAAAATTTGAGCTACAGGCCAGCCTAGAGCTTCTAGTCATCTTGTTTTGGCTAGCAAGTTACTATAGTACACTACAGAATGCACAGTGATGATTTTAATTGTCTCTATTACAAAGTTTTCTTGCCGTTACAGAACTGTCTTTTGGGCTGTATGATGAAATGTGATAGTGGCATTCTCTGGGAGGACTGCTTGTAGAGCTCCAGATAGAAAATTTTTTCACCATTCTTTTTTGCTGCTTCATTGCCACAGTGCACTGCACAGAACACAACTTCTTCAGAAAGTGTAATACTACTGTGGCTATAGGGAAAGAATGTGCTAAGAGTGTAGACATAAATTAAATGTTAATCACTCAGAAATTATTACAATTTGATAATATACAAAAGGAATCCATCTCCCTTGAAATTAAAGCAAAATTATTTAAAATCTCAATATCAAAATCAAAACAACTTTATAAAATGATATTTTAATTTAAATTGCTTAAATGGAATGCTTTAGTGTATTCCATTAGCAGACAGACATAATCCCAGTACTTGTATAATAAGCTACTTCAGTTAGACAGCAATTAACTTTTTAAATTCAGTAAGTATTACAAATTGTCAATTGCTTTTTGAGAAAAAGTGTCTAGAGAGGAGATCAGGTACTTCCAAATGAGTGTAACAAAAATGTACTAGTATTAACTAATTCCAGAAGATTGTCTATATTCAAAATGTGGTAAAGCTAATGCTTTTAAATTTTAGTGATAGACTCCCTGTTATTTTTATAATGGTGTTTAAATTCCATGATGAATTGTGGCTAAATTTTGCATATGGTTTAGGCTGAATAAGCTTAATGCAAACTGCTATATGAATAGATAATTGGTTCCTTTTGGTTTACAATCCAAAAGGGAACCAAAAGCAAGGGCAATTAAAAAATCCCTCACAGAGCTGTTGAACAGGGTTTTTTAGAAGTAGCTTGAGTAGGTTAGGAAAATGCCATTAACCTTCAGGGACTTTATGTCCTTAAATCTCTTTGTATCTTTTTAAGATCTCAGCTTTCGTACTCTTTTGGACTAGAACACATTGCAAATGGGAGAAAAGAGAGAGGCTTGCATTCGAAGAACTCACAGGGCTCATGCAAAGGGCTTTTAAAGATGACAGAGGTTCCTGCAAACTTCACTGGGTTACTTCCCTCACAGGTACAGTGTCTCCTATTTCTCACTCACAGCGCCTGGGAATGGGTTACATTACAATAATTTTTAAACCTCTGTGAAAACCCTTTTTTGCAGTACTGTTGGTCTGAGTTGTCACTGATAGCTGAAAGGGGGAAATATGCTATCATGACATAATGCCAAAGTAGCTGCTAGGTGCTTGAGGGTAGAAACAGAGCATATGGCTTTCCCTAGAAAAACAAGAGAAAACTTCAGCATACTGACTAATGTGAATAGTTCTAAAATATAGGTGATTTGCTGTTATGTAACTTGTAGGTCTCTGTCAGTACAGGGATGTAAAGGCCATCATCAAAGAGGTTGGCTTCCCTCCTGAGTACCTGCTTGGTTGCTCAAAGTACCAAGTCCTCACCTTCCCCACCTTGCAATTTGCATTCCTGTACACATTGAAGCTGGCTGCCTGGAGAAAGTCTTATTTATCGAAATATTCATTAATTTGATAATCAATGAATAACTGTTCTCACTTGCATAACACTACTGAGATGGCAAACTGAGGGTATTTTACACACATTACCCTTTCATGTAGAAACCTTGGGAAAAAGTAGCTGGTCAGAGGATTACAATGAGTAACCAGTAACAGAAAAGAGATATGGAGAGCCTATGAGGCAAACGGGGAAGGGGGGTGCTGCAGGCAGGCTGGGGATGGCCTGCAGAAGTGATGTGAAGATGGAACTGGAATGAGAGCAGGCTGGCATGCTGTCAGCAGTGTAAGCTGTGCTGAAGGGCAGAGTTCTGCGTAGGTAGGTGACATACAATAAGGAAAAAAAATTGTATGCTGAAAGAGGGCAGATGAAAAAAGTTCCAGCCTCCAGGATTCACGTGGCTTGCCAAGAGTTGTCTGTAAAAGTGTGTGAAACAAGCATGGCTAAGGGTTTGTTTCAGTCTTGTGTGGAATTCCAGTAATGTAAAGTAGAATATCAGGCATTTTGCTCCTTTCTTTCTCTTGAATATCTTGAATATTTATGTAAGACCCTTAATAGTGTGCAAACAAAGCATTAGATGTTATAATTTTTTTGGAGCAAGTATTTCTTCTAGAAGTAGGGGAAAAAGATCAGTCCTGCCCATGGAATTTAAAAAAAAGGTCAGAAAATGATGAGAAAACTTATTTTAAAAAAAAAATATATATATCATTATTTATGCATAAATAGTATACACAATAGTTTGCAATAAAAAGTCAGATAGAGACAGGATAATCTCACTGATTTCTTTTATCAACTTCTTCAAAATTTTACGTGGAGATCTTTAACTTGATGGGATAATGAAGAAGAAGTGAGAAAGAAAGCAAAAAGAAATAATTATGTCTGAGTGTCATTTCAAGTATTAATTCTGGATTTTTCAGGAGAAAAACATATATTTCATGATTCATTAAGGAAACAATGAAACAATAATTAAGGTGATTTGTCCTATAAAAGCATAATTTTCATATTTTCAGGAAGAAGGGACGTCTGCAATCCAAAAAGCTGAAAATGGATTATTTTCTATTGTAAGTAACTTTCTAAAATATGAAGCTGTCCTTTTTTTTTTTTTTCAAATATCATTTCAGCTTATATAGAATTTCAGTTATCTACACAAATGGAGTGAGGTGAGGATACATAATCACAGAATCATTAAGGTTGGAAAAGGACTCCAAGATCATCAAGGCCAGCCTTTGAGCAATCACCAGCTGGCCAGCGAGATCATGGCACTAAGTGCCATGTCCTGTCATTTCTTAAACACCTCCAGGGATGGTGACTTTACCACCTCCCTGGACAATCCATACTAATGCTCAATAATCCTTTCACTGAAGAAATTCTTCCTGTTGTTCATCCTGAACCTTCCCTGGTGCATCCTGAGACTGTGTCCTCTTGTCCTGTTGTTGGTTGCGTGGGAGAGGAGATCTACACCAGTAACTGCACCCTGCTTTGAGGTAGTTGTAGAGAGGTATATCATCAAGAAAGGTATTAAACAGGACTGGCCCCAACACTGAGCCCTGGGGAACCCCACTAGTGACTGCTCACTGACTGGAGGTGACACCACTCCCCACCACTCCCTGGGCCTGGCCATCCAACACAGTATTTAACGCAGCAAGGAGTTGTCAAGTGTGAATATGTTAATTCATGTGGAGGTATATGAGAAGATACTATTCCCATTAACACAATTTTAAAGATCATCTGTGGTGTCACTGCCTGAGAATTTTGAATGAACATCAGCTGATTTCACACTTATCTGGGCAAGATCATTGTCCAAATAACTATTTGGGGCACAATTTTGAAAGTTCAGTTGGGTTGGATTTAGTAGCTTGGAGAAGATGATGGCAAAACAGATTATACATATCAATTCTTAGTCATTTGAGGATAAACTGTCTTTCTGATGGGTCCTGATGTGACCTGCTTTTAACAAAATGGTTTTACATTATACCTTCCTTCTCAATGCCACAACTACTCAAGTACAGCATTTCTGAATTCTTGCCAAGTACCATTCAAAGCAGTAGTGCTTTGGGAATGAAAAGAGAGGTGGTTTATCACATGTTTAGGGTTCACAAATGTAAGTTACAAATTTCCTGAGAAAGGATTTGTCTGCTTTTACTATTTTTTTTTTCTTTTTTTTTTTTTTTTTTTCTTTTGAGATACCCACACCTTTAAGTTTCCCCTCTAAATAATGGCAGATATGTTCAGGACAACTTTTCTTATTGGCTGCTTTAAGAATTCCTTTACCCTTTGTGCATTGTTCGTTTGTTTGTTTTCAATTAAAATGCCATCTTATAAAAAGAGAGGGGGAAACCCCTGCCCAGAGAAGAAAAATCTACCTTTAATGGCAGATCTATCCTGTCTTTCAAATCTTCGTTGCACACAGCATTGCATTATGTCATCAGTAGTCTATGCTGACAATAGCACGACCTCGTTCTTTGTAATGACTGTAATTCAACTTCTTGATGAAAGCAGTCTTTGACAACACTTAGCACCATAGTAAGACAAGATAAGAAGCATTAAAAAACTCTTTCAACAAATCTTGTGCTACTCCTCTTTATCTTCACCTGCAGAAAATCTGCCTGCTGGTACCGAGCAGGTGGATATTTCACTTTGTTTCATGATCACTAATCCTCTCCAAGCGAGCCCTCAGCACCCTTTTAGCTTCTACCTTGAATACTGCTCTAATGGATGGGGAGCTGCAGCAATTTTTATAAACACACTGTGTAAACAAGTGAGATGACAGGAAATGCAGCCCCACTGAGACCCTTCTTACCGAAAGAAAATTCTCCTGCTTGCTCATCTTCTTTTTCAGCCTGCAGAGATTCAATCAGATGAGCTGCTTAGTTAAAGGTCAGAATGGAGCTCTTTCTCACCCTTTCTCATTTTTTCAAGCCAAATATTTTATTTGGTCTAGTACAGTGAAAGGAGAGGGTAAAAAAGTGACAATATAACCTGACTAAACTAAAGGTTGTCCCTCACTTTAAATAACTATGAAACATTTCCAGCACTCTTAGTTTTTAATAAATCAGTGAATTGACATATTTTAATTGTATCTGAATTTACACTGTTCATGTGACAGAGGCAGCCAGAACTGACTTGACTTTGGAGAAGGATAAGACAAATTTTGCACTGACTCAACATACCTTACAATTCCACTGAAACCAATATATGTGCATTTTGACAGAACACAGTCCAGTCAATCACTGTGTGCTTTCT
Source organism: Phylloscopus collybita (assembly GCA_027886175.1). NCBI lineage: Eukaryota > Metazoa > Chordata > Aves > Passeriformes > Phylloscopidae > Phylloscopus > Phylloscopus collybita. Next base: position 92,724,531 of record JAJNNQ010000075.1, read on the forward strand.
TTGAACAAATACATGCATGCATGTACACATTTTTAGTCCTTTGAAGATTTTTTTTCTCTCAAGGCCTTGCTTAATTTCAAGTTACTGCGAGTCTCTCCTATTTCATTATATTTATCATTATACCACCCCAGTCTGCACAAAATGTGCAGGGTCAATAACATCAGCAGAGTGAGTCTACCTAGGTGCTGGAGATGAAAGGTCAGGAGCAGAATGTTATTCCCTATAAATGAAATCTGCTGCTGCTCCTTCCATTTCTCTGCAAAAAGCTACAAGGCTTTTCAGAGCTGTGTGCCCAGACTGGTGGAGATAGAGACCACCTGTTCTTTAAATGATAAGGAGAAATAAATGAATTTAATACTGACAGCTCATTAATCCATCACCTGACAGCCACTGCACTGAGGCCTGATCACAATTTACAGAAATTCATGTATAGTTGCCTGAAGCCCTATTTAGTAATATCTGTACAATCTATGAATGAATCCAACCTAGACTCATATATAATAATCATAATGGGATTAACTGGCCAATATTAGCTCTCACCTTCTGATAACCCAAGGAAAGGTTTTTCCCATTATTCTTTCCAACATGGTGGCTCATATTAAATTTAATGCATGCCAGAAAAGTACTTTTTCTTTTCTAACAATTGGAACACATAACCTAGTTGGAATGGGTAATCCCTTGGTATTTATGGGTTATACTTAATTGCAATTAGAGAGCTAAACAATTTTTCTCCCATATTTTTTAATATTGTTTGTATTTTTAACTACAGGGTGTTTTATGTACAGACAAAAATTTTCTACATTCACCTGCAGGTATTTTACATGCATTTGTCAGTAAAACTTTTTTGGCTAAACCCTAGGGCTTTACTGCATTGGACTTCCACACTTAAATAATGTAAAAAAGAATACATATTACTCAACTAGAGGAAGATGGCTGATTTTGACCAAATCACTCCATACACCAAATTTTCAAAGGTGGAGAGGGCACACTTGCTAGGGACTAGATAGAGTTGCTTTGCCGGTTCTCCCAGCTGTTTGGGCACAATGTTATGCAGAGGTTACTCATAAGAGATGATGGTCAGCCTCCGACCCTCTGACCTGGGACCTGGTGTCAGTGGAGCAGAGGAGCAGCTGAAGGACAGTGTCACTGCTTGCATTCCCAGTGGAGGATGTGTGGCTTGTTTCTGCAGGTGCTTGGCTGAAGTCACTTCTTGTAGTGCCAAGAAGTTTGCCCATTTCTGTTGACTGCATTCTTGGTTTTTGAATAAGTGCTCATCTTTCTCCATCCTGTCTACAGAAACACCACTTATGGAACACAGGCTTGTAGATGGTGCATGAGAAACCAGCTGACAAAAAAACACAAGGAACCACTGGGGCTAGAAAAGGCCTCTAAGATCATCAAAGTCCAACTATTAACCCAGCACTGCCAAGTCCACCACTAAAACATAACCCTAAATTCCACATCTACATGTCTTTTAAATATCTTCAGGGATGGCAACTCAACCACTTCTCTGGGCAGCCTGTTCTAGTTTTGGCAACCCTACTGGTGATGAAATTTTTCATAATGTCCAATTTAATCCTCCCCTGGAACCATTTCCTCTTGTCCTATCACTTGTTTCTGGGCAGAAGAGAACACCTGCCACTTTTTGTTACAACTTCCTTTCAGACAGTTGAAGAGAACAATAAAATCTCCCCTGAGCCTCCTTTTCTCCAGGCTCCCTCAGAGGAACTGTGCTCCAAACCCTTTATCAGTTCCACTGCCCTTCAGAATCTGCATCTGAACCATCCAGAACCACTGTGTTCATTACAGAGGGTTCTGGTTGTCATGGCACTGAGATACCTGCTCCAGGGAACTGCCAGTACCTTTGAATTTCAAACATTTGGCATGTTTCATTGCTTCTCTGAACCATATGCTTCTACCTATCCACAGTATTTTATATTTTAAAAGACAGTCAGAAGGATAGGTCGCATATAATGGAACCAAATAAATTTGTTTTGGAGGCTGCATGATGAAATCACATCTTTTAGATAAGTACTTTTAAAACATCCTGACTTCAGTATAAATCATGAAAAATTGAGACCTTTAGGGTCACAAAATAGGTACAAATAAATAGTTTGCTGTTGTGTTCCTTTCTCTCCATATCTGAATAATCTAAAATGCTCTTCTGATTGGGAGTCACAAAGACTTCCTGCCACTGTCAAAGAACAGGTCAGATTGACCCCATGCAATTCAGTGTTGTGAGGGGTTTTAAAGCAAAAAAAAAGGTACAATTACCAGACACCAGGAGCTTGTTTTGCATTGCTAAGTTGTTACGTCTCTGCTTCTGTTGCTTACCGCCTGCTGTGGGAGAATAACAGTGTTGTTTCATGAGTACTTTCATGCAAGTGCCTTTAAAACCGTCTCTGCTCTTCTTCTCAGTGCCAAAACATTTACCTTTTTACAAATCATAGAAATAAGGAATCAACCCCCCACCTCTACCCCCACCACATGACAGTCTTTATGAGAGGGCACAGAACTCATCAGCCAAAGATTGGCTGGAAAAACGGCCATATCATCGCCCAAGGAGATTCGCAACCTCTTTTTTCCTTTGCCCATGTACCAGCAGCAGGCATCTGCCTTTTGTGGCCAGCAGGGAGTTTTGGTACTGTGTATTCAAGCAAGCAGGGAAATAATTGTTGTATGTAAGCAATAATATGGCATAGAAGTCTGGCACTGGTAAAATCCCCCTTGAAAATGAATTTTACTTGTGCCTGCTTTTCTCTCATCCTTTCATTGGACTGTGTGCTGACTGGACAAAGACAGAAATTGGAAAAAGGGGAAAAGGCCTTGCCTTCCATCTTACTGCATTTGAAAATGAACCTGACTGCATGTAAGGAGAAGCCCAGAGGTGACAGGAAGAAAAGCACATTGGAGGCCAAGGGACATGCTACCCCTGTGAGGGATCTCTCTTTCTAACTTCCCTGTTAATAATTCACTGTTCTAGTTTGTCTGCAGCATCTCTTTATTAGCTTGATCTGTCTTTCCTCAGCAGGCAGTAGTAACGGTATTAACGGAGGCTGAAACTAGAAATGCAATATTCAGTAATTTTATGGAATATTTAATTTTATATCATTGGCCAAGGGCCAGGATAGGACAGCTTCCAGCAGGAAAGGACACGTGAAATGTCACTGATGGATTTAGTGATGAAGAATATAACTGAGAAGAAGCATTCCCAGAGTGGCCCCATGTGAGGGGTGCACCAGGCACTCCTGGTAGGGGGGTTTCCAATCCCCACAATGAACATTTTTAAATCTGCTGCCTTAGCCCTGAACTCCAGCTAGAAGGTACAAGCATGTGATTTAAATTTGAAAATATTCCTTGGGATGAGCAAGGGGGGAATAAAGTAAAACAAATTATTAACTTGCAGGGAGACTTCACTGAAGTTACCAGTGTTTTCCTACTGAAATATTCATGTCAATCAGTTGTTTTCTTTTCAGCTTCACACAGTCCCATTAGGTAGCACATTGTCAACAAAAGGAATATAGTTTCAGCACCAAGGGCTTTTTCTGTGATTATCCAAATCCTATTAACAATGCCTAAGGAGCAGGTTTACTATTGAGTTTCACTGTTGTAATATATATGTGCATGCTTGGGGCATACATTTGAAATTCTCCAGTCTGTTTTGGCTCTTGTATTACTCAAGGTACAACTAGATGGAAGAGATTAGGCTCGGTAGCTGCTAAATATTGAACAGTCTATCTACTTACATCATCCCTCCAGGTAATTTGGCAATACTGCACTGAATAACACGCTGACCATTAACAGACCTTTCTCACAATATTACATTTTTGATACTGCCCAAACACTGATGATACAAGATTTTTGAGGAGGTGAAGTATGGTTTTAAACATACAGTCCACTTGAACAGCTATAGGATAAAAACATAACGCCACCCTAAATTGCATACTGCCTCAATTTCACTGATGTTATATTCTGTCAATAAAATGAGGTGAAAAAATAACTGTGGCAGTCTCTAGCTAATCTGGGTTTTTTTCCCAGATCTGCCCACTTCTGTTTATCCCTGACACTGGTATCTTCTGTTGCACGGAAGAGCTCAGAGACTCACTCTGTAAAGTGAATAAAGGATACTTCCGAGGAGATGGAGCAGTCATCTTCTTGTTAATTACTCCTGATTTTTCTTCCTTTTTGTTTCATTGCTATTCACAGAAGAGCTGAAGCAGAGAGGAAAAAGTTCAGGACAAAGGAAGCACTACTGGGAGAGAAGATGCCACAATAGCTGGAGTGAATGGAAAAAAAATAAGGAGGGAGTAGCCCATAACAGGGTCAGTATTCCTGTGAAGCCCATGCAGAAAGCTGTTTAGCAGTTCAGAGTGCTATATGCACCTGAAATAATGCATATGGCATGTGTATACATATATATGTATATTTTCTAGCCTCATTTATATTCTGGTTTTGGCACTGTTTGATAGTAAAGCACTTGATGGTGACTGGAGGAAGAAGAATTGTTTACAATGATCTCCAATCTGAGTAATTGACTTGTGGCTTTTTTTTTAGGACCTCCATAAGGAAATGTAGATGCAGCAGAAGAGCTCATTTTACTTTGGTTTTCATAAGATGCTGCATATATACTGCAGAAATGCTGAGTGCTTGAGTAGAAATCCTAATTACATAAAAGGTTGTTGGGGTTTTTTTGTGGGTTTGTTTTTTTGTTTGTTTGTTTGGGTTTTTTGTTGTTGTTTGGTTTTTTCCCCAGTTAACTATTTGAAATCAAAATTTCACAGCTCAGACTTGTCAGCAGCTATTCAGGCACAAAGCTGGAGTTCCTCAATGTTGTTCCACATCCTAGCAAGTAACTACAGCAATCAAGGACCTCACTATGCGAGCTGCATGTGTGAAAATAAAGGGGTGTGTGTCCTATATTGTGTTGTAAAAAAACTGCGCCTAGGTTCGGTAGAGAAGCAAGTCACAATCTTGAGGTAAAAATGGCATTTTTAAACCTGACATTCATGAAATTGTTTCCATCAGGCTTATGGGCCATGGCTGACATTTCTAAAATCACTGTTAAAATCACAGTCATGCTGAGTTCAAAGCCTGAGTCTGTGCTAAGTCCAGTGAGGCCAAGATTTCATTTCTTTATGTCAACATCTTTAAATATCTGCATCTCCAAACTCAGCTTTGTGAGTTATCACACAGTCCCAGTGCATTTTCAAGTGCTGGCGCTGAATGTTGCTCTGTCCTGAGGTAAATTGGTATGTCTGTTGTCTCCAGGAAAAAAGCAAAAGTCTCTGAAATCTTTGAGCATCACTGTGTATGTGTCCTGTGCTGTCACGCTAATGCTTCTCCTTGCTTTGAGAATTACAGCAGAGTGGTGAAGGAAGTAACTCAACAAAGGGAAGTGAGAGAGCATACACATATTCCTTGTGCAACACTTGAAAGACTGAAGGTATTAATTGTGCATGTCAGTTTTGTTATACGAGTTTGTATAACTCATAAATAAATTGTCTGTATCTGTGTATCTCATGTTCGCACTTGTAGTTTAACCTAAGTGCTTCAGACTTTTTTCCACATTTTCTAATTAAAAAGAAATTTTCAAGGATCCAGGAGTGCTGAGTATGGGGGAAGATCACTGCCATAGTGCTGTTGGCCACACTGCTGCTGACAAAGACCAGGATGCCATTGGCCTTTTTGGCTCATGTTCACCCACTCTTGTCCAACCAGCACCTACAGGTCCTTTTCTGCTGGACCACTTTCCACCACTCTGCCTGTAGCACTGCCTGGAGTTGTTGTGACCCAAAGGCAGGACCTTGTCCTTGTTGACCCTCCTACCATTTGCCTCTGCCATTGATTCAGCCTGTCCAGGTCCATCTGCAGAGACATCCTACCCTCCCCCAGATCGAGACTCCTTGGTGTTGCCTGCAAACTGACTGAGGGTGCTCTCAGTCCCCTTGTCCAGATCACTGATAAAGATATTAAACACTGATAAAGATATTAAACAGTCCCCTGTACTGGGGACCAGCACTCGTAACCAATGGCCAACTGCATGTGACTTTCTTCATCACCATTCTCTGGTCTGGCCAGGCAGACAATTTTTTACTCAGTGACGATTGCTGTCCAAAGCAGTTCCTCCAGGAGAATTCTGTGGGAAATGGTGGCAAATGGTTTGCTGAAGTCCAGGTAGACAACATTCACAGCCTTTTTCCCATCCACCAAACAGGGCACATTGTCATTGCAGGAGATCACATTACTGAAAAATCCCCTTCTGACAGAATGAAAGACAGATAAAGACCACGATAGATATGGTAGCAACATTCATAAACTGGACAATGACAATATCTCTATGTGCTGGAAGTTCAATACTCAGTATTTCCCTGAAAAAGGGTAAGAAACCTTTGATGTTGGTTTCCATTTTTTTTTTTAACTTCTATTCTAACTTCTAGATACAATTTTGTACCTCTTTTTCTTCATCCAATAAATCCATTTGCAATTGTAGTAACCTCTATTGTTGTACAGTAATAATAGTCTTCCTGACTCTCAAACCTGACTTAACAGAGAAGCAAAAACTGCCCAGCACCATAGGCTCAGTAAGATAAGAGTTTGTTGAAGAGAAAAAAAATCAAATGTTGTTGACTTGAGAGTATTTCTTAGAGTAGTATCAATAGCCTTCAAGACAATATGGGAAGATTCCATGTGAGACAATGTGTACAATTATAAGGCTCAATGAGAAGGAAAGAAATATTGAAATAAAAGAGTAATAGATGAAGAAAAAGAGCTGACAGAATGAATAGGGCAGTGGTTAGAAAGTCTAATCCATTTGGCTTGTTTTGTCCTAGCACAGTGAGACCTAAGAGAAGACATGTAATGATGGCAAAAAAATAAGTAAATACAGACTGTTGAATGAATTTGGGGTTGAAATTGAAAAAAAAAGTCCCATCCAATAAATTAATTATGTTCTAGAGTGGAATCTTACTACCACGAATATGGACAAAAGGTGCAAATTGTATTATATTAAATATAAACAGTTTTGATGACAATGCCTTGTTTTTCACAGGCACTGTCTTACTAACAGTGTGATACAGTGAAAGGATTCATTTCGGAACATGGCCACTGTAGACAGAGGACCCACTTTCCTCAGTGGTCAGCTGCATTCAGTGCAATGGCAAACTGAACTGTCACTTCATCATCTCTAAAAAGGGGCTCTATTCCACGTCCTCATGTTTTGCCTTTTCATATGTTTTCTTAGTTAAAATGGAGACAATGGTGTCCTTATGGATTTCCATTTTGTAAGGAAAATCAGAGTATTATACAATCACTTCTGCAGCAAAAATAGGAATATTCCATATAATTTCCCACATTCAAACTTTGTCACAAATAACTGCTGTTTTGAATACAAAAAGAAATTTTAAAATAATCCTTTCCTGTGAAGCTCTTGTAATACTCACAAGTATAAGCACTATAAGCATGCAATATGAGTGATTAAAAAAGCCTCCAAGTTGTCAAAACTAGAAGCACTCCCAGAGTAAATGCTAATTATTTCTGCCTTTTCTCTTTCCTGAAAAATATCCCCCAGACCAGCTATCACTCCTACTGTAATCAGAGGTGGGGTGTGCATGTGCTGAAATATGTACAGAGACATATGCACATTACTAAATATTCAAATACTGCACACTCATAGGTAAGTTGGGCAAATTTTAACTGGGTGGGAGGCTTACCCAAGAGACAAAATTATATGGATTAAATGTTGGAGTTTACAGAGTTATAGCTGAGGGAAATATTGCACTGTCCATTACTACACTACAGACAAGCACTTTGGAGTGCACCTGGGTCCCACACTAAGCCCACGTTTATCTTCATCTGAACTCTTGCTCCTTTTCTTCCTCCAGTTCCCGATATTATCAGATAGAGTTATCCTCTCCTGTAAAAACTAGCTTCCAAAGACAGCTCAACTCCATATCTATTAGGTTAAGATGTCAGTTTAGGAAGAGGAAGGCAAAAGTTGTCACTCCAAGCTGGTCAACACCGGGGCTTGCATGTAGGTCCCTTGTTAGCATCCAAATCTATCAGGTTCCCTGGAGTGATATGTCTTTTCCACTAAAATATTTCAGCACAATTGATGCTGGTCTATATTAAAACAAAGCAAAAAATTAACCTCTGTAATTTTCAGCAGACATTTTTGAATTTTATGCAGATTTTATATGGGTGTTGGTACACACACAACTGTAATTGCAAACAAACCACATATTTGGGACATCACTACCCTTTCTATAAATGAAGGAAACAAACTCAGTCAGGCTACATTTATGCCAGCTGTCAACTACCAGATCATTCATTAATTTGGTCAAATTTAGGTCTCTGTTGCAATCAAGGTTAGTGATCTTTTGAAGCACATTGTTTCCTTGGTCTTACTTCCCTCAAAAAAAAAAAAAAAAAAAAAAAAAAAATCACTAAAACAGTTCCTTAATTTTAAAATGGACCAGCCTCTCTCTTCTATTTTTTTTTCCTAACGTACCTGTTTAACTTTGTTGTGACTTCTCAGCGCTCTTCTGACACAATCTGTGGACTGTTTTGAAAGTTTGTTTCTCTTTTAGTGGCTCCAGTTATACCACACTGGGGACAAGAACAGAGTTTCTTTCAGCTAGCAGGAACACTCCAGCTGATTCTTAGGCATGTTTCAGCTGTGTGAATTATCAGGTTAAAGAAGTGCTCATGTAGAACATGGCACTGGCACAGCCCTGACAGATAAAGACTGCTATTTTATTTTTGGAGTATCAGCCTAAGGCTATTGTGGCTGGCTTGCTGACAGACATCATGTGCTGGTATTCCAACAGAGAACTGTTAACTATAAAATCAACTAACCCAAGGATTTGCTATTATACTTAAATTTTTAATAAGTTGTCAAAAGCTCTCTTTACAGTGTTCATTTAAAATTGGACTGAGGAGCCCCACTGTCACTTAATAAAGACTTACCCACTGGAAATGCCAGCAAGGGGAAGGGTGGCAGGTAGGAAAATCTCCTTTATGAAAAGAATTTCTGCTCTTTTATTCCATGCCTGTTTGACTGGCTAGGTGTGTCTACCCCAGATGGTCACACTGGATTGCAATATGGATTTCTCATCCATTTTAGCCCTCTCTCAGGTACTCAACTCCTCTCAGTGTGTCATCCAGCTGCTTGTTGCCATGCCATAACCTCAGTGGTATGGTTGCATTTTCCCTACCTCTCTTTGCCTTCATTTCTTCATAGATCTTTGAGCAGCACCATTTCATCCCTCCCTGTGAATCAGAGGGATTCACAGAAACCTGAATACAGTGGCTTGCACCTCTCCAGCAAGAAGAAAATTAGTATGATCTGCTTTTTATATATCAGTGCTCTGTAAGGAGTTAAAGACCATGTGGGCCAGGAGAGACTAGATATGTTTGTATTGCTGCTGTAGGATTACTGCTCTTTTTATCCTTGTGTGTTACAGATGGCTTCCTTCACGTACTTAGATCTTAAGCAGGCAAGGTATGGCACTTAACCATATAGCAAGGTGCAGAACAAGTCTCACCTAAGCAGATTTCTGACCCCTTGGAGCAAATTGTCCTTGTTTTGCTGCCTGCAGTCCTGCAAACACTGTGCCATGCCCATACATGTGGCCTTTGTGAAGAAAAGCCATACCAGGCCTCTTCTCTTTTCCTGATGTTGAGAGGATGGGACAGGGGGGATAGGAGGCAGGGAAACAACTGGGAGCAGATGAAGAAATAACAGAGGCTATAGTGATGTGGGAGCTGAGATATTTTCTAAGCCAGGTGATGAGTTGAAGGGTGAGCCAGATAATCAATTGCTCTAAGCTCCATATGATATTTGTGTGAAGGATATGGTATGCCAAGGTTTCGGGCCATAGCTCGCCCACTGCCACCACGTGTGTTTTGATGATCCTTGTACTCTGCTTTCCCACAGAGGATTTGACAAAGCCATGGGAATGTTATACTTTTAACAGTACCTTGTTAAAAGCCCCAGTAAAAGCAGTGATAAGTTCTTCAAAGAGGAAGATGTAGGAGATGTATGGAATGTAAATAGAAAACAACGATTCATGTCATCTCTTCAAATACACCTGCGAGAATCACATCCTCACCAGTTTGTCACATTTTGTGAGTTTCTTCCCCAGGAATGACGACTGCAATCAGAATTGACTACTTCACTAAATCTAACAAGGAGTCCTAAATTAGTCCTAAAACAGTCCAGGGTTTATTGTTCAATGTGGGAATGAAATGATGGCAACTCTGAGTAATGAGATTAAGAACCTCCAGAATCTGGAGCTGAAAACTCTACCTGACCTTCACATATTCATCTCTGATAGGCCTTGTTGCAAAAAATATTCCAATGCTTTAGACTCTGCTTTCTGTCTTCTACACATGGGTAGTGATGATTATATGCAGTTATATATTATCAATATAAAGATTGATTATTTTCATTAGTGCTGCTGTGATGAAGGCATGCAACTGTTCTGTGATAAAATGTTCTATTGCCAAAGCAGAAATCATGGAATCAATAGAAGAAACATCCAAAACTATTATTAAAAAAATACATAACTATGTATTGTGTAATTATTTTTTCTGTAGTATCTGTAAACTCTTTATTGCCTCTATCAGCCATTGTCTCTTTCTGGAGTCTTGTGTGGGAAGATGTTTTCTCTGAGAACACAGACTGATGACAGCACTCACCAGTTCTAAACTTCTACTTTAAAGCAGTTCATTAACACTTAATTAGCTAAAAAGCCCTCTATAGGTCTAATATTGAGATAAGGCTACATTTGCCAGATGTCCTAGAGCCAAATTTGGGTGGTGACTCCTCCAGGCTGTGTAGACGTTACTGGGTGTGTCAGCAAGCCTACTTGCTGTTAACAAGGGACTTCTAATGGTCAGGATTTACCTTAATATAAAACCTAGCCTGAAGCACTAACAGACCACTGCAGTCTTAGCAACCTGGCAACATTGCTCTTTGTTTTGAGTAAACAACATGCCCTGTCAGAGGAAGAATTAAATCTTGCTGTTTCATTATTATATCTGTGTCTTGCTGTCTGTCTACCTATCATCAAGCTATTAATCAAAATGGCCTGTCTAAAAAGTATGGTGAAGCATTATTTATAAACAGACATATAACAAACATAAAGGTAAAGTGTGTCCAAAACAATGACATTTTTCTTCCCTGCTCTCCAAAAGGTGGGGACAACAAAGTATGTCCAAGAAGGGAGCGACGGTGCAGACACCTTCGTTTGGGAAGGACTTGAAGGGAAGGGAAGCACACAGAGGAAGCCCAGTGACACAGCCAGAGGCATGGAGAGCAAGAGATGCTGCAGCTGAATGTTGCAAAGAGGAAGGGGGCTGCTGACAAAGCAGTGGTATGAGTGTGTGTGCAAGTGAGGAGAAAGTGACAAAAGGCTTCATCCTCTAAACCAGCTGATAATCATTGCTGGGTGTCAGCTGACAAAGTGTGCACAGAAATCCTGCCTTGCAAACTCTTATGTCTACAGAGGATGTAGTGGAGATTTGGCTTTACCAATAAGACCATGAAACACTACAGGTCACTTTTACAGATCCTGTCTCATCCATCCCATGCTAAATTTTGCCTGCCACACATTCATTAGCTACATAGCCATAATCGTCCACATGCTTATAACTATTTTTGGTAAATGCTCTATTAATTGAGACTTTCCAATGGAAGATTCAATCCCACCTTACCCCCTGAATTGTTTTCACACTGACTACTTCCATTATCTCCTTAAGATTCTGTAATTATTAAAATATAACTGGATTTTTCTCTCAATAAGGAAAGTATGTTTTTCTTAATTACAATTTTAACAACTTTTTAAACAGCATATAAAAAAACCCAAAAAAAAAACCCAAAAAACAAACAAACAAACAAACAAAAAACCAAAAAACCAAAAAAACCCCACAAACCAGCTGCAGGCAGGGAACAACACTGAAAAAAATCTCTCTTAAAAGGTGAATGCCTCAGAAAGTGATGAGATACTGAAGAAAGAGGGAACATCTGGATATTATGAAGGGTCACAGAAACTTGGAGAAGGGAAGAGATGAAAGTTTGTATGTAGGCTCCTAAAGGCAATAGTTAGCATCTAGCCCATGGGGTAAGTCATTACCCAATTTTCATGATTGTGGCTTTTGTTTTCACCTTTTCTTAATTGCTTGTTTCTCTCTTTAAATCTTTACTCGTTAAGCATCAGAAAACATAAAGAGGATCAGACTTAGGAGATTTGCAAATGGCTTGGGTATTTGTTAATATGCAGTCAAGCTGTGTCTCATGGCAGTGATGTCTAACTTTTCTTTGAGGCACTGAAATAACTCAGTTTCTGTCAGCTCTACATTCTCAGACAAAGCAAAAGGGAGCAGAAGTAGCAAAGGTAGGTTGAAGACTCTTATGACAAGTACTAATAGATGATAGTAAAACATTCTGGTTTTGGCATGTGGTTGTGAAGGAGGAAGAACAAAGGTGCTGGAACAAATTGCTGCCCATTCTTTTGAAATTTGAAATGAGGAATTTAAATTCCCCCAGACAAATAATCAGACTGATTTCCACCTGACAGCCATTAAAATAGTGATGTGCTAACAAGGGGATCCTCAGCGCTTCTGGTAACACACTTCCACTAAACATGAGTGAAAAACTGGGGTGATTCTTGGTCCCTGGTGTTGATCGATTCTCCCACCAGGTATAATCACTGAAGCTCACTCAAAAGAAATCACTTTAGAGAACTCACATCTTTTTTAATGTAGTGAATGTCAATAAATCTTTTGGGGGAGAGACAGGATGCACTGAGACTCCTGTAAAGTAAAGAGAGAAGCGGAAGGAGGATTTCTTCTGCTATACACACTCCTTCACTCATTGCAGAAAGTAAGCACAAGTGTCATTGACACTCACAATGACCTACAGTCCCCTGATGTTTATTGGAAACTATTTTCCTGCCCCCAGTAAAACCATTTCTCAAGTACAAGAATGCCCTGGGAACAGTGTATGGGGACTGGTGAAGTCACCAACACCAAGGAGTAACAGACTATCCCAGGTATTCTTTGGACAAGCACCTTGTACTCCAGGCAGAAGTGAAGTCCTCTGGCTGTGCAGGCTGATGGACAGTGCTGTCCCTCAGAGACAAGGCTGTGCAGGTGGTATAAGGGACCATTCTCATAAAAGGGCTGCAAGAAAGGACTTTCAGGTGAGCAGACCTCTTTTGGCCCTTTTGAGCCAATATTTTGCTTGGAACCACTAGATTTTAGTTTGGTAGCTCTAACCACAATCTACATGTTAGATGTCCCATATTTATTTTGCTTTTGGTCAGAAATTCTCTAAGTGAGATATATCTGATATGTTGGCTCTGTTTCATGGTCTGGGGCTCCCTAAGCACAGGGTGATATCAAATAGGCAAGTTAATGTTAATTCAGCCAGGTCTTCTGCAGATGAAAACATAGCCTCTGCAGTAAGAAGAGAAAAAGGGGACACTTTTAGCATCTGGAAAACTAACCCCTCTGGAGGTTTCTTGCATTCTGCAGAGCATGCCCACAGACAGCACCATGGAAAACCATCAGGCCTCAATCACTTGTTACTACATATCTTCTACACACAGATTTCTGGTAAGTCAGATACAGGAGACTGTTGTAGGGGCTTTCAGGCATTGCCTAAAGGAAAAATAAATCATGTCTCCAAACCGATGTCTTCTATCTCACCAAATGGATTAGCTTATTGATCAGAAAATTACTGGGTTTTTTTTCGTTTTGTTGTGGGGTGGTTTTTTTGTTGGTGTTTTTTTTTTTTGGGGGGGGGGGTTTGGTTTGTTTTGTTTGTTTGTTTGTTTGTTTTTTGTTACTGCATTGTGTTACATCTGTTGTATTGCATTCCACTATTATTTGCTGCACAAGCCAGTGTGATACAAAGACACATGAGCCAAAAAATAAATCAATAGGACAATATCAGACATGCAAAAATCCCATTGATCATACAAACCAAGTGTCTGCAAACAAGCACTGGAGTGCTTTGAATTATGACCACTGAAAGAGTAAGTCTGTATCTATGACTTAATTGGGAGTAACATCTTCAGGGAGGAGTAGACTGGGGATAGATAACACAAACTACTAAGCCACAGTACCCACAGGGACTTCATACACCTCTTCCTATCAAATACTTAAACTCCATTCCTACATTATCATACTTCTGGATTATTGCAAATAGAGGGGAAAAAATGAGCACATATTTCCAGATATGGTTCTTTTTTGTGGTTGTTGATAATGGTTTTAGATCTTTCTGTGGTTGACACTGTCTTTTGATCTTGTTTCTGTCTTAACTATCCCAATGGACAAGTAGTCTCTTAATGTGTAGGTGAAAGGATGAAAATGAAGCATTAGGTGTAAATAAAAGTGTTATGCCTCTTCTACTGGAGGCATGATAATCTACTGTCTGAATATTAAGTCATTCACAAAGATAGAAGATGGCAATATCACCTCTTCATTTTTTTTAACTGGTAAGGACCACTTTTTCCTACAGCATTGACTTGCTTGAGCTAAAATGGAATTGCAATAGAGCTGGTACTTAAAGTATTCATTTCAGGTTCTTCCTATTACCATCCATAATTACCAATTCTCTCTTGCACTATACAGTATATATTGTATGTTATAGAGAATGGAGTCAGTAGAGGTTGACTGAGTTCTGAGATGCAGAGACTGGTGAAGTTGTGAAGTTCCTTTGTGTTGTCAACCACTGGCTGCTTGACCCTGAGTTAGAATAAAGGAGATCTCTTGCAATTTGCTGAGTTACCCCCTCCCCCCATCACAATATTATGCAACTGTTGGGTCATGAAGCTGGAAGTTTAGGCTATCCATCAAAGCAGACTGAAAAGGTGCAAAAAATGTGAGGGTGAAGTGGAGAAAAAGAGAGAAGATCAGGAAACAGAGAAACTCTCAAAACTGTGAAAAGTCTGTGCCTTCAGACAACAGCTGCATTGTTGTTCCTTGTGAGTCAAGCTTCAGAAAGTTTTTGTACTAGAAGCCCACTGCTTAGCAGATGGCATAAGCTCACTCATTTCATGGTGATGACCATAGTGCAATTTAGCTACAGAGGTATCAAAATGGCATTTAGGATGCACAGCATATTCATCTAGGCTATCAGCCCATTCAGCATTCTCTATGGAGATTACAAGATTGCTCTTACTGGAAGATCTTCCTTCCATTGTGTGTGTGTTTGGAGGGTAAGAGAGAATGCCATTCCACAGTCATGAGAAATATATTGGCAGACTTGTGAAATGCCAAATAGGAGCAATGCACAGTACAGGTCACCCAGGAGTGCTTCTTAGGGTTCACTGTAAATCTTAGATGCTCTGAAACATCCATGTAATTATTCCAAATAGCCCTCAGGACACCCTAGACAGTATGCCAACAGTTTGCACTATATGGATGCATTTTTTTTCCGTTCTTTTTCATGACAAAATGGCATTTTGTTTTTGATGGGTTTAAAATGTTTTGACTCTTCCTTCTTCATCCTTTCTCCATGGAGAAATAAATTTACTAATAGTTTGGTCTTTGAGGGCTGCATCCATTTTAAACTCAGACCCATGATTTTTTCTCATATGATTTTTTTTTTCCATTTTCCTCACAATGCTTTTCTCCAGATAGTTTGCATTTAAAATCAAACAAATCTGAGTGCTTCTGATTTGCTTGTGTTAAGGAGGAAAAAAAATAATATTAAACTTTGAGGATTCTGTCACAAAACACTAAATTAGTTTCCCAGATCCATAGCCCATCAAATGGCTGTGATAGCTGTGTCATGAATGGCTTTACCATTTTGTGAAGGGCCTTAATATTAATTTGGAAGCAAAATCCAATACCTTGAAGATTTCTAACCTAAAGATATTTGTGCTTCAAAGTTCATGAGCCATGCTGCTTCTTAATGAAATAAACCTATTTGGTGTACTTTTAATGGATTTTATTTTAAAAAGTGTGTGTGTGTGTGTGTATATATGTATGTAGCAAATATATTGCTGTTTGTATAACAAATTTCCTAACCTTAGGTCATAACTCATAATAAATCTTTGAACAAATAGGATCTATTGTCAGATTAATATGACTGGTAATTAGATCCCATTAAGAGGTTGTCTCTAGGAGAAATAATTGTGTTTTCACTTTGTACAGGATAAACTGTAGAGGGGAGTCTGGTTAAAAGCCATGGAAGTGCTCTCCAGCACTGCAGAGTCATTGTTACAGTTGATTGATCTCTCTGATGAAGGGCATTTGTATCTATAGCATGGAAATGCTCATAGGATCTAAATGTCCATTCTCATTCTAGAACTAGTCAGATTAAATCATTCAAGCAGATAATACATGTTTTTTGACTCAGCTGAGAAAAGCAATAGCAATTTAAGGGCTCACAGCACCTTCAATTTTGACCCTGGTGTGTTTTGATCTCTTATTAAGTATTCTTAGTTTATTCTTATTTTTCTCAGTCATCTCCTGATGATTACATCAGTCTTCCCCTTTATTTATCAGTGCTTTATCTAGACACTCTTAAACAAAACTAACACGCTGAAATTAAGCCAATGAAAATAAAAGATAGCTGTGGTTAGTCCCACTACTAGGGGCATCAGTCCTCTTTGTTTACTTTTGCTATAGACAGATATACTAGTGCTAACCAAAGAAACGAGAAATAACGACATAGGAGAGAGTGTAAGAAAAAAAATTTTGAGCTTCTGCTTCATTTCTTAGTCAGTGTAGGATCCGTAGTTAATTTTCTCAAACCATATGCTGGAGGCTTTGCTAGAGTTTTCAGTCCATACAGTGTCGTGTGTCACGCTGCAGAGTGGTCAGGCTGCACATGACATTGTGGTTCCCAAAAGAGGCAGCTGCATGGTCCTGCACTGCATTGGCAACATCAGCAGATGCGAGTTATTTTCCCTGAGCACTCTTGTTTTGTCTGGAAGGGCTCCCCATTTGTGCTGCCTTTGGAGAACCCTTCTCAGCCTAAGAGCACAGTAGAAATTTCTGTCGCTGAGCAGCTTTGCTTTTTGCCAGGTTAGCCAAAGAGCACAGAGATCACCCACAAAAATTTGTAGAAGAAATTTCTAATCTAATGAACATATTAATTTCTTTCATGACAATTATATTTCAGAATCTGGACTTTTTACTGACAAGCCGAAGGGAAAAAATACTCATAAATGCATGGCTAGCTCTAGGAGAATTTGACTGGAAGCATAATCTGCTCTTACACTTTCTCAGGATTACCGTTCCTTCTAAATTTTCCACGTCCACATAAAATTTGTGTCCTTATTTCTCAGAAGCTGCAGAAAACTTCACTGTATGAAAGCTGTGCCTCTGTTCATTCAGGCTAGATTCAAGGTATGAAGTCAGTAAGCCAAAGAGCAATATCCACTCCAGTGCTCAAACAGCCAGAGCTGTAATCGACTGACATTTGGAATTACACATGAGGAGTCCAGGCAAGGTTTTTACTTTATTAGGTGTTAAAGAGCCAGATACACAGATGTGAGACAACACAGAAGCAGCGTCAAGAAAACCATTTTACCCCTTAGATCTAGCAGCTGAACACTGAACCAAAGGTATTTTTTTCTTAAACAACTAAAAGGCAATTTTAAACAAGTCAGTGGATCATGGGTTCAACACATAGTGCAGGTGTAGACTTAAACATTCTCCAGACAAGCTAATTGATTAAGGAAAGTCATTACTTATATCTCTTGAGTTTACTAATGGGAGGCCCAAAGAGTTTAAAAGCATATCAGGTTTCCGAGAGACTAACTCTGGACTACATTTCAGAGTACATCAAATGCTGCTGTACCTTGACTGGATATTTGATCGGTGTGGTGCTGCACAGAGCCAGGGGAGGTGGGGAAGCGCTCACTGCAAGTCACTGCCGTGGGGGCCTTGCTGTACTTTTCCTCTACGCTACTTATGCTTGGGGCAATCAGACAAAGCACCCAGACAAGAGCCATCTGTGTTTAGGGTCATACTCTTCCTATTCATTTACTTAAGTGCAGCCTCTCTAGTCTCAAAACCCATCCTGGGTGGGCTACATCTGTCCCAAAATGGGGATGTGCAGCAGTCTGCACCTGTCAAACTCAAAGGGCTATCACAGTCCCAGCACAACCTTGAAAATCTACAGCAGATTTAGTGTGGTTTTTTTCCAGAGGTTGTGCTGGTGGGAGAACCTATGGAAGAGAAGAATTTGAATTAATACTCCATGTGGCAATATTTGAAGTATAAGTCACCTAGGCTGGCCTTTCAGGATATGGAAAAGATGATGCACTGGGTGTTTGTCATCCCTAATCTTTATTACAGCCATCAACACTCGCTTAAAGGCAAAGTTGGATGCTTCTGTTCAAATTACTTTGTCTGGAACAGTTAATAGTGATATTTAAATTATCATCATTAGGTGTCAGAGCCAATGCTCTTCTGAGACAAATGAAGTTGTTAACACTTCTTTAGAAAGTATTGCTCCCGACTGTCTGCTACCTCTGTCAAACACCAAGGTTATTTCTTAAAGAAAGAAGCAATGTCCACCTTTGTATAATATGAAAAATTTGCTAAGCTTTCTGAAACAGAGGGGGTTCTATTTTCACCTGATTATATTGTGAGTTAAATATATAAAACTTGACACATCAAGGTGAGATAATAGCTCTTACAAAGTTTAAGTTTCTACCTGCTTTGTTGTTGTATGCCAAAAAATAGTATTTATGCACAGGAGCATTTGTGTCCTAGGTATGTTTTCAGGAGAGATTCATCTCTTTTGTGTAGCTATTAGCATGAAGAAAAGCAGAATCAAGAAAAATAATGCTCAAATGAAAATAAAATAATTCCATGCTGCTGGCCCCTCAGGTTTTCTTACATGAAATAAAAAGCAGGTACCCACTGAGGGGGGATCTTGCCTCAAATTACAATGATACTATGTCAAATGTCTACAAAGATTGGTAACGCTTTAAGGGACAGAACAAATGAAGTATGTGATCCAAACTGCTGTTTGTTTTGTCCGGTATCCTAATTGCAGAAATGACTCACCTTTGTTTTTAAGGGGAAGAAGCAAGAAACCCTGGCTCAACCTTTTCCAGTGGGCAGTGGTGGCCCTATAAATGTCTTCTCCAAACAAATGTCTTTCTATAAATGTGTTCTCCAGCAGTTAGAGAAAATCACGATGCCCTTGCTTTTTATCTACCTTTTGATGCACCTTTTGAAAGCTTTAACTAATATAGCTGTGTAGGAGGAGTGCAAAGCATGGTGTCTGACCACTGACCTAGCCCAGGGGGAGGCACTCCCATGGAGTTGCTCCCCTGGGGCCCTGCACTGTGCCATGGGTCTTGAGACACCTTCCATCCCTGAAGGCCCTTTAGAATTTGGGGTTGTGAAAAATGTATTTCATTCAGTTCTATTTCATTAGACACAGAGAGATCTATGTTATTCAGTTTATCACAGTGACCTTGTCTATGGCTGAGAGAATTTTCTTTGCACACTTACCCTACATGTTAACTGCCATCCCTTTGTAATTTTCCTTGTGCTACACAGAAACCTTCCTAAAGTTTATGTTTGTGTTGAGATGACAAACACTGCACCTATTATTCTGCACAAGGCTGCACCACTGTCTTAGCTTGTATCCCAGTTCCTTTTTCAGAGGTGAATATTGGAAATCTGCTATGATGCTATCCACTGACTATAAATGGGACTGATCTGTCTTTTTTTGTGTGTATGAAATTCATTAACAAGGACACTGTAAAGGAAATTACAGAATATGAAGTACCAGTCCTTGGTTTTCTACAGGGCCAGTAAACTTTACACTGCCTTGTGTGTAATACCTTACACAACACTTATCGGTAAATGTCACAGAATTATCAAACCCCATCCCAGCTTATAAAATGTGATCCCCAAAAGTATGTATGTCTCCTTTAGGCATCCAGCAATGGTAGATAAATAAGACTTGAGATTGCTTTGATAGCATCATGTATTAGTAGAACAAAGAGGTATTCCAAAAGAATGTATTAAATCTGTGGCAGAAAGGTAGTCAATTAGCTAAAGCATTAAAATGAGATTAAAAGAAGTTAAAAAAAATCCATCTTGTGACTGAAGTAAACAAGAAATTATGTAGGATGGTTGGGTTTTTCTAAATGTCATTCAGTTTTGTGTGAATGTAGCAAACCAATTAGATAAAATTAAATTTCAAGCCTGATTGACTTTTAAATATTCAATTTGAGCACTGCATTTTGTGTTTATTGCATTGCTCAGGAAACATCTAGAAATGGCTGTTGTATCAAGGAATTAAATGAAACTTGCACTGTCAATAGCCTGGCTGGGGTTTCTGCAGGAGCATGATGGCAGTTCTGTTTCATTCAGTGCCATTAAACACTGAAAATCCATAGAGCACAGAAATATAAGTCTGAAAAAAGGATGCGCTGGCTGCTGGAGAGCTTTGGCATTTATAGGTGGATAGCATTCGCAGATAATGAGAAGTTTGATGCCATTCCAAGTATGATGGAAATGATAACTATGAAATATGTAACAATACTAACCCACGAAGATGAGATGTATATCATGAAATATTGGAGGATAATTCAAATCTGCACGGCAATCTGCTTTTCATTTCAAGTGTCAAGCCTATGTAAGCCATAACTTATCCAGGTATTACTCATGTGGGAAATAACTACAAATTTAGTACAACTCATGGAAAAAAAAATCCACATGGGACTAAGAGGAAGGATAGATGTAATGTTCCCTCTCTGCCCACCCTATCTGTCTCTGAGAAAGAAAAGGACTTAGAAAAATAAGCTCACTACTTATAGAAAGAGTGGAAAGCCTGTGATGGCCACAAGGGGATCTGTCTGCTGGAGAGATGCATCCCAACAGCACGAGAGATGCATCCCTACTTCTTGCCCAAGAAAGAAAGAGTAATATGCACTTACCCCCAGGTCTCCCCTGTCCTTAGCACTCTTTGACCACCCCGAGATGCAGCAGAGAGAGGTGTTACACCATGGACTTTGCTACGGCCTGTGTCATCTGAGGTTTCTTTTCTCTGGGGCAAAAGTGTCATTACTGCTTTTCATGCTGCATTTGATGCTCTGGGGAATGGGCTTTGGAACAGAGGGAGGAGAGGAAATCTATATTGGGACTGAAAGGTTGAGGCAATATATCATATTAATATTGTTTTTTCATGCTTTTTATGACAACCTGACACTCAGTCAAGGGTTAGAGTTTCCCATTATCCTATTCCAGCATTATCAAAGCCATGGTAAGAAAACATCTGAATGAAAAGCTACTGATACCTTCTTTTATTTTACTTCCCTGCTGATAAAATAGACCATTTCTAGACAACAAAAAGAGAGAGAAATAAGAGATAGGTCCCTTTCATTCTTTTATTTTCCCTTTTTTTCTGCTGTAGTAACCTTTATACCAGCAACCTTTCTATTGTCTTGAGGCAATCAATTTCTTGTTTAAAGCAAAAGGTACAAATGATGAATTATATCACTGCAATGGAACTTTCCCAATATCATCTCTTTTTCTTCCTTTAGTCACCAAATTCAGAAACATCCTTAACAACTGGAGGATCCTATTGGAAGGGACCTTGTGCATGCTGTTGTGCCTACCCAGAGTGTCAGGAATCTGTTATTCAGTGTATTCACAGCAGGATTATTTTATGTAAAGAAAATTTACTGCCAGAGTTTTCAGGAAACTTTTTATATTTTCTCTTTTTTTTACTGCAAGAACATGTTGACTTTCTAGGCTGACTATTTCTTCTTGACAGAAGGCATAGACCATTTTATTTTTCTGGGATACCACTGTTAAATCCATGCAGTCTCATTAACAGATCCAAGTATAAAAAAATGCATAATTTTTGGTATAACTTTACAGAGAACCAGCCCTTTCAAAATTGTCATTCAAGGTAGTTCCTGCTAGAAAAAGATTAAAAAGATCACTTTGACACACAAGCTAAAACCAGCCTAGTCTTTGGGTCATTCTCAGAGATGATAATTAAATGTGTCTGTGAAACAACCCACTTTAGATAATGATATGCATATTAATATAGTGTGAATACACCTTTGGTTTGGCAAGTGTCCTGGATCATGGTTCTGAGATGTTGTGGAAAAGGAAAAAGTCATGACAAAGCAAGGAGTGAAGTCTTGCCTATGGAACACATGAAATTATTTTCTTGCTGTCCTCAGCTCTCCCACAGCTTCATCTGAGATTTCTGTTCCTTCCAGAAAGATGTGGTCAATTATGCAGAAGCCAAATCATTTGTTAGTCTTGATAACGTGAACTATGAACAAAATTGCTCAAGTTGAAGTTATTAAGCCTAAAGAGAAAACTGGAGAAATAGCATGAGAATAGACTCCAGACAGCAAGCAGATTCCAGCAAAGAGGGATAGGATAGGAGATGGAGCAGGACAATAATTAAAGAGGTCAAAAATATTTTCTGGCAGCAGGAACAAGGTACCACTGGATTAGATTGCTCTCAGAGGATTGCCAGCATTAGAGAATTTTGAGGGTTCATTAGACAAACATTGATCAAGAATAAAAACAGATATACCAAGCCTTCCTTAGGACAGGGCTTTCTTTACTAGATGGCCTAGGATGCTGTAAGATTCTCTGACAAGTGATATTAGTGCAGTCTCTGGTTGGTCACAGCATCACACACCATCCAAATTACTTCCCTTGAGAACTTTTTATGCGTGGTCTGCATGGATGAGACATGTGCCCCATATGAGTGTTCACCTCTGATACCTGTAACTGGCACCTGAAATCTCTTTCTGGGACCACTTTCAGAGGCCCCACAGAGGTGGCTCCTCTGCTGTTTCAAGTTGTGTCAGTGATGAAGCAGACTACTTCCCCCTATAACTGCCTCCATACCATGGTAAGGATTTGAAGCTCTGCCTGCTATCTGGGTGGCAAGGCAGTGTTGGTGATTGGCAACCTCCCAGTTAACCCATGTATTTCAGGGCGCTGTGTGGGAAACAGCTGATTGATTCTTGGAGGGGAACACAGGGTCTTTCATGAAGGATGCATCCCAGGGTGAGTCAGTTTATGTATGCCATGTGCCATCCAGTGTCAGGGCTGCCTCTTTCCCTGCTGCCCAGATACCAGCCTGTACCTGAAGTCAGAGAAATGTCATGTCACTGTCAGATGAGGCACAGGAGGCTGTACTGCATTTGAGTAGCAGAAGAAAGGTGGCACACGCCTGACTGACGCTGACAGCCTGACATTTGACAAGTGAGTTTAAGATGGAAGTTTTTTTCTCTGTGCTATGGAGCATTTTACAAACATTCACTAAGCTTCATGGTATTTCTCATACCACCTCCTTCTGACAAACATAGAAGATAAAGTTCACCAAGTAGCTTCAGTCCTGGCAGAAAAAAGAGGTGGCTTTGTGCTGGCTGGACACTGGTGGTGACTGACTATCATTTTTCCCACCCTGCCTTCAGCAGGATGTCCTGAGCATGTTTAGGTGACTCACTGCAATGCCGTGCATGCCCTTCTGGCTGGGCTGACATGCAGGATCTCCGAGGGGCAGCAAGCAGTACTTCTGCCACATTGCCAGGTGAGGAGCTTGTGAGCACTTATGACAGAAATGGGCAGGACAGAAACCCTGGATCAGCTTCCAGAGCCCCATCCTCGTGCAGCTGGGAGGTGCATGCATGCATTCCCACTGCCATCCCATCCATCACATTCACACACATTCTCACAGGTCTGCAGAGCTGGAACAAAAATAACTTTGTTTATGTCTACCAAATTAATGCAACCCTCCACCTTAGGTATAATTAGACACAGATGTGTCATAAGCTAGGGCAAGCACCAGACCTGTGTGAATAATTGTTGTACAGCACCAGCAAAGGGCAGTGCATCAAAAATTAGCAACTTCGCTGTAGTCACAAATTGGCTGTTTGCCAGTGAGGCATTATTTTTGCCTTTTCTGCTTATTGTTGGGTGTGTGTTTGTTTGTTTCCCTGCAGCCCCACTGAAATTATGACAAGAATTTTGTTTGTCTGAGGTTTGTGGGGTTTTTTTTGTTTTGTTTTTTGGTTTTTTTTTTTTGGTTTTTTTTTTTTTTTTTGGTTTTGTTTTGTTTTGTTTTGTTTTGTTTTGTTTTTTACATGAGCCACTGAATTCCCAGACGCCTGGCACTTTATTTTATTTTTATATTTTTGGAGTCTCATTCCCCTTTCAGTGAACACTGTGCCTCTGAAGAAATTGCCCTTGAGTGCTAGCTGTGCCCTCTGGAGCAGCTGAGCCTGGCATCAGCACAGATCCGGTGGTGCCTGCTGTTTTCTCCACCCTGTGACTGAGATAGTGGCATCAGCAAACTTTTGCGTGCTGGCTGAAGAGAGCAAACCTCCATGGTCACACTGCTGCAGAAAAAGCATAGTAGTGATGCTTTAATAACACAATATTCTTGCCAGGCTCCAAACGTTTTATCAGAGCTCAGCAGCCAGAGTGGTCTTTGAGAAATAATTTTGCACTTCTGGAGCTGCTGGCAGCTTCTCTGCCAAACGTTCCCCCCATGTAACTTCAAGTCTCTCAGTGTAGGGCTTCCCCTGGCAGGCAGCAACTGAGCAGCCCACTGGAGCTGGCAGATCACAAGTAGTTTTAATTTCCTTTTTATCCTGCTTGAGTGACAGACAATCCTTCCATGGTGAAATCCAGCTCAGAGAGAGCCTTGGCTCTGGGAAGCTGAAGAGCCATGCACTCACAGCAGAAATCTGGGCTTCCCACGCAGCAGTGTGATGGGCATTATGAATATTCAGCAACCAAAAATTCTGCATTCTCGAGGGTAGCATCACCATCATGGCAGAAGAGCACAGGTTTTTCATGGTATCTGAATGTTAAATCAACATCATTTTTAGTCTGTACTTGGCTTTGGCAGGCCCTCCCTAAAGCTGTAACATTGCTTGCTTTTTTATTAGTAGCAGTGATAGTACTGAGGACTGACCTCTGACTTGGGAAGGAGTTTGAATTCCTCAGTGATTTCCATAAAAAGGGGAAACTCAACAAAAGAGAGAAACCCTACATCTTGTTTATTACCTGTGGGCAAGTGAAAAGGAACAATATGAAGTAGTCATGGAGTTCTTATGGCACAGTAACTGGAGAACCAGCTACAGCTGGTTATACACTGGGTGCTACTGAGGCAAAATTTGAAAGTATTTTCACAGGGGATGAGCTGATGTCATCATGTTAAGAGCAGATGTGATTTATCACTAGCTAGAAATCTCACCCTGTCATGTGCCTCTGGTAGTTCTTTAGTTATGTGCTTTTCTGACATCGCTTTTTAGGGCTCTACATTTTCCTGTATCAGCAGATATTGATCCCATAGCCCCAGAGCTCTCTAAGCTGTTACCTGAATGCAAAATGTGTGGCTTATTGTAAGACTCCAAAAACAGTGTGGTTTTATTTTTTAAAGAGGAGACTGTTCTCCTCGTTTCTTTTTTTTTTTAATATAGTTCTCATTGTACTTTGGAACATATGGTCTGTTTTTGGCAGGTGCTGAGCTTTTTTCCTCTGCTGAGTGTTTTTTCTGCCCTCATTACTTCTGGGCAGAATGAGGGGACTTGCCTTGTCTATATGTCAGTATATTTTACTGATTTCTAAAAAACAAGTTACATGACAGTTCTGTAGTGACATCAGTTATTGGTTACTTTTATGCTGAGGAGGAAAATACAACTTAGCATTATCACAAGTGTTTCTTCCTTTCCTTACTCTAAATTGCTGAGGTGATCCCCAGATATATTGTGTAAAACTGTCATGCATACATATAGGAATTAATTTGACCCATTGGACAACATTAATTTTTAGAACTGATTCTTTAAATTTAATTCTGGCACTAAGTTGTGACTTGAATTGTACGCTGTTGTAAAAAATCTATTGAGTTAAACTTCACATATAAAATGAATTTTTAGAAGACAAGTTTCTGCAGAATCTAAAAACCATCAAAGTATTTCTCTGCAGTTTATTATTCCAAGATAAATGTGCATTTATCTTTAAACACATGTAATAAACAAGCAGTGCAAATGCTTTAAAATAAGGTAATAGTTGTTAATATTCAAAAATAAATGGTGACTTATTTCTCCTTGTAGAAAGATTACTTCCCTGAGAAGTGCCCTGGTCTGAGCAGGAGTGCACTTGATGTGGATCAAATATTAGCTAACTTGGTTTGGGAGGCATTGGTTCCAAATAAGTTTCACTGACACCATCAGCTAAAGTTCCTCTATTTCAGGAATATAAGATCTCACTTCTAGAGTCTCATCTCAGCGTGACTGATCACTTTTTACCCATCCTGCACACATTTCTCTTGGCCTCCATCTCCTTTATTCCATCCTTCCACCCGAGATGAAAAATGCAAAGTACTGTGGGTTTCCCCAGAGCCTGCCACTGGGAAAGAAATTCAGGGCAACACTGGGAACAGCGGCCATGATTCCTGCCATTATGAAGTGCTAAATAAATAATGAAATATTTCGGTTTAATCACAGTTCATTTCTCTTAGGTCAAAGAAAATATTCTAAATGTAAAGTAACTTATAAAATTAAGAATGTGCTGTGAGGAAGTTTGATTTACTTTTGCAGTATGAAAATTAACCAGAAAAACCCTAAACCACCATACAATTACTAAGGAAGAAGAAGATGAACAATTTCAAAGAGGTTGTGATTTTGTAAAGTATGAAAACAGCTTCAGAACAGAATTTGTGATGCAGCTTGTGCGCAGCACCTGGTCTTGGTTTCCCCTCATTTCCCTGCCTTAATTACCAGCCTTTTGATGAGAAGTAGAGGTTGTTGTAACCTTGCAGTGTAAACCTGACTCTCTGTTTCTATTCTGCATGACAATAGTGTCACATTAATGTCACTGATGTGTCATCCCAACAGTCGTTTCACAGTAGCAGAAAACCTACAGGATAGTGACTCTTGCCATGCAGAAATTCCCAGAAAAATCTATTTCTAACTCTGATAAGTATGCATTTACCTCTGAATGAGTGCAAACACTTTTTTTAAAAAGAAACCAAAGCCGTTGACTTTCTCCTTTGGTGTTTTTTGTTTGTTTGTTTGGCTTGTTTGGTTTTGTTTTTGTTTTTAAGGATACAATAACTCAGCAGTTACATCTCCCATCCTTTGCTGTTTCCATAAGACATTAAATGCTCTCAGTAACTTTTCTCAGACCCAGTTTGCCTAAACCACTAAATACATGTAAAACGTTCTTGCCTTTCTCAACTGCACAAAGCCTGTTTCCTTAAACATCTCAAAGCAGATGCCTGTTTACAGATTCTTTTAAATGTTGACTATAGGACTGGCTTCCTCCCCACCCCACTTTCCCTGTCTCTCCCCATCTCTCCCTCCTCTTCCTGACTTCCAGCCTCTGCTTACTAGCAAGCAACGTGCTAGGAAATCTATTCCAGTGCTGACTTCCCTTCCATTTTCACTCCCTCCTCTCTTTCTCTGTCCCTTTCCCTTCTTCTGTGCAAAACATTTGCAATATTTAGTTTGCTGGCAATTTAAGTGCCTGCAGATGCCTTAGAACAACAGTGACACATAATCTGGCTCCACACAGAACAGGCAGGGTTACGCAGCTGATGGGAGAGTTCAAATCCCTTTGAAGAAAAGCCAAGGACACACAGAAGGGAAAAGTGTCTAGAAATCTACTCCACAAACAGAGCACAGGCCTCCAGCCTTGCGTTAAGAGCCTATTAAGCATTTGGGTGTTGCTATTGCCCGTGTGGCTTATTTTATGCCCCACTCTGAATACAGCTCAGCATCTCCCCTCGGTCTCCAAGGGGCGAGGCCTCTGCTGGGACAGCAGGCTCAGCCAGGCATGATGGCAGGACAAGGGGACCGGCTGAAGCAAAAGGCTTTTGGATTGGGAAATACTCTGTCAGAGAAAAGGGAGAGGTTGGGAGAGGGCAGAAAGGGGAGAAGGAGGCGGAGAAGGGGAGCGGGACAAAGCAAGCTGGTGGGTATTCAAGGCATCCTAACCCCTCAATAGGCCATTGTCCCCAGGCGGGGTCCCGCTGGCGGTGGGGGGCAGGGGCTGCTTCCCCCGGAGGTGGCCAGCTGAAAGGTAGCCTGGGGGGCCCAAGGTGGCCCTGGAGGCACAGCCCCCCTGCAGCTAGAGAAATATGGAGCGTCTTCCCCAAAATTCACGTGGTGCTGGCTGTGTTTATTCAGGCCCCAGCGACCAGCTGTCAGGAGCCAGTGAATGACGAGAGATTTTTTAATGATGGCGCTTTCAACCATAATGATCAGTTTGAGTTGCTTTCCATTTTCAAAGCTGTTTTTTTCCAAGAGAAAAGGCTGAAACCTTCCTTTCATGAAACACGAAGCCCAAGACCCTCCTTTGCATGTGTGCTCCTCTCCACTCCCAGTGGAGGAGCTCATTATCATGGGCTTTTCAGGCCCACAAAGACAAGCTCTGCTAATACTCCACAGCCCGTTTCACATGTTCATTCATGCCCTTTTTTATTATTATTATTTTTTTTAATCGGTCTAGTTTCAGCAAACAATCTGGGCTAAGCATTTTTGATTTGGGCTTTAGGAGGAGGAAAGGAGGAGGGGAGATTGTTTCACATCAGGGGATGTGGTAAAGCTTTTACTTAGCTACAATCACATGAATATGCTCACGGAAATCACTGGAAATGCGATATACCTGCCAGAGGCTTTAGTACTCTTCCCAGCTCAGTCATTCCACAGTGCAAGTATCACAAACTGGCCACCTGTAAAACATGGCAAACAGCACTTTCCTGCTTTGTACAGTGTTAGGTGCCTAAAAAAGGGCCCATAAAATCCAAGTAACATTACTATCTACATCCATAAACTCAGCAGTAAGTTTGAGCACCTTACAGGATCAATGTCCTTCAGATGAGAAATGGGTAGAAAGAGAAAAGAAAAAGCTCAGGATAAATGAGCCATTTAAAACATACTTGATGTTAAAAAAAGAGAATAAAAAAAATCCAGGTGATCTGACTGCAAGCACTACTTTGATGCCATATTTTTAGCATGTTTGTTAACTTATAGAGGAGGAAAGACTGAAAGGAGACTGAAACTAAGGAAAGGGATTCCAGTGATTTCAAACAGCATTAGACAAGACCAGCAGAGCCTGTTGCACCAAGACAACAAAGTGTTGGAATGCAGTTCAAAACTGCTACAAGATGCACAAAGTTAGTTGCAATTTCCAACACGGGGTGTGTGTCAAGCATACCCTTACTGTTATTTGAAGATGCTCCCCGAAGTTCAGACTTGACAGCTTAAGGATTATTCCTGCGGTATCTCAACACCTTGTTCCTCCTGTGGGATCCAGACCAAAGTGCTAAGCACTTTAGTGATATATCAGTCAAAGAAGAAAATGGAATTACTCAGAATAAAACCTGTAACACCTGAGCAGGAAGAAACCTTAAAAAGACAGTAAAAAGGCTGTGAAACAAGCAGGAAAATAGCCTGACTTTCTGCTGGGGGGAAGGGGTGTTGTCTTGTCAGAAAAGTCTGTTCCCCTTGTTTAAAATTGGGGAACTCAGGTGGACAGCAATGTGCTTTACTACAGGGTTATATTTTATGGTACTGAATGAGAAGGAACCAAATCCCTCTGAGGAACAGACAGTCCTTTAAATTTACAAAAAATTCTAATACTTTCCATAATGGCCAGATCATGTTGATCTGCTTGTATACATTCTGTAAATGAAGACTAATTAAACACTTGCTAAAGCAAAATAGTTTGATTTTGGTTGCTCATGTGCATAAAATTTGCTATTAGTTATTAGTTTGCTGAATTGCCATTGTGTGCAAAATGAACTGAAGCAGAAGTTTTATCAGGGCTGTCATACTACTTCTCTCTCTGTGTCCTTAGTATAAATCCAGTGCAATTTAAGATTGCTTGAATTTATGCTGATGAATACAGATTG
This sequence comes from Phylloscopus collybita, assembly GCA_027886175.1. Taxonomy (NCBI): domain Eukaryota; kingdom Metazoa; phylum Chordata; class Aves; order Passeriformes; family Phylloscopidae; genus Phylloscopus; species Phylloscopus collybita. The sequence goes on from JAJNNQ010000075.1 coordinate 92,754,418, forward strand.
ATTGAATTCAACAAAGCATTTTACACACATATCAAGACTATCTTGTGCTCCAGTCACATTTCCTCTTCTCCATCAAATCCCAAATCACAAGCTGAACCTGCCTTACCATGCTAGCACATCTTAGAAAACAGTCATGTTACACCAGAGAATTGAGGTTACTGATTTTACACTACAAAAAACTTTTCCACTGTTATAACTTTATTGTCTTAAGTAGCTGTTTTTCTTATTTCCTTTTTTTCTTTTGCTGTTTCTGTTAAGAAAATAAAAAGGGAATACAGAAACTTGAAACTTGAACTGAACCTTTCTCTAGATGATCAAATGATGAGAGCAGTCACACCAAGAGACAGGGAGAAGAAAATCAGATGCTGGGCTCAAGGAGAAGAATCTTTTAAAAGATTAGACAGAAAGGTAGGACCCAAGAGTCACAGATGGTTTTGTTTATTATTTCTCCATAGCAAATATCTGGATACAGAAGAATTTTCTAAATATAAAGAACACGGGGCATAAAGGTCTCTTGAAAGAAAGAAAAAACCCAAACCTGTCACCAATCCCCCAGATGAGAATCTGCAGCATCAAAATGAATTAATCTGGGCCCCACTGTTGCTTCTCAGTGAGCTATGGGGATGTGACAAGGGAAGTAATGGGGGGCTTAGTGAGTGAATGGGAGGATTCCAGCCACGCTGGGGAGCTCAGCCCCCTTTCCACCTCGGCACAGGCGCTGGGAAACTCAATACCCTGGCTGGGGACTGCCTGAGCTTGTTTTTCCCTTGTGTGGAAAACACATAGGGCATGGTCTGTCCTGAAGAAATTAGAGACTGAGAAGACCAATTAAGTCATTCAGCTTAACTCCCTGAGGCCAATTCAAAGACTGTTCTCTCTCCTAGATACTCTATTGTGGTTTTTTTTCAGTGCAATTTTAAAATTCCCAAGTGACAGTGCTTTCATTATTTCCCTGAGGACACTACTCCACAATCCAATATATTTCACTGTCAAGAAGTTTTTCTTGAAATTCTTCTTAAAATTTCACTCTTAATTTACTTCCATTTACTTAGTTGTATATAGATTTTTAGCTACAGTAAAAAATTCATCTTTGCTTTGTCACAATATCCTGTCTTTGTAATTGTTTTTCCAGAATAAGTTTGTTTGTTTGTTTGTTTGTTTGTTTGTTCCCTTTGGTTCAGGCCCTTCCTAAATTATGTTGGTCCTCCCTGAGCACATTTCCCATACAGAGTGTGTCTGCTGTATGCTGTATGATCCAGTATTCCAGATGAAAGTTCTCACACAACTTTGATGCATATTTCCCCTGCCTCTGCAACACGTTGATTGTTGAGAGTGGTTTTATTTAACTCATGTCAGCTTGCAATAATTTCTCTGCCCAGTCTCATCAATGACTATCTGGCATCAGCACCAGTCCCTAGTCCTCTTTCCTTCTGTGTTTGGAATTATATCTCCCAGTGTCCATCAGATCATATATTTTCTAAAATATCACAATTTATGCTCATTTTTCTGTACTAGATTTCCCAGTATGAAGTAATGCATAGTTGTAATAGCAGTCACATCACATAACTTTCATGGACAGGGTCTTTTTTTCTATGTCCAGTGGTGTAATGCAGGATGTTAATAACTACTTTTTTCATTATTCATCATTACACTTTACTGTTGTCTTTTACAACTTCTGATATATACTGCACTTTATTATGTAAAAACATCTGGGGTTTTGGAAAATATTTCAGGAAATACATTGTAAAGAATTCAGACAAATGTAAGCACATCCAAATAAGACAATAAAAGCTCTATAGTTAAACTCATATTTCTCTTTTTAATTTCTTTTTTTTTTTTTTTTTTAGATGTGAAGCATTTTCAAGGATTCCACCTACTTTTATTTTTTTTTAATAATTGGTATGTGTCCCATTCTGCTCAAGGTTTTTGAACATTCTCTCATCCCATGTTTATTTCAAAAATAGTTGATATTTAGGTAGCAGCATTATTAGGTAATTCTTTTAATATGCTAAGCCATACTGTCATCTAGACTTGCAAACTTGGTGGAAATGATGTTTTCAGACTTTTTTTCATTCTTCATAGCAAATGTTATGTTGAAAAAATAATTTTTCCCTGCACATTTTATAAAGTCTGTTCCTGCATTCAAGCACAGAGTCAGTGCTAGTCCAGTGAGCACCACAAGAAAAATCATGTATATGGCAGAAGTAGATGCCTGAATGATCCTGATTATTTGCACAAAACAAGGCATCCATATGTCACTGTTTAAGTCCAAATGAAGAAATTGTCAGGAAGAAGATAAAGTCACCCAGATTTGCCAGCCTGTCTTATTCTAACAAAACCCTGCTTTGGCAAAATGTCTTTCTGGACAGAGTTCATAATCTCTTATGACAGTCACTGGAGATAGACTGTATCAATATGAATGACTTTACCTTTTATAAATGCTATCTATATTGTGAATGTTAATTTGAAGGTGACATAATTTTCTTGTAAAACCCATTAGGTTTTTATGCTCTTGGTAAGCAGCTCTGCTTTGATGATTAGACACAGTAAGTCTTCTTTTAGCAAGGAATCTTAAATATTTGTCTCAGCTCCGTAACAAGACATGATTAAACTTAAAGTTGTGTTAATGATCTGACACGTCTTTCTACATTTAGCTATTTAAGCACAACACTTTAATTATGGCTATATAACCGTCAATATCTATAATGACACATTGTGGGTAATGCTGTCAAACAGGATAAGCATGCTCCTGCTCTTTCAAAGCCTTTGTGATCACACAGTCCTTGTTACACAGCATCTTTCATTCAGCACTAAATTCCACTAAACCCTACCTCTTTGACATCTATTTCTATCAGATGTAATGATTGCTCTTTAAAAAAAGAAAAGTTTTCAACTCCACTGGATGTTTTCTGGAAGCTGAATATTTTTATCTCCAAAATGATTACAGTTATGATGGTCACTACAATAAATCCTCAAACAGTAACTTCAAAGGGGTGAGGGCTAAACGTGCAAAGAAATTCAGGTGCCCCAAAGACTCAATATGCTACAGACAAGGTGGGAGCATGGGGGTATATTCCATTTCTTACTGCATTCAGATTTCAGATGGCTCCACCTCTAGGCAGCAGATGTGAGAACATGCTGAGGACCTGTATTTTAACTCCATCATTTAAATTTTACTTCAGGTAACTAATTTCTTTGATGACTTTGGCCACTAATTACACAAGAGGGAGGAAGGAAGTATTACCCTTATTTTACAAATGTAGAATCCACTGTAGAGAGATTAAATGCTTGCCTAAGGAAATGTAAGAAACTTGAGGCAGAGTCAGGAAGGCCCATTTAAGCTTCAGATCTAGATCTCCTTAGGCTCTGATTCCAGTGCCATAACAAAAAGGTCGTTCTCCCTCACTGGTCTCAAATATGTCAGCTCAAAAATGCTCTAAACTGGCCACTTTGAGACAATAGACTGTAACTCCATTTGCTCCCTTGGTTAGTTAGTTAGTTAGTTAGTTAGTTAGTTAGTTAGTTAGTTAGTTTGTTTGTTTGTTTGTGGGGGGTTGTTCGCATTTTCTAGTGAAGTGGCTAATTCTTCTCTTCTACCTAAGTGTTTGTACTCTGACAATCCCCTGTTTTGCAAGTGCCATTTCGTAAAGCCTTGAGCAACATAGCTAACATCTGTCACAAGCTGTTTGTATCTTCCTTGTCTCCCTGGGGAAGGAGTGTTGTTTCAGTATGATCTTTGCAAATGTGTGTGCTGCCAGGTATTTGTATCTGAGGAGGCAGGTGGAGGTGAAAATGCACCTTGGCCTGCCAGCCATGCTGGTGAGGTTATGGTAGTCTCTGCTCTCCCAGGGACAGTGCTGTAGGCAGGGCTGATTCAAATCTTCTTGGCAGCACATGCAAGATTTTGTGTTTCTGTCCTGGAGTGGCATTGTCAGAGCTGGGCTGCTCCAGGTGTGGGAAGGGAAGGCAGGGAGGGCAGAGTTGGAAAGCAGATCCAAGAGAGGCCTCAGAGGGCTGCATGTCTCCTCAGGGAGAGGTGTCAGGGGAACAGAGAGAAATTACTGACCTCATGTTTTGGCAGCAGCTTTGACTCCCCACGGGTCTGGCACAGACAGAGTGGACAGCATGGCTGTGGTCACTTTACTGCCAGTAGAATCCCTGCCCAGGCAATGGCAAGGGTTGCCTTTCTCCCCAGCTCTTTGGCTCCAGTCTTTGCCCGTCCTCCAAGCAAACTGAGGACATTCTAGTACATCAAGAGTGGTTGCTCTATCATCTCCCAGACGGATGTAGGGGCCATGAACCTCAGGAGCAGCCACAGTCCTTTCAGTTGTGGTTACAGGTTACAGGTTCACTCATGGCTCCTCATACCCTGGAGCCAATGGGATCCAGATAATGCCTCTGGCTTTTAGGTGACAGAGTTTAGGAAACACATTTGGGTAGGGCTGGAATTGTGGACTCTTTAGAACCAAATGCACCCCATCAAGTGTAGTTCCTTGCAAACCTACTGACCATTCACACAAAGTTTGGCCATGCTTGTTCTCTTTCCATAGAATATATCAGGTTTAGTTATAGGGTGTTCTCTATTGAAGTATAGCTTTATTTTTAATATACCCATCCACCTCTCTTTTGGCTGCTTCTGTGATGCTACCTAGATCAGACCTGACACTGGCTTTTGCTAGCTTCTGAATAAACTCAGAGCTATAAGGCTGGATGCCAGCTGGCCAGAAATGAGGTCTACAATGTAGATTTCCTCAGCACTGGACTAACAGATGGTCAGAAAGAGGAGGCCCCTCTGTTTCAGTGTTGCACAGGCAGCTGCTCTCAGGAGTGGCACCAGCTGTTGAGAATTTTCTTTCCCAGGCTGAAGAGAGGCATAGGCCCATTCTCAGGGCTCAACTTGTGGCTCCTTGAGGATGTCTGTTACTAACTGAGGTGAATGAAAATACTGAATTCAGCCATAGGTGGGCTGTTCATTGATGGGTGGAAAGGAGATGGTCTATGCCACTTGGAAATCTCCCTGAATATACATGATCTTATTGGCGAAGTAGAAGTGGTCCTTGTCTAGAATTCAGCTTGGTTACGTGCCATGGCCATCCAAGTTTGAAGAATTTTTTCATGGTGTTCAGCAATCTGGGATATAATTTGACATTTTCTTTAGAGGTCAACAAGAAGCCTCTCTTGGCTTATTCTTTCACATTCATCTTAACATTTTCCTTCCTACCCTCTGGGATCTCTCCTCCAACTCTGACTTCGGTTAGACCTTCAAGGGGGCGGGTGTACCTGCAATGAAGAGATGCAAATGAGACAAAGCTGATCCCAAATTTTCCTTATAGTTTTGTTTCTATATAGGAACATCTTCCAAATACCTGCAAGCAAGCTGAAAATGGTAATCTGCACAGATCTAGCTTCTCTATAATTCAAATTGATCAAGTAAATCTCAGCAGACTGTTTTTGAACTGAAGCAAAGACCTACAGTATTAATGTTGTGATGCCACATCTTTTTTTCCTTCCGCTTGTTAGGAAAAAGGTTTCTGCCATAGATAAATCAGCCCTGGTGTTCTTTCTAATATGAATTACATCAAAGCTTCAAACAGAAAATGTGCTGTCTCCACGACATGTTTCTGGGAAAAAAAAAAAAAAAAAAAAAAAAAGGCAGGGGTTTCTTAATTAAAAAGAAGTCCACACAGCAACATTATTCATCATTCCTTGCTGAACCCTCAGGCTGACTCTTGAAGGATAACAGGTTATAGGGAGGCTAAAGGCTAAAGTGCATCCCACTCTAACCAGTAGTGAGCCTGATGCTGACTTTGGCAGTGTTTCAGGAATACCTCTGCAGATCATCGCTGCAGAGTAGCGGTCTCCCTAGACAGCTGTGGCTCTGGGGAAGCACTGTGGTCAGGGAACTTTTACGTCAAAACCCATTATGCTTAGAGAGAGACAACAGGTAATTTTCAAATAAGCTCAAATAAAGACCTAGTTAATTTCTCACTTGTTTCACCATTGTAATTTGGAAAAATATAAATAAATTCTAAGGTATCAGTGATTCAGAAACTGGCAGCTCTGTTAGTGTGGCAGAAATCTATACTATAGGCACTTACTTCTCCTTTCCTCTTTATTCCTGTCACCTCTGCCATTGGAATCAGATACTCTCCAAATTGAAAACAGGTATCTGATCCAGAAGAGCGCATTTCCCATTAAATGCAATGAATCCTGATGCAACCTGATTGGACACAAATGAACTGCAGAAAATGAAGGAAAAAGGCCAGTTTGCAGTGTAGCTGCAGTCCTTTAATATGTCTAACTGAAGACCCAGGTGGCTGCAGAAAAAAGGCCAATCAACTGCTATTACTGCAAGTGCTCAGCAAACCTAAATGCCTTCCAGAATTTCCATCATTAAGTATGAAGAATCTGGATCAGAATCAATTCTTCACCAGAGCTGGGTTTTTTTTTTTTTTTTTTTTTTTTTTTTTTTTTTTTTTTTTTTTTTTAAATATGGACTGACACTTATTCAGAAGAGAGTTTGAGGTTTTTTTCTTTTTGAAGAACATTTCTGCCCTGTAAGATGGGCTTGACCCAGTTACCACTGACAGTGGTAAAAGTCAGCCATGGCTGTACCGAATACAACATATATACTTGTGCCCAGGAGAGGTGATGGGAGTTGGATCAGGCCTCATGTGTGTGAAAACAGGCCACAAAAAATCTATTGCTTTAATTGCCTCCTAAAAGACTGACGTGGTCTAATTTTCTTATGGTTAAACACAATCATTTATGATGAACAGGATGACTACCTTAAGCATTCAGCACCAATTACTAAACCTTCCCTTACCCCACCCCCTCCAAATATAATTTTACTTAATTCTGTTCATAACAACAGGAACCTTTTCAATGCCTCAGAACATCCCTTTGCTTGGAAAAAAAAAATCATTAGCTAAACTAATTCCCAAGTAAAACTCTGTGTTTCTTCCCATACACAATCTATATTGAGGTGCAGCGTGCTCTGGCCATCACTGCAGTTTGCTGTGTTTAATGGCTGGAATATTTCACCTCCCTGTTAAATATCCCTTTGCCCTTTGTTAAGTTTGTTGCCTAGTAAATTGCATGTCTAGCTTTGAAGCTTATGTTGCTGCACCCCTGCTGCTTTAGCTCCTTATCTCCATAGGATTTGCTGTAGCACACACAGCCAGTGGATGAATTTGCACATATTTGCAGTGCCGAGCCTTGACTTTTACTGCTTGAATGTAAATGAAAAAAAGAAGGAGAAAAAAAAAAAAAGTCATTTCCTTTTCGTGATCAGCAATTCATCATCACTAAAGCACTAGGAGGAAAATAGTTATCAGCTTCCCATTTTAGGTTATAACTTCAAAGCAAACCTTTGATTTGAATGCCAGACTCTGAATGCTGGGGAAAGGAGGGGGAAAGACAGTGGGGAGAGGAGGGAAGGAAGTAGGAGGGACTGGACCATCACCTTGTGGTGGTGACAGCATCCACCATCATGGAGAGAAGAGCAGCTTGCTAATGTACCAGAAAAGCCACTGGTTTCTCACTTGCCTTGTTTATGCTGATTCAGGAGTTAAGAAAGGCATTACAGGAGTCCATGTTCAAATCCATTCTTACAGTCAAAACTTACTCTGATTCTTGTGGAAATTATCTGCCTTTAGGGTATTAAATACCTAATAAGTAAATGAAAAAAACTTACATTTTCACAGACTTGTGGATGAGTGACTGCATTCTACCCTCTAGCTTTTTTTTTTTTTTTTTCCCCTTCCATTTGGAGCAGTTAAATTCAGCATCCATTCATGGAGGTATGTATTTTTGACAAATTTCAATTAAAATCTTAGACATTTTGTGTCATAAACAACCCGTTTTATTGCTACATATTTTTAGAGTAAGGTAGAGAATTTAATTCCCTGCAGAGCTTGTTTAAAGGCTTTAACTGCCTGCCTGAGCCCAGATCCATCTTACAGGAACCTGTTTTTCTGCTTGTTATAGAGCACTGCTTCGTGAGCTCCTTTACTTCCTCCTTTTCTGCCTCTCTCATTCTCTCTCCCACTTTTTAAAATTTTATCATTCCATAGCCAGCATACTCAAAGCTGTTTACAGCACTGATACCTTGATGCATTAGTGCTGCATTGATTAGGGTTGAAAATAATCTCAGGAAGTCATGCGTAACTCCCACTCCTTGTCCTTTCTGCCATGCAAGCACATTCTTTTTGCCTGAATGAAAGGAGAATGTTCTGTATACAAGCTCTTTCCAAGCCTTGGAAATGTTCTGCATAGGTGCCTTTGAGGACCTTCTTTAGCCTTTTTTTTTTTTTTTTTTTTTTTTTTGTGTGTGTCAGTCTCCTGAAACTATCATATATCAAAACTATGTTATTCCTTCATTCAGGTCCATTATACTACCAAAAATACCGCTTAACCCATTTCCTCTGGGATGGGAGGAAGTGGGCTGCTGACTTTTTAAATGTGCATGCTATTCACACGCTCTAGGTTATTCAGTAAAAATCCCTATTAAAAGACCATTAATATACATGCTCTGGAAACACCTTTGCAGAAGTCTCTTAGGCTTCTAAGGAGAGCATTGAGAGCCTGATTCCTTGGAGTATTTTGTCATTTGTTTCCATCAAAGCACAACTCAGTGCCAGATTATATTTTACCACGGAGTTTATTTCTACGATAAGCAGACATGCCTAATAAGACATTGGCAGGACTGAGACTTTAAATCACACCCATTTCAAACCATAGGCTGCCTATTTAGGATCTTCACCCGTTTCCGTACAATGCCATCTTTAGTGGAGCAGCACCTAATCCTCTCCTTTCTCAGCAGAACATTCTTTTTGGCAGGAGGGTGTGAGGGGTAATTAAGGGGCCCAGCTCCCAGCTGTATTGTCGGTAGTCCTTTATTTGCAGCCTGCTGCTGCTGTGCTCAGCAGAAGGAGAGATGCTCTGCCTGAGGGATGCTGTGCCCCAGCGATGCTCTGGGACTGGGGCTCGACCCCCCTTCCACCTGCCACAGAAAGACAAGAGCTCCCCCTGCACTCTGAGTGCAGACTTTGTTCTTGGGAGAGGATCTCTCCTGCTTCCCCTGAAACCCACACTGTCATTTTAATGAGATAGTTCTTTCTGTGTGAAGGTGACAAGTCATAGCTGGCATAAACAGGTCTCAAAACTATGTATCTGCTGTTGGCAAACAGGAAAAAAGGAAAGCGGAATTGCTGTTTTGCTACAGTCATTTGAAATTAGTGGGGTCATTAAAAGCTTTTATTCAAATAAATAAATTCATAAAATTGCCTAGAACTCAATAGTGCAGGATGTCTAATCAATAGTAATTCATTTTCAGAATTGCTGTGTGTTTCACAAGCCAGGAATTGCAAGAGGTAAATCATGACAAACACTGCACGCACAGACAGGATCCATTATATCACAGCAGGGGTCACGCTGGAATCACTTCATCTGTTTTTAAGGTTTGAAAGCCCAGGATGCAGCGGATTTTCAACCAGGCCCATCTGTGTGATATTTCTGGCCACAGATCTCTGTTTTCCCCACCAATGGCAGTAACTAAATCTCTGTGATGTACTCCATGCCACGGGCTGGATTATTTGCATTAGGAGTAATCTTCTGGTGACTCTGCAGGTGTCTCTACTTGGCAGAATGAATTAAAGGGCTGTGCCCAAGCAACTTTTTTCTGAACATGATTTTGGCTTGAAAATTATTAGAATGGGTAGCTCAACTTTTGGAGGTGTAGCCTCTGCCCTGTGCTGCAATTAAGGACTAATTTCTTAGGCAAAAGGAGTAAAGATGGAGAGGGCCCACTGTTTCTCCATTATTTTTTTCTGCTGAGCTTTCTGAATAACAACAACAAAAAAGATAAATGCCCTTAACTGGAACTTTTCTGACAGCAAAATCCAGTTCATTTAAAGTCCTGTTTTTAATTCTGTCCATGGATGATTGTGAGAAATACACTTTTGTAGTTTGGAGGCATTCCACCTGGAAAAAACTAGCTCTGGAAAATGAAATTTCCATCTGTTAAAAATGGGAGGGAGTGGAGGGGGCAGGGCAGGGAATAAATGATGGTCTGTGTAGATTAGGGCCAACATTTTCAAAAACAGGAACTAAAGTTAGCCTTGTGTATTCATACTCAGACACAAATATATAGTGCTTTGGGAAATTGTGCTAAGCCTCTGCTCGCTCTGCTTGTTTAACCTGACCTCATCGTTTCAGGCCATAGTCAGCTGCCCAAATGTGGATGAGAGAGAAACTTGTGCTCATCCTTTCTTGTGACAGCATTGACCCACGTCCCAGGGAGCAGAGCCTGTGTTTCTCTCTTCCTGCAGAGGAGTGAAGTGCCAGTCCAGGCTAGAGCCTGTGGATCTGTTCGTGGATAAAAGTTAAAAACTCCAGGCATCTTTGATGTCCAAAGGGCAGTTTGGTCTGTTTAGGAGACTGGTTGAGAGAGTCCCTTGTAAGGCAGTCCTGCAGGGCAAAGGAATCCAGGAAGTCTGGACATTCTTCAAGAAGGGAATCCTAAAGGCACAGGAGCAGGCTGTCCCCATAGGCCAAAAGTTGAGCCAGGGGGGAAAGAGACCAGCCTGACTGAACAGAGAGCTTCATCTGGAGGTCAGGAGAAGAAAAAAAAAAATAATATGACATTTGGAAGAATGGGAAAGCTACTCAGGAGGACTACAAGGTTGTTGTGAGGTTATGAAAGGAGAAAATTAAAAGGGCCAAAGCCCAACTTGATCTCACTACTGTCATAAAAGTCTATAAAATATGTTTCTATAAATACCTCAGCAACAAAAAGAGAGCAAAGGAGAATCTTCATCCTTTATTGGATGCAGAGAAAAATATAGGGATGAGAAAAAGGCCGAGGCACTCAATGCCTTCTTTGCCTCAGACTCTAATATAGAGACTAATTGTTCTCTGAAGAAGACAGGAAGAGGGAGCAGAAAGAAGCCCCCAGATCCAATGGTAAATACTCAGTGATCTGCTACATCACTCAGACACATTCAGGTCTGTGTGGCCAGATGAGATTCACCCAGGATACTGAGGGAGCTGGCAGAAGTGCACACTGAGCCACTTTCCATCATTTATCAGCAGATCTGCTCTCTAGAGCAAGGGCCCAAAGGAGGATCCAGAGAGCTATAGCCCTGTCAGCCTGACCTTGATGCCAGGGAATGTCATAGAGCAGATCATCTTGAGTGCTGCCGCAGAGCACTTACATGACAACCAAAGGGATCAGGCCCAGGCAGCATGGGTTTATGAGAGGCAGGTTCTGCTTGGCCAGATGTCCTGGTTTTGGCTGGGTTAAGGTTAATTTTCTTCACTGTGGCTGGTATGGGGTTGTGTTTTGGATTTGTGCTGAACACATTTATTGATAAGATTGTTGATAATGTAAAGATATTTTTGTTATTGCTGTGCAGGGCTTACAAAGAGCCAAGGCCTTTTCTGCTTTGCATACTGCCATGCTGGCAAGGAACATGGCAATGTTTGGAAAGCTTGGAGGAGACACAGCCAGGACAGGTGACCCCAACAGACCTGTTCCAGACCCCAACAGACCTGGGTGTTCCAGACCTTGTGACATCATGCTCAGTATGTAAAGTGGGAAGAAGAAGGAGGAAAGGGAGGACACTTGGAATGATGGCATTTGTCAACCCAAGTAACCATTACATGTGATGTGGCTCTGCTCTCCTGGGGATGGCTGAACACTTGCCTGCCCATGGGAAGAAGTGAATTAATTCTTCAGTTTTCTTTTCTGCTGTGCAAGGCTTTTGCTTTTCCCATTAAACTCAACCCACTAGTTTCCTTTACCCTTCCAATTCTCTACCTGATCCCTCTGGTGGGAGAGTGAGTGAGCAACAGTATGGGGCTTGGCTGCTGACTGGGGTTAAACCACAACACTCACCTAATCTCCTTCTATGACCTGATCTCTTTCTATGGCTTAGAGGGTGAGAAAAAGACTATGGATATTGTCTACCTAGTATTCAGTAAAGCTTTTGACATTGTCTCCCACAGTGTTGTCCTGGAGAAATTGGCTTCCTATAGTGTGGATGGGTTTACTCTTCACTGTGTGGAAAAAAATGGCTGGATGGCCAGGCCCAGAGAGTAGCAGGGAATGGAGTTAAATCCACCTGATGGCTGGTCACAAGTGCTGTTTCCCAAGGTTCAGTACTGAAGCCAGTCCTATTTATTATCTTCATTGATGACCTGGATGAGGGGATCAAGGGCACCCTCAGTTCACAGAAAACACCAAATTCGGCATGGGTGTTGATCTGATGGAGAAAGGAATGTGGACAGACTGAATCAATGGACTGAGCCAGTTGTACAAGGTTCAACAAGGCCAAGTGCCACATCCTGCACTGGGGTCATGACAACCCCAAGAGGTATTACAGGCTGAGGTCAGAGTGATTGGAAAACTACTCAATGGAAAGAGATCTTGGGATGTTGGTTGAAAGCAGCTGAACATAAGTCAATGTGTGCCCAGGTGGCCAAAAGGCCAATGGCTTCCTGGCCTGTGTCAGCAATAGTGTGGCCAGCAGGACCAGGGCAGTGATTGTCCCCCTGTACTCAGCACTGGTGAGGCTGTGCCTCAAGTCCTATGTCCAGTTTTGGGACTCTCACTATGAAAAAGACATTGAGGGCCTGGACTGTGTCCAGGGAAGAGAAATGGAGCTGGGGAAGGGTCTGGAGAACAAGTCTGGTGAGGAACGGCTGAGGGAGCTGGGAGTGTTTAGCCTGGAGAAAAGGAGACTCAAGGGAAAAGCCCACTGCTCTCTACAATTGCCTGAAAGGAGCGTGTAGCCAGGAGGGTGTAAGTCTCCTCTCCTAAATGGCAAGAATTAGAACAAGAGGAAATGGCCACAAGTTGTGCCAGGAAAGGTTAACATCTTAGGAAGAATTTCTTCACCAGTAGTGCTGTCAAGTACTGGAACAGGCTGCCCAGAAGGGGTAGTTAAGTCACCATCCCTGTAGGTATTTGAAAGACCCATTGGTGTGACAATTAGGGACATGGTTTAGCAGTGGACTTGGCAGTGTTGGGTGAATAGTTGGACTTGCTGATTTCAAATGTCCTTTCCATCCTAAATTGTTCTATTATTCCATGATCCTATGTGTCTATGTTGAAAGTCTGGCTGGCTGCATTTCCTCTAAGAGCAACTTCCACAGGAAAATTACAAACCCACAAATTTTTGCTTAGTGTTTTAATTGTCTACAATACATTTCTGGGAGCTAAAGTGAGTTCTGTAATTGGCACACATAGCTTTACTGAAAGACCAAAGTAATGGCAGGTCCAATTTAGCCAAGGCCACTTAGCACAAAATTACATTCTGCTAATCCTCCTGAAACAACCACATCTAAAATGTCAAGGGACCTGACTGTGCTTTCAAACCCTTGTGAAGAGAACATAGTTTATTTTAAAAAGTTATTTGACTACAGCTACTCCTTTTTTTCTCTATTTGTCTGTTTATTTTGTTTTGTTTTGTTTTGGTGTTGGGGTTTTTTTGGGTGTGTGTGGTTTTTTTTTTGTTTTTGTTTTGTTTTGTTTTGTTTTGTCTAAGAAAGACATAAGATACAGTCAATGCTGAGTATTTGCTCCTTTAAATGTGAGATTTCTAGAGACTAATGTTAAGGCCCTTGTCTTTCTTTCATGCCAGCTTTGTGAATTGATGTTTGATTATACTTTCTACAGTTTATTTTTGTTATTGTGTTCTTGTGGTTTATGTCATGTATTTACTCTCTCATGCTTTTCAGGTCTAAAGTATCACTGAACAAAAACAACTTCATCTACCTAAGCCTATTTATGATTTTCTGCAAGTAAGCACCTTCATGGGGAGCAGCAGGGCAGTACAGACAAGCTGTGTTCTCAATGGAGTGTGCACAGAGCATCACATCACCCGGACTGTAACTTGTGAGGAGAGAAATTCATGAACTGATAGATTCATCTTCTCCAGCAAAACTACTAACCTAACCTCCCCAAGCAAGGATTGAACACAATGGCTCTAAAGTATACTGTAAATGATTCAGCTTTCCACTGGTGTAAGGGAAGTACAATTGAACACTCATCATATCAGATGCCCAATGTGTCTGTGTGAGCCCGTTAGTGTTCCTGCCTATGCCTGTTTATCCAGGAAAGCTGCTGTCATTCAGGAAGGATGCTTAAAACTTCTCAAATTTTAACACCATTTTTGTGGCTCTTGTGGATATAAAATCTAATACACAAGAGGAAATCCTGACCCACGGAAGCTCTTTACCCACACCCTATCTTAGCTTGAAGGACAATTAAAGCAGCCTGATTTATGATCCTAGGTTTGTAATAATCTTGTACTGCTTAGCCAAGAGATTACATCCTATCAAGTATCCTCTTGCATGAAGCCTATATTCTGCAGTTTGGTAGGCTTGCTGCTGTTTGCCTTTAGCTGTAAGCATTTGGCATTGTCTAATAGTTCAACATTTCTCCTAACATCAGATTTCACAGACACTTCCCTGAGACCAGGACCTGAAACTCAGGCGCAGCAGGATTTCCTGCACTGCAGGATAGGACTTTCCCATAGGACATTCTTCTGCAAGGCCTGGGCTGAAGCCTGCATTGGTCTGCAAAAGGAGTGTTCAACTCCTGTACTTTAATGATTTTCTTCTCTAAAGGGTTAGTGCCCTTCCAAATGACTTAGAGTGTTCTTTCTCACTTTGAAGCTCTAAGGTGCTGGAAAAGAAAAAGGTTTAACAACACTAGGGTCACAAATGTACAGAGCAATCAGGCAAGGATGATTGTCATCCAGGAGAAAGAAAGAATAGATGAAGAAAAAGGAAGAGAAAAGGAAAAAGGGAACCAGAAGAATAGGCATAGACACTGCAAAACTGAAACTCTGCTTCCTTGTTGCTTGCATAAAGACATTAGGTAGAAAAATGTCCTCTTAACCCAAGGTCCTCAAAAAAGATTGTTCTCTGTCAGTCCTAAATGTTGAGGACCTAATAGCAGGCAAGCTGCTTTCTTACTCCACTGTCAAGTATCCTTCTAGTCCAATCTTCTTTTGATTTGAATTGCTTTTGCCCTAGTTTTATCTGAAAGATGATATCTAAAGGTATGTCACAAAATAGTTGTGGTTTCACATTTTTGCATCATCAAGATATGGGTAGCTGTTCCATAAAGATTTAGGTAGAAATCTTTTGTCTCTCTCTTCCCCTGCAGTAGCATGAGACTTGCAGCAGATGCCAAACAGGCAATCCCACAAACAAAATGTGTGAAATGATTTCACTGGTGTAACCTTGCTCTGTAACCAAAGAATGAGGACGGGATAGAATCAAATAATGCAATACTGATGAAATCACTGTAGACACACAGGGTAAATAAACCAAACCATTGTCTTTATTTCTACTGTAGCTGAACTAGTGCCCTGTAGATAAATACCTCTACATCTGAAGAAAATATGAGTAGCCACACAAACTTTGCATTTCAAAGCTACTTCCTATTTTAAAGGTTGCATTTGCTGGAGTGACATAAATACAAAGCTAGCTGTGTTTTGAGCTGGAACAAGTACTAGCCTATGAATACCAAGTGGTCTCAAGACACCTGGTGACTTATGTAGCTGATTGCTAGGGGAAGACAGGGTATTTTCCATTTAAAGTGAGGGAATGAATGAAACGGAGAGCTAGCAATGCACAGAACAGCCAGTTCAGTAATAGAAGGAGGAAAGGGACCTTGACATACTCAGTAAACTTCAACCTGGAAAGCTTTCAAAAAACCACTGTCTGTTACTTTGGAAGCAGCAGGGAATTTTTGATGGTAATAAAGGTTGGATGTACAGCGCAACAGAGATATTGCCACATTGCTAAAATATCCAACACTAACATAGTCACCTCTTACTGAGTCCTGACATTATTGTCGAATTTTTCATGGCACTTGCAATTGGGTCATGATGATGAAAACAGCTCTTCATATGAAGGCTCACTATGACTGGCACAGAATCAAATATTTAGTTATCTGTCGTCCATTATATACTGACACATATTATATTTATGATGCAATGAAATATTCAAGCTTAATGCTGAGACACTTATATCTTAGTCTTAGAATTCTGTGAGCTCCTGAAAATGTACTTTGCATACACAAGATGTATATTTCATATAAAAAGATGTACACTGAAATATTAATAATATTTCCCCGAACTCTCTGCATTGTATTCCGTAGGATATGACATACTTAAATGCACTCATTACATCTGGCTTCCACTAAAATGTGCTGTATCACTCATCTTACTTATGTCATCCATGGTCTGTCATTCTCATTTGAGCCCAAGCCCATCCCAGCTTTTCTGCACTTTGCCCACTTGCCTCAGATCATATGCTGATCTGTAAGAAAAGCCATGAGAAACAAGGTTCATTTTATGCCTGTCTCTGAAATGTACTTTTACTACCATCCACAAACAAATCTTACCAAAAGTGCTTTGTCTTTTGACAATAATGCTTGCTGTTCTACTTTCCTGACAAGCAATGAAAATTTTGCTTTTCTCTTCCATTCAATTCACTAAAAAACCTGATTGTGCTAGTTAACAATGAGAGCATATCAAACCAAGACAAAATGTTTAAATAGCTCTTAGCCACCACATTATAGCTAACTGAAAAGAATCCTCTTTCTAATTTATGCAAAAAAAAATGCTTAGTTATCTGACTGAATAAAAAGAGAATTGGGTCTTTTGTAGATAAAAACACACATAATATGAAGTCCTTGTTTAAGTGAGAAAAGTGACAGCTCTTTTCTCAGAAAAAAAGAGAAAAGATTTAGAAATCTTTATAAAATTAATTAATTTTTATAGAAGAAAATAAAAAGGATGCAGTAATCCTAGAATTCTATCACATATTATCTGAACATACACATTCCATTTGAATTCTATCTTTGGTAATGAATTAGGCCATGAATTGATGCCATGATAGATTTTCAATAAGTGTTTATTTTTTCAGGGGAGTTCCTTTTTTTTTTTTTTTTTTTTTTTTTTTTTTTTTTTTTTTTTTTTTTTTCTTATTCTTATTTTTTTTCTTTTCTGCAATTGCCATCACTACATTGCTAGTGCAGAAGTTGTCATCAAATCACTTTGAAAAATGTGTTTACCCTTTTCAAAACAATTTGGGAAACTGTTTCAACATCAGTAAAAAATGAAATGCACTAACTTCAGTCATTTCTCATTATGTTAGCTGAGTCATGGACAATTACCGTTATGTCCTAGTCTTTTCTGATTAGCCCACAAGATGTTTGACCAAGATGTTCCGTGTGGTTATTGACCCTAGCTAGCCACCAGGAGGCAATTTAGAAGGATCTAATTTGGACACAATCTAGCCACCAGTCCTCTTCATAACTTAGTTTAGCTGTCAAATTACCCCAGTTATTTCAAAAACTGCTGACCTTCTGGGATTTTTATTTCTTTACTTTCATTTACTTGGGTCTGGTTTATAATGAAAGTTCCGTCTTTGTCTTCAGTGTATTAAAACCTATGAAACTCTTTCAGAGGTGAAGAAATGTTTTCATAAGTGTGCAACTGTAACAAATAATTACCTCTGTTTTGTTTTTATTTACAGTAAATTTTAATTCTTAAAGTATTACCAACAGACTTAGATGGAAAACCGAAGTACTGTGAAAAGTTGTCAAGTAACTTGCAATGTCTCAGCACAAAAAGAAAAGTGGAAGAGAAATTTGGAATGATAATTGACTGCTTAGTGTTACAACTCCACCATGTATAAGCTTCATCTCATGGTACAGGAAGCCAGCTATATTGCATTATATTCCTTGTATATTGAACTATTTTGACAAAGACATTTCATAATCAGGTACAGAGTGGATTCCAGAATATAATACACAAAATATGTGGTGGCTTTATAAATATTTCAGTATATCCTGCTGGTTTTTATGTGAAGTGCACATTTTCATTAGGTAACATACTTTTTTTATTCAGTGTACAGTGTATCAGTGTGGCCTCATGATTCTCCCACTATAGCAGTTCTCAGATTTTATGTATATCATACATATGTTTCAGTACACAGTGTTAAGAACTCACTAAATATTGATATTCTTAGGGAAAACAGATGTATTTTCTGATGGCTTCCTACGGCTCTGTATAGGATTATGATCTGCAGTCCTGCAGTGGTTGCAGAGATGAAGTGTCAAGGTCAAACATGACACTGACTACATGCCCTGAAGTTAGACCTTGCTGAAATGGAATGAGGCTTGAATGTTTTTTCATCAGTTCTCCAAACCTTGTAATGTTTTCGTGCATCTACCATGTTTGAAAAGATCAAGTGTATTGATGACGTCCATTAAAACTCAGACTTGGTCATGTTTTGAAGAAATTCTTCCCAAATGGAGCCCATCCAGGGCTGTAAACCAGAAGATTTTTATTTTACACTTTTATTTTACACTTTAAAAATAGGCAAATAGAAAATTAATAGATTCTATCCACTGGAAATTCTCCGCACCCATAACTGGTTTCCCAGAGAGAGCCTGTGGCACTGATAGATTAAAGCAGGGGTTAATCTTCGGATTTTGAGTGCATGCAAGAAGATTGCATCTACTGCAAGGAAAATTGTTTTTCATTGATTCTTCCCCTGGTGAGTAACTAGCACGTATCATCCTTTGAAAGCAACAGATAATAATCCTCATTCTCTTAAATTCTACTGTTACATTAATTAGTTATGATAACTAAAACATTAAAGTGCAATTATGTATCTCCCTGACCAAATGAGTGAAAAAGAGAGTTAGGTAGACATCATTATGCAATAACAGAAGTGCTCTAAGGTACTCAGAGCCAAACGAGTCTGAGTCCTAATGCTGTAATTCTGACTCCATCCCCATGCCTCAAGCAAAGAAAGCTTGAAAGCTTGTGCAGTCTACACTAAACCACCGCTCTATTACTTTCTTCTTCCCAGGAATTTATTAAAAATGCACTCCTATTTGAATTAAAATAGATATATATATATATCATCAGAGTCTCAATTATCAAATATGAGCAGTCACTGGAACTGCTGAACGCCATAATTTCTCCCTCCGATTCGAACAGAAGAACTCATTTTCCTATTTAGTGTGGCTTTAGGCCCTAACTTATATGAACTAACTTAAAGCTTCAATTTAGATGTGGTGACAAGAAGGTAAGAGCTCTAACCTTTTAGAGTTTTGGAAGACAGGACTAAGTCAGGTTAGTCACTAGTCAAGTGCACTACCTTCCCTTCTGATTCAATTTGGAATAGTAGCCTCCCTGTTTTCCTTCACTAAAGAGATCCTTCTCACCCTGCAAAGCAATTCCTTCCCTTCGGTGTAAGAAGGGTAGCACCTCTGCAATCGTGGCAACCTGTCAGCCTGATCTCACTTGACTTATATTTTATGTGAAAAGTTCTTAACCCTTCTTTTAGGACAGGTCCTCCACTCCCTTTTTAGTTAGTCCTAAGGGTCAAAATTCAGCCAGGTATGCTCAGGTCTACAACAACTTTTCTAGTTCTAGTTCAATGGCTCAGAGATACTAGCAAAGATAAATTTGAATTTTCTTTAGAAATCACTGAATTGAGAATGATTCTAACATATATAAAAAAAGCACACTGTGCTTTTCAGTGGCTGGATCAGAGAAAACACTCTTGTCTGGACCATTCCCAATTTCTGTGTATCTCCTTACAGAACAGGTATCATTATTGCTGTTACACTTATGCTAGACATTTTCTGTATTATACTCAGTTGTAAGTGGCCTAAAAAATTGATTTTTTTCAAGATTAGTTTCATTTAAGAACTCCTGAGAAATATTAATATCCTTGGAAAAGGACAAAGTGGTGAGTTGCAAACCTAAGTAATGCTCTAGGGATTTGACTACCTGCCTGTTTTCCTTGCTAGCAAATCTGTGCACTTTTCAAACTGAAGGTTACATTAACATTACACAGAGAAAGTCAATTAATTTAACAAATTATCAATTTGTGAATGTTCTTGAACATGCAGTAACATATACACAAAGCAGCTCTTTGTGATCCAACAGATGTCCTGTCCTCAGTGCACAGCTTCATTAATCATGTGCTTCACATGTTATTGTCTAAATTGCAATGCCATTTGAGACAGGGAAAACATTGGGAAAGAAGTGTTGCTTACCCTTTGCACAGTAGTAGAGATTTGAAATAAACAGAGGATTTTAAAAGACTATGAAGTCAGTGTTGCAAACATTGAATTTAATTCTTAAAACTACTTTAAAGCCCAAACAAAATTATTTTATGTTATTGTATATATTTCTAGAACAAAACTGAGTGTACTCAGCACTACATATCCAGTTCGTGCAAGAAAGGCTGAAATCTGTAGTTACACCTCAGGAAGGCAGAGGTGTGCCTCTAGGTTTGGGTTATGCCTCTGAGAAATCAAGGAAATGTTATTAGGGTTCATGTGGTTCTGTTACAGTGATGCTTCACGTGATCTCTACTCTTAGTGCAATGTAGACAACAGACATTGGACTGAATTTGCCTCCTTCCTAAACACTGAGTGAAACTCAGCCAGGGCAGAAGTATTCCTGCACACAGATTCTTACCACATCTCTGTTCTCATGGCCACTGATGGCTGCTGGCTGTGGTCTCCATTTTCTTACACTAGACAAACATATAAACAAATGGCTATATATAAAAGTCATTTCTGATCTATACTGTGAGAGAGTCGTGGTAATTTGATATGAATTGTGTAGACCCTTTTGGCCTATTTCAAGGGTATCTGTTGCTTGAGGCTAAGACCTTCTGTGTAGCGCCAAGCTAGATATCAACACTCAAACAGCAGAGAGACCGTGACTTAAAATGTTCCCATTCCAACTACACCCCTAGCAGCCATCAGTCACGTGACCTGAATATTTCAAAATGGACTGTTATCTAATGTATCCTGTCAGGAATTCCCCATACTGCTTTTCTCAAATGTAGTTCATGCGTTTTATGATTCATAGATTCCGTCATTTCTTTGCCTAGTTACCTATAACAGTTTAACAATGGACACAGGTTGACAAACATAGCAAGGATCACACTTTTATCCCTAAGAAGGTGGTGAGCAGTTTATTGCTCGAAGGACTGATAAAATTCAGAGAGCTCAAGAGCAAAGGATAGCATGTTGAGCATTTGCTCAACTTATGTAAATTCTCCAAAAAGCATCTGCCATTACAAATGTTTGGATTCCTTGTAAAATGCAGGAAAAAAAGAGAACATTTAAATAAACTAATGAAATGAGGATATTAGCGAACAAAAATCATAAGCAAAACTAAGAGAAGGATGCAAAGAAGGGGTTAAAGAGAGAGAAGTCACAGATGTGGGCAGAAAAGCCTCTCATTCAATGCAACCATAAAATCAGTATTACTGATACCCCTAGGGAAGGAATGCTACAATAAGGATCCTTGATCTGGAAAGGCCTACTCGTTACTTCAATCAAGATGAAAAGTGAGATCAGAAAGGAAGAAATGTTGTTTGAAATCAACAGTTTTGTTGGGTTAGAGGCTGAGGGAAAGTCATTCAGCCACTTCAGGCTAAATGGTGGAAGGGACTCTGCACAGTCAGTTCAACCCTCACTTCAGTCTGATGCCTTATCAGAAGCTGGCACAAATACACCAATATTCTGTGCTGCTGATATTTTTGCTTCTGTTCTGTACAGAGTGTGAGCAACCACAGAGTGCATCTGGAGATCATATCCCAGTAATCTTGCTAATAATTTGTACAATGCCTGAAAATGGAGAGAGAGAGAGAGTAAAACAGACTACCCACGAGTGGCTCAGAGCACTGCAAATTGGAGTCGTGGACACATGTTGCTGAAGAAGTGGTCACATACCCTTTAGTCCTCCAAGGCATTCAGAAGAATACAAATTAAGCCCCTGGAGGATAGCCAGTAGACAGGCAGAGATACTTTTTTTTTTTTTGTAGATTCTAGTAAAGCTCTGTGCTTAAAATACAAAAACATCAGGCAATTTTAACACTCCATCTGCAGAAGACGGGTTGGTACCTATCACAAGGGCCAGGAATCCATGGACATGTCTATGGCTGCTACTTTTAACCTGTTGGTGAAGGAGAAGAAACATCCCTGAAAAACATGTTGCCTGTCGGACCTTTGGAAATCATAGCAACCCAGAAAGCTACACGTTTCTTATTTTTCAGGGGCTGTTGATGGAATTAGATTTGAAAACTTTGCTTTCACAAATTTTTGCAGAAGAAGTCCACATATGGGCTTATTTTGCTGCTTGCTAAAATTAGAACAGATATTGTATCATGAAATGAACTTTAGTTAATATGAACTGGTTTGTTACTAGATATTCAGATCACAGTGAACTTTCCTTTTAAAATGTTTAAGATTTTCGATATGAAGTCTTTTTTCAAAAGTCTAAAATTTACAAGTTAGATGAGCCGGAAGAAAAATATTTCGCATCAGGTCAACATAATTTGAGGGGGTTGAATTTTTGACCACTGAGCAAATTATGTGTCTTTCACACAATTGTGAAGGAGTTTCAATTTACTTTTTAAAAACTTTTTTAATGGTCCTGTATGAAATTTTGAAGAAGTCTAAATTCTTCAAGAATTTAGAAAAGAAAGCTGAAACTTGTTTGCAGTGGTTTTACATTCCTCCCATTTTCTCTGTTCTTTTTCCACAAAATAACATCACTTGGTAAATTATATGTACGAGACAGTGAATATGAAATACTTAATTCTGTAGAGTTCATTCTTTCCATGGATTATGTGACAAAATGTCTGAATAAAAACTACACATATTTTTTATGAAACAATGCTTCTCTCTCTGTTTTTTTGGGTTTTTTTTTTTTTTTTTTGAAAAATGGTATTTCAAAAACTTAAAAAAATAAAGTAAGAATGATATTTTACACATGACACTTCACAATTTTTTTTTTTAACCTGGTGAATTGAATGAAATCCTCTAAAAATTTTACAAACATTCCTTTAACTTTTTAGAATTAATTTGACAATTTCTATTTGTGTGAGTCCCTAAATTATGTTTCAACTGTCATTTCAGCCACATGGAACACAGGAAATTAATTTTAACCTATTTCAAGACTCAAATGTCCGTACAAGGTACAACAAACCAGCCTGGAACAGTAAACACCTTTTCAACACAGCATCATGCCCACCTTGTAATCCCACTTTTTTTTCTAATGGATTCAGGAGTATGAGAGAAAATATTACAGAGCTACAGCTAGTGGGGTGAGAGAAACCAAACCCAAATCCCCCGAACCCCTGCATCAAAACCTTTAGTGCTTTAGGTAAATAAGGATCCATTAAGTATGTTTCTGAGTTAAATCCTACAGGGAAGAAAATGTTAGGCATTGCTTTGCAATTCACCAGATGTTTCCAGGTTATTTTTCTCTTTCCACCAGAGTCAAGTTAATCATGTTCAATAGGCCACCCTGCAAGGAAGAGTAAAAGTAACTTCCTTAGACAGCTGCTTTGCATAAAGTGTTTGCTTTCAAGGAATATTGTGCAGCCTGGAGATACTGGAAAGTAATAACAGAATAGAGAGGGGGAGGGAAAATCCACTCACACATCACCACCCTACTGAGTACCTCCACATCCCTCCAAAATGAAACTAAAGCTTTGTTTTAGTGTTAGGGGTGGCTAAATCAAAATTCATTGGCGACATTAAAAAAAGACAACTTGATCCACTGTGAAATACTGTCACCTCATCTTCCTTTATGACTCTAGCTAAGAGTTAGAGTAGGGACACTGTCTGAATGGACCTTAATGTGTAAATAATGACTAAACGATAGGACAGTTTGGAAACAGGGTTTGCAATCTATGGAGAAAGAAGTACAGTGACAGTGGCTTAGCTCACAGTGCAGAAACAAACACAGGTCTGCTTTCTAACTGACTTTTATATTTTTAAATTATTATGAGGATGATTCTCTATCCTCCAACTACTTAAAAAAATATTTCAAGGCCTTTGATTACACATGGAGAGATTTAAGACAACTCAGCTGGCAAACACATTTCTATCTGGGAAAACGCCCACATATATCAATATAAAAAAAGCAGACATAATTCTAGTGTTGAAAACTTCCTCAGTTTTTATTGCATAATTATTGTTTTTAAAGAATCCGATTTTAAAAGAGCCTTACCAAAACTGTGATTTTATGACAAAATAATTAGGCATAGGGAGTCACCAGTATAACTGAGAATCTTCATGCTCACCACCAGCTACTTTTCTAGTTTCTCAGGCTATGTTTGGAAAGTTGGCATTATTAAAAGATTTTCATGACTTTATTTACTGAGTACAGCTTTTACGATCATAGATGTCATATTGAACTCTGACTTAAAATTATCAAGGAAGGTTTACTGCATGTAAGTAATTGCCATGCACAAGCAAACACACACATACATATGTCTGGAAAGGCACATGAGGCACACATGCATAAATATACTTACACCTATATACTTGGAGGGGGGAGGTAGTGGCATTAGTTAGTGGATATACGACACATTGGATCCAAATACATCTCTGAATTTAATTGCAATCTCTTCTGTAGATAGTTTTGAATACAATCCCTGACTCAAAAGAATGAATAATATTGTTACTACAGAGGATGCTGGACAAAATGTGATGACATACATTGAGTCAGTAATGCATGAAACACAGAGTTGCTAGTGGTCCCAGTGGATACAGCTGGGTGGCAATTTTGTATTAATATTACATTAATTATTAATTAACTATTAAATTTGCTGCCTTACCACACCTAGGAGCAGCAACCCACCACCAAAGTGTGCAGCAACCAGGGGGAACATCAGGGACAAATCTTCAAAAGAGAAATCAGTTTTTAGTCCTTGCTAGTAGTTTTGTGTTCATTTAAATTTTCCTAGTTTCTAATTTTTATTCCTAATGAAGGAATAAAAGACTCTGTGTGTGTGTGTGTACATGTGTGAGAGTATAGAAACCTTCCCGTCTTCATTGTACCACTAACACAGAAAAATCTGGGCACATCCCCATGACCCAGCTGGAGTTGGAGGTGTTTTCAGCCTTCATATACTTAGGAACCTTGGAACTTTTTCCAATAGAAGTGTAGGTCAGTACAAGTGAGTATAAACCTCCTCATTACGTTCTGCAGATCTCTTCTAGAAGAATTGCATGAATGAGCATTTGAAAATGACTGTGCTTTATCCCTTTTATCACGGAGTCACCACGATTTACTTACTCCCTGGCAGGGACTCCAAGCTGTCTGCCTCCATAAATCAGCAGGAATCGCCTTAGCCTTCTCCCAGAGGGTTCAGGTTGAGGTGCATACAGGTTGGGATAATTCATGGGAAACATGACAGCCCCCTTAAGGACTTTTTTATGACTTGATAAATGCACAGATGTGCCAAGGTTTTTGTAGGTGAATGATACTTGGATGTTTGCTGCCGAGAGATTATACTTTGATATAGATGTCCAGTCTCTTAAAAAAAGTATATTTTTCTGGGTATATTAACAAATGTAGCTCTTGCTTAAGACCACTGTTTTATTTTTTTGCCTCTTTAATCTTAAAAGTAACATATGGACTAAAGCCCAGCATTCATAAAAATGAGGTGGGAACAGACCAGACATTTATAAATCTAGTCCACAAGCACATTTTCTCATGTTTTGTTTAATCTGATTAGCAATTATGTTGTGTTGGGAGAAGAACAGTAGGAGCAAAACCCTAGCACCTTGGAGGTGCTAAGATCTGAGTGGCTCTGAGAATGTGAGGTAGAAACACTTGCATTTGGCAGAGCTCTACATAGACAGATTCTGCACCAAATGAGCCACCTCAGGAGCACTGTTGTGCTGTTGCCCACCCACCCCACACGCTCCACGCACACTTGTGCATGCAGCATGTTCCCAACATGCCCCTTACAGCAGGAGCTACTGAAAAGGGATGAGGGAGAACCAGGACATATCTATTTCTGGCCTGTGAAGGGAGAGGCTACAGCACAGGTATCCTGTCAGGCGACCTGTGCCACATGAGGCTCAGCCATAATGTGCAGACTCATCCGAGGTGTTCGGCTGCTTTCCCTGACAGCAGTTCCCTGACTCTAATTCACAGTGGCTAATTTTAACCTGGAGGTTGTTCAGACACCAGCTTTGCAGCAGCATGGACCACTGCCCTGCACCTTATCTCTTCTCTTGGCACCCTGGCTTCCCTGGAAAGATGGGAGCCCCACAATGTTCCTGCTGGCATTTCAGTTTGGCACATGTACCCACAGGTCAGCAGAGACACAGGCGCTATTTCTTCTCAGGAACAATGGATGTAGTGAAAGAAGCAAAAAGACTCAAAAAAGGAGAGGTAAGGATATTGATTTGCTAAAGAAAAGTGTTACTCAGAGCCTGAGCTGGGATAATAGAACCGCAGGACACGTCCCTACACAAGGAGCAGCTATTCATGGCCCTCCTTGAGATGTATAGATTTAATGGCAGCTGTATCGCCTTCTAAAACTGCCATGTGCTATGAGACCCGGTATGTACAGTAAAAATAGCACTCTCCACACAGCAGGTTTCTATTATGGGATTAACCAATTGTGCCCATATTGTAAAAACCTGCTAACGACTAGCAAAGGCAAATCTCCCCAAAGCAGCCAAGCAATGAAAGAAAGTCACAAACAAAAGTCTAATGACCTAGAAGTAAAATTCAAACCTGAAGATACCACAGAAAATACTGCTTAAAAGGCTAATGGTTTAAAACTCTGTGAATCATGCAACTGAACCCAACTAACAACAGCCATTGTTTGTTCCCCCTTATTCTATGCCACTACTTCTGTTAATGCCTGTAAAATGCAGGGGAAAAGATTACATACAAAGTGTGTTTATTTATGAATTCCATATTTAATGATTCTTCAGCTAAACCAGAAGAGGCACAGATGATTTTGACTGAACTGGAAAGGTTATGCTAACAGCACTATACAGTCCCCTACCAGTCCCTGCAGTGACTGGAGTTTTATGCAACCCATCTAGATAACTCTGAAAGAAATCAATTTCGTTCACTTCTAGAGTTGACCAGGTCATTCATTTGATTAAACTTCAGCAAGTATAAAAAAAATTTGCTTTCAGTTCAAGTGGTCTCGTATTATATCCTTTTTTAGCATATGGTACTAGGCAGATTGCCAGCCCTATATGGAAGAAGAAATTCAGCAATATGTTGCAATAAAGCTCTCTCTTGGCTCCTCAGTCAAAACTTACTTTCACCTAAAATATTCTTTCTTGCCCTTTCTTATTTCTAGGATCTCAACATAAAGTCATCAGCATTCATGCTGTAAGATTAGATTTAATGTGTTTCTAAGGCCTCCCATTAACCTTTCAGAAAGTCTGACATTTCCTGATTCACCAGACAACTAAGTCTTTTTCTATCGGGGTAGACAGTCTCTTCTCAAATCACTTGCATGTGTCAATAATGACTCCTTTCTTTCCCCACAAGCTGGAGGAGAGTGGGGCCCCAGCTTCCTTGACTGAAGGGGGTTGCTTTTGCAACAGCTTGTGCACAAGCAAAGGCAGGGATGGAGAAATAATGTTAAGCAGCTTCACAATCAAAAGCTTCTGCAGATAGCCTCAAACCCAGACGTAAGTGGATTGGGTAGTAGATAATTCTTTATTAAGGTACTGACAGAAATGTAGTCTTTCAGGATGCTTATGAGCCTGAGGAAAAGCCGCTATTATTCTTGAGTTTCCATTCCTGCTGAGCCAGCACCTGTTTGCACTTTTCCCTCATTCTGGTCAAGCAAAGATTCTCACTTAGCATGTAATAAAATGTTGCTTTATTTCCCCTGTAAGCCAAACGCATTGACATCATTGGGTGTGTGCCTGGGTTTATGGCCTAAGGATTTGGCCTTTTATACCTACACAATTATCTAGATCACTTTTCCCCCCTTCACTCCACACCCTCCACTCCCCTCCCACCCCCAGACTCACGTCAAAACAACAAGTTTCTCAAGTCTATTTTTTTAAGTTAATATATGTGAGTGTCACGTGCTTGGTGATCTATTTGATTTCCTTGAGATATCAGGGTGAGAGAAATTCTTTACTTTTTACCCATCAGTTTGTTTTATAAAATTAGAAATCACATGGCTTTGATGATCTGGTCAACTTACTTGTCTCCTGCAACAACAAAATTAAAAAAAATTCCTATAACTTAGATACCATGGAAATCTTTGACTGAATTTGCATTTGTCATATAGAATGTTTTATCATTGGACAATGAGGTACCCATTGTATAATATTTTTGTGGAAGGACAAAGAAAAATCTGGTCTTTTGTCCTTGATTTTGTGCTTCCTTCCCACAATACAAGATGGCTCTCAAAAACATAAATACTTATGACTTTTCCCACAGATGTGAAGTACAAGATATACTATCAGGAATTTATTGTCACAAAAGCTGAAACAAAGTAATATCTTTTAAACTTGCTTGGAGGCCACACACAGCTTTTTTATGCAACTCATATGTTATTGCAAAGAGGAATCCCCTCCTTCTTCCCCCAATGTCAACTCTAACTAAAGCAATTGAGAGGAAGTACTGTTTTCTCTGTCTTATATGAATATGTATACATCTATATGTCAATGTGATTATGCAGTGATCTGTACCTATACCTATCAATATTGATATCTATATTGATATATGTATTTATATATAAAATATATATATATATATCAAAATAAATAAGCATATGTAGCTATATATTAAGAGCTCACAATAAGTATCACAACTAATGTGCATCCACAGATGCTGGTATCTATTTATAAAACAGATCTTTATAGATACTGATCCTTTTTGACCTGCATATTGATATCAGTAGGCATGAATGCCTATTGACTTGGTAACTAATACTGCCTATGGATTTGAATATCTCTTGATAGGTAGTGATACCTGTTGGCATCAATACCTATTGGTAATAGCAATGCCTCAATACTTAACAATACCTATATTAAAGGCCACTGATATCTATCAATATTTATATCTATGTTATTAATACCTGTCACCAGTCACTGATAACATTAATACCTCTCAATAAGCATTGGTACATTTTTCTGTCAGTAGGCATTGATACCAACCATCATAGATCCCTTTTTAGATGAATATGATAGGCCTCAATACCTATTGGTTTGGACAGCTATTGGTGGGTACTGATACGAGTAGGTATTGATACAAACTGATATGTCCAAATATCCATACCTGTTGACAGACATCAATAGCTATTCAATTTGATATCAATCTATCGTGATGATGACATAGTATCTATGTCTATTGTTTTGGATATTGATTTGAATCTCAATTAAATACTATTAAATATCAAGAGCAATACCCTTTGATAATGTTTATCAAGAAGATTCAAAACAGTGAGCAATTGAAGTTTATCAATATCAATAGCAACAATATCTATTTATATTTGTAGCCACTGGTACTCATTGATACCTTCTGATACTGTAAACAATGAATAAGTATCAATACCCTTGTATTTGGATGTCTATCAACAGATAGCAGCATCAATGGGTATGGCTACCTATCAGTACCTGTCAATATCAATAGTTGTTGATAGTCACCTATGCCAGCCATTATTGATAGTTTTTTTCATCAATACCCACCTGTATTGGTAAACATAGCTGTCTAATACCTATCATTTTTGATACTGATTTTGGCATCAATAAGCATCTTTACCTACCAATATCTATATATTTTGATATCAATAGTCATCAACAGACAATCAGCACCTATCAATTTTGATGCCTATCAATGATAGATAATGATAGGGATAGATATCAATAAGTATTGACACCTATCCACATCAATAGGCATTGTTAGATATCCATACTTACTGGTTTCAATGCTGATTTCAATATTTATATATATATCAGTAGGTATCAGTATTGATACCTACTGATATATATATATCAATACTGATACCTACTGATTTTGGCATCTATTGGTAACAGAAGGCATACATACCTACAAACACCAATAGATCTACTCTTCATCATGCTGTAAAAGAGCCTTAAATTTCTGAAATTCAAAATGTCTCTTTATTCATCCCAAACTAACTTCTATGTTCAGTCAATGTGTCTGACACAGAGACACTCCACACCTCAGGGACTCCTTCTGAGAAGTTCTGTCTGCAATGAAGCCCTGATTTGCACTAGGTTCAGAAGATACTTCTTGGCAGTGCTGTGCT
This sequence comes from Phylloscopus collybita, assembly GCA_027886175.1. Taxonomy (NCBI): domain Eukaryota; kingdom Metazoa; phylum Chordata; class Aves; order Passeriformes; family Phylloscopidae; genus Phylloscopus; species Phylloscopus collybita. The sequence continues at coordinate 92,784,547 of JAJNNQ010000075.1, forward strand.
GATAAGCCTTGATACAACAAGTAGACCAGGGAATAGTCTCAGTTGTCAACAAGGACAACTTCCACAGAGTATTTTGATAACGCAATAATGTGTTGGAATAAAATGGCCTGATGGCTTGGCTCATATAGCGAAGGATAAATAATTGATATGAACTACATTTCTAAGACATCTTCATGTAAAGACTTACGTGACAAATGCCTCCATGGAGATAACTCATGCATAAGTAGCATATATTTTCATTATTGATTTACTAAAAGGATAGTATTGCTACGGCAAATGCAGGAAAATTGTCTCTATGGGTCAAAATCCATTTTAACGTTACTGCAAGGAAGGTAACAAATACACCAGGGACTTTTTTAACCTCCTCATCCAGCCCATCACATGAGCTCTAGTTTAGCTGGTGGTTTTAATTTTCCAAAACCATACCCTAATATGTTGTGAGATGCACTAAGTGTCTCAAGAAGAGAATAATAAACAGAAAAGAGCCTACTCCAAACAACTTAAACCTTAACAAACTGGTGAATCATGAAAGATATTAAATCTTTCTTTGCCAGTGAGCATTTTGATTAAAACAGAAGAGAAATACAGACGGCAAAGACCACATGATGCATCGCATGTAGGTGCCGAGCCTGTACCGAGTGTGGAAAGTTAAATCCTTGTCGCTAATTTGGAGGCTCTCCCAACCTGATTGCAAGGGCCCAGCCCCACAGTCCCCCAGCAAAGGAGAGGGACAGACCCAGAGACTGCAATCAGGTTCAGCCAAGAATCCAGACCATGAGTCACCTCCATGGGGGTGGAGTGGGACATCAGCCCATGGCTGGGCCTCTGTTATTGGAACATGTGGACAGGCAAGGCTGTGGGGAGCATTGATGCAGCACCACTTTGTCAGGGACTGATGGACCTAGAGGGTTGGAATGAGGTTCTGAGCCATGGACAGGGTGGGAATACTCCCAGAGGGCTGGGTAGAGATTGTCAGCACTGGTGGTGCCCCTGGGACCATGACAGCATGAAAGCAGCACTGCCAAATTCTGTAGCTGGGCATATACCTGATTATGTATCGTGCCAGGGTTCCCCTACCAGACCAGAAGAAAAGTGTAATATACCACTTTGGAGAACACTTGCACACTTTTCTACCCATTCCTACAGGACCTAAACAGTACTAAAATAGTGTCAAAAGAAGACATTCCCAGCATGTTGGATGCATAGTAAGACCAGTTAAGGATGGGAATTCTGAAAACTCCTCTGAGAAAGGATTATGTTCCAGCAGGAGCAGAGTCAGTGCTGAGACTATACAAAACCCCCACAGTGGTGTACACATGACACTGTTGGAAAGGAATATGAGCTATACAGCTTGTTTCCTTTCAGATCATGAAGTTTTCCAGCCCTGGAGAGGTTTGGTTTCTGAAATCCTAATTCTGGACCCATTATGGTTAAAACAGAGTGTGATAATGCAAAATAATGTAAAATATATAGAGTTCATTCAGATTGCAAAGTGACACAGATATGAGGGAAATAAATGCCATCATATTTAAAATATATTTAAGCTCTCAACTGCCAAATCTAAGTCTAAACATATGATTTTGAAATCCAAACTATATAATCACATTTGAAAATTCTACGGTCAGTATGAAGTATTTATTAACTGTTCATTACTAAATAAAGCTAATCATTATTTAAAAAGTGCTTAGCTATCTAAAATAATCCATCTAGATTTTGGTTCTGTTTTCATCCCAGTGATAATATACTACAATACATTAAAAGATTGAAGTAAAGCTTTAAGAAACTTATTTTTCCGTGTACCTAGGCCAATACTTTTCTACCTTTGGAGGGGCCACTTCTAAGGGTTAGGAAGAAGTAGCCAAGAAAAGAAGACCTATTTCTAGAAGTTTATATTTGCTATACAGATGTACACTTCACAGAAACACAAAACCAGTAATATGGGTATTAGAGAGAGTTCTTGCCAATAAATTATTGCACTGTTCTCCAACATTTCCATATAGAAACAGCTGTATTTTTCTCCTAGGAAAATTGCAGGGGAACTACAGGGGCATTCTTGTTGCTGTTCAAGTGAGCAGTTACTCTGTCCATGCTAGCTAACACTAGCATCACCCACCATCTCTGTCTTTGATTACCTTTATCAGACCCAGTCTTTTCTGTGGTCAGATGCTCAGCAGAACCAAAGTCTGTGCTGCTGTCAATGAATCTGGGTTTTGCACCAGGACCTCGTGATCTAGGTGCTGAAGAAGGCAACCCAGGTGGAAGTGTATGTAACCAAGGGGCAGGACTCCAGGGAGTCACAAGGCATTGGCATCATGGTCTAGCTGATGCCTTCCTCCTGAAAGTCCATCTCTCCCTCTTTCTCATGGCAGGAGCAAGGGTGTTCTGCCAAAGCCAGGGCCACAGGGGATGTGAACTACCCAGAGCTGGGATGCCTTAACAGAACATGTCTTAAGCAGCTGTGCCAATATCACTGAGAGTGCAGAGGCAGACTTGACAGGGTAATCTATACTTTCTCTACATGGAGATGAATATAGGTTAGTCAATAAATCGACTTTTTCTTGGTAAGTGATTTAAAACCATGGAGTGAAGGTTGGCACATGAACTCCTGCAGGAGTTTAAGCTACTGCTGCTGCTGTTACAAAAATTCTCCAGTCTAGGATTTTAGCAATTTTTGTGTTAGAGAATGAAATAAGAGTGAGAACTAGATATTTTTATTATTACTAATTTGTGTAGCTGGCAGGTGCTTAATCCTTGGCACTTGAAAGTACAAGTGACTGAAGGTGAGAAGATGCAATAGGGGAAAAAAGATATTAGTGGAGGAAGAGGACAGCAGGCTACATTGTCAAGGGGGATATCAGCAGACTCTCTAGTCGTTCTGCTTCACTCAGGCAGGTTCAGAGGGATGTATACCCTTTCAACTCTATTTCTGCAGCTGTGTGTTAGATATATAAACACATATTCACACCTCATACACTCTTGGGGTTTTTTCTTATTTTAAAATATTTTATTTTTAGTTATTGTTTTATTTTAATTTTTTTTCTTTTTGTTGGTTTGTTTTTGGGTTGTTTGGTTGTTTGTTTTTTTTGAAAATAAAGCAATATATTTCCTTGCCAACAATCAATACACTATGGAATAGCAAATTTAACTCTAAAGCCTCTTAAGTCTAGATTAATTCTAGCTAATTTTAGGTGAGTAAATGAGACACAGTTTATGTGCAATGTCAATTTGGGTACCTTCTGTTGTCAAGACAGAGAGCCAGGATACCTCCAGAGAACACTTAAGTATTAAAGTGGCTTGACACCACCCTCAGAAAGTGTCTTTCTGTGTCAAATAGCAGTAGGAGGCAAGTGGACGAGCCATAGTCTGAATTTAGGTGCCTTAATTAGATGCCTGGAGTTGATTCCAGATTTATTTAAGCAGGAAGATGAATAGATGACTTTTGAATGGAAAGTAAAAGGACAACAAATCAGTAGAACAGTCAGCTTTTCTTTCTAGACTCCAAAGGTCAGTTCAAACACACAGAGAGGAATAAATAAAAATAATATTTTAAAAGGCTGAAGAAAAAATCATTTATAAAATTCCTTCGAGCTAAGACATTTAACATAAGAAAATCAGTTCTTATTTCTTTGCTTTTCTGCTTTGTATGCCATCCTCAAAAGGACATTTGAAGTTTCAAAAATAATATTTTTTTTATATTAGGTGAATGATTAAAGGCACTGCTAGTGGAATCAAAATTTTTCTCTCTTTCTAAAATAATGCAAATGTTTATTTTACAAGAATCACCTTTGGCATGATGGAAATCTCACTGAAAGTAATGGTAATTGTTCAAGTTAGACCTTCATATTCCATGTATTTCCATAGCTTTTCATTTAATTATGCTTCTTTTGAAGCTCTGTTATTAAAGAAAATAAGTGCTACTTTTCAAACACAGCTGGAGTAGTGGCAAGGGACAGGGGTTCTCTGTAGCATTAATTTTTAATGTATTTTCACTCTTAAGATTGACCTTCCATTTATAAGATAAAAGTACATTTGAGACAAGGAGTCTCCCTGAGTTATTAATAGCTTATTTAATTATTCTCCTTTCCTTGGCAGTAATACTTCAGAAGGCATTCAGAGAAGCTGCATGAACACACCACGCAGCACTCAGAACATGCAGACATTTGTTTTATTTGCCCATTTCCCTTGATTTACCAGCCTGTTTGAAGTGCAATTGCCAAACTCGATTGATGTCTTTCATTTTGTGGTATAGAGGTGATAAGATTACACATCCTCTGAGGCTGGCAGGGACAGAAATTACCCAGGGTCACATTTCCAAAGCAAAATTTAAAAACAGCAGAGCTCCTCTCTTGGAGCTACTTTCTCCTATTTGGGATGTTTTCTGGAGGCACCCAGCACTTGTGCCAGAACAGCAGCACTCTGACTTCTCCTGCTGCCAAAGAAGGAGCTTGTGAGCACAGTCAGACCTCAAGAGCTGGCTTTCCAAGGATGTCTGGTCCAGAGCTGAGTAAGCCAGGGAGGAGGTAGTGGTGCCACCTGCAGAGCCCTGAAGCTATTGGCAGCTCTGGGATAACAGCACGTTCTGATGCTGCCAGTGATCATAAAAGCCAATTGTACTGAACAGGGCCAGACCACTTCCACCATAGCCTCAGGTGGAGGTTTGGTGCAAAGAAAGGGGTGGAAGTGGAAAAAAAAGCTCTTATGGATACTACTGTGGAAAGCAAATAAATTTGCCCTATGATGTTTTCATTTACCAAGAGAAACAGATGGGGGTGGGTGAACAAGCCAAAACCAGCTTTAATTATTACTCCTTTAAAAAGGAATGTGCATAGGGACTCATGCTGCAGTAAGCTGGAATCAAGCTAGTAGTAATACCTCTGTCTTTAAAAGATCCCCTAGTACTTGTTCCAACAGTTCAGTCTATGTTGCTTTTAAACTCCTTCACCTACAGCCCAATACAATTCCATTATACTCAGGCTCCTAAATCCATGGAAGGAGTTAAGAAGCATACAGTTGAATATGTTGCAGACATCATCTGTGGGGGCACTCAGGCAAAGAAGATTTAACACTGAAATTCGTTTTCAAGATTTCACAAAGACTTTCCTTGTATCTGGACAGGCAGATGTATTACCATTGTGGAAGGTCACTTTCAGAGCAGTGACAAAGTTTCACAAGGATAGAACTCTGCATAACAACAGATTATTACTTTCTCTAAATGAACTAGTTCAATCCAATGGAAAGAGAAATTGGTTCAAATTAAATTTTGTCTGAAAATACTTCTACTTACTGTACAAAACTAATATTTTCTTGACTGCAGTTTAGGAGGAATATCACACTGTGATACCTAATGAAGCTCAGATGCAAATTATTGAAATAACACAGAGCAATCAGGTGGGGATTGGAAATTCAGATTCATTCTGTGTTTGCTGAGAAGTCATTATTAAGGAAAAAAAAATCATTCATTTCCACTGAGTTACTTGAAGACATTAAACACCACATGACAGAGATTACTCACATTTCACTAACATCTAGGACAGCCAGCCCCTGTAGCAGGAAATAGCTTCCCTATGGATGTATCTAAACAAAGGTGAACTTGAGGCACCTTGAGATGCAATAACAGAGGACAAAAGGCTAGAAAGCCATTAAACAAGAGCTGATTAACTCAAACTTTCCAAATTCCAGTCTAGTGCCCCAAATCACAAGACTGACTCTCCTCCATGCTATGACTAGAAGCTCAGGCTGAATCATACAGATTATACAACCTTTCCTCTTGATGTCAAGCAGCAATTTCAACTTTCCTTGGTTTTTTTGTTTTTGTTTTTGTTTTTGTTTTTGTTTTTTGTTGTTTTTGTTTTTGGGGGTTTTTTGGGTTTTTTGGGGGTTTTTGGGGGGTTTTTTTGTTTTTTTTTTGTTTTTTTTTTTTTTTGTTTTGTTTTTTGGGGTTTTTTTTGTGGTTTTTTTTTTGTGTTTTTTTTTGGGGGGGGGTTGGTGTTGTTTTTGTTTTTGTTTTTGTTTGGGTTTTTTTTGTCTTTTGTACTCTGATGGGTGTGTGCATGGATTTGTAAGCCTCTCTCCTCTGAGGCTGCTACCCCTTCCAGTTGCTCACCTCACAGCTGGTATTTTAAATCATATGTTCCAACATTAACATTGTCTGCAGGTCTTGATCCTAAGCACTGGGAAAGCCAGACTGGGAAGATTGCCCAAGGGAAGGCAGCATGGTCTCCTCTTCCAAGAAGCTGAGTAACATGTAGTTTCATAGCTTTCAGTGAAGGAGACCTTGTATATTCCCAAGCTGCTCTGGCCCTGGCAGGATCAACCCATACACAATGTGCTGCTTCTGATGCATGAGGTCAAGGCTGGTAATCTATTATTTTGTTGAAATTTGAGTGCAGGGGACACAAGAAGCTAACAGCGGAGAGACTTGTAATTTATATCCCACTCTCAACTCACTGCAATAAAAACAGGCCAACAGTGCAAAAGAGTTTTGAGACTTGAAAATGAAAACTGGGCACTGGGATTTATTTTTCTATGGTGGTTTTAAGAGACCAAAAAGAGTCTGCAATAGGTGTAGGCCAAATACTGAGTCTGTGTCTGCTCAAGTTTTGATTGCAGTGAGAATGGGCTTGGATAAAAACCACTGGAGGACTTCAGGATCTGGCCCCATGTAGGGTGTTTAGGGGAGTCTGGTTGTCAGCAATTGGGTCAAGCCAACAACTTCTGTCTACTTAAAATAAAGTCATTATTCTCAAACCCACAGCAGTGCCTGCTCCTGATGACTGCTGCAGTCACTGATTGAAACCAGAATTAGCCAAAGTCTTTCTTGGTCCCTGCTTCTAATTTAACTTCCCAGCCTTGTTATTTCTGGCTGTAAATGTTTTTGGTTTTTTGGTTTTTTTTGTTTTTTTTTTTACTCTGAGAGTTCAAAGTTTTTAACTGATTGTGCCCAAGTAAGTTTTCTAGCCTGTACTGCTTCTTGCACTTGAAAATAATTGACCCAGTCAATTCCCAGTCAGGAATTTCTTCATTATTGAGGAACACTGGATAAAATGCTCTGTAGGCATTTCAGAGGTAATCATAGACTAACCAGGATACTTAATCTGTTAGATCATATTTAATACTTTTATCATGATAGCATCCAGAGGCCCCAGCAGGACCCCCAGTGAGATAGAAATTTTAGAAATGTAGATGTTTACATGGTCTCTTTCCTGAAAGCTAACAGTCTAAAAGAAGCCTTTAAAAAGCATATTTAGAGAAAATAAACCTGGTAGATCTGTCATTGTAGTGAATAATCTTTAATGCTCATATTAAACTTACTTTTGTCATCTGACCAGCAACATCCAGCTTGTGTCAAATGAACTAAAAAAGAAATGGATATTTCTGTGCAAAACTCACAGAAAATCTTGCAACATCACTTTTTTTTGCTATACTTTTGGATAGCTGCAGTTATTCCCTGTTAAAATTATTAGTAGTCTAAATGAATGAGATCACCTACTGAATAAAAGCACAGCCAAGCCACACTCATAACATGATCTCATGCAGGCTTGTCTTCAAGAATGCCCCCCTGAGAGTTTTCAACAATTGTTCATCCAATTGTTGTATGTAACCTCTGTTCAGAAAGGAAATGTGGCTGACAAAATCAACTAAAAAAAGAACTCACTGGTGCCAAAAAAAAAAAATTAAAAAGTGTTTGTGCCTGGGTATTTTAATATATATTCTTTTCTCATCACCAAAAAAGAATCCATTCATTTTAAACAAATCTAAATAATGCTAATTTTTCACATACAAGGGCCAGTCACTTATTTCAGAGGGGGCTCATGAGACTAGGTCTTAAATAAGTTGTGCATGAGTGTCTCCATGCCCTAGAGCCAAATATAGCAAAACATTCTCTCGTCTTATGGCACCCATATAGTGCAGCACTGTCAGCACAGCTCCAACACCAATAATGTTTTTGTCTCATCTACAAGACAAGAAATCATTGTTTTTTCAGAAAGGAATGGAGGCACCAGGAGAAGAAAACCTCCACCAGTTGAAGAGCATATTGGTGCTAGACAAGCCAGATGATTTCTTGTCAGATTTTCATAATTCATCATCCTTGTGAAAAGTCCCCCATCTGCAAACATGTCCTAAAATGCAGAGGGCTATAAGGGACTTGTTGAGAGGAAGTGTGCTCTGGAGAGGGCACTTGAACCAGGTCACCAAATCCCCAGACTAGCCTCATAATCACGAGCTCATCCTTCTTCCCAAATCTCTGCCAAGGAGATCACCAGGAATTCAGACATTGCACAACATTGACTTTCTGTCTGTTTGAAGAAGAACTTTGATCCTTGCAAGCAGGCATTTTCTACCCAAGGCAGCTTATTGCATTAGTCTGTCCCCTTGCCAGCTCTGTGCAGAGGCTAAAGAGAAACTTTGCTGCACAAGGCAGAGTGAAGCATAAAGATGTGGTTCGAATGGAAAGCATAAGTGGTCAGAAAAAAGACAAGAAAATATGGGGAAAAGGGGAAAAGAAGAAAACAGGGAATGGATGAGAGCCAATAAGAAAGAAACAGATTTTGTGAGCACGTTTTGTGGCACAGCTTTTGAAAGCCTTTCTGTGAGGACTAATGTATGGCATTACTGACCATTACTGGTACTGAGCACTCAGAAATGACACTACATTTGGTAAGCACCTTTGGACTGCAGACAGAGGTGGTACCATGCAAAATACCTCACGGATTTTTAGCAAGTCCACTTAATGGTCTTTTATTGTCTGAGTCACAGATCCCACTGACAAACTAGTATAAACAGTCAGTGCCTGTGTGAGCCACCGGCATGTTTGCACAAAATGCCACCAATGATACACCACTTCTGAAGCACAGAGATCAGTTTTTCATTCTGTTAGATGGTTTTCTAGACAACAATATTCTCCCTACACTCCCTCCAATTCAGATTTTCAGGATATCACTGAAAAACAGGTTTTCTGACACTGCCACTGGCATTTTCAAGATTTTTTTTGTTGTTGTTGTTGTTTTGTTTTGTTTCTGAGGGATAGTGTCAACCAAGTGTGCTCACACTTTTTAAATGTTTCTGCTAGTTAGAAGTTACCTGACATCCATCCAGAGCTTGTGACACCCCCCAAAAGTTAAGAACCATGTAAAGGGACATGTACAGAACAGTAACACAGGAGGACACAGTGCTGCAAGTCTCCAGTCATGGTTATTTGCCAGGCACATGGGGCAGAAAGGTAAATGGGCATGCTTGGTCTGCTAAACCAAGCAAGGGAATCTAACGGAGAATTCTCTAACAGATGGTATGAAAAAAACCCTCCTTGTATGCAATTTCAGCATTTCTGTGCATGCGAGAGAGAAAAAAGTCTGAATTTATATTTAACTTCTCTTGAGCAGGACTGACTGCCATTTTCACTTCTTTTTCCTCACTGGAAAGCCTGAGCCTGATTCTCAGCTGATGTAATCTGGCATTTTGCCACCCAAAGCAATGAAAGTGCATGGGCACAGGGAAAAGACAACAGTTTGGCCAAGGACCCTTGAGAAAGCTCTGCTTTTAAGTGCTACCACAGACTGACATCCATGCAAAGCAAACAGGATGTCCAATTTTAAATCTCTAACAAGCCACATCCTGTAAACTGCATTCTACTCAACTGACCCAGGAGATAAAATGGTTGGGACTGATCCACAGCCATGATAAGGCTGGTTTGCTTAAAGTTACAGCTGAAAATCCCTCCTGAATGGAACTTTATTCTATTCCACCTGCCACACACTCCACCTCAGGCAGGCAACAAATGAAAATGGGAGATCAGAAGTGAGACTGTTGTCCCAGCACAGATCAGATATTCCTGGTGGTTGTGTCCAGGACATCACCAACCCCAGAGTAATCTTCAGTCTTGCCCTGAACCTGATCTTCAGACAGATAAAAAAGAAGGGGTTCTCCTTCCAGGGGAAAAAAAAAAAAAAAAAAAAAAAAAAAAAAAAAAACAAAAAAACAAAACCACACTTAATTGCAAATGGATTAAGAAGATCACAAAGACCTGCCAGCTCATAGCTGAAAGAGGCAGTTTGTTGGTCTTTCACTGCTATTCCACTCCTCATTCACAGCACATCTGCTATTAAGAAACTTCTAAAGCCCATCCAGGTTGTCTAAAGCAACCCTAGCTAAAAAAAATAGCACAAAAGCTATTTGGGAACATTTGTTGCTTTCAGGTTTATAAACCTATATCAGTGATGCCATAGTACTCTGAGGACTGACTTTAGTCCTTAATTTTCATTCACCACAACATTTGCAAGCATGTCCATGTGAGAAGCTGCTAATCAGTGTCCACAAAGGCCAAATAATTTTGAGTCTATACATGTGTGTGGCTATGCCTTATGGCCCAAAAACCAAATTCTGTATGTTAATAGAAACTTTGCATATTTTTTTATATTGCAGGAAGAAAAGCTGGCATTATCAAAACATGACTAAAACTCAACAAGATGCACTTTTTGGACTATTCTCCTAGACATAATTTTATCACAGCACTTTCAGCACATACTTTGTTGTTCATTTACTTGCAAGACTGGCAGTATAGGCTAAAGGCTTCTGCTGTACTGTAGTTTAGTCTGAAAGCCATCTGCCCAGCAATGAGGAGGCTGGCAGAAAACTCTTGGTTTCTGACTGCCCTCCACTACTCCCATCCATGAAGGAACAGTCCTGCTGGGAATGATGGCAGAACAACCCAGCAGAGACTGCTGACATCTCATCCATGAGACAGGCAGAAAAAGCAGGATAGGGAGGATGCAGGAACAGGTTGAATTTTGCTGAAGTCACATATTTGATCACAGGCAACCCAAGTCCTCAGGGCAGATGCCAGTCCCAAAGACCGACTCCACAGCATTATCTGTAAGTGTATTTTAATTGTACAGTGAATTGAGACTTATCTGGAGCAGGTAAAGCAGGTCTTAGAGCAAAGCCTTACTGCTGGATTAGTCCTGCACCAGTATGGATTTCAGCAGGTTGGCTGATGGTTCTTCATGCTGCATTACTTTGTGTACTGCTCTATGAATTTATTTGTGGCAGACTGTGGGAGAATATTCCTGTTCTTCCTAGGCCCTTGTGTACAAGTGCTCTCAGCTTGCCAGCACAGTAAATTAAACTGCTGGTGGAAAGACACAGATCCTACTCTAGAAGATGATGAACTCTTCCAGCTGTTAATATAAATCAGATTTTGGGACAGGGAGCAAAAAAAAAAAAAAAAAAAAAAAAAAGAGTAGATGAGGGGTATGAGACTTGGTGGAAGGAATTTTGGCAGTGGGTTATGCCCTGACAAGCAGCAGGGTGCCTTGCTGAGGAGATCACGCAGGCTACATGCAGGCCTGGAGTCATGGAGACAGCTGATGAGAGTTTAGGTTTTGCCAGACAATAGCATTGTAGTACAAACATAGAGAAAAACCCATTAGATATGAGTGGAAAAGTAACTTTCTGGAGAATTCCCTCATGGAGTTGTTACTAGCATGCTAGCACACGGGTGGACACGTGGACAGAAATTCCTCTTGCTATGAGCGATGCCACTAGGTACCCTATGCTGTAACATATTCCAGAGTGTCCAACACAAAGTATCTCATGGACACTGCAGCTCCTGATCTGCTCCAGCATTCCTGTCTATAAGCTACTTGTTCAGTTATTCCCCAGGAGCAGACTCTTAGGCTAACTACCATTGGAGCAATAGTGCTTTTGGGACTGTACTGTAGAAAAGGAGGAATGACCAGAAGGTGCAGGAGGAATTGAGCACAGCCCAGAGATGGGTGCCCAAATTCTATCAAATACCATTTATGAGAGGGGATTTCTCTCCATAGCTTTTAAGTACACACCATCAAAAGCAATCTAACCTGCTTTAGGAAATGCACAGCCAATAGGTCAAGGGAATAGATCCTTCTCCTCTGCCCAGCCCTGCTGAGATATCCTTGTGGTGCTAGGTCTAGTTCTAGGCTTGAAGAGACACATGGACATACTGGAGTGGGTCCAGCAAAAACCCACAAAGATAATTATGGGACTGAAGCATTTTGTATAAATAAGAGGGGCTTGAGAGAGCAGGGACTTTCCAGCCTGGAGAAAAGAGGGATTTTATCAAAGTGTCTAAATATCTAAAGGTGAGGATAGCCAGTAAAGAAGATGGAACCAGACCCTAAGTAGTGCCCATTTATGGGACAAGAGGAGATGGACATGAGCTGAAATACAAATAAGTACGCTTAAATGTAAAATAAAACTTTTTTTTTTTTTTTTTTTCTGTAAGGATGGTCAAACACTGGAAGAGGTATCCTGGAGAGTCTGTGGAATCTTCATCCTTGGAGATATTCAAAGCCCGAGTTGATGTGGCACTGAGCAACTGAATATTTGACCCTGCTGAGTGCAGCAAGGTCAGACTGGATGACATCCTGAGGTCTTTTTCTTCTGCAGCTATCCTGTGACATCCTGTATTTTGAAATGAGGACAACAGTGCTAAGCCAGCTTGTCTTTCCACGAGGCTATTGGAGTACAAGCAAAATTCCATAAGTGTACAAGCTTTTTCTTCATCACCTCTTGAAGTAGCAGTCAAAGGAAGTTGGTGTCCTATACTTGGATTTTAGCAAGACATATAACAGCTTGGCTATCTTTACCAACTATCCTTCAATGCTAAAGCCAGCATGCTTTATAGCCAATGATGTTAGCAAACCTGTGCTAAGGAAAAAGAAACAATTGCAGAATATTTCCAGTCTCAGGCCAGAGGCAGGATGTCCAAGACTGAATCTGTCTGAAAAGTAATTTCCTTCTGATGTAAAAGACATTCTCTTTTTAATTCTCCCTCCTGCAAATACCATTGCTTTCTTATTTACTTAAGGGGGCCAAATATTAGCCCTCAGAACACGTCCCACAGTAAGTATCAACTTATACCCATTTGGGAAAACTTTATGCAGGTCTGTAGAAAATAAGTGTCTCTTCAATGAATGTTTTCTAGAAACAAAATAATTCTCTCAGCAATGTCCTAACATTTTCTATGGTGGGGAAAACAAAAAACAAAAAACAACAACAAAAAAATCCATATCTATAATACCTCTGCTCAAAGTGTGGAAAAGGCTCTGCTGCAGTAGAGGTTGCTCTCTCTCCTTGCTCATTTCTTCTATTTTCATATCTACCTATAGCATGGTAACGCAGGTTGTTTATTTCTCCAAAGAAATTGCTGCTAAATGATTATCTAAAGTGGCAGTTTCCTCATGTGGTGTCTTGGCTGACAGTTCAGTTGTAGGTGCCTCTACCCAGAGCAGAATGGGGTTGGTGCAGGAGTATTCCTTACAGAAGGGAATCAGGAGAATCTGACCCTTTATTCTGCTCTCATAAATAGATGATCTGTTCCAAAACATCCAACTGTGGGTCTGCCACCAGACTGCTCAATAGAGGGCTTGGTACCTGGCCCTGTAGTGGTTTTAGGATGGCCTAAGGGCAGCCAAGCAATTCCTGGTAAGATGCTTCTCCTTAAGCATTTTGCTCTGCAAGCTGCTGGCGCGGCACTTATGTCATGCCTGAGGATGGCATCATATTCTAAAAAGAAGGCAAGACTGAAGAGTCCTGTGCTAAGCAGAAGGTATCTGCTCCTTGTGAACCCAAAGTGCCCTTTTGGCTTCCAAACCATCTGATGCAAGGGGTTCTGAGAGGCCTCCGGGCTTCCCATAGGACTGCAAGTTCTGGTAATCACAGGGTCTGCACTTCTCTTTGTGCAGGTAGCAAAGAAGGAATATACAAATGCAAATGAGGATGTCTTCTGTGACAAAGGAGACAAACAGTACCCAATGTCTGTCTTGTACAAGTGATTATTAGCACTTTTTTGTGCATTTCCAAATGCAGAATAGTTGTTATTCGCACAAATGAATGACAATAAGGTTTACTGCTTATTATTTATATAATTCATTTCTAATACAAACTATGGAATACAGGATATAGGGAAATATCATAAGAAATGTTGCAAGATTACCAGAAAAGCAGATGAACATTTCTCATAGAGGAATATAGAATAATGGCAACCATAATAAGTTTAAAAAGCCTCAGGTAGTGTGCAAACAATAAAATGCTACAAAAGTAATGAATCCACAAGGTTATTAGTACAAGAAAAATGATGCAAATGGTTTCAAGTCTCATTTGGCTTTGAGCATTTTCTTCTAGGTCAGTGATTTGAATAAGAGGTAGGCAAACACTGCAGAAGATTTTGTGTAAATATTTGTTTAATGTTTTTAATGAATTCACTTAGCTTGTGTTTATTTTCCACTAATATTGTAGTACAGTGGTTCCCAATCTGCTGCATATTACAGAAGGCCTGATGCCATAAAGGGGAAAGGTGAATCAACCCCAGGCCATACACCCTTGTCACAGTGAATGTGTTTTGTGGCAAGTTCATGAATATGATTCATATTAGACAAATATTGGCAAACTGGTTAAAGAAATCCAATTCTGTATTTGTTCACATGAGGAATTGTACCATATGCTTTGGATATAGAAACAGGATTCATTTATTCTGTCCAGGAACAAGATTGTACACTGAATCATCACTAAGTCTGGGAATTACTATTTCAACTTCAAATATTCAGAAAAAGAATGTGATTCACAGATATCTGTTCTTACTGAAAATCATTTGAAATAAATATAGGAACACTGATATTTTCACAAACTTTTAGGAAAAACAGAAAGATGGAAATTATATTTTACAGCTGATGCACAATTGCTAGCCAGACATCATATTACATTTTAGTTATTACTTTCAATACACTTTGTTAAAAAATGGGTCCTAATATGCAGTGCCTGATGGCAGCTCTCAGGCATCCATGGAAAGGGTTTAGCTCAGCTTCTACAGAGGTAGTCTCGCAAAAACAGCACTGCAAAAGCAATCTCCACTCCCTGGCAATACAGCAAGGAAGCCATGGGGAGGCAACAAATCTCAAATGTTTCCTGCCCCTGCTCTTTCATGTGGCTGTTAGATAACACACTGCTGACGCACCAGTGTTAAGAAGGACTTAGGAAGGCAGGGAACATGGGTAGTGCTGTTCTAGCAGAGTGGCAATATACCTCCTTTAAATACATTATGTTGCTCATACAGGCTGTTACCAGGCTAAGATACAATAAACTCTTCCCTTTTCCTAAGGCAGCACCATCCAATTCAGTTTCAGGTTTAGCAATGCCCAAGTTCATTACCCAGCTTCATCCCACCACCTGTCCCGTGGATTCTTGCCCAACAAATTTCCTTTTGGAATTTCATCTTTTCACCATCCAGTGTGGTTAAGTTTTTGCTGGGAAGTGGATGTTTCCAAGGCTGGAAAGAAAATGGTAGCGAAGCTCTTGCTAAAATAAACCTTGATGAAGCCAAGGATACTGGAAAATGAACGAATAATGTCTAACCTACTATGTTGGCCATAATTCTGGGTAAAAGAGCTACAGGAATAACAAGAAAGCAATAACCTAGATGATACAATTCTAATCAGGCTTTTGGATGCAGAAACAGTAATAAAACTCACCCTTCCCATAATCACATGCAATTTATTAACCACAGTGGCTAAAGAAAGCCCTTTGTTTCTGTGCTGTTGTAAGAACCGCTGTGGTATAACCATGTATTTTAAAAGGCCATTAGTTCTTGATAAAACACTGACTCAAATACAGGAATCCATCTCTCAGTGTATGAGACTATAAGACTTTCCCAATTTTAAATAATATTTTTACAGACTTATAACAAATCTGATGATTGCCAAGAAAATATATTTCAGTCTATTTGGAGACTAGTGATTCAGAAACAGATGACAATATAAGGAACTAAGTATAGTATCCATATCATGACAAACCTACCACTCTTTACAAAAAATCTTGTGTCCTGTAAATTTTGTCCAGCAAAAAAATTCCTGGTCTTCATTCTGATGTAAATTCATGTAGAAATCAAACATGGATAAAAATCAGCATGATTTTGCTGAGGCATGGCACTATGGAACTGATAAAAGGCTTGAGGTGTATTTGGGCTCATAACTGGGAACAAACACATACACACACACACACACACACATGCATACCTGCATAAAACCAACATTGAAGTACATGCAGTTTGGGAAATGCCAGAATCAAGTTGATCTTGGAAATTCCAGATTCAAATTTCCTGCCAGGTGAGCAGGTGAAACACCAGATGACTACAGCATTTCAGATATACCATTTTCTGGAAGGCAAGTATGTGTACATATACATACATTACTTCTATTTGGGAGGGGAAAAAAAAAAAAATTAAATTTTGAATGAAAAGTGCTGCATTTATTTCCAAACCTCAAGAGCTGAGAAGGAAAGAATGTTGTAACATCACAGACCCTTCCAGACAGCCCTTTCCTTCTCTGGCCCCCGCCAATTCCTAGCCAGATGTTGGAGTCTTACCCTCCCACAGGAGAGAGCAGTCTTTCCTGCTCTCTCTCTGTCTTTGTAATGGCTTTCCCACACTCTGCCTTCTTTTCTCTGCTCCACTCCTCTGGGACTTGGCCAAGGCAACTGTCTGGTCTTCAGACATCCCAGTCTCATGGTCCTTGATCACCAGGTTGCTTTTTTTTTCCTTTTAGCCTCTCATTTTTGATACAATTTCTCCAGCTCTATAAGCTTTATCCCTTTCAGTCCTAGCTGTACTTCTCTTCCTCTCAAAATTTATGGTATCTTTTGCCTTCCTCTCTCCCCAGTTTGCTTCTTTGAATACTTCTCATACATCATACTGCAAGACCCTGTCAGGTCTTCTGCACCTCCTATCATACACGTTTAGCCTCCAGCTAATTGCCCATTTCTTTTCTCAGGAGACCAAAATCCCACAGATTCAAATCATAGTCATTCTTGCTAGACCTTTCCCTTGCCCCACTTCCCAGCTTCTTCCCCTTCCAGCATTTCTAGCACACTGTAACACTATGGTCACAAGATAGCCAGTCACTCACAGCTACCATTGGACTATAATTAATGTGGGGGAAAGCTTCAACAGAATGAATTTGCAGTAAGTACCCAGAAAAGCCTGTTTCAGTTATACTCATTAAATTTCTAAAGATGTACTGAGTCTCAGGATGGCCTTATATGGAGGTGTGGAAAGGCAGATTAACTCAAAATTCTGCTCCATACTATAACAATTTTTAAAAGGAACACACGGGCAAAACAGACAACACAACGGATTTTACCCTAGCCCTGTTCTAGGAAATGCCTAAGCATTCTATTAGAACAATAAACATAAGAAGTGATAATAATTGATTTTGAATCCACTGAACATAGAGCTTTTCAGGCCACAAAGTAAAAAATTGAAAAATTAGTTACAATAAAATGACTGTTTGCCATGAAGAGTGTTTGGCTTACCAACTTGGATACTGGTCATTGTGTATTTGCAAGTATAGAGTTTTAAATTATTTTTTCTTACTTTTCTTGATTTGTTTTGTCTGTGTTCCTTTTATTATATATCACAGTACTACTGGCATGATGGTAGCATGTTTAAAAGCTTCTCATATTTCAACGTTCTCAACAAGCCCATCATTCTTCAACTTGTAGGATATTGTCCAGGCCCCCTCAGAATCATGAGGAACAAGGCCACTGCATGGTCTCAGGATCACAGTTTCTGCTGAGGCTCAAATGCAGCAGAAATCAAACAGTCTTACTGGCATGAAAGAACAAGCTATCTGCTACTGAGACTGTGTCGCACCGGTGTGCGTGACTTTGAGAGTGGTCCAGCTGGAAATGTGTGTGGCAAAGTAGAGGAATGGGTTAGTCAGGTTGTCCGGAGCAGAAGAGCTTTAGTGGTCAAAACAACAAATGAAGCAAAGCCACACAAGGTATAGGATTGATGATGAAGAACCTAGGAAAGGGGAAAACACAACAATATATAGGGTAGGTCTGAGGGTAAGGGCCCAGTCAGAAAAGCGAACTGGGAACATAGCCATATTTCTGAAACATAACTGACCAATCATAAAACATGACCTTATTTGGAACAACTTCATTAGCATGCAAACTCTCATGAACCTTTACTACTCACCCCAACTAGAAAGTTCCCATGGCCTTAGGTTGATAAGTTGCTTCAGCTCGGCGAACTCCCACAAGATGAAGATGCTTCCTTCTGCATTAATTAGGTTTGTATTGGTGCTCTTCATGAGTCATTCTTGGACTCCAGAACTTTCTACAGCATATACACGCTACTGCTCATGGTACATGCACAGTCTGTAAACCTACAGATTGTGTTTCCTCTGCTCTGCCAAAGACAGATAGCTACCCATTTCCCCGCCAAGATGATTAAACTGTAATTCTAGTGACTGATACAGAGAACTGTTTGAATTTTAGGAGATTCATGAGGATTTGTTGAAGGTCAACAAGAATTTTGTGTAGGCATGCTGTTTGATTAAGGAGCTGACTATGATATCAATTATCAGCTATGACTGACTCAATTCTACCATTTCAGATATAATCACCAGCAGTCAGACCTGGCAGCTGTGGTCCATTCCTTTGCAGCAATATAGCTGTGTATAAAATAATGATATTTTGGATTACCCAAGCAGCTGGACCACAACACATAGCTGGAACTGAAGAAAGTAATACACATCTAATTTAGAGCAAATCTGGCATTTCAAAGTATACAAAGGCCTCAGCTTTAGCAGAGGTAACCAACATCTTGTTCCAGTATCACTTCTTTTCCTCCTAAAGAAACAATTTCTGGGGTTCTGTAGAATAGGTCATAACAACTTTATCAAATGTGCCTGGGACTTTGCAGCCAAAGTCTTATTGAAAAAAAAGCAAAAAGCTGATATTTAACCACCATAAGTGAAGCTTTCCTACGAGAACTGCTATAAGTTTCCCAATTTCTATTTCTTCACAAACAATGGCCAAATGATATCTTCAAGTTAAGAACCTTATAGATAGAATTGATTAGTCCAATACTTGGCAGTTGTGGCTACATAGATTAATTTTGTTCTTTTTTTCTTTTTCCTTTTTTTTTTTTTTTTTTTTTTTGACATATGGAAATGTTAAGTATTGAAAATATTTTGGGCTAGCCTCAACTGAAACATTATTATGTTGAGGAATTCATTAGGTCATTTGAAAAGGATTTTTTTTTTTAATGGAGTATTTGGCCTGCTATAAGATATAATGATCTTAATAAAGCATGGTTGCAAAATGTTAATTTCAGAATGTGATAATCAAGTTAAATGATAAAGCCAAGTGGCTCCTGGAGACGTCTGCCTACATCGGCTATACGTAATAGCCACAGTAATAGGGTCATTGTAGAAAAAGGTCTAAAATCCATTTGCAGCAGCTTAGATTCAGCATTTCTGGTGCAAAGCCAGTGGAACCAGCTTTTCCTCCAGTCATTTCACTGCAGTGCCTTTGGTAGGTGAGGAATGAAGCTATGCCACAGGCACAGCTGTTTTCTCTTACCAGAGACCAAAGCAGCTGCAGCCTCAGAACAGTGGAACCACGGGAAAACAGATCTGTCCCATCATTATTTAAGTCCCAGGAAGAATGGCAAAAGTGGCAAGAGTAAAATATCCTGAAGAGAGAGAGAAAGAGCAGTCTGCTTCATAACACTGGCTGAGCATTGGCAAGAAGCCATGCTGTCATGCCACATGGAGAGCTCCCATGGACGACATGGGATGACAATTCTGTGTCTACAGCCCATTCATCCTGGCAGCACACGGACATCTGTGCATTCCACACACAGGAATTTGTATAGCAGCAGTTGTAAGGAGGATTAAATAGGTGTCTGATTCTGAGGTACATAGGAAGGGCATCAAAAAGTACAATGGTATAAATTTAGGAGGGCAGCAATGTGAAAGGAATGAGAAAAGAGCAGGGAAAATACTACATAGCTCTTCAGGTCCTCTTTCCCTCTGAACTTAAGAGAAATTACTCTAAGCTGGAATCAGTGTCTGACAATGAAAATAAGAAGAGAAACAAAAATTGCTTACTCTGGGTAATGTCCATAGATACCCAGATAAAAACTCAACATTTCCACCCTCTTGTATGCTTCAGATGTTTTCAGAGGTAAAGATATGCCACGTGTTTTCATCTGTGCTTTTCCTATTGTATTTCAACATCTTTAGAAACTGAATTAAGCTCAAATGGAATTTAAAGCAATGGAAATTTGTCTAGACAAGATTTAACTACATCTATTAACTCAATGGGACTTTCAGATAGCAAAATAACAGTTTGAAGGTTCCCACAAAAAAAGAAGGAATGACACTTTTATTTGGGTTCACAACATTTCTATATAAATAAACACTGAACAGACAGAACACCTTTGGAAGTGAATTCTTAGTCTAGTCAGAAAACATGAAGGTTGTTTTCTAATAATTAAAAAATTCTTATTTACATATTTAAATTTTTTTGGCCACAAATCCCTGCACATTATATTTTTAGACAAGTGGAAGAATTTCTGTAAATGTCCCAGATTTGTTTAATCACCTGCTTCAGGCTCTGAAGGGACTGAAACAGCCACAAGAAGACAAGTGACTTTTTCCTTTCTTCTCTAAAGCAAGTTCATGAAGTAGGTTTTCCACTGGATTTGTCTGGAGTTGGACCTTGATATGACCTAATGGGATGAGCACACTCTACACCCCAGATGGAAAGCATAGCATAGAACACAGGCCAGACTATAATTTAGCAGAATAGGTTTTCAATGTATTTCCACACACCTTGTGGAGTAGGGAAGACAAAGATAAAGAAGGCATTGCTGAAATGCCCCTGGAGGCACCAGTGCTTTGGAGCATTCTGCTACAACTGCAGGAAGAGGGGTTGCACACATATCTGCAAATGGAGATCACCAGGTTGACTCCTCCACTCACCATCACTTTTTGGACCTCATCATCAGCACTCATTGCTGGCCATGCTTTGTTTATATAGCTGTGATCATTTCCTTTCTTAAAATAGTACTTCAAACTGAGCCTGCACACCCATTATGAGTGACTCCACAGATTCATTTAGCATCTGCCCTTGACTTTCCTTCTCTCTGCTGCCCCAAGTCACCCAAGTTGTGCTAAATCTTGTAAATCCTTTCTCTCTTTGTTATGCTTAATTACATAGTTGTCAATCTTAAAACACACAAAAGAGGGAAATTTGAAAACATTCTGGGGTTTGTATTATACTGTTGAGTGAATCGGGTTTTTTTCCTATTGCATGGGAAGACAGATTTAAATGGACTATTCACAGACAAAAAGATGGGTGAGTCTTTAACAAGAAAGAAAAGAATTGGCAGGTGTATAATTATTTTACTGCTTCTTCTACTTTTGCTACTTTCCTTCCTTACTGTCAGTCTTCACCCTCTCCCCAACCTGGTTAATAATAATAATAATAATAATAATAATAATAATAATAATAATTTCAACCCCCTTCTTTCTATGCTAACTTTGTGGGAAGAACTACAGCATCCACACACATAGAAAGAGATCCTTTCTATGAGCAAAGTTATCTGCTGCTAACCACACATCTCTGGACACTCGCACTGGAGTTGAGAGCTCTGCCACATAACTGAGCTATATCTCAGTTACAGCAGCTTAATAAAGTTTAGTCAATCAGCAGACCTGGTAAAGCTGTCCAGCTCATACAGTTAATCTGCCTCTGCTTCAAGGTAAAATGAACCAGCTTAAGTCATCATGACACACAGGACCCATTAAGACAACCCTGATGACAAATGGTACCTGTTTTTTCCACAGTAACTTGAGACATTTGCTCCAGTTAATCAAGGGGAAAAAACTGTCAAGTATGCAGCAACAGATCAGAAAAGAATACCCTGCTGTTACTGCTGATGAAGAGACAGACAACTGAAGAAAAAAAGAAAAATCTTATTTTGCTTGTGCTGCTGAAATCAGACCTGTGCAATATCTGCTTGCTTGGGGGCTTGGCTATGACCATGAAGAATACAGTCTGACAGAGAAAGAGCACATGAATAGTAATGTACACAGCAGGACCACAAAGAGACTAAACTAAAGCCAGTCATGCCATCAGATCAACATTGCTGCTGCTCAGTGTGCGACGCCCACAACAAGCAGTGTCATGTGGCTTTGAAAACAGAGGTAGTGCAACAGGACAGAGGGGCAGTACAGAGCCCATGGCATCAGTGATTATGGAGAAAGCAGTAAAATAAGCAGAAACACCTTTTCTAACATTTATGTTAGCATTTCCAATGTGTAAGAGACAAATATCTTATAAGAACATATTTCCTAAGTTCACTCAGAAACGAATCAATGGGGATCGTTTTAGTCCCTTTAGACACAAGTTTTCATTTTCTGAATGCCAGTGATACGAGGCGTCTTACCATCTAATCATGTGTTCAAATGTACCGTGCTTTAGGCATCCTGAAGATACAGCACTTTGTGTAGAATTAGTAAAATGTGCAGTAGGAAATGTGCAAGTGGAAACCTTAACCTGTTGGATGAAAGCTACTATCTTGTGGTCTTAGTTTAGCCAGTTTTCCCTTTCCCCCAAACTCATCTGCATGTGTGAAGGGAACTGAGCATAAAACACACCTGCTCAGGCCTTATGACCTTCACAATGATGTTGTGAGGTCTGAGAGTCCACAAAAACCATGTCTTCATTTAGGAAAACATTTCATGTGGTGATTTGGTGCTTCCCCTCAGCAAATCCTTTCTCTGCTCCTGGGGCAGGCTTTAAGCTGCATCTTAATATTCAAGAGGTTAAAATGCTTTATGACAGCTGCTAATGTCTTCTTCAAGGAGCTCCTTGAAAGCTTATTCTTAGGACACTGTTTTGTTGCTATTAAAACATAACGAGCTTGTGCTCGTCGTGGGATAGGTAGTCTGTTTAAAACTATTCCCACTCCTGGGAGTGGTTGTAAATAAAACACAATTCTTGCAAGGAAGCTGTCATCCAGAAATCTTGCATTGAGCTTTTCCGGATGATAAAAACAACATTTCTAAGACATGAAGGACAAAGATGACTTACAAGAAATACATACAGCCCCAAGAATGACTCAGAGAAGCAGAACCTTCTCTGAGGGCCCAGAAGGAGAGAGCACTGGCAGTATGTTGTACTTCGTGCCTCAGTCATGAAGAGACAACAGGCTTTATACCCCACTTCTCCAGCTATTCTGGCCTCTTTCAAGCAGATCAGAACTGACATGCAACCCCTCCAAAGTGCCTAACCCAAACATTGGTTCTTGAAGTCATTCCATCCATGAATTGATAACAGCAACATCATTATGGTTACCCACTGCTTTCTGTTTGCAAGTTTACATCTGCAACTATCTCTCAAGCTTGGTCTGAAGCCTATCCTCCAGATGTCCCCATGCACCCTGAAACCACTGCTACTTAAGCGATAATAAAGCTCCTTTTTCTCCCCTTACAGGATGCTACATTCTCCACACCAGCAGTTTCATTCATCCACAAAACATCCCTTCTCAAATAAAATCCAGGCAGTTTTGGAGCATGGCGCTAAGCCGCTCACCATGTGCCTTTGCTGTGGGAGAGACATGCCTCACTCTCTCTTGCAGCACACTTAAATGGGCAGCTGTGAGGGGACAACCAAACTTACCCAAGCCTGTCACCAGGTATTTTTGTACCTCTCAGAGGGTTCCACAGGATTGTTCACAAAGAACAGTTTAGTTGAGGTTTGTCTGATCCAGCTTAGACTTTTGTAAGGCACTGTGCTGTGCCTGTTATATTGATGTCCTGTTATAGTTAACTTCTTGCAAGACAGAAACCACTCTAGAGTCCTGGCTTTGCTCAGTTGCCTCAATTAATATAGATTATATATACACATTTAAGATAGCGCAGTGTGTATATGAAGTATATACACATGCTATATGTATATATCACCTTTCCTTTCAGTTTACTGTTACAGACACTTGGTTCTTCTGTATCTCAGACAGATCAAGAAGGATTTTTTCCCCTCAAGGAAGGGGATTATCTGTGTATCTATCCACATTGCTGCTGCCCACTTCACTGAGTTATTACTTTTATTGTCTCAGCTCACAGAACTGTACTACCCAGCAAAAAATACAGCAAGCACAGATTTTGGAAGAGGGGTGAGTAGTCCACTCATCTATATGGGAAATAAAAGCCCTGCCTACTAAATCAGTGTATGGACCTATTGCCAAAAGAGAAAAAAAAATCAGATTTACACTGTTTTGCCTTCTCCTAGTGGAAATATTGAGCTGATTGAACATGAACTTCTAAAAATAAATTTATGCAAATCCCACCAGTATTGTTACAGACAGACTCCAACTTCTGTAAAGAAAATGTTGGCTTTTCAGTCCCCCATATTTCACAATCTTTCTCCCAGTGGGTGGGAAACACTGTGCTTACAGTGATGCCTCCCATGCTATGGCAAAGCTGCCAGCTGCCTCAATGTATGCAAATGGAATTATGTGCTGCCCCTATCTGGGGGGCTGCTCTTTGGCTGTGAATGGCCTCTGACTTCTCCTGACACAGCAGGCAGAAAGCCTTGCAAATTTGCCAGCAGCTCTACCCAGTCACTTTTAATCAGAGAATACACAGACCTACCAAAACCTACTCCTACCTGAAATCCGTGTATCATCACACCTTTGCAGTGCAGATGGGGCTACGATGTTGGGAACTCACCTTGCTTAAGGTAAATTTATCACTCAGCAACACTTTGCCATGGAAATAAGGAAGTTTACTCTCTTATTAGTTACTGAGGTAGATTGGAGGCACAACCCTTGGACAACACTAACCAAGGGTCAACCTAAGTATGGCAAAGCTGGTTGTCAAATGAAGCTATCCTGTGTCCCTCCTGTACTTCTTATGCTAAGCCATGCAGCCTTGGAAAGTTAAATTTACTCATTTCTTTCCAAAGTCTTTATTACTGTTTATCAGTTCCATCCAGGAACACAGCATGTGTAGGTGTTCACTGCATTTTACTTGTCCTCATGAATACTAGCCACAGCTCTGCCAAAAATACCTTTATCCAAGTGAAAACCAGGTGCAGTAGCAAGAAACTTCTGTGAAGTTTTAAGTATTACTGCCCAGGTTAAAAAGTCATCTTCAGTTTATAGATTTACCACTTTTGTGCCCTTCTGAAAAAAATGGATTTGTTTGCTTATAATCAACACATTAGGCAGAATATTAATATACTTACAAGATTAGGCATGCAGAAAATAGCTTCAAAATTAGATTTGTCAATAAATACTTGGAGAACAAGAACAGCTTCTTGGTGATAAGTTGTCCTGCTGGATGTTAGTCACATTTCTATCCAGAGATGAAGGATAATAAAGGTCATTGTTGTGTACATTGATTCAAAAGGACTTTGTTGAAGTTACAACCTGCAATGATATTGGAGATGAGCTTTCAAGCAGTGTCTCCTGTAGCCCAGTGGCACAGCTGTCAACAAACCTGCTCTTGGCACCACAGCCCCTTTTGAGGGCAGGCCAAGCTCTTGAGGAAAGACACACCGTGCTGCCATTGCTGGCTGCATTTCAGAGTGTGCGGGAGCCCTCATTCCAAATCCCAAGTGAAGTATAAAAAACCCCAAACCTCTCACCTGCAGCGACTATGACAGGAGCTGAGGAAGGTTGTGCAAATCCAGCTCCCTCAAAACTGCCCACCAGGACATCCTGGAGGAGGCCTAGGCTTGCTTTCCTTTCAGTGCACCACCAAAGAGCACAGATAATGCAACTGTTCAGCATTTACATTCAAGTCCCTCTCTTCCACACCATCCAGAATGTTCTGCCACTGCCTTTGGTGATGCTGAGTTCCACCTTTATGGCCCTAAACTAGATTCTGTGGGTTTTATGATGGTCATTAAGTAGGATTGTGTACTGGTCCTTTGCACAGGCCTTCTAACAGCCACTGTGGATGTAAATCCAAGAGCACACATCCTGTGATAAATCCATACGCACACAATGCATGCGTTAAAAGCCAAACAAAACCCACACAGGCTTTAGAAGCACTCCTTTGAGAGTCTTTCTTCTCTGTACCTCTTGATAAACATCTCTTTTTTTTTTCCCTGCCACTGACTAGCGATGACCTTTTGCAATATTTGTCAGACCTTAGAATCAGATTTTCAAAAATATGTACTAAAATTGTCAAAAATGTTTGTGCTTGCTGCAGTATTGTCCATACACTGAGTATGAGTCTGATTAACAGATGGGATGGCTCTGCTCACAGTAACAGGCACTGCCTGTGCTTTTACCTCCTTCAGGCTATAAAACTATGATCTTCACACCCCAGCTTTCTGTGCAAGTCTGAGGAGTTCCATTTTTCAAAATAGGCCTGTAACTTTTAAATATTTGCTTTTGACTTAAAGCTAAATAAATCAAGTCATAAAGCAAGTAAAATGCAACAGTTTGCCTCTCTTGTGTCAACATGGGAGTTAAAAGGCCTATGCTCAAAGAGGTGGGTGACATTTTAGTTCTTTTCCCCCAGTGACAGAGAAATGGCTCTTTGTGTATTCTGTCAGGAAAGTCTACCCAAGTCACACCTCATTTAAAATGATCTGGATTATGAAGCTCAAATTGCCTGCCAAAGAAAGTGCAAAAGCTAGGATAGTAAGTGAAGTCCTCAGAGCTCCTGGGGAAAGCATCAAGTATTTGGAAAACAAATAAAAACAAAATACACAGATTCACTCCAGACCCATGCGCAGGAAAGAGGCCTTCTTTCCTACAGGGCTTTTCCTTGGCATCAGCCATACATACCTGATAGAGATTTTGCAAGCCTTTCAGAAAACACAGAGAGGACCATGATGCTTGAAATGCAGGTTGCCCCACCTAAATCATTGCACCCCTCCTGTGCAATGGTTTAGCACAAGTACAGCTACAGCAATTGATGCCAGGAGTGGCAAAAGAGAGAGGGATGGGAACAACGAGGGCTATCCAAAAAATAAAAACTTCAATAACAAGCAAAATAACAAAGGACAAAAGCCGTGCAGGATATGGGATGATCCTTGAAGATAAAGCAACCAGATAAGCTCAACAGTATATAGGGTAAGGGTTGAGAGTCCAGAACCAATCACAAATGTGAATTAAGAACATTACCAAATATGTCAAGTCCTGAGAACCAATCAGCTACTGTATCTAGAAACATTGCCTAATATGGAACAACCTAATTAACATAATAACTCCCATGATCCCATTCTTCTTGTCCTAACTTGGCTAGGTGTCTCCTTTCTTAGTGTCCTGTTTCCCAAGGTCTTAAGTTGATGCCTTCTGGATAACCAGTTGAGGCCAGTCCACTGTCCATTCCTACCAGTTCCACTCCCACAGATGGCTGCAAACAACCAAAATGCAGATTTAACTCAGTGCAGGTCAGGTCCCCAATAGCTAAATTTGGAGGGAAATATCTATCACTCATTGAGGCAATTATTTTCATGTAAGACAAAATCCTGAAGGGTTCACACAGTCCTTTCTCAGATAGATGCCTATCCTGTAACCAGTAGAAATTTTAACCAAAATTATTTGACTTTTCAAATATGGGTGGCATGAAATCAACCACCTCTTCAAGGCCTGATGAAATATTTTTGCCTTCATTGAGTTCTGATTTTGTTTCTATCTAATTCACAAATCCTGATATTTTTCATGCATTGCCCTTTAGAGGACTAATAGATCTTGCCATTAGTGGGAAGGAGCCTAATTTAAAGCAATATAAACAGTGCTGCACAGCTGAACTAAAAGAGGTGGAAATTAAAATGCATCTGCTATGATGGAATGAACTTTATTAAGGATCTTTAGAATGGTATTAGAAGTCATGCATGAAGTTTTATTTCTTATGCATGGAGTAACAGCAGAAATAATAAAAAACCTTGGGAAAAATATGAAACATGGCATTTGTAAGCCTGATGGAACTATGGCATTGCAAAAATTTCATTGCAACAAGAAGAAAAACATCCCTCCTTGAAAGCCTGTTTTTCATTTGAATCAATTTAGTCCAAATTTGCTTTTTCTTCTGTTAAAGGTCATTCTTTTGTAAAGTGATTTTTATAATTGTTGTCATTCTAGATCATTTATATCAAGTTTTGGTTAGATTAATCTTGAGAGGATCACTCTAATGGATGATTAGCTAATAGATTCATATAACCATTCAGGCACAATACTCACTCAGAGGACTGTCTACAGCACAAAATAAAAATTAAGCAGAACTTCCTCCCTTTAGGTGTGCAGCTATCTGTACTGATTTCTACTCCAAGGTCTTTGAATGAGTGCTGTCACCCTACTGAATCATTTTGTCCATTCTCCACAGATTTTTTACTTTGGCTGTGTGTATCAGAAACAAGGCATTCTTTGAATTCTTCTGGGAAGCAGGCAAGGACAAATGTTTCCACAAGGTTGAAATGGTCAGCCAGTCCTCTGAGCTGATTTCCTGTTTAAGTACTTAACCCACAACATAGCAAATGGGAACTCCAGGAAGGCACATCAAAAAGCCAAACAAAATTAAATCAGTATACTCTGCCTGCCAGCCCTGTTCCTGACCTGTATGTATTTGGCCGAGTCTACCAAGTGCAGTAGCTGAATATTCAGTGGGAGATGGGAAATTGTTGTATGACAAAATGCTCTGTGGATCTGAGAATGGAAGGTGCCGCATTCCTATCCTCAGTTAAGCTACCTGCTCACTGGGATGTCCAGAAAGGCATTCAGTCTTTCTGGGGCTCGATCTCTGATGCCATTTTGACCGTGTGACTCTGCCTGAGCCCAGAGTAATCTGTGCTAAGCCCTCAAAATCTCAGTTTCTGCAAGGTTTCGTATCTCCTCTGAAGATGAAGTCCCCTGCTGATAATTGGCCACCACCTGATGTGCCCACTGCTTCAATTGCATTGCAGATGTGCATCCAAGGTGAATACAGTGGGAGATATCTCCAAAACCAGCATTTCTCTTTCATATGTAAAAACCTGGAAATTAAAACTGCTCCACCTTAAACTGCACAGAGATATTTTGCCACTTCTTACTTGATTTCAGAGATAAACTCATTGGAGCCAAGTAACTTTTTTTGTGGCAAGATTTTGGTTGAAGGAGGGGTGTTACAGGGGTGGCTTCTGTGAGAAGCCACTAGAAGTTCCCCTTGCATGTCTGTGGGGAACTCAGACTGAAGCAGCCTGTTCCAGAGAGACTGTGCCCTGTAGGAGGGACCCACACTGGAGCAATTTATGAAGAACTGCAGTCTTTGGGAAGGACTCATGTTGAAGAAGTTTGTGAAGGACTGTTTCCTGTGGGAGGGACACTGTGTTGGAGCAAGGGAGGAGTGTGAGGGGTCCTGCCCTGAGAGAGAGTGAGCAGCAGAGACAACATGATAAACTGGCTGCCAGAGTGTTATAAATTGGCCAGGAGACCAGCTCCTTTGAAAAGGCCTTTATTAGGAAATCAGCTCTGGGTAGGGGGCCCGGGGGCTGCGCACGGAGCCGCTGCTCCCAGTAGACACCACGGAGGAGGAGGTGCAGTCGAATCTGCTGCTGGTGCTGCTGCAGAGTCGGGATTCCGTCCTCACGGGGGTTCCAATAGAATCACGTTGGCTCGTGTGGTCCAGGGGCGTTGCCTTTCTCCAGTTCCTTTCAGGTCATGGCGACAAAGTAACAAAAGAATGCCTGCTGCCTGCAGGTAGCTGGATGTGTGCCTCGCACAGTCCCGTCCTTCTTAGGTCCAGTTTCTGTGTCGGCTCGCTGTCCCAGGGGTTTTTCTAGCTCCAACTGGACTCTCGGCTGCAGCCAGGCACCATGGGAGGTGATCTCCATATTGGGCGGAGCCCACAGCTCGACGGGCAGGCAGGCAGGGAGCAGCAGGAAGCAGCAGGGGGCAACAGGAAGTGGCAGGGGGAACTACAAGGCGGCGGCGTGCGGGCTTTTCGTCGGGAGAGGGGAAAGCCCAGGACCCAGGGAGAAAGGGTACAGAACTTGGACATAATGAACAGAAATTCAGGGTACAGATTCAACATGAACGGTTTGAAACAAGCAAGTAACAGTGCGACTTTAATTTTACAGCAAAACAATGTAACAATACAACTCGGGAGTGCATAACCTGGGGCTAATTTCTTTCAATCCCCCCTCTATTTCTTTGATCGGGCTTTAGCCCGCATCAATTGGCCATGTCTGACTCAAGGGAATAAATCTGTTTTAATTTTTGGTATTGGTCATAAATTCTTTTTGCTGTGCTCAGTTTTTCTTGGGGTTCCAATCTAATTGTATTTGTAGGTTTCTGAATCTTTACTTTAGGGATTTGGAGACTAGCTGGAACAGTAGTGGCTACAGTTCGAATTAGACAGGGAAGTATGCAGGGGAGAAGTAGGAGACTGACAAAGGCACTTATTGCAATGAACACTACTTTTTCCCACCAGGTCCCTTCAAAGGACCAGAAGTTGTCCCACCAGTCCATATTAATTAAGGGCTTCCATTCCTGGGTACTTACATATGCAATTTTTTGTATTATTTTGGAAATATTTTTTATTACGTTACTTTCATAATTGACTGCTAGTTTGATTTGATGAACTACTGCTCTTGTCTGTGCCAATCGGTTACTGATATGATCAAGGGCAAGGGCTGTTTTGTTTGATAACCTGATAATTTTATTCAACATGTAAATTGGAGTTTGGCACCTCCATGATCTATCTTGTGTCCAAGTTGCTGGCCTATATGTTTTCACTATTCTTTTTGGTGTCTGTATTTTACTTTTCCATGTTTGTGTGCTGCCCCTCCTCCCCTTTTGGTATTTTCTTTTTATCAGGTCTGCTACTCCCTCTGTATTTCTTAACTTTTTAAAACAGAACCACTCTCTGATAGGGCACTCCCCAGTCAGGCACTGCTTAAATGTGGCAGCTTTTTTTGTAATCTAATATTGTTTTTTCTCTTTTTGACAGGTGGATAATTAGATCATGTCAAAACATGTGGGATTCACATGGGTGTGAACTCTCATAAGGGATTGTAGATTCTCCCCATCACAAACTGAATGACAGCATTCGGAGTAAGCCCCATCTGTTATCAATAGGACTACTATCAGTCCCTCCAAGAGTCCAGTATGAACCATTCTATTTGTGGATCCTTTGGTCTCACCTGGCCTTGCCTCTTGGGTCAGGGGGTTCTTTCTCCTCATCATATCAGTAGGACTACTATTAGTCCCTCCAAGAGTCCAGTATGAACCTGCCCCCATCTTGCTCTGAGGGTTCTCTTTGGTCTCACCTGGTCTTGCCTCTTGGGTCGGGGAGTTCTTAGGCTGGATTTGTGGAGTTCTCCCTTGCTTATTCCCACTTTCCACCTTTTTCTTAGTTTTAGTTAGCTCCCTTTGGGTGTGCCCTATGAGAGATTTAATTTTTAAATTAAGAATTACTGTTACTTATTACTTTTACATTAACACATTGTGACTCATTATAACAAGTTATAACATCAGATTTAACCATTATTTTATACTTTTATATTAACACCTTTTTAACCTCTTATAACAATGTGGATTTTTAACAATGGTAACGGACAGCTTGTAATAACTGTTATTGTCTCTTATTGGCTTTAACTGGTTTTTGGTTGTTTCCTGAGAGTTACTTTAAGGGTGTCTGGATCTCGAGTGGCAGTCCACTCAGAGGGAACTCTTGTTGGGGTTGCAGGGTCAGAGGGATCTGACCTCTTGTTGCGGTCAGAGGGATCACTCGGGGGTGGTAATGGTCCTTTCACTCTAGTGATGTGGGTCCAGCCCTTTTCCTGGGTTCGCACTGCAGTATGAGTAGTGAGCAGAACTTGGAACGGGCCTTCGAATTTAGGGGTTAGTGGGGTGGTATTCCAGGACTTAATTAAAACCCAGTCTCCTGGTTTTATTTGATACATGTCAGTGTCCAAGGGAGAGGTTTGAGGAAGATACCCTCTTCTTTTAAGATCTGCCAATGTCTTTCCAATTGTTTTTACATATTCTTGGGTAGCGGCCTCTCCTTCTAAATAATCCCCAGTGCTATAGGGGGTCAGTAAGAAGGGGAGTCCAAACATCATCTCATATGGTGAAGCCCCTATGTCAGATCTAGGTCAGACCCGGATTCGCAGAAGGGCCAGGGGCAGACACTTGAGCCAATTCATTCCTGTTTCGGTTATCAATTTAGTTAATACATTTTTGAGGGTTTTATTCATCCTCTCAACTCTCCCTGAACTTTGGGGATGCCAGGGTGTATGCAACCACCACCCGATTCCTAAGGCTTTATTGACATCATGTAGAATTTTGGCTACAAAATGAGGACCTCGGTCTGAACTAGCACCATTCACTAGCCCATACCGGGGGATGATGTGTTCTAATAATACCTTTATTACCACTTGTGCCGTCTCCTCTCCAGCAGGAAAGGCTTCTACCCAATGGGCCAAACAATCAACCATAACAAGTAGATACCTGCAACCCTGTACTGAAGGCACCTCGGCAAAATTCACCTGTACATTTTGAAAGGGTCCCAATGCCATCCGTCTTCCTCCTGGGGCACTCCCCCCCATCGCTTTCTGATTTACCTTTTGGCATATAAGGCATCCTTCAGTTACTGCTTTGGCCAGACCATATACCCCAATACATAAATATTCTCTTAAAAAAATGATCACATAACCCTTGGGTGCCCCAGTGGGTCAGGCTCTGTATTTCTGTTAGCATTTTTCAAGCTAGGGCTTTATTTAAAAACTTTCATCTATCTGGGGTTAACCATTCCCCTTGCTTCCCTTGGTACAACCCTAACCTCTTTATTTCTCTCAACTCATGTTCATCATACATTGGTTCTCTTCTTTTGTCAGCTGGCAGGATCTTGGATGGCAGTCCACTTGGGGAGACTCGTGGGGGATTTTTTTTGGGTTTTGTCCATAGTTAGGAGGAGGTGATACTGGTCCTTTTACACGGGAAACGTCAGTCCACTCTTTTTCTTGGGTCCAAACAGCAGCATGGGTTACTAATTTCTAGCTTTTTCCTGATATCAGGCCAGGATCCAGCAAGGAACTGCATCCCTAACAGCACTTGGCCCTCAGGACTGTCAGGATCCACGTAACCAAAAATCTCCTCCCCTGCTTAACTAGGTGGCTGGGGTCCCATTCCCCCTGGGTCCCATCAAAGGCCAGCCTGGTGCTGCCACCCCGGGGAACAGACCCTCCAATGCCCCTCACCACCAGGGTTCCACAGTCTCCCACATTCTGCCCTTCCCCTTTTCCACCTGGATCCCACCCTGGATCCGCCCGCGGGAGCCCGTCCCCTGCCCGGGGCCCAAACCTGCTCCCCTGTTCCCAGACTTGCATTCCCGCGACATGGACCATGGCCATCTCCTTGGGGCTGAACAAGGCACCCAAAATAGAGTTCATCTCACTCCAGGTGCAAACATTAGGGTTCAGGAACCAATCCACCCAGCCAGCCACCCCCACCAGGTCCCCAACCAGGCCTCCCAGCTCTTTCTTAAAGCCTCCAACTTCTGAAGCTGTCAGAGGTGCATCCCCAGTTGCCCCACTTATCGGGACTTCCCTTAGGGGGAAGAGCTTTGTTCTTGACCTGGTGCCACAGTAGGGTCCTTTTGGGGTTTCTATATTATTGGCTGGCAAGTCCAGCTCCCAGTTGTTTGGGGGTGCAGGGACAGTAGATGGTGAGGGGGTGTGGCCTCGGCCAGTGCTAGGAGAGGTCGAGGATAGAGCTGAAGAGTAGAAGGGGTTAGTACTCAAGACAGTCGGGTTAGACTGAGGTGGTAGAGAGGGTGGAGCTGTAGGGGGTAATCCTGTTGGGGAGCAAGCTGAAGGAGGAATAGGGATCATGGTTTGGAGATATGGGAAGGGGTTCACAGGTAAAGCTGGAGGGTTAGCAGGGACAGTTTGGGGTATCCCAGGGTAAACAGGAGGAGGCAAATAATCAAGAGGGTCCCAATGGTGACTGCTTTCCTCCTTTTTCTCTTTTTCATTTCTCCTCTTTCCCTCTTGTAGCTTACAAATCTTAACTGTTTCACTTTCAGTTCTGTGTCTCTGCCAGCAGGCAGCATAAAGGATCTGCTCAGTATCTGAGTCCCCTCGGGATTTCAGATACTGGTTTAATTGCGAGCACATCCAGGGGTCCTTAGTTCCACACCACGGCCATCCTCCGGGTAAATTTAAAGTGGGCCAAACCTCAATACAATAATGGATCATTTTAACCTTGCTCAAATTTTTAGTGGCCTCTTCAGTATCCCATAGTTCCAACATTTGTCCTAATGGACTATCTGGGGGAATGTTCTTTATCTTCCCCTTTTCCTCCTCAGGTGGTTTTTTGCTTATTTACATATCCTCCCATTCTCACTAGGTAATCTCCACTCACTCTACGAACACTCGTCAGTGGCCCCAGTGGCACCACTCCTGCCAGTGCTCAGAGTGCTCTGTCGGTAGCCTGATATCTCGCCCTTAGAGATTCAGCCACTACCCCAGCCAGCACCCCTTCCTCACTCACTCCACGAACACCCGTTAGTGGCCCCAGTTACCCGCCCTTAGGGTCTGGCCACTCCTGCCAGTGCTCAGAGTGCCCTGTCGGTAGTCTGATATCTCGCCCTTAGAGATTCAGTCACTATCCCAGCCAGCACCCCTCTTCCTCTCCTGTATATCTATCGAGTTTCCATAAGTGGCCGGTCAACCTGGGCCCAGAGTTCCAGTCACCACCTACAGCCAGGACCCGGACATACAGTGTGCGACTCACTCACTCTCCCTATCGTTAAATCCCTCGCACCTTGGGACTTCCCTAACTTTCATTCATCCTACACCCAGGCGGTATACTCAAAAAAACCCCCGGCCCTGTAGGCTCTCCGCACCTGGAACGCATACCTCTCACTTCTAGGTACCCCCAACCAGTGCGACCACTCCTGTACCCCGGTAGTTACCCCAGCCAGTGTCCCAAGCCAGTAGTGGTTGCAGTTACCCGCCCTCAGGGTCCGACCACCACTCCTGCCAGTGCTCAGAGTGCCCTGTCGGTAGCCTGATATCTCGCCCTTAGAGATTCAGTCACTACCCCAGCCAGCACCCCTTCCTCGCCTGGACACCCCGGGCCGTAACTCGGCCAGTACCCTCTCTCACTCCCCACACCCCGCCAGCTACCCCAGCCAGTATCCCAACCCGTGGATACCCCGGGCCGTAACCTCAGCCAGTGTGGTGCGTGCTACACACACAGCTCCAGGCTTTCCGCACGCTTGGATCAGCCTGAGCAGCCTGCCTCCGTAGATTCTAGAATGGGGCGGGCCTATCCTACAATCATACACCCTGTGACGTGCCACCCACTCTCTAAATTACCTCCGCACGCCCGGAGGGGGGCACCTATGCCCCTGGAGACGCCTCTTTCACTCCGTTCTCCTTTCGCTTCCCTCCTTTCCCGGCCAGTTCCCTCGCGGGAGACTGAAAACGCGGTACTGGGAGGTCCACACTCGCTCCAAAGATCCGAACTACCGGTCTTTGTCTCACTCACACACCATTCGCTCGTCTCCACTCCCGCCACCGGCTATACTTTACCGGCGCTCCTCCGCGCTGTCCAATCCCAGGCTGTCTTCCTTGGTCCGGTGTGACCAGCTGTCCTAGGGGTCCAAAGGGCGGTCGGCCGTCCCGTCCTCGGTCCTCTTCAGGCGTGGTCACCTCCCGGACGAGCCCCCAATTTGTTATAAATTGGCCAGGAGACCAGCTCCTTTGAAAAGGCCTTTATTAGGAAATCAGCTCTGGGTAGGGGGCCCGGGGGCTGCGCACGGAGCCGCTGCTCCCAGTAGACACCACGGAGGAGGAGGTGCAGTCGAATCTGCTGCTGGTGCTGCTGCAGAGTCGGGATTCCGTCCTCACGGGGGTTCCAATAGAATCACGTTGGCTCGTGTGGTCCAGGGGCGTTGCCTTTCTCCAGTTCCTTTCAGGTCATGGCGACAAAGTAACAAAAGAATGCCTGCTGCCTGCAGGTAGCTGGATGTGTGCCTCGCACAGTCCCGTCCTTCTTAGGTCCAGTTTCTGTGTCGGCTCGCTGTCCCAGGGGTTTTTCTAGCTCCAACTGGACTCTCGGCTGCAGCCAGGCACCATGGGAGGTGATCTCCATATTGGGCGGAGCCCACAGCTCGACGGGCAGGCAGGCAGGGAGCAGCAGGAAGCAGCAGGGGGCAACAGGAAGTGGCAGGGGGAACTACAAGGCGGCGGCGTGCGGGCTTTTCGTCGGGAGAGGGGAAAGCCCAGGACCCAGGGAGAAAGGGTACAGAACTTGGACATAACGAACAGAAATTCAGGGTACAGATTCAACATGAACGGTTTGAAACAAGCAAGTAACAGTGCGACTTTAATTTTACAGCAAAACAATGTAACAATACAACTCGGGAGTGCATAACCTGGGGCTAATTTCTTTCAAGAGGAGGTAGAAAATTTGGGAGTGGAAGAAGGAAGGGGTGCAGGAAAAGCCTTTTCAGATTTGGTTTTAGTTACTTTAATCCTACTCTGATTTGATTGGTAATAAATTAAATTAATTTTGCCCAGGTCAAGTACACTTCACCTATGACAGTAATTGGTGAGTGATCTCCCCCTGACCTTAATTCAACCCGCAAGCTTTTAATTTTATTTTCTCTTCCCTGCCCAGTGAAGAGGGAAGTGACAATGTGGTGAGGTGGGCACCTGCTGTCCAGCCATGATCAACCCACCACAAATAGAAAGACTGAAAATAACATGCCATGGTTCTCTGAGTATTAAGACAGTAATTACTGGACTCCAACATGTGGAGTCCTTATGGTGGCCATTAGTACAATATTTCTTATTGTACTCCGTACCCTTACAGGGTAGATCAAGTGCTAGCTCAGGGAGTACCATGTTTTTAAAAAATGAAAACATTGTACAAGGACACTGATGACCCCATTTTGAGATTTTTACCATCAAGCTGCACTGGGCACTGGATTAATCCTTAAGCAAGTTAAGAGCTCAGTTCAGCAATGACTTGAGCTGTAAATCAGCAAATAATCTCGCCTGAGGAGAACAACACCATTTTGTGCTCATGGCTACACACTAAGCCAGGCACTTAATTCTACCCCTATCAGAGTACACACTGACATGCCTGGCTTTATGTGCTGGGTCCAGGCTTCCCATCAGAAACACAGTATTGTCAATCAGTGCACTCTGATGTATCACTTTTTGCTAACCTTATGAGATGTCATTTTTATTTTTTCTGTTTTAAATTCTGTTATTTTTTCCAGTCTGCCTTCTGGTTTTGAGCATTGTGAGAGCATTTAGCACATGTTTTTTGACTTTCCCAGTAACCACAAGGGTTCAAATCATGCTATTTTTGGTTATCGTGGTGGTGAAAGTCAAAGCTGGGGTTTCTATGCAGTTGCCCAGTTTCAAAGGCTGGGTTTGGTTTTGTTTTGGTTTTTATTTTTTTGTTGTGTTTTGTTTAAAAAAAAAAAAACACCAAAAAAACCAAAACAACAATAAATGCTGCAAAGCCTGTGATAAGATCATGACATCTGACAATACAGGGTGTGATAGCTGTAAAAAATGAGAGTTATTCTCTGTCACACTGACAGGAGGTAAAATCCCCCCCAAAATATTAGGGACTTCATATTTTGTTGCTCAATATTTCTAACACAGCTACCACAAAATTCCCTCCAGTTGGGGGTGGGCTGCTTCTGACTCTTTGGGCAGCCATATTTTCTCATTTATTTTTCACTTCCCTTCCTTCCAGCACCTACTTAGCCTGTTTCCCACATTTACATTAAGAAGACTGAAGAGTTATCAAAACTTCACCTTCCTGCCTGTCCATAACCGTATAAATTCGTCTAACTCATAAATTCAAGGCAGCAGTGTGTACATCCTGTCTGAATGTAAAGAGCTTTCAGCTCTCTGGACATGTAGATTGAGTTTGGTTTTTTTTTTTCCTCCCCCTGCAGGACTGAACGATGTTGAAATGCTGCCACCTTCTGATAGACACCTGAGCTGCCAGTGGGCTGCAGAAGCACATTCCCCATTTCCTCCAGACTTGTAAGTTGATTTATACTGATCCTCAACTGCATTGCTCCAATATATAACATGACAAGTTAAACGCAGCGCCTGCCAAAAAATCTTGATAGGCTCAGCTTTTGTGCAGCGGCACTTGAAAAGACCATTACTGCTGCCATCCAACTAAAGTATGCTCAATATTTTTGACAGTGAATTATCTGAACAGCAGTTTATCTCAATGTTCACTTGGTGTTATAACAATTTCAAGATTAAAAAGATGGGAGATTTAAAAAAAGGAATAAAAGGAAAACCTGCTTTTGTTCCAACTCCAGAAAAGCAGAATTACTTTTTCTGTGAATTTTAGATCCATTCTGTACTTGCTCTTAAATGCATTTCAGAGGAAACACATATCAGTGGGGGGATAATTAATATAGGTGTAGATCACATTTAGTTTTTGTCATTTGTTTTCAAGATCTTAGGTCTTCAAAAATCCACCTATAATTGTATCCTCTCAGAGATGTCTTGTGTGGGATCTTTAAGGAAGTGGCTTCAAAACTGAACCAGTGAGGAGTATATCTGAGTTTTCCGTCTGCCTCTCTGTGGCCTGTGTCCTGCTCTCTGAACCTCTTTGGAAGATATGAAATCAATAGCTGCATGCCTGCTGCAGTGATACAATGCAGAACCCCATCTCAAGAAAGCATAGTTCTCACTCATTGTTTGCAGCTTTATGCTCAGGAGAGCAGAATATATTTTCCACCACTCTATTTCTGTAGACCAGAAGTTACCTCTTATTGCAAAGTCAAGACTGTTCTAAGACCATTCTTAAATCTGAAAACTGACAAAAAGATCCTTCTACTCATTTATGTGATCAAGTACTTGCAAATAAGTAAACTTTTCTAGAAGGAATGTATTATTTAGGAGATAAGTCTTTGAGTCAACTAAGATGTTTTGTAAACTCTTGTAAATTTCAGCAAATTATTCTGGCTTCATAATTAAAATGATTGTTGAAATAATCAGAATATTTTGGCATTTTCTAAACCTAAGGCTTTGATTTGCCAATCTACAGTTATTTACTAATCTTAATTTTCAAAGTTTGTTAAAACCTCAGAAAGTTTGGGGTTTTTTTTCAGTAAAGCTGAAATCCCCATTTTATTTTTGTTTTCTGAAACGCCAGCTGGACCAAAAAATTGTGTTGTTTCCTACTGAGCACTCAAAAGTAGCTTAGCCAGGTGCTATCAGCAGTTAATAGCTTCAAGGTAAAACACCACCAAACCCAGAAAACTCCAAAGCAAGTAATGTGATGGGTGCAACACCATAGTGTGCCCTCTCTGGTTGGTGTGACAAGGCCAAGAACAAAGTCAGGAGGTTCCACAAGCAGCATGGTGCCTGACAGCGGTGTGCTGGGGACAAGGGGCTAAACCAGAAACTGGTCTGTGGACTTGCAGTATTCCTTAAGCTGCTGCTAAGGCATTTGTCAAACCCAAAGAGGAGGGCAAGTCTCATGTCATTTGACTTAGGTTACTTAGACAGGATCTGCACCTCTATATTTAGGGGCCCATAAATCAAAAGGAGTGGCAGATTGCTGGCCTGAGCTACCTGTTATGATAGATGCCAATCACTTTGATATTTAAGACAAGAATGTTCAGCTTCATTTCATGTTGGAAAGTGTTTCTGGTTGAGAAACAACATTTCATGCGAGTTAAACAAAGCTCGCTACACCAAACTCTACCAGAGTGTCTTTATGCATTCACACATGAATGTTTCACTCCTCCAGCAATTGAACACTTTCTTTCCTCTACCATAAACATTACTCAGTGATGTTATAACTCATTTCAGTACTCTACAGGATAAAACTGATCCTTTTTTCAAGCCACTTTTGGTTCATTTTCCTAAGTAGTGAGGTATTAACAGAATCATGAGCAAAACAAGACAACAAAATTTCATCTATTGGTCATATTTCTGTGGCCACATTAAAAGTACACCACAGTGACCAAAACTCTGCATTTAATTGCAGTGTAACACAGAATGATTTTTTGCATGTGAATTTTCTGAATTAGACTCCGTATTCTGGTCTGGAGAAAACCTTTCAGCAAGAACTGAGCAGGAGACCTGACAGCAGCTACAGAGAACTAGAAAGGAAGCAAAACCCTCTGATGCGTTCTAACAGACATTGTGTCACCAGAAATGAAGGCACCTGTTTGAGTTGAAGAGAAGAACATGAAAGAAAATACATGAGGCATATTTACTTGAACTTCAAAAAATCTGATCTTATCATGGTATGAGTACTGGAAAATGTAGGAACTTCTGTATCCTGATCCAAATCACTGGGTAATTATGTGTTCAAAATAAAAATCAGTGATTACTGTTTCACAGATATAAAAACCATCTTGACAGCTATGAGTAGGCATGATAAAGTAGGTCAAAATTTCTACTGCTCTCTGCAGGCTATGGCAATCCCTTGGGGTCAGTGGAGAAGGGGAGACCCTTTCTGTGTCAATAGTAAGTAATTTCTGAATTACACTTCAATTGCACAAACTGTGTATTTTAGAAAAACAGTGGATATTCCACTACAAATCAGATGACATTTTAGAAATGTCATTTGTCATGAGTCTTTCTTTTAAGAGCGAGTTCCTCCCTCTGCTAATGGCTGGGAGAAATTCCTGCCCACGTCACTCAGTATTATCATATCAGCTCCACCTTCCAGACCCTTAGCCATCTTGGTACTTCTGGCAGTGATACATGCTGCTCCAAAACTAGTGTACAAATTGAGCAAGAAATACCCCTGGGTTTTAGAGAAACATTTCAGTTAACTGCAGTCAAAAGGATCACAGTCTTTCTTAATCTAGCTATGTTATAAATTATTCTCTAATTTATGAGTGATCAGTCTGAGTGAGTCAGAAAGAGAGGTATCACCAGGACTCTGTGATCATTTTGAGCTTGGATTCCAGTCTCTGACTGCCTCAGGGATGCTTTTTTGCCCATCACCCCTCATCAAGCCTCCACAGAGCAGTTCACACCCTTCAGGCAGTTCCTTTCTTCACAAAGTGGAGACACAAATATCTTCTCTTTTTCCCCTAGTCGTTCAGATCAATACCTTGTCACTGCATTCTTCTGTTGCTACTTAAGCCTGTAGTGAATTTTCTGGGGTGGGTTTTTTTTTGTTTGTTTTGGTTTTGTTTTGGAGGGGTTTTTTGTGTGGGTTTTTTTTTTTTTGTTGTTGTTGTTTTGTTTGTTTGTTTTTTGTGGTTTTGTTTTTTTGGGTTTGTTTTGTTTTGTTTTGTGTTGTGGTTTTTTTGTGCTTTTTTTATTTATTTTTTTTTATTA
Organism: Phylloscopus collybita; assembly: GCA_027886175.1. NCBI lineage: Eukaryota > Metazoa > Chordata > Aves > Passeriformes > Phylloscopidae > Phylloscopus > Phylloscopus collybita. The sequence continues at coordinate 92,825,674 of JAJNNQ010000075.1, forward strand.
GTATTTGTAGCTCATTCCTTCACCTTTCTTGCACAGGAACTATTGGCTTCATTGGCTTCTCTCTTAGCTCCATATTTCACTTCATTACCAGAGATTTCTTAGAAATCGACTTCAGCACTCTGAATAAAAACACAACCTGACCTTTGATTTCTGGAAAGTGTTGTTCTATGAGATGTCAGAGTACCATAACAATGAACTGCTGTGTGATCTGCAGCTGGCCTTTGGTCAGTGCCTTGAGCAACATTAGCTCTGTTTTCTGATTTCCCATTTGGACCCACTTTGGGTGCTGCATTTCTCAAATGTTGGAACATGTTGCTGGAGTGTAAACATTGTAATACCAAAATCAGCTGCTCCTCCATCTGTAACTATCATTTAAACATCCCATTCTCGCTATGCAAGAAGAAGAAACATTGGCAGATTTGAGGGCCACCGTTAGCAATGCACTGCTGATAAGAACGCCTTTATTCTGCTCTCTTGCAGCTAGAGGTGGGAAAGCACTGCTCCAGTGAGAGGTCCCTTCCCACAGCCATAGCTTCTGCAGGTGTCAGCCCACATAGTTATTTCAGATCTGGTGTTTTGAGGGCTGTTTGTTTGTTTGTTGTTGTGTTTTTGTTTGGGGTTTTGCATTTTTGTGTGTGTGGTTTTGTTGGTTGGTTGTTTGTTCGTTCATTTGTTTGTTTCTTTTTAATTAGGACACACTGTGTTGAGAAGTCATACTTAGGAAAAATGTAAATCGAAGTTACTGTGGCTTCTAGAAACAGGATACATAGTGACCACCACTCAGCATTGACCTCCGCCTTTCCTGGGAGTGTGAGAACCTGGAGCCACCATCACAGCTTTGTGTGAGCAAACTGTGAACCCGGTTGTTCCCAACCTACCAGCCTCTTTTTAGAAATCAAGGTAATCAATAACCCCCTCGCTCCTCTGTGCTTTTTCTGCACACAGATTGTGTCAGTCCCTTACTATCCTTACTTTAAGAGAAAAGTTAAAATCATCCAAATCACTGAAGCATCAGATGTTATGCTCAGGATAGCCATGAAAGTAGGCTGGGAAGTAACATCTAGATGTCAACTTTCTGACAGAAAACAGATTAGAACTGCAAATACCATTCAGGCCAAAATGCTGTCCATATTGCCAGGAAAGAAATTTGAAAAAAGAATTGCAGCAAAGAATATTTTAAACTTAATTTTTGTTTTAGGTGTATAAGGGAAGAAAAGAGATATTTTTCTTTCTCAGATTGAAAAAATGTTGCATTAAAATAATATAAGAAGATTTTACAATATTTCCTAAATCAAAACATTTTAACACTTTCATTTGTGCCATTTTTGCAAAATGGAAAGCTCTCCTGAAACATATGTTCTGTGTTGTAAAACTTGCTACCACTTTTTTTATTTGTTTATGAGTGGGCTTTACCTTAATAAAAATAAAGAAGTTCTACCAAATTTTAACTTGAACAAATAGAACTTTCACCTGAAAACTTGGGAAAAAATACTTGAAAGAACCATTCATCCATGCCTATGCAAACCTTCACTCCATCCACACTAACAAGCAAGAGGATTCCAACATCGAAACACAGGCACTTGACTCTTATCTGTGTGAGACTGAGAGGACAAACAGTTTTTGTGAGGAAAAGACTGCCCGTGAGACATTCCTGTAGTATAGATGCCTATGCATACTAGGGTGAGCAGCAAGAATCTGGCTTGCTTATTTGAACAGCAGTAAGGTAAATACAAAAGCAATAAGATAAAATACTGTTAGTTTTCGCTGCTTTCCCTCCCTCTCTTATTGAACTTCACTTTTCATTTTCTATTAAGGTCAACTGGGCAGGCTTTTTTGAAACTCCTATATGTTGAAATATAAATAAAATAAAACAAGCAGGACGGACATGAAAAGAAATGACTGGTCCTAATGAGTGTGAGTTTATATACTCTCTACTACAGAGCCAACAGGAACATCCCACAGGCAGGTCAGATACTGAGGGGGATGTTTACAGCTCCACAGACATCAGCTGAGGGCTCAGCCTGGATGCTGAGCCTGGTTTCTAGCACGGCCGTAAGCATCGGCACGCTGCCTTTTGGCTGCTCTTTGGCATTTGCAGAGCAGAGACACTACTGCACAGAGATGGCTCCAGTGCTTTCCCTCCTCCATCCCTCCCGTGATGCAGCACCAGAAAGGCTCAGGGGAAAAGGATGTGTGTGGCTACCCTCTTCCTCCATCAGGCAGTGAGAAGGAAGGGGGAGGAAGGAGGGGGAAACCCTTCATCCTCATGCATTTCTCTTTCTGCCAGCAGCTGATGGGGAGCTGCCACCAGCCTTCCCATTAGAAGTTTACAGAAAAGGTGAGCTCATCTCATTTGATTAGGACTGTCACCATCAGACAGTGTTTGCAATTAGTCCACGCCAACCTTATTCAGGCTTTGGATGCCTTTCAACAGCAAAAAAGGGAACACTTGAGCTCCATTGAATTGGAGCGTGGCATCTGCTGCATGCTGGGGGGAGAGGTTGGGGGTCAGCACTTGATTTTGATAAAGCGTGCCAGATTAATTGTCTTCGGTAATCCTGTTTGTCATGGTAGATGTGCAGAGAAGTCTTTGTGGCACAGCCTGACATATGGGCTGGCCGGCTGCTTGCCTATTCAGTCCCTCCCAGCACATGCTCTTCACAGTTGGCCTAGTTCCCAGCGCCTTGTTTTCCCGGGGAGCCAGCCTCCTGCGCCTATTCAGCTGGCCCCCCGCTCCACAAACAGGCTCCCTAATCTTCAGGCCTGTCTGGGCTATTCAAAGTGATTGCATGATTCAAAGAGATCAAGAAAGAGAACGGGGTGGGAGGGGTAAGAGCGAAAGGGGGAAAGAGAGCGGTGCAATTTGGAAAAGAAATAAGCAGCCATGTACTTCAGGCAGAGCTCTTCAGGAGGCTGATTATAGTCCCTCTCCAAATCTGAATCTATCTCAAAATTATACCCTGCCTCTTTTGTAAAATAAATGCTAATAAGAGGTAATTTGGACCCTGCTGATTATTAACTTCAATGGAGATGGTCTTTTTACCCCATGTTTTGTTATGAATTCTTGGATTTCTCCCCCCTTTAGGATTCATGCTCCACAGCAAAAGAAGAAACAGGAGAGTTAAGGAGCAGGTCAAATGTGGCATGACAGAGGATAGGCAAGCATCTAGCTGGGCAGACCAGTCTGGAGTTACTGAAAGACCACACGTGGATTGGTGTCCTGAGCATGGATCCAGCACACCCATGTTCCCATAGCTCAAGTGCAGAACCTATCCTGCAGCTGTACAGCCTCCTCACAGCAGCTTGCTTCTCCAGGGAAGGGGGGAAGGGAGATAGTTCTAAGTTGATGTGGAAAGTGCTATTTGAGTATACATTTCTTAAGTGATATTTGAGTATACATTTAATTACATGGTCATAATTGTTACTTTACAAGAGCTCTTAGGATATATAGTGTCTAGTTTGTTTTTTTTTTTTTTTAATGGGAGCAGCTTTGGAGAGATGCTGAGAATGCAGTATGTTAGCCAAGACCTCGACTTCTAGAGGCCATAACCTAAGCGATTTCAAACCCCATTCTTGACTTGGCTAAATCAAATTTTCTGCCAAAGGACAATCTTCTAAGTGTATGTGCAATAACATCAATAGGAAAAAACCAGATCAAACCCAAAACCCACAAAACCAACCAACCCAGAAAAAAACCCCCTCAAACAACACACACACACCCCCTCCCCCCCAATTAAAAATAAAGCACACACTTCGCCTCACTACATTTTTGCCTTTTTATGATTCAGAGAAGAAGCAGAGTGAAATGGTTGCTGCTGAAATGTATATCCAGTATGGACATGCAGAGAACACACTGTGTCCCATTCAAAAGCTGCCCTGACCCAGAGTATATGTACACCAGTTATTTCCTCTACCAAGAATGTGATGGCATTAGTGTGGTGTGATTTGCTCATGCTGTATGGTCATCTGACAGATCTTTACTGTCATCTGCCACGTTTCAGCCAATGTTGAAGAATTCTCTAAACCTCTGCCTGATGCATATTAAAATTTGGTATAGTGTCTCGCAAGGAAACAACCAAAGCATTGAAGAATGTATCTAAGAGAGTTTAAAGGATAGTCCTTTGATATTTTTAAGCCAATTTTACCTCTTCATGGTTCTCCCATAATGTCTTTAGCATCATCTTCTATTGTTGTCTAGAATTTTCTGATTAACTGTTTGACACATCAGTTCCTGGCTTCTCCTGAGCCCTAGAACTTCCTCTCAGCAAGCTCATCACAGTCACGAGCTGTCTTCTGCAAAGGCCCAGCACCACCCAGATAAAATCAGTTTAACATTAAAGAGATCCGAGCTTGTTTGCCCCATCTTCCTTGTGCTTACCATTTGGAAGTTACCCAGCTATCAGCTGTCAAAATAATGTTTTAGTACTGTTTTCATCTCTGTCTCCAAGACCTCATCTTAGACTGTCCTTTAAGTACAGCATCCATAAGCTATTTAAGGGGTAAGATTGCATGGGTTTGATATTAGGGAGCAGGAAGTCTACACCCATGTAATCTCAAGTAAAGACATTGTGCATACTTATTTGACTCTTGCCTCTGCTATTTCTGCTGCTGCTGCTTTCACTGAGCTTCATTTTGCCTACTTCCCTGCTTATTGAAATAAATATTGTATTATAATAACAATTAAAGGAATGTAGGACAACCAACATCTCTTAGGTCTCCTCTTCCAGGTGGAGGTGTAGCCTGAATGAGAGCTGCAGAACAGAATTACCATCTTCTGTTCAGGCCTGTGATTTCTTATTGTTCCTGATGGACAGTTCATTTTTCAGACTAATAAAAAAGTTAATTTCTCAGACAACTATTGTTCTAGTGGGGATCAGCATAGACAAATGATCTAAACAAACACAGCAAACTGAAATTGCCATGGGGCTGAAGAGCCAAAAGCAGGCATGTCTTCTGATGACATGAAGCCTTTAAGGCCATTAGGCTTTTGCTGGGTGCATGCTGAAGGAAAGTGGCAGCATGCTCAAGTCAGCAATCTAATTTTTAACCACAGTTTTGTTGTTGTAGCAGAAGGATAGCTCAATTTATTTTTGCAACAGTATTGGTATGTCTTTTAGAGATATACAAATCTCCATCTTTGGAGACTGGTGTTTTTATGGTCAAATGAAAAAAGGGATTTTTTCAAGTCTGAATTTATTTGTTAATATATCTGCAACAATATAGGGTTTTTCCCCCCATAAACAAAACTTCAGAAATTCTGTTTGTTGCTGACAGATCTAATGGAAAGAGGAAAAGCATTCCAAATATTAATATTCAAGGCAAGTGTTTTCCAATTCCCTGAGAAATTGAAAGTTTCATCCATCCTTGGAAAAATATCCTGATCTAAGATATGTTCATAAAGATAATTATCAGAGAAATAAGTAGAACCTTAAATTTTGGGTTAAGTACTTTGCACCAGAAGTTTACCCAGGAGATAAAATCTTACATTACTGTCATGTCAATTTTCTTCCATAATGTCTGAGGAGAATGAGAAAAAAATATCAGTAAATAATCCAAACTGAATTACCATCATTCAGTGAATTTGAGTCAAGGTGATGTGATTACAGCACCAGCCTCCCAGAGTTCAAGAAATGTTGAATAATGCTCTCAGACAATGGTGTGATTTGTGGGGTGGTCTGGTGAAGGACTAGGAGAGCTTTTTTTTCAGTGATCCTTGTGGGTCCCTTTCAACTCAGGATAGTCTAGGGAATTTTAGCTACTCAAATTATTCCAGTTACATTTTAAATAGAAGTAAGTAATTTAAGGAATACTTTAAGACTTTCTTAAGAAAGAAGGAGGAATCTTCTTTCCTCCAGTGTCTCTGTAAGTTGGCCATGGGCAGGTGCCAGCAACGAGTAGGAGTTTCTAATATCAGCTATCCCTGGTGCACTTACATCTCCCTTTTCCTCCTGTTTAAATCCACAAAGATTTATGAGGAATGAAGCACCTTCTTGCTTTAGGTATAGTTTGAAGGATTTCAGTATTTTTAGCAACCAAATGCACAGTGAGAGATTCTTCAAAGATTAAAATAAAGTAAAAACTGGGACTATCTTTGTGAATTTACTAAAATTCTTTAATACATTTTGAGTAATGCTTGCCATGTATTTTGATGGAAACCAAGGGCAAACTTCTGACTTAGTGTGTGACCTAGCACAGCTCACATAGAAAATATCAGGGAAGGCAGGGGATGAGTTCATCAGTGCCTTCTAACTTGCAAGTTAAAACCAAACATGCAACATTAACAGACAGGAAGGTGCTATATCGAGATGTATTTCACAGCATTAAGCAGCTATTGGAAGAAGATTGTTGGTTTGGACAAGGTCACCTCCCAAAAAAATGTTGTTCTCAGTGGATAAGAAGTCATAAATAGTGTGTTTTTGTCCCCTCTATATTCTTAACTATACTGTTCTCCTTCTGATACTTTTTGCAATTTTTTTTAAATTTTTTTTTTGTACAGGGAATAAACTAAGTTTCAGGTCCTTCTTGAGTTCTTGGGCTTATTAGTTACCAAAACTATCAAAAAATTGTAGTTGAACTAGGGAACAGATGCATGTAATTTTGTTTTATGATACAGTCACACTGGTAGTAAATTAAAAACTGTAACATGTATGTAGTGAAAAGTCATTGACATAACAAGTAGTTTATGTTACTAGAGACAAGCTATTATTTTCCAAATTCTCTGTACATATCTACAATTCCATTTCTCTGGAGTCTTTGAAAAACCCAAAAGTAAAAACAGGTATTGAAATTAATCTAGTCACAACATATTACATTACCTCTTTTACTTGTTGACATTAATACTTAAGTATCACACCAAAGAAAAACCAAAACTTATGTTCCAGCCTTATGACAATTATATCAGTTGCCTGACATCAGTGAAGGTAAGAACTAGTCATGTGCATCATAAAGTCCCCAATGAAGACACAAATGTATTATAAATGGATTATACCTTCTGTATCTTCATGAAAACAGCATAATGTTTTATATCAATTATATCAATTATACGTAGTTTGTATTTTCACAATAAGGAATAAATTTGGACTGACTCAATTCTTCATTACTGTGAATCTATATACGAGTAGCCAAGAGGTGTGCTACTATCCTGATTTAGGAGCATCCACTACATTCCTGTTTTGAAGACTAAGTATATTTCTGTATCTTATTTACCATACTCTTAAGGTCTTGTATGGAGCTAGGCAATGAAGCAAAGAAAACTGAAGTGGCACAATCAGAGTGCAAGAGAAGCTTTTGCTAAGCAGGGAATGTCCTTTCATTTGTACCACTCACAACATTACTGAGTTAGAGAGGAATAAATGAATCTCAGCACACTGTTTTACATTCTTGTTCATACTTCCATTTTAAGGTCAGAAAGGTCCCAGTCATCTCACTGAACATGTCAGGTGTGAGAGCAAGTCCAGGCTGTGAGGACACATACCTTTGGCAAGTAACACAGTTGCTCTGGCTGAGACTTCTACCTTCTCCTTTGGTCCCTGTGACAGCAGTGCTCCCTGATCAGTAACTTCAGGGCGAGCCTCATTGTTCCAGCACTTGAAAGAAATACATCAGAAAGATTTACAAATACACAGGATAAAGTAAAGTTCCAAAAAATGATGGCACACAGAGTAAAAGTCAGCCTAATGTTCTACCACATATTTTTAAAAATAATCCTGGGACAGGAGCATGTGTTTTGGGTTGGGATTCACCTCATTTAACTTCAATAACCTAAAAGTCAAGTGCTTGAGTAGAGCTCAGTTTTAGAGCACACAAAATACGCAAAGGAGCCACCATCTTCTCCAGAGGGCAATTAGTCCTGTTCTAAGATACCTGATCTCAGGTTTAGCCTCTGGAATGACACTTTCTGTGCTAGATACAAGGGGAAAAATGGGTGGTGTAATTCAGATGGATACATTTCAGTTCAGTTCAAACCTCCTTTAGTGTTACCAGTGGAACTTTTTTCAGGCAAAAGACATTAGGATGTTATCTGACTGTTGTTACTACACACTTCTGTAATGCTGTGAGACCAAAATATTCTCCATACTTCACAGAACAGAACATTATTCTGCCCAATAAGGACTTGATGTTTTCATGGATGCAGTTTTTACTTTAAAATAAGCTATCAAAGTAAATTTCCAGGCCCTTTTGTTATTTGCTAGAAAATAAAATTATTCTCCACAGAAGTGGCATGATATTTTTAGTATGCTCTGGTTTAATAAGACAGCTTGCACCATTCAAAGTAGTATTTCAGATAAACTGACCAGCCATTGTAAATGCTTTTCAAGAGAAAGAAGAGAGAACAGAGGCCCCACAAGTCAGAAAGTAATGCTAATTCCTCTGTGTGGGAAGGCTGCTGAATCTGCATCACCATAAACTCTGAAGTGCAATTAATGTGACTGAATCAGGAGACATAGGTAATTTAATATTTTTTCCTTACTGATACCCAGCCCTGTACTGGACGAGGCAATAGAGTCTTCAAAGGATCAGAAGAAAAAGTTGACCATTTATTGGCAAATTATGCAAAAAACCAACACCAAACCAAAACAAAACAAAAACAAACCCAACCACCAAGGAGTGCATAAAGATTCTGTCAAGCTAAGAGGGGATCATGTGTAGAACAAATCTTACCAGTGACCAAGGAATCTGAAAAGATGAATTTATCAGTCTTTTCTGGCCAGGGCCTCTTTTAGCCCCCAACTTTTTTCTTTCTGACTTCTCTATTTCCCCTTCCCCCAGTCTCTTCAAAGCTTCCAACCACTGTCATCATTTCCCGTGTTTGCAAATGGATAAGCAGAGTCCTGCTTCCCTGCAATCAGCTGGCTCACTCCACCTCCCCACCCCCAGCCCACCGCTCTCCCCCTCCACTGTGCACAATGTCCTGGTGACAGGTGGTTGCTGCTTTCTGTAATTCTGGATACAGCTCCAGTCAGACTCAGTGGCCTGTAAAAAAACCTAGAGCTTATGAAGAGAAAAAGCTCTGGCTCTGAAAGTGCTGAGACAGGCTGGTACGGGGACTCAGTACAAAAAGCATTCAGCACAAAAAGCCAAACCCAAATGAAAAGAGCTGCTGCCAGGATCATCACGAGGTCCTCTGCTGCACAGATGTCTACTGAACTAAGCTGAAACTGATGAGTCTTTTATCGTGGCCCCCAGCCCCCCCCCCTCCCCATAGATACCCACAGCAAGACTCAGCTGCCTGGCTCAATTATTATTATTCCAAGGGACACAGTATATGTGATAGACATATGACACTCAGAGAATTAAGTTCAGATAGGTCTGTCTGGCAGAATTCCTCTTGTTTTTTTCTTTCCTTTTATTTTTATTTTTATTTTTATTTTCTTTTTTTTCCTTTTTTTCTTTTTTCCTTTTTCTTTTTTCTCTTTTCCTTTTTTTCTTTTTCTTTTTTTTTTCTTGTCAGCAGTTTACAGGAATGGAAAAGGTTTGTGTGCACTATGGTAGCAGTGGAAGCAGTGTTTTAACGAAAAAAAAATTGCTTTCAGTATACTCAAGTAGGAGAGAACTAACAAAGGTGGCCTCTGCAACTTGGTACTTACATGGGTGCTCTGTGTTTTACTGCCTCCCTTGCAGCATTTTGCCATTCCAGTTAAATAGAAACAGGACTGTTAACTGTGTGTTAACATGCTCAGTCTGTGATCTATGCACATTTCACCCCTTTACCTTGTTCTGTGCCTGCAAGTTTATTACACGGTTTCTTCCCATGTATTATAAAATGGATTTATAAATCGTGAGCCGGTTGCAAGCTTATGATGGGCTATATCTCAGAAAGAATTCAGCACCTAAAAGCCCTTTGCTCTCCAGGGCTCAGCTGATGTTTACTTTTCAGTGAGTCTGAAACACGCTCATTTTCGTTGTCTTGCTATCAAACATCGGACATAGACTTTGTTTTGTTAGAGTGCCTGTCAAACACCTGTTAATTTCTCTGAAAGCAGAAGGCATATAAAGCAAGCAAGGGCAATGGAAACTGGGCACTCAGCACCTTGTGAACCTTGGCTACAGAGGAGAGAAGTGAGTGAAAGAGAGCTGCCTCTGGTTACTGCAGGTGCTGCAGTTTGCTAAAGAACAATTTTCAAGAAATATTGAACAGGCAAAACATAAAGATCCCATTGTTTATATAGTAGAATGGACAGCCCGCGGGGTTTTTTCTTTAACCATCTGCCTTCCAACTTTTATATAAAAATCCTGCTCCCTAATAAATGTTTAACACATTAGGACACATATATTGCTGGAAAGAAACCAAACCAAACTCCTTCTGCTTCACAAGGATAAATTAGCAAGTGAATAGCAAGACTTTCCAAACCCTCTTTTGTATGAATACAATCATTTAACTTAGATCTTGGAAAGTGGAAGGTCTAGTCACTAATCTACTGACTCCATCAGAGAAGGGTGAATTTAATTTAGGAACTGCTGGCTCCAGCACCGCATTTACTTATACCAACTTGAAGAAATTTATGTGATTATCCTTTTTATTAGCATATCTATTCTTTTTTTTGAGCCAAACAGCAGATCAACCAAACAAAAGATGTGCTTTACTGGCTAAGAAGTTAGCTGGCTATCTTTTTTGGCTGGACTGTTCCGTGCTTTATCTTCACTGGGTGATGAGACATATAAATCAGTGTCTACATGGAGAGGTGACATGCTGTTTACACAGCAGGCTTGCATTATCATAGCAATCTTATATGGGCAATAAATTAAACTGCATCAAGAAGGCAAGAATTTGCTCCATTGGAACAAGGTCTTTTTTCTTATAGTTTTACCAAGAGCCTGATAAAATATACAGATCTCTCCTGTAAACTGTACCAAAGCACTCAGGTTTGACAAAGTTAAACCTGAAATGTTAAACATTTCTCTGTTGCATTTTAACTGGCCTTGTTGGAAAGCTTAAATCTTGCATGTAGCCCTGAGCTGGCTTCGAGCATCTGCATTGCCTAGCAAACACCTGCTACCTTTGCAGGCAGGAACAAGGAAAGACTTTGTGACACTTTGTCCACCCAACAAAGGCCTCAGGACATTATTGATAAGGGAGTAGGGAAACATGAAGCATGAAATTGATAAGGGAGTGGGGAACATGAAACATGAAACTGGACGACAAGACCGATGCACCTGGATCTGCGCTAAAGGGGAGGGTGGAGCCAGCTTTTCACCACTGGCTTGCTCCAGAGACTGCCTGGGTGGTTGGTGGCTTTGGTTTACTGAGTCCCGAGCCTATGGATCGTGATGCACGATGCAAGTGTAGCTGCTGTGTCCTGTATCAGCTGTTGTTTGCAACTCCCTGTTTAGTCATCAAAGAGATTAATGCAAACAGCAACCTGGGAGCCTTTTCTCACAGACAGCTACTTGTCTCCTGCTTCCAATTCTATCACTGATATTGTTAGGTAAAACTCAGAGAATTTCCTCAAGTGGAGAAGTGTGTCCTTTTGCAGAGTATTTTATGAACATTGTATTAAGTAAACAAAATATAAACACAGTGGAATTTAATAGTTCAGCAAATAAAAACATGTAACTATACTTGCACCTCAAATACAAGTATTGGAAGGTTTTGGCCCATCTTCTTGGGGTTTTTTTTCAGCCATTTAAACACAAAGAACTCCAACAAACATGGTGTCCTTCTGATTCAGCACAAGGGGTTTGTTGTTGTTTAGACTCCCGCGTGCAAACAATATTTGAAGTCATTGGGCCAAATCTATCTCTGGATTAAGTGCACTGACGTCAATGTAATTACAGTAGGAATTAATTTGCCTGACTGATATAATTTTCTGGATCCTATATCTTCTTCCAAAATGCAATTAGAATCCAATTTCCTCAATCTTTTATTTTGGAGCTAGGAAGCTTGGTTTTCCCCACAAGGAGACTGGGATAATAAAAAATAAAAATAATAATTAAAAAGTATCTCCTGGTCACTTGTATCAGTATCTCCTGCTCACTGTCACAGTGTAAAAGTATCTCACTGATTACTGTTGTTGGTACCAGCAAAAGGGAGAGCAGGCTCAGAGGTTTTGCGCTGTTTAAATGGAAGATACTTGCATCTTAGCATTGCAACTTAAACCCCGCCCAGGAGATCTACAGTCCTGTTTTAACTCCCTTAATTTTCACAGCTTTTGGTTCATCCACTCTGACAAAATACAACGTACTGATTGATTTTGCTGTGAGTTTACTGGGTGTCTGTACACCATGAATCTGTTGTATAGTAATGCTGTTACTTGGGAAATATTGACTTGCTCTGTGCCATTACAAAGGATTACTGAATCAGACAATATTGAGCAAAGGTTCATTATATTAGGTTTTAACAGTGACTTTATTAATCAACGCATCAGCTGTCTCATCACTTGCACCAGATCCAGGCACAGGTTTGCTAAACACACGCTTTTTAAAAAGTGTATCTTGTTACTTTCTAAAAGCTTCTGTATCAAACTCAGTAATTTGCTTGTACACAAAAAAATGTACCGATCTCATTAAGAAACCTACAGAATACTACATAAAAAAAGAAATAAGGGTGTTTAAAGTAATTATCGAGGAGACCCATTAAGGCAAATATGAATTTTCCACTCCTTACAGCAGTTGACTGGTCTGAATGTGCTTTCGGCTCAGTTGGAGCCTATGCTGAACCACAACAAAATACACCATCATTAATGTGAGGAGAAGCTCGAACTGAGGTAGCAGCATTCATATTTATTTGCCAGGAGGGAAAACATTAAACAAAATAAGCCCCCTCTTCTTCATAAAGGTATTCTATAACTCCTCGCTTCTGTCTGTCATGCATAAAAGTGTATCAATCCAAAGCAGAAATATTGCAAATAATAGAAAAGTATATGACACACAGAAGGAAAAGGCAGGAAAAGACAGCTTGGAGCAGGAGAAAAAATAAGATGAATAATGAAACATTGGCAATCATTCCATTGTTAGAATAATCCATTAGACAGAGCTCACACCAGATTTGCCCATTTCTGGGAAAACAACAGAAAGAGATTACAGCCACTTCTCAAAGACCACATTTACTATACCCAAGCCACTAATAGGCAATCTACAGCAGCAAATTCCCCACAAGGAGAGGGCAGCCATGCATGACGCCATCCTGGTCAGTGATGGCCCAATTGCACCAGCTGGAGAAGGGCCAGAACTCCTCAAAAAGAGGGGCTGCCTAGGGCCAGTCACAGAGGCTCAAGCTGGGATCAGCTCTGCAAGGCCCAACATCTTCCATGGTGCTTGCTGGTTGAAATCCCCTCATGGCATAGATTAAAGAAATGTTGATGTGTATGTTAAAGAGAAATGCTAACCCATGTTCAAAAACCCCTTGGCATATTTAAGATTTGTCAGTTTTAGCTGTCTTGTGGATTTGCCTTTCAGTTTTATCCTTGAGTCTTTCACACATGGGGCACAGCTTTCTGTTCTAAGAAGCCAAAGAGAGTGCATATTCCCCAAATCTTTCTCAGATGTTTTTGTATCCTGACTCAGTGTTTCTCTAGATAAGGGGATAAGAAAGTAAAGCACTTTGGAACAATGTAACTGAACGTAATTTTCTTTATACATATTATGCCTATTTTCCAGGCATCAAAACAGATTTTAGGGAAATCATCCTCCTTCCCTTCTCTAGGTCCTACTCCAGCTGTAAACATGCTTCTCGTGGGGAAGAGTGGCTGGCACCAGGCCTAAGCAGATCACAAAACAACTTATATAAAAGTTTGGACCTGAACAGTCTCATGGAGGGAACCTTACTTAATCATCACAGACATCAGAACTGGAATAAAATTTCCTGGCCCACAGTTTTTGGAGGTTACTCTAGGTCTCTGGCTAAAAGTTAGTCATTAATTTGTTGAATGCATGGCCAGCGTGCCAGGGAGACCTCCCTGGATAACAACGGGTTTCAGCATGGAGGAGACTTTTCAGTGCCTGTTCTTGTAGCATAAGGTGAAAATGACACTAGAAAAGGAGTATGGGATCGTATCTGCTTTCACTGACAAATGGGCTCTTAAGCCTCTGGGAATTGAGACCTCCACCCCACTACAATAAGAAAAACAAACTCTAAGCAGAAAGTTATGACCTTCTCCCTGTCTCCTCCCTTATTCATTCTCCTTCTGAGCAGATTATAAAACAAAGAGGGAATTTCTGGAGTCGTCTCCAGCTCCTGCAGAGTTTCCATGGACACTGGTTGCCTAAATATCTTTTTGTGTCTTAAGGGAGAAAAAGTATCTCCTTGTCTGATTCAGGGGGGGTCCATTCCTTTGAATGGCAGCCCTGTTTAGCCTCACAGAAAAGATTACTGGAGCATACCAGAAATGTAATTAAAATGAAAATTTGTTTACTTGTCCCAAGCAGCAGAAGCAAACTGCTTGACTGGAAGACAGAAAGCTCCATGAAGTCACTAGGGCAATCCCAAATGTATTAATACATAAATTGATCTTGGGGTTTGAGTGTATTTTTTTTTTTGATTGGTTGGTTGGTTTTGGTTTGGTTTTTTCATTGTTTGGGGTTTTTGTTTGCTTAGTGGATTTTTTGGTTTGAGGGTTTCTTTGTGGTTTGGGGGTCTTTTGGCTTTTTTGTGGTGTTGTTGGTTTGTTTACTCTTTTTTCATGGTATTTTGCTTTGCTTTGCACTGTTTGTGTCATACACTGCAAGTATGCTATACAAGGCAGATATATACTTTCCAGCTATCCCTCATTTTATGGCAGATTTTGGAACATTTTGCTGTTACCATACACTGCATGAACAACAGTAGGTTATAGGGGTGGCAACCAAATTGGGAGTTGTATGCACACAAAATTAACAGATTTCCTGGGCTGAGATAGCTCCCACATTTTGGGTGAGATGAGATGCTTTTACACATGTTAGTACTTCATTTGATTGCTGATCCCTCACCAATAAAATTTTATTGATTATTACTCAACAATAGTAATTTGTCAAACTCAGTTTTTCAGAAGTGTGTAAATTGAGGTAGCTTTTGAACAAGCACATTATAATTTGGCAAATTTTGCAAGCGATTACTCTGCCTCCAAATAAGATGCATGGATATGTTCCACTTTAACTGTATCTGACATCTGTTGAGTGCTTTGGGGATACTGCTGATGGGAAGAGAGGCATAAGGTTGGGGTCATTGCTTAAGGGCAGCTCCAGTGCATGTTATTTCTTTGATCACATATTTATGCTGTGAGACAACATAAAGGAGTCTATTCTCCACTTGACAGACATATCTGAGTGTCATTGATGCTAGCGGACTCAGATTACCAGTTACAGCTTTGCATCCACAGTCCTTTTTGTATATTAATTAGCTTGAGCATTGCATAAGGTTATTTTGATAGGGATCCTTAAAAATACAGTCTATATTACAACCAAACTCCTGTCTCCTTCCATGGGAGCCCTGCCTTCTGTCAACATTTTGCCGGGGGATGAACTGAAGGACTTTCTCCCTCAACCCCCTACAGAGCCTCCATCACCTCCATTTCATGTTTAAAAATCAACCCACACTCTTGGCAAGGTGAAATGAAAGGCCAAGGAAGGCAGACTAACGCAGAGTTTGTTTAACATTTTGACTCAATCTAGATTTTTATGATGGTTCCTGAAATGCTATACCAGAGAAAACACCACTGAGCTGTAAACAGAAAAACTGCACACAAGTCACAGAATTTGCTTTGCAGACCGTGTTATCTGTTAAGTAAGCAGGAAATTATGGTATTAGTGCAAACAGAAAGGCAAGATTTATTCCCAGAAGGGTGCACTGTGGAAGTCTATTCATACAGTGTCATTGTCTCTGGGGGTCCCCAGTCGATGCAATGTTTTCACCCTCCACCACACCCGGGCAGAAATTTTCCTGATGACTTCTATGCTCCGTATATATTTTGACTTCTGAAGGCTTTTAAGACTGGTGATAAACACACAAATGTCACACATACAAACAGGACATGCATGTCAAATATCACAAGAGCATTAAATTTACCTATCTAGCCCCTGGGTTCATTTCAGCCCTTTTCACTGCCGTTTGCCCTCTCGGTGCTATTTCCTGGCCCAGCTCAATTAAAGGACAAATTCACCCCCACACGTGTCCTAAGGGCCCTAATGAAGTCAGCTGTCAAACTCCCATCATGCAGCTGCCTGGCTGCAGGATCTGATGGCCACTTGTCAGCTGCTTCACCAAGTCAGCCCCGGACAAAGGCCCCTTTGATGGGCTGCCTTTCTCCAATCAATCTACACCTTCTCCTCTTGGACTTCAGCATCTGCTTCTCTGTAATTTGATTTTATATTCAGTGCAGCCTGACCCTACTGATAAATTAAATCTATCTAAACCTGATATCCTCATGCCACCACGGGGTAAATGACTTGCTTTAATTTTGGCTTTTGCCAGACGTGACATGGTATCAATACTGACTCTTTTTTTGTGTGTGTTTGGCTCCTTATTTCAACAGTTCAGGCTCCAGGTCATGATTGGGGTGGGGGGAAAGAGGAGAGAGCCTTTTTAGAAGTATGTACAAAAAAAGTAATTCAGAATAATTCCTCCTTTAGCATTGCTTTCCATAATTATGTTTGTTTCTTTCCTGATAATCACATTTTATTTCTCTGCCTCCCAAATGTATTTGACGTACACATTAAAAAATCCAGCTTTAATAAACAAACAAACAAGTAAACAAGTAACATTTATTTATAAAGTCTCTAATAACTAGACTACTCACAAAAGTCTGTTTTCTATGTAGTTTGAAATAGATTTTTCTCATATGCAGAGTTTCTATTTGTAAACAAATGAAACACACACAAAAGCAATAAATGAGAAAAATCCTGAAACTGTATATATGTTACTTAATGCCTTTGCAATCCTTCAAAATTAAAATAAATATAATATTTTTCTCCCCAACATCCTATTTTATGGGTGAAAATTTGTAGAAGCTTACCTTCCTAGGAAATCCAACATTTTTCCTTCAAACTATTGATGTTTTACAGTTATTAATTTTTTCTTTCAAAGAAGTCTAAAACCTCTGTGAGATTTCCTGCTTCTACACATACCTGCCTCCTCCACCAAAGACTTGTTGATCTCATTTTCTCTTCCTCCTTCTTTTCTTTTCATAGACTGGGAGGGCCACCTACAATCATCACCCTGTTCAGGTCTAGGGAAAACAGTTCCAAGCCATGGGAAAACAGCTTGTAAATAAATGTGTGCACAGAAGCCACTCCGAGGTGTTTTGGTGAAGAAGAAAATTCTTCTCTTTCCACTGTAATAGTCTGAGTATGTTTTCTATGTTTACTATTCCTACTACTGTCTGCCTATTCTTGGCCAGCTGTGTGTTGCAGTAAGGCTACAGTTTGAGAGCAACTGGTGCACACTGAATTCTTCTGGAAGAGGAATGAACTGAAATTCTTAGCAACCTGTCTGGCAACAACAACAACAACCAAACAACCCACCAACCAATCAACAAACCAACAGAAATTTAAAAAAAAAAAAAAAAAAAAAAAAAAGGTAGAAAAGGAAAAAAATCTTCATACTACATTTGGACTGAGACCATCTGAGAGTAGGCACCAATTCATCACTACACAACAAATTGAGTTCTCCAGTCATAAATGGGCAGCATCACCTGTTACCTGGCAACTAACAAATATTATAAAACCTTCCCCAGGTGGAATACCATTTTCTATGTGATATTATCTGGTCTGGGCCTTCTCTTCCTTTAAAAGCTAAAGAGTTCAAAAGTTTTAGAAGTTTTGTTAAAAGAACAGAGTGTTCCCTTATGTGCTCCCCAATTTCCTCACCCAAGAGGGCAGAAATAACTTCTTTGCTTAACTAAACCTTACCTGCTTATTACCTGAGCAATCAGGGCATCCTGGTCCTACCATCACATGAAGGCACCTTGCTGACCTACTTGTCCAGGTTGAATCTCTTAATTTTCTTGAAACCAGAGCATGCTGAGCGTGCTTTTTACACGGGTAGTTTTCAAGAGGCTTCTCCTCTGCTATCTACCTGTGTCTGTAGCATGTTTGCAGACATGGCAGCTCTAGTCCCTGTCAACATTCTGGTCAAATGCCTGACTGGGGCACCAAAGCCTCTGAGTTCTTTCTAAAGTGATGGCAGAGCTGCAGTTTTAAATTTCAGTCTAAACCTAACAGTTTAGTTTGGATTGCTTTTTATTGTGTTACCTTGATAGCTGAAATGTAAACTTTTAGACAACTTAAGAGAAAATGTCAAAGTAATTGTGTATCCATGAAGAAAAACACCACTCTTTATTTGTGTTTGAGATCTAATTACCCAAAGACTTCTCTCAGCTGTTGTGTACTGGCTTGACAGTGGTTTGAAATTGGAGTTGCTTTTCAAGAAAGAAAAGGGTCTAGACTACAACCTTTTCCAATCACTTATGTTGTTTAGGCCTTTGTGAAGGACTGAGGCCTCTGCAAACAACAGAAAGCAATCAGTGACCACTATCAGGATTACTCTATTTCAAAGAAATGTCTGTGGACATTTTTAAACCAGGGCACCAAACTTCCAAAATATGCACTTATTATTATTATAATTATATTTAGTCCTTCCTTACCGTAGTGTAAAGTGGGGTGAAGTGTACAGATGCAGTAGTCTAGAAGAAAAACTATGATCTTCCACCCTGCTAGGTTTTGTTTACCTCACCTGACTCTAAGAAACCCTAAATTTTTCCAGCAGAGAAGTGCAGAGGGCAAAGCCACTCCCTATTTGCCATGTAAAGTGCCCAAAGACCAACATACCCATGGGGAATCAGTGATGTTGATTGAGAGGACAAGGGTGTATAACCATACATGAATGCATCTGCACACAATCTGTGAAATTCCTTAAAATAAAGCTACTCAGCTTTGACCAGGTTGCAAAAGAATGACCTTAGGAGATGATATTAAATGCCTGTGGTTCTGTGTCAGTCTCAGTCAGTCTCTTTCTTACTTAAAGTCCACTGACTTAATGCAAGGTAATTTCAAGTTGACATCAGTTCTTGCATTTAAAGGAAAAAAAAAAAAAACAAAAAACAACAAACCATCCAACTTTATAAAACCTCATATTCCAGGTTTTATAAAATTCCTTTATTGAGATGACTTGAAGAAAGATTTGGATTGGAAGGGATCTTAAAGATCCAGTTCTAACAGTCCCCACCATGGGCAGGGACACTTCCCACTTCCCACTTGTTCAAAGGGCATCCAGCCCAGCCTTAAACACTTCCAGGGATGGGGCATCCACATCTTATTAGGCAAGCATGTTCCAGTGGTGAGGCACTGTAAAGAATTTCTCACAGTAAAGAATTTCTTTCTAACATCTAATCTAAACCTACCTTCTTTCAGTTTAAACCATTACCCCTTGTCCTATCACTACATGCCCTTGTAAAAAGTCCCTCTCCAGCTGTCTTGTAGGCTCATTTCAGGTACTGGAAGGTGCTGTGAGGTGTCCCTGTGACCTTTTCTTCTCCAGGCTGAACAATCCCAAGACTCTTAGCCTGTCCTCACAGAGGAGGTGCTCCAGCCCCCTGGTCATGTTTGTAGACCTCCTCCAGGTATGGTCTCACAAGAGTGAAGTAGAGGGGAGAATCACCACTCTTGACCTGCTCACCACAAATCTTTTTCCTTTTTTAAACCTGGGGGTTTTGTTTCCCCTTTTTTGCAACTCCTCGGAAACTTCTATCCTTGGTTTTGGCTGGCATAGAGTTAATTTTCTTCATAGTAGCTTGTATGAGGCTGTGTTTTGGATCTTAAATCTTGGTTGGTAATATGTTTTTGTTATTGTTGAGCAGTGCTTGCAAAGAGCCTTACAAGGCCTTTTCTGCCCCTCACACCACCTCACCAGCAAGTAGGCTGGAGGGCATGAGAAGTGGGGAGATGACATGACCAGGACAGCTGATCCCAACTGACCAAGGGGATAGTTCCTGTGACATTGTGGTCAGAAATTAAAAACAAGGTGAAGAAGAAGTAAGGGGTGGACAGTTGGAGTGATGGCATTCTGACTTCCCTGGTAACCATTATTCATGATGTAATCCTGCTTTCCTGAAGATGACTGAACATCTGCCCTCTGCCCATGGGAAGTGGTGAATCAATTACTTGTTTTGCTCTGCTTGTGTGTGTGGCTTTCACTTTCCTGATTTAACTGCCTTTGTCTCAATCCATGAGTTTTCTCATCCTTACTCTTCCAGTCTTCTCCCCCATCACAACAGGGGAAAATACACAATTGGCTTCATGGTGCTCAATCGCCAGCTGTGGGTAAACCGTGACAGAACTTCACTAGTCTGCAACAAATTTTCAAATATGATAGAATGGCTTAGTAACTTCATCTGTCACTTTCCTCAAGACCTTTGGATTTATTTTGTCAGGTCTCATGGACTAGTGCACAGTAAGGTTCCTTATAGACGGCCTTGAGTCTTTATCTTTTCCTATCACTTATCATGAAAACAGCACATAGATCTCAAAGTTAAGTGTTATTCCTTTACAGGACAAGTCACTTTTGCTCAATATTTGCTCAGTTGAAAGATGTCTTTGTTTACTGCAGTATGGTATCTAGAAGACACTGTTCTCATACATCAAGGAAAAGGAGATATGTCTGTGGAAAATATTTTACTTCTTTGCTAAGAGAAGAAAAAAATCCATATCCAAAAACCAGCCAACCAGAACGACTTCAATAACTCAGTGGCTGAGCATAGACAACCTAGAGGGAAATCAATGATAATCTCACTTCTGAAAACCTGACCTTGCTCACTGAAGCGTAGCTAAATTGCATCAACCTCACCTAACCCAGTCATCCTTTTATATTTAACCATATCAGTGGAATTAAGCAAATAGTTAAAGACAAAGATACACTTAGTAGTCTTTCAATAAAGATGGTTATCTGCCCTTAGTGCAAAAAAGCCACTTGTTTTATCATATTTTATATGGCACATATAATCCAGATGCTATACTGAGAACACACCTAAACTAACTAGAAGTTGGTTGCTTGACATAGTAGTTCACAATACTTCTTTTACATTGAAAAAGGGAAAATATCTGCTAATTATTTTCAAGATATTGCAGAGAAACATCAATGCCTTCATTATGCTCTTACACTGGAAAAAAAAATCATCCATTCCTTTTATTTTTTTGCTGAAGTTTACTTTTTTACTGTTATCTCTCTTCTTCTTCTGTTTTAGAAAGGCCAGTATTTCCAAGTATTTAATTTGGTAATGCAAATGTGAGTGTGGGGATGAGTGTCAAGGAGAAGTGCTCTCCAAAGCTCAGATATTTCTCTATTCTGAGAATGCATATATTTTGTGACTTGCCTCTCCTTTGCTGTACTAGCCCTCCTCACTCCACCCAAACATCTCGAAATTGTCTCCTCTTTCTCCAATAAGATATAAGTTCAAAAATCAGTCTCTCTTTAGTAGTTAGCAGGTGAACAGCGTTGAGAATAAAATTAAGAGGTTTAAGATGAAGTATCATGTCTCAATAAGCTAGAGGAGCTTGGACATGCAATGACATAGAATTCTGATATGAAAAGTTTAAATAGCAACTAACTAATTTTCTGATTTCATTACATTCAAGTTTGTTGCTGTTTTTTCTTACAGATATTCTTAATTTTAACTATTTAGCCTGAGAGGTATCATTTTATGGACCACATAGTGACAAAGTAGATGTCCACTGGAATTTTTTTCACGGCTTGTTTGTCTGATAAAGACAACCAAACTCATGTGATCTAGAAACATTAATCAAACTACTGTTTAGCCAGTGAGAACTCCAACCAGCACTCATGCAACACTGTGGTGATGCAAGTGCACCTCGCTTTCAAGCAGTACAAAGTTGATCTCACGTTGAAAGAGAGGCATTGGCTCGCTGAATCTTTTCCTGGCAACAATAAACGAGGATCTTAGATGGACATCAGCTAAGAAGTACACAATGATAGTGGAGGCTTGAGTGTTTCATTCATTCTCTTCAGATAAGTATTCACAGTACTCTGTGAGTGGAAAAAACCAGATTTACTAGAGGGAAGGATTTATGTAAGGAACAAAAAAGACATTTCCTTAATGACTCCATTGATGCAGTCAAGCTAGTTTGTCACATCAAAAACCCAGGGACATGGGAAATCTTCCTTCTCTGTAGCTAGCTGGGTTTCCTGCTTAACACTTTTTTGTCTAGTAATGTGCACTTCACTTCTAATTGCAACAGAAGGTTTAAGTGCAATGAACAAACAAGGCAACTTCTTAATCTCTTTTACTTTATCCTCTACACTTTTATTTTAAAATCTTACTATTATCAGTGGGTCAGGTTATTTTCCCACTCCTTTATTACACTTCTCTGTTTTGAAGTTTCCTACTAAAATTACTGAAGGTCTCTGTCACAACTTATTTGATAGTCTACAGGTGTAGGAGTCACAATTATAGAACTGCAAACAAAATACAGGGTAGAAAATCAACTTCTTAAAATAAAGGAGAAAAGAAAGTCAAGGCAACCATGATATAGAGCACTCTCTACACAAATTTATTTGCCAGCTGTTTGGGAACAATTATGCAAAGTCATTCAGGCCCACTTTTCCTGTAAACTGCTACTAAGATTTGACCTGCTCATGGAGGCCATTTGTGTAACTGCCCCTTCATCATTAAAGGTTCTTGACATGTAGCTGTCATCCTAGAAACATTCTGAAACTTAATTTCATAGCTTTCTGTTTTGTCAAAAATTCCTGCCAGAGGAACAGCAGTTTGTTTGGGTTTTTTTCATAAAGAGAGAAAAAAAAAAAAAACATGAAAACAAAACACTGCTAAACTGGTTTTTTGGATTTTGGGGGGTGGGTTTAGCACTCTATAGCTAGTTTAAATAGAAGCTTGCAATGTGAATCCAATTTGACATGGGATATTAATTTCCTGGTCCTATGAACATTTCCATCTTTTTCTGATTTATGGCCTTTTGTAACTTGCTCTACAGAAGTCATAGCATGTTATGATAAAACTGGTTCTTACTAATTCTTTTCCAACAGCAAAACATTATCCAACATCAGCTTAATGCGTGGTCTGTTACATAAATCAATGGATTATAACCTGTAAAAAAGACTAGCTGGTGTTGGTAAAAGGAAAGACTGTTAAAATTTAAAAATCAACAACTGATATGAATGCTTCATATTCATATGAAATATTTGTTTCATATTCCTTCACTCTCCTAGATCGAGACCTTTGCTAGGATAAGTGTTAAGAGCTAAACAAAGTAATCAGTTTCAATTCTTTTTTTGTTTGTTTTAATTAGACATACTATATTAGACACTTGCCTGCAAAAGGCATTCCACTGGACACCCTTCAGTAGATCAGCAATGCTGCAGTATTATAGCTAAAGGGGAAAGAGGAGAGCATGGGAGAGATGGTGGAAGCAGGTTGCCTGGGAGATGGCTTACCTCAAAACAGCCTGAAAAGAAGCACATGTCAGGGCTTGGGATCGGGGTGGAGGGGTGATGTCAGTCTTCATAGCCTTAGGCTTAGCTGATGTGTATTCATTTTGAAATTTTGCAGTTGCTGCTGTACAGGTTCATGAAAAGTACAGTATACCAAGTTCATACTTGACTCTTATGCTTCAGTTTGCTCTGCTCTGAGTTTCAATAGCATTTAAAACAAACCTTAGGCTTGCTGCTGGATGAGCAGGAGTCATCTGGAAGCACATTACATTTGGCTGCCCCCAGGAAACCTACCACAAGAGGTGAGGTAAGCTTAGGAGTACTTGCTATAGGAACCTGCTGTGATTTTCATTAAAAACATGGAATGTTTCAATAAAACAACCAAGCAAACAACGGCTTCATGGGCTAAAGAAGTTCAAAGGTCCCTTTGCCTATATCTGACTCTTTCTTACTTTTGCAGTAGAATATTTATCAATGGAATTGATTCTGAACAAGATTGTGTAGCACCTGTGTTTTCAGCCTAAACATTGTTCCAGTTGAGTCCATTTGCCTTTTTGCTCTCTTCATCCTGAAAGTTGCACCATCAAGATTTTAAGATGAGAATAAACCACAGGCTTCATTAATGTTTTTAAGGATAAATATTGTTCTTACAGGGATTTTCACTGGATCTCGCAAAAGTCAGATCTCAACAGCATATTGTAAGATTAACAAAAGCAGAAGTAAATGCACCAACATAGAGACAAGGGTATAGTGCAAAGTCATTATATGCACAGAAAGAATTCCAAAGGCATGTCAGAAACACTGAATTTTATGCATAATTTAACAGTCTGGAGTTCTACACAGTTTGAGTTAATAAAACTGGTTTTAGGGGGAGGGGAGTTGAACATCAACTTTACTGAACAGTCTTGATTTGCCTTCTTGCCTTGAAGAAGGCAAATCTTACTTGCAAATGCACCAAGTTTGGAGTATGTTTCCCACCAATAATGGTATCACCAATAACGGGAGCTGAAACATTTCTCTTTGACATTTAAAGCAAAATATTTCATGTCAGAAATATGACTTGTTTGCAAAAGCCTTGATTTTTAACTTTAAAAGGGTAATTAATTTTACCAGGACTTGAAGAAATGAAGCAAAAAGTAATCAAAAACTAAAAGAAAACATTTTTGTTCTAAATCAGGTTGAATTATACTTAAAACTTTTATTTTCATTTTACTCAAAACCCTCCAAAAATTCTTGGGTTTTTTCTGACAGTACCCCAAATATTTTCTTGAACCTTTTTTCTCTATTATTTACCAAGTTTTATATGTAAATATTTTGATTTATGTATTTTAACTGTGTATCGTACATGACGAAGTTAGTAAGAGACATATAAGAAGAGACACAGTACTTATTATTAGACTGAAAGAGAAGCTGACATACAAACCCAGGATTTTTCTCAGGCCATGATTCAGGCCAGCAGCTGGATCAGAAAGGTCACCTATTTTTCGCCACCATGTACGTAATCTAATTCAGTAACAGGGATTTTACTGCATAATAAACCCCTTTGTTTCAGGTATTTCCTTATTTTTCTGCTTTTTATAACACAATTGTAGGACTACCAAAACTATTTGCAGGCTGAAGCTGAATTAGCTAAATAGGTTCTGCCCCCTACATTTAATGCCTTTGCTTTTGTACTTAGCAGTTGTAGATGTCAAACCCTTTGATGCATTTTACAAAAAATATTGTAACACTGCTTTATTTCCCTTCAGAAAGACTGGGGGGTTTTATTTGGCTGGTTTTTTGTTTGTTTGTGGTGGTTGTTGTGTGTGTTGGTAGTGGTGGTGGTTTTTGGGGGTTTTTTGTTTGTTTGTTTTTAATAAAAAGTCACAATGTTAACAATAGTAAATTAATTTTATTTCAAGGTCAACTGTTTGCATCTGCATTACCGTAAAAGTAGTGGTCAATCATTTGCACTGCCATTGACACGAGCTTAGAATTTGGAGGATGAGTGGTAATGTCTCAGCCGGGAAAACCTCTTGTCTTCCATTAAATGGACCAGTGGTATAGGACACTGTATAACAAACTGGCAACTTCAGGGTTTTTTTCTCTATCCTCTCTTGCTGCCATCCCTCCTTCTGGTCATATCTTTGTTCACACCCAGCTCTTCCAAGATAGGCAGGTGGAGCTGTTGGGGAAAAATCTTCCACATTTCACATGGAAACATGAGAAGTTATGCTGTCATGTTCAGTAGCATACATTTTAAAAAAAGAAACGGCAAGATGAAAACTAATTTATCTGTGTTACTGAGATGTAACTTAATGGGACACATGCAAATTGTTATTTTAAAACAAGATACATCAAATTCCAAAACTGTGAGTACATATGTTTGCCACTTCACATGCCAGTATTGCATTCTTGAGGACAACGAATGTATCATTTAAAACAATTTTTTTCCTAAGAGCATTTTGTATATATTTCTGTGCTGCACATATATTCTTATGCATAAGCTATCTCTTCTACTGAGGCAAAAAAAAATCATACTGCCAAAGCCAACAGTCATAAAGAAGAAAAAAAAGGTATAGGATTGCTTTTGCCTTGAACTAATTGCAAGTGTAAAAAGAAGAGTAATCACACTTAGAGATACAAACATTCTTCTGTGTGGCTGAGTCAATGGGGTGCTTGCAATCAGAAAACAGAAATCAGAAATCTTTGTGTGTTAGCTGGTTTTTCATAAGGCAGAGGGAATCATCTGCAATTGTTCTGCAGCAGTGGCAGTCTGTGGGGCCCTTGGGGCCCTACACAGCACTGCCAGGGAGCAAGGCAAAGCCTGCTGTCATGTCTTTGGTGTTTCAGAGTAGTACAGGACACTGAATAACAAATTGCAAACTTCAGGACATTATTCTCTCTCCTCTCTTGCTGCCATCCCTCCTCCTGGTCATACCCAGATAACTCCAAAAACAAGGGAAAAGAAGAAAAAGCCCCAAATATATCCAATCTATGCTAGCATTCAACACTTTATAAAACTCTGCTATCCACATGGCTCAGTATCTGACTGAGCTTGTGTTTCAGATGGTGCCTCCTATTGTTTCAGATATCTTACTCCAAAAGGGGCTTAATTGCTTCTTCTGTTTATTTGAACAAAAAAGTAGCATCCCATCTGCATACCAGATGCAACAGGACTGAACCCAACTTTTCAACAGTATTTTAAATGAAGTGCTTGTTTGCTGGTAGCTGACAGCCTGTAGCAGCAGACTCAGATTCTGGGAAGATAAATGAAATAACTCAATTGCCCCTTCCAATTACCCTCTGCAAAAGAGCACACAAAAGGGAGAACAACTAGCCCAATCCATCCTTAAACTGCATGCAAATTTAAGATCTAATTAAGTGCATCGGTTTCCTGGTGTGGGTGTTTCCGTCGTGTTCTTAGCTTGATTCTAAGCTAAATAACATTTCTAAATAGTCATTGTAACTCCATTGGTTTGCTTTTGCCGTGGATCATTTTGGAACAACTATTCTTAGGAAAGTTGTCTGTCTTTTCCTCTATATTTGTGTGCATAGATTGCATCACTAGACTGGCCAGTCTTTTGGGAGTAGAAGAAAATATCTCCCTCCTGAAGCTTGATCATAAAGAAGTATGCATTTTCTGTGTCAATTTATAATCAAAATCAAATACATTAGTGAAATGTACCTAGTCACCTTGGCAAATGAGGCTTTTACCTGTGAAAAAATCCAATCTAAAAAGAGGATTCTAGTGGAGCAACTGAGTCTTATCCAGCAGACGAAATACAGAGCTTTCCAGATAAAGATTATAATAAACCCCTGGAGGTTATGATGCCATTTTTAATCATTGACAGTAATTTTTTAAGGAAAATTTCATCTTAACACTTTGTGTTTGGGGTTTCATAGGTCTTACAGCTCAAACTACAAGGTTATTTGCTATAAAACTGGACTTAGAGTATATACTCAGAAATAGGGGGGGGGGGGGGGGGAGTTCCATTAATGTAGTCACACTTATGGCTTTAAATAAATAAAAAGCATTAGGAGCTGACCTGGTTCTTCCAAAACAAGAAAAAAAACCACCCTAACTGTCCAAATAGACAGACTTGTGTATCATTTAGAATACTATTTCAGGACTCAATTACAACAAATAACATTAGTATATGCTTTTTTAAGCAATTCTGTTTTAATAAGCTAACCAGACCAGCCTCTCCTAAGAGGCATGAAAGTCAAGGTTTTGAGTAGCTCAGGCTACTAAATGGAAACACACTTTGAAATCTTTTTATGCTTTGTCAACAAAAAACAATTCAAAAGAAAAGGAAATATAAATAAAGCATCATCTCAAACACTCATAGCAACTACAGTAAGCCAAAATCACATCAGTCCTGCCACATGGATAAAATCTACCCTAGTCCTACATTAGTGCTGCTAGATAGACTCTGCAGGGTTTGTACACACCTCCTAAATGCAAGTCCTGCTACTCAGGTGGCACGAATGCTGTACATCAAATTTATCTCTCATTCAATTAGAATGTGAGGAAGAGACTTTTTTTTTGAGGAAGAATTCTTCCCCATTCAGGAACACTTTGCAAACACCTCTACTTTCCATAAATTTCCACTTTTTTTAATATTTCTAACATTTCTGGTTACGATCCCCTTGCACATACGAATTCATCAAACCAAAAAAAGTCTGGAGTTCTTTAGACAGAAGCTATAGCAAGAACAGAGTCTATTTTACTCCATGACTTTTGATTTATTTAAATCGATTTCCTAAAAGCGGTTAAATCCTGTTATGCTGCATCAATCAGCCCTAAGGATTGACAGGATTCCTCAGCTTAGCATGCAATTTTGCTGCTGGAGATGCTGCACCCTTTCTGGCAGAGCTCCTTCACCATGAGAATATCAGATAATTTTGATTGTGGTGGGAAAGAAAGAAAAGAAGGTGCTATTGACAATAAGCTTTTGATTTTGTACAGAAAGAGCAGGAGAGAAGAAAGTCAGAGGAAGATGTACACAACTCAGTTTGGGGGCAGAAGATGCTCACAAAGCCCCATCTCACAATTCCCTTATAATCATAGGGAAGAGATCTATTCTTTAATTGGTTGCTTCAGAATCAACAGGCTCACCCAAGGTACAGTCACTTTAGCTGATGTTACATGCCTGCAGCTCAAGGCTGCAAATATGCACAGCACTGTCCCTGGAGTTTCAGCCCAGAATTTTCAGTCCTGCTTTCCCAAGCACTGAACACCATAAGCATTGTGGTATTTGCTATTCTAACAGCACAAAAGAAAATAAGAATAAGTAGGAATTTTTCATCCTAGCAAGAAGTGAGCTTCCTGTCTACATTTTGCTTACTTTCCAGCTTCAGGTCTGATGCTTTCAAGTAACAGAGACACACAGGAAATGTAGGCTGTCTGAAATACTAGGAACTCTGAAGCTTGGTTTTGAGCCATTATCTTCATTGCCTTTACAAAATACAACATCTAATTGCAAGAATATGGACTTGCCACAGCACACATCAGAGTTTTTGTTTCAAGTTTATGGAAGCACATTCCCTCCACTCTTACCCTGAAGGATACTAAAAGCAGCAGAAAAGTAGGATATTCAGTCTAGCAGTGACTCTTACTCACTGAAGCTAGCAAATACTCTTAAAGAAGTGCTCACAGTGATGGGAAAAAGCTATGTGAGAAGAACCTAATCGCTGCTTCTGGACATAACGTTCTTTCTCCTCTCCCTACTCCAATTATGACTCCTTTCCAAACAGCAGGTGCTCAGGCCCATTTCTGGTTTTAAAATGTGAATGTTTCCAAGGCCACAGAGGTGCAAAATATTTGGGAAAGGAGGCGAGTAGAGATTAGATTTACACCTGTATGTAAATTAAGGAACAGGCTCGCAACATGAAGCAACATCTGCTGGGTGAACTATTTATTTTTGCTGTGTAACAACATTAGATCTGTCTGTACAAGCACAGACCTTCTCTCATCACTGTGATTGGATTGCACTGTGGTTGTACCCAAACTAGAAAAACAATTGTTCATTAAATTAAAGAGAATACATGGCGTCAGAGTATTCATCACACAAACTCTGGACAAAGGTGCTCCAAACTGTTATAAAACTCGTTGCAAAACCAGTGATTAATTCCTACGTCAGGACCCTGGGAGATGTTTTCTGAACACCGGATCCAGGGGCAGTAGCAATCATCGGCTGGCACTTCAAATCCTGTTCTGAACCCTCCTTCCTTGGAAGGACTATTAAAAATTTATTCCTAAAATAAAGTATACCTCATTATTATTTCCTTTTCCTTTTTTAAAAAAACCCCATAAATCTACATGCAGCAGTAAGGGTTACTGATTTGTTTGCCTGCAGTGTTCATCAGAGCCCTGCAAGTTTCATTACATGTTTTGAATAGTTACATTTTGCTATCTGATAGCATGTTCTGAATACATAATGGCTGAAAAGTAATTTTTCACTGCAATACTAGATTCAACAAGAACTCAATCACCAGCTAGATGGGATGTCTTATGCACATAGAGAAGACAATGCAGATTTGCAATTTCATCTAAGAGGTGTTAACAGAGAAACTACCAAAAAAAATAGTGACCCTACGCTAGCAGTAATTAGTCAGTGAAAAAAATACCAGGGACATGGATGACATTCCATTTCCATATGACTTTATCACCTTGTAAATCTCATTTTGCAGTGCCAGGACAGAGGGGTCTTGTAGCTTGCTTTTGTACAACAGCTCCAATACTTCCTTGTTAAGGTTCCATCATTTTGAATACAATTATAGAAGAAGAGAAACAGACCTAGCAGCTCCACTAATTCTTCTCCCCCTTCTCTGAGCTCAGAAGTAATTTGCCTTTTATTTGCCTTTCCTCCCTTAATATTGGCCTCAAAGACAACCCCCACAAACCTTCATGGAGGGGAAATAAAAACAACAACAAAAAAATGGTGTGGTTTTTTTTTTTTTCCTTTAACTGATGCACTTTTTCTGATACAAGTGCCCCAAACATAGCATCTGAATTAGAATAAAATCGTATCAGGGTAAATGATAGCTAGATGCTGCCTGCTATTATTAATAACAAAAATTAGCGAACTCTTCTGAAGATACAAGGTAAACAGATATGGAACAAGGAAAAGTAAAGACTTCATTCAGTATCTTGAACATATTTACAAAATCTAATAGGATTTAGCTAAGTAATCTCAAAATATATTGTACTTACACTATCACAATAAAAAGACAGCAACTAGATATGGTTTTAAAAGTAAAAGTATTACTCAAGAATAAAATAACTATTTGAACTGTGAGCTGTTGATGGACACAATAATATTAAAAAAAAAAAAAAAAAGGGTGATTTCTTAACCATCAACACATTTCTGAAGTTTGCTCCAATCCACGGTCTCATATTTGGGTTACTAACAGGACTTTCAAAAAGGTATGTAGGTGCCAAGGTTTAAATAAACTTCTTTGTGTGTAAATATTTTAAAATTTCAGGTTATGTTATCACACCTCTTTTTACAGCCCAAAATAATGATATAATTTACAGAAGAACTTTTAAATCCAACTGAATAAACATATGTGCAACGCACCATTAAAGTACACTCCATCACATAATGGTATAATGCAGTTTTTGAAATGGATCTGTAGAAAGGATTCATTAAGATAAAGTCCCAGCATTCCACCTGAGGCCAATAAAAATTCTGTGCAAACCTCTTCAAATTAAATTTTCTTCTTGAACATATCCTGTCTAATTATGTTTGGTATTATCCTCCTTTAGGAATTCTGATTCATCAGTGCTATTAAGGGAGGGAAAAGGAAAACCAGATGCTGTGGACCGGATACCCAGCTGGTAAGAAATCACTATAGTTTCACAGAAGTCAAAAGAGCTACAGTGATTTATATCAGCCATGGGTTTGGTACATACACAGGAGCACACATATGGACAGATGTACAGAGAATTATATTTTTATCTGAAGTTACACCAGCAGAAAGTCTGTGGAATTGCACCACCAGAGAATTTGACCCAGAAGCTCTAATAAGCTGAAGTTTATAAAAGAGCCACAGCTGTGTTGAGATTTCTTGTCTTTCAATCTCTAGGACGGAAAATAAATGTAAGAAACAGAAGTGCTCTAATTAGACATTTGGCTTTAAAAATCAGGAAGATAGCCAGCTAATGTCTAAGCACTTTTTTGTTCTGGGGAGTTAGACTAACAAAGATATCTTAATTACAATCATACTACATACAGATGAAGTGCACAGAATACATTGGTAAACCAAGTTGAGGGACTGAATTAGATTCAAGCTCAGTTGTTTCGGTTTAGACTTTAATGAATACCATTTTTGTTGTTCTTATAGTCCATACAGTAAGCACAAATTTAGAGTGAGATTTCCAAGCACATCTAACCATACTGCAACCTGAAAGGAAAAACACTTCTGGGTAGCACCTGTTCTATTCCACTGACATTTCAACGTTGCTATCACCTGATCACAGCCCCAGACCTGCCTACACCACGGACCAAAAAGGTACTGCCCAGGACACTTAGTGTCTGCCTCAGTTTCCATGAGCCACACAAGTCATCCTGTAAGCTCTTCCTGGGCCTTTGGCTTTCCTCGCCCTGACATTTGCACCCCAAACACCCACTGCACCTCCCCATTTGTGAGACCCTTCTGACTTAAAGGCTGCAAGGGAAGAGGAAAGAGAAGTGCCCACTTCTTTAGCCTTTACCAAATAACACTATATGTGAAACCCTAGAATAAAATTTACTCTACACCTGCTTGGTGTTTGAAGAGGGTTTCATCCTTCCCCAGACTTTTAATCTGGAACTACAGTCAGCCTTTGAAAGCTAAACTGATAATCTTCAAGGAGCAGCGCTTAGGAACCATAGCTTGAGCTCTACTCTGTTAGACAGAGGGCATCTTAAAAGAAAACTGACTTGTATCAAGGTTGTTCCCTTCCTCTTTCACTTTTCCAGTATTTTATCCGGCAGCCCAGTGCTGGATAACAGACATGGGAGACAGCAAACCCAGGTTGCATTTTTATTCCTTGGAGGGAAAGCAATTAGCTGTCCCACTGTTGGCAACTGTGTGCTGCCTCTGTGCTTCTGACTGTGACTCCATTGCACAGAGGCTTGCTAGTGAGGAGAGAAACAGCCCCAAGCCAGCACAACCACTTTACCAGGAGGCACATGCCCGCACTTCCATTCCTCTGTCAGGGAATGTTTTCCCTTACAGGAATCAATCCTCAAAGTGAAAGAGCTAATTAAACCTCAGGACAAAGACCTCAGGCTGCTCAAATCTTTCACACTTAGAAGCACATAACAGCAGGAATAGAGAGTCTCTCTATTTCACTGAACTTTTTATCTAAAAAAAATTAGGCCATTTATTACAAAATATACAGATTTGACCTCCTGCTGCACAAGTGCCAAATCTCCAGTTCCCACATTCTGGACATGTGCTCTAAATACTGTTTTTTCAGATAGGCAGAGAAGGCAGCAATACCAGCTCCACTATACCAGGGTTTGCAAATGAGACAGACAGATGCCCAGACTGACAGAGAGCTCACTACAGTGGAAGCATCCAGAAAGATTCATTATACTGAACTGGTCTCACAAAATAGCCCATTTTGTGGATTCCTGTAGTGCTTAATGATGAATCATATTTATGCCTATCAAAAGCAGGCAACTTCTGTGGTTACTCAGAAACAGAATGTAATGTACCTCAAATCTCTGTTGACACAATCTTCCTCCTAATCTAGGCCATTGTGGAGTTAAATGGCAGCTGTGAAAATGTTGAGATTTCAACTTCAGAGGCCTAACCCCTCCCTCACTCCAGCTGTTTTCACATCTTATGCTGCACCTTCACATGTACTATTATTTTCTAGGTGCATCTCATATGTGCAATAGAAATGTAAACCTTGCAATGACTTCACATTCAGATCCAAATTCTCCTCGAGAGCTTCTAATTGCTCTGCAGGTAGCTTTTAACCTCCAATATACTTATAATTATTATTACAAAAGTAAAAATAATTTGTGAAGAAAGGCCCAGAGCAAATAGTGTTCACTTTCCAAGAAACATAACTTTACTTGGAGGTAGGAATTGGAATTATTTGATAAGTGCATTAAAACATAACTATAATTCTTCTCCTTGGTTCTGAGATACTCCCATAGCTACTACTAAAGCTTTATAGGCAGGTCACAGTCAGCATCTTTATGTATCTCAAAGGAGTTACTCTTGCAGGATAATTTATGCTCCCTTTCTGGTGGCAAAAGCATTTCTTTGCATGGTAGGATGTGTCATTTGCTATTTGAGTCCACTACACTAATATTCAAGAAATAAATGTCTCCAAATACAGGTGTAATTTGCTGTAGTAATGTCTACAGGGATGATGCATACCATACCTTGTTCCATACCGTACCATAAATTACATTGATTGAGGTACAAAAACATATTAGGTTTCTTACAGCTCATTTATGTTAAAAATAAGTCCATCCACAACTATGTCCTGGGATCACACTGAAAACACAGTATATCTCTGAAGAATAATAGCAGCAGTCTTAATGGACATTAAAGTGGAGATGTTTCTGGGGTATTTTGGAGGAAGATAATATTGCTGTGCCTTCAAAGAATACAGCAGGAGCTCCAGAGAGTCAAATGCAAATGCTTGGGACCAAAAGCAATTCTACCACCTCTAGGTTTTCCTTGGCCCTCATATTTCCTCACCAGACTGGAGAACTGTCTCCAGCTGGACCTGTCCTTTTCTCTAACACCCGGGAGTGATTAACTTTGAGCAATTAAAGCTTTTTGGATCAGATGGTCTTTCCTCACTCCTGCCCTCATAGCTGTGGGGTGCTTGAAATGGGACACCCATGGCAGGACCCATGCGATTGATGCCTCACATGCCCCTGGCAGAGAAGATTTCATTTAAGAGTTTTTTCCAGAACAGCTTGTACAACAAATAGCTTTTAGCATATACAATTTGCAAAGTTGCCAGTTTATCATGAATAGAGCTATTTGTAGTCTAGTCATATCATAAAATCTTGTTAAAAGAAACAACACAAAGAGACTGCTCACTTTTCAGTTATGGCGCTTTTGAATTAATTTGAATTCAGATTGCCTCATGAGTATTGTTTGTTCCAATATGAAACAGTTTATGGTGATAAATTGCAGCAGCATCACTTGAGAGCTGCCTGGTACAGTGTACTGCAGCAGAAGTTGAGTCAGCTTTCATACTGAGTATACACTATAGCTACAGCGCTCCCAGATTTTGTGGTTTAGAGGAAACCTAACTGAGAAAGTCATCAAAACCAGAGTATTTTGTGGCATGTGCAGGTATTGGGCAAGGTCACAGGTAGTAGGGGCATAACCAACAAAAGCAAGTAGTGAAAATCTAGTAGCCTACCTCCCATCTGAGCCCTCCTGTCCCACTCAGCCAGGTTTTTACTCAACACTCAGAAGTAACATCTATAGAGACTGACATTGGGCTGTTTTAGCCATACTTTCAGTACTAAGCCATTTAATGCATATGAATTTTTCATCTAGCTCTAAATTTACTATTACAGCAGATGTTAGAGTCAAATCCCATTAGCTAAGATTTCAGTAATCTGCAGAGTAATGACAAAAGATTTCTGCATCCTCTCTGTTATAATCTTAATTAAGACTAAGCAGGGTATGTTGTGTAACATATCACTCTGTGAATGCACACTCTTATGTAAGTCATCATGAGCCATTCAGAGAGGGAGCAAGCATTTGTCCTTCCCACCAAAATCATCAGGGATTCAAGTCAGTACTCCTTCATTGGACCAGTTCCTTACTACTTTGTGATTTGGTATCTTAAAGGTTTTCTGTAGTCACCAAGAGACAGCAGTTCCCTAACTCAGCCAAACATACTGATATCTCTAGCCTTATGACAAGTATTTAAGGTCTTGCCCAGTGCTGCTAGATCTCATCATAGGGCAGAAGAGTCACAGCTGTCACCTCACACTTAAAATATTTTTTCACATTTAATGAAATTAATGAATTTGATGAGGCAGTATGCCAAATTAATCTCCAGTGCCCTTCCATCACATGCAGCTGAGTTAAACAGGGATTAATTGAAGCCCATGCAATTACCTCTTAATTAACCCTGAAGGACTGGGATTAACCCTGTTGTTCAAGGTTAGGTACAAGTGTTTTTGTCATGGGAACTCCTATACCATGGGTATCACAAAGTTAATAACATTGACCAAAATGCTTGTGCCAAAACATATTTGGGGAATGAAGCAGGTTGCTCTTCCTCTCCTCCCCTCAGCATGTTGCAAGATTCTGGGAGCTGCTTCTACTAGAAGGAAAAATCAAGGGTGCAACTGTTCCTTCAACACATCCATTAACATAAAGCCATGAAAAGCAGGAAGGCAGACAGCAGGAAATAGTCCCTTTCCTTCCACTTCCAAGCATCTTTTCAAGCACTGTCCTATTCAGAATACTGCTGTAGGCTTTTCTTAAAAATTGCAAGAATGTTTTAGTCCTGGGCTTGGTTTCCCAGTTGCACTTTTTCTCTGTTATTTTGAGTATGACTACATGGCAGTCTGGGATAGGAAGCAGAAATGCTGGAATTAGCAAGGATACTGAGCAGAAGCAGCATTCAGCAGACCCTTACTTACATTTCCACCGGCCTTCAGGAGTTACTATTTGCAAAGATCAAAACTGATCAACTGCCGCCGTGTAATTCAGTGCCATGCAGATCTTGGAGATCTGTAGGGACTCCAACACACATGCACATATCTACTACTCTTCTCCTACATACATAGAGATAAAGAAATTGTTCATACACCCATTTAATTCAGGGATCCAAGAAAAGCCTGCAGCCTTACTAGGCCATTCCTGTGTTACACAGTCAGATCTTCAAGCACTGTCTTTCTCTTGGCCTACTGATCGTGGAACTGGAAGGTATGTTTTCATCATTTCTTCTGAGTAAGAAGAGCTGTTGTAGCAAAGAGTTTCAATAAAGCAACAGGGCCTGTCAGTATCCAGCATAACCCTGTGCAAAGATTGCCACAGGATGCTGTATATGTCATTCCTACATGTTTCATACTAATCACGACTACAGTAGGGGTTTGCAAACAACATTTAATAAAACAGAAGCTGTCCTGCAGTTGGCACTGTAAGTCTCTGCAAATGAAAAAAACCCCATGTTTTGTCCACATGAAGAAGAAAAAAGAAAATTGAACCTTTCACCCTCTTCTTTTGTGGAGATTTCATCTTTTGACTAGCATCTTGAAACAAGTAGGAAAAGAGATTTTGGAATGCAAATGCATCTTCTCAGAAATCCAAGACTGAGAATTCAAAACCAAATGAGTATTCCTATAAGAGCTTATCCAGCAATCAGCTCTTTAACCAAACACGACTCCCTTTCAAACCATCAACCCAGACTAAAAATAATCTGGTTTATTTGTGTGCGAGCACCCAGTGGGACCACTGGCATTTCTTTAATGTGGAGCCAGAGGAACATGTCTCCCTGAGAGAAAACTGCTGGTTTGCACTTGTCTTTAAATTATGAAGATACCCTGGAAAATGGAATTTATGTTACATTATCTTAAAACAGGCCAATAAAAATCTTAGCAAGGATTTGACTCAACAGACAAGGGGAAGGAAACAGGAGACGAACCTTTTAGGCTGCTCTGTCTCTGTTTCAATGTTTAAAGTTATAGCAATATCAATTTAACATATTCCCATATTTTCCCAGGATGGAGACAAGTAGCTACAGCATGCCTCTTATTAAATTACAACACTCAACACACAGGAGCACAGTTTAACTCAAAGGTTTGCTACAGCATCCTGCAACAGTTGGTGAAATTGCTCAATTTAGAGTTGACAACCCAAATTCAACACTAATTTAAGAGTAACAATTTGAACCCTCATTGCCAAATATATTAACACCTATAGAAAATGAACACAACTTGACAAAATGCTTTGGTGCAGCTGAACTGTTATCAGCATGTAAAGGATATCAAGAATATATTATCATAGTGACTCAGGGTCATGCCAGGCTCATTTCAGACTTCAATGGAAATACTTTTGCATGATACAAAGGCACTGCAATATGATTAAAATGCGCTACACATCTCACTGTCTTAGAGATCGATGCGTACATGAAGTCTGAAATATGCTAAGGAGGTTTTTCCTCAACAATTTTAATCATCCATAGTAACTACTGAGACGTGGTAATTCCAAATCATAGCGACAAACGTTTAAAAAACCCTTCACTTATAATGAATGCAAAATATCACACAGAAAAATAAAAAGTGTATTATGCACTTGCTTGCAGAAGAAACTTATAAACCATATCTATATGAACAGTAAATAAATATCCTCTTTCACCAACACAAATTTTGTACCTTCCACCCACAATTCAGTTGGCAGAATTTTTGCTGACGAAACCAGTGAAAACTATACACTCAACAGCAGGGAGCTGAAAACTTGCAGTGTCTTTTTACTACAATATTTTACTAGCTTCAGTGTCTTGTATTGCAAAAGCGTTGATAATAAAGCTGTTATATTTTCTATTTTAGACTAAAAAACAACATGGAAAAAGCAATGGATTTTTTTCCTTAAAATGGCAGGGCTGGGGGGCCAACAGACATGTACATACATTCACATACACACCAGGCACAGAGACAAGCTTCATATCCTTCATTCAGCATCGAGAACTGTGGCTTATTTTCTGAAACTGCTTTTAAGAAGGAAGAAATTGATTCATCTCACTGAGGGATTTAAAGATATAGGTGAACACCAACAGTCCTTGTGCTCTTGAAATAGTTTGTTAGGTTTTCTAATGCTTTTTAGGTGCTAATATATATGGGTTTTTCAAAGAAAAACCCAAACCGCTTATCCAGGTAGACATGAATTATACAGACCACAGATTAAACAGCTATGTAACTGTTCCAAACCTTCCTTTGGCAATGATGTCTCAGCCATTTCTAAGTCCTCAACTTAGCTCTGCACATCTCTGCCAATGCATTTATTCCTTCTGGCAAAAGATACTGAAGAACAATGAAACATTAAAAGTGCAAATAAATAATCACTATATATAATTTCCTGTAGTCATACCTACACATTTTCCCCCATAAATGCTGTTTCTAAGACAGTTCCACAAAGGAGCTGGTGAGGAACTCAAGCTTTAGACTTAGAACTTGTCAGCTTCCTTCCATTCCTGCTGAATGGAAACACAGGGACTCTCTTACTCGAGAAACAGGGAAAGCTTTAAAATAATGTAGACAATTTGCTTCTTATAATTACCAAGTTATACTGGAAGGTGAGGAAAGCTTGATCAATGTTGTGGTTTGATGCTGGCCCAACACCAAGCACCAGTAAGAGTCACTCGCTCATCCTCCACTACCACAGCTGGGCAAAGGAGGGAAAAGGAAAAAAAAAGTTAACAAAGGCTTCATGAGTGAGATAAGGACTGGGAGAAATATTTCAAGGGTAAAATAGGCTCAACTTTAGATGCAAAGTGAATTTATTACCAACAGAATCAGAGAAAGATAATGAGAAGTAAAATAAAGCCTTAAAACACTGTTTCCCCTCCAGCTTCTCCCTCCTTCCCCCAACAGTGGAGGAAGACAGGGCATGGGGGTTTGGGTCAGTCCATCATCTGCTGCTGCTCAGGGAGAGGAGTCCTTCCTCTGCAAGGCTGTGGGGTCTCTCCCACAGGAGACAGTTCTCCATGAACTTCTCCAGCATGGGTCCACTCTCATAAAGCAGCACCTGAACTGCAACTGCTGCAATGTGGATCCCCATGGGCTGTGGGTGGATCTCTGCATCCCCCATGGATCCCCATGGGCTGTGGGTGGATCTCTGCATCCCCCATGGATCCCCACAGGCTGCAGGGGCACAGCTGCTTCACCATGGTCTCACCATAGTCTGCAGAGGAATCTTGGCTCTGGCATCTGGAGTACCTCCTGCCCCTTCTTCTCCACTGACCTTTGTGTCTCCATGTTGCTTCCCTCACATGTTCTCACCTGCTCCTCTTCTGACTAGAAGAAAAACCCATGACTTTGCTTTGATTTTCTTCTTAAATACGTTATCACAGAGACATTACCAACCTCTCTCATTGGCCCAACTTTGGCCAGCAGCCGGTCCTTCTTCAGAGCCATCAGGGATTGTCTCTGCTGGACATGGTGGAAGCTTCCAGCAGCTTCTCACAGAAGCCACATCTGTGGCCCTTCTGCTACCTAAAGCCAGGCCAAATCAATGCAATTACAAACACCTAAGTGCTATTTACAGTATTGTAACTGAAGTAAAGGAGGAAAAAAACCACAAACCCAGAAGAACAAAAGCAAGTAATTAAATAGAAACTGTTGAGCTGTATCAGTCCATCAGTCTATCTGGTCTGGTAAACCACCTTTCCCAGGTTGTATTGGTCAAGAAGAGTGTTCTGCCAGAAAATAACAGATTACACGGTTAAAGAATGATATTGATATATAGCCAAATACAAAATAGCTGCTTTAGGGTAGTGTTATGTGGTCTTATAAAATAAAAATAATTAGACTAGAACGGGTATATTAGAGTGAAAAAAGATCCACCATAAACCAAAATCAGGTTTCAAAATTATTTTCTGTGACTTGAGCCAGCTCTTTCCATTGCACTGTTATTCTATTCACCA
Source organism: Phylloscopus collybita (assembly GCA_027886175.1). Taxonomy (NCBI): domain Eukaryota; kingdom Metazoa; phylum Chordata; class Aves; order Passeriformes; family Phylloscopidae; genus Phylloscopus; species Phylloscopus collybita. The sequence continues at coordinate 92,865,660 of JAJNNQ010000075.1, forward strand.
TTTAACAAACATTGTTGATCGAGTAGTAGTGTCTAGAAATATGAACACAGAACTTAATACTGAGTTCTGTGCTTAATATTGACCATGCTGCCTAAGTAGATGTCATGATCACAGCACTAGTCAAAGCAGAGGCCTTGAGACCAACCTTCCATTGCCCTTCACTAACCCAGGTAGAAACAGAGACAAGAAATGCTTAGGCTGCACTATGTACTTCCTAGCACAGGTGTTACATAGACAGCCTTGGATGAAAAACTGAGGTTTTTTTGTTGCCCCCCCAAGCCCCAAGGATGATGCATTTACAACTTACTTTCTTCTAAACTGTTCTTTGCTCAAAAGCATCCTTTTAATTTTTAGTTATCCTGCCATCCTGTTTACCCACAATATCCACATATTTACCAGCAGCCAAATCACCATCATGCTGTAACATGGACACTTGATAAGAGTTGGATACAACACTAACACATAAATGAGAAAGAAATTCAGACTAAATGGGTAGGGGGAAGAGGGGGAAGAGGGGGAAGGGAGAAGCAAGCAGCTCTGAGGTAAGAAACAAATTTAGTCATGTAAATCCCATATTCATTTATTAAGCTTCTCATTTGAGTCCTGTGGCAAAAGAATATAGCCATCATCACTCAAAATGCACAAATTATATGACTCTGAAATAATAAAAATAATAAAGCAAGAGGCATAAACTGCCATATCCAGGGGCTTTGGATTACATTTTATTATAATTGTTACTAAGCACAACCCATTTGCAAAATGATTAAACAATCCTCATACGCAAACCTTTCACAAAACACATAGACCATAAGAGAAGAGGGTAGCTTTTAAAAACCTTACCCTATACTTTCAGGCAAAAAAAAATTGAAACAGAGCTTCAAATATTTTGTATGATCCTTGCAAAGCAGCTATCCAAATTAAGGGTCAGTCAGGAGGGCATCCATCCATGCTCACCATCCTGAAACTTTCCCACCAGCTTTGCCACTACAGAGGTAAAAAAGGGCCTAAAGCTGCACTACAGTTTGAAGGCAAGTAGTGGTCCCAAGTTCATTTCCAAGCCACTTGGTTCTCTCACTGCATTTTGGATGACCTTGGGGAAGACCTACTTGATTGACAAACACATCCAAGAAGACACAGGCAGAGAAATCACTTTGCCTTCTCACCCTTTATGAGTCTCACTGTGAGGACACTGAACCACTTAATCCTGGTGTGGACTGAGGTAATTCAGGCATTCAGAGAGGCACAGTTCCATGCTTCAGGCATGCCTCTGTAAACCAAAATGAAACAAGTCAATGGCACCTGCACAAGAGAGCAGTAGCTGAGTAGGAGCTGTCAGAAGCACTGTTTCAGGATTCAGGCAGCTCAACCAAGAAATGCTTCTCCAGAGGGAAAAAAAAAAAAAAATTACATAGGAAAGCACATGTATAATCAAACTGCTAAGAAAATCCTCTACTTCTGGCTTTGGTCAAGGCAACAGCAGATTTCCCTGTGCCAGTCCAGGCATACCTGCTATGTCCAGGAGATGGAAAACAAGTCTGACTCAAATTTTACCAGCTTTACCAATTAATGAATTACTGCACTTTGACGTTTCCCTTTGGTGTCTGCTAACAAAGTTGGAACAAGCATCCCAATGCCACAGTCAAATGCTGTGGAGCCATGTAAAATCACAGCAAAATCTGATTCTCACAAAAAGTGGGCCATACTAATTGAAACAAAAGAAACAACAGCTGAGGAAAACAAAGTCCTGTGTGATAAATGTTGGTCCTTTGATCCTCAGGCTTCTGTAATGGATGAAAATTAGGGTGGGCTGTTTAGCTGGATTTCAGCTAAACACATTAAAGGATCTGTTAATTTTTTTCATTACTGCCTAAGAATATCCTCACAAGCCTACTGGGTCTATCAAATATAAGTGGAAAAGATTGGCCATGCATGCATTTAATGCCTCTCTTGAGCTGCTGTGGGCTGGTGGTAGCTGTGTAGGAAACCATAGAAGAGAAAGCAGGAAGACAAAAAAGGTATCGGACACTTAGGGCTATGGAGGAGCAAGGAGGAAGAAATTACATAAAAATGCATCCCATGGAATGAAAAAGATATTGTTAATGTTTTACATGTATCTCCTCATGTATTTCAAAACACAAGTTATACAAATACCAACAGGTTTGTGAAGGAAGTTGAAAGGGAGGCAAACACTACCTTTCTTTGCAAACAGTTATCAGGGAACAGAGCAAAAGCCAGTACAGACACAGACTGCTAAGGTACTATGATTTTTGAAGTGGGAAGGGAGGAGTTTGGACTGTTCATGAGTCTTTCTTTTCTGAACTGAAAAACAGAGATGATGGGGAAAAGGCAGAACAGCAGCTATTTTTTTCTTGCTGTTTGATTTTACTGTATTAAAGTCAGACTGGACAAATAAAGTCCATCTGAAAACAGCCAGCAACATTTCTTGACACTAAGCCCAGTAAGAACTGTCCCTCCCAGAGCCCAGGGAGGAAAACAACCATTTACACTTGAAGTTCTCCAAAAGCCAAGCCCTTTACTGTACTTGTAAGCTCATCAACATCATACCACCTTTCTAATGTCCTTCACAACTACACAGCATAAACCCACCCCTTAGTCTGGCATCTGCATGGCAAACCAGGGGCTGCAGTGTCTTCTTGCCCCCCTGCTCTCGGCTGCTCTCCCTCTCCCCTCCTCCATCTGAGGCAGATCCTGTGCCGTCATTCAATTCCAGCCTTATCTATTCCCAATTACACATGGATTAAACTCAATGTAGCAGGTTTATTACATGTGCAAATCCACTGCTGTTTAATCTTGCCAGTGCTGTGTTTAGTTTTGATATATTCTGACTGGCTTGCCCCTCAGCAGCAGGCTGAAGAATATTAAGCAGTTCAATGCACAGTTACTCACACACGCTTTCATGTGTGTTATTTATTTGTGTGGTGTGACTTCTATTAAATCAAGCATTTCCAAATCATGCAGCAGGGATCAAACGACAGCAAGAAGGTGCTTCAAGGAAGGTGAGCAAACATGCTTCAGAAATATGACATGACTCAGGTTGGCAGTGCTGGGAGACATCAGCCCTATGAGATATCAGACCACAGGAAAACAAGCAAGAAAACCTCCAGACTGTCACCATTCAAGCTGTTTGCTCAAAAACTACTACAACTCTCAGCAATGTTACCCACTAACATCCAAGCACTGACTAAGTACATGCAACAAAGCAGAAATGGCAGGAGAGATTCAGAGACTCTTTGTAACACTCTCTTATGCCATGGGGGGTGCCATCCCATGTAATTAGCTGCTGAGTGAAGAACACCTTGCTGACATCCTCTGACTACCCACAATCAGCTGATGAACTGACTCTGTGCCTTACCCTCACAGCATTCTGGACCAGACCTACCTCTCTTCTAGTCTCTGTAGCTTTTGTCAGGTCAATATCAAATTCAACTGTTCACTGCTCTTCCCTTCTGCCAGAGGAGTCTCAAGCACCCTTTGGAAATTTCTGCTAAGTGCAGAAGGGGGTCTCTCCTTCAGCCTGTCTGACCTCCTGCAAAAGAACAGTCATCATAGGATTCAACATTATTTCCTTATTTTCTTAGGCAAGGTTTTAAAATGCATGATAAAATCTGATGCAAAATTTGATCTTTTAACTTTCTCATTTTCCAGCAAAGGAGTCCTTCTCCTGCTGATATCAGGCTCTGATTCTCCAAACATATATTCTGCACATGCAGAGTGCTGGTGGCATTACTGGCTTTACCTAGAGGCATGCACTAGAATAAATACAAACAACAGGCAGAGGCCATTGGAATAATACTAGCAAGATAAAGTGTCTACTGAAAAGATAAGTATCTTTAAGATAAATAGGACATGCTAGTGGTCATTTGCCTTCACTTGTTTCTTATCGTGCTTGTGTTAGCACATTGTTTTAAACATTTTTTAATAGTTGAGGGCGGGGGAACAGCTGACATTTATGCTTTCAAGACCTACACAGATTCCTACTTCACTGTAAAACCTACAAAAAGGCTTTTGCTGGCCTCTAGCAGCTGCCTAACATGCTGAATGCACTCATTTCTTTGCATTTAACAGAGGAACATGCAAAAGTAAACATGTGTATTGCTGTTCATAACTAATCTGTAACCTTTTAGGGGCAGGGACTCCATTTTGCTCTGGGCTGGTCCACAACCAAGCAGAAGATAACTATGGAGAACACAGAGGGTGGATTTTGGCATCAGATAAGTATAAATAATGAGGTAATTGAGAAAATAATAAACCTGGATGTTTCCTGGGAGAATATGCTTCATTGACTGATGAAACCACAAGAACAACTTAATGATAAAGTTGCTAAGTTTTCTGAAACTGTCTATTCTTTGTTTGCTAAGTTTTTCCCCAAAACTATTAGCTTCTCTGTGAGCTGGCTAAGTGTCATTTGCAGATCTACCTATCCTCTCTGAGATGTCTCATAACATCCCACTGAGAGTCTTTTTTCTTTCCTCACTATCACAGAATATATATATGTGTGTGTGTATGCACATATGCTATATATGTGCATATATATTTATATAACACATGTATAACCCTTCAGAATCCCAAAGGGGCAAGAGAACTGGAAAGGACCACCCAGTCACAACTTCCAACTCCTTGCAACTACATAATAAACGCTTTTCTTGGGAAAACCCACAAAACATGCACTTCACACATGCCCTCACATAAAGCAAGCTGGGCTCATTTCAAAAACTCTAGCACCTCTGTCACCTTCCTGATTCCTGGGCTCTGGCCTAGGGCACTGTGGCCACACAGTCATGTAGACCACTAAGCAAAAGCATTTTCCACCAACAGCTCCATCTTCTCTCAGCACAGTCCACCATCACACCTAAACATCAGCTTGCCTGCATTTCCGCTTATCTCTCTGCTTACTAAATCTCATTTAGAGAGCTGGAGTTGAGACAGTCTTTTATCTCTCTGGCTTCAGCTTCTGCTGCTTTATCCAAGTTCCCATCCCTGTTCAGAGAAGTCAGCTGGTGAATCCCTCAGCTCCTTTTCCCAGCCTCAGCTAGGAGGAAAAACACCTCTGTCATTCCCTCAGCCCTTCTACTGAACCTCCCTCAGCACTCCCAGCAGGTTCCTCAGCTTTCTCTTCCTTCATTGCTTTCATATGCTGCCCTACCCTCTTAATTTGACCCAGCTGGGAAGAGTTGAACTTTCCTCACCTGGTACTCACAGAACCACATACACAGTTCCACACACCAACATATTTTCTGCCAGACTTGTGTGTTTACTGTTCCACAGTTTCACAGTCAGTGTCACTACAGCAAGGGAGGACCTATGAGGCCTAAGAGGTTCAGATGACTGTGAACCAAATCAGATGTACAAATGTTACAAGACTATCTGGAAAAAGCCTATGCAGAAAAAAAGGCAATGGTGGAGAATCTCTTTATAACAGCTCAAAATTACTTCTGTTTGCTATGCCTATTCCAGGTTTGTTGTTTTTTTTTTCTTTCTTTCTTTCTTTTTTAACATTTATTTATTCTATATTACTATTCTTTCATTCATTGATTACCTACTTTTTCCGTGTAAAACCCTTCATAAGTCAGTGGTCCAGGTTCTCATCTGGCATTACTGCCCCTCAGCTTTCTGGAGCTGTAACTGTGTACATAAGCTGACTAACTGGTGATTCATCTCCCAAAGCTGTATTTAAGACCATAAACAAGTGTCCTTGCTGGACTCCTCAGAAATATAGTTCTTCTTGTAGCAAAGCCTAAACTCTCGCTTCTGAGATGTGAGTTTATTAACAAGGAGGAAGCAGGAAAGCAAAAAACTAGATCAAATCTTCCAAGGTTTTACTACTTATAAAAATTCTTTCCCCAAGTTTTCCTGATCTAAGTGGTTGTCCTTAGCCAGTTTTTCCTACCACACTTATAATCATGTGGATACAGAGTCCCCAGTATCACTGTACCTATAGAACCTCAACAGTGCTTTTCTGGAATAACTGATATCTGCCCGCAGGTTGGAAAGATCTATTATTGTCTTTAAAATAGAGTTTCCGTTTCTCCCAGAACCATTGTATTATGAACTACTGAAGACAACCTGTTTATCTGAAGATGATCAGTGGAAGTGACTGACTCCTTAACTAAGATGCTGGGAAAAGGAGAAAATATTTATCTGACCCACATGGATCTTCTCTTTCCAAGAAAGGTGTGAGTGAGACTATTCCAATAAAACCATGAGCACCAGGTGGCCTAGGTGGGCTACTGTAACCACACTATTTTCCCTTTGTTTTAAAATTATATAATAATGTTTGGCCAAAAACTGCTGCCTTCTGCACAGAAGAATCACCATTCCAATCACTGGGTGCACTAATTGTTAACCTACAGCAGAAGTTAAGCATGGGCTAAGATATTCATCATTAGCAGGTTTGTCGTATATTCCCAAGGCCAATTTGCCTCTGTGTGTATAATAAATTTTTAAAAGCCCACACACACAATGCAGTTTTGGCTGCTGGAGAGAATTCCACAGTTTGGTGAGTTTTTTTCAGAACTTTATTTCACTCATTCTTGCATTTCTTATTAAATATACCAAAAGTTCCAAAGGATATTTGAACAGTAAAAGAGCTTTGCAAACTAAGCTTCATTTCAACACTGATCAAGCCAAGACATAACCTGGCATAAGTATGAAATCTTGGCCTTAGAGGAATTCAGTGGAAGCTTTGAAGTGGATTTTTTTCTGTAGTATTTCATTTCACCTTGAATTCCCCTAATACCCTTTTAGAAGTTTGTTACTGAAGAAGCCATTGCATTTCCTTACCTCGTAGGTCTACACTGAGAGGTTTTTGCATGGCATCCACACAAACAGCCAAAGACGGATCTGTTACAGAAAAAGGAAAAAAAACCCCACAAGATAATTATTTCACTTTTAAGAAGAGAGAAAGTTGAATGAAAAATAAAACATTTAAATCCATGGTGCACTAAAAGATGCCTGGAGATTTTAATTACTTTTGTAAAGAACTGCCTTGAAAATATGAAATGTTGATTTAGCATGAACCATTTTTAATTAAAAGGGGCTGATTTTCCTTATTATAGTCCACCAATTTCAAATATTGAGTAGTACTAAAATACCCAAATAGACTGCCTGAATATTTTCTATGATATGGAAGATCAGATTATACTTTATGATGTTTCTGTACAGTGGAGTGTTGAAATATTACTGTGGCCTTTCTCTCAGCATGATTTCATTTGGTTATGTTTGAAATTGATTTTGAACTGAAACAAGAACCTGAAGGTCTGATGTGACTTAAGCTGACTTTTGTTCCATCACACTGTTTCCATCATGTAATTCTGAAACAATTTTTCCCTGCTCTTTAATATCTCATTTGCATATATCTTCACTTTTCCATAGTATTTTTTTAAGTATGTATTGCAAGCTAACAACACTCATAGCATAAATTTCAAGGTGAATTCTCTAGAACAATTTTGTTATAAAGAAAAAGAAGGTATATGAACTTTTACTTGTCTTTTCATTAAAAATTCTCGTAATATTTGAATTGTCACCTTTTAACCATGGCTTTCATATTTAAGAAATTTCAGCTTAGTTTGCAGTAAGACTGGTACCCACTGTTCTGTGCTGGGGCCTTACCTTTGCACTGTGATGGATTTTTACAGCCCTCATAGAGGGAGGACAGTTTCTCCTAAATGCAAGAATCTACCCTCATGCCAGTACTAATTGGCTAACCTCTGTTTTCAACCACTACAGTAGAAATAGTCTTCTCTGAATGGTATTTCAGAGTAGAAGCTTAACCTGAGGGAACTAAACTTCAGTCTTTAAGGAGCCTTTCCCACTCTTATTATAGCACAAACACAAAAACAATTAACCTAACAACTAAAGCTTACAAATTGCATGCCTATACCTGGCACATCCTCTCCACCTCCTGGAAAATATATGAACATATAAATATACTGTAGGGTTTGCAACTGAAATTTGAGTAAATTTTAAACAAGGTATTGTTGTATAAGCTGTATGAAAGCTGGATGAGGCTTTAGCGATAGCTCGTGTAGGTCAGCATCTATGTGGGAAAATAAATAGGTACTAAATCAAAAGCATTTATAGACATAAAAATTATACTGTTAAAACTACAACACTTGAAACTTTAGGGGGATTTTAGTGTTTTCCACCTACACCAAGAGCTGATGAAACAACATCCTGGCAAAAATCAGCCAGCTGCTGAAGGTAGGAGACAGCACAGCTCCATGGCCTAAAGAGATCTTGAAGGCAATGGTTATCACCGAACCAGTGGGAAAGTGGCACCTCTGAACTGCCTTCAAGAGATGAAGGGCCTCATTCAAATCCAGTACCAAATCCAGGCTATGTGGCATCTAATTTTAGCACATTCTTTACCAACTTCCTTCATTTCACATTAAAGAATGAGGCCAGAATCCACTGCATAAAATACTATAAAATCGTTTCCCAGACTCTTCAAATTCCCTGTATTCCAGCCCCCAAACAGACTTGGGTGACATAACATTTGGACCACACATACTTATTACATCCAGGTAAAGTGAGGATCCCATTGCAGCCTCCTGCCTTAAGTCTGGTCTTTGCCTTCTAAAGTGGCTTCAGTCCCATCATTCTTAATTGCCACCATGATAGGCTGTGTCTGTGATATTGATGGCCCTCTGATTCATGGCCTAATTTATCTGCTTCTAGCAGGGAATATTTCCAATGAAGAGGAAGAGTTGAGTCAGGCACTGATTTCTCTGCCCCAATTTCAAAGAAGAAATCTCTAGTATTTACCCAGAACAAGTGTTTAGAGACCTACAAGAAAAGAGGATCCTTTTTCCTTAAATTCACGGCGTAAGGGGACTAAAATCACGAATCAAACAATCTGTTTTGAACAACAACTTATTGTTTATTAATCTGAACAAAAAAAACCAAAGAAAGGAGTTTATCAAACCACACACAACTGCTACATAAGTGAATTCACATCGAATTACTCTGAGCAAAAACTATGCCTAATACTACAGAGATGATTAATTGAATAATGTATTCAGCATCAAAATGTGTCAATATAGTAAATGGACAGTATTCAATCAGGTCCAGTAAACACCGGTTAAAATACTGTGGCAAATTAAGAACTCTTTGCCAGAATGTTATTTAACAAAAAATTATTCACAGACAATTTGACTGGCCCCATACAGATGAATTCTTTCATGCTCAACTAGGAATTAGAGGGACAAAAATACTGGACACTATAAAATTCTCTACTGCTTGGTAATCTAAATTGGAAATTATATTCTAGATCACAAAAATAATTGGGACATGCTATCAGAAATCAAAAAATATTGGAAGATATTTATAATAAATATATATATATCTGTAATTGAAAATTACTTACCATTTTACATATCCTCACATTCTTCTTCATCCTGACCATTTGCATGTAAATAAAGAATCCTTAAGTGAATTTTAATTTCTACACTACCTTCAAAAATAGAGAATTTTACAGAAATATTTATTCTTCTGTAGGAAAGGTAATGGTAATATGAACCAAATAATTACTCTGTTTGAATAGTCATAAGTTATTTGTAACTCATATTGTCATAAGTTATTTGTAACAAAATCCTCTTATAAAGAAGGAACACTGAACACTATAGAGATTGACAAGCAAAATAACAGAAAATATCATCAAGAAAAGGTGCATTCATAGGTGAAAGACTTTCAGTACATTACTTTTCAATCTATCTCTACTACTAATGTCAGAGTAACAGTCAAGGCATATCCAGCATATGCCATGTTTATCAGGCAGAAATAAAATATAGATTGATGAAAAAAAAAAAAAAAAAGAAGTTAGAAGTGTCTGATCTTCTTGCACTTTGGAGGATTTTCTTGTGAAAGCAGGTTTTGCTTTTGGTGGTGGGTTTGTTTGTTTGTTGTTTTTTTTTTTTTTTTAAGCTGTTGAACCAATGTTTTAATTTAGCAAAGATAAATATAATTTCCTGTGTGTGACCTTGAATTTTAAATTTTAGCCCAGAGGGAATATTCACAACTTGTAAACAGACTCTGATAATGGAAATTCTGACAAATCTCACCATTACAATGCTAGTTACATTTATCCTCCATTTTTTTTTCCTTTCTCTACCCCCTCTCTAAAACATAAATATCCACAGCTGACTAAAATCCTTGTCTTAGGTGTCTATCACAACATGTCTAACCTTTGTAGCATAAGATCCACAGGATCACTTCTCATTTACTGTGACTTGGTTCTACCTTAAAAGTGTGTATAAAGTCAGTTTGTATTCAGGCCTGTATTCCATTTTGCAGCCTTTCACAAAGTAACTCATATTGTCAAAATTTAAGCACATGATTATTTTTGTTTTCACAAAGACTGTAGCAATCAAATAGTGCTTTTTTGTGTGTTCTGACTGGCTTTCCTATCTCCTACTGCCACTGTAAAGGAGGAGTTTTATATCCCACTGCCTTTCAGAGCCCACCCGTCCCCTGCCTAGTGCAACACTGACAATACAAGCAATACAGGCACTTTTTGGAGACAAAAAGTGGTGTGTCTGGGTTCCTACGAAGCCATATTGTGAGTGCCCACAAGCAACGCTGCTCTCAGGTCACACAAAGTCCCTTCATTGCTTTGTGGGGAGAGTGAGACAGTGAGGGATCTGCCCAACTACTGCTGACAAACCTCAGCAGTCGCATTTTCACACTGCAGCAGGGTTTTCCTCAGCTCAGTAGGGATCATGGAAACATCCTCACCATCAATGATTTCGAAGAGTGGACTTGCATATGCCCTAATGTTTCCATGTGTTATTCAGGTGCTCTCTGTATCATGAGTGCTTCTGTCTCTAGCCCGGCAGTCAACATCTTTTCCTCCAGTCCTTCCCATCATCATGTGGCACACACAGGTACAAATCCTGTTCAGGTCATGCTTTGACCTGACATGCTTTGACCAACTACCACATCAGCTACTCCATGGGCCTTATTCCAGCGGTAAATTTGGGTTTGTTATCGGTAAGCGGCCATCACACGAGACCTTTCCTGCTCCTCACACTGCCCCACCAGTGAGTAGGCAGGGAGTGTGCAAGAAACTGGGAGGGGACACAGCCAGGACAGTTGACCCCAGCTGACCAAAGAGGATCAGCTCAATATTCAATTGCCAGATTTGTTTACCACAGTATGTAGAGGGGACTGAGCAAGCAGCCATGTGGTGCTTAGTTGCAAGGTGTGTTTTGGAGATTGGGCTTTATAAAGCCAGACTATAAACTGACCCTTGCAGATCACCTTAATTCTTGTGCTAAGAACACCATTAACCTGTGCTTGTTTTTACTTATTGTACAGTTTGTTTTCAGCATGGCTGCAACTCTTCTTCAGAGAAAAGGATACCTAGATCTTACGTGCTTCTTAACTACCCCTTCTGTTGGGCAGAAAAATATTTTACTATGCCAGTACACTTTAGATATTGTAGCGTTCCTTGGGTTTTAGGATTCCCACTTATTAACATCTACTACAGTTATTGCAGTATTTGGGGAATGAAAGAAAGAAATAAAATCTTCTCTAGAATCTATCTCCTGCAAATATATCCATTAAATGGGATCTCTGTGAAAGGCCTTGGTGTCAGCTGTCTTCTTGACTTGGAACTGTACCACTACAGGTTGCAACAAGTGTCTTTTTTTAAGTCTTATCCTGTGCGGCTACACAAACTGCTTATACCTTCTTACATTCTGGAAAAGAAGTTCAGATGTTAATTTGGGGAAACCAGTCAGCAATGCGCTGACTGAAATTCCTGACTTATTGCATCAGATAAATCTAAGGAGAAGGCAAACCTTCTAGCAAGTGAAACGCTGTGTCATATGCCTTTCAAAATCAGGAGGAAAGAATTGTCCCTTGCTCCAGAAGAAAATACTAAGTGCTCTCAAAACAAGCCAAAACCTCCAGCACCACAAGCATTTTATCTTTTGAGCTGTACCTCTTCTTCCATATGTTATCTTACAATAACATGTTACAGAACTACAATACTTTGCATCCTTTTGTTTTGTTTTGTTTTGTTTTGCTTCCTAAAGCTGCAATTCTGCTAGGAACATTCTGGTTTAAACTGCTTTTCAAACTCCAGAATCATACTGAAAAAGTAAAATTCAGTGCAGCTATTTCTGCAGATATGTTCAGTAACTATGATGGAAAAAGAAAATCACCCCAAAGCAGAAACCAGCTGTATCCAAGCATGTATAGCAGCATGTATAATTTTCCATAGCCTTGGGCAAGAAATCTATGCACAGAAAAATTCCTAAGGTGTCAGAGTAACCACAAATGCATTAACAAGTAGATAATTAGGGACTGATTATGAAGACTTACCAGATGGATATAAAATTAAAGTTTAGGGCTTTCTTTTGGTTTTGAGTTTTTATGTATTACCCAAGTAACCTGTATGTAGTTGCATTCTGCAATTTTATTCTCCCCATTACCCAATATAGACAAGAAGTTATTTAGCAGTTGTTACTGGAATTTCATTCACGCATTCTTCCTAATTTGATTCAAAATGCTTCTTCATCTGGTGGTACTCAGTTCATGCCTTTTTTTTTTCACTAGGCTGTCAAAAAGTTTCAGTAATATTTACATTACAAGCAACTAGTTTTCTTTCAAACAGAACTTTTTTTGAGAAAAAGAAAAGGGTATCCTATATGTTGTCTAACATCCATAAAAATGATGTTACTGAGGTACTGTATTTGGGAGTCTAGGTATATAAATACCAAAAGTTTGGTGTCCAAGCTTCCTAGCTATTTTGATCTTATTCACACACAGTGAACACTTCTTTCATGGCTGCATACCGCAAACAATGCCTGTACCAAAATACTTGCACTACTTGTGACATCTGAGAAGTTTAAATTATATTGATTAGACTAGCAACTGAGAGGGAAGAGCCAAAGTTGCTATCAACATGTAGACTGAAAATGTCTAAGTTTCATCACAGGATGACAGGTTCATCATTAATCAAATGTAAGGCATACAGGGATAACGTTTTCTATTATGAAAGCAAATGTAAAATACAAGCAGTGTAAATTTTCCAAGATGTTCTTTTGCTGTGTCATAAACCACTACTGGTAGGGCAGCTCCTGAAAACTATACTGTCAGTTTGTTGCTGCCATACTGAGATTGCAAATGAGAGTGACAATAGATGCTTAAAAAAAAAAAAAAAAAAAAAAAAAAAAGCCTCACCACTAAAAAATGAGTTCATTTAACATAATTTTCCAAACAGCTGTCAAATGGTAACAGCTTTTGTTTATTACTACTAGAGTAATAAACAAAATCTCCAGGTTTGAATTATCAGTTCCCCAGCCTCTTCAACCCCTCCAATTGTCCATTCACATGTCAGCTGTAAGGGTTCTTGCTTTAAGAGGGAGCTGTGGTAAATACATGCATTATACAAAAAATATTTACCGCAAAAAGAAATCTAGGCATGAGTACACTCTAAACTCACAGCAGTGCTCTGAATATCACCTTGGTGATGCCACCAGATTTTATGTCTCAGGAATGCAGAGATCTTTGATAGCTCTCCTAAGTCCGTCTTCACCCTTCATCCCCAAAACAAAGAGGACTTGATACATGAACAAAGAGAAGGAGACAGAGAGAGAAATTGCTGTGTGCTCTCACTAAATAAGTTGTCTGACAGGGAACGAGGAGAGTTGTACTGCGCATATGTACTATTGTGGGAAAACCTATTTGGGTCTATTACAATAAAGAAACAGATGAAGAACAGTCCATCTGTGCACAAATATGACCCCTGTGATGCTGCCAACATCGGAGTGATCTGCCAAATGATACCATCTGCACAAATGGAAATTCTTCCATGGGCAGATTGAGCTCACGTGCAGATTTAGTAAACTAAACTCTTAAAGGGGACTGTCCAGTTTGGAGGTGGAGGAGACTTGCTTTCTTCTAATGCTTATCTGCTGCATGACACACTGGCACACTGGAGGTCTGGGTTCCTTCCCAGAAGTGGAAAGGAGGGGGTAAAGAGAGTAGGGCAATGAATTTCTCCATCTCCTGGGATTCTCAAGCAGGATAAGTGCATCTTGTTTTCCAGTCAGAAAGAACTAGCTCCTTCCCTATCACTCCTCTATGAGGATTCCCCCTTGTCACCCCAGTGAGAGCAACTGGAAGGCTCTTGTTCAGGGCTGCATTATCACTTCATTGCAAAGACCTTATGGCACAATGGTTTGGGATTCCTGATTTTGAGTGGAACAACTCATCTAACAGAGCTCCTAACCTGCAGAGAAGGAACTTAACCCCCTAGCACAGCACTTCAAGTGATTTTCAATTGTGACTCCATTTCTGTGTGACCTTATCCAGTGTTTTGTTCTTCAAGAGCAAGAAGTCATCTGAATAAAAAATCTTCTTCAGGAGATATCTATTCACATAATTTCAACATGATTTTTTTTGCTTCCAGTTTGCTGCATCATTTTATTATAACAAAATTCAGAAAAACAAGAGTATCATAGGTGGTTGAATCCATATAGGCCTTAATCATATCTTTGAGAACACTCACCCTAGAAAGTGGACATCTGTATCCTGGAGCACAATGAAGTGGCCTAATTTCACCAACACTTTTACAGTTCACCTTATCTGAGGGACATTGCCAAAAAAGCCACAAGAATCACCTGGCAGGGAGAAAAGTTGTCTGCTCTGGAAGTAGATTGGGTCCCATGGCTTGAGAAAGTGTGGTTAAAGTCATGTAAATATTCATGCATAGGTGCAGTTGTCTTTGAAAGGGTCTGAATAAGAAATTAGGACAGGAAGGCAAGGATCTGCCCACAGATGCCATGAAGCTGAAAAAGAGTCTAAAACAGCAAGTTAAAAGTAGTTTGGAAGTTTTACCTGTTGCTGAGTCCCCTTAACAATTTGTCTGTGTTTACAATCACATTTTAAAATTCTCATGTGTCCCCTGTTGCTTTTTGAAAGACCAGTACATAAATGGATAAATCAAGAAACTGACTCTGTAGTGAAAACTAAGTTCGACCATGCATAAAGCACTGCCAAGAGCAATTGTCAAATTAGAAAGGACAAAAATACATGTTTTCTTTAATCCTCTTTCTGGAAGGCATTGTAGGTGCTAGTTATAACAAGAAACAATAATAAAATCATAAATAACTCATGTTATTGATATCCCTGGAAAAATACACTGAACATGAATTTCACTCATGATAGGCCTTATGCCACTTTCAGTCATTTCTATTTCTGACAATAAAAGTTTGGATATTTTAGCAATAACGGTGTTATCTTTACATATCTGCCTTCTGGATGTCTTTCTAACACAGGGAAATATCTTCATTTTTCTTATACAGAAGGAAAAAACTTCTAGCCAGTATTTGCTGGTCCTGATCTGAGATACATCCCTTATATCCACAGGTATTGATTAAATAAAGCCCAGTTCCAAAACTGGCCTTAGTCTGCAATGATGAGCACTGAAATAATGAGCTTGAGGGGCTGAAGTTCTGGAGCAGAAATTGTATTGCTGTGACAGGTACTTGAGGATCTGCCCCAGGCATCCCAGGGGTGGGTGTCCAGTGCAGCAGCACTGCTTTGGGCAGGCACGTGTGTGAAAATCCTGCTTTGCAAGGTGCCCCCTGCCCTGTGCAGGGCAAACTGAAGACACCCAGCTCTCTCCAAGTCTTCCCTCCCAGAAAAAAATGAACAACTTGCGTTTTTTCCTCCCTTGGAGAGCACAGCTACTGTAGGACATGGCCTCACCCTTCTACATAAATAAATCACCTTTCAAAAATGCAGAAGAGTCACTAACCACACTCCTCAGCTTAAAGGGATTCACAGCTACACCTCTCCCAAGAGCATGTTAAAGCTACCAGCTGTTCTGGAAAGTAGGTACTCTCATCCTGTGGCAAAAAGGAAGTCAGTAAAAGTGCCTTGACAAGTAGGTACCATGTAGAGAGGTTAACCATCAATGATTTCTCACATGAAGCTGAAGCAGCCTGTGGAGCACAGAACTTCTTTGTCTCCTGCAAGTACTCTGATTACAAATTTATGACCTATAATCAATTGCAGTTTAATTGCAAATTGCAAATTAAAAGAAAATAAAAAAGACAGTTATTCTGTTTAACGAGAGATGCCATCTTCCAAAATGTCCATGCTGAATTTAGTCTGTTTTTAATTTTTCAGGAGTGCATTAAACTATTCAAACAAGTTAAAAAAAAAAAAAAAAAAAAAAAAGAGAAAGAAACAAAGAGAAAAAGAACCTATATACTTGTGAGAGACGACTGATTGATACATGCTGTCAATGGACCAGTTTCCAAGCTGATGGTGACAGCTCTCCCAATACCGCTTTAGAACTAGGTTTTGAGAGTGCAGGGAAATATGTATAAATATAGGTATAACAGAATGCCTTCTGTTCAAAATTATTTTTCTTCTTCCAAGAAATGTTTTAAATGTTGACAACCAAGCTGTATCAGAAAACTAATCAGTACATCGACACCTCAGAGTCAAAACGAAATGCAGACTCCACTTCACTTGAATGGCAGTTGCATAGTGACACTTGTCTTCTGTGAAAATTATTATGGAACAGAACCAAGACCTGAAACATTTGTGTTCTTTGTTTTGCCAGTCTTCCTGTGAGATACTAACCAAGATATGAGACTTATTTTTGTGTGTGTGTGTTTTATGTTGGTTTTTTTTTTTTTTTTTTTTTTTTTTTTAATTATGCATTAGCTTACTCTTCAGTTATGTGAGGAGTTTAGTTTAGAAAGAGATAAAAAAATGTTGGACGAATTGCATCAGCCTGCTGTTTACACTTTGCAATCATATTAATCACTCAGGGACACATCTGTGGTTAGGCACTAAAGAAATGGCAGTATATCTACAGGGAAGGTCCAGTGTTTTGTTCTTCAAGAGCAAGAAGTCATCTGAATAAAAAATCTTCTTCAGGAGATATCTATTCACATAATTTCAACATGATTTTTTTTGCTTCCAGTTTGCTGCATCATTTTATTATAACAAAATTCAGGCAACTGTGATTGATCTTGGATCAATTTCCTTAATTTTTTTCTTGAAAAACTTAACTTTTTAAAAATAAAAATCTATATACAATAATGTAATAATACATTACTTTAAGAATACTAGGCATATATAAACCACTTAGTAAATTGTGATTTTTTTTTTTTCTTGTCAACATAGGCTATCTTATTTGATCCATCTTCACTCTGCATTAAACACTCAGAAAGCAAAAATACGGACAGGTTCTTACAAAAACCTGATGAATTAGAACAGAGCAATGTATATGTCTTGGGTTATGGAACCAAAAATGTGTATTCTAGTTCATTTGCTGAAAGCAGTTGGGGAGATGTTTTTCTTTATCTCTTGTAACTCTGGGGGCAGGGGGGTGGGTGCCTTTTGATAATGGGCCAACTGTTAAAACCAGGTGGGGCAGTGCTTCTTATCTATTTCCACAATGAGTCATTAAGACTTCCCAAGCTGTTCTCCCCCCGAAAGCAGTACATCCACAAAGCAGTACATCCACATTCCATCATCCTATTGTGAGATGCTCCACCCAGTGTGGGGAGCCAGCCATTCCTACCTGGATAAAACTGAGACGTAGGAACATGAGGTATTTAACTTCACCTGATTCCCGGAGGAAGACTGGACCCCTTCTCACTCACTGAACCCTTTTGTACAGGATCATCTCTACTTCAACAGAACCACCTCTGCCACTCCAGGAGGACTCATTTTTGGACTGCTTCCAACACCCTGACCAACAGGGTGTCAGATTATTCCCTCTGACTCTGTCAGAGTTTTCCAAAATTGTTGTTTGTTTGTTTGCTGGTTTGGTTGGGTGGTTTTGTTTTCTACTACATTTGTATTGTTAATATTCCTAGTAAAGAACTGTTATTCTTATTCCCAAATCTTTGCCTGAAAGCCCTTAATTGCAAAATTATAATTTAGCAGGGGTGAGAGGTTTACATTCTCCATTCTAAGGGAAACTCCAGCTTTCCCTGGCAGATACCTGTCTTTCCAAACCAAGACAGTATATCAAAGAGAAAATAAAAAATTAGACTAATATTAAGGAAGGTTAATTTTTTACCTAATTTTAGAATTCCTGCTGATTATAAAGCTCTTGATGCAATTTTTTTCAAGAAAAACAAAACAAATTGATAAAAGTAGGAGGAATCATTTTCTGTATGCAAGATGATATTTTAACTATGTATTTTCTATTTTTGTTCCAGCTGAGAAGCCTTTCAATTAAGGTTGCATAGGTTGTGTTATCAGCAAGATAATGCCTTTCTCTGATTATTTTGCACAGTGGGGAATATCTCAAGGACAACTCTTGTTCCTCTCTTGTCAAGCTATGCTATAAACTGTCAGGTGGCTATTTATTCCACCCAGCTGAAGGTCTGTTTTGAAGGATATTTGATTAGGTTCATCTGATCAAGACAGAGATCTTACATTGGATGTAAGGATGGAAATTTTTATCACCAAGTTAAATGTTCAGAAGTACATGCATTTAACATAGTTCTGTCTCCTATTTCAGATGCATTATAGAAGTTTCTTCCCCAGTAAGACATAGATCTTATTGCAAGTTCAAGACTGCACCAATCTCATTTAACTGTGTTATCTTTTATGCCATCTTACAAGATTAATTTACTCAGTTTCATCAACAATAAACTCAGTTCTAAATCTTTGCTATTTTACTGATTTAAAAATAATTTCTAGTAAAAGCATTTAAAACTGTGTGGCCTCAAAACATGAAGAAGAAATGGACGTGAGCTGATTTCACACCTCAAGTTATACCCTTTAGATTTTGATGAACCACATCCTATGTAGTTTAGATAATTTAGCATTTTTTGGTTTGTTTTTTTTTTTTAATAGAAAGGGAAAAGGTATTATCAGATATTATCAAAAGCTCTCCACCAGGTTACCAAGCATACAAACTTTAAAAGATTAATCGGCCTCCAGGAAAGAGATGGATGACCATTGATTACCATGCACACATGTCCAAGATAATAGATGAGTGCTGTTGGACCATTGATCTTTTTGAACAAGCCTGCCTTTGGTCAACTTATCACTCGTCATTGGGAGTCCTTCCATTAGCAGCTAACCTTAAGTAAAGAAAAACAAAAACCAGCACATCCCACTATGTTCTAAGCCACTATTTTGAACCACAGTCTCATCGACACAGCCATAGCGCATCACAGCGTTGGAGCTATTCTGCAAAAAGAGAAGAGATGGTTTCATTTTTTCACATTCCTCTAAAAAGATCCACAAGATTTTTTTGTGTTTTTCTGCCAGGACCTGCATTCAATCTCTTGCTCAGGTCATTTTTCCTGTTAAAGTTTACATTTATATTCCGAGAACAGGTTGAAAATGCGAGAAACCACTCTGTAAAGATAGAAATGTTTATCAAAGCTTTCCCCTGGCTCTCATTCTGGTCTTGTACTTCTATACTTGCACAGTGTCAGATGAGTTTTAAACAAATCTTTCTGATATTCAACAACAGAAGCAAGATCCAGAGCAGCCTATTGAAAATAGATATAAATGTTCTGCTGACCTTTGTTGTGCTGTAGAAGATCTGGGCCAAATAGCCAAGTGTTTCCTTTATAACATCTGTTGGAGGATGTTAAGCAATCTGAATTCTACCACTGCAGGAGACAAAGGAGATGAAACAGATAAATTTTTGAATAACATTCCTATCCTCTATTCTTTTTCTGAGATTCCACTCTGAAGATCAGCTGTAATTGCTACATGCAGCACCAAATTCAAAATCTGATCTGTGTATGTATACAGAACATGTTTTAAAATTAAACAGCTATATGAGTGCCTATTTTGCCACAAGCTGTGCACAGGCTTCTTGGAACACAGCTATTGATCATGCTTAGGCTTGTCATTATTCAAAGCAAGATCCTCAGCTTCAATTTGCAGAGTTCACTGATGTTGTATACAAACTTGCAAGTAACAGATGATTTTCAAGCTTGATGTGAGCTTCCAAGAATGACCGTGTCTCTATGGTGTTATTAATGCCAAGGGAATTTACTCTGGGCACACACTGGCTTCATGCCCAGTGAAGATTATAGAAACTGCTGGCCAGGTTTCTAAGGATATATATTCCTGACAACCCAGGAAACATTTCAGTATGTGTAGGGCCTGAGATTTTGATGCTGATAATTAAGAGAGAAAAGTCTAATAGATAGGAAAAATTCTCATTAAACATGATCACTTCACCCAGGATTCCTTCCTTGCCCCCAGAGGAGGTCTAGTCTGACAGCAAAGGAAAAAATTGCTCTAGGAAAGGGGTTGAAACCAGGAATAGTAAAGAGTGGATTAATTTCATATTGCGCTCTGGATAAGTAAATTCATTTGCCTTACCAGCAGATAAGGCAGACTATATGCAAACCTTACGCTTAATTTGACATAAATAATAATCTGAGGTCTAAAAACTACACTTTATTTACAACTATGCTTCACAGCTCCTAATAGGCAAGCTCAAATATGTTTATGCAGGGGAAAGAAAGCTAAAGGTGTCAATGATGCACAGGGCCATTGCAGGTCAGGATTAAAGAAATTAATTATTTTACCATATTCAAGGTACAAGTGAGAAAGAAAAAATGTTTGGCATATCACAGGAAATTTGTGAATCATTAAAATCCATTCAGTGCCTAAACTGATTACAGAACAGTGTTGGCCAAAATCAGTTTTCACTGCATGGATAATTCAAATATTTCAGTGTTTGTTTGCATCCAGATTTAAAATGAAAAATTCACGCTTTCAAATTATTCATGGAAGGGTTCAGTTTCATAGAAATGCCTCAGAAATGTCAAAATGAAATTTGACATTGCCAAGGGAGTCAAAATATTTTGTCATTTGCAAACTTTTCTCATTTCACTTAACAGCATGAGAACTTTTGGGAGGGATAAGGGTATGTTCAGTACATCCATTTTCCCCAGCAGTGCTGGAGAACCCTGCAAACCATAGCCTACATTGCCAGGTCCACGCACTCCTTGGTGGGTGGGATCCTATCCTGCGGATGCTCTAAGCCCATCTCACTTAAAAAAAACCCCTTGAGTTCAATCAAGTGAGAAAACTTCACATATCATTTTCTGATTAATTTAGGGAAAAATTCAATTTTATGAAAACTAATGTCTGCCATAATAAAACAATCAAATACTAAAGTTCACGAAAAGTTTTAAAAAACTTAGCTTAAGTTCCCTTGTTCTAGTGTTGTTGTAAGAACAGCAGGGCTCAAATTATAGGGTGCTTAAGCACCTTTTTCTAATACAATTTTAGAAAAAGTTGCTTCAAGATCAACCCAAACCCTGTGACTGATCTCTTGTACTGAAACCAAACTAAAACATTCCATTTCTTTTCTTTTTTCTGTGTAGCTGCTCTCACTTCAGTCTGCTACCAGATTCTTATTTTCTTTCAGACTGTCATATTCTTTTAGGAAGCATTTTGCTCGCTTTAAAAAATGTTTCCACTTAATCATTTCACTTGGCCAAGGTGACTTTTTAACGTTAGTTCATTCCAACTAAACTTGTGAAGTTCTAATCAATGCAAGTTCAGAGCCTGTTTTTCATCCAAATCCCTTCTGTTTTCACTGATCTCTTGCTGAGAGAGCAATTTAACTTCCTTTGGTTATCCTTCATATATCATATATAACGGCTGTTGTACAAATATTTTTTTGTGCCTTCCACACCATCATCTTTCTGGTTATCAAGAGAGGACTGCTGTATTAAATAAAAGCCTTTTTATGCTTTTGGGGTTTTTTTGGATGGATTTTTTTTAAAATTTTTTAAAAATTGTTTTAGGTTGGTTTTGTTGTTGTTGAAGTTTTTTAGCAACATCTATGAACCTGTTTGTTAAAATGGGATAAATCAGTTGCAAGGAGGACACCCAGCCCTACAGTCTGCTCTAAGACTGCACAATATCTCTGTGAATCTGCTTGGCTACCCTCATGGGGAGTCTGAACCTCTCTCATTTCAGATTGTTCCCATTGTCTCTTGTGCTCCTGAGCTACTATTAACAATTGTGAATTTTAGGGAAGTTCTCTTGTTCTCTTTTCTGTAACTTCTGTGCCAGGTCGGTGATCATTCCACATCTGTACTGCACAAGCTCTGTGCAAAACATGCTCAGGTGTCTCCAGCTGCCACTGTTAGTGTTATCAAGGGCATCTCATTTTGGGTGCTGGAGGTGTATTTAGCTCAGAACTCCACCCCAGAAGGAAGTGATAAAATCCTGATTTATTCCCCTGTAGGAACACTGAGGCCCGGAGCCTTGTGTAGTTTAAAAAAATGTTGCTCTTTAGCTATAGTTTATTGCTGTAATCCATCTAAAATACTACCTTTTTAATAGAATAACCCTCTGATGTGAAAGCTCCATTGTTTCTGAAGAAACTGCAAGAAGTATCCATTGTGAAAAATAGGAGAAACTTTACTAGAAATAATATATGCAGTACCTTTAGATCATCTTGTATATTTATACACCTGTCCTCCCATAGTCATTTCACTACTCTCACTCTTCTCTGAATCAGGCTGGCATAATTCCAGAAGGCTCAATCATCCTAAACTCTTACACATGCCAGTGACACTGCCTCTCTTCAAACCATGGTGGAGCTACCTGCTCTTCTGCCTGTCAGGAACACACCCACAAACACTGAAGGTACACTATTAAACATTCAGAATAGTAAAGTACAAAATTATATGCAACACCGTAGTTTTCTCTTCGCAGTCATTTTCATAATCTCTCATTGTCATCCTCCAAACTCACTCTAAATCCAGTACAACATCCCATGCTTCTATCATACCCAGTAAAAGTACTGACACTTGTTCTTAGTCTTGGCTGTAAGTCAGGATTGAATACTCTGAGTACCTCCTCTCAACCTGTCAGTCCAAGAATATATGTGCAAAAATATCCTATTGCAATATATGTATGTTTACCAGTTAAAAATTCAGAACTGATCCTTAATCTTCTTTGAAAAGGAAATCTGCTGCAACTGAGCTTCCACAGCACAGTCCCTGTGTTTCTCCAAACTCCTCTTACAAATTACATGATCTGTGGTTGAAAACCATTTATAACTTGGACAGAGAAAAATCAGATTCAAGGCATACTATGTCTTTATTTTGCATGCATAATTTCTTTGACCCAATCACATGCTGTACTGCAATTAAACCAGACAGCCATACAGTCATATGTCCCTTTGAGTTAAAACATGTGAATGGTTCTTAAATTCTCCTCATTAATCAGAAAAGCAGGTTAAGCACCTTGCACATCTCACAGCATTTCATACCACGACATATACACCCATTCTTGAGTTGTCAGCATTAGGCACTTAGGTTTGAAGTTAGAGGTGTTAAATATGCAATCAGGTCCCTGCTTTGCCTTTATCTTGAGTCATGTGACCATTTCTGCGCTCCCCTTTCCTCTGGGAAGTAGATTTTCATTGTCTGAACTTGTTCCACATTTTCAAGCTGTTCAATGGAATAATCATTTTCTGCACCTGTTTCCTCAGCTACGTTGTCCCCTGGGTACCATTATTAAAGCTTTGTGTAAAGAGAATTTTCTGAATTCATCCTAAGTTTGTGAATAGTTTTGGTCATATACAGTTTTACTCTTCAGACGATTTTTTTTTTTTTTATGTAGACTATTACCATTCCTCTAATTAAAACAACACCACCACCTCCAGTTTTGTAAGACCCAACTTCTGTGATGTTTTGTGCCAAAATATTTCTGGAAGGTAAGTTTAAGGAGTAATTGTCCCAGATGTCAGCATGAAAGCAGTTCCTGAAGCCTTAAGAACTGCTTTGACAACTCCAGATGAAAGATGTAGGTAACACCTAAGGGAATTCTCTATATTTCTGGCAACGTATTTAATTTGCTGGAGGATTTAACTTCTGCATCCTCTAAGTCTCTTCAGCAAGTGCAAGCATTTCCTTTTCTTCTCTGTAAACTCATAAGAATGAAAACTTGGGCACTTCCTTTCTTATGGCAAATTATTATGCTCATCCTTCTGATTTTTTTAAAGGATAACACTCATTGTTTTGCAAGTTCATTTTCTTTCTGATTTTTATTTAAAAATGTATTTTTGGCACATGGTATAGATAGGAGTAATTATGGTTGAAAATAGGGTGTGTTGACTGGAGACTTTTTTAACCCATATAGGCATATTTGGAAAAATTCCAAATACTACATTAAGTCTATGGGAAAAAAAAAAAAAAAAAAAAAAAAAAAAAAAAAAAAAAAAAAAAAAAAAAAAAAAAAAAAAAAAAAAAAAAAAGAGAGAGAGAGAAGAGGGAAGGAGGGACAGGGAATTTTAATCCTTTTTGTTTAATACAGGAATATTTTACAGAATATTTTCTTTTCAACCAAACAGGAAAAAAAAAAAAGACAAGAAAATGAAAAAAATTCTTTCAGGGCCCCTCAGGGTATCTCAGCCTGGTTAAATCCCCTACTGTGAGCTTTTTTAGTTTACAACACTGTGGTCCATCCAGAGAGACACAGCTTTATTAAAGAGCCTGTCAAAGAGCAAGAGCATGAAGCATTGAAACAACTGTTCCTTGGCCCTTGGCCACATCTTGAAATATGTTTATCATCCCAGCCCTGTATAAGATCTCTGGGTACTGCTGAAGTCAAAACAGTTTTAAATGAAAATGAACATGTTCAGATTGTAGCAGCATATACTGGCCTGGACATTTGATGGAGTTGAAATGGTAGATTATGGTTCCTTTGAGATGACCAACACGTTGAGAAGTAGAATTCCAATAGTGCTGTGTACTTACTGTGTAGAAAAAAAGAGTAATTATTATTCTGACATTATTGTGATCATAACCACAATAAAAAAAGCTTTTATTTTTCTTGGCCAAGACAGTCAGAGGTGGCTTGACGACCTGTTTGATGTGTGCTGATAATTATTCATTTCACCAGAAATGAGTCTACTAAGATGTTTCATGCAGATATGTAGCCATTAATTTTTTTAAAAACAAAATGCTGCCTGAAATGTATTTTTATGTATTTCCCTCTCCGTTAGATCTACCGAAAACAAATATCACAGTTACAAGATCCACACAATTTTAAATATATCTCTACACATCCAAAGAAATAACAACCTAATTCTTGTTCCATCCTCGGACATGATCCAATCCATCTTTGAATGCACTTACTGTGAAGAGGGTATATCCTGATTGGTGTGCATTGACTAAAACATGTGCATGTCTGAACCTCCAGGCAAGGGGTGCATCTGTTAAATATGAAAAAGAAATCTATTCACCAGCCATGCACATTGTTGCAACCTGTTTTCTATGCTGCAGTTGCACAGTCTTCTGCCACAACTGAGGTTGTTTTCCATCCTAAAAATAAAGAAACAAATCTCATCTTTTCCATGTAACACCGGTGGGCGCTGCTAGCCTTTTTAACATCTACTGGGTGTGGTTTGCAGAGGGCTTGACCAGAACACAGCTTCATCATGGCCAAGGCTGCACATGGAGATACAGTGCTACCCTTCACTGGAGAAATTACAGCCCAGCTCATGTTTTATTAGGGCAAAAGAAAAGCCCTATACTACTTGACTGCACTGCTTCTTGTTTTCTAAAACATAGTGGGTGTTGCTCTACAAACAATAGCTGCACTGCTGGTCCCTGGGAGTTATTAAAGCAGAGGAGAGAGAGGAGAGCCATTCCTCAGCTCCAAGGAGAGCAGTTTAAAAAAGCTGTTTCCCAAAATCTCCAGAACTGAGTTACCTCCTTCCTGCTTCAGGAGGTGCCACTCTTGATTATGCCTCTCTTTGCTAAGTGTTAGTGTTGGTAATGTCACAACAAACTTTTTGTTAAGCTTCCACAAATTCCTCTTTTTGTTTAACCTGAAAACAAAAAAAAAAAACCAGACAGCCTACTCTATTCCTGCAAGAGTAACTGCTGAAACAAAAGACCAGGAACAACTCACTGTGTGAAACATCTTTTAGAACCTGGCTGCAAAGCAGGTTCCTGTGGAAAGGTCACATGAGCATGAGCAGCTCTTTGTACCCTGACGGGCAAGGCCTCCAGAAGCCCACAGCAGTTGCCTCTCCTCCCTGCACATACAGGGTCTTAGGAAGGCTAATGTGTCCCTGCTGCTTCCCAGTGCTGGCCACCAGAGCAGCTGATGGCTAACAAAGTCTTGCTGCAGCTTTGCTCCGTTCCTCCTGGGTTCTGCTCCTGCCAGGGCGAGGGGTGGCCCACGGAGAGCCTTTCGCATCGCACAATGCCCAGGTGGGGTTGGAAGAGCAGTGCATTCAGGCTCCATCCATCACGACTGAGGGGAACCTGGGCTGCTTCAAGTGTGTTCTGAGGTACCCCAAACACAGGTCTGCCTGAGGACATCTGTGCATAGTCTGAGTTAAACTCATGCCTGTATGACTAGGATAATGAACATGAAAATAGAGTTATGAAAGGAAATGCATTTAAACCTAGCACTAGATATCCCTTGTCTGAAACTTTCCCACTGTCATTGCCCCGGTCTTAGTAGCAAGGAATCTCTTTCACTCACATACCTTAAACTTCTGTAAATATGTGCTCTCAAATCTCAGAAGGCTGCATAAAAAATGTTTTTTTCAGACTTTATTTTCAGACATATATTTGATAAACTGTTGATTAATTAGTTTCCTCTTCACATCCAGAACTATATTTTTTTATATCATCACAGTTCAGTATAAAACAAATTATTCTGATTCCCCAAAGCTATTGCAACAGAGTCACTTCTTCAGGTTTTGTCTTTTTTCTTCTTTTTTCTTCTTTTTATTTTCCCCTCAGCTCATTCTACTACCACAAACAAGATGTAGCCAGAAGAATGAGAACTGCAGACAGAAGTCTGCAAGCCCTGGGTTCTGTAGGGGATTCTCCAGAGGGTACAGGCAGACCAGATGAATTCCACAACCACAGGCTTTAGAAGGACCCCAAATTAGAGTTGTTCTTCACAGAAAGGTGAAAAAAGCTGAGCAACCATGAACTAAAAAAACCTCTCAATGATCATCTATTTCCTCAAGATATAACCCAAGGACTGGCCAACCTTGGAGCACAAGCTTATGCCCTGGATCAGCAGCCAGCCTGGGAGAGCATTATTGACTCCCTTCCATTCCCTCCAAATGCTCTTGATAGCAGACCTGGGGCAAGATGCCCTGTATTTTGTTTTTTCAAGGAAAGAAGAGACAGATGGCTCCCGTGTGGCTAAGTTCCTCATAAATTCAGAGGCCTCTTGGTCCAAAGAATTAAATGTGAATTTTCTTTTTGTGGGTGAGCCCTGGAAACAATAACAATACCCAGAACAAACAAAACAGATTGTAGCACCTTTAATTATGTTTTTCTCGCCCTTCTTAATCACCAGGCAAAGCAGAGCTCTTCATATGCATGATTAATGTGATAATTTAACAAATGATCTATTGCAAAGGCACAACAAGAAAAGTGGAGGCTTAGTTTGTTGGTAAGCAAACATCCATCTGCCTATCAACAAACAGCACATTCTGATCTACAGGGAGATGGCTTGATATGGACACTGCTCTGACCTGATCTTTTAAAATATTTATATATGTACTGTAGTCCCTTATGGACCTCCACAATAGTCAATTGGAGGCACTTAGTCCTTCTGCTGCTCTTTCACTGTGGTAAATATTTAATCACAGGGGGAAGTGTGCCTTTGCAAGGGGAAGCATCAGTCACGGACTCTTAAAACAGCACAAAGGGCACTATTACCTGGAAGTATTTTATTCTGTAGTCTAGGAGTCAAGAAAGGTCCATCTAATTATTTCTGCAGTGAAATAGCAGTCTCTCTCTGCGAATTTGACATTTATCCCCTCTTCTCCAAAAAAAAAAAAAAAATCAAATACAGAATTATAGCCTTTTCTGGCTAGTTTATTACTAGATTTTGTAGCAGGATGCATGATACTTGATTAAGAGGCCAACAGTATTTAATTTGGTTTCTAAACCTGAGGTGCAGGCAGCACAGGTTCTGGAACTACCAAAAAAATCTCATGCCATGTCATGCTTATACTGCCATCTAAAGTGCCTCTGTCAGGACAGAGATTTTAGTAATTCTTCAGAAAGTATGTGCATGTCTCTGACACAATTCAAAATCTGGTTTAACTGACTCAGGTGATAAAGAACTAGTGGCAAAAAGATGTCTATTTTTTATGAGTTTGACAAATTTTTACTAATCCTTGAAATATTGTTAGGATAGTTAGGATCCATGCAGAAATCAATTTTTATCAGAAAGTGGGAGAGATAAATGTAACTTGGTATATACAGCAAATAAAATGATGATCTGAGCAGTTACAAGGAGTCATAACTCACAGAACAAATGAAAAGTAACTGGGTAAGAAAAATGGAGCAGAATGTGATAAACTCTGAAAAAGTTTAGTGGGTCATAATATACCCTTTTTGCTTTGAGTCTCTTCTGCTAGAGATCTGGATTACACAAATTTAATTCTTAATGTTTGGCAGACAAACGTTGCCTATAATGTAAAAAATAAAATTAAAAATGCTTTTGTTTGAGTCTTAGTTCTTTGGTTTGGGAATTTTTTCTAACTGGGATGCATACCTGGAATACAAAGTTAGGTAAGACAATGAAAGAGTTCTAGTATTAAATCACTGCTTCTTTTGATACTGAATTATATTGCAATTCATTAATCAGAAACTATCTCAAAGTATATTCTCTAGTTTAAATTTTCAGACAGTGGCTTCCATTGGAGTTGATGACATAAGTTTTTCTTAATTATACTGGAATAAATCAAAAGTAATAATGCAGCAATCTGCGGAATTGCTCTGGGTATACAACAACTTAATTGGAAACAGAATCTGAATCACTAATTCAATGGGTTTGGTGTTTTTTACTGCTTTGTGTGTGTATGTGTTGCACTACATTAATTTTTTATGGGGAATATTCTAGAAACACAAACCCACCTATTACTTTTTATTTTGCCTGACAGACATATGTATTTGCTGCAATTTCAATCATTTAGATAAAAATAATTTCTGGGAAAGTTACACTAGGGATAAAACCATTTCAGGATGATATTAAAATAAAAGTGATGTAAAGGTTTCTGATCTACCTAAGGGCACCTTTTTTAAAAAACATTTTTGCTTGTGAAATAAATCTGGATCCTAAAGCCAAGATTGAGGAGTAGGCAGCACATAAGTATTCTGAAAACACATTAACGGAGAGAGCAGCAGACATAAAAATGTCAGTATGGTAGGGTTTTTTCAATAAAACAAGTTTCTAGAAAATGTCCAGGAGCTGAAGTTCAGGTAAATCCGTGCTCACAAGTTAATATTTCTCAGGTAGTAAAACTGCCAATACTACACACAAGCTTTCCTTTTGTTTCAATCGGCTTTTGTGGTTGGTTTGTAATGAAAACCTAATCAAAAAAAGCAGCTCCACAGAGAGGAAATTGATGAATAAGTGATAGACCACACACAGGCACATACAATTTCCATTTTCTGGTAGTGGTGAGATGCAGTTTGTGGTCTTCACTGACAAAAGACTGAAGTTTCACTTAATTTGTTATATGCTTAAAGCACTGGACCAAGTGAATTGGGAAGATTGTTATCAGACATCTGGCAAGGAGTCTGCATTGCAATTTGGACATGTATATTATTTTGATGTTTCAGATTTGTCACTTCCACTACTGACTATCAAAGTGTATGGAATCTGACAGATGCAGGTCAACAGCTGGGTATCCACATACACAGCTTTCTTCCTTAGTTCGAAGACAGAATTCCATTTCTGTTCTCTGTGGCTGTCGTCCAGGAAATGAGAAACTGCAAGCAAAATTTTTGCCATGAGATTTTTTTTTCTTACAAAATTGTGTATTTTCCTGGGAAAAAATCATGTCAGTGGAAAATTTCTTACTCCAGAGAGCTCAAGATATTCCTATGAGTGTCTCTCTCATGATTTCCTGAGAAGCCTTCTTCACCAGTATTTTTCTATGGGTTGCCTCCAGCTGCCAATCCCAAGTTTGGTGAGGTGAGACTCTTAGAATTTGTTGCAAGGCACAGACAGCCTGATTAGGCTGATGATGAGGTCAAGGCCCTGAGTCATATTAACAAAGTTTATTCTTCTCATGTTCTGTATGCCAAGGCAGTGTCCAAAAAGAGGCATTTTGGATGTTTTTCTACCAATGTAATAAACAAAGACACATAAACCAAGGATTTTAAAGTGATTCCACGGCCCATGGACAAAAATCTGCGTTTGAACACCTGACAAAACTTTTTTCCAGTTTTCCAGGACCAGAACAAGTCCCATGAACCATAAGCCTACAACTTAGGTTTGAGATCTCCTCAGAGTAGGCAATTAAGGAATCCTGAGATTCTCCAGGGCTGATGCTGTGAGTTCAGAGCCCATGTGGGAGCATGGGACAGACACATAATCGTGACAAATCAGATTCCACCAGAAAGATTCTTAGGACACAATTACCATTTCCCTTGTAAAAAGCTCATATAATTATGACAAAGGGGGAGTAGCCCCACAGCAGCCCCACAAGCCTAGATGTGGACATCAGACTCCTCACAGACTGTATGTACTTCTCAGATATCCCTCCAGCTGGCCCTGGTAAGGTTGATTGTGTTACATAGGCTTCCCTTCAGAAATACTACATTCTCCATGCACAGCACTAGATAGTCACTTTTTATCTAAAATGCCACCCTGATATGTCTAGGGTTAAAAAGACAGCCACAGTAGAATCATCTCTCTCAGATATGACCAGAGCAGAAGTTCTTGGGTGTGCATTTGCACACACAGACACCAAAGTGTTGACTGATTTTTAGGATGAAGATGGCACTTGGGAATTTTCCTCACAATGATCTTTCAGTGATCATTCCTTTCAATGATCATTCACACCTGGCCAAGGAGTCCAAACAGAAATACACTGCCAGGGTAGGGTCAAGAGGCAAACTCCGAGCTCACCCTATCCCTGGGTGGTGGTTTGAGCCACTAAAGGCACATCCCATCAAAACCCACACACAGATTGCAGCTGTGTCAAGTTTATCTGCTGCATCCAGCAGCTCTTATACATATCACTCCCAAAGGAGTCATCTGAAAATCCCCTTGGACCTATCATCCTTAACAATAAAAACCCACATTAAAAAGTGAGATTAAAAGCCATAATCAATCTATAATTATAAGGTAAAAAGCCAAGAAGTTGTTAAAATGGAAGGTGCCTTTTTTTCTTCTTTTTTTTTTTTTTCTTTAACATGACAGCATAATAGCAATGGACCAGCACTGTTAGCTTGAAGGGCTGTCCCAGCTCAGAATAAGAAAGTAAATCTTTGTGCACATTTTAATATTAATGAAATAATTAAGCAGTTCTCTCTCAAAAGAGAGAATATTTTCTCTCATAATCTCTGTGTGTTCTTTAGCCAAACTGTGGTATCTCACATTCAAAAATCATTGCCAAGACATAAAACCAAATTGTTGGGTTTCTGGTACCTGTGATTAAATAAGCTTATTCAGTCTAGTTTCAGATATTTCAGAAATGCATATGAGGAAGGATATCCTGAAAAGGAAGCATCTTTATGGCAGGTGTGTGGAAGTTTTGAAGTCCTTGGTTGAAACCTGAGGAAAGAACTTCTTTTTTTTGACGATTTCTCAAAGGAACAAAGCACTGACTCATTCATTTTGGTTCAATCATTAAGAAATGACTAGATAATAATAAGGTTTCATCTCTTTGACAAAGATCCATTTTCAGACAGACTATTAATTGAAAATGTGCTAAGTACTACTCTCTGTTATCAATGCATTGTTTTAATGCCATATTACATTAGAATGACTACAAAATAGTAATACATAAGATACTTCAATACAGTAATATATACATAAATAATTTATATATATATGTATATAAATAGTTATGTAAAATATACAAAAAAAAAATCAAATTAATCCTTTTTAGCAAATTGCAGTGAAAGGTAACAAAGAGACCTTCCCAAGAATAAAAATTAAGATGGCTTCTGGTGAGAGATGAATCTTTAGAACTTTGTTTTTGTGGGTAATTGTCAAATACTGTTTTACAGCAGTGAAAGAAACCTGTGTACTGCTCCTTAAGAGTTGTGAACTCCCCAGAGCATATCCTACCTATTTTTAGCTAAAATCTTCAGCTGCAAGCAGGGGTAGAAGGGGAAAGGAGAAAGAATATGACAGCTGTTAATAAATACTCTGCACAGCCATGAAATTACAAGTCAGATTAGAAGACAGGAGAAAAGGAAATTAGAGAGAACTGTGAAACTAAGAGAAAGGCAGAAAGAAATGCCATCTGAAGTGGCATTTGAGAGGGAGACTGCAAAAAAAAAAAGTTTCACAAATAAGATAATAGATCTTAATTGTGGTCAACTAAATCAATAAAAAGAGCCAGGGGCTGCTATCTGCCTGTCAGAGGTTGATGTGGCAGGCCAACCAAGGCCTCAGCACAAGGGTGGCTGTTCATGGCATGTGTGCAACGCACACAATCTCTGCAAAATCACCACCATGAGCCAAGTCCCAGCCAGCATCCTGCTAAATTCATGCAGTGCATCAGTGGCAGCTGCCCTTATCTAGTTCTCTTCCACTGAAGAGAAGGGTCACTAAATCCTAGAGGAATTATTTTAATTTTAATAATTATTGGAAGCTAGGGAAAAAAATCAGCAAGTTCAATTTTTTCCCAGATTTCTGAATCAATATTTTTGCCTACTTTCCCACCTATCATCAAGTAGATACATTTAAAAAACAAACAAACAAACCAGACATTAATATGTTATTGTTTTGACCTTTCCAAAGTCAATAAATTTTATTGGACAAAGAAGATCTTAGGGAACACTGACAGGGACAGAAAAACAGGTTATATTTAGGCAAAAACGTTTTGTTTGGTCATTTTTATTTCTTGACTTTATTTGATTCAATACCCTGTTTGACAGAATGCTGCCAAGCTTTGCACACTCAACATGGGACTTGCCTATTTTCAGTTAATTTTAGGGATAAATAGTTAAATATTCTCAGTTCCTTATTTAACGCTTGCTTCTTCTGCTACCAGAAAGCTCACAGCCAAGTAAATCAGAGTATCCAGATGGAGGAGAAAAACAATTCACTCAAGAAACGAATTTCAGCTTCAGTTTTCCCAGGAAGCTTTTATAAACACTAAGGCACAGAATGTTTATGAAAAATGTCTCGTCAGTGTCCATTTGAATGTGCCATGCATATGGAGCACATAAAAATCATTAGAAAGGAGATGAAGTTCCTGTAGATACTCCATGTCATTTGGGCATTTGGAAGCCACCCATGCCCCAGCTTCAGAGTATACTCAGCAATACCTATAAGCCCAGAAAGGATCCATTAAAAGAGAGGTTTCTATCTGCCATATATGGGAGAGAAGCACATTGAGTGGAATATGTTTGGTTTGGGAAATCTGGTTCTGCCCATAAAGCAGAGCTCTCCTTACACTTTAATAGAAAGATGAACTTAATGTTTATCGCCTCATGTGGTTTTGTGTGTCCCAGGAATACTTCTACTACAGTCTACAACCACAAGGCTCCATCTGGCTGCTCAATTAGAGCCCAATGTGACAACTGATTGTTATGCAAAAGCAATTGATTAGATTTTTATGTCCCTCAACAAGCTGACTCAATTACAATGAGTATAATTTTTCTTTTATTTTCTTTTTTGTTTTCTTTTTTGTTTTCTTTTTTGTTTTCTTTTTGCTTCATAGCTTATAGTTTATTTCATTGTTTTCCAGTTCTAGTATTGAAGTCTGTGGACTATCAAATGCCCTTGCCAAGAGGAAGCTACAAGACTCCGGGAGCTTGATGTGCTGTGAAGGACTTCTGGGAGGCTTGGCAGGAACTTTGCCAAAGCACAGTTGATCATTCAGCATTCAGACAGAATTTTTGAGTAGTCTTGCTAACCGCCTCTCCAAAACAATTGGGAGATGAATATTAAAAAGGAATTACAGTTACTAACTGTTCATCTGTTCAGATTTTCGAAGTTGGTGTGCTCTTCCATTTTTAAAGCTCTGCTTTTGAGACAGGGTGAGCCTCAGCAGACCAAAATGGTCTGTGCCCATTTTGCACAGACCAGAAACAAGGTCAAAGGGAAAGAGGCTAGCAGGAACTGTGAATTAGAAAACACATCACACTCTTCTTCTGGAAGAATTGTTTTCCAGCTAAGTTCTTCACATTTCTATTGATGGTCTGAGAGGAGAATAAGGGCCTCAGAGCTGGATCTTTTTCCCGAGAATTATACTGATGAGCTGAAGGGCAAATAAAGCTGCTTCTCTCCTGCATATCCTGTATCTGGGGATGACATCCTTGTGTTTACAGAGATTTGAGACCTCTATACTTATTTTCCCAATGTCCCAGGCATGTGTATATACAAAATCTTCATCAAGAGTGCACTTTATCTGCTCAGGCCTTTAAAGCACCTCCTAAGTATGGAATGAGCAATCAAAAAGAAACAAAAAGGACTGTATTTACTCATGAACTGCTAGAGACATTGCATTTTTCTTGAAACTGGAAAATTGGCTCAGATCCAAAGTTCTTCCTGAGTAATTCAAAGGTTTTTCAATTCCAGCCTTCCAGCACACTGAGCCAGTGACCTAACCCTCTACTGCTTCCTCATTTGGTGCTCTGTGTAAGTCAAGGGCTCAATACATCAGCCATTGCCACAGGGAAAAAGTGGGAAGATAGCTGGTTCTCCACACTCTGAAGTTCATTTTTATTGCTCTAGTTGCTGTTTTTGAATTCTTCAACTTATCAGGATTTCCTAATCTTGGTTTCACTAATTGTTCTTTTCATAAAAAAACAAACAAACAAACAAAACCCAACAAAAACAAAAACAACAACAAAAAACCCACCACAAAACAATACACCAACAAACCCAACAACAACAAAACAAACAAACAAAAACCCCAGAAGAGCAGGATGCTCCAAAAACATCTGCAAAGTGAAGAAACTGAACTATTTTCCTATTCAGTTATGAAGTATTTTTTCTCAATTAGCTGTAAATATGAAAATTCAGCAATATGAGTTTCTCAAACAAAAAGTTCAGTTTAAGTAGATTTTTTCATAGGGTTGTAAGTTTATTTTTTTTCCTTCAAGGGAAAGTAAAAACAGAGGACCTGAAGTCAGAGGTGATTTTGTGGGAGACTAAACCCCACTCAAAATTTACCTCTTCACCTGTGAATAAGAATTGCGTGACCAGGACATCATAGAGGGAATCACAGCATCTGCAAGTCTTATACAGACAAACTGACCCTAACCTAAAAGCCAGAAAATTCTTAAAAATTCAGTTCTCTAAAGAGTTGAACTCTGAAATTCTTTGGAAGCACATCATTCTTACAACAGACTGGAATAACTACTGTTTTATGCCTGCCTTAGGCAGTAGCACAAAGATGCTAAATACCAGTACATTCTGGTTCTAATAAAGCAGAGTTTCTTCTTGCTGTCATAGGTGAGGCTGATAGATCAAGCCCCAAAGTCTATCCTGCCCAGGCAGTGTTATTAGACTTGCTCCACTGGGAGGGACTCCCAAAGGTTTCAGTGTAACATGAAATTATTTAAGGCCTTTTTGTTTTGGCAAGTAACCCTTAATTCTGAGTCACACCACCAGGCCTTATTAGCAACATCAGTCTTGCTGGCCCACAGCCCCTCAACACCTCTCAGCTGAAGGAGCTATGAGCTGTCTTCCCTGTTCCTGGGGTCCCCAGAGCTTTAAACCAGATCTAAACAAACTATTTAGGTAAAAAAAAACACCAACCAACCACAACAACAACAACAACAACAAAAACAACAACCAAAAAAACCCCAAAACCAAAAAAACCCTAAAAAAATCTAAATAAAACCCTACCAACCAACCAATCCCCAAAAAGAAACAAACAACCAAACCAAACCAAACCAAAAACCCAAACCACCAACAGCAAGCCATCAAAAACCAAGCAGGAGATAAGAATTTAACTGGAACATTTAAAGCTTGTGTGAAGAACAACTCACACCTGGGAACAGCAGTCCAGGGGGAATTTCAGTGGAAAGTGCCTATGAGCTGAAGATGTATAAGTCACCAGCAATGAAATGGGCTCTGGCCTTGCTTACTCAGCTGACATGGGGTGATTGTCATTTGGTTGTACAAATACTCACTAGAGCATATACCACATTAACGTTCCCAGCAGCGATGCTCTTCAGCTTCAACTGTACTGTCAAAGCACCAATTTTACCAAAGGTGGTGGGGATAAAATTACCAGCATCATAACCTTTTGGAAATAGTAACACCCTTCAAAGCTGAGTGTTTTGCTGAAGAATACAGTTGAAATTTAATTTCTCCACCATATGAAAAATTGAAATACTTAAGTAATAACATTCAGCAACATCATCTGCCATCTGATAGTGCACAGAAACTGGGCAATTATGTTTCGCCTCGGGTGGCTAATAGGCCCATTTCAAATTTCAGGCATTATCAGATAATAACACCGCCTGCATCTGAGTATGTTATTATAATTATTAACCGTAAAGAAAGGAGGGGGAGGGAACTACTCACAGGGAGGGAGAAGGATTGTTTTTAATTATTTAATTTCGAAGTTACATAAGATAAGTTCATTATTCCCCATGAGCTAACAGTCAGAGACTGAGTGCTGGCACCTCTGCAGGTTTAACTCAGTTCAAACAGACTTGTTTTCAGACTCATAAAACCTTATCATTGCTATTTGGAATAGGTAGGTTTCAGAGCAGTGAGACTTGTCTAGAAACATTACATGCAAGTGAAAATGGAAATGACAACAGAAATTCTGAGTAAAGTAAAAAAAGCAAGTTTATTTCTGGTATCATGCTAAAAACCTGCAATTGGTGTTTTAGATCCGTTATTCTAATTTAATTATTTTGCTTTTAAACTCTTCATAGGATGTGGATATTCATAAACAGAATCATGAAAACAGAACCTAGATGAAATATCCTTCATACATTCATGCACGCCAAAATTTAAGGAGGGAGATATGTACATGCATGGAAAGTGGAGAAATGGCCTTTGGGAATAGGGACCCCTAGGCAAAGAAACACTGAAGGCCAGTGTTTTGCTTTTGTGGCCTGCATAAAAATAGATATAAAGGCATAAGGCAAAGATATTTTGATGAATTTCACATCTTTCATTTCTGTACCCTTAGCAAAAGTTACATAGTACCAAGGTGAAATACAGTTTTAGGCTTTTTAGATTTATAGCTGCTTTAGTTCGTGGGAAGAATAATGAATATATACCTTCCTACAAGAAAGAATAGAAAGTTCATTACACATAGCAAATTTAAGAAATAAAATTATGTAATGTAGAAATCAATATTCTTCACATCTCTTGATTTGGATTGATTCTGGGATATTGGTATTCAAAGCTTAAGGATCAGAGACAACATGCAAAGTGCTTTTAATAATTGCTTTGTTTTAAAAGTAATTTTCGAGCATTCTGTAGGAAATGCTTCAGAAATAGAGAGGTGAATTTACACTCTTTGGCCAAAAGAAGAGACAGCATTAAAAAAGCTAACTAATGACTTTAACCCTTTTCATTGTTTCATGTGGGACTGCTCTTTCCAGCTCTCAAAATTTATTCAGTACACAGCAGGACTATAATGCATAAGAGTTGAGAGCTGTGGAAAACACATTTAACAGAGTTGCATTGAAAAACAGAGAATAAGTAAAGACAGTTAAAAATTAGTATTTGTCTAATCACCTGGAGGCAAAAAGTTCTCCATTTGAACAGCCACTATGAGTCACTTCAAGCTACCAGCAGCATGCATCCTCCAATCCCACCAGCTTTCTAACCATATCACTTCACATCTATCTGCATTTGGTGGATATGTGCTACAAATAACTACATTTTTCTGAAAAATTACAAACTTAAGAATTCAGTTTTCAAGGGTGTCCTTTTTCTCTGTGTATACTGAAGTTTTCTCATGAACTATGTTTTACAACTAAAAAAGCAAGAAAAACCTGCTTCCCTCGGCAGTGTTAGAGGGCTGTGATGGAAGATGCAGTTCAGGAGGCTCACAGCACTGGACAGCCAGGCGCTTCTCCTCCAGATCCCTCCAAAACAAAGCTGCTCCACTTCCCTAAAGGGAAGCTTTGGCTAAAACACAGTGCTTCACATTTTTCCATTAACTAATCTTAGGTACACATGTGGAGTTAGTTTTAAGGGATAAGGCAAATACAACTGCAAGAAGGTCATCTCTGCCTAGCAGCAGTGGATTTGATGAAGAACAGGTCTCCCTTCTGAAACTTTGTGAGCTTTCACAAAACAGCCTCGCCAGCACTCCTGGTGCCAGCATTTGCAGCTACTCTGGTCCAGACCTCCAGAAAACCAGTGGTCGTCTCCAGTGCTTTGCTCCATAGCTGCCTGCAAGATTTCATGACACGGCCAGCCCAAGCTGTGCAGCCGGATCATGCGTAACACAAAGGAATTCAGGAGAGGGGGGGATTGATTCTCCCACATGGCAAGAGGGAACTACGCAGCAAACATGTACCTTGGTTAAGCTTATACAAACTGAGGCCACCAGTGACAGACAGAGCTAAGCTGGAAACCACACTGGACTGTGATCTCCAGCATAAGGATGCTGAGATGTAAGAACTGGGAGGCAAGGGCAGCCTGGTTTCCTTGGGCCTGTGTGGGAATGCACAGCAGTTGTGACCCTACATGGCACCTGAGAATTGAAATGTGGGTGATATGTTTCATGGTTAGGGGCTGACTTTAGGACTTTTATAACTAGCAAAGGAATTATTTGGAAAATCAGTTTTCAGGGCCTCAGTGTGGAGTTTTTCTGTATGATGTATGTAGTTATTTAATGTTTAAGTCTTTCAGAACCACACAAGAGGTAAGTGGAGAGGACATGGAAATTTTCCATTACTGCATAGCATTCCAGTCCAGAAATTTTTTTTTCATTCAAAATACATTATTGTACTATTTAGCAAATTCCAAATGGCAGATTACTTACTAGTTTGCAAACACTGAGTACCTCAAGTATTAAGATATTCAATTCTTATTGTTCTCAAATAGAAGTTGATCACATCACACATATAAAACAAACAAACAAACAAACAAACAAACAAACAAACACATCCAAAAGCAGAAATAAAACTGCTTAATCTAGTGAAACAAATCTCTTCACTGTGGAAATCTTCCTCCCTCTCTCTCTCTCTCTCTCTCTTCCTCCCCCATGTTTTGAAGTGGCAGTGGCCCAACATAGAGTAATCCAGTTTGTTCAGTGACCAAACACTCTCACGCCTGGAGGATCAACTTGAGATGCCACACAGCGAGAATCAATTCGTGAAGCTGACATACGAGCACCCTCTGAAGGCTGCAGTACCTGGGGTGCCTGAAATGCCATTATTCTCCCTGTAAGTGGCGAATCTCATGAGGTGGAATCACTTTTTCCCTGGCCTGTTTTCAATGGCAACATGTCAGGTTTTAATTGCCTAAAAGGGTCTTAAATTCAAAATGCTTTTTCCCAGGTTCTTGGATAATTTAAATCCTTGTCTAGTTCATTAAAAGGCCATTTGCGACAAGGCAGGCTGGCGCATCTCTCACTTAGCACGCTCAGCTGAGCTAGGAGGAGAAGCAAACAAACAGCAACTGCACTGCCTGACACTGAGCATGAGTGTTTGAGGTCACCCTCAGCAGTGGCAGAGGGGCAGAACAGATAGATTGTGCTTCACGGGCTCCATTCTTCCTTGAACAAATATATAAGGCAAAACCATGGCTTTAGTGAAGTCAGCAGCAAAATTCCTCTAGATTTCAGTGGGACCAGATTTTTCTCTCAGTTAGTTTCAGGGTTCCTAAGGAGTGTAGCCTTTGAAGGTACAATGTGAATAGATAGCTGATCCATCACAGTCCAGTGTAGCTCATTGGAAAACATAAGCCAAATAGAGCAACAACATGCATGCTTTGGCTTGACACCTTCCTCAGTGTTTTGCACTTTCATTCTGTGTTCTGGTAGTGTCTGTGTATTGCTTCAAAATGATGCAATGTTAGATTAGACCCAGTGGTGGAAACCTGACTTAAAGGAGCATTCAGGACATTAATAAAAGTCAGTTTCCTGATGAATGGAAATAACCCTATAATAAAAATGGAAAAGCTGTATTCTTAAGGCACTTGGAGCTGACTTTAGGAGAGAGGTGGGAATAACCCCTTGTACAGGTTTTGCTTTCTATGCAAGATTATTATAAGGGCCTGTTATTTTTAAATTTGGAAAATACTAATATTTTCCAAAATTCAGGAAAATGTAGTGAGGAATGTATCATTAAAAAATCGCAGATGATGTTTAATGTATGCACATGTATAGGTGGTTCTCAAGGACACAGCTGTCACTATTCATATATACATGAAAAACAATAAAATATATATGTACAATAACAAAAATAATGAGACTTACAATGCAGCCACCCATATTGCTCCTACATGAATGCACATAAATTGTGCACACTCACCTCTCAAATTTTACAGACCCTGACCACAGATATTTTACCAACCAGTACTGCTTGCAAAAATCCAGTTCTTAATGTCAACCACTTTCTTAATAATTTTACTCGGCACTTACATAACCTCTTTAGGGTAAATGATACCTTCTGTGTGCTGAGAGATTTTCCCTTACAGAAAAACCATGCATTTGTGGTGTCAGTTTCTCGCCACAAGCTTGGCACTATAGAGAGTTGAAAAGTTTTGCTCTGCAGTGCTGTCTAGTCTGTGTTATACAAGCATTAAATGCTGTTGATACCTCTAATGATTTTTTCAGGTATTTGAATTTTGGCTCTTAAGTATCTGGAAAATGAAATCTGGGAGCAAGTTGCAGCTTACCAAAAGACTTCAGTACACTTGCTCATTTCCAAATGCCTAGGCATTTTTATTTTCCTGATGTAGTTCTTTCCATCACAATTTAAATTAAGCAGCTTGTTTAACTTCTTTTCACACATTTCCCAAGGAGACTGAAATAGGAAGTGTATCTTTAAATTTTATTATTTTTTAAAATATATCTTCTTCCTTCCTTCCCCTTTGAAAATTTTCTCTTCCTTGGAAAGCATGTTCAACAAAAGCAATCTTTTTCCTTTTTTTTTTCCTGGGACAAGTTAAATTTTCCCAGTTTTCCTTTCTTGCTTCTCACTGTCACTTCGCTGTAAGACAAAACAGTGAGAAAATGATCCATCTCTGTAAAGGTTGCTTGCTATTAAGCTTAATACCTCTTTGAAATGCTGCTTCTTTTTCTTGAAGGCTTATATTTGTCTTTAATTAAAAAGAAAGGATGTGGATGATACATAGCTATCTCCCTCTGATCTTTACTATTTGATCCCATCCACTTGAATATAAATGTTCTTTCTTGTTCATTCAGACACTAAATCAATGCAACAAATCCAAAGGTCTACTGCAGTGTTCTTTTGTTTGTGGCATTCTTGTTTTCTTTTCTTTAATGAATGTGTTGAAAGAGAGATATTACAATAGCTGAACCTCAAGAATTCAATATTTAAAACACAGAGCATAGCAAGGCGAGATCTGTTAAGCAGTTCAGCATATTTTGCAGCATAATGCAAACATCTACATCAGGAAAGCATCAGACTCGAAGGGTTAAATACCAAGATTGAAGCTGACCCTACCTTCCCAAGGCAGTGCTAATACACCCAGAGGATTAGCAGCCTTAACACAGGCTAAGTGTGTCTGTCTGACTAGTCCTCTTTCATGCAATGGTTCAGTCCATACTCCCAATCAGTTCAATTTACCATTGATTCTTCTTACAGACATGAGCTGAACCACCACTTACCGCCTCCTTCCTCCCCCAGATAATTATAATCTTCCCAGAGACAATGCCTTTTCTGCTTTGGTTTTAAAATTTTCCAGTTAGATCTGTAATAAAAGATGAAATTACATTTCTATATCTCCTGCTAACTCTCCCAGCTTTCCTGCTCTGCAGCTTTACATGCTCGACTCATGGTATTTCTTTTTAAGCTGGGTCTTGTTAATCTCTTCCATTCAGCCCTGTCATATTCGGCACATCAGGGTGGATCACACTGCAATAGGGAAGACAAGGGATCTGGTATGTCATGGATAGAAGACATTTTGCTTGTTTACCCACTTTCTCTTCTGAAAAATATTTTCTTAAGATAGCTTAATGTCTTCATATTACAAGTGTCTTTCACGTCAGAGGCATTTATGAATCCCTGCTGGAGAATTTCATCTTAAAAATTAGGCAGCTGGGGACTGGAATTGTTAGAAAATAATATCATTACAATGCAATAATGTGTTAATAGTGCTGTTATAGCTTTGTAATTCCTACTGTTCTCATATCTCTGGACTGCTATATGCTGATTTTTTCTTGCACTAAAAGAATTGCTATAGCAACATACCTTCAAACACGTATGATTAATACTTTATATGTCCATGACTGACTAGATATTTGTTCTAGACATAGCATATTGAAAAACAAGATGGAATACCTGCCATGAATCCATGGAACAGAAACTGATTTATACCAGGAGAAACGTAAATCATAAATTGAATAAGAACAAGAGAAAATACAATTTCATAGATTCAGAATACAGGCAAGTTGATAAAATATACTGCAATGCTTTGATCTCTCTGGCATATCTAAATATCACAGAATATCACAAACTATTGTAGTGTTACATAAAAAAATGGGGGTTTTTTCCACATAGGAAAACTATTTCATCACTTTTCTTCACCTGCAGACAGATTTTTCAACCCAGAAGCCAGATTCTTCCTTAGACCCTAGCGAAGATAAAGATGTATCAGTCTGAGAAACCAAAAACTGGTCACATTCTGCAAATTCAACTCACATGCACCTACAGTGGCCTATAGTGAAGACAATGTAAATGTTCGTGGCTCCTGTTAACTACAGCTCCACCTGGCATCATTCAGGATCTTGTGTAACTGACTAAAACTGTCGTTCCTGGTCAGAACAAGCAATTAGCAACATATGCTTTCTTAAAATCTAATTATACAAAATTTGCCATTAACCACATGGGATGATAGTTACCAGAGGCCAATTAAACGAATTTTCAGAAGTCACTCAGTTTGCACAATGCATCTAATGGCAGAATTCCCTCCTCTTCTAAAGCAAAAAGTACCAGGGTGTCACCAGTGTAGTTACAAATGTCATCTTCTAAAATACTGAATAAAGAATAAAGCTGAGTCATGCAGTGAAAGGGGCAGTCGTCAAATGCAAAACTGCCTTGCTATGAACTAAGGTAGCAATGCCT
Source organism: Phylloscopus collybita (assembly GCA_027886175.1). Lineage (NCBI taxonomy): Eukaryota > Metazoa > Chordata > Aves > Passeriformes > Phylloscopidae > Phylloscopus > Phylloscopus collybita. The sequence goes on from JAJNNQ010000075.1 coordinate 92,908,859, forward strand.
GGCAGATTTAGGAAGAGGCCCACACACTGCTATCACTGATTTTAAGACTTTAAAACAGGGATTTGTGTGAGTGTCCTTGCCAAGGATAAGTTCCACAGCATGGATAGACAATGCAGGTCATGGTGAAAAGTGAGGCTGTGCACCATTCAGGTCTGTGGAGATTTGCATCCATTTACTACCCCAGGTCCTCCAGTCCATTTCTATCAAACTTCTTCAAAATGAGCTTTTTGCATGAGCAGAATGTAGTTTGCATGATGCAGGAGTCAGAGAGTTTGTCATGCAAAATGTGGAAGATAAATAAGAGGGGCAAGGTGTAATCAGAGTTCCAAAGGGAAATCAGCACAGAACGTGAAAAATGCCAAATGTCTTAGGAAAAATAGCGAGATCTGATACTATGAATAATAGGTTACAGGGAATGTCACCAATATTGGAGAGGGTTTTTAACATTTCCAGAGCTGGGATTAAATTTCTGGTTCCAATTTCTTCACTTGCATGTAGTGCTCACATACTCTATTGACCTGAAGGGGGTGTGTGCACAGATCCTCTCAGCTTGTGACAAATATACCTTCAAGCCCCTGGCAAAGAGAAACATCTCAAACAATCTGTCTTAAATGACACTAACAGAGTCACTTGTGTTGGCTACTTTCCTAAATGACCAGGATTTTTTTAAAATGTTTTCTTCCCACTGGCGATCTCAGGGCTTGAGAGTCAAGGTGTTTGCATGCCAGACACACATGCCTTCCCAATTAATAGGGATATGAATACCCAGACATCTCTAGGTATCTCTGACCAATTAAATATGTAGGTAGCTGTGTGGGTGAGTTTGATTTCTTACTGCTTATAAACAGCTGCTTGTCCTTTCATCTGAACATCCACTTCTTATGCCCAGGTTCTCAGATCATTCAACAAAATCTCAGTTTGCTCTGTTCTAGCACTTTTTGGGCTCACAGCCGTTTGTAGGCTTCCAGTTTTGACACATCATTAAGCAAGGGGGAAAAAAATGTCCTTAGACTCTCTTTTTAAGTCAATTTTTTTAAAAATCTGATTGTGACAACATTTGAGGTTCAGACAGCCTTTTGGTATCATATTGCTACAAATTATGTAGCAATATGATACCAAATTCTGGTATCATATTGCTACAAATATGCTGGCAATTCTGACCACATTTTCCAAATGCCTGCCTATGGTCTTGCACAATTTCTATCTTTCAATGCTTGATCCTGAGCATTTCCTCAAACAACTCTTCTCCAGTCACTTTTCCAAGACCTATAAATCCTCCAGCTCACTCCAGCTCACTCTAGCTCACACCAATTCTTTTGAGAGGGGAGTGAAAAAAAATAAAAAAAAAGGTATGAAATCTCTCCTCTATTCTCTTAAATAAGTAAAATTAGGTTGTCTGACAACTGTCACTGTATGTGAATGAAGTACAACCCTTTGTCAGAAAGGATGGAAGCCCAGGCCTAAAGGAATGATAAGCAACACTCATCAATGACAGGAGGCAAAGACATGACCTAAATTGTTGGGTAACCTTTCACAGAAAGGTCAAAGTCTTCCTTAGCCATCTCAGCTAGCTTCATTAGTAGACACAAAACTTGACCCAAGAGCTCCTTCAGCACTTCTCTTTACCTAAGTGTTCACTGGCAACTGCATCGTTACTTGGGGGAGCAAATGAAAAAATTAAATAACACAGGCAGGTGGGAAGCACAGGAAATGTTACTGTCCTGTCTACAATTCATTCCCTCTTTCCATTGCACATCTTGCACCATGCATCCTTGCTGTGGAATTCCAGAGGCAGAAGAAATGACAGCTTTATCCTGTCATTTCAAGGTTGCAAGCTTAACCATGCTGATGAAGGGTCTGCTTTTCTTTGACCCCAAAAATGAGAAGGGCTGAGGGAGGCAGAACTATAGTAAATTGCTAATCAGAGATACCATTCCTGAAGAATACCAGCCTCTTTCTTCTTTGGTTATATTTTATCATTAGTTATTTTAAAATATTCTATGCCAAGTGCTGATTCTCCATCCATTTGTTGGACTGCTCTCTACACGCTGTCTACACATAATGATCAAAGTGATTACAATAGTGGCCTATCATAGTTCCTCATGAAGAAGCTGTATTTTCAAATACATGCCTTTCCCAATATCCTTACACCTCCAGGAAAGACTAAGACAATCTGTATTGACACAATAGTTTGAGTCAGTTTAGAAGTGTTCTTCTAGACTGTTTATGTGAAGTCAACCTCCTAAATCTTAATTCTGACATTTTTGTTAATTTTAATACGCAAATTCAAAATCAAAAGTTCATGGATGTAATGCAACTTTTCCATTTTTCCACATACTGAGATAGCCCAAATTTTACTTACCTGGATCAAGAGACAAAAAAACTGCAGAAAAGGAAGATAATACTTTATTACTCACTCAGGGGTGAATATATTCCACTGCAAATGCAAAAGAAAATCATCCTTTCTACACTGAAATGAGACTTCAGACCTATGAACACTTGTGTGATGGTGGAAGTCCCATGGGCCTACATCTGCCAGAGATTAGGGCAAATATAAACATGCCAAGTTCTCAAAAACTGGAGGAAAAGTCACATATCCTGCATTGTCACACTTGCTCTTTCTGTCTCAACAAAATGGAAACAAGCCAGTGAACAGTATATGGAATCAAATTTGATCTCCAAATATTTGAAAACTGTGGGATAGAGCAACTTGGGTAGATTACACAGAAATGTGTAGACATAGAATATGGCACTTACTAAATATGTTCAGATGTTTGGTAACAGTTTCTGAAGCTTTCAAATCTTTCTGTTGTGGGAAAGCCATCTGGCAGGTCATCCATAGTTGTTCAATGAGAAATTCTTTGTAAAAGTGAAAGTTAAGTGCTGCCCTGAGCCTGACTGATTAAGAACCAAGAGATATGTCTCCTGGCAGGGCCATGTCCCAGAACATTATCAGTTCCAATTTAGACAAAAACTGCTGGGAGAACAGTCAGACACTCCAGAAAGTTCCTGACAGATTTCAGACAGCCAGTGAGCAGTGAGGAAATGCTGTGTCAGGGACAGTCTTCTCAGACTCTAAGCATGGATGACATTTCCACACACATACTGTGATTATGCTATAAATTTCAAGGACTGCCTTGGGAACAAGATGAGAAGATGCCTTTGTATGCAATAAAAAGTGCTCAAAACCTTATGTTTGGTTATAAAACAGCAACAGAGAGGGGTGGACTGCATAAGGAATACAAACAAATGCTCTCATAAATTTTGTTTAAAATTTCTTGAGGGTATTCAAAACACAATTTAATGTTGCAGTTTACAATATTTTCTGTGTACATTAAACATTTGCTTCATTAAGGAACTGCATGGTATTTTTAAAATTGTCTGGAAACTATTAACACCTGTTTTCCTGAGCTGCATCTCCAATACCTTGAGGTGTGAAGCTTTGAGAAAAGCCCTGAAGAGTCAGGGCTGTAAACATCAGCTAAGAATTAAAAGTGAGTGATAGATAGAAAGATGGGAATTTAAGGACTTGTGCAAAACACTGCCTACATTATTATGTTAACATAGCTTAGTTTGCCAAAAGCAAACATATTTAAACAGGAAATACCTCAAATATGCTAGCCTACATCTCAGTTGGTGTCCTTAATTCTTCTTTGAGGATGTGCTGCATCAGCCCAACTTTGGCATTACTGCAAAAATCTCCTGATTTATCCTTTCTGCCCTCCTTAGGTCATCTTCCTTCATCACTAAATAAACCATCACTACCACTGGACTGTTGTTGCTTCCTCTGTCTGAAGGACATCTTCCATTCAAGCTTCCTGCTGAGGAGGCACTAGGCTCTGCCTTGAAAAAAGTTAATATTTTCTGCTTAAAAGCTCTTAAAGCCTTTCCTTCAGAGCAGAAATTCTCCTTACCCATCTTGAATATTGCAGTGTTCCTTCCCTTGCCCTGAACAAGCGTTCTCACCTCCCCTGGCTGTCCCCTGTCCTAGCTTGTGGGGTTGACTGCATCAAACCTCTCTTCACATTCTTCCAGTGGCTTCCTTCTCTCCATGATACCCTTGGTTAAACTTCCAAGATGCCCAACAATTCATCCCTTGAAATCATCTTTTCTGAGACATTTAATCCCTGATGTCAATTTTTCTATGCTGATTTTGTATTTGAGTTTTCTCCATGATCTGCTTTCAAAGATACCTTGGTGTCTTCCGTCACATCTGTTTTCCTGTTGCCTCAACTTTACTAGCAGCTCAAGACCCTGGTCTGTACTTGTTCTGCCTTTGGGAGTTTTGCTGCAAGCACGAACAGGAGCAAAAGAAAACCTCTGTTATGAAATGCTGGGGTAGTATAATAAACATTAGCTGATGTTGTGGTTGTCATGTCATCAATACATTTGCTTGTATTTTGATTCTCTTTCTTCTAATTGAAAAAATAAATGAATAAAAGCTGTTTTGAATGAGACTGGATTTTCTGTTAAAATATGCGTGATTCACTTTTAAGAAAGACTGGAAGTAGTTCATTGGAAACTAGTCTGAATCATAGCTTCAAAACTGAATACCTCTTGTCCTTGAAATTCAAGTTTGAAGGAAAAGTTCGAACTTTGAATCTCCTTGGGTTTTAATTCTGGACTTCAGTCAAAACCAGAAGGGACTAATGTTCCAAATGAAATTTGATGTGGCCTTGGATAGCAAATATCTCACAGAAACATCTGGGAAGAGTTTTGTTGATAGAAAGAACATGGAAGTATTGTTTCTTGATAATGCACAGCATCATAAAGTTAACATATTTTTTTCTACGATTTCCAGTCTGACATTAAAACTGAGGCCCATTAGTCCAGAAGAAAAGCAGAGCAGCTTTGAATAATTCTTTGCATCCCAATTGTATGTTGTAATTTTTATTTCTAAGAAAATAAAGTACCTGCTGGGTAAAGCTAATCATATCTAACACCATCAAAAGACAGTGCAATTTAGGGAAAAATATGTGAGCTTGGCCACATTTTGTGGTCTGTTCCTCTCATACTCTCTTAAGCATCCAGAAAGATGGTTTTAAGTATGTTCCAGGTTATATTCAAGTCTACTTCACACTGGTCTTAGTGCAGATATGCTGTCCATTAATTTCTCTAATTCTTTTCCAAACCTAATCCACTGCTTCAAATGGCAAAAGGTTGCGAAGGCTAACAATGCCCTGAGTGAAGGCACCCTTTCACCTGTTTAAAACAAATCTCCTATCAGCTTCAGATTCTCTCAAGTCCAGTCATTGCAGAGTGTGGCAGAGAGTTTTGCATCTGACTTATCCGCTGACTTTCAGTATTTTGCAAACCTTGATCCCTACGAACCCAGCTGTCTGTTCAAGCTGGACAGTCCCAAACTTTTTACTGTGTTGTGGTAAAGTAGCTGCTGCAAATCCTTGAACATTTTGTTGTCCTCCTCCACACCAGCTGCACAATATCCTTCTTGAGTTGTGGAGATCAGAAATACACACTGCATCAAGACGTGAGCCCATCAAGCTCTTATATAATTCCCTCCTTCTTCCTTCCTGACAACGCCCAGCTTTATTTTGGCTGCTGCTGCTGAGCTGATGACTTCAGAGACAACTAAAAACTCTTTCCTGAGCCGTCACTGCCATCTGTGTTCAACCCCATGCAGTAGACCCATCTAGATTATTTCATTTCCAGATGCATTTGCTCATATTTATCTGGATCAGTGCTTCTTTGCCCCCTTCTTTTATCCCCACACTTAGTTTTTTGAGGTCCTTGTGAAGTTCCTTACCATTGGGATGGCACCTGGCTGTCTGAGAGAACTAGTGCCAACTGCAGCCTTGGAGATTGCATGGTGAACTCCCACCACCACATCACTGATGAGGGTCTTGAATAAAACTGGGTTTAGCACCAATTCCGAGGGAACAAACTTCTGATTCATCCATGCAGAAAACTCATCTGTTTTCTGTTGTTTTACCATTTACTCGATAAATTATCTTTTCCTTCAAAAGCTCCCATAATAACTTCTGGTTACGAACCTTAAGGAGTTTTGGAAACTCCATGTTATGGTGCCAGGGGAATCCTTTATCCATGTGCTCATTGACAAGATCACTGACACCCTTCAAGAGCTTGATCAGGCTACTGAGACAGTATTTCCCTTTGAAGAAGTCATGGACCTTTTCTAAAAGACCATGTTCTCAATGCTTTCACTAATATTTTATGGTCTGTATGATCCAAACTGACTTAACAGCCTGTAGTTATACCCAAAGAGTTTCCAACCAGACTGTTGCATTAAACAATGATGCCTAATCTCCATAAAGCTTGTTCTCAATGTTTTATTCATATCCTGGAGATGGGTAAATGATGCAAGTTTCCCAAAGCTGTGGCTCTTGCTGAAAATTATTTTTATATGCTAAGTAAGACAGACGAAGGGGAAGCCAGGTCCAACAAGTGATCACACCCACTTAATTTCATTGCTAAGCAAAGAAAACAAAACCAAAATAAATCCCAGGTGCATTACAGCCTTACAGTTATAATGCAATTAGTAGCATGATATGAACTCATCATTTCAGCCAGGTTTCTCAGCTGGTATATACAGCCCTCTGAATTTCAATAAGATGTAGTCTTTTTATTTTTCTATTTTAAGCCCCAATTAAGTTATGTTTGTTTTTCATTCCCACTCTGTTGTTTTTCCTTCACCCATCAGCTTTTCCCTGCCTTCCACAGCTCTTAGCTTCTCTAATCTTCCCACTAAAAAGCAGAAAATTGCTAAATTTTAACATGCAATAAAATGTTTGCCTTTTTTACTAGAATAAATCTATCATCCACATTCATTTGGAAATCAAAGTGTTGAGAAAAAAATGGTGAACTTATTGACAAAATATTACCCTTTCAATGCCAGCAAGGAAAAAAAAAATCTAAGCAATACAGAAAAAAAATCCTTATAATTTGAAGTTATTACAAATGCACCTAATTTAAGGTAAGGAACATGTGAAGTTCTGATTTTTTAAAAGAAATAGATGAAACATTGGACAAGCATACATACACACATACTTACATAAGTTGTAGTGATTTTGTAGGAACTGATTCTCTGAGGGTTTTCCAAACTACCCTGGCTGGCAAAAACAATGATGCAGTATCCAAGCCTGTCTTTCAGAGGTTCACTTCATGGTATTTATCAGTCTTGACATTTCACCCCCACCATGCAGGAGAAAGGTTACTAAGAGCACAGCACAAATAGCCTGTATTCCCAAGAGCATATTTTAATCAAAAAGAAAAACAGTAACTGCAGACTCTGATAAGAAAGGGGCTCTGTGTGAGGGAAATATATGAGAAATTACATGGAAGAGTTTTGCTCCTGCCTGGTGGCCAGATACATTTTGTAGTGCAAAAGGGAATGGACCATTACCTGTCACCAGCTGGAGCTGCTCTCTGGGGTCATGCATGGAGATGCAGAGGAGACACATCCCACTCTTGCTTAGCTCCCATCACCTATCTTTGCCATGGTTTAAAAAAAAGCCCACACAAACGAAAAAAAGTTGTTGTGTTGTTTTGGTTTCTTTTATTTTATTTTCAGCTATAAGGAAGAAAAATCTATGGTACAACTAGGGTCTTATTCCCTTAATTTTTTGTAAACACACCTGGAAAGGTATCTTCCATTCCTGTTCCTCCTGTGACGTACATTTAAAATTTCCTTTTAGTTTATTTTGTAAGAGTCAGCATCGTTCCATACTGCTTTATTTCTCCCAAGAAAAATTAACCAATATACGACCACCCACTTCTGCTGACTCCCACCATGTTCAGGTGGTATGGCTCAGCTGGAGTCACAACCCAGTCACTCCTGACTCCTTCAGTGGCATCCCTGCCCAGCAGCTGTCTCTGGCTGCCTGTCCCTTGTCCCTGCTGCCCAGCAGTCAGACATCCACTCAAAGTGGTGGCTGGGGTGAGACTGTGACTCAGCCTGAAGGATGGGATTTTTTCCCCCCATATTTGACATCTTCTACAGTATTTCGCAACAGAGCTAACTAGAAAGAAGTTCTGTGCATCTGCAGTTTTGCTACGCTATTGCATTTTTCCCACCTGTGTGACTTTTTGGTGTTTTGCAGCTGGGAAAGATGCTTATTTATTGTTGAAAATCTCACATTTCTAAGCACATCAGCTGAGAGGATTTGCTGCAGTACTTCTAAATGCATGGCATTCTCCTCATGATGCAGCCTACATCATCCTGTAAGCAGACACATGTTTCCTGGTGCTGAAATTCCCAAGACATCTCTCTGCTGTGGCTTCAGTTGCAGTCTCAAAGCTCTGGATGCTGTTCAATATATACCAACGAGCTGACAGCCTCAAAAAGCTGTGTTTTACCAGGCAGCAGCACAAAACCTATAAAAATGTGCCTAAGAAGTAGCTTTTTCACTCTCATTGCTTGAATGGACATCACAATGAGATTGCTTGAGCCTAAGCCAGAGCAGTGTCCAGTAAAAATGAAAAATAATGTTGTAATAAATCAGCTTAAACTTCACTCCCCAGGTATTAAATGACATTATGATGAATTTCTCCATTCACATGAAATCTGCTTCTCTCTTTGCCAAAGTTTATCCACCTTATTTTCAAGTCCAAAGTCATGGCCATCAACATTGATGAATTTAACTGGGGATAGTTAAGATAACCTGGGGATATTATTTAAATGTAGAAGCCACAGATTAAAAATGAAGCTCTACTTAGAGTGTCCATAGGTCAATCATTACTTGAGTAGAAGACTCAGTGCATAATAAAGTGGTTTTCTACATTTGCCTGCTGTAGATTTTTAACAGCCTTAAAATAAGTTCTCTACATAACCTCCCAAAATTACATCATGCATTGTTTACATATGACTGAAGTATAGCAACATTTAAACTTGAAAAAGAGTTACACTTCTTAGTCTTTCATGGCACTTTATAGCAAAATGTTCTTTATTGGGATTTTTTGCCCAAGTACTATATAAAAAATGTATAATGTGAATGTGTAGTATAAATATTTATACCACATTCACTTAACCTCAATCCATCATATATATTCAGCTTTAACTGTGGAAATTTTGGGGGAGAAGTATAGCCTAGAGGGTGACTTGTCAATAGCCCATGCCTGTTAAAGGATGAGTTTTCCTTCCTTCTTCCTCTGAACACAGTGGTCAAGCATAGAATTTATCACTCCAAAGCATAATTTATTAATAAAACACTAATTTGTTGATAATTGCACAGTAATCTTTCCTAAATTACAGACAAATACCTCAAGGCATTATCCAAACTCTGCTGGAAATATTCCCTGAGGTTTTCATATCTTCAGCAGGTTTTGATGGTATCTTTGTCTACACTCTAGCTGATCTCCTTACACAATGATTACTGCCCTTCAAATTAGACCATTGTTACACTTTTTATTGTTCATGTTTTTACTTAGTTAAATTAAATTTAAATCTCTTTATTCTTGAGGCTTCATTAAACAAATGGATAGAACTCATTTCCAGCCAGCCTTAGAGTGTACAGTCTGTCTTACACAGGCAGGGATGGATGCTTTCGTACTACTCCTGTACTGCCCAGCCTTTGCCCTGCATCCTGTCTCACTAACAATTATCATGCACCATGTCTATTGAGGACTAGAGGAATTCATCAGCAGCTTTCTTTTTTTATTTAGTTCATTGAAAAGCATTTTTGTTCAGTCAATGAAATAGATTAGCAAAGAGATATGCTTTTTATAAATGACACTACATGGATCACACTTAGTTGCTTGATATATTAAATGTTATCTAATACTGTAAGCATTCTTGATATAAAGTTCCCAACAATGTTTCTTGCAAACAATTAAAAATTAAATCTGAGCCCCACAAAAAAACTCTAGTTTTCCCAGGCTTTTGTTAATTTTCACTTTAAAATATCTAACATATAGCAGAATGGTTATTCTTCAATTTCTTTCCAAAAGCCACATTTCAATGTACAAAAGGGGAGCTGAAAATAACCCAGTTATTCAATATCATACTTATGAAAATAAATATTTAGTTGAGTTCAATATGGGATGGGTGCAAATGCACTCATGACATAAACAATTTAGTTTTTCTCCTTTTGAATGACCTTGCAAAACAAGCTTTATTACAAGAAGTAATAACTGACTCATCATGTTGACTAGTTCAAAATTAAAAGTGCCTCTGACTTTCCACACTGTCCAAGCAAGGAAGGTAATAGACTCTATATTGGTAAGAAGCCAGCCAACTCCTCTCAAGGTCACCCAGTCAGGCACTGCTATTTTTGGTAGCTAAGCAAGGCCAAACCACTGCAATTTTCAAAGAAAGGAGACCTAATAAATTTGAGAGGTAAGGACTGGGAAGGAAAGCCAAGTTACCCCATTGTGGGGAAGGAAGGTGAACACAGTGCAGCCATCTGGGGCTTAGAGCAAGCCTGCTTCAACTGCCCAGTGTCATAAAAACGTAAAAAGAAGGATGGATTATAAAAATGCAATAAAACTGTTTAGGGATTTACCCTTATTTCAGTTCTATTGAATGGCTTTACTTTCCAAGAGAAGGTATCAGGCAGAGGATATTTTAAACTACTGCAACTGCAGTACACAGCACAGGATCTGACTAAAAGGGGATTTTTTTTTTTTTTTTTTTTGGAGGGTGTGCCATTGCAGGATTGTTAGCTGTCACTGAGGGATTGTTTTGTACACCCTATGGGCCTTCTGAGTGCACCATACATGTGGTTCTCTGTGGCCACCCAGCAAGGCCCCGGGACATTGCCCATCTTCCCAGGAGCTGGCTGTAGTGCAGCTGCCTATGGTTGCCTTGCTCAGGTATGGTAGGGCTGAATCCTGACAGCCTGGCTCACCCTCTGCTCCTGCTTGCTCCTCCTTTGCCATTGCCTGACAGATGAATCTTGCAGCAGAGAAATGCTCAAGGAAAGATAGTATCTATGTCCACTCTTCGTGGACATAGGCCATTCAGACTTGGAAGAGTGCAAGTTAAGAGGGCTGTTTGCAGTCCCATCACAAACATCCAATGTGTATACCATTACTCTTGACAACACTGAAGAGCAAGAACAGTAAGAAATGAGCACTGCAGCATGATAGCATGATAGTGAAAAGACAAAATTGTATTCAGGCTAAACAGGGAAACTTCTTTTGAAGCCTGAGGGTTTCAGCTACAAAGCCAATGTTAAGATTTTGTTGATCAGATGGTTTTTCTACACAAAGAAAAGAAGAGGACAATCAAGGAAATTAGCAGAGGGAGGAGACAGTGCATGCCTGGAACATGTGCAGTAAACCACAGAATTCATTATGAATTGTATCTGTGTGCACATTTGCTAAGCCAGCTGTGTATAATATTTTAGATATGCTTTAGGGTTGTTTTGTACCAATAATTCTTTAAAGAGTATTCTGGTTTTACACTGAAAGTATATCTCTTCAATGCACTGAAGATCACCATATCTTTGCTAAAACCATATTAAATAAATAATCCACTGTTTTGGTTTAAGGAGAATGAAAACTGCATTGTGCCAGCGAATGCTGAAAGAAATTCCATTTTCCAGCACTTACAGCAACCTGTTACTTCTGCAGTCACATCTGCATGCACATCTCCAATTAATGTTGATGATGGTGTTATGTGCATGCAATGTGGATATACAGCTACCTAGCTACCTATTATGTCTAGATAGATACTGGTGTAGGTAGGACTCCTCTCCTCCTAGTAGATAGATAAATAGTTATCTAACTAGCTGCCTCTATACAGATTTGTCTATCTACGTAGATAAAGTCATCAGGATATAGACTATATCCTGATGTCATCAGGATATATACTCGATCTATCTATCTATCTATCTATCTATCTATCTTATTTATTTATTTATCTGTCTATCTGTCGTGGTTTGACACTGGCCCAATGCCAGGCACCCACAAGAGTTGCTCACTCACCCTCCCCTGCCACAGTTGGGCCGAAGAGAGAAAAAACAATTAACAAAGGGTTCATGATTTGAGATAAGAAACAGGAGAAAACACTTCAAGGGGAAAACAGGCTCAGCTTAAGTTACAAAGTGCATTTATTATGAACAAAATAAGAGGAGAATAATGAGAAGTAAAATAACTGCTTAAAACACCTTTTTCTCCCCAGCCCCTCCCTCCTTCCCATGAGCAGTGCAGGGAGAGAGGGCATGGGGGTTTTGGTCAGTTCATCACTGAAATTTTCTTCTGCTGTTCAGGGAGGGAGCAGTTCTTCCCCTGTGAGGAAGTGGGGTCACTCCCATGAGAGGCACTTCTCTGTGAACTTCTCCAACATGGTTCCAATCTCATGAGCAGCAACCCTACTGTACCTGCTACAACATGAACTCCCCCCATGGGCACACACTCCTCCCAAAACTGCTGCAGCGTGGGTCACTTGGTGTGAAGAAGGGGTGCAGTCCTCCAAGGACAGGCTGCTCCAGCCTGGAAGCAGGGCCCCCTCTCTCCACTGGGTCTCCCACTGGATCACAGCCTCCTCCAGACATCCACTTGCTCCAGTTATGAGCACTTTCCCCCACGGGCTGTGGGTGGATCTCTGCATTCCCTGTGGATCCTCATGGGCTCTGGGTGGATCTCTGCATTCCCATGGATCCCCACAGGCTGTAAGGGCACAGCAGCTTCATCATGGTCTTCACCATGGACTGCAGAGGAATCTCAGCTCCAGTGCCTGGAGCATCTCCTGCCCCTCCTTCTCCACTGACCTTGGTATCTCACATGTTCTCACCTCCTCCTCTTCTCTGACTAGAAGCAAAACCCATGACGTTCTTTTGATTTTCTTCTTAAATATGTTATCACAGAGACATTACCAACCTCTCTCATTGGCCCAGCTTTGGCCAGCAGCCGGTCCTTCTTCAGAGCCATCAGGGATTGTCTCTGCTGGACATGGTGGAAGCTTCCAGCAGCTTCTCACAGAAGCCACCTCTGTACCCCACTGCTACCAAAAAAAAAATAGGCTGTGCAAAACCAATATCTATCTATCTATCTATCTATCTATCTATCTATTTATCTATCTATCTATCTATCTCTAGATCTATATGATTACCTATCTAGATCTGCAAATATCTGTCTAGACAGGTGTCTAGATGGATCTAAACAATAAATACCTCCAAATGTAGAGATCTGTGTCTACACCTGTATATGTCTATCTGTTCCCAACCAGATGAGTGTTAATCCTGGATACTGGACCAAGACATATAGTTCAAATATATTTCAAATATAGTTGGTTGTTCCATTAACTTCAGCCCAGCTCTGGAGTGTTCTCCCCAAGCTACCAAGTACGGACAGAAGGAAGCAATATTGCTCACCACCCACCATTTGATAAAGCTGTACTGCTAAAACAACAGGACTCTGACTGGATTTCATCACAAGTCTCTCTGATTCATCATTTTCTTGAAGACATTTAATTTAGATTACTGTTAAAGTAAATTAAATTAGTATTAACCTTGTCTGTGAAGATGATACTTCATAAAGATAGATGTATTTCTCTTGGCATGCATGAAAAGGAAATTATAAGTTGTTCAAATCTCAATGCAAATGGACCCTTTCTAATGAGTTATGACCAATGTGTAAGTGCTATTGATTACGTCTATAGGTTGTCAAGGGGGGGGAGGGTCAGAGAAATCAGTCTTCTATTATCTTCAGAGATGAGACTATGATACCACACTGGTTCTAAATTATGCCTGGGTAGAAAACAACGTGGAATTTCCTCATTAAGTTGGACACAGGTCTGAGCAAAACTGACAAGTTGAGATGTGGTTTATCAGACTGGCTTTGCGGGTGCTGGCTAAACTTTGTTACCAACTATATCTAGGAAATGGTAAATGACACCATAACCTGGTAAATGATTAACTGAGCAGAAATAAATGAGACAGAAAAACATTTAATAAAAACCTAGTTTAGTAGTAGCTATTAGACTGAAGTTATCTTCCTAAATCCCTGCTGTTTTTTAGCAAATGGAGGGAAAAAATGACTCATATTGCCATTGTTTGCCTAATTTTGCTGATGATTATCATTTTATAGGGACTGAAAATTGTGTATTAATCTCCAGACCATCTCTATTACAGCTCTGGATAAGATGTATCCTATCTGACTTAATTTTTCATGAGTACTATCTGAACACCTGGCTTTTGATGTTTAAAATAATTTAAAATAAAGTCTTATTTTGCAGTGAACATGAGGCATCATCTACCTGGCACATACTTGTTTACTACCTCCAGCTCCATTTCATAATTATTTCTAAATAGAGCAATATATCTAACTATCTATGGTAAAATTTCTATCACTGTGGCTCTGTCCTAACGAAAGACATGAGAAAATCTGTGGTACTGTAAGTTGTATGATTTCCTAGAGTGCCCATGTGTTCTTAAAAGAGGGACATGGCAAGCACATACTTAACTCATCACTAGTTCAAAACATGTTTGAATCTCTAAATGGGATGGAACTAAAAGATGAGCCTCACTGGATAGAAGGTCAATTTAGCCACTGTGAACCATGACATGGTAGTTAAGGTGACATTTTACCAAAAGGAATACCAAAGAATGTCTTTACATTCTCAGACTACTCCTTTAGGCATGCTGATGAGCATTTTGTACAAATTCTGGTTCTCTTCAGATGAGATTGTGTGGCAAATACAGATCAAGACATGCTTGTCAAGCACAAATTATGATTTCTTTCAATCATGATATGTTATATGCAGATATCACAGCTGAGTAATTCACATGGTTAATTCAGATATTTCAATAGTGTATTGTGGAGTCTGGCATTTCTGAAAATTGCTGGGGCTTTTGGAGGGCAAAAGCAAAACAAGAACATAAAATAAAAATGAGAATCCTACAGGTTTCAGTCACTCCTCTCCCACAGAGCTACACAAGCATTATTTTGATTGTGAAGAAAGACTTTGATCCATGTCTTTGAAGCACTGTGCACTTCCCTTCACAGATCATGTTGCTTCACTGTTTTGAAAGACTAATATTCACTTTGAGTTCTCCTTGTTTCAGAAAGTCTGTCCCCACTGACACTTCTACTATGTTGATGGAGATATATATTTTCCATATATTTTCCTCACATTCTTATAGGATAAAATGTTAGGTCATAATCATGCCTTGTATGGTAGTTCTGAATTTCCTAAAACTGCAGGAAAGTATCTGCCTTGCCAGACATACATGAAAATTTTATGACAACAACATCGGAAATCATAACTTAATTTCCCCTGGAAAGATTTATCCCAGCATTTCAAAGTGTAGAAGGCCAGAAGCTGCCAATACTTGCTTTTCACCAACTAAGAGAAACTAGTTTTCCTTTGGTCTCTTCCCTCCTTTACACTGTTTTTCTCCGTATGTACAATCTGTCTTTGAACCATATTGGCTCTGATCCTCTCTGACTGTGTGCTAGGATAGTTAAAGGGAGAAATGGAACAGGCATAAAGAGTCCAAGAGTGTAAAAGAGGATAAAGGAAAAGGGAAGAACGTGGAGTCTGCAATGCTTTGCCATTCTCATACATGTCACAGTGCAGCACAGCACATGATGGCCGGGGTAATGCTGTGCCATCATACCAGACATGTTAGGAACATGTGGAATAACTCCACTGAGGACTGTGCTTATCCCCTGCAAACAAACAGCTTCTCTTAAAAACCAACCAGACACACAACAAAATCTCCAGGCTGACTCGAAGCCAGTGTTTGAAAACTGGATGGAAGAAGGTGTTCTTTGAAAGAGGCCAAATACATGTTTGTTTCTAAAATGGAGGAGGATAACAGCAAACATTAACAACAGATCCTGTAGAAGTGACAGATGTTCAGTTGAAGCATCTAGTGAAGCAGTCAGGATGAATATTTGGTGGATATTGACTGAAGTATTTGAATTCTTCAATCTATGGTTCAGATCTTCTCACAAGTTGTTTCACGATGAACAATCAAAATGCCAGTTACCCAGAGCACCATTAGGTAAAAAAGCCCTAATCTTCCCATTCTCCCCACATCAAAGCCCCTTCTCTGAAGTCACCCTTAATTTTTAAGATGTGGATTCAGTCTATCAAGAACACATTTTTTCCTTTGGCTAGCTCCTAAGAAAAGTCTATATATAGGAGGGTAATATTATGTACTTTATGACTACATTATTTTATCCGTTTCATCTTTTTGGGACTTATCCATTCTTTTGTTGTCATTGGACCCTGTGTGCTTGATTGCTTATCAAAATAATTAGATGAAACAATAATTCAGATTTACTGGAGCTCTTACAGCTCATTCAATTGGTTCCCAAAGAGTCCTGGAAATGGAACAAGCTCATATTTTGCCTTTTTCTTTCCCACCAAGGCCTGTGTGAATTGTCTGGCAAACTCACAGTACTGCACTGAACTGCTGCTTGGCACAAAGGACTTTGATAGCTGACTACAATTTCCCTTTCTCTAAACATCAGTGAGAGTGAGAGAGCTCTCACTCTCTCGTTCCTCTGTTTCTCCAGATTACCAAAAAGCACTGGGTTTCACAGTGCAGAGAGCCAAGTCAAGTCTGCCTGGTGAAAACCAGCACTGTGTGCAGGGGTGGCTGGATATGAAATTAAAGGGAGATGTAGTGAGGGGGCAATAATGGTCTAACCACACTGAGGACCCTCTGGAGAGAAGAAGAAAGGAAAAGACATGGTTTTCCAGCTGGTGATACAAGCTCAGTTCCAGTGTCCTGCAAAGAAGTTGGCGCAGGGAGCACAGGACCTCTGCTGTGCTCTGAGCACCGTGCTCCACCGGCTCCACCATCCCTGTCACACCAGGTCTTGGGGCACCACCATGAGCAACGTGACAGTGCTGTGACATGTCACCCTCACGAGGTGGGCACCCACTCCGGGAATGCAGACAAAGGTTCTGACACTACCTTAAGCTCTTCAGATAAATGTCTGGGTGTCTGTGCCAAGGAATACACCACTGCACTTCTGCTTTCACAGTGATTGACTCCCACATGTTCTAAAGCAAACATACCCCACGTCACTACTACTGGTGGAAAGCTTACAATATGGGAAGAAAATACTGACTTTCTTGAAGGGTTAAAAGAAGGCCATGCTGCTTCTTTGTTGTTCTCTGCACCATACCAGAGTGGGAACCTCCTGAAGGCCACCTACACCTTTTTTTTCTTTTTCTTTTTTTCTTTTTTGTTTTTTTTTTTTATAAGGCAATTAGATATCAGATCTGAAATGTTGAGGCTGAACTGTCAGCTTAAGATTTACATAAAGCAGATCTCTGGCAAGGCTGCACATCTCTTCAGCATGACTTCTCTTGGGAAACAAGAGTTTTAAAAAGTGTCTTGAAACTCAAGAAATGTAAAATAAAGAAAGATTACTGTCAAATAACTGGCTCATGGAAAACATCAGCTGCATCTGAGATGATCTGCAATGAGCTGTGTGCTGATTAAAATAAAACGGTATATCTGAGCTACTTGACGCATATTTTATCATCTACCTCTTAATATATCACCAGTTAAATATGTTTGGTGACTCTGAGACAACCAGCTGCATAGGTCCTGTGTCTCAGCTCTCCAAAAAGAAAGCCACAGCACTTCATTTCCAGCACACTGGAAAACAGCCCATTCATCACTGCCATTGAGACTTGTAGTTACCTGACGTTTTCCTGCTAGGGAGGGCAGGGGATTTTGCCAAGAGGTATTTGCTTGCTCACTGCTGCCATGGAGCATTGTTTTTCTCCTTTGGTTGGGATTCTGTGCTCAGCACATAATAATGAGTGCACAGGGCACATTAAAGCAGAAGCCAGAGAGATATCAAGATGTAAATGAAAATCTGTCCCAGCAATAAACAAAAAATAACCAGGTGAGCTCAGCTGGATTAAAAAAAAAATAAAAAGAGATTGCAAAAATGAAAATGAAGCAGCAGATTGTTCATTTGTAATGGCTTGATGGCAAATACTCATGTTCTGATTTATATTGTTTTTCACCTTTTCTGAGGAAAGAAAATTTGAGGATGTAGAGTCACAATTAAATAACAACCAGAAAATTACAATGGGATTGTACTTCTTCCATTTCCTTATTGTTTCCTTGGACGGGATAAAAGTGCTCCAATTCAGACACATTTCTGAAGTGAACCACAAAGCATAATAGGGACAACAGGACGAGAAAACAGAAGTAAAAAGGAAGGGAGATGAAAGAAATGTGGGCTAGCAAATGAACTGCAGGATCAGGTAAGTATGCTGTAAGTCTTCCTAGCTCCTAGTCTTCCTTAGTCAAGGGAGATTTCTGATGCGCTGTTGCTCTGATAAGCAGATCACCTTGTAGGTTTAAGAAAAAGCAAAATCAGACAAAGGAGAGTGTCAGATTCCAACGTTCGATAAACTTGGCCTAAAACTGTGCATCGTTGAAGAATTAAGCTCTTATGGTTTTCATTAGATTAACATATATGTGTGCTGATAAGGAATCACTTACCCAAGTCCTAGAAGGGTGATGCAGATCCAACAGTCCCCAGAGGGAGACCCAGTGCTTCCCCTGCTGTCTCATTTTCCATTTCTTCTTATATAAATACATCAACTGCCTCTTAAAAGAATAGTGAACAACTCACCTCCTATATAAAAAGTTACACTAAATCACAGTTTTCTAAGATATATGTGCTTTTTCCATAGGCAAAAAATAGAGAATTAGTGGAAATCCAAATTGTGCTCTCTCCTTATTCCATACTAAAAATGTCTCCAATTAATTTTTTTACACTTCTCCCAAGAGATTTCACAATTATGACTAGCATTATGCCAAACCAGATAATACAGACTGAATTGTTCAAACAATATATTTTTCATCCACAAATTTTTTATCACAAAAAAATTAAGGAAAAATCCTGGTGATGGTCCTTCCTACGTGTCGCTGGATACAGCAACACATAGGTGATACCAGCACCTAGAAGACTTTTATTTTATGAAACAATAGCATAAAATTTATGCATAAGATGTGCTCTCCTAACTTTAGCTTGCCATGTGTACAGAAAGCAAGTTCCTCACAACTGTCATCTACAATCGTTCATTTTCCACGTTCTCTCAGAAGAAACTTCACCTCAGGAGGAGCTCCTGAATATGGCTAGAGCTTGGTGTGACTGTGCTCACCCCTACACAGAACGTAGGGAATGGGAAAGAACTTCAGGAGAAAGTTTTTCTGCTAAGCTGTAACTTAGAAACTCTGTTTTTCATACTAAATCGAAAAGATATACCTCTACATTTATCTGCCATGGAATCAAAAATTCCTTGGAAAACCTCTTCACAGAAGTTAGTTTCTCATGTTGGACCCATCCCCCTAACACACATCCAGAATAACATCATGCAGAATTAATGGCATCCTCCCCCTCAAGAGACCCCTCATCCATCCACCCCAGGCCCCAAATGCCAGCCACAGCAATCACGAGGAGAACAGCAGTCAAGCTGCTTTCAGGATGGCAGCAGGAAGGAATTACAGAGCCTTTCTCTTTGGCCACAGTTCTGCTTTTCTCATCCAGAATTTCAGATAGAGAATTATCCAGAATCCACATGATTTGGCACCATCAGGAGGGTAACAAAGACCCCAAACAGATGCTGAGCTCAGAATCTTGTGTAACCCATTGCTGCCTTAAACTGAGTCAGAGTTAAGACACTAGCTGGGCTGAAACTTTGAATGCAAACACGTGACACTCTTTTTTAATAAAAAATTTTCTTTCTTCAAATGAATTTTCATGAAAACAAAATATTAATATATCTTACCACTGTGCCCAGAAAACTGGCTATTTCTAATTTTTTGTACACAAAAACCATATCTGTACATACAGTGTACAGTGTTTGAATATGGAACTGTAGGTACCCAATTTGGAAATTTAGATGACTGCTAATATAAAAATTAATGCAGATTTTCAGGGGGTTTTAGATAATGGAAACATTTCTCTTTTTTTTTTGAGGACATCAAGTATAGTTTGCATGATTTTATATCAGATGAGTGTTTTCTTACAGAGAATCCAATCAAAAGAAAGTTCTGAATGTAACTTCACTCTAAATATAAAAAGATATAAACAATACTAGGGAAAAAAAGCACAGGCTGAAGGACAGAATTTTTCTGCAGTCTCAGCCTTTTTTTCTAAACTGTTCTTTTGTTTGCATAGATTTTTTTGGGGTTTTATGAAATATAAGTTCATAAATTATCCTTTTCTGATTCATCAAGCCTCTTCGCTGTGTTCTAGGAGCAATATTCCCCCTCCGTGACTTATTTTTACCTTCTTTAATATTGATAGAGGAAAGACCAGGGAGAGAAAGCTTTCTTAGCGCCAGTGCTAATATTCAGTACAGAATTCACTTGGTAGCAAGACAGCTTTAGCCTGGGCTGCCGAGCAAGCAATAAACCCTTTAAATGGCTCAGGGACCACTGGGGCCAGTGCTGTGCACAATTCATGAAGCCAGGCCTGCAAAGGCTGCTGCTTGGATATTGCTTTCAATGCCTGGAGCTTCCCGTGTGCACCCGGCCGAGCTTCTTTCGTAATCCTTGATATTGATCAATCCTCAAGAGCATGGCTGAGGGCAAGGAGCTGGAACTGGAGGTCAATGCCAGTGTCTGAAGAACCTGCCATTCCCTTCAAGGAAGGGTCTTCTCTGCCCATATGCCTTGGCTCAGGCTCCTGCTGCTGCTGGGTCTGGGAAGCAGAGATGCTGTCCCCACTGCCAGGGAAACAAGGAGAGCCGGAACGGACAAGGGGGTGACATGAAAAACCCAAAAACAACAAGGCTTCATGGACCCCTGGTAATAAAAGACCAAGAGCACCCTCTGATACAGTGAGGAGTTCTGCCAACATGCTCTGCACATAACGACAAAATCTATTTCTTTTCCCACTTCCTACCTCCTTATTTATTTTCTGGCTTACAGGACTTGCCAGGACCCCTTACTGTGCTTCATTTCCATTACTCTTTCCAGTTTAGTTGCTTTAGTATCAAGATTTCTTTACCTTTTTCCTCTTTTTTTTTTTTTTTTAGTAAAATAGTCTAGGGTATTTTTATTCCTTCATGCTTGATAGTAATTTTCTGCAGTCATCTCTGGCCTCTGTGGCCATTTACAATGATTAGCAGTTTTCAAGAGGTAATGAGTTTCTATCTTTTCCTTCTCCCCCTCTCTCTTTCCATCTCTGCTGCTTTTTCTGGCACAGTCTTTCAATTATTTAAAATAAGCAGACAACTGCATAATTATCAACCTTAATGCCAAAAAAAGAAAATAGAATTGAGCCTTCTAAATGCTAAGGAAAGAGAGGGAAAGCTTGATAAGTATTGCTACATTTTCTTTCAAGACATGGAGTTGGGATTTCTTTTCTACCCCATTCAATTTCTGTTTAGGAATAAAACATTTTTGTGTTTGCAAGAAAGAGGGGATGAGTGATTTTAGATCTGCATTTTGTCTTTGCTAGGGCCTGGCACTTTATTGAAAATAAAGTAAAAAAAAAAATCCATCTTACAAATGAAAGCATCTGTTTAAATAAAAAGCCACTTGAGAAAAAAAAATATAAAAAATAATTATTATTTTTCCAAAGCAGGACAGAACTATCCAGAGGTCAGTAGAAAATTACTAGCACTTATTTAAAGGTGTCTGTTTCATTTTTCTGAAACCTCAAGTTTAGCTGTGGATAAAAATCTACATTAAATGATCCGTCCTCATTCCACACAAAATTACTTGCCTCTTTTGAAAAATTGCAGGATCCTTTAAAACATATTCATTTTAAGGAAGCCTATTTGTCAAAGTTTTCTGACCATACACAAAGTAGCACTCAAAAGACTGTGCAAGACTCTCTTCTCCTGGAGCTTGCTGTGGTCCAGGCAGGATGGGGAGCCAAGCAGGAGTGGGGTGAGCACCACAAGGCAGTGAGGTCTCCTGTTTATGGTGCTGAGTGTCAGGGCACAGCAGACACCTCCACTAGGCTCTGCCCTCTGGGACAAATGAGTGCCTACGGGGGACCTTCTGTCTGCCACTTAGCACAGAAGGGTGACAAGAAGTGTGGCAGTCTCAGCATTTGCTCTTCTCGTTGCTGTGATGAGCCTTGGTAACATCTCCCAGATGCCATGCTCAGGTCTCTTCATTTCCCTTATGTTCCTGGAGAAATACTTGCATTGTTTTCCTTGTATCTGATATTTCAGACTTTCCTTTTTTTCTCGTTAAGAAAATGGTATTTTGTAAGATCCTGTGGATCTTTCGGGAAAATATGCATAGCTGCTTTACCTTTCACTCGAAGCCCTCCAAGGACAATAGGTTTTCTGTCCTGCTGCTCCTCAAAAAGCCCAAGTGAACCAGAAGATAACACTGAAATCCCATAAAAGTGCTATGCTTGCTGATGGCTCAAAGTTTGGCCCAAGTCCAAAACCAGTTTCAACAAGCAGCCTGGATTCATCCAGCCTATTTTAGGAACAAACCTCCAGCTCTCTGGACACAAGTCACACTCATTCTGTAGCCTGAAGGCCAAGGAACAATTCTCAATTTATTTTATTTATTAGTAAAAATGTAGCCAGGGAGATCATTGTCCTAAGAATATCTAGTCAGCGTCAGCATACTTTATTAATTATTATTATTTCTTGCATCTCTTGTCTTAACAGAAGACTGTCTTTGACCAGATCTTTTACAAAAACAAAGTAAGTGGAATTTGACCCAACAGGAACATTAATGTGGGAGATCCTTCACAAACTGTTGGGGTTTTTTTAAATTTTTTTTTTAACAGAGCACAGGGCCAGTGCAGCTCCAGTACTTTCTCCACTGTTTATTTCTCCCTCAGTTCAATCTCATCCTCTACATTTTCCAGTTGTCATACTGAAGTACTTTGGCAGAATTCACATGCCTATCAAGGTTTGGCCTGGCTTGTGTCACTTTACCACACTTACACCCTTGTATACGCTTCAGTCTTACAATAACAGAAACTTAACACACTGTAAATAAACCCTATTGTTTTCACCCATGTGCAAGCCTATTATCATTAGCCTTAACTTCGCAGAGGGTGAACATGTTCTGGCTTATACAACATGATTTTTCCATTCTCCTGCTGATTTCTCTCAATATTTTATTTTAAGCATTTTTGTAGCTGAATATAGGCCAAACTTGGGATACTTCATCTGCTCACACAGAAACAACTACTCGATTCCAACTG
Source organism: Phylloscopus collybita (assembly GCA_027886175.1). NCBI lineage: Eukaryota > Metazoa > Chordata > Aves > Passeriformes > Phylloscopidae > Phylloscopus > Phylloscopus collybita. The sequence continues at coordinate 92,931,956 of JAJNNQ010000075.1, forward strand.
TGAGCCCAAGTCAGTCAGATTGCACAAGAAATGTGAAAAGAAATTGGTTGTATATTTATTCAGTAAGACCTCCAGGTGCAAAGGAGCCAAATTTTCCAGTGGCATGCTTCTGCCCAGGGGACAGTATATTCTGCAAGGAGGGAGCCTGCTGGGTTCTGGCTGATCTCAGGAAGAGAGCTACAGCCTTACCAGGACATGGTGCCTGAACCAGCCAACACCAAAAGGCCGATTCAAGGCCATTTGGATGGCCTTTGGCAGGTTGGGTGAAAGCCTGAATTAGTCACCATGACTAAGTCACTTCTGCAAATGGCACAGTCCTGTGGTTTTGGAGTTTTTTTTAATGGTGTCACACCTTTGCTTTTTTATACCATCTGATACTGTAATCTACCAGGTCTTCATTTCTCACGAATCTTCTTCCCATTTTGGCATATTAGAGTATGAGAAAATAAATTGGTTTAGTTTCTTTTTATTTTCTTGTGAAAAGTCAACAGAATAAATTTACTTAGGTATATCACTGAGAAATAAGTCACTTATTTTCCTGCCCCTTTTTTTTTTTTTTTTTTTTCTTCCCACCAGATGACTATGGAACAGTACATAAAATGCCCCATTTTAGATCTCACTAGAGTGAGCTAGAGGAAAAATTACTTTCCTTTTATTTTCTGGTATCTTGTACATTGTTTTCTAAGGACTGAACTGGCTCTTGCTGCTCCAACTTCATATATGGATATCCTGTTCAACGGGGTCCTTTTCTGACCATTCTCAGAGGCATTGTTTTTGGAGATAATAACTAATTTCAAATCTGGTAATTTAAAAAACACTAGCAATGATCAGATGCATTTATTTTCCGGAGTGAACTGAAGCAGACATGAACTAAGATTGTCCTGGTGAATGGTTATGTGTTAACACCTTGCTAGAAAATAATGTTAAAAGGGGCCCATTTTGCAAGGTGCTAAATGGTACAGTATATTTTCACATGAATATCTGGGAAAGGAGAATAAATAATATTGTCATTTAAATAATTTCCAGTTACAAGTTTAACACCTCAAAAAAAATGAAAGGTATTTTCTTTTGAAGTCTTTCCTGCCAAGCATGAGTAAAACAACAGGTCTGCATTCAGACTCTGGCTCATGGGTATTCATTAAAACAAATAAACAAAGAAATGGTAAAGAAAGCATTACACAGCTTAAAGCCTAGTCTAGTACCAGACGAATAATAAATACCTTAGTGTTGGCTGAGCAATGGCAAAATACATCTCTACATACCAGGAGATAATGAGCTCACTCAAGGAGCCTTGTGTATGAAAAGAGATTTCTGAAGAAACACATCACAGTATAATTGAGAATTTGTTATTGCTAATCCTAAGGCTTTGAATTTACCTCCCCCACTTTTCTTTTTCTTTTGATTTGTCTCAGCACACCCTGTGTTGCAGTAAATACATATATGTGAGCCCAGTATGTGCTAGAATCTACTAGAACAATTACCCAGTTGCTCTCATACAATACAGTGTGTTTAGGAGTGGCAAGATATTTTAGGTACAATTATTCTTTTTTTTTTTTTTTTTTTTTTTTATGCTACACCCTGGCCAACATACTTTAAACCTTATGGATGCCAAGTGAAAAAATGTCTTCAGCCTTTTAGCACACACTCTTAGTAATCATAACAACATTTTTATATTGTTATAGACACTATTGGCAGTGTGTTCAATTGTGCGTGGAATAAATAGCTCACATTAGCCGTTTGCCTTAAAATTCATGTGATGGTAGCAGCCAGCTTAATTAAGTGCATCTTTCTGGGAAATCAGGAATAACAGTAATGAATGAACCTGCTGCTGACCTGCAGCAACGAGAAGTCCTTCAGAACGTTTCTGAGTTTGAAATTCAGCGTCACCCAAATCTACCCACTCTGTAGGGCTGTGATTGGGAAAGGCAGGCAATGTCAACAGTATTCATCTTAGTTTGATAATTACCCCTTCCTTCCTTCCTGGCCTTGGTCAATTTATAACTCCCACAATCTGCCATTGTTTTCCACTGATGGGATTTTCAAAATAGTGGTTCGACAAGATGAGGGGCTGCTGTGTGATTAGGTGCCTGAATTCTTCCACAAAAAAACAATTTAAGAGTAGTTTAAATATTTTGGCCAGTCAACTAGAAGCAAGAAGCAGCCATTTAGTTTCACAAATCTAAATGTATCTATTCAGATCATACCAACATAAAACATGTGTGAGGGAAGGAGAAGCAAATACCTTCTGCAGGAGAATTGTCTCTTATTTTAGAAAAAAAAAATTCTTTTTCAATAAAAAGCAAAACAAAGAACCTTTTCACTGGAAAATTCCCAACTAACTCTAACATTGACAGATTGCGACTTCTGAGAAAAAGCCAAAAACAAACACAAAGTCATAGAGCCTGGAAAACTTGCCTTGCAAGGAAAAAAAATTAAAATGCTGAGGGCAAACATTTGACAAAGATGGAAAGACAAATAGATGTTTAAACATATTTGAACTGCATAAACATCAAGCACAGAGAGGATTTCTGTAGCTAGACACATGCTCTTATAGAACAAATTAAGGAGACTTGTAGTCATGGGGCAGCCTAACAAGACAGGAAGTCAAGACACAGAGTAAGTTTTTATGGGTGATACTGATTTTATTAATAGCAGTAGAAAAATCAGAATGGTTTAAACTACACTGCCTTAATGTTTGGGACTTAGAGAGGGAAGCAGAAAACAAATTAAACAAATGGAAATAGTAAAGAATATAGGATAGGAAATATAGGGAAAGTACAGAATATCCTATATCCACCTTGGTAAGGAATTGTGAACAGTCTAACAGTGAATTTTCTGATTTTTTGTTTCCGTATCTGTCCAGAGACCAGAATATAAAGAACGTGAATACCATGCATGCAACACCATAGACACAAAGGAGATATTGCTGACAGGCTGTCATCACTGGTGACAATTATTTAAATAAAAACTATGAAGTTCTAGGAAGAGGCAGCTAAAACCAGCAGGAGTAAGCAAGAAAAGGGATGCAGGAGAAACCATGAGCAGTCTCCTTCAGCAGTTTGAGCTCTGCCAAAGCGCTCAGTCAGGAACAAAATGTACAGTAAGTTCGTTGTAAAGAGAAGAGACATTAAGGGAAACCTTTCCTTTTCTTTTTTTCCTTCCTCATTAATTAATAGTAGTAATATCACCTAAGCAAAGCAAAGGACAAATGAAGAGATTAGAAACAGTACCTTGCACTCAGAGTCTCTGAACCAGTTATGTAACATTCCTATTTCAGGAAAAAGAATTTTATATTTAACAATATTAAGGATACAACTAAGAACCACACCCAATCAGAATTAAGATTTTTTATTCATCACAGTGTCAAAAGTTTAACAAAGCTGGCTATGCAAAGCTTAAATGAAGAAATTCTAACAATCACAAATAGTGAGCCGTAAACTTCAGGATTGACACCAGCATGTGTTTTTGCCCCAGATGGCCATCAGCCAAATTTTAATGGAATTAAGGTAAAGTCACTGGCTAAAGAAAAGGCTTTAAAATGTACATAAAACCATAAAGTACCGCAAAGAATCAAGGTCTCAAAATCAGGAGCAAGGTTAGAATATTTTCAGCAGTCCAGACAGAACAATTCTAGGACTTCCTTCAAAGTATTTGGAGCCTATACCCCAGTAAGCAAGCAAGGAGTTCAACAATAGGTAAGGGAGGAGATGGAGCAAAAGCTACTGAGGTTCAGTTGATTCTGCTGCAGTTGCTGAGGTGCATCGGGTGCTTTGCTGCTGGTCTAACACGGGAGCAAATCTTCCCCATAACTGTGTTGTGGAGATAACACAGAAGAATAAATATTTCCATGCACTTATCATGTGTAGCTTTGCTTCAGATTAAGTATTTGAGTGTTATTGTTACAGGGCCAGACCACAATACTCAATCTATACATAATCTGGCTGGGCAGGGTTCAGGGAAAAAAAACCCCAAAAAACACAAAAACAAAACAAAACAAAACAAAACAAAACAAAACAAAAAAAAAAAAAAAAAAAACAAAAAAAAAAAAAAAAAAAAAAAAAAAAAACAAAAAAAAAAAACAAGAACAGATCTGGGTTTCATTTCTTTCAGTCTTGAGAGAGCTTGAGAAGTTTAAAAAGCAAAACAAAACCAACTAAACCTTCTTCACCTCCATATCCACCCCAAGGAGCTGTGGAAAGCAGAGGATTCTTGGGGAATTACTCTGGTAATCTCCCCTGCTCGCTTTCAGGGGTCCTTATCCAAGCCCCGGGGGCCAGCAGCACAAACATCGCCTTGTTCTAAGCAGCAGTGGCTGAATTCTGCTGCCATGTGGTGACACTGGTTCAGGGGAAAAGAAAAGGGGAGGGGGAAGGGGAGAAGCCCTGCCGTTTCCATCAGTCAGACAGACAGCGAATTGAGGAAGGAGCAGAAGTTGTTTAGGACTGTCTAGCAAGTGACAACTGCTTGATTGGCAGAGAGCCACGATGAGCATGCTGTGCCTTTAAAATAGGTGTCTATCTTCAGCCTGGAATATATTCAAATCAGGTTGCATAAAAAGCTGTTCCAGCTACTTACAAGCTACTTACAGTAATTAAAAACAGAGAGCTGCCTTTGTCTCCCAGAACCTGCGCAGAATAAAAAGCAAGCAGAGCAAAACAAAACAAAACAAAAAAAAAGCAATTCCCAAGGTCAGTTCTAAGGTATATCATCCTTTTCTGCATATGGAATTTACGTTTACGTACATAGGGCAACACAAAGTCACTTCTTAGCAGGTCTTGATGACGTACACCACAGGTGGCGAGGGTCCTACTACAAACAGGAGAACTTAGTCTATGCAATTTGGGTTGTAAAATACAGGCAGGGACAGATCAGCCAAGCTCTTAGTAGGCATGGTTAGGAGTGAGCAGGGAAACTATTATGCTTCAGCCTCCTGCTCATCTTGCTTTTTTTCCTCAGATTTGTCTACTCTGGCAAAAAATGTCATACCCAGAGATCCAGTTTCTGTGTGCTCCTGGGGCACTGTAGCAGAGTGAAGCCCAAAATTAACAGGAACCAATTGCTGAAACTTGATTCCACTGGACATACACGATCCTGCCACAGTTTTCACTGGGAATGTCTGAATGTACTCAGGGCATGGAGGTTGCTCAGTCTTCCCCAGTGCTCTGCAAAGGTGTGCACCTGTGTAACAGCATAAATTGATTAAATGGAGGGTTTTTTTGTCCCAGTGTGGTCTGCTTGCAAACATGCAACCTATTTGTATGTCAGGAGGGCAAAAGAGCAGCATTCCTTCTACAGAGGAAGCCCCCACACTCAGATCTCTAAAACAGTGGAGATCTCAGCCAGGTACCATTGCTGTGCTTTAATTGCAGACCACACAAAAAGGAATGGGAAAGAGTCTAAATGCATGGTTGGGTAATGGGACATTAACTTTTTAGAATTTAGAAACATAGAAAGAATGACAGTACAATATTCCAACAAAATATTCATATTCCAATAGACAATAATCAATACAATATATTATACTATATCTACATATATCTGTATATATTGTATATATATACAGATGTATGTATATATATCTGTAAAATATATTGATCAATACTAGTATGATTATCAGGTTCTTCAGCTAACACACTAGGACTTTTCACTGTCAGTGAACACTCACACAGAGAATGCTATGGTAAGTGAACCTTGCATGTTTGACATAGAGCATTGTATGATATGTATTTAGGGATTTCTTCAGGGTACTCAGTGTGCAGGGAACCCCAAGGCCAGCAGAACAACTGAGGCGAGGCTGCCACAGCTACAAGACCCCAGGTCCACCCAGCAGCCAGGCTGAGCACATATTCCCAACAGGTGCACAGGCAAATACCTGTATGTGACACAGACACACAGAGCCGGCCACACAAACCATCACAGACATGCTCAGCACTCACACTAACACACACACACAGCCGCTCCCCTGTTCCCCTCCAGACATCCAGGCTATTCCCCTATCCCTCCTTGTCAATCCCTTCCTTTCTCTGCCTTTGGTGACTCCCCTAAAAATTCCATAATCACTTTCATATAATCCCAAAGGGCTCTTCACTGCATTCCAGTGAATCTTGTCCACATCCTCATCTTTGCCATGGGGCTGAAGGCTCCCTGAGGACAGCTCTAGGAGCAGCTGGCAGAGAGTGTTACTCAGGTTTCCCTGCTGCCCCTGCGTGTCTGTGCTCCTCTGTGTGGCTGCAGACAACACTTTCATTACACAAACTCCCGCTCCAACGGAAACATTCTTTTTCATCAGTCTACACAAAACAATTACTATGAACCAAATCAATCTCTGATTTCTTCCTGGAAATGCTAATGAATACCTTTAACAAATAAAATTAACTCAAAAAAGACAAATTATTTATCATTTTTCAGTTCTATTTATTAATAAACAGCAGATCGTTAACCTAATATTCAGGAAAGATGGCTATCCATTATTTGCATCTTCAGTTAAAATTCTTTCTAGTAAAGTGTCTGGACTGGAAAATGGGATCAATCAAAATAGAAACTTTTTGTAATTAAGATGTAAAAGTTCTCTCTCTTTCCCTCTTCTTTCCTCTGGTGTTTCTCACTCCTCAGTTTGTCTGAGGAAAACTTCAATTTATTTACCTTTTTAACCTTTCTTCCAGTGTATTAGAAAAATGACTCCTCTACTTCCAATATTTTGTTTCTAAGAGTAATTTATTCTATAAAATTTCAGTTAATTTCATAAAACAACACTATCTCATTCCAGTGGAGTAAAATTCAGTAGTTTTCTCTACTGAAAACTCTATGGAAAGCTTGGGGATATTTCATTAAATATCATTCCCCTAGCATATCATATATTTTAAAATGTTCATATTTTACTGATGCCTTAGATTTTAGCTCTCATAGTTTTAGATTCTGTGATGCCTAAGGATGTAGTTTGAACCTCATATTGAGTGCTAGTAAGCTCTCTTCACAGAACAAGTAGAAAAAACAAATCTTTTCCTGCTGAGGACCAAGGACAACTTTCAGCCCAAAAAGCATAAATAACGGTGGACTGAAGGGAGGAACAAGACGGATGAGACCTCACAACCTGAAGCTGTAATTGGACAATTAAACCCCAATATGCAAATGGACCAAAACTTACAAAAATGTAAAATCTCGGCAGCCATTTTGCGTGGCTCTCTGACCCACCTGGGGTGCAGCCTGGGTCAGGCTCCTGTATTGCCCAGGGTGGGTCCTAGAAGTCTTTTAATAAATATCTACTTTATTCTCTAGCTCTGTCCAGCCTTTTTTTCAGGTCAGCCTTCCTAAGGCATCATTACTGAAGTGTTTGCAAACACATAGGTAATTTCCAAGTGGTTCTATTAATTTGTAACATATTCAAGTATGATCACAGTAATATACAAACTTCAAGGTAATATTTTTTCAAAATAATTTTTAGAGAATAATGAAACTTTATCAAGATAGATTGCAAATTTTAATTTGATTAGAAAAAATACCTTATCAAATGCACAGCATTTTACAAACATTCAACTATGTCGTTCATTGTTTATCCACAAATAGCTTAATTTATTTTAAATGTCTTTTTAAATAGTTATAACACATCAATACTCAACAAAATTACTTTTATTCAATGATAAAGGCTACTCGTTTCATTAAATATGTTTTCAGAGCATGTCTAAGCCATTTGTAGAAAAGGACAATTTTTATAATGTATTATACTGTCTATCTTTGCAGTAATCTGTGGTGCTTGATAATATAATTGTCATGTCCTCTAAATGTATTGTAAATGCATTGTAAGGCATTGAAGTCACTGTGCAATACTGGCAGTATGGTTTTAAACATGTCATTGACTCCCCACAACTTTTATACAGAAATCTATGAGGTTTGTTACCACCAAGGAAATAGGAACTAAATACTTAAAATGTCTCAAACTGTATCTGGGAAGGAAACAAGGACTAGGAAAGGCAGGCAGGCTAAACAGGTTAAAAATTATATAATCTAAAATACTCAGATGATCATGATTGATGAAAAGGAACATTTTATCTTCTATGTTTATTCGGGTTATGTCTCACAAGAGTTGTGCTGCAAGGTGTACACACCATGAGGTTCTACAAACCTCCTTTCACTCACAACAAGAAGCACTGCGTGCAAGGATAACAAGAAATAATTCAGAGCTTCTGGAGAAATTAAAAACATACCCTGGAAAATGATCAGCCAGTTTTGTAGAAGAGAAACAATCCAAAATATAAAATCACAGAGCCGAAGTGTGAAAAAGAGCATGAATTTACAATAGCCCAAACTCAGAGGAGGGGCCAGCACGGTTTAGATCTCCAGATACAGGACATCACATCACAATCTTGATGAAGATCAATCTGCTGCAATATGCTGAGTGTGAAGCCATTCTCTAACAGAAATGTATCAACTGACATATTGGAAAGAATTCTGATAAAGGCAAGAAAAATATACAAGTAATTTTATCCACCAATCCAAACTCATCTGCTCTCTCTAGCCTGATGACCTATAGACATCTCTCTCTGCTCCAGATTTGTCTCCTTCTTTGCATGATAAAAATCTGTGTCTGTCTCTCTGACATCTCCTCATGGGTGTTTAGCTGTCAGCTGAAGTTCAGGGTGGTTAAAACAGAACTGTGATTCCCCCTCCCCAGCTTGGTTTCTCGATCTGTGTAGACAATGCCATTATTCTGCCTGTCACTCAGGCTCACAGCATGGACATCATCTTTGGAGAGCAGTTTGAGCTGGCAGCTTCCATCATTTCAAGCCAGCCTAAGCATGAGCAGCCACAAAAAGCATAACTCAATTTTTCTGGGTGAAGTTTGAGCTGGATCAGCCCCCTAACCCTGTTGCCAGCATGGCTTCATGGAAACGAATGAAATTGGGAGGAACAAGCAGTATGGTGCCCCTTTTGAAAACAGCCTGTTCTGCCTCACAGTGATTATTTGTAGACTGAATCCTAGTACTAACACCTGCATTTTTTTTTTGTCTCATGCAGCTGCAGAGGTGAAGCTCCTCTCACACTACATCCAGCTCCTGCACTCTCCTTGAAAAATGAGACTTGAGCACAGGCACAACTGAGTTGTCTCCAGAATGCTACTGGAGACACTGTGCCTTGAACCTGCTTTGACCACTTTTGTCCATCCTTTGCTTCATAAGCTTCCTTCCCCTGTCATACCCAAGAAGAATTGCTTATTTTCAGTGTCAGGTGGTCCTAACTTCACAACTGTCAATCATGTCTGCACCTGCTCAAACATCTACTCTTTAGCTGGCTTAAACTTAACTGTTAGCATAACAATCAAAACAAGGTGGTCCTCTTGCTTTTAACTGGAGTTTAGTCACCAGTCTCTGAATTATCCCATTATTCTCCACCTGAAATCATTGATGGAAAATGCACCCAGGAATGCCTCCCACTCACTGTTTTGTTCCTCTGAAGCTTCAGCATATACAATTATTTCAGCCTCAGATCTTATCCATTGCAAGGAGTCCATCTTCTTGCACACATTCCTCTCCTATCCACCAAAGACCAACACACACTCACATAGACTGTAGGCAAAACTATGTGCCACTCAGTCCCATTCCAACTGAAATAGCGCCTCAGGGAGATGCAGACTTATCTTTTCTAGAAGCTTGCTGTTTTGAAGCTCTCTATGTGTATTTATCTACAGCCAGTCTTTTCAGCGTGTAAAGGCACACCACCCAGACTTGTCAGCAACTTAGAGCAGAGAGAAGCATCTCATGGTTAGTGCAGTAGTACCACCAGCTGCCACTCCTTTAATGAGCACTAAGGTAAAAGTTTTAGACCCAGAACTTTGGTGCTAGGCATCAGAGCTCAGACTCAGTAAATGAAAGCCATAGCTGGTTTTCCTTGCATTCCCATTGCCAGTCATACCAGAAGTTTCTTGCCTTGAAGAATGGAAGGGAACAAGATCTTCATTTTCAGGATCCCTGAGAGTTATAATAATTGCAAGAGCAACATGTTTGGTGGAAAAGGCATCAGCTGTTTCAAAACTAAATATAAGAGATACAATATAAGTAGTGAATAGAACACACTCTATCACGTGCATGGTGATTAGCTGCCCCACCACAAGCATAGGAAATACATGCCCTCTCTGTTAGTATAGGAAATCCACTCTCAAAGTGATCTCTTTCCTGCTATAGCATATATGCATGACAAAATGTCCAAGAATAATCACAAAGGGAGGAAAAGATGTTGGGATTGGTACCACAACAATAAAAAAAATAAAAGAAAGGAAGTAAAATACAGAATTAATTAGGAAAAAATATGCATTAACAATACAATGTATCAGCCTGCAAAATAGTTTCTAGAGGGTATGTATGGAAATATCATCACTCAAGATACTTGCACACAGACAAGACAAAGCACACCAGAATACACATACAGTATAGCAAGTGTAAATCTGCCTTGACATAGGAATGAACCACATGCTCTTATTATAGGCTGGCCAGAGACACAACATTAAAACTTGGAGTAAAAAACCAAGCTCTGTTTTCTAGACTCAGTCTAGACCTAACAGTCCTTACCCTTTCTACTTTCTGTGATTTTCACCTCTTTTTAATTCGTTGGTGTAGCAAGAATATTTGAAACACAGCAAAACAAAGATGATGGAAAATGGATCTAAAAGAAGGGAAACAAAAGAATGATTCCACCATGTTGCAGTTTCAAATGGCAATGTGCCCTGTCAGGAATTCTCGCTGAGCTCTCCCATGGAACACATGGGACCATATGTTTCATGCTCAGTTAATACATCCAGCTGTACCACAGAGGGTTAATCTCATCCCCCTGTCCCAGGTGCTCTATGCTTCGCCAGGAGTTTAAAGCAACCAGCTCAACTAGAGAACACCTCACCTTGCACATGAGTGACTTCCAGCAACACAAAATTTTTCTTTTAGCCTTTACTGCAAGAGACATAACCAAGTGGAGAAAGAGTAGCCAGAGTCCACATCTTGGTTATACTACATCCCTCTCCAAGACATCAACCTCCTGGGAATCATAAGGAACAGTATGAATAAATAACAGCATAAATGAGAGCTCAGAGATTGCTGCAAAGTGGCCAGGGAATAGCTAAGTTCCCAACTGGTCCTGGGATTAGAAAGGCATAAAAGCATTTTAAAGCTGACTTTTCTTCTCCACAGCAACACACAGCTGAACACAGCTCCAGAGAGTTTGGAAAGTAAGCCTTATGCTTCCAGCTTTGATATGATAATTCAAATTCCAGGTTTTGTAGAAAATTTAGTAGAAAATTTGGAATTTTTTAACATATTTTTATTTATTTAATATATAATTTTTGTTTAAGAAATACTTGATTACAAAAAATAATTATACCTAGCAAACTGTATAAAATCAATTAAAGCAAAGCAAACTGAAAATTAGCCTGGGTGCTTAGCAGAAATACTTGTCCAGCTCATGGTGGGAAGGTAAAGGAAGAAGAAAGCATCACCTTGCAAACAATGAAGGGACTTTACTACTTCTACTCTTAAAAAGTCACTAAATTCACTATGCAGTCCTGATTGATCGCTAAGTTTTCCAAATTAAATTGAAAAATTCATACAAATGTCAGAGCGAAATCAAAAATAAGTACAAAACTGAGTAAGGTTATTTTAAACATTGTTCAAATAATTATGTTCCTGTTTGGTGTTGTAAATAAGTAGCTCAAAAGGTTCACCTTTTCTCTGCCAATAACCTTTCAAGTGTCATAATTTTAGGATGGAAATCACTTGTGAAAGCAACAGGAAGAGAAATATTTGGGTAAGTTCCATCAGTTTTGCAGATCCTTGATTTCTATGTAATACAGGAAAGAAATACTGCAGGAACAACCCTTGATGTCAGATGATGAAATCTCCTGGCACAGATGTGTGGGGAAAGCCAAGGTTTTGCTCCAAGGCCATATGTAGAGTCATTGCTGGGGTGATGCAGCTGTTATTCGTTGTTACCTCTCACTTGCCACTCTAAAATACATTTTGTGAAGCTATTCCTGGATTGGACATTTATACCTTAGCCCCTGAGGACCTGTAATTAACTCCTGCTTACCAACAGCTGGATCCTCACAGACAGGCTCTGGGGGAGCGAGCCTTGTTCCTGCATGGCCAGAACCAAGAACCTGGACCCAAAATCCTTGGCTGCACCCACCCTGCCTCATCACAGAGACACTGAAGTGGCCCTGCACTAAATCCCCAAGGAATGCCAGTGACAGCAAAATGATCAGTGCTCAGATCCCCACTGCCCCAATAAAGCAGTAGACACACACACAGCCACTAGCCCTTGAACTGATGTAAATATTGGATCAAAAGCCACATTTTACTAGTGACAAATATTGATCTGATTTGCAGCAATACAAAATCACTGATTAATGAGTAGCACAGCACACACCAGTGCAAACAGAATATATAGACACGTCATTTTTGGCACATGCTAGAGCCACATCCTTCATCATGGAGTACCAGATTTATTTATTTTTTTTAACTCAGACAAGGAAATAGTTCAATATCAATATATTAAATAAGGTTCTGACTCAAACTTTTACAGAACAAGTATTCAAAGTTCAGTTGGTAGAGTTTTCTTTCTGCTTTTTTCTTTCATTTTTCCTGCTGCCTTAGCTTATTTTTGCAAGTGGTTTTTCCATATACACAGAAATCTTCCTGAAAATTGCACTAGAAGTCTTCAAATCCCAGATCCTTTCAAGGATAAATGGCCTATTTCATCTTAGTTTAAATTAATTATTGTACATACATAATGTGAACCAAATTGTTTCAGAAAAGGAAGGAGAGGAAGTCTGCACTGGATTATGCCAGATTAATTTCAGTGCAACTCCCTCAATTTCAATAAGAATAATTTACACTACCATCCCTAGGAGCAAAATATGCCACAGTGTCTGGCAGTTAATGGAAACTCAGTAATTCTGGCAGATGCAGTGCCCAGTTTTCAGCTTTCTTTGTATAATCTTGTATTTTTTTTTCCAAGTGATTAAAGCAAGTACAGAGAGAATCCATCAATTTTCACCTCACTCTGGTTGCTCTTAGGGATTATTTCTTACTTTGAATGAAGTCCTTCCAAAGTCTCTTGAAGAAATATGGGGATTATAAGAGGTAATTTATTTTCAAGATTTTTTCTTTTTTCAATTAGATGTTGAGAGCTGGTTTGCAGTCTGGTCACTCAGAAAAAAGTTAATACTATCTATATACACAAGTCACTTCTTGAAAAGAGGTCACCTGGATTTGCTGCTCATTTTTTTCAAGGAAAATCATTTTTTATATTAATAAAAGCTGATGGATTGTTCTGGAATGGAAGGTGTATTATCCAACATGACATGAACATATAAATATGGTTCATTTAATGCTACTGAAAATACAACTTTAAGATAAATACACAGAGAAGAAAAAGATACAAAAAAAAAAACAAAAGAAAAGGAATTTAATAAAATGCTGATCAAGCCTTCCATCAAGTTTGCTAAGTGGTTTAAACTGTAAAGCAATGAAGCAGACAAGCAATAGGAAGCAATACTTGAAGGAAAAGGAAGAGGTCAGGAAGAAATTAAGAGTCTCCAAGAAAGAAGACTGAGGAAAACTTCTATAGGAGTTCAGGAGTACTTGTCAGGCAAAAGCATTTTAGGAGAAAATCTCACAGCTCACCTTGAGATGTGACTTAGATTGCTAAATGAGTATGTGATTTGGCTAAACAGATTAAAATGGTTTTTCTTCCAACTTCCTCTTAGAAGGAATTATGTTTAATAGACTTAAGGAAAAATCAAACCCCACATAAAACTAAAAAATCCAAGCCCAACAAAAATTGCCACTAAACCAAAACAAAATTTCACAATTCGTGAAAATCATGAAGAACAGGTCATAAAGGAACTAGAAACCTTTAAAACAGATGAAGAAATCTTATGCAGAGAGTCACAAGGAATGTTTATGTTTTCCTCGGTCACAGCATACATTTTATTATTGTTGTTCCCAGCACACTGAAAGCATTCAGCTTTGGGAATTCAATATATTAGAACATTTGCCTTGCAGAGAACAGACATAGAGTAAAAACAGGGTCTGAGAAACATAAAACAAAACAAAAAATACAACCCCATGCAGAATTTTTGTACTAGATGCATTTATTTAGTTGATTTATAGGAAGCTACAGGAAGGAGGAAAAGCAGTTACACTGAGCCTGGAACTGACCACAGTTAATGAGTTGAGACCAAGACAGACATGAGCAGTTTCACAGCAAACAGATTTCCATTGTTCATGAGAAGTTAGAAAACTCTCCTGCTTAGAAAAATACCAGCTGTATCCAAGAAACTGACAGCTGTTGTTATCAATATTGCTTCTCAAGTCTTGACCCATTGCCCAGAAGTCCACTGGATGACCTTGATCTCAATGGCTTTTGGTGGTAAAGCAATAACTATAAATAATGCATTAAAAATGTCCTTCCATGTCAGCAGACTCACATTTGTCAGGCATTTCCATACTATTCTGGGCCACTTTTATGGTGTTCGCTTAGTGTGCTGTGCATTTTTCTTCAACTGCTTGAACATGGATTTATCCCTTCCTTAAATACAAATATATTAATATAGACTTGTCTCCGCATCTAATATGGTCTGAAAAAGAACAGTTGGTGAGTGGGAAGAAAAAACAGTTTAGGGATATCACACAGAAATTTGGTATCTTTACTGCTTGTTTAAATGGTGTTTATTGTGAGGGAGAAACTTGCATGCTAATGGTGTTTTTCATGTAATTTGATGATTCCAAGCATTTTAGAAAGTAGATAGTTACATTCATGAGAATACAGAATATCATTATAGGCAATTAGGCATAAGCAGGGATATGACTTACTTTATAAACTCAGTAATCTCTTTATCTGATCTCTTTATCATCAGATAATGAAGAAGAGGCACAGAAAGTATGACAAGCCGACAACCTCTGCTCCAATACAGTATTACACTGAACCCAGCTTTCTCACTCATTCAAACCTCCCAGCAATAGACACTCCACACTCCTCCTTGGCACTCTACCTCACTGTTAGAGGGGTTTCCCAAAAACTAACAGCAATCAAACTCCTCAGTTTACTCAAGTCTTCTTACTTGAAACTCGTTTTCTTTAACCATTCTATCCTAGGTGTTGTTTTCCCCCTTCACATGCTCTCCAAGCCTTCCTTGTCAGAATCAAATTTGGTAGAATTTCCCATTAATTCCTCTGTTCTCCACCCACACAAAAAAGTGTATCTCAACACAGTCTGAAAAAATTTTGAACAGTCCCTATTGCTCAGCTGCAGTCAGTCCCTAACAGGTAAAGATCCCTCTTAAAAGTCAGATGTTGAATAATTTTGCTAGATTAAATCTGCATCCATATGTTCCTTCTGATGTGATAGAAACCCCCTTGTTTTATTGTAGATTTATGGTAGACAACTACTCAATCAAACCTCCCTTTTCTCTTTTTTATTTTTTTTACGATCTTGAAGCTATCAAGAAGACTGTTTCTCCTCACCTCTTAGGCTGTTTTGGTATAGACATCCTTTTATTCACATCTCATTTCCCTCTTTGGGACTGCCATTCTGTCCTTGCTAAACAAACTCTGGCTTTCTATTTCAATGCTTGATTTTGTTTGTCTTTACATCTCTAGGACTGTGTAGTGGAACTTTGAGGCCCTGATTTTCCTCAAATTGCCTGTGGCTTCCTGTGAGTTTGTGATGCCACCTCCACCTATAAGCTCCATCTCCACACCCTCCTCCTCGTGAGATTCAGTCTCAGACATCATCCTCCTTGGGGCTGACTATCACAGAGAAAGACGTACACCTTTAAACAAATTGCATCTCCAGAAAGCTCTCAAAGATGAGCAGCATGATTCTAGGGGAGTTTGGCTTTTGGCTTTGAAATTTGTCTCGTATTTGAGAGAGCACATTTGAAGCAGAGGTGTCCCCAAGAAGAGGCAGCCCTGGAGACCATCAGTGCAGTGGTGTCCCTTCAACTCCTGCAGCTGAGAGGTGCTGAAGCAGTGCTTGAAGTCAGCAAGAACAGAAGATTCATGAGGCACTTGCTGGGTCTACACCTTCCTGCTATTAAGAGTGTTCACTTATACCTCAGTTTCCAAACTTATATTAGGAACTTACGCCTTTGCACTATTTTTTCAAACAAACAAACAAACAAACAAACAAACAACATAAACAACAATTAAACAACCAACCAAAACAAACAAACAAACAAACCAAAAACCAACCAAACAACAAACCAACCAAAAACTATTTCAGGTTTTGAGCAAGATTTCAAGTAATGTTATGAGCACAAGGCACCTTTCCCAGAAATGCCAAAGAAAAGGTCTTAATAATGCACAGTTACAGAAGAATCCTTTTGGTGCCTAGAAATCAAGACAAATTTGGAGTGTCTTAGCAGCTGGGATGTGTTTCTCACCAACCTGCTAAAGTCTTTTGAAGCATAAAAGGGCCAAGACATGGAAAGAGTCATTCCAGTGAGACACTAACCAGTGCCTTCTGGCAAAGGGCAAGTGACAGAGACACAGCCCAGGACTGTAGGAATCCCCATGTTGTCATAATTTATAAACAAGAAGTTTTGGGGAAGTTTCCAGGATTCCTTGCCATTTTCATATCAGCAGCACAAATTGCCAGGAGAGACTGTTCTGCTTTTTCCAGTGCTTACAAACACACAGCATTTGTCCCAGCTTCTTCACTGGGAAATTGAAAGTGAAATTGTGAGAGAAACCACACAGTCTTACACATGACAGAGAGCTTTGTGTAAGCATGAGAAGAAACACTGTCTCAGTAAAATTCCATTTGGATTAATTAAGGGGCAGTAGAGAAACCCTTAAACTTCTACAAACACTCAGGATGGATAACCAAGAGCTGGATAACCAAGAGCTAATTCTAGGTAGGGGAGTTGATGGCCCCAAGGTTAAGCGATCTGTACTTGTTTCAGATTTGTGGACATTTTAGCAAGAGTTTACCCATCCTCTATAAATAGGATCCTTTGATAAGTGCAAATATATTAATTGACTTTTCTAGGCCCTGCTTCCTATAAGAGAACAGAGGTCTTCAGAGGTACAAGTCCATCTATTGCAGCAACAAGCAGACTTCAGGTAGACTTTGAATCATGAAGTGATGATAAAATGTAACACAATCACGAGCACAGTTCTTAAGCTAATTGCTATCTTGGATAGGGACATTCTATCTTGCATCATGAGCAGGAATCCCAACCTGCTGGTGGGACACTCCATCAGAAACAGGACTTTTTTCCCAGCCTAAGACTGGAAAGTATATTTAAGGTACACTATGTTATAAATGGGCCAGGAGACCAGCTCCTTTGAAAAGGCCTTTATTAGAAATCAGCTCTGGGTAGGGGGCTCGAGGGGCTGCGCACGCCGCCGCTGCTCCCAGTGAACACCACGGAGGAGGAGGTGCAAGTGGAATCTGCTGCTCACGACGCAGAGTCAGGATTCCATCCTCACGGGAGTTGCCAAAGAATCACCTTGGCTGGTGTGGTCCAGGGGGGTCACCTTTTTCCAGTTCTTTTTAGGTTATGGTGAGAAGGTAACAAACTACCTGCTACCTGCAGGTAGCTGGACGTGTGCCTCGCACAGCATTGTCCTTCTTAGGTCAAGTTTCTGTGTCGGCTCGTTGTTTTTAGGGGTTTTTCTAGCATCAATTGGACTTCCGGCCGTAGCCAGGCACTATGGGAGTCCCTCGATTTCCATACGGGGCGGTGTCCGCAGTTCGACGGGCAGGCAGACAGGAAGCAGCAGCGGGAAGCAGCGGCAGCTTTACCCAACGGGAGAGGGGGAACTCGGGGCTTACGGAGAAAGAGTACAAAACTCGGGACATAATAAGCAGAAATTCAGGGGTACAGATCCAACATAAACAGTTTAAAACAGGTAAGTAACAGTGCGACTTTAACTTCATAGCAAACAGTATTACAGTACAACCTGGGAGTGCATAACCTGGGGTTCTTTATTCATTTCACACTATATTCAATTAGCAAAACTAATGCTTGTATAACCAAAGAATCACACAAAATCATACTGATTGTCAGAGAATCTGAAAATATCTCAGATATTATAAACATTTTGGTCAAAGATAAATTTTACGTCATAACCAATAGTACACTACTTTTAAACCATGTTAACATTTGATATTGAAAAAAAAAACCAAAACATGATAATTTGAAACTGATCTTAAAAAATGATAACCAATGTTTCCAGCAACTTGAGCTTCTTTGCCTCAGCTGGGATGTCATGCTATATAAATGCAAGCACAGTTTTAGCTGTAATACCACTGTTCTTTCACTGCTGATTATGCTTTCAGTAGACACTGAGCCCATGGACTGTGTATGTAAAGAATATTTAATTTTGTAATACACGGTGAACAAACATGAATGCATTTCTTTAGTTCTGACCTTTAAATAAGCCAGTTTAAACACCAGTGAGTATCATGCACCTTGTCTTCTCGGGACAGAAGTTATGTTCAGCTCAACACTCTAACAGAGGGCTTGGAGACAAGTGCTGTGTGGCAGACTGTGGTGGTTTTGGCCAGGAAGTGATTTTTCAGGAAGTTATAGCTTCACAAACCAATTAGAAAGGGATACATAAGTCTCTGTGAATACACAGGGGTTAAATATTGGAGGATCCCGGGTTATTTCCTTCCGTCCAGAGGAGCAGGTAACAACCGGCCGCAGGAGCTGCTCCGCGGAGCGGCCCAGGCCGGCCAGGAGCCGCCGCTCCTCCCTGTTGGGGGGAGCCGGCCCTGGGCTGGCCGTGCCCCCGGGCCTCTCAGCTGCCCGCAGGGGAAGAGGAGGCTGCACTACTAATATCTAACCAGTTTTAAAGCCTGCCTCGCCGCAGCCGAGCCGAGCCGAGGGAGATGTCTGCCAGGCCCCTGGTAGAAGCTGCAGGCCCGGCTGGGCCAGGCCGCCCCAATTGTCACTGAGGGGTGGGCAGGCAGCATTTTATAGGATTTATGATTCCTGACTACCAGGCCGCTCCAAGCTCCGATCTCTCAGTTCGAGTTTCACCCCACAGCATGGCCTTGAAATCTGACACAGTGAGTTGCATCTGAGGGAGAGAGGACCTGGGCAAAAGAAAATTAACTCTTTCTTGGCACAAAAATGAAACTTTCGGTGCTCTAACCCTTCCCTGAGAGAGAGGAAAAGGACAAAGTGATTCAACTATAAGGAGACACAGCATGGACAGTCGGTGAAAACAGAATAAAAAGACTGTTGGGAGAATGGATTGAGGAGTTAGTCATTTTAGGCTGAACTTCTCTTATTGAGCCATGGTAATGAACTCTATATGTCCCTTTAAATCATTGGGAAGAATATGCATTTGGAGAGGTGATTGTTCAGATTTATGGATTTAAGCAAAGGTATCTGTGATGGACTGAGTGATATTGAATTAGTTGTGATTCTTGTGATCCCATGAGATGCTTGAACAGAGAGAGATGAGAAGCCCTCTGCACCAGTAAAGAAGTAAGAAGCCATCTCTGTCTGAGATGAAGAATCCTTTGCCTTTGGAGTTGTTAATCTTTAAAAAGTGGCACCCCAGTATGTGTAAGTCCCATGACCCATAAGCAGCTTGGGAAACTGCAAATGGGAGGAGATTTCGTAGAAGTAGGTTGCCCCGGGTGGCTGTTTTTGTGACAATTAAAACTCATAAGAGAACTGTTCTAGGTTGTCAGTGGGGGAAAATTCCACGGTAAACTGTGAGAGACTCCTCCCGTAAAGAACTGATTAAAGTTTTGGGGGGTTGTTTGTTTGTTTGTTTTGGTTTTTTTTTATGGTGAAATTGACTGAAAATCACAGGTTTTGTCTCTTTAGGTTGTTTGTATGAAATTGAACAGTTTGTGGGCGAGGAAGAGTATTTTGAAAGTTTCATTTTGATTCTCATTTTCCCTCTTTTAGTGTGTGTTAATAAATCTATCTTTGTACCTTTAAGTTGGGCCTGCTTGCTTTTCTCCAATCCTGTCTCACAGCAGAAAAGACACTTAAACCACTACACTAAATTTGGCAACCAGAATTTGGCGAACATGAAACCACTACGCAGACAATACCTTTACATTATGAAAATACAATGTGCAACACCTTTACATTATGAAAAAGGGCTTTATACTACTCTGTGCCTGTACCCAGCCAAATAAAAGTGCCCTGTCACTACTGCAGATACCAAATTAAATGAATTAGTCCCAGCCAAATATAAAACCACTGGATTTGAGCCCAGAGGAGCACTGGGGAAACAATTCTCTGATGCAGCTGCTGAATACTGCTGCTAAGCAGCAGGTCAGTGTGGGCGGTCACTGAAGGCAGTGACGGAGCCTGGCCCCTCAGCACAGCATCCTCAGGTTCACCCAGACTAGGGATCCCTCTGAGCCCAAGTGTTCAAATGGATCTTTATTCGAAAAGAGGCCAGCTGGGCTACAATCCTCCACAATTTCTTCGTTTGTGTGCTGGCACTCTCCAGGCTATTGCCCTTTTCTTGTTTCTTTCAGGCTTTGCACAGATCTTGGATGGCTTAGTGCTAAGTTAAACAACTCTGATTCACTGGCCCAGCACTACACCTCCTTAGCTTCACATAGCCTTTGCAACACCTAGGTAACTACTGTGGTCACCAAATCTCTGTTCTCTAATTTCAAGTGCAGCTGTTTCCAGAACATGGTAGCTTTCACTCAAACTTACTGGACTTACAAGCACACATGAGTAGAGCTACATGCAACCTTGAGAGCTGAAACTGTCCAAAGTTACAATTTCTATCTATATTGAACTAGAGAGGCCAATAAACTTCTTCAGAGGAATTATTTTGCTGTCTTTCCTTCCTACCAAACTCAACCTCTAGCCCTTGCACTGCCCCTGTCAAGCACACCCAAGAACATTTTTCTTTCAAGCCTCTGTGTTTGCCCTGACACTTCCACCCCTGTGCTTGTGTGCTGCAGAAGGTTCAGGGCATCACACTCACCATATGTGACTGCCCACAGAGATGGTGAGGACATGGCCAGCAGCTGGCAGGAAAAGTGACATTCTCTTACACTGATGTGATTTTTAATCCTGGGCTCAATGAAATGTATGGCATGGTATTTATTAACTAACTGAGCCATCCTACGACAGCAGAAGCTGGCTGCAGCTGTGACAGCCTGTGAACTGGTCCAGGAAACTGGCTGGGGGGCTCCTGAGGAAGGAGATCATCACCAAATTTAAGCATCTTCCAAATAAATTGTTTTCTTTCGCCAGGTGTTGCTACTGCATGGTGCCATCAGCAGAGCAGGCAGTGAGCCCCATTCCTGACTGACTGGTTCCTGCAGATTTGTGGGAGAGGAGAGAGTCAGCCATACCTGCCTGCTCTGCAGTGCAGCAGTATGTGACAGAGGACACTGTGGGACACCACTGGGGAGACAGCCCCCAGAAGGTGGCCCATCCCAGCTCCGACTCCTCTTTCTTGTGACTCCAGGGAAGTCAGTTCTGCCATAAACTTCCTTATTATAAGAAAAGCCTAGCTATAAACATATACACATGCACGCACACACACACACAAATATATATTTACATTCACACATGGATACCTATATATGTGTATATAGCTAGGCACGACAGAGAGATATGATGAAGCTGCACAGAATTCAATGTATCACAGCTTTTTCATTTGAGCCATGTACAGCAGAAGGATTTTATTGGATTTTTTTTTTTTTTTTTTTTTTTTTTTTTTTTTTTTTTTTTACCTTGACGCTGTAGACAGGAGAGGTTTGGGGGAAGGGAAGGATGCCCAGTGGCTACTTCATAAAGCTGGGGTGCTGCTGCCATCTAGTGAGGTGCATGTGCCCAGGGACACACACATACACACATGGCAAGGTGTAGGGACACCTTTCTGTTTGCGTTTCCCAGGTAGCAATGCCGGGGGCATCATGCCACTCTGAAATTAAAGGGGCAGTCTAGAAGCTGAGCCATAGGGCAACATGGCATACAGCAAAAGTGCTTGTTTCCCATAGGGAAGCCTGTATTACAGCCAGGTTACAGCCTGTTAGAATGGCACAGTGAGGCTGTATCAGATTCTGCTAATGCCAGAACATTACCACTTCAGAGAAAATACATGGAGCCATCAGTCCAGATTTTACTAGGGATCAAGTTATGAACATGACAGTGATCAGAGCCTTGTGCGTGAATTGTCGCAGGAGACCCCATCCCTTGTGAACACAGTCTGCTGTCTGACAAAGGTAACACTGATATGGATCTTCCCTTCACAGACCACTTCCACGAGGGGAAAAAAATACCATTTCTGAACACAAAATAGTTCTTTTCCGACCTCTAGCTGGTTTCTACAGTTTTAGATCACTCTGCAACAGTCAGGAGTAAAAAGCAGACCAAGAAACCACAAAACCCAAAGTGCACTAGCTACCAGCCTCACTTGCAAAAAACTTTGTGATTCATATGTATTCTCCCAGGACTGGAGGAACAGAATATCCCAGGAGAGAGGCACCATACTTGGTGGGCTCCATGTCATATCACACGAGGACATTTTAATCTTGCAAAGCCATGCCATCCACACCACCTCCTTGTGGCCTGTCTCAATGGCTTACTGCAGAGGTAGATGGGAGAGTCCAGAAAGAAGACCAAATATAACCATGTGAGAAAGAGAGAATGAATGGATGACATCACAATGTGTGAAGTCAGGGAGGGGGTTAGTTTTGAAGCTCTTGAGTTAAAGCTACAGAGGAAAATAAAAGGTCTGGGCATTTGAAATGCTTGTTTGAGAGGTCTGCTTCAACCCATGGCACATCAAATCTGTTCCTCCACAGGGAGGCCTAGACACAGGATTATCTTATGATGCATATACGCATCTTATTTGGCATATTTTCCTAAACATGCTAAAAGACCTAAAGATGATACTGTAAAATGTAGTTTGCTAAATTGTCTGAGAACTGATGGAAAAAGAAAGCACTTAAAAGTGGTTTCTTCGTTACTATCCATGGCTCATTGTGTTGGTTTTGACTGTGAGAATGTTAATTTTCTCCATAGGAGCTTGTATGGGGCTGGGGTTTGGATCTGCACTGGAAACAGTATTGATAACACAGGGAAATTTTTGTTATTGCTGAGCAGTACTTACACAGCATCAACATCTTTTTTGCTCCTTCAGCAAGGCCCTGGGAAGGGACAGAGGCAAGACAGCTTACCCCAACTGGCCAAAAGGATATCCCATACCATATGGCATCATTCCAGTATATAAAGCTGAGAGCAGGAGGAAGTGAGGATGTTCAGAGGGATGGTGTTTGTCTTCCCAAGTCACAGTTCCACATGATTTAGCCCTGCTGTCCTGGGGTTGACTGAACATCTGCCTATCCATGGGAAGCAGTGAATTATATCTTGTTTAGCTTGCTTGCGGTCATGGCTTTTGCTTTACCTATTAAAATGTTTTTATCTCAACCCAGGAGTTTCTTCACTTTTACTCTTCCAATTCTCTCCTCCCTCCCATCATGTGGTGAGTAAGAGAGCAGCTGCACGATTCTA
The DNA here is from genome assembly GCA_027886175.1 of Phylloscopus collybita. Classification (NCBI taxonomy): domain Eukaryota; kingdom Metazoa; phylum Chordata; class Aves; order Passeriformes; family Phylloscopidae; genus Phylloscopus; species Phylloscopus collybita. Next base: position 92,955,465 of record JAJNNQ010000075.1, read on the forward strand.
GTTGCTGACTGGGGTTAAACCACAGCACTCACCAACTTTGAGACTTAAAGTCTTCCAGGACTTCTTCCAGTCTTCCAGAACTTTCTGTAACCTTGATCAAAGTGAAGCTATTCAGCAGCCTTCTGTTCTTGCATTATGGGCTCCCCACTGACTGACTCGATTGTTCACAGGTCTGAACCATGCAGAGACTGATTTTTTGAGAGGTTTGCTTTGTTCTTGGATAACAGGTCTTCTAAGAAAATATTCTTTTGTTTGTTTGTTTGTTTCATTCCTCTTTTCTCAAGCTCATTTAGATCATGGGGATAAAAGTGCTCTTATGCTGCCGAAGAATTTACTTTTTTTGTTTTTAAATATGTGGAATCAGCCTTGTACTCTGATCCTAGATGAGCCCATGATGATTTAGCTTCATGCCTTTAGCCTAGTACCTATTAAATTTATGACAAGATTATGCAGTTATGTAGATCTTTGCAGGACTTGTCACTGCATTTTGTTAAGCTGAGCATCTAAGGCAGTGTTGCTATGATATTTTAGAGAAATATCTGTGAGTACCGACTACCTTCTGGCCAAAGAAAATGTCTGAAAATCATGACATTTTCACTGACAGCTATCAGATTTTTCCCCTGGAAATATATAATAAAAATCCATAGTCTAATATTGAAGCTTCCCCTAAATCAACCAGTCAAGCAACAGTTCCTATTCTATCCAACATGAGTGAGAAATCACATTCCTATCTAAATAAGACACTATAGATGATAACACTTGAAGCAAACTCTTTCCAAACCTTTAACAGACTAAAACAATATGCTTAGAATAGATAGCACTCACCCAGAATAAAACCACTCTGGAACCTGGACAGAGGTGTAATGTTTTTAAAAAATAAAAAAATGAGGGCTACTCACTCCAGAGTTAAAACAGGTTTTCTTCCAGACTCCTGGGGTAGGTGACTCCAAATTAGAGATAAAATATAAACAAGACTTAGCCCTCAAAATACATATGTTGGTTGCATCCCTCTCTACTATAATGGAACTTTTACCAGGAAGAGGATGAACTCATAGAGTGCTGGAGTGAGTGAAAGTGAGTGAAGAAGGAAAAATATTGTTAGAATCATCAGTGTCAGACAGAAATGACCTTTTTCCATCTGAGCTGTAAGGAATCTGGTTCAGAAAAGCAAAGAATCTGGTTTAGCGTCAGTGCAAGACCTAGATTTCCATTTGACTTTCTAGAGACCTTCACAGCTCCTTCATTGGTTTTCTTCCCTTCTCTCCCTTTCCCACCGAGCCACACTCAAGCTGAACCATGAGCTATTCCGTGCACAGTTTAGCACCTACAAAAGAGCCACAACCAACACACACATCACACAGGAGAGGCAGGGGATGTAATTCACTACTACAAATAATTTATACTTGAAGCCTAAGTGCAAAGAGATTAACTCTGAGGCCTGTCAAGATATTGCTGCTGTTTGTTGCACCACACCAAGCAGCAGCACTGCTATTAATCTTTGTCACAGGAGGCACGTATTATATTTTACAACATTATGAGCAATCCTCACATACTGTCTAAAAGGAGGACAGCAAAAAAAAAAAAAAAAAAAAAAAAAAAAAAAAAAAAAAAAAAAAGTAGAGGAAAATAAAAGGTAGGATAGTAAAAAGAAATGCAATGAAACAAACATGCAGCTAAGAACCATCTTATCCTGCTATATCTGTCCTCTCTTCTAGACACCCCTATGGAGCTATTTTAGTAAGTTTGGCTATTTATTATATTGTAAGCCCTGCTGCTTGATTTATTGGGCCTTGGTTGCCGCAAGGAGTGAGAAAATATCTCTCCCTTCTCAGCTTAGAACAGAAGAAAGTTTTATTACCATCTCTGTGGTGCACCCTGGTCCTTTTTTAGTTATGCTATTTCTGGCACAGACTGATTGAAAAGTGCTTCTGTCCCCCATATGGCTGCAAGTTTGACACTTTTTGACATTTCTAAAAACTCATGCCTTTCCTGCCAACTCCCTGTTGCTTTCTAAACCTTTTTAATCCTGAAGAATGCAAACTAATCTACTGAGAGAAAGAAGCTGGTCCTGGGAAGCAGAGTTGGAAATGTCAGAGTGGTAGAAATGATAAATTTACCTGCTAGGGAACGAGAGTCAGCACAGGAGAGGGGCTGTCAAGAAGCGTTGCTGACACTGTGGCCAGTTAATATTACCTACTGTAAGGACATATGCAGTATGTTATTAAGCAGAACTGTGTAATATCTTCTTAAAACAAGAATGGTTTGGAGACAAGAACAAAGCATGTTTAATTAAGTGGAATAAAGCAGTGGTCCCTGAGGGAGACTTAAACTACTTAGATCTAAGTATAGCTAATAAAAGTTAGCAATTCAAGAGAGTTTCCAAAAGGCTTTATTATCATTATTATTATTGTTGTTGTTTCATGCCTGATCTTTTGAATGGAAAGGCCAAAGTTCATATCATGTGCTAACCTGGTAGATTTATTTTCCACACAGTACTCTAAATATGCAGTGCCCTGAAATATCCCCTCTTCCCTCTTCTCACTTTCCACCCTGTACTTTTCAGGAGGCCTTCTCATTCCAGAAAGAAAGAGACAAAGTTTCTATTCTAAGTATAACACTATAAGACAATAGACTCCAGGTTTTAGCAGAGTATTTCATATTTCTTTACCTTTTTACATTCACAAATGTCCTCCGACATTTCTTTGTAGTCACAGGTCTTTACAGACACAAGGCTACCTTCAGACAGGTAACCAAGCATCTAAAGACAAAGCTTTACATCTAGGTGCAGGCAGCAAAATGCAACCATGGTTTACCCTCAAGTATGCGGCACTACTAGCAGGAAGCCCAGTTCAAGGAAAAATTAGCTGTAATACACATTGCTGATAAGGTTTCTACAAGTGCCTGGTTTTCTTAATTCGTTACTTACTGGAAGCAGACACGTTCCCTTCAAACTCAAATATCTCCCATTGACTGTGCCTGGCTGGAGCTGGCTGCTCAGCACCCTTCCAGCCCAAGCACGCCCTTCTATCCCAACCCCAGCACAGTTCCTCCCTGGTGGCATTCAGAAAACCTTACATTCATTGGAGTGTAACTGGAGTCATTCCCTCAACTGGATAAGATTCCCTAAATACCACCTGGGGTTCATTGCTGTTTCAAGATGCCAGAGGTACTTGACTGGTAAAGGCCCAGAAGTGCAAAGATTCAGGAGAACTTGGGCTGTTCAATTCTGACTATAAGCAGAATATTTGGAGATCAGACAGTCTGACGCTATTTTTTTTTATTCTGCCTGAATAGTAGAAGAATAGATTAGACACTGACATTTCAACATAATAATAATAATAATAACTTAGAAAATAAAACTTTCTTTTTAGTGAAAGATTCACCATTTCTCTAGCTTTATGAACAAGACACCAACAAAGAGCAGAACTCAGCCTTTGACTAGATTTTTTTGTTCTTACCAAAGGGCAAGACTGAGAAAAAATACAAAGACACCAACGATGACAATCCATACAGAGAATACTTTAGATGACATCCTGGGATAGCTTTAAAATGGGATTTATATGTATTTTCTTTGACATTTTACAGCATATATTCCAGTAGAATTCAGAGGTTCTCTTCTGTGAAGTATTGGCTTATGAGAAAAACTTCTAGAGGAAAGTGAAGGGAAAAAAAAAAAACATTAAGGAAAAGGAAGCTAATTATTACCTTGGCTCCACCTGTGTCCATCAAAATAGTGACTTTCTCTTACACTCTTCTCTGTGACAGGTCACTTCTGATGCAAAATCTAGAACACTGCCATTGAAAACTCCCTACAAACTGAAATAAAGTCCAAAGACCTAATTTCAGCAACCTTCAATTTTACATACCCCAAAAAGAACTATCTGTCTGACTGCTCTATATGGTGCAGAACTATATGCACCATTGCCATCTGGTCTGGAAGGGAGTTTGACACTCCAGTGTCAAACTGGAGCAGAAGCAGCAACAAGAGGTGCTAGCAGTGCTGCTTACTGTTACTAACATTAGTAATGCACCTCCAGTAAGCAGAAATGTACTGGATTCATTAGAAACCTGAAATGTATAGTAAAAACCAGAATTCTGCATTCCCTGATTGTTGGATTAATAAATTCCATGAAGTTCATTAGACATCTCAGGTTAACTAAAGAAGAACAGCACAGAAAAGGAAGCAACTCAGGGGAAAAAAAAAAATCAAGAACAAGAATGCGTCCAAAGAACACAGCATGACCCACAGGATTTGCAAAACTCCCCGTTTTGCAAAGCATCAAACGTACATTTGACCTACTTATACATTCAGACACTGGGATTTTGATGGTCTCTCTGTCTTAACAGTGCCTTTTGGCACTGCTGGGGATTTTACCCATGTACCAAATAACATGGGACCTGCTGAAAACTAGCTCAGACCTGCAAGGGCTGGAAACAGCATGTAGTGTTTCACTGCAGGCACAGCAATGAACTCAGGAAGTAAACCTGGAAGTTTACAGCACAAGGTTCAGTTGTCAGCTCCATCACTGGCATGTAATGCCACCTCAGGGATATTCTTCCTTCTTGTCCATCCTTCCTGAGTTAGGAGTTTCAGAGGAAGATGGTCTCTTCTCATGTCTAGTACAGTTCAGCTCTGATATCAAGGGATTTGTGTGATACAAATAAAAATGAAGATATGTACAATAACTCTTTAAGTCTATCTCCAAGTCTCATGAGATTAGGATGGCTTCTCTTCCTTCAAATAGGCAGAATACTCTTAATCTGTATCCTATTGCTGGGAAGCACACATTTCCTTCAGGAAAAAAGAAAATACACCTTCAGCAAATCTAGAAATATCAGGCTGTCATTGGGAGGGAGCAGATGTGTTACAGAATGTCGTGAGACAGCTCTCTCCAGCAGAGCTTACCAGAGGCATCCCTAAGTGAGGGACAGGGGGAAGAAAGCTCTCCCACAGGTAACCTTTTAAAAGGGCATCCTGGCAGTCAGCAAGCATTTTGACTTTTGTAGGCCCCTGGGTCCCACAGCCAAAATTATTCTTATATAAGAATCTGCTTATTCTTCCCGGACAGAGAGCTCAGAAATTTGAAAGAGTGCTTTAATTATAAGCAGTAAGGGTAAAATCCTGGTTTTAATAAGTCAGTGGTGAAACTCTCCTCAGCTTCTCAAAGGCATTTCTAAGTTGCAGTATTGGTTTTAGTTTTTAAGTTTATGATTTTTTTTTTACTTTTCTTTATGAAATGAAGGTTTGAAAGTATCTGTGAAGCTGGCTACAATTACTTGTGACCTATATAATGCATACAGTAGTCTGTTATCATATACTAGTGTGTTATTCTCACTATTTTCCCCTCTCCTAAAGGGTACAGGGGATGCAGTTTGGAGACAAAACTTCCATTTCAATTTTCGTGTTATTGCCATGCTGGTCTCCCGGGCTCATTTTGTCTTTGAATTTAGAAAATTGAAGTTCTTATCTCTCTGGCCATACATCCTGTATGATTTGAGTCAGATTCCAGACTCCCTGATACATTTTTATGCTGCATATGTAGCGGAACTGCAGAACTGAGTTTCTCAGCTCATATATCCTCTTTTGTCCAGACTAATACACTGAAGTCACAACTACCACAGCCCCTTTCCTGACTTTACATAGTGGCAGATTACGGGGCCCAGAAAATCCATTTCACTCCACACCACTGTGACATGAAAATTTTTGACTCGTAGAGATAGTCTGCTGCATCTCTGTGGTAAGATTTGCACCTCACAATGGTTAGGGAATTGATTGTCCTTTACCTGTAAGTTCCTTTGATTTATCCTTTACTCACTGAGATTTACACGCTTTTCTTTCTTTCCTACTAGTTGTTATTAATTAGCCTTGAAGCAAATTTTACTTTAGTTTCACCTTTATTTCCATTGTAATCATCCCTCATACAACAGCAGCCTCTTATTTTTTCATGCTTGATACACTTATATTGGAAAATGGGTTTATCTACAGAGTTACACAGACTATCACAATTTATAACAGTGTGTTTAATTCTTTGGAACCAAGCTGAGCACTAAATGCCTTGAGCTGTTTGGTGGGAAATTAGATTTGTGCTAAACTGCTTAATGCTTTGGGGAATGCAGAATAAACTAGATGTGGCAATTTTATGAGTTTCAGAACTTCAAAATGACTATATTTTTATCACTATCACTGAGCTTGGATGTCATTATCTAAGATTTTTTTTCCTGTATATCGTTGTCCCAAAATGGATTTAAATTACAAAAAATGGGGAGGAAAATGGGGGTAGAGGGTGGTTTACGCAAAACATTTCTAATTTAAAACACTTCATACTTAAAATATGGAATGAAAGAAAGAAAGACAATTTGGGAGCAGTTTCATTTAAATTTTACCTTTTAGATAAGACTACATCAGTAAATGTGATGTGCTTTCAGATTGGCAATCTGGAAGTAAAACTTAAATTGAAAACATGGAAAAACATTTCTATCTTACTCCTCTTCCAAACTGCAGCAGAAAGACAGATCTCAAATCCATTCTTCATGACACTACCCAGGTCACATCAGAGAAGGGGAAAAGAAACAAAGAGAAGATGATAAAATTATTTATGCTCAACCATTTAAATCAGCATTCCAGCTGACACCACACTAATTCTGAATAACAGCCACTGCTGTATGGACAAGAGTTCTTTATTTAAATTCCCAAGTGCTGTTAATGTAATATGATAATGCAACACAATTAGCTATTTCAGCAAGACCTGATATTACCAAACCTTTTATTGCATGATGAAGTGCCATCTCCATTATGAAATTTCATAAAATACATTTATCACATAAAAAAAAAATATATATTTGCAATAGAAGGACAATAGAAACTGTTAACAAGATGATGAAGCTTCTGGAGCAGTAATTATGTGGCTAAAAGGCTGTGATTGTCCCACAGTGCTTCTAAGGCAGGTTTCTGCAAGCAGGACCCATATTGCAATGTTTTGTACTAAATTCACTGCCAATTCTGCCATTGCTAAGGACAAGAAAATTGATAATTTTCTTGTCCTTAGCAATGCTCTGGAAAGATAAAATGCACAATGGAGGAGTCTGGACTTGCAAACAAATGCCACAAGTCTGCTGAGTTATGAAAATATAGGAACCTATTGTGTTGAAAGGAGAAGGGTTTGAATATTTCTGTATTGCTTTAGTGTAATGAACAGGCCAGTCAAGCTTGACCCATCTGTCCAGTTGCTGTTGCCAGATACTGGCCTTCATAAAGCTCAAAAAAAATTTTCCAAAATTTTATCTGCTCTTCTGGCTGAATTATCCAAAAAACCTCCCCAGTTAGATCTTCCTTTTTAGTGGTAGACCAATGAGCAAAAATCTCTGCAAGGACTTCACAGAGTTCTGATAAACTTTCTGTATTTTTAAGTCCTTGCCAATGAACATGTTTTCAAATAACTGGACCTTTTAATAGGATTAGCTGTAGTTGGGATCTGTGTCATAAAGCCTACTGTGACAGGGAGCAAGGAAGAACTGGGACAGAAAAACAAAAGTAAGAATCTTTTGGCTAGGGTATCTAATATATCATAGCTAAATGATCTGGAGATACATACAAACCTGAAAGCCTAAAAAACAACAAGGGAAAAACTTGTCTTATTATGATTTCAAAAAAGTGCATGTACAGCATAAAAAACTGAGTCTTTAGAAACCTGGACTTCTACATCAGTGCCTTTCTTGGAAAGAGATTTGAAGAGTCAGATGCTGTCCTCATACAGAGAGACTAATTATGGAGACTGATATACTAAAGCTTTAATAAGGGCTATTGGCAAGTAATTACCTCCATTAGTATTTCTAGACTTACATGATTGGAAATTATTGTTAAATGATGCCCTTTCCTGTCAGATGCACATCTATCAGGGCAGTGGCTTTCATAAAGCCAATTTTAAATTTTGGGCAAGGTAGACAGAGTCTATTGAAAAGCAGAGACACTTAATGAAAGCAAGAACACTACCTGTACTGTGTATGTAGATTGAAATCTTCAACCCATCCAAGTTGCTGAGCAGTCAGGAGTTAAAAGAGATTAAATGAATTTCATTCTTCAGTGTATAATGGAAGTAATTTCTTCCCTGCAACCAGTAAGTCTGCAAAAGTTTTCATTAACTTCTCTTTACTGCTGATAAGATCCAGAAAAAGAGAACTTGTCCAGCTGCTGAGAAAAACTGTTGGGCTGCCTTTTGGTGTTTTTTTGTAGTTACTTTTATTGGTCTTTTTTGTTGTTGTTGTTGTTGTAGCTATTATTTTAAGCATGTTTATTAGTACACAATGTAATTTAACAAATTAATATTATGCATCACAATACTTGGATAAAATGAAATAATCATATTACTAAAGCATGATCATGTATAGGCACAATCCCTAAAAACAAAATCATAATTAAAATACATGTTTTATCAACATTGCTTGAACTTCAATGTTTGAAAGGGAAAGTAGGAAAAACAGACATATGTACAGCTGCAGATACCACCAATCAATATGAATAATTCCTGCTTGAATTCTTACGCTGTATAGTTTCAGCACCTTGGTGAACCTCTCACTGACATCAGTAACACTGGTCATTAAGCAGCATACAATATAGTTGAAGACATCAGGGAAGATCAATTTCCACTAAAAGAGGGGGGAAACAAAAAAAACAAAACAAAACAAAACAAACAAAAAAAAACCAAACCAAACAAAAAACCCCCTGCATCATTGTAAGCCTTCATTTGAACTATTTTAGTGACATTAGGCAAGTCTGCAGAGTTGAACAAGAGGAAAAATTCATAATTTCCAGTGACAGAAGTAATTTTTCATTTTGGAGATTAAATTATTTTAAATATCTATGTATATTTAATTTTCTTTCAAACTAATGAACATATGTTGTGATTTTAAAGATAACTTCAGAATAAATTTTGCTGTTTCTATGGTACTTCATTAAATCCAATGTTCTAGATAAAGTTTTGAGTAAGAGTCCTTTGCCATGAGACTCTTCAAGGTGAAGCTGAGTATGACCATTTTTTTGTCCTATGTTTCTTTGACCCCAGGTGTGATGAAACATGGCAGTTCCCTCCAAGAAGATCTGGAAAAAAGCAACAGTGGCCCCCTCACACAATAGTCTGATTCATGTATTTCTAGGATAAGCCCAATGTAACCAAAAAAAAAAAAAAAGTCACACAGATTTTCATAGAAACATCTTCATGTTTTTTAGTCTCTCAGAAGAAATTCTCCACTCCATGTAATTTTGTCTTGATGCCATGGGAACCAGCTGGATCCCTGTGTTTTCATACCATCTGTATGTGATCACGGAAACAGGCACAGAAGTCCCACGGCCCGAGTGCTGCATGCTTCTGGAGTGCTCCCCCAAGAATGAATTAATGTTTGAGCTAAAGAAATGGCTGAGACTGAAGATCACACCACAGGCTACAGTCCTGAAGCCAGCAAAAATACAACTGCAAGAATTTGAGATATAAATAAATGTTAGTTGTATATAAAAAAAAGTATTCAGATATTGAGTATATTTTCTTAATGGTATTTACAAAGACACCCAGCAGGATTTGAGATACTGCTCTATGCCACTGGATCAGTGGAAAGAAACATCCATGGCAGTATCTTTGTAGATACTATCTTCTACCTTTGATACAAGCCGCACATCCCCACAGGAACAGATTTACAGTCCAGAATCTCTGATGCTGAAATCTGACATCCCCACTGTGTGAATTTCAGAGAAAGTTTAGGTCAATTTAACACCATTCTTGCCTCTGAGTGTTGGAAGCTCAGCTTCTGGGTGAAGCTCGTGGGAAGGTTCAGTGTGCACCCTCTTGGGCTGCTCCCCAGTGCAAACCCAACACAGCAAGGTGGGCAGCTGAGAGATTGGCTTCAAAAGCAGAGTCAGGGCAAAGCCAAGAACTCTTAAAGTGTGTTGGATGTGTTGGACACATCCAACTTTCTCTGGCACTGCTAAGCTGTTCCTACATAATCACTCCTCTGTGGCCATTGGAAGACAAAATGCCATTGTGAATTTATCCCTGAATCTCAGTCTAGTCTTAAATTTAAAGAAAATTGAAAATTTAGATATCCTCTCAGATTGCATCCTAGGTAGTGCCAGGGTATGCACAGAATCATTAAGTCATGGGATGAGCCATGAAGAAAACAAGGATTTAATGAACTGTCCAGGAGTCATTCCTGAAAGAAACTGTATACACACTTGTTTTAAATAATTTATGTACCACCCCCACCAAAAATATTTCAGGAAATATTTTTTAACAAAAAATGCTATTTTCCTCATTAGTTATGCTCAATGGCTAATTTTGACTGTTCTACATGTCACAATCTCAAGCAAACAAAACAATGGTCAAGGGGACAACATGCAGAATATTTCATCTGGAGAAAAGATGGGGTAATACTCAGAAAGAACTTATTTCCCTTGTAACACCTCAACTATCATTTTTCCAGAAAAGAGGGAATTATTTTTAGTGCACTCAAGAAATCTGTCTGAGCAATCAGGGCTATACTTAAAAACATATGTAAATACCTATGGATAGACATGAGTGCCTGGAGTAAGTAATTTAACCCCAGAGCATGAGAGGAGCCCAGCTCAGGAGGGACTTTTGGAGGCTCTCCCAGAATTCTAAATGCTTGTTCAAGTTATTGGTTACTTGGATCATGAGTACTGCAGTCAGCCTGTTCTGGAGGAAGGAATCCCCGAAGGGAAAACACAGTTTTGATGAATTTCCCTGTTAATCACAGCACTTCAGATCACACAGAGCCCATCACATACAACCACACAAGAGAAGGCCTCCCTCTAGGGCCCACCACCTCCTCAGCACCTCTTCAGTCTCCAGTCCTTTGTCTTTAAGGGACGTTCCCATTGGATTGTCTTCCCTTAAAGCAGTGCTAATTGAAAGAGCCTTCAGGTTTACTCTAGGAACTGAATGAGTTTCTCCACACACCTTCAGTGGAAGAAGAAACTCAGATTTAACATTTTTTTCCTCTTCATTTATAATTTACAAGCTTTGGCTCCTAATGAATTAGATCTATATATAATTGCATTAAATGTATGAGATGTTTTTCAGTATTAATCATTTCATATATGTCAAAACACATTTTGGAAGCTGGCCAAAACAATATATAAATTTCTGTAATTTTAAAAGGTAACACCAGCAAAATTCTAAATACAGTGCTGCAGCAATAAGCTTCTCACATAGTCCTTCCTCAAGATCCTGATTTAAATTCTGGTTTATCAATAATAAAACAAAACAAAACAAAACAAAACACACTACCAGCTTTGAAATTTTAATTTCCTTTTGAAATAAAGGTCTCATCTAGATAAAGCTGGTGTTGCTTGCCTCTCAATGCTCCCTACTTTCATTATACAGATTTTTTTCATACAGCTGCTAAATCCTATTTTCACAAGAGAAAAAAAATTTGCACCTCCAATCATCAAAGCAGCATAATTTGGGCCTTTATTATGTCAGTCATGAATTGTCTTTCTTGTGAGCTCACAATGTCATAATATTCTTTCTGATTAATGAGGATCCTACAATTACAGGGTAGGAACCGTCATGCTGTACTGCAGAGCCTGTCTAGAGGCAAAAATTACTGTTAATGCTAATGCCTTACTGGAGAGTTAGGGGTGGAATTATTACTGTCAGCAAATCCAAAGGGTCTGCACCCACAAGATGGATGGCTTTTGTCATCTCTGGAATGCAGTTCTGGGAGGCCAATGAACTTTCACATGGCATCTCAGCAATTCCCACTGCCACTTTTTGCATGTTTAGTGCCCCTGCTCACATCATTTGGAGCACCTCTGCCCACCTAGGAGGCTGCCAGATGGGGGTGAAACAAAAGGGACTGAGAAAAGCTAGCCTGGCTAAATGGGAATCGATCACGCCAAAATAAACCAGTTTCAGTCTTCAATGTATAATCAGCTTCCCTCATGTAGGTGAAAGGCAAAATCAAATCAATAACTATTCAAATCAATCCTTGAATTGTTACAGGCAATTTGTTTCCTTTTTAGTTGCTTACAATGCATTTTCCCACCTGTAATCACAAAAAACATCAAAGAGATTTCACAAATCTATGAACATTATGGTAGAGCCAGGGTACTTATTTTACAACCATGTGTAATCCCCGCTGTAGAAAACTCAGGATGTTTTCTATAATTGTCTCTGTGACTTGGATAACTTAATCCTATGATTAAATGGGAAAGGGACGTGATATGTGCTGCTTGAGTACTTTTCAAATTTTGTTCTCAGCATTTCTAGAGAGTACTTCAAGTTTTCTACTGTTTATTATTTTTCCACATCACTCAGTAGTACAAGCATACACTAAAGATCAAAAACATAGGACTTGAAATCTGAAAACCAATTTTTCCCTTTAGAAAATAAATGCTCAGAATGGGAATGATTAAATAACGAGCAGCACAAGTGATGTCAAAAACCAAAGTGTCTTTGATGCTGCACTTTCAGAACACAATATCATCTTCTTTGAATCCTCCTCTTTTGTCACATCTCCTTATTTAATTTCATTCTAGTAGGATGTATCATGTTTGAACAACTCAAGTGGGGAGGCTCATTCCAGCTTCCAATATGTCAATGCCATTAGCCAAACACATGTTTTGCAGTGGAAGAGACTGGTTGATGCATTAGTACAATCATTATTCAGCAGACGGACATCCAGCTGAAAGTCATTAACCCAGAGAAAACAAATGACTGCTCTCAGGATTTTTGCCCCTCCAAGTTTATGCTGCTGTAAGGAAAAACATTTAGTCCCACACTGCAATTCTCCACGTAAAGAGCTTTACTAACAAAAAAAGCATCCCCTTCAAATGAATGAATCAGCTTAAATATATCTCTTAGCTTGGAAAGGCAACATATATTTAGGAAATCATTCTAGAAAGTAGGTGAAAGCAGAAGCAAATAATGGTTTAAGGGTGGGAGCAAACATTAGAACATTTTCTAACACCTAAGGAGCTTCAAGCAGTCGGGAGGGGGAGAAGGAAGAAAAACATTCTGACCTACCACAAAGCTTTTTGAAGTTCTAGTTAAAAGTAATAGTCTGTGATATGTAGGAGCTCAAGAGACTAGCAGATTCAATAGCATTTCACTGTTATTAAAAATATCTTAGAAATAGTACTAGCTACAATATCTTAAGTATACTTAGTGATAGTCAACAATCAAGATTGTTGGGCAAATAAAAGATTTAGATTACAATATGCTAATGTTGCTAAAATCAATGAATGTTTATTACCTAGTTGAACTAGTATAACTAAGATTATGGTGGACTACTCCATTGTATATGGCAAAATCACAAGAAAAGATCACATCATAAGCTCTTAGCAACTCAGTATATTCCATGGAACAAATGAATTGTATAAACAACAAAAATATTAATAGATTTTTTCCATTGGATTTCTTTTCTTGGGAAGTTTCCTGCAAAAGCTCTAGAGGAAGATGAATAATCATCTATATTCCTTTCTGGCTTTTGGTAATACAAACTATGGTTTTGAAAATGTAAATTTATACACTGACTTTTCAAAACTCTTCAAATCTATTTCTTTTGGAACAAAAAAAATCAGAGAGAAAAATATATTTGAAGAGCAGGAACAAATATAGGGTCTTCATAGTGAGTGAGGCTTGTAGACTACCGAAGTTTCAGAGCCCCAGTTCTGATAAGGGATAAGAGTGAATCTTTAGAGACAGTACAGTACATGACATATTTATGCCTTGCCTGTCCTCTACATTTTGCTAATCAGCAGGTTAAGTGTTTCTGAGCCAAAAGTTGTATTCAGGGCAATGAACAGCAGCTGTCAGTGGATTGAGTTGCCATGAACTTGTCTGCCCTCTTTTGAAATCCATTTCAAGGAAGGCGTTGTGCAGCAAAATCAACAAGCAATGAGTACATTTTGGGGCAGAGTAGCAAATGCCAACCAGTGCAACTTCCTTCAACTCAGTAGCCCCCAAGTCTACCGGCCCTCGTCTTGGGGAACATAGCCTTCCTCCCTGGAAGGAGAGACTAAAGAGATTCCTGTTTCCTCTGTTAATATTAATCCAATTGCCATTTGCATCCAGCAGTTCCAGTATAAGCATTAGAAAGGACTCTCAAAATCATCTCTAAAGGCACTCTTAGGAGCCACTTCTTGGCTAACAATGTCTTCTTGTTTCCACTGATTCAGTGGAAATTCCTTGCAACTGCAGCAAAGCAGGACTGGGATGGGCAACTGCTCACCTCTGCTTAGTGGGGAGAAATGATCCATGTCCATCCTGTTCCTGGCCTCCACATTCATCATCTGCACTCCATAACACAGATGTTCATCCTTATGGACCAGCATCTCATTCCTTCCTATTGCACAAAGGGATGAACACCAAAGCACAAACTTTTTTATTTCTACCCCCACCCGCATTGTTGTAGATGATTATCCTGAACAATTTAATGCAGAAGATTGTCAAGCTTCATCTTCAAAAAAATTCAACCATTCCATTCCAATATTCTTCTGAAGGCTGTTCCACAGCCTTCTGCAGGCTGCCTTCTTTTCCAGATGGCTAAAAACTGTCTTCTAATTATCAGCCTGAATTTATTCATGGGATCCATTTTTTCTTCTGCCAGTATTGTCTTGCAGCAACAAATTGTAGCCACAACTGAGTTGGGTTTGGATCAGCAAGTTGTAACCTAAAGATAAAAGGAACATTGTATTGCAGTTGTTTATAGATTAATTTCCCCTATAGTTATTTTAATAGAAAATATGCAGTGAAGTGTTGAGAAATATAAGTGAATGACATTGGCAGTTAAAATAATAGCTTACAAAGTTACATGACAATTAGCAATCTTCCTAAATTATAGTTATATTATATTTAAATTATTACTATCTAATTAACTATATATGTGTATCTCTATGAGCTAATTATCTGGAGCTTGTTAAATACCTAAGTGTTCTACAAAATCTTCAGTCATTAATAATAGAATAATTAAAAATTTATCAATAATTTGCTTTGAGATTATTACACAGAAAATAAATTTATCTCACATATTAACCTGATGAACTGATTTGCCTTGTTAGAAGAAGCATTTGTATTCTGCTGATGTCTTCAGCAGAATAGTGCCTGAGCCTTCTGCTGAGCTTGACCTTGGTCATCTCCAGGAGCTGTATTTCCCTTGCTCCTGCTCCTGATCCTCGGTGTCAAGCAGCCATCCGTCACCCTGCTGCCCACCTTCTCCTCTCAGGCAGCCACCATTTGCCTTCTTCAGCTTCTTGTGCTGCTGATGGATGGATTCACAGAAAACAGCTGGACTGCGTTATAGCCTGGTGGCTAGAACCATTCTCATGGAAGGCAAGTAAACTCCTCTGTCACTATCTTTGTATTTTTGCTTTACAGGTTATAAAAGATTTTTGCTTCTGCAAAAACTGCTTAAAAAAATGCTAACAGCTCCACGAGTTTTCCAGAGATGCCCTCCCACACCTGCTGCAAACTATGATTTTGCTTTGCCTTAAATTAAAACAAAATTCTCAAAGATGACAGTAGAAAAAAGGGATGTACACAAATGGTATTTCCCGTAAGTCTGAGTTGCATTAATAGTGGGCCAGCATTTTCTTTCTTTCATACATTCACTCTTGAAACAGGGTAATATTCCTAAAGGTGTATTTTTATATACATAGTTATCTATAATTTCATCCCACAAAAGTAATGCATAATATAAAGATAAATAGTAGCAGGTCACTGGATTGATGGCTTGGTAATTTTTTAGAAATTTTTACAGATTATTTTGTAATACTTTTTGCCAAGGATATAACACTTAATTCCAACTTCGAGTCCAACATTTGAGTAAGTTTTGCACAGTCTCTCACTAAGAAAATATACCACCTCTCTAAGTTTTAAATTTGCTGTTGCTGAAGGCGATAAGGGGAAAGCAGAGACTGCCATGTGACCAGGAGAGGAAAAGGTGACCCTGGGCTCTTGCATTTTCAATGGAATATAAGTGGCCTCAGTGGAACAGAATTCAAGAAAAGAGGTGAAATTGCCCTTCCCCCTCCTTCTCCCCATCAATAAAAAGATTCTGTGTGTGGTTTATTCTGCTCCTTAAAAAAAAACAGAAAATCTGCTCCCCACGACAGCCTGGATTGTAAAAGCAGTATTTCAATTGGAAGATTAGTTAGCTTTCATGGGAATTAACAGAGAGTCCCATCATTTACAGATGACTTGGACAATAAAATCTGTTTTCTGTCATTAATCTGGCACCACTGGCTGACTGGTCACCTACAGTGAGCTGTGAGAGATGGGAAGTGGGGAACAGTCATGTTTATTCACCAGATAGTACTGTGGAAAACAAACAGAAAATTATCTTGGGAAAACTGTGGATCACAGAGAAGTTCTTGTCCATTCAATGCAAGGAGCAAGTTATTAGTGTGATTCCTTAGAGCTTTTTTCTTACCCACAGTTCAAGGAAGGAAGATATTTTCCTCTCATAGGAGGAAAGAACTGAAAAAAAAATATACAGAAGTTTGATAAAAGTACAAAGAATAAGCACTGACAAGTCTTTGAGGAACTACTTATTCATTAATAATATTTACTTAGCAATAGCAGATGTTCAAATGTCAGCTTTTCCATGTTTTAATACAGACTCTCCTTTAATGTCGTTACAGCAAGCCCTCAGTATGGCTGTAGACCAGATCTCTGGGTTTAGAACCATACCTCTGCAGGAACCCACATTACTCCATGTAGACAACTTGAGGAGGCACCAAGCAGTTGGAGAAAGGACTTCAAAAGAGGTTTGAATTTAAGCTCTTTTGGTCAAGCACAAGTAGTTTGTTCAGTTTGAAATTTCGAGTCCCAAATGCCAGAAGAAGACTCAGAAAATGTGTTTGCTGGGCAGCACAGGGGTTGCAGTACAGAACCGAAGGCAAATCTCAGAAGGCAGAGTTTGGGCAAATTTATTAAAACTGGTTGAAAGTGAGAAGTGAAACTGAGGTTTTGGGATGGCAAACCATTACCAGACTTCACCACAGCTTGGTCAGCTGAGCTCCCCTTGACGCCAACAGGTTTTCTGACAGTAAAGCAGAAGCTCATGTTGGTTGCTACATTTACAGGTTTCTGATTTTGAAGATGGAAAAAAGCTGCCAAACCAGAAAAAAAGTGAAGAACTCTGTACCTGTGGAGCCTGGTTCTTCAGCAGCCTCCATGATTACATAGCTGTGGATGCTTAGCCTCAACTAAACATTTCAACAGGACTCTCCAAATTCATATCAAAAGCAACTCCCTGGTCAAACATCCAGAGAAACCCAAAACATGCAACAGGAAGTGCAGTTTTCCATCCTACATTTCAGAACACTCTGATGTACTGTCAACTCCTCAGTGACATTACTCTATGCTAAAAAAGGTGGAGACGGGCACCAAGTCCAGCAGTAGCCAAGATATTGTGTATTTTCCCTGAAGTACAGGATACCACTCAGCTCTGGGCAGTTGTTCTGTGCAGGAGCTAAGAGCCTAGGGGAAAACCTCCCTGTGTGTGTGAGCTCTGTGCACTTTTCTTTTTGACTTAAATGAGCAATTTTTGCCAAAAGTGAGAGAGAAGAGCTGCTCACAATGAGTGATGGTGTTGGCCAGATGAGTGCTGAATATAAAAGAGGCTGTGAGTCCAGCACCTTCTCCCCTCTCGTACACAAAACACACTCAAGTGGCTAACAGGAGCTATTTTGCTTCCCTAGAAGTCTTCAGCTCCAGAGTCAGGCCTCACAGAAGCAAGGACTCCCACTTAACCTTCTTATAGTTTTCTTTGGAGCTGGCTTCTCCCACAGACAGCCCATGACTAGCACCTGGTTTTCAAGTTACCACTCAAGACCTTTGTGTGCAAAAAAAAGACTCTAACAGGTTTCCTGCTAACTTACTTTATATAAGAAATAAGCATTAAACTGCAGCAGTTGTGGCTGATTTTGTTCACTGTACCTGTAAGGCCTTGCAATAAAGGTACATATAGCTGCATTGTTTTTCCCTGTTCATTATTAGCATGCACTTGATGAGCTAATTTTTCAGTTCAGCAGGATTAATTGATCACCCTAAAGGTACAATCGCAACTCAGTGTGTGTGGCAGTGTGTCAGTTATTTCTAAAACATACATAAGCACTGGAATGTTAGCGTGTTTGTGTTTGGTTTTTTTGTTGGTTTTTTGTTTTGTTTTGGTTTTGGTTTTGTTTTTGGTTTGTTGTTTTTTTTTTTGTAAAAAAATCCATTTAAGAAGTTTGAGTGCTACATTCCAAGCAAGACAAAGTTCAAAAGAGAACGCAGTGAATATAACACAAAGGTACTGATCAACACTTTTTTTTTTTCCTTCTAGGAAATATATTTGTGCTCTTGGAGACTGAATTTTCACTGAAACAAAATACATTAGTGAGAAAACAACTTTGCACTGTGGTTCTTCTGGCACTTAAAGAATATTCTACAGCAAAAAAGGAATTAAGAATTTTGAGCTGAAGAAAATTATTACCTCAGTCAAAAAAAAAAAAGGAAAAAAAAAAGGAAAAGAACAGTAAAGGAAGGAGTTTAAGTCAGCCCTATTCACTGGCTTGGCACAAGAATATACCAAAGGTAGGAAAACTCCATGTTATATGAACTAAAATTAAGTATCATAAACCAAAATAATACTTGGCTTCATAGAAAAAGTTATGACAATAGTAATGCTACGCTCTTATACAGTGGGGTTGTTTTTATCTTTAGGTCTCAAGGCTGCTTAGAGTAAATGTACATGTGTTGTTCAGTAGTTACAAAATGCACAAAGCTTGCTTCTAAAATACTTTTTTTAAGAGTGTTTTTTATCCTTTTTTAACACACTTAGATAAAAATGTGACCCACAAGGCCTAAATTGGCTCTTGCTTGCACTGCCATATGGAAGATTTACCTGAATTATTGTGTGTTGGGAGCACACAATATCCCTGAAGAGAAAGACCTCTACTATTGCACATGTTTAGAAGTTAGGAAGACAGATAGGGAAAACAAGCAATCAGATCCCTAGAATAATAAAGCCTACACAGAGAAAAAAAGACCTTTTGATTATGGGACTTGCAGTCAGTGCTAAGAGCTACCGAACAGCTTAAAGACAAAGTCAAGGTGGGAAAGGTGAGCATATCTGTGCCAATACAGAGCCAAAGCCACAAGCGCTTTAACCAGAAGAAAACGCTCTAATGAGGAATCACGGCAATCTAAATACTGAGAAATAAAAGTTCCACTACACACCTCACATACTTTTGAGGGTCAGTCTATAGCAGGAAGCAGTTCCAGGCCACACATTAAGATTCTACAAGTTCCTTCAAGAAGTGTTGCACCATGGAAAGGAAAGGAAAGACTGCAAGTAACCCTATTTTCTGTCTTCCTCATCTGTCGCCTTCAGACAAGGGCATGTGCTCCAGTCTTCCAGATATCTAGCTATGGCAGCATGCTCTGCCCAGAAGACCAGAAGACCCAGGTAGACTTTAATGACTTAGCTGAGACTAAATTTAGCCAACACTTCCGTTGGGGAGTTCCCATTTCAGGGATTAACTCTCCAGGGACAAAAAGACTTTATAATATCTAACAGGACACCCAAGCACAAGACCAGTTGTTATTTTTCAGATTGTTCCTTAGTATTCTTATAGCATATTTGTGGGAAAATTAGAAATAGTTCTAGATTTTATTAGGCAAAAATTATATAGAGGCATAAAAAATAGTAATTATTATCCTCTAAACAAAACAGCTCGATGGCAACAGGAATCCCACATCCACCTCTCACTGGTCAAGCCAAAGGTGTCTCCTATTACTGATTTTCTGATCCATTTGCTCCAAGTTTTGATGTCAAGTGGACAGTAGGCCCACCCAAAGTTTGCAGAAGTATCTGGCATTTAGATTAAAGGCTTACAATAATTACACAAAAGTTGTCAACGTTTGAAAGCTTGGCCCGTAAGTGAAGCAAGTCCTTGGAATTTAATTCTACTGGAAAGCTTTTAGTAAGGAAGACTGGAAGACTGGTCATCTTTGTGAAGAGGATGGGTAAACTCACCCTACAAAACAAATGGAGTTAATGTGAAGTATGTTTCCTGTATGATTAACTATGCAAACAAATCTATCATTGGCTTAATAGGAGAAGGGTGAGCCTGTAAACTAGAACACCAATGAAATGTTTCTTGTTAATTGGATCTTCCTTCTCTGGGAACAATATCTCTGATTTTTTTTTTTGTTTCTTTTTACAAATGAAGCTGGGGGTTGCAACTTAGCAAATTCTTTAATCATGCAACTAACCACATTATCCATTATGTACAGCACAGTGCATATTTGATCAATAGCACTGTTTTTGTTAGTGCTATATGAATTAAATAAGTGGGGAAAAAATCCTTCAAATTTTGTGGGTATTTTCAGTTGCTGAGTCAGAAAACAAAATAAGGTCTAACATCTGCTTTTATTTCTTGTTCAGTAAAGCTTGCATCTCCGTTCAGGACTAAGAGCAAGCAAACTGCTGCTAACCATGATAATTATACAGTACTCAGCATGGTGAGTAGAATAACATTGTAATTGTCCAAGGGTTTGAACAATTTGGACTGATTTTGTATAGTGTATAATTTACAGTAAAGATTCAGACTGTGTTTTCTTTGCTCCAAGAACACTTTCATCCTTTAGCTTTGGATCATTATGCATGAAGACAAGCACCCACAATCAAATTCATTCCAGATGAAGAACATCTGCAAAAATAGAACAATTTATTTTATTGACATTTGCATTTACATAATTTTATCAGTGTCTGATTTTGCTTGTGACAGTCAAGGTAATATAAAATAACCAAGAGCCTGTGGAGTCATTCAGACAAAATAAAAGTATGCAAACTCTTGAAATTTTACCGTAATCAAAACAAATTAGTGACAATGACTGAAGCCGGGTGAAAGGATTCAAGAAAATATTAACAAGCTCTGGGCTTGCATATGGTTTATTTTCCTTCATGAGGTCAGGGCCAGACTCAGTCAAATGCAGCTACATATTAAGACCCTCATTCTGCAGAAATCCAAGTGTTTATTTTTACACTCTGAAGAGTCACTGTGAAGCAACTGGGACTAATAACAATTGAGAGCAGTTATAAATCAGGGCCCACATAATTTCTGAGTATTAGATGTGATGGTGCATAGCAGTGGGAACAATGAGTACCAGAGCCATCATCATTGCCACTGTGTGTAAAGCAGCAGCTAGACCTAAAACTGTTCTAGCTTTTCTCAGAAAGAAATTAACAGTTCATCACTGTGAATGTACAGTATCATCCTTTATGAGACAAAGACAAAAATCTTTACAAAAATAATCAGGAGTCTTAACAATGGTTTGTTTTCTATGGCTTTTAAAGACCTATTTTTATTTTATTTTTCTCTGCAGTTGTTTTAATCACAGGAGGCAAGGGGAAAATGGAGCTAATGGGAGGTGGGGGGAGAAAATGTTTCGTCAAAAACTGTCTTGAATATTTTTGTTTTTGACTTGAAATGGAGATTTTCCCTCTCAGAGATTACACTCCACTCTCATTTTGGTGGAAAAAAAACCCCAGGAGACACAAAAACTAGTAGGATTTCTTTTTTCTTCTGTTAATGTTTCATGGCTGCTGTCTATAAAATGGGAATAAGAAATACTTACCCCAAAGGACTCCAATGGAAATTATATAAGTACTATTTATGGGCCACTTTCATGAAAGAATTTAAGATAAATATTCCAAATAGTTACAAAGTTATATCATAGCATGGAATAATTCTAGCAGAGAATTGCATACTGTTTCTAAATCACAGGATTGTTGCCAAAATGACCTTTCTAATGATCCTGAATTTGTTCCTGTTAGAGAACTTAGAGGTCATCATACCAGTTGCCAGGTTTAGATACCCCCACAGAACAGCAGTAGGTTAAACACTAGATCCAATGTCTGCTTTGCTAAAAATTAGTCAGTAGAGATACCTAATAGACAGTTCAAAAATTTTTACATTAAATGTCTTCCAATTTTTCTTTAGTCCTTAAGTTAATATTTTAATTCTACTATGTAAAACTGAAAAAAACCCCACTTCTTTGAATTAGCATTAAGTCTAGCAGCTAAAGTAACTGTAAAAGAATTTGACTTTACACTTGTATTTTATATATCTGACCTTCAAGTGTGTCACATAAAGTCCTTCAAAAGTAAGAGTCACAATATAATTTTTGACAAGCTTCCTATCAAAATAGTAATCATAGCAGTTTCTGGACAAAATGCAGCAGGGTTCATTTAT
The DNA here is from genome assembly GCA_027886175.1 of Phylloscopus collybita. Lineage (NCBI taxonomy): Eukaryota > Metazoa > Chordata > Aves > Passeriformes > Phylloscopidae > Phylloscopus > Phylloscopus collybita. The sequence continues at coordinate 92,977,720 of JAJNNQ010000075.1, forward strand.
GCTTAGACAGCTTTATCCAGTACAATGAAGAGGGAAGCAAAAAAGGAATTTGTATATAAGGTGGTATCCTTCTTCTCAGTGGTGACAAACACTACCCAGATCTGGAAAGCAAGGCTGTGAGCTCTTGAGGCTAGGTGACCTTAAGAGTCAGGAACAGATTTTCAATTAATTCAATATTCATCCTTACAAAGCATTTAACACTGTAATATTACAAGTGAAAGCTTCAGACAAATCTCAGTTGCCAGCGGTTGGTCTGACAAACGTTAAAGCAGATGCTGCCAAATTAAACAACAAATAATACAAAAGGAAGAAAATGGAAGAAAATAATGTTTGTTGGCTTAAGGAGGTTTTCTCCTCATTATTAGAGTTCTGGGGAAATTATTTCCTTCTTGCACTACTTTCATCGCTGTCCCCAGCTCCAAAACAAGGTGATGAACTGCTATGAACAGAAGACAACTATTTGGGTTGCTTTCCAAACTATGCTCAGCTTCTGGGGCGTGGATTTCAGTGTTTTCTCCATGAGGGAAAACTCAAAGCAGAGATGCAAAATTAAATGGTCCCAAATTGATTTCTGTGCTCAGTAACAGTGTTCATCCAACACACAGAGGACTTCCTGAATTACATCAGACCCACAGCATTTACTCAGCAGGAGGATAAAAACTCCTTCCTGACCAAGGAGAGCAAGAGGAAATGAAAGACAGCAGTCAGATCTAGGCACAGAACATTTTGGGAGATGCAGTTCCAAGGGGACACGAGCATGGCATATATTTCTTTCATAAGCACTAAGAGCAAGAATGTCACCATAGGCCACACTCTCCTCTACTGTTGCTGAGTGATTAGATTTACCTATATATTGGCATATATATAATATATTTGCATATTCATCGATGGTCCTGTGACAGATCCTGGCCTCAGGTGTATTTTTTACAGAACTCTGCAGCATCCAGGTGAAGGAAGCAGACTCTGCTCTAAATCACCAAAGCACATCATCACAAGAAAGAATAAGTCCATAAACAAGTTACCAAACTAAACTGCTAGCACACCTTCTTTCTTCCCTAAAAGGATGGATTTTATTTTACTGAATACACTCTAGCCTGGTCCAGGCAGGGCACAGGGCTCCCTCTCTATCCCAGGGAATTTATGCATAGCTCTCAAAATGAAGGAACATACCACAGGTGTGGAGGACAGAAAGTGGGAGGGACCATCTCTCCTGCCCACTGAATAGAAGCATTTGATCAAGGCATTTACGGACACAACAGGAAACCAAATTTTAAGTTGGCCAAGACTTACCTTAATACAAATAAAATAACTAACATAAAACATTTGCTTTCTTGGCTGCAGAGGCAATTGAGTAGGACTTAGGGAATATGCTTTCCAGACATCTGAAATCCTACATTAGATCTTAAATATTTTTAGGCTCTCATTTGAAGACTGTAATGAATCTCAAATCCATTCCATGGAAGAGAAAAAGAATCAGAAAACCTGGAAAGTAAATTTCCCAAGGTTCCTCAGGTTCTGTCCACCTCTGACATATTTTCTGTCAGTAGGATTTGATTCTGTATTTGCCTGGTATTCCCATTCCATTTCTTTAGCAATACTGAAGTTCTTTTGCTTGAGAAAATTCTAATCACAAATTCAAGACAGTCCACAGTGTTTAAAAAAAAAAAAAAAAAAAAAAAAAGCAACAAAACATACTGAAGTTCAGGAGGGTTGGGATCTAGTCTAGAAAACTTAATTGCAAGGCAGGGTTTTATTTATGTCAGCTTTGCAGAAAGCAATATTTTTAACCTTTTTTTTTTTTTTTTTTTTTTTTTTTTTTTTTTTTTTTTTTTTTCTTTTCCCCAGGATGTGATTATGTGATTTTTCTGGTAGAGTTAAATAATCCTTTATTGTGGGTCTTCAGTAATGGAACATTTAACATGTTGCTAGGTCACTGGTACATTGAAAGACTACATCAGGTCAGGTACCCAGCTTCTGTAAATCAGCACAACTTTACTGAAAACACTCCAACAGGACTTCACTGCTTTACAGTAGCTAAAGGCCTAGATACAAATCTTCCAGAAACAAAACATCCAACTAAAATAACCTTCCTCTCCATTCCTAGAAAAGCCTCAGTTTATAGGTTCTTGGAATACACAGGTGGAGGTCAATACCTTTTTGCTTTCTCCACTCATGAAAGCCCTTTTTTTTTTTTTTTTTTTTTTTTTTTTTTTTTTTTTTTTTTTTTTGTGCAGTTTAGTTTCAGAGAACAGACTTGAGGCAATTAACTTTGAAACCTACTTGGTGAACAACCTTTTCCTCCATCATCTTTCTCCTGCAGTTAGCTTTTTCCTGTTTCATGCAACGTCAGTAGGAGACACATCATGCCAATCCCACCTGTCCACTTCCCTAAACACAAAACTTCTGAGGTTCAGTTATGTATTTCAGAAAGGAATTTGAAAGAAACGGTGACAGTAGTTTTTGTAATGGCAGGAAAAAAATGGAGCATGAAACAGAGAGAAAGAAGTTCTGATTTTTTTTTCAGGAAGCTAAAAATGGTCTGTTCAACAAGTGACTGGCTGAAGTCACAGAGTGCTAATCATTGATCCCTAACAGAAAAAATCTCACCAGCTATGTTAAAACGCATTTTTTATGCCTCTCCAGAAACCACAAATGAGCTATTAGAAATAGCACATCTCTCCATGGCAAGAACAAAGAGTACCACAGGTTGCTCCTCAGCATCTGATTTTATCCTCTTGGAAGCATTTGATGTAGATCTGAATGTTCCTAGCTCAGTTTGGGATGTACTTTGCTTCAAGAATCTGTTATATGTTGTATTATTCACTGGTGTGTCGTATAATGCCAGGCACAATGCAACGAGGGTATTTCAAATTCACATGAAAGCAACAGAAGCTAACTTTAAGTTTAAAGCCATTGCTTTATTACTGCAAAGTTGTGTTTTGAAGGGATTACTCAAATATGAATCAAAGGAAAAGGTATGCTGGGCGCTGGATCTAATGAACATAAATCCGCAAGGCGGTACAGCAAAAGGAGGATTCTGATTTATATATATTTCTTGTTGCTACTTGCACTTCACATGTTGCTTCTGATTCCACATGCAAGTGTCTAGTATGCCTTGCAGTCTTGATTCTTAAAGTTAAAATAAATGTTATATATATATATATATATATATATATATATATATATATATATATATAAAATCTTTATTACTTTTGAACCATACATGACTGGTTGTACACAGCACAGCCAGGAGAAGCTCCACCCAAGGTTTGCAGAACACTCTTAAGGGCAAACAGCAGACTGAACCAGACAAATCAATTTCTTGACAGAAGTAGCACATATGAAAAGAGCAACCAAGAGCCTCAGTCACAGGCCAACAAAAGCATTGGAGCCTTTTGTGCTTTATAGACTAATATGGATTATGACAAATATAAGGCTTTCATCAACCCACAAATAAACTTGGAAGGAGTTTGTGCTAAGTTTTAGGTAATATAAAATTATTAATGTACCTATTCATTCTCATTGTCAAGTAATTAGTAATCATGGCAACATTTTTCAGTGTTGAACATTTTTATATATTCAAATGACTTTTAAGAAGTGGTGTTGCTATCTTTCCCTTACAGCTGTGCCCCTCCTTTAAGATATGTATGTATGTATTTGGCTAATTGAAAGGGAGACTTATGTGGAGAAGTTTGTATGTAATCCAACTTTTCAGCATTTTCATAATTTGCTGGAGATATTGCTTAGCTAGAATGCATTTCCACTGAGACTGATGTAGTTGAAAGTAGGGAGATTTTGTGAGCCTAATGCTATAACACAGCACAACTGTCCCCATCTCTTTAAATCCATAGTTTTAAAGCGAAGAGCAAAGAGACTAGAGAGTGCATAAACAGTGGTCACAATACATGCAGTAAGGAACTTTATATGGGAGGCTCTTGCCACAAAGTGTAAGAGATACTTTTTCTATCAGATGATCTCAGGAAAACATGTGGGCAGACAGCGAGGGAACACCATCAGTGGAAAGAAAAGAAAAAGAGACAACACTACACCTAATGGTGAAAATATTTGATTTGCCTATAATAGTAGCCTTGACTTTTAATTTCCTTCTCATTTACTGAATTTCTTTGTACAACTGTTCTTAGAACCATACAAAAGTCTACGTACCTAAAGATAAAACTTTATTTTTAAAAATTATTGCTTCTATTTTTAGTTCTTTGAACATTTTAAATAACCTTGACACCCATTCTTCAAGAACTTCAGTGTATCAGTTTTCTACCAGAAAAATCTGTCAATCTATAATTAAAGAGTAATGTGGGAGATCATATGGCAATTGGCTTGTACTACTTCCAGCATTAAATTATTTTCTTTAACCTGACTTCAGTTGTTTTATGATCAAAAATACCCATCTTATCAGGAAAAATCTCTTTTCAGAGCTTAAGTATTTCTAATATTATCCAGGTAAATACCAAAGTTACAGAATAGTAGACAGGCCATCTTCCACAGGCTCAGTTCTCAGTTATATTTAAGTATGCAGAGGTCCTTAGTATGCTGGTCCTTAGTATGCATCAGAAATGTGGATAAATACCAGTGACAGTACCGATGCATCTGGATTTATACATGCAGCCAACAATGCAAATAGCAATTTTTTTTCCTGAGGTTGTTCAACTTTAATTTATCAAAGCAGACATTTTCACGCCCTCTAATCATCCATTCTCACTGATGTTTCTCAGGCAGGTAATTTATGCTATTATTCACATGGTTAAAACTTCTAGCAACTCAGTAAATATCCATTCCTTCAGTGATAAATTGTGCTAAGAAAAAAAGCACAGTAATATCAAAAATAATTCCCAATACTATGATGTTCCATCAGAAAAGAAACTACCTCATTTTTTCCTTACAAAATAATCAAGAGAAAACAAAGAAAATAAACATCCCAAAGAATGAAAAATGTAAAGTTGACACAAGCCTAACATATGTTGGTTAAAAAGTTTTGATGCAAATCTAAACTGGAAGAGACATCTTCACTGCAAGAAATTCACAAATAAACAGTGATTGATCCCTAAAAACATCAGACAGGTAGAACACAAATGTAGGACATATTTATAGGATATATATGATAAAAAAGGAAAGAGAAATAAATTACATGGCAAATTAAGCAGATCCTCTTTGTCCCACATTTAAAGCATCACATCCTGTGAAATTTGGTTAATAGCCATGAATTCCAGAAAATTAGTTCCATATATAGGATGGAAAAAGCATTCGCTGACCTTTAAAGAAATTCACATCACAGAATGACCACATATACATATTAAAAGGAATTTTAATCTACAAAACAGAGTTGCAACAAACAGCCTTGAGGAGGAAAATTATAGTTCCGCTCCTGCATTCTCCCAAGCCAGTCTTCAGCACTCTAAAACATTATGCCAGGAAAGAAACAACACATGTTGGGGATCCCACTATCCTCCATCAGGACATAGGCTCCCACCCTATGTGTACGTTGCAGGCAGAATACTCCTACTTACTGTTGGACACAGGTGGAGTCCCCAGAAGGACTAAGGTGAATTTTATAGACAGCAGCTGAGCTGAAATACTTTAGAGGTGAAACTTTTCCTACTTAGTTAAGATAAATACATGGAACCTAAATATCAGGACCACACCAAACACAGATAGCAAATATAGTCTTGGTTGTTTCTGTGCCTTGGGCATCCAAGGACCCCAAAAGGCTTCTGAAGAGTGGACAAGAAGTGCAGAACCTGTGGAACAGAACAAACTGGAAAAAAACCTCTGTACCTCCAATTCTAGATGGCTTCAAATTGCCAATAATGAATATGCCTTCAACATTAACTAGTCAGTAAATTTCCTGGAAATGCTAAAGTATGCTACACCAGAAGCAGAAAATAGAAATATTTTTTTAAATTTTCATTTGAATGACTACATCCCACCTTAAGCAGTATAGTTATGTTGCTTCCCATTTCTAAGCAAAATTAGACCCTGTTTTGAATATTTGAATATTACTGTCTCTATTTTTAACTTGTGGCTATATATGAACTTATACATTTCCTGGGAGTTTTTTTTCTTGACATCATAGTCAAATTATAATGCCTTATAGACCACAGCACACAAAAAATGCTGCTTTAAACAAAGAGGGGCTGTAAAGTTTCTGGCAGACTTTGTATGTGATTGCAAAGGATGAAAACACTTAGCATTTTTTATTATTACCTTTAAAAACATCTATATGGTTGGAACAAATTTGGATTTATGCAACAATGACAGCAAGACCAAAGCACACCTCACACAGAGAAAATGCATTATTTTCACTTTTCAGAAAAAAAGGAGTGTCAAAACACCATATATATAAAATGTAGTATATTACTTATACTGTCATTATTTACAATTGAACTGTAAGGATGTGCATGTTCATCTTTTGCCTCCTCAGTCCTTCAGACTTTGAGGTTGCTACTGCTGCTGTTACTTGAAATGCTATCAGAGACCTAGGATCTCAGTTGCTCATTGGATGAAGAGTTTTGGAAGTTTTCAACTCACTTACCTGGCAGGGAGATTCTTAATAAAATGAGTTTGTAGGTAACAAGTGGGTGTGGAACTGGAAACACTTTCTGCCCCCAGAGTACTTTACATTCCCCACCTGTCTTTCCTATATAGCAATTCTCTATGCTAGTGTTGAACCAAATTCAAGGAAGGGGAATGTTGCTATTTTTACATAGAAATATGCATCCTTCTAAGTTCCAGCTTCACATTTCTCTGAAGAAAGAATTAAAGAATTGCTCATGTGACTTAATTCTACAGGCAGCTGAGAATAAAATCTTTTCTGTCATGCTTCATTGTGAACAACAATGCTTATAATATCTCTGTAAGATGTAATTTTTTCCTGTCAATAGAAATTTGATATTCATAATCTAAGCAATAATTATCTTTTGTAAATGCCCTTGTTTTTGGCTGCCACTCTTATTATGGTTGTTTCAATTCACCATCTCCAGCCTGTTGAGAAAAGAAATTCAGCTATTTATTCCAATGAAAAGAGGAGAAAAGAGACTTTTTTATGGAAAAAAAATATAAAATGCTGGAGGGGTTAATACAATTAGCTTAGTGCTTGAAGCCTTTCCTATCTTTAAATTTATTTCTAGTGTTCTGGAAAAAAAAAAGTATTTGCTTCAAAGAGGGGGAGGTTCCATCTCTTTCATATATAATTTCATTTATTTATTATACTTTTATCTGTTCAGTTGTGTAGAGTGGACTGTATAACTTCCTCCTTGAATAGATTCTCCACTGAAAATAGTTTACCTGGTTGGAGAAAGGCAATTGACTTTGATTTTTAGACTCTAACTAAAAGTCATGGCACTACATTGTTCTATGTGTGTGTAAGAAGCCATCCGTACAGAATAAGGGGTAAGGGTGTGAGAGGGGATTTCCTTTCAGCTGCTATTGAACAGCTGACCTAAAGCCTGAGGACTCTAACTTGATATTTTTAGCATTATACGTGCATGTAGCTTTGACTTGTCTTCTTACATTGTGACACTTAAGGCTGTAGGGAAAACATACTCTGACCATCATTATCCAGCTAAGATCTATCTGCTGCTTCACATTATTTGCAAACAGGCCTAATTCCTGCTTTTCTATTTTATTCATTACCAAGAGTTATTGGAAAGCAGACTTTTACTCCCATTCAGCATTCCTGTCCAAATTAAAAGCCATTTCAATCCAGCATACAGGACAGGGAAATGGAGAAGTAATGGCTTTCTGCTGACCTATAGCAGGAGATCCCACAGTCAGACAGGTCTTCCATAATCCTGTGTCTCCGCAGCTGGCAGCTTCCTGGGATGCTGTCACAACAGGTTTGGCAAACTTTCTGGTCCTCTGTTGTTTTTCCCTTCTTAGAAAAGCGAAAGCTCTAAAAGAAGCACAAAATTTATAGTTCACAGAGACAGAGAGAAAAAAGTCTGGTCTTTCATCCATCATAGAGTTGTTGTGCTGAGGTTCACTGGGATTTAAAAAAGTGTACAAGGCAAGATATCCCAATCATTCACCCCTCTGAGATTAACTACAAGTAAATGTCTGGCTGCTTCTCTGACACAAATCCTTCCTCTTTTCTTCTTAGCATATCCCAAGTGCCAGATGAGATGAAAAGTTATCAGAAATATGAGGGAAAAGTAATCAGAGTGACTCTCATAATTCTCTGATAGGCCACACTGGTAGGTCCTCACAAAATGTCAACTGCCTCTTCTAGGAGTAACCTACCTTTGCTTAAATGGGTCCCTTTCCACAGCAGAGTTAACCATCTATAAATGTCAAACAAGTGTAATTAGTAAAACTATGCTGTCAAAATTTTTTGCATGCAATCCACAAATAGGATGTTTACATTTAGTACCTTTACCTGAAAGCACAAGAACTTTGTTACTAAAAGGTGGTGCTCCTAAGGTCTTGTCCAAACTCCAGCTTGGTAGAGTAAATGGGAAGTGGAGATGTTGGAAATAATTAAAATTCCTGAAAACTGCTTTCTTCCTCTGGGAAGTGCCAACATCGTATGCAGACTCAGGATCAACCTCCAAATTTTACTTTTCCTGTGCAAAGCTATTTCCCTTGATCACAACAGAGATGCCAGAATCTGACCCTGAAACCTTACTTTCTTGGCTCTTCCTCTCAGGTGAGCCACCCTCCAGCAAGCGCATGTCTGGCCACTAACCGGTCCCTTTGGTGGGCTTGAAAGCTGCAAGAAAAGCCATTATGTGAGGAACCACAACAGTTCCTCTGCCTCTCCTGATCCTGACTTGCTCCCAATGCTCCTACTGCTTTTGATGTTTTTTTCTGTACATAGTTACTTGTTCATTGCCATAACTATACATTTTGGTCTCCTGAGAGAATATAACTGGACAGGATATTGCTGTGTGTTGTGTCTCATCCACACAGCACACTCAGGAAAATTCATCTGAATTATCCTTTCAAGTGGATTAGTTGAAGCACATTTAAAGCCTAGCATAAATGCAACCTAAATTTTAGCTTAATATGTTGCAGAAACAAATTAAATAAAATTAAATTAGGCCATGTTTTTGTTGCATTTGTTTTTTGTGGTTTTTTTTTTTTTTTTAAATATGTGGTTTCACAGGGCTGTAATATTGTTTACCTAAGGTACCTTCAGTTTATACCTTTGTGAGTCTGCACATAAAAACCCTTATGATCCAGGAATTAGTATCCAAGACATTTTTTCTATACATGCAAGTTCAGGATCAGGGCAGGTTGCTTGATGAAAAAAATCAAAGCAGTCAAAGTACTGCTTCCAATTTTCCATTTGAATATAGCTCCCTGAACCCTCAATATCACTGTATGGGGACTGAATTCCCAAATTCTATGTGCCTGTCTTTGACCTCCACCTTCTAAGACGCTCTTCTCCTGAAAAAAGGATGCATATCAAAACAAATAATCTTCAGAAAGAAGAGAAATGTGGCATAAACTAAAGGAGTGGACTGCAGCCAGAAAGTAAATACAGGTAAAAGAAATATGCTTTCATTTCAGTGGGAAGCAAAACCAGGAGGATCTCTCTGTGTTATTTCAGTTACACTGAACTAACCAGAGGATATAATGTGGTGAAGGAAGAGAGGGAATAGAGAAGAAGGTTAGTTATCTTTGTACTTACTTTAAAAGTTAACAAATATGCTCATTTATGAAAAACATGGGGTGGCCGGTGGAGAGCTCCAAGAAGCAGCAGGCAGGGAGCCAGTCTTGAGATACTTACCAAAATGAAAAACAATAACAACAATAAATCCAGGAAAACAAAAGACCTCAACTGAGACCAGGATCCCTAATGCACTCGAGGGCAACAATGTCAATCTTTAAGTTTATTACAGACAAGAACAAGTCCCTACTGGTGAAAAGGACTCAGGTGCAAAACATCTTTTCCAGTGACAAAGTCATGAAAAGCCAGAAGCATCCACTCTTGTGATCCCAATGGTTTTTGGCGAGAAGGTGCTGTGCTGCAGGGGGAGCTGTGCACCCACAGTTTTGGTGCAGCAGCTGATGAAGAGAATATTCTCCAAATGACAGTGACATCTCAGAGTGCTCCCATAGCAGCAGCAATAGGCACAGATGCCATAGGGTTCAGTGGAACCATATTCCTGGCTACATTTCTGGCTGTATTTGTTCTGCTGGTGTTCCAGCAGCTGAGTGCTACATTCAAAATGTGCTCCCAGGCACTACAGTTTTGCCTCATAAGGACATTGCCTTTAATTTGAACTGATGCACTGTTTCCATTCTCATTTAGCACAGAAAACTTATCCTTCTTCCAAGGTGAAGAGCCAAGCACTGAAAAAACCCCCATGGTTTAAAAAACTCATTAAGTGATGACTACACCTTCTTCTTAATTGCAATGAAAGGATTCTACCAGCCATTTGGGCATGAAGGATGCCCAAATGAGTCATTGTTTGATTTACCATCATATCATGGAAACAAAATGTCTAAAAAATGTCTAAAAAAATCACATCAAAAGAAATTAAATTTATATTATGCATATGGCCAACAAACAACTGGTAAATAATGTTACAACAGGAATGTACCAATAATACTTGTATTTGGAAACTGAAAAATTTTACAATGACCTATGAGATTGTAGAACATGCAGCTTGTCTGCTAATTTTGTCAATCTAAATTTATGCTTCATTTAAACAAAAAAAAAGAAGCAGAGAAACCAGCTTAAAAAATGCAGTATGTATTCCATTTAATAGATAACTATGCAGACTGGATGTAATTGATTCAGTACTTTCTGGTACAAATATGTTTTTCCTGCAATATGCAGGGAATGTAAGGTAGAATGAAAGCTATATGAGGAATAGGAATGAACTGGAGGTGGAACAATTGTTATGATCATTCCTATCTAAAGTCACGGTGATTTATAACTTGGATATATTCACCTGAAGAAAAGACTGAGTTGTTAGCAGTGGTGGGTATTTCAAGTGATCAGCTCTACAGACACAAACTTAACACCAAAACGCTTGGATATGGCACTGTTGAAAACTAGTACAAAAATCTGACTGCAACAACATAAATCAGAGTGAGGAGTCTTGACAAGACCTCTGAAACCCCCTTCTTCAGCTGAGAAAAAAACCCTTGCTCTTTCCTGGGCTGTGCTAAAGAATAAAACCAGGAGTTTGACCATGTATTTTCAGCCAAATGTTGCTAGACAAGAAAGTTAATAATTTAGGTTTTTTGTGACAATCTGCTTTGAGTCAGACCTAATAGAAGGCTGAAAGAGATCTTGTTATTATACCAGGAAAAACACATAAGTAAATACTTTAGAAATGTTATTAATGGAGTAGAAGAGGAATTACAGCTGGACAGTCTTTGAAAGCTTATTTGTCAAGGTTTCTGTCTTGCCCAGTTGTTATTCAATGTCACTTGGCAAAACTCTGTTTTGACCAGAGATCACAGAATGCTAATTTACTGAGCATTTTCCCCCATTTTTTCTCAGAAGCAATTTTCCATATTAGTTTAGTCCCAGTACTAAATCATTCATTGAGAGAATCAACAATGGAGAACATGTAAAGAAACTATTTATTAAACATATATATAAATCAACATAAGCAGATCAAGCAGTTTTGAGAAGGAATTAGCTGTGCAAACATATGACATTCGCATTTAAATGAAAACACAGAGGTAACTTTTTAATACTCTTTACATGTGTGTGGTAAAGGGAATGTACAGGGACAAAGAAACATCAGTGTTTCCTCACATCCATTAAACAGTACCTTCTAGAGGCTAATGATTAAAAATCTCTGAGGGCATCTCACTCTCAAATTTGGTTGCTTTGTGAAACTGCTGCCTCCTTGGCATGTATACACTTGGGCATATCAGTCCTCATGGTATGGACCTGCAAAAACCAAAGCATGCACCTATTTTGGAGCTCCAAGACAGATGGAGCAACTACTTTGGTTTCTTAAGCATCAGCTTCAAAACACCATCTTTATCGTGCCTGAGGTTTGGGTAAGAAGAATACCAAAGCAAAGAGCAAAGAGCAAAATTCAGATTTTGTATGTTCTTATCAACTGAGAATAACAAGAAGACAAGTTGGTGCTACATATTGTTTCTTTGAGAGAAAGACAACTCTTTTGAATAAGATTTCTGATAGCTTGCAGCAATAGAGCATTAAAGTAGCATGTGTAGCATATATGCAGTAGGAATTGATCAGTGCTGCTCTGATGAGCAGCAAAGGGCCATATTCTTACATGACTCCACCAGAAGCTGCCTGGAAAATCAGCAGCAAAAGAGAGTATTGGCTTATCATATAAGACTATCTCCTCCTTCATTCCTACTTCCCAGGTATTTCAAGAGCCACAGAAAAATATGTCTGTAAGAGAAGAAAAAGGTTTTAGTTAGCTTGAGTCTTGACACTTTTTTGTTGTTTTACATGTAGACGATGCATTTCTACCAAGAATCCTAGCATTTTCAGGACAAGCTTTTGGTGCAACAGTCAAGAAGAAATACATGGGAAAGTATTTTAAGGTTGTCCTGTTCAAAGTTCAGAGAGAAATAATGTACAAGTTTCCCTATCTTCTTCAAATGTCTTCTGTCTACACACACACATGCGTATCACCAGGGTTATTTTAGCCAGGCTGTCCTCTTTTTACATGTTGATTACACATTAATGTAGCCAGCCAAGGACAACAAATTTCCTCAATCAGTGTCAATAAAGCTGAAGAAGAGTCTGGGCACAAATTGTAGGAGGAAGCTGGGGGTGTTTAGCCTGGAGAAAAGGAGGCTCAGGGGAGACCTTATCACTCTCTACAACTGCCTGAAAGGAGGCTGTAGCCAGGTGGGGGTTGGTCTCTTCTCCCAAATAACCAGCAACAAGACAAGGGGAAATGTCCTTAAGTTGTGCTAGGGGAGGCTTAGATTAATTTTTAGTAAAAAAATCTTCACTAAAAGGGTGGTCAGGCACTGGAATTGGCTCTCCAGATTTATGGAGTTACCATCCCCAGAAGTGTTCAAATGGTATGTAATATATATATTACATATATATAGTATGTATGTATATACTGGGGATATAATTTAGTAATAGTGCCAGTACTGGGTTAAGGGCTGGAATCAATGTTCTTAGAGAACTTTTCTAGCCTTGGTAATTCTATGATTCTATGTTTAATCCTGCTCTCTCATTGAGAATTTGGACAGTTATAGAGAAGGGGGACAGATAACAATTAAACAAAGACAATTTCTTCCCTTTCTTATCCATTCTTATACATTGCTGCACTGTTGGTAGATACCTGCTGTCCAAGCAGCCACCCATTACTTCTCTGGGCCCAGCTCTTACTACACCAACCACAGACTTAAAATCTGAACAAACTCCTGCTCTTCCTCAGGCCACAACAATCCACCCATGTATGGTAGGAACTGGCTTCAGTTGTCTCAAAAAACACACATGCTGCTAATGAAAGCTTCCAGTCTTCTGCCAGACTTCCTCACACCTGTGGTTGTGGCGTCTGATCTTAACTGATAAGGCTTTCCAAAGCTGAAGTCTTTTGGAAGTGACAAAAACCCAACCAACCAAGAACACACATAAACAACCACTCCATCCTGCTTACCAGTCCCTCCTTGTTGAAAGCCAACTACTGCTACTGTATCAGGGGGAGTCGAGGAAGGTAAAAGATATGTCCTTTCTTGTTCCTCTTGTGAGTGATAAATCAGGGAATGAGGCTCAGAGCCTCATGGCTAATTTACCTCTGAGGATGTCAAAGTGTCTTACAGAGACTGCTCTTTTAGAGGCATTCCATTCCTTGCCATACTGCCATTTACTTTGGCTTGGCAGGTGCTCTGCAGGTGCTGCTGCTCACATCAGGAAGCAAATATCCTCCCTTCTGTGTTCCAAATGAAGAAAATTTAGCCTATGAGACACAATAAGAGATCCTGCATGGCCACTGAGGAAACTAGGAATGCTATAATGGTACACCAGTTAATACATGGGGAGAGAGAAAGAGCAATAGAGCACTGAAAAAAAACCCAAAACCTAGAGTCCATGCATCTGATACGCATCTGATAAATGACTGCTTTCCCACAAGACATGTGGGAGCAAAGCCTTAAGTGAGTGTGTAATGGCCCTTCCCAGAGACAGGGCCAATCTGTCTGACGGATGACACTGAGCCCAGAAATGCAGGGGCATTCTCCTTGGGCCACGGAGCAATAAAGTCTCCGCGCTAGAGTTACTGCCGCTATTAAGAAGAGGTGCAGGGCATTAATTATATTCACAGGAGAAACAGAAGTAAGGCTGTGGCATAGCAGTATAATAGCATTGAGACTGTCATTTCCCAGTCCAAACTCCTCTAATTAAGTCCCAGCTGAGGTCCCTTGTTCAGGTCTATCTATAGTCTTGATTTCAAAGGGAGAGAGGCAAATAAATAAATAAATGCAAACAGTTTAGTTTCTTTTCAAGAAAGGAAGGACAGATATTTGGAGGCATTTGTAGGTATTTTTATTTGAAGAGGTTGGTGGGTTGTTTTTTTACCTTGTAATTGTCAGCTGTCCTATTTTGAAATTAATTGACCACATTCACTCTGTAGAACCTAAGCGACCTTGAAGTCCACCAGGACTTGATAGATCTTAGGCCTACTTTTCATATTATAACCCAAGATCTGCCAAAAAATGAGAGCACAGGAAAAATCCCGTCATAGTCTTGCTCTACATCTCCATGTACTAAGGATATCTAATTTTCAACACGGGATTATTACACTCCCGGCATCAGAACTTATCATCAATGCACCTTGCATGACTATTTTACTTTCAGTTCCCAGAGTAGTGTATGTATGTAAATTTGCTGACTAATTCTGTACATTTTTTGCTGTTTTCCTCTCCTTTTTTTTTTTTTTAATGGTGAAAGTTATCTACAAATTTCTGCTACTTGATACTTTTAATGAAACTTTATTTTCATTAAAAAAAGAAACAATAAGCTCCAAGGGCAAATTTGGGGATTATATTTTTTAAATGTACATACTCAATGATATTTCAAACTAATAGTTTTACACCTGTTTCTGTTTACTATGCTTCACAAGGAAAATGTTAGCCAATCCACTCCTTATTTTTCCATTTGCCAATAGACTACTTGGAAATAAAAAATAAAAAAAGGAACAAAGTTACAAAGGTAAGCATAAGTGAAAAGGAAGAAATCACAAATTTTGGAGAGAAAACAGTCTCTTTTCTTTCTAATATTTTCATTTTACTTCTAATTTCTTGAATGGAGTCCATTCATGAGTTTACCTTGCTGCTTGGTTCCTTTTTAAAGTTAAACTAGTTTTCTTATAGGTTTATATATTTAATTCTCTTGGGATTGCTGAAGAAATCATTAGTCAACGGTTTATACAATTGTAATTTCATTTTCCCAGGTTATTAAAAACTAATAGCATGCTATTTAATTAGACTAGATGATGAGAATCCACTTAAAAGTTAGAAATGGACTTACAAACTGCCTATCTTCTTCCTTACTGCCAAGCAAGACTTTATAATAAATCATTATTCCTTTTAAATGAATTTAGTAATTACAAAGGACTTCATTCTTCATTATATTCACCACAGCTATACCTATTTCCATAAGTTATCTCATTTATTTGTACCAAGAGCACTATTAAATATAGCTTTAACTCATCAGAGCAGGGTACAGAAAGAAGCCCTTAGAGGATATTATTGGTAATGGTCTGAAACAAAGCCTTTAGCTTATCCAAAGACCGAGCCTCTGCAAGAAGCCTCAGTATTAACTCTCACACCACAGCATGGCAATGCTGTAGAGTGTTAAAGGGGACAAGGCACAAGGCAAAAGAGTGATTCCTTGGCCACATCCTTTCCAAGTGCAGTTCCTGTGCTGAGCCTTGAACTGAGATGACAATTACTGTAATCTGGAGCATAGACCTCTTTCCCTAGGGAAATGAACCAAGACCTCCAATTTATTTCACACAGGCTGTTTAAGAATCATTGGATAATAATGGTCTTCAGTCGCTGCCAACCCATGGTGAATTTAAAATAGTGACTTGGAGGGGAAATGCTCTATGTCATAACTCCCTAGGCACATGATCCCCTCTATCATGCCATTTATTAGGCAGCTTGGTTCTGGCATCACATTTATTTATACCATAATATTTCATGCTATATAGTCTGAGGTTAATAAAGTCTCATTAACAGCTCCTTTATGGACTATCCCTTTATGGGCAGTCCCCATAAAGCTCTCTGAGGTTTCATTTTACAATAATGGCAAAGAACCTCACAATTTATTTTCCCCCATCCAATTTTAAAGACCCTACAGCAACACAAAAGTGGAGGAAAGAAAAGGGAAAAAAAAAAACAAACCAACAGGAGAACAGTTATCTGTGGTGCAGTGAGAAGAGAAGAAGGCAAAGAAAAATGTGGCTATCTGGTAGGTAAATATGTTTTCCCTATGTGCCAGGCTAAACATTCTGTTGGTAAGTCCAATACTTCTTCAAATAGAAAAACCTGGATAAGGATGACAATGATTTTTAGTTGTGTCTTTGTTGCAAAATTTTCACTGACTTGGCTTGAACTGGAATTTCACCTCATACCCTGTGCAGGCTGCTGTTTTCTGGAGAACTTTGAACTTCTGAAAGCTGAACAGCCTTTCTCTCGAGGTCTTCTTAAACAAGTCACAAGAGCCTATGTGTCTTGGTGCTTTCTTGTTTGAATTCTGAATAGCACTAAAAATTGCTGATGTTTTCTTAAAAAAAAATAGCCTTTCCAAGGCATTGGGGATTGGACGTTTTTCTTTTGTAGAATATATGAGCTTCTTAGAATTCTTCAGTATTAGGATTTAGTAGATGCTCATAACTTCTTTCATAACCTGTTCAGTATCATCCAGAAAAGAAAATAAACTAATAATAAATTTAAACCAATGATAACTATAAACTAATATAACAGCTAGAGAGACTTCTTAAAATGTGTATTAAAAATCACATTGGAGCTTTTAAAGGTAATAAGGCAGTTACAACTGAAGGAGTGTGCCAGAAGGTTGTGGCAGGAACAAGATGCATTTACCTTTCTTGTAGAGAAAGGAGAAGAACAGCGCACTCAGCAGTCCCCTGTGAGACAGGACTAACTTTGCCTTGGTGCATATGTCATTCTGAAATAAATGCACAATATCTCTTCACCAAAGAAATCATAGTCCAAACAAAGGAAACACAAAGAAGTGGAAGACAAGGAAGCACAAAGAAGTGGAAGACAAGAAAACAAAGAGAAAGAGAATTATTTGTCCAAGATCGACATGAAATCTTCTGCCTTCTATTCTACACCACACCTAGAGTAGAAGGGGTCAGATCTAGTTTCATATTCTTCCATATGGCCATTCCTTCCTGTTTCTCCCCTATCCCAAAAATTAGTGTTCATGTGAACATGGAATTTACAGGTTTTGGGACAAAATAGGTAGATATTACACTGTTTGAGGAAGAGCAACTTATATCAGTCAGTGTTTTCTGTAATTCTAAAGTGGGATTAAAGAATTATAAAATGCTTATTGCCCCTAGATTTTATGCTTATGTGTGGCCAAACACAATTCTTGCCCTATTTCCTAAAAAAAGTGAAAGTTTTCACTGAAAAGTGTGTTATGAGTGGAAAGATTACATTTTACTTCAGAGAGAAGGGAGATCAACTTCATAAAGAAAACAGTCACACGTGAGGAAAGATAGATGGATGTCAGAGCCTGTGAACACCGTATATTCTGATGTAAAGCCCATATTTGAGATTTCTGCCATATTCAGGTATTTACAAAACCAAAACTTGCAAACAGTGATGGAGTTCATAGGATTATAAATACTAAAAAGGAAAGATAAAAATAATTGTTTCTCAAATTATATCATTCAATCAATATCTAACACATTTACATATTTTTTCAGTGGGAGATCAATGTGACCACAAAGTGAAATTTAAACATTTGCTTAAATGCTCAATCAAAAGAGATGGGATTATTTATATTTGAAACTGAAAATTCGTATTTACTGTAGTCTCTCATCCAGATTGTTTTATGTTTGTAAATTTTATATGAATAATAAAAGACCACCATATATTGGTGCTGATCTCTATTATAAGACTTTTAGGAACACAGAAATCAAGATGAGACCATCTCTCTGCCAGCATAGCATCTGCATGACAGTTTACTGCACTTCAACCTACATTCCTTCTATTGAGAATCTAATTTGCCAAATCACAGTGATGGAATGACAGTTTATATTGAGAGCTTCAGTCTTTATGTTTCTTGTGGTTGGCATTTTCTTTTCTTTTCTTTCTTCTGTTTTGGGTTTTTTAAATTCATATTTAAAATCATCTAGATGATTTGGTTTTTGTTCTGTGAAGGACAACAATAGGTATGAACCAGGCATATGGAACTATCTCACTTTTAAAAAGAATACTTGCTAAAATTTTACTAAAGATTGCAACTTTCTATGTGCTTCCTTCTTCTGGATGTTCTTTCCCCTTTCTTCATGGCTTCCAGTCTTCTAAAAACTGTTTTGAAACATATATTGGACAGAATTGTCCATCTCCTTGAGCAATAGGATGTTGTATAAATCAATGGCAGTCAGACAAATTTCAGTTCTAGATTACTGGAGGCTGAGGCTCAGATTATGAGGTGTAAGACTGCCTGGGAAAGGCAGACATTTAAAATAGATATGCTTAGCAATATTGCTTTAAAGAGAACAGAAGGTAGGTCAATATATTAGAATTACATTTCCATAATGCAACGTCTACGTTACAGCACTCAGGAGCCTATATTTAATTTAGCATTCAGCTCTGCCTGTAACTGCATCTAAGTATTGATCCATCAATCTGTAGTAGTTAACACACACAAACAAAATTTCATTTATCTTCACACACCTGTCGTGCATTATTCAGAACTTGCATGTCCAAAAATCAAACGTTCATCAGGTTATTAATGACAATTTTGTAGTAACAACAATTTTCATCTTGTTTTTATTATTCATTAGGGGGCTTAGACCTCCTGAACAGCTCAACCACAAACTGTTAGCACACAGACTAACACAGCATGAGAGAAAACAACCCCAACCCACATCAGCACACAAACAGGCAGTGCCCATTTGCCAAGTCTATTGCATTAAAGTATCTGTAAAAAAAAACAGGAAGAGGAAAACAAGGGGGGTGGCTTTGCATACTCTTAATTCCAGTCACTGAGAAGGTAAAAACACTGTGGGTAGGTAGAGGTAAAAAGAGAAAGGAAGGGGCAAAACAGAAAGCATTCCAAAACAAAGCACGAAACAGGAACACATGAAACTCATAGGTGAGAGAAACCAAGAAACTTGTAAGACAAAGGCAAGAGATACATGCATCAGATTACAAGAATGGCCAAAAAAACCAACCCAAACTAGCAGTGCATTGCACTCATCTTAGGATCTCGAGAATCTCTTTTAGCAGTCTAAAGAGAGGAAAGCAGAGACAAAGCACATCTACCAAGAAGCTGAAATGTTGACATTTATTTCATCAAAAAAAAAGTTTTTAAAAGCAGAATATTGAAATTTATAATAATTTGTATTATAATCAAAATTGCAATAATTCAATGAAAATTACAGAGAAATAAAGAAGCATCAATAGCTCTGACATGTCTGTAGGTAGTGGGAGTAACCAAGTATTATAACTGGAGAATTAAATATATGAAAATACATATACAGATGAAAAAACTCTCAAAAAATCTCAGCATCCATTTACCAACTGAATTCAATCTATAAGACAGGTAGAAAAGTGAAAGTTACATTTGAAACCTGCTCTCCATTTAAATTTATCCACCACAATCAATGTTACATGTATTTTCCACACTTCATTCTTGTTTATTCATGATCTACGAGTAAGATAATTTTCAAGGGCAGTAAGACAGGAAATCACTTCAAAGAGAAAAGATTCAGGATTTTTGATCAGATTATTATTAATCAATCATATTCATAATTTTCTCCCTTCTAAGGCAGTTCCAGGCAGCTCCACTAATTAAAATAATTTTTGAAGATATGCAAGGCAAAACACAAAAAAAATTAAAAACCCCATCCATTAGATACAAGAGCTTTAAAAAGGAAAAGAAACAGCATGGAATTTGCATGAAAGCCTAGAGAGAGTCACAGCAGAAGAGGCAGAAAAAGCTACTCACATAACTGCATTTCTCAGATAATGCTGAAATCTAAAGGATCTGCAAATATTTCTCATGATGAGGTGCCAGTAAGAAGTCACAAAAAAACAAGGGCCTGTCATGTCCAGGTTATTGTCATTCTTCCAGCACATGAGCTGGAATCTAAGTACTAGATGATCTAAACAGACATGTAAATACTAGATGAAATAAGGGAAAAGTCACAAGAGCACAGGTAAACCCATAAGATCCTGAGATACACAAATGTATCTGAAGTTCCCACATTGTGACCCAGTGAGGGCCCTTGTGCACACAGAGCCTTTAAGTACTACAGTTTTTACGAATTCTTTACTTACTTCAAATTTTTGTTTTGTGAAGAATAGATGTCTTCTTTGCAGAATAAAAAAAGGTGAAGGATGAGAGGGGAAAAGAGAGTGAATACATTTTTCAATGTTTGGACTCCCAAGGAGCAATAAAAATAGAATACTCTTTTGAATTTCAAATTTGATTTTTTTTTTTCAGACTCAAAACAATGGGAAGACACTCAGAGTACTAGTTCTTAGTACTAGTATATCAAATGGTCCTTTCCATCTCCCTCCATTTTGCCCTCTCAGGACATATCCTTTCCACATTCCCAGCCTGAATAAATAAGAAAATGGGTATCCCATCCTTGCTGCTGAGTAGTAAAGCAAAGCAGGAAAAGGGAGGAAGAATTAAAAGCTATGCATATGCAATTGAGAAGACAAACTCTGGCAATGCTTTGAAATGATTAGGAGCAAGGCAGCACAAATCTGGAAACATTAGCTCAGGTTCAGAGCCATGCTCCTATGTGCTGCCTCTCACCACATTCACGTTTGTCTGGCACTGCTTATTCTTGCTCCAGTTCTTTGGAAAGGGATTATCCAAGGTAGTTACTTGCAATAGCAGGGGTTTAGACTCAGTGACCCAGAAGGTCCTTTAGTCTGAAGTCTCTCTGAGTTGTCTAATTCCCACCCCAGCCATACCCCAAAAAGCTGCAGCTTTCCAAGTAATAGCACAGTCGACCTTTGCCTTACGTACAACAACATCTTTTATTGAAAGCAGAAATATTTTTCTGTATCCTAGCACTAAGTTGTACCACAGTAACTGAGCAAAAAGAATTCTGTTTGCACACCAGCAAAAAGAGGTAACACTGGCATCCAAATAAAGAGTTTTATCTATAAAATCTTTTATTTTAGACTATTAGGCCTGGGTTTAAGTTGCATTTTAGCCATAAAGATGGTAGAAGCTGTCCCAGATGGTGAATGTAAAACGTGCTGTAAATTTTAATGAAGCAAATAAGTCACTAATAACCATAATGCCAACACTGCTGCGTTTTTGGTAGATGTTAATAAAGCAAAATTAAAAAAAGAGCATGCAGCATTCAAATAAGTGCTTAAAAAGCCCAATATAATTTGCTAATTCAGCTATTCACACTTTGATTGCACAGCCCCTGGTCATCTGCTCCAGTACAGCTGCTTCATGTGAAAACAAATAAAAAAAAAAGTTTTATTGTCCACCAGATGTCCCAGCTTGTAATACTTGCTGCTACAATTCAGGTCACCCAAGGTTCAAGCACATTTAGAAATTGATTGTTCTTGGATGGTCAACCTTGTGACAGTGGTCAAGGCACTTTGGTCCTGGGTTTATCCTGTCAAGAGGTGAGGGAGCACTTCTGTATGGAAAGAATATTCATGTTATGAATATCATGGGCACCCCAAACAGATAATTACTAAAACAGCTTAGGGAAAGAGCTGGAAAGGGCTGGAGTGGAAAGAATTCAAGTAACATATGCCCTGCTTTATAAGGCCATTGAAAACCCATTAACAGGGCCCTACCAGATTTATTTTCTTTACTGAAAATGAATTTATTATTATTAAAGAAAGGTATAAAAGCACAGGGCACAACAACCACCGCTGCTATGCACCAGTGTTCTCACTGCTCTTGATGGGAACTAGCCTGATACATGTAGTGCAGCCAGTGCTTCTCCCCAAATCAAATGTAAAAATCAATGGAGCAGAATTATCAGCTGGAGATAAAGCATCTTGCACCAACGGTGTCTGCTGCTGTGCTGCAGAAAACCAGGTTTGAAATCAGCAGGCAGTGTTTTGTTTATGGATTTCAGAGGGCTGACATCTAAGGAGGGGCTGGGCTGGCGGAAAAGAGCTTGTTTCTGCTAACACCTCCTCTTCCAGAGCAGGAAAAGGGCATCAGTGAATGGAAGGAATCTGAGCAGAGCCAGGGACTTCTGCCAGAGCCATGCTGAAGGCACAGCTATAGCATACAGTTGCCAACACCAAATCCCCACCAGGGTGAACTGAGAAGCTTGATGATTTTATACAAGGGTACGCCACACCCAAAACACTATGCCTTTACTGCACAAGATGCAAAAACCTGAAACATCTCAAAGAGGTCAAGATGTTTAAGAGTTATCTTTCCTTGAGCAGGACCTGTCAAGCCTGTCCTAGCAAAACAAGCATCCATTTGTGTGTGATTTACAAGGACCAATATCTTGACAGGAATATTTTGTGGGAAATAATGTTGTTCTGCTATACCTAATTTACACGGTGCTGCAGAAGACACAAAAAGTTACATTTTCATCAGGTGTCTACCTCTCACTGTACAGTTCCTCTCAGCCACTGAATTTTTGCAACTCTATGCAGTCAACACCAGCCCCTGGCACTTCAATGTGCATTGCAATTAATAGAGCAATTAGCTGATTGAAAACTTTCCCTCTTGAGCTTTACCACTGTTCGCCTCAAAATAGAGAAAAGTACAGGAAACAGAGGATTACTCAGCTACTTAGTAATTCCACATGAAAATGAAAGTCCCTTCTGTTCTAGTAGACTGAATTTTGGAGGAGCTGTTAAAGTCTGTGAAAGGGCTTTACCTCTCAGCTTGGACAGATTTAAACCATCAGTACATTTGTTCTCCAAAGCCTGCCTTTCTCACTTTGTTCTCAGAGTTCATGAGTGTCTCCTTGCCCATTTTTCCCCGCTCAGCACTTACTTGCTTTTCATCCCCACAGCTGACCTGCCATGATGCCCATGCAAGACAGTATATCAGAGTTCCCTCTGCTCCCCATTTTATCACCATGTCCCAATGGATAACCACAATCCAATGATTTGAGTGCCCTTCAAAACCTTAGTGCTCCTTACAGTTTGTCAGCTGTCACTAACAAAGAAATGCCACTATGTCTTTTTCTTCCTCCATCTCTCTTTTGAAAATTTACTCCCATCTACACCAGTAGCCACCTGCTGTCTCTGTGTCCTTGGTGAGGCACTAAATAGCCAACAACAGCCTGGAGGAGATGGAGCAATGGCTGGCTCAGTGGCTTGGCTAGAATGAAGACAAGGATGCAGTGCTGCTGGTACAGGAGCAAGGAGCCTCATGTCTGCAGGGCCCTCTCCTATCCTGTACAAGGGGAACAGGAGAAGAGCAACACACCTCTTCTGGAGAAAAACTGGGTCCTAGCCTCATGCTCCCTGTGACTTTGGGTCAGCCACTTCATCAGTTTTAACAGCTGCTTTCTGACACATCAAAGCAGCAGAAATATTGTTCAGAAATGCAGCCAGCTAACATCTATCCAAAGGAGTGTGGAATAGACTCAGGGAGAGCAAAATGCAGTGGCTTCAAACAGTTAAAGGGATTAGGCTTGAAGATGTTGGATCAAATTTAATCACGTCAGGAGAAATCCACCTACACGCCCAGGGAGCAAAATATCTAGCCCAAGACTTGCAAAGAGATTGCTGTTGCAAACGCACATCCTTGCCTTTTCCACACAGTTCAGGAAGGACTTGGTCTGTGCATGCACAGAGGCTTCTCAGTTGCCTGCCCAGCACTCACGCAGTGGCTCCCAGTTAATTACTCATTCCCTGCTTTCCACCTGGGTTAGCTGCAATTGGAAAACTGTCTTTTCATTCCCATCTACCACAAGTCCCCAAAAGCTGGGACAAATGTTGGAAGGATTAAATCAAATTCAACAGGGAAAAGAAAAAAAAAAAAAAGGGAGGGGAGGGCGGGGGCGGGACAGCAGATGTGGGAGGGAATAGAGGGACAAGAGTAGATACCTGTCCTCAGTGGAGCCGGGATGCAAAAGGAGTGAGCAGGTGCCTCCCAGCCATTTACTCTGCTACCACATTCTGTGGAGGGCCCAGTACCAGGCTTTTCATCCTGGAGTGATGCTGGCAGTGTGCAGCCCTTGTGGAGACAAAGGGAAGCCTGACCTGCTCCATGCCAAGACGGCAGCCCCGGCACGCAGGGTGCCCTGGAAACCCTCCCCAGCTGCGGTCACTGCCTTTGTTGGCAGGCAGCACCACGGCACCCAGTGCCACTCCTGACCATTGTACAGGCTCATACAGAATAATCCTCTCAGACGTCATCCTAATGAATTAACAGCTACTGGATTAGACAGGCTGCATGTAGGCTGCAGCTGAAAGCTAAGTGAAATTTCCCCTTGCACCTCTATTTCTAAGCATCAGATTCAGTTTCCATCTATCAAGTGATTTTCCCCCCTTTTTTAACCATCAGCTCTGTTGCCAACCTATTGACTTAAACAACAGTTTTGTTTGACAAACTACAAAATTTGAATCTATCTTTTTAAGACTCAGTGTCACTTTTAGGCTATTCCTAGCTCTCAGAGTTTCATTGCCAGGCTGGCAATAACAGGTATTCTTCAAGCTACAAGGACTAGAGTCCAGGAATTTTATAACTGGGAAAACAAAATGTGACCCACATCTAATGGCTCAGGAGGCAAAGAAAGAAGAAAACAGTGACTATTTTTCGAGTCTCATTTCTAAGCCTGTTTCAGGACCTTCTAAACATTGAGGGTTGAACAATTTGTATCACCGCCGATTCCTTAAAACAAAATTTGCCCCTCTGCTGTTTCAATTATGCAAACTGCACTGTATCTACAGTGTTAATATCTAAGCAGACATGCAAGGAACTAATCTCCCTGTGCTTTCTTTGAGCATTTATCGCAAAAGGTTATTATTTCTATGAGGCTGTGCAATTAGAATTCACCCTTTATGGACCTCTGTCATATTTTGGATTACACATTATCTATGTTGTTGCTAAATAGCTGCTTTTGAGTCTCATTTCGTTTGCAGCTTCAGAGTTAGGTCCTGCTTGCACCAGCAGAAAAGAACTGGGACTTCTCTTTTCCAGCCTCTCCAGCAGGTACAGACAGGTCTGATGAAGGGTCTCTGAAGTCCATGGAAGTCAGTCACCCACAGAGACCTTCAGACAGGTAATGTGAGCCAGCTTCTCAGCTCTCTGATATCTGGTGAAATCAGTAAATCAAATCCGATAGCTGCAGTTAGGCAACATCAGAGCATCTCACCCATACAGGTAAGAGAAAAACATGAAGCAGCAGGAATCTGAGAAAGCCTTTAGAAGCCAACAGAATATGTGACATTATGCACAGAACACATGAATATTGCTGACGGCTTTTTTTTTCTTTCTGTTCCCCTTCTGTTCCAAAATTATACTTCTACTGAGCTTTTTCTCTAGATTTCACAGTTCTCAGTCTTCCATGTATCTGTAGCTAATACTTTTTCTTCAACTAACAATAATCCCCAAGCCACATTATTGGTTTAAGGCTCAACCCAAGGACAGAATAGGGTTTGCCATTCAAATTAATATGAATGTATTAGCATGTTTTTTAAACTCTGGGGAGTGTTATTCTGGGAATTTTTTGCAATCTGATGCCAAATTTGGATTTAAAATCTGGGGACACATTTACTGCTTATGATTTGACCTAAATGGTCCCAGATTGGGTATATTTTAGAGACACAGGCTTATATATTCTATGCGAATACTCACATGAAAAGGAGATAATAGATCAAATATCCCAGCATAAGAAAACTAAAAAAAAAAAAAAAAATCCCCAAATCCTAAAGAAAAACACCACCTTTAAGACAAGCAGACAAATAGCTATAGAAGAAGGCTACTGACAGACAAGTTCAAAGTGCAGGTTTGGATTTTCACTGAAAAAATTTTAATCTCTTTCTGATGACAGCTAAGCACATTTACCTCTGTGCAGCATGGCACATTTGGTCAAGTGGTGTAATGCTTCTCTTCCTCATATTTCCCACATCCTTAGCAACATGAATGTTATAGTATAAAAGCTTCAAATAAAGCCAGGGCATAGGGTAGTGGAAAAAGCACAGAGTGAAACAAAAGCCTCCACAGGCAACAGTTTGGAAACCAGTGCAGTACAGGTGAAATCTGCTTCTGCAGCTACTGCAGAAATTTCTGTTTATGTGCAAAAAAAACCTCAAAAAACTGATCCAAAGTACCATGCATGAAATTCATCGAGATACAGATGGTTTAAATGAAAGTTTGACTGAAGACCCACATTTATTTCCCTTGATGCCACTTTTATCACCTCCATGGTAATTTGATTTTTATATTTTAACACAAATAAGACATACTTCCCTTTAAATTAAAAGACTATCTATTTCCCCTTAAGAATATTTCATCTTCTAAGGGTATGATGATTCTTAAAACTTCACATTAAGTGTGAATCTGTAGCAGAAAACTCAAAATTACCTACTAGGAGAAGCAAGCCTGTGAATACCACATATAACTTCAGTCTACCCATATCTAGTGTGTTTAGAGGTTGGCTAATGAAACCCATTTAAGTAAGATGGTCTCCTTTTGCATTATATTTCTGCTTACTATTCACGGCCTGCTTGGGCAATACACTGTTAAAATCCCATTTTAAAGCCCTTGCTTTGTGAGATGACATTTTAATGCAGTCAGTGCTCGTCTCCAGAGTTCTTCTATGAAAAAAAACCAAAAAACTGTGTCTGTTCTGAAGAGATAAAGCAGGAACACAGGCAGGCTCAAAACCCCTCGTGAGGGGGCAGGGGTACAATGCTAATGTTTTCGTTCTCTCCGCTTCTTCATTAAGTAGTTTCTTAATTAAAAGCCTGTTTTGTTTTGTTTCTGTTTGACAGAAGAAAAGCATTTGATCTGCTAAACCCTTTATACCTGGTCAGATATGAATCCCTCTCATCCTCCATCACCACAGGACTACCTTCAATCCTCCTCAAACAGTGGTTCTGCCTTGGAGCCCTTAGGGATTTTGCACAACCTGAATTTATATTAGTTCATACAGTGCACTCTCCTCCCCCCACTCTCTGCCCAGGCTTTGGCAGAAGATGTCTGTTGACTTGCATTGACGAGGATATTAACAACCCTGGGGAAACTTTTTTCCTGAGCTTGCCTGTGCAAGGTGACACTTGACATGCCCAGTGCCACAGCCTAAGCACAGCTGGGCAACTGCTGCCCAAACATGAATATTCATGATAGATGAGTTTATTTAAAAGCTGTATCTGATACTGATGACTGGCTTAAAACACCTGCCTCACCAGCACCACAAGAGAGCTGCCAGGCCAGTGAAACACCAACCATCACTCATCAGCAAGATTTGAAATTTGGCTAATGGTCAACTTTCTGACCGATTACTCTGCTCTTTCTGTTTATGTGCCAAAGCATGAAAGATGAGGGGGGGGGATGGCAAACATATACCAAGATTTACTTGCACTTTTTGATGTTGTTGTCATTCCACTTGAACACAGTTACATGGAGAATAAAAGAAAACCAGAGCTCACTTGCACGCTGACTTCGCTGTGCACTTCTGCAGACACAGCCTTCTTTACAAGAGTCCTCCTACAAAACTTCATTCATTCAGCAGCTAAAAAGCAGTGCTGATTGTGCATCAGGCACCAGGCTGGCATGTTGAAAGGTCATTCATTCCTCTTAGCATGGCACTAGAAGTGTCTCTCTCCATGCTTAATAGAGAAGCACCCGGGTCAGCAAACTTGTGGATGGTTAAAGACAGCAAAGCTGAGCCCCTCCCTCAGCTCTGCAGCTGAGACCAACCACAGATACAAACCAGCTGTGCAAAAAGCATTGTTGCTCACCAGGAAATTTGTGAGACCTTGGGTCTCACAGCCAGAATCATTTCGTTCACCCACTTTACTCAGTGAAAGTAAGAAGGATAATTAAAGGAGCTAGGAGCATGAGCACAGCAGCCAAGACATGAGCAGCTCCAAGAGGGAGCACACAGACAGCCTGGGGACAGCAGGACCTTTGGAAGCTGAATGGCCAGCAAACCACCACCAGCATGGCAAACACTCCTCTCTCCTGCACCTGTGTGTGGCAGAGTTGATGGATACCTCCCACCCACTGCAGCAGGATTCAACTCCACCCTCCAAGGCTGTGTCCCAAAGCAAAAATTAATTAAAACTAGGTCATGTTTCAAGACACCAGACCCTACTTGGCAAAATTTTCTTGAAACTTCAAGCAATCTCTAAAATTATTTCTTCACACTCTTAAGGGAGAAACTCCCAGTGACAGAAGTAAGGAAAAAAAGATTTTTTTATTGAGTTTTCCCTCCCAGAAAACAAAGGAAAATCTGGATAAAAAGCAGATGGTAATAGTCATTTAATAAAATGAGTCCATGATGCAGTGTACACTGTAGGTAAATTTAGAATGTTCATCTTGGTTTTTGGGGGGCTTTTTTTGGCTTTTGTTTTGTTTTGTTTTCAATTTTGAGAAATGTGAAAGAAATTGCAGTGCTGTACAGGAAAGGCCTAAGTATGGGGTTTTCCTTTAGATATGTCTCTAAAATAAGCACAAAAATAAAACATTGAAAATGTCTGTATTGTTAATTTATCATCTAAAAGGAAGACTTACACAGAGTCAGACAATATCACCTGAACAGGATCCAAATACTGATCCTGGTATAGAAGAAACTTTTAGTTCAAGGCTCAGTGTCTGAGAAAATAGATTCTGCCTTCATATGTGCTATGTACTCACTATAATGCACAAAACCAAAAGGGATGAATTTGACCACAGTATATGGAAATTGTGAGAGCTTATCCCTTCTGAAAGAAAAGATTTTAAAACATAGATTAATTCTAAAAAGAGTTTAACAAACATGAAGTAATAGCTTAAACATTATTCTAAAAATCATTTCCCTATTATTCTGAGAATAACAAAGAATTTTTGGTCAGTTGGTTGGTTTTTGGACAGTTATTTCCAGATACATTCTGTAGGTGTTTGCAGGAGCTGTGTACCTCTGTGGTCCACCTCACATTCCTTTTCTAAAAGATGCTTTAACATAGATACTTTTTATTGATAAATAAAAAAGTGGTTGGATACACTAGAATGGAAAAACATTACCGTACTACACAGATTAACCTTTTCTTTCCTGTCCACAGGGCATTTTAGCCATTCAACAAGTTTTCCAATTTTTGATTGCTTTTAATTTTCACTGTTATTAGATTGAAATTTGTGGAATTCACTCTTTTATCAGTGAAAAAAAAAATCTCCTAATTGCATATTATAAATATAATTCTTTCCCAAAAATTATCTTTTATGGAGTCTGATTCACTCTTGAGACCCCAAATTATTCTTTCCATTCTAATTACCAACTACGATTCAATACAGGAATTCAACAGCTGTGTATATTTTTTAAGCACTAAATTTTAATTCTTTCTTGGTATTAATTTCAAAATCAAAACTATATGGCTTTTTTTCATCCCTTCATCTCTTTTTAGATCCCCCTAATAATGCCAGACTATCTTTACAAATCTTCAAGATGGACAATAGGAATATGCAAACAGCACAACTGGTGACTGAGGACCACTAATAACACTATGTATTTCGTCAGCTCATGGTAAATTTTCATACCATCACATCCCTGAAAAATTAGGGAGCAGCATAGGCAAGCTCTGAGAGGTGAGAGTTGCTATCTTTTTGCTCCCTGATTTTAAAATAAATACCAAGATTATAATTAAAGCTGTCAAGACATTTCAGTCTTGGACACATTTATTTATAATTTTGTATAAAATACCCAATTATTAGTACCAGGTTTGTCTTTCCACAGAAAAGCTTTTTCTGTGGGAAGACAAACCGACATTGTGTATGACCAGTATACACAATAATAAGTTCATCTGGGATCTGCTTTTAAGAAAACCAAGGTGAGAAAGGCACCTCATTATAACAGTACAAGATTCAATCCCCTAATCCCTAAATCATATAACCCAGATGTAAATGTAACCCCTGGCCCAAGTTCTTGTGAGTGAGAGTTCTTTTGGATTATTTGCCTTACCCCTGTAATAACACACTTGGGAACCACAGTATTTATTTTAATGGTAGTTATGCATCTGAATATATTGATTACACAACTTCAGAATCAATACTTGAACAGTTATTTTATTTATCCCAAACTATGTATATTTTGCCACCTTTATGCTAAGCAGCAGGTAATATTAGTTAAATTCATAGAAAATTCTATCATCTACAAAACTGAGAAAGATATGACCTAACATTCCCAAACCACCATCATTCCATATGTCATAGACCCTAAATTTCCTAAAAAAAAAACCCCAAAAAACAAAACCAAGCAAACAAATAAACAAAAACAGACAAACAAAACACCAACCAAAACAGCTAATAAGAAAATCCAATCAAACCTTCTGTTTTTAATGTGCTTATTGAGTTTTATCACATAATCCCACTAAAATGATCAAAACTTTTACAGAATATAACAGCAGATTGAAATTCATTCATGGATTAGCTAAATAAACATCTGTGAATTGTCTTTAATCAGTCACTCCTTGTTCCCCTTTCTCTCCTATGTTTGCTCAATACTAATAATTTTATCAGGAAGACAACCCATTTATAGGAAATGGAAGAGATATGTGTTTCCACAGTATCTAATTAAATAAAGTGAAACATTTAATTTTTTTGAAACTTTCTGCAACATTTGGAATGCAATGTGTTCTTTTGCTCAACATTTCTGTTTCATAAATCTGTTGTAAACACTTTCTCAGACTTGATTCATCTAAGGCATGGAATGAAAAATCATTAATATTACCACTACTAGTAGTGTTACTTTCATTGTCTTGATGGATGTGACTGAGAATCTAAGCAAAATCTCCAGTATATAAGCAGTATCTAACCTCAAATCTCCAAATCTTGAGTTTGTGAAAACAGCTGCTGTGGAGAACTTGCATTCTTTGGGCCTAAAAGAATAGAAGGAGCAAAGAATAAAATAAAATCAAAAGACCAACAAATTTTCAAGTTTTCAAAATATTGAGCAGAAGGCTAAAGGCAGTAAATCATAAAGACAAAGCAGTTTATATTTTTTCCCAGACTGTTCTACTTGTAATTACTGGTACCCCCTTAAAAACATTCAAATAAAGAGTTTCTGATATTTGCTTTCTTTGTACACCACCAGAGTTACAGGAGATCTGCTAATATGAGACCTCAAAATTAACCTAGTCAAACTGGAAAATATCTTGGTTCATTATTAAAATCTCAGGTGACAAGGAGGAGATTTACTAAAATTATGCTCAATAGAAAAGCAAAAGTATATCATAAACAACAGGAGACTTTGAAACTAATTTTCATTTCAAGTACAATAGTGGATTTTTATAGTATGTTTAGCCAATCAGAATAGTCCTAATACTGCAAAAAAAATTGTACAGTTGATCACAATTCCCTGCCCCACCTATAGTCTATGATTCCTAGATTCCTACTAATATGTAAGTACACAAGAAATAATAAAGTTCAAAATCAATACTGGAATTTATCAGAACTAATATTGCAAAGAGACTCCAAGTCTTTAATAGAATAAGAACCAAGACATCAGTATTTCCACATCTGAAAAGTCACGGTCTGATTTGGGATTTTAATTTCCTCAGTTTACTGCCAATAAAAAATTTCTACAAGCTTTCAAAAATTATTTAAAGTTGAGATGAAGAGGCAGCACAGCCAGCACATATTTAACTTTTACCTCCAAGGCCATCCACAGCTGTCAAAAACATCTTAGAACGAACAAACATGAAATGGAGTGGTCACACCAGTAGCTGCTGCCAGTGTCAGCTCAAACATTAGTTTGTTCCCATGGGCTGGCCAGCCAACTCAAGGTGAAACTACGCCCCAAACACAGGTTAAGAGACGATTCATGCAGGGGAGAGTTAGAAGGGATTTAGATATATGCAGAAAGGGCCAGCAGCAGTCAAGTCATTGACTCAGACGTGTCTATGTGCCTGCTACCTGAGGTGCAGCCTAACTGATCTGAAGTAGTTTCAGTTTTAGAGCAGAGCCTAACAAAGACAAGAGACTAGTTTCTGGCATTCAGGAGTAGAAACCAAGTGCAATGGGACTTTTCCACCAACCACTGCAGGCAAGTGAATGTCAGCAGAGCGCACAGCAGTCGCCTGAAGCTCTTGCATTCAACCCTATTGTGCTGAAATGTCAAACAGGATCTTTGCCACTGGCATAAACATTTTAGAGAAGCTTCAGGGAATACACTACAGTGCTTACATCTCTGCTAGTTCTCATCTTGCAAGACAGGATTGATCCCTCAGAAACAAACACAGACTGTGACTTGTAGCAAAGACTAGGATTTCAGCTGTGAACAGATGAGGTTTGGGAAGGAGGGGAAGTTAAAGTTTGAGAAATCATAGGAAGGTCAGTCAGATGCTTACTTTACACATGCAGTTTCTTTCAAAACAAGCCGAGGCTACATGGCACTCTTAAATATATAAATAACAGCGTTCCCTCAGCATTTATAGTCTGATATCCAAAGTTCCTAAGGAGTAACAGAAGTCAGATGTATGGAGAAGGGTGTGACACCAAGCCCAACTCAGTGTTAAGAAAAGAAGTACTTCTCTTTTGTTGTCTTTGTGCCTATCACGGTGGTGATCACATTAAATGGCAGAAGACAGCAAAAGGACGCTCCAGGCAAATCCTGTGTCAGAGCTTCATGGTCTGTGTGAGATACTGCTCCCCAAGAACATATTCCTTAAAGAATCAGTGCTCCCCCTCCTAACCAAATCCAGTAAACTTTGAGGCACTGTACAATGCCTCATGAAACCTTTGCAGAAGATACAGGTTCCCACAAGTGTGAACAATTAGAAATGATCAAAGTAATAAAGGAACATCCAACACTCATAACCAAGAGGATAGCAAAGGGAAAATACTGCAGTAATGATCTGTATTTTTTCCCACAAGGTGAGGTAGTCTTTGATTTAAAAATACTGTGATGTGCAGCTCTATACAGAGATTCCATTCCCAGTCCAGCACTTTTCTTAGACAAGCTTTACCATGAGGACAAGAGATTACAAATATGCAAGCAGGTTTAGAAGGCAGTGTGATGTCCTGAAAAGATAGCCAGCCTTGTTACTTTTTCATCCCTTGTAAAGATGGGATGAAAGTACATAACTGTGGTAGGATTGCTGAGAGTTGAGTGCAGTGGGGCTATATATAAAGCTAATTCAAGTTGTGCTCTCACAGTTTGAATTAAGTAGAGTGGAGTGCACAATGTGGCTAATTGCATTTATTCCTTGCTTTATACTCACATACAATTTCTTTTCATCTTAAGAGCTGTGTTGGAAAAATGTAGAGACTATGCTAGTTTGTATTTTGTTGGCATTTGTTTTATGAACTGTATTCTCAGGCTATATTTTACTGCTGTCAAGAACCACAAACCTTAGAGAGAAGCTGCACAGATTTTTTTCCCCCTTATTTTATGCTATTGTGGCACTGTAACAAAAAGTATTATAATGGACAAACATTGCTTCTCCATTTAAGGCTTTGTACAATTGTTGCACAGTGAATGACACCCAAATAAATTCCTTTTTCCCCCCTTTAATTCTGGCAGATATAACAGACTGAGACATTGCTAGACAACTACTAGACAGAAGTAATTAAACAGTGTAATGTGCAAACAGCATTTTAGAGTCAGCAATTAGATCACTCAAATTAGATGCTTTATTTGCCCAAACATGTCTGTAAATCTCATGGAACAAAGGGCTTCATTTACAAACAATACAGCACCAGGCTTTGAAAGCACAGTGCTAGAGCACTGCAGACCACTGCCTGTAGTCAGTGCCCAAAGAGATCCATCCCACTGATGCATGAGTGAGACTTACAAACACCCCAGAGGCAGCCCAGCTCCCTGCATTTACAGTGGGCACTCAGATGGTGTGTCCATCCCTCTGACTGGATGACTACAGAGTTCTGAGGGAGGAAAAGAGAACCCTCAGAAGTACAGGATGATCTGATCAAATATGTTTATTCATCTTTTGAAACTTGTTTGAATTTTAAATTAGTCTAGTGTTTCTGAAACATTCCTGTTCATGGCCTTGAAAGCTGAAGTTTTCAAGCCTAATCAGAGGCAACACAGAGAAAAAGCAATGTCCACAATGTGTTTTCTTAATTTTGTGAATGTTGTTGCAATATATTTGAAAGAACAGCATCATAATAAAAATAACATTCCACTGCCTGCTGAGCTTTAGACCTCCTGCAGTGTACTAAAAAGAGGAAAACTGATATTCCTGTGAGTTCTCTCTGTAATCCAGGTCCACTTATCTAAAAAAAGGTGTAAGTCAATCCATTGAGTAACCTTATAAAAACTGCCACATGACAGACTGTAACATCCATTATTTAATACTGAAAAATCCACACAATGAAATTGTCGGTACAGCAGCACAGGAGACATTTCTTTTATATTCCATGTATCTTCAAAGACCAGTGACCTTTGTTTCTCTTTCTCTCTCCTCAAGTTAAACCTTAAGGGATATATTTTTGTCATTATGGTCTCTGTGGAGGAGAGGCCACTTTCCAGAGGAAGACAAAAAATTATCTGAGATATCACATAAACATTTTCAATCCACTCTTTGACAACACAATAGGAGCAACGCACACCCTGTATGTCAGATAGGTAATCTCTCCCTTAACTAAATAATGTTAAAATCCATTCAGATATATTGTAAATAGTTTATACTAATGCTGGCATTAACTGCCCAACACACTGACCATGTAAAACAACCTGTGTATTGGTTTAAACACAAGTACCCAGCCAAGCAAAAGAGCTCAGTCCATTCAGAGACAGAATATTGCAGTCCACCACAAAACAACAGAAAACAGTAAATTTTGTGCTGGCCATAAAAAGTTTTTTAAACATTGTCAGAGCATAGTTAAGTTGTTTATAATATCGCGCTATTTACAATTTAACTCCATTCTCTCCTGAAGCCCCCAAACTGAAAATGTTCCACCTCTCCATAACTCTAGATAGCTGATAAAGGCACTGTCTGGATACATAAATCATGTCCATTCTCAGCTAGGTGTGGATTTATGATACTGAAGTCCCATCCAAATCACTAGCAGATTTTATTCTGATTTTAGTGTGTTTGGAGCTAGATGTTAAAATCTTTGTTTTTAAATTTAAATTGACTGTGAATGACCCAAGCTTCTAGGAACTTCAGCAAGAAAAACAGCAGGAATAAATAATGGGACTACTTATAAATAAGAGTGTTGGAACTGTCTGTAGGAAGAAGTCTGCCTTCGTTCCTTATTTTCTGGGACAGGTAATAGCACTTGCCAAAGCAAAGCTTCAAAGAACATCCTGTAGCAGAGGGGCAGGGTTTTTGTTGTGGGAATACTAAATCTGGGAACACCATTGCTAAAACATGACACACACCCACTAATAAGATCAAGGGCTGTAACATCCTTGCCTGTAACTAGCACAATCCCAGGTTATTGTGTTACTACATTTTATTCAGTGCTCCTATCAAATGACTCTTATATGTCCTGGTGGCTGGAAAATGGGGGGCTAGATTCCCTTTTCTCAAGGAAAAGAAACCCACTCACTGATATCAACAGAGAATTCACAAAAGACAAACAGAAAGGAGAAGCTAAACTGAAGGTAATGGCAGCAAAACCAAAGGAGGAATCAAGGACCCACCCAGGTCCCAGGAGTGGCCCAGTGTCCTGGGGCCACAGAAGGCCCTGTGGTCCCTCCGAGGTGCTTGTTGGTAAAGGGAGCTGCTGCTCTTTCTGTAGCACGGATTTGCCAGTTACTCTGCCACAAAACACAGCTGACCTTTGCTGCTGCTTCCCTCTCCTACTGCAGCACATTTGCTCGTGAGAGGCACTGCAAGTGGCCTGGTGGTGAGTACATCTGGCCTCTCAGAACAAGAAGCTAGAAAAGAAAACTCTGAAATATGTGACACATGCTCCCAGTTACCACCTCCTCCAGGCTGGTGCAAGAATGTCAATATAATCTCAGCTATATGAGCAGTCAGACTACAGACTGAGAGCATCAGATGGCAGCCCTTGATCCAGAGTTTTCCATCTCCTGCCATACGCCCATAAACAGAGACCAGCATCAATTAAGCATTTAGCTTTTCAGCAATACAAAAGCTCAGCTAAATATGAAGAACTTGCCTTTTTTTTTTCTTTTAAATACACGTGCTCTTTGTTTACTTCTGCTGTCATGTGAGTGTCATTAGAGTGAGGGGGGAGAGGTGAGAAAAAAGGAGATTGAAGGCATCATTGCATATTATTATCACTTACTATATTACCTTGCCACTGCTGCTTGCATTTCAGATTTAAGTAAAGAAAATCAAAACTATTAGAACCAGCTGATAAAAACAAACCAAAGCTACTGAGTGTGATGAAAGCAAAGGAAGATTATTAATGTGTTGCAGGTAGAGAGATGCAATTAAAAGATTCAAGGGAAATAAGGCAGACAAAATCATCTGCAGTGAAAGTCTAATCTTTTGAAATGAATTCATTTACTAAATACTCCTATCTTTTGAAGTTTAAGGTTCACAGCAAATATCACTACTTGTCAAAAAAACTTTGACAGAACAGACTTTGAAATACTCATCATCCAACTCCAACGGTTAAAGTAGGGATTAGAAAGAATGTGTTTTTTAAGGCAGCTATATGCATTAAGCTTTTAAGGGCACATTTCAAGGAAATAAAAAGAGTTGTGAGATTATTTTGTTTCTTTCTTTTTTTTCTCTCTGTTTACAAAAGAGCTCTGTGATCTTGACCACCAAAGTGCACTGAGCTGTTCACACTGTGTAAAACATGTACACTGGGTCTCCTAAATCAGACACAGATCAAATAGTCTTGCAAGTGAATGAGAAAAATCAACAATATCCGCAAAAAACCACTGACATGCAAAAATTAACAGGTATGCCAGAAGATGGGAAGGTAAAGTAGCAAGGAGGGCAGATGATCCAGGGCCTGACTACAGACTCCTCTCTGACATGTGGGATCCCCATCACTGGGGAGCTTTACAAACTGGTTAGTGAGGGATGGGCTAGACAGGTGTCTGAAACACATCCAGTCTGGCTTGTCTCTGATTAATATCTCTTGTTTGCATTACAGCAGACTGAGCAAGAATGAGGAAACCCTCCCCTAACCATTGCACACACAAACCTTTATTCCAATAAGTTTAGAAAGGCTGGAGACCACTCATGATGTTCACATAGTTTATTTTAAATGCTAAGGTTCCATGAACCTCTGCAGTAAGGCTTGATCACCATTCAGCTTGCTTCTAGGTCTTTCCTTCTCCATGTCTGACTAAGCAGGACCTACCCAATTTAGCCTGAATGCTGTGAAAGTGGAGGGCAGCAAAGCAGGAGATGGGGCACTGCATACCCAACCTGAGACATTCACAGGGGGATCACTGAGCCCCAGCTGCCACAGGATGTCGAGACAACAGCCCTTCAGCCTCACCTAAATCCTAGCAAGCTTCTGTAAGGTGCTACCACCTCTTGACCATGAATTCAAGAGCTGGTTTACAGCAACAGCACATCCCCACACAGTATGCCTCAACAGAGCTAGCTCCTGCACAAGAAAAGGATTCACTTATGTGCTGTACAGTCCTCTTAATTAAGTTGCATGCCTCAAACTTAATTCAGTTTTAATCTGCCTCATAGTAGCAGCAAGAATGAAGTTTGAGTTTACACCCTTACCTCTCCAAAACAAATGCCACTGTTATGTCAGACAGGGAGCCATTTGGGACAATATTCCTCTTAAAATCACAGACAGCTCAAGAGGCTAAAAGGATACTTCCACAGAGCAAGCTTCAGAAACTACCCTGGATAAATATTGCAACATTGATACTTGCAAGTGATCCTATCTAGATGACAAAACCGATGCATCACCAAGCCCCTGTCCAAGCTGCTGTTCAAGGGGCAAAGGCACTGCACACATGTGCTCCTATAAAGCTGTGTATGGTTCTCTAAAATCCAGCTCACAGGTGTGCACACCCCACCTTGAAACAGGCTGGATCAAATCAAAGGAACCTGTCATCAAGGAAGCAAGGAGCTGCAAAGACTTCCTGTCAGACGGTAAGGAGGACAAGATGGTGACAAGTGTACCATCTGGCAATTTACTTTTCTTCCCAGGCTTCAGCACACAGTCCAGATTGAAAAGCCTGCAGGAAATCCTTCCTGCACCCATTACCTCTCAGCTTGTGTGTTACTCTCCTCCTCAACACAGACAGGGCAACGTGTTGCTTCCTCAAGGTGCAGAGATCACAGAACAACGCACAGCTGCTGGTTTCACTGCGGCATACACAGAACTGCCTGTGCCATTTCAGCTGAACTGTGGCGTGCTGTGGCATCCCAGGCTCCAGAGCCTGAGGCAGGCAGGTGGTGCTCTTGAAGGCTGCACAAAAAGCAAGTCACCAACAGTGTAACCCCGCTGGATTGCAGAAAGAAAAAGCTGCTTTGTTCTGCATGCAGT
This sequence comes from Phylloscopus collybita, assembly GCA_027886175.1. Taxonomy (NCBI): domain Eukaryota; kingdom Metazoa; phylum Chordata; class Aves; order Passeriformes; family Phylloscopidae; genus Phylloscopus; species Phylloscopus collybita. The sequence continues at coordinate 93,016,418 of JAJNNQ010000075.1, forward strand.
CACCTTAGAAATCAGGGAGTTGTCCCTCTAGGTAAGGCACAGATCTCAATATAAGCAAAAGAGAGAACCAGGCTCCATTCATGAACTGGAGACAAGGACTACAAACACTACACCCTCAGCTTCAAGGTGAAGCCACAACCTGTAAACAGCTTAAATCAATGTTTGAAGATTCAGCTTGGCAGAATCCACACCTAGAGTTCTATTGATTTCAAGTGTCCAAGATCCATCTACTTAAAACTTCCACTCATATTAGAAAGCCAAGGGAATTGTTTCTGTTTGTGAAATAGATACATATAGTAGCATATAGAAATATATATTACAAGTCGAGTTAAAGGAGAAGTTTCTGGTACAGGATATGATAGGTTTATTTAAGAAATAGTTTAAACTATGATAAGAAATAAAGAGCCCAGAAATCAAAACCAAACCAGTTAATGAATAGTATACAATAACTCTCAAAAGATCTTTATTCTGCAAAATTTTCTAAGCAGTTTACATTTTTAAATAAGTTTCAGTGTTGATACTAACCATCTGCATTATTCAGCCATGAGCATTATACAGAGAAAGAGCTTATGATTTCAGCAGAATCCAAACATGCAAAAAAACATTTGCAGTGAAGCTTCCCCATTCCCTGTCTTTGTAATGAATAATTAAGTGTCCTTTCAATTTCTTCAATATCAACTCATCACGCTTATCATTGTTCAGATATCAACTTCCCTTAAAAAAAAAACAACAAAACCTGTGAGAGAGATGAGGAGTACCAACATTCTGTCAAATTTTGATGTATTACACAATGGTGTGGGTTGTATAGGACTTGGATGATGCACACATCACAATATCAAGCCCAGTTCTATTCTGCTAGTTGCATCAGATTAAATACAGAGACTTGTTAGACTGGAGCTTCTGCTGCTGTAAACATTAAAAAAAAACTAGAAGAGAGATAGTCCTGGAATAAGAATATGTATTAAACCCAACATGATTTCAAGGAAAAATGGTTGGTGATAGCACTCAAAAAATCCAGCTGATTACTTAACAAACAATTATATTTACAAGACAATAAATGCATTCAACCAGCTATCACATAATGACACTTTTTGATGGGCTTTAAGCTGTGTCTTTATAAAAAAATTCATTAGGTTACTAAGATCCTTTCACATTATCTTCAACTGGAAGAGCAGAAATAAATCAGCTCATTGTTCATGATTCTGCTCTCATCCCTGACAACCGAAATTCTCATATATATTTAATTTAAAAAAAAAAAAAAAGTAAGAACTGAATCAAATACAAGCTTTTTCAGCTGTGGAATTACCTCAGAGAATTAAGCTGATTTGGAATAAGGCCATTCTTTTAGCAAATTAGTAAAGAACATGGCATAAATTCAAACTACAGACCAATCTGAACTCACCTCCCTGTATAGAAAACACATTTACATCCCAATTCAAACAAATGGGTATAAGGGAGAAATTTACTTCAGTTTTATGATATATGCTAATCTCATTACAATAGAATTTAGACAGATTTCAATAAGTTTTGTTTAACTTAAAAGATACACAAACTTCCTGCACAGCTTCCATAGAGCTTCCCTTGTAATTTGTTCTCAGAATTATCTTAGATAAACAGAGGTACATTTATCCAGACAGTATTTGCAGATTGTACATTTAGACTAAGTGTACTCTGTGCCATGTACATATTGTCTCCAGTACAGAAGCCCCACGTCTGTGTCAGATCTATGTCAGTGCAGCACTGTTCTCCAGCTATGTCCCTCTAGTTCTTAGCACAGCAGTAACAACATTTGGGTTTGTTTTCTTTCATTATGTCTTTCATTTCCACTTTCTGCAGCTTCATGTGCTTTTCTCAGTGTCACTGAAATGGAAAGGCATTCTTCTGCCCTTTGACTTCTCTACCAAACTGCATGAAGAACACTATGGGCACCTTCTCTCATGTTCGTCAATTTGGACAGACCATGTGTTCTTTCCCATGTTTTTGTTTTGTTTTTTTTAGAACCCGCAGACCATCCTCAGTAACATTAAGAGGTGATATACTCCCTTAAACTATAATTATGTTTGATTTTTGAAAAGAGGAATTATCTTTCCCACAATAGTATTAGTAGATCTTTCTGTTTTAGAGTTTATCTTGCTTTATTTATTAATTGAAGTATTTTCCTTGTTCATCTCTCTAGTGCTCACTGTACATTGTCTTAGATGTAGAAAGGAGGTTTTTTGTTACCCTCATTTAAAAGAACCTTTGAGCAGCATCTTTTCTGTTTGTTCAGTCTACTGCTCTGCATGTAGTAACTAGATTTCCTGCTTTTGCTTCATTCTTCTTTACAATTGCCTGACTCCTTCAGTCTTCAGATACTCCATTTCTTTGATACTATTCCCCATTCCAGATGGCCAAAATATATATTAATTTGCAATAACTTTGTTGCTTTCTTTTTCTTTTTCTTACCTTCACAAACTTTCTAGCTCCATTCTCTTTTTTCAGGGTGAAACATGATGAGAAATACTGTTCTTACCTAACTTCCAAGGTCTTCTTTATATTTCCCTCTACACAAAGACCATAAATCTTCTTAGTCAACCAAAATTCAATCATTTAACTTTTATGGGGTCTTGTTTAAAGAGCGTGTCATGATCAGATTTTCCCATCTTCCTCCCCCTCTACAGAGGTTTCATTTTTGCCTCTCCTCTTTGCCATTCATGAGTCAAATATTAGTTTAAGATATGGCTTGAGAGGGTGTGCAGGAACCACCAGGAACTGCTCACAGTATGTGAGAGGGATTCTGGAGGACATTTGGGAAGGTGACTGTGTCATAGCTTTTGCTGTAATGCAGGCAGCTGACCAGCAATTCTAAGTGTTAAAAGGGGTCATGGCACACATGAGTAATGGACATCTGATCTCTACTCACAGGATATATCAATTGTAAACAGGGGATTTTGACATGGTGAAGGGGAATGAATCTAAACAGAGGAAGCATATCTTCATTTGCTGGATGGAATCCCACAGTATCTCAGTAAATAATTGTGGCACATGTTAACATGAAAACTTAAACCAGATAAAAATTTAAAAGCAGAACCCTAAAAGGAAAGCCCGGATAAGAAAAGCTAACTGCTTCCAAAATAAATGTGCATAAACCCAAGGAGGGCACATATAAAGTAGCCTAAAAGGGGCCTCCAAGTTGTGGTCTTGTGGGAGATGAATGAACTCTACTAAATTAAAGGGCAGCACCTTACCTCGCTTGCTTCAGGTCTTGCCACAAAGCACTGTGTAAATACCAGACAGAGTCACTTGTAGATCCTCTTACTCCTTTGCTAATTGATAATTCTGTTGCTCTTGCTCTGCTTTGGGAACGCAGTTATCTGCAAAAACAGTTCATCAAACACCTTTCCCCGTGGCACTAAGCTGCAGCCTGAATCTTAGCCAGCCTGCAGTATCCCAGGCAGTTCCCAGCAGGATCCCAGCAGGATAGTGTATGACAGGAACTGTTGTAAAGGACAGCAAGATGAGATAGCTCTGGCTGGTTGCAGAAGAGTTCCCTGCACAGACCAAAAAAAAAAAAAAAAAAAAAAAAAATTTACTTTTTCACTTTCAGGAAAAGAGGGCAAATCTAAACTACCTTATCTATTAACATAGAGTAGCCTGCGGTAATGACAAAGAAGCTATTACCACCTCATCTTTTTCTAAAACCATTGCTGATTTTGGACCCCCTAGTTGCCCTAAAATGGTAGGAGATTAGGAAAACTATGAGTATTGATTGGAAACAATTCCCTGACATTTCCTCCATTCAGATAAGCTATTCTTTCCTTCTGCTATCTGGTTAAATCAGAAAGCCTTACACCAAAAACACTCTTGCACATGGTGTGGGCCATTTTTGAAACCCTGTGCAATAGAAAAGATGAAGGGAACAGGACAAATAATGAAAAACAAGCATTTCCAGGAATCCAGCCTCTCATTTTGATTCTCTTTTTTTTTTTTTTTGTTCCCTTTTCTACACCCCTTCACATGTATGAGTTTGCATTTGCATAAATGCTGAGAATAAGGGTCCGTACAAATACTCATTCATATGCAAACAAGGGTATTCACTCTTGTTCCAGAAGTGTTTGCCCTCTGTTTACAAGGCTTCAGTAGCAAAATCACACAGCAGAAAAATATCATGAATTCCAGCTGGTCAGTGATATCCCACCAATAATGCTCACTAGGCCAGAGACAATAAAAACAAGCAAAGAGAAACACAATGATGTTCACAGTGCCTTGACACAACCAGGTAGTGAGAATAAGTATACACAAATCAGACTCTGCACACACCATGCTTATAAAAATACTGCATTTCCTGATAAGCTGGCAGCTTCATAAAGACAGAGTCACGTCTACACCAGTGGAGGATGCCTGAACACCACCTAGCTCTGCTTTTTGCTGCCATGCAGGCAGGCAGATTTCAGCTTCAGGGTTTTGTCATTTGTTTCATTCCGATCCTCAAGAGCCCCGAAAGAAAGCAGAAACTCCCAAAGGGATGGTTGGGATGCTCACTTGGGAATGGCAGCAGCAGCATTTAAGTCACTGGCACCAATGTCTATAAAACGAGTATTCAAACTCATTTTGGTATGCTCCTGATAAATTAGCTCACTGATCTCTTCTATGGCTGATAGCTCTCTGTCACACTCAGCTACTGAAACTATTAAACTTCTTCCCTCCTACTCCCCCTTTGGCCAGAATTGAATTGAGTGCACTTATCCTAGATCAAGAGAGTTTAGGATCCTCTTCCAAACCAGTCTCCTGGCTTTCTGATGGGTGTTGAGCATTAATCTTTATTTCTGAAGTGAGTACTTACAAACACAGGATTACGTGGTACACAGGGACCTCATCCCTCCTTCCTCTGTTGCTCAGATCTCCCACTATCAAGGTATTGGTTTGGGGGTGTATCAGCATTTTCTGACAGTAGTTTTGGTTAAAAAAAAAAAAAAAAAAAAAAAAAAAAAAAAAAAAAAAAAGTCTTACCATCCACATTCTTCAAGAGCAAAAGACCAAATCTGAAGTGTGAGAAGTGTGAGATATTCAACCCCCCACAACAAAATGAGAAGCCTTAAATACAAAGTGTTATGGATATTAATCATAAACTGTGAAGGCAAAGCATAGTTGTAGGACTTTTTCCCAGTTAATTCTTTGCTTGTAATAATTCTACAAGTGATTTCAGATGTGCCCTTCCTGCTTTCACTTTCATCCTTGAGAAATGTTCTGAGAAAAGTAATTTTATTAGATAGCAAGCAGTTTTTGAATCATCTTAAATAAACTTATTTTTAAAGAAACAAAGAAATGCTGGATCACATCTTGGCATCATTTATGACAGTGCAAACATATTGACACAGATTTTACTAGCAAAATTTATATTTTTGATATGTTGTCTCCATAAAAAAAGGGAGGGGGAAAAAAGAAAACAAAAGAAAGTCACAATATGATCAAAATTACAGTTAAACTTTTAAAAATCTCTTTACAAGGAAGGCTCCATTTAGGAACCATGAGTCCACACCTGGGGTGGTGACCAGACTGCACCTGCACCTCCCAGGAGCTCCGGCAGCCATCAGCCTGCTCTTCCACTGATGTCAGAGTGCCAGGAGAAGTTCCCAACACATCTGAAAATATCCCAGGGAATGACTGCAGTTTATAACAAAATTGATAGGACACACATTCTCACAGGGACACACCAATAGTCAATCTGACCAAGAAGAGGAAATTAAAGTAATGAGCATTCAGAACACGGTTGCAAAGGAAAACCATTTTGGTAACGCATCTCAAAATGTACTGAATTTCCTTCATGAAGTGGAGCAAGTTCCTTCGATCAAATCAGTAGTTTTAGATTTTTAAAAATTAACTATTTTTTACCTTCCCCACAAGATTTTCTGTCTACTGGAATCATGTTTGGTAAAAGTACAATATTTACTTCCAGTTTTTTTTCTCATTTTCAACAGATTTGCAAGAGGCTACCAGCAAGGAGCAGGAAACAGATAAGTCTTCTATTCTGGTGTGTGTTTTGAGAGAGACTTCTTTTCATTCTCTTAATTTACAGTTTGTATTTGTATGGACTATAAGCTGTGTGAGGAAAGCAATTGATTTACAAAACAGACTACATGCAGCACATACTAACTGACTCCTCTTATCAAATAGGAAAGACTTTCTCAATGCAACAGCTTGGTGCAGAAGAGCATGCTGAGCTGAAAAGCAAATACAGCTATCTGATTAATTGATTCTGACCTCATAAATATTATACTTTGGGGCCTCTAATGGAACTTCCTGAGGGTAAATTGCATGGTTCACCTCATTCATTTATATCTCTGGCTGACAGATGTACATTATGAAATGTCACTGAATATGCTGGCAATAAATGAGGTATAACATTAGCATCTTGGTTCTGTTTTCCTGAAGGAACACTTTTGTTAAACGAATCCCACACCAGTAAAAATATTATTCTCCACTATGTACACTTCTTTCTATTTTAATCAGTCTCACAGAAACGTATACAGGCCTTCCAAAAACACAGAGCCCCAGTAAATTAACAAAACAAGCTGCTCTTTTGTTGTGCATGTTTCCATTGTGAAGCGATATTGTTGGAGAATATTAGGCTGTGACAAGCATTTGATAGTGTAGTAGTTGCACTAATGTTATGGTTATTATCTTTACTACCGCGCAGTGAAACACAGTTAATTAAAATACAGCGAAGAAATTGCTCCCTTCCCCTGCCCACACATAAATGAGATGATAAATTTGTTGTTGTAGTCAGCATAGAGGGTCCCTTGACCTCTCTGCATGTATTTAGGCATTATTCTATTTTATTTCATTTTTTATTCCGTTGCCATTTGAGACTGATAAAACTGCATATAAAGGGCTTGGGAATAATGGCAAATAACCATGACATGTGCAGCTTAATGAAATTATATACTGTGGTGCATTGCAATAAAATTCATAGGAATATGTGCCCCACTAGTGTAAGGCGTGCAAATTCCAATAAACCATTAATCCTTGCCATGAGCAGGCCATGACTGCAAAGGTAACTTTGCCAAGGAATGGGGTGAGGGAAGAGAGAGAGGAGGGAGGGAGGCCAAGGGAAGGAGAACAGAGCTACTGGAGAGTGTGGTAGTTAGAGAAAATGAACCATCCCTTTGGGATTAAGCCTACTTCCAACTATCCCCTCTCCTCCCACTGTTAAGGTATAATTGTTATAAAGGACAGCACTGGAAAAAACATGTAATTTGTCTCTCACTAGTCGCCGACAGCTATTGCAGGCTTAGGAGCCCAAGTGAGGCTGAAAGATGTTGTATCTTATAGTACTAGCTCCAGGACAGCTCCAGAAGAGCTGCTCAGTGGCTGCTGCTGCATCTCTGCACAGAGAGCATCCGAGGGGCAGCCCCCACTTGTACCTGCTTCCCAGACACTGGCCACAGACATGTTCCCCCTCTACCAAATCTTTCTCAGCAAGTTCCAAGCCCCTCTCTTCAGTTTTTCAGAAAGGGAGTGAAGGAGGGAGGCCAATAGGGTTAGGAAAATGGACCATTACAGGAATTTTCTGCAAACTGAAATTGAAAATACGTGACAGGATTTGTGCCTGTTCTGCTACTACATCTATGCATTCATTGATTTACTCTCCAGCACAGACTACAGCTAGACTGTAAAGGGGCTACACAAGACACCTCTGCCTTTGCACAAAACCACAGAGGTCAGCTGTCACTTCAGTACTTTCTTGACTGAGTTTATGTTTTCAAAAAGGCTAGAAAAATGTGTTAGATGCAAAGAACACTATTAGCACTAAGAGCAGGAACACAAGACATTGTTTTTGTAACATCACCTCTGCTGCACACTCTGAAGGGTTCTGGGAGCTGCCAGGCTCTGCAATTGGGCTCAAGGTGGCTGCAAGTGGAGAGCAGTGTCCTTGGCAGACAAGGATACCTGGGCTCCAGGAACATGGATGCTATGAGAAAAGCTCCTCCTCCCTCCACTGTAGTTTACTTTGCTTAGTCAAAGTCATGAGTCAGGCCTCATTAGAATCATCAGGATTATTTTGTTTGGGGTTTTTTGTTTGGTTGGGGTTTTTTTTAGGTTGTTTGTTTCTTTGTTTGTTAAATTATTTTGTTGTGTTTTGGATTTTTTCTGTTGTTGTTGTTGTTGTAATTTAAGATACAGCAGTGAAGATGAGGGGAAGGAAGTTGTAAATTCTGTGACTCTGTCTTCCTGTTCAGATTTATTCTCATCTCTATTCTGCTAACGACTCGGTGCCTCCTAGTTACAACGTTTGCATGTTAGGATGCTTGCTAACATACTTGCCTATTAAAACAGGAGTGGAGATATGTTAAAGATCAGTAAATTGGATTTCTACCCCAGAAAACCTTTAGAAGGTGTATACACTTAGATGTAGAAAATTAAATACTTATATATATCAAAAAAGACAAATAGGAAGTATAATTATGGTTATACTGGATTTCTTTTCTTTTTACATTTTTCTAGCATTTAAGAATACTTGTGTCTTCTGCTTCCATCTTGCACACAACTGAGAAAAAAAACAAGCACAGAGAAAACAAAATTAAAGAAAATACAAGTGCTTTACTAGTTTCTGCCTAAATATCAGCACACACCTTGACTAAATACCTTGACTGAGAATTAATCTGGAAAAAAACAAGGAAACTACCCCCCACCGCCTTATAAAATTATTCCAGGCATGATTTCCTGGCTGATAAACCAGGGTCCAAATTACACAGTATCCAGTGCCATAATCCTAAACTTGCCAAGGCAAGCCACTTGCCACTGGTCAGCTCTGAGGTTGCTCAGTGCCTCCCACTCACAAGGGGCACAGAGTTTTGCCCTGCTCCAAAGTGTTGTACATCATCAGGCTATGAATATGACACCAAGGTGGACAATTATAATCCAGTCCAGCAGGGAGCACTGAGGTGAGCCAAGCAGGTGCCACTAACCCTGTCTAAACCATGGCATGGAGAGCAGATCACTAAGAGCAGAGGAGTCTGCTTCAAAAATATTAACCATGTCACACTTACACTTAATGTACAGTGTCTAGACAGTATTGACTTTGTGTACAGACCATCCTCCCAGGGACAGCTCTCTGAGACCTAAAGCTGTGCTGCTATGATGAAAGCCTACAGTCTTTTGGAAGTCACTTGCTTTTACACTTAGAATTTTCCTGAGCAGCCTCGCAAGCAAGGCAGCTACATGCACTTTTCTAACATAACAGGTGGAAGATGAGGAGAGGGGGAGCCATCTCTAAACAACTGTGAGCAAATTTACCTGTTTTATAAGGCATTATAGATAGAAATTATGCTCTATTCATCTACATAGTGAATAATTTCTTTTTCTCTTAAAATGTCCAGTATATTGGTTTATAATTTTGATCCCTAAACATCGACAGCAACCTTTAAGACAAGGACTTATCAGTACTTTTTTTTTCACCTCACAGGCCAGGTTAGCAATATAGAGACAAGCAGAGGTTCTTAACTCTGAAGCTTTACTTCTCTTACTAATTTGGTGTTTTATTTTTACCACAAATCACACTTCTATAAATGGCCCAGCCAAAACATCATTAATTTTGCCTTCAGCAGCCCACCCTGCTCTAAGGGTGTAGCAGCCAAGGACTCATTAAGCTGTCTTAATGACCCAGATTTTTCAGCTTCTCTTTGCTTCCCTCAGAAATCAGCTGGTTGGTGTCTCTGAAATCAAGTCAAGCCGTGCATATTGTGGCTCAGGAGGAATAGCCTCACACATGGCATTTGTTTGGCCAACAGTGCTTCAGGAGCTGAGGGCCACCAACAGTGTCATCCAGCTCTCAGTATTGTTGTTGGACAGCACAGCAGACACATCATTCAAAGGCTTCCCTATTCTCAAGGGACATTTCTATTAAAAATAAACAACAACAACAACAACAAAAAAATCCCCAGGCTGTTCTTTACGTTGAAAAGACCTGAAAAGCATTTCAGTGTTTTTCCTTTTAGAGCTGGTACCCATACTCCTTCCATGTTACCCATTCCTCCTTCCATGCTAAGGACCAAGTAAGAGGCACTCTGTCAAGGGCATTTGCAGCATGATCTCTCTCTGCTATTTGTGGTTCTAGAGATGCCCAGATAAGGTCAGAGCAGAATAACAGCTCAACATGAATATCTTTGGAGGGGAGAGGAGAGCAGAAAAGGAATGAGACCAACTACATTCCAGAGGATGAAAAGAAGAAAATAAAAAGAGCTCAAGAATCTAAGCTGACAGTCTTAAATACTCAGCAATAATGCTAGCAGTGGTCCCACCACAAGACACAAAGTAGCATAACCCGGAAGCCAGTAATATGTGCAGAGCTTTGTTTAAAATTAGGGTAGGTATCCATGATGAAGAAACAAAGCCTTTCTGAGATGGTGAAGGAGTGAGCATTTGGCAGACACCAGTCAGTAGTGCACACTTGCGGTATCAGAGATTGGCTATGCAAAGCTAACTTACAGGAACACAAATAAAATTAATAAAAATCAAATTAAAACTTTTGCATGGAAGGACAATTTATTTACCCTCTCTGACCTTCCAATACCCCTCAAAGAAGTAAACAGTGGCATTCCTCTAAACCACTAACCTTTCCCAAATGAAACCACATTATCTAGCATCAAATTTTTTCAAGCATAGGCCATGGTGAGGGATGGGGGGAGCTACAGCAAAAGCAAAACAAAAAGCCTTAAAACAGTGTAAGAGCCTTTTCTGTAATACTGACGACATGAGCTCTAGCTCTCCAAAGAGAAGCAAGTGAATTCTGCTCAAGCATCTGTGAGCAAGTTAGCCTGGGTTTAAGCTAGAGAAGATCATATATACTGAAATACTTACTCATAATTAGGCACAGCTATTTCTGCTTTGGTCATGGTCAGCAGAACTGATCTGACTGTTGATTTTTTTTCCCCTCTGTACTAGTACAAATGCCATCTTCCTATCTACAAAAAGATACAGAAAAAGGAATTAAATACATACATATATATATATAAACAAAACCTCTAAAGCATGAAACTTCCCTACTCCTCATGAGGCTACTTATTTTTCCATTGACTGGGTCAGCACATGTGATCCATTGTTTTTGAGTTATGCAGACAGACAGACAGACAGACAGACAGACAGACAGAGATAGATAGATAGATAGATAGATAGATAGATAGATAGAAGTGTGTGTATATATATAAATAAAACACACACTTATGACAGTAGGTTACATATATCTCTCTCAATAAATCTTCAGTGGAATATAATGCCACAGAGGTTATGACAAGCTATTTTCCTGATCCGTTGTTAAGCTTACTAGCTTGAGCTCTGTCCTAGTTTGTTTGCTGCCTTCCAACTCCTAACCTGATGGGGAGCTTACAGCAAATCTAAACACAACTGGGCAGAAGCTGGGTCAGCTTTGGAAGGCAAACCAGGAATCAGCCACAAAGGAGCAGCTGCCATTGACCCAAGGTCAGGTGTTTGGGTCATCTTTGGTAACAGCTTGTGATATACCCATTAGGGATGCTGGAAGTAGGACATAGAGAAGATATTTGTTCCTAAAGCACAGAGAAAGAAAGAAGAGGACCATCATCCATGTATGGTGAGAGTGGGAGAGAAGGTATCGCATCGTTCACAAAGTAAGCCCAAGAGCTGATGGAAATGAATTCAGTTGCTTGTTTGGAGGTCGTGCAGATCTATGCCTGGGCAAACCACAAGACAAGCAAGTCCACTTGCTTTCTGAAGCACAAGCCTAAATAGCCAAAAAAGTATTGGCTCTAATAGTAAAGAAAGAGAATGGAGAAAACTCACAAACACTGGTCATCTTCTCAGAGACAGGAGCCAGCTTCCCACCTTAGAATAGATCCCTGGAAGTAGAAAAGTACCAAAGGAAGAAAAAAAAAAATAAAGGCAGATCCTTCCTTTGAATTCCTCATTTCAATTTATGTATCCTATCTGCCAGGGAATTAAAAGAAGAGAGGCAAATACTGGAGATTTGCATAAGTTACAGTGAAGCAGAGATGCATGCTGGTCTTCAAAGTAGCAACCTTCAACGTGGTTTCTTCCTCCTTCTCGGCTCACTTTTTTTTTTCTTTCTTTTTTTTTTTTTTTTTCCTTTAATGATTATCTCCCCGCCTCTCTCAGAGTTGCACGGAAAAATGCTGCCATCCAGCGGCATTCCCAGAAAGAAGTCCAGAGACTGGGAGTTGTGAGGGTCTGGAGAGCAAGACCCGCCCCCCAGTTTATCTTCCCAGAGCAGAGAAGTAGCAAAGAGGGTTCAGAAGATGCAGTTTTAAGACCTGCTGGCACTCTGACTTTCACTGCCAAACATGATTATCTCAAATCAAAGATATGATAAATCTAAGGATCCTGCAAAGCACATTGATTATTCATTACTGAATCCAGTTTGCTTACAGGCAAACTGACTTTCTGTAGCTGATGCACTTGAAAAACCCTGATTTTATGTCTCCAGAATGATCTAGACAGAGCTGTATAAAATGACTAAAAATTCAAATATCTAATTTTATAAATGTAATTAGAAAAAAAAAAAACCCACCTCCAATTTTTACTGCAAAATACTTCCTTTTCTGTAATTTAGAATTATTTTCCCAGCACCCAAAAATTACAAGTTTCTCAGACTAAAAGACATGCAGTCTGCTCAAATGTTATAGATGACTGATTTTTTTCCCCCTAGGAATATTTAACATTATTCAATAACTTACTTGAGGACAAATGTCCACAGTCTATGGGTGATATTTTGAGTTATTTAGGTTTTCACAATCCATTAAGGCTTTGAACACCTTTCCATCACTTTGTCAAAAGCTTGAAAATACCAATTCCATGTCAAGAAACTGTGTGTATAAACAAGTAGCTACACAGACAATGTTGCTGCCTTTGGAATGGGTAGCAAAACCAATTCTTTTAAACAATCACCTATACTTGCAGAGAAGGTCAGCAATATTCAAATTTTAGAAGAAAAGGTGGTTGTTTATTTATCTTAGGGTAAAGTGATTTTGTATATCATCACCACTCAAAAACACATCCATGCAAGACGAATGCACCAAGCTGTTTATGAAAATTTAGCATGTTTGTGGGCCTTTGTTTTGGCTGTGCCCTTACATGCTCATATAGCACATCCAGGTTGTGTCTGCAGCTTAAATTTTTGCAGCCTTCTTGCTCCATGAATTCCCTCCACCAGAAATTCTAAGCTTGGCATGAACTTCACTCTGTCATTCAGGACAGGGTTTTTAACATCTGCTTCCAGAAATAGGTGCAGCTCTCTCTCCCTGCCCTCTGCCCCCATGAAGTGAATTTGGAACACTTTCCATGGCACTCCCAGAGGCTAGTGCTCCCCAATGTCCAGCACCCCCCATCCTGCCCCTGGGTTGACTCCCATGGGACAGGAGGAAACTCCCTTTTCTCCCTCCTTTGGGACACAGCAATCTATCAGGAATAAAACCGGGGGGGGGGGGGGGGGGGGGGGGGTATTTTGGTTGCAATCAATTATTTATGTTCATTTTCCCCACTGTGCAAAGTCTTCTCTCATGTTCAACTCTTCAGTCTCTTTACAGACTGAGTGCCCACTGCAGCCCCAGTCCTACACTAATGAACAGCCTCACCCCAGGAAGCAAAAGGCTGACTGGATCATCCACACAATTCTCCAGTGTGAGAGGATGGAGTCAGACTGGGGGACTGGCTGGGTTTGTGATAGACCATCAGCTATGGGTTAAAGCACCAAGTCTAGATTTCCAGGCCATGTCCAGATTCCACCTTTCATACCATATTGAAGATCAAATGTTCCACTGAACCATACAAAAGACCTTTACCTCCACATGTACCCCTGAAAAAAGCTAAGATAGAAAACTACTTGCCTCACTGTAAATATGCATCCTGGTTTCTGCTTCATTTCCAGTATAAACCGTTTTCAGTAATCCCATTAAATTAAACGGCAGGCCTGCATGTAAATTCAAGAATTTTTTTTTTATTACTGAAGCTTAAATTTTTCATACATATATAAATACTTCCAGTTCAAATCAACCAAAAGACTCAGCCTTAAAAGCAAATTCAAAATATCTATATACTGGACCTATGGGGACATGCTCACAATATGTGGTAAAGGAATGTGTATTCCATACATGACAGAGAATGGAATAAAATGGAGTTAAATCTACTGCTGACCACTCCCTATGCCTTTTTGTTCAAATATTCTCTCTACCAGTTTCCCCTCAAAATATATTTTCCATCCTTGTCAACAGCTGGCTCCCACCTGGCTAGATATTTTGCAAAATCCTTTATCACTCTTGTTTACTGTGTGTCTATTCTTTGATTAGACATGACTTTACACTTGCCAGAGGTGATGCTGTGGTGTGTTTTAAAAGGATGAAGAATTATCAAAATATGAGAAGACTGTCCTTCTGTCCTATCCAAAGCCATTAAAATCCAGCACGGTTCAAGAAAAGAGATTCATATTTCATGAGAGACTTTTTACTCCCTGTTTTTTACACCTCCCTTTACTCATGCGGGTTGCATGAGCCAGTTTCTGCTAATTTTGCAAGAGCTGAGAGACCCAGATTGTTAAAACATTCTGTTTACTGGCCTGCAAAAGGTCATCTCTTTCAATGGCTGTCATTAAGCCCATTACTGCACAATTTAATCATAGATGCTTAGAGAAAACACTTGAAGCAAAATATCACAATCAACATGTCTAAGTGCATTACATAATAGATTAACAGAATGGAAGCTTCTAATTTCCCGTCAATACGACTGAGTAAATTATTTTCTTGAGTAGACTAATTACTATGAAATATCTCAACCAAAACCTCTCCTAAACTCCATCTATCAGTCACTTACTACATGCATCCTTGTCAGAAGAAATATGCACTTATCTGCTCCATTTAGAATAATGAGACTAATGAGTTTATAATTGTTATTTACCAAAATCCTTTATAAAAAGTAATAAAGGAAATGTAACTGTCACATCAAGTAACTAGAGAAAGACACTCCCATGGGACCGCCTTTCTGTGGGAATTGCACTGACAGCCGTGGAAATCTCACATTCTGGACACAGTCACAGCCAGCAGAAGCAGCATTTTACAGTCTTTTTAACTGATGGAGTAAGAAAGGTGTGCACACTCCCCTTCCCAGGATGCTTTTGCTGAGCTATGCAGAAACACACAAATGCAAACCAGCATGAGACTCAGAGCAATTCTGGCACCCCTAAGTCATACCACACACGTAAGCACTCCTGTCACAGGTAACAGAGCATTTGCACACCACCAACAGTGCCCCTGTTTGCCTCTCACTGTCAGTTCATAGCACTTCATCCTTCCAAGCACTTTGTAAACACTAATGATTTTAAAATAAATAAGTTAATAGAACTGGCATGATAGAATGAGGACCAAGTCTGGTGGAATGCTTTGCCCAGGTCTGTAAGCAATAAATCAATGCACTGCAGGATAATCATATAGTTAAACTCAAGACTCAAAAGAGACCTCACATCTATGACAGTCCCACAGAGGAAACAGGGAATCCACCAACAAATCCACCCTTACAATTAAGAATGCTTCTATATTAGATCCTTATTTCAAACTACTCATTAATAACCAACCCCAAAAAAATCCACTTCAACTGAAAGAAAAAGATTAAAAAATCTTAAACCTAAAATCATAATAGACTATTCCAAATAGTATTACTGGGTTGGGGATGAATTCCTTCTCAAGATATCAGAGATCAGAGAAGAGACAGTGGGCCATGTAACAAATAGAAATAAATCTGGAACTGGAGCTAAAGTGAGACAGGTAAAATACACCAGTGAGTTATCATGTACTGCTCCAGTTTATAGACTCTTTCCAAAGCATCCAGACCTAATTTCTATTGAAAACAGGTAATTTGGTCTGAGCAATACTACTGTTTTCCTATTCTGAATTTCTTTTTCCTCATATTTAAAAGCTCTTTGCAGACTACTAAAAATAAGAGATTTGAGATTCCACCCTATAGGAATAAAAATATTTCAGAAGAGGCAAAACTACATGCAGGAACTATGATATTTCTTTTTCTTTGTCATTGTGTTATACCCAGAGTTAGACAATTTCACTGCATGTTGATAAGATGAAACTACAGAATGAGAATCCCTCAGGAATTACTAAAAAGAGATAGTGCTTAATAAAAAATCCTGTATTTGAAAAGTTGCAACTAATATGTCCCATGTGAGATATGAGCTCCACAGATTTGATCATTTTTGGCTCACCTTGAGTCAATTCCTGACTAGTCTGAACAATAAATGATGCAGCTTAAACTACCAGTAAATTGCTCAGCAGGACTGGCCAGAGGAAGGAAACCCCTTCCAATGACAAAGGTAGCACTTGCAGGCTTTTGATCCCAGTCTCATGATGAAAGAATTCCAAGAAAAGATGTTGATTTGTTTCTGGTTTCTTTGGTAAGATGCCGTCTTTACCAGATAAGAAAAGGCTTTTTGTCTCAGGTAGTTACCAACACTGAGGCAGCCATAGCACTTGTAAAAATATTTTATTAATATGAATATTTTCCCATAAAAAATTGATCTGGTCAAAAACGGTATGTTCTTTTTGTAACAACATGCCTACCCGACAAATAAAGGAACGAAGCTTGTCCATTTCTTACATTTAAACCACTGTGGGGATGTTTTGGTTTAAATTATCAATTTGTACTCTTTCAAAAGTTAGATATTCCCATTATGGAGAAAAACATACCTTATAGAATTATGCAAATAGGGATTAATTTAAAATCATAAGCAGACACTTGATATGGTTTAAAAAGCAATACTAAAAAAAGATGAAAATATTATAATCTATACCCATCAATTCTAGTGTGCATGTGCTTTATGATTGCTGTGCAGGAATGCTGGGAGTCTGTCTACAAACAATTCACATAGAAAAACATTCCAAAAATACCTTAATCTCTTCGCATTTTATTTCAAATGCCTTTGTTACAAGGACTTTGGTTAACAGAATAGGATAAGTGTACAATTTGGAGACAAGTTATTATCAGAACATTACTGAAAGTGTCTCAACAACTGACTGTAAGTACAATAAGAAAAGACACAGAAACAGGATTTACAGTTTCCAGCCCAGTCCTGCCCTTACCTCCTAGCCCTACAAAAATTCCTTGGCTACTCTAGCTGAAGACATTGTACCCCATTTGAGTAGCTTATAGCTTTGAAAATTAAAGCAAAACCTAAGCCTTTTCTAAGTCTCTCCATCTGTCCTTGTGAATTCACCTGAGGTTAGCAAAAGCCAAGAACATAAAGATCCCTTTTTTGCTGCAAGAACAACAAATCACATGAGAAGAACAGCAGCATAGGACTGTATATTCTCCAGGATTTCTCCATCCAAAACGCAGGTGACTAACTTTCCACGTTGCTGCTTCCAAAACCTTTGCCAAGCTCCATTGTAACGACTAATTCTGTCGTGTTTAGAGTCATTAGAAATAATTAATGTTCAGTATCTATAATTTTAAAATGGGACAAATGGGAACAACGCTTAAACCAAAATAAGAACATACCCTATATTGGCTTGAATGGTAGGACTTTAGTTAAAATGATGCAGAACCTTGCTAAACTCTGAGAATATAAAGAAGATATAAGAAGTCTTAAAAATGGACAGAGATATATTTAGCAATTTTAAAAACTAATATTGCAATAAATTAAAAAAAAAGTCCCTTCACAAAAATTGTGAAATCTATACCTTAGAGTCTAGATACAAAATACATTGTAGATATAAAAATTCCTCTTTTATCTCTAGGCAGTCATGTCTATCTCTGCAGCAGTGAGAACAATAATCATATTCTTCATGTTTTTTATGAAGCCACCTGTATATTTGAATACTTAAACAAGAATTGCTATAAACAAACTGTGACTATTATAGCTCCTCTTCTTATTATATCTTCTTTATTTCTACAATGTTGCTCCTTAAATTACTCACCACCTGAAGCTTAAAACAATTCAGTGCTACTTTGAAGCTGAAGAAAAACAGGTTAAAATTCTCTTAAGAACAGAGGATGAAAAAATAATCCCAAATTTGTCAAGCGTGGATTTGATCCAAATGTCAGAAATTTAAGGACACTGAAAAAATAAGATGTTACTCATATTCCCACAGATTGTTTCACTAGGGGAAAAAATAGTTTACTGCTGACATAGGATAACCCACATCTGGAGATTTGAATTTGTCAAAGGTGTTGGTCAGTTGCCTTGGATAGTGATGGGGGTCCCAGTGATTGGAGTCTGGTGCAAGTGACATCTCCACCTGGGTCAGGTGAGGCTCCCCAGACTGTGGCTCTGCAGATCCCTTTTATCCAGCTGCTCCATGGCCTAGATAACCCCTCTAGTATATGAATGATCCATTACTCATACTATCCATATGTCTCCAATTCCACAGAAAACACCCCCTTACCCATCTTCCCTACCTAAAAAATACTGTACTTCATGACCATTTCTATGTCTGTAGAAACAGCTTCTACTGATTCACAAGCAACTTATAAAGGCAGAGTTTTGTCTGTTTTGCAGCAGGAACCACCTGGGTGTCACTGGGTCAACAAGATTCTTCACTCAGCATATTAATAATTGTATTTGAGCAAAGAAACTGGTCAAACCACAGGAATAGCTACCCAGGGAAAATCTTCAGGGAAGTCTGAAATGTCCACTTGGAAAGCCCCAAATATTTGGTCGATTATTACACCAAGCCAAATACTTAGCTGTGAAGACATCTCATAGTTCAGTCAAGGACTAAGTTTCAAATCATTTCAGTGTCCCAGACCCATGCATTACCTCCTCTGCACAGGTGACTAACCAAGGAGTTCGGGACTTCCCAGGTTGTCAGAAGACTGAAGTGCATGCATGCACGCTGGCTACAATTATAACAGAACAAACTTGATTGAGATATATATGTGTATATGTATATATATGTATGTATGTATATATATATATATAAAAAATATACATATATTATTATTTGTAATTTGAATCCCGTAGCCCTTGCAACAAAACAATCTCCAAAAGAACCAGACAGCTACAGTTAAAACCATGACATGGATGCCCTGAGAAATCCATGCTTACCAGAGAATTCATCCCCTCTTTTCTTGCCCACAAATTCAGCATCTCATTTGGAGCACCATTTTACAGAGGAGGAAGCAGGACCCTGTCTTGCAAAGCAGAAAATTTGTTCTCACAGCTTGATGGTGAAATTAACAGATGAGATTCCTTACCGCTCAACTTTCCTAAATATAAAGTTGTACTAAACAGAGCACAGGGCACTGAAAAAAAAAGCCAGTATCCTGCCCTAGGAAGTAAATGGCAATGTGCTCATGTTGCAAAATTTTGCTTAAAATAAAGTCAGCATTGCTCAGAAGGGCCATAGATATGACTATCATCTCAGCCAGCGGGATTTTGTGAGCTGAGAAAAATATGCCTTACATTTATGAATGGTTGCTATTTAAAGGAAAGGCAACATATGGCAAATCTTATTTCAGGATTAGAGTGTTAAAACAGGTTACAGTAGCACCTACAGTGCCTGACTGCTAACATGACTAAGGACAGCCATATGACAAAGCAAGAGAACTGTGTCAGTTCTCATTGCTTTTTCCAGTACTTCTTATAAATGTACTGGAAAGGTCAAAAAGAGACTATATTTGGATTTCACTTTTCCTGCTATTCCAGTTTCAGCTCCATGAACTAGACTGAAGGAGAGTTCTGAAACATTAGACATTTAAAGCATGGGGTAAACATGGTGAGGCACGCAGCCACTTGGATAATGTAAAAGTAGTTGTGCCAGAGTCGATAGCTCCCTATATCAGCTCCTGAGGGGCAAGGACGTACATCTCATCTGCACCTGCATAAAATGGAATGATTGCTACTTCACTGATGGTTGACTGTACAAATACTGGAGTGATTCCAAAACCCTGAGAATCCCTTAAGCCTTTGGAAATCAGGTGGGTTTTTTTATGCACTGTTGCCAAGATACCATTATTCTAGTGCAAAAGAAGTTTAAATTCTTAATGTTTGTTCCAGGCAATACTTTCCAACCACAAAGGGTCAAGCAAAAGATAAGAGAGTGCACCAAAAGCAATACATTGCCTGAGATTTGTAGGCATTCAATTGGAAAAAAATTAAGATAATATGGCTTTCCATAAGAGAAAAATTAATTACTGTATTCTTCCCACACAAATTATAATCTTAATTTTTCTTCAGATTTAACTACTGCATTAATAGAAAAATAAACATCACCAAAGTGTTAGCATAAAATTTGAGTTGTTCTGTCTAGAGAACCGAAGTATCTGGTTTCTGTACCAGAGGGAACCTAACAAACCTTCCCTTTGTCTAGAAGCAGCAGATTTATAACCTGTGTAAGGCACTGGGTCTAGATTATTTCAGATTCCTTTCATTCTCTACAAGCAACAACATACAAGAAGAGGATTTTCCAGACAGATTTATTTGCCAAACATTTAAACTTTAGTTAATGCTTTCATTAACAACTTGGCAATCTGCGTCCCACCGTTAATCTGGCTCCATTTTCCTGAAGTCCTGTGATTCCTAGTCTGCCATCTTTGACCCTCACCTTGGATTTGTCCTGCTGTCCATTAGCAGAGCTGCTGGTATTCCCAGAAAAGAAAATTATTTAATCTGATTGTGCAAAACAATGTATGCTCCTGCTTGAAGCACAGATTTGGGTACTTAAAAGAGGTGGTAAACAAGACAGACTTTTGTAGAGCAATGGAATTAAATTATTTTCTAGCTCCCCTGCCAGGGGTTTGCAGGACCTGCTCCCAACTTTGCTGTGCTGTGAGATTTGGGTCTTTTTGTACTGAAATGAATCTGAGGGACTGAAGGTTTGAAACACTGCAATTGGCCATGATTCACTCAGTCTAGTTGGCATCATGTCTGGGTAGAAATGTATTTCAGGCTGAAAAATGGTTCAGCTTCCCTTAAGAAGACAGTTGATGCTTTTTCTACTCCACTATTTTTTTTCCAGCACTCACTTTTGCAGCAACAATTCCCAAGATTTTCCTTCCACCATAACCCACACAGTGGTGAAGAGTGGGCCATGATCTTACAGGCATGTAATGGAACAGTAAAAGACTTTTCTGCAGTTTGTTTTTGTGAGTGCATTTGCTTTTGATTACAAAGCTGTGGAAGTCATCACTTTAATCCAAATCATTTTCCAGATACTTATGCCTAAATGATGTTCTCTATAATAAATCGCCATATTTTATGTAAACAGTACAAGCTTTATGTGCTGCTCTAAAAATTCATCTGTTTAATTTGGCGCTGTCAGGGCACAGGCATTTTGAATCAAGGTATGAACTATATTCTCTTGCTGTTTTCAACTTCGTGGACAAAAGCCACTTGTGCTTTCCTGAATAAGTATTGCCTTATTGCCAACACTGTAGGAAACCCTTGTATTTTTTAACATAGACAGAGGCTAAAATTACTAACTAAGCATTCACTTACGTTTTGCTCCCCATAACAAGACTGGCTGCAAAAGCAGCATGCCCTTCTTGCTGCTCCAGTACTTACACCAGCAGGACTGCCATGAATTGTAATGGATGGCTAATCATACCTCGTGCATGTACAGCATACCTTGTACAGCACCCTTTTTGATAGTTCCAGGCATGTTTATCTCAGCTTGCAATTTACTCATGTCAGACTGTATCCCAGCAGCCTCTTCAAAATGCTGTTTTGCTTCCAGATAAGTGGCAATTTTCCTCCCTCAGTTTTTATCCAAACTCCACTGAGTTACCTGAAGCCTCTGCACAGACTTATTATTACGTCCTTTTTTTCACCATCCCTGCCTGTAACCCCTCTCCCACCCCTTCTTCTGCCACCATGGGCAATGCACACACTGACAGGCATTCCCAGGTGTCCGACTCCATGCCCCAGGGATCTGCAGGATACTGAATGCGCAGTGGGGAATATATGTGGGGATAACCTTTCCAAGGAAGCCTTGCCAAAGGCACCTTAGATACAACTCATTATCAAACTTTATCTGCCAGGAGGGTGTCAGGCACTCACCTTTCAAAACAAATAGGCAAGTGGCATTTGTTTATATTACTTTGTCTTCTTGAGAGACCAGATAATCTCCTTTCTCTTTCGACATTGTTGTTTTGTCGGGCTTTTTTTTTAATGGATGAGTTTAAGCACACGATCTGCCTCTTTTTCACCATCTGGCAAACAAGTCAGGTAGCCCAATTAGTTGGATACAGAGAAAGACTAGAAATGAAGACTAATCCAAATTTCATCTAAATTTTGTTGGAAAGGAAAGAAAATGTTGCACAGACCCTGTTTTTTTACTTAAATTTGTGAGGAAAATGTCACTGATTATGTTTTATCTGGCAGCAGTGTATCCCAAACAAAACAGCAGTTCAGATGGAGAAGTTTGATCTTGAGACTCTGCTTGATTATTCAGGTTTTGTGGTTTGAATTAATTTCATGTGTCTTGTCTACAAGACCTTCTACACAGCCCTTTCTGCCTTCAGCCAAATTGTTATGGAAGGTAAAAGCCACAGCTGTCAAGTAAGTATGATTTAACCACTTCAAGCTAGCAAAGATGGCAAAGAAAGGCTCAGTGAAATGGAAAAGCTTTCAAGCATGACCCAAGCCACCACCTTGCTCTGAGGGAGCATCCAGCACATAGAAAATATTTGTCTGACCTGATTCTTAATTCTTTTTGGCATCCACCAAGCACTCCCCATGTAGCCCAAGTGTTTCATCAGGCTAACAGGTCTTGCTAGCAGAACTAAATGGAAGCTTATTAGTTTCCAGTGTATAAACAAAAGTTAATTTCTCCCTCTGAAGAGCAGTAAGAAAGACTGTTACAAGACATCTTGTTACATAGTCTATACAAATAGCTAGAAAGAGCTAAGGAGCTGTTAGGTAACAAACCCTGTTCTCCTCATCTTTCTTATAAGGCCACAATTCCTTAATGCCTTAGTATTTCTGCTAGTTTTTTCTTAGTCCCCACATTAGAACAAAACATTTTTAAATCATTTCACAAAGATTTGTATTTGTCTCATTTGTCTCAGTTATCAGGCTGTCATTAGTCCTTGCAGTAAAGCACTGGAAGAGGTTTACAATAACAGGAGCTTAGAGGAGGCTTCAGAAGTCCCTCTTTAAAGGGTATCTTGCCCAAGGCATCCATATTAAGCAATGTTTCCCTACTCAACTGCCTCCATACGAGTTCTGTTTCTTAGTGAGAAGCTGTTAATTTAGGGATTCTCAACAGAAGCATATTTCCCATCCTCAACAATAACTGCCACACCCAGGCCACAACAGTTCTGCCATTTGTCCTCCCTTTATCTTCTTCATTTGTGGATGCAACCGTCGCAGAACAAATGTCCTTTTGAGCTCACTCCTTTCCCTCCCCCATCCCCACAACTAGCTTTAGCTGCTTGCTAATGGTCAGCAGAACACAGTGCAATGCCCATGAAGGATCCTTTCTCATATGCAATAATAGCAGGAGAGGTGGAGGGAAAAGGAGACAGCAGGTAGCTTCCAGGATACTAAGGGAGGGCACACCATCAATATCTCCTCTTTATCACAGCCCAGGACTACATCACTCTGTGCTGTAACCACTCTTTACTTTGCCCAGCCAGTGATGGCTCCAGTGAGGTTAAGGCATAGGAAAGAGAGCAAATGCAAAAAGGGAGAGGTGCTTTAAGAGCACACAATTTGCAAATTTTTGATTCAGGAGTCCTACACAGGAGCCACTGGGTTGCAATCAGCCTTCCAGCCCATTGCCAGTTGATTTCAGCTCATTAAATTATTCTTCACAAGGAAAATAATGGGTGAGGTTAGTGACTGATCAAAAAACACTCTTGAGCCAAAAAAGCACATTGCAAGACAGAAAAACTGTCCTTCACTGTCAGATGGCAGCTATCAAGCTGCATCCATTTCCTGTGATCACAGTATTTCTCACTCTCATGTTAAAAACTAAGACCACTGACATGCCAGAACACCAAAGAGGCATCAGGCAAATTATCTTCATTTTGCATCCGATTCTCTAATCCCTACACAAAATGGAAATAAAATGTCTACATTTCAAGGCAGTCAAAATGCCATCATGGCAGTCTGTCTGTCTATCTACCCAGGCCCATCGGCCCTTTTTTGTCATTGTTGACCCAGGCAGGTACCTGACAGGTCACAGCCAGGCAGAGGAAGTTATTCTTTTCTGAGGCAGAGAAGACATGCAGAACATGTTTCTTTTATATTCTCCAGAGCATCCCATCTTAATACTGCAAGTGTGAAACAGAGTTACTAATGTCCTCTCCTTCTCCTTTTCTCCACGCCTTAGGGAAAAGCTCTGCAGATTTAACAAGGAGGTAACTAATCACCTTGCACAGAAATGCAAGTTATCCCTATCACAACATACATACAAATAACTCCACTGAAGACAATGAAGTTCCACTGGGATAAAAGCATTAATCAAGGGTTAGGAATTTTATGCAGAATTCATTCCTTTTAAAAAAATCTTTGGAGCTCTTCCACAGAAGAGATAAAATCCTCTGCTCACTTAAAAGACTGGTTACAAAATAACCTTTCATAAAGGTTTCCCATTGAATTTTGAGAATTTTTCCATTAGTACAGAATAATATTGTGTCTGGAAAGTGCTTTGCTCCTCCAATGGTACAGCATCTATACAATGCCTCTTCTTCTGAGCTATTAGAGCACACAAAGGTAGTTGGAGTGTGAATCCATTTTATAGAGGCTATGTGCTGCTTAGAAGAATGAAGGTAATAAATTCTGTAACTGCCAGCATTTCTTCCTAGTGCAACAAGCTACTCATTTAACTTCACAATTTAAACCTAAAACCTGACCAAAAAGGACAAATAAATGCTCATCCTGCTAATACAGGGCTGTCTTTGGAATTGAGGCTGTCACAGCAAAATCCAGGTAGGGAAATTCCTCAACTTTCAGGGCACGAATGTTTTCAAGCTTTTGTTTAAAACCCTGTGGGAGAAAGAGGATTCATTATGACAATGGATTTTAAGAGAAAAATCATTTCAGCAGTGGTGTGTTTGACCTCAAGTATGATTTTTGAGTTGTACAGTACAAAAGAAATGCACTATTTCTAGCAATGAAGTAGCTCCGACTGGTAAAACAAAAGACATTGTAGACTAAGAAGTATCTGAGGAGCTGTCTTTCATAACAAATGAAATGAAAATTCCACTCCATTTACTGTGCTCCCATGGGAGTAATGCACACAGCTAAGTTTCAACCAAATGGAAAATGCAATAGCAGCACTTAACTTCATTTTCTTGTATCTGTTCTCAATTTTGCAAGGGATATACTTTAAACATCTGTAATAATTATACTGAAATTGTTTTTAAATTAAATGTCACAGAATATAGCTGAGAAAAAACAGCTTTTAGTACATGAATTACATATTGTTTTAAAACAATATGTAACAATGATTATCTGCAGGTACATTTAAAGAAAGGATAGTGGAGGAAACCCAGTAGGATGATCCCTTTTCTTCCTTTTGTAAAAATGTTGCACAAGATTGTCCCTAGAATCCCAGTAAAAGATCCCCCTCTTCCCAACCCCAGCATCTGAAATCACAAATCCTTTGAAGAAATCATGTACTATAGGTAACATTGACATATCAGAAGGCTTACATGATTTTCCACTTGACACTGAATACAGTGAAGTATAATTCACCTGTTTGAAATTATGTTATAAAAATGGTTTATTTTTAATGGAATAAATTGAAGTACATTTTAAAATATATATATATAAAGTGTGACTGTATGTGTATATGTATAAATGAGCATATGCAGGCTTACTCGTGCAATATGAGCACCCTTTTGGGACAGGACCATTACAAACCCACCAATTCCTCCTCCTTTACTGAGCAGACATTCTGGGAGATGACTTTCTCCTCCTCCTCTGTCTTGAATACCCAGAGCAATGTGGAGAGATATAGAGAAAGTTACAGCTAAGATTTGAGTTTATCCAAATGGATGTGTCAAGGGAAATTAAGACCACTTAGGCTTACCAAAGTTTCCACCAAATTCCACATCTTTTTTCCCCTTTTTACATAACTTATGCTAACCTGTGGTTGAATCTGAGTATTTTTGCTTCTAAGAGTCATACAGCTGATCATATTTAAGCTGGCTCTTGTAACAGAGCACAGCACTCCAAAGATGTAATTAATTGCCATGTGGAACAGGATGACTCACCATCTCTTAATAAGTCACAAGTGCTACAGGCATGAGCAAAACAGGCAAATCACACAAAGTGGTTATCAACATGTCCTTCTCACAACCCCACGTAGGAATGCATTTTGTGTCTTACAAACTATAGAAATCTTTTTTCCAAAAGTTTATAGATACTTTAGTGAATGTTACTGACATTATTTTGCGCACCCTTCTAGCTCCAAAGTACATTTGCTACAAGTACATACATGGCACTCACAGTTCAGGAACAGTTAACCTGGGCAGTCTGGCTGAGAAGCAGGACATCCATAAGTAAAAGGAGTTTAGGCCAAGAAAATTAATTCTTTACTTGTTTGTTTTTTGGTGGTTTTTTTTTTTTTTAAGCAGAACTAAAACTAAAGCAGTATAAATAAGCTGATTTGTTACATGTACACAAATATAATCATTGTCATTCCATTCACCAGTAAAAGACTGCTGTCCCAAATCATTTCAGGAGAAAACTCCAAACTCCCTGGTTGCCAAGCACTGAGTGGACCTGCAAATCTTACACCAGTGACCACTGTCCTAGTGAGAGAATTTCCTTTTGGAATTCTTAAAATCCTTGAGTTCTTTCAGTAGTAATTTTCTTCTATCTTTCTCACTTTGATCCTTTCAATATACTCTAACATGGCATTGTTTAACAACCTTCACCAACAAGAATACTTTTTGTTTGTTTGTTGTCTTTTTTTACACAGCCAGCACAGAATAAATTAATCCTCCATGAACACTTGCCGTGAAGCACCACTATATCACTTTGACTTCACCATTTTCCTTCACAGAAACAAATGAACAGAGAATACATTTATACACTTGAATAGAGAAAACTAAACAGTTCAAGCATCCTGTTCAATCATCCATATAAAAAAAAGAAAAAACAGTCCAAAAATAAGTTTCTTCACATCAGGCAACTCAGCTTTTGTTTTTAATAGTACTCAAGAGAAAAATCAGAATCGAAAACTTCGTGTCAGATCAAAAGAAGTGGTGGTGGACCTGAAACAAATTGCAATGCATTTAAAATGTTCATTTCAGAATGAATTTTTCAGAACTGCCAACAAAATGAACAACAATCTGTTCCTTACAATCTATTGTTCTCTTAAATTTTGCTACAGTAGCACATTAAATTGCAAGTGTCTTAATCAATCAAAAGTGACTTCTCAAGGAGTTTTATTCCTTAATGATGAATTTATCTCTACTGAGAGGTGGTTAAAGTCCTTTTTATATCTTTTATATTTGATTTGTTTCACTTTGTAATTTAGTTTATTTAACATAGGGCTAACTCCAGCTTACTGTTTTTGCATAAAATGACATCAGAAGAATAACAGATTTAATCAGGACAAAACACTGAATATTTACTACAGAAACAAACAAGTCTTCCTGTAGTGGGATGAGTCTCTTGTTTATTTGTCCCACATTACCACCAAGTTTGAATGAATCAGCTTTTTTTGCTATCTCCTAGTCACAGGTCTGCAGCCTAAAAGACCTTTTTCTTTCCGTTCTCAATAAAAGTCTAAAATAAAAAAAAAAAAATCTTCCTAGAAACTGTTTAAAAATATTAAGCCTACAACAAAAGACATTTTTTTCCCAAGAACTTGTCATAGATCCCCATTTCTTGGACTGACATGGGTCACATGCTTTTCAGATTTTATGAAAACTTTTGAGCCTTGAGGATAAATGCCATCCTCAGCATGTGTGGATGAGCTCAGTACTGTTGGAGGGTTTTGCAGACCGTTGAAAACTCTCAAGTCAAAACATCCTTTTCTAATGAAGTGATTTCTTTGTGGCTGCTTATAACTCTGTTTTGCTCTGAGCTGTCTCTGCACGCAGCAGGAGTTCCCTCAAGGTGACCTTCACTGCAGCCAGTGCCCATGGGAACAGGTCTCCAGCCACCAGCAGCACCATGTAACCTGCACAGCTGCAAGCATCAGGAGGGAAGATGAGGATCAATGTTGGAGAGGAAGAAGTAGCTAGGCCCTGCAGAGATGATTTATTAGTAAAAGATTCTAAGAGTATGAAACCTACGAGAGGAATAGAATTGAAGGCAAAATTTGAACTGTAAGTTGCTGGGCAGGAAGAAGGTGATTATATTAGCTGAAAAGACTTGGCTGGGTGAGTCAGGGACACCCTTGCCAGGACAAAAGGATGAATAAAGGGTTAGACCTTCTCAGGTATCAGGGATAAGGTGGGTATCACAGGTTTTGGTATGTAGAGTAGTATTGTAATGTTGTAGTTTCCATGGGCTATATGTAGATTCTGTAGGTTTTGTATCTTGAAGTGATTGGTTGATGCTCATTAGAATATTCACGATAGAAAGGGTTAAAATGGAATGTAACAAGGAGCTCGCTCTCTTGCTCCTGCTCTCTTGCTCCTGCTCTCTTGCTCTTGCGCTCTTGCTCTCTTGCTTGCTCCTGGATCCCTGTCCCTTTAGACCTATAGACTCTTCCCCAGTTAGGCTGCCTCCCCACGACCAATAAACCACGTGACCCAAAGAGTATCCTGGTCTTCAGATCCTCTCTCTCTTTGGACACAATCAGCGTGCTTTCTAATAGATCAACATTTCCCTTTTTCCACTAGAGACTACAAGTGCTCGTGGCTGAAGAGCAGACCTGCAAACTTAGGACCCCTTTTCGTGAATCCTCACTAACCAGATACCAACTCTCACTCAGAGTCACTCGCTTCCTGCAATCCACTAAAGCAAAGCTGGTCAAGGTATCTTGGAGCAAGGGAAAGGAAGAACAGTTTTTGCTTTTGTCCCCATATCTTGGGTGGGGACATCTATCATGTTTGCAAAGCATGGAGCAATGCTGAAGCAGATCCCAGTGCTCAGGCATAGATCCACAGGGACTTTCATAATGGGTTTTTTTTTTGTTTTGTTTTGGTTTTTGTTTTTTGATGTTTTTGTTTGTTTGTTTGTTTGTTTTCTCTGGATGTAACAGGTTACAATTGAGCCAAAAGGTATTTTACTTTCACTGATACTCTCAGTGGATGGTATGCTTATGTCAAGAGATCACCTTGTATTCTTAAAATTAAAAATTTGACTAATCATGCTCTAGGGCTTTACGAATCCTTCATGCATACTATTTGTCATTAGCCATTAATTTCACTACCATCAGCACGCTAAAGCTCAGATGAATTATATCAGGAATAGATAAGAAACAATATCACTGCAACACAAGGAAATCCCCAGACTCATCAGCTTGGAGCAGCTCTGGAGGCAGGGCTTCAGGTTCCTCATTTTGCCATCACACAGCTACACAGAGAACTATTGCCTTGGTAAGACCAATGCCAAAAAAAGCATGAAATTTCATACCACCAGAGAAACAGACGTCTTATTTTTCTCAGGGCTCATTCTACACTCTCCTAAGAGTCTTAAAACTTCAATCACGAAAACATGAACAAATCTAAAATAAACTAAATATTTTGAATGTATTACTCCTCTTCAGACTGCCTTGCATTTAAGTTGTAGGGCTCAGAAATATTTCCTCTGTCTTTTCATTGGATGAAGACTAGAAAAGTTCCCCTGATGTTTCAAGGGATATTTTAGTCTCAAATTAGTGGAGTATTGGAAGTAAAGCAAAGGCTATGTTGTGCAATGCTATGCTTAGAACAGAGCTAGTGGAAAAAAAAATTAGTGTTCTTACAAAGTTATTACTTTTCAATTTCAAAAAGAACTTGACCAGGTGCTTTTGAGTGTTGTCCATAGACCCAAAAGGCTGAATCCTTCATCTGATTATCACTGGGATTATCAAAATCCCAGTGATACAATCCCAGATGAGAACAATCCAGAAGTACTGAATTATTTGAAGGTTTGATTTAATTCTTCATTATATTCTTAAAGCCTACAGGCCTGTGTCAAGTCCAGACTGTCTTTGCACAAGGGAAAAATTATGCTTGTACAGTATAAAGGATATATAGGTTCCTGTCATTTTCCATCCCTCTGCTCCAGACCCACACATATCCTTTGTTTCTTCTTTATGGGCTTAAACCAGGTACTAATCAGAGATCATTTCCTGGGAAAGATGATGTTACAAAAGCATCAGTTAATGCAAAGCCTAAAATCCCAATGCAAAGTAGCAATTAAAAGGGTTCCAGAAGGGTGCTGGAGTTTGCCAGCACAAACATGTATAGTATCTGATGATGTAACATAAATGTGTGCACCAGCTATAACAACAGGACAGGAATTTCCACATTTAATTATTTAATAAAATACTACTCTAATCAATGTCCTAACATCCTATACATAGGAAGTCTTCCCTCATTTCTGTGGTGATGAACTTATGCCATGTAACTGGAAACCTAATTACACTTGCTTGTCACTGTCAGCACAGAATATAATTATAGCTATCACCATACAAAACAATTGGACAGCTGTTCTTAAAAAAAAAAGTCTTCTTACCTGACTGGAGATGCTTGGCTAGGAAGGAATTCAGAAATTGAACCATTAGCTTAATCAGAGAGGAAAAAGGAAAAGACAGACAGTGTTTGCTTAGAATGTTGGGGAACATTGTGGAAACATGCATTGAAAAGGTAGTGAGAACATAAAATTTAATTTTTTAATCTGGTATCAGCATTGATGTTAGCATTTAGATATTAATTCAGAGGGAAAGTAGAATTATAAAGAATCCTTTCTCAGTTGCATTACTGTGTCTGGATGGATAAATCTTAAGAGAACATGAATTTGGCTAGGGACAGTGTGAGACAGTCTAGTGACAACAAAAACCAAAAGAGGAAACATATGGGTGAAAAGAAAGACCAAAAAAAAAAAAAAATCAAAAACAAACCAAAAACCAAACAGAAACAAGAGAAGGCTACTACCCTTCTTGCCTTTTAGTCAGCTCCAAAATACTGTCAGCTCTCTGCCCCCAAAAATGTGTTAGACCAGTTCCTAGTAAAGCAGAAGGCCATGCTGTATAAGCAGCAGGAACAAGACAACAGCAGAGAGGCAGTAACAGAAGCAGGACAAGAGCCCCCAAGGCAGCAGTAGTGGTTTTAGCACCTGCTGCATCTTCTCACCAAACACGAAGCAATATGGAAAAGAAAAAAACCCAAACATTTATTTTCTTCTTGGCAGATGAATCCTTTAATTCACCACCTGCTGCCCAATTCTAATAGCAGTATGCAACATCCATGGATGCATTGCAGGAGGCCATCGAGGAAACGATGGAGTCTCTGGCACCAGGAGCTTCTGCTTAGCAAAATGAAGTAATAAACCCCTCAGTGATCCCCCATGGTTTGGAAGCCACTGACAATCTTCTACACACCATCCCTGACTCAATTAAAACATCAGATTGTCGCTGGTGATCCAGGCAGAGCAACAGCATTTTGTTGGGAGGCTGGGGAGGGAAAAGCAAAAAAGTGATCATGGGAGATCAAGGCCTGACCTGTTCCTCCTCCTGTGGATATGGGAAGAGCAGGGACAGGATTTGTCTGGTGGGGAGTGAAGAATAATAGCAGCAAGTCAGAGAGCTAGGAAGAGAGAGAGAGAACTTGTCTCTTACCTGTCTTCTCAATTCAGGCAATTTTGCACCTAAATTTTAAAGGTGTGCTCTGGTAGAGTCACTCTAAGCATCAGCCTAACACATGGCTTGGAGCAGCTCCCACGCAGGAAGTGTTCAGAAAATGGAAATGACCAGGCCCACAGGGCAGATGTGAAGCAACCTCTCTGGCTGATTCTACCACTGCCAGCAAAAGGGTCCACAAGGGCAGATGTGAAGGAAGCAAAACAGACATGGTATTGTGCCATGATCCCTGAAGGCCAGCACCTAAAAGCCAAAGCATGAAAATAAGAGACTAGCAGAAGAATCAAGCCTGAATACATCACAATGCCAAATGTGTTCATTGCTTTTGGAAAACTGCATAAAAACTAAAAACAGCAGAGATATTGAATGAACCTCACTCAAGAATTTTGAAATACTTACATCATTTTCATATAAAAATAATCTTCTTATCAAAAATAGGAAATACAAAACATCTGTAAAAGGCCTTTATCATTCAAATGTCAAGTTTGCTTTTGATCATTTCTAACACATGATTAATTTATTAACACAATTATACATTAGCAAATTATATGCAAGTAAGGAGAACTGGTAATATTTTCTATGTGTGCACACTGCTCTGAATATACCTTTAATGTGCAAAAAACATACCCTGCATCCCTTGCAGGGGAGTTATAAACTTGGTTTACAGTTGAGATTTCCCCACCAGTGATCCACTGGAAGAAAATTAATTGTTACTTTTAAGCAGCAGCTCTCTTCTTTCCATGAAAGATATAAATAACACAATGAGCAGCCAGTAAAATAAGGCCTTTACCCACTTTTAATTGGTAAACCATGTGATAAAGGTTAGCCCGGTTTTCCAGCCAACTCAGGTACAAACAAACTCAGGTTTGGGAGGGACAGTGTGTGTTTTAAGCGACAGCTTTCCTGTCAGGATACAGCTGCTACAGTAGAAAGAGCTGTTCAGCAGCACCAAGGTTCTCCTCCACCCAGCCTGTTCTATGCACTGAATAAGACAGTAGGCCTCAGAATATAAGGTATGTGACCACATAATTTTATCACTGCAAACACACAGGTAAAAAAAGTTTTGACATTTAGGCTGAACTACTTTAAATACCATAACTCTTGGAAAACTGGTCTCTTAATCTAAGAAATTTTCCTTTGCTATAGGCATTATATGCATATGCTTTCTCACTGTTCTTCACTTCTTTGGAAATGAAACCCTCTGCAGAGGATGTGAGATAGGGCATTACTCATCCTCTCCTCTCTTCCCACTAAGCAACTGGTTTAATTAAAACCAAGCTGTGAGGAAAAGGAAAAAGAGGTATTTTCCTGCCCTTTCAGTAAGTCAAATTAAGTCAGCAAAGGATTCAGGGCACACAAGGGCTGCTGCAGGAAGGATGAGGGTAAATCGCACATCCTAGAAGATAGATAGACAACTTAGAAGTTGTCATAAACCATCAAAAACCTCTGAAGTATACCCAGACTCATTTCTGGGGCCTTCTGCCAGAGGACTGTGCGGGAGCCACAGCGTTGAACAGTGTAGAACACATCCACCCCTCCCAGGGGAGCTACCTGGGCATTCCCACCTGAACCTGAGCCTGCATTAACCTATCAAATTCTGTGTTTCATGGGCCTCCATCACCCCAGACAGAGCAAGACTGCAACCATCATTTTGACCAGCAGATATCAAAATCACAGCCATCATCTCATCTCTCGATCCAACAGGTGGGTGATACCTTTCCTCTCTGCTATCTACTCTTTTCCTTCCTTTTTCTTTCTTTCCCCTATACATATATATACACACACACAAACACTGGTCATTCAGTGTCATGTCATTCTAATCTGCCCCCCAGGGATCTATTGACAACAACCTCAGTTACCCTTGCCCTCAGGAGTGGGTGTTACCTTCCTACCCACACTCCTTTACTTTGGAAGCTGGGAAAAATTCCTGTTCCTAGGCCAAGCAAGAGACATGGTGCATGCCATGTCACCAGTCTCACTCTGAGAGGCAGACTCTGAGGCATATTCCTGCCACAGAGTCTAGACATAGCCAGGGAAACAGCTTGATTAGAGTAATTGAGCAGTAAAATGCTTCATGAGAGTCGAAGGTCTCTGAAAGCATGCAGGGCTACAGAAACAGATTGAGAGCAGTGCCGTGTCTTTAAGCAGGAAGAAAAACAAAACCAAGATAAATTAATTTCTGATACTAGCTGGTGCATAAAGCTTGCTCTGTCTTGTTTATCCTAATAGGTTTTCAAGTCACGCAAGAGGTAAAACTATGCAGCAGAATTACAGGAATTTGAGGAGTACTGCACACTACCGGAAAACAAATCATTTTGGAGGAGACACAAAGCAGATAAGAGCAAAACAGACACAAAGTGTTAGAGAGCTTAGAAGCCTATCTCACAAATGCAAAAAGGAGTGAGGAAAAGGGATGAGCATGCCCAGGGGAAACCCCATCATGGCAGACCTGGCAGGCAGATCACTCCCACATGACCACACAACTGGAATTTGAGTAACAGAAGCCACAGAGTCTGTACTGAAGCTGGAGGAGGACTCCAAAGTGGCATCCAATTAGACCTGGGCATGACAAGGCAAGTCAAACAAGCTTATATCCTATCTGGTACAAGAAAGAAAAAGAGTGAAGCCTGAGTTATTCCACTAGCTCTATCAGCATACATGGTGTGCTCAGAGAATATGCCAGATTAAAGAAACTTTACACTGCTACAGTGGAAGAGGCTTGTGGCAAAACCTTAAAGTAAAACAAAAGGTTTTAGTTAATCACAGATGTGTGGAAAAGTACCACCAGCAGCAGCACTGGCACTGAAAGGGAAGACAAGGGTGAGAAAGAAAAGCTGGGGGGCAAGTGTGATGCTCTGGTAAGAAGTCCTCCCACATGACAGAGTCTGTCTCTGCAGACATCTATCATTTCATATATGCCCAAATATGCCTCAACAATATGCAGCCTCTTTCTAATATTAAAGGGTGAGATAAATGGTCTGAGTAAGAAAGAGGCATGAGGCCACAAGAAAGAACAAAACAGAGAATTGCAGAATAGAAGTAAAATATGTGGAAAAGTAAAATTAAGAAAAAAAAAAGTCAACAAGTACACTGAGGCATGAAACTAAACTAGTTCTCTCTGATTTATGCAGCAACTCAAGTTGCTGTTTTTTCAGGCTTGGCCTCTGGAGAAGCTCCAGAGCAATAACACACAGTTTTAAAAATCTGAGAAACAAAAGTGATTAAACTTTAGTTACACCCTCACCACACAAGGGAAGCAGCTTTTTGGGACAAGGATGTGGGAGGCAGCCACAAACACAGAGATCCATCCCGAGCAGCAACACCTGAAGAATGAGCACATCCCTTATGAACAAAGGAAAAATTGGGCTTTCTCTGCCATAGTAACCCTTACATTCTTTCCATCTCCTAAACAAAAGAGTTATAAAGCACACAGGGAAATTACTGTTACAGGAGTAGATGCTTTAAAAATAAAAGCGTGTTCTGGATGCCCCCAGTGAAAACAAGTGCCTTAAGTCACTTAGAAACAGAGACCCAATAAAAGACTATATGCCCTGGTAGAATAACATTTTTTGGGCATAAAAGTGTACTTTAAACAGTTTTCTGTAGTACTTCAGATAACAGAAAGCTGCATTTGGATTGCTCAAGGACAAAGCCCTCAATGAAAGTCACAGACTGCGATACTTCTAAATACCAATGTCCTCTACAGGAGGGTGAGCCAAAGGAGCCTCTTCTTGAATGCCTGCAGCCTTCTTGCCACCTCTCCCCCTCTGCATTTAGTAAGGAAAAAGAAAAAGAACTGCAAAGTCAGAGCTAAAAGCTTCCTTGAAATTAAATTCTAACTGTTTTTTCAGCATGTGCATAGATGTTAGGAACAAAGAGACCTTCAGCAGTAGTACTAGTTGTACTGCAACAAAGTCATTCCTGGCCCAGAGCTGCCATGGATTTTGGTTAATATTAAGGTCCTACTGTCAAAAAAGCAATAGCAGTCACCATTTTCTACCATGCCTCCCCAGCATCTTGCAAATGTTTGCCAGGCAGAGGATTTTCTTCAAATTCCTTTGTGAGTCAAGTTGGATGCAATATACCAGAACAAGGAACATAATTTCATTTGGAAAGGTTATCGACGCTCTAATTTCTATTCCGAAAGCAGATTGTGTTTCCATCTACCTTTAAACAGACATGTAATTTAGGGTTTGGGGTTTTTTTCTCCCTCCCCTTTCCTTTGTTTTTTTTTTTTTTTTTTTCTTTTTAATAATGACTTAATGTTGACCTGGTTAACAATCAATCATTTTTCCTTTAGTACTTTTGAACATATATCAGGAATATTGTGCAAGAAACACTATTATTATGAAGAATAGGTATCTCTGGATGCCACAGTAAAAGTAGAAACCCATTCAGTCACAAATCACCTGTTCTCTTGTCCAAAGTTTCTAAGGTTAAGAATTCTTTTTAAAGCACACAGAATTAACACAACTTCCTTTGTACAATTTTTAAGTGTACTCACATAGAAATGGTTAGTATTTATGCAGAGGTTTAATTGCTTCTGCCCTCTTACGAGTATAGAAGTCAAAGTTATTAATGTAAACAGATTAATGTGAATTCTATAAGCCATAGTATTTCAATAGCTCAGTCACCAGTTTAAATTAACACCAGACAGAGGTCAATTATGTGTGTGTACACTGTGTTCTTTGCCTGTTATTCATTTGCAGTCTAGAAAGAGTATGCATCAGGTAAAGTTAGGACAGTCAAGGAAACTTTAGCACTTAATAATCTTAGCTTTAAAAAGAGAGAACATTTTACAGAAGTGACTGAAATCCACTGATTAAAAGACTGAAGCTGATTAGTTGATTTGCCCTATCCCAAATCTCATTCTACTTTTCTGGAACTTCATACTTCTTCCTACAGAAGAAAATAAAAGGAAAGAGGAAGGAAAAAAGTAACAGCACCAGATGAAGATAATATGCACACTGAATTTGAATATATGTATATATCTACAGTAAAATTCCTAAAAAGGATGGCAATGATACAGTGACTCCAGTAAGTCCTCTATCATGGAAGCCACAAATACCAGTGTTTCACAATGACAAATATATAATCACCTGTGAAGTGCATTCCTCCTTGACTTGTCCATGTTTGCAGGTCTTACTCCCTAAGAAACAGTTAAATTGACTGATTTCTGACATCTGCACTAAGAGCAGCTGCCTTCCAGGAACAGAGCACTTTAATCTTGTCAAACATTGTATTCAGCACCCATATGAATCCAATAACCAGTTACACACACTTAGTTCTTGCTTCAGTTTTGTCAGCATGGGGATAACACCCCTGCCTCTCCCCTCCAGCTCAGCAGGATCAGCTGGGCATATCAGTCACCACTGAATTCAGTTTTGCCTTGCTGAATTCGCAACAGCAAGCAGAAGGCCAAGCTCCCTGCCTTGTCTGCCATCATTCAAGTTAACACCAGAGAATATTTGTGAGCTTAGTGAGTGAAATGAGGCAGCTGCCAGGCTGCACCTTCCCCAGCCAGCAGCACGTACCCCGTGTAGCCAGCAGCTACACCCCTCACAGCCGGGGCGCTGATGGAGTGCTGACAGCTCGACAGCAAACCAAAGATTATCTTCTCAGTTCAGATGCTCATGATGAGCATTTTTGTTCTGGAAAGTATTCAAGCATACAAATAATGTTTAAGTGCTTTTTTAACCCCGAGCCCCATCACAAGAATTACCCAGTGAATAATTGCTGAGGGGAATGTTGAGCCCAGGATATGAGAGTTTTTGCCCTTCACAGAACATTTTGACTTGGGAGAAGTTAAAAGAGTTTCTGGATAGAATACAACGTCAAAAGAACAAGCCATGAACAGATACAGAAGGATCTGTAACAACACTAACCAGCTAATATCAGGCAGAATACTAAGGCTCTTTTGATTAATTTTCAATTTTATTCCAACACTTGGAGTACAGTGCTGTTAAAAAGGGTCTAGAGTGGATGCAGTTTCATATGCCCTATCAGGTACTTAGGAATTTCAGATCAGCACTAGATGTGCAGGCCAAAGATGAGGCACTTGAAGTTTTCCAAGTTTTAGCCAATAACATCACCAGCATCCCTGCAGTCAAACTCACTAGGTGTTTTAAAGCTGTTTAAAAACTGATTTTTCATTGCTAATGTAAACATAATGGTCCCATTTTTATGCTGGCCTAAAATTATATCTTAACCACCAAGAGAAAAATATCTGCAGCAAGAGAGCTGCTTCTCCCCATTAAAAAACAAACAAACAAAAAACCCCAACAAAACAAACAAACAAACAAACAAAAAACCCCCACACTTATCAAAGACAGAACATCATAGAGAATTTAGTAAAGCTTTTTTTGTCCATCAGTTAAATGATTAACAGTATGACAATGGATGTAGAAATTAAATAAAATACTATGCCACCCTAAACTATTTACTAAGTTTACTCCATTAGAGGAGGATATTGCCTAACAGTATTTTACCTTCTTGGGATTATTTCTTTTGTTGTTGTTGTTGTTGATGATAGGAAGAAAAAGAAAACTCAGAAAAGTCTTTCATTTTAGAGTAGGAAACCCTGTGAAATAGAAAGGGTCAGGAGTGCATGGCAATAAGAAAAAATTCTCATGGTCTCCCTGCAAAGAGGTGGTTAGAGTCTCAGAGTCTCACCCTGAGCTGGGCTGCCTTGCCACCATCCTAATTTGGACAGGGGAGCAAATACCAAGCAAGAGAAGGGACCTTGTCAGACACACCTGCCAAGGACTTGTGTAACTCTGTGCCACTGAGGGTCCCCCATCCTACATGGGCAGAAGCATCAGGCATGATTTGGACAGATGTGATACAGATGCAGAGAAAAAAAAACCTTCCCTAGATGACCTGGGAGACAACCTCTAAATCACTTCCTTATATAACAAATGCGTTGTTTATGAGATGTCCAAGATTTGTTTTTCCACTTCTACATAGTAGATGCTTCTATATTATACATAAATAGCTTCACCCAAGGACAAAATAATAGGATGTAAGGATCAAAAGCATTCAGTCTCAGCACTGCAATTCCATGAAGGGAGGCAAAGATTGAGAAAAAAGCAAATCAGGGATATCTTTTACTGGCTACCAGAATAAATAGCTAAATAGATTACAGGCTTCTGGATTACCTTATAAAATGGAAACCATAATGCATCACTGGTCAAGTTAGCTAGACATTTAGTGTAGGCTTGACTTAATTAAGAATCAAAATACTGAAAGCTCAGGTCAGACTGCATTAGCAACTTCTAAGAACTCAGCCTATAAACAGAATAACCTTCTGAGAAAGCAGAAAAAAATGCATACATAGAAAAGGCTTTACAATAATTTGAAGATAATTCACACAACAGAACAGACCATAGACTGACCTATATAAGCAAATACTAGGAAATTAAGAAATCTGGTGGTGAAAGGTAGATGGCAGCAAGTATTTAATTAATGAATAAGGGAAAATACTGTGTAGTGCTAGAAGTTGCATTAAATATAATGAAGACCTCTTAGAAGGATCTCTCTATGAGAGACTCACAATTGACCCAGAGATTGTGTGATCACATCCTGACAGGAGGTCAAGGTTCTGCCAGCATTAGACATTACATGTGTTGGTTGTACACACACACATATGATTTTTTAAAACTGTCAGGGAAAATTCTGATGCTCCAAGCAGCAGGAAGGACTAAGCAGCCTGTAGGATTGCTGTGTCTGCAATCTTTGTAGCTCCAGCAGGTGCAGTGAGGATGGAAAGGCAGGAAAAAAGCAGGGAGAAAAAGCCAACCTGCAACTATGGAACAGAGTGCCAAATGTCGTAGAAGCATCTGCAGTGAATTGAGATAGAGTTGTGAGGGCCATCAATATGCAAACAGTTTTCTCATTTTCAGGGGCACCTGTGTCTATACCGGACTCCCCACAATTTTTCAAGATCTCAAGCTTGCTAGCTGCTAGGAGAAGCTGATCTCCTTCTTTCTCCTCAAGCAGAAAAGATATTTTCCTAGCCTGTCTCATCACTAAGCATCTCTCTCATTTTCCAGGTATGGCCCTGAACTTACCTAGACATGCTTCTCACACAATCACCCTTACAGACAAGAAATCATTTCCTGAAAACATTCCCCACTTTCCCCTCCAGCAAATAAATCCTGTTTATCTCAGCCAGCTCTACAGAGTGATAATACAGTGGTGTCTCCATATCTGTAGTAATACAACTTCCCATGTCACTCACCAGCCCTCCCTCTCCTTTGGCTTCAGTACAAGCTTTTCTCATCTTTCCCTTGCCAGGGAAAGTGACATAAAAACCCAGCTGTCACCCTTGCAGGTGTGCTTGGTACATGTTGACTGGTAACATCTGTAGATTTTGGCTCCCTTCAAACCCAGGGGAGCTGTTCCTCTTCTGACTCAGTTGCCACAGTCACAATTCCACTTTCTTGAGTAAGTCTGATATTTAAAGTCTGGAAGTTACCAACTCATCTCCTCCCACAGGTAGTGAATTAATGTAAGCCTGGATAATTGCTGGGTCTCTGTAACTGCATTTGGTGCTAAATTCCCTAATGAAAGCTTTTTTTTTTTTTTTTTTTTTAAGAGCCATAAAGTCCAAACACTATTGTCCAGAAAGTTGGAAAGAAATTCCAAGGGACAACCAAGACCTCTTTTGCATTTCACTTGTACCGCTGTCCCTGACTTTATATTTCTGAGTGTTTTCTGTGATTAGACATTATTAAAAAAATACAAATAATTATATTGCCCATCCAAATTACTGCACAGAAACATCATGTGTTGGCATAAAGAATGCATTTGACAATCTTGACACAAAAATGCCCTTTCCCAAATACTCTGTTGTCTACCCAAGTGACTAGTATGATTGGAAAACACATTGAGCTGTAAGGAAGAAGTGGAGGAAGGGTGAATTGAAGAACACCATGAAGAGTTATCATTGCAAACTCATAAGACAGGAGCTGCAGAAAAATGTACACTAGAATTATATAGAATAGATTAATTCTATGTGATATTATTGTTCAGAGATATATAATCTCTGAAGAAACTATTCAAGACTATTTGAACAAAAATAAAATGTCATATATATAATTTTAAGACTAAATTTCCAAACACAAATCAAAATAGCCAAAGAAAGCCACCAAAACAAAGAAGCCCAAGAGAAAAAAACAACTCACTATGCCCAGGATCTTACCCAATTTTTTTTTACTATCATCTTTCTAGTTCAATCCCAGCCTAAAGCTCAGTCTAAGTATTTGAGGTTGAGCTGACAAGAAATCTCTAATGAAAAAAGAACAACATTGGTAATACATCACCCTGAAACTGATGTCTTAAATCATGTAAAATCATACCCAAGTCTTGTTTGGAAATGAAATTCAAAATACCAGATTAGAGGAGGAAGGCATGTGGAAGAGAAGAGAGGAAGTAAGGAAAAAAGTAGAAACACTTCAGCAAACATTGCTTAGTTTCTAGCTGATCCAGAGAGCAGCAACAACAGAATATTTTTGAGATACTGTCTCAGTCTGTTCATCTCCTGCTGCTGTTCATCACTGACTGCTTCACGTCCTGCTGTCCACTGTCTTCATTAAGATATAATTTCAGCTGAGTTTGACTTTCTGCTTGAGATTCTGTGCACCCAGCCTTGCTTCCTGATACCAACCCACTATCTGCATTATGAAAGAAGTTTCACAGTGATCACAAAAGCAAGAGTTGCTCTGCCATATTTTTCCACCTTTGATACTTTTATTTGAACTACACTCAAAAGTTCAGACAGACAGAAGGGTAGCCACAGGAATAAGAGATAATCCATCCTTTTCTCTAATTTGTACCCTAAATTAATCATGTCTTGTTTTCACTGCTTCTCTCACTTGAAACCACTTGCATGGAACTACTCAGCTGTCTTGCAAGGGTTTGGAAATATTTGCAGCCATCAGATTGAAGACAACACAGCAGAAGTCAAAGTGGTGCAGCACTTGATAATTTAAAATCTGTCAAATGAAGGGGAGTAGTTGAGGTCAGGGCAGTAAAGAGAAAATTTTGAGATGCTGGGAGGATCCTCTTTCAATAACAATGGTTTTAGTGTAATTTAAAACAGAAAAGGAATGATATATTTACCCCCTTGGAAAAAGTCTGGCTTTTGCCCTGATTGACAATCAATTAAATGCTAAAAAGCACCTTGACTGCCCTGACAGCAGCAACCTCTTCTATACAAGAGGCAGCAGGACCTGAGCAGCAGCATTCACAACCATATGTAGTAAGAAACCCAAGTGGAAATGTAGTTTGTCTGCTACCAAGATAAATGGAAGGTTCTTGAATGAAAACCAAATTACAAAGTAAGCTGACAAAATCCCAAAGTCTTCTCATTATTTGAAACGACACCCTCATAAAATCTGGAAGGCCATCCACAATGCAGCTGTATGGGCAGCCTCTCTACCTCCATCAGGAAACATTATTTGCAGTTATTTCTCTCGTGTTCAATCTCTTGCACCCAGCAGAATACTAACAATGCAGTCTCACATATTAAAATTGACATTAATATGACCCTCACAGAGACCAAAGGATTTCTTGGCAATATTTACTCCTCAGAAGGAAACATTTGGGTTAGCTCAGTTGGTTAAAGCATGGTGCTAAGGTTGTGGGTTCAATCCCTATATGGG
This sequence comes from Phylloscopus collybita, assembly GCA_027886175.1. Taxonomy (NCBI): domain Eukaryota; kingdom Metazoa; phylum Chordata; class Aves; order Passeriformes; family Phylloscopidae; genus Phylloscopus; species Phylloscopus collybita. Next base: position 93,058,803 of record JAJNNQ010000075.1, read on the forward strand.
CCATTCATGCCAGAGTTGCATTTGACCATCCTTGTGAATCCCTTCCAACCCAGAAAATTTTGTGAACACTTCCCTTGTTGGATGGTTTTCAACTGCTCTACTTCATTTCTAACTCCAGAACCCTGAATGCTTTGTAAGTTCTTTCCTTGTAACATCATATTTCACCCTTCCGTCACTTGTCTCGACATTTTTCCTTCTTTGTCCCAAACCAGCACTGTCAAAGCCACCATCGCTCACTGAACATCAGCACAAGGCTCACTTAAAAGATCACAGAACATCAAGGATGGGTCATTGTGGTGAGGGCAAGTTCATTATTGTCACAGAAAATGAATCATGTGCAAATTAATATCAGAAGAGACATGACAGGAGGTCATCAGAGTTGACAGGAGGTCTCCAGTCAGTTTACATCCTTTTTTATTCTGCTTCTGTGACTCACTACAAAAGATCCTGTGTCCATCCTCTCAATAGCCTCCTCAGATGTATTGACAGGCTGTTATGAGGTCCTTGTGAAGTCCTTTCTTAAACAGGCTACACAGGACAAGTGCTCCAGCATCTTAAGGGCCACCTGCTAAACTTGCTCCAGTTCAGCAATATCTTTCTTATATTTGAGGTGCAGCAGGAAAACAGGACTCTGTTTTGCCTAACAAATGCTGATAGAGAAGGGTAATCACTTCCCTCAATCTAGTGGCAGAGCTTGCCTCTCTGCCTGGCTCAATCTCAGGTGACTTCAGTACTTACTGAGATGTGACTTTCTGCCCTCCATTAGCCAGTAGGACATGGGAACCACCCTGCACTTGCAGACCTGTAGCTGGAGAACCAGCCACTCTCCTGGTGCAAAGAAAAGGACTAAGCTTCCCATCTTCTCCATCAAACCAAAGGGTTTTTGGCTGCCTCTCCTCTGTGCAGTTGGGAGTTCAGGCTCTCGTCTCCACAGGGTCTCTAAAGATCCTTTCAATTGTTTTTTTTTCTTCTTCCCCAATGGTAAACATTAACTGAACTCCTCCAGACTGACCTCAGTGTAGTGCACTATCAGTGCACACCTTGTCCAGGCAGGGACAGCATCTGCCTCTGCCCTAAATTCAGCAAGAGGCCCTGGGCAGCTCTCTGTCCCCAGCCCTGTAGGGCTGTGTCCTTCCTTTGGAGCTCCCTCAGGCTTCATGCCCTAGCTGAGGGGCAGAGCCCAAGCAAACACTGGAGACTATCCTGTGACATTTCTCCTCTGTAGGAGTGCTTGACACCATGGTGTTGGCTAAGCAAGGGCAAACTGGGACCAACAGTAAACATCAGGCGGATCAGGCAGGTATTTTTTCCTAGCATCCTTGTTATTTCATTTTTAATATCTCTGCAGTAATTTTTTCATATTTTGTCAATTTGCATAATCTGTAATAATGCCCTACAGAAGTCCACTGTCCCTTCCACCTTGAATAGCTGTTACTCTAGACAAAGAGGAGATAAGTACTAAGAAGATAAGACACTTAGGCACATTAACTCTCCATATGTGCTATTCCATTCTGTTGGAACAACATTAAAAGGGTGCAAATACAAGAAGGATGATGAGAAAGTTATCAAGCAGTCAGAAAATTTCAATTTCTAGTATTCAAGGACAACTGAATGCATTTTTAGGCATGATTTCCATTAAATAAATATTTAAGATAAAATGTACACTTGCTTTTCAAGTACTAGATGCACTGAAATGTCTCTGAAAGAAAGCACAGCTTCCCACTGTTGTTACTGGACTTCAAGTGTATCTGCTATCCTATAATTAATAACTATTGACATCACATTTAATTGGTATTCTTATTTTGCCAATGGCCTACTGAAGACGTATCATATTAATTAGTAGTAATGAGACAGTTCTAATCACCTACTGTCATTAATTTCTTAAACATGTACAATAAGATGCACACTAATTGTGACAGGTAATTGGTACCTGCCCACATTCTACCTCTTCTGAAATTGCTCTGAAGTAGATCTAAGAGTTAATCATTATAAAATCGTACTTTTTAAATTGACTAAAAAACAGTCCTTTCAAACAACGTATTTGTGAATTTAAGCTGAAACTTGTTCTTTTATGAGAAGGCAGAATTTGTCTGTGGACTTACAGACCTAGTTATCCATCCAGAAGGGCTGGAGGATTCTATCCAGCTACATATTTTGCTGAAACCCACTGAAGGCTTCAGCCAAAATCAAAATTCTCCTGTGTTCTCCTGGATTTAAAGGAGTTTTGGATCAAAATATCGTATCAGGTATGAGAGACAGTCCTACATCCAGTAACACAGAGGAGAAACACCAAAAAGCATTGGGATAAAGACATTTACCAAATAAGGAAATTCAAACCCCTTGGCCTGCAAGATAAAGACAACAGGATTAAACGTCACCATTTCTACCATAGAAAACTGTTCTCCACATTTGCCCAGAGTCAGGCAGGAAGTCTGTCCTTCATTCTTGTCTGTTGGAGCTTCTCCCCTTCTTATTATTTGGCTATGCACAGATAAAAGGAAGAGTAAATCCAGAGTGGGACATACATACAATACTGGGGCTAAAACTCTTGCTCTCGTTCTTTCTTTGTATAAATATTGATTTATTCATGTATTTCACTTATACTGCAAATATTTAAATATAGCAAGAGCTCCCCATGCCCCTTTGACTGTCATTGAAGCTCTCCATTGATAAGCAGTGGGGGTTAGTCAGCACAGCAGGGATGGCAGTGTTACAGATGCTCACTGTGACCTGATGATTCCTCAGGGAACCGTGAAGGAAATTCATCTGACAGACATAGGCTACGTCCCACATTGCCACAGCAAACACAGCCTAATAAAAGCAGGCAGCTGAATGCAGTGACTGAGAGATGCACAAGGGAAAGGGCATCCTCTGCATTCATCCATGGTCAGTAAGAAGACATAATATTAGAATGACTGTAAATCCTGCAGTGGGAAGAGGTCGAAGGGTAGAAAAGGAAAAAAGAAAGGAAAAGGCCTTATACATATTTAGCTTCTACCCACGATCAGGTACAGCTTTCTGTATATCCTCAATCCATTTCCTTTCACAAGCAACTCATTTTTGATATAAAGAGTTCTGTGCTTTATTTATTTTTAGGCAGTAGCAGATGGGAACAAGGTGATCCACAGCAAAAGGAAGCCCTGTGTAAAAGACGTGTCCTTCATTTGTGCAAGAGCAAAATTGTTTTTTATGTGTAAGGTGACTGTCAGAAGAATGGCCATTCCAGTATGCGACATCCTATCCACATATGGTTGGAAATTACAGCCTACCTCCTAGTTTGCTGGGTTAAAATACGGATCCTAAGTCTACAACTGTATAATTGCACAGCCAAGCACCTTCCTCTCCTCCCAAAAAACATTTGGAAGCATGTATCCCATTCAAGTGAAATATTCACACAAGGCTTTCAACATCAGAAGTCCCTGCTTCATAGAAGGGCCATGGAAAATAAGTTACAAACTGCTGGGCAAACTCTGAGTGAAGAATTTCCCCCCTCGTTAGATCTGCCCAGCTCAGAAAAGTTCACGGTTGCAGCACACTGTCTTGCTCCTGTAACACACGAGTGAAGTTCAAGACTGTCTCAAAGAAGATATCATCAAGCACTAAACTAGAAATAAACAAATACACAAAACTTTCTAGATGATCTTTAAGGTCTCTTCCAACACAAACTATCCTCTGATTCAATGTCTGAGTTTTCAAGTATTAGATAGGCCTGTATAAGAAAAAAAAAAAAAAAAAAAAAAGGCAACTCTAAGAAAATGCTTTCAAAATATAACTCATCTATTCTGACCCATAAGATGTTGGGGTCTAATGAGTCACTCCTTTGCACTCATGATAGTCAAAGGTATTTGTCAGCCTGACAAAGACATTTTAAAAAGTTAACCATGCTGACGAAGCTGCCTTTTTAAAAATTTGTTTGCTTGTTTGTTTTCCACTAGTAGGGTTCAAACAGTCTGGACAAAAGCAAGTTGAAGATTTTGCCCACTCCTCTTCCAAAACACACAAGGAAGTGTTGCTCATGACCATTTTCACACACTGTCTTGGAGATTTGTTATTTCTGCAAACAAGTAGTTACTTACACTCAAGAACACCACGGTCCAGACGCAAAGGCTAAGAAAGGGAGCAGCTGTGGATGTCAGTAGCATTTCCACTGTTCCCTGTCCAAAGGCTGGCAGGTGAATCTCACAGCTGAATCAAAAATGTTACAGGTACTTGGTGCTATCCTTTGCTTTCAACTCTGGCCATCAGGCAAGAATTTCCTATGCTTTTTGAAGGGAACAGATGCAGATGCACAAAAGCCCAAATTTAGACAGCCCAACCTCTGCCTAATGACTTGCATTTAAATAATCTTGTGAATTTGGAGTTTCCACTGTCTAAATGTTCAGGGTATGGGAGTATGAGGGAGGCCTCAGGCATCACAGTGAGGCTAAACATGCATTTTTCTTCCCATTTCCCTTCATTAACCTGATTTAGCTGTAGCTAATGTAGACTTTATCTTGAGGACCATGTTCCTGCACAGGCTTTTCTCCACAATAATTCCTCTACCCTGGAAGCTGCTTACTCTTCTCCCTGGGCCATTGTCTGAGGGAAGCAGCAGAGGGATGAAAAAGAACAAACCCTGGAACTGTTTCTGCCCATCAGGAGTGGCATGGAGAGCTGGAGTCATGGCTTTTGCCACCACTGGGAGATAGTGGCTATGATTAATGCTGCCTCAGGGGTGGCTGCCTCTATAGGAACAACAGCCTTTCTCCCACACATTCTTACATCTTCTTGGCCTCTGTGAAGATGAACTGAGCTATGTTTAAAAAAAGAATGTAATTTATAGCTAACACAACAGTTAATAACCCCCAAAATTCAACCCCTGACAACTCTCTCTTCAATCCAAATAAACCAGTAGGACAAAGAAATTAAGGTCAGACTAAGCTGAGATATACAGTGTGCAATAAGAAGTCCCACTGTAATGCCTTAAGCAGCACACTTGAAAGCATTTTTTAAGTCATGCTTTTTGATTAAATCCAGTAAGCCCCGTTTATGGAAGATGACATACCTCTGAAGAGAACTTTTGTAACTAAGAAATGTAGTCTGTTACTCTTGGATAAATGGTATCCTCGTTAATTTGTTAAGATGTATTAAAAAAGCTATACAAAACTAATAGAAACCTCTTTTGAATCTTAGCATAAAATGATTTTAAAAGTCAGGAAACCTAGTGCAGTCATGGCATTATTCCAGGCTCCAGTCAAACTAGATTTGGAAATGAACATTTCTGATTTTGAACTCAGCACGCAAGGGAGTATCCTCTTCAGTTAACACCTTTTCCAGGCTCCATTTTGGTTCCATATTGCTAAAGCAACACATAACTACTCATACAAGATTCTATATATGGTTTTCAAAATTTCTCTTCAGGCACAGACCCTACGGACACATGGCCATGAATTTCCACAAATGCACAGGGGTTCTGACCTTGCAGACCAAGACTCTACAGCTTGAGGGATTTGAAGAAGCAGTTTACGAAAAGCAGCTGAGCATCTGCACTTCACAACTGAGGCCAGGCTTTCTTCTCAGAAACTCTGGGCCTTCTCTAGGAGCCTGTGTGTGACTATACACGTGTGCCCATGACTGTATAGGGACTTGAACAGTACATACCTATAAACTCATAAGTATTTTTTCAGGAAGAAATTGCTATTCTCAAAATTTTAATGGAGAGAGATGTCACTTCTTACAATATATTGTTAAGTTTCATATTAATATACCAGGTACTTGTTATCAGCATTTTATCACATACACTCAAATCTACATATATATATATATCTTCCACATATATATTTTATTTTCCTGAAGCTGTCAAAATAAGTTATTTTCCCTGAAGACAATTAAGAAGGGATTAACAAAGCAGTTGGAATAAACCCCAGTCTCTCACTTGTCCAGCAAAGCCTGCCAGGTTTCAGTTATGCTGTGAGAACAAGCTGGTTTGGTTTTTGCATGCAGTTTCAACCCCAGACGCAAAACAGGTAAAATTAGCTCAAGGGTGACTTCTCTTTACACCTCTGAAGAGGAAATTTTGGGTTTTAAGAGTGTGGGAACTCACCGCCAGAGTCGTTTGTTGAACATTGTGACAAAGAGTTTGACATGAAACTCCACCTCTGGAAATTAAGGAAAAAGTTACTCTTTCCACTCTCACTATGTGAAGTTCTTCATGTCCTGCTAAGTTTGTACTTCACCAGGTACCTTGTTCTCTTCTCCCCTGGTCCTTATGCAGGAAAATGCAGGGAAAGACAGGAAGAACAACAGTAAGGAATCACAGGTTCAATTACTGGGCATGCTGAAGTGCCATAAGCCAATCCATCTCTGCAATGTTATAACAGAGCAATATTTTCTGCAACAAGTATTTAGGGGGAAAAATATAAGACAGCATTTTAGTATAGAGGATGGCAAACTGGAGGTTTTGTTTGTTTTAAAACTATTTCAAGAAACTCCTGGACCATGTTCTGGAAAGAACTCCTCTTGAAAATCTGGTTTTTCTTAGAAAACCTAAAATTACTTTAGCAAAGAGCTAGTGAGCAAAACACATCTATGGGCTATTGACTAAAAGGACAGCACATTAATAACTGATGAATGAAGGAAGGAGTCTGAAAGGGCTTAGAGAGTTGTCTCCTAAGGCAAAAACATACTGCAAATGTGTAGCAAGGAGTCCATTCTTTGAACCTGGTGCCTGACAGCAAAAAGCTGAAATTCAAGGTGGTGACCACTGATTCCAAAATGGTATTGCTGCCTCAGCCCAAACTACCTTGAAGTCAGCTTATTCAGTTCTGACAAATAATAAACTGCAGGTGCTCAGTAGTTCAGCTAATCATTCAAGCATTGAAATTAATTCACAGCCTCTCTACAGTGTCAGTCTCAGCACTGCTTTTACCTGAAGTGGATAATAACCCCCATGCAAAGATCCAAGGCACCTTCTTGAGGACTTTCCTCTGATTCTTGAATTCAGTTCTTGGCCAAAGCCACCCTGTACCCTTCTAGCTGCAGGAGGGAAGGCTCCATAATAACTTTTAGTCACCAGATGGCACTAGCACAGAAACCAGACAACCACATTACCCTTCAGTGGCATAACATAAAACCATACCAAGATTTATCTGTATTTATTTGAAAACCATAAGCTGAGTTAATTCATGCTCTGAAATACTTGTTATAGGAAGTTGTAATGGTTTCTGATATTTAAATAAATATGGATGAGAAACTTGACAGGCACTCACGTGAAATTTGCTGTTTCCTTTTAATTATGCCAAACAGGGTATACAGTCTCTCACTGTACCTGAAAGTATTCCACATGAGGACAGTAGCTATAGACTGTTACAGTCAATTACAAAAAAAAAAAAAAAAAAAAAAAAAAAAAAAAAAAAAAAAAGTTCCACATTGCATTTAATTCTGACATGCTACTTTACTATGAAGCAAAGAACGTTCCTACAGCAAAGGTGACTGCAAATCTGAGGAGAAAATTAGAACTGAGGGATGCATCCCTCCCTTTCCCCACCTCCTGTTTTTTTAGATACATGTTGGCACAATCTCTGTCATGGATACTCTGTTCAACAATTCTACCCTTGAGATATTATGAGCTCTGAAAACAGCCAGTTTAGCTCAACTAAACTTTCATGGAACCTTCATCCTCAGGTTTTTACAGCACTTTGAAGATAGGCTTACATTTTTCCATATAGCATTGCCACCAGCTGGAGACTGGACTGCCTGAGTCAGTTTGCAGACTGAAATACATTAATTCAGCATTATTTGTTGGGATTCAATCCCAGAGGTGTCAATTTTGGACCCACTTTTTCTGGTGCACTAATTTTTCCTTCGAGTTCAAAAGTCAAATTGTCCTTCCACAGGATCCATTTAACACATAGACTTTTTGTTAACCAAAATAGCTGCTTTAAAGCTCTCCTCCCAAAGGACTGAATATAAAAACACATTAAAGGTGCTTGTGTTATTTGGGTATAGGCAGATTGAGACATTGCCAGGACACACATTAAGCTACTGATTGAAGGCGAATGCAACATCCTGTACCTAGCCTTGTAATTGGCTAGAAACACATTGTTTATCCCTTACAACTGAAGTTGTTTCTACACAAATTCTCTTCAGAGTATGGAGTTCAACATTTAAAAAAAAAAAAAACAAACCAAAAACAAAAACAAAAAAACCCACCATGCTCCATAAGCACATAAAGGAGAAAAAAATATGGCTTTCTAAATATTGATAGAAAACAGACATGATACAGTACAAAAAACCAGAATTACAGGATTTGAGCAAGCATGAGGAATAAGCTTGCTGAAATATAACAATTGTGTATCTCTTATTTTTTTCAAGGTGGAAAGTTGTGTAATTTGTCTATAAAAATGGTGATAAAATATATCTATGAAGTCAAGAGTAAGAAGATTTCAGATAAGTTATATAATTATTTAATCCTAATAGGAATGCAGAAAACTGCATTCAGTAATAGGGGAAAAGCACAGAAATGATATTATTCAGGGCATGTGTGAATCTCTGAAAAAAATCCAGAAAAAATTCAGATCACTCAGTCTCATAATTGGCTACATTTGATTCCACTAAAGCATCAAGCGTTTTCAGAAATAACATAATCTGAGCCTTTAAAGCAATATCTATGTTCACATATCCCCACCTCTCCCTAGCAGAGCTCTCAAAGCAAAAGAAGAATTTTACATGGTCATGCAGAGTGAGAGCAGCAAGGGTCAGCATTTATATTGGCAATAATCGCTTAGAAGGCAACGACTGCTCAGAGACAAAAATCAGCAGCTTGCCAATTGTCCAGCATGTGCAAGCTGACATCACATGGCTCCACAGCTTGTAAGTACCTTAAGATAGAGCTTTGCAGCTTTCTTTTTAATCTACATAATATTAAGTATTTTAAAAGAACAAAAATGGAAGGCTCCCTTGGGCTATAAAAAAGCTGCTGATTGAAGCAGCATCAAAAAGTCCAGTAGGTTAAGACAAAAAAAAAACCCAACCAAACAAACAGAAACCAACCAACCAAACAAAATCCCAAAAACAAACAAACAAACCAACCCAGATATTGGGGGGGTAGGAAACTGAGCAAGAGGCAAACAAATGAAGGCCACTGTGGCCTTCAGATTCAGATTGCAGGAGGCATCTTCTGCTTTCCTATTACTACTGGAAGTAGAAGGGTACTGCCCACCACCCAAGAGAAACAAACAGACACCCAGCCACCTCCAAAAACAAACAAACAAACAAAAAAAAATCACTAAAAACATTGGCCCTATAAACAAGGCTTGGACACATAGGTCCAGAAATATTTTGTTCCACAAACACAGTACAAGAGGAGTAAGAGCACTTCTGTGTCAGACCAAGCTTGAAAAGAAGTTATCCCAGAGTAAAAAAAAGAAGAAAAAAAATATATATACTTTCACAGAGAAAGGTGGGCTTATTTTTTCCCATTCCTCTACGGATTTGGACTCCTGAGAGGAGAGAAAAATGTACCTCAATACCTCAAAGAGATAAGCAAGAAATAATAATGGAGGATGGAACAGGAAATATAAAATGAAAGGTAACAGGTAATTTCCTACTGAATTTTGTTGAGGGTGATTAATGTACTTTTTAACATTACATGGAAAAAAAAATACTTGGCACAATTGAATTCCCTTTGAGTTTGTAAACATCAGGGAAGTACCCAATTCCCAAACTGATTATAATGGGAAATTGACTGGTTTATGCTGGGGGGTTTGCTTGTTTGTTTTTTATACCCATTCTGAGGGATAGAAAACCAGATTTTACATGAAAGCTTAATACATACTTCAAGTTAGTGAAAAGATGTAATCCTTGTTAATCATTTTCTTTTGTGCATTGCTGAAAGTTGTTTACATACACTGGGCTATTAAAGGTAATGTAAGGCTGTAAAATAATACCCTGGATTTAAGAAAAAAAAATAAAAAGGTTTTTCAGCTACCTTCAGCTCTTGAATTAATCAAAGCATATTACCAAGATTTGTCTGAATATCACCCCTCCCCCAGCTCATTAAGCCTGCCCTTTTGAAATGCTGCAGCAGCTGAAGCAAGAGGCAAGGCAGAGAAGACAAAATGCAGCCACTCTCCACCAGGCTCCAGGCTGCCCAGCCAGCTCCTCTGACAGCAGCTGCCCCAGGCAGCAGGGTCAGGCACTAATGATCAGATACAGGGAGGTTTGGACACTGAAGGCAAAGCCATTTTATCTGGGCATTTATCTACACGGCCTGGATTTCAGAAAGATTTGGGGGTGGTGTGTGGTTTCTTTGAACACACAGGTGTTGCTTTACATTTGTAAAGGTGGCAGATTTGGAAGCTACAAGGTACCTCCCTCTGTATCACTTGTTTACTGATCGTCTGAGGTGGGTAACCTTGCAGAAGAACAACTGTGATGCAGAATTGCCCCCAAAGCAGCTGCCACACTTGGATTAGCCAGAAATACTGTCATTGGTACCCTTACTCGCTCTCAGTATGAAGCAGCTGTCAAAGATGAGGAAAATGAAAAATGTCAGTCTGCTGCTTTCCACTCTCATGGTTTCCACTCTCCCTTCACAGCCCTGTTTCTTTGCTACAGCACTTATGGAAAACTCCATTCTTTAAATACATAGCACTGCAAAAAGCTTGACAACATTGGAGATCGTGGCAATTTTGCCACTGTACAAGAGCACAGGTCTCTGAGGGCCAGTTTAAGCACACAAGGACAAAGAGAACAAGATGAGGAATTCCAGCAGCAAAGCCACATGAAAATCAATTTCATACATGCTGGACCAACAAACCATCATCATAGTTTGTCCCCTCTATATTCTTCCTTGATGTTCCTGATCCTTGACCTTCTGGCTAGGTTACATTTAGGGTGGAGGTTTTGTTTTTTCTAATAAGAGAAAAGAAAATAATGAATTGTATAATAGGGTAAGTCTTATATATAATCAAGCAAAATGTGACTTAAATCCTTGAAATCACATATGTGGTACGTTCTGCTGAAATTATTTTGATTTTAAATATGACATTGGGAGCATTAATGCAAATAATGACAGGGAGCTTTTTGTAAGTTCCTGAATAAATATTTTGTTTTGCTAATAAGTGATCTTTTTGTGACTTATCAGCAACAACCTATGCACCTGGGCCATGTCATGAAACATCAATCTTACATCAGTATAAAAGTATTAATAGTCAACTTCTCCCTACAAATCAGTTTAAGAGGACCAGTTCTGGAATCGTTCTCTGCCTTCCTGGATGGTCAGTGATGCAAAGTGAAAGAACAAGTTATGACAACACAACCTTCATGGTAGACAGTAATGCCTTGGAAGATGTGAGGGGCAGCAGAAATCACTCAAGGCGGGATACCACTTACTGCAGTTCCACATCAACCCATGGAAATCAGTAGGCATAATGTTTTCAGCAAGTGGCCCAAGAATAATTTTTTACGATGACATTTCATGGCATTTGATGATTCATTGGAAGTGCTTGATTATGCACATTTTGATGAGCTTTTTTTCACTGTGGAGGCTTGGGAAAAAAAAAGCACACACAGAGAAAGTAAATACCTCCTCTTGCTCTGACATTGTTCTAACTTCCACAAGTCACTCCATTCATTTTAGGATCATCAGACTCTTATTACTGTCTTTCAGATTCTGCCAAATATGAATTGCTTTTAGGTTTGGTAGTGTAAGTTAAGGAGGGAGGGAAAGGGGGTGGTGAACAGTTAGATTTATTCTATGTGAAAAAGTCTCACACTATCCAAGATCAAATTTGGGAAGTCAAACTCTCAATGTCAAAATTCAGAGGTAAGGTTAAAATCCCTTATTACATTCACCAACCTAGGACAATACCAAGATGCATCCCTGGCAAAGCCTGACTGAAGCTGTAACCTTGCTGGAGAGCACAGAGCCTTCTCCCTTTAGGAGCATCTAAGAGTACATGAGAAATCACTCCAGGCATTAGCATTACCAGTTTACAGCTCAGGTATCCTCATATTTCAAATCCATCAGTCACATGCCCCTATTTAGACATCTCTCAGGGTACTATAAAATCCTCTAGACAATTTTTTTTTTTCAAACAACCACAAGCAGCATATGCAAAGTATCATTTTAATGCTACATAATGGGAACTGGATTTGGTCTCAAATACAGTGTCAAAATTAATAAAATACATCCTGATGGCTGAGTTATTTACTGCTCATCTTGGATATAGTAAAAAATAAGACAGATCCTGGATTTTGGAATTTTTTTATTATTTATTTGCCTTTTGTTCCATATGATGATGTTACTGAAGCATAGCTTTAGGTTCTGTACCATCCAGAAACCATGAGAATAATTTTTGGGTACTGTTGTATTTTTGGAGGCTACAATATAAGTTTTATTGACAAACTAAAATTTTTGGTAGGAGTGCAAGAGCTAACGTTAAAACACTTCTGTGAAGGACTGCAGACAATGTTTCTAGCTGTAATACCAAGATCTGGCACAGACTGGGTATCACTAAATAGATTTGTCCCCATTTAATTAGAGTAAAATCAAACTTCTACCCATATTTACACATAAGATGCTCTATTAAAAGCAAAACTACATAGAAAAAGAGCTGATAAAAGCACAAGGACAGGTGTTACATATACTTCCTGTATATATGGATTTCACTTTAGAGGATCTAGGCTTGGATGAATTTTCTCAGCAAAAGGAGACTCTCTGCATCTACTAACATCTACATTGTGGCTTTTGTGGATGCTGTAGAAGGACTCACTGCACCCAGAAAACAGAGCACTGTTTTCTGCAACCACATCAGTTAGCTAAATAAAAGTGTAACACTTCTACAAACCTCTACTCAAACACATCACAGACGCAACTGCAAAATGTCTACCAAAAAAAAAAAATCATCTCTTAAAAACTGCAAATCACAACAGTGCCTAGATCAGAGGACAGAAGAGAGAATGCTCCATTTTATCTCAATTAAGTTCTAACAGCAAAATGGCACGTGAGCAGATATCCAGTGAGTCATAGCTGAGTAACATGATTTTGTGCAACAGCAGGGAAGAATTATTAAGGAAACCAAGCCTCCATAATACGCAACACAAAAATTTACATGTGGATGAATTTAGGTCTTTCCAACTGCGACAGCAAGCATTGCTGTTTGGCTGGCTAAGCAGGGAGAAAGAGCACAGAATATTAAATCAGGAATAGTCCCTTCAATGCTCAGATTGCAATTGCTCTACAGGAGCATCCTTGTTTACAGCCTTTACTTGAAAATTTTAGTGAAGTTGCAAGAGAGCAAGGCACCACCTGTCTCCAGTAATTTTTTATCCAGACATTAATGATCTCCACAGACCAGCAATGCACGAAACTTAGAAATAAATAATTGATAATTTTACACAGTCTGAGCTAGCTGAGTCATCTCCAATAGGCTATTACAACAGCATCATGAGCTCAGCTGGTATAAAATGCCTAGAAACCCCTAATTCTTCCTGCAACTGGTGCCTTTTTTCCATTCTGACTGAAGACAGTGAGAAAAACAAACAATTCAAGGAAAATTTGAGGAGAAGTTGGGGAGGGGGGGTTGAGCTTTTTACTCCCCTCTTTAGAAAACACCCCCTTTTCCTTCTCTAATTTGCACAGTTCTAGCCACAGCCACAGCTTTCTCTGCACACCTGCAGCTCTCATGTAGGTGAGGGAAACAAACGGCTGTCCCAAAAAGAAAGGCCAGCTCCCAGACCAGGACCTTAAAGTCAGTAGCACTGCTCCTGGGATTCTCTCAGGGATACAGAACAATTACAGATCGTGGCATTGCAGCAAACAGAGTTCCCTTCCCTGACTGTGAGCATAAATACCATAGCCCTGTATTCACATTTGCTGGGGGGACTTTACCCCCATGCTGCACATACCAAAAGGTTTTTACTGGTTGAACCATAAAAGAAGCTAAGTCAGCTTCTCCATCTCCCCAAAGTGAGGGGCTGGTCATTGCTGAGCTGTGGAGGGGGTGTCACTGCTCAACAGCCTCACTGCAGAGCATTTCTGAGAAAGTTTCCTGAGCTGTCACCAGCAGGGAATCGTGGAAATCAGATATTTTAAAGACATTAAGGCTCTGGTTAAGAGCAGAGAGAAGCCCAGAGTTTCCCGACTCCAAGCTGTGTTACAGAATCATAATATCACATAATGGTTTGTGTTGGAAAGGAAAAAGCTGACCCTGAGATCAGCTCAACTGGTCAGAGCACAGTGCTAATAACACCAAGATCACAGGTCTGATCTCCATATGGACCCCCATGTAAGAGTTGGGCTTGATCCTTATAGGTGCCTTCCAACTCAGAATATTCTATGATTCTGTGAACAGAAGTCTACCAGCCAACCTTTTTTAGTGTAACCCTGGTCTTAAGTGACACTAGCTATGAGAATTTCAGACACCCTAGTAGATCAGGCAGAAATTTTTGCAGAAAAATAATATCCTGTCCTGGTTCCAGCCAGGACCATTAGTTTTTGCAGTAGCCAGGAAGGTGCAAGGCTAAGAACCAGTGGTTTTCAACGCACTGGGAACACAGGTGAGGGTGGCACATGGAAGCAGTCAGGAATTGTTGGCCTCTGCATGGTATTGTGGTGAGCATTTACACTTGTACAGTGTGGTCATTAATATTGTCACTGTTTTTTTTCTGATCTCATTGCTGCTGCCAGTGAACTGTTCTTACAGCAACTCGTGATTTTTACCTTTTGTGCCTCCAATTCTCCTCTCCAGAGAGAGGAGGGAGAGGAAGAGGGGAGTGAGCGTGTGGTGTGTAATTTGGAATGGTCTCAGTGGGAACACTAAATTAGGCAATACCATTCCTCAACCACGACATATCCACATGTGCATTGTAATTCTCCCTGACAAAGTTTGCTACCTGGAAGACAACCATCATGCAGTCCCACAGCCTGTACTTTGTTACACCGTTCTGATACGCACACCCCTCAATCATGCAAGAATTGTTTGAGGATAAAACTGACATTCATAATCAAAATAATACCAAAATTATATCAAAATAATAATAATAATAATAATAATAATAATAATAATAATAATAAACCCCAAACAACAAAGCCCTGCTCCAAGGCCAGTTCTTCAATTTGTGACCTTCTTGGAGCACTATGTGTCAGAGCTGCTAGGAGACAGAGGACGGAGAAAGCACCAGGATTAGAAGTCAAGCTGCAATTTTACCTCTACCTGACAGTCTAGTAGCAATAAGCCATGAAAAGGGGTCTTGCTCCCCCCTCAGCCACACTCTCATTATCTCCTCTATACAGGCTGGAAGCTAAATGGCAGATACTGCTCATGCATACAAATCTAAGTTTTCTCTGGTTTAGAAGGCTTACTGCAGCCAGTTTGGTATAAAAAAGAAAAAAAGAAAAAAAAAACCACAAGAGGTCGTCTTTTCTTTTTTTTTTTTTTTTTTTTTTTTTTTTTTTTTTTTTTTTTTTTTTTTTTTTAATTACATTTAGATGCTGGGATGCTGGATTAATTTTTCTGCACCACAAAGCCCTGTCTTTGGGGATACTCTTGGAGAAAGTTGTTCTATAGGACCCAGCAGAGCAAGGGGCAGAATTTCTAGGTCAGGTCACAAAAGCAGACCAGCAGATGCTCAGCACCAAGCTGTGCATGTCTCCAACTCTGAAGCACAGAGGTGTCCTATCAGCAGTACCAATTTGAATTTCATGACAGATCACAGCCACCCTGATGCTGATAACTGAACACAATGTTCCCAACACAATAAAAATAAGGAACCAGAGATGATCTTGCACTATCATTGCTTGTTCTCAAACCCTGGCTTCTCGTTTTGCCCCAGTTTCTTACTTTAACACCAAAAAAGTTAGAGCTATGAAAACCTGGGCTAGTCAATAAAATATTCTATCTGAATTTCTTCAATGAAACTCTGGTTTTGAATAATTAACTGTTTACATGTCAGAAGCCTAAAAATACTTATTAAGAGCACCCCAGCCCATAACATTTTTACCCTCCTAGCTGGAAAAGGCAGAATCTTTGGAAGATTATGTCCCAAAGACAAAACTCTCCAAAAAGAAAAACAAAAGCAAAATAACCACACACACACACAAAAACCCCAAAACCAACCAACCAACCAACCAACCAACAAAAACAAACAAACAAAAACAAGCAAACAACCCACAAACATTTCACATTTGAATAGAAAGGATTAATGAATTCCACCTAATAAGACATCCAAAATCCAGAAAATAAACCAAGAGTCATGATATTGTGAACTAAACATGTAGAGACCTGATTTAAGCCAAGATATATCTCTTCAGTTATATTCTCTACTGACTGAGGGTCTCCCACACATTTCAGTTATCACTATATTTATGCTGCTACTACATTTATGCTATCTTTGTGCCGAAATTTACTAAATGGACATGAAAATATTATATCAGTTATCCCATAGAGATAGTAACCAAAATTAATTATGCTTTTGTTAGTGTAATGATGGTCATAGATTAGTAGCCGACTGTTTGGGACAACTGGGTACATTTAATAGAGGTCACTTCTGGCTAATATATTTGAAAAGATACTACCCAAAAAAAAGAAAAATAAGAAAATCCTAAAGTCTGTTTATGGCAACTAATCCTCATCAAATTACTGCTAACTAATGGTTCAAAATGAGTTAGAAAATCCAGATCCCATTTTATTGGGCAACATCATGAGATTCTCTCTTTTTCCCTGATTCATCTGAAGAGAGGGCTTAATGAAATTCCTCCCCCTTCTCCAGCCTCTCAAAAAACTCAAAAAAAACCCAAAACCAAGGAAAAAAATCTAGCATGCAAGCCCTCTGAGATAAGGAGAATAGTTGGGGTCTTCTTGACAAAAAATGAATCACTTTTGGAAACCTAAATAGCAAAAACACATTAAAAACAGCATCTTTCTGACTGAGAACTCTGTCTAAAGCAGTACTTGCAGATAACACCAAAGTAGAGAAAGAAAAGGAAAATAAAATGGTTAAGAAAAAAATCTGGTTCCTGGAGATACTATTACAAGTGCCTAGGGCAAAAATATTACATTTTTTAAAATTAGGTACAATTTTCCAAACAATCTTCTTCTATATCCTGACAGTTTCTCAGTGCAAGATGTGCACTGCCAGAACTATCCTATTTTCCAGGGGATGGAAATAGCATCCCCTGGAAAATTCATAATATCTTTTCTGATGGGAAAAGATATTATGCTATAATGAATCTAACAATCTTATATCCTCTATTTATAATGGACCCAGAATGCTCCAAAAATAATTGGAGTAGTTTTTTAACTTCAAGTCTTCTACTATTACCAGTGCTTAGCAGCAAAGAGAATTGAACAATTTGCTAAGTAATAACATGAAAACTCAAAGAAAAACTTTCCAACATACTGTCAAGTTTTATCAGGCATTGAGCAATTAACGTTCAGGTCAGACTGTTTTTAGATGAGGCAATTTTCTGGATCTGATTTATCGGGGGGGGGGGGGGTTACCCACTATATATTAAAATACTGCATTGAAACAGAGCCTGGTGGAATGCAGAAAGACTGGACAGAGCTAAACAAATCTCATCGGGGTATCAGAATTTACATATCCTCCAAATATCCCTTGTAGAGCAAACCTTTCCTTGGAAATTGGTGAAGACTTATTCTTAACATCATACTTAACTAGATACGGAAAAATCGAGATCAGCAACGCTGCCCAAAACCCTAACGCTGCAATGAGGCCTAAGTCAGTATTTGTGCATCCTTAATGTACAAAAGGAAAACAAGTCATCCATCTACTTTACCTCTAATTAGCCCCAATACATATCCATGGCAGATTTCCATTTTGCTTCCTTTCCCACAGGCAGGGGCACCCTCTCCTCCCAAGTTCTGGTCTTCCTTTAAATAAGACTCTTTTGAAAAAGGTCTTCATACCATAGGCTCTCTCTGAGAAGCTACAAAATCTACTTGAATGTCTTCATTTGCAAGACAGTTAATTTAAGTCTAATGTATTTAAATGTTACATAGAAGCAACACTCCCAGGTCAATTCACTGGTTTCTTAAACATCCATGGGCATTTCAGGTTTGCATTTGCTCAGAGGTCCTGTACAAACAATCTGAAATGGCTGTGATTTTGTGTCACACTTACATTGTTTGCTGTGGCTTTATAAAAGCACTGATGAACATCTTATTATAAATATGTTTGATCTGATTTCTTTTTGTCCCTAACAGATCTAGTAGACAAGATTGTTAACTCTCAGCTACTCTAATTACCTTTCCCTGTAGCTGTATTTGCTAAAAGACTGTTCACCTGTAAATGATTTCAACAGATACAATTCACAGACCTAACGTTATGAGTGCACTTAATTTCTAACATCTCTAAAGAAATAAGGGCTTAGGTCAGTCAAGATTTCTGATGGAAACAGGAGGACTCCCTTTTCATATTATTTGTTTATGACTACCTAGCATTTAAAATTCCAATTTCTGTGTATTGAAATATAATTTACTCCAATTCTTATATGCTTAAAATAATAAAAACCAAACAAACAACAAAAATAAAAACAAAAACCCACACAAAACAAAACAAACAAACAAAAAACCCACACAAAAAACAACCCAAACCCAACCACAGACAGGAAATCCACAAATAAATAAAAACACCCACACACACACACAAATATACAGGAGATCAAGACTCTGTTTATTCCGACACAAAGTAAAAATTTTCCTGAAGAATATTTAGGAGCATTTTTTACATCATGAAGAAAGACCAAAACAGAACCCCAAACAAACAATTAAAAAGGAGGTTTTTTCTGCTTTTTTGCTTTTTTATTTTTTAGCCTCAGGAGGTGCAATTTGCTGTTCCTTTCTGAAATAAAGTACAAGTCCATTGACTGCAACATGAAAAATTCCAAGAACTCATTTGTTCAAGAACACTTTTTGAGTGTTTACTAGGTGCTTGAGCTAATGGAAAAATAAGTTTGGAACAGTGAAATTCAATTTTGCAATTAATGACCTATCATATCTATTCCTTGAAAGATGCTTATGCCTCAGCAGAACTGATATACTTAGGGAAGTAAGGCAGTAGAAACACTTCTAATGTGAGGCACAATTTCACTCCAGAGTTTTACAGCAGCCTATGTGTTATCCTATTTCTCTCACTAGTAGATATTAACATCCTTCACAAAAGAGATCAGTCCTCTTAACCTCAACTTCCCAGCTGAGGAGAGAGATTCACATTGAAATACAATTTTGTCCAACAGGATATGGTTTGGCCCTCCCATACATTAAGACACTTCCTATACAACCTACCACATTGTATTTTTTCTTGTTTTGCTTTCCTGGCTACAAACTTGATGTCAAATGCATGAAGAGAGCTAATACATGCAGGAACTATATGGAAGCCAACTATAACTCAAACTCTTAGTGCAGTGGAATTGGAGCCTGTAGGAACTGTTTTCTAGGTTTTACAGAAATAATATAAAGTTATGTGTCAAGAATATACTAGAAGTTAAAAAGAGTACACATCCTCTCCCACATCTCTCACCAAAAAAAAATGAAAATCTGACATTATCTTATTAGAAGTGTTTTCATTCTTCCTGCTGTGGTGCTGTGTCTAATGTCATGAGGAAATACACAGCAAGGGTATTGTGTTTGTGCATGGATGTGACAGTGCATTGCCAGATATCCCTCAGGAGACACCTCTGCCTCTTGGGTACCACAGATGTACAGGCAACAAAACAAAGGGCCACATGTTGTCATTCAAAGGGTGCACTTATGCAACTGCTTGCAATGTAAGGTTTTACACTCATGAAAAAGGCTCTGTTATTGACTTGAGGTTAGATAATTAATTAAACACTAAAAAAGGCAATTGCTGAGAGGTTTCCAGCAGTTCTTTCTTCTAAAAGTGCATATTACCCTCAGAGTAAGTTTCCATGTCTTAGGCTCTGTTGTGGAGAAAGCTAATGAAGAATGGTCAATTTAAAAAGTTTCTCCTGTTAGCCAAAAAAATCTATGTACATCAGCCAGTTCAATTGCCAGTCTTTACAACCACACCAAATACAAGCTTCTTTAGAAAGGTGGGGAGATTAAACAGTGTTTGTGATACTTGTTACATATTTCTTGACAAAATATTTCAGTGTGATGATAATTTGTGGTAGAAAAAAAAAGGCAAACATTACATTAGCTAAAACACACCGTATCTCACCAGCTGCAGCTCTGAGAGCTGTCAGCCACTCCATTTATTTCAGAAAGGACTGTTAGGAACCTCTTTTGGAAAATGCCTCATTTCCCTCAAGTTACTCTGCAAACCAAGTCCCTGATGTTCACAAGCATGAATGAACCCTGATATAGCCTAAGTAAGAACATTTCATTCTCAGGCTGTTTCTGAATATAAGTAACTGTCTTCTTCGAAATCCCATTCTAAGAAGGGAGCAGGAACTTCCTGCAGAAAGGTTAGGACTCTGGTAAACTCATAAAACACTGACAGTCTCTGGGGTTTGCTGAGACCACATCATCACATCATGACTGTGCTACGGTTATTGGCAACCCAAAATTAAAATACTTACTCTGAAAAGCGATCATTTTGCTGTTTCATGCTGTCAAATGAGCCTGTAGGTGGGCAATGATATTTCACTGGGGGCTGAAGGTGAATGAAAACGGAATTAAGCTGAATGCTAAATTCAGCAGTATCATAGGAAACCAGGGTCTATGAAACCAAAACAGATGAATTTTGCAATGACTAAGTATTGGATTAGCAGACTGAATGCTTCACCAATTTCATCTTTTCTACCAGTGTTATATAAGGAAAGTCTCCCTGTTCAGTTCCTGCCAGTCAAATAGGTGCTGAGTAATCAACTCCAGACCAGGCAGGTGGCGTAGAGATAGCAAAGAAATTGCCTTATTAATATGGCATGCAGATTTCAAGGGACCAAATATTAATTTCAAGTATCCTTTTTTCTCTTTAGCAAAAGGCTACCTAGCTTGCAATATATGGGGCATCACCCAATTTTAACTTTTCTGTTGTAGTGATAGGAGGGCAATTTGCCACTGCCACTTCTACTAACCTCTCTCCAAATCAGAAATGAATTAACCACAGAGCTGCAAGGATAGAGTTAGCAGAACCTTCACTAGTCATTTCAGTGAGATTAATTGACAAGGTATTTTAAAACCCATTTTGACAGCAAGACAAGTCGAAACAAGGGACTGTCCTGGCTCTGTTTTCTCTGTGCTTGTAAAAGTGTCAGATACCATATTCCACAGGGAGGAGGGAGGCAGAGGAGATGAAGAGTTGCTCCTTCCCCAAGCACATCAGGGTGGTATATGGAAATCTTTACTCAGGCTCAGGATGAATAGAAAGGAAGCCATGAAAGCTAAAAGCAGACATATCCCAGCAAATTACTCTTACCACAAGACAGCCACTCCTGGAGAGCACAGGTACAAGAAGATATGTCTACTGGTACCTGGGCACAGCTCATTCACCTGGCAGCAGAACACATCAGGCTCTTAACAGCAGGAATGCAATAACTCCCATTTTCGCCAGGTAATGGCTTCCTAGTAGGGAGAAAAAAAAACAAAAACGGGGCGGGGGGGGGGGGGGGGGGGGCGGGGGAGGGAGTTGTTTCTTGTATTTTTTAAATGCACTCTAGGGTTGGTTTTTTTTGTTGTTGTTGGTTGGTTGGTGTTTTTTCTGGGTTTTTTGGGGGGGTGTTTGGTGTTTGTTTGTTTGGGGGTTTTTGTTTGTTTTAGTAAAAATGTTTAATAGATGAACATGGGAGATGCCTTACAACAAAAGAGCTGTTTGCAGGATCATTGCTCTGCTCCTCCTCACCAGAGCTGTTTGCAGAGAAGAATGGCTGTGAACACTTTTACATGAGCAAGCTGTATATTTCTATCACACTTTGCCAGACTAGAATTCAATCTGAGTACACTGTCAAAGGAGGGCTGATGGCAGGCAAGTAATTCATTCCCTATTCCAGGCTGTTTGCTTCCAACAAGTCCATTTCACGGGATAGTTAACAGATCCTCTCATGATAAGGATGACTGCTCAAAGCACTTAGGCTGATGTTGTTTTAATACCAAATCTATATTGAGGTGGTTGACACAAGTAGTGCCATACAAAGTAGCTTACAAAGGCTGGTGGAGTGAAACAAGACATGAAACGTAATATCAACTTTCCTCTGGTTCTGAAATGCCAATGAAATCTCTTGGTGCTGCAGGTATTTTTAAATATGATGCTTTCACACCGCTGTTTAGTTACGGCAAATGTAACTATGCTTGCAGATTAATTTGCTGCGTAAAGATTTCACTTTGAAAGCATTCTTTCAATTCTTGAAGGACTTGCACACCTAACGTATTCTCAGTAACATTTATGTGGTATAATATTATTGCACTTTATTTCCTTGCAGGAAAACCACCTGAAAAGGGGAAAATAAATCCTTTGATAGGACTGGTTTATTGCACAGGTCCTGATTTTATATGGCACATAATTGTTTACATACTAAATATTTATAATGTAGGGCAATTAAATATTATACAAAGCTTTTACAGAGAAGATATTTTCAAGCATTAATGATGAAAGTCAGAATTCAAACAATTCTCCAACAGAAATTTTTCCTCCTGTTTTCCAAAAGTGCTTTTGACTTGGGGCCATCACATTTGAAATCATCCTGGCTGTTTTCACAAGCATTTCTGGAAAATCTCCTCTTCCTCCTGCCCTGAAGGTCTTTTAAACTTCATTTCTGCTTGGATCCTTTGAATTCTTTTCCAGGCCACTAGGTATCTAAACATAGCAGAACTCCCATAATGTGTGGTTTGTCCTAATTATCAGAAGTCCCGAGTATTGTGACAGTTGATTCATGAACCACTTCTTTAAAAGAATGAAAAAAAAAATTAGTTCAACCAATTTGGTTGTAAGTTCTTTCTGTA
The DNA here is from genome assembly GCA_027886175.1 of Phylloscopus collybita. Lineage (NCBI taxonomy): Eukaryota > Metazoa > Chordata > Aves > Passeriformes > Phylloscopidae > Phylloscopus > Phylloscopus collybita. The sequence continues at coordinate 93,081,704 of JAJNNQ010000075.1, forward strand.
GCCTTTATTTGTATCTATACAAAGATAGACACTGTCCCATGTCACTTGGTCAAGAGAGAATGACCCTCTTTCTGTTATGCTGCTCACACTTTCATCCTCTACTTGCATTAGCAATTAAAAAGTATTAACTGAGCATATGGACTGCACTGAAGGTCAAGACCTATTTTAATTCATGCCTAAAAATTTCTTAGGAGCAACCACTGAATTTCACTGTCATTATGGTATCTGTATGTCCAGTGAAAACATACATTGACTGCTTTCATCAATATTACCTTGTTGCATCAATTGTCTATAAACTGCATTTTCCTGTCACCATGGAAGAGGGACAGTGCAGAAACCCAAAGCATCAGTGGTGGCTACCATGCTTTGGTTAAAGCTCATGGAGATAAGTAGATTCCATCTCAAAATAATTATTAGGTTTTGGCAATTTCCCTGAATCTTGAGAGATCACTCACTAAGTGGCTCAGCCAAATATTATTTGGGATCTTTCAAGAAACTGGCAGTTTGTCCATGAACAAATTTCCAAATGTTCCCACATATCTAAAATGCTGTGTTCACAGGCCTCTTAATTAAGTGCTGAAATGGCATTCTCTCCATACCCCTGACCAAAAACTGTGAATTGAGCAAAGAACAACAGTTTTAAGTTTCAGATTTGCAAATGCAGCCTGAGATTTTGCAAAAGCCAATTCTTTTGCAAAAGAATTCTGCGAATGGCAATTAGTAGGGGCATACCTGTATTTGTCAGCCAAGCATCACACTATTAACCTGTCTGCAATTGCACTTGACGTGTTCATTGAACATACAAACATCAAATCCATAACATGCAATTCCCTGAGCAACTGCTGGCTACCCCAGTGCTGACCAGCAGGAAGGAGTGAACTCAGATCTCTTGTGCTGTGTTCTGCCAAAAACATCAAGGTGTTAAAAAAAAAAAAAAAAAAGCCAAAAAAAAAAAAAAAAAAAAAAAAAAAAAAACACCAAAAAGCAAACACACAGGGGAGGAAGAAAAAAAGATGTGTGGGGGAAAAATGCTTACACAGTCAAAAGAGCAACATGTGGTCATGACAGGTGACCTATATGCATCCACCTAGATGCAAATTAGTTGGTCTGTTACACTCAGGGAGGGAAAGAAAAAAATCTGCATACACAGTGAATACTTCTACCTTACACCACGGCCAAACCAAAACTGATGACGAATGTCAGCACTCACATGAGATATTGAGCAACAACTCTAAAATGCCTAAGAGGCCGTGCCTTTTTCCTCCTCCACCCCAGATCAAAGGAGCTCACATCCTTCCTAGAATCCCAACAGGCAAGTGCCACATTGAAGTTCCACTGGAACTGAGGTAATGGTACTGGAAGACTGTTGAACCGCTTCCAACCCCTACGTTAGTGAAACTATGAAGACATTCTTACATTCTAAAAAAGTTCATGGCCCCAGTTAGGCTGGAATGTAGTTCTCTGTGGCCATCAGTCTGAACTTGTCACAGCTCCTTCATGGCAACTTTAGGAACTGAATCACAAAGTGTCTGGGGGAGCAAGAATCCCAAAAAAACCAGTGAGTCATCCTACTGCGTCCCGTTACTTCAGGGGGTGAGCACTATTCCCAGTACTCATGACAGTGAGCAAGCTTGACTCTTCCACCTGATTTTTTCTCACACTGAACTCAGAAACCTACAAGAAACCTTACTCATGACAGTGGGCTTAGAGATGGGTAGAACTGATACAGAAACTGGTGGAGTTTAGGAGCAGCAGTCATCAGAACTAAGTGAAACATGGAGTGAATTTACTGTTTAATAGGTTTGTATGTTCCATGGTTAGCTTGGAAAGTCCCCACAGGAACCTAAGGGACCTTCTGCACCTACTTCAAGAGGCTTGATATTAACTTTGTTTTTAATTTTTTTTTTTTAAGTTTCTAAATGAACAAAAGTAACAAAACCACACTTCAGTCTGTGTTTCAGGAGTAGTAGTTGACACAGTCATGTTCTCATCTTACATGCTGTATTTCCTCAGAATACATCCAGTTGTCAACTCTAAAGAAATAAAGAAAAATTAAATAAAGAGAAAGAAAAATTACTTTTCCTGTAAATAGTATAGAGCTTTTCCAATAACTCACTCTCATAGCACTACTTCCCTCCTTACTGATATTTGGTACTGACAATGCAGCTCAAATTAAGAGAAGAAAGCCTTTCTGCAGACAGAATCATACAGAGTTGGACTGAAGCCTCGGCAGGACATTAAATAAGTTACTTTAGAAAATAAAAAAGTATATATAACTATAATATATATTCAAAAGGGATACATCTCCCAGCCATATCATCTTCCTTCACAAGTGGAGTCTGCAGAACAAATTATGAACGCTAGCCTTTTCCAACTCCTACTTGCTTTCTGGATTTCTTCTTCAGTGTGGATCTGAGTGACAGAAAACACAAACTGCATGTGGCCCCTTTGTACTGGAAAGGAATGAAGAAAGCAGCAGAAGCAACCAGGCCCCTTTCCTGAAACAAGTCCCAGCATGACCTTAACATTGCAAGTTTCTTTTTAATACTCAAAAAAAGAAAGTGATATATTCACATCCAATCCAAAAAATGAAAATGAAGAAGGTTTTCAGGCTGTGAAACTAAAATATCAAGCTTCTTGCAGCTGGGCTGGGTGGATTTGAGAATCCCTTAGAGTCAGCACCAGCCATCACTGATGCACAAGCACAGCATTGTTTGAAGAGATTTGTGCTTATTTTGTGATTAAAGGCTTGCAACTCATAAAATAGAAAGAAGGAGAGAAAGAAATAAAGCCTGTTTGAAGACAAATAGATTCCAGCCTACCTGCTTTTTGTACTTCTGTCCATAACTCTGGTGGCTGGTGCTTTCCTGCGCCGGTGGAACTATCATTGAATTGATTGTCTCAGTTGCTAAGGAAACCAAAGGGATGATGCTAATGGATACTATTTATGACACTGGGAACCTCAGAAAATATTTGCCATGAAAAGATGGTGTCACAAGTCAGTTAAAATCTACATTAAGTCTTAGCTCAGAGAAGAGAACCAGATAGGATTTTTTTCCTTTCTCTCTTCCCTCTGACATTTTATTTTTTACCAGATACTTATAGCTTTATGCTTGGTTTGGCTGCCAGCACCACTTTATAGTCATTTTTCTAGCTTTATTTCAAAACACAGGCATTAGCTCAAACACAGTCATTCTAATTCTAAGCAGTGGAGCCCAGGATTTTTTTTAAAGCATCACACATGATGCAAAAATAGGATTTGACTTTGACAATGTCCTCCAGAGGACAGAATTTTTGAATCAAAAACATTGGATTTGCTATGCTTCTACCTTTGCCCTTACGAACTGTAAGTTATGGAAGATTTTCATAACAGACACAACAGATCTCATAAACCAAACTGCTATGTTACAAATTATTATATTTTCAGGAACCAATGTTTATATTTTAAAAAATAATCTCCATTAAAAAGAGACAGACTTTCTAAAAGCATTTAAAAAGCACCAGAGAACTGTAAGTCATTTTTTTCTTTTTCCACAAGCTATATGCTCACAGCATGAGTCATCTATCAAAAGCAACCACACAAGTCTGAACTTATACCAATGAAGGATCAAGCTCCAAGCATTTATTTATTTACAGAAAGCTTGAGGAGTTATTTCTGCACTGGAGTCACAGATGCCCCATAGTCAGACACCTTGTTGCCATGGAAATCTCACAACACCACTCTCTGCCTTGCTCCCATCCAAGAACCTCCTTTGCATCCCTAGTGATCCCTGCTTGTCACATCTTCCCTGCCTCCCTCATTTTGGGCAGGCAGCAGCTGCTAGCAGGACTGGAGCACATTTAACCCTGTCTGGCACTTCCAAATCATAGGAAGGTCAAAAAAGTGATTTCTTTAGGATTATGATACTTGACTGAACGTCTTCTGTCACCTTACTTTCTCATGCACTCAGACCTCTAAAGTTGTACCTCATAACAAAGAAGTAAACAGAGAAATAGTGTCCTCCCGTGCTGGTGAGAGAGTAGGAAGTCAGAGACAATTAACAATAATTTATTCCTGGAGAAAGGAAAGAGAAATAATATCCAATGACTAGTCATTCTCATGGGAGAGCCAATCTCTGAGACAATTCAGTGACAGCTCATAAGGTGCATCCAGAACAAAGCAATATAAAGTCCCCAAAATACCCCCACAACACCAACCCCCTCAAAATGTTGAGAGGTACTGGGAAGCATACACTCATAGAATCTCTTGAGTTTGAAGGGACCCATAAAGATCAGAGTGCAACTCCCTGCTCTTTGCAGGACTACCTAAAACTAAATCATGTGGCTTTAGATGTTTTTTCCAAAATCTCCATAGCTGAAAATCTCTGCATAATGGGAAGCAATTATTCTTTTTGTTTCTCTGTTGCACCTATGCTTCTACTTTAGACTATCCACTTCAGGATTATACATCTATTTTTATATGAAAAATACTGCTCTTTCCTAATAGAGCAGATAGGAACGAGTGCCTAAAATAAGTTAGATAACATAATCTGAAAATTTATTGGAAGAAGTACAAGACAAGAGTATATTATACCATCCCAACAAATACAGGGCATTAAAGTCATAGAGAGCACTTCCCTTGGCATGAGCTGGCTGCAGACATTGACATTAGACATTAAAAAACATTAAAAAACATAACACTAGTCATTATTCTTCCTACAAGTGGAGAATTACATTTTCAGGAAGATATCTCAATTTTACCCAGACTGTAAGCATTGGAACTTCAACCTACCAAGATACACCTATTTGAAGCAATTTCAGTATGAGACCATGAGCATCACCCTGTAAGTGAAAGGGGGAAAAAAAAAAGTTGTGACATTTCCGAGTCAGCTCTAGGCAAAACCATTTGAAGAAAGCAGCTCCTCACGACTGCCCAGTCTTGCTATTCACCTTTTAGTCTCCTCTGTGGCCTCGGGAGAGAAAGGTAAAACTGATGTTCCTGACACTTTTACAGCTTGTGAAATTTAAATAGCGCTTGCTCTCTCTGTTCAAGATTAAAAGACTTTTTTCAGTAGTAGTAGTAGTCCCAACACTGAAAATTAGCCCGTTCCAATTAAGGCTTCAACTAGAAGTAATGTCTCCCTTCAGGGAATACATGACATTTTAAATTAAGAAACATTTCAGCTAACAAGCCTATAAATCTTCCCAATTAACTGTATTGTCTACTAGTTTATGATTCTTCTGTTCAATTTGACAGTCCTAATCTCCCAGAGAGTGCAGAAAAGGATGAGACCTCTGTGGAAGTTGCTTTCCACTTGCTGTACTGGAAGGGGGTACAGACAGTCTTTCTGACAGTACTTTTATTTGACAGATCTGAGTCAAATGGCACATCAAAGCCCAGTACCCTTTGCTGCCGTCAGGTGAAAAGGTTTTCAGTCAGCCAAAAGCCTCTGTGACGCATTTCTCACTCTCCATAAGGAAGCTCTGGGGCAGCACCATTAGAAACACAGCACAAAAGGAGTCTCTCACAGGAGCACTTTTCACACTTTTCCACAGATTATTCTTACTAATCAAAGCTTTCAGGGAACACAGTCAGGGCTGGTCCTAGGAAGCAGTGTCACATAGTGGTGATTGAGGTTGCCAGGTGAGGTAGACTGGAGGAAAAAGCAAGTACATCTGTCAGGAACATAAAATGTAACTTTTCTTTCTGTTATATAGAAGGGTTTATTCTCTTTTAGTATGTAAAGAGGGTAGCTGAAAAGAAGTGCTAAATAGGAGATATAAAAGAGACATCTGGAAAAGTCACAAGGAGGGAGAAACACAAGCCAAGAGTATGGGGGGGAAAAACCCCAGTATCTGAAGACATAAAAAACATTTGTTTTTTGAAAGACAAATGTCGAAAGATATCACTCTAAATTGGATGAGGCAAGCTGGGGTATTGTCAGACACACTGTAAAAACAGAGCCAGCTGAAAGACCATGTTGGCTAACTAAGTGTGATCATGGAAACACGGAATGGTTGAGGTTGGAAGAAACCTCTTGAGATTACCTAGCCCAACCTCCCACTAAAGCAGCTTCACATCCAGGTGAGTTTTAATACCACCAGAGAAGGAGACTACCACCTCTCTGGGTAGGTTTCAGCTTGTACCCACTGCCCCTTGTCCTTTCACTGGGCACCACTGAAAAAAGCCTGATTCCTTCTTCTTGAAACTCACTCTCAGGATATTTATAAGCACTGATATGATCCCGTTTTGGCAATCTCTTCTCCAGGCAAACTGGCCCAGCTCCTTCAGCCTTTCCTTGTAAAAGAGACGCTCTAGTCCCCCATCCATCTTTACAGCCCTCTGATGGACCTACTCCAGTAGCTTCTTCTCTTCCCTGAACTGGGAATTCCAGAACTGGACCCAGAACTCAGATGTGGCTTTTCTAGGGCTAAGTAGAGGGTCAGGATCACCTCCCTCCTCCTGCTGGCAATGCTCTTCCTAATGTACCCCATGATCCCATTGGCCCTCTTGGCCACCAGGGCACTGCTGGCTCATGGACAGCTTGTTGTCCACCGGGACCCCCAGGTCCTTCTCCAGAGAGCTGTTTTCCAAAGGTCAGTCCCCAGCCTGTCATGGCACCGGGGGTTGTTCTTCCCTCAGATGCAGGACCCTGTACTTGCCTTTGTTGAACTTCATTTGGTTTCTCTCCACCCAACTCTCCAGCCTGTCGAGGTCTCACTGAATTGAGAGCGCAGCACTCTGGTATGTCAGACATTCCTCCCAGTTTTGCACCATCAGCACCTCTGCTCATAACCCTCTGAGCTCTGCCATTTAGCCAGTTCTCAATCCACCTCAATATCCACTAATGCATCCCTCAATTCATAAGTTTACCTTTGAGGATGTCACAGCAGACAGTGTGTGAAGTGTTCCCTCCCTCTGCCCTCCTGGCTGGGCCGCTAGCTCAGATTCTGGGGGGCTTTGGGCAAGGAAGACTTCAAGATAGGGAAAAGACACCCAAAAGAGGCTCCTTACCTAGGATGTTCCAAGGCTTTATTCTTGAAGGGGTCCCAGGGGCAAAAGAGGCCAAACAGGGAAGAGCATGGGTTTATCTAGACCCTCTGTCCCAGGACAGATAGCTGGCACTGAGCCAATTGGTCAGAGACGGAGGGAAGGTAGAGTCAAACTACATAGTTACAGGCTTTGGGGGTCCTTTTGGGGTAAACCATTCCCCAGAGGGATACAAGTGTGGAAAGCCTTGTTGAAGTCCAGGTAGACAACATCCACTGCTCTGGAAGATGAAATCTACCCAGCCAGTCATTTTACCATAGAAGGCTATCAGAGCAGTCAAGCATGACTTCCCCTGGTGGACCCATGTTGACTACTCTTGATAAACTTTTTCTCTACATATTTAGAGATGACATCCATAATTAGTTGCTCCATCACCTTTCCTGGCCATAATGAAGGTGAGGCTGACTGACCTGTAGTTTCCTGAGTCCTCCTTCTTGCTTTTTGAAGACTGGAGTGACACTGGCTTTTCTCCAGTCCTCAGATACCTCTTCAGTTCTCCATGACCTTTCAAAGATGATAAAGAGTGGTTTAGCAATCACATCTGCTATTCCCTCAGCACTCATGGGTGTATCCCACCAGGGCCTATGGATTTGTGGGTGTGTCCCATTTGGGCCCATAGATTTGTGGTTGTCAGGTCTGTCTAAATGCCCCCTAACCTGATTCTCCTTAACCAAGGGAAGAAAGGTCTTCCTTCCTCCAGACGATCTCTCTTCCCTCCAGGGTCTGGGATTCACAAGGGCTGGCCTTAGCAGTAAAGACAGGCAAAGAAGGCATTCAGTAACCCTCTCTTCCCTATCTCCTTTGCCACCAGGGCACTCACCTCATTCAGTAGGAGATTCTCACTTTACCTAGTCTTCGTTTTGCTACCAATGTACTTAAAGGAGCTCCTCTTGTTGTCCTTGTCACATCCCTGCATACCCTGACAACATCCCTGCATTTCTCCTAGGTGGTTTGCCTCTTTTTCCACATTTTGTAAACTTCCTTTGCCAGGATCTCATTGCTAAGCCATGGAGGCTTTCTACCTGTTGGGGTGTTGTTGGAACGGGGGCTGGGCTGGCAACGGCGATTCTTTGATGTGGTCTCAGCAGCTGCTTTGGTGTGGTGTCTGCAGTCACAGTCATCAGAGGCACTTTCCTGTTACAAACTTGAAGCATATCTTGTAACGTGGGAGGAGGTTCTAGAGGTAAGCTTAGAATGGGGGCTTTACATCGCTCATTTGCATTAGTAAATGCCAGTACCTCTAATACCTCTTCCCTTGCATTCTCTTTCTTGACCTGCAATTCAATGGCTCTGGTCAGCCTTTCTACAAATTTTAGGAAAGGGTCTGATGCCTAATGTTAGCATATGGTTCAAGGGGACCATCCAGTTGCAGGGTATAAAAAGCCTTTTCAGCATCCTCTGATCCTCTCAAGGGCTGGCAGGGGGATCTCTGCTGCCTGTGTGGGGGCGAGAGCCCAGGGACCTCAGCCCCCCAAGAGATGCTCTAAGGTAATTGGCAAACCATTCACATCTACTGCTGTTTGAGGATCTCTGAGAAGCTCTGGAAGGGCTTCCCTTAGCAGCTTTTTCCATGCTGCTTCCCACAGTTTAAACTCTGTAAAAGACATGAGGCTTGCAAAGAGCTGTCGCATGTCAAACAGGACTGTTACAGTTCCTGCTAGATCAGCATTTAAAAGTCCACAGAAGTATGGACTGTCTCTTCCATACTTTTTATGGATTTTGCAGAGATCTTTTATTGTTTGCCAAGAGAAAGGCTTCCAGTTAGCTTCTGCAGCTGCACCCCCTCTAGGTCGATGATATGTAACCAGGGCAAGTGAAATAATAGGGCCTTGATGTGTAGTTGGGGTTCCTAGCTCCCCATCTTCTAGAGAGAAAGCAGTGGAAGCAGTTGCAGGGGTATGGGGACCGGCAGTGGGTGTGTGCTGGCTGTGGGAGCTAGGCAGGGGGGCCGTGGGGGGAGGGTAATACTACCCACTTTGTGCATCCCTATGAGTAAGGAATCAAGAAATCTTGACCTTGGAGGAAGTGACACTCTTAACCAACTCTCTTGAACCTGCCATAATTCAGAGGTGTACAATGTGGTGCATGTGGTAAATTTTAATCCGTGTTCCTAGAATATAATAATAGTTTAAGTAATATTGGTGATGGAGAGGGGAAGATGCATTCCCTATAGTAAAGTCTTTCAGAAACTGTGTTTTCAGGGGCTGCCAGCTCAGGCAGGAACTGAATGGTAGCCTCACAAGAAACCTTTTTACATTATCCCGGTGTTTTTGTTAACTTAAGTTCACAAATTGTATTCTATACATTTAATATTCACGGGTGTGGGTGATGGTAAAAGTTACACAGCTCTTGTCAGAAAAAGCAGGTCTCAGCCCAGGGCGTCCCCCGTCCTGGATCGGGAAGAAGACAAAAAGATCACCATATCAATAGAGGGAAACCAGGTGTGCCACATCTCAGAAGAATAGGCCCCAGCCGAGCCATGGAAAGCGATCAGGGACACCATCTACACCCAGGAAAACCGCCTCAGACCGGCCGAGGAGCTCAGCATCACTATGAAGAGACAAAAAGAACTATAGAAATGCAGGACTGGGTAGAAAGCTCCAGGTCCTGCATTCCCAAGTCCCCCTGATACCGAGACTTCCAAACATGTTCGGACTAATCCACTGTGCTGCCTAACATGTCTTGACTTGTTCGGAGGGGAAAAAGTATAAGACTGGCAAGCAGGGGCGCAGAAGGGGGTGAGACCTGGGGGTGCTGTGTCGCAGGACACACACGAGGGGGTCTCACCCAGTGCGCGCTGCCCATTTCCTCACTCCTTGACTCTGATCAATTTCGGTACTGGCTTAGTCAATTTTCGAGCTTGTGGCTTTTTCGCTGGTAATCTGACAATAAATTCTATTTTACTATAATTGGCCTTTTTCATTTATAACAGTGCAGCTGGAGGCCATTTCCATGGGACATAGTGCTTTGGAGCTAGAAGCTGTTAGCCACCTATGCTGGCTCACAGCACAGAGAGCAACAGTGCACTGCCCCACAGATACAACCATAAAGGCACAAACAAAATATTTCACAGAGGCACCTAAAAAGAAAATTTTGCTACTCTGAAAGGAAAACAAAGTCATTTTCCCAAGGCTATTGTCCCAGGCCAAACTACCTGGGATTCTATGACACTACTGGTGTCATGGAAAGAAAGAAAAAAAAAAAGAAAAAAAAAAGTCCTCCAAAAGTGTACCATGTGTCACTACCTTCCATAAGGGTAGCATGAAGCAGTTTCTGCAGTGTGGCCTTTGCAAACCAAGCAATATTAGTCTACCACAATTGAGAACATCCTCATGATGCCAGCTCTAGGGCCACTGCAGCTGCTCTCTTACTTCATGAAAATAAGACAAAAGCCTTCCTTTCCAAGAAGCTCAAGACATCAAAAAAAGACAGGGAGTAAGGGAAAGGAATATTCTGCAATCCTTTAAACCTACATCTTGAATCCACAGGTTTTAAGACTGTCTATATATCAGGGTTGCCTCTCAGAGCAATCTATATTTAGTAGATCCTGGACAGAAAGCAAAAGAGACAAACACATTAAGATTCCTCACTTAAAACAAACAAACAAAACAACCAAAAAAAACCCCAAAAACAAAACAAAGTAACAGCAAAACCCAACACCACAGCTCATTCCAGTAACAACAGAAATGCACCAACAGGTAAGTGAGTTTGTGTTCACGAAACCTCTAATGCTCAATTAGGTCTGTTTAGCACTGTGCATTACTTGCTGATCTTAAGGCAGCTTCTTCTATTGATCACACTGCAGCAACTGCTATTGCTGCCATGTAAAAACCTGTACACTGATAGAAACCTGTTCACATAAGAACCTAAATGACGGTGTCTGCCCCATTGGTCAGGAAACACTGTCATGCTCTAATTAATTTGTAGGAAGAAGAAAATGAATAACATATGGCTCTATTCTCACAGAACCAAGGAAAGAAAAGAAAAGAAAAGAAAAGAAAAGAAAAGAAAAGAAAAGAAAAGAAAAGAAAAGAAAAGAAAAGAAAAGAAAAGAAAAGAAAAGAAAAGAAAAGAAAAGAAAAGAAAAGAAAAGAAAAGAAAAGAAAAGAAAAGAAAAGAAAAGAAAAGAAAAGATGTTTACTTGTATTTACAACACCAAGAGAACATCTCTACACATTTTTCAAGTGTTTACCACCTCTTTCAGGGGAACATACAGCATATTTTGTAGGTATTCGCTCTGATGTTGAATATATTGAAATCTCAGACCCAGAAGCAGACTACATGCATAGCTCATTAAAACAATAATGGCCATTATAAATCCAAATAGAAAAAAGAATAATTTAGGATAAAGGTATCTAGTTAATCCCTACCATGATTATAATACCGAGAATTCTTTTATTAACCAAAAACAATGGAAATATTAAGTGATATTTCTGCACACAACAAGGCAATAAAAACAACATAAGAGATTTAACATTTCCAGCAACAAAGGTCTGGAAACTGCCTTGGGTCAGGGAGTCCTGAATCTTGTAAAACTTTAAGCCCCACTTAAATAAATGAATAAATGAGAGGGGGAAAAAAAAAAAAAAAACCCACAAAAAACAACAACAACAACAACAACAAAACAACAAAGCAGTCATGGTCTGTGCAAAGTTTTCAGAGTGTAGTTTTCAAAACAGGGAAATTACGGATAGGTAAATCATGAATCTCGCCTGGATAGGGAAATCATGAATCAGAAAGTTGTCACAATTTGACACAAAAGAATGACACTCATGCACTGAGATGTCCAAGGCAAAAAAAAGGAGCAGTTTATTTACAGACCTTGACATTTATAGAATTCAAATAGTGACCATGGATTGGAGGAAGAAAATTGTCCTCTCCAACCACACTGATCAACCCAACAGTCCATCAATTCTCTCCTCCTCCAGAAAGGAATGCAAAACAATCATTATTTACATGAAAAGTGAGTGAGAAACTCCATTACAAAAATGCAAACATCAGAAGGCTGAAACAGAACTTTAGAAAAACAGAGAAGAACAGGGTGACAGAAAGTCATTACAGTCTCAGAACAGTTGTTCTGTGGGACATTGCCCAACATCCAGGCTCCAGTATAGGATCCCATTATTCCCCCACCTGACAGGGAATTAAGCCATAATACATTGCAGAAATAATGTGGGCCTGCCTAAGGGGAAAGGGACACCAGGGGCATGGCATGCCTCCTTGTCAATGGTCAAACCAACTGCCCGATAAATTAGCTTAAAACTACATCCTTTAAGAAGGTTCTTCTGTTTCCCTATTGTCAGAGTCCTTTATTACTTACCAAAAGATGTTTATATAAGCTGCATATGAAGCAATTTTCCTGTAACAAAATTTTTCCCACTCCTGAATTCTTCCTAGCAAGTTCTTCCATCCATTGTGAGCTGCAGAGCCTCACCTAAACAAAGGGGGATATTCCCTCATGGGAGCTGGAAGGACAGAGCAGCCCCCACCCCAGCAGCCTATCTCTTTTGAAAACACATAAAATTTGGGACGTATTACATGTTTACAGTTACTGCTTCCCACTGTAAGTTGCAAATCCCCAGGACTATTCTCTAACCTCAATGTGGAGATGGGGTGAAGTGCTAAAAGTGATGGGGCAGAACAGAAATATCATAGAGGGCTTCCAATGTTGCTTTCATTGACTGGTTTTCCAACACAGGGAAATATTTAGTGCCCCAGCTCTTACTGATCTGCAGAAACAAGTATCTTGGTCTCAAAAGAAATCACTTCTTTCTCACGTCTTCCACAGGCACTCAGACACACATCTGGGTTCTTTTCTCCTTACACATTTTTTTGTGACTTGAGGACCACAGCTTGATCTCAAGACTCATTTTTATACAGGGGACAGTAAGTATATATGACAGGAAAAACAAGAGGCAATAAAGTAAAAAAAAGTGAAGTAAAATCAGCAAACCAAAGAAAAACACTTCACATGAAAAGTCTGTAGTTCTCCTGAAAACAACCTTGAGAATAACTACCCCATCTTATAGCTCTGAGACTTGCTACAGTGGCACTTCATACCTCTCAAGGCAAAATGTTCACTTTCCCCAAATTCCCTTAGACTGAAATGTAGCAGAAAATGCATTTGTTGCCCCAATGTGCTGACAGAATTATACTTGTTGAACAGAAAAGAGCCCTAAATCATACTATTTCTTGAAAAAATTCAGACAAGAAAAGTAAACACAAATATTTTGATTTCCTTTGTCCCATTAGGATGGCACTATAAAGTTTCCAACTAGAAGGACAGTCTTTTCTCCCCTTTCTTTTTCTCAAAATAAATTAGAGAAAAAGCTGTGACTTGATTTCATAAGGAAAACATCGCACTTGTTCATACTGACTAGCTCCTACTATTGGAAACTTTAATAAGAAGGGCAGCATGTCAAAAATAATTCTTATCAAGAGAGAAAAGAAATAAACAAAAAGATGCTACACTGAAGGGTGCAAAAACTGTTGAGATTTCACATTAAAACCTTAAACTATCAAATTAAAACATATTTATTAAAGCAGTCATGATTCCTTTTGTAGGGAAGATGCACTGAAAAGCTGGGGAAATAATTTTGTCATATCCAGAAAGACCTTGGAAAATTATAACTTTGAGTCCCACAATGTTACTTTTAACATTTTGCAAACCATTTAATTAATTCCCCCCCCCCCAAGTCTTCCATCAGGCCTTTGGCAGTAGGTCGGCTGCCCCTCATGAAAAGGCAGGAGACAGAGTCAAGTGCCCAAGCCCTCACAACAAACAAGGCCCACTTGGTTCACACAACAAGGTTTTTTAAGATGCTCAGAAGGAAAATAGGCATCGGGACACCACTCAGGTTTCTTCATTGTGAACAAAAGGAAGGTGGTTGAAAATGCATGAGGGTGAAGGATGGCCATCTGCCACCCCTCCCCCACAGAACAAAATTTTCAAACTCCTCCCAACACATAGTCTCTGGATCTCATCCCAGCTTTTCCTCATGTACACCACCCACGCTGGCAAGCACTTCCAGCATTCTTCACTGGATAGTTCATGTTCTTCACAGCAACTCAACTCACAGGTGCTCAAGAAGGAAGAATTAACAGTAGCTCTCATTCCTGACACCTCAAAAAAGAGAAAACTGATTTTGAGTCAGGAAACAAGGATGAGAGCAGTGGAAAAGCTGAAGGCAAAAGAGATGCTGGCTATGAAAGACAGGGACAGTTTGGAACTAAAACTTGCTGATGTGAATTTTTACCCTTGAAATTGAGCACATCAGAAATTCTATTCAATGGCCTTAATCCTGTCAATAACACCCAATCCCAGGAGGATCGCTGGTGCCCAAGGGAATTGCCAAGGTCCAATGCCATAAGGGTTCAATGCCTTATTCATAAATACTAGCAGAAATCCATGTGAGTTAAATTACATTGGGAAATCGAAAACACAGAGCAGCATCGGGATCAAAGGAATGTGCAAGAATATGGATGTGTGTGTGTGGTTGGGTTTTTGGTTAGTTGGTTTGGTTTGGAGGGGAGGGCTGCAGTGGGAGGGAGTGTTTGGTTGGGTTGTTTTTTTTTTTTAACTTATTTTTAAAAATTATTTCTCAAATGTGCTGTCCATATCTCAGCCAAGACAGCTGCTCACATCAATAGAGCTGCCTGGGTGTTGTAATGCTTCCAAGATGACATGCTCCATGCTTCACTTAAATGTGATTATATATATGGGCAGCATATTCCTAAAGGAGAGAATTAGGGACATACTCTGTATTGCCTACCAAGAACAAAATGGTAGGGGTTCTTTTTGTTGTTTGGGGTTTTTTCTTGTTTGTTTGTTTTGTTGTTTTTTTTTTATTCTAGCACTGAGCTTAAGAGTCACAGCTCCTAGGTGATTAGAACGACAGCCATAGTCTTGCTCTTGGGCTGGAAGCATTATTTCCTCACACTTTCCACAGCTGCAGCATACATACATTAAATATTTCTGTACTGTATGATGCCAATACAGCTTCACAGCTCTTCCACAGTTGTAAGACCTTCCTGACCTCTAACACAATTATAACTGTCACTCCTTTTCTGCCTCCTGCCTTTTTTCCATGATTCTCTTTCATTCAATATGAATTTTCTTCCATCAGTGCCCATGGTAACATCCACAGAATTAGCTCTGGGCTAGACAGTGGCCATGAACAGCTCCCTAACCATGGAAACCTGCCAACATTTATCACAAATATAAGACGTTCCACAGATGTAAAAAGCACAACAGTGCTTTTTTAACTCTTTTGCAAATCCTTGGCACATTGTGGCATCCAGAGAAATTTGTAAACATGGCAAACTGCCTGTCTTGCCTTTTTACATTTATAAGCAGATGGATGCGCCTTAATGGCATGCTCAAAGATTCTAGGACTATAAATTAAAATAGTTACCTTTACATTAGCCATCAAATAATATGTGGGTCACATTGCTGTCAAAGATGCTATTGTGATAAATATGTACAACCAACAGTCTGCCTTGTGATGAAGAATGCACACAAACTGTTTTACACTGGAAAATTTTGAAGATGCATGCTGGATATTTAAAACTTGAAGCAGTTACGAATATGAATTTTGGGTATAGGGGGATTGATTGTATTTTTTTAAGTAACTTCAGGTATGAAATTGGGATGAAGCATGACAGAAACATATTCCATAGAAATAATGTTGATAGCTTGAAATCCTGCAGTGATTTCTTTTAAGACAATCACCAATTGTCTCCCGGAGTGTCTGTTTACTGAGAACATCAAATAATTAAGTTTACAGTGGTGAATCAGAATGAGTAGCAGAGCCAGACTTATTTGGGAAGCAATGAAACTATAATTAGACTAGAAAACATTGAATGCAATAAAACACAGATATGCATGCTGTTAGGAGGTTCCACACAGGGACAGAGAAACATTTCACATGCAGCAGAGAAAGTAGTCTGCCTTGTTCTGCAGGGGAATCAAGTCCAGATCTATATGCATTTTAGAGAAATGCTCAAAAAAGTCCATGCCTGGCTGCTACATGATGCTCAAATAAACAGTTTCTCCCCTCCTTCAATCAGTTTAAGATAGCTTTGGCCCCAAAACACAGAGGTTCACATCCCTAACTTAACTTCAGCCACCATTGAACAGCCTTTGCCTTTACATTACTTATTTTCATCTGAATGCTTTTTACTATTACCTGGAATGTTCAGTCACCTGTAAAAATACTTCTCCTTTCTAAACCCCTGCCAATTTACAGGTTATAAGCCTGTGGATGCATTAAGTCTTGTACAAAAGCTTTTATCACAGAGACTTGCTAATGGCTGTGTTTTAACATTACTGCATTCAAGACTGCTCACCAGAACTAGATGATTACCACAGTTGACAGTATCACTGAGAATTAGAAGGCTTTATTTTCAGCTCCCCAAAATGTGTAAGATAAATGTCCTTTGTATAATCCAAGTTATGAATTTAAACTGGTATACCATATCAGTGCAAAACATGCACACATACCTACGACAACATTTTCCCATCAATCTTTCACATAGGGTTGGGTGGAGTTACCTAATCTACCTACCTCTATGTAATTAATCATATCTAGAATGGTTTTGGTTGGAAAGGAGCAAAGGACCTTAATATTCACCCAGTTCCAACTTTCCTGCCATGGGCATGGATACTTTTCACTAGACCAGGTTGCTCATTGCCCCATCCAGCCTGGCTTTGAAAATTCTAGGGATGGGGAGTCCATAGTCTTTAAGGGCAATCTGGTCCACAGCAAAGAATTTCTTTCCAAAATCTAATCCCAATCCACTCTCTTTCAGTTTGAAGCCATTCCCTCCTTCCATATCCTATCACATCATTGTAAAAAGTTCTGCTCCAGCTCTCTTGTAGGTCCCTTTTAGGTACTGGAAGGCTGCAATAAGGTCCCCTCATAGCTGAGAAACTCCAAATCCCTCAGCCAGGTCTTCATCGGAAAGGTGCTTCAGC
Source organism: Phylloscopus collybita (assembly GCA_027886175.1). Lineage (NCBI taxonomy): Eukaryota > Metazoa > Chordata > Aves > Passeriformes > Phylloscopidae > Phylloscopus > Phylloscopus collybita. The sequence goes on from JAJNNQ010000075.1 coordinate 93,098,710, forward strand.
CCTCTGATCATTTTCATGGTCTTCCTCTGAACTTGCTCCACAGGACCATATGCTTAGGCTGGGGACCTGAGAGCTGAACGCAGAACTCCAGGTAGAATCTATAAGAATGGAGTACTGGCAGTTCCAGCTGGTTTTCTGGCATGTGAGTGCACACTGCTGCCTCATGTTGAACTTGTTGACCCCCCAACACACCCAAGTCCTTTTCCTCAGGGTTGCTCTCAATCCATTCTTTGCCCAGCCTGCATTTGTGCATGGGACTACCCCAACCCAAGCGGATGACCTTACACTTGGTCTTGTTGGAACTTCACAAGGTTTGCATGGGCCCACCTTTCAGGCCTGTGAAGGTCCCTATGGATGGCATCCCTTCCCTCCAGCATGTCAACTGCACCACACAGCTTGGTGTCATCAACAGACTTGCTGCCAGGTGTCTTCATTCCTACTGCCCATACTGCTGACAAAGATGTTACACAGCACTGGTCTCCACACAAACCGCTGAGGAATGCCACTTGGCCCCAACCCGGAGCCACATACCACAACCCTTTGAGCACAGCCATGCAGCCAATTCCTAACACACTGCGTGATCCCATCCATCTCTGTTGGTTTTGCACAGCCTAGTTTTTGGTAGTGGGGGACCACAGAGGTGGCTCCTGTGAGAAGCTGCTGGAAGCTTCCACCATGTCCAGTAGAGCCAATCCCTGATGGCTCTGAAGATGGACATGCTGCTGGCCAAAGCTGGGCCAGTGAGAGAGGTTGGTAATGTCTCTGTGATAACATATTTAAGAAGAAAATAAAAAAAGAGTGGAGGCACAGTTTTTTCTAGCCAGAGGAGATGGTGAGAACATATAAGGGAATCAACATGGACACACCAAGGTCAGTGGAGGAGAGGGAGGAGGTACTCCAGGCACTGGAGATAGGATTCCTCTGCAGGCCGTGGAGATTGACCATGGTGGAGCAGCTGTGCCGCTGTAGCCCCTAGGGATTCATAGGGGATGCAGAGATCCACCCACAGCCCATGGGGATCCATGGGGGATGCAGAGATCCACCCACAGCCCATGAGGAAGGTGCTCATGCTGGAGCAGGTGGATGCCTGGAGGAGGCTGTGATCCAGTGGGAGACCCAGTGAAGAGAGGGGGCCCTGCTTCCAGGCTGGAACAGCCTGTCCTTGGAGGACTACACCCCATGAAAGAGTGACTCATGCTGCAGCAGTTCCTGGAGGAATGTCTGCCCATGGGAGCAACTCATTGTAGCAGTTTGGGGAGGCCTGCTGCTTCTGAGAGTGGACCCACACTGGAGAAGTTCACTGAGAACTGTTTCCCATGGGAGGGATCCAATGGTCTCACAGGGGCAGGACTCCTCTTCCTTAGCAGCAGAAGAAAATCTCAGTGATGAACTGATCTAAACCCCCATGCCCTGTCTCCCTGTGCTGTTTGTGGGAAAGGGGGAAAGGCTGGGGGGAAGAAAAGGTGTTTTTAATGGCTTATTTTACTTCTCTTATCCACCTCTCATTTTGTTAATAATAAATTTTAAATATTTTTTGTTAATAAACTCACTTTGTACCTCTAAGTTGAGCCTGTTTTGTCCTTGGAGTGTTTTCTCCCAGTCCTTATCTCAACTCATGAACCATTTGTTAATTTTTTGTTTTGTCTCCTCTACCCAGCTGTAGAAGGGGAAGGAGAACAGCTGATGTAGGTGCTGGTGTTTGGCCAGTATCAAAAACCATGACACCATCAAATCCATGCTCCTCCAGTTTACAGAGAAGGATGCCATGAGGTTCAGTATCAAATGCTTTGTACAAGCCCAGGTAGGTGATGTCAGTTTTTCTTATTTATACATTAATGCTGTCATCTTATCAATGAAGGTCCCCAAACTTGTCCTTAGTGAAACTGTGTTGGCTGTCACCAATTGTGGTGGTACACACCCCCCTGCTCCTTTCCAGGCTGCAGTGTGATCTGAAAAATGCTTGTTAGGCCTTGGAAGCAGCACCTGGGCTCAGCTCTTTCTGAGCTTTTCAGAAACACGGTCTGCTCCCAGGAATTGCTAACAAACTGCTGTTTTCCTTATGACCAGCTTCAGAAAACATTCCTCTTGCCTGTATGGCATAACATCCCTGTTCTCATACCTTCAAAGAAAGTGCCATCCTAAACTGTGGCCAGGATGAAACATTGCTATGACCAAAGCCCACTCTCTTGTGAGACAATAAGCAGTGGTCCAAAACAAGACCCTTTGAGCTCTCCTGGAGTGCCGCAAGCTGCGACCAGAAACTGCCCTCTGAGTGGGACCCCTCTCAGAGCCAGCAAACCCTCAGGTTTGCTATACCTGGAGGATTGCTGAAAGACAACATATCCTGGTCAATATGAGGCCAATACCTCACTGCTCGAGGCCTGATCCTTTACCTGTTGGGAGATGTAAAAGCATCCAAAGTGAGTATTTCACTGACCTCTGAGGAATTTTTCACAGGTACCTTGGTTGTACTGAGTTTTTCTGCATGCATGCTCCTGCACACATGCTATTGCAATTCTGAGAGAAATACTGCTTTCTTAGATGCTTAAGTGCAGAAGCAGCAGCCTGCTGCAGATACACTGTAATAGAAGCAGCAAATATTCATGAGAGCTCTGTGTAGAAGCAGCAGCCTGTCACATTTATATCAGCTTTGATAAAGGCTCTCTGTTCTCTTAGGATAGGTGCATACCAAAGGATTGACTGCAGCCATAAACACCATGTGTGAATGTTTTCCTTTACCACCCCAAATGCTGGCAGGTGGCAGGTTTGAGTGAGTGATGAGGGCAGAAACCTCTGCTAGGGGTGCTTGGTGGTATGGCCATTTTATCCTTCCTTCTGTGCCTTCCCATAGTAGAAACATATAAATGCTAAAGTGCATGTAATAAAGATGGATCCTGCTAGAAGAAGCCGTGGTCTCTGTTTTGTTACAAGCTGCTGCATTAAGCACCTCAGATATCTATCCAGGCCTGTAAGATTAGGTTATAATTATAAGCTTACTTACGTGCTGCTAAGTGTTGCTCTTTTGCTAAGTTGTTAGACATAAGTGATAAGCTAAGTGTTCTTCTGACAAGTTGCTGAGTATAACTTAGAAGTCATAAGTTAGGTTAAATCCTGGTAAGTGATAGCCCTCTCTTAGATTGCTACAGTTAAGTTATAAGTTAAGTGGGATATAAGTTAAGTGTTCTCCTTATGCTAAATTACTAGGCTTAAGGCATAATTCAGGTTAAAGTACTGTTAAGTTTGAGTGTTGTTAAACTTTTGGGCTGTGTTCCTTTCTATCCTTGCCCTGACAGTCCTTTTGTCATTGGTACCAGTCACACACACCCCCCTCTAGGTAGTTCTAAGTTCATTTCTACTTTGATTGCCTGGATTTTGATTGGTTTTTTTTCATTGTTGCTTCCTTTCCCTTGTGCCTTAACTGTCCTGCAGCAGTAGAATGAATCTTGCCCACAAACTTGTCATGGTGTGTCACTTAGTATTAAACCTGACTTTTGCTCATACCCTTGTCAATGATTTTTTAGGTAATCTCAAACACTCATTCATGACACCAATCATCTCCATGTCTTCCAGGTGTCTTAGTAGAGTTTCCAGGAGGCTCTGATGTTTGGCCTTGCCAGGCACCAAGGTGAGACTGACTGGCGTGTAGTTCCCTGGGTCTTCCTTTTTTTCCTTTTTAAAAGTAGAGGTTGTTTCTCCTTTTCCAGTCAGTAAGAACTTGACCAGACTGCCATGACTTGTCATATACAATTGATAATGCCTTAGCTGCTTCACCTGCCCCCAGGACCCACACACATCTCATCAGGTGCCACAGACTTATGCACCTTCAGGTTCCTTAGTTGTTCTCCAACCTGATACTCTCCCAGTTCCTGCCTTTGCCTTTTGTGACTTGGATGGTATGGCTGGAGCTCTTGCTGGTGAAGATCCAGGCAAAAAAAGTCATTGAATGCCTCAGCCTTCTCCATGTCAAAAGCAACCAGGTCTTCCCTTTCCTTCTGGAGAGGACCCACATTTTCCTTAGTCTTCCTTTTACACTGACACACCTATAGAAGTTCTTCTTATCGCCCTTGACATCCCTGGCCAGACTCAATTCTCCTGGGGCTTTAGCTTTCTTAACCTGATCTGTGGCTGCTTGGACAATTTCTTTGGGTTCCTCCCAGACTACCTCTCCTTGCTTCCACTCTCTGTAGGCTGCCTTTATGTGTTTTCATTTGTCCAAGAGCTCCTTCATCATATCTGCAGGTCTCTTGGTCTGACTTCCTCTTCATTGGCATGCATCACTTCTGAGCTTGGATGAGGTGATCCTTGAAGTTTAATAAATCCAAGTGCTGAGTCCTGCACTTTGGGCACAATAGTCCCTGCAGTGCTGGGGATGGTGTGGCTGGACAGTGCCCAGGCAGAAAGGGACCCAGGGGCACTGGTGACAGCAGCTGAACATGAGCCAGCAGTGTGCCCTGATGGCCAAGAAGGCCAATGGCATCCTGGCCTGGATCAGGAATGGTGTGGCCAGCAGGAGCAGGGAGGTCATTCTTCCCCTGTACTCAGCACTGGTGAGGCCACACCTTGAGTGCTGTGTCTAGTTCTGGGCCCCTCAGTTCAGGAAGAATGTTGAGACACTTGAGCGCGTCCAGAGGAGGCAACGAGGCCGGTGAGGGGCTGGGAACACAAGCTCTGTGAGGAATGGCTGAGGGAGCTGGGGTTGTTTAGCCTGGAGAAAAGGAGACTCAGAGGTGACTTTATCATTCTCTACAACTTCCTGAAGGGTGGTGGTAGCCAGCTGGGGCTTGGTCTCTTTCTCCAGGCAGCAACGGACAGAACAAGAGGACACAGTCTCAAGCTGCGTCAAGGGAAGTATAGGTTGGATATTAGGAAAAAGTTTTTCACAGAAAGAGTGATAAAGTACTGGAATGGCCTGCCTGGGGAGGTGGTAGACCCACCATCCCTGGATGTGTTTAAAAAAGACTGGATGTGGCACTTGGTGCCGTGGTCTAGTTGAGGTGTTAGAGCATGGGTTGGACTTGATGATCTTGAAGGTCTCTTCCAACCTAGAAATTCTGTGATTCTGTGAATACTAACAAGCTTTCTTAGTCCTCTCTTCCCTCCAGCGCTTTATCCCATGGTACTCTACCAAACAGATCCCTCAGGAGTCCAAAGTCCTGAATTCCTGAATTCTAGGGTAGTGAGCTTGTGTGCCCTCTTTGCTGCCCTAAGGATCTCAAAGTCCACTATTTCATGGTCACTACAGACAGGCTCCCCTTGAGTTTCACATTCCCCACCAGCCTTTTCTTGTGAGAAGCATCAAGTCATTGCTCAGTGGAAATTAGGAGATTTTCCATCACAAAACGTGAGCTGCCGCCATTTATCCAATCCACAGCATCTTGTCACATTCAAAAAAGAAAGACTTGCTGTCTCACTGTGTGTTTTGCAGGACATGTAACTTCTGACTAGGATGTAAAAAGCTCCAACACAGCACCACAGAAAGGTGGTCTGCTCCCTCCCAAGCCAATATACAAGCAGAGTTTATCCTGAAAGTGAAATGACAGAGAGGGCTTCACTAGCAGAGCAGTGGTTTCACTTGTATTATTGTTAGTCCTGTGACAGTCAGTCTTTCTTTATACCTCTGTCAAGTCACAGGACTATTACCAGTTTGTGCTTGGTCAGCAATTCAATACTCTCAGCTATTTTCCTTCAAGTCATTCTTAACAGCCTCTGACTCACCAAGGAGAACTAAATATAACTTCTACTTCATTCACTGCTGCTACAGCTGTGAGAGGAAAGCAAGCAGAGGGAGAGCACAGGGGTCCTAACCACACCACTGCTTCAACTTACAAACTTCACATAAACCACACTGGCTTCCTCCAAATGCTCAGTGAAATGGACACCACCAATTTAGAAACAGTTGTAGAATCTGTAGCATCAAGGGAACTGCAAGAAGTGGTATGTCTGTAGTATCTAGCACTTCACTAATTACTTTCTGGGTAATGAAGCTGAACCTTTTTACACAGCTTAATGTTACTGAAGCATTTTGCTTGAAGTGCATAAAAAACTAAAAGAACATGAAATCTCCTTAGCAGTTTTGCAGGGGTAATATCCAAGTACAACTTAAAAGCTATAATTAAAATACCAATTTCGTGCTTTTCCAAGAATCTAGCCTCTTATGATTTTACAGAACAAAATCCATCAGTCAAGACAAGAGAGATTTTCAGTAAGAGAACCAGAATATCACAAGAAAAATTAATTTTGTACTGTACAAATTCCAAGAATAGAAAGCAGCAATAAAGGGAAACAGTGTCACTATAGGGCTTGAAGGAGAAGGCCTTACATTTTTCAAAGCTAGCAATGAAACTGAAAACTATCGTAGTGAATTAAATATCTCAAAAAGGTATAGAAGCAGCACTGTTCTCTCTGGTTTCTGTTAAACTAACATCCTTGGAATAAGATGCAGTACTTTTAGAAAATTTCTCCTGGGTATTCTTCCTCAAAAGCAGTTTGGGAATTCAGTATATCTCCTAAAATCATTTGTATAAATAATGTGCATATCTACATAAAAGCAAACAAACTCAGTAGCACGTTTAACCATCTGGACTTGGATTTTAAGTATTACTTTATGTAAACCAAGTAAATTACAAGTTCTTGATATATTGTGCAGCCTGCGACCTACCCTTTCATCAGGTTTAGGCTGTGTGCACTTGTTTTAAATTTAGAAAGTGGTCCACTTAACCTTGAACTTAAGGCTCAGCTATCATGTGGATAATTGATTTTGGTTACTTTCTTAATTGTTTTTCCTGCAAATACAGCAGGAGTATGTGTCCCTTTGACTTTCAAAACACAAAACTGCAAGTTAACACCTTTTCTGTTTCTGCCCTTTCCTGTTAACACCTTTTCCATTAAAGGCTCTTTGATAGAAAGTGTCAGGGATTGAGGCTGGCTCTGGTACACATAAGACTGATTAATCACCAAGAACAGAGAGGCTACCAGCCAAATGACTTTGATAGAGGATGTGCACACTCTTTACTGTGCAGTTGAGCTGTGCTGCAAACTACTGGGATGGAGACAGCATGGTTTATGCAACAGAAAGTCAGAATATTGCTAAATGAGAAATATAACTGCCTCAAGCAGTTCAAGACTAAGCTGTGGCTACCTTCACTGCAACATCCATCACTTCATTTTTGGCATCTTTTATCCCAAAGGCATCCTAGCTGTAAACACCTGCATGCCCACAAAAGCCTTACATTTCCTTTGCCAAGGAAAACTGTATTTTCATTTCACTTTTAAAGCTTGTCTCAAAATTGTCTTCACAGTGGTCAAGGTCACGCACTGCCAGATTCCAGTGCTTAAATTTTCAAGAGGCCTTATTTCTGTATCCACTTGCACTTCCTAAAATTCACATCTTTCTTCTGTCGCCTGAGAAGTGGGAAGCCAGTTGCTTAAAGCATATAAAGCAGGAAAGGAAGCATGGCTTTTGAGGGGACTGGTACCACACACCCTCATAACCATAGAGCCTTCTGTAAACAGGTTTGTTCAAGGCCTGCTTCCATATTTCACTTACATTGTTTCAAGTGTCTCACAGAAAAGGTACAGAGGGAGGTATAACTCCCCGTTCCACAGGGGCTCAGTGTGCGAGAGGTCACGGAGTGCTGGCAGAACATCATCCATCCTTCTCCAGGTCCAGTCAGCACTAAAAGTATCACAGTAAAGCTGTGTGCAAGTCAATTTCTTACACTAGAGGTTTCTGAGCTCAAAAATCAAAAGCCTACGGATTTGTAGGTCTCATTCCTGTATCACAAAGCCATTCACTCTGCGTTGGAAATAATTAATGTTCTGATGCAGAGCAGCTGGGAGGGTTGGGAAGTTTCACATAGAAGGGCTGAGCAGGCCCTGAACTGCAGGTACTGAAATGCAGTGGATCTGTGGTATTAATGGTGATGTTCGTAATAGCCCCTACTGAGAATAAGGTTAAAAAAAAAAAAAAAAAAAGAAGCAAAAGCTACAAGCTTTAAATAGTAACATGCTTGAATATCAACTCAAGAAAATCTTTGACGTGAGCACAGAAACTCTTACTGCAGGACACCCGTTTCTAAAAGCTGACTAACCAAAAGAGCAGAACAATAATCTTATAGCAAACTATAAGATTTTCAAAACTAGTCCAGCCTGAGTAGGAACTGGAGAGTCCTTAATCATTCTACTAAAATCCACTGTGAGAAGCAGTAAGAAAATATTTTCAGAAGGCACCTATGAAGTATAAGAAGCAACTTTTATACATTCCATTGTTCATACATCAATTTATTCTAGTACATGAGACTGAGAACCTTGAATCAGACATTTTAGGCACCTGCGCCACAGGAAGGACAGTGTCTGAGGAGACAAAGATGGATCTCAAGAGGCTAGATATTCAAAGGGCTAGATTCTCAAGGGCCTGTTGAGATATTCAGCATTTTATGAATTCCATTTTCAGAAAACAAAGGAACAATTTATGCTCAAATTCAGGGCTCTTAAGTTATTGTTCTAAAGCCTTGGAAGGCCTCATACTCAGATTTCTCAGGGGTATTTTAAGCATTTAAATCCCATTATCATGTATGAGCTTTCACAGATCAGCAGCTCAGCATGTAATTCAGGGGATTTTCAAGCATGCCTTCCTCCCAATAGCTCCTGTGTGAGTTAGTCATGAAAAAAAAATGTAGGGCAGGACTAATTATAGAATAAAATCTGACAGAGGTGGTCTATCTGAAAGATTTTCTTTGGAATAATAATTTTAAGAACACTAATATTTAACTGCATAGCTGAATTCAGTTAAAAAATAGTCCCTATTACTCAAGACAAACTCTTGCTGTGCAGTTATGACCTGTTCTCTGCAGTCTTAGCAGGCAGCTGATTCTCCCCATTTTTGTAGCAGTCTTGAAATCTTATGTCCCAACTTAAGTCACTACTTTAAACAGAGCACAGTTCCTCCACACTTCCCTTGAAGGGCATATTTGGGGTTTAGTTTTTCTGCTTCTGAATTTCCAACACACTCACACTGGCTATTTCCAGACTAATCATAAGAATCCAGCCCAATAAGTGTCCCAATATTGCCAAGAGGAATATTATCTTGGGTATGACTGTATGACTTTGGAATGGCATCTTCCCTGTGAAAGTGCATCATACAGATTAGTGATGGCTTTGTCTGTTAGCTCTTTTCTTCAGTTTGGTTCAACCATTTTAAAAATCAGGCCTCAAACATGTGCATTACCTGTCTTCTGAGATGACACCCATCCTCTTATAGTCTTTATGAGGTAGTTGCTAATGGTACCAGACCTGCTTTGACTCACTCTTTGCCCACTCCAGTATGAAAATATTCCAGTTTGAAGGAACTTGATTTGGCCTTTTGAAAAGTGCCTGCCCTTGAAAAAGCAGTGCTTAGAACAGAGTTACTCTGTGGTAGATGCCCCATTGCAATCCCAAGGGGTGACTGCAGTCATACAGGTGCACGCAAGCCAGACACAACCCTGGTTATCCGTTTCTGTTCCCCTGTTCTTGACAAGACAGCATGCTCTTATCAAGGCTCACTGGCACTGGCTTCATGGCTTGGAAACTAGGTCCTAAGTGACCACGGCTACACACTCTTCCTGATGTACAAACACCACAATACTTAGCTCCCAGGTTTTCCCACGGATATCTCCTGAACCACTGGAAACGGGAACTCCCATGTTAGCCCAGGTGAGATCTGTAGTCATGACTGAACAACACAAAACATAAGATAGGCACTAAGCCACAGGGTGAATATTCTTCTCTCACATCTAGAGGGGGCAAAAGTTAACACAGGATAGGTATTTTCAAAAGAAAACTAAATATCTTGCATATTACTTAAGATTAGTAAATGGGTATGCCTGTAAATGTATCAGCCTACATCGAAAATTCAAGTGTGCAGAATCTACGAGCAGACAGCGAAGACAGAGGAAAACAATGAGAAATGCCCTGCTGTGACCTCACCACCTGAGGAAGGTGCTAAAGCCTAACAAAAGACATCTCTGTGGTAAACTACTGAGCTCTTAAAATGCAATTACAACTTCACAGTGGCCTGAACCAGATAATTTACAGCTTCAATACTTTCAGGACTCAGGCAGAATCTTGGTGTAATTAGGCAATTTATTTCTCAATTAGCAATGAATTTAACAAGCACAAGAGACAGAAGAAAATACGAAAGTCCGGGTTTCTAAAAGGTGAGACAGTTGAGGAGTACACAACATAGTAAGTTGTGTTCAGGTCTACTAGCTCAGACTGGGATCCATTTGCAAGCATCTAAAGGAGGGAAAGATCCCCTCTGTGTAACTGGTAAAGAAATCAAATATTCAAAGGCCTCAAGAGGCAAACCATCCTCCTGCTGCATACAGCCAACACTTCATCAAACAAAACAGTGTTGGAGCCCTTCAAGGCTCCTTCCAATGCACTCTGACCACAAGGGCTATGTTCTCCATCCACAGCTGATGGATAAGTTTCTCTAGATTCAGGGCTCAGAGAAAGTCAAGTTCCTTCTGATGCAGACAGAAGATGTGGATGTGAACATGGAAACAGCAACAGAGGGATGTCACTGAACAAACGGCTCTGGAGCGTGAATCTGGAACCTTGTTGCCATCTCCACATAGCTGTGCCTGTAACAGTGATCCAGCACAGGATGAACACCTTCCCATGACACTGCTTGTTGTCACACTGACCCCATTTTGACTCATGTCACCCAGACAATGCATGGACATAGCCACAGAGCATGCTTCTCACACGCAGCATAAAGAATGGGGAAAAATGGGGATAGACATGCATATGGCCCTAGAGACAAAAGCCAGGCCAGGCCAAGTTGCTCTCAAGACTACACAGTAAAGGATCTGGGCCATTTTATTTACTGATAAACACGTACCTGAGAATGATCTGGGTCGGAAAGGACATTATACTACCTTATAGAAGTACAAGGAACTGCAGAGACAATTGCTTCTGTTACTAAGAGATGCCAAGTTCTATAAAAATTATAACGGCTTCCTTGGTCTAAAAAAAGCCTAACGTCCTTTTATTTTTTGACATGTATGAGTCAGCAGATAGGAAATGCAATTCCCAAATATAGTGCCTTGCACCAGAGGACACAGCAAGAAGAAAATTTGATCAAGGCTTCCTCCTTCACAGAGATGACATTGCTTGTGATGAGCCACATCAGTCAAACAGCATCGCCCATCACCAGCCCTTCTTTGTAAGGTCCCTGGAGTGTTCCAACAGTGAGGAAAACAGTATTTTGTTTGGTATGAGATGAGATGACTTCCACAAACTTTCTGGTGTGGTTAAGAATACTTGGGGTACACAGCTGGAACAGGAACAAAGTGACCAAATAAGCAGTTGTCAGTATTGTCACACTCTACCCATTTTTAAGCAAGTCTCTTACTAAAAGCATATTCCCTGCAGCATTTTAACCTTTCCCTAGCAAAGGCTTCCTGGGCAGGCATTCCAGACGAGATATTTAATGCTACACAGACCCGCTCAACATCGACACCCTGTTCTGAATTTTTTTTTTAACAACAGGTCTTTTCTAAGTTTTGGCTGTATTTTAGTTCTGTGAGATGTAACAATCCCATACTAGTCTGAGACAATCCCTGGATGCCCACGTTTTTCTGAAAAAATACTCAAAGTCCAGTTACCTTGAATCATAAGCCTCTCTGCAAGATGAAGGTTATTGCTATGCAATTCAAATTTCAGAGCATTTCTGGCTTTATGACCACAAGTCCCAGAGGATGAGATTCATGACAGTTCTACTAACTTCAAGCAGAGCCATATCAATTTACTCCAAAGGGGGAAATGAGACAAGTGAGTACTTTTGGACTCCTCTCTGATGAAATAGCCATGAAAAAAACTATGCTTTTAAGAGTTAGCTACAAAGATTCTAGGATTAGGACACCATTGTACTGATAACTTGTTGGGTATTCTTACACATTTCTCCTTAAAAACACCAAGCTGAAAATACCTTCACTAACATTTGAGAGCAGTTCTTGTCTAATGAGTTCTAGAATGTAGGCAGTTTCCTTTTTTTGCAAGGCATCTACATATCCAGGGAAAATAAACGCTCTTGTGACTATAAAAATTTTTCCACCAGACCCTAAAATATGTCTTGCAGAACTGGTTTTTGAACATAAATATCAGATAAATTGTGCAAGTCATAATGAACCAAGTACACTCCAAATACTTTGAAGGCTGCTGTGTCTCACTAGAGCACAGCAACAGGTTTGAATGGAAGTGTGGATTACCAAAACTTACTGTGACATTCAGTGTCAGTATTAAGTGAACTAGAAACAAATTTTAGGAACAGAATTTATTAAGCTTGAGTGTCGCTGAACATAAGTCATGTAATTTATAATAATCATCACCTCAGATGATCTTGATAAATCTACCAGGCATTTTCCACTCCTTAAATCATTGCCTGGACTAAGAACATAAAAATCTTGAGTTATTTCCATGGATTTCAAGGCTATTTGAAACTTCAGCTTTGGACACTGTTTCTCATATCTTTAGAACAATATTCATACCAGACACTGAGCATGTTTGTAGGCCAAATGATTTTCCTAGAAAAGGATGGAAAGTATTTTTGAAGGACATGTGCTAAGGTATCCAAAATGTTTAAAAAAATAAGTCCTCATAGCTGCACCTTTTCCCAGTTTGTAATCCCAAGTCACTGAGTACACCATCTATGGTTATTCATTTGGTGAGTGAAATGCCTACTGTGATGTATGAACACATAGTTAGGAATACATCTTCCTTCTTGATAAGTACATTAGATCCCTCAGTGCCACCCATAGTTCAGGATGTTCTCAGATGCAAGAACAGTGGGGATGAGAATGCCTTCCCTCAAAGATGTGCCCTTAATAAATGAAGCAATCAAAACAGTCAGGCATCAATGCCAAGCACCTCAGATTCTTTTTTTACCCGCACAGCTTTAGAGCACAGCACCCAGTATCTCTTGGAAAACACCTTTAAGGCTTTAAGTAAGCATACAATCCAACAGGTAACATGTTCTGGGGAGAGAAGACACCAGAAGTATCTAAATATCTGGTCCAATTAAACAAAAACTGACAGTAAACTACAACTTGGCCCAGCAATAAGGGAATTCAGTAAAGGTGTTTCCTAATTTGCCTCAGTTTTCAAGATCAAGATCACAGAGAAACATGCAAAAATTATAACAGAAGAATGGCCCTACCTTATTAAGCAGATACAAGTAAAAAAAGAGCAAGTTCTTTACTGACCTTTCTGTATCAACTTTTTCCTCATCAATAAGAGCACAGCATGACTGCAATTAACATACAAGGCGAATAAGAGTCAAAACAAACAGGATCTCAAGAGAGGAAATCATAGCAGCAGCAGATGGAGGCAGCAGTAAACATTAAAGATGCTGGCAAGGCCCAGTCCTCTCCTCTGGCATTTTTGAAGAAATATTTATTCAGAGTTGAGCATATGAACATAATGGTCTACTTTCAATGAAAGAAAATTCTCTTGAGAGGGACCACTGTCAAGTGCACAAACCCAGTGCAGCAGTACTTTATAGCCAACTCACACAACCAGCAGATGAGCTTCCTTCCTTCCAGCATTCCCAGAGACTAAGCTTGCTCTTATAAGTAACTTTGCTTTTGTTTGGCAACATGCAATTTAAGCCAAGGCTTAAGAAGTTAATACACACCAAAAAAAAAACCAGAAAGAGCTGCTGCCAATAATCTTACATTCACCTGTTTGCAAGACTACAGCCCTCCTATTGACCTTACCACAAAACAAGTTGAGTTTCTCATCCCTTTATAGGCCAGGACACACATGTGAGTGATCATCATTATAGAGAACTCCTGAAGCTGGGTATAAATAGGGTAATAGATTAAATACCTATTAACTAGAAGTCAAAGGGCACAAGGGTATTCATCATGCATTCAGGAGCCCCTTAAGCCATGGTAGCAGTACATTTTAATTGGGTTTTCTGTTGAGACAATTCCTCTTTTGTGATTTATGAAGAAACAAACTAGTCTTGTTTTGAAATGCTACTTCATTATGTAGAGTACGATTATTTAAACAAACAAGCAAAAAATCGCCAACAAAAACCCACAAACAAACAGAAACCCCACAAAACCCTAAAACAAATCAAAAAGACCTCCACAACCACCAAAACCCCGATGTGGTTCCTTTAGGAAGGATCTGAAGAAGCTATCTAACATCTTTGCCTAGGGAAGTCGGGAATGGCTCCTCACTCCACTCTGTGCAGCAATTCTAAATGCAATATAGTAAACTCCCTCAGTACAACAGGTACTAGAGGCACTTGAAAGTGTCCCTGGCCTAAGGCTTGAAGGAGTCTGAGATTGAGGAGTGTTGCAATGCTATTCTTCCTCATAACTGAATTGGAATTGCATTTAGATGCCATTACTACAACACTCAGGAAGGAAGTACAATTTCTTGGCAAAACACTTTTACCATCCCCACCTACACAATTAAGGTTCAAAGCAAGGTTTTATTCCACACAGCCACCTAAGCTAAGGAAGCACTTTAGGTTGTGTCAGTGGTGAGATGAGAACTCTATTGTCATTGTGGGGAATTTTGCCATTGACTCCCAGGGAACTACACCATTGCCCAAGAGGTAATAAGAGGTGTTGCTGTATCTTAAGATAACACTGAAAAGCATAAAGGTGTCTTCTTGTCCTCTGCATAATTCAGAATATACAATAATAATACAATTTCAGGCAGCTTCTGAATGAAGCCTGTTATTTCTTGTGGGCTCAGGCATCTTCCAAAAAGACTGCCAATCTTGATTATGAAATTGGACAGAGAAGAATCCAGAAAGCTCCTAGGCAAATTGCTAAAACAATTAGTTAGCCTTACAGTTAGAACAATGTTCCTCATTTCTAGCCTGCATTAGCAGTGCATTAATTTTGAGCACCTTTATCACAATACATTATTTTCTCTAAAATTACAGCTATTAACTACCAGAAACTGCCTCTACTACAACAGCCAGAGTGTTGATTACAGCAATGAAAATTCTATAAATCAGCTAAAAAGTCTCTCCTATAAAAGTTGTAGTCTGTTCAATGTAATTAAATAGGTCATGACCAAGATGCACCCTAACAACAGCAAAACCATTTAATGACCGGAATAAGTAACCAAGAAAGTCATTAACCCACTATAGCTGGAGAAAAAAAAAAAAAGGTTTTGGGATTTTATTACAAAACACAAACATTTGTTTTGGACTGACACAAAATGAGAGGTTTTGTTTCATTTGAGACTAATAAATTTCTTTGTATTACCTTTTCTCTCTGTGTCTTGGTCCATTTATTAAACAAAACCAGACCAAGCTATTTTAATGGAAGAATCAAAGGATTAAGTTTCAAACTAGAAACATTTTGACATTTAAATTGTTATATGAAATATTTGATTTTGAGAAGTGCTTTAACAAACTTCTTTTTTTCAAAATCTTTCTGCTCTCCTTCCACCTCTTGTTTTCTCCACTGAACCAAATAAAAAAAATATTCCTTTCTTCAACCTTCCAGAAATATATTTTTTTTCAGCGAATTTACAGTCTGTCAAAATAAAATTATGTCCTCATTTATAGATTAGGTAAAAATCATTCCAAAAGTTGGAGAACAGAATTATTGCTCTTGGTTATGGAGAGATGATGAATAGCCAAGTATAATGGTATCTTCAGCCTTGAAATTGATAACCGGCAAAAAGAATTAGAGAACTTTCTTTGAATGCTGGGTATATCAATGATGAATGGAAGATCCTACTTTTTCTACTTCTAGCTGTAGAGCATTCAAATCGCACTCAAAACCCCTAATAAAAAAGCATAGTTGGTGACCCAGCGAAAGTTCCAGCCTATGTCAGTACCCATCAAACCATGTCAGTGACATCATGATCATCTTACCATCAAGTAAATAATCACTGGGGCATAATTCACTGTAGAGTATGAACTGGTAAAAAAAAAAAATCCCAAATAAAAATAAGCAAACAACCCCCAGATAAACAAACAAACCCAATCAAAACTACATAAATTTCCTCAGATTAAAAGAAAAGGCATTCAAAGGCATTGTTTTGATAACTACATCTCATTGACTTAAAAGAGCTTAGCTCTCTTAAATGAGATACCACAGCCTGAATAATTAGATCCCAGTGCAGTTTTGAAGATTTGTCCCTTAATCTTCAATATTTTCAGCACAAAACACCCAGAACGATCAGCTGTCCTGAGCTATTAAACAAGAGAATAGAATGAAAATGTGACTTAATTCCCAGTTAAAAATTCATTCTTCAGAGAACATAGTATCATATAACACCAAGCAAGCAAACAGAAGAAAAGAGACAGCGAAACATAATTTGTTACGGTGTTGTGCTATTTCCTCATGAAGTCTGCACACAACTATTACGAGGTCAAAGATCCTGGAGAGAAAAGGAGCTCTGCTGAATTAACTCTATCAACACCCACAGTGAAACGTGGTCAAAGAAATCAAAAGGGTTTTAAAACTCTGTTGGCACAAGCAGAAGATTTGTATCCACCCATCTGTCCTTGGTACATATTCATAAGTGCAGCAATGTTTTAAATGTCCCACACGGAAATCTAAAGATTATGTTAAAAAGATGATATTGACACTGGAACCTTGCTGGCTTATACATCAAAGAGATTACACTTCTCGCTCTCAGGTGTGCATGGGAGTGGAACTTGTCTACCCGTGATTGCTGTCTGTTTACTTTTGAACATCATCAGTGAATTAAGGTGGACAGTGTCACCACAGATCTTTGACTGTTTTTCTGGTTCAGGAATAATAGTGTTCTCTTGAATGGTCTCTTGAGGATCATTGCAATCCTGCCTGCAATCCCACCAGTCCCATGCCCTCTAAAACTGCATTATGATCAAAGGTGGAATGTAATTTTTGTTGGACTGGCTACAAAGAAGATAACATTTTCCTTGTATCTTTATTAAAACACCTTGGATAGATTTGAGATGCTTATTTTCTCATAACATCTATAAATCACAGGAACAATCAGTGTATGCTCTCCTCCATAAATATACAGTTGGTTGCAAAAGCTGAGATGGCACTTAACCCTTCGCATTGCTCTCTGGGAAGTAATTGTTTGGAGTGACTTTTATTGCTTAAATCTATCCGTGTTTTCTGAAGAAATATGGACTAAGAGACAGTCAGTGACAGCCTGGCAATTGATGCTTGGTATAATGGCTAATTACATTACAAAAACACTGTGGCTGCACTGTTCAGAGAACAAAAACAAATAACTCCTTGAACCAGAAGACGCCTTTGCACAGAGGTCTTCACAGAATCCTCCAATGTGGTTCCTGCCTGATAGCAGCCACTCTCAGACACTGCCAGTATACATGGGCAACAGCACCAGCACAGTGTTGTCCTTCCCATCTTTGCTCTTATAATCAAAAGATGTCTTTTAAAACTGTGTTTATGTTGATTACACTGTATTTTGTACTACCTTCACTCTGCCCTGTTGTTAAGATTTGTATTACACATAATGGTATAGAGGAGAACAACCACAGAGTAGTTGCATTATAAACTTACAATGGCTGCTTTATAAAAGCCATTTATCAAAAGAAGATAGGAAGAAATATAATGACTTCTGGAATAGAAATCAGACAGATAAAATATTAAGACTCCGGGGGATTTTGAGAGCAGAGAAATGTCATCCTCATTCACAGCATTCACAGCAGAGGTCAAGTTGCCCTCATTTCCATGTGGGCACCAAAACACAGAAGAACGTGGCACATTGCATATGAAGCAACTTTAGCAACCTCACCTCCAGGAACAGAACACACAGACATGTGAGAGTTACCAAAAGGCTCTTTGGTTCAAACATTTTTCCTCATGGGCACACAGGAACACAGAAGAGAGAGAAACTCATCTGATGTGTCCTAGCCCATTCAAACACAGTAACTCACACACGCAGCAGCCACAGCTCAGCCTGCTGAGAAACCCAGCTCCTGGCTGGCTGTCCCACAGGGAGCACAGGACTCTGGAAAGTCTTCTCTTGGCAGGGGCGCTCTGCACATGAACGTTACACCAGACCTCCTCATGAAGAAACTGAATTTCTTAGAATGACTCTGAACAGCTTCCCCTCACCAGCCCTTGGTTTTGAATTCCTCTTCCCTTAAGAAACCAAATTTGAAAACTTAACCCAAGCACCCAGGCACTGATTTTCATAGGCAGTGTATTTTAAAACAACACGGCCGTCTAGCGGTAGTAGTAGCTGCTGCTGCAAAGAAAATACTCTCTGCTGCACACATTTACTGTCCAACACTTGACACTTCCAGAAATGATGGGTTTGATATTTTGCTGTTTCATTTGGGTCTAAATTAAGGCTTTTTGCCTCTAAACCATGCAGACACACTGCCCTTGCAAAGCTTATTTGGAAACAACTAGGCCTAAGCGCAAGAAAGTTTCTTCCTGAACACTGGAAACACAAACATGATGAATGGAGGCTGTCTCTGAGTGAAGATGGGCCACTGAAATACTTCTAATTCCTACTGCCTATTCCTCTTTGCTCAGCAGCCCCTCACAGATAAATGTTCACTGACTCATGTGAGGCCCCTGTCACATCTTCAATCCCTTGTGTATGTGCGTTTTGGATTACATAGCTCCTAAATATTTCTGAGGATTGTGATATTCAAATTCACCAACACCAACAGGAATGAAAAAGAGAACAAACAATTCCTAGCCCATATATTTTCAGCATAAGATAGAAAAAAACCCCCACCTAGATTAATGATTTTGATTGTCAAGAAAGCATCTTCTGTATTTCTGGCTCAGGGGACAAGAACAAATCTATATCCAAAGATGGCGATGGCAGAATATGACAAATTATGACAATTAATCATTTTTGCTAGCTAGAACACTTTGAACAAAGCACGAAGAAATACAGCAATATCTGGCAAACAAGTAGCCAAGCACTGATTTCTGGACAATAGCAACAGACAAATCACCTCATATAAAACAGGAACGCAGCAGCTGGCAGCAAGTCTTGAAAAAGACTTTGATTCATAAATCATGCTCTGCATCAGAACCTTTGAAAAATAAAATACTCTGTATAATACATCCTCCCAGCTCCAGAACAGCACTACATACCTGAACTGCCCTGCGCCTCTTTGCCCCATTCCTCCCCAGTATTTCTGGCCACTCAAGATCACACCCCCTTAATGGCAGGACAGCTCCTTGAGGAGACTCCAAGCCAGAAGAAGGGCAGACAGCTAATAGTCATTAGTCCTGCTCCTTGTGGATCTGTGTCAACTGCAGATTTTCCAGAAGTGGAAGCTTTATGGGCCTTGCTCTCTAGATGAAGGTGAGCCAGTCATTAAAAAGGTAAGGACAGGCAACTGTGTCAATAATGTCATTACAGCAGAACTACTTTGGCCACAACACGTGAAACAGAAGAACAGCCTCTGGAATCTTGCCATCACCATTAAGCAAATAGGAACAGACATCTGCAACCCAGTGAACTTGAGTCTCATACTGTCCTGGTTTAGGGCAAAATTGAGAGGGAACCTCCGAAGGGGTTCCTCTGAAAAGCAAGCCGAAACGGCCCCTCCCCCCAGCTGGTCCAGGAAAAGAACTTCCTCAGAGAAAAGTGGAAAAAACTATTTATTTAACAAACAAAATGACCACAAATGCAAAGAATTAATAGTATGAAACAATAAAACCTCTGCCCGCTCTGCAGAGAGATGGCAAACAGAGACAGTCCTTGCCGTGGGTGTAGCTCAGCTCACTCCGTCTCTCACCAGCCCCACTCCCTCCACAGGGCCAGGCCCGGCGGGCCGCAGGTGCCAGCCCTCGCTGCTCCTCTGGGTTTTCAGTCCAGAGTAGATTTAAACAGTCCCAAGGAAAAAAAGGAAGAGAAAAAAAAAAGGTCCAGGGAGTCTTCTCTGCCCTAGCTAGCTAAACTAACTAAAAGCACAGGAGATCTCTGTCCCACCGCTGTCCGTGCCCAGACGAACGCCGGAGAGCAGACGTGGGGGAGTCAGGCAGTTTCTCAAAACAAACTGCGGCTGCTGCTTTCTCCCCCTTCGCTCCCAGAACAAGTTTTAAAGGTACAGAACTGAATATACAGCACAAACAGAGCAGACGATTGGGGATACGAGCAGCAAAAGTCACCCTACCACACATACCAATTGCTACATTTTGCTACAGGAGAAACGTGTTTTACAGGAGCTGCAATTTCTCCAATTCAGCACAGGCTCCCAGAAGCTACCTAAGCCATGTTCATCACATCAGCTGATAAAATCACTCCAGCTCTCAGTAAGAGAGAAGCCTGTAAACTCTATGGCAACCAACACCTCCACATACAGAAGTTCTTGACAGGATTTTTTCCTCAGCATGCTCACTACTGTCCATTATAAACCTTTAGAACAGCAGATGGAAGATAAAGAAAGCACTAGACTTGGGTTTCCTCTCCACAAGGGGGGAAAAAAACCCAAACCATATATACAGCTTGAGGTAGAATACTGCATTTCCTCTCCATGCCACTACCAGTTGAAGCCCTCAGGATAAACACAGTCTAAATTTTTTGAAAGCTGGTAACTGAGGAAAGACCTACACTTGGAAAATCCTTTATATACCAGCAGCTCAAATCCAGAGTTCCACCATGACCTATAGGTCCTGCTAATTTAAAACATCTTTGTATTGATGTTACCTGTTTCAAGGCTAAACAGGGCATCTACACCCTTCTGTTCAATGTTTCTCATAACCAAACCCAGCTACCCTTCAAGAACAGCTCTGATTTCAGGCTGAGTTTAAAGTTTTCCTAATGTGCACTAAAGTCAACCTGTGATACCACCAATGGCTAACACTTGGTAACCCCTTCAGGGCGGCAAATCTGGAGTTCACAGATCAACATTACTGCCAATGTCCCCATTGCTAAAACATTCATTTGTCTTGGCTAGCTGAGCATGCAGCTTCTGTGTCAGGAAACAAAACTGGGCCAACACAGGTATTTCATGTTCTTTTTATGTATTGCTTTTGTCAATAGGTAAGTAAGCAAAAGAAGCTCTGTAAACAGAGGGAAGACTGATCATGTAGATTAATTGCTTTTTCTATAGAAGACATGTTCCTGATCTGAGATAAAGCAGCATTCAGTCATCACTGGGATACTACATGTAAATCTGGTGTTAATTTAACAAGACAATTAATCACAGAATCTCTTTTAAGACTGATAGCCCATCTGGCTTTTCATTTATCACCTCACTCATTTTCCTGTTTTCTTCACAAATCGTTGTCAGTTTATTACGCACTAGCTGCTGTGGGCTGGGGTATGCTTATTATACTCACTCAACAGCACACTGCTGTGAAGTAGTTCTGCTCAGGTCAGGGGAACGCTTTTGGAATTACTCATTGCCTGAAACAAGAGAGGCGTAACAGTTTGGGAAGGACAAGATGAAATGCACTGAAACCAGCACTTCTTCCTCCAAATCTAATCCTTTACTTGCTTTTTTTTTTTTTTTTTTTTTTTTTTTTTTTTTTTTTTTTTTAATAGCTATTTTTATAATTCCTAGTTTGCAACTACCCAAACTCACTGTCGTCATCAAATGCGGGGCTTTTCTCCAAAGAAGCTTGGGCTGCTAATGAAACCATTACTCTCACCTTCTTCTTTATATACTGTAGTGATTAAGGCACTTTGGAAATACCTTGTTTTTCCTTTGGCTAATACTACCCCATTTTGCCTTAATGCACTTCCACCTTTTCTGCATACAACAACACTCTATTTCTGTGCATATTTCAGTGCACCACACGGATATGAATCTTTAGAACTCTTGCCCTTTGCATTCTCATTATTTTTTCAGAGGAATTACATATTGCATCTTTGTGGGATACACTTCAGCATCTCCAGTTCATGGTGCCTTGCATGCTAACTCTTTCCTCAGTAGCTTCCTTAGCACCTAAACTTACTTTCTTGCAATCTTTTCCCAACAACCACCCTGTTGCTATCAGGGTATCCCCCCGATGTCAAAGCTTGGCCCTTAGCCTTACTCTGTCTTCCTGAGGAGTCCCCCTGGGTCTCCTGCTCAGCGATCCACTTCCAAAACCCCCAGATCTCAGTGCCTTGTCCTTCGCAGGACACTTTCTGTCACATCTCTCCACTCGGCCGGACAGACAGCACAGCACAGCACAGCACAGTACAGCACAGCACGGGGTCCCTGCGGTTTTCCATGCTGACTGAAAGGGGGAGGCGGTGTGGGGGGCGCGATCAGAGGCCTCTGCGCCTACACCCACCGAGGGCACCGCCGTGACCTTGGCGTGCACCTGGCGGGCGCGGCCGGCGGGCCCCCGGGCGGCGGCTGGGGAGCGCCGGGCTCCCCCGGGGCGGGCAGCCGGCCCTGGGCGGGGGCGGCGTGGTGAGCGCGGGGGCGGCGTGGCGAGCTCGGCCCGGCGCCGCTCCGCGCCCGGCGGCGGCGGCTCAGTGCGCAGGCACGGCGCGGGAGCGAGCGGCGCTCCGGGCCGTACATAATACGTGTGTCTGGGGCCGGCGCGGCGCAGAGCGGAGATGGGGCCGGGCCGGGACAGCCGCAGCTAGCGCCGCCAGTGCGGGGGGCTCGCCGGCCGAGGGCAGCGCCGGGAGGGACAGGTAACCGCGGGGCCGCCGCTCCGGCCCCTCGGCAAACTTGGGTCGGCACTTCGGCGGGGCTTCTGCGGCCCCCGGCGGGCTCACGGCGGGGGCGCGGCGCGGAGCATCCCGCGAAGGCAGCGGCCGCGCCGGGCTTCGCCTCCCGCCTCGGGAAGGACGCGGCCGTCCCCGGGCAGGCCGGTGCCGCGCTGCCCCGCCGCCGCCGGGGGTCGGGCGGGGGGGGGGCGGACCGGGATCTCCGCTGCCCCCGGGGCACCGCCGGGCCGGGAGGGTCGCGGGGGCCGAGATCTCGTCCGCGTCCGAGCGCTGCGGAGTTCTTCCGCTTCGGCCGGGAAACGGGTCATGGGGAGCATCCCGCTCCGGCCCCTGGCGGCGGCGAAGCGGGCGGAGCCGCCCCCCCCCCAGGAACACCGGGGCAGGTGCTGCTCGCACCCCCCGTGCAGGGCAGGGGAGCAGAAGTGGCTCCCGGAGGCAGGCGGGCATCCCGGCTATCCTCAGGGGAGCGGCAGCAGGTGCCCCTGGCAGCCCCGAGCGAGGGCAGAGCGCCGGGACGGGCGGAGCGCCGGGAGCGCAGGGGCATCAGAAAGGCCACCTCGGAGACTGCTGGTAAAGACAGGCTGTGTATGCCAGTGTTCCCCCTTCACAAGGAACGCTCCCTGTAGGTAAGGACTGGAAACATGGCTCTTTGAACAAAAGGGTCAAAGTATGTAAATCTGAAGAACGGGGAGGGCGACTTCACCTGTGCCAGCCATCAGCATTCGTGGTTTACATTGTGGCAGTGTGGTGTCACAGAGCAATGACACGTCTTTATTTCCTTTTGTGCTGCTTTTTAAATGACAATTCCTTACATTCTTATTTTTTTTTTAAATGTATTCAACCGTGGCACAATAAAGCAAAATATTTGGAAATTTTGGGGGGAAATTTTTATGGAGCTTGCTCATATTTTAATCCGTCTGTTCACCAATCCAATCACATGTCCCCAGATCAGCAGAGGATAGTAAAGCTCAAAGTAAACAGGACAGCTTTTGCCATGGAAACAAAAGTTGCTAGGGGATGGGTTGCTACTACACAGTGGTGTTCTCTAAAGCTGTGATCCTATATCCCACATTTTCCTGAGCACCTTGGGTTTAGGCACTGAAAAACTTAGTGATTAAGCCACTTCATTCAGCTTGGATGTATGTTTTCAGATCGTGGATAACACAGATTTGGGTAACAGTGACTCTCTTTTTAGCAAAAGTTTCCCAACATTTCAGTGTTTAGTTTCTCAGCCCTGAAGGCAAGACATGCAAATACACATCAACACTCAAGAGATCATAGCTACTGCAGTATTTATTCATCCAATGTAAATGGATGCTGTGACACACGTTTCCTTCCTCCTCGTGGAGAATTGTTTTCTCTCTGACTGTTCAGTTCCTGTGCCCTATCTGTAAGTAGCAAGAACATTACATTTACATTGCAGCTGAGAAAAGAGACCATCTTAGCTCATATTACCAGGCTGCTTCATATAGGGCTGGAGAGCCTTCTTTCTTAAAGGGCAAGATATTTTTCAAAAGATAGGAGATTATTTCTAAGTGAAAGAGTCTGGCCATGAAGAAAATGCTCAGTAGAATTTATATTATGCAGTGCTTGAAAGGAATTAATGATTCTGGCAGTCCTTTTTCTTTTTTTTCCCCTTGCATTTTTTAAAAGGTCATGCTACTTGATGGTATCACAACTCTTTCAAGCATAAGATCATTCTTTTGTTTTCTGTTTCACCTCCCAGCTCTTATCATTTTGCTCATATACCTGACCAAAACCACCTATTAGCTTTTTAGATTGCTAAAGAAAAAGAATCTAAGTGTCATGTAGGCTGTGTGGTCCTTACAGACAGTTCTTCATCAAGCTTTTAAAAACACTGCATCCTCTTTTTTCTCTCTTGACTAAACCTACAGACAGTGCAAGATCATGTTTACACAGGTCTCTGTCATGTCACATTGAGTTTTCTTAAATTTATCACAATAACTAAAGTTGCTGGTCCAGACTCAGCAGAGTGCTTCACCTCCTCTCTGAATGCTCCTGGTGGCAGCTGGAGTATGGAGTAATACAAGCAAGGTTTGGCAGGCCACGTTATCCAGTCATGTCAATTCTGGTTCTTCCCTGGCTTGAGTCTCTTACACCTGAGGAAAATACCTACCATTTTGCTAAATTTGCTTACCTGAATGATTTAAGTTAGCCACAAGTTAAGCATAATTTATTAAGAAGAGAGGGTTGATGTGAGAATAAAGATCTAAGTAAGGACCCAACAGAATGAATCTCTGCAGAACTTCAGTTGACCTCTTTATTCTATTTCTGATGTGTGAGATGGAATCTTTGCATAACCAAAAGACAGGCTGAAGGGTATGGATTTAAAGTGTTCTTATCATTGAGATATAGGCAGTGTGACCCTGCATGAGACAGCTGGGGCAGCCATGGTAAACTACACCATTTTTTCCTCTTCTCCTTTACCTCTAGGGTATTTTTATGAGGTGGGCAGAACTCTGGTTTTATGAGAACTTATATGTGCTTGTGCTGTTACAGATGGCAGCTAGCTGTTGAAGAAATGGTGGCAGTGAGTAAAAAAACTTCTTGTCCTCTCTTTTTGGGTAGGGAATAAAGAGTTTTCCTGAGGGAAACATGAAGAACCTCCAAAAGTAAAATAACTTGTAGCTGTTCCCCACAATGGTCAGATTATATACTTACATACATATCACAATTTTTTTTTTTTTTGTACCTCAGAATAGTGTTCAAAACTTCATAGCATGCTGAAAAAAGCACAACAAAACTGTCCTGGTTTCGACTGGGATAGAGTTCATTTTTTTTCTCAGCAGCCATTACAGTGCTGTGTTTGGGATTCAGTATGAGAACAGTGTTGATAACACACTGATGTTTTGGTTGTTACTTCATGCTTGTCCTAAACCAAGGATATTCTCAGTGTCTCATGCTCTGCCAGTGAGGAGCTGCACAAAAAGGTGGGAGGAGGAGCAGCCAGGACAGCTGATGTGAGCTAGCCAAAGCGGTATTCCACACCATAGTACATTATGTCCCATAGAAAAACTGTGGGAGTTCCCAGGAAGGGCACAATGGCAGTTTGGGGACAAGGTTTGGCATTGGTTGGGGTGGTAAGAAACTGTATTGTGCATCACTTATTTTTCTTGGGTTTTATCTCTCTTTTTTTTTTTTTATTTAGTACTAGAAGTATTATATTTTACTTTGTTTCAAACATTAAACTGTTCTTACCTCAGCCTACAAGCTTTACTTTTGTTTCTCCTTCCTATTCTACCATGGTGGAGGGGTAGAGGGTAGATACAAGCAAGGGGCTGCAAGGTGCTTAGCTGCCAGCTGGGCTTAAACCATGACACAAACAAATGTTTTTCTGTATATTGACTGTAGTTGGAAACTTCAACTGTGTACAACTTGACACAGGGTGGCCCCAGGGCCAGGCTCTCCCAGTTCACCTGGTGAGCAGCTGGTGCTGCTCGGGAGTTTCCTGCTGTCTCAAGGTCTCTCTCCACCCTGTTTTTCCACCATTCCTTGGAAGGCCAGCACCTTGAGGACACTCTGATGGACACTGGTGCTGTACTATCAGCAGGGAGCAAGCCCATCCACAGACTTGGAGAGCACTTCTTTAATTTTCTAAAGCTTTACAGTGGCTGAGGTGGAAAAGGGAAACTTGCAGGAAGGACAGAGGCAGTTAAGGGTTCAGAAAAGGGGCTCCTGACAGTAGCTGTGCTTGGTGCTGCCCCTGTTGCTCTGCAAAGCTCAGTCACCAGCAATGTTCCCTCTGGCCCTTAGCAGGTCTCAGCAATACGTGGGCTGCCTCCTCCACTGGGTCATGGCTTCCATGAGAGCCTTGAAAAGGAGAGATATTTGCAGCTGTACAATGCTGAGATCATGAAATCCCAAACTAAATGCATATTAGATACGCAAAATACATAAAACCCCAAGATAATGGGTTTCTGTGAAGAGGAAGAAGCAAATCCCTCTCTATTCCTAAGCCAAGAACACAAACAGATTCCCAGAGGCTGGAAGTTCCCTGTTATGCCAGCACTGATTTCTAGCACAGCCAGCCAAAAGATTCAGTCAGACTGTTGCTATTCCCCATCAATATTTTCTGGATTCTCCTTAATTTGAATGCTTGCTTACTCAGATATTTCATGCTCAGCCAGATCACTCATTCCCAAAGGGCAAAGGTCTGTAGGGCTGCAAAAGTGGGAGGACCCTGCTGTCATGAACACATCAAACCTCCCTCCCTCTAAGTGAAATTGTTGCAGAAATCTGACGTACTGCTTGAAGCTGATATAAATTGAGCCATGACTTTCAGGTGCAAGTTCTGATTAACAGTTCCCTTTGGACTAAGACTTTTTGAACTTCTTTAAAGAGAAGCCAATGAGCCTAAGTGACGTTGAGCTATTGCTCAAGTTGTTTTTAGGGGCTAGTATTGTTTCAATGAATTCAGTAACATCACACTTGCGCAAGCAAGTTCAGGCCTTGGACTTGCATAGTTAAATATGGATTTTGTGTGTTAGGAGAACTTACATGAAAGGAAAAGAATAAGAAACTTTGTTGGTAGTTTCCATAGCAGGCAAAATTCTGATTTTATTAAAGTCAGCAGGAGCTTGGGCATCATCTTCAAGAGAGCAGTACTTGGCTGTAAGCTTAGTATTTCCATTTCGGTCTCGCAGACTGATGCTGTTACAGCGTTCCATTTTTAATTTTTTTTTTTTTTAAACTATCCCTATTTAAATACAAGCTGTATACTCTTTAATCTGTCTAGGAGTTATTTTGCCTCTGTTTCCCATGGCTATGAATGGTACTGGAATAAATAAGAATGCTTAGTCCTGCACTTCAAAAGCTCAGAAAAAAAAAGGCATTTTAAAAACCCCCTCTGACACAGTGGTTTGGAAAGTTGATAAGGTGGTAAACTCCAGAGACTGACAGACAGTCTGGAAGAGAGGCAGCATGAGCCCTTGAGGGATGCTGGATTTTGTTACCTGGCATATCCTGCTTTTTTCAGTCTCCATGGAAACACAGTAGCACATTAGTGTGAAAGATGCGGAGCGAGCACCCTGCGTAAGGGAGTGAATGTTCCCTGCAGCACCTTTGGGCTGTGCTGTGCCAAGTCACTGAGTTCCTTGGGTTCGCTTGAGCTGAGTCACTGCATGCAGCTGTACCGGCTCATTTCTCGGTTCAGAAAAAAAATGAAGGAAAGATCTCTCCTGGGCTGTGTTTTTTTCATCACATCTGGAGCGTTTGCAGCCATCTTTGCTCTCCCACCACACCAGCAGTGATCTGCTTTGTGTGAAACCTCTCGTTGCAGGTAGGAAGGATGAGCTCCTATGCTGACATCTGCGGGTCCAAGCACGCGCAGGGCAGCACCGAGGGAGGGTACCAACGCTACGGAGTTCGGTCCTACCTGCATCAGTTTTATGAGGACTGCACAGCTTCAATTTGGGAGTATGAGGATGATTTTCAGATCCAGAGATCGCCGAGCAGGTGGAGCTCTGTATTCTGGAAGGTACTGCCTGCTGCTTTTCACTGGAGACAGAGACTCCCATTTCAAAACTTTCCCTGTGTAACTACTGGTATTACCTATTAATCCAGAAAGGCCTTTTGTTTCTCAGTTGTGCCCGAGGTGGCCACATAACTGTTTCTGAAAGCAGGGCACTCTTACCAAAATACATCAGCTCCCTGGGGTCTTTGGATCATCTAGTTTCTGTGTCCCCATGTCACTGAAACACCAAAGTCTTGTCTGGGAACCCCATGTACATCTTGAAAGTGTAGTTTACCTCTGCTCTGCACCTGTAGAAGTCCTGCCAGATTGTTGGGAGCAGGACTGGTAAGTTAAGAGCAGAGTGTGACATGGGGATCAAGAAAACCAAAAAAACCAAAAAAAAATTTCAGAAAATCAAGAAAAGATCTCCATTAAGGTCAGGGAATTTGACAGAATTTGAGAAGAGCAGAGGTTGAGTGGGGCCTGTGATGCCATCCAATCCCTACCACCCGATGTTCCCTATCCCCAAGAACCTTCTGGGTGAATCAAATTTTGTACTTGCACTTGAAATGTGCTATAAACACACTGTGATCCATTCTTTCGGCAATAGCAACTTCCTTCTAATCCCTGCAAAGGAATGACATCTCATGAAGTAAAAGTGAGTGGTGGATATGACAGACTACCAGCAGGGACTGAACTGTTGGTGCTAACCACCAGCTAAAGCTAAAGAAATAACCAGTTACACAGCACTGGGGTTAAACTGTGATCCTCTCTCTGATGGGGCCTTTCAACATGAAATGCTGTTTAGAGATAGTAATGCATATTCCATTGTTTCCAGAAATGTCAGTACTCAATTATATGAGTTGTAAAAAGAACATTTTTCCATGTATTCTAGTTCCACTAGGGCCTCACATATCCTAAAAGAAAAATACCCACCCTCTGCTAGGAGAGAGAGCTGTATCGGCAAGTGACAGTGAAGAATAAACGCCTCCTAGGAGCACTTCCCAACTGAAAATTGGAAAGAGAAATGGAAAAACTGGAAATTAAACAGGGGTTTGTTTGTCTCTTTGTTTGTTTTCCAGGTCGGACTCATCTCTGGGACGGCTTTCATGCTGATAGGTGTAGCTGTTCTTGTAGTGGGTTTTCTTGTGCCACCGAAAATCGAAGCCCTTGGGAAGGATGATTTTGTTGTTGTGGATACCCGTGCTGTTCAGTTCAATGGGTCCCTTGATATATGCAAGCTGGCAGGAGCAATCTTGTTCTGTGTTGGAGGGTCCACTGTGGCAGCGTGTCTGCTGATGTCTGCTTTTGCTAAAAGTTACTCCAAAGAAGAGAAGTACCTCCAGCAAAGATTTAAAGAGAGGATAGCTGATATAAAAGCCCATGCAAACCCAGTCACAAAAGCGCCAGCACCAGGAGAATCAAAGATACCTGTCACTTTGTCCAGAGTTCAAAATGTCCAGCCTTTATCTGAAACCTGACCCTTCTCTTGGGTTTTGTTTCTCCTGTAGATCACTTCAACTGGAAAATGTCAGCCCTTGTTGGCATCTGTGCTAGTCAAGTAAAACATCGAGTGCTCTGCTATATAAACATGCAGCTAATGGGGGAGCTGCTCGGGTAAAAATTTAGAATTGGGAAAAAGGAAATTATGTGATTAGACCTGTGACTAATATATTCAGTACATTTGAACCTTTTAATCTCTGTGGGTACAGTAAGTTCTTGCAACAATTATTAGGTGTTTAGCTTATAAGATTGCATCCCTGGGAAATCTAAGGTGCACCTACGACAGCTATACCAGGAACACTCTACATCCCACTATTTAAAGTTTAGATGAATTTGCTATATTTTCAATTTTATTGGTTTGTTTAATTTTTATGGTTTTTGCCTTTAAAATACTGTTCAGTCTTACATTTCCCACCTGGTTCTGCTGTCTGGGAAGCCAAGATTCTGCCCTTGTAATTTGCACTTGTCCTCCTGTCCCATGCTACAGTCTGTATCAAAGTAATATTGCACAGGTAAAACATACATGTCAGGGAGAGCCCTTAATTTGATCCTGGCACATGTCACTTCCCAGCAGTGTAACTTCCTGGGAAAGGCAAGTTATGCTTGATCCTGAGTTACAAGTAACCTGTGCTAAAGTGCCACTTTTGTCTTAGTCATTGCCACGTTAGCAAAAACTACAAACAAAATAAAGATAAGGAGTTCCTGTGGGAGGAGGAACATCATACTTGTGTGTCTTTGCTTTGATATTGTTTCTTTCCTTAGGTTGTATTATGTTGAGGCTAATACAAAATGTTTTTGTTTTGTCTGGGTGAGAATGAATAAATGTGGTTTGACATGCCCAGGCCCTGTATTCTGTCAGTTCATCAATGCCATGTTAGATGATCTCAATGTATGTATCTGAAGACATTTTGAAATGCTGTTTATATTTTTATAGAGAATAGAAAAAGTTATGCTTAACCAGATACATCTGTGTAAATGCTTACCTAAAGATTTGTCCTTTCATGGAAGACCCCTAATTATTTTCTCACCCAGGGAATTATTTTACTGTCTTAATCTATGGATTTAAATTAAACTGTATGA
Organism: Phylloscopus collybita; assembly: GCA_027886175.1. Taxonomy (NCBI): domain Eukaryota; kingdom Metazoa; phylum Chordata; class Aves; order Passeriformes; family Phylloscopidae; genus Phylloscopus; species Phylloscopus collybita. Next base: position 93,129,398 of record JAJNNQ010000075.1, read on the forward strand.
AGAAAGATGTGACATTTGTACTCTCTGACAACATGTGCCACCTTATAGTTCTGTCTATTTTTTGAATGGATTGAATAAAATTCTAGGCGTGAGCCAGACATGGATTTTGTGAAAAGTTTCTTTCTAGTCAAAAAAATTTAAGAGCACTTCTTAAAGGGGAAATCAGTAGTTGAAACTCACTGTTCTCTTAATGCAGTCTGTTTTCATCTTTCATCAGCGGCAAGGAAGCCACTTTGTCGTTGAATGAAACAGATTCTGCCACAATAATGGCAGGTATGTTGTAAGAGCTATGCTCTTTCCCTTGCTCATAAAACATTTTATTGTCTGTGACGTTCAGTTCAGACTTACAACATCAAAAAGCCAGATCATATGTGTTTGGAAATTTCAGCTGAATCTGCAATAATTATCATGGCCGACAATACCATAGGAAGTCAAATTTTCCTCTGCATAGAAAGTTCCCATCTCGGCAACAGAACTGCAGAGTCCAGGCATTAGCACTGAAAAGATGGACAGCTGAGAGCTTGTCACATGCACATGGTCACAGAGCGTGGAAGAAAGAAGGTGTCAGGGCATCTGGCAATTCACTGGCACCCATATATTAGAAATGCAAAGGAACATTGCACCTAATATTTCAAAATAAGACTGTAATCTCAGGGGAGAAATAGATGAAGCAGTGCTAAAGAGGAAAAGATCAGAAGACTGGCAAGGTGAGCTGTGTATTTATAAAGGTAACCATCAAGAAGAGGGATGAGGGGTACTGATTACTCACAAGGCACCTGAAGAGCCTGTCACTGCTGCTATTTTTTAGTTATTCCAGGTAGAGAGGGTCCTCAATGTTTCCTGTCCAGGTTGCAAGGAGTGTTGTTTACTGCCATTGACTTTCACTGCTGTCAGGCTATTGCTGTGTGGGCAGCAGAGTCAAGCTGTTCTGGCCTTTTCAACTGACTTTTTAATTGTGCATGGAGGAAATGTGACATTTTAAGTTTTACAGTGAAGTTCACAGGAGATGAGATTGAGGGCTCCTGTAGCTGAGTCCCTTTTCTTCACCTGTATTTGATTAACACTGTACTGGAAGCTGGACTGAAAATCCCACTGGAAAAGAAAGCAGAGGTTTGGGGAGTTCACCCAAACTAGCTGTATGGTACATAGTTCTATTTAAAACAGACTCCACCACACATACAAGTGTCACTACCTTTTCATCCAGAGGATAACTGACCCAATAGGTAATCAATAGAGCAGATCCAAGCATCAGGTGCTCAGTCACATTGCACAGATCTGAACATGCTTTGACAGTACAAAAGCAGATGAGTCATGCCATGGCATTACCCAGGTGCTAAGGGAAAAGAAATGCCCTTGAGGATATTACTGAAGCTTGCTGGGATAGGAAATGCACTTGGGATTTAGCAGCAGCAGCAAAGCTGATAATGCTGTCATGGCTAACGTTGCCACACACGTTTCATCTCATTAAACCTTTGTTTCGGTTGCTTGGAGCTTTTCTAGAATTGAGACCTCCAGAGGCTGCAATCCTTCACAGCAGAGAATCAGTGCCACACACAGCTTTTGTAGAAATACTGAGCAGAAAATTGCTCTGTTACTATTAAGAAGCCACATACCAAAAAGATTAGGACTCCTCAGGAACATTTTTAAGATCCATTTTCCTGTAATATTTTAACACCTTCACCCTTTGGTGCAGGAGCTGGAGCATTAGCAAAAGGTAGTGGAAATGTACTGTGTGCTGTTCTTATGGAGAATGCCTGTGATAAGGCTTCCAGATGGGATCCAGCAAGAAGAAATCACGGTCCCTGGAAAATGTTTAGTGAGGTGGAGGGCAATCTGTCCCTGCACATATCAATTTCCCTACCATGTAACTTTCTCACTTTTCTCATCCCCACTAAATTGCAGCACACACTTGACTATGGGACTGCCTGGGACTTCCCCTCCAAGAGCTGACTGCCATCAGCGTTCTAAAGGACACATTAATGGAGACCCCAGTACAAACGAAATGGCTTAAGCAGCCAAGCTCTTCTTTTTTCAACCCTTTGACCTCCCTGTTCCAGAGGCTCCTTTCAGTTTCTTCATGTTCACCTTATTTCTTGCCCCTCTTCTAGCCTCATTTGGCTTGAAATTACAGAGCAATCCCTCCCAGCCCAACACCATTTTCTCTGCAATTGTAGTGAAAGAAATCACAATTTTCATCTGAGTGGTAATTACTGGCTTCATTTTAGTTGGTAGGTGTTCTCCTGAAGGTTAGCTCTGCTTCCCCAGCACGCTGTGCAGAAAACGCTTCTGTTAGCATCTGTTTTGTCCTCCACTCTCCAGGCTGTCTCGACCCCTTTATTTTCCATTTTTTTCCCAGTGCATGGTGAATCACAGGCAAAAGGCAGAGACGGAAACATTCCTCCTCTTGAGCTGCCTGTAAGCAGGTTTAATTCCCAGTTTCAGCTACAGCCTCAGCCTGCCATTTCCAAGTATGAGACTTTTAATCATGCACAAGTACAAGCAAACATCTCTTCGTGAAAGCAGAAGCAGCAGAGTGGGGAGGCTGCAGAGGGAGAGGTTTGGCAGGGGGGGAGCAGCAGCACAACCTGCACACCAAGGGAGGCCACTCAGCCCCTGAGGACACAAAATGCAAAGGAGACAGCAAAAGCCTGCAAGTAAGTACCTTAGCTGGATGCACTTTCCCAGCAGCTTTCTAGAAAGGGCTAAGAATGGAGGAGTTTTGATAAAATAAAGGAATTAGCACTTGGGATTATTCATCAGTGACCGGTCAGCCTGCCATTACACGGCAGGCTGCCCCCTCAGCTCACTGCATGTCAGGCCAGGGGTAGAGAGACGATTAAATACAAGCTGCATGAGCAGGCTGTGAAAGCACAGCCTCACCCCTTCCAGACCCTACCCCTTACACAGCTGAAGGAAGCAACACCTCTACAGAGCATTACTCTGCACCAGTCGTTTGGGGTTAATGCCCCAAATGTTTGTCTCTTAGAGAAACAATGCTTGAGTTTTGTCAGTTCATCCCCATGGGACAGTTTGTGCCAGAGGAAAATCACTGTAAATAGGAAGACCCACCTAGTTTCCTGCTGTTTCCAATACTTTGAGATCTTGTGTGATTCTTCTGGAGCCTTCTGGTCTCTGGGCAAACAATCCATCCACCCCCTCATTTTTCTTCAGTTCTTATCTGGACATGTGGCAGACCACATAGTGTGCATTTCCTGCATCAGTTCACTTGATGCACATTAAGCAGACCAAAGCTCAGTTTTGCTGTCAGATAATTTACAGAGGTATTGGGATGAAAATAATCCCTGCATATTGACAGTAGGTGAGGCAAGTACTTGTAACAGTCCTTCAGAGAAAAAAAGCCAGCAAGAGGTTATTACCTCTTTTATTGTTTATTCCCTAATTATTTACAGCTGATTTTTGAAGGCACTCTTTTTTCTCCATAATTTTCCATTCATGGACTTCTGCAAATATAGATGGGAGATCAGTTTTAAACAGTGCTAATAAGCTAGTCAATTTAACAATGTATGTTATGTTCAGCCTCAATGTAAGTATGCTCAGCCTCCATACTTATGGAAGTCATTGCTTCAGGCCATTTCCTAGCTAAAGGCACCCTTGCTAAAGGCACCCTTCAGCCTGAGGCCGAAAAGAAGTGTTGGTGTTGGTGTTGTTGTGGTCCTCTGTCAATAAGTATCAGAAGATTAAAAAGCATGGAAAAACTTGCTGCAGGTCTAAAATCTGTGACCAGAACAAGGTAAGTACAGTGGCAAAAATCTTCATGGAAGTAGACATTAAAAAACAAAACAAAACAAAACAAAACAAAGACAAACAAAAAAACCCAAACACAAATCAACTTTTGACATCAATATTCTGGTCCTCACATACTACTAGAGAAGCATGAAGACCTTATTGTTGGCAAGTGCATTATCTCTAAAGCGAGGACACATTTTTCCCTTGAGGATACTATGATAAAAAACAATTTCTACAGATAGCTGTTGCTCAAAATGGGTTCAGCTCTCAAATGGCCTCTTTCTTCTGAAACTGGAGCAAGTTTGTGCACAAACAAAAATCCTCACTTCAAAGACTGCTGAACAGAGCCACTATATCCAAGGAGCACAAATCAGAGGATGTCCCAGCATCCCTCACGTACAGGCTGATTGGGTTTCTGGCTCCCTGTTTTGTAAGGTCACAAATGAGTGGGTTCATATGCACCTCCCCTTGCATATCAGAGGTGACTGAGAAAGCCCTGAGCAAAGCACACATCAGTGTAAATCAGAGCAGAGGTATTCACTGAGACCCAGGACAGCCACAGAAGCCAGTGACAGGTTTTAGCTCTAGCCTGTAGCTGAGCTTTTAGGGCAGAGGCAGCCCCAGCAGTCTTCCAAAAATCACCATAGCTGCCATGTGAACTCCCTTGTGGCCTGAAAGCCAAGGTCTCAGATTTCCCCAGAGGGAGACATCACCATCTTATGCCACAGGAGGAGTAGTAAGAGCTTGGTCCCTCGCAGTGAACACCACCAGTTAAAGAGAGATGATTGCAGCATGTGGAGCCAGCCCGTCTTTAGCTTAAAATCACAACAGAATGGATGGCAAAGAGCTTGTTCTGACCTCCAGGTGATCATGTAACTGGAAAGTGACAAACTGTTGGTTTAAAGTTGTCTTGTGTTTGACCATAGGTCTGTATGAGATGTAGACAGATCCATGCCCTGACATGGAGCATTATCTGAGTCCTCTACCCTTCTTCTGCCCCTCCAGGAGCAGTGACTGCCCTCTGAGGAGTGCCTCAGCATTGCTCTCTGAACTGAACTGCTCTCTCTTGAGGCACTATATGTGTTTAGCCGAAGGTATTGATGGGAAAACATTCTCCAGGATCACACAGAAGTTCAACTGCCTGAACCACTGGCATAAACCTTGAAGGCCTCAGCTCAAAAACAACTCCAGACCTGAAAGCCAGATTGTTTTGTCTCTGCAGATGCATTCATGGCATCCATATTGGGAAGGCTCTGGCCTCTAGTTGTCTGGTGTGCTGCCAAATCTCCTCACACAGGCTGTCTGCCAGCAAGCCAGCATACACCAGGCAGGTCCCAAACCTCTCTCCAGGAGCGGTGCAGACCAGCCCATCAAGTCCTTATCTTTAAAACAAACAGCTGTGGCTCACACAGATGTTGGTCTATAAGAAACTCAAAGTGTACACTGACGTATCTCCAGATCTGCTCTGTAAGGAGGCTGCTGGCCATGTTTCCTGTCAGGCCTGTACCGAGGCACACTCACAGCAAAGTGCAGAGAACAGAGGTGTCAAGGACTGCAGTCTGCATCCCATGTGTAAGGGAACTAATCTAGCACTGTCTCACTACTTGCATGTAGGGCTGAGCAGTTAAAAAAGCAAAGCTGCTGGGAGCACTACATGGAGCCCAATACCCACGGACACACGCCGCTGACACGTGCATCACTTATTTTGGTACAGGAGCCCTCATAAGGCAGTGTTGTGTGTAGTTTTTTCACTTGCTAGAAGCTTCCAGAGGAGCAGGCATTTGTCTGAGAGCAGTGGCAAACACCACAAGATCAGCCAGCACACCATGATCTGCCTCCCCCATGCACCAGCCCGGCACCTGCCCACCCCACAGCCACGCTCAGGGGCCCTTTGCAGCAGCAGGGCCCTCCCTGCTGAGGGAACAGCAGCAGAACATCCAAGTGTAAAGAGGTGCTAGTGAGTGAAAAAAGTCTTAACACAAATATTAAGGCCTTTGAGATTAATTACCCACTCCCCACCCCCTGCCAAAAACAAACAAACAATCAAACAACCCTTATGCAAAACCCCTCTTATGCAAAAACCCCTCTGCTTCAGTTTCCCCACAGAAAATCATACTTGGGAAGGTTCTTCCAGGGAAAGGCTCTAATCCCCATGAGCAAGCACGATGCTACCACAACAGATGTCTGCCTCCCTTTGCACACACACGGGACCATCTGCAAGCATCAGATGTGCCTGAGGGTGAGGCCCCCAGCCAGAGGCACCCAAGAGGTGTAGCCCTGGTTTGTGCCTGAGATGTTTTGGTTTTCTGAAACTCTTTTCCCAGGGAATTTTCTGTAAACAAAAGACATATTTTTGTAACTGTAACTTTGTTTACATTCTTTCCCTAGGAGGGACTTCTTGATGTCCCTCTGGTCTGACCAATGTCAAATTGAAGAGGTTTGTCTTTGTTTCACCAGTCGAATTGTTCTCTGTAGAGTAGTATTAAAGGGAGACACATCCCTAGAAATAAACACAGTCATTTTCAGCTGTCTGAAGTCAGAGTCTGTATTGTTGTGGTGTACAATAGCACCAAAGAAGTGCTTACCTTACCTTTCTTGTCCTGGATAAGCCACCCACAGTCACGGGGTCGGGGTACTTCAAACTGTGAACCCTCTGCTCATCTTGAACTAGGCTTTGTGCTGCATGAAAAGGAGAAATAGTCTTTACCCATGCCTCTTTCTCTGCAGAAGGAGACTGCTTTTAAACAGTGGATGCAAATCCTAGCCCTTATCTCACCAAGGTCATTTCTGTTTGGTGCTAACTCTGTGGGGGTCAATGGGAGCAATAAGAGAATGACAGGAAGGTGTCAAGCTCAAGTTGCTCTAAGGATGCCAGCCTTGAGTTTATAAAGGAGAACGTGATACAGGCATTATTTTTAGAAGAATCTTTTCTTACAACCAAACTGGAAGAAACAAATATGTCAGAGAAATGGAAAGATGAAGAGACTATGCAGTGATGAAACCACAACCTCTGGCAGTCCAGGAAGCAAGGGCAAGATCTTTATGAGGATACCAAGCTGAGTACCCAAAGTGCAGTGGCAGTGTGACTGCTTATCTCTAACACCTCCACTTCATCACTGAGACAGAGGAATTTAAGTTACTCAAATCTCTAGTTAAATCAGAGGCCCTTCCCAACTAATACAACGAAAAAAGTCTATATATCACTGAAGTCTGAATACATTCTCTTCTCTCAAGAGTGGGAGAATTCACTCCCCTATGTGAACACAAACCCAAAGTACCACCCACCCACTAAATACTTGCATTTCTTCCTACCTAAAGCACTGATTTTGTTGAGCTCCTTGGTTCTATTCAACTGGTTCATCCACAAAACTGCTTCAGCTGAAGGCTGAACTACTTATTTCTCCCCTCACTGGGGCTGGCTGTTCCCATCATCTCAAGCAGCAGTCCCAAAGACTCACATCACTTTACCTCTTCCCAAGCAGACACAGTTCCCAGCCACTGGGATTCTCACAGTGTGGGAAAGTCTTGCTCAGCTAGAGAGGAAAGGGTAATTGGGAGTTAATTTCTTAATGACAAATATCTGTAAGAATGATCTCATTTTAAAGAAAAAAAAAATCATTTGCTTAAAAATAAATGCTGTAATATTGGGGAGGAAGGGGGAAGTTTAGCATTTGACAGGAATTGTCTTACCAGGTGCATCACTTAAATTGGAATATGCATTTCTAGATATGCTTTTTCATTCTACCATGTTGGGAAGCTTTGCAGAAAAAGTAAACGTAAATGGATTTATATTTAATATCTTAAAATCTGAACAGGATTTTTTAGTTTCTGAAAGAAATAGGATGAGAAAGAAGAAAACAAGAATAGCCCTAAACTAAGAATTGAAAGCAATGCAATGAGTTTTAAGAAATGTACTTTCCCTTGGATCCTTATAAAACCTTTTGTTCAGTGTCTCAGCACAGTATTCCACTATAGGAAGAAGTCATGTTATTCCAAATGGTGAGTACAAACTGCTGTTTGCTGCCAAGTGGAGGGGCCTTGATGGCATGTAGAAAGGGGCTGGCAGGAACAGCTTGCAGCTCAGCCAGGGCAAGAGCCAAGTACTGCACCCAGATGTTACAACTCAGTTTAAACACGGAAGAGCGAAGAAAACTAAGTCTCTGTAGATAAAATGGATCAAACCCAGAAAGGTTCAAAATATACCCCGAAATTTGATTAAAACCAAATGAGGTTAGATGTTGGTGCCAAAGAAGTTGATATGTTTTATTTAACAGTAAAAGAGGCAAAGAGAAAAAAAAAATAGAAAAGAAAGGAAGGAATAGAAAGGGGGGTGGGGGGGGGTGGCACAAGGAGAGAGTGACAGGGGTTAGGTATCACCCTCCAGAGATTCCCAATGACATCTTGTTGCTCCCCTGCATCTGGTCTTGGTGGTGAGGGTCACCCACCTGCTGCTGCCAAAGAGTATAGAATTCAATGGATCAATGTACATTTGGGCCAGGCGGGAACGCCCACGTACCTCCCGTGCAGGGAGCCAGTTTGACACTGTCCCTTGCAACAGTGTGGATCTGTTGCATCATGTTTTGATGCTCTGGTGCAGGGCCTGGGGTCACAACACCCCTTCTGCTGTCCTTCGTGTAGATGTGGCTCTTTCTGGGGTGAAGAGGCCCCAGATCTGACCTCCTCTGCATAGCAGAGGATGGGTGTTCACTGCCTCTGGCCAGAGGCTTTTTTACCACCCAAAACTTCTCTTCCCACCCCCTCCTTTGGTGAAGAGGTCTGTTCTAGCCTGGCAGCTGATAGCCCTGGGGCTGTGGTCTCCATCTTGAGAGTGAAAAGCTTGATCCCTCTGTGAATGTATTCTTCCCCTAGCCCAGATTTTATCTCCATCAAGGAGCAGTGTAAGGCCCTAGTTAGGGCTTGGTTGTCTTCTCCACTGCTTTTATACAGGTCTTCTATAATAGGCAAAAGTACTCCATGAAGATGTTTAAGCCATAAATAATAACATTTGTCTCCAGCACCAGGGAGTGACAAGCCCTTGCAGCAGTAGATACTGGGGCACAGCCAGCTCTGAAGCGGCCATGCAAACACCTGGGTCATGGAGGACCCCAGGATGAACCCCACTTGAAGGGATCAAGGTGCCCTTGGGGAAAAGCAGCTGATGGAACCCTGGGCTGCAGTAAGCATAGCTCTGGCAGCAGGGGGAGGGAGGTGACCTTTCCCTTACCTGTGTCCAGCTCTGGGCTCCCCATGTAAGACGGAACTGGAGAGAAGTCCTGTGCCAGTGCCTTCTTCAGCTGCACACAGTGCCCATTGGAAGGTGGGTCAGTGGGAGCCAACAGCCACCAGGTACAGCCAGAGGCAGGGAGCAGCGCTGGCAGGAGGCACACCCTCCGTGACTGCCATACTCAGAGCCGGGCCAGGGAGCAGGCAGCCTGCCAGCAGGGAGGGCTGGGAGCACCTCCATGTCCTAGATCCCTTGGCCTAGGCTGGTGGAGGGCCTGGCAGAGATGCAAAGGGCTGCCTTTCACCCTCCTTGGGCTGTGCCTCCAGAATGTGCAGCCACAGGGGTGAGCTGCTGTAGGAGAGGTGAGGGAGAGAGGAAAGGTCAGGACCTTTCCTTCAGTGTCTCTGAAGGAGTGGAGAGGGTTGGGAGCCACCAGGAACACCACCATATCCATGCTGGCAGTGCTGTGAGGAAAAACCTGCTTTGCAGGGCAGAGAGCTTGGGAGGGCAGAGGGTCCCAGCCCTGCCACACTCAGGCTGTAGATGCCAGGTGGAGGCTCATGTGTGGCTTTCTAAGCACAGCCTGGTTCTTGCACGACAGTCCCAAGCAAAGTCTTCTGACAGCCCCATCTGGCAACGCTGGGGGACTTTGCCGCTCACCAGGTTAATACTAAAGACCTCTCAATGTTTTGGTATCACATGTTGCACTCTAGACTTGGGCTTTCTTTTTTGAATTTTCCAAATCCTTTCTACTTCCTTATGGCCCCCGTAGCTTCCAGTAGCTCCAATATTTCTTTTTTACTTCAGTGTTTCAAGAATTCTGAGCTTGGTTCAGCAAAGCACTGAAGTGTACACACATTAGAAAATATGTCACCCTTTTTATGAGGTTATTACTAGGTTTTGATATATGTAAGATTATATAATCTTGTGTAATTATAGCAAATTTCAGCTACAACCAATAATATTTTCCTATCACTAACATTATAAGAATATAAAACTATTAATATGCAGATTATTTACGTGTGCAACGTGTGTGAGCACACAGCAAATGCCATCAGTTCCAGCACTCACACACGTCTGTAAGCTGAGGGATACAAACGTGCACACACAGAATAATCTACAGAGAGCAGATGGCTCCACTGCCTATTGCCATGTCCACAGCACTTCTTCTGATTAAAACTTAGATTGAAGGCTGTCAGCCACCAGAACAAAACATCCTTGAGTGCATCCCATTCAATCACTCTGATTGCAACTACTTGATAAACACACCCTTCCTGGAGATACTTCATTTGGTATTTACATTTATTATCTAAATGGTTGTTTTAATGTACAATTGGGGTAATCAATCAAAATAGCCCAGCAGCAATACTTTCCCTGTATTTTCAAGTGATCAGAATACTCACACTTGCTCTTTTATTCTTCTGCACACAGGTTTATTAGATGAAACTGAGCAGGGATTATATTTTTCTTATTTTCACCCATTTGTTTCTGCAAACTAACTTTATTTTGGCTCTGACATGTCAAACCATTTAACCAAAGCATTAGTTAAAATTCAATGGAAACTGCAGTCCTATGGGATTTAAGCCTATGCTTTAAAGCTGTGCTGAAATTAGGAATCTCTGCAGGGAGACACGTGGAAGTTTGGTAATTTTCCCAGGAATTGCCAGTGAACAGATAAAACTCATGTCATTTGCTGAGTATTGCCTGAGCAGCACACACATACCAATAACCCAGGCCTAACCTGAAGTGTCACATAAAAAAACTACCTGAGCAAGTTTAACTGTGCCATTAGTCTTACACTTATAACTATGTATCAGCTAAATTGTCAACAGTTTTCCTTTCACAGTTGCTATAGGAAAACTATCAGATTCTTTTTTTGTTGTTTTTGGTTTTGTTTTGTTTTTTTTTTAAGTCCTAGTTATAGAGACTCCTATAAGCTCCAAAATCACCAAATTTATAAAGTCAGTAACTCAAAGATAGATTTAACATCAAACAGGCCTTGATATGAGAGAAAACACAGGAATAGCTGTACTAGTTCTCTTTAATAGCAAATTATTTTAAAAAATAAAAGCAAAACAAGAAAGCAATTCTTAAAAAAAACCCCTCAGAACTGTTGCACATAAGCTTAATAAAATAACGTTATATAAACTTTACAAAATGATGTATTTCTCAGGTAAAAATGAGTTAAGCCATCAGACACAGCAGATCAAGACAGAAAAACTATTAGCAAGACCACCTACATCATTCTTCTTTAATTTCTACTAGAATTTTTTGTTAGGCATAAACTAGTTTCCCTAAATAGAAGAACCTGATACAAAATTCATATTGTCAGTGTTGCAAGGAGAATGATAAAATGGTTCTATCTCTATTTCCAAACAGTCTGATTTGCTTTTCTGAAGAAATAAATCCTGTTTTTCTTACAAGAGAACAGAGGGGGAAACATTTTCTAAGTTGAGTAACGCTCACAGGAACATTTCATGTTCCTATGAAGGAGAATGATAACATTGCATTTCCCTAGAATTTAGTTTAATCCTTTAAGTTATTCTTATTGATATCTCTAAGTCTATTAAGCATGGAAAATACCAAGTTTTTTGGGAAAGGAAAGAAATAACAGAAACTGCTGGCACTTAGAAGCTATAAATAGAAACCAAAAATAAAGGCACCTGTGTCATTTTACCTCACTATCACCCACAGTTATGTCATGCATTCTGTTTCAGGGGGTTTTGTTTGTTTGTTTTTTGTGGTTTTTTTTGTTTGTTTGTTTGTTTTTTTGGTTTTTTTTTTTTTTTGTAGGGGGAAGAATTGGTCAGTTTTTACTTTGCTTAACTATAAATGTCTTTTCAAATCCCAGAGAAATTAAATATATTTGAGCATAGGCTTAACTGCTATCACAAAAAAAAAAAAAGGAAGCATGCATGCTTTGCTTAAGAGTTTGGCTAAATTAGAAGCTTATTTTGAACTGATCACAAATGCAATATTCCCTTCGGTCTTTGTCAGACAGCTCACCAGAAGCTACAGGTTTCATAGACAGAAGGCTTCACAGACAATTCAGAGATGCCACAGGGCAAACTGTTCTAGCCCTGTTCATATGTTTTTTAACATGTTTTCTATACTTACATTGCAAAGCGCAGAAATATGCTGAAGGATCTCCGCATATTTCTATTACATTAGAAAAATATACTTAATAACTAGTAGAAGAAGGGAAATGTTTGTTTGAGCTTCAGTTATGACAAGTGGTTCTTCGCATTCCTTAAACAATGCTTCAAGTTCAATTTGTTCATAAATGTAATTCTTGTCTTAATGGCATGAAATCAACAAAAATGACATTAAGTTTCTTGTAGTAATAATTTACTAGCATTAACGATAAGGAAACCCCCTATTTCTTTTGTATAATTAATAAAATTATGCTCAGGGCTGTATTTCTACAAACTACAAATTATTCCCATTACTAACAGAGAAATGATAAGAGCAATGGAGTCAGTGTCATTAAGAGAACTAATACTGTGAATCAATGCCTTATTTACTAATGCATATTAAGCCACAGCCTATCAGGACACAGCTTGCTCAAAAGGATGATGACACACTTCCAACCATTAAGGCTATGCAAAGGGTTCATAAATGCAATAATTGTTCCTGACTTTTACAGAAAGCTGGTGGGCTCATCCTGACGTCTCACATATTAAAATGGCTCCATCAACAGCAATGGTTTCATGGAAATTTCAGTCTGAATCCAGGCATGTTCTTTTTTTAGTTCATTAATAAATTAAGTTTCTCTTAGACTGAATGATAAATCTATCCAAATCCAACTTTTTAAACTAATCTACTGCATACTCTTCCTTTTTTTTGTTGTTCATGATGACAATAATTCACTATTTAGTGAATCAGTGCAGGACAATCAACAAAATTTTCTGTTTTAAACTGAAACAAGCTGCAGTATTGTGGGCTGTCCACATGTATTCATCATGCTAAATAAGTGCTATTTATGTATACAAAACCTAATAATTCTAATTAATATACTGAAAATAGACTATTTAGTAACATTGAACTGGCCCCTCATTACAGTAAACCATAGGGCATAAATCCATTAGGTAAGGAACATATTCTAGTTATATCTTAAAGTTATGCCTGAAAATTGTGCCTATCATGTGGAATTTTAGAGGAAAAACTACACATGTACTAGTTAAAGGTAAAAAATATTTCTTGTCCTGAACAAATCAACAAAGAAGTTTTGACATTGAATCTGCGTGGGTCTCTTTTCCTTTCCCTGGAACAGTGTAATTTTTGTGGTTATTCTATTGCTGCTAACTATCTCATACCACAGGATAGTTCATTTATTTCTAATACTACTATGAAGTACTCTTGTATTTCCCCCCTCAAATCTTCTCAGACAATCTCACCTTGTAAAAATAATTCTATGTTCTTCTAGTAGATATAAACGCTTGTTTTTCATGAGTCCATAGAGCATCATCCTGTCACAACTCATTACGTGGGTACTCAACCTGCCTTTTTAATACAAGCTACCAATCACAAAAAATAACATGCTTTATATTTAAAGTGTTATCCTTTTTCATTTTCTGCTTATTACATTTTTCCTGTTTATGCAACTGCTGCATAGTCAATGCTCTGGTCGTTCTTTTCACTTTCCTGTGGGCTGGTGATTGTCACCCTTGGACTTGTGGATGTATTTTCAAGACCGGGATCAACCTCGAGAGAAAGGACAGGCACTGTTAATGTCATCGAGTACCAAAGATTTCACTTCATTTCAATACAACATTAAGCACTTCATATTAAAATTTCCACAAGGTATTCTTAATGTGAAAAAACTGTTTTCAAAGAGTGATCATGTTAAAATTTTTATTTATTTTATACTTATGTATCTTCCAAAGGAGAAAGCACCCACATTAGAGGTTTCCCCCTACAGTTCTTTCATCAAGCATCCAAATACCCACATATGCATTTAAAGTAAATGCTCATTCACTTTCTCCATTTCCATAAATACCTTCAGCTTATCTAAAACAAAAAAAAAAAATCAAATATATGAAGCACAGAATAAATTCAGAGCCCAAGAAAATGTCATGGTATTCAGCTCTCTCAATTGAAAAATATTCTTGTGTATCATACAGGAACGGAAGAAAGCCCAGTTGCAAAGTGCAAGAAACCATTCCCAGTGTCACAGGAAGCAGAACCAACAGCATGTTACCACGTACCCTAAATTAATAGGTTATTTGCTTTTAAACTGACTAAAGCCCCTTGCTTTGAAGGATCTTGTTCATATACACTGTATTTTTCAATTTCTAAGAAAAAGAGATGAAACTTCCACAAAACAATGGCAAAAGCTCTTTATGACATGCAACTTTTGTGAAAGTCAATTAATCAAAATAATGAGGCACTGTGGTGTCATGAATACACCCTTCTGCTCTGTCCTAAAAGACAAAGTAGTGTAGAAATATATAATGATTCTGCTTTTCTGGAAACTGCAAGATTTTTTTCATTACTTTTTTCCAAAATTCAGCACACTAAGGAAAGTAGAAGATGCAGATTCATCAAATAGCGAGAAGCATCTGCTTTCTCAGTTGGAGGGCACATAATGTAATTACTGATGTAACTGATCTATACAGACAGAAAACAACTTTTCCACAAACTAAAGTTCTCATAAATGGTCTCAGAACTTTATCAGAAATTAACTACTTAGAGACTAGATGAGAAGCAAGAGGCTGAGATGAATGAGGAATAATAACTTAAGAAAAACAGTTTGAAAGAATAAATGCTCACCTGGTTCTGACTGCCAGAATCCTCTTTTATTTCTTCTTCAGGCTGAAGATCACCTTGGTGGTTCAAATGCTCCATTCCTTCACCATTTCCTTCATTGTTTTTGCCATTTAAATGGATAAGTTCCTTTTCCTCTGCTTGGTCAACATTCTGTGTTTCTCCTGCTTCATCTTCATAATTTTCATTTAATTTCTTTTTGTTTTCTTCCACTTCAATTCTTTCTTTAACAGTTTCCCCACTTTCCTCTCCATTCACTTCTGGATATTCTTCCTCTCCCTTATACACCTCTTCTCCCCTGTCATTTTGCTCTTCTACATTCTCTTCTTCATCTACAGTTTCTGCTGGTCTCTGGTGAGAGGAAAAGCAGCAGCATTATGAGGCATTTTAAATCAGAATGCTCCATGCAATTCTGAAACGTGACAGACATCACATTCACAATTACATCATTACTGAGGAATAAGAATGCTAATTTGAGGTTTGTCTACATGGACAGAAAATTATGCTCCTGTACTTACACCCTATAATGCCCTTTTATTCTTCATTTCCAAAATGTGTTGGTGAGATTCAAATTTATTACACAGGGTTTAATCCACTTGACCACACTGAAAACAACTCGAATGAGCTAGGTTTAATTGACACAGCAACAGCTTACTCTGGTCCATCTGTTCCAGGTTCTCTGACTTCCTAGCATTTAGTACATACTTGTTTATAACGTCCTGTCACAAGAAAATATCATGCATGACTAGCTCACAAACTGTTTCCCAAGAAGCATTTTACTTATGGACCAGGCCATGCCATGACCATCTGTCTTTTTTCTCTGAGTACACAGAAAAGTAGTTAGAGAGATGAGGTAGACCCATCACTGGTCACTTCCAAGACATCATTCCCCTTCCCAAAGACCCCTGTGTAGGGTGGCTTGGTTAGGTTTTGCTGGACATTTGGCAGCAATTTTTTCCTACACAGAATTGGAGCAGTGTCCAGAAGGAACAAGATCTGGCCTCACTTTGTAGAAGAGTTATCAGAAACTCATAAGGGATGAAGCTGCTGGCAACATCATCTCATGACAGCCTGGGAGACAGATGCACAAACTGTCTGGTCTTTGTCATTTGCCTTCCAGTTTCAGCTTTGAAGAGTCACCTGACTATTCAGTCAACCAATGCTCCTACTTGCCAAGATTAGTATACTTGAGCTGAGGTATAAATGAATATAAAGTGAAAAAATCCCACAGGATCGACAAGGTGTCTGCCTCCCCCCCAGCCTCATCAGACTCTAAATCTAAAGCAAACAAGCTGAGAGGAATAGATTATCTCTTAAACAAAACTGTTTGGAATTTTCCTGTCCTTGGTAGCTCCTTTATGCAAGCAGCTACCTGCTATAGAGAAGTAAATTGTACTCTAAAATTTTCTTTTCCTCACTAATCCTAACATTTCAAAAGAAATCCCTCATCACCTTCAACATATCAGTAAAAGCCAGTTCAGTAAGATGAAGAATTTATTGAAACCTCTTGACAAAACACCTTGATTTTTCCTTTGATATCTAAGTAGCAACATAAGACAATCTTATTATGCCAGTGCTCAATGCCACATTGGCACAGCTGCAAAAAGGACAAGTTATTGTGTAGCAATAATCCAAAGAAAACGGAATTACCAGAAATACTGCATGGTTACATGACCAGGTAAATAATGGCTCCATAAGTGATTTTTGAAGTACAGTAATTTCTATGTGTTTTTTATTCAAGCCTTTCTGACTCACTTTCATCTAGTAACATCAAACTGGCCTTATTACCACAAAAATAAAACTTTAACAAGCCAAGTCTTTACAGAAGCCTTCAAAGAAGGCACCATCCAAAGCAAATTTGATCCAACCTTTGTAACCTGCAGCACATAAATATAGCAAAGAATCTGCAGATCCATAAATTCTCAGAAGTTACCTGCTACTCTTAGACATGTTATCTACTGATTTGCTTTCAGTCTGCTAAGGAAATTAGCAGCTCTGGATTCTGACCAGAAACAGAGGCGGGTGGGACAAATTATATGCACCAGACACCACTAGCTAAAAATGTGTTTGGCTTTACTTAATGACACCTGCTTGCTATGACACTACAGACACTAAATGAAGAGAGGATAAGAAAAGTCAACACAGACTTTCTCAGTTAACTGTTGTAGTCATCCAAAATATTACAATTTCTAGCTTTTTGGTAGTGGGTACAAGCAGAAGTGAATATATGCTCTTGCCTGCATGGCTTTAGTATGGTGGCTCATGCTGGATTGCAGAAGAAAGTGTGTAGGCTTTATGCCTACATGTGTAAACATATGCATCCCAGAGCTTCAACTGGTTTCACTGCTGTGGAAGCAGTGTTTGGCATGGAAGCACGATGGACATTTGAGGGACAGTGACTCCTAAAGTGCTATGCTAGCCAGACTCATTTGACCTTATCTGTCTACAATAGGTGTGGATGCAAATTTTTGAAGAGTTAAATCTGAGCAACACGGAATATAAACACAGCATTATTGAACTGTACCCAGAAACTCACTGAAAGCTCACAGAGCATGGAACTGGCATGAAATAACATTCAAATTCCAACTAATTTAATTTGACCAATCAAGCTAAATTGCAAGAAAAATGATAGTAGAAAACAAGATGAGTAAAAAAAAAACTCCCATCAGTGCAAGTATAATGTTTTTATAGTAACTGAAAATTTCAAGATAGCTGAACATATTACTACAATGTCATTACTATTATAGACAAAAATAAAAAGCCACATTTTCAGCTAATAACTGGAAAACAAAATGCATTCTTCATTTAATCTCCTTTCAAACTACACTACATAAGAATGAACATTTCAAACAAGTTAAAAATCAACATTTATCCTGAGTAAAAAAACTCTCACAAGGTAATCTAAAATGTAGTATGGTTCCTTCTGCATGCAGAGTCAAAGGTAGCCTTTAAAATGTGAATATGACCACTAACTGTGCATTTCAGAATGCACAGCAGACCTAAGACAGGACTGTAGGAAGGAAACTGAAGGCCAAAATCACCCACCATATAATACATTGCTCTTTACATAAAAAAAGAAGTGTGATACTTCCTACCAAGATCTTATTGACCTACTCGCTATGCATAAATTAGCATTCTCTATTTTAAGTACACCTTCTTCATTGAGAAAGAGGTATACTTAGCAAATTTTTGATTTCTCATATTTAGGGAAAGAGAATGTATATCTGCATGTATACATGGAGGGAAAAAAAACCCCAGAAAATGGAGAAAACCAGAGGTCTTAATAGTCCCAAGCCTGTAAATGCCGTATATGCTTAACTTTACTTTCCTGAACAGTTTCAGTGATAGCAGTGAACCTGAAATAATGAAATAAAGCCTACATTAAAGTACTTGGTGGGTCAGGGTGTAATTTAAAGTTCCCTGGAGTCACTGGGAACCTTTTCATTGAATTTGATGCAGTCCAGCCATCCCTCCACCTACAAATGTACAAATTGCCTACTATATATGCACCAAATTTACCACAAACTGTTCTCTCTCAGTCAGAATAAATCAGGATGGGCACACTGAAAGCAAAACAGGTATGCTGATTACAACCTACCTATCCTTGCAGAAATTATCAGACTCAAGTCAGCAATGGCCTTGTATACTGATGGGGAAGCAGTGACATTTCCCATCTTAGTTTTTAGCTGTTCATCATTCACCTTTTAAATAACCAAAATATTCTCAGTCAGAACTTCCTGTATGGAATGAATTGGATGGATAGCCAAGACAGATGTGGGAGTGCTCTTCTTGTTGCTCAGAAGTTCAGAGTTCAGCCTTTGGCCATTGTTTTGGCTCACAGGAAGTTGTCCCTCACATTTGAGATTCCTATAAAAGCTCAGGGCATCTCAAATCCAGAGAAACAGCTCTGGATATATCTCCTGGCCTGAGTGCCTGAGGGTCTATCACCTCTATGCAACATAGTTATCATGAGGATATCAAGGATTGTAACAGAGAACAAAAGGCACATCAAAAATTGCTGGAAGCAACCAGCCAGTTGTAGCCCAGTGTAACTGAACATGGATACTGTAACAAACTACAGAATAAATGGTCCTGCATTAATTCAGTCCCATCTACATACATCAAAAAACAACAGCACAACTTGAACTTAGATTGGAGAAGCATTCCTATTCCTTAAGGTAATTTTCACAATCAAGTGAGTTCTAGAGCAAGGAGCTTTTCCAGTCACTGTGCTAGATTATCCCCATTCCTCCTATAGCCAGAACTAACCATAATAAGGTTTGTAATTTTGCCTTTTGAATGGTTGAAAGAAAATAGGAAGTAACTTTCCTTTTTGCATTTCTGGCTGCATCTTTTAAATGAAGGTGACGCTTTTGCAGTTTCATACTTGAAAGAACATTACTTAAAATAACTAGTTCTCAAACCATACCTTTGTGAATGTGAGAACAGTTCTTTGCTTGTCATGGACTAACAATGAAAAGATTCACTGACAAAAGACCTGTACATTGAAAAGCATATTCAACCAAAGGCATGCAGAAAAACTGAAGCATTTCTCAGCTTCTTGCTAGAAACATGGACCCAGCTCGCCTTCTGGAAACCTCCTGACTTAACTAACAGGTTGATGAGGAACAGAGCCAATTTCATTTTGCATTCAAGAAGTATGATTGCTTGACAGTATTTTTAATCTCAGCAAAAACAGAGTGTTTAAAAAAGAAAGATGTATTCTAATTACACTCATCATGCTATCATTCATTAAGAGCTACATTACCAAATGCCATCATCACTCAAAAGCAGTAAGTCAGGAAATCTTCAGACATTGAAGCATTTGGCTTCTTTTCCTCTAGGGATGCTAATGTAAACCTCTCAGAAGGCTTGTACATGACTGATACTGAAAAGTGCAATATCACAAATCATTTAAGGCAGAAATTATTTTGCACCATTAGTATAAAACAATTTTGCTTTATTGAAGTCATTTGGAAATGTTTACTTAGCTAATGGTCACAGCAGACAAACAGTGAGGTAGAAAACAAAAATCTTAATGGTCATGAAGTGTGGCATGAATACATCTCACAAATCCAGCAACAGGAACACTTGACTTCGATTGCACCAAAGCTCTTCAGAACAGAGCTCCCCTGCTCCTACTCAGGAATGTTTTGTAGCAGCACTGCATAGATTCCAACAGCGAAACATTTTGTTCCTGAACCAGAAAGTGTTGCTAAGTGACAGCAGCTCTCTTCTCTTCCACATCATTTACAAAACCTGGGCTCTTAAAAACAAGCAAATGAATAGGAAAGGTTCAACTGTCTTACACTTCCCACATAGCTCCCAAATTTGCACAAAATGCACTGTTGTTCCTGAAGGCAAAAAGTCTTTATCCCCACAACACTGCAACTTTTTTTTATGAGTGCCATTATTTTATTTCTTTTTTACAACACATGCACCAGAATACAAAGAGTCTAATTTTTCATAGCATCACAGCACCCAGAAGTCTAACTAGAATGAATGGAAACTAAGGAACTTGAAGTGTAGAAAAAAAGAGCTTTTCAGACTCCCGTCACTGGTTTCATTGTCTAGTAACTGGAAGCACACTTCATTCCTTAATCACAATGTAGACATGATAGAGAAGCCAACCTCTTTGAGCACTGCCCTCTGGGGCCCCCAGCATAAGAGGGACATAGAGCTCTCTCTCCTATGAAGACAGACTCAGATAGCTGGGGGTGCTCAGTCTGGAGAAGAGAAGGCTGCAGAAAGACCTCACAGCGCCTTCCAGGGCCTGAAGGGGGCCTTTGTGCAATCAGGAGAGGATCTTTTTACCAGGGCATGTAATGACAGGACCAAGGGGAATAACTTCAGACTGACAGAAGGCAGGGTTGTTCTGGCTTTTAGGAAAAAATTCTTCACTGTGAGGGTGCTGACTAACTGGAACAGGTCACCCAGAGAAGCTGTGGATGTGCCATCCTTGGAAGTGTTCCAGACCAGAATAATGAGGCTCTGAGCAACCTGGTCTAGTGAAAGGTGTCCCTGCCTGTGGCATTAGATGATTTATATATAAATATATAAATGAGATTACTTATAAGGTCCTTTTCAACCCAAACCATTCAATGTTTTTATGATCTTATCAGATCTTTACTTTTCTAATATCTACCTAAGTTAAAAATACTTTTATTCCATCTACTTCAGTGACACTTAGGTTTATTTTTTCCACAACATTTTGCACATGTTCAATAAAATTTGCCTAAACTTCACTTCCTACAATACAGTGTTATCTGCTAAGCATACCTGTAGATAATGAGAAAATGGTTAAGCATTTAAAAAAAGTCCTATTGAGACTGCAAAAACACAAAAATAATGTTATAAGTTCTTCTATAATTAATTAAAAATGTGCTGTAAGTTAAGAAATTTGAGAAACTGCCTGCTCTAGGGTTGCTGAATTTTTTGAAAATGGGTCTACAGAGGAAATTTCAGAGTGAAAAATAATTTTACAAGAAATTTTCATTTTCAGGCTTCACTCAGAAGTGATGGCCCTTCAACTGTTGGCCACACAGGCCTCTAAAGGTCAGGCATTGCTACTAAAACTTCAGAAATCACAGTCACCCAATGCAGAAACCGAGGAAAGATTTCCCTTCTCATTCTGAACTGCAAGGAACCAATCAGAGTAAGTTTCCCTATCTCACACAGACAAACAATAACAACATTAAGTGTAAATCAGTGGAGCTGAAAGAAGAACATGCAGTGGAAATTATCATCTGCTGGCTTGTCAGCACTCAAAATTCATAAGGCTTAAATTACAGCTGCATCATTTGTAGCGAAATTTGAGCATGAGAAGTTCTGCATGTGTTCTTTCCAAATGCCATTTTGAAACCCTTACTGATGTAGTGCAAAATGTTTCCTCGTGAAAAGTTGTAGCCTTTTTAATCAAAGAATGTCTCTTCAAGCAGTCAGCCTGTTGTAATGTTGAATCAACATAAACTTTAACATTTTGCCTTCGGCAATGGGGAGGATAAACATTTTATTCTGCTCACTGAGGTGATTCTTGGGTCTCTAAAGCAAAATGTATACTCCATAACGAAAACTGCAAATGAAAAGTGTAAATTTTCTGCTACTGAGGATATACTCCAGCTCCAGCTCACCTATGGGAGATACACAATCTCACATCACATCACAGCCCAGGAAATGGGAAATAATGAGTGGAGGACTGCATTAATCAGTGGACATGTCTGTAAAAGTGGAAAGCAAATGGATAATGAAAAAACCAAGAATGTGAACATCTACAGAAAAATCTAAACTAGTGCCTGTTAGATAAATTAATCATCAACGAATTTTTACTAAACACAGAAAGAGAGAAGCAGATGGGGATGATGAATTTGGAGGGGGAAAACCCAAAGAACAAACCAAAACCAAAACCCAAATGGAGACCCTTTCTACATCACATCTTGATAGCCAGTATCATATACCCCATGGCAAAGCAGGCTGGCACAACAACAACAATTCCTTATGGGGTCATGGATAACTTCGGATCTCATAATTCTATGCAAGGGTTTAGCATGGGAGAAGAACAACCATGCTTATGGAAATGGATAAGCCAGTGCATACTTGCAGTGTTATTTCAGTATTATCACTAGAGACTGCTGCTTTTGTATTTTAGAGCTTATATAGAATGAAAGAAAAAGAGTAGTTTTTTCTGAAAGCTTTAAAAGTTAGATTTTTTTTCTCTCAGAGTTACTTTGAATATATTTGCATTATTACCAGCAAATTCAAAGTAACACACTTAATTACCATCTACAGTAAGAAACTACTATTGTTTTGCTGCCTTGCTGTCAAGAACCACCTTGTTCCCTTGCTATTTGCACAACTGATTTCATAGTCTGTCATCAATCCCCATGAATGTTGACACAGTGATGCAAACAACCAACTTGGACTAAGCCTGCATGTCAAAAGAAGAAACTAATAATTTTGTATTTGGGAGCTGAAGTCTTGCAAAATAATATAGAACAGAAAGGTCTGGTTTGGTTTAAGGCAAAATACTAATTTTTTTTTTCTTCCTTGACGTTCAATTACAACTGTCAGCTAGTCTGGAGTAAAGCAAACCCTGTTCTTTTAATGTGTTTTCAGCTGGCAGACAGCATTTTACAGAACAGGACATAAGCGAGAGTCTAGCCAGTGTAACGCTAGGTTTGGTTAATGGCAAATCTGGCACCTGTTCAACTGTGTACTTCAAACAGCAAGACAGAGAAGGTGCATAAAAAGAAAAAAAAAATGAAGCTCTATCTTCACCACCTCATTTATGTGGCTGATGGAAATGATAGCCTATCAAAAGTGCCAGCATTCTAGTGAAAGCTGGCATGTAAATATTTATGCATTATGCAAGATAGTCAAGACCTGGCTGGCTGTCCTTTCCCATATTTCTAGCAATAACAGGAACTGCAGTGCAGATGAGAAGAAGCTAAAAAGCTTTATCATCACAGAATTTAAAACAATTTTAAATGGCCATTAATACAAACCTGAATATGCAAAATGCTAAATGCCTCTAAGATTAGAGTGACCTTAGTTATCTGGGAATAAAAAGTACTCCATGCTAATCAGAAGGACATGACTTCTTGCCAGATTACCAAGGAAACTATACATGAAGTTTTAACATTACGTATAAACCACAGTTTGTGTTGCAATAAATTTTGGTTCTTTGTTTAGCTTTATGGAAACAAGAAAATCACATTATTCATCGTGTCCATGACTGATTTTTAAATATTTTTTCCCCATCAAATACACCTGCTTCCAGTTTCTTGTCCAGATAGCAGAATCTGTTGGTAGGAAATGAAAAATATTTCCATCTGAACATGATGAATGGATCTTGGTACATGAGCTTAAAGGTATCCAGCATTGCAAGTTTGCCAGCACATCTGATGCTCACTGGCAACTGCGTGAACAGTTCCACTGCCAAACAAAGAAGTGGTAGTTGAGAGTTTTTCCCCTCCCTAGGGGTGGTCACCAACCCTGGCAGAGGCAAACTGGTGAGATGCACAGAGCTACTGCCTGTGCTGTTGGATCTCTGTGGAGAAGTAAGGCAGATGTCTCCAAGGTTGGATTTCAAATGAATTGCAGTCAGCCTAAAAACTAAGGCCTGACAAGCCAATTTACACAGCCACATGTTCTACACTACACAGAGGAATTCTTTACACACCTTCAGAGGCCAATAAGCAGGCTAATCATTGCTGAATTTGATTATTACACTGCCAAGACCAGAGAAGGATGTACTTCAGGATGTCATAAGAAACAAAGATTAAGACAACAGCCAGCACGTTCTTTCCCAATGTCAGTGCTATCAGTATAATGCAACACATCCTAATTGTCATGACACCTCACCAGGACAACCACAATTAACAGGGCTGATGAGCCCAATGGTGCTCATCATATAAGACTCTAAGGCTGGGGCAGGTATGTGCTGTGAGAAGACACAGCTGTAGCATTCCTTCTATCAGGGACCAGGACAGCCATGTTCTTGTTACCTCTATCACCTGATTTACGTGTCTTCAAGAACCACGTCTACAAAACAGCTAAGCAACATTCCTTCCCAATAAAGTGAATAAATAATGAGAATGATCCTTCTTAGCAACAGGAGCCTAAGATAAAGTCTGTATTTTTTTTTTAGATGATGTGGTGTCAGTGTTAAAAGTGTTCATAATAAGTTCATAAAACATCTATTTCCCCTCAGGTATTTTTTTTAAAGCAGAACACAAGCTAAAGGCATAGATGTCTAGTATTCTTTTATGCAATACAAATAAATTGAAAAAAATCAACCAACTAAATAGTAAGAACTATTTAGTAAGCAATTAAATAGTGTCATAAGCTCTAGCCCCTAAACTTTTTAGTTTGTTGCTGTGCTGAACTTTCTCCCCTTTCTAAATATCTCTCTTCTGCTGAGAAGGGCTCAAAGCTGGACAAGTACTCTAGATGCAATCTCAGAGATGCTGAGTCAAGAAAGATAATCAGTGACCTTGATGTGCTGGCTATGCTTTTACCAGCCCAGCCTGCACAGTCCACCTCATCCCCACGGGGAGCAGTGCTGACTCACCTTGCCAACCACAGGAGCTGCATGGCCCTTTCTGCAGCTCCCTCCTAGACCATCTGAGTCAAGACTGCACTGAGACAGTTACTACATTACAGGTGCCCAACTTTGTACTTCTCTTTCTTGCTGAACTTCATGAAGCTCAAGTCATCCTATTCCTTCAAGCAGTTGAGATTGCTCAGAAAGACCCCTGCATTCACCTGATAATGACAGCTGGGCCTGAATAACGCTGTGTCCCACACCATCACCTATGTTACCCATGAACATATGATAATGTTTCAGATCCAGTATCAAACCCTGAGGACCACCATCTGTAAGTGGGTGCCAGTTAAATCTCAACCAGCTGACATTTTAAATCTCACCAAACTAGCCAGTTTTTCACCTACCTTTTAGCCCTCAAATTCAGTCCCTACCCTCATTAAGGATATTTTCCTCCCCATATTTAGCAGATCTCTTCCAATTTCACCTACAAATATGGAAGTCTATACTGAAAGCAGGATAAAGGACAATAACTGCTCTCCCTTCCTCCACAGAGCCACTTATTTTATCACAGAGGAAATGAAATGGGGAAAGTATGATCTGTCTATAGTACATCCATGGTGGTTATTCCCAGTCACATGCACCAGTTCCCATTTCTCAACAAGCTTTGGCTCTCAGTTCCATCTCTGCATATCCAGGCAATGTCTCTATACTGCTCTTTAGGAGTCTATCCCCTCTTCTGCCTCTTTTAGTATGAGGTCAGGAGTCCTCTGCTCAAACTGGCCTCCTGCTAGGTCTGATTGTTATCTTGCACAGTGGGTATAGTTCTTGTGATTTGAGGAAGAGTCTCTTGGAAATCAACCAGACCTCCTGAATTCCTCCACTTCAGGGTAGCCTCACGCAGGATCCTGCGGCCATTTTGCCAACTAAGCCAGATGCAACTCTTCTAACTTCTAGGATTTTTATTTTGTTATTTTCCACCCCCACTTTCTTCAGGGGCTTAAACTCTGACCATCTCATGGCCAGTGCAACTAAGGCTGCCACTGTCACATCCCAAACAATTTTCTTTTTATTCTTGAGAAGCAAATCCAGCAGAATGATTCACCTAACTGTGTCTCACACTACCTACGTCAAAAACCTGTCTCCAACACACTCCAGAAATCTCCTAGATTGTTTATGCTCTATTGGGTTGCCCTGGGTAATTAAGTGTATTTACAAACTATTATTTTTAACTCCCATTTGTTTACAGACTCACATTATCAACCAGTCCTCAGCTCTGATGGCCACCAGTAAGTCATAATAATGCCCAAGATTCCTGATGTTATTGGTATGATTTTTAGCCTGAGAAATCTTTTGGATAAGCTGTGATCTCTTACATCAAAGCATGGATCTGAAATACTATTTTGTGGCCGATGTGACTGGCCCCAAGCCATCATCAACAGACACCAAAAGCACAATGCAACAGGAAACAAAGTTGAACAAGTTGGCAAATTCCTACAAACACATAAGATGAAAAAGAGGACTGCCTTGTGAGCAATTCCTTAGCAGAAGGAATGTTTTCACACATGTTTTCAGCAAATAGTTTAAGCAGTTCTACTCTTCTCTTCCTTGGAATAAGCCTCAATTTACCTATTCCTTGTATTATTTCAGTCTACAAGAGTACAAATCAAAGTAAAAAAATGGAGACATCATCTTAAGTTTAGTTATCAAGATGTATTTAGTTATCAAGATGTACATAAATCTTAGGATTAAAAAATTGGCCACTGAAGCACCATGTTGCTCCAACAGAACAAAGTGCTGTCAGCTTTAACACAAATCAGATAAATCTGCACCTGTTGTGATCCAGGACTGGAGGAATACTGCTCTACCAATATAAAGAGACTGCATTTCAGGTGAACCTATTTGATAGGATGAAACAGTAGGGAGTCCTGATTCTCTAGGGCTCTGTAAGAGCTCTCAGAGCAGTTCTGAAGCTGATGAAAAGGTAACTGACATTTGACATACTAACATGGAAAGGGAGATTTGCTAAAGCTGCCATAAAAGAAGGAGTATTGTTGAGCTTACAGTTATCCCCACAGAATTATGCTTACACTGGAAAGAAATTGAGGAAAGAGAAACAACATACAATCTGTAATCCTAAAAAAAAACCAACCAAAACCAAACACACAAACAAGAAAAAAAAACCAAAAAACCCAAAACCAAAACCATTTATTTAAAGCATGATCACTACCTGGTCCAGTGGAACTTCCACCAGAGTATCTTCATCTTCTTGCACTTCAACTGCCTCCCACATTTCAGACCCCTCTTCTCTGGCTTTGTAAATATCTTCACCTATAATGGTAGAGTGGAAGGAAGTGAAGTCCAATGGTGACACATTGTGGCTCAACTACTGAACTGCATATTCAATTTTGCTTCTGAGAATAGCTTTCTGAGCTGACCCATCATTCCCCATACAGCTCTTTCAAGGACACCTTCGGCCTCCCATTATTGTCAATTTGTTTTGCTTTCCTTTTAACAACAAATACTTACATACTACACCACTTGGGGAAGGAGGGAGAAAAGGGAAAGGGAACTGAACAAAGCCCTGGATCTGAAGTTCCTTCACTTTGGGCAAAGATCCAGAGTGAATCTGAACTAGATACATCATGACAATAATATAATACTTCTGTTTCTACAGTCAATTATAGTATCCTTTAGTAATGAGCATTACCAAAGGATACATATCTATCAAAAATTTCAGTCTATGAATCAAAAACAAGCATGCTGAATCAGGTCAGGGAGATTAAAAGAAACAGTTGAATTAGTTCTACTCCACAACTCTGAGCACATGCAAGTAGAATTAGGGCTGAAACTCCACATCCGCATTAAAAAAGCACGTACTCCTGGATTAACAAGGATTAATGGCTACATTGGTATTCAATTGTGCAAAGATTTTACACCATTTAATTCAAAATATTTCTTTCCCCTAAGTATAAGAAGTAACTAGGGGTCTTTGAAGTTTCCAACACAGGCCTTACAGTATCAGCTAATTAGGAAAGTGAAGATAGGTACACACAGAAAACAACTTCCAAGTGATGCACAATCTTCTCTATTCTCCCCTGAACTAAAAACAGCCCAGAAACTAAAGGCACAAGTTACTCCAAATCTCTCTCCACTGATGTAGGAAAGATAATGATGTGTCCATATCCACATATCCAACATAATACGTAACTACAGCAAGAAAGAGGAAAAAATATTTCCACTGTTTCTGACTGCCTCCTAGTTCTTCATAAAAGGATCTGAACTTGGTAATACCAACTGACCATGCAAATTGATCTACACTATTCTACACATTGAGCTGTACGGAACCGTTTTGGTGGGAAAATAATGAATAAAATCTCAATACCTAGAGAAATCCAGAGCCTACCTGCATAAAAAGTCAGCACTGACTACTCTGTAGCTTTCCAGTTACTTTCTCATCACTATGAGAGCCTGGAACAAATCCTGAGGCAGCATGCTGCTGCAAATGGCTGACTGGGGGGGAGGTGTCAGATGGCCTTAAAAGTTGCCTGACAGCTACCTCCTAGAGGACCAGAAATGAAGAGGCAGAAATGGGGGATCTGTGGTTTCTATGAATCGGTTTCTATGGCACATCACAATGAAATTCCACAAGTGGTATGGCTGGGTGCATCTTAGAAGAGAGATTTCCTGATGGACAGAGTAGCTTGATTACCCAGGCATCAGTCCTGCTGGAACCTCCCCCCCACTACAAAAAGATCCAGACTACTCATCCTCTCAAAATATCCCTTTTGGAAATACCAGAGAGCTCTTAGCATCATTGGTTGGACTCTTATCCTAAATAATTCACACATGCTTTTCAAGACCTCATTTTCATACTTCACATGAAAATAATAATTTTCTTTTTAAATTTCCTTTTTCTTGGGGTTTATTAAATACAATGCATGTTCATGGATGTTCCATTGAAACTGACTAAGGACATTCAATACTTGAGGGCAGCATGATAAGTCTTGGACAATCTACCCTGTATATATCTCGTTACAAATATCCTTTGACACAAGACTTGTTTGAGTTTTTTGACAAAATCAGCAATAAAAATATGGAGTGGCTGAGAACAAAATGCACCCGAACAGATGCTACTTTTACTTTTTCAAATAATCAATGCACTTCACATTTCCCATTTTTCTGAGCTCTCTAACAGACAGAATGTTCTGTTTCTCTTACCTGGTCCTATCATTGCCGCTTCTCATCACAGACATTTGAGTTATAGATTTCCACCGTATTCTGAGAGGAAAATGTAATGTGCACCCTAAAAACCACCATGAAGACTGTCCTATTTCAAGGCCTTCCCTTAAGTACATAGGAAAATAACCTTGCCCTAGATTCCTTGGCTCACTGAACTATAAAAAGTCAACTCAGTGTCTGAAAGAACTGCATTTAATATCACCATCCTTCCATTTAGACTCTGTAATAACACCTTGCTTTCAAGGTCCCCAAAATTGGGACTGTCTGTCCTCTAGAGGTAAGAAGGATTTTGGCGCAGAGGCAATTCTCATCAGGTTTTTACTCCAAGGGAAAAGGAGGAGTACAAGGGAGATGAACATGTGTTAGCTCTGGAGGCCAAATCCACTCAAGAGCTGAGGATTCTCAATTTTAAAGCACCTCTTCTTAGAAGAGCAGATCAGGCTTAGGGCTGTGCTGAACAACCCAAAGAGACAAATATACATTATTCTGAAAAAACTTAAACATGAAACCAGGAGGGAGCAGGAGCAAGGAAAGAAGACTGAAAGTTTCAGTAAGGAATCATATTTCTGATTTAAAAGAGAGTGTCCACAAAGGTAGTAAAAGCAGGATTTCAATAAGCGAAATCTGAAATCCCCATGGAATTTCCTCCAAGCACTCTCTGGCAGGTGTTTGCCGGAAAGCTGGTCATAAATGAAAAGATATTAGTTGAAAAGAACTCGCACAACACTGTAGTATCTCTCAGGGATACCACTGTTGTCTTGCACAGAAAGCATTCTCAAGAGAAACAGCATTCCTGGGCTTCCACAGACTGAAAACATTATTTAAAGAAAATATAAAATTTACAACAAAAGGAAAATTAATTATTTACCTCCGGACAAACATAAGAGAATGGAAGACAGATGTCCAAAATACAGTAGGGGAACAAATTAAAATACTTAGGTCTGAAATGTGCCAAAACAGATGAAGAAAAGAATGACACTAACTGAAAAACGAGAAAGTTGTAATACTTGAACAAAAAATGCCAAAGGAAATGGCAAGGAATGCAATTAGTCTTACATTAGGACACACACTATTGTTTTTTGTTACAAAAAGTGAAAAGAAATACAAAAATTGCAAAATAATTTACATAAAATTAATTTGAATAAATGGAGCTTATGAAAATAGCTTAAAATGTTAACATTATTAGCATTGCTACTCTACAGCCAGAAGTATTTACACTTTCTGTATGTGAAGTTACAAATATCTGGAGGATGGAAGCTGAATGAAAGGCCAATACATTTCTTGTTTGTATAATTCTGTGTCAAGATCTTGTCAACAGGAATTTGCAGGCCACATTAATCACAATTATCAGTGCTCTGAGTTACTTCCATGGAAATGTTTTCAGTTGGGTAACTTTGCCTCATATTTTATTGATAATGCTTTTTGGTTTAGGAAAAAAAAGTATGAGAAAATCTTATTGATGCAATATTTTACATCTCTGTGTCTGAATCATCAGTCAGTTTCTTCACATGTCTCTAAGGGAGAAAAAACAAGAAAGCATTTTAGAAAATGCCATAAATTACATGAAGAAGCATTTTTGCAGGTCTTCATCCTGTATTGTTATGGGCTTCCATTGCAATCTCTACTGAAGCAGAAATATGTGGTGTACCTTTCTGAAAAGAAAAATTCCAGCACTTCTATTAAATGGAACATTTATGACTACTCCAGTTAATACAAAATTGTAGATTAAACATGCTCCTCTTTTATGAGTCAGGTCTGACTTTCTTGTGCCTCAGACTACCTGAGAACGGAGCACAGACAGGGCCATGGCAACACTGGGGCAGAAGAGTTCTGAAAGGGGATAAGAAAGGAAGGTATTTCTCCCTGCAGGTTTGCTCTAAGTATAAACAGAGGATTTATTTCAGTTAGGTTCTCAGTTCCCCATGCCACAGCAAGTGCAGCTTCTGTCAAGAGGCCAAGCAAAATATTACTGAAAGTTTTGTGATCTTCTGTGAGGATATTTTTCTGTGGTGTCCAGATGAAAAGAAGATACTGGAGTTTTTCAAGTTTTGCCAGTCACTGCATGACAACAGACTACCTTGAGGCAAAAATCAACACTATTTTTTATACCTTAAACAGGCAGAGTTAGATAACCTAAACATCTCCTGCTACTTCTGATTATGTTAAAGCAGGGTCATGTTCAGCAATTCAGGTAAAAAGGGGCAAGAAGAACATGCAGAAAGGCAAAGAACAGATAATTCAAAAGGAGCAGCCAGGTGGAGAGAGAGAATTCGCAGAGGCTGGAGGATATAGACGCTGAGGGAGATGATGAAGGCACTGATATTAGAAAAAACATGTGGAATGAGGAACTGTATAAGAGTAAATAGAAAGATGAGGAAATATTGGTGGAAAAAAAAAAAAAAAGGAAGCAATGGGGTCCAATGCACTGACTGGAAGGCAGGAAAAATGCCTTTTAGGGAGAAGAGTACAAGCTTGAAAGAATGAGAGGGGCAAAACAAACAAGTCAGCAGGTACTCAAGCCAATTTAAGCTTCCTAAAGGAATCTTCCTTTAGGAAAGCCTGTGAAGAGGAATGCTGTTGGACTACTACCTCCCAGCAATTGAATGTTTGCGTTCCAATGTTACCACAGAAGTGCAGCAAAAAAAAATCAGCAATGAAAAAATGCTGCTTGTTTTCAGGCAAGTATTTTTACTGATTTTTTTTGTTCATATTTATTTCTCTTATTATTAAGACTCTGGAGAGTGGAAAGAGTTCTTACAAGATTTTTTGGTTTCAGGCTGAAGAGATGAATGAAAACTGCAACCATAAGGGCTTTCCTATGGAGTTTCTTCAAGAGCTGTGCTCTCTCCTGCCTCTTCTCCAGCTCCATAATCCCACAGAAAGAGTGATGAAATCTCAGGAGGATCCAGATGGCTTAAAGCTCTGAATTCCCTGCAGCCTTGTCAGGGTTACCAGGAAAGGAAACATTTGGAGCCTAGTAACAGCCCTGCCAAGGAAAGCTAACTACTGCCTCAAAAGAGCTGTGGACCAACTCAACCTGCCCCAAGTAAATTCAAATTACACAGGTGTTGAAACACTGGCACCTACTTTATGGCTAACCTCTAGAGCTAAGAGCAGTGAAGCCACACAAATAGTAAGAACAAGAGAAATTTTCAGCTGAGAAAGGCAGTGAAATTACATGAGCGGGACATTACCAGAACACTTAGTCTTTGGTAATCAGGTCCAGAGGCTATGGATGAGAGAAAGGCACTTGCAGTCAGGTTTGGATGAGGACTTTGGAAAGGATGACTGGTAAACAGGGGGTGAGGTTTCTGATTTTGTTCTTGGCAAAGGTCTGTCTCATAAAGTAAGCAGCTCAGTACTCAGCTGCTTTCATCAAAGATAGAAGATATTCTGTATTCCTTCAGAGCTTTTCAGTTCTGTGACTC
Source organism: Phylloscopus collybita (assembly GCA_027886175.1). NCBI lineage: Eukaryota > Metazoa > Chordata > Aves > Passeriformes > Phylloscopidae > Phylloscopus > Phylloscopus collybita. The sequence continues at coordinate 93,161,847 of JAJNNQ010000075.1, forward strand.
TGTTGCAAATGGACAGATAAAACCAATTAAAGACAATTTTGGGACTTCTTACTGACTTGCACAATGACTCTTAAAAGTCAAAAATCTTCATTTTGAGAGTTGTCTACTCTGTCCTGGCCCTTACTCATGCCAGCTCTTGCTTTGCAGCCCCAGGGAATTCATTTGTGTGAAAGGGATTCTGCTGCCCATTCAGGAGAATTTTCTAGCTATTTTCTAGATTTTTTTATGTCCTATTCTCCTGATAGGTGCAGAACAGATAAGTTACCAGCAAGGGCAAATTTATAAATGCCCAAAAGATTTTGACTAGCAACATTTCACTGGTCATGTTTTAGTAGTTGTTTAAACACAAAAGTGTTCCATGTATTGTGCGTTCAGTTCAGTACGTAGAGAAAGAAACCACAAATTGGTGCATAAATAACCAACCAAGTCCTGGCTAAAATGTATAGATCATTTTCTGGTTGATGCCATTCAGTATTTCAGCTGTAATTCTTTTTCTACACTTTGATAAACAAGGTTCTATGACTTTATTAAATACTAATTAAGCTATATATTAAACTAACTCATAAGAAATCTGTACTTTTTAAATAATTAAGCACAGGAATAAATGGCTTTTATATAAGCTCATTTCCTAAACATCATTAACTGTAAAACATTTATTGCAGCAAAAATTACAAAACTACAGAGATATTAATGTATTTCAAATTTTAAACTGATTGAAGTTTAGTAGTAGAAGGCTTAAAAGTCATTTTAATAATAGTCTGCCCTGAATATTTTGTGGAAATCTGAGGCATTTACTGCAAGCCCTATACATAAGGAAGGAAGTTAATGTGACAATTAAAAAAAAATTAATGTGACTTACAACAGAGGCTGCCTCATAAAAAAACCAAAACCAAACAAAAAAACAGTAAGTAAAATTAAAAACAAAATACAAAAAAAAGAAAAAAGTCATTCATTAAATTCAGTCATTTGCCATGAGGATAAAGGAGGACATCAGTTTATGCCTGTACACAGCATAATTTTATTTTCTCGTTTTGTGTGTGTTTTGGGGTTTATTTAATTTAAAAGTATTACTGTTGTACAAGGCCTATTTCCAACAAGAAGCCACTGCCTTCGTGAGAGTTTTGCATGTGCGTTCATACCTGTGACTCCTGTCATCAAAAAGCCATGGAATTGAAAGGAACCTACTAGCCATATACATATGAAACTGTTGAAAATATTAAAAAATACGTTTTTCTTCCCTTGATACTATTGCAGCCCTCAAGCTTTTAAGCAATTGCTTCCTCTCTTTCAAAAATTTTGAATTCGTAATACCATTTGATGCTATTAGAGAATGCTGACATCTGATTACCTCAACAGAAAACCACAAAAGGTTCTTCCAGAGGTTGCCCTTGTATGCATGCAGCACTCTCCCTTACTGATAGGAAATGTGGTAATGCTGGTGGCAAAGGAAAAGCTGCAATAACTTAGTCATCTTTATACATCAACAGCTACAAAAATAAAGGATTGTCATAATAAAAGGGTTTTTTCTTTCCTCTCCTTGTTTTGGTCCTTTATCTCATTTACTCTCCATGTTTCCAAGCATCCAATTAATTAATTGATTTAAATTACAGATCAACTTCCTACACATACTCATTACAGAATGTGGCACAAACCAAAAAATTAATAGGCTGGGGGGTTTTGGTAGTTTGCTGTCTTTTTTTCTCTTTTAAACCTCAAACTAAGCTGCTGATAATTAAATGTACCTTTGGTGTCACTTTCATAAACCCAAATTCTGCTGAACCAGATGCACTAGTCTAAGCTCTAAACCTCACATTTCCAGTTGAAATTACTGTTGCATACAATATATTCAACGTTATTAAGGTTTCTGTGAGTACAGTGGAAGCTTGTTCATAACATTAAAAGTGTGCCTTATAGGTTACAAACACCAAAGCATCAGCTCACAATCTACTGGATTTGTCCTGAGAAGTGGTGAATTTAAATCTTGCACAAAGAGCTTTCAACTCTAAGAAATTCTTTAATCATCTTGATTTAAGAGGATTATGACATGGATCCGATGTAATATAAATGGCATGCTGGTGAAATTCTCAGCATATTAATAAAATAAATTCAAAGTAAATACAGAGCTAGCCCAACTAAACTCAGTTGGAAGATTAGGTTAAGCCTTAAATACACTACGTGCATAATTCTTCAGATGTTAAGACCCAGGAAACAATCACTTTCAAACAGTCTAGCACTTAAGAGAAGATTCCATACAATGCTAAGTTGGCAGGGAAAAGGAAAGCAAAGAATATAGAATACATTTCCTACTATGAATATTTTCTTTTTATCTATTTCCATACATCCCAAAATATGCATGTGTAAACTCATTGTGTAGTTTATTGGTTTCAGATTAAAACTAATCACTTATCAGTGACAGCCAAATGCAGGCAGCAAAAATGTGGGAAGCCTTTTTCACTGTCCATCAGGAAAAAATAAAATTATTATTAAAATTAAATAAAAATTCCTAAGATAGTAATAAATGCTTCCCTTAATGATTCCAAAGCCTTTGAATGTGAAGGACTGTTTCGGAATAAAACTGCAAAATTTAGGAACTGCAATAAGTCTTCAGAATAGACAGTGGAGCTGTACTGATCAAAATAGTACTTGGGAGCCACCATTATCACTGTGTTCCCAGAGCTGGCTTCTTACTTTGCATGAAGAGTAAATATCCACTTCAGAATAAGGCTCCTCACTTTAAAATGAACCTGAAAATGTCATCATTCAAAGCAGCAAGGTAGCAATTACTTACAAACTTCATAGATCCAATACTTCAGCACCCAGTCTAAACTAGATTTCTAATTTTACTGTCAGCTGAGAGAATAAACCAACCTGATTGCCAGCTTTTAGGGTATTTTCATCAGCAGCCCCACTAGTCACACAACCACTGCGGGGGTTCATCTCACCCAGAGACAAGGTGACAAACCAGGACAGAGCAAGGGAGATTCTCTGCTGACAGGGAGACTTTTCAGAGCACTAAAAGCCCACACATTAGGAGAAGTGCTTGCACAGCCTCTATTCTGCCCTTTCGTGTTGGACTGGATGTTAATGCAGGTCTTCAGTGTATGAAGTACTGAAAGTAGGTGAAGCAGTGCCCCCAGAAAAGGGAATGTACCCTTTGCCTGTCCTTTGGATCCCAACATACTGTCCCAGCAGTGTAAGTTCCTTCCAAACCCAAAGGGAAGCATGACAGGTTCTCAGCAGACATGTAAACAAAGCATATAGGTTAAGCACAAGTATGCACACAGCATGTCTGCTGCCAGAGGAAGCCATGCCCACTTATTTGTATTCTGAAACCCAGGGGCTCAGCATCTCTAAACACTAACTTCAGTGGAGTTGTTTGTTTGTTCTTTTGTTTTTCTGGTTTTTTTTTTTTGTTTTGGGGTGGGGGGTTTTTTTGGTGTTTTTTTTTTGTTTGGTTTGGTTTGGTTTTTGGTTTTTGGTTTGTTTTTGTTTTTGGGGTTTTTTGTTTTTGTTTTTGTTTCTGTTTCTGTTTTTGTTTTTGTTAAAAATGAAACGGCTCTTTGGGTTTTAACAAGATTTGTCCAGTTTGCCTGTTGGCTTTCTTTCCTGTTGGCTTTCTATCCTTTTAACTAAAATAAAGATTCTTGTTCCACAGTTGCAGCACATTAACTTGTAATGGATGTTTAAAATGTAAAAAAAAAACCCCAATATTCTTTGCTCTGTTGAGTTCTCAACACACTTCCATCATTTTAATACAAGCACACTACAGTTGTGCCGATTATGCTTAAAGGCTGCATGGCAATAGAGAGAACAAATTATGAGATAAACTAAGCACGTGGGATAGTTAAAAAAGGAAAGAAAAATTGTATTTATGGTATCAAAATCACCAGGTAAAACAACAGTTAAAAGGATCTCAGGGAAAGAAAAAAACCTTGAGAAAAAAAATCAGAGTTGACATTAAAACTCACCAATCCCCCAGCTGCAAGAAAAATCCAAAAATCAATAGCATCACCCGAGGATTGAAATGGTGATATTTGGGAAAACCCTGATGAAAATGCTGATGAGGGAGAATGGGATTCCAATTAAATAACTGAATCTTTAGCTCCTCTTCTAGAAAGGAAGTGGTTCTAGAATTAAAAATGATAACATAATTAAGACTGAAGTGTTCAAGGAACCTCAAGGAGATCAGAAAAAAAAAAAAAACATGGTCAGAACTACTCCCTGGGACTGCCTGCAAGTGGCAGACATACAGAAAATGTGTGGATGAAAACCAGGGGAGTCAGAGACTGAGCATTTGTTGAGAGTGAGACTCTGAGAAGCAGGTAGAATACTGCTGGATGAAATGAAGCTGATGGATATTGGGGGCCAGGAATCTTATTAAACCTAGGACCTGAGCCTATCCATTGATCCGATTCACTAATCAGCAGGGTTGCATATTGGGCAGGAGGAACAGAGGTTATGGGAAGAGCAGGACCAGCTTCCATACCCAAGTGGTTATCTCACAAAATATTCATCACTGTTACAAGGCAATGTATGGACACTTAAACAGATATATCCCAATCTCCCCAGAAGTCGATCCTTATATGTTAAGACCTCCACTGAAAGAAGCCCTGACAACATTAAAAATGTTTTCAGTAGGGTGACAAGACAAAATGAGAGGAGATGTAAAGCATAGTGAAGCGTTACAAGATCCCCAAAATGATCTATCCTCTTGGGCAAGACTCTTCCATGACACAGTAAAACATCCAAAGGAAAGGAGCTGGGAAACCCATCCCGGAGAACAAAGTTGGGCCTTTGAGAGGGGCCCAAAAACTGAAGTGCAGAGACTCCCTGAGTGCCAGGTGAGGACTTTTAAACATACCCTGCCTGAGATAAAAGAAGGATCAAAACACTCGTGGAGCAAAATGAGCTGTGGAGAACGGCGGCAGCTTTCACTCCCCATGCAGCTCTCAGGCAGCAAAAAGAGAACAGTTAGTGAAAACAGTGCAAGGGAGAAACACGAAAAACAAAAAACTTTCAAAGAAAAAACATACCTGCAACCCTTTGAGGAGAGGAAGAGAGACAAAAGATAAAAACCTCACTAAATGCTAGGAGAACTTTAGGCTATATCACCTGGTGCACTATGATCTGCCAATGGGCTGATAAGGACAAGCCCCATATTTACTTACCAGTAAGACCTAGAAAACATCCTCTAAAATATGTGATTGATAGAGGAGCTCAAATTTCAGTAAACACCCCAAGGGATGCTGAGAAATTAGACATAGGTTTTAAAAGAAATAGGGCCCATGCACCAGAATTAAATGGGCAAAGTAATTTATGTTATACTGCCAAAGTCTGTTTATGTTTACCTGGGGAAAGTCAATGGACCTCACACACCCTTGCAATCACAGAGCATGAAAAAAATACTTTAGGATGCAGTATCTTTAAAGAAGAAGTTTGGCAATTGTCTGATGGGAGTATTTGGTCATTCAGGCCCACAAAAACTCCAAGTGAGTTTTCTGAAGAGAATGAGAAAATTTATTCAACATCTAATGATTTTAAGCATGTACTGAAGGGAATGGAAGTAGTATTTGGACTGTTAGCTGTCACTAAAAGCAGGTATGCTAATGCCAAAGCTACTGTTTCAGGGCTCTATAACTGCTTTTCCAGTCTTCCTGTTTCAGATTACACACAAAGTGACAATAGATCACTCTTGACCAGCGTGATGGTACAGCACTGGGAAAGAAAGGAGGGTATCAAAGGAATTTTTCATATTATTATGAAATTATTAACCTTATTATCCCCAAGCAAACAGGATGGTGGAACATGCTGACAGTTTGTTGAAAAGCTATTTCAGAGCTCATGCATACCCTCTGTATTATATGAGATAGATAAATGACAAGGACCATGGTATAAAGCAGACTTCTGCAGTGCTGGCTTTCTGTCAATGGCAGTCTGACAATGGGGGTTGGCTGGGCAAAAGGATACTCACACAGCAGCACAGCTCACAGCTCCTACAGCCTGCCTAGCCTGTGCTTCAGGTCACTGCATCTTGATGTGTGACCAGAACAGAATGCACAAAAGACAACTTTGCCAGAGGTAACCATTCAGAGTCATTGTAGTGCCTTTTCTTTTAACTACTTCACTACAAGCTACTGAAGTTCTGACTACAGTGGGGCTCCCACACTCCACTGAATGAGTTAGTCAGAAGTGAGTGAAAAGACTTTAATTTCTCAAGAGTTAGAATCATAGAATAGTTAAGGTTGGAAAAGACCTTTAAGATCATCAAGTCTAATTGTCAACCCAGCACCACCACTATGTTGACCATTAAACATTGTCTGTGGATATGGAGTGCCATATTCATACTTTTTTGAATATTTCCAGGGATGATGACTCCACCCCCTCCTTGGACAGCAGGTTCAATGTTTTACAACCCTTTCCGTGAAGAAATTTTTCCTAATATCCAATCTATGCCTCCCCTGGTGCAACTTGAGGCCATTTCCTGTTACTTTTTACCTGGGAGAAGACATTGAACTGCACTTGGCTACAACTGCTCATTCCTACTTTTACTAACAGGTTTTTGTATCTGGAGGAAAGGAAGAGGATCACAGAAAGAACCAAGAGCTTCCCTGAAAATACACTTGAACTCAAAAAATCTGCTGCCTTGAACACCTTTTCCTAGTTACACAATACTCAGAAAGCATGGAATAGCTGAAGTGAGAAGCAAGCAGTCACTTCTTCATTAAACTAAGTGGCTTTCCAACCAATTCTGTCAGCAGGTGGAGCAGCAACAGCATTACATACAGAGACATAAATATTTCCTTATATATATCTATCAAATATGGATATATATATATATATATATATATATATAGTATATATATATAGTATATATATATATATACTATCTCTTTTAAAAAATGGGGGAAACGGAATATCACACTATAAGGTAAGAAAAACAGTTTCTCAAAGAGGATGTTAATGTCTAAATTAACTGCAAACTGCTGCCACTGCTGTCACAGCACAGAGAGGGGCAAATTCTGAAAGGGCCTCACACAGCTCTGCTGTAGGATTAGTCTTAGCAGCTACCAGCTAACTGGAGTTTCTGTCTGTGTTCCTCCCCAGGGTCTAGTCCTTTTGTTACACATAGCCAGTCAGGTAATCAGGGATCCTCAGGGACAGCGAGGGAAAAGAGCAGCTCCTTTTCTTCACCTTATTGCAGAGCAGAACAGTGGGAAAATGGTCAAAATACATTTTTTTGTTTTCCTTTACCAAAGGCATAAAGATAGAACCATGTGAGCTTAACGTCCAAGGTATGCCAAAACTCACACACTGCCTTTTGTGCTCTCTGTAAATGAAGCCAGGAAGGTAGTGGCTACCCCAGGTGCATTTCCTAAGCAGAAAGAACTTTGGCAATTCCACTTAGCCAGAGTAAATGGACAATTCAAGAACTATTCAAGTGTGTTACTCTACTATTTCACTGGTTTAACTGAAGACCAAAAACCACTGTGTTACAACAGTGTTTATCTCAGTACTGACCATTATCTTGAAGGACTCCTGTGAAAGCTTTTACTGTCTGTTTTACTTTTGTAGAGTGGTTAGAAAAGAGTCGTCTGGACACAGAATTCCCTGGATTCTGGCTTTTTTTGTCTTTCTTTTTGTGAAGCTGAGGTGAGGAACTGTTTTCTCCCTGGTCACTGGATCCAACGGTAGATTTAGATTGCCCATCATTTCCCTGAAAAGAAGAGGACGTAATTATCAGTGATGCAAATTAAAAAGCTTATTTTTAAAATCTCATCAAGGACTGGTATCAGGTGTTAAAGAGGCATAATAATTTAAAATTAGTACACTGAAGTGATATATTAAATTATCCAGAAAAGTGTAACTATCTTATCAACTTACTGGATGATCTGACCAATTAAATTCTCAACAGCTTCCAGGAGAAAAATCACATCTTTATTCTAAGAAAACAATGTTTCATTTAATGAAAAGGATGGCTAGATGAATCTGTGCATGCATGCATATTATATGCAGCTATCTCTCTTCCATATGTGTGGACAGTCACAAGATATAACACCTTAATATGACTTGCTAATAAATCACTGTGTAAATGCAACCTTGGCATTATTCTAAGTGTCAAGAGAAGCCGGAGAGTGACAGTCTTCATGGGGCAGTAACACATTCAATAGAATATGACAGAAAACTGTATATTTTATTGCTTATTTCTTTTTAGTGGCTCCAGGGACCTTTTTTGGTTTGTTTTGTAAACAGTGAATGGACATGATCAACTACCACAATCATAATGACAGACTGAGAGTCTGATTTCCTGCTGTCTTGCACTTGTACAGTAAACTGCACTTGTGGAGAACTGGTGAAAACAGATACTTATATTACGTTTTTGCACTAAAATTAAATCCACAGAGGACTCTTCTTGTGGCAAGGTGGGGTTAGGCTCTTCTCCCAGTCAACAAGCAATAGGACAAGAGGAAAGGGCCTCAAGCTATGCCAGGGCGGTTCAAGTTGGACATGGGGAAGAATCCCTTCACTGAAACAGTGATTAGGCACTGCAACAGGCTGCCCAGAAAAGTGGTGGAGTTACCATTCCTGGAAGTGTTTAGGCAACAACTAGATGTGGGTGGCACTTTGTGCTATGGTTTACTTGACATGGTGGTGGTAAGTCAGAGATTGACCTTGATGACCTTAGGGGTCTTTTCCAACCTTAATGGTTCCATGACTCATTTTGTACACCTATAAATAGCTATACAGGATACAAAGCAGTGAAAGATCAAGCTCTCTATGTAGTGGTTATCTAGAATAAAACATATCAGATTGCAAACTGGTTTAGGGTCTTTTTCAGACTCAGTGTTCAGAAACACAATTTTCTGCAAAATGTTTTGTAGAAGGTTCTGTGTTTTTTCCTTTAGCTGTATAATTTTAACAAATAAATAAATACACAAATATATATATGATCAGATTTATAGGAAAGACCTCAAGCCAGCAGCTGATCTTTGCTGTGGAAGCTTTTATAAACTACAAAGCCCTTATCACAACAATATTTTCTCAGATTTCTTCTGTCTAATTGACACTGCAAATAGCTACAGATTCATCAAACTTTAATAAGCATGCCACTAGGCAGCTGTGGATTGTTTCCTCTTCAAAAAACCCAAAGGATAGGGATTTTCCCTCTGCCAGAATTTAGCTGAATTGGAAACTTGATACTTACGCTGCCTTTAGACTTTCGAGATCCCACAGTTGGAGGTTGAGCAGAGGTTTTGGAACTGCAGAAATAAGCCATATCTTAGAAATGTGTACACTGTCACAGACATTATATACCTATAATCAAGGTAGATAACACCAAGATGGCTATGGCAACAGAGGCAATTGGTTTTTTCACTGCATATTTTCACTAAGCATGACTCATTCTGTGTACTAGACTATGTTTAAGTGCATAATAATTAACTTATTCGAACAAGTGCATTACCCCACAATGCATACTTTATATACCAGAAATTTGCAGAACAGTATCCAGTGAATTACTATGTGAATGCTCCTTACAATTTCCATTTCTTCCAATTGAAAAGATTCCAATTTATTTCAATGAAATAGTTCTAAATTTTCATGTTTTCCAAAGGTATAAAAAGCACAAGTTTCTCCTTACAGACACCCAGTTTAGGACTCTATTATGTGATTGTTCTAGCCTACAAAAAATAGATGCAAAGATAAAACAATCTTAAAGGAGTACATATTTCACAAAACACTACTAAGCAAGAGTAGACCTAAACTGCTGTAGCTGCACCTAATCTCGTTCAGCTTTACACATTTGTATCCCAAGGAAAAAGAAAAGTAGGATTACTTTGACTTGGATTATTTTTTTCTCTGATGCTAATTTTGTGACACATGATCAAGGGAATGCTTATGAGATGAATTGGTCCTCTGAATTTCCATTTCTGCTTGTGTTATTTTTATCTCAAATTTCTCAGAAGCTGCCAGTGAAGTTTTGCATCCATACTAACCCATGCGTCACTCTTGGAGTAATAATTTTGTACTTTACTGGTGGCACTTTGTAAACAAATTGATACACACAAACACAGAAGTGTCTCACACATCTTTAGAACTTACCCCTGTGGTCTTCTTGTAGATTTGGACAGCAGATCGCCATACGGCAATTTCCTAAACTTTTCTCTACCCACTGCAACATAAATTTGCCCATTCTCCAAGTCTGACCCATTCTGAACAAGTTTTCCATCTACAGTGTAGAGTCTGAAAAATACAAAAATGCTTATTATAATAAACCTTAACATTCAGTTAGGTGCATTAAGAGCACTCAAAGCTATGTAATCTAAACTCACTATATATATATTGAATTTCCAGATATGAAACCCAATAAAGTAGAGTGGACACCATACAATGATCAGTAGCTACTACATTTTTTAAAAAAACCCAACCAACCAAAAAAACAAAACCCCAAACAAACAAACCACCAAGGAAAAACAGCAAAATAACTACTTAAATCACAGTTCATTTAAAACTAAGTATGAAGTGCTATAATAGATGAAATACTGTCATAATTTCTAGAAAGAAATAAATGACTTGATGCTTCTAAGTTCTTCAGTACTTTTCCCTGGTACCTTGGAAGGAATCTATCCATGAGTTCCTGACCCCCTCTCCTACCAAGTTCCACCTTCTATCTGTGCTCAGGGAACTATGCAGTAACCTGGGAAGAACAGGGAATTCATGACTGAAAGCACTGTCCACCTAACACAGACCATGCCAATAATATTGCATTTATATTGTTATATTGTGTGGATCAGAAGGTTGGAACCTGGTGGCAGTAACAGGAAATACAGTACTACATTAAAACAAGAAGCCACATATCTTGGGCACCTACCAGTAATGACTATATCTATTACACCAGGTGGATTTTTACCATAATGACACTTTTTTTTTGAGAAGAAAGAAATGCATCAGGGACTGGTGGGGGGAATTTACTTCCTTGTCAAGTTTGTGATTTTATTTTAGTATGGTCAAAACAGTAAGTAAGGAGGAATATTCAATAACAAATTAGCTCTTTCTTACAAAGCATGGTTCGAAACTCAACACTTTAAATTTAATTTAAAAGTCAACAATAACAACTTTCATTTAAGTCTTAAATGCAGGACTGTTGAATGGCTATCAACTGCCTTTCTAGAAGCCTTCTACAGGAGCTATACTATGTGTAAATTTATAGTCATAAATTTCAACACAGTGCAAGGAGATATGAAAATATATACACAACCATACAATGAACATTTGGGGAAGAATATCAAGAGGCTACCTTGAATACACCCTTGACTTATAATGTGCAAAAATTTTCAGTTTAATAGAGAAAGAGCTTTTAAAATTGACACATATGGTGGCATAACCTTGAATAAACACAGAAGAAAATCATGCATGAACCAGAAATCACAGAATATCTGAGGCTGAACAAGATCTCTGGGGACCACTAGTCCAATCATGCCTTGCAGAGCAAGAGCAACTAGAGTAGGTTGTTTAGGACTGTCTGCAGTTATGTTTTGAACACCTGCAAGGATGGAGACTCCACTGCCTTTCTGGGCAATATGTTCCAGTGTATGATGAACATTACTGTAAATTTCTTTTTTCTTCTGTTCAAGTGAAATTTCCTGTATTTCATTTTGTGCCCATTGCCTCTTGTCCTATCACTACGCACCACTGAGAAGAGCCTGGCTCTGTCCTCTTCACTCATTCCCACCAGGTAGATACACAAATTTAAAAAATCCCCCTGAGCCTTCTCTTCCTCAGGCTGCAGAGTTCCAGCTGTCCTCACATGATAAGTATCTTCAAGCTCTTCCTCTCTGTGGCCCTTTGCTGCACTTGTTCCAGCACGTCCACATCTTTCTTGTATTACCCTCGTGAAAGCATCCTAATTCTCTGTGTGTCTCCTGCCACATGAGAACATGTTTCTAAGTGCAAAGACTGAAAATTTTGAAAGGTGAAATTGCAGCTATTTTAAATCTAGACCACATTGCTGCTTCCTTGAGAAGAGGCATGCTAACTCTGGAGCACCTCATTTGTATTACTCATATTTATTTCGTAGTGCAAACATTCCACAGGCATGCCAGCAATTCAAAGAGCAATTTATGTTTCACTACCACAGAGTCAACATCAGTTACACACAAACAATGAAAATAAAACAAGCTATCGGAAAATCAGCAGGAAGCCTATTTCTGAATTAATCTCTCCGCGTTCTGCTAGATTGCACTTCGCTTTGGGAACTTGGGGGGGAAAAACAGCAAATCAGATGTACCACTGTTTAAAAATTGTTTATATATTTGTATGGGGCTGCAGATATAGAGGGGTACATACAAAATACATTGGTTTTTTGTTGTTATTGTTCCTGATCTTTCGTTTTGCTTGTGCTTTAATGTTATATTTAAAGCGCAGAAGTTATTTGTTTAATAGAACTCATAAAAATGTTACAGATTACCTGGGAATCTTTAATTGTATTATTCACCTTGAAAATAATAATAACAATAGCAAAATCAAACATAATCAATCTCTGAAGATGAAAGTGAAATCAAAAATGCATTTTTTAAAAAATTATCTTCAAACCAATAATTAATTAAATTAACAACCACACACAAGTTTTGTGACACTAATTTCTGAAGCTACTTTTTTAAAATTTGTGAATTTTTAAGCCACAATTTTCACCCACCCACTTTGCCACAACCATTCACAGACCAGCTGGGTTCTCTCTAACTTGTATTATGTAATAAAAATATCCTTGTGGTCACTTCTGAGGATCCTATGTTTGCCTTGTGAGACGTCAGTGGACTTCCATTTTCCCTCCTGAATCCAAGCTAAAGAGTGACAGCCAAAAGAAAACAAGCATAGAGGATGACAAAGGAAGACAGCAAAGACTCAATTTCTGGGACAATATCCCCAAATTCCCAGCTGCTGATGCACCCAGTACCTGTCCATCAGGTTGCTGCACCCCATCCCCATCAACAATCTGGAAAGCAAAAAAGCTACTTTCCCATCATGCCCTCTCTCATATTTCTTGCTTGCACCCCTATTCTGATCAAGTTGATCAATAATTTCTTTTTTTAAAAAGCCCCATGTGAAACTGTATGACTAGGTAGCTTTTTAAGTCTTTTGATAACATGGAAAAGAAACAGCTGCCATGTACATAATGCAGGTTCTTGTAAGTCCACTTATTCATCTTTAATGAGAAATTATATCTTCCCAGTGTCAGTGGTTTTGCCAGATCTCCCCTAATGCTAATATAGTTTCAGTAAACCCCAGCAAGTAATGTGTAACTTATTAGAGAACTACAATCACTTTACTAACAGACTTAATATGCATTTCTAATATTTTAAGGAAAAGAAAATGAAAACTGAGTTAATAGAAAACCAGCAAGGGGAAAACATTGAATAATTTAAAATGTCGAGTACATTATTTTATTTTTGAAGGATTAAAGATGAGCACTGAAGGGAACATCTCAAAAGGAATCTTAGTAATATATCGAATGCTTTCATGTACAACACTCAGTTTCACCAGAGTGACACCAAGTAATGAGAATAAAATGTGATTTTTAAATTGCTAAACAACTTGATAACAGAAAGAATTGGTATGCTGTAAATCTCTTTTCTCGCTTTGTTCACTTCTGAATTACACTAGCTGAGAAACAGATCCAGAAAGATTCAACACATGCAGGTTTAATTTACTGCAAGTGAAAGTCCTAAGTAGCCAGCTAATAGGAGAAAAAAAGTGCAGGGCTGAGAGGGAAAACTTGATGAGAGCTAATATACAACAGCATTATCTTAATCTTCTCTCACCCATATCAAAGGGGAAAGCAAGCAGAAGAACTAAAAGACTATCTTATCTTCACTGTTTTGAGAAAGATTTTGCAAGCTTAGCCTCAGACCTTGCATAGGCTGTAAAGAATGATTTTCCACAAAAGGTCCTTTCCCACCTGATGAAGATATTTCTGTAATGTGCTCTGCATGGGGCAACACTGGAATGTTGGTAATTTGCTTGCACACCTTGACAGCCCACTCACGCTGCAGTGTTTCTCACGGACTTCACATCTATCATTTTGCTTTAAAACTTGAAACAACTTCCAAATGCCATTCTAGGTAACTTATTTCACATTGTAAAAGCCTTAAGGTACTGAAACCTACCTATCCAAGAGGTCAACTCCTTTTCCTCAGATACCTCAACAGCTCAGACCAGCTGAGATACTGGAACTGGCAAACCCCAACTACAACTTTGGCCTTGGCTTCTATTAAGAGGCTGAGGGCCAAATATGAAGCACATCCTAGTCTTGGCCCAGGACCAACCCCAAAGAATCTATAATATTTTCCTTGAAATTGTTTGCCCCAATGAATTTAAAGAACTATCAAAATTAAAAAGTAACACACATCACATGTATCTCACATTCCAAACACCTTCACCAACTTTATCACACTCATTTATTTTATTATGATATGTAAATTAGTTAATAATAAAGTTACATGTCATAATAAAAAACAATAATAATAGAATAATAATGCAATAATACTAAGTATATTGCACTATTATTACAGGCCTGCTAATTAAATAATTATTAAATATTGATTTAAAAATAACTGCTTAAGCAATTTGCTGTTATTCGTTTTTTAATAGCAGTTGAAATGAAACCTGAAGTTTACTTGGAGTCAATGTATTTCCATCTTGTGCCTTTTTGATGCGTCTTAATTTTCTTACAGTAAAACTTCCCACAAAATAGGAATCCATTATATCTACCTATGGAGTAAAAACATATCTAATGTAAATACATATAAAATGTATCTTGCAAATATTCAGCTTCCTTGTACCTGTGAACAGCTCCACTTCTGAGGGTAACTTTTCCTGTAACCATTTCAAGAATATGATCCCAGTGATTCAGTGTTTTCCTGGGAATGAGGAGGCGCACTGCAGGGCTAACAAGGTCTCCATTAGCAATCAGGCTGAAATAAAGCAAAGTAAAATAACTTGGAGAAGCATTTTAAACAAAGCTCACCTGAATTGAACACACTACCACCACCACCCCTGAAATGGCAATCCACTAAGTGAAAATTCTACTTACAAAATAGTGTAGGGCTCCTGGAGAGGCTTTCGAAACCGGGCTGACACGGTGATCCTACTGTGAGTAACTGGCTTGACCTGCAAGAACAAAAAAAGAATTACAAATTATGCAGTCTTCACCGTCAGAAAAAGTTTACCCTGACCACCATCAGCAAGTGGGACAGCATGTCTTTAAAGCACGCATTTCATTCCATTCCAGCTTCACCTTCTACATAGCACACATAATTACTGCTGCAGGTTTATGTGTGTGATGAATAATAACCACAGCATAGCATACTATGGGACAATACATGGTTTGCACTGAGAAGACAGAATTGTATGGACAGCTCTGGTTGTCCTACAGACCCAAAAGAAATACTTCAAAATGCTGTTCTTGCTATCTCAGTCTATTGCTTATAACCATGGTGCAGGCAATTTAACTATCTTCTCTTTTTAACAATAAATGCCATTGCTAGATCTCTCTGCTATTATAATAACTACTTTTGGTCTTGTACAGGCCTTTAATCCAAATCTATCAGTAATTTATAAAGGTTCCTGAATACTTTTTTCATTTTAGAGCAATGCCTCAAAAGTGAGGTGAACTGCAGATTTTTTAGCCTACAGAATAATACATAGGCTTAATTCTTAGTTCCCAGCATTATTCCCTGTAACTCTTTTGAACAGACACTGCATTGAGATCAACATTAATGCTGTTATTCTGAACAGAAAGTTAAAAAAAAGGATAAACCAAAACTCCAAGATCATTAGGATAATTTTTTTTTAAATTCTTCATCACTAGCAAATCAAAATAAGGTGTTAAACCCAAACAAACATTCAAAAGTTATAGTACAGGCATTAACAAGTTGGCTGCATTTCTATATAAAAAAATACCATAAAAGCTTAAAGGATTAAATAGCCAGCATGCAGGGAGACATGCTTTCAAAACAGATATACAAAGTTTATTTAAACTAGCAGTTTTCCAGTCACTCTGAAAAGCAGTCTAATGACATGATAAATTGCAATTTTATCATATTCTGTGCTAACTTAACCAGTACTTCTCATTTAGTTTGTGGGAAATGATCTGTACTCCAGTGCTTTTAGTCTTTGCTTGGATTTTCACACAAACTCATTTGTTAATGACTGGAATGCTTTCCAGATCTTTCTCCTGCATACACTGAAAAGAAAGATGCTCAACATAGTTGATATTCCAAACAGGCTGAAAATTATTATTAAAATAATCAAATCTGACTTCCCACATGAGTCAAAGAATGTCACAGAGCAAATTCTGCACCAAGCACATGAATTCTGGAGGTGAGATAAGAAACTTAAGAGAAAAGGAACCAACAAAACTAATACTGGCACTCCTTCATGTACAATCATTTCAAGTAAAATTCAGCAGGTAAATCTGTTGAACAAAATCTGTTTTCAATGTCTGCTGAAAAAGAAGCATGTTTATTCTGAATTCAACTAATTTCAACTTTCAGCATTTTTCAAAGGCCCTTGTGAGCTGTGTAGCCCTCTCAAACATTTGTTTTTTGAGAAACTCAGAGGACATAAAAGCCCACAGTGGTCATGGATGGAGAAAGGCAGAATCAGCCTTTGCACAGCTACATAGACTAAAGAGGCTAACCAGAAGCAATCAGCCCCAGAAGGGCATGGTGATTTGAAGCTCAGTGCAAAGGGGTATTTTGGCCAGAGACATCTACAAGAGGAGAGACAGCAAGGAAGATGTTACTACTGCATTGTGCCAGCATTGTTTGCAGACCGGACGAGGAAGCAGACTCCTGGGGACCTTCTCTTCACACAAGCAAATCACAAGCCATTTCCACTTCCTTCTTAAGATCTGTTTTGTAGATGCATGTTCGTTTTGGCCTGTACAAAGAAGATTTTTGTACTAGATCGTACATAAACTATGCACTAATGCCTAATGTAATTGCAGTTCACAGTCTTGCTGCTAATTCCAGTGTGACCTGAATCAGGTGAAAGATTCACACCTACTACTACAGGCTTGGAAAGAGAAGAGGTTGTTATCATACAGCTCATTAGGGGAGGCAAAGATATTTTTTGAGAACTGCCAAAATTACTTAGGAGCTCAGCCATTCTTGCAGAAACATTTGAAGCATATTCTTCAGAGCATAGCTGATCATTAATGTCACCAGAATTTGAAATTAAAATTTACTGGAAAAAAAAAAGAAAATACACCTTAAACTGCAACATCTGAAAATATTTCTATTGCTATTGTCAGCCATTAAAGGATTATCTTCTCAGTGTAAGCAATCTAATAAAGAGCTTCAGAATACAGGGGAAAAAAAGATAACTTTCTGAAGGTTATGCTACTGAAGGCCAAGACAATACTAATTTACCTCCATAGCATCAGGTCCTAATGTTTAGGCTCCAAACACAGTTTGCACACAAAATGGGAGTTACTGAACCTTGAATGCCCTTACACCTTTCTTTGTAGCTGGCAGGTTGCCAGGACAATCCCCTATAAAATATCCAATACGTAAATAGTAAAAAAAGTTGATTCCACATTCATTCCTGATGCTCACTTATTCTGCTCAAGCTCTCCCACACACAGTCTCTCCAAACAGTCCATCAAACTAAGTTCTCTGATGCAGTCTGCAACACCCAGGTTCCAATGCTCCACAGCTTACTGGAACAGCTAGAAAGCATTCACCAAGTATAAAGGAGCCCTTAAGGACAGTACTGGGTTATTTATTACTGTTACTATTACTTAGTTGTTCCTGCAGGCTGATAAAACCATTAATTTTGCTGTAGGCTCCTCAAAAGGCCATCAAGTGATTGTACATAGCCCAGTCACAAGACCCTAGAGAAAAGAATAGCCTGACAGGTGTTAGGAGCTCATTTATTATTTGAAGGATTGTATTTCTGCCAATAATAGATACTGAGGCATCAACTTGTAAGTTTTTCTTTTGGATTGCTCTCTGAGAATCATTAATATTTCTGTCAGCTTTCTGCAGCCTTACAAGTTTAGGCTTGTTATTAAACAAGTAAACTGCAGGGGATTATGACATGGGACCAGCTTGGGCAAAGACTAAATATTTGTCTGTTCTACCTAAACATGGCCTAAACTGGAACAAAATGTAAACTTGTATTTTTCATCTAAGCCTGTTTAAATCAATGTACCTTCTGTATAAAAAGTATTAAAAGAGTATGTTAGTGCAATAATACATTTGATAAAGTGAAACTAAAAAAATCAGTGCCAGGAAGCGTGCTCTGAAGGTATGTTTTGTAAAGATCACGCTACACTGTGATTAAAAAAAAAAAAAAAGGTAAGAGAAACCCCACCACTTCCATATTATATGCCTTTCTTCTCATTAATCTGACTGTTCTGTTCATAGAGTTTACAATAACTTCTGCCTGATCAATATTAAGCTATTTGTGGTAGTGAAAAACAAGGTACCTAACTTCAAAATACAGAAGTATACATTAATAAAAGATCAAGTTGTCAGCCACAGTAAATCAATTTTGCTCCTTTGAAGTATATGAAGTTCCACTAAACCATCCCAGCGAAAGACTTGGTCCAGGGTTTAATTAAAGAATACATAGATCTGCTCCTATTATGTTTGTAGGAGGCACCACAGTGTTGCAGTCTGGAATAGCCTGACCCCTCTGGCACTGCAGAGTTACATATTAACAACAAAGTGGTCTTGGGTGAAAGTTTGTGCTTACATTGAGACCAGCATCCCTAGCCCCCTAACCCCTTTATTTTCTTTTCATTTCACCAGCCACATTCTCTGATGATGTAAATCAGCACTTTCTCATTTACGTCAGCAACTGCAAGCACATTTACATTAACCAGTGGTCTGACCCCATTATGATTTTATCTTTAAATTTTGTACATTTTCAGTTTGTTTGAAAAGACCCACTTAAGGACAGATTCCATTTCCTACTGACAAATGTTGCCAACAATTCATAATTTGTGATGAGATACTTATCCGAGGTATTACGTGACAACACACAGCAGCTACATAAAGTGTCCAGGGAAGGAAGGACAAACTCAGAGAAAACTTTATGTAAGCTGGAAGCAATAATCCAATGAGAATTTGCAAGGCTACACACAGTAGGAAATACACCATGGGATCACAGATCACTCAAAAGCACCATAATTTTATTTTTCTAGTCTTTAAAAAAAAATTATTTAATACAGAGCCTCTTACAGCAGCATGGATTTTACTTACTTCAGAGAGGAGTTACCATCTGTGAAATGACTTTGCAAAAGCACCTTGTAAAGTCTGGGAAAAATGAAACAGCTAAATTCAGCACAGGTTAGGTTCTGGGAATGGGAATCACTCTGTGGTGTTTCAGGACTCTGTGAACACTTGAATCTCAGAAAAAATTTTATAGAGTCTCTTGGAGTCCAGCTTTCATCTTTGGTCATAATACACTGGGGTTGAACCTGTGATTAGTTCTGAGTGTCTCCTAACAGTCCTTTGTAAATACAAACACACACCACATCAGCATCAAACTGAAGAAAGGTAATAAAAGCCATGCCCTCGCAGCTGTTTGTTTTAAACAACATCCTATATATTTTTCACTTATAATATATTCTAAACATAGCTATATTCTAAATATGTACAAAATTTAACAAACGCAAACATAACACTTAAGAAACACATACAACACATTGTTCAATCTACTTTAGGTACTTATATCTTCCAGTGTTGACTGTTGGAAAAAAAACTCCAAAAACAAAGCTAAATGATCAGCAGCTAAACCATTACCTCAGGCATAGTGTCATATTCTTGTAAGAAAACCATTTTGAATTAGTCTGTGCATATCCCCCTGTACACTTGAATATAATGTATGTGTATGCATAAATGTATACACTAATACAATTTTCATTAAAAATTGGTACATTTATGTTCAACTGACTACATGAAAGCAAATTAGAACAGTAAGTTTTCTAAAGCTATTACAGCACAGGAAACATCTGTTCCATAGAAACAGGACATTTTTTTTTTTTTTGATAGCCATTTTTATACACATTGACAAAAATGCAGTCTAACTCATTCAATAACTAAAAACATGCCACACCTTTTTAGACCACTATGGATGGGCTTGCTTCTGCAATCTTTCTAACTCCAAGAAGTGTTACATTGTGAAGAGAATGTCACACATATGGCATTAAATGGAAATCATCATTGAGAATGGCTATTCATGTAAAGACTCTGAGCAAGGCACACATTGGTTTGAAGTACACAGATTAAAAAAATGATGGTTTTCACTTCTTTCTTCAGACACATGCTAACCAGTAAAAGGTAACAAACAATCTCTAACATGGAGATGTATCAAAATTAAGTTTATTTGTTTTGGTTGGTGTGAACCTATTTGCTGATCCTCATGCACAGAGTTTTTGCTTCTATGAATGCTGCACTATACTCCTCAACACTTCTTATAAAAATATAGACTGGAAAAAAATATAGAATGAAATCTATACAGACCCAACCTCCTCTTGGCTTCTTGGGACTTGCAAGAGGCACATGACACTTCAGAGAGTCAATCCTTATATATAAGAGAAGTGTACAGTTCACGACTTTTAACTGGCTTCTGAACACACCAGTCTACATACTCAGTTTCGAAAAAGGTGATTTTTGTGCACTTGAGAATAGGTTCAAATAGAAATTCCCTTTCAGTGTTCATTAAATATTTCGACATATGCTAAATACAGAGGTCTGGCAGCACTGTCACAGTGGGTCCATGAATACATACACCAGTTACCCATAGCTAAGAATTGGTATCATTAACTTATTTATTTCCTTTCCTTACCAGAAGTGTCCTCCCACCAAAGGGGCTGATCAGACAGCTGCATGATTTACAGGGTAACATATACAGGGTAACATATACAGGGTAACAAAGCCACACTGGACAGCAACAAAGCAAGAGCCAAAAAAAGTAATGTCTTTTGTGAACCTCTGAACCAGATGCTCTGTGCTGCTTTTATCTGTACGGGTTTAACAGCTAGCCTTTCTTGTTGGTGTATGAACATCTCACTCATTACTCACGTCACTTTATAACTAACCTTTTGAAGCTTTAAATATTTCAACACAATGTCACATTCCAAATTTATCAGCTCATGCAATGAGCCATGGCCTTGCCAGTTTGTTACAATAGCCTGTAATGGTTTGTTAATCAATATGCCTAGGAAAATTGAGAACAAATATTTACATTTCCCTGGGGTAGAACTGGGGTCAAAAGAACCAAAACCCCATTGATACACACCATCACCACCCTGTGATGTAAAAGGAAGGAATGTTCAAGGTTCAGTGATCAAAACCAAACTAGAACAATAAGTTTTCTAAAGCTATTACAGCACAGGAAATGTTATCTATTTCATAGAAACATGACTTTTTTTAATGGATATTTTTTACACATTGACTAAAGTTGCAGAGTCAAACTCTCTGAGGCATTTGCCTAGTACAAAACCATTCCAGTTATCCTATGCAGTAACTAACCTGGATAACCCACATTTCCCTGGCTACCTTGCACTGCTAGATGGTAATCTGGATAGTACAAAACAGCCTGGAGCCAGAGATTATGAGCTTGTCTACTGGTGTGGATATAAAGCAACTCTCAAACTGCTATTAACTGAGCAATAGGCCACAAGCCCACAGCTGCACACAAACTTCTCAGCCCACATAAAATACGGATGAGCTGGAAATGAGCTATTCCACAGCACACAGTCGTGCAGCAACTAAGGGAGCCCTCTAGACTGCAAAGCTCCTACAAAATTCCCAGAGAGTTTAAAGCCAACCTGTTAACCTGCAAGGTAAATCATCCTCCTTTTCAGCCACAGTAAGTGAAATGGTACATTAGGGAGTAAATCTCACCTTAATTACACTCTGAAAAGAAAAATTTTTCAGTCTGGTTCTGCCATGATTTTAGGACATTGGACTAACGGCGGAATCTTCAGCTGGGATAAGTCAGACAACAACATGGCCTTACCTGCCCAGAAACTTAGCCTGTGCAATGCTCCAAAACAGATCACAACTGTGTTCCCTCTGGATCCCAAGAATAAATCCCATTCCTTCTCTGAGCTGCATGATGCTGTACCCACACTGCTTACAACACACACAATGATGGCATCAATAACACAGTTTATTCAAGCAAAAGAGATCCTGAGATTAATTTCTGACACTAACATGATTGTGATGGTTCTGATTCTGACTGGTTATGCCTCTCACATTTTGTGTATTTTCCTCAAATTCCTTAGACTAATTAAACCAAAAGGAAGTCTCTGGCCTTTAGAGCTCATCAGAAGGACCTGAGGCTAAGAACAGTCAAAAGATAAGGAACAAAAAAAACAACCCCCCGCCAAAAAATCTTCTTTTTTTCCTTCACCATTTTTAATCAAAGGCAAAAGTTGTTAATGTTTCAAGTAAGTCAATTTAATATACAGCAACAAATTATTAATGAGACTAACACATGCCTCATTAAAAGCTTCACTACTGGCACCTCTTCACCCACTCCCAGCCTCCTCACAGGCCAGGAAGACCAGTTACCCTACTGAAAAAGGCAGGCATAAATCAAGGGAGAGAACAACTTTCAAGTTTCAGATCAAACTCAGTAAAGACCATGGAATTCTCCAGTAGCATGAACCAAAGTCTTCCTGCTGCTCAAAAATTCACTAAATCCATTTGTAAGCAAGTTGCTAATCAAAATACTTGAAACTGCACAGTTCAGGTAAAACAGAAGTATACAAAGAGAAATTTTATGCATCCATAGTTCAAATAAGGAAAAAAAGGGCACAGCTTATCTTCTAACTGGGCAGTTCTTCTCTGATTCCTCCTGGTATTAGGCTGTGAACACTCAGGAACAGTATTTGTTTTGTATGTCTTGTTGTGCTAATTATGTTACCAGGATACTAAATACCAAACAATGGCATATCACACTTAACTATTAAGGATGTTGCTCAGGAGATTAAAGATATATATCCTTCTTTTTTTTTTTTAACTTTACATTTTAACAGTCTTATTCCTTAAAATACACTTACAGCAGGATTACTAATTAATCTAGCACGAGAAAATGAGAAAATTCTTGCCCAGTCTGTGTCACCAGCAGTAGAAGAAATCAGATATGAAGTAGCAAGAGGGTTTAGTTTTGCATTCTGGCAAAGGACTATGAAGTGGACCTTTATAAACAACTTGTTATCAGCCATACAGTATTTCATGTTTAGCAATTTTGGGTAGCACAAATAATGTTTGAGGTTTTTTAATCCGTAGGAAAGAAGCTGGAAAGAGTATCTTATGTAGTTACATTGTTTTGACATAAAAAGGCTGTAATTTGCACAGCCTGGGATCATTTCTAGTATCTATTCAGTTCCTTCTACAAAACTATCTTCTGTACAGAGAAAATATTCACGAATGATTTCTAACTGGCAGTTAGATGTCAAAGTGAATCAAGAGCCCAGTAATTGAAAAGTGACAAGATTTTTCTTATCATTAAACATGTATGTTGTCAAACATGATAAACAGTAGTTTTGAAGTAAAAAAATAATTATAACTACTGTGATTTTTCATGAGAAGGTACTTGAAAAATAACTACTCATGTTAAATTAGAAATGAGGTATATCCAGCATGAATATACCAAAATAATTTGTGAAACCAAGACAACATCATAAATTTCCAAAATGTAATTTTTATAGATAAGTCCAATCATACTACTGCTGAGAGACAAAGGATGAAGAAAAGCAATTGTCATAAATAATACTAGAATAATTTAATTTTGAAATATGGAGGAACAGAGTCAAATGCAGGATTTGCAAGCCTTCAAAATACTTTTATAACATCATCTTAGATGCTTTTAGGGAAAATTTTAGCGCTAAGTTCATATCTACCAAGTCTCAAACATTGTATTTTCACACTGTCCTGCCATGGTGTTCACCTCTTCTGTCAGCACTGGACAACAGGGAACCTTTCCTATCCCAGGACCTCACCAAGGACACAGTGGCCAACCTAGCTACACTGAGATTTGCCAATCAACTATGTCAACTATGTCCACAAGACCCCCCCCCCCCCCCCCCCAAGCAGCTGCTGAGTCACGGGCTGTGCCTGGAGACCACCAGTAGAAGACATTCTCACTTTGCAGTCCCACTTCACCACAGGCACAAACACGTTTTGTGAAGCTCCCTAGCAAGCAAAAGTTCTCTACTCCATGTCTTAGCCCATGTCTCTGTCATCTAGCATGTGACCAATGTGAGTGCCAACTGATAGGCACTGGATCAGAAAAAGAAGTTTTAAATTTTAGAAGTATTCAGACATTCACTCAAATCCTTGTGATCAGTAAGTGTTTTCACTGGGGAGAGATGTTCTGGAGGTACGTAGATACAAATATGCAAGTCATACATGTAGGAAAGCTTTGAGGAATCTTTACTAATCCTCTGAAGAATAATTTATAAAAATACTGATTATTCCATTCAATAAATACTCCTACAAATGTGAGCATACCTAAACCAAATGATAAAACAAAAAGTTGCTATCAAAAAAGAGCTGTGGAACAATAAGTTTATGTAAAACTTATTGTGAAAAAGTGAAAAAGGGATTTATCACTGGAAAAATGTGACTGTTGTGTCAGAGCTGCCCACACAATCACCTTGTCCTAGAAGTCCAGGAGAAAAAAATCAAGGGCAGACCAAAAAACTCAATGTTCTTATTATCTAAGAAGATCAACCAAGGGCAAAGGTATCAACAGTAGAGTAGCTTACTGCAGGCCTACCGTGGCTTTTCTGATAACAGATGCTGTTCTATACAGAGAGTATAACCTTCCTTTTTTCTTCCAGTTGCAAGAGACTGATTCTTCAATATCAAAATACTTGTGCTTTTCTTCGGTACCTGTAATTCTTTGCTGCTACAATATCACACAGCAAAGTTCATTTACTACAGTGTGTTCAAAGAGTAGTTGGTCATAAGAAGTCAAAGAAGAAAGGAGGTTTCAGCTGAACATATTTTTACAAAGCAAAGAGAATTTAAAATAAATAGCTGCCAATGGGATTCGTGAATACAAAAGCTGAGTTGATTCCTCTTCAGCTTGTCCAGGCCCAATAGCAAGTAAAATTCATCTTTTTGTGTGCAGAGGGAGAGATCATCTAGATCAGACAGTGCCTAGAGAAATACAAATGCCCACACTTTCCACATAATAACTGGAAAATAACATTCTGTGCCTTTTAAAAAAAAATAAGCTTATAACAAACAACTGGTTACTCTGTTGGTCCGTATTTTCCCAAGAGATTAATTGTTAGATTCCTCAAGCACATCATGTAACATGTAGTTGGACTTGCACATCAGCTTTGGTACAAAAATGATCTCTTGCAAAACAAGAAGCTCAGTTGCCAAAAGAAGTGATGGATGGAAACCTACCTGAGAGAGAGTTCGTAACAATGCTTTAGCTTGGGTCAGGATGAAATCTTATTACTATTTTGCCTACCAGTAACACAACTGTTAAAATTTTGAGAGGTATTATTACAGCATGATGACTCTGCCAGAGGATTTAC
Source organism: Phylloscopus collybita (assembly GCA_027886175.1). Classification (NCBI taxonomy): domain Eukaryota; kingdom Metazoa; phylum Chordata; class Aves; order Passeriformes; family Phylloscopidae; genus Phylloscopus; species Phylloscopus collybita. The sequence goes on from JAJNNQ010000075.1 coordinate 93,187,420, forward strand.
ACCATATCTTGAACACAAATTTTTTCTCGCTTAATTCTAGTTTGACACACATTTTCTAGTTATTTGCAAATTTAAAGTAATTGAGATATTGCCTTGGAAAAAACAACTTTAAAGTTGTAAACTCCCAATAGCAGATGTCAGGCATTTAGCAGTTTAATTAACACAAAAGAAAACATCCAGCTGCATACAAATACACAGTGTACAGCTGCTGCATAAAGTGTTCTTTGTTTTGACTCCCTGAACATTAACCCGAATCAGAAATAGATATTTGTGAATGTTTTAGTGGAGAAAATCCAAATTACACATGCCTGATACAATCAGAATTGATACCCTTGTACTTAAGCACGATAGGAATATTGCTGCCTCTCTTCATCCTACAACAAATCTAGGGTTTTAATTTCTAAGTGAACATCTGGAAAAAAAAAAGTGAGACCAGGACTTGCTGCCTCATATCATTTTAACAAAAACTAATTTAGGCATTAAAACTTCTGTTACTAGTCCCCTGAAAGTTCATTCCCAGGATTAAATTATTAGGGCATGAACACAATTGCGTTATTCATAAGCCCAGATAAAAATCTGTAGACTATCAATATGTTTAATCTCATTTTTATGACTCCTCTCCCCAAATAAATAAATAAATCATGTTAAATTCAGCATGGGGATTTAAGCTCTCCACAGGGAGACAGTGGAGATTGCAAACATAAGTCAAATATGAAGAAGAAAGCTGAGATAATAGAAGGTTTATATTGGGTTACTTCAAAGCCCTGAGACACGGCTGAAAGTGTTAAGGTAATATGCAATGAGCACTGACTCCAGACAAAATAATAAAAGCCTCTTTTATCAAACATGCAACTGTAAGTAAAAAAACTCAGAACTTCTACAACTATTCCCCCAACTGCACAGAATTTCTGTTGTATCAAAAACCTTCTAAGGATTTGCAGCAAAATAATCAAGCCTTTAAAAAGCAAGGCTGTAGTTTTACTGGTATCCAACTAAGAATAAATTTACAGGGCAGTTGTAGCAGCATATCAAATCTTCAACTTGAATTTGATCTTCCTGTTCAGTGAGCCCATTCAAAAAATACAGATGACAAGTTATGCTCAATTATAAAACTTGTATTTCAAAACATCTGAGTAAGAAGTATTTGAGAATCACAGTAAAGGTCACTAGGGCAATTTTGAGGATGTTCTAGTACAAGGTGTCCTACTGTCTGAAGACACCTGCCATACAAACCACTGAATTGCTGAAAATGTGGCCTGAAGGCACAAGGCAAAAGCAATTGAAAAACAAGTGAGCTGATGCCTCTTGTGAGGCAGAAGTTGTCATTCCAATGTTGGGAGTCACTGCTACCTCCATGCACAATAAAACAGTAAAAATAATGCAGAGCCACACAACTCACACAGATTCACATATGATGCTTGTTGAACAGCACAAGTGCTGTTGAAGAGAAACGACTGAGCTTGGCACATTATGGACTAAAACTACTTAGAAGTTTACACTGGCATTTTTTAAACAAAAATGTCCTTTCTTCAGAGGAAATACAATTTCTGAAGAAAATTTGCTGGTCCAAAACTCCCCAAATTCTCATTCCTACCATTTTTTTCCTGCAAGTACAAATCTCCTTTAGGTTTACCTAAGGACCAGCTTCCATGAAGACAACAGGAGATCTTTTTCCGTACTGAGTTTTTAACTGAATGTGACAATTTAGAAAGCTGATCAGACTTGCTCAGAGGAAGCAACATATCATGCTCAGAGCAACCAGAGTAATGATTACTGAAAAAATATGTGCAGAATGGTAGATTATAAAATTATTATAAAATGAAACAAAATAAATGTAAATTATAATATAATAAACACAATAAATAAATTATTATAAAATTAAATAAAATAAATGTATATTTAAAAAACCAGGCATCAATGCAGGCACTAACATAAACTGAAGGCTTACTTCTTGAATATTTCAGCCATCTTACCTCATTATTGACTTCAGTAGGTTTTTTCTTTGTTTCTCCAATGTCCAAATAGCTGTGGAAAGAAAACATGTTTGATTATTTACAGGAGCATCTAACTTACACAGTAAAAATATTCTACACTTTTTTTCATACATGAATGTTTTAAAAACACATTAGGCTTCAAAGTAACAGAAGAAGTTAGTAATTATTAATATTAATTAACTCAATGTAAATATTCAGGCTAGCCCTCTGGGCTAAAATAGAAGACAGGGGAAAACCAACCACCTACCTTCAAGTCACTGGTGATTAGAAGAGACCATCAATAAGCCCCTTGTGAGAAAGGAGCTCATATACAGCTGTGAGGTGGATCAATAACACTCAGCACAGTATCACCTTACCAGAGTTTTCAAAGACATCCTCTTGCCTCTGAGTTTGTCACATTTAGTCCCTGACAGATGTAAAACTTTCCTGCACACCTGAGTTTAACTCAGGCCATCAGCTAAAGTTTAAAAGGATGTACACCACTTGGATTTCAATAGAACGTGGACACATCTGAGCACTTCTTTCTTGTGGCTGGATGAGCCAATAGTAGCTTCATTATTATTTTAAGGATAAAATACAAGCCTCAGCTGGACAAGCAAACAAAATACATCTATTTGGACAGTGTTATGCTATCCCTGTAATGTTCCCTGATCTCACTTCCACTGGGAAGGTGCTTTGCCAGGCATTTCAGACCAGAAGACCTTATTTGAGAAGTCAGGTATACCTAAAGCCAAGCAAGCATCCCTGCAGGCTCACCCAAAGACCTCAGATCTCACAATAGACCTGCAGACCTGCAGCTCTTCAGTAATGTCACACTCTATAGTTAATAACTGGGATCACATTCATTTGCCAGAAGAAACTTTCCTACTTGGCCAAAGTTAAGAATTCGTGGGACTTGAATAAAGGTGCAAAAGCAGTAAAGAGAGAAAAAAAAAAAGAGAGAGAGAAAGAAAATACATAATTCTCTCTTTGAAGGAACGACAATCATTTACCAAGGTACCACAGAATGGTCACAGTGATTTCAAGGCTTCGTTGTGAGGTAACAGTAAGACACAGCAAAGCTGCCAGGCCATGCTTGAAAGTGCATGCCAAGGCTTTGAAAAAAGGTAAGTGTAGCAACACAGGATAATGTTTTTTAAACCTCATGTTTAAAAACAAATAATAACAACTATTCCAAGCTCTCAGTATAAAAAGGAAGTTCTCTTTAGACCAAAACAAAGAAGTCTTATAGTCTGTAAGATTGAAAAGAAATAATTTTGCCTCCAGCAAAATGGTTCCAACAGCCTATACCAACACCTGCTGACTGTGGTTCTCGTTTTCCAAGCACCTAAGAATTACTTCACCCAGAACTAAGCAAAGTGACAAAGAAAAGCAAATACACAGTCAAAGGCTTAAATTCACTGTGCAGAAATCTGGGCATTCAGTTTCAAAGATGTGCAATCTGAAAAGTTCTAAATGGGAACAAGGACTTTTTTTTTTTTTTTTTGCATGATGCCACTCAAAAAAAATTTTACAAAACTATTCCCACTTACTAAGAAAGCAGAAATGCTTCCAACCTATGGTTAGCCAAGCCAGAGATAAAACTACAGCATTGTTTAGAAAGACACAGCTGGAGAGACGACAATCTACCACTGATGAATGAGCACAGGTACAAGCAAAAGGGCAAAGGAAGGAGGTTGGAGGAGTAGCATGCTGAAAGAAAGCTAAAAATCGAAACCAGGTCCAGCAAAGACAGTCTTCTTTCAGGAAGCTGAGAGCTGGGGAAGAACTCCCCAGGGGTGCAGCCTACATGTGCATTCTCACTCACCCACTCACAACTACAACGACTACAATATACCAACACACCTTACCACATATACACAAAAAAATAAGGGGTCTTAACTTAGCACACCTCGAAATGACAAAACAAGCTGGAAAACTTGTTACAAAAATTACCAACATTGGCTAAAAATTCCTCCATTAAAGAAAATGTCTACTTTTTATTTCTATGATCATAACATCTAAATGCTGATTGTTTTATTTTATTTAAAAATTATTCAGCAGTTTATCTAGAATATATGCCCTCAGAACTATCAATCTCAAAATGTTAAGAGTCAGGCTCATGTGCTAAAGTTGAGCACAGTTTAGTCTTGAACTCATTGTGAACAGGAAAGAAGATTCACTTCTTAGTGTAAGGCATCTGAGAGGAAACAAATGCACTGCTTGAAGCTGAACAATGACACTTTCAGCTTCTGCTACTCCTTGGATATTTTCTCCATTACACTCCCACAGCTCCCACACATCAGTGCCACAAGCCTCCATTTCAAAGCTGAGCCTTGAATAGTCTATTATAGCAGTTAATATGTCCAAAAAGAATCACTGGTGGAAAAAATTAATAAAATAATTAAAAAGAAAAAAATTCAAACTTCTTGCTGCCATCAGACCACATTCACATCTTTTAAGGCAGATGCTTTGGTCTGTCACACTCTAACTGTTTACCTGTGACACCTTACTCAAATATGTACACTTTTCTTTAATTTCTTCACTTCCTTTCAATTAACCCTTCCTCTCCTCTGACTTTTCTGCCTACCGTTCTGTCTACTATCCAATTAAGAACCACTTCAACATTAAGCCCTTCAGCTTGTCTTTAATGGTCATAAAATCACTGTCAACATTTCCAGCACTATGTAAACAAATATTAATAAGTGAACAACTCCAATTCTGAATGCAGAAATGGAAGGGATCTCAAGTCATCCCATTTATCCTCTCTAGTGCACAGGACTAGTACATATTACCAAGGGATACATAAAACAGCCTGTTTTTACCCAGTCCCTTAGGTTAGCTTTTCTTAAAGTATTCTCTTCGTTGGCCTTAGATAAGTAGGCAGCTTGTTGCATATTGCAACCACAGAAGTCTGAAAAAGTCTCACCATAATACTCTGACCATAAAGTGTGAACTCACAGAAAGAAATATTTTTCCCCACACAATATAAATCCAGAGTGCCCAATCATCTAAACAGTGCATGCTAATGCCAGACACTTACTTATTGGTAGCCTATCAAACACAAAACACATTTAGGGAGGTGAAACACGATGCACTGATAACTAACAATTTTAAGCCATTCACAGAATCACAGGATTTAACAACAAAAAGAAATGGTAGATATCTCTTAGAGCTGAGCACTGAATTTGACACGGAAAAGAGTAAGTACTGTTGGAAAAGGGCTTTTATTTAGCCTGTCACACATCTTTCTCTCGGGCTTTCCTACTCAAGTGCAAGAAGCCTCAATAAATCTTTAGAAGTAGCTAGTGACAGAAATGGTAGGGGTGATGATAGAGATCCTGTTCATTACACAGAGAGTTTTTTCCTGAAACATAATGAGCCACTAATGAGCTCCCCTGAAAAATGTAGTGTCCTCAACTCTACAGAACCAAGATGAAGAAGACACTGTAAAGGTGGTAGTTGATGATATAAATTCTCAAACAACTCCAGAAAAGGATTGTTAATTTTGAGATTTATTTCTATAAATTCAGCAGTAGGAAAAATGCCCACAAAGAGTAAAAGAAAGAATAGTCAATTGAGACCATGAAATTCACTGACAGAATTAAGAATAGTAACTGAACACATGCAGAGCCACTCTGGACACATACCTAAAAGCCCAGACCTCTTTCACATTATTGTCCCAGTGCCTCACTGGAAAACAGACAAATGGGCAGCTTACTTCTTGGTGTCCAGTAGGAAAAGGAATGTAAATGGTCATCTTTTAAATAACAGGAGGGACATTAAAAGGCTATACACATACCCAAAATGAATAGAAGTGATGGGGATGCAGATAGTGGGGTAGAATACTTTAGAATTTTTAAAAAATAAACAAGAAAGGATGCATTGGGAATTGAACTCCCAGGCTTATCAACTCCGTAGCAGGACTGTCAACACTCCACCTTTTACTGCTTTCACCTTGTTACCCCCGAGCACAAATACTGATACTGGCCCTTCAGCTAAGCACAGACATCACAACAACATGCCATCCCGGCATGTCCTTCGGGTTAAAGGGCTATTTCTCCTTTTCTACTGTCATGTCAAGGCGTTGTCACTATGCGACTCATGGTATGAATATTCTTTCTGGGGCTCACCTCTAAAGCTCTTTTCGTTTTGCCCTGGGTCACAGCTTCTAAGCTCTCTTTCCCCAACGACTAATAAAAGGGACAGGGTCAGGGGTCGTCTAAAGCACTGCCAAACAGTGCCAAAACCCAAATGCTGATACTCGTTTCTGTATAAATCTTACTTTTCAGCCACTCACTTGAGTTTCTTGAAGGCCTCCCTGCCACCAGCCACGTACTGCTCCCCACTCTGAAGCTCCTCCAGCTGTCGGACACGATGCCCACCCCGGGGTGTATAAATGTTTCGCACCGCTCCAAAGGGCGCCTGCACCCCGCCCGTCACCTCTTTCAGGAACACATCAAAGTTGGACACTTTCTTCTCGTGGATGACAATGCGGCGCCCCGGGAAGAAAGGGTCCCCGTTGCGATAGACCAGCACGCTCTTCACGCTCGGCTGCGAGAGCCAGGACGCCTTTGCGCCAGGGCTTGTCATGCTGCCGGCTCCGTGCGCCCCGCGCCGCCCGAGCCGCCCGCACCTGTCTGCTCGGGAGAGGCTCCTGCCCGGGAACCCCTCTGGCCCTGACACCGCCCACGCCGGGCACACCTCCCGGGGAGCGACCGCGGCTCGCCGGGGCTGGGCACAGCCCCGCAGCCTGGGCACGGCCCTACAGCTTGGGCACAGCCCCGCAGCCTGGGCACGGCCCCGCAGCCTGGGCACGGCCCTACAGCTTGGGCACGGCCCCGCAGCCTGGGCACGGCCCCGCAGCCTGGGCACGGCGGCTCCTCCCCGGCAACCAGCGCGCTGCTCCGGGCGCCCGGGGAACTTGGTGCGGGAAACACCAACCCAGGCGGAAAAACGCGGTGTGACAACACAGCAGGGACACGGCTGGCGGGGACCCGTGGCCTCGAGGGCCTTTATCCTCCGGCTTTGCCGTAACGGGAAGCCCCACCGCCCTGCTTTCCTGCAGCTTAACCCCGCGTGTGCTCGGCCTCCCCAGCCAAGCGGGAGCCTGCCCGGCCCAGAGCCACCGCGGCAAGGAGGGCGAGGGGCGGCGTGCCCAGAGGCGGGGAGGGGAGTCCGCGGGCGCAGAGGGAACGAGGGAAAGAGGGAAATCCCTGCTCCCACAAGGGAAGGGCCGGCGGCGGAGCTGCCCTGGGCGGGGAAGCGGCGGCAGCGGGGAAACGCCGAGGCGGCGCAGCGCCCTCACCGCACTCTGGCACACCATGGGAACAAGAAGCCGGAAAACCTGAGAGAAAGTAAAACAGAAGTGCCTTCAATTCAAATGTAATCTCTTTAACAACTTCTTTTCCCTGCCAACAGTCTCAAGTCTAAAAATGCACTAGACCTTCCTATCTGTATTTGTGTAGTGTACAGTTATTACTGTCTTTTCAAATGGGTTTTAACACGCAGGATGGAAGGAATTTTCATTCCTTTTATCTTACCTCCTTTGATGGGAAAGTTACCCTCCTGCTGTGAGTTACAACAGAGCAGTTAACCATTACAAAAAGAGCAATTTCAGGGTGAGGGCAGTCAAACATGCTATTGTTACTGGTTAACAGCTGAAGTTCCCCACTTGCTGCTGGTCTCCTTCTAACTAATAACGGGGAGAACCAAGCATTTACCATCCTCGAATTAATGCTGTTTAACACTGAACTACTGTGACCTGAAAGGAAATGTTTGTTATTAAAGATATGTTTTTGAGTAAAAACCAAAAATGTTGATGACCCTCACACTGCTCTGCATTCAAGTAGCGATATGTCAACTATCTGCTATTTTATACCAGATTCTACCACTTCTAGTGATTTAGGTCTAATTTGCAGTCACACAACATCTTTTACATAGGAATAAGACACTGAATATTTTATTGGTGCACCCATGTTGACACTTTTGATTCTTCGAAATACCATTGGTCTTTACCTATGGCCACGCTAGTTACAATCACTTTATGGAGTACAATAAAATATCCCTTAAATGGTACCAGGGCACTGCTCACCTTAAAGCAGCCTAAAATTAGTGGACAAAATCTTTGTTTTCCATCTCACCTAAGTACAACTGCTGACCAAAAGCTAAGAAAAGGTTAGACCCTTCAGTCCATAAAAGCAGTGCCTTGAACCATGACAATTTGCTCCTCCCAGCTTTTCCAAGGTCTGACCTTTTATTCTCACTATTGTTTCACTTTGTAAGAAATCTCCTTCTCAATCATTCTCAACAGCAAGGAGACAAGCTGCTGAACCCACTGACATGATTAAGATGAATGCAGAGACACATAATCTCTTTATGATGGAGCAACATGAGACCTCTCATCTTACATGAGGTTGGTGCATGACATGACTGTCTGTTAGGTTGTGTCAGGATCCCCTGAGGTCACACAAGGAGCATAACATACCATAATGTTGGGGGATGTGATGAGAGCAGAGCCATGGCATGGTGTAGCATCAAACAGGGTCACTTTTTCTGCACCAGAAAAAGTCTCTGCCATTTCAGAACCAGGAAAGATTTTGCAGCTTGTTGCAGGGCCTTGCCAGCTATGCTCAGTGACAGCAAAACATGAAGTCATGAAGACAGAAATGTCTAAATGCTAAAGAAAAGACTAACAAAATGGATAGAATGGAAAAGGAGAAAGTTACTAAACACAGAATGAAATTCAGCTTATTCTATTGCACACAGTGCTGAGAATCACACTTAACAACTGGACCTCAGTGCAGCTTATCAGAAAATCATACTAAGAATAGCAGCTACTTTATTCTCAGCTGTAAGTCTGAAGTAGCCAGACTGTCTGCACTGGCAGTTTAAAGCACATAAATACCAAGTGGTTCAGCTCTCATGCACACACTAGGAGAAGTAAAATACTGAAGCAGTTGAAAATCTTAAAGCCCATGTTATAGCAAATTCATCTACTTGTTCAATTGCCAGATTGAAAACTCATTAGGATACCATGATCAAGTATTTTTGCTTTAAAAAATACCTTAGAAATCACAGTTTAAGCTACAGCTTTTGATCACACAGGTCCTGTCCAACAGTATTCTTGACACAGCCAAGATGCTGAAGGATTACATAGGGAAAAGGCTTTAGCAAACCCTTAGAGGCACAAAAGGAAATAGTTCTCCATGGAAAAAACAAATTCCAGTGGGTTATCTTAAGTAAAGAAAAGGTTGAAAGATACCTTCCATGTGGTCTTGGTATACAGTAATGAAAGTGAAGTCATCCTTCTTAAGTAAAGATTTCTCAGTGTGTTACTGTAGCTACTTTTGATCAAGGGACCTGAGATTATCAATTGCTGGTTCATTCATGTAAGAGCAATTACTGTAAACATGAGTGGGATTTTTTGGTAAGTTTTCTATGGAGTTTTTTCTATCTTTTTCTTCTTTTGATGAGCTTCACTCATCATCCACTAAACACTTATGTACTGTCTGGTAGCAGCCGTGGGGTTTTTGTTATTCTGGCATTTTGTTTGTTGTTCTGGTTTTTATGTTTTTCTCAATGTGAATAAAATTGCACATTGCTTTTAGGAGAAGAAACAGGTCATAGGTACAGGCACATATTTGTATATTAAGAAAAGATTAATCAAATGGACAAGTTATACACTGAGAATTGTCTGCAGACCAAGATGCCTTTTTACCCAAAAAGTTCTCAGAGCTTTTCTTCAGCAGAGATTTATAACAGCCTCTCTGATGATACCTATGATTTCCTTCTCTTTCTGTGTGTTTTTCCTTGGTGTTTCTGCTCCTTCTTTGCACAAAGCCCAGCTGCAATCAGAGCAGTCCCCCACGTCTGTGCTGACATTCAGCTGGCGCTGGAACTAGTTGCTCGTGTCATTCAACCTCACAAATAGCTTCTGGTTTGGATGGCAGTTTCATGACTAAGCAAGTCTGTGCTGGAGCTATCCTTTCTTTTTGGCTGAAAGAAGAACAGCCATCATGCCTGTCCTTGTCAGTGAGCCTCTTCAACAAACAGCAGATGAGCTTGGCCCACTCTTTCTTTGATGAAATTCAGCAAACCACTCCCAAAGGTCGGCACTGCAGGACACGTACCTGACATGTGCCTACAGCAGAATCCACAAGCAACTCATTGGTATTTAGAGCTACAATAAATAGATGCCAATTCTAGATGTCCAGTTATCTTTTGCCAGCAGCAGTGTAAAATCAGACATTGTGTGTGTCCTTTATGACTTATCCTCGGCTGCCAGTGCACACTGATGTGCTGTCTTCACCTCAGAAGACAGAGGTGACACTTGGTTATTGTCTGCCCTTCAGACAGTTCCAGTGGTGGCTGATAATGAGATACAATGCCAGTGCTTACTGATACTTTGGCCTGTTGCATCTTACATAGCAGAATTTGTATCAGTACAGATTCAGTGTAAAGTTACATCATCTTTTTTCCAAAACTTCTGTTGCCTTAGCAGCCAAAAAAACAGATGCGCAAAGGAAAACAAATAGATCAACCCAGCAGCTTTTCCCTTTTTATTGAAGAGTGTGAAATGTCAGCTGTGAAATGGTTACTGCACATTCATTAAATGTAAATTTCTGGCAGATATTCTTTAGACGCTTCCCTAGTTTTTGCATTCCAGCATGCAGAGCCAACATAAGCTGCCATTAATTGCCGGCAATGGTGTGCACTGGTTTCCTGCCTTCCTGAGTATTTTCTGTGTCTGGTATTTCCAAATATTAAGTATCTCTGACATCCAAGAGATTAAATTAGTGTCACACATACTGCCACCTGCTGAGATTAACCAAAACTAGAGCTAAAATACTCCATTTAGAGTAGATTTCAGCTTTTTATCAAGTATGAATAGGGACATTTGCAGACAGGCGTGGTTACCCTGAAACTGCAAACCTCTGATGGCTTCAGTCTACATAGACATGCTGTCCATAACTACTGAGGAACTTTTTCATTGAATTACTTCCTTGTGAACTCATTCACCTTTATGCAAGGTGTGCAGAAACCATCCTTCTGATTCTGGGCATGTCAATCCACTTCGAACAAAGGCTCATACATGTATGTCAATGTATGTATGTACACACAAGCATACAAATGAACAGGTCATCTGGAAAGAAAAGAACAGCGTTGTTATAAATATTCTGATAAAATAATTGATTTAAGCATATAAAAGAGTTAGTTATGATTACAAGTAGAAAATTGTAAAGTATAAGGTATAGCAGTGTTAGGAGTGCTGTGTTTAAAATAAGCAACCATAGAAACTTCACCAAGAAGTTACTGGATTTCTTGTGTTTTGTTCAGGAAACTGTGGAGACTGTCATGCACACCGGTTATGCTGCTCGGAAACCCCCTACCCTTCCCATCTTGATTTGAATGTCAAGGATTCCAAACAGTACAGCTCAGTAGAGATGATCAGTGATTGTCCTAGGGTAGGAATATGAATGAAGTTATGTAACTAATACCAAAACCAATTATTGCAAAGGTTAAATTTAAGAGTGGACATATTATGCATAGAACATAAAACAACTCACATAACAATGATTTGGCAGAAAAACAGTATGTAAAATGAATGCATTTTGCTTACTAAGTGGAACACGTTTGGAGGAGTAATCCTGTGTGTTCCCAGCGCCAAAATACAGAAGCATCTGCTTATTCACATCAAATGGGATACGTTTCTTTTGTTGGATAAGTTTCTTTTGTCCTGTTTTGTGACACCCTTGTTTTCAAAACTCAGACTGGCGTTTAGATTTGTGCCTTCCTCTTGGCGCAGCCATGCTGCATGGATCATTTCATTAATCACTTCCTTTTTTACTTCCATGCTAAGGATTAATGAGTACTCTAAGTACATTCTGATAACATGTGCCACTGCAGAGTTTGGACACAGGCCTTGCTTCCAGGCTGATTTACACATTTCAGCAGGACCAGCCAAAGGAAAGATACCCCTGCTACCTGATTGCCCTTTTGCCCATGAGAGCTGCAGTTTCAAAAGAATATCTGAGAGTGGAAGCTGGTATGCTGCTAATGAATCTTTTACATCTCAACCACCCAGGTTGTCTCTATCTTAGATACAGAAGTCGGGCAAGGAAATTTAATTCCAAGACATTTGCTGGGGACAAAACAGTACTTCACTTGGGGGAAACAAACAAACAAACAAAACAAAACCCCCAAACAAACAAAACAAAACAAAACAAACCACCACCGTATTTTAGATCTTTAGGAGGTGGCTGAAAGCGACAGGGAAAATCCCAGCCACAGTAAGGTGTACTCCTTAGGAGCACTGCTGGAGCTGGGATTTTAAGAACACTTATGTCTTTGAGGGGTTATCCATTTAATTGGATTTTCAATTCGGGCCTACCTCATTAGAGGAACTCAGGTGAACTTTATGGGGTTCTTGGGGTTGTTTGTTTTTCCCATTCTCACAAATCGTCGTGTACAAATTCCAGTTAATTTCAGTGGGGTTGAACACAGGCTGAGTTAGAAGGCGTTGAGAAGGATCATGGCTCTGTGCACATACAAAGCAATGGCTATGACCTTCCAGAGCGCCACAGAATTATCTCAGAGCGTTTGGAAGCAGGGAAGCAGGTCGGCAGGACCCGCACGGGCCGGCCCGCGTCGCGGCGCCGCTGGGCCCGCACTCCTCCCAGGCTGCGCCGGGATTCCCCGTCACCCCGCCGGGCTCCTCCTCCCTCGCCGCGGCTGCGCGCCGGGAGCGGTGCCGGGCCGGGGGCCGAGCGGGGTCGATGCTGCGCGGAGCCGCGCTGCTGCCCCGCGCCCTGGGCGCTGGCGGCGGCTGCTGCTGCTGCTGCGCGGCCCGCGGCTGGGCGGGCGCGGCGGGCGGCGGCTCCCGCCCTCGGGCCGCCCCGGGGCTGCCGCCGGGCCGCGCCTGGGACCGGCCCGCGGCCGTGGCGGCGGTGCCGCCGGGCGCCCGCGGGCTGCGCTGGGCCGGTGAGCGGGGCGGCCGCGCTGCGTCGTGTCGGGCCCCGGGACACCCGGGCGGGGGCAGCTGCGCCGGGAGCGGCAGGGCAGGGCCGGGCCGGGCCGGGCCGGGTCGGGTGGTGTCGGGTTCTTCGGGGCCTTGCCGTGACTGGCACCTCCTGACGTGTGTGCCGGAGCCTGAGAGCGGGCACCGCTCAGGGCCAAGGGCGCTGTGCTGGAAGTAGAGCTGTGTTCTCTTCCCGCAGGTAAATTTTACCTACATGCTCCCAATGAGACCTCCCAAGCCACCCTAGCCAGCGTGTCTCCTGTTTTTGCAGTGGTAAGTACCTGCAGGCATTTCCACCAGCTGGTGCAACATGATGGTGCTTTTTCCCTGTTGGTTATTTCGTTGGTTGGTTGTTTTTGAATCTTAAGGCGTCAAAAAAACCCAGATGGATTTGTGTCTCAGAGAGCATCTCTAGTTCTAAATTGTCAGTTTGAACTACTGTCATATGAGGACCAGTTAGAGTACGTAGTGTTGATGAAGATGCTTTTCTAAGGCCTAGCATCTGCTGGAAGTTTCCTGGCTCTAGACTGTGAAGGCAAGTCAACTCTTGGAAGTGCTGCAGTCAGAAGTTTCTTCTTAAGTTTATCAAGGCTTGCTAATACCTTTTAGAAATATTAGTCTTGTGTCTTGATAGCTGCAATTCTAAGCAAACATAGGATTTGGTGAAAAGCAAGCTCTCTCTATGCTGTCTTTTTTAAGGAGACTGAAAGCTGTTTGCAAGTTGCTTGGTTTGCACATTATATTTTTCTTTTATATATAGTGAAAATCACATTATTAATGCCATTGAAGGAAGGTGTGGTCTCCTTGTTGATAATGAAAAGCAGTCATTCTGCAACAAGGTGCCCTGTAACCTCCACTGCAGTTCAACTGGAATGCATGCTTAGGTAGGCTTAATTCACTGAAAGTCAGTTTAAAAGTCAGTAATGTTGGATTAAGCTACATTATTTATAAGCAGAACAATAAACTTCATGATTAATCCAGACATGGCAGTCTTTCCATGACTGCCAGAAAACAATTTTACAAGGAAATACAAGTGTTAAATGAATAATATGACAGATGATAAGACTTCTAGGGAAGTGAAAATAATTTTAGAAATTGATTTCTTATTTTATAGTGGTGAAAAAAATATTTTTTTTCTCATTCCTCCAGATGAAGTTTGACAAAGAGGGAAATACTACCTATTTTGGTAAGTTGTCATTGTAGTTTTGTGTGGAGTTTGTTTGAGTTTTTTCCTTGTCCCATACAGAAAAGCCCAACTGGAAATCTACTTGGTTAAAAACATTACATTTTGGATATTTCAGTATGTTTATTTGGGATGTTGCAGTATTTCTTCTGTTTTGCTGCCTTCCTTTGGGCCTTCATTGCATCTTTATTGTTACAGTTTTTGTACATTTTTAAGTAATATTTTGAAAATAATGTGTTACCATTTCTCACAGGAAGTTAATTGTTGCTTTGCCTTTTTTCTTTTTGACCAGCATGCTACTTTTCCTCCCTTGTCTGTCCATGTGGGATTACATGTGCTTTTTCAAAGGAGTCACTTGTTTCTGATGTGAAATTAATTGTTGTCCCCAACTTTTTCACTTATATCTAGAATTTTTCCATCCAAGATACAGTCTTTTAAATTTTGTAGAAAATAACTTAGATCGAGGAGTCAGTGGGAGGAAAACCTTTAAGAATAGCTGGCTTGTCTTGTTGTGGGACTTGGTAACACACTAGAACGTAATTTTGGATCATATGTGCTTGTCCTCTAAATGTCTTCATCTAAAAATATTTTCATGATAGAAAAGAAGAAAACAGAATTGTACCAGGAGTTGGGTCTTCAGGCTCGAGATCTAAGATTTCAACATGTGATGAGCATTGCAACCAGGAACAACAGGATCATCATGAGAATGGAGGTAACGGTTTCCCTGTAGCTGAGTGTAAACCCTGTCTCATCCTTGCACTTTGATTTTCTTGCACAGCAAGAAAAGCAGCTTTCTGTGACATGCAGTCCAGCAGTAAATGTTTCTTTGGAGCTCTGCCTAGCAATCAGAGTGTGAATTCACCAACCGAACACGTTAGTGACCATTTTCCTGGTTGAACACAGGAGAAACATTACTAACGTTGTCACAGAAGTAAAGGCTTGTGAGGAACCTCTTCTCAGTCCTTGGCACAGTGCTGTGTTTGAGCCTCTTTGCAGTTAGCATGAGATTTTGTTATTTTCCTACCTGAAATGACATTTGACAATTGGTTTTATCAAAGCCCAAATCATCAAATGTGTTACAGAGTTATGAGAAATCTTCAGCGAGTTGTCTTTTTTTTCAGACTTCTTACATGTACTGTCTTTTTCAGTTCTTGAAGGCTGTCATAACACCAGAGTTTCTTCTGATACTAGATTATCGTAATTTAAGTCTGGAACACTGGCTTCTCAATGAACTAGCATCTCAGCTGGCTGGGGAAGGTCAACTAGTCACATATTCCCTGCCCTTTGAATTCCGAGCCATAGAAGCAATCCTGCAGTACTGGGTGAGCTGTCTCTTTTTTTAAAAAAAAAGTTGGGGAAGTTCTTGCTTCACAGAAAGGGCAATATAACTTTAGACTTGTGTTAATATTTACATGTACATATTTTTAAATGTATCCTGCACTTTTTCTTTTTTTTTTTTTGTTTTGACCTTGTATCTTTAGTTCTTATGGTTTTGTGTGTATGTGTGTTTTCATTCCCTTTCTAATAAAGTGCTATTTGAATATGACAGTTTCACCACCATTTGGATAATTAAAAAGCAAGTCAGAATTCCTTTCTAGAGACATGTTGTAGCTGAAATGAAAATCACACAAAAGTGCTGAGGTTTTGGCCTCTTAAGCAGGAGTCAGATAAGGTTTCTAGCTATCCTTAGAAATCTGCGCTTACTAATTCTAATATAACATTTATAGACAGTAGTGTATAGCCTTATTGGTGTGGTTGTCACTGGGTTTCAGTTTATTTTTTATTGAGTACTGTATTGTGCACAGGCTTTGTGTTTATGGGGTATCCATATAGGAAGTATTTCCCAGGCATTGGAAAGCAGGTTGTAGTAAATTCCTATTACTGTGAATTCTGTGTTGAGAGACAGGAGTCAGTTGCCCTAATCATTCTAAATGAATTATTTTAATTCTTATGAAGGATCATGTTGTTATCTAGATCAGCAAACTGCAGGAAAGACTTAACACTTTGCAGCCTCAGATCCTTGAGACACTGGAAGCCCTAGTGGATCCCAAGCTTTTATCTGTGGATAGGAGTAAACTACACGTTCTCCTGCAAAATGGCAAGAGGTAACTAAGAATAAGCTGTGAAGACACTAGTAGATGACCATAGAAAATGGCATGACATACATTAAAGTGTTAGAAAAATGGCATCTGATAGTAATTTCTTGGACTACTGTAATGCTAGATTGTGCATCTTACTTGGAAATGTAAAAATCAGTACATAAATTATCTAGTGGTACAGGGGCAAGAAATTCTAAATAGTCAGAAATACTGTCATGCTTCTTAAATAGCGTCTGACGGAACAAAATAATACCTAAGAGAATCAAACAGTGTGAAAATGTTCCCCTTAATGTAAACCTTTGTAAATCTATGTACATCTGTGCTTTGAGGTTGCTACTACAGTGCTGCCTTCTCATATGACAGTGCAAACGTGCACTTGCTACGTGCTCAAAGAGTGCTTGTTTTTTGTGGCTTACAAATACATCCAGAAGGTCATCTGGATGCCTTTTAGTGTGTGTCTGTGCCTCACTGGTCCCCAGACAGATTACTGCCACAGCTAAGTGTGTGGCTTGTAGAGCATGCTTTGAAGGAGACTTAAAACCCTCTAAGGAAGTCTTTCTTGGCCATTTCATCTGGTGAGGGTGCTGGCTGGCAAACTCATGTAGAGATTACCTTTGGGCACTGGGGATTACTTGACCTTTTGCCTGTTCGTCTTTCAGCTTGTCAGAACTGGAAACAGATGTTAAAGTTTTCAAAGAAACGATTCTGGAGATCTTAGATGAAGAAGAAGTAATAGAAGAACTCTGTCTGTCTAAATGGACTGATCCACAAGTATTGTATGTATATTTTGAAACCACAGACATTTTTTAACAGTGTATTTTGTTTGAGGAGAACTTGAACACTAAACTGGATGTTTACTGCTAAAAACCCAAAAGAAAAAGGTCTTTCTAATTTTTTTTTGATCCTAATGGTTGTGTCTTCAGAAACCATTGTAGTTGCCATTTTGGAGAGGAACTCCATTGTTACACAGTTACAAATAGTTCTTGATATAATAGGCCAGCACTTATAGTATGTGATGGGATGGGAGCAGGATGGAAGAAAAAACAAATGTTATTTTTCAATATATATCAACACATTCTGGTAGCATTTTCCCCAGTTTCACCAAAATAAAAACCAGAGGCGGGTTCTAAAGTTTGTCTTGAATAGGTCAGATTCCACACTTCCTTTACTAGAAGTGTTCTGAACACCTTCCTCCTAGCTTTTTGCTCACCAGCAGAACCTGAAGAAAAGAGGCCTTGGAGCAATCTTGGGCACCTGAGGAACAGCATTCTAGGAGATATATGTGCAGAAACAATCCTTTTACTCTCTGGGGTTCTGGTGAAAGACAACACACAGTGACAGCAGCACTGGTCACTTTAATAAAAACTGAAAGATAATGTATACAATTTCCAAATATGCTTTGTTTTAATTGTACTTAAATCTTGAGCATAGAGATGTGTTTTATATGTAAGCAGATGACAGAATTTAACTTCCAGGGTACTTTTTAAAGTTGCTGAATGATACTTTTGCCTAACTGCATTGCATGTATGTGTTAATACTGTTCACACAATAGTGTGGGTTTGAAGTCTTCCCCTGCAGAGCTTAATCTAAATGTGCAGCAGAAACTCAGTGTTCCAGAAGTGGGACATGGTTTGCATTTCTAAGACATCTTCTGGAGCAGGATCAGAGGTAGCTCTAAATTCCAGCTGCTTCTCAGTCAACAGCTGGTCTTTTTCCTGGTTTTGTTCACGGCCTTCCTTTAGACTTATTACAGTCTGCTGGCAAAGCCTTTGTTGCCTCATGGTTGACAGTTTGTAGGGGATCTAGGAAAGATTCCAATGTTAACCCTAATGTTTGTGTCAAGAGAAACCCACAGGCATACTTTCTTTCAGACACCGTTGCACAGGGGTAGGAGAGGTAGTAAGAGATTGTGTGAAGAGCGGTGCTGTGCCCACTGTATGAGGATGCAGTGAGGCAGTCTGCACAAGGCACATTGGGAAACGCAAGCCATGACACATTTGCAGGCACATTGGCCATGTGTCAACAGCTCCTTTTTGATCCAAGATCGATGCAGCTGATAGATGGTATTTGATGAACTTGGGAAGCCTGACAGGATGTGCAGGAGCCCAGCTGGGCAGATAGGTGTCATCAGAGATTTTTTGCAGCTGAATGGTAAGCTTAGCTCTGAGAGACAAGGCAGACTTCTTCACTTTGTGTGAAGGAAAGTCAGAATGTGGAAGAGACATGAGACAGATGGAGGCTAGTTAATGAAAGCACATCCAGAAGCAGTTTTTTTCATGTCTTTACAGCTGTCTTTGTTTTGTATATCCCCAGAGGAGCTGATGTAAATGTAAAGATACTCATCAAGTATGACCTTGAGCTGAAACTCTTAATACTGCAGCTAGTGCTCAAAGACTTTGAAGTCTGCAGCTCCTCTCATCTCCATGCAGTGAAAACCTCAAGGTCTGGAGGGCTTTCAAATCAAGTTGGTTAACTCAGTTTCTGCCCCAGAAGAGAGAAACTAGGTGCTCTCTTAAAGATCCTTGGGGAACTTACATGAGTTGATTTTAAGGACATACCACTTATTTTCATGGAAAACCATTTCAGAGATATTCCTTTAGTAGTCAATAATGCCAGGAGGAGATTCATTAAAAATTTCAGTCTCTCTAGAGAAATGAGATCATACCACAAAACAAAAAATTATGAACAATCTTCCTGGCTTTGCTGCTTAGTTTCCAAGTTCTTGTGGACCTCAGGTACCTCAGTTTCATCTACACAATGCCAGAAACATGTTTCAGAGGAAGGCTGCTGTGCCAGCAGTAGCACGCTGAAGATGAAAGTCTCTCAGACTTCACTTACGAGAGGTGCATCTTTCATTAAGATAGTCACTCTTTGGCTGTTTCAGGATTGACGAATGCTTTGCAGCATTTGCTGTGTATAGCTCAAATGTTTTACTACTATTAACTTCTATTACTGTAACCATTAAAATGGTTATTTTAATGGAACCTAAACTGTCTCCATCACTGTGTAATTGTGTATTGACTTTTGGTTGTTATATTGTTGAGAGTTTTGACTACACTGTTACTAGCTCTCACCGCTTGAGGGCACCAAAAAGTTCATCTGTCAAAATGCTTAGCATTTTATAACAACTTAATAATAATATAAACTTTTAACTTTGTAATGTCTGAAAAACTTAAGATTTGTAGTGGCGTGCATACTTTGAGCACATCAAATGTTAACTTTTGCTACTTAAAATGATTGACTGCCTATGCTGAGGTGCTGATAAATATAAAAATATTTCTTTTATTTTATGCTGTTGGAACTGATGGAAGTTCCTCACCAAAAGGCTGGATTTTGTGGTGTAGTGTCTAAGAGCACTCTTGTTCCCCACAACTCCTATGTGCCTGAACACCCCAATAATACACTTCTATACAATGTAGCTAACCAGGAAAACATTAATTGTTCCTCACAGTGAGGAGAGTACGTCTGGGATTGACCACGCAGAGGAAATGGAGCTGCTGTTGGAGAATTATTACAGACAAGCAGAAGATCTTTTAAATGAAGCTCGTGAGCTCAGAGTACTGATTGACGACTCAGAAAGCATCATCTTTATCAACCTGGACAGGTTAGCTACTTTCTGTTAGATTACCAAAAACTGAGAGGAATTTAGATTTTCTTGGCCTAGACATTCTCAAATTTTACTACAAGGAAAGTTGGAGAATTCTATCTTAGTGAGGGTCGAATGGACTTGGACAGCTGCATTGCACTTTTCTAATCATGAACTGGATAAAGCAAAGCAAGAAGATAGCCTAATTAGTGTGTGTAATTAGTATGTACCTCTGTAGCTAGGTATCAGTCTTTCCTAGCAGAGAAACCCAGCTTCTCCTAGACCCTTCAGGGGAGCTATTCAATGGAGGAAATGTCTGCAAATTGAGAGGCATATTAAAATTCTGTTCAGAAAAGATTACTGGCCGGAGTCTGGCTAGGCTACTCAGGTTTCCAGTACAAGTTAAATTATTACTCTGTAGAGTGATACAAAAATTAATGACTTGGGAGCGAGTTTTCTCTTTCTCTCTGCATGCTGCGTTTTTCACTTTCAGTCAGATTTCTTACTGAAAAAGAGTTGTAGCTTGCATTTGCAAGAATAAGCTGCTCTGAGGTTGGTGTTTAATATTCTTTCTCCTCTACAGTGAGGGGTATCTGTAGAAGCACTTAGTGGATACCATATCAGGAAACAACAAAAATCTTCTTGTGGAAGACTTGAATATGGAATTCACCCAAAAGGACTGGAGTTTGTAGTCTGCAGCATTTAGCAACTCCATTTTTTTTGTAAAATGTATTAGTTTGCAATGTAACGATAAATTTTTGTTTGTTGTGAGGACAGACATAGAAATTCTGGCCAGATAGTTGTGAGAGGTCACAAATTTCAGCAGAAATTTACTGTTCCTCTGTATATACACCTTTGAGAAGTGAGCAATGCTGGAAAGTCTGATTATGGTTAGGCAGAACCTGCTGCCTTTAGAAGTGTCCAGATCCAGCAATGTCAAAACGATAGTTTCTTTGTACTGTTGTTTCATGATCTTTGCAACTTGGTTACCTAATTTCAGCACGACTTCCTCTCTTTCACTATTTGTTTTTAGTGCATGCTGTATAGAATTTAAGAATTTAGGCAGCAAATAAATTGTTGGGTTCCCCTTACAGATGTTTCTCCCCTCTTTAGCCACCGTAATGTGATGATGAGGCTGAACTTGCAGCTGACCATGGGGACTTTCTCTGTCTCTCTCTTTGGACTCATAGGAGTTGCATTTGGTATGAACTTGGAGTCATCTCTTGAAGAGGTAAGGAACAAGTCCTGTATTTATTATAAAATGTGGGTCCTGCTCTTACAGCTTATTTCATATTTGGTACAACTTCATTCTCTCCATAGAGAAAGGTCCAGGGGTTCATCTGTAAGCAAATTGCTGCGTGGCAAGCTGCGCAGTATTTCAGCCTTTTTTTCTGTGTCATGCCCTTGGAAAAGAAATGGGAAGACAAATTTTTGATTGTATAAGTAGTTGATGGTAAAGTAGTATTAAAGCTTCTTTAATGATCATCTATTCTGACAAGAGCAGCTTTATCTTCCAGATACAAGGGTATTTCCAGCACATCAGAGGAAGTACTCTACTGCCAGTAATTGTTTATACCTAAACTGGGGAGGAAGGGGTACAGGCTGGGGGCCTACAACTTTAAAACTGCACATGCCACCTTTAAAACAAACAAACAAACAAAGCAAAGACTTCTTCCATTTCAAATCAGTTAAATTTAAGGGTTGAATTTTCCCAATGAAGGAAGGAAAACTGCTTGGAACAGTAACAGAATACTGCCCGATACAATGACCCTAAATAAAATGCTTTGCTATGAAACAGCCCTTTTTCCAAGGGAGGGCTTGGCTGTTGATGGTGAAGAGTTTCCTGCGTCCTCCCATAAAGGAAGCAAACACTGGTGGGGACTGAAAGATTATCTTTGGGTATCCCTTTTCTGAAGAGATAGCTGGATGACTAATGGGAGTGTTCTGTCGGCAGGACCCCAGGATATTTTGGTTGGTGACAGGGATTATGTTTCTGGGAAGCGGTCTGATCTGGCGGCGCCTACTTTCCTTCCTTGGGCGGCACCTGGATCCTCCACTACCTCCTCACGTACGTATGGCTGGCTGGGGCTCCTGCCTCACACTCTGCTTGTACAGTGCATTCCTAAGGCAGAAAATAAGATGGCTTAGAGGGGTAGGCAACAAAGCATGGCAGAATTCAGCTCAGGGTCTGCTCCATGAGAGAGAAGGTGCTCCCTAGCTGGATTGAAGGAGGTGGGGAGCCCCAGCACTGGGCAGAAGTGAAGCTGCAGGCCTGTTCCATGAGAAGTGCTGTATTTACTGTCACCTGGAATCCCAAGGAAAGCTGAGGCTAATGTGAGAAGCAGTCTTCATCCTCCCACCCACATACTAACTCTGGATCTGTAGTCCCTGTTTTGTAAAAGAGTAAGCAGAGCCAAAAGGATGATGAGGAATGATGCCGTGGTGGTCATGGCTTGACGCTCAGTCTGAAGTTTGTAATAGTTTCTCACATGCACACCAGTTATCTTTGTCATTGATGGTACTGAGCTCCAGGAAGATTTCCAAAGAGACCATGTTCAGATTAGCATGTGTGAATCATTTTTCCTATTGGCTACCCTTTCCTGGACTCATGGAGCTGTATTGTCTGCCTCATCTCTGCATTGTAATATTTATAGCAGAAGTATCAGTAGAGTCAAAAGTTAAGTTGCTACAAGTGACAAAGGGAGACTCAGATAAACTCTCTTTCTTCCCTCTCCTCTTTTGCTGCCAAGGCAGATGGAAATAGTTGTGAATTGTTGACTATAGCTACAGTTAACTAGAATATCCTGAAGTGTAGCTCAAAACCAAGTTGAGCACATACTCATTGACTTGGACAAAGATACTGGAAGATATTGCGGAGGGAGAAGCCAAAGACATTGTTCAAAAATAAGGGGAGCAAAATCAGGGTTCAGGTCTCTGTGGAGACTTATTTCTTTCTGCCATATGTAGAGCAGCTTCTCATATAATCACAGGCTATTTTGTTTCTTGCCTAGGTTCCTGCAGTTTTGAAAAAATCCCAACCGGCAGCTGGAAGAGTGGAGATAAAGAACAACCTTAAAGGAGAAACATTTGGGCTGAGCAGAAACACATTAACAAACCAGTAGGAACAGCAGAAATGAAGAGACTTTTGTTGTTACAGGGTGGACTTTGGACACTTGAATTTGTTCTTCCTTACTGAAAACTGCAAGAATTTCTAAACTTGCTAATTTAATCTATATTTTGTGCCAAAAACCTACAGTGAAATTTTTAATGTTCATGCAGAGGAGAGAAACACAAGGGAAAATAGCAAAATGCTTTCTACAGTAGTGTCACCTCCACCCCATGTGTGTGCCTTCAGTTTTCTGTATCACATACATGTACTTTCTGGGCATTCTCATTTTTGGTGTTTCTGTCAAATCTGCTTCGCTTAATGGCTTTTCTTATTACAGAGAACAGAATTTTTGGCTTGAAGAAGGACAGCCGTCAGCATTGATCAGTAATTCTGGTTCTGAATTGCAGATTTAGGAATCTGACTTCAAAGAAAAATCCACCCCAAGAGTGGCTTCTTTAATGGATTTTTAAGACCTTATTTAATTGTAGAGAACAGGTTTTCCAAAGCAAAAAGTATACCAGCATCTCTCATAAAGTGTGACTTCTAGATTGACAGAGGTGAGAAAAAAGGAGCAATAAAAGGCTTTGTAATGTAGCTGCTAATCTTGTATATTCCTTATCAATTAATTTAGGCCCAAAACAGCTGTTCCAGGAACAGGGCGAGCTGGCCTATGGGTAATGCCCATTTGCATTTTCCACCAAACACTATTTCAACACACATTGATACAGCTGCAGTTTAACAACTCCTTGTGTTGCCATAATTCAAATTCTGTAAAAATCAACAGACAAGTTGTTGGTTTTTCTTAAAGTGGGCTCTTGCTTTGTCTCTTCCCTCCAAGACAAAGCATGGACTAGCCTGCACCACAGTAAGTAGCCAGGTTAGTTAAAGGTGTGGGAGCCTGATGTCCTGTGACAGGCTGAAGGAAGGAGTAAAAGCCTTATGCCAACTATTTCTGTTTGTTCTTAGGACTTCTCCTTAGGATGTAGTTCTCCACTGGTTTCTCTCAAGTTGTAGAGGGAGCATGAAATGTGTCTAAATCACGTCACACGCTGTCCATTTTTATCTGGGATTTTTTAATCTATCTGTAACACAGCTCCTTAGGTGCCACCATATAAATCATTGTACTGGCAGGGGTTGAAAAGACAGTAACTGTAGCTGCAAACATTCTTCTCAGGACTAATGAGTCAAAGATGGAAATAAAAACGTTCATAAATTAAAGTTGTCCAGACCTGTGATTCTTGGTTGGGTTAAAGTTAGTTGCACATAGTTACTTTCCAACAGTTCTGTATGTGACTTTAAGTACAGATACTAATGGTGTGAGGTGAGAAAGATAATGGGGCTTGTAATGCTTTTGAGTTTTTTAGCTGCTTTTTTTTTTTTTTGCAGCCTTTAAGCTTAGCAGGTAAAGTAGTAAAAAATCTCCAAACTGAGCAATCCAATGGAAAAAAACAATGGCTCACATACCTCAGCTGATAAACCCCAGAAGTATCCATGTGAGATGGATGCTGATGTTTTCAAATGAGCTGTAGTTGCTTTAGACCAGAACTGATATGTGCTGGTGCAGCTGTTTGGGCAGCTTTCTTGTAAGCTTTTGTGCAGGGAGGCTTCTGTGGACTCCTTTGACTCTTTACCTGTACATAACTGACTCAAAGCACAATAAAAACATGGAGCGAAAGACATCTTCTACAAGACTGCATTTTATCTCTATAGACATATGCAAATGTTTAAACTTTTTCTTAAAATTCGAGAAATCAAAATGCAATCAAGTGCAAGTCATACATAGGAAAAAACCAAAAGCCAGTGGAGAGTATATGTTCAGTATAGAATTGCTACAGAACATACTGGTTTTGTCAATTTTGATTTGAAGAGAAAACCTTTATTCTGCCCTTAAAAGGACACTGCTTGTTTTGCCTCATACCACAGTTAACAGATTTGTAATGTAAGTACTGCAATCCCAATTGTATCCAGTTACTTCTTTCACAGAAATCTGAACTTTTTAAAAGTGTTTTGCTGCGTTGGGCAAGTCCTCAAAATAGATACCCAAATGCATTGTACACCAAGCTAGTTCACCTTGCCTTTTTTGATTTGTTTAAAACAACAAGCTTGAGAGAGAATTCCTAGGAAGGTGAGGTGTTTAATTTTGGAGTGTGACCTTTGAATTCTGTGCAATTTTATTTAAAATAAAAATAATGCTTTGCCTTTGTGAAGGAGGCAAGAGAGAGAAAACGCACGTGTCTACAGACTAGCATTGGTAATAATGGTATCAACACATTCTGCTGCTGAAGTTGTTTAATAGATAATTGATGCACGCTGTTAAACCTGCATCATACAAAATTAGTGTTAATTAGTTAAAGACAATACTGTTAACAATAAAAGCCATTAACAGCTCTGTTATCATGGTCATGGCATTTTACACAAAAGCAGAAAGGATGTCAGAGTAATCAGCCAAATTGCAAAAACATTTCTTAAAACTTTTACCAGTCTTGTTCCTTTTTTCACTGGAGATCCCAGCTGCACTACACCCTCAATGCAGGCCTCAAGACTTGAGCAAGAGGAGAGTCCTGTTGATCAGCACCCACATTTCTGTCAGTTTTAAAGCTGCCAATGCTCCATGCTTATTATTTTGACAGTACTTTCCATAACTTTTTCCATAAATCCTTATCTTTATCACAATATGTAAGGAATTGTAAATGCTGTGCTGCAGTTTCCCAGTTTTCTCAAGAAGATACTCAAATCTGGGCAGTGAAGAAGGTGGCCACTGAACATTACTTACACAGCCAAATACTACTGCCAAAAATGCAGCTGCCTGCTCATTTCAACTTCTAAAAGGTTTTCAGACCAGCTTGCCTGTTCTAGATAAGCGATGCTGCTGCCCACCACAGAATTCAGCAAAAGCTTGCTGCCATGGTATGTTGGTTTTTGTGGGTTCAGAAAAGTAACACAAATATTACAGAGATTCTTCACTAGAAGACCAGGTGGGTCTTTAAGGCTACTGTGAACTTTTAGAGCGAGTAGACAAAAAGCCTTCCACCAAGTCGAGCTTTCGCAGAACTTCTCTCTGCTGCCACTACAACTTGTTTCTGCAGAGATAAAGAGCAAAAGTTAGCAAGATGCAACTGCAGGTGTGTGGCTGCCTTAAGCTTGCCTTGTGGATTTTGACCATCTCAGTGTCATATAGAAATGTGATGGGAAATGAGGGAGCAACCCACCTCATTAGAGTAGCAGTTAAGAAAATTGTTTGGCAAACAGAATTTCATTTGGGGGACTGGGGCAAGCTGGAACCAAATGAAATGAGTCTTACCCAGACAAACTGCTTCTCAGGGCTAGGATCAATAGGGATGAAATAGGAGTGTGGATTAGATGGTGCTATAGCAAAAGAACACAATTGCTTGGAGAATGGCACATAGGATTATGCACCCTAATCTAGCTGAGAAGAATTTCCAGGTGTTTCTCCATTGCATGTTTTAACACAAGAAGTCAAACACCATTTGCTGAAGATCTCCTCAGCCTGGTACTGAGGCTTCCTCTGTACTCACACAGAGAACCCCAGTCCTCATGGAGGTGATGTTAGAGTGAGCAGAACATTGGAACTCAGCTGAACAAGTACCAAGTAACCTTTCAGATGAAAAAAAGACTCCTCAGTGCATCACACAAATGTAGCAATTGGTGTTTGGTAAACAAAGGGGCAAAGGGAGGGAAGCAAAGAGAAACAGGTACACAAACACATTCTAAATCAGTCACATAGGGACTGGACCTCTGTGTTTAGAAACATGTGACATATGCGTTCACTGCAGATGGTAGCCAGGACAGCAAGCCTGTAAAGACTAAATGAGAGGGGTGATTTGGGGTGCCTGGTTTGCTCCACAGCTGAGCAGCCACTTTGCATGAGCAGTAAAACTGGGAGGCACCTATGCTGCATTTCCCATGGAACTTTTCAGCATACTCCTAAGCAGTTTAGAATTCAGGCTGCTTTAAAGTGATTCAATTTTTTTAATTTAGGTGCCAAAATTTTGGCAACTCCATAGCTCATCAATCTATAAAATGGGTTCAATTATTGCTTCAGAGAGTGACTTACTTATTTGTGTAAAGAACTTAAGACTTGAAAACTTGTAAGATACATGTGAGGTGTTAACTAGTATATGCAAGTGAAGTAGAAGGATGTCATGAAACAACCAACCAAAGTAATTTTTCTCACCTTTCTTTCAGACTTAACAGTTGCAACAGAACTCCCAAATCTTGATAGTTCCTGTAAAATAACATTGCTGGTTATAATGCTGCTAGATTTTTTTTTAAGTAAGATTTTTTAGTTTCTCTCAGTAGTTTGTTTTCTGGTTACTTACCTCAGGAGAAATCAGGACATACTGTGCCTAAAGAAAAAAAAAAGAGGAAATAAAAAGTCAGTGGAAGAGAGCAGAAGACCAGTATGGTAACTCTGGCTCCTAAACAGCAAAGTAATTTAAGAACAAACAGGAGGAGCCAAACTGCAAAGATTCAGAAATCTGACAAAATTTTTAGTTTTCTGGAACCAAGGCAGAACACACTTGGTATTTTTACTGGAAATTATTAATTAGTTATCAGTCTAAACTTGTATCCAGAATCCAGTTTCACGTGTTCTTACCCAGTCCTCAGGACAGGGAGATGTCCATGATGTGCAGTGACCTGTCACATTCCCCGAGGATGTCTGTCTGCCATTGTAAATATAAACACGGCCAGCAGCCCCACCAGACAGAATTGAGGTGACACCGTTAGCTCGCAGTGGGGATGCCACAATCATTTCATCTGCACATATTACAAAGAGGACATGACACAGCAGAAGTGAATTAATGGTGGACCAAAACATGGGAGACCTGGCATTTACATGCCTCTAGATATCACAATTCCTATTAATGATGGCAACTAAAATGTTTCAATTTCTGGTTGAGTTGCTTGGGATTTTAGAGAGGCCTCCCTGTAAGGCACAGTGGAATACTGGTATAATTCAATTGAGAAAGCAGACTGTGTTTAGCACTTGTATGAATATGTAGGTGACCAATTTTCCTGTTGCCAAAAGTTAAACACTTCACTTCTGGTCTAGATTCATCAAGCTTTACCTAGCCCATCGCTATCCAGATCACTTAAGTATATGTCTCCTCCAAAACGAGAAAACCTCCTGTCCCCACTGAATGTGCTGAGCAGAGAAGGCTTGGTGCCATTTGACAGATCATATACCAGAGCCAGTCCAGCTTGATGCAGCACTGAGGACATAAATAAAATCCTAGACAGGCTGTCTGGGGAAAATCAAACAAACAAACAAACAAAACAGATGTTGAGCATCGGACACCGGAACTCAGGATTAATACTTACAATTATAGGTAATACTGGCATTACATAAAATGGACAAAATTAATATAATGTATCAAATAACATCAACAATTACATGGGATTAACACTAATTAGCATAGTAAAAAATATCTTTTAGTCATAGTACCAGGGGGGAAATGCATTCAAGTTAGACTTCTGCAGTTTGACATCCTCAGTTCCTTACTGTCTGCTGTCAGAGTGAGGACAAAATACTGTGTTGTTTCAATTCTGAGAGATATGCAGTCTACTAAAAAATAATTTTTACATAAATAATGCCAAGTAGTAATGCTGTTAAGCCCATTTTTAGGAAGGAAAACCACCCACTGAAGTTGAGGCACAGTAGAGAGGACTCTACATGTAAGGCAAATACAGGTGATTACAGTGATTTCTAATTTTTTTTTTTAATTACATGGCAATTTAAAGGTCCCTTTTCCCTTAAACATTGTATCTCTCCTCAAGTCATGCAGAAACAAATATCCTAAAGCAGAAATGGTCTCCAATTTTCAGAACATACCTGCAGTAGGTGCGCCCACCACCAAAACTTTCCTTGTGTTCCCAGCCACAGACAGCACACCACTGGCCAGAGACAAACCCATTCTGCCCATCTCCTGTAAGATTTTTAAAACACCTATGTAATTTCTACAGAATGTCACTTTACTTCAAATCATTCACAAGGTCCCATACTAAAGAAGCAGCCCTACCTTGTCTCCAGTTATCTCAAACCAGCGCTTTGTACTTGGTGGGTTATACCCGTACACCTTCCCAACACTCTGTCTGACATCCGGCAAGAGGGGATTGCAGCTTGAATTACAATGCAAAATAAATTTGTATGTAACAATATATAATTGTACATGTTCTGCCCTTTTACTTTGGAATAATAGTGCCTGACAAATTCTAGAAATTTACTTTAATGATTCCCATACTTGTTCTAACTAATTACACAATACTTAGAGCACAGACTTGGTCTGTCTATCATCCAATACATCTTCATGTTTAATTTGCTTTTAAAAATACTATCTCAAAGTAAGAGGTATCCATATGGTTATTTAAAACACACCCATCAACCTTTTTGTGACCCCTCTCCCTCCCTAAAGAAACCCAAGAAATTCTTAGGTGTCCTTAAATAACAAAGACCTGCCCTAGAGAGCATCTAATAACCCTTGTCTTCATAAGGAACAGTGAAGACATAAAAATACTAATGTAATAAAAATATTCTAAGCAGAAAAAGAAGGAAACTTCCTAAAAAGCTGGAAGTCTAATTTATTGCAAATCTTAAACCTTGCAGAAGTAGAGCAGAGGGGAGAAGACAGCAAGCTGTCACATGCAACACACCTAGAACAAGTCTTCCATGTAGGGCTACCAATCAGCAGTAACGTCACATTCTCCACCTGGCAGCTGGCAAGTGAAAATCCAAACCAAGCATAGTTTTCTTCCCCCTCCACCATCCAGTTGGCATCCTGTACTGACAGAAGTCCTGAGAGACCAGAAAAAAAAATGAGTTAAATCTTGTTGTGCCCTGGCAATGGCGCAAATGGGAAAAACCCATTTGCAATTCTCCGCTAATGCATCCTATGACAGCAAGTTTCTCTGCAAAGTTACACTGTCCATGACATGGCATCAATAGTTGTTGACTTTGCTTGCCCACCCTGCAGCTCTACTGGCTGGTGAAGGCTTTCATTTGACACAGCCTATTTCTCAATCCTTCCAATAGCCTACATGAAGTACATGAAAGCTACCACTCGAGCCCGCCCTAAACTCCTTACAGATTATCAGAACTTGTAATTCTTCAAGGGTGCTGGGTGGGAGAGCTTCAGATCATTCTGGTTATAATTTAAATAACTCATTCTGTGCTTTGGTTTTACAAAAATGTCAATTAGAAGTGTTTTGAAATCCATGTTGTTGTGGTTTCTAATTTTACATTAATTAGAATAAACTGCAACAATTAAGCATTATTGTAAATCTCAATTTCATGATTCTGACAAAGCTGCCCATGCTTTATTATTTAGTTCCATATATGACATTTCCTCCCTCATTCACTAGAAAACTCATCAGCTTTACTCACTCACTTGTAGCATTCCTCTTTAGCCACATGAAGGAACGTACAGAATGTTGAGGTTCATGTGCTATTTTCCAAGAAAGAGCAGTGAACCTACACTGGACTCACAATACATAGTTGAATCCATTGCTTTAGCAAGGTTTCCAACACAATTTCCCACAATTGTTCTTGCATCCAAGCCGGGACACTGCAGTCTCGATGGACAGAAAACCAGATGGGAAAAACCTGGTTGAGATGATCCCTCTGACAAGAGCAGAGAACCATGTGTTGTTCTCTGAATGCCTGCAACAAGTGGAGTGCCTTCAGGGATCATTTTTTTTGACTCATCCTGTTGGACACTTTAGTATAAATTATTTAGACAAGGCAACAAGATGCTCTTTTGTGAAGCTGGCAGATAACAGGAGACTGAAGGGGGTGGTCCCATTCAGAGGCACCCAGGCAGGCTGGAGTAACAGGCTGTCAGGAACCTCACAAAATTCAGTGAGAACAAATGCAAAGCCTGACCCTGGGAAATGAGATGGCCTTGCACTTATACAGCTGGGGACAGACTGGCTGAGGAGCTGACATGTGGAAAAGGCCCTTGAGATCCTGGTGGGCAGAGAGCCGAGTGTGAGGCTCAGACAGCAGACAGCCAACAGGGCCTCAGACTATGTAAGCAGGAGCATGGCAAAGAGATCAAGAGAAGTGATTGTTCCCTAGATCACACCTATAATACGTTGTTCCATAACAGGAAAGATGTTGACAAACTGGAGCAAGTTTAGTAGGGGTGTTGCATGCTTTCTGTGCCTATAAGGTCACTATGCATGGTGGGAGGACAATAGACAATGAACATACACTGAAACAAGAAAGGTTCATACTGGCTGTAACAACAGAATTTTTTTTTCCCTATGAGAAGTGCCAAGAACTAGAACAGCTGTCCAGAGTAGCTGTGCAATTTCTATCACTGGAGGTTTTAAGATGCAACTGAACAAAGCCCTGAGCAATCTGGTCTGGCTTCACTGCATATTGAGTAGGAGGTACACCCTTTGAGATCACTTCAGACCTGAACTATGCCATGAGTAATTAGTAAATAGAATTAGAAAACGACCAGTCACATAAACTATGGGAGGGTTAATTTACTCAACAAATATTACCTTGGTTACTCCTGTTGAAATGAGAGTAAAATGCAACCACAAATCCTCTCTGCTTCCCACCACTGGGTGCATATGGAGAGCCCACAACCAGATCAGCATTTCCATTCCCATCAACATCAGCTGCCAGGAGGGACCATCCAAGATTACAGTAGGAATACTGAAATAAACAGTTAGTTTAAGCCTGAAATAGAACTGAAACCATCAATTCTGTAGCAAAACAGAGCAACTTAATTCTAAAGAGCTAACTTTGTTTCTGATCAAATTATCCTCCCACTCCTTGGCTTTAGTTTTGTTTTCTTTGGTTTTCTGTTTGGTTTGGATCAGGGTTTCTTGGTAGCTTTTCTTGGTTTTGAAGGCTATACACCTTTCTATTCACCCTGCTGCCTTCCTGCACTGGGGTATAAATGTCTTTCTCAAATACAATCTTAGCAAGCACCTGCTTGCTCCATCCCCATCAGTCTAAATTTCCTTGCAATGATAAGTTGAATTTTAGCATTCTTTTTTTAAGCCCATAAGCTCTTTTCCCCTTTATCTCACGGCCTGCCTGGCTAACAGGATAGTATAAACAGGACATTACATTATCAATATACCTGACAAGTTATGGTAACATTTGGCTGAGGTGCCAAGCCTCTTCCCTCAGTTCCAAAGTAGACATACACAGCACCCTAGATAGCAGAAAAAGAAAATAAGGCATAAGAGCACCTGCATGTCAGTATCAAGTATTAAACCCAAGGCCAATCACAAGGAGTGAAACAGTTCTGCAAGGGCTATTCATACAACTTACTTTTCCTCTCAGAGCCTTCCCATAATACATTCTTTCCCACCCCAAACCTAAGAATATCCATGGGTAATGGGTACTGCTGTAACCAAGCAACAAAGTAGAGAAGTACATTTTCATCATACTGGGTGTAAAGGAACAAGGGCAGTATATTTATACTCATAATACACATGTTTAGATGGCTCAAATTTTGATAATTATTATTTAATGCAATGGCAAACAGTGCCAAGCACAACAGATGCACACAATTTTCCAAGTGGTGAGTCTAAATAAAAGCAACTTAAATTCTTATTTAGACAGCTAAATTGGTATCTAAAATTCTGAAGAGTTTCAAGCTTAATGGATATCATTTAAATCACCTCTCAGTTTGCATGGCCTAAAAATACTCAGGGACCATTATACAGGCTTATCTGATAAGCTCTAAGTCATTAAGCCTCTGTAACTTGATTATTTTAGCAAGCGTGTCTGTGTTCATATCACATTTTAGCTATCATTTGTTGGCCTTGTGACAGCATATGACAAAGCTCATTGACCCAAGAGGTCCATTCCAGACTCTCTGTTCCCAAACAAAAAGGGTACATTTGTATTTCATGAATGACCCCTTACATTTCCAGAATGTCAATGCTGCAAAGTTGCAATCTGGTTGGGATTTCTAACCTGCAAAAAGGCTGCTGAAAGAAAAATACAGGTAGCTTTCATTACTCTAGTCAAAGTACCCACAAAGGTTAAAAACTTCTGTTTAAATTACGTCACCTTGAGCAACAACAGAAATGCTCTTTTAAATTTCAATGCTTAAAAAATATGTAGCAATAAAAATATTCATTTTGGAGAGCTTAAAGAGAACAACAAACTGATGTTTGTAGCTTACTTTGTAAGTAAGAAACTGAGATCCCACAGAAGGTGCTCCAATTGCCAGATCTGGCACTCCATCCTCATTGAAGTCCAGGACTGCCAAGGCAGAACCAAATCTTCCTGAAGGCTAAAGCAAAAGTGATTGCTCTCATGTTTTCAAGTCAAAACCATGAAAACCAAATGTACATTTGCACAGGGAAGAACTGGAAACAGATGACAAAAGTCTATCTCAACATTTTCTTTCTTCTAAGTAATAACCCCCGAGACAATACACTAATTCAGAGTCAACTGTATTAAAATGAAGGACAACAGAATATAATATGATGCTGCTTTGCCATTTCCTCTTCTGAGTCCAGTGCAGCATTGATGTTAAGTTTATGGTCTTTTCTGTTGAAACCATTATGACTGGGGACCACTAAAACACTCTATAAGAAGACAGCAGTTGTTACTTTACAGTTTATAAACACAGAAAGAAATTAAAAGGAAATGTATCTCATTTTTCCCTTTTTCTTCTTTGTGAATAAACGTATTTTCTACAGAGGATCATATTTAACACTCAAAAGGGTCATTTGCTCCTACTTCTTGGTTACAAACCAGCTATCTTCATGTCAAATCAAATTAATGAAGAAATGTAGCCTCAAAGGAATTAAAATATATCAAATTAATAATTTTAGATTAAAAAGGACAAGAAACAAAATATTTTCCTAAATGCAGGGACCAGAATGAGCTACACTGTGATATACAGAGACACAACCTGAGTTTTATTTAAGGGCACTTTATGTTCTAATACTGACTTACCTGGTACACTAATGGAAGTGAACCTACAGATCACCATCATTTCTATTGTTCTGGGGACTTTAATAATGATTATTTTTCTTGAAAAGCATATGACATCAGGAGGAGTGTTTCAGGAATAATACTCATACACATTAATGATATGAATGCTCATTCAAAACTCACCAATTTTCAGGAAAAAAAAAATTAAGTGACAAATCAGTGCCTTGATTCCTTACCTGATGACCCTGTAGTACTTGGTCAGCTTTCCCATCCAGGTCCATGTCCTCTGGTGGCAAACCTGACTGGTTGCCATAGACCACATACACCCTTCCTGTCTGAACATGGCCCATGGTGCTGTATCCTGGTGCTCCAGCCACTAGATCTTCATATCCATCCTGGTTTAGGTCAGCTGAGATCAGTGCCCTGTACAGCAAGGAAGTCAACAAAATCAGCTTTTCCAGATGACCACAACATTAGTGGGAAAAGTGCCCATAAATCAAATAAACCAGGACCTGTACTTCCCCATATTATTTTGTAAATCTATATAACATGTTTTATATATTTATTTGTGTTTTCTTGAATTAAGTGAAACCATAAGAACGATCTTCCATCAAGGCGTCTGAGATCTGTAGGAACCGCGTTTTATGACTGAGAGCAATCAGAGCAAGGAGCATGAAAATGGGCTGCTTGCATATGACAAAGAATAATAAAAAAAGAAATTAAATATCTTTTCAACTGAACATCTGATTCAATTGATGGACTTAACAAGAGATAAGTAAAAGGATCACAGGTCTCAGTAACATGTTGGAGTTTAGAGAGGGAACATAGAAACAACTAACTACTGTTAATTTAGCCAGTGTGAAGTAAACTCAAGAATAAATTCCAAATTTTGAGACAGAATTAGGGAAGTTAGATAACCAGCAATGGAAATTTGCTTTATTATTCTTCTCTGTAGCAGGTCAAGGTAGAACCTCATTGCCTCTCTCTGTCCTGAATCTATCTTTGAACTCTCTACTAGTCTAGAGTATTTCCAAGAAGTCTCGCTAGACATCATCAATCATCAACTCATGACAGGTGATTAATCTTGCACAAACAACATCCGACAACCAAAAAAGGTAACAATGATCCTTTACTGTTCAGAACAAGAGCCAATGTTAGTTCTAATGTTGGTTCCTTCCATTCTGAGCTTAATCAACATCTGAAAGAAAAATCTTAAGAGTAAACTTGCTCTTCTGGACATACGATATAAGCCATTCCCTCAGATTTGTACCATGAATTGATTTACTCTGTCATCTTTGAAGAGTATCCAAAGGACCAACAATAATATTTTGGTATGTACTCAAAACTTTCAGAAATTAAGAGGAAGGTGGGATGAAAAAAATTACTAACCATCCAAGCCTAGCATAGGGGGAAGTCAGAAAATATGAAGCTGATGGCTTGGAGATGTGCTTAGAAGATTTCTGATGTGTAGCTCCTAATGGCCTCCAGACACTGGTTTTAAAAGCACGGTTTATCAAGCGGAGGGATTTCTGAAATAAAAATAATAAAAGGACACAACAGTGGTTAGAACACAGGTTGAAACTCTACTACATTTTGGAACACCTCACACAGTGGAAATCACCACATGGATTTAAGAGGAGATTGACTCAGATCATAAGCATCATTTTAGAAAGACAGAAATCTGTATGCTCTAAAGGGAGCACTACTAATCATTCACTGCTATGCTTTACTGGGAGTTCTCAACACAAAAAACCATCCTATGTCTGTAAAATGTAAATACTAAATACATATTTTGTCATTTTTGGTACTGCAGGATTTGTTCTTACTTCACTATATAATGAGCAAAGTTTAAAAATTGAGTATTTATGATGTGCATATATGGATTAGTAGTGGTACTGGAATGTCCGTGAAGTCAACTACTGTTAACATCCAGAGACCCTGCTCCATCACACAGCATTTCAGACAGAAACAAAAACAATTTTCTGTAGAGATGAATTTTACCTGACACATCTGTTACTTCTCACTTACTGTTGCCCAAGGCTGTATATTGAATTGAACTCCTCTCTCTGTATAGTTTATATTCTTCTCAAGTGTTTCTGTAAGCAAAGAAGTATTCTTGTGATGTTCATTTTTTGATTGTTTGTTTCTGCTAAAATAAAGAAGGCAGTGATAAGAATTAATATAAGTGAAAAAATGACTCGAGGTAAATGTTGCTCTTAGATTCTGCACAGTTCCTTTACACAAAAATTAGTTATTTATGCTAAAAGAATCTCTAAATCATACACAAAAATATTACCCAAAATATCTCTAATTTTCAGTAGCTCACTGTCCACTTTAGCAGAAGGCTCTCATCACTTGAAGCTTTAAACAATCAGAGCTATACTTACATGTGGTTGTCCTTGTGCTCCTTTGTGCAGTTTATGAACAGAGGGTTCTCAGGCAGGTAGCAGTCACTAAAGAAAAATACACGGAATGCACTTTAAGGATTTTACCACAATAGAAGTGAAACTTAAAATACAACTTTTGTGCTTACTGATTCTTCTGTTAAAAGTCATCAGTTTTCTCAAGAAAATCAAAATCAGAGCATCATCATACCCTTAGAAACCCCTATGATGTTTATTCGATGACCTTGATTAGGTTCTGTATGAATATCACATCTTTATAGAGCTCTTGAAGGAAACTTATTGTAACATGCATGTATATGAACCTAAAGCTCTTTTAATGAAGGTGCCATTCTGGAACAAAGAATGTAACAAAATTGTGCCATTCTGTATTTCAAACATAATTTCCTAAAATAGAAACAGTGATATTTTCCATATAAATGTATGGATTAATTGCCACTGTTGGTCTTCTAAAGTTATTTACAGAAAGGTTGTATTTGTAAGAGAGCTGTACAGGGCTAAACTTCTTTAAAAATATGAAATTGTGAGTAGAAGCCTGAGCTTAAACACTAGAATATATACTCCTTTCTAATCCTATTTGCCTTCAGAGTCTGAAAGTAATGTCTGACCTCTCCTCAAAGGAACATCTTTGCTGACTACAGCAGCAGCCAAAAGGTGCATGTAGAGCCCCTTGAGCCTATCAGGGGAACTTCCAGGGCAATGCCCTAGAGGAATCTACCACAGGCTTCGAGACTGCCTCACTGCTTAGGGTGAGAGAAAAAGGTTTCCCCCATGGTGCTCTGCAGCACTATGTTAATCTACCTCAGTTCTGTTCTTCTCATTGGCCCCCTGGCCTTGCCCATCTCTATTGTTCATATATGTCCCAGTTCTAGAGGGTTCTCCTTTCCCTGTTTCCCCACTGGTTTTAGTATCACTGATTGTCTGCTCTCCTATTCCCTACTGGGTGTTGCCCTTTGCCCCGCTTGCGTACTGCCCCTGTGCCCTCAGATCATTGGCCCCTGACCCCATACTTAACCCTGGACACTCCATTGACCCTTGTCTTTTGTCCCTGGATCCCTTTGGCGTGTGTCTGCAATAAACCACATTGGAACTCTGTACAGAAGACTCTTCCTGCCTTTCACTCGCTGAGCTATCCGTGGTGGGTACGTGTATGGACTTGAGTGATTGTTCGTGTGCCTACCCGAGTGGCCTCTTGAGAAGACACTTTCTGGGAGGTAGCACCTCACCATCCACCCACGCCACTACAGGGGCAAGCTCAGATTGCCAGTCCAGGCAGAACCTCAGGGCATGGCTATGCAACATTTAAGTAAACCCTTGAGTATGTCTTAAGGAATGCCCCAAATTTTCCCGGCTAAATATCATCTGGGCATGCGAGAGGCATGCCAGGGCAAAGGATTGTGAATGCTAAAAAGTACAAACTCAAGGCCTGAGTAATCCTGTGCACCCAGGTAAAAGGCAGCCCAATGGAAATCCGCTTGTTCCAGTGAGGATCTAAAGCTCAGCACCTCTTCTAGGAAAGATCCTGCCTTAAGAAGAACGGCTAAGTGGGTGTCAGGACTTGGCCACTGCATTTCATAGCTCAGGACACACACTATACCTGGTTCCATTCTCTAGCATATGGGTCGTCAGTTCAAAAATGTTGTTGGTCCAGAATGCCATGTCATCCACTCCTCCAAGGAAATATTCATGGAACTTCTCCACCAGAAATGGTGATTTACTAGCAAATGTTGGAAAAAGCTAACAGACAGGCAACATCCTCAATAAGATGGATCACATCATCTCCATGCTACATGTTCATTTTTATAAAGAAAACAGAAAACCTACCTTGCCAACAAGAAGCCTTTCTCCATGCCTAAAAAAAAAATCAGAAATAAAACTTGCTTCATTTAATACTTAATTAGTTCTTTTGAAAAGTCCTATATGGTAAATACTATGCAAATCATTACATTTCTGTGTTGGTTGTTAATATATTTTTAAAGTTGTAATGTAAAAAGTAACACTATAAACTTTATTGCCCTTTGTTTTGAAGGATTCACGGTTTTTGTAAATGTTGTGTGACAATTGGTAATTAATTGAAATACAGGATACAGCTAAGCTGTTCAGGATATTCAAAAGCAGACACTGCCAGATATCCAAAGTATCTTTTGAACTATTCTTGGACTTGAAGAGATGTACATAAAGTCTAGATAAGGCATATATCTAAAGACTCCTTCAGTGCATGATAATTATACTGCTAACTCACCACAGTGCAATGGTACTTAAAAACACAGCTGTTCTCAAATAAATAGGCATAAATATGTTAAATGTATAAACGCATTAAATAGCCAAGATTCACCATCTGTAATAATTAATTTAACAGTCATTAAGTATTCTAAATTTGAATGCCAGTCATTAAAAAATTCTGTGATTTTGAGGTCTAGGAGGGAGTCTTCCTTGCTGACATCAATGTGTAAGGTGTTTCAAATACAATTTCAAATACAATTATCGTATTTATCCTACATATGTTTCACTTACAAAAGCTCAAGCAGATATATTCAACTTACAGTTCAAGAAACAGGAGATAAGTACATTCAGCAATTGTGCTTTCAGTTATGATCTCTTTTCCATAAAATTCCTTATAGATAGCGGCTAGGTCTTTGACAGGTACATACCTAAAAACAAAAAGAATGCATTACAACAAAAGATGTTCCACATCACCCAACAAAAGATTGCAGTTCTTCTAATAACAGCAGCCTATAAAATATTCCAAATTTCAAAAGACTACATAGGGTCATAAAGATTTACAAATAACAGGATTGCACACACAGCTGTGAGGAAAAAAAGTGGATATCTAAATCTTCTGCTCATTTTTATACTTTTAAAACTGTCTGAAATTCAACACCCTCAACTTCCAAAACTTTAAATAAATCTCACTGAGATTGCTACTTAACTGAGTTATTTAACTAGATGCTAGGACATTCCAGCAAAAGGTTTTCACTAGCTAATTTATATATAACTACCTATAAATTAAGATATAAATAATTCAATCTTTTTTGCTGTGTTCCTATACATAAAACTCTCTCCTGTCCTTCCAGTTTTTCATGTCAGGGAACACAAAATATGCATATAACCAAACTCACAACATTTAAAATAGTTGCAAGATTTTCTTTTGAAAGAAAAATAAAGGAGAGCATTTTGTTAAAACAGATTAATACAGAATTATGTGATATTATATGTAATTTTATTACAAATGATTATACAAAAATAAACATTGAATATTAAAGAAGGCAGCCTTATTATCTTACCAACTCGATGCCAGGTAGCTGAAGTCCAGCTCAAACTGACTCACTACATCTCCTCCTAAGGATGAAAGAATGAAAAAAACCCCACATAGCCCAACAAACAAAACCTGTTAAGTATCTGTCATGGGTAACAGTGTGCATGAAGGGTTAAATGTTTGGCTATGTATGGGTCCTCTATACACATTTATATGGCAAATCTTCCAGCTATATATTTAGAATACACAAACAGTTCACCGGAAATTATGCTGCACATTTTGTACCTCTGGAGAATAATGTACAATTTAAAATCACAGTAGTGACTCCATCCCAATCTTAGCATCCTTTGGTCTGCATTTTGGCTTTAATCCAAATGTCCATATGCCTTATCACATCTTCTGAAACCTGAGGACAGGTACAGCAGGGCTTTGCAAGCCATGGGGGAGGGCAAGAATACAGTGTCCATAAGCCGTTCTTAACTCCTGCATTGCACAGGAACGAGCCAGAATCAACCACCATGGGTTTGAAGAGGACTAGTTATTCTAATACAAGGATCTATGACTGGCAAATAGAAACATTACCAAAATCTCCAACACTGTGAGCTTCTGAGTATGAACCATGAAAATCAATCTGGAGAAAGAGAAAAACAAGAGAACTGCCTGTTTCTCTAAACATGAAAAGCAACAAATTCTCCAAGCAACACTTATGTTTACAGGTCCCAAACCTGATCAAATTCACTCTTACGAAGTTTGTGACATTGTGTCTCTCCAAAAATCTTCCTGAAACAGGGTTCCAACTTTTCTCTTTCCTCCCCACCACAGTCCAAAACAAAGCTATCTGTTCCAATAAATCCAGTTGTATCAATAAATAAAATAATAAAGGCTTACTTCTCCCATGGCCTTTAGAAATCCTTGGTCAATGTCCAGGCTATGCCAGCTAACATCTGCCACCATATGTGAAGTAATTCCAAACAGGAAAGCCACCAGCTTCTCTGTAGCCTGCACAACAACAATCCACTTGTCATTTTACTCCTGTCTTTAAGAAAATGTTACATTTTCTGTATGTGCATTATACAAGGATACAGGTGAGAAGCTCTTACAGCCCAAGAGTTTACCAGGACAAGGTGCTGACTGCTCATTGCTCAATGCTGTGGTCAACTGTTGTAACTTCAGAAGCTTTAAGCAGTTTATACAACAGCCCAAGACCATAGAATTACATGGTTGATGTGAGGGTAATTTGCATACTTCAAGTTAAATGTATACTAAATTGTTTTTCTGGACTAAGGATAAACTTTCAAGGACTGAACTCCCTCTGCCACCATGGTTGTTGTGTAGGCAAATAGAGAAGAGAAATACATTCCTCTGCACACTCACTCAAAAAAATTGTTTTTCCTTTCCTCCTACATAGCTCACAGACAATTAATAAGAGCAAATCTGGACTCAGAAGTGAGAAGTCTAAAAGGTGTCTGGTTTTCAAATGGCAAACCCTCAAACAGATCTCACAGGAATGCAAGACCACCAATCATATTTAAAGGTTTGGACCTACGAAATGTATCATAAGCACCAGATCACAGTGGAGAAAACTGACAGACTTTATATGGAAACTGTAAGTTTTTTGTATGGTAAAGCTTAAAACAGGATTTCAAGTGTTCCTACATAAGCAGAGACTTTAATATAAAAATGTTGGGTTTTTTCTACACCTCACAAAAGATGAAATTACAAATAGTGGAGGTGAAGAAAACAGTTGAAAACAAAGTCAATCAACAAAAGTTAATCGATTTTCTTACCTCTTCCCAAGGCTGAGGATAATTCTTTCTGATGTAGTCAATACTTGTTTTGAGAAATGGTGACCAGTGAGTGTCTTCAGACACATCATGGAACATCCCTATTGCAATAAAATTTATATCAACATTTCATTTATCCTTTGGGGAAAAATGAAATAGAAAAATGAAAAAAGAATTCGTTTTCTTCATTAAAAGCCCCACAGACTTTTGTTCAATTTCATGGCAGACAGATGATACATTTTGCACTCCAGCTAATGAAAAGAGCCAAAAGAGACTTACTTTTTATCTGATTTATACTATCAAAACAGATACCAGATTTACCTTCTATGATTTTGGCTTGAAGCATCTGAAAGTTTTGTGCCTGCTCCTTTTCTCTGTGCCTGTGAGTAGGTACAATACAATGAAAAGCTACTCCCAAGCAGAGAAGATAAAGAGAGCTGACAGAGAATCTGTTGACTAAATTAATGTGTCCACCTGTATGGCAGAAAAGCTGTAGAGAATGGCAGCCAACTCAAAACATCACGTTTTCTGGCAGATATCTGTTTCCACAGGACAGAGGAGGGCTATGTCATCATTATCACCATAATAATTTTCAACAGAAAGGCAAACTAGCCAAGATGCAGTCAGTGTAGGAGGAGAAAAAGGGAGGAAAGCAGGAAAAATCAGGTTTCATTTGAAGAATCAATTACTACTCTCACCTGAATTTAGGTAGAAAACATTGTGTAGGATCTAACACAAATGACCTTGCCTAAAAATTTCTGTGTACCTACATAAAGCTAAGTGCAAAGGGATGTTGACATAAAGAGATCAAGCAGCATACAATGTTAGATTCTCTAAGGGGGAAGGAGGTAGGCAGGAGATTTTTCAGACTGTCAGTACTCTTGGAGGAAAAGTGCGTGTTTGTTGACACAGCAATGTGAAACTGCACAATGTTGGGGTAGATTAAACACTGAGAAAGAAAACCTTGGGGGTAATTCAGTTACCTTTTGGCCTCTTGACATTTTACAGTGCAGCTAAACTAGATAAAAGAAGAATGGTACTTGCTTGGCCAAAATCAGAGTAGCCTTCTACATCTAAGCTAAGTCTCCTGCCCAAAGAGGCAGTCTGGATGGCTTTGTTCTGGACGGCTTTGTTCTTGGTCTTGTCACACTCAGTTAAAACAGCTCAGGTCTGAAGAGGTACCTATTTCTTCCATATTGACTAAGGAAGTTGACAAGTGGTCCAACTCTAACAAGGCAAGATGGACTCCAATGTTAGTGAAGGAATGAAGACTGGATACTGCAGATAGAGAAACTCTGACCTGGTATAAGACAGGCCAAAATGGTTAGAAAGGAACGTAGATATAACCAAGCTGAAGTAGGAACTGAAAAAAATCCCAGGAGAACATCAGTCATGAAAACAAGGAAAGCAAGACTAAAGTTTGGGACAAGAAGTTGGCAGA
Source organism: Phylloscopus collybita (assembly GCA_027886175.1). Classification (NCBI taxonomy): domain Eukaryota; kingdom Metazoa; phylum Chordata; class Aves; order Passeriformes; family Phylloscopidae; genus Phylloscopus; species Phylloscopus collybita. Next base: position 93,230,209 of record JAJNNQ010000075.1, read on the forward strand.
GCCAGGCAGAAAACCGAGACCAGTGACTGGAGGAGTGACAGAAGACAAAACCAGTATTAAATGCCAGAACAGACAGGTGACCTGGATGTGAACTGAGTGTATCAGGATATGACCCAAGCAGCCTGTAGTTGGCATAACCCACAGGCAGCATCAACAACATCTGTCTGAGAAAAATGAGAACACTTTGGCTGCAACTGTGTGATTTGGCTCTAAACCAAAGAGCCTAAGTACACCTCAAATGTAATGGAATTTGCATGGCTCACTAAAATAAGCTACTTCCAATGGTTTAAAATTCCACTAATATCTCAACAATATTGAAGCCAATAATGCCAGATATGCTCACACAAAGTACTTATCACTGCCCTATCTCTGGTATATGCCTAAACACCCTAAATAACTTGTAGCAGGAGGACAGGTTCTTTATCCCATTTGCAAACTGCTCACTACCTAGATTTACTCTTTCAGTAGCAAATACCCTACAGCAAGGCCTAGCAGGCTGTTTTATAGCTCTAATGTTGCTGAAGAAGCTGATTATGATCAAGAGCTGACTTTCAGAGCTGAAAAATCAGGCGACCACTTGCAAGACAAGTCAAGACATAATTTTTACAGCTATTGCAAGAGGGTGCTAATTTTGTAGTGCAGTTGTTTGATCTGCAAGCAGCAAAATTAAGATTGGCATTAATTTCCAACAAGAAGAATAAAAGACAAAAGATTGCACTTTGGAAAAAAAAAAAGGCTATAAACTGGGATGTTATTAACACTTGCCCACCCACCCCCAGCAAGTCCTACACTATTTTGTTGCTGTGGGATTTTTAGATTCTCCTATCCTCTTTTTGACTGAGCTGATGGAAACTAATAATTTTTAATACCGAAATAGCTTTAGGCCTTCCCTAAGATTTATATTAAAAAAAAAAAAAAGATTGTCTTTTCTGCACTCAGTAATCTGACCTAATTCAGTCAAACAGCATCCTTCTATCAAATTGCCCTACCCATTAAATAGTTTAATTTACCCAAGAATTACTTTCTAAAACATTTTCAAATGTGTTATTTCATTATAAAATTCTATAAAAAGTCTTCAACAAAAATGGTGGATAGTTTTTGCAGGAAAGCACTTTTTGCCACACTTTATTTCTTACAACATAACCATTTTTAACCCACTAAATTCTGGAGGATTTCCACATAAAAATGCAGTTGTTATAACATTGGACTTACAAAGCTTCTCTTACCATGTTTGCAGATTGGAGGATAAAAGGCATCAGGATAAATGCTCCCAGCCTGAAAAGCATCTTGGTGACTTAGTAATAACTGGGGAAAGGATGGGTGGAAAGGAATCAGAATGCTATTGCACAGCACAAAACCACATTTTTACTGCCAACATCAAAGATACATAGTACATAGCCAGCAAAATACAACTATTATCCTGGTAAAATACACCATTGTGGTGCACAAAACCTTGCGGTCATTTTGCTGTCCTTAGGTTTATTAAATCTGCTTCCCCAAAGTCCTCTACTGATTCTTCTAAAACAACTGCTCACATAGAACATGACGATAGGATAGAAGATAGGAAAACATGCAAGAAACCACACAAAGTATATATATACACATAGGCATAATTGCTATATTTCTGTAAAAATATTCAGAAGTTGTCAAATTATTTTGAATAAAAAAAGGTAAAAATACCTGGGCATAATATTGACACACACATTACTGAGAAGAATAACGAAAGGCAAGAAGACAGAAAGAAAAACATTCAGAAGAAAAGTGTACAAAATTAAGCAATGATATGCTTCCTACCTGTCTATAATTAACACTCCCTTCATGCTTAATGAAAAATTCCAGACCTCTATGTGCTGAAAAACAATATATTGAAGTGTTGATTTACAGGTATTGTGTCCAGGCCCACCTTTTGTCAGAAGTACTAGCAGAACCAGAAGATACCACATTTTCATAACTAAGCCAAGCATAAAACACCATTTCTCACAGAACTGTGTACCTGTGAGAGGCAGTGTTTTCTCCCCTAGGGAGTTGATAAGGAAGTGTTTTTTCTGTGGCATGTCTTCAGTCTCTCTCTAAACCCCAGCTTCCAAGCTGACCAAGCTGAAATCACAGGGAAATTAACTCCCAATGTCCAGAAATTAGCTACAGCAGTGAACTGACAGAACCACACCCAGCTCATGTAATCGTGGACCACGAAGTTCTAGCTGTACTGTATTCAATGTTCATTGTTGCCCTTAATAGTGAAAAAGGTATGTTGGGAATCAATGTGGGTGTTCAATAGTTTGATTAATTTTTAACAGGCATGAAAAGTAACAAAAATCTAAAGTCAGCAAGGTAAATAACACTAATGAGTCACTGAATTGGCAGATGTTCTTACTGCCAAAATCTTTATTTAGCTGGCATAACAAATGAATGAAACAAACTGACATCCTTTTCTGTAATGAGGTCTCCTAATTAATATTAGATCCTAGGAATAATCTATCAACACTATTCTAAAAATTTCCCGACATTTACTCTAAAGCTATTTACAAAGATGGAAGTTATTTTGTTCCTTACCAAATAAATCACATCACAATCTGCACCCCCCAAAAAAAACAAACAACAAAATAAACAAAGAAAAACCTCCCCCCACCAAATCCAAAACAATCCATTACTATTCTGAAACAAGATCTAGACAAAATTGTGGGGGTTTGAATGATCTTTCACTTTGAATTTTACCCAATAATCTAAGTTATTCTTATACAAATAAGTTAAGATACCTTAAAGATCAGCCTTGTACCAGAAGAGAAACAACAACAAAATAATAAGCAATCATCTAAAATTTTAAGGCTCAGACATTTCTATACACATCACATCTCTGATTCCAGTGTGGGAGAGCCTCAGTTTGGCAGTTTGCTTTTTCTGCCTCACACCTCCCCCACACTTCTCTCTCTACTTAAATGGGCCCAGGTTCTACAACTCCATTTTTACAAGGAATTTAATGCCAGATACCCACAGTCCCACAGAGCCTCACAAGTCTGACAGTAACCCCTAGGGCAAAGAGCTTCCCCACCCAGACCTGCAGGGCATGGCCATGCAAGTAGGACACAGCACAGCTCTGCCAAGCACACTGAACACCATCAACATTCTGAACAGGCAGATCTTTTCACCATTTTAAAAGTACTTTCAAAACTCTGTCCAGGATTTCTTTGGCGCTGGCTTTGAGTGAGAGGAATTCCTTTCTACTTTGTTTTTGGTTTTTTTGTTTTTGTTTTTGGGGGGTTGGTTTGTTTGTTTGGTTTGTTGTTGTTGTTGCTTGTTTTGGTTTTGTTGTTTTCCTGAAGTATTCAGTGTCTGAATTTTGGAAATATTTTCATCTTATCATCATAGACTTTTATGTGAACAACAATAAGAGCACTCATTTTAGCAGCATCAGAGCTGATCACAGTTTAGTGTAATTTTCCAACAAATGGACAAAACTTGTTGTAAACTATGACCCAATAGTGTACACACAACTCCCCAGAAACCAAGATTATATAAATATTATATATTATATTACATAAACACAAGTTTTCTGCAACATGCTCCCTTGATTAGAAAAACAAAACAAAAAAATGGTTGCTTTGGATCTGTAAGCTCGTTTCTCTCTGCAGATTTCTTTTTTTGAACACACTCTATTCTGACAAATCTGTTATTTCAAGTCCTCAGAAGCTCATACTCAGTAATTAGAGCCCTGAGCTTGCAGAGTTTTGTGCACTTATCTAACCTCAGGCAGCATGACTTCTCCTTCAAATTATTGTGGGTTTCTTGACACATTGTTAGGAAAAGCAAATTGTTCCAGGATGCTGACCATGGGTACAACAATTAGTAAGGGAACACACTCTAGTCTCAAACACCATGAATAATCCCAGTTTTTAAATTGTTCAAAGTTGCATGTATTCAGTACTTAAAGTCTGAGAAAATGACCCAAATAAAGGCAACATCCTATGTTTTACCATCTGTTTGAGCAATGGATTTAGAAACAAAACCAGGAGAATAAACAATTAGAAGTGTCAATTATTATAAGCAGCTCTTTCAAAATAACCTCACACTGCTCATATTTGTGCTTGCAATAACTGCGGAAGAAACCAGATTTTAAAAATAGCACAGGCAAACAAGAAATTCAAAACAGAAATGTTTCTCCATTTTGATGTTCACTCAGCCCTCTCCTTCATTCTCTACAAATCTAGGCTGTTCTGGCTACAGGGAACAACCTACCAGAAAGAGACACACAACAAAATGTTTATAATGTTAGTTACAGATAGAAACATACTACAGAATTTTATCTACTAGTGCAGATAGGGCATAATTAATACAGAGTGATTTGTAAACAGAGTTACCACAAAGGACTTGTGTTATTCTTTAGTTTAAATGTAACAATCTCACAATTTGCCTAAAGCATTCCTTTTCTTTCTCCAAACCAAACTCTGTCTGCGTACGACTGACAGACAAAAACATTCCAGTTACATAATGACTGTGTCTTAGGAGACGGAAAAGTACGCAATCCAAGTCAATTCAAGCATTTTACTTACAAAAACAATAAAATTTCAAACTCCAAAATCAAACTACTCATTTATCCTGTTATTCACATTTGGGGTTTTTTTGAATGATGTAGACTTCTCGTTACTTTAACATTATTTCCTCCCTCTGCTTTCCAGCTGGATCTGAATTTCCTTCTTTTCACAAGAAACTCAAAACACAAGAAAATCCATTTTAAACATGTCTTACCTATTTCAACATGTGTTGAAATTCCACATGGGATACATCTCTGACAGGAATGGCAGAGGACAACCAGCAAGACAGACCAAATCTTCCGACCAACCATGATGCTGGCTCCAACTGTGGTTTTCAGAAGCCTGGAGCAGTAGTAGCACTGTGACCTTTGAAATGTGGGTTACGGAGCATGCTTTTTCTTTCACGCATATTGCTGACACAGCAAGCAAATGACTGCCAAATTTAAAAGGCTATTTTATACCAATGCTTCCTTTTACTGCAAATGAAGTAATTTATAGAAAGAAAGAAATAAACTGTGGGCATTCTTCCCACTTGAATTTTGTAATAACTCTGAGATCTGAGCAGTGTAATCAGTGCATCACTGCACAGCAGCAGTGAGACTTCTGTTGAATCCAACAGCATAGCAAAGAGTATCCTCTCAGAATTTGTCCAGCTCATGCTGTGCTTGCTTTACAGCAACTACATACCATTTCACAAAAGGAATTAAAGCCAATTGCCAAAGCAGTATTACTAGAAAAACTCTAGCGCCTGAGTTGCAGGTAATACACATTCATAACCTTTGGTGAGCTGATAGGATATTATGCACTTAAGTCTGAGTCTTACGATCAGTACTGAAAGCCTAGCTGACATGTGGGAGTCTCATGGAAGTACTCCTGCCAAGTGTACTGCTATGAACTTGTGGCTGCAGAGGCTGGGCACCCTGCCTTTCCCAGCCACCTTCCACACATGTCCTCAGTCCCCAGGGAAGTGGTGGGACTGGGCAGGGGCTTCGCATGGCCCTTGTGCCCGAGACTGAGCAGTTATCACCAAACCCAGTGGCCCACTGGGGAAGAGGAGACTGAGAGCCGTGAGACCTTATCACAGCCTGCAACTTCCTCACGAGGGGAAGAGGAGGGGCAGACCTGCTCTCTTTTCTGTGGTGATCAGTGACAGGACCCGAGGGAATGTCATGAAGCCGTATCAGGAGTGGTTTGGGTTGGGCATTAGGGGAAGGTTCTTCACGCAGAGGGTGGTTGGGCACTGGAACTGGCTCCTCGAGGAAGCGGTCAGACCACCAAGCCTGACAGAGCTCAAGAAGCATTTGGACAACGCCCTCAGGCACATGGTGTGACACTCGGCGTGTGCTCTGCAAGGCCAGGAGCTGGACTTCGATGATCCCTGTGGGTTCCTTCCAACACCGGATATTCTTTGACTCTAAGCCTCCCCTCTCCCTACGAAGCTGGGGTCTCGATGGGGCGCGGGAAACGACGCTGCGGTAAGCAGAAGTCTCCTCCAGCCCCCCGCCCCACCCCTCCGGCTACGCTCCCACCCTTTCCCGGGTAGACCGGGTGTCCCTGGCCGGATGCCACCGCCCCCGTGCCCCGGCGAGACGCCGCTTTTGGCCCGGCCCCCCGGCAGCTCCTCCTTCGGGGCGGCGCGGGTGGGCCGTGCCGGGGCCGTGCCGGGGCCTGTCGGCGGAGCGCGGCCATGGCCACCCTCCTGCCGCGGGGCGCCGCCGCCGCCCGCCGCCGCCTCCTGCTGCGCCCCGCGCCGCTCGCCCCGGGGCCGGTGAGGGCTGCCGGCCGGGCCCTGTCCGCCGCCCTGGTGCGCCGGGGCGGCCTGGTGGGCGGCCGATGGGTGGAGACGGCCGCCGCTTTCCCCGTGCAGGACCCGGCCAGCGGCGAGGAGCTGGGCCGGGTGTCCGACTGCGGGGCGGCCGAGGCGCGGGCGGCTGTGCGGGCCGCGTACGAAGCCGGCGCCGCCTGGGGCCGCCTCCCCGCCAAGGTGAGCGGCCGCGGGAGGTGGCGGCGAAGGGGGCCCGGGGCGGTCCGGTCCGGTCGGGTCTCCCGGGGCCTCGCTTCCCCGTCGCTGCGTGCGGCGGCCACGGCAGCCTTGTCTCTCCCTTCTCCCAGGAGAGGAGCGCGCGCCTCCGCAGATGGTACGAGCTGATGATGGAGAACAAGGAGGAGCTGGCGCGGATCATCACAGCCGAGAACGTGAGTGGGGCAGCGGGGGTGGGCACGGGCACTGCCCCGTGCTGGCACTCGCGCTGGGAAACCCAACACAGGCAGGCGAAGAGTGACACCAAGTAAAGCTGACAGGCGTCAAACCTCTCCCTGTGCGCTTCACCACTTACCCGTCGTGTCCTTTCTAATAACTTGGGGTATATTGTGCACTCACATTGCTCTGCTAGGTCGGTGGGTGAAGTTTCAAACATTCCTTCTCCAGACGTACATAAAGAGCATTGGTTTCATGACGACAGTACCTAATCAGAGGAAATCAGACCCATGTTGTGCTTAATGGCATGCAAAAGCATACATCCACCTAAGCCATGGTCCTTGTGGCCAAAATGTTTGTGACTGGGAAAAATCATGCAAGTCTCCAAGTTGGATTGGCACAGTCTGTATCACTGAGTAGTCTGGGAGCTCACAAACTGGTGTCCTTTTGAACAAAACCTTTGTGGAAGATACTTCAGCAGCTCCTCTGTGGTGCAGTGTCACAGTTGCTAATAATGGTCATTCAGTCCATGGGATCAGACTTGGGAGTAGTCCCAAAACAAATGACCCTGGCATAAACTTGTAACTGTTTTGCCATGGTTTGTGTCTTCAGACTGGTAATAGCAGCTAAGTCAGAGTTTGTAAATAAATGCATACTACATTTGCTATTTTTCTTCCTTGTCCTGGGCAGGTATGAATCCAGGCACAGCATACAAATTGTTGACTATACAGTGATGGTATATTGAATCCACACAACTGTTGCTGCTGCAGTCGTATAATCCTTGCTGGAGATCACAGTGTATGGCAGAGGGAGGGGATCATAAAGTACTTGGAAAAGAAGAGAAGCTCCAAAATTACTTGAATTTGTTTATATTACTTGCATTTGCTGCTTACAATGTATCTTCAATCTGATTGAATCAAAGGGGAAGCCTCTGAAAGAAGCACAGGGTGAAATCGTGTATTCAGCCTCGTTTCTGGAGTGGTTTGCGGAGGAGGCTCGACGGATTTATGGTGATGTTATTCCAGCATCTGCAAAAGACAGAAGAGTCCTGGTGCTGAAGCAGCCAGTAGGAGTGGCAGCCATTATAACCCCAGTAAGCATAGCTGAACTCTTCTGAGTCACATCAAGGTTTTCTGCTCAGCCCCCTGTTCAAAATGCCACTTACTTCTGCAAAAACAGGAGGCAACATTTCCCCAACTTTGACTGTACTACTTTCTCTCTTCCTAGTGGAATTTTCCCAGTGCTATGATTACCCGGAAGGTTGGTGCAGCTCTGGCAGCTGGCTGTACAGTGGTGGTGAAACCTGCAGAGGACACACCTTTATCAGCATTAGCTCTTGGAGAGGTGAGCTTTCAGAGCTAAGCTTTACCTCAGCAATGGACTGATACTGTAAGCAGGGAGTCAGATGGGCTTGAAAGGTAGCTCTGGCCAGCTTCATATGGGAAGAAAAGACAAACTGACTTGATGCAGGTGTTTTAGTTTAGTGAGAGTCTTTGCAAATTGCATCTAATGTGGTCTAGAGCCTCAAAAGGGATCAGGCCATTTTGATACTCAGAATATCCTTATATCTTTAATTTTGTTCTTTTGAACACACAGACTGCTTAAACAAGAGCAAAGTTGCTCTCTCAAGCAGCCTGTTCCTGGTTGAGCCTTTTGGCTTCCATTGACTTACAGACTGTTTTCTTCAAAAACAGGGAACAATCATTAAGCGACTGTTCCTCTTACAAAATGCTCTAATAATGTTTTTCTTTTGTTGCAGCTTGCAAATCAGGCTGGAATCCCAGCAGGAGTGTATAATGTTGTTCCTTGTTCCAGACAACAGACAGCAGCTGTAGGGGAAGTTCTATGCACTGATCCATTGGTATCCAAAATATCTTTTACTGGCTCTACAGCAACAGGAAAGGTACATACATGGACAGAGTACCCTTGAAGATTATTACTGTGGTTATACTAGAAAGGTAGGGGGAAAGTGTGTGCCTTTATACAGAGCCTTATTTCTGGCTACTGTACACAGATTGTCCAAATACTTGTGTACCTCTTGAGATACTGCTTACATGTTTTAGCATCAGTAGTTCACAGAAGGAAGCCTGTCTGTAATTCTTGATAACTGCCCTTTATTAAGCTATAAACTATAATGTGAACAGTCCTGTACAAGATGTTCATGGTTTATATCATAAGGTGACAGCATACTAATAAGAACACTGAAACTGAGTTTCAAAGGTGCCATTCAAGAATGGCTTCAGCAGCTGAAAATATTGGAGGAGGGAGGCCCTGGAATCTTTGCTGTCAGCCTTAGTCAATAAGCAATCTTGTCACCATCTCTAATTGAATCATTAAAGCTGCAGAGTGTGACAGAGTATGACAGTATGACAAAATGACAGAATTCTCTGGGATGGCTGGTTGCAGAATGAAGAAAAAGTCTGGTATCAAGGCAAATCATAATACCAAATTCTGTCAGATCTTGGAAAACTTTTGTGAGAGTAGTCAAGATTTTATTATCAAAAAGAATAGAACAAACAAACCAACAAAAAGTTGACAGTATTAGTGTATAAAAGCTTGACCTGACCTGAAGTTGATCAAAATCTTTCTCTGCATTAGTCTTCGACCAGAATTTCATCTTTAAGGATTTTAATGGATGAAATTTGTTTTTGTCCTAGGAGATGGTCTAGCATTGTAGAGGAGGTGCAGATTATTTCCTTGCCAGAGTTAATTTTTCACTGCCTTGCATCATGATTCCACTGTTTACATCTGTTAGAGGTACAGATGTGTGTGTCTCTTCTGTTGCCTGCAGATCTTGCTGAAACACGCAGCTGGCACTGTGAAGAGAGTTTCCATGGAGCTTGGAGGACATGCTCCTTTTATTGTGTTTGACAGTGCCAATGTGGACCGGGCTGTCGCAGGAGCCCTTGCTTCTAAGTATAGAAACTCAGGACAGGTGAGAATTTTTGTCCACATTTCTAGACAATGAAGAGCTATTCATAAAATTTAAGCTGTAAATAAGCTATTTTATGTAAAAGGAAAGCACAGAACACTTCATTGTGAAGAGAAGGGTCCTGCACTCACACATGTCTCTGGACACTAAAGCCAGTTACCAGCAAGTCTAAATAGCAACACTGAAATCCCATATATTTTCACAACATACATGGCAGTCAGTAGCATCACTATTAGAGAAGATAATGATGTTCTCTAGGACCCCTTACAAGAGCTTGAGAAGTAATAAGGCATTTTTTCATATGTTTTGTTAACATTAAATTCATTGGAAAACTAGAGTTGTGAATGACACCATCTTGCTTCAGTCTGTTAAGACATTCACAGATAGTTTTTTGTACAATGAGTACCTTTAAACAATTGATAGACAGGATTAAGTGTGTGTTGCTTCAGATGTATTTTATTTAGAGTCAAAAAAATTTCAAGAGCATCGCTTTCCAGAACAGTCAGCTGAGAAGGGCTGCATGGAGACTTTTAGCCTTACAAATACATGTGAACGAAGTTGAACTCTAGCTTTTGGGAAGCACCAAATTTTCAGTGGGTCTGGGAGGTCATTTGATAGGGAAAACTTTGCTTGAATAACATAATAAGACATGACTAATCTTGGGAAGAAAGAAAGAAAGGAAACAAAAGCGAACTGGGACCACTAAGGGCTCAGACCCAGACTGGACAAAAAATCTGTCATAAAAAGCACTTCAGCTGCTGTAGAGAAAGATAAGTAGCTGTTACTTTTCACATACTGTAGCAATCAAAATATGATGCAGTCAGAGCACAAATAAATAGACCATTGAAAGCACTTAGAAATAACTTTCAGGAAGAAAGCAAACTCAAACTCAGATAATAAAGGAATTTGAAAAAAAGACCCCAGATCACTAAGTGTGATTTGAATTTTTGCTGCTCAGTCCAGCATTCTGCAGTCTAATTAGAAGGTATTTTATGCAGCTTCTGGACCTTGGTTGAGCCACATATCTGAGTCCACAAAACTCACAAAACATTTCCCCAGTGTAAGCAACTTACCAGTGTGATATATTTCACACGCCCTCTGACAGTTTGTTGAAGTTGTATTTCTAAAATGAAATGTGTGGTGAAAGAAATGGCATCCTAAAGGCTTAGGATGAGGGAGGAGAGACAAGGTCATCAGTGTAGTAACCTGATTGTGTGGCATGAAGGCCAGAATGAATTAGTGGTTGGATTAAATACAATATAAACTAATGGGGTTTTGTCTGATCTTGTTTTTTTTCAGACTTGTGTTTGCACAAACCGTTTCCTGGTGCAAAAGGGAATTCATGATGAATTTGTGGAAAAGTTTGCTAAAGCTATAGAGAAAGAACTACATGTTGGAAATGGATTTGATGCAAAAACTACCCAGGGACCACTAATAAATGAAAAAGCAGTGGAGAAGGTATAAGTAAATAGTTAATTTTTAACAGCCTAATTTTCTTTTTATGATCCATAAAATAACTTTACATTTATGTTTCACCTTTTTTTCCCCTTGTTTCATTAGAAGATATTTGCAGTGTGTTCTGTCCCCCAAGTCCATGAGTACATATAGACAAATAGATATGGACAGTTCATGTACCATCCCCTGTTTCCATTAAGGGAAAGAAAGGCCTCCTTTAGGAGAAACTGATTCCTCCAGATTACTTCCTAGCTCTTCTCAAGTCCATTCACTGAAACTGGATACACTGTGAGAGCTGTACAGTGATCCTGCAGTTCTGAAGCACAGTGATTGACAATTTCTTTTGTGGAACAGTGTTTCTTTTTGGCAGAAGCTGGGTGCAATAATTTATCAATGTTAAAAAAAAACAGAACCCTGGATGTTGTTGTAATCACTTGAAACTTCATGTGCATGGTTTGGGTCTTCTGTTTTGGGTGACCTGTAACTCCAGGAATATTTATTTTTTAAAAATCCTAATAAATCACAAGTTCTATAATATTTCACTCTTCCTAAGGTTAAAGATTACTGAGTCAAGTGGCCCATACTTTGTAAGATATTGCAGCTCAGTTGCATGCAGGCTTGGTTTGAATCCATTTTACATGAATGCTACCAGATTCTCTTTATAAAAGAATGTTATTTGGGAGACAAAGGATACAGTCTTTGAATTTCTTCCCTTCTTGCATCTCAAAAGTGTAGTATGTGTATCGGTTACAATAATATATACAAATAAACAAACACTGTATATAGTCACTTTCTGTAATTCCTGTAATTTCAAAGGACAGTATTCAAGGTGGGGATTGCTACTTTAGTTTTCTTAATACTTTGTTGTCTGTAGGTGAATTGTAAATATAGGGGGTAGGTAGATGTAGGAAAATGTTCTTGCCAATTCCATCTTGAGAGTTGTTTCTCTTTCCATGGCAGTCATATGCTTCCATTTCCATAGTGCTTGATCACCGATATAAGATTCAATTTTTAGTCCTGCAAAGACTTTTCCTCACGTTAGGTGTAGGCTTTTAATTTCTACAGAAAAGTGGGCTGGAGACCACATAATTTATCCCTTTGAAATTATGTCAGACTGAGAGAAACAAGAATTGGAAAGAAATTAGGTAATATTGCAAATGATGCTCTGCAAAGTATAAACCTCTCCAGAATTTTCTCTTAAATATTGTGAGAGTATTATTTCTTCATTGGGAAATGTATTATTGCTCATTCTTAAATGCTGACCTTTAAGATTTTTGTTATGCATACCTCAGGTAGAGAAACACATTAAGGATGCAGTTTCTCAAGGAGCATCTATTGTGACTGGAGGGAAGCGACACAGCTTGGGGAAGAATTTCTTTGAGCCAACATTACTTAGTAACGTTACAACAAAAATGCTTTGCACCCAAGAGGAGACATTTGGCCCTTTAGCACCAGTTATCAGGTAAGACCATTAATTCTGCAGATTGAAATTAACAATTAAAAAGACAATGAAAAATTATTTTGAATAAACAAGATTTGAAAGACAAAAAAATTTTTGTATGATCACACAGGTCTTGTAAAAAGACTGGGGTACACATGTGAAAACATACTTCGGATATGTAGCTCGTTTGTTTCTTTTTCTTGATCTGATTTTAGCATCTTTGCAACTTTTTGAAAATGAAAGTATCACAATGGTTAAGCAAGGCTAGGTAGCGGCAAAACCTTTATTGGCTTCATGATCTGTGTTATTAAATAGGAGACAGGACTTTTGAGTTTTTCATGTGATTTGCTAGTCCTAAGCTTTTCTGACAGTGGATGAGTTGGAGCTGTCTGTTCTTCTTAAAGCCTTCCCTGCCTTTGTGCAGAGCAATTGGATGTGATGGAAGAACATACAGTTATCTCTGTGAGGTGAGAGTGCTGTGTAGTTGGGGAAATAGGTAGGCTTATCCATGCAAAGTAAATGTCTCAGTACAATCCAGCTATCTAGGGGGGATAAAGGCAATCTTAACTACTTAACTGCAGTTAAAATTAAGAGAAGAGATAGACACTTCAGTGATGCAAAATGAAAGTTAAATTAGCTTTTTAATGTACACTTTTGGGAAAAATAAATTGCCATTTTAATTCCTGATAAGACTGCTTCTTGCCAGTAAGTCAGCAAGACAGATGGTGAACTGCAGGCCTCATTTGTATTTTTTCTCTTTCTGTTGACAGATTTGAGACTGAAGCAGAAGCTGTTGCTATAGCAAATGCAGCTAATGTGGGTTTAGCAGGTATGCTTCTCTGTCAGATAAGTGTATTTCTGTGGGTTTGTGAGCTTTAGTGTTACAGGTTGATGATTTGGAATGTCATTAAGTCTCTTTCTTACAGTCTTCTGCAATTGCTCTTAGTGATTTTCACTCCTGTATCTCTGTGTCTGCACAACAGGCTATTTCTATTCCCAAGATCCAGCTCAGATCTGGAGAGTTGCAGAACAGCTGGAAGTCGGAATGGTTGGTGTTAATGAAGGCATCATCTCGTCAGCAGAGTGTCCTTTTGGTGGGGTAAAGGAGTCTGGCTTAGGGCGAGAAGGTTCAAAATACGGCATCGATGAATACTTAGAAATAAAATATGTCTGCTTTGGGGGATTATAGAAGCCTTAACAGCACAATCCCCACAACTTGGGAAAGAGTGCTGTTGTTTTAATAAGCTTCTTGAGCCAGAAATATGTATGAATGCAACTTCTACCTTCTTCAGAACTAATCAACCCTGTCCTGTGTGTGTATAGAGATACCTACAGTATTCTGTGCTGCCAAATGTTTTTACATGGTCTTTGTTTATACATCCAGTTTTTCAGCAATGTGATCACAATGTCCATTGTTTTTAGTAATGAGTAGGGGTGTACATTTATTGTTCTTGGATTATTCCTGTGTGTCTGAGAGAACTTTGAGACTTGTGCATAATGAAAACAGATTGTAACCTATTATAAGGGAAACCAGACCAACATTTTTTACTACCTTTAGTATTTCAGTATGCATAAGGGATGCTTTGGGATGGCAGTGTCCCTTTAGAATTTTGTGTAAATACTCACACTTTCTAGTGTGGTTATGTGACCTCCTTTAGAAGCAAGTGTGTGGAGGGGTTAATTTGTTGGTGGGTTGCTTACAAAAGGTGAGGACTTGTTTTGAGCCATATCTAGGTATCGACATAGGCTAACAGACAGCTTTTCCAGCACTGTTAATACAACTGCAGGCTTTTCAGCTTTAGGTTTTTGAGCAGAGGTGTACTTTGTGCCTAACAGCTTGCATGTCTAGGCTGAAATACAGCCCTTGTTTGATGCCTGTTAGCCCCAGCAGTCCTGGGAACAGGACAGTCCAGGACAAAGAACTGCTGCCTTAGTGAGAAGCAGGAGGAAGATAAGATACTCTTAGGAACAGCTTGCAGAATTGTAAGGGGAAACTATGAGGGCTGTGTGAATCAAGCACAAGACATGATGATACAGGTAAACTCCCTCCCTTCCATGAAAAGACCATGACTCTCCTTGGGTAGAAATACAGTCCCTAATGTAAATATTGCTCAGTGTCTAAAGGAACATAACTCACCCTTCAAAGAATAGAAGCAGATATCCATCCCTGTGGGCTTTATGTCTTGAATTGAATTTGTGGTTACACAGGTGAAGGTCTGTTAGGGAGGAAGGTTTAAAAAACTTTGAACATGACTCATTTGTGATCTAATAAAGATTTAAATAGTGGTGGTTAGATGTGAGGCTTTGATACATCACCTATTCTGTCATCTTCAAAAGATGATGTAAGGCTTCCTTAGTATGAAATAAACAATATTGTTTAAACATTATTTTAATGACAGTCAAACAAAGCACTTTAAAAAATGTGCAATGTTAATATGGTGAATATATCAGCATGGAAGAAGTTAAGTGGAATAAATTTTGTTTCTTGTGTTCATTATTAAAAACAAAGGAAGGCAATCTATTCTTCTTCCTATAAAGTAATGAATGTACCCTATGAAATGAAATATTTTGAAATATTTTTATCCCGTCAGGCAAAGAGTTACCAGGTAACACAAGACTTGGGGAGGGAAGGAGAGCAAGCTGGAAGCGAGTTTCACAGGGTTTTTGTTTAAAGCGCACATAAAGTAGCATTGACTGCTACTCCTTGTTTTTAAATATTTTTTTATGGTTGCATTTGTGTAGCAGTTGAGACCAGGTGGGTCTGGAGCACATTATCTGTCAGTACTGTGTGCATCATGCCAACCGAAGGGCAGTTAAAGGGCTTTGACTGCCCTTCCAGTAATTCCCAATGCACCAAACCCGCATAGTTGGGGTAGTGAGGACTTAGTACTGTTATTTGTGCTTGTTGTCAAGAACACAAAAAGGATGGCCTCTTTGTACAATAGTTGCAAGAAGCTTTCCTATAGCCAACTTCCAAGATTTCACTACTGAGCACACAGGCTGCCTGAATTTGGGGAATACAGTGTCGTGGGAGAAAGCTGTTTGCCAGCCTTGGCTACCCAGGTGTTTAGTATTAATTGGAAAAAAACAACCAGGTAAAAGAAGGTCATGCCTCGGTTCCCAGCTTCCACAATGCAACGATGCAGGCGTAGTTACAGGTGTTATACACAGGTAGAATATCTGCCACTGAAATTTAATTATGTCTGCCTGTGAACTGCAGTATAAGGTCAAAATTAAAATCATCTTATTTATGGCTGTATGACAGTGTAGTATTTAATGTGAATGTACTTCTTGGGACAGTGCAGTTGGAGAGTAAATTATTTAACCCTTGCCCTCTTCATTGCAAAGTTACTGATCTGATGCATTGGGACATTTAAAATCTAAGTCTGGTAATAGCACTTCTAATGAGTGTTTACTTTTTTTTAGCAAATAATACCTTTTACAATGCCTGATAACAAGCACAAACAATAATTAATGTTTGTAAGGAACTTAAAAAATACCTTTGTCTAGCTTGGATTGTAGTTGGATTCCAGCATAATATCCTCATATCAGTAAAGTCTACATCAGTTAAGCACAGAATAATCAAAATTGTCTTCAGAGCAAAAGCTGGGATTCTTCAACAAAAGACTTACTTGAATTCTCACACCTCAGTTATGTTGATTGCACTTGTGATAGTTTAGCAATTTCCGGATATTAAAACTGTGATTAAAAAAATGTTTTCAGTTAATAAATAATTTATGTGAAAGCACCGGATTTTGTGGTTTGTTACCTTATTCAGCGCTGAATTGACAAATTGACAGCGGCCACATTAAGTTCAGTCTCTCAGATTTGCCCAGAAGATTTTGTTCTAACAGCATTATCACTGGAAAAGACACCACTTCTTTGCATCCACATGTTCATACAGTGTTAAGATTTTGGTACCCCCAGTAACAGTCCCTTGACTGTATCTAAATCAAACAGATAAGACTACTTGGGCATAGTAATATGCCGTCAGTCATTTTGTATGCCAGTCTTTTATGCTGAGTCAAACATTTTATCACAAAATAGATCAGAATGTCTTCTCTGCTTTTGTAATGTGATTACTTGCATAATTATTAATTCCTTAAGATTTAAAATAGAGTTTTGGGAGCTCTTTTATTTCTATTTATTTAATACAGTCTTGAAGCCTGAGAAACTGTCTTTTAATTTCCAATTTGACACAGTTACAGCAAATTTCCATTTTATTTTCTTAAGTTACTCTTTAAACAGCTGTTTCACACGAGTACACACCCACCCCCACAGCCTCCACTGCCTGTCTTCTCTGTGTAACAGGCTCTCAAGAAACTGTTTCGGTGTTCTACTGGATATTAACAACTTACCTATCTCGAAGTTTTAAGTATGGTATTCAGAAGCTCTAAGTTACATTTTAGCACTTGTTTAAAGGGTTTGCAGGTCAAAACTTCCTGCTTAGGTCCTTCCAAGGAGAACCAGGAGAAGTTGGTGGTTTAGTCACTTCATCAGTGAGTGCCAAAGCTGCTTGGCACAACAGGCTGAAGTTGTTTTGGAATCATGCCGTTTATCTTCTGTTGCACCACCTACTCACAGGGAGGGGGGAAGTCCACTGCTATTACCAAAATGTACAGTGCAATAACAAAGGGGCAGATTCCACCCTTCAGCAAAGGACACATGTATCTCATCAGCTCATTCAGCTGCCAGTATTCCCTTGCAGTCCAGTGGCAAAGTTTTGAGGTACCACCTAGACTGTGGCACCATGTATCCAAACTTGTTTTCATGATGTATGATTTTTTCCTTACAGAAAGACACTTGTATCTCATAGCAACTTTTATTATCACTATTCAGCACGAACATGATACACAATGATGGATGGATTTTTCTTTTCCAGTTCAGAAACAAGCAGCATAACCTGCCCCTCTCTAACAGCATAATTTGGGTTATATTGCACACCTATATCTCTGATGACTGCTAAGCAGCTGCCCCAAGTATGGAATCTGTTACAGAGTAGGCTACAACACCTGTGAAACCACCACACTTGGCATGACAGCTGGTATTACTGACACACTGCCAATTAAATTAAGTAAGGACAAGCATCACATGAAAACTTATAGTGAAGTGCAGTAATTTTTTTTTCTTCCTGCTCCCAGATCTACTAAATTATGTCACCTCTCTAGTAAAAGATGCTTCTGGTCAGTAGAGAGGGAAGGAAATAGCTACTGCATTGCTTTTATGTTTGAGTGCAGACAAGCTATGGAAGACAACGCATGTCAGTTAGCCTGGCCTGACTTGGATCCAATACAGAATACCATGCTTAAAAGAGTACCTGACAAGTTTCTAAAGACAAAGACAAAACTTTATTAATAGTTACATAAATGTAGTCATTTCAGCTCAGAAATGGTTGCAGTTACAATACAATAGCATTTGCAATAAATAACATTTTCTAGAAACAGATTACTAATAAAAATTCTGTAATAGCTCACCCATCCACCCACAGGGAGAAGAGCTTTCATACAGAGACAAAATACAGATGTGCAGCTCATCTGCACCTGATTCATAGCCTGTGCAAAAATCTTTTGCCTTTGTTGCCTCCCGCTTAAAATTTTATTTCTAAACTTTCTATTTCCCTCCTTTGCCTTGGGGAGTTAAGGATATAAAAGGTACATGAAATGGATTTCTCTTTGCTGCAGAGGTATGGGATTAGTATTGAAGTTAGAGATCCCTGATAAGCAATAACTGACATTAAGAAACTAATTCACCTCTATCTTGTTTCCCTTCTCCTGGAGGAACGTTTTCCTCTCTCACACCTGACCTAAATGTCCAAAGACTACACTTACTGTAATTTTATTACTGCCATCCTGAAGCTCCACCTGACTATTGCCCATTACCAGTATACTGGGGGAAATATTAGTTTTCCTTGAGGTTAAAAGCAGGAATAGAACATCTGCCTAAAAACTCAATTATTTCAAGAACAACAGACTATCTCAGGAAAGTCAAGTTCCTTGCATGTGTGTATGCTTCTGTTTGCCCACAGGAGATCAAGGAAAGGAAAATTGATCTCATATAAGCAAACAGCTGACAGCACAAAACAGAGGCTTCAACAATACTTTTATCTGATGCATCTGACAGTAAGACTGTTTACTAAAAGGACAGAGTTGATAATCTATTCTTACACACAAAACAAGAATAACCTTTTCTCCCCTATGCAAATAAACAACTAGCTGTAATTAGACATTTTGCATTTTGCTTTGTTTTCTCTACTTAAAATGACAGGTTGAACCATAGGACAGAGAATTTGGATGTGGATCTCAACAGATTTGCCAAGGCAAACTTTGTTTCATACTGCAGTACTATTTTGGTTAGGAAAATAAAATCCACAAGATAATGACCTGTTTGCAGCCAGGGCAGTTTCATGCTGTGTATGTACTGCATTGAATACTACAATTGGGTACCAAACCTGTTTAATGCTTAGAAAGTCTTTTTCCAAAATACGCTCCTTCCTTAAATGCAAAGAAAGGCAGTCCTTTTACACAGCTGGACAGTCCCTGCTTGTGTGTGTAAAACCAAGATGCAAATGAAAATCCAGTGCTTACACTTCAAGGCAATGAGGCACTGCAAGTTATCACCTCACTGTCTGCCTTCTACAAGAGGCAGTATTTTTGCAGTGCCAAACTGAATTATTCTTTATTTTCAGTAGACTCTGAAGCACACAGGACAAGCTCTATGTGGTCTCCTCTGCTTTTCAGCTCAGATGAATCTTTTGGGAATAGCCCCATCCCTATTTTACAAATCAGCTGCCAGTACTCTTCCTGTATGTGAAAGAAAACAGTCTGCAGAAGTAAACATGAGGACTGAGAACCTGCTTGGAACCTACAATAACCCAAACCAAAGGGTTAGAATCCAAATTCTGCCATTCTGTTTGCACCCTTACAGCCAGTTTTCTGACCCTTTCATTCATGGTATCAGCTGATGTTCTGCAAGAAAGCAGCAGTTCTAGAAGTAACAATTATACTGAATCAAGATACAAGGCTTGCAATAGTCTCTCCTAAATTCTTTACACACACATGCCTTGCCAAGTGACACAAACTTGATACCACAAATTCACAGAGCCAGAAATTATTGCTTTCAGCTTCTGTGCAAGGGCCATATACTAAAAGCAAGTCTGCTCTTATGGTAAGAGGAATAACTTCTCTTTCCAAGCAGGTGGAATAACCAAACTAGTAGAATCAGAAGCAGCTGAAAAATTTAAAGTATATTCAACACTGAAAACATAGCTAAAATACTGTTAGCAACAAAGATGTCAAAACATCATCTAGAGAACTGAATTTACCAAGCAACTTCCACTTGCTAGGGCCTTATACAATGAGAAATTGGTCTAATATTTCTTATTTGTTAGTGTGAGAAACACTTAGCCAAATCATGCATACGTTCTCATGGCCCACGAACTTACCAGAGATCCAAAGATCTGGGCCCAGGTTTTTGTGCACACCAGCATGTGTCCGTGGGCAGGGGAATAGTCCTGGAAATTCTGCAGCATTAAGGAATGCAGGTTTATGATTCCTGGAGTTGTTTTACTAGAGAAACAGTACTGCATTTTGGTGGCGTTTGTTTGTTTGAAAAAAGATATTTCAATACCTTCAAAGAAGAACATCCTAGCTTTCAGCACTGGCTTTAGAACATAAAATAAATGCAAAAGACATAAGCCACTAATTCCACAAAACTGACTGCTGCTGACTGCACTGACATTTCCTAGAGGGTAAGCTTATAGATAAAGGCACGCTGGAGACAGTATTTAGCAGAAGCATCAATGGCAGCACGGCACATACAAGCTCAAAATTATTTAAGCAACTTATCTGCTTGTTTAAAAAAGGATGTTTTCAAGAGAATAATTCCTGCTAGAACATTCTGTGTAGTTGTTCGTAACAGATTAAGCCCAACACTTAGATTTCAAAGGAAAGGAAAAAATTATTATTTTGCGTGGGCTTTAACTTTTTTCAGGAATCCTTTAAAATGAACACTGCTTTTGTTACGTTAACACATCTGGAGCAGGAACTGAAAGACATCAGAAGCTGACCTTGCTTTTGTAGACCAAGTTATTTAAAAGTATCTACATACGTACACACACACTCTCAAGAAGAGGGAGAGTGTGATAAAGTAGATTTGTTTCAAGAAATAGCCTAAGCCCCCCCCATACACAGAGTTGAAACTTGGTTACTGAAGAAAGCAAATCATACCATTCATTGCATTTTGCTGGTGCATATGGGAAAAACATAGACAACACCTGTATTAGCCCTTTTTAGCTCTTCACAGCCTCTCCCACCACAATGACTCCTGCAGCCACACAAAAATCTCAAGAAAAATGCAGGGCTGGACACAGGGCAAATACTTCTCAGTGCTGAATTAGTATCCTTTGGGACTGTTGTTGACTGCACTTGAGAATGAAAAGTATGAAACAAGTTACAAATATGCTACGTTGCTGCAACTTTTGACCACTGATTTCTTCCAGCCTAGACAGTTCTGACTGTTGCCCAAGTCCATTAACAAGAGAAGCACAGAAGGCACAGTGTTCAACCCAGCTACTCTATTGTGCCAGACTTCTAAGAAAAAATAGAGAAAGCCCCGAAATTCTCTATTACATTATTCCTCGTGCTGGAAATGGGCTATGTCCCCTCCCCAACCCTTCTAAACTGCTCCTCTTGATCTCTATACTGCTCCATCCTCTAATAATAGGTTCTCTACCACTGGATTAAAAACAAACAAACAAACAAACAAAACCAACCTACAAAACAAAACCTCAAAACACTAAAAAAAAACAATAAACTACCTCTTCAAAAATGTTCCCAGAGGAACCTTTTCTCCATCAAAACACATCAATTCTCCATCTCAGCCCTAGACTTCAGTAGAGGACTCCCAGGAAAAGCTGATGTCATGGCTAAACAGTACCACTGATACAGCTGCCCCCACAAGTGAGGCCTGTGTATAAAAGTCAGGTCTTCAGTTAGGGATTTCAAAAGCAGTACTGGGGCCATGATTTCAAAGCCTAACAAGCAGACTGAAGAAATTACCCAGATTGTAAACAAGAATGTCAGAACTGCAATGCACCTACCCCTGCCAAAGACCTAAAATGATCTCTTTAGGCCAACACATCCAGTAACTCAATAGCCAGAGAGGAAAAAGTCAAACAATCTCATGTTCAAGTTAAAACACTGCTCAGTAACAATTACCATGACAATGAAAGTACAGTGAACATCCTGCTCCACACAGGGTATTTGCCACAAACATTTCCCTGCACAAGTGCCCAGCACATTCTTTAATTGAGCACTTGATGCTGACAGATGAAAACTCACTTCAGCTGAGCATTCAGTCTTAAAAGGTCCAGAGCTCCTCAAAGTGATCTAAAAAGGTTGTTTGGGATGCTCAAAATTCTTCTCAAGGTGCATTGCACCAAGTCCTTCCTGCTACAGTTTCCTGGATGGACATGGCAGAGCCAAAGCAACTTGATCATTACAGAAGCAACCTAAGGCTGGGTTTCCCTGCAGACACCACACCTCCTATGTGAACACAGGGAACGTTGCATCTTACAGGACACAGATACACCACGTCACATTACAGCTGATCCAGTGCAACTGCTCTAGTTGTTAACTTCCTCTGAAAACCCGAATGTTTTCACCCAATGAACACTACCCTAGAAAAGGAAGTCACAAAGTACAGTTGGATAAAGACAATGCACTAAAAATGCTCTTGGTGTTTCCATTCTAAACTGAAAACTAAGATGAAGCCTGTGGCCACATATTGCTCTCTATAGTTGTAAGGACTTTCAGCTATGTTGGCTTTTGCTGTTGTAAACCACACCACTTGTCAAAAAGAGCATCAGGAGCACATATGAATCTGTATGCCATTGCTAGTTACCATAGTTTGTAGCAGAACAGCTCTGGCTAGTTTTGTAGCAGTGACATAGGAAAAAAAGGCCTTCTGAAGTTCAAACATTCAGCACAGAACATACGACAAATAAGATGTGCTTTTTCTTCTTCCTATAATGATGACAAGAGGAGTTAGCTGACTGTCTAATCCTTTCTCCCTCCTTCTGCCTTTCCCTACCTGTGCTAAAAATTTACCCTTTAATCTGCAATTAGTTGATATTTTAGGAAGATTTTGGTTCTGGAAAAACAGAGGGCCAACATGTCTCAGATGTGTTGCACCAGTGTGTTCTGTGCTTTTACCCTCATCCAGTTATCTGTCTTTGGAGCTGTAGTTGAAGGAAACTCCATTTCTGATAGATCCATTTATAAGTGTTCTAGAATTCTCTCTTTCAATCTTTTCTCTGCTGAAGATAGTGTCCTGATCACTGTCAAACTCTGACTCAGAGACCATCAGACTGGAGTTGTGTTCTGTACTTCTGTGTTTTATACCTGACAATAAAAAAGCAAAACAAACTCTTTAGAAAGGCTTGGGGTTTTAGTAACACCTAACCATCTTCTCCCCAGTTGTTACTATGAAAGATAAGTGAAAATTTTCTGCAGTGCAATGTAACAGCATACACCAATACAAAAACTGGCTTAAGAAGTATCATACTATTTCAGATACTCTTATGACTTCATTGCAGACTCATCAGTTTATGACCCTGAAATGTGAATATATGTACTTAAATGTACTTAAACAACTAGATTATCTTAGTACATACCCAATGTATTTTTAATATCTTTAATCTGGAAATCAGTCTGTCCTCTCAATGACTCTAATTAACATGAGTGGCAATGAAAGGTCATGCCTTCTACAGAAACATTATTTCTGTCTTTCTAGGACAGCAATTTCTCAGAATGATTTTATTTCCTTGGATTAGAACATTTCCCTGCTAAAAAAGTGAATGTCAGGTAAATTAAAAGATATGTAAACAGCAGCTGAAATCTACTCATGTCTAACAGGGCACTGATGGGTCAGGAGTGCTGCTGAGCAGCAACAAAAACAGCACGTGCAGAGGAGGAAGGCTTAAATGGAGAAAATCTGTGGGGCAGTTGAATGTTCTAAATGAAGATAAACTCAGAAGCTCAGAGTAGAGGCTGAGCCCGAGGCTTTAGTAAAGAAATTAACTGATTCTCCCCCAAACACTTCACTGTCTGCTTGTCTCTGCCATTCCCAAATTGTAGGCCTGCTTCTGGGCTCCTCCTGCCCACAGGTATCAATTCAGACACATTGGTTGCATGTTTGGTGGGTGAGTTCCCAGGCTGCCATATAGCACGTACCATATTTGGGCCGTAGCTCCATTCTCTCCTGTTCGTCTATGTTATCTAGGATGGTATATTTTGTTTTCTTTCTTATCTTTGTCCTCTTCCTGCTAAAAAGATAGTAACAAAAAAGACATTTAATTCTATGTGCTCACATAAATCTGCCCCTCCCCTTCCTTTTCATATACATACCTCAATATACAGAATGTCATTGTACTTTCTCACCTCCACTTAAAAATATTTCCAGTTAATACCTGAATAAGGCCATTGTACAATATGGACAGGACAGTATAGTTAATTTTCACTGATATAGAAAGACGAAGAAAGCAAGGCAGATTGACTTGCTCTCCTAAGCCACAGTCTGTTCAATTTCAACATAGTAACTACAAAAGTGGTGGCTGAATATTCATGTGCCCCCACAGCTCACAGTGGAGTGAAGATACCTTACTGCTCAGCCGGCATTACAGCAACGCCCAGCCTTGGCCTCCCATCCATGATCTTCCATAGAACTCATCTGGCAACTCAAAGTTTTTAAAACCTCCAAATCTCCAGCCAAATCTTGAGTCTACACTCTTTTTCATGTAGTTTCCACAAGGCAAAGGGAATCTCTTGACATTCTCTCCCATGCTGTAATTCCCTCCTCTTTTTCACATGGATCTATATCAACCAGCCCTCACTCTCAGGCACAAGCCACATGAGGACAAAGGACAGAAGCAGCATTAAAAAAAACCCCTCAAATAATCTTCCAATACACATGAGCCTGTGAGGCTCCACCCACACTGTGGGAGTAGAATGGGACACACATAACTATTTAAAGTTTTCTACTAACAGCACTGTTCCTTCAACCATAAAAATAAAATTGGTATCAACTCCTACACATCCTTTACATACTGCAAAGACACCCTAGAAAAATATGAAAATCCAGAAAGATTTTGATGTCATTTTATTTTTGCTAACACCTGAACAAGCTATCTATTTGCTGAGCTGTTTGAGCTGTAAAAAAACACTTGCTCTAGTGACAGAACTTGCAGGGGCTTGTCACTTGAAAGAGAATTTCTTATCAGCTCACTAGGAAAGAGTGGAGAGGAGGCAGGGAGGGAAAAAACATTCAGTAGTATGAATGCTCTTGTTTAAGGAAAGAGAAAGCAAGAAGTCTGCATGACTGAGATCACTGTACTCCTTGCCTGTGAGCCACATGCCACCTTGGCCATCCACCCTTCCCGTCCAACAGGGAACCGAGATTGGGAGCAGATCCTTTCCCATGGCCTAGAACATTCCTACTTCAGTGACCCTTTTTTTCCCTAGCATGGAGTACCTTCAGGACTCAGTAGGAGACTGAAGAGCTGCAATATACTCTCAGCATCTTAACGTTAATTATCACTTAATATGAAGGATACTGCAAAATTAACGTTTTGGTTTTCATAATGCAGAAGAGCACAGACATACAAATGGATACTCCTTTTTTTCAAAAGAAGCATGTGTTTACAGAAACAGCTAGAGGAAGCTCCTCACATGTCCAAAATGAGCTCGGTGGTTTAGTGCTATGGACTGGACTAAAATGTGGCAGTTGTGTGCAATTTTTGCACATACCCCATCAAAAAGAAACACAAATCATGTACCTTTTACAGCAGCAGATGCAGAACCAGGCAAGCCCTACCATGACCACAATGAAAATAAAAACAGATACAGTCACATAGAGTATACTCCACTCTGAAAAAAGAAACACAACAGTGCTTTGTAAGGTCATATGAATACATTAACTTCTAGCACAACCCTATTACAATAACCAATCCTGAGGAATAGGGAGTGGCAACAGGCATGTAGGAAAATTCAACACTAACATATTCTTAGATGAATTCCTAAAAATCTTTAAGCTTTAAGATTAGAAAATTTTCACATTAGAAAATTTTCTTCCTCTCAAATACCTTTTACCTTATCCCAAGATATCTGAAGTCTATGTGGGAACTGACAATTCTGCAAGGGGTCATGGTTACCACCTCAGCTATCACTCCCTAACTGAAATAAACAGATGTACTCTGGGTCTGTTTGAAGCACTTCAGTAGTGCTTCAAAAGAGGAGCTGATTAGAGTTAGACCATTCTACTCACACATTCATATTTATAAATCCAGGAAGATGAGAAAGGTTACAGAGAGATGTGCAATAATTTGGACTCCAACATGTGTATACTCAGAGTTTGTCAGTGTTATCAGGTTCTAAAGGTCAGTATTGGTCAGTCCGGAACACTGACGTTTTCTTTGCTTAGATCAGATCACACTTCTGGCACAGAAGCATCAACCACCCACTCAGAGAAATTGAACCTGCTGCCTCTTTCCCAGCTTTGCCACAGTCCTAAAGCGTGGCAATGCCCATGTTATTCAACAACCCCTCCAACTGGCCCCAAATTATTACAAAATCTCCGTCCCATGACCAAGTTTTCACATTTTTTTTCACGAAATAGTGATTCTTTGTAAAATTTAGGCTACTACTGTCAAGACATCATTTCAAAAAATTATTCAAGTATCTTTCTATAGGAAGGTATTGTTGGGCAGGAAAACAGAGACTGTTTTAGTCTTCCCTCAGCATCTACCTCTTAAATACTTCCCATTCTGAGAACAAATAATCAACAGTCTCCCATGACAATAAGTTACTCTTGAAAGACATCCCACAACACCCAAACTCACCACAATTACTCTCTCCATCATTTAGATAACGATGAATCAAGTTTTCCATCCACAGCTGGTAGCAAATGCAGCGCTTTGTTATTGGGTCACAGTGCCCATGTCCAGAGCATTTCAAAAGACAGGCTAAGAGCAGAACCAAACACAGGGTCAGCTGTATAAACGGACAACCTGTCATACATCCCCTTAATGTTAGACTAGCTTGGTGGCAAAGCATCTGGCTCGTAACACTGTGATATGTTTTGAAACTCCCTATCCTTTGGGCTTATGTGTCAAATAGATTTACAGTCTAGCAGACTGCTGGCTGTGAGGAGAAAGAATGTTATCAGAGTATATTTGCAATAGAACAACAACCTTTTCAACCAGTAAATAAAGACAGAATTTACTACCCAGTCAGTGACTATTTTATCACCAGAGCTTGCTTACTTTGTTTGAATTGTTGTGTTCTGATTTTAAATTATGGAGAACTCATGTCTGTAATAACCAATCGTAACATTGGTTATTTATTAATAACCAATGGTAACATTGGTTGACATTACTAGTGAAGCTTAAAATAAGCTTAGAAGTTCAAGCATCTTTTTGGGCAAAAGAAAAGAGTTCATTATAGGAAACCCCAGTGACTTGTGTACATTGCAAAGATTAGAATATTATGGGGTAACACAGGGATCACCCATTCTGCCTGATACAGGCAGACAAGAACAAATTAGATTACAAGCCCATTTACTGAACTCTGAAAGCCCTGAAGGAAGCAGAGACATGAAACATATCTACTTTATGGCTATATTAAGTTTGGCACATCTTCTAAGAAAAGGTAGTATGTAAAGTATCTTTATCTTCATTCCACAGACCTTCCTGATGCAGACCAGATTAACATGTGTTTTTGCCTGCTGATACAGATGATGTCTTTTAAGAGTGACTGGTACCAGTCTACCTACCACAAATCGTGAAGCATTGTAAGTACTGTCCTCAACACCATCTTTTGTAAAGCTACACCCACCAAGCCCAGACACCAGATGGCAGACAGAAAGACTTCATGCAGTGTTTCCAAGTGCTGTGTTCGCCAAATGTCTGAAGAAGTTCTGAGGTGAGCAAGTACAACCCAAAACATACCAGCTGTGTCAACTCGCAGGACTTTAAAAAGCAGGAAGTCAGCCTTCTGTTTCAAAAGCTGCATGTGCAGAGTCCGTGAGACATCTGATGCCTTGATCACCGTGGAAGGATGCCCGTTCTGCACATAGAACACAACCGCGGTGCTGCAGGAAGAACAGCTAAGGTCAGGACTGCTGTCACACATCACTTTTGTCAGGCATTCAGCAATAAAGGATAAAGGCATATAGTGTTTAGTCTTTTGCTCCTGGAAAGCCAGTGTCACCACTGATAAAGATTAGGGAACTCTCTCTGCGGAGCAGTCAACTGATCTTCATTCTGAGCTGGAAGCACCAGCAGTTCTCAAGATTCTCAGTTTCACAGAACACAGAGGAGGATAACAGCAAATACAATTCCCTCCTTGGTCTTCCTGACTTCTGCTGGAAGAAGTATGTATGCATTTTCTTTCTCCATTTTCATGCAGAGCCTGTCACAAAACAGTCTGAAGCAATTTCACTAACTTTAGGAAACTGAGTTTAATAGGAGAAAAAGCTCAGAAGCAAGGGATCCAGAGAACTTCATGTGTAAGCCCTCCTGCCCTGTCATCCACAACTTTTAAGTTGGGTGGTGTTGATCTTACCCTGTATCAGACATGTCAGGAGACATTTTAATTTGAAAAGCTGTGATTAAAAATATAATAGCTATAAATAGTAGACTTTCCACACTGTGTTTTTAAACTTTAAGAGGTTCCCCGAGAACTGAATAAACACCAAAATTGGTTTTAAATTACCAAGTAGCTGATAAGAAGTAATTTAAAGCCAACTCATGTAAACAGGTTCTACCAATCATGCTGAGAGGTTTCTTTGGGTACACACAGTCATCTCTAGCCTACATCAAGCAGAGGGAATATTTCTTCCTCACAGTAAAATACCACATTTAAGAGAATCCACTGTGGAGTTTTCTGTGCAAAAAAGGGATTTTTGTCACCAATTACCTGGGAAAATGTTTAAAAAATATTAAGAATATCAAAACCATGGAGAAGAAAAAATGGGAAGTAAAATAGGTTTGATTAAATAGAGTTGGAACCTTATTTTGAAATACAATACCTGCTTCACTGTGAGAAAGTCTGTTTATCTTGCTCCATCCAGCATTTGGAAAAAATAGCACTGCATGGAACAAAGACACTGAAATATACATGTATGCACTTCCTTTAAAGGAAAAGGAAAAAATCTGTACAGAAAAAAAAGGGATTTTTAAAAACAAAATCCTTCCGTTCTGAGCCTCCACAGAATTTACATCATCAATTTTCTACCACAGAAGAAATTCACCTTTTAAAGTATATTCTGTTGAGAAGTATAGCATTTTTTGTCATCTTAGGAAAGATTATTTTGCAACTAATTATGAGCTGTGAGAGAGGCAAAGAAAATCACAAGTCCTTCTGGCACAGCAAGACATCTTTGTACCTTATGTCTGAGTAGGCTTGTATCTTCTGAACTTTGATATCTGAATCCAAAACATTCAGCAGTACAGCCAACTGTCTCACCAGAGTGTCCTTCTGCTGCTCACTTAGCTGCCCCACTCCAACCTGCAGGATCAGCTCCACCAGACCACTCCTTTTGGGATCTGACAGAAGAAGGACATGTTACTCCTTCAGAGCCTGGCAAGTATTTCAGTACCAACATGCAATACTTGAAAATATTTATTAACACTATAGTTTTCTGCATGAGACCCATATCACTGATAAGCAAACTCTTTTGTGTTCTTAGGAAAGTACTCAGCTTATTTTGCCAGATTCTCTACAAAACAAACCTGGTGGGTCCTAAGACAGTAACCCATCTTATCAACAGAAATATAGTACTTTAGGGTGCACTTCTAGCATTTACACATTTCCGTGCAGAAGAGCAACTTTTGCTCTCCTAAATGCTGCCATTCTAAAGTCAGAGCACTAGATGAGTCCAATTACCAAGTTCCCTGCTAGTTATCTACCACTGACTACCACCCAGAAAAAGAGAGTCAAAGATGGACTTGTATTGTAGCATGCAAGACTGTGAGCAAGTCTAAATGAGGATGGTAAATTTGAGAAATATCAGGTATGTTTACCCTGCCTACCCTTACAAACTGAGATTTCTGTTATATGCTGCTTGAACTTCCTGAGTGCCTTGCAAACAAAACAAACTTCACAGATATCCCATTAGAATCATGATCCAATTACTATGACTACATTCAACAGTAAACTGAGGAACAGAAATAAAACCATTGCCTAGGAGCCCGATCAAACAAGGTATCTCTCACAGACCCAAGATTTCAGAATTTTTTCCTGAGACTTTAACTTCCATCATTTAGCTATTTCACCTGCATTTACAATCCCCTGAACTTCTTTGTGGATTTTTTTTTGTCTTTCAGGATGAAAGAAGACAAACAAATAAAGCCACACTTTTAACTATCAAACAGCAGCATTTGTATTTAAATTTAATGGTCAGCTCCCATCTCTTTCTATTGGCCAAACTAATTAACAACCAGAAAAAGAAACAAAAAACCTACAATGAATGAGAAGCAAAAACAGCCTAATGAAAATATTAACTAGTAAGTGTAATTTTTATTTATTTATGGTCCTAACTATGGCAACTGTAGTAGTTAAGAATCCTGATGTTATCTTTTAACACAGTTGGGCCTGATCACAGAACAGTGAGAAGGTAGAAAGAGATAGACCTGTTTGCTCTGTGTTTTAACTTAAGAGATTCCCATCAACATCTGAATAAATAAGTGAAAAGGAGAACAAAGATGTGGTATTCACAACATGTCGATGACCTTTTAATTGTCATACCAGGCCGCACTTCAACAGTTGCTGAATCAACATCTGAGTCTCCCTTAGCATCCGTCACTTTCAAGTGGAAAATATAGGTTCCTTCCACAAGATTAGTTAGCTGCAGTACTGCCTCGTGGTCTGAGCCATGGATCACATCCTGCAAAAACAAGGTCCTGAATTGTTACACCCTCAGAGAAAGATGGGTGAATTTCATTATCAAGTCAGCTATCTGGTATGATGCTGTGTGTTCTTGCTTTGACTTTTGAGACAAATGTGACCTACCCACAGTTTATAGCAAAGAAATGAAATTTGAGAGACAGTTACTGAGGATGTCAGCACACTATGGATATTTTCATAAAAAATACCAAAACAGGGAACACCTGACAGTCTGAAGAACTAATCTTGAAAATCCAAGACAGTTACATTACTATTTCTCAATTTTATTCTGCTATCCTTAGTTCTGCTTTCTTAATTCCTAATTACTTCTCCTTGGAGTTCATGCATTTTCAACTATCAACTTTTCCAGCTATATTTAAGCTAAACCTATTCAATTCTTACACCCTTATGTGAATTGCTTCTAGAAGGTTTCTTTTAATGACTTTGCTTTTTTCTCCTCTCCCAGTACTTGCTGATTTACCACTATCTTCCTGAGACCAAAGAGCTGTCCACACTTTTTGCAAATAAGGAAAAAATTATCCCAGTTTTATTAGCTGACACATAACTGAAGTTTATCCTCAGGTATTTATGCTGTCTGCCCCACTGAAAGAACAGAATCCCCTGTCCTAATGCCCCAGGCTAACCACCATCTGCCAGGGAAGGTACCTACACATGTAAGGCCAAACACCATTTTTACCCTAAACTTCAGGTTTTACCTCATATGCTACGAGGCAGGATTCCTTAATCTTTATTGGTACTTGCTCTCTCTCAGACACTTCCTCCTTTGGAATATCTGGATTTCGGGTTGTTTTTGTTTTTTTTGGGTTTTTGTTGTTTTTTTTTTTTTGGTTTTTTTTTTTTTGTTGTTGTTGTTGTTGTTTTGTTTTGTTTTGTTTTTCTTCTCTTTTTTTTTCTTTTTTCTTTTTTTTCTCTCAAACATACTAGCTTCATACTATCAAAAATTACTCTCCATTGGTGCAGTCCTTAGTTACTATATTCTCTGGCTGTATCTAAAATATTACCAGCCTGTTGAACCACAGCCCTACAGAGAGAAGGGGAGACAAACCAGAAACAGGCATTACACCTGACAGCATCTTATGGGTCGTAGCTGCTCTCCCTGCTGTAGTTACATGCATAACAAGAGCCAAATTTTGTTAAAACCTTCAAGAAACTTACCCCAGCTGCTGGGCTTTGACCATCCCGAATCCACAAATATGACACAATTCCCTGGTCATCAGCAGACCCTGAGCCATCCAAGGTAACAGAGTTGTTTGGAAGCACTAGAACATGCTTCCCACCAGCATGTGCCCGGGGTGGACTGTTGTTTTCTAGCCATAAAAATATTGGAGAAGGATTTGCTTTCAAAACATGTGACATGCCATTGCCAATACACCCACACTGCAATTCTCTACCTGATGATTACAGACAATAACAGAACCTCATGTCAAAGCCACAGGGAAAGGATGAGTGGGTATACAAAATCTGGCTCTGAGCATATTGCAGTTGAGGAGAAAGATCTTTTTTCAAAAGGCATTGTGGGATATTCTATTTACAGTCTCACAATAACTTAATCATCAGATCTCCTCAGTCAAGCAAAAAGATTTTCTGCCTGCTTAGAAACACAGCCCAGCGTGAGACCACCATGCTGGGACCTTTTCATCTGGAAAATCACTGATTACCCAATAGAAGCTTGTGCAAGATCTTGTATCTTCAAAATGCCTGTAATTTACACAAAATGCAATCAGGAAACTTAAGAGTAAGTCTAATTCTCAAATATTTTTTGCTCATCACTAGCACTGAAACTAAGGCATGCATTGGGCATATGGTGAAAAAAAGCCAAAGAAATATGAGCATGTTCTCTTTCCAGAAACCAGGCATCACTGATTTTTTTTTTTTTTTTTTTTCAGAACACAGCTAGTAAGCCAGGGCTCAAGGAAGCTGTGGGGCTGAGTGAAATACCTCACTGGACACAAATAGTTGGACATAAATAATTCAGTCCTGGGCAGATCTCAAGGGTGTAACAGTATAGTACAGCTTTGTACAGCATTGTGTCCCTTCCAAGTAAAACCAGTTGACTAAACTTAGTTATTGGAAACTGAGTATTTTTTATATCAAACCTACAACTGTAGACAGAACCTACTGTGGCTACACTTCACAGCACAAACAAGACCATGGACACATTTGGGCAGAGCTGTTGCCATGTATTTCTAACTGAACACTAACTGAAACTCTGAAACAGTTCAAGCAATGATGTAGATGAGTGAAACGAAATCCAGCTTCTTCTCCAACATGCACATGGGTCACAGCAATCCCAATCCCATGTACAAGTTGGACAGAGACAGGAGGTGGAGTAGTTAGCATAATGCCACTAAGCCTTGAAGAGAAGGGCTTGGGGTGTTGACTGACAAGAGGCTCAGCATGAAACAGCAATGTGCACTTGCAGTCCAGAAAGCCAACTGCATCCTGGGCTTGCTGAAGTCGACACATCCCTGAAAGTGTCCAGGGCCAGGTTGGATGAGGCTTTGAGCTACCTGGTCTAGTTGGAAGTGTCCCAGCCTAAGGCAGGAGGTTTGGAACAAGATGATTTTCAAGGTCCCTTCAAACGCAAACCATTCTGTTTATTATTCTATTATTATCATAGAGGCTTTATCCTAAAGCCTCTTCCACAGCATGCATGTTGGGAAAAAAACCTCAAAAACCTAAAATATCTCATAGTGTGCTACAGCAACTGTTTCTCTGTACAATTAAAACAAACAAACAAAAAGAAACCCATCACAACAACGTACAATCAAAATTAAAAACAAAACAACAAAACAAAACCAAATAACCCAGGTCTTTTAATACTAAATTTTTAAGTGGAACTTGGTTCACTGAGATGTCATTTCTTGGATGTTACTTTAAAACCCACAGTAAAACTGCTTTTCTGCTCAAAGCTTAATTTCACAGATAAAATAAAAACATATCTTCTTAATGACATACAATTGTCAAAAATATTATTTTGGAGTATGTTTACTAAAACTAAATTTGCAAATATTGAACACTAAAACAGCTTGCATCAAATGAAATAAATTCTGCCAGTCACTCACAATACTATTTTAGTACAAAAGAGAGGTTTTCTAAAACACATTTGAAATATAACAACAAATATGTTACACCTTTCTGTTCTGATTTCCTTCACATTCTGTCAGCGACTGAATAACCTGTCCAGCTGCCCACCGTGCCCTAAGAAGCAGCAACCAGGCTTACCTTCCTTCACAGTAATGGAGAGCACAGATGCACTGCTCAAGCCTTGCTGGTCCTTCACAGTCAGCCTGAAGTGATAGGTACCAACCTGGAGACCACTCACAGTTGCTATTGCCTTGTCATCGTTTTCCATCTGTACAGAGCTTGGCCCACTGAAACAAAACATCTCACAAAAATAATCACACCTAGCCAGCCAAACTGTGAGTTCAGCAGCATTGCTCAGGCCTTTTGATTTTATGTGTTGCTGTTCTACCACTGCTATAAGCACTGATGGCTAAAGAACTGCTTGAGACATGAGTTTAGTTTAGAGAATTCATTGATGCCTTTTTTCGAGACATTCAAAGCACCCAAGCACATATATCCACCTATTGGAAGAGTAGAAAATATCCCTCAGAAGTTCAACCTCACCACACTTCTATTTCATGAGAGCATGAAAATAGAACTGTAACTTATAGCTATTTCATGCAAATTATATTGCTGTAAGAGCCAGTCATAACCTGCACAGGCTGCCAGCAGACCTCTTCCTGTACCAAGTACGACAGCTGCATGAGCTAAAATACATTGCCCTTTTATTAAGGATCAGTTAGATTTGCACATAAACATACAATTACAAGCTTTTGTAAAATATTTTCAATCATCATTCAAGTCACCCATTACTGGAAGTTCAGGGCAAAATGACCGACACTTTACTGTTCAGTAAAGAAGTGACTGAGAAGCTCTAGTTCTAAGCACAAATGGAAAAACTTTGCATATTAGAGGATGCAACCCAAGCCTGCTACTTGCTTTTTAACAGGAGACATAGAAGTTCCTGGCATTTTCTCTTAATTTTATAAAAGTAGGCCTCAAAATGACACATTGCAAAACACAGGCAGAGACTGCCTGAGCTTTTCAAGTTCAACTGAAAATTGCGATTTCTTACGCTATTCCTACAAAGTGGGATTGTTCTGAAAGCAATTCTCAAACATCATTCACAATTCATCACTTAACATGATTGGATAAGAGGCACTAGACACAATCATTTTCACTTTGCTCTCTATTTTACTGAGGATTAGTAAAAACTTTGGATACCTGATATTTTCCCAGTGATAGAAGACAATGCCTTGGTCGTCTTGGCTTTTGCTTCCATCCAGTGTCGTACTTTCTACTGGGAAGGTCAATTCCTTGTCAGGGCCAGCCACTGCTACTGGAGGACTGTTATTTTCTGCAAAATTAGTATTCAGTGTATGACATTTTCTAGGTAGTCACTGACAAGGCTTGCCAATCAGATTTTACACAGATTTTATTTTAATAAAATTTTGATATATTGGCTCAAAAGGTAAAAACCACAAGTATGACATGCACAAGCCAGCAGGTGGGAGAGGTCTGCAGCAAGCCAAATCCTACAGGAAGTGGGATCCCATCAGGTACTTTCCTTTTTCATAGTCCTATCTGAAGGCACATTCACACTCCTGAAAATCTTGCTGCATGCTCAATGCATTATATGAAATGTCACAAAACATGTATGGTGGGGTACTCTCCTGGTTCCACCAGTCCATCCTTTTCAAAACCTCCCACACAAATATGTTTCTTTGCCCACAGAGAAGATGCTGACCCATTCTGTCTGCTGCTCAAGGCCACTAAGTTAATGTCAAGTCAGAGCTTTTGAGAATTTAGTGCAGAAACATAACCTGTTACTGTGTTTTCAGCCTCTACTGTTGTGACATGGTAAAACTGGCACTGCCACCATTTTCCTGAGTATTTATTTACCCTTGGGCCTGACTTCAGCAGTAGCACTCCACACTATAGCAGGTCTAAAGGCACCACCACACACCACACTTCAAATTCATGTTCTTGATTTATGCAGTGAATGGCTGCTGTAAAGTTGCCTCAGAAGGGATCATCTACAAAAGTTGTATATTCAGTGGAAACAGGAAGATAAAACATTTCCCCATGGTGGAATGTGAGACCTGCACATGGGCAGAAAAGGCCACTGTGAATGTAAAAGACAAACATACTGTGAAAAAAAAAGGCATGAAAAAAAATCACATGAGGTCCAGATCATTTGGACTTATTCATCATTTGGCTCCCAAACGTAAATAAACATGTGAAAGATGTAGCTTCTGAAAAGTCCTTGGTCGACGCTTTTTCCTAGGAAACACAATGCAATTCAAGTGAATTCAAATCACACAAGAACTCTTGCAGGAGAATTGCAAAAAAATAAGAAAACTGAGCAAAGCTCTGATTGATACTCTGAGCAGCTTTCAAAACAGATTTTGTAGGAGATAAAACTCAAGAGCTACAATTTGGGTTTTAGAAGCACATTCAAACAGACCTCTGCTGCCTTACATAACCAGGCTGGTGTGAACCCTCAGGACCACCACCTGGATTTTGTTTGATTGATTCCACAGTTAACTGCCTGTTTTGACAGAAAATGAAGGTGGACAAGTCCTTGATGCAGGGGTACCAGGCATTGGGGCTGCCATATCAGTGGTGCAATGCGGGGAGAGGAGGCGCTGGAGAACGGTGCCAAGGCACCAGGCTGGGCCAGCCCTGAGGGCCCCAGAGGTGCCTGCAGTGACCTACCAGGCTGCACGATCAGTGTGACCTCGGCTGTGGAGCGCTGCCGCGCAGAGTCCGTCACAGTCAGCTGGAACGTGTAATCTCCCTCCTGCATTGCAGAGAGCTGCAGGTACGGCGTCCGCACTCCCTTCGCAGCATCCGTCAGGGCAGAGCACGAGACAAAACAGAAAAGGTTGTGGGTAATGAAAGGTCTTATGGAGCAAATGTAAGGAAAAAGAAATGCGTAATGTCATAAATAGAGTGTTTGAGCAAGGAATTTTTATGCACCTTGCAGATAAAGAGGAGGCTTAAATTTTGGTGCACAGACAGAGGTAATGTTTTCACTATTGCAACTGTTCCTACCAACCCAGAGAGATATTTACCAGCAATAAATCCTAATTTCTTATGTTAGTATAACCACTGCATTATTTCTCCACAACAATAACTGTGAAACACATGGAACACTACTACTCTGAATTAGGAAATTGAATGAAAATGATGAAAATTTCTACTGCTTATTCCATTTCCTAAGGGATATTTTAAAAACAAACATCATGACATCCTTTCATACGTCTAAAAACTGTTAAATGCAAAACCAAGCTTGACTTGAACCCAGCAAAACAGGGTGATGGGAAAAAACCCTCCATATTAAACAGGACAACTCTGTCCTGAGTTTACTCTTCCAGCAGCATTTGCTGATAGATATAGCAGCTCATTAAATGACTGGGCCTAGCTATAGGCCCTTTTGCCAATAAAATGAACATTTGTGGCATCTCTCATATGAGGAATACCAAATCATAATGCAAATAGGTTTGGCTTTTTTTTTTTTTTTTTTTGCATAAAGATGACAATAAGAACAAAGAGACTTGATAAATGATTAACCAACCAGCAGAGGTACTTGTTACATTGCATTCTAACTAATGAATGCCATATAATATACCACAGACCAGCATCCTCCGGAGTGGTCCAGAGAAGGGCCATGAAGATGGGTCAGAGGGCTGGAGTACCTCTCCAAAGAAAGGCTGAGAAAGTTGGGATTGTTCAGCCTGAAGAAGAGAAGGCTCTGGGGAGAACTCATTGCAGTCTTCCAGCACTTAAAGGAGGCTTATAAAAAGAGGGAGAGGGACTTTTATATGGGCAGATAGTGAAAAGACAAGAGGGAATAGTTTCAAAGTGAAAGGGGGCAGGCTTACATTAGATATTAGACGAAATTATTTTCTCAGAAGCTGGTGAAACACCAGCATAGGTTTCCCAGAGAAGCTGTGGATACTCCATCATTGGAACTGTTTAAGGTTAAATTGGATGAGGCCCTGAGCAATTTGGTTTAATGAGTGATCTCCCTGCCCGTGGCAAGGTGTTGGAACAAGATGATCTTCATTGTCCCTTCCAACCCAATCCTCACCTTCAGGTACATGAAAAAGATTACTAGACAGTTGAAAAGAAACTGCAACATGCACTTGCATTTCCACATTAAATACCCAGTGAATCCATTGGATATCTCAAGCAGTCACTCCCTTCCTTCAGAAAGGTTGCTTTAATATTGAACAGCTCTCAAAAACTGTAAGTTCAGCTTACTTGGGTGCTTTTGCAAAGTTTTTGTCTTGGTGAATGATCAGAAAAATTCATTATGCTTAAAGTCCTTCCACCATTTTTAATTTCCTCTACAGTGTAGTCTTCCATTAATGATACTACTTCTTTCCTAAGTAGATCTACAGTGATCTCTTTTCAGTTCTGAAGGTCTAAAGCATTTGCCAACATGGCAGAAATCAAGTCTCATAAAAAATGGCTCCTGAGTTTCAGCTGGATTCATTACATTAATTATCTCAAATGCCTACAGAGCTGTAAGAATCCCCAACTTACTGAATGCAAGTCCAATGAAAATATTTATTAACTTCTCAGATTAAAAAACAAACAAAAAACCCAACAAAACAAAACAAAACAAACAAAAAACCACAAAAAACCCCCAAAACAAAAGCAGTCATGAAAATAAGAGAATAAATTCTGTAAGCCCTCACTGGAAATCCATGTTTTAGTGAGCATAAAAATCCACCACAGAGCATAGCTGCACTACAAAAGATACTGTCATCTTTCACTCAGAAAATTAAGTTTCTTATTTGAGTTTTACTCTCTCCAGGAGAAAGTGTTCCAAGAAAGCTCTGACTATTCCCACATTCTTCTATAACCAGTTTTCAGCCTGCCCAGAGCCTCAGAAGATGAGAGCCTGTGAAATAGCCTCTAGGGTTCAAGGACAAACAATGTGAACTTGAAGCCTTTCCAAACCAGGGAACAAGCAAGTTTGTTTGGCCCCAAAGAATTAAAAAAATATGAAAAGGATTTAAAAGTAGTATCTAAAAGAAGAGCTGAATATATGTGAGAGAAAAACAAAAAAAAGAATTACATCACTCTAGGTATTTCAGTGTTTCTGAGCAGTTACTTAGGTATGTGTTTGCTCATGTTAGAGGCAAAGATAAAAGAGCTTTTCAATCCTATGCAAGAAGAAATACACATACCTGCATTGCTACAACCTTGCCTTTGCTTCTGGGACTGAGTGACCATTCATAGCTGACAATTTCATGGTCATCACTGCTCTGGTTTCCATTCAGTGTGATGGAGTTCTGGGGCAGTGTGACTGCCTGATTTGGTCCTGCATTAGCAATAGGTGGGTAATCCACTGGCTTGTTGACAGTCAGTGATGCAATGGTGGAGTTGGCTGCTCCATCTGAATCAATCACCGTGAGTCTACAACAGGAAAACCAGTATCTGTTAAGATGAACTTCTGCCAACTTCTAAAGTGAAATATTAATCTTTTTCTGGCACTTTTTCAAACACCACCAAAACAAAACCCACTGATTATATGATATGAACTTCTGCTTCAGACACACATATCCCTCAACTAAGGCAAGAAAGAAATTCTGATAACTTTACAAACACAACTTTCAACCTTTAAGAAAAACAAACAAACAAAAAGCCTAGTTATTCTGGATCCCAGATTAAACCCTTTACCTGCTGTCAATGGCAACTTCACCACTCATTACAATTTTTTTAGAAATGTACTCCGTAAAAAACAGGGATTTTATTCATCATCTATAGTAAGACAGTATAGTGAAACATCTAAAACTACTCTGGATGTTCAGAAGATCTGCTTAAAGAAGAGCAGCAGATCCTCACTTCTTATTTCTTTGTTGCACACCATTACTAATTTTACTGGAACTTAATATCAAGTGACAAAACTAAAAATGTACAGGATTTTAAAAAACCCTAGACATTACGCCTGTCAGAAGCATAAAATAATCTTAAAATGAGACTACTGCAGGCACTTCAAAGGGATGAAAGCAGACTGCAACTAATCTCTAATCTACCTCTGTTATAAAAACTGCATACAGCTCACCACATGGAAGGGAACCTGAGCAGGAACAAAACTAGTACTTAATACCTCAGACATTAGGAAACACGTACATTTTGCAGTAGGTGCACATCCATGTGTATCAAGGGCACTGAATTTTTTGACCAGCTAATTTCTTGTAATCTTCAACACACTGTTCTACTGTTCAGGTAAGTCAGCGTCTCCCAAAGATTCAGAGATGTAACAATTGACTGACTTCTTAATTCCCTAGGGTTTGGAACACACTTAGAAGCACTGCTTGTAAGCAAGACTCTGCCCTTTTTAACACAGAAGAAAAAAAATAACACTAATTTTTGCCTGATATGGAACAATTCCAGTAAAAAATACAGAATTAATGTAGAAGCTGTAAAACTTTTGGTGGAACTTATGCAAAGCACAACAGTTAATGTGTATGTCTGATGGCTTCAACAATCTGCTGATGCTACACTGATACATAATATATTGACTGATGGCCCAAGCTGGGTCAGTGGAAAGTCTGCCCCTGTATGGACTGGGCTTTAAGTTAAACAGCTCAGAAAAAGGACTGATTTTTACTAAAGCACCTTGAACCACAAACATTGCTTCCACTGTCTGGGCAACCCCCAGCTTCAGCAACACATAAATGGAGGAAACCAGTTAGCAAGGCAAATGCTTTTATAAAGAACGGAACAACTCTCAGTAAAATCAGCGCATAACAATGTCTTGTGAGGATCAGTCTGCCAATATTCTGTCTGCCACCACCCTTCAGAGGACTAGTTTCACAGCCTGACTCATAGTTTCATTCAGGGCACCAGCCGGCTTCTAAGCTAGGAAAAAAAATAATCTGTCACAGTTGTTATTGCTGGAAGTGGGACATATTTAATTTATGATACCTTCTTTTCTGTAATTTTGTGTTATAAAGGATCACTGCAAACATTTTTTTAATAAAACCGCTCCGTATGCTTCTCCACAGTGCAAAAAGAAAAGTAACAGCATGCAAAAGAAAAATTAATTTGGTTTTTTGTTTGAGGAGATACACATGAGCACAGAAAAAACCAAACATTTAGCTGGTATCACAGATAAGCCCCCAAGAAAATCATCATGCAGGTACCTGAAGGTGTAGTTTCCAGGAACAAGGTTAGACAAGTGCAAGACAGGTGTGTCAGCAGATGCCTTCTGCTCTCGCAGGGGACCTTTAATTTCCTCCCAGTGGTAACTCACTATCTTCACATCATCTGTGCTTTCTACATTCATTAAAGAAAAACACATCAGTTTCTTGTAGCAATTGCTGGAATGAATGAGTCATTCATATGTTCATCCCTAACTGCTTTTCTACAATTGTCGCTTCATGAACCACAGAGTCACACCAGGTTACCTTTGATATGATTTATCTAAACAATTTTTTGCACACATGAATTAAAAAAAAATATATATCAGTCTCGGACTCTGTGCATTCTGACTTGTCTGCACTCGGTAATTATGAATTTAACTACAACACCTCATCACACCCTTTCTGACAGCTCTCTACTATGGCCCCAGCTATACTGGCACAGAGGCTCTCTGGGCAGGACAAGAAGAAGCTGTAAGAGTAGCTGCTGTCTGGATGCAGCAGTCTCTGATGCACTGCATCTCAACCTCCAAGTGCCAGGTTGTGTTTT
Organism: Phylloscopus collybita; assembly: GCA_027886175.1. Lineage (NCBI taxonomy): Eukaryota > Metazoa > Chordata > Aves > Passeriformes > Phylloscopidae > Phylloscopus > Phylloscopus collybita. Next base: position 93,271,502 of record JAJNNQ010000075.1, read on the forward strand.
ATATTTTTTTTTTTAATTTATTAAAACAATTTATAACTGGACACATATTCCCAAAAGAAATCATTATTCAGGGAACTTCTGAGAAGAGTGGGAAGAAGAAATTTCACTTGAAATTGACAAACAATAATGTTGTAACTGTACATCAAAAATATAGGATATAAGCACAGGATGGTCCAGTACATACGACTGCCATCGATGAAGGTGGAAGTTGTAGGCAAGGAAACTTCTTGCACTTTGGGTGAAGCAACAGCAACAGGTGGCTGGTTAATTCTGACTGCTGTGAGAAAGATAGGGGGGAAAGAAAAAAAATTATTAGTGAAAGCCCAGGAAAAACTAATGTCAAGTCTACAGATCAATAGTCCCCAGTGATTAAATCTAGGACACACAGCTCTGCAGCATCTGCTGTCCTTTTTGGACAAGGCAAAGAGGAGGTTACTGATGAGCAGTGTGCTGACACAGCAGTGTTCCAGGTGGTGTAATTCAGATCAGAGCTGTGCACTGTAACCTGCAGATAGAGCTGGATCAGCACATGATTGCTGTCCCTAGCTGGAGAACAGGACCAGGAAAGGCAGCATGATGACACCTCAGGCTTTGCCTGAGGAGGGGGAAAGACTAGAGACCATCTAAACACAGTGAGCAAGACCCTTAGCTCTACTTCCTTAAAACCCCTTACAGACACCCAGATATGAAACACATCAGCATGACTGGACTGCCAAATGTCCTTGACAAAGAGTAACTGAGAGACTGTTTGATAAGTATGCTGTACTTGTGTCAAAGAAATTAATTATATCAGTCAACTGATTTACCTGGTTTGACTGTGACATTTACAAAACCTTCACCAAAGGCATTTTCACCAGAAACTGTCACTTTGAAGGCATAAAGTCCCACTGATAACTGAGACAAACACAGAACAAATAGAGTTACATGTTTCATTATACAAAAGAAATATGCTTAAATCTGACAATCATATCACAAAATAATAAATCTGGATGTCTGTATCCTGAAACTATGTTGATAAACACATACATAAAAGGCCACTAGTCACTGTTTGGGACTGGGGAATATGATGCAAACACTGATGAATTTTTACTCTACCTTAGAAAATTATTAGAGCACACTAAGATACTGGCATAAATTTGGTGACACAAACAAGTGAAGAGACTCAGGATGGCTTGAAGCCATTTGAACTCCTTGAACCAAGGTGCCCTTCCCCACAGGTTACAATTCTCTGAAAGGACGACACAAACATAATGAGCCTGAGCTTACAGCTCACTTACATGAGAGAGCTTCAAAGTCTGGCTGTGCCTGTGCTCCATTTCCCCACTATAGTCAGCAGGGTGACTGATTAAGCTCCACTCATAGGTGTAGGCTGTTTCTAAGAGCAATAACACAGCATAAGAGCAATCAGTTTTGTGTTCAAGAGAAGCCCAGAATACAAAAAAATCAAGTTTACCACTCATCAGATAAAATGCTACAGTATGGAATCATGACTGCTACTGCTTAAGCCTGTAAAATGAAGCAGCATGACCACATGTTAAACTCCTGGTGTGCTGCAGCTTGGTAAAGCAGCAAGGATGTAATGGACTTCACAAATAATCGACCTCCTCAAAAAAACCATCTTCACGTGAAGACAATAAATTCTACAGAGCTACTTATGAAACATCTTTTACTTGCTCCTGCAATTCAGAAGCTGGCAGTTTTAGGGCGAATGTTGCATTCAAAACCTACTTTCCCGCCTCTCCTTTACAACAAGATGCTGAAAACTAGGTCACATCATCTTTTGGTAGAAATTACAGGCTTTCTATTGAGCCATCTGGCTAATGAGTTCAGGTTCTGAAAGTAAAAGCCACTTAAAAAAATCCTCTTTAAAATACAACAAAGGAAATCCTCTCTGCAGTCAGAGCCACAAAAGAGGCAGTATCAGAAATGAGAAAAATTGTTTTATCCCAGGTGGTGGATGTTCACATAACTCAGAACTTTTCTGCCTTTACAAGTTAGTAGTGTGTGCATCTCTTTACATTCAACTCACCTGTAGATGGTGGTGGGACAGCAAAGGCATTCAGTTCAACCTCGTTTTTGGGTAACATCACTTGTATGTTATCTCCAGCAGACACGGTAAGTTCTTTAACTGCATATAAGACAGGATGAGTACACTGTCTGTGTTATAACAGATGGAACTGGTATAAAACAGCAACATATCAAAGCAAAACTTAGGGAAAGTTTGCTTAGTCCTGTATTTCAAATGTTTTAAATATCTTGCTTTTAATACTGGGAAACCACAGAACAAAAGTTCTCCAAAGATAGCATTTGCTAGTGCCTAAATGTCCATCTTACAAACTCAGAAAAGATGCCAAAGAAGCTAATCAGCAGTGGCAGCTGATGGGTCTAAAAATGGATGAAGACACTGACAGCACACTTTCTGTCACTGCTACTTAAATTCAACCAAGGCTTCACAGTTGATCATGGAAGTTGCCCTAGACACCTGTGGAACGAAGGTTTGCACTTGGACCTTCACATGAGATATCAAAATGGCTAGAAGAGGGTGATGGCCAAAAGAGAAAAGGAGGGACTGGACTGTCATTGAGACTTTCTAGACAGTATGGCTGAGAACACACAAACTTTAGGCAATCCTTGTATAAAGTAGTACCTACAGTGAGACTCATCACAACCTTCCTTCCCTTCAGCTTCTTCTTCCAAACTCCTGTTTGGGCTCTCTTCAACCTCCTCCTTCACAGGAGGAGGAGGAAGAGCTGCCTAGTCAATAGTCAGTGGTAATGGGGATCCATTGTCTTGGACAGCAATCCCTTGTAGCTCATCTCTTCCTGTTATTCTCTATCCAGGTTGCATTTTGGCAGAGAGGATGTCAAGAATGTCCCAAACCAGACTCTCTCTACCAGGAAGCAAAGGGCTTAGCTTTCCACATCCCCCAGTACATTAGGAGTGCAGAAAAACACACATCTGTGCTTCTCTGCTTCTTGTGGACCTTCTAACCCTCCGTCAGTGTGCACAGGGAGGCAGGAAACTCAGGAGAAGAAAGGAGATACACAAACTCACACATAGAATTTAACAAAACTGCAGAGGACATGGTAGTTAAAAGTCCTTTTCAAAATAAAACTGTTCTGCAGCTGTAAGTGTGATAAGCTTCCCCATAGATTTGAAATTAGAGCAAAACTTCATTTTCCCATGATTTGGAGGCCATGCACTCTACTGTTAAGAGCTGAGCTTCCTCAGGTCCCTCCTCTGTTGCTGCATAGTATCTGGCAACTACAGATAGGCTTCTATTGCAGAGTTTCTGAAAGGCAACAATGTTCTGAAGAGTCACACCGGGTGTTGCTTACCAAGTAAAACAAACAAACAACCCCCACACAAATACAAACAAACAAACAAAAACTCTAAATCACTTTAAACAGGTCTTAATTTCTGGTTTTTACTTTGTGTATTTCCTTGAGTTGTCATTTTCCACTAATGGTGGAGTTGGTCAGGGTTTTGCCTCAGAATTAAGTGACTACAGGGTCTGGGGTTTGAAGTGTTACTGTATGTCTACAGGTTTAAGGTGGGATTATGTAACATTTGGATAAAGAATGAGCTTTTATTAACAACAGGTTAGAAACCTGAGAGTAGAAATGCCATGCCACCCTCTGTCCAACCTGCAGGTACCTCTCAGATCGTGAGCTACGTTGAAACATTACCTGCTTTAGCAGCAGTAGCAGGTGATGTGAACTGCTGCATGGGCTCAGATGGTGCAGTATTAGTGGGAAGCAGTACGATCCCACCTTCAGTGGCATTCTCTGGGGCCACTGTGGGAGTCTGAGTCTTCTCTGACACGCCTAGGGAGAAATCTGGTTTATCTGACGAGGAAGGTGAAGCAACCTGAAAAAAGGAATTATAGGGAAAGAGTTGTTTGTATTATTTGTACATCATCTGTTAACTGAAGAATAGAATTATGAAGGTTGGCAAACTTCACAATGTGTACACTTATATCACAAACGGCTGAGGTGGAAAGGGACCCCTGGAGATAGCCCAGTTCAGCCCCCCAAAGCACAGTCAGCTACAGCACACTGCTCAAGGACCAAGTTCAGTCAGGTTATGAGTATCTCCGAGGATGGAGAATCCACCTCTCTGGAAAACCTCCAGTGTTTGACCATCCACACATGAAAAAAAAATATGGGGTATAGTGTTTAAATAAAATTCCCTGTATTTCATTTTGTGTCCATTGTATCTTGTCCTGCCACTGAACAGCACTGAGAAGAGCCTGACTCCATCTTCTTCACACCCATCAAAGCTTATTTATACCCATCTGTAAAATCCCCTGAACCCTCTATGCTCAAGGCTGAACAGTCCCTACTCTTTACTCTTTGCATTTCAGGTGATCTACTTTCCCTTCACAGTTTGCCTCCCTAGGATTTAAGAGCAGCCCTGCCTTCTAGACAGGAGTAAAAACACTCTGTGCAGCATTGCTCCCTGAAAGCAATGCCAGGAACTGTTCCTTCCCAGCCTGCAAGAAAACAGAGAGCATGGAAGTCATCTGCAACTCCATCTCAATCTTCAACAATGGACACAGAGACAAGATCCCTGTGCAGTGCCAGGGATTGAGGCTGCCCATCCTTGAGGATGCTGAGGACAACACCAAGAGCTGCACTTTTGAGTGAGTCCATAACACAGACAACACAAGCACCTTTGTGGTCACTCCTCCAGCTCTGCTCCACATGCAGACAGTACTCTCTGAGCAGCAGGACACCAATAGCAGGATCAGGGACTGCAGTCCCCTAAAGTAGTGCCTTCAGGAATTTCATCCTTGACAGCATCGTGTACAGGGAAAGCCTCAAGCCCATCCTCCTTTGTATCTTGGCAAAATGTCTTTCTTCCAGATAGGTCTCCTTTACATACTCCAGCCCTCATTTTTATAAAGGATTTTCTTCTCACACTTGGGCAAACCACAGTGTTCTTTTGCCTTCTGAATTTAAAGGAAGTCTACTTCTCTGGGCTTCCTCTGGCTTCTCTCCTCTCCTCATCCTTTGCCAATCCAACAGCTGAAAAGCAGCCATCATGGCTTTGTAGGACAGATGGAGACAAAGTCACCTCAAACGTACCTTTCCAAGGGTGCCTCTTCTGCAGTGGCACCAAACATCACTTCAGTCAGCAAGCCTAGGCAAGACACTGCAGTCAAAAAAGGTGCCCTGTGGCACTGTCACGTCTGAAGTGGTGTCACAGCCAAAAAGACAAACTAAAAATGTTAGCAGACAGCAGACAACTGGGGTAGGGACAATATCAGAAATTAAGCTCTCAGACAGAAACTATTACTGAGAGATTTGATGGAACAGATGTGGAGAGCAAGATTAACCTAAATTCCAGCATGGGAAGTGAAATTTAAAAGAAAGAAAAGAAAAGAATGCTTTCTGGGAGTGAGTCTGATAGGCATTTCTGTTGGTAGGAGCTTTGTTGGTTGTTTTTACCCTTTTTTACAGCCACTATTGCTCAATACAAACATACCAATGGTGAGGGCCCAGATCCTCCAGTTCTCTGGGTTTGACTTCAGAAATCTCTCAGCAAATCTCTTGAGAATTCCAACAGAAAATGAGAACAATAATAAAACAGGAAGTACAGACTTCAAAATAGAAAGAAAGGTAAATATAAATATCAAAACATCTTTCAGGGGCTTTATACATCCTCTATGCATCAAGTGAATGTATTTTTAACCAAACAGAACCATTCAGCTTCTGCAGGCTTCAAAACTGAAACAAATCCAAAACAAGAGATGAACATCTATGATATTCAACTGTATTCTAAGTCTTAAATATGAAGTCTGAAGGCAAGCCAATCAGACACTAAAAGGCTCACCATCACATAGAGTGTCAGCCATCTTAAAGTTTCTTAGATAGAGATTTATGCATTTTGACTTCACCATTATCCCTAAAATACAATAAGCACAAAAATTAGGTCAGGTCTTAGCTATTGAGTAAATGTTTGCAACATTGCAGCATCAACAAAGCAGCAGCTAGACTCTGACTAAGACCTGAAAAACCACACTTGGCTTAGCAGATCAACAGTTAACTGGAAAATTTAAAAAGAAAATTAATTATTTACAGATATCTCACTTCAAGGATGAGTAGCACTGCAGATTTCTGTTCTGGGCAGCTGGACATCATATACTCTGTACAGATTTCTGAAGGCACTCATATTATTGAGCTGCCAGAGAATGACAGTCCATAAGATCCCTCTGAACTCTGATGTAAACCCAACAGTCAGGTGACTCACTTAAATGACAAAGCCCAAAATCTCTCTCCCAAATCACATACATAAACTCCCTGCATCTGACTGCATTTATGACAAGGATGCTCCAAGGGCACAGACTCCAGACTCCAGTCTGTGTCTGGTTGGTTTAAAATCTCTGTGCAGGTCCTTGTTTAAAGAACACAGCACCTGAGGACACCACATCCTGCTGACTACTGTGAAGGGAGGGAATCAGAGAATCACATTTTTGCCACCTTGCTCTGTTTGGTTTGTCAAAACAGCTTTGTCTGGAAGCTGCAGAAGGGAGTGTGTCAGCACAGATCCAGGAACGGAGATATAGAATTGCCCCAGCAGAACTGAGAGAAGGATAGGAAAATATTGTATAATGTGCAATAAACAGGGCAATTCATTAAACTTAGAAGCAAGCATGATTTTAAGACCTTCATATTTTCATAACTGCTATAAATGCACATTTTGGAGTTGGCTTTTCACAAATATTGAAATGAATGTTATAGATATAATGTAAGAAGATTGTATTGTATGTTCTTTTATTAATAGAATTTGAAAAAAAATGTGATAAATGAATATTCTTAGATTGTAACAAAGTAGAGACGGGGGTTGTTCTTTTTTTTGCAACTTCTTAACTAGACAGAAGACAGAAGGGACTTCTGGCATTCCTGAACTGAAGATTTCTGATAAAGAACAATTGAGTCTTTGAGGGTTTGAATCTTCGGAAGACAGATTTACAACATCTATCCAAACTACATGGAGTCCCACAGATAACTTGTATACTTAGGGGGGTATGGAAACCAAAATGAATATTTGAATCATGCACTAGCTTATTTTAAACATGTAACATAGAGATTCTTAAATACCAAAAAATCTGGAATAGGGGGTGTGTTGGTTTACACCCTCAGCTGAGTAGCTACCTTCTTCTGTCTCCTAATTGTCTATTTTTATTTTATTTTTATTTTATTTTTATTAAACTTATAAATTAATACAAAAAGGTGAAACGTCATTTTTCACAATAACCTACACAAAAACACCACAATTTGAGAGGTTGTTTGGATTATATACCAATGAAAAAGCTATTTGAAGATCTCTCTGCATTTTTAATCCAGTGTAAAAATTTAAGATTTCCTCCGTAACAAAATTTGGTTTTCAAAAACCAACTTTTTTTTTTTTTTTCAGAAGGAAACACAAATATGTGCTAAACAATCCATATGAGATTTGATAAAAATGTCTGCTTGCTGGAGAAAGAGACACATAAAAAGGAAATCCTATCACCAGAATATATCACAGGCAGCTTCTATTTCAATAGGATCACAAGTAAAGTTCCCAAACCAGAAAAACTTGAAGCCAAGCTGCAAATTTGTGTTAGGCATACCTGGCAGGGCTTAGGTGGCAGAGGAGTGGCTGCAGGGGCCACGCTGGTGGTCCCAGTCAGTTTGGCAGTGGGTGGAATCAAGCCACCATGCATCAACACCACAACTTCTCAAACCTAGCTGAAAAAGGGCAATAGCCACTGTGGGCAGGGGACACAGGAGGATGTGGGGAGATGCACAACAGGAGATGTGAGAGGAAACATCTGGAAGCAAACATTGTTGTGCACAGGACTGGGGACACCCCCAAGGAAACATGCACCCTATGCCACCTCCCAGGGAAATGAGGCCCACAGAGAAGCCCACACCAGTGCAGATGAAACAAAAAGGAAGGAGCAGTGGCAGAAAAGAGAAAGAAGTGACAAGTGGAAAAAGGAGACTGCCATGCACTGAACCCAACCTCCTGTGCCACCTTCTTCCTCATCAAAATGACCGAGCATAGTCTGCAGTGAAAGGAAGGGCAGTGGAGACTAGGCTAGAGAGAGGAGATGTGCCTGGACTGAAGTTGATTCTAAGGAAGGCTATGGAAAACTATTTGCTAAAACCACTCGTCATTTCTCCACACATGTCTAAATTTAAAGGACTCCCACCTAGGAAACAAAGGTTGCTTAGGCTTTGGCAGTTTCTGAAAGCCTTCTGCTTCCCCAGATTCTTTCTTTACATTAATAGAGAGCCTTCAGAGCCATTTCTCAGTACATGTCATGAACAGCTTTTGAAGTTGTCCAATTAACATGCTTTCTACAGCTCTGAGCATGTCCCAACCACCTTCTAACCACACTTATCAGTTCTTCAGCATCATTATCAGCTGTGGCTAAAGACTGACCCAGGTTTGGAGTTTCATCCCCTCTGCACTGAAAGCAGCAAGCTCACTCCTCAGCCGTTCTATTGAAATTTCAGTGGCTATGCTAGCATAATGTTACTATAATAGAAAGATCACACAAGAATGACTCCTCTGTGTCCCAATGAGAAATAGGTTTTTCTCAATTTCACTTTACAATAAACTCCCATCTACACAGTGTACAAAGAGAAAGCAGAATCTTTATATTCTGGCTGGGGTAGGAAAATCAAAGTGGAGATCTATGAAGTAAGCTTGGCCATATATATTTATTGCTGCTTCAAGATGTGAAACCTCAACTTTCATAAAACAGTATTCACATGATCTCTTAGAGTCAGGGAACAAACTTGCTCAGCTCTGACACACAGTTTAGGTGAGCTCAAAGTTTTATGACTCCTGTAAGGCACAAGGCATAAGCAGTTCAGTCAGCAGGGATCCTGACAACTGGCTAAAGATTAGCATTATGCCAATGGGTCTTCCATTAGACAGCAAAATGCAAGGAAACAAGTTCAAACCTTACTGCACACCTAAAGTGAACAAGTATGGTGGAGCACAGAGCTACTGAAGGTTCTTGGTGTGGCTTGATTTCCATCACACTAAACAGGCAGCAACTAAAAGGTGCTTGCAAGTTTCCCCTAGCAGATTGAAGGAAATATGGGTGATGAGTTTAGTACAGCAGTGGCTCAGTGTCCTTCACTTTAATTCTGTAAGAACAGCTCAGCTATTGCCCTGTATTAGAACTGACTGCAGCACTAGTGACATTCTGCATGACAGAATGTCACTCTAAATTTTATTAGCAGGGACAGTCTACTTTGGTATCATACTCTTCATATGTACATATATACACACTTTTTGCATACTAAGGAAGAAACAACCAATATCTACTCCTCTCACCTAAACCCCCATGTTAATTATGCACATTTCGAGGTGTGCCTAGTAGGAACTTTCTAAAACAAGTCTCCCATCATCAACTCTGCTTGCAGAAGCAGTATCTAATTTTCAGCTCGCCACAGCATTTGTTCTTTGTCAAGTGTTCTTCCATACACATTAAGATGAGTTCTAATCTCTTCTCACTTGTGCCAATACACTCCAGACTAACTTAGTAATAAAAGTCACAGGCTACCTTGACTCTACAGGAGGTGGTCCTTGAAAAGCAACCTGCTGTCTTGGCCCCCACTTAACTCCAGGGCAATCTCCCTTGCAATTCTTCCAAACAGATCCCACAGCAGGCCAAAGACTGATTGTCTTTGACAGGCAGCCCCTGGTTGTGACCCTGTTTCCCCATTTATTCCTGCCCCTCTTAGGAGCTTCTACCTCATGCCTGCATCCCTAACTAGTCCTTTGTTTCCTGCAAGGGTGAGGCTCAGTGGAGCCTCTCTCTTTCTCAAACCCCAGAAGCAACTCAAAGCAATAAACTTCTTGAAGTTATCAACGACGTTCAGAAACTTTGTGCACAGCTTTTGCCCTGCTCTCTTGCCCTCCCAGTAGGTATTGGAGTGTCTTAAATCCACCATGAGGACCAGGGCTGTTAATAGGAGGCTCCTATTAACAGCCCTGGTCTTTATGGGGCAATCCTATTCAGTTACCTGAAGCCTTTACCTGTTTCTTATGACTTGCTGCTCTCCACACATCAGTCATCCCCTTCCAGAACTGCAGTTGTCACAGATTTCACACAACTCTCTTATTTGCTGGCATTTTTTCTTCCCTACAGTAACAGCAATAAATCAGCATTTTTACAGCAAAAGATACTTGCTGGTTACAAAATCTTTTGGAATTTAGAGCAAGTCCGCTAACATCGATCAATTTCTTCTTTCATCTGGCAAGGGGAGTCAAACCCAGGGAATGCTGAATTAACAGCCTGTTTAAACTTTCCAAATGAACCCACCTTGTGCTTAAGAAACCAAGCCCCCTTTAGTCTCAACTGATCAAACTAGCTGGCATAAATAGAGAACAGGTGCACCTTACATAATTAGAGAACAGGTGAATCTTAGTTATACTGACATATATTGGATTTAAGTAATTAACTTATTTTTCTAATTATCAGACTCAAGGATTCTGAGCAGAAACACCTTGCCCACTTTATCCTGCTGCACAACATGGTACAAAACTGCTATCATCCCTCCTTAAGGTCCATGCCCCTCTCAAGTTTTAAAAGCATTATAAAAATTAACTCAGCACTTACATCTGTAACACCACTGTGCATTAGTAGCATGAAACCCGTGAAGCAGGCCTAATTTTATTGATGGAGGAGCTAATGTTCCCTGGTCCTGTCCTTTGGATATCAGAGGGTCTCCTAGTACTGCTCTGCTAACTTCTTCCAATGAGTCACCAGGGGTCAGAAGTGAAGACCACTGTAACAGTATTATACCAGGTCCAGGTTCATTCATTTGTACACTTTCAAGGAAATCTCACAGTGCTCTAGACAGAACTTTATTCCTTACCATCTGATGAAAAAAAAAAAAAATCCTTTAGTGATTCAGCTGCCTCTTAAGACAATCCTATCTCCTTCAGCCTCTTCTATATGGTAACACAACTGTAAGTCATTTGAGTTATAATATTACAAAGCAATAACCTAAGATTTTCAAAGATTTGAAAACTAAAATAATTTCCAAGTAGCCTCACCATACTTCGCCTGCTTCCTGAGAGGCAAACATACCTCTTTTAGCAAAGCATCTTCAGGTTGTGCAAGAAGTGGAACAGCTGCTTCCCTTTCAAATGTTGTCTCAGGGAGCGGTGTAATCTCCAGAAGAGATGACTTCTCTGTGGAGTGTTCATTGATGGAAGTCAGTTCAGAGCCGTTTTTATTCAGAAAGTTTTCCACCTTCCCAGTCTCCCCTTTCTTTTCAGCAAAATCTTCCTGGTTACCTCCATCATCACCCGTGGAAGTGTTGAAGCCATTTTCACCTGCCACCATCAGGCCCCAGTCAGCATAATCCATACTGTCCTTCTGCTCGTGTTTGATGCCCACCTGAAAGGGGTCCTGCTCCAACTCTTTATAATCATCAATGTATTCAGGTATCTCCTCAAGACTGGGATCTTTCCCAAGCAGAGACAGTTTCTTCAGGCTACTCACTTCCTCTGATGGCTCATTCTGGAGTCCCACGGAGTGGACCATGCTTGGGATCACTTGCCCAAATCCTAGCAGTGAGGCTGGCCTCTGAGAAGGCCTCAGCACAAAGATAAGATAGGACTTCACAGTTTCAATTTTTTTAGGTTCACAATTGTCCTTGTGTTGGCAGTTCACAATGTAACAGCGCCGTTCAAACATCCAGGACAAGTCACAACCAGAGAGGTCACAACACGCTGCGATGCAGTCGGACACTGACAAAGCGTGAGGAACTCGCATGATTTTAGTGGTTTCTAAGTTGGGAGATATTACTGCACCTGAATATGTGGCTCCTTCTCTGCACTGCTCACAACTGGAACCTGCAACAACACCACCAACATAAGGCACAGCACTGCAACCAAGCCATAACATAGTTTACTGTGACCATAAATGGCTTATAAGATGGAGACAGGTGGTACTCTGCTTAAAAAAAGCTCATTTCCTTTTACTAACATCATCACTACCTTTTTTAAGCATGTCCCTTTGCAGTAATATTTGTATTCTGGAGGATTTTTCAGTGTAGGACATTGACATATTTTGCAGAAGTACCTTTTACTCCTGTGCTACAAATTCAAATACATGGAGATGAAAGCCAGTTGCCAATACTTAAAAACAAGAACAGAGCAGAGAATACAAAAACAAACAAACAAAAATAAAATGAAATTAATGAAAATAAAAATTAAAATTAAAATAAAAAGAAAAAATGGGGCACTTCCATTACTTCCACAGCATGCTCCTACTGGGATCTTTAAAAACACGTTTTAAAATAAAACTCAAATAAGATGCTGTAGCATGTCATTGTTTCACTTGAGGGAGAAAGGAGCAAAACGCTAAATATGAAAAAGATTTGCCATCTCATCTGAATGTTATGAAGAGTTCATCACTCCGACATACAATCTTAATATAAAACCTGGATCAATTTCTCAAACTTTTGCTGCTTTAGCCACAAGTTCATATGAAAACCCAAGAGCTTGCTTCAGTATGGAACTCTTTCCTTCATTTGCAGAAAAGCTGCAACTTTTTAACAAGACACCAGAATTATTTTCATAGCACATTATCAACTTGAGTGCGAAATGGTCCAAAAAAGCATGAATCAACATATTATATATTCCAGTCAGTTTTTAACATCTTTTCTAGGTTTTTTTTTCCCTGGTTATAGCTGCTCTTTAGAATTCCTCTCCCTAAAGTCTGATTATGTTTCAAGAATGTTGAGTGAAACCAGGAAATTATTCTCTTCGGTTTTTAACTGGACTTGCTAGCTCAATGAATGGAAACAAACATGCCTCCACTGTGGAGCTAAGACAGGAATGGAAGACAAAGCTGCCTTTGCCTGCTTTGTACCTCATTATTCACAATAGTTAGGTCAGGAAAAATGAAATCAAGGAGTAGGAATAGGCTGGCAATAGGAGTCAGGTCTGAATATGAGATGCAGAGATTCTCCAACACATGCAATGTGTCCAGCACCACACTACAGTTCCCACCACCTCACCTGGGCTGAACTGCAGCACACTCCTTCACAATACATGGTCTTAATGCAGCTATCAAAATATATGTGGGGAATCAAAATTCCCAGGAAGAATATAAAGCTTGCAAAGTGGCTTAGTTCAATGCAAAAAAAAACCCCAAATCAAACAAATAAAATTGCACCACACACTGAGGGATAGAGTGGGCAAGATGCTATGATGCTTTTGCAGAGCTGGGTGTGTGGGGCAAAGAAAAACATGAAACAAAAGCAAATTTTAAAGAAGGCTGATGACTTGCAAATAGGTATAGCTGAATAGGAAGCTGACAAAAAGGATCAAGAGCTTCAAGTACCATTTTTCTGACTGCAGCTACTCCTTCACACAGAGCTAGGATGTTGTCAACTGTTCCACTTTACACTTTCAGTGAAAAAAAAAAATCTATACAGGGAAACATGCACTTAAAACAACCTATCCTGTTCTTACACAGCCCAGACATGAAGTATCCTTATCTGTACCCAGAAGATGCTCAAGATTTCTGCACTTTTTTTTTTCTTCTGTTGCACTGTATATAAACATTTCCTCTATATTCCCTTTTACCTCCAAGAACATGAGGCTCTGGCAGAGACTTGGAATTGTCACAATTTTTTTCCTTTAAGTTGTCTGCACAACTTAGAATAGGAGAGCCAGAAAAATTCTGGATTAAAATGAAGTACAGGATTCAGGCATCCCATTCAACCATTCTGTCTTTTTGCAATGCATATGGCATTTAGTTAATCCTATAAATCAGTAGAGAGATGAGAAACAGGCCTTTAAAAAGGGAAAACAGAAATGTGCCTCTGTGCAAATGTGTAATATTAGGTCAGTAACAAATCATTACAACGATTACTTTAGGAAAAACACTATTAATGTGGGCCAAAAAGCTCCTTTGATGGCTGTTTCCATCACCCCCCTTCCTTAACTTATTCCTGAAATAGAAAGTGAAGAGTGTGTTAAAAAAAATAAAACTGAAGATTTCACTATTTATTTGTTCAGAACAGAATGACCAACTGTTCTTGCTTTAGAGACTGGCCTACACAACTGGGACACTCCATAGCTCTTACCTGAGGCCAGACTTCAAGTCCTCAATCAGCTTCAAATCTCACTCTACCACTTTCAGTTATCACACTGCAGAGTCAACATCCCTCAAAACTCATGGTGCTTCTTTAGCCATAGAGAGAAACAAGTCCAGCACATTCCTAAGATGACTCATGACTTTGAACCTAGATCTCTCAAGCACACAACCTAGCCATAAACCTTGGCTACCTGCTTTTTCAAATGTCAGAAGGCCTTGGTTTCATCCCAACAAAGAACAGAAAAAAATCTCGAAGTAATGAAGTTTCATCTCTTGCTTTATCTAGTGCTACACCTGAATTGTAGCAGTAGGTGTGCAAGAAAGGATGAATTTATAAAGCTATTTTGGCTTCACAGTGGGTGTACCCACTAGTTGTCTTCATATGAAAAATATGAAAGGTCTACTTAGAGTGAACTTGATCTGATCTCTAATTTCATTTTTTCTTTCATCTAATCTCCAGTCTGCAGTGGACTCAGAGATAGTGATGTCTCTTATTTACAGAAAATTTACTGGAGATGTGCCACATGAAAGGTCACAGTAACATTTGTATCTGCTACAGTATTACCCACTGTGTGAGGTCATAGCACAGATTTTTTATTTTTGGTAACCGATCTCAGGAATTAAACCACTGTTCTACTCTGACCAGTAATGGCAAAACCTAGCATCATGCAATTCTCTTTGTTTCAGAAGTACTCATTCAAATTACCAACAGGAAGACTTCCCTTATTAAAAGCCCTGGAAACCCTCTGAACATGAGTCAATCGCCTAAAACTTCTGCAAGCTAAGTGTTTCCCTTCCTCTTAGCTGCACCCTATTACATCTACAGCAAGACAACACTGACATATCCAAAGACCTAGTCAGGCAAGTTGGTTACCGTAAAAAAAACAACCCAACTTATATCCCCCATCAAAATCCTAACAGAGTCACAGTGTGGAACACAGTTTCATTTCAAAGAGATTCCCTCCTTTAATGAGAGAACATTGGCACCTTTCTTTGAGCTTCACACTTCTGCTCCTTCACATCTTGGAGCATGAGTCCATTGACGTCAAGAGCCCATCAGGAACACAGCTATTCCCATTTCAATTGCTGGAGACCTTTCCTCAAGTGCACAAGGAAACCTAAGAGTTGTTCTCCTCCATGCTCACACAGTCATGAGCACTTGAATGACTTGGTGGCAAGTATTCTTTAGTCAGTCAGTAGCAAATTGTGATGGTGTACTAACACTGAAGTCATCACAGCTCATCACCCCAGCAGAAAGCCCTGCAAGGGCAGAACTATCCACTCTGTCTGCTTTCCCTAGCAGCAAGCACTGTAAGAAGAAGCAGAAAGAAGCGGCAAGAGGAAATGTACAGTAATAGAGAAAAGCTCAGAATCAGACCTTGCACCTAGAAAAGTCACATTTGACCACAATCCCATTACCTTTTTGCTGGAAGCACAGCACTGAGAGCCCACACAGCACATTATTCTCACAGCCTAAAAGCCTCTGAACTACCTGGGCATGGAGGATCCTATAGCAGTTTTCTACAGAAAGAGTAGTTCCAAACTCTTTTCTTGCCATAAGCTCCATACACTCTCTTTTAGCAGCAAACTAGTTGTATTCTGGTTTTAGGCTTAGTGATTTTTTTTTTAATCTATCCAAGTAATTTTTACCTCATTTGGTGAATTTTGAGATGAAAGTATCAGTATAGTATCAGTATCAGTAAAAAATAATTTCTGTTTTTTCTACAACCATAAGACACTGAAACAATTAAGGTTCTGGAAGCAAAATTAAAATAAGGTTTTATTTTTAGTTACAGTCTTCTAAGAGGAGAAATTAAAATTCCAATTTTCAAGCTAGAGAGAATTTCCACAGCAGAGCTATAAACCCCTGCAAAGCACACTTCATATCATAAATGATGAAAAAGGCTTATATTCCATCAGTTTTGGTAATGCCCTACAGAAGGTACTGTCCTGGAAACCAGAAAAGCAGTATCACTGACATCTGAACATTTCAACATCTGAAATGTCACTGCATTGGTTCCTCTAGCAGCAGATAACATCTTTGCACACCATGAAACCATTTTCATTCTTTCACTGCAGGTTGCCCTGAGGTTGTTTGGACTCTGAAGTCTCTCAGGTCTTTAAACACAGATACATATGTGATAACAAAGTAGCCTTTTGGGTGTTGGTAAAAGTGTTGACTCAAGAACAAACAGATAAAAAAAAAATGCTCAGTTACATAAAAGTAAATCCTCAACACAAGCTACCAACATGAATCTAGTTACATCTGCAAATAATGATCTGCAATGCCTTTCTGGTCATTACAGCAGTCTTCACACTTCTTTTGTCCAGGATCTGTCAAGGCATCATAATTAGTTCAGTGGGTCTGATGATCCTTATGATCCTTTCCAAGTATTGTTTTCATTCCATGAAGTGTCATCATCCCTGTTTGCCACTGATAAGCCAACTAAGTGCTATTTAAAAAACGGGGGTGGAGGGGGGGAAGAAAAAGAAAAAAGAAGGGTAGATGCACAGCTGCAACTACTGCTTCCCTCCACAAGGAAATACCAGAGCACTTCCAACAGAGGTATGGAAAATGTGAACTAACCTGGCACACAGCATAACTATAATCTTAGAGATTGCAATCAAGCACTGCACCACCTTATATCTCTGGAAGGACCAGAGTGAACCAGGACACTAGAACATCTAGGCATGGTAATAGAAGTAACAAAGAATGCACCATGACCCCAGGGCAGTGGTTCCACTGTCATTTCAAAGGCACGTCTACATTTTAAACTGTCCCTTGACACTCCTGGCCTGGGCTTTACATGTTAGACATGTGGGAAGAAAAGGATATTGATCTTTTTCAAAATCCAAGATCAGTAGTAGTGAAAGGTGTTGAAAATTGAGAGTTTGTAAAGTATTTAGAAACACCTTCTGCTAGATTAAAGAAAAGGACATTGGTGAAGGCTATCAAAGAACCTGGAATCATATAATCTACATCTGGGCTATGTGGACTTGAAAACAAGAGACAAGATGGCACAACACCTGTGACTGCAATTACCTGGTAATCACTGTTTATATTTTTGTTGGAGTGGCTAATCTCAAAACAAAGCACACAACATACACACAATATGACAAAACCGAGAGTCAGCCATGAGAAGGCTATTCATAATATTTGCAGAAATGCATTTTAACAGCAGTATTTCCAAGGTCTGCTTCAAATGCCAAATTACAGTATGCCTGCTCAAGATGAGAGCTAGACTTAATTGCTTTGAAGATACTGGACTCCCAGTTGCAAAGTAAACTCATTGTCTAGGGTTACGGAACCAAAGGTGTGTATTCTATTTCATTGTTGAAAGCAGTTGGGGAGATGTTTTTCTTTATCTCTTGTAACTCTGGGGGGATGGGGGCCAGTGCCTTCTGAGAATGGGTCAACTGTTAAAACCAGGTGGGGCAGTGTTTCTTATCTTTTTCAGTGCTCCTTCCAGGGGGATATTTTTCTGCTAATGGGCCATTAACACATCTCCAAGCAGTCTTCCCCAAACTATACCTTCCCCAAAGCATACCATCCCACTGTGAGATGCTCCACCCAGTGGGGGGAGCCAACCATGCCTACCTGGATAAAAACTGAGATGTAGGAACACAAGGTATCTAGCTTCACTGGATTCCTGGAGGAAGACTGGACCCCTTCTCACCATCACTGGACCCTTCTCACCATCACTGGACCCTTTTTTCTACAGGATCATCTCTACTCCAACAGAACCACATCTGCCACTCCAGGTGGACTCACTTTTCGACTGCTTCCAACACCCCGACCAACAGGGTGTCAGGTTGTAGCTCTGACTCTGTCAGGGTTTTCTAGGATTGTTGTTTGTTTGCTTGTTTTACTACTACATTTGTTAATATTCCTAGTAAAGAACTGTTATCTCTATTCCCAAATCTTTGCCTGAAAGCTCATAATTGCAAAATTATAATTTGGAGGGGGTGAGGGGTTTACATTCTCCATTCCAAGGGAAACTCCAGCTTCCCTTGGCACATACCTGTCTTTCCAAATCAAGACATTCATGTTTCTGTGCTGGAAAACAATGTGTCTTCTCTCTCACAGAGAAAAAAAAATTGATACATTAACAAAAAAACCATTAATTAATGGCCAGAATAATTGAAATGTATTTCAATTCATGCTGTTTTCATTAATGAATGGTTTAAAAGAAGTGGAATGAGATTATAAGCAAGCTAAGGAATGTCTATAAATTAGGAGCTGTATCCAGAGATTTTGGAAATCAATCACCCAAAATGCATGAGATGTTGTGTGATAGAAGCATGGTATAGAGAGTCATAACTACTGCTACACTGAGCTCAAGCCTCCTCAGAAGCATGAACATTAGTCAGTGAGGGACATCTGTATCAAACAGGTTTATGTGGCAAATCTAGTTGGGGGTGGGGGGAAATGGAATTTCTTTGTGAGAAGACACCAGAAAATGCCCCATATCAGGACAGAACCTGTTTGTTAAAAGACTGACTCCCAACTGGCCAAGGCTGAGCCAAACAGGGACAACGGCACCTCCTCTGTGATAAGGTTTTAGAAAGGGGCAAAAAGTCTAGCACAAATGCAGCAGGCAAGAGAGAGGAGTAAGAAAATGTGAGAAAAGCCATCCTGTATACAATAAGGTCAGTGAAGAAGGGGTAGGAAGTACTCCAGTGCCAGAGAAGGAATTTCCCTGCAGCTGTGGTGAAACCAGTGGTGAAGCACACTATCCTGCTGCCGTCCATGGAGATCCAGAGCGAAACAGATACCAACTCCTGCAGCCCATGGAGGACCCCACCTCAAAGCAGGTGGGAAAGCCCTGAAGGAAGTTGTGAACCCTTGAAAAACCCAGGCTGAAGCAGGTTCCTGGCCTGAACCATAATTCAATGAAGAGGAGTTCACATAGAAACACGCTTTTGTGTGACTCCAAAGGGGATCCACACTGGAGCAGCCTGTTCCTGAAGGATTTTCATGTGAAAAAGACCCATGGTGGTATCATTCTTGAAGAATTTGAGCCCATGAGAAAGATCCCATGCTGGAGTAGGGGAAGGGTGTGAGGAGAAAAGTGCAACAGAGAGGAAGCATTATGAACTAATTGCAACCTTCATTCCCTGGGCTCTCTGAGCTGCTCAGGGGAAGAAAGAAGAAGAATTGCGAGTAAAGTTGAATATAGAAAGATGGGAGAAGTGAGGACAAGGTGTTTTTATAGTAGTTCTTCTCCTTATCCTGCTCTGCTTAATCGGCAATAAATTAAATAAACTTCACTAAATCAAGTCTCATCAGCTCTTGACTGTAACTGGAACATGACCTCCCTGTCTTGACCTTAGTCCATGGAGTTTTTAATCTTATTTTCCTCTCCCATCTTGCTGACAAAGGGAAGTGATAGAGTGACTTGCTGTGCGCCTGGCAGCCAGCAAAGGTCAACCCACACATTCATTAAAAGCAGTAAAACACTATTAGTCAAAAACCATCACGCCCAAAATAAAACTAAATAAACATCACCTAAACAGAACAGAGTAGCCCACCTCAATTTCTTTTAATGAACCAGAGCATATTTTTCAGTATCTTTCCAACATTATTCATCAGTGAGGCTGTTTCTGTCTTCTCTCAGTAATGGAATATCAAGCCTTTTCTTTCCTATACTAAGTCAGTCTTCTCATTATCTTAAATTAAAACAAGTGTTGAGATATGCTTGGATATCCATAAATCTATGGGACCAGATGGGATCCATCCCAGGGTGATAAGAGAGCTGGCAGATGAGCTTGCAAAGCCGCCCTCCATCATTTACCAACAGTCTTGGCTCACTGGCAAGGTTCTGGATGACTGGAGCTGGCCAATGTGACACCCATTCACAAAAAGGGTGGGAAGGAGGATCCTGGTAATTACAGACCAGTCAGCCTGACCTCAGTACCTGGCAAGATAATGGAACAGTTTATATTGAGTGTCATGACACAGAATTTACAGGATGGCCAGGGTATCAGAGCCAGCCAGCATGGGTTTAGGAGAGGTAGGTCATGTTTGACCAACCTGATCTCCTTTTATGACCAGGTAACCAGACTGGTGGATGCAGGCAAGGCTGTGGATGTTGTTTATTTGGACTTCAGCAAGGCCTTTGACAGTGTCTCCCACAGTATACTCCTGGAAAAGCTGGCAGCCTGTGGGCTTGGATAGGAGCACTTTTTGCTGGGTTAGGAACTGGCTGCATGGCTGGGTCCAGAGAGTGGTGGTGAACAGTGCTGCATCCAGCTGGTGGCCAGTCACCAATTGTGTTCCTCAGGGCCAGCTGGGGCCAGCTCTGTTCAATATTTTTGTTGATGATATGGATGAGGGTACTGAGTCTTTCATTCCTAAATTTGCAGATTACACTAAGCTGGGAGCATGTGTAGATCTGTTGGAAGGGAGGAGGGCTTTGCAGAGAGACCTGGAATGGTTGGATGGATGGGCAGAGTCCAATAAGATGAAGTTTAATAAATCCAAATGCCGAGTCCTGCACTTTGGCCACAAAAACCCCCTGCAACGTTATAGGCTGGGGATGGTGTGGCTGGACAGTGCCCAGGCAGAAAGGGACCCAGGGGCACTGGTGACAGCAGCTGAACATGAGCCAGCAGTGTGCCCTGATGGCCAAGAAGGCCAATGGCATCCTGGCCTGGATCAGGAATGGTGTGTCCAGCAGGACCAGGGAGGTCATTCTTCCCCTGTACTTGGCACTGGTGAGGCCAAATCTTGAGTGCTGTATCCAGTTCTGGGCCCCTCAGTTTGGGAAGGACATTGGGATGCTTGAGCACATTCAGAGGAGGCAACAAGGCCGGTGAGGGGCTGGGAACACAAGCCATAGGAGGAACGACTGAGGGAGCTGGGGCTGTTTAGCCTGGAGAAAAGGAGACTCAGAGGTGACCTTATCACTCTCTACAACTACCTGAAGGGTGGTGGTAGCCAGCTGGGGCTTGGTCTCTTTTGCCAGGCAGCAACGGACAGAAGGAGAGGACACAGTCTCAAGCTGCATCAAGGGAAGTATAGGTTGGATATTAGGAAAAAGTTTTTCACAGAAAGAGTGATAAAGTATTGGAATGGCCTGCCTGGGGAGGTGGTAGACCCACCATCCCTGGATGTGTTTAAAAAAGACTGGATGTGGCACTTGGTGCTGTGGTCTAGTTGAGGTGTTAGAGCATGGGTTGGACTTGATGATCTTGAAGGTCTCTTCCAACCTAGAAATTCTGTGATTCTGTAATAACTTGGGCTTTTCTTAAGAAAAGGTAGCCTTTAAAAGCACAAGCCCATGTGCAGAAAAAAAACTACAGAATGAACATCTAGCACATTCCTGAGTGTCAGTTCACCTTAAAGCCTGCACTAAAAAGAAGTTTTTTGACTTAGAAGAGGTGAGCATTTTACTGATACATTGTAGCAAACATATCCTAGAAATTAGTAGGAACCTCACAGTTTAATTAAATATTAAGTGTATTAAAAATACTGCAGATAATTTTTACTAAAATAATATGAGCTATTAGATTATATTATCCTTTAAACACTGTGAGCTGGTAGTTGAGATACAGGTAGAGGCTTGAAATACAGCCAGCATTTTGAGAGCAATAGTGGTGTTCTCAGACAAGCCAAGAGAGCATAGCAAATCTGCAGCTAAAACCAGATAACTTCCTATATGCATGTGGAAGACGTTCTAATCTGCTAACAATTAACAGTAGTAGTATCAAAGCATGAAACTGTGACATTTTCTACAGGCAAATTTCAGTATTTACTGCACATTACTGTCTTCTGTTGAAGTTGCTGTGGTTTGTTTGTTTGTTTTTTTTTCCTAAAGATAGTACCATAGGACCTACAGCAGGCACTCAGTATCTCATGGGAGAGGATTTTATTTACAAAAGGCATACTATTCACTACAGCAAAAAAAAAAAAAACCAGCTCCATGTTCTCTTAAAAAAGCTTGGCACTATGAAATCCTCATGGATGAGATCCTCCTTGATGACTACCTCAAACCATTTACGAGCTCAGACATAGTTAATGTCTATCCCCCTCCACAGCAGGCTAATATCCATCCCCTTTCATCCAACTTTTCCAAATTTAGCCATCAATTTAAGCCTTAGCACATTAAGTAAGTCTCTCCCTCATGAAACAGCCCATTCTGTTCATACTACAAGAGATGAAAGTCAGACACGGGTGCATTATTTATCTCAATTTCTGCTAATATGGATACCAGCAGTACCACCACAGACAAAATTCAAACAGTATCTTTTTAACGAAATAAATCCCACTTCTTCAAGTATTTTTCTTCAGTTACCATACCAAAACTACCTGCACCAGATTAAGTCTCTCTCTGACAGAGGCAGTATTAACTATCATTCTTCATCTGTCTGGTTATGGAATAAATAACCTGTTCCTGTGGCTAAAGCAGAAATTTACAGGACTTTCCTGTGTTTTTTGAAAGGATATATTTGTAGAGATATGATGAGGAGAGAGATGTGAATCAATGCATTCATGCTACTCATATATAAACCACTTTATGATAATTCAGAACAAAAATGTAGCTCACAATGCAAGCAACACATTATTCTTCAATTGCTCTTCTGCAAGAAAAAAAGAGGGAAAACTCTTTGAACTCTCCCACCACCCACTCTTGCCCCATGCATCTCCCCCAAAACAGCCTGCTGAAATTGGCTTCAAACATCTACTTAAAACTGCCTTCCTCCATTGCAACTTTCCAAAGCTTTTTGCACAAGATTTCCCAGCTTTTGCTTTATTCATATCTATTTCACAGCTGTATACACACTTCAAGAGCATTTAATTCACTTGCTCCGTCTGGGTGACTCAGACACAGGAGAAGTAAACTCCTACCTGTTATTGTCCATAGGAACAGGCAGAGAACACCAGGTCCAAATGCCATGCTGCACCAGGAGGGCAGTGACAACTGATTTTCCAGCCGGTCGTTTTGGAAATTATAGGTCTTAATGCTGGGTTTCTTTTCTAATATTGTCTAGTGCCGTGCTGTGGCCATCAAGCACTGAAACAGACAGCACAGGAAAAAAATAGGTCAGATGTGAGCATTAATTAGAATGTCACAGTGAAAGACAATAGACAGGTGACATGCAGGCTTTATCATTACTTCCTGACTTTTTGATGGATGACACGGTAGATCAGGCACGCTGAAGATACAGAACAAATTACCCACCTGGAAATCTCTTTCTCCAGAGATGCAGCAACATCCCAGAAATACTTGCACTCGGGCTCCAGTACCTCAAACCCCACAAATACTCTGTCTGCAGTTATCCAGACCCTGGTTTAGCTGTGACTTTAAGCCAGCAGGTAATCATAGATCAGCATTGTCCATTCTAAAATCCATGCAGTGTTAAGTCAGCTTTTGAGGCAATGCTCAAGTTATTCTTTCCCACCTATCAAGGCAATGCAAGCAGACACTACTCCAGAATTTCTAGGGGGATATTCCTTGCCAGGACACTTAATTCCCCAACTTGAGTATCCCAAGCAACAAATACATGTAAGGAATGAATAGTCCAAAGCAACATTACTCATGCAAGACTCATGCCAGGAAAAAACTAGTTTAGCCAAACTCTCCCTACATAAAGGATCCTAAATGGATGCTTGACCAAGAAACACTTCTGTAAATGAAAACGCAGGTAGTGTTTTTTCAATGAACAGCCCTTCTCAAGGCAGAGTATCACATGTTCATTACATGGCTTTCATATTTCAGCTGCCTACATCTACATATGATAGAAATGCTAACTGGCTGCTCTCAGCAGGTTCCTTGCCACACATAATTTTAAACACTGAAAGACTATCTCATTTTTTTCCCCTGCAAAAGGAAAAGTAAGCTACTTAGACAAGCCAGGGCTGACTGAGCTAGATTAGAAATCCTAGCAGCTCAGCAGTTGGACTTTTGATCTCTGAGAAGTGACCCTTTATATGTGGCACGTCTCTGAATCACACAAACTGCAACTTGCACTTCTATGACTGACCACAGCTTTTCCAAAGCAAGACATGTATTTATCTCAAGACAAAAGGGACCAGATGTTTGTTTTAGATGTTAGGAGTTCTATCAACAGCGGAGTGGATCAACTGATGGAGTAAATATTTCACCCAGTTAGTTCATTATAGAGTATGGCTGCCTGAGGAAGCCAGACCAGCATAAGCCAAGTGAACAGGTGGCTTAAGCTGATACAGACTATGAAGCTAACAAAAAAATTTCAAAGACAGCAATGGACCTCAGCTAGTTTCAACCCACAAGTTCCATCCCAGTGACAGAAGATGCCCAGTGCTGTGATGCTGGGATTACAGAGACCAGTGATGGGAATCATATTGGCATTGAGATAGAATCGTATATTGCTACTGTTAAATTTTGTCAAATATAATGGATAATTGCACTGTGATTTCAGTATACTTTGCATTACTTCACTGAATCAGAAATCCCCTGTCACAGTAAGTATCACCAAATAATTAAATTTGATATGAGATAGCATGCTCTACACATGGAATATATAAATAAGCCTGGTCAAAGAATACTAGACTCTGAAAATTTCTCCTCAAGCCTGTGGTACAAACACTAACTTTGCTCAAAACACAAACAAAATGACTACAGAACATGACTAGAGCAAGGACTGTCCCAAGTACAAAAAGATAAGGCTTTGATAAGGCTTTCTTCTGTAAAACTAGGAAAGACTATTACTAACTTTTCAAAAGCCTGATACTTGACTTCTGTGACCCTTGTTCTACCCAACACAAAAAATAATCCCCTTCCTAAGGTAGCTGCCTTAGTCAAGAGTAAGCTGGTCTCCCAATCTATTCCTATGCTGCACAATTAGAAAAATTATCTCTGATCACAAAACAAAACAAAACACCAAAAACAAAACCAAACCAAAACAAAACAAAAAAACCCAACCAAAAAAAAACCCACCAAAAAAACCACCCACAACGCTATACTACTTCTAAGATGATGTTATTTTAATATCTGTAATTAGGTGTTCTCTCAGGAAGCAATTCCTGACAGAATACAAATAGCTGTGCTCCTCTATAGCAAATTTTGTAAGGCTTGACCTGAGAAAGAGCAAAAAGTTGTCTGGATGCTTCCAGGTACTACTTCTGTGATATAAAATTTTCAGCAACAGGGCCATTTCTTGCTGTCCTGCATTACCTATTTGCTCATCTGTCCTTCCATCAACTATCAACTTATTCAGTTTTGTGGCAGACAAAAAGACCAAAAGTTCTTATTTTTTTTTAAGCCAAGTCATTCTAGATGTTCCACTTATGCAGCCACTGAAATAGCCACCGAGCAGTGTCAGGGTACAGGATCATTAGCAACCGAAGAGAAATGAGCACTTTTGCACAAGAGGGAAACAGCCAGTCCCAAAGGCCCCACAGCATGGAACCTTGCCTTTTGATTTCACTGCAAAGGAGAAGTGAACAGAATTGTTTAATCACACTGAAATAAACTACGGAGATTAATACAACCCATCCACACAATGGTTGAGGTTAGAAGGGACTTCTGGAAGTCACCTTGTCTACCCCTCAGCTCAAGACTGAAGGTGGCTCCCAAGGACCACGTCCAGACAGATACAGTATCTCCAAGGATGGAGACTCCACAACCTTCCTGACAATCTGCCAGTGTATGGTCATTCTCACCATGAGAAAATCTATTTATCCGTATCTCAGTTATGCAGACAGGGATCACCAGCTGAAAAAAGATGATTTCTTAAGCCATTCCTTAGGCTGAATTCAGCAGTATACACTTGCCCATGCACATTTACTCTAACATAATACTCAAAGTGATTATTTTTATTTGGTGTTTTATTTCAGAAGATTCAAACTAAACCAGAGAGATGTACAGAGCATACAATTTTTATAGACTTCACCGTTCTATGGTTTTTGAAATGCTCCTGTGGCTTTTGAGAGAACAAAAAAAAACCAAAAAAACCCCCCAAAAAACCAAAAAACAAACAAACAAAAACAACAGAGGAGCAGAAGTGTGTTATGTTCTACTAAATATTTCCAACTTATTAGCACAAACCCCAAATACTTCATCCTTGAGGGATAGAAGAGATATTATTATGGTAAGACCACAATTTCATGTACAGCCTTATTCTTGTCTCTATGGAAATCCTTCTAGACCTGGAAAAGTTGTTAGCCACAAAAAAAAAAAAGAAAATACAATTTGCAGAAGAACTTACTACTGCAGATCAAAGTTTCTGAGATATTGTGCATTTGCTGTAACCTTCACCCATTCCCAGAAACAGCCAAATGGACCAGATGCCTAAGACTTTTAGTTCTTTAGCCTAAGGAAAAATGCATCAGGCTTGGTATCAGAACATCACGAGGTCAAAATTAACCACAACCAGAGGCAGAAAAATAATTTGTTTGTTTTATAGGCCTTTCCCTCTGCAAGGCCAACTTTACAATATCACTGTCACTAAAAAGAGACAAGTAGCAGCTTCTATTTCCTACAGAACAGTTCCCTGACAAGTCCACATGATTAATTTAGGAATACTAAGGAAAACACCAAGAGATGGTGCAAATGATCCAGACTTGTTCAATATCACTTGTCAGAAACAAAAGTTCTTGAAGCAAATGGTCATGGATTTTGTTTGCTTGATTTGGTTTGTTGGTTTTTGGTTTGGGGGGCTTTTTTGGGTTTGGGGGTTTTTCTTTTGTTTTTGGGTTGTCTTGGAGTTTTTTGGTTTTTTTTTGTTTTGTGGGTGTTTTTTTTTTGTTGTTGTTTGTTTGTTTGTTTGTTTGTTTTTGTTTGGTTTTTTTCTGTTTTGGTTTGGTTTTTTAAATTCATATTCAGAAAACACAACAAAGCTGCAAAATGCCAGACTTTGGACCACATGTACAATCTTCATGGAATCCTGATGGGACACACCATGTGAAGATACAGAGAATGCACAAAAGCAGCACTGTGCTCTCCCATGCTCCTTTGTGGCTCCACATCTATTGATGTTTAATTTCCACATGATAAAAGAGCTTGCATTCACTACAACAGTAGCTTGTGCTTCCTGATATTAGGATCAAGCTCAGACACAAAGCACACCCAGTCACAATTCAATGCACAGCTTCTGACCCATAGATGAGAACAAAGCAACCAGACACTGCAAGCCTTCTTAAACTGTTAAAACAGTAAACAGTGCTGCAGTGTGTGCATGCAATGCTCCTCTAATTTTCCCCATGATAGTTTTTTGTTCCACACAAGTGCAAGTCTCATCACACAAACACAAGACACATTAAAATTTAAGGTGGTCAGCCCTGAGATCCCAGCAGTTGAAAATAACTAAAGCCACGAGATTAATTTGCTAGCTGAATCTTTATCCTTCACATATACCACAAAGCCTGTTATTTT
Source organism: Phylloscopus collybita (assembly GCA_027886175.1). NCBI lineage: Eukaryota > Metazoa > Chordata > Aves > Passeriformes > Phylloscopidae > Phylloscopus > Phylloscopus collybita. The sequence goes on from JAJNNQ010000075.1 coordinate 93,298,988, forward strand.
TATAACAAGACAAGCAGACAGCATTGCTGGTAATTACTTTGGCATTTCTTGGCTCTTAAGAGCTCAAGTCTGACTTGCACTCTTAGCTAGAAGAAGGAAGGCAGCCTTGAGCAGCAGGTATGGTCAGAACAAGTATGTATTATATATACATATATATTGCTTTACTCTGAAAACTATGTTTTTCTGTTTTCAGCTGGCAGCTTTTGGCAGTGCTCTAGCCAATGGGATGAGGAGAAACTCTGAACTGAGCCCTCTACACAAACATTTTGACTTCATGACCTTTTAAGTATATGCAGCTGCTGATCAGGACCATAACATCTTTTCACAGATAACACATGAAGTACAACAGATTTCCAAGGAAAGTAATTACCTTTATATTCCTCCTCTCCTCCACACCAAATCTCACTCTGCATTTTGGTTCACCTTAACTTCAATATAGACTCAAGTAATTTTCTCCCATAGAGAGAGAAAGGGTTCAGTCAAGTAGAACTATATTGCCACTTCCTACACATAATTAGGCCAGGGCCATTAGCAATAAAAACATGTACAGACTGAATTACCTGTGTCTGGGAATACATTCAAATCCTTCAGCTGCAAAACTGCAAATAAACCATAAGGTAGTAGGCTGGTGCTCCACAAAAGGTGTAGCAGAATCCCTGCACACCAACAAAATCAGACAGGGACAAATGGTGTCATGATGGCAGCCAGAAAGCACTGCCAGGCAGCAGAAAACTCCAGGAGAATGAGGGCCCTGAACACTGGGTCCAGCCACACCAGCATCGGTGGGAAAGGCAGGCAGGAGCTCCTCGTCTCCTTGCCCTTTTGGTCATTAGAATAGCTAGGGAATGTGCCAAAAGAAATACTGTAACAGCATCTGAAACTCAACCCACAGTAAAAGCAAAAGCCCTATTTTTGAATTGACAGCATTTCCTTTATAAAGCAGGCTGGCTGAGTTATACGAACATACAACCACACCTAATCAAAGTGTCTATACACATAAACACATACATATTTGCCAGCATTTCTAGTAAATGCAATACAAGACAATCCTTCAGAAAATCCACCTCTCATGAAGAATTCAAATCAATTATTTTATCAGTTATGATACCTGCTTTAATACCTCAGACACTTACTTAATAGCTGAGCATTAACATTGCATAAATATTGCAGAAGGAAAAAAAATTACCCTTCATACCAGTAGCATTTGTCCCTAGTAACAGAGAGAAAAACTCAGTACATGTGCAGACTCTAGGACTTCTAACAATAATACATGCTGTATGAACACACGTCATCAAAACAACCACAAGTTAGGCATCTAAATAAAGACATTGTAATTTTCAAACCCTTCAGCAGATGTGAAAGATATTGCAGAGTCATCAGTGCTTATGACCTGTGCAAAGTCACCCTCCTCTCACACAATTTTCTAACAATAGGTACCTATAGATGAAAACAAAACCACGACTTCTGATGGAATGTTATTGCAGCTGCAGGATATAGCTATAATTGCAAATGTTTCTCTGCTTTATTAAGAGGGTCTCTCACAGGTCTTAGTGAAGGCTGACATTAGATAGGTATTACATCCAAAATCTGTATCAAGTTCCTCAGTCAGGTCCAGGGCACAAACAGCAAGTTAATGGGTGATAAAACAACAAACTGAATAGCTGAATATATTGTGCTGAATATATGTTAAACTGGATTGGATACATACTCCACTAGCTCCACTGGTAACCACAGCTCTGCCAATTGCTTAGTGATACCAAACAGCCAGATAAAGAGAAAAGAGCAGTGCTGCATAGAAAGAGCATTTTTATTCTACAAGATTTCAGCAGCCCTCATTACAACTGCCATGGAGAGTGCAAACAATAGTGGAAAAGAGAGTTAGCACGGGTATATGGGGTCAAGAGCTATTGACAAGGAAGGAAAGAACATTTTAAACTCACCAAGGAATGGTGAAACTGTTCTTTATGTAAGATATAAAACCACTATAATTAGTGTCAGGATTGACATGTTCCAGGATTGTTACTACTTAATTTTCAATACAGACATTTGCATAGCCCTGAGGTCAGACAGCCCAGCAAGGATGGAAGGCCAATCAAAAACTAACCCTTAGGAAAATTAGTTGCACAGAGTGAGATCACTAGATACCTGAGAGCCTTTCTCTCTCCAGGACAGGCCAGACAAATCAAAATATCTCCCTTCAGAAGGCAGCCAAACTGTTGGACAACTCCTCTAAACCATTATACTCAGTCTCCATTTGTTTCTCATTTTCACAAGGACATAGAGGGGAGAGAGAACTGATAAGTGAGGCAATCTTCAAATATGTACTCCACAATGAAAATTAAGTGAGACCCATAAAGGGAGAGCTTGAAGGAACAAGATGATATCTTGTGCCTTACACAGCACAGAGGCAAGAAAAAGCAACCTTGCATCATCCCCTGGATTTTCATTTAGCTTGTCATTAGCCTGCCATGAAGGGTAATTCAGAATCTATCTATCCATCTATCTATCTTCTAGAATTTAACTACTTTTTTGCCAACGGGAAAATAGGTCACAGGAGAAAACAATCCAATGGGTGTACATAACATCAGTTTTGAGCTTGGGATGAAAAAAGCAAAACGATTTAGCAAACTGCCTGCAAAAAAAGACACGAACAACTGCAGAGAAGGTGGCGGAAACCTTCTTCAGTTTTCAGAATCCAAATATGCTACTCCCCAACTGCTGACTGAAGGCCTGTGTGACAAAGTCGTGTGGTCTCAGTTGACTGCCTGAGAGTTCCTTCGAGTGCCTTTCTGGCAGAAAGCAATTACACACAGCAAGCTGCACTGCACAGCAGGCTCCATATAGCTGCTGAAGCATCCTGTGCAGCAGAGGGACAATTTGCAAGTGCAGGTTGATGCTTCTGGAGAAACTTGAGGAAATTAAAAGGAGAGATGGAAGAAAGATTCTCACATGGATAGTTTAATCTGGATCACATAATTGCACAGAAGACAAGAATGTATTTATTTTGCACTTGTTCAAGATCAAAAATTACTATACTAAAACTACAAAAAGCTTTGCTATAGCATTGAGCTGAAACTAGGAGCAAATTTTCCCACTTATATTCTACATCCTCAAATTATAAGGAAAAACTTAATTGATTCAAAACGCCGTTGTTGAATTGCAGTCCTTAGGATTTTAACAAATTTTCTTGAAGTGCCATTTCCTGAACTACAGTAATTATTGAAAAAGTCTCAATCTTCAGTAGGAAAAAAAAAATCTCTCTACTGAAGAGAAAATCGCACAATTTAAACCCACAAGATTCATAGTTTTCATAGATTGGTCAAGACTTTAAATACTGCCTTTTTTTTTTTTTTTTTTTTTTTTTTTTTTAAGAAAAACTTCATGGGACAAAGTCATGACCACATTTAAGTCAGTGCTAGGATTTAGAAGATCTCTTTTATGACAGCTTGAACTGTTGCAATTGTTAACACTGCTATTTAATATCTAATACTTAAAAAAAAAAAAAAAAGAAAAAAAGAAAAAAAGAAAAAAAGATTACTCTTCCTGTAACATGATCTTTACCTAAGCATCAAAGCTAGTATTTGCAGACTGGAGACCAAGTTTGCAAACATACTATGCAGGAACTCCAGACACTGACCTCAGAAGTTCTGAACACAGAGATGATCACACATCAAACGAAATTGCAGACATTTTCTATCTTTGAAATGTAGAGGACAACTGTCACATAAAACATTGAGGTTTCTCAAAAAAACTCCAACTATATAACCTCAGCCAAAGCAACACTTGCTAGAAAAAGAGTTGCAATAACTTCTATGTTATTGTCCAGTGCAATTTGCTGCACTTAAATCAACAACTACATTTTACTTTGACACTCTAGCACTTATAGTACTCACAATGCAAACATTGTGGAGGAAGACAATGCAAAACTACTACATTAAAATATAAGTTTTACTGTAGAAGTTCCCTGTACCCACTTCCCTTACATGAGATGCAAATTTTCTGATTTATAGCCTTCAGGTGATAAATACTACCTTCATTAATGAACAAAGCACCATGCAGTAGAAGGAATAACAGTCTGACACTTGAAGTCAAATGGATGCACTAGAATTTTAGGTAATGTTTTTTGTATCACGATATGGTGTGATAAAACCAGACTTAGAAGTGCATCTAATTTATGAAAGCTTTCAAAGCTGTTCACAGACTGATTGGCAGAGACTGGATCAAGCAATATAAGTATTAATGTCAACAAAATTAATTGACCACTTCTGAGATTAGAGTACTGAGCACCCAGTGACTGCCTGAGATACAATAACATACAATGCAGGAAAAAAAGCTTGCATAAGGGGCATGGGTACAAGAGAAGATAGGCAGAAAAGCCCATATCTTCCAGATGAAGTACATAAACACTCTCTCCATTTGTTTTGCTATTTTATGATCTTTAAGAAAAGAGCTTTAGTGCTGTTGGATGCAAATCTGTTTCTAGACATGGGGAAGTCTTTTGACCCACATGACCACGTCAAGTTTTTATGTCAATTGTTAATCTGCTGTCCTGTAGAGAAAAATCTTGCCTGAAAGATCTTTTTCACTTATGTACCCATTAATCAATGTACCCATTGATTCCAACCAGAGAAAAACAGATCACCAGAAGGTAATTAAGTTCTCAGGACTGTTGTAAAATAAGCCAGGCCAGAGAAGGTAAAACTGCAATTTGAACATCTTTAGGCTCAAACCTCATAAAATATGCCATCCAGTTTCCATAATTGAAAATGGTAGCCCATGTGTCATGAAATCAGTCCAGTCTCCAGAAAGAAGAAGCTACATGGCAAAAATGCAGAGGTACAGGGAAAGACAAAGAAAAAATCCATTTTTGACCTCAACACACAACTTTACAGAAATTTTCATTAACTCTGCTGTTCAGAAAATCACTTGCTTATAATAAAGAGTTAAAGCACACATGCATACACACACTCCCCTAACATGCAAACTTCTGGAGCCCAATCTCAGATAACTGGGTACATTTTATTTCTCTAAAATCCATCTGTATTTTATCAGGGGAACTCCTTGCAACATGCAAAACAGTTAACAAACTGTACAGAGGACAGATCTATCAAAGAAAATGTATCAGGACAGGAAATAACCTTTGAACTGTCTCTTCATCATGGTTAACTAGCTGAAAACTGGCATTAGACTAACAACATTCATATTATCTCCAACTGGACTGACTCGATTCCAATCTTCTCAGTACAAAGTCACATCATCCTGAAAAATACTCACTGGCCATACCCTGGCATCATTCAGGAAGAGATTAGATGCTTAAATGGAAAAGCAACTATATCTGCTGTTAAATTAGATTATAAATTTGTACAGAAAGACACTTTGTGACAGAAATTGAAAGCTAACTGCCTGACAGTAGGAAGGATTTCTCCCCATGGGTAAAATATCCATTACAATGGTTTTTGCTTTCTCCACAGTCTTGAAATTGGAGACTGCTGGATATGCAGCACTTGTTCACAGTTCTGCTTTTAATCACCAGTTTTCCATAAAGGATATAGATTTACTACCTAGCATACTAACATGTCAAAACTAGCATATATAAACCTTTCCCACACCCTTTCTTAAAGGAAAGATCTGTAATCAAAGTCTGTACCACTGCTATGTGTGGAAGCCCACAGAAAGCCTTCTCCAACATTACACAGAAGGTACAGCTGGAAAGGGTCAAAAAGACTCCACCTGAAACAGATATCGCGTCTTTGCATATGGGTAGGAGAGAGAATAAACTGTTTTTAAAGCATTCCTGGTGAAGATTTTACTAGCAGGTTCAGAAACTTGTCCATGGTAACTCCTCTATCTCCATGCTAATTTCAGCCTGCTCAGACAGCATCCAAAAAATCCAACATCCTGAGAGCTCAACACTAGGCAAAGCTGAAACAAACTACAGCATCTCCAGGTCACCAAAACTCTCCCACTTCATGCAGTTTGTAAAAATTGACAGGATTTACAGCTCACTAACACACACCTAGTGAAGATGAAGCAGATTAACAGTTGCATGCATTCTCTGTGGAATCTGAAGTTCTCAGAAGTGTTACAGAAGCACTCCACCACAGAATTCCCCAAAGGAAATGGTGGGGAAAAGACTAAACTGGGCAAGCAACCCCCGCACACAGCATCCTCCACAGACCACCATGACCATGATTCCACTTATCTTAAATAGTGTAAAACCCAGGCTATATTGCATTCTCCACTGTCTTGTGCTTAGGGGAAAAGCATCAGCTCAAGAAGCTCATAGACACCACTCACACCTTACCTGCACCACTCAGACCCACAGCACACTGAGCAGCTCACCTCCCATCATCTAAGCTACCAAAATGAGTATAGACAGTATCACCTATTAACTCTGTATTATGCCAGGTTTTTAGAGATTCAAAGCTGGCTCAATGCAATGCCTAACTGTGAAACATCAACTGCAATAGTCAAATATTCTCAAACACAAGGATACTTACATGACACTTACATGAAACAAGCATCTCTCAAAATTGTGTGGCTGAGGATCAGTCTCCAACTACAAGATATTGCAAAGGCAAAAAGAGACAGAGAACTCACCACAAAGAGTTTAATATATCAACTCCACTATCTTGTCATGCAGTCTTTGTGAGGAACATGAGAGTGTTCCTACAGTATAAACAGATAAGGGAGGAACAGAGGGCAAACCAGTTTGCATTTCATTTTGTTCCCTCAAATATCTGAGTATTCTGCAATAGGGCCTGAAGGGGGTCAGGAGCAGGATGGAAATGTTTCTGTATAGCAACCATAATGCAGTTAACACCCAAAACTACAGTGATGTAAAAATCACACATAGCACTTTTTCCTGTTAAAGCTCTGTTCTACTGCTCAGAATGCAATCTAACAAAGCATTTCACATACTACACATTAGCACCATTCTCGGCAGACACATAAATACAGGTCTGGGCTGTAACAAAAACACACTTTGACAGAACACTGGAGGGCAGCTTGGTGAGAGTAATATTCTTATATTCCTTGAATATATAAATATCAATATATACACACACACAGAGAACAACATAAAGCTACGATTTCTGATCTTGAATCGGACATAGCTAAACGCATCCTTCATACATAAATATTTGGTTTTTTACACGTACACAAATAAATACATGTATCTGCCAACTAAACACCAACACACACACCGGGTTCCCCAAAGCAGCCCACTGTTGTATCTCCCCACGCTCCCGGCCTAACAGGTCGCACAGGATACACACTTTGCTACACGCAGACGGGGGAGTCAAGGAGCGAAGGAGAACTCCCTGGAAGAGCGGCTGGTTCACCGCTACCGCTGTCCTGCAGCCTTCCAGCCCGGCGTTCCCAGCCGTACCAGAGCTCCTTCCCGCGGGGCCCGGGTTGCGCCCGGCCGGGAGCCGAGGGCGGCTGCCCAGCGCTCAGCTCGGGGAGCGCCTCATCCGGAGCACCGGCTCGGTCCTCCGCCCCTTCCCCACCCTCGCCCAGGCCGCGGCGGCGACCCCATCTCGTGGCGATCCTACCTAGCGGAGGGCAGGAGCCGGCGCGGCCCCGCCGCCCCTCCCTCGCTCCCGTCCGCGGGTCTTGGGCGCCGGGGCGGCAGCGGCGGTGGGACCGGAGCCGGGCAGGGCGGGGGGTGCCGCCGCCTCCTCCTCGCCGCTGCTGACTCAGGAGCAGGCGCCGTCCCTCCACGCCGCTCCCGAGGGGCGGCCGCCGCGATCCGCGCAGGATCGCTGCCCACAGACCCCGCCGGGCACGCACCGCCCGCCGCCGCGGGAGCGGGCCGCACCTGTGGGCAGCCGCGGCCGCCCTGAGCTCGGCAGGGGAAGGGAGGGGTGGGAGGCGGCCCCCGGGCGCGGAGGTGGGGTCGGTCCGGCTCCATCCCAAGAGGGAGTGCGGGGGCGCTCCTGCCGGCAGCAAGGCGAGGAGGTGCCGCGTCTCCATCTTGAGGAGGGGGCGAGCGGGAGGCGCAGCTCCCTCGGCGCGGGGTCCCGCTGCCGCTGCTGACCTCCCCGCCCGGCGGGACCCTGGCAGAGCCGCGGCACCTTCCACGGTATTGCACCGACAGGGCTTTTACTGTAGAGCAGCGAGGCGTCTCCCAGGTCTGAAGACCTTCAGCGAAGGTCTGAAGGAGTTGAGCCGACCAGCCGAGCCCTCTGCCTCACGCCGCTTTGGTTACCGAAAGGCGGCCACGGTATTGCTGTGGCTCTGCCAAGGGGCCTCGAAGGTGGCATCCCACGCCCAATCCCTGCGTGCAGGTCTGCCTGCTTTTGCTACCTGCGCAGCATTTCGCTGCTCTGTTTCCACGTGCAGTCTTTTGGGGAGACTGCTACTGCCGGTGCGGGTTTCCCGCGGTGACCGGCTGCACGGCAGGAGGCCAGCACCTGTCGGGCATGAGCCGCACTGGGGCATGCTCCCCAGCTCACACATCCTCATTCTGCCTTCCTTCTGATCCTTACCTTTCCAATTTTCTGATAAACGTTGGGATGGGGAGCTAGTGCTGCTCCTCTGGCAAAGTCCTACATTCTAATGACAAATATCTCTGTCGGAAGCTTCTGCAAGAGAACCCATAGCTTATTCAGAACAGCTTTTCAAAAAAATATTCAACATTTCTCTGATTTTGCTCTATTCTTGCCACATTCCCATTTTCTGTTTGCAGTCAGAGCATGCAGAAATGGCTTGATTGCTTCTTTGATTTTTACAGTTCCACTCCAAAACAATAGACCAATTCGATTTGGAAAGAGGCATTTTTCTACTCAGCGCCAATGTCCATGTGACATAGAGAAATGATTTAAGTATATCTACCTCAGCAACATTTTAGCACAAGCAATTTCATTTTTAAGTTAAACAAAGCAAAAAGAGCAAAGAATTTCAAACTTGTAATGGTCTCATGCTGTTTTGAACCAGCCTATCAAGGTCCCAAATCCTCTGTTTCACCTGTTAGTGATGCTTCTGTACTGCCAAGTTCTGCTCAGTGTTTAATGAATTGCCAGTGCTTGATTCGGGGTAAATAGTGTTTTTCAGGTAGTACAGGATGGTGAAAAAAATAAAGCATTTTAAAGATGTAAAAATGTCATCTCTTGAGTGAACAACAGCTTTTACATCTCCTTGTCTGAGTCCCACCCTACCAACTGTTTTCAACATCGATCTGTTATGATATTTCCTGAAGTTACTTATGTCTTCTTCAGAATGGGAAGGTCATGTCTCATGTGCTTGCTCTCTAAAGTAAGGAATGATATATCAGAACTGTAATAGTGGATTGCTTTTGAGTATATATGAAGAAGCCTAAATAAATGTTGACCTTTTTTGTTGTTGTTTTGTTTGTTTGTTGTTTTTTTGGGTTTTTTTAATTTTTCTTTGCTGTGTTCTTGTGCCAATTTTGATTCCACAGTTTCTGTGATTTTTGCATGTTAGCTGTTCTGGTCAGCTTAGGGAGACTGAGTCTACTTATTTCAAACAAAAACTATCATGTGAATTCCTAAAATATGTTCTAGTAACAACAGAAAAGGAAGAGAAGACTTATTATTTCTATTGTTGAGATAGTCTACTTGACTTGGAAGAGGATGTGTGTGCAGAGAGAGGAAGCCTGGGTATCTTTCCTTTGTGGCAGCTCCATTTCTCATGCTTTGAAGCCTTCCTGCCAGCACTGGGACTCTATTTACTCACCTAGTGGGAGAAAAAAAATTGTTTTCCAATGCTGTGGGATCCTAATTTTTTTTGTTTGTTTGTTTGTTTGTTTTTTTTTGGTTTTTTTTGTTTTTTTTTTTTTTGTTTTTTTTTTTTTTGTTGTTGTTTTTTTTTTGGTTGTTTTTTTTTTTTTTTTTTTTTTTTTTTTTTTTTTTTTTTTTTTTTTGATTATTACCTTGCCAGGAAAGATTATTCACTCAATGTTAGTGCTTTTTGAAGGATCTGTGCAGGTATGCAAAGGGCTCCTCAGCACAGCACAAGCTTAGAGACATAAGACTTCTGCATGTTCTATCAGGAGGCTCTTCCCACTATCTTAATTAAAACAGGGTGAAAAGGATGAAAGCAGTAACTGTCTCTGTTTGCTTTCCCTGCACAGGGGTAGCTGATCCAGTGCCCTTGACTTTCCGGATTGTCTTGTCCACTGAATGATCAAGATGCAGCTACTCCTATGCAAACACAAAGGAATCAGAGCAAACAGCTCCCATTCCAGAAACCCAGCAGCAGCACCTGGTGCCTGTTCTGCTGCCAGTCTGCAAACTCCAGAAATGCTATGAGAAGGCAAAGCAGATTATGAAAGCAGGTTTGCTGCAGATGGCTGAGGCTAAGAAGTTATTTTCTTGCTGAGCCAGTTCTTGCCTTTCATTTCATCATTAAATTAATAGGCTTAACTGTCCCAAAGTAACAGTCTTAGCATGCTATAATGATATCTGAAAATCATTAAAACAACAAAATGTAAGTAAATGTTGATCTGGTTACCTCTGCTTTCTCACAGTAAGTGCTTTCATTTGATCAGACAAAAGTCTCATGAAGCTGTCATCACCCAGGACAATTAACTCAGTGCCAGATATCCAGGTTCGTTTTGGAGTCTGCCTCTGACTTGCACCCCCCATCACTGCCAAGTGGACCCTATGAGCAGCTTCTTGCTATGTCAGGGAAGCCCTGACCTGAGGCATAGCACAACATTGTTGACGTACATGAGGTTCCTCCCACCACAGGGGGCTGGCACAGGCCTTCAAGTCACCTTGCACCTTACTCTCCTTCCCCTCTTCAACTGGTTTGCTAAACCAGCTGCTCTGAAGTTTTCCCTGACATCTGTTTCAAACGAAAGAGGTTTGGGACATATTAGGTCACATTACTTAACCCTTGTTAGATTGTGTTGCACTTTTCTGAAAATAACCTTTTCCCAACTCCCATTTAAATAGGTAAATAACTTCATCTGTTTCAGTTCAAGGAAGAGTCTATCAACACTGAAAAAGAGGGTAGTATTCACCTTCAAAGCATCTGAGACAGATTTTTTTTTTTTTGATTCCTCAGTAGTAGTAAAAGTTTTTGAAAGCTGGAATGAGGTTAGTCCCCCTTGGCCACATTTGTCCACTGTGTCAGTTTTTCTTACATGTCATTTCTACTGCCAGCCCAGGTAAAGCTTCTGCCTTGACAAATTGTGTCTGAGAAGGTTTTTACTGGCTTCTCTGTCCCACCAGTGACAGTATCAGGAAATCTAGTAAGAGTGCAAAAGGTTAGAGTGATATGGTGTAATCCTTTCCTTCTTTCTGTTGTTGAAATATGTTATATTTCATTGATGCAAGTCTATACTTTTTCCCTTTTGCTTAATCAAAACTGTAGTTTTACAACATTTCTGTATGTTATTAAACCCATTTCTTGTCAAGTATGCATGAATCCGTACATAATGACAGAGTAATGATCTTTCCATGGGTTGTTGCAGATGCAATGTTACTTTCATTTCCATTGTAATGTAACAACATTCCTGCCTACTGCATCTTCCATTTAAGCCTCCCGTTTTCTCAGCCTTACTGAAATGACAGCCTCTTTGTAAACAAATTTTTGTTACTTACAGTTTCAGATTATTTTCTGTAGTTAAGATCAGACTATTTTCAATAGCTAAGAGCATAAATGTTGTTTAGATGTATACTTCTAATTATGATAAAATAATTTCCTGTTATTATTGTGGTTTTGCTTTTCCCCCTTTTTAAAAAAAATCTAATTATTATTTACCTCACAGTTGTTTAACATTATCTTAACATTATCTCAGATATTTTGTTATATCTGTTCTGTTTTAGTAATTTCAAGCTATTTTCATGTACAAATGCTAAAACTTTGTCTGGATTCTCAGAAGAGGTGGCTTTTCTTGATACCTAAATCAAAGTATTGATAAAATAATGTTTCTGACCATAGGGAATTTTATCACGGCCCATTGTTGTTACTGATTATCAATAGGAGAAAATCACTGCATTTTCTAATATTCCATGTTTGTGTAAATCCTTTGGCATGGATAGTTGCCATAATATCATATCACTGACTCAGGAAAAATATTCAAATTCTAAGTTGTAGCCTAATAAATATTTGTTAGGCTTTATATTTTTGGTTTTTTTAATGTTAAATATTTATGATGTTTTATTACCAGTTTGAGTTGCCGTATTCAGCAGTTATTTTGCCTTTTACCTCAATGTGAGAGGTAAATTGATATAAGGGCTCTGTCACTTGACTGTCAGCAATTTTTATACTTATTAAGTGGTTGAAAATGTAGTTCATTAAAGATGTAGTGCTTGTTTAATATTCAATAGTCAGCAAAACATTTAGCCTTTATGCCTTTTTTTTTTAATACGATTGCTCTATTGTAGTTTAAAAAGATTTTTAAAAGCTGTATGCAAGATTTTCTCATTCTGGAAGAATGACTAACCACTTAATTGCACCAAATATAATCTTCTTCTTGCCTGTCTTTGCAATTAGAAAAATGAATTGTCTCTTATAAAGTGTTATGACTTTGCTTGTACCTAATAAAAATATTACATTTCCACTCACTCTTTCAAAGGTGAAGAAGCACTACTACTGATCAAAGGAGGGAGCACTAGAGATGGATCTGCAGCTTAGGCATGATGCTAAGTCACTCAAAGTTCTGAAACCTCTTTTTTCTTTTTTTTTTTCTTCTCCAAATTAAAAACCTGTCCTACAACAACAGCCACTAATAGCATTTTTCCTTTTTTTTCTTTTCAAAATAATCCAGAAGGTACACAGAGAAACAAAAGTAGCCATAATGTAGAAGGGCACAGGAACTGGTGCTTCTTTGACAAAGCATGAGTTTATTGTGGATCCTTAGGAATGTTAAATTCCCATCCCTTGTCTTCACCTTCCCCATGAATCCTTTGGCTGCAGCTCCCAGGGAGGGATAGGAGATGTAAGCAGTGAAAGCAAACCTCATGGTTTTTCTTTCGTCTTAGCAAGGAAGAAGAGAACGTGAAGCAAATAAAAAGTTGTGAGCACTGTTTGCTTGTGCTGACATTGTCACTCATAACCACATGTAGGGGAACAGGGAACACTTGCTTTGTCAGAGATACAGATGTAGAGGGACAACTGGTGCAGAAGCAATTCCTTAAAAATGCCAGTATCACAGAATCACAGAATCACAGAATTTCTAGGTTGGGAAAGACCTTCAAGATCATCAAGTCCAACCCATGCTCTAACACCTCAACTAGACCACGGCACCAAGTGCCACATCCAGTCTTTTTTTAAACACATCCAGGGATGGTGACTCTACCACCTCCCCAGGCAGGCCATTCCAATACTTTATCACTCTTTCTGTGAAAAACTTTTTCCTAATATCCAACCTATACTTCCCTTGACGCAGCTTGAGACTGTGTCCTCTCCTTCTGTCAGTTGCTGCCTGGCAAAAGAGACCAAGCCCCAGCTGGCTACCACCACCCTTCAGGCAGTTGTAGAGAGTGATAAGGTCACCTCTGAGTCTCATTTTCTCCAGGCTAAACAACCCCAGCTCCCTCAGCTGTTCTTCATATGGCTTGTGTTCCCAGCCCCTCACCAGCCTTGCTGCCCTCAATGTAAATGTGAACTGAGATTGTGAGTCTTGACTGTCTTTTTCTGCATCATATAACCCTAATAGTTAGATTTCCACATTTCATGGTGGTATCACCTAAATAGCAGTCCCAGTTCTTAGCACTGAAATGCTGCCAGTCACTTAAGCTGGAGGGAGTAATTTAATTTAAATTCCTTGTAAAAAAACTACATAGGTTAAAGGTGTATATAAGGCAAATATAAATGACACAATTTGGCAATGTGGGAAACCACAAACAAGGTTAAACCACACTTTTCTTTTCATCATCATTTCCTTGAAAGACTAAGCAAACAAAAAGCTTTTCAAAAACAAACAAACAAAACCCAAAATAATTTTAAAAAAACCAAACTCCTAACAACAACAACAACAAAACCCCAAAAAAATACTCTCTATTGATGGTATGTTTGACAGCTGTTTCATAAAAAGTAGTATGTATCTGAGGATTTTATGAACTGTTAGTTATTTGGGAACATAAATGAATAAATCAAATACTGAGTTTTCTGCCTTCGCTGTCATGAGACTTTACAATGATGTTTCTAAACCAAGTTACTCCTGAGAAGTTTTCTTGGTATGTTAAGAATAGGTCCTTTAAAATTTTATTTCAGTTGTCATATCATAGTTTAGGGAAACTATTCATGTAGTCAAAAATAATGAAGGTCTGTGTCTAGATGTGACTTTTCTTTACACCTGGGCAGCTCATTCAGGCCAGGAAGAGATCATAGGGGATGGGCTCCTGATCATAGAGAAAGAGCTCCTTCTCACTATCTCTCTCCTCAGTTTGAATGTCCTTAGTGATTTCATGTCATGCCATGACCTCCTGCAGCAGAGAGGCAGGCCCATGACTGTGTCTGTAGGGCATGAGCACCCTCTTGCACGAGCAGAATGAGCCCCCTGCCCCAGCTGAGGGCACCGTGCAGTGCCCAGCAAGGCCAGGCCAGCAGCCCCCAGGGAGGGCCTCCAGGTCCCAGGGTGGTGAGAGCGGAGGAAAGGGTGTGTGGTGATCCCTGCAGCTGTCTTCCCCTCGTGGTTTATTACTGTTGCCTGCAATAATTGGTTCCTGTAGCATTAATCAGTCCTTATAAAGTCAGCTGTAGAAAACAGAGGAATTAAGCACACTGGCATAGTTTACACACATTGAATTAGAATAAAATGACCAGCCACCAGTCCAGATCTGCTGCCTTTTTGACCCATGGTGACAACGGTACTCAACCAGAAATTGTACTGTGATACCGGCCTTCCTAAAAGAAAAACTGACTGGAACAGGGAAATAAAAGCAGATAGAGGTTTTTGAAAAAAGAAATGGTGTCATCATGGTCCATTTTATAACAATATCACTGTTTGTAGTTACAGGGAGATTTGTAGGGCTCAGAACAGAAAATCCAGGCTATTTCCAATTATCTAGGCTGAGCTTCAAGTTTCTGTATCTCACAGTGTAGTTTTATCTTGAGCAGAATCTTTCATGTAACCCTCATACTTACTCTCTTTTATGTTGGAGAGCTGATTGTTAAAATCGGATGTCAAGGGTTTCTTACATAAGCAGAGTCAAGGTGAATGTTCATTTAGTGCAGTGACCTGTCCTATATTGTTGCCAAAATCAGGCAGCTAGGGAACAAATATAATGGTAACTTTTACAGTTGCCCAGCAATCCAGCTGGTTTTGTCTCAGTGCTTGTGAGCTGATTGTGCTATTCCTGCATATTTCAAGTCCCCAAGCATCCAAGTTCCCTTTGACCCTGTCTTAGCTCTTAGTTTCCATACCATATGTTGGTAAGAAGTTACAGGGCTCTAAGGCTTCAAACACCTACAGCTTGGTATCCTCAAAAAAGCTTGAACAAAGCATAGGGAGGTTGAGTTGTCAAATAAGTGACTCAGAACAGGCATCAGAAAAGTCTAATACCTGAACCCACCCTAGACAGGCACTGTGCATCATATTCTTGCTTTACACATTTTTTTCAGTATTGCTGAAATTCTGCAGTCCATTTTTTTTCTGTTTTCATGCAGTTATTTTCCAAAACACAGAAGCATGTTTCATGGATAAGAGTGCAACTCTTTGGCCAGTTCTTGAAAGTCACATGAAAATCCTGGACTCAAAAGCTTGCTAATGTTTGAGTTAACATCCCAATTTCATTTTTATATCCAGGTCAAGCCTAAAGGTTTTCTGCTTGATTAGCAGTGTTTTGAGGACCAGCTTTCACATAAAGCTTGCAGCATCCTAGTGAACTCTGCAGGTGATTTTAATGCCTTTGGTTTGTAACACTGGTAACTTAAGAAGTCATTCCTCAACTACAGTTAATATTATTTAATCTGGTCCTAAATAAAGTATGATGATTATGAATTTGCAATTCTCTTCATAGAGATGTTTACCCAGCTGACTACTAGCATTCTTAATCAGCTAGCAAACTCAAAACTCAAACTTCAATGTAAGTTGCTAAAACCTGTTGAAAAGAGGGGAAAGGAGGCAATTTGACAGAAGAAAAAGAATTACTAATTATATTTTAAAAACCCCAAACAAACAGGCTTTCTTCCCCTGCAGCTAATCAGACTCCTGCCTCAGATTCTATAATATCTCAGTATAAGAATGGTCAACCATCTAGAATTGTAATATAATATTTTAAACAGCTGACTCTGTGTCTCTAGAATTTATTGTTATGTTCCTAAGCAAATGATAAGACTGTCCATTAACTTTATCCAACTTTAGAAGGAAAGTGTATGTTTCAGAAATAAAAGCCATTTCTATTTTTTGCCCACATTTTGTACTTTTAAAAAGTTACTGTCAATAATATATAGTTAACACTAGAAAGAAAGTACTACAAATTTCCTGCATGGATTTTTAAAAAGATTATTTATAATTTAAACATAGTGTCTTAGACAAAGAATTAAAGACATATCCATTTACAAGAATAGATCCCCTAAAGTATCAAGACAGAAGAAAAACAATTCAAGCTTTTATTTCAACACTTAATTCTCCGGATTTCTAGAATTTACATCAGAGAGTGAACATCCATTAAAAAAATTAAAGCTTTCTCTTTCATGGGGGAAAGATGTTTTTTATTCAGAGTCACATTCTACTTCAGAAATGTGATCTGTCATTTCAGAAAGCAATAATATTCAGAAAAGTTTCTAAATTATACTTTACACTGTCTTAAAGAATAAATATTATTGCAACTCGGATAATATAATGTGCTTTAGTACCCTGTAACAATTTTTGAGCTGTTACAAGATAAGAAGTTATTAATTTTCAGCAACTTGTTTGTTATATCTGAAAAGTATAGGCATTCTTATTTTTTTCCATTTGAAAGAACTTAAAAGCTTAGATCTTAGTGAACTGCATTCTGACGAAAATACAGGGGTTTATTTTTTTACTGTAGGTGGACTGCAAAGCTACAAAGACCATCTATTTTTACATGCTGTCTGATGGAGGTCATTAAAAGCTCAGTATTTAAATACAGGTTAACAGTGTCTACTGTGTTTTTCCATAGTTTAGACACTTAGATGTACCAATACCCATGTAAAGCACCTTCTGCAATTTTGTGAGCAGAACATCATAAACCTAGTTCGATGCACTTCCTAGTCTATCTCTTTATACATTTATAGACTGTTTGGTCTCATTTTGTCAGTTTACATATTGCAGCAGACATTTGCAAATAATGTGGATTCTTTTTAAGAAGTACCTACTGTACAGTGCAGGAGATTTTCCCTGTTGGTGAGATAATATTGACCTTAACTGTAGACAGCACTCTGCTCTGATTCAGTTTCTCTTGGTCTGGTTTGGAATTTTATAATACATCTAGGATCAGGATATTCCTATCTTTTGCCAGAAGGTATTCAAGTGCTTTACTTCAGGCAAGGTAGCCATGTCATATTCATTTAATGTTTGGTGAGCATCATCTCGTTTTATAACAAATTTATTAACTTGGTTAACTCAAGGAACTCCAATGATTTGGCCCTCAGGATTCAAATGTTGTGTCAAATAAGATATACTGCATATATGTTCAGCATGCAGGAGAACTGTACCCCTGCAATCTTGACTTGAAGCTGCTGTATTTTATGACAGCTTGTATCCTTGGCAACCAATGGTGTGGAAGAAAAGTGCCAGAATCACCTGAGTAACCATGGAAACCAAAACAATGTTTATGGGTAATTGACTAATCTAACCTACCTACTTGCACAAAATAAGAAATAAATTATATTTAATACCTGGAGACACTGTCCTGAAATAAATCATTTGGAATGAGTTATGTCTTATCATTGTAATCATTATAATTTTTATCATTAGATGTCTTATCATTGTAACCATTATCATTGGGGGCTGGAACTAGTTCTTTAAGGCCTCTCCAACCCAAGTTATTCTATGATTCTATGTTTCCAACAAATGAAACAAAAAGTTACATACAAAAAATATGATAAAGAAAATGAGATCAGCTTTCTGTAGCCTTTTCCTTTCTGATCACACCTAGGTCAAGTAAAATACCCTTGCACTATGAGGATATTGTTTAGTCAGTATCTGTTTTAGATGTCATGCAAGGAATTACTGAATTCTGAACTAGCCTTGATTTGTCTTTGATATAAATATTTATTCTCCCAAATCATTAAAGAAAAAAGTGTCAAATCATGTGAAGTACTTCCATAGTGAAAAACTATCTGTATTGCTTTTTTGAGTAAGATGTTCAATTCAGATGTTTGTGTAAGATGTATTGCTGTTTTGAGTAAGATGTTCAGATCAAGAGAGAAATGGGAAAAGACTGTTTGAAAGAAAGGCACTGAAACCACTCTGATCTGTCTGGTCTTGACTGCTCTCTAGAGCCGCAATAGAAAACTGTAACTGGCTTCAGCTGTACTTGGGGAACTGCTGTGGGAAGCAAATCAGTGCAAGCCCTGCTAAAAAAAAAATAAAATTACAGTGTTCTTTTATCTAGGAACAACACAGCATCCTTTGCAAAGAAACTGGCATGGAGGAGAGGAGATCTAAGACTCGGCACAGGAGGCTTGATCCTTTCTTTCTTCCCCTTGAATTCTCATGCTGCATCTTTTGTATGAGTCTGGAGTACTTACTGCTGAGCCTGGTGGGAGAATGTTGCAGGGTCAAAGTAGAGGGCAGTGAGGGTACTTCAGTGAGATTATTACACTTGAAGGTGAAGTTTTATATCTGTGAAGCTGCCTTTGCCTCATAGTGGCCAGCTACTGCATGCAAAAGGGAGGCATAAGAGCAACAGAAGATGTATTCACGCTAACTTACTGCTCCAGGCTCATCTCAGGCTGTTAGGAAGCAGCCCAGAGAGCATATCTGACAAATTTATTAAATCAAGGAAAAGGAAAGACTGCTGATAGAAGATACCCAATAAGAGGACCTTGGAATGTAATTGCAGGGAAAGGAGAACGTGTTGTAATAAGCAACAATTATACATGATGTCATTGAGCTTATTGCAGGAGAAGTCATCAGCACTTATTTAGGGTATGGAAGCTGCTTTAATCAAAGGATAGATAGGCAATTGCAGTCAGGGACTTGTACAACAAGAAATCAGATACTGAGATATCTAAAGCAAAATTAACTACTAAAAAATACTTTCAATTAAATAGGTGACAATGGGAAAGCAACAATGAAGGTCATTAGCAAGTTGAAAGAAATGTCTGAAAAGTGAAAGGTAAGAGAGAGTGGTCTGGGTCGCTTAGAGAAACACTGCCCAAAATATCAACAAAAGCAGGTTTAATACAAGTTTGCAAAAGCACAGAGTTTGATGGTAAGGTTCATTCTATTGCTGTATGCATAAAGCACACAAAGTAAAATCAGATTAGAATCAGTCTAGAATGGTTTACATGAAGACTAGAATGCTCTTTGTTAGGAAACAGGACCTCACTAGACAACAGAAATTCCTGGGAGCAGACAGTGTTTCCAAGGATCTCAAGGGGAGCTTAACTGCGTAAGAGGCATTAATCAAGGCTTGGGCCTAACAAGCATTCCCGAAATTTTAAAGCAGCTTGAGGGGTGGTGGGGGGATATGCACCTCAACAGAGAAAGATGATTACTTTGCCTAACAACAGAAAAGTAACAGGTTTATTATTCCTGGGGTGAAGGTGAAGGGGTTCTTTTGGATACCCTTTCTTACTAGGAACTTGCAATGACCTTTGAAAACTCCCCAAGCACTGCCATGCAAGAGGATGGCTCCTGAAAATAAGAGTCTGGAGAAACTGGCTGGAGAAACAATTCATGTTAGCAGAAGAAACAGAGAAAATATTGCTAGGATGGGTATCTAATAGAATTACTACATCATAAAAGATTGAAAACTTCAAAGCCAATTAGGAGATATTTACTGAAGGTGATGTCAGTAAGACTATGGCAGATAACAAGACTACTCTTGGAAAAGTGGGATTGTAAATGGCTGCTCTGGACTAACGGTTTGTATGTGACCTTGTAATTGTAAAAAATATGAGCTACTTCATCTGGCCTTGGAGCCTTCATTAATTTAGGCATGATAATAAATTGCACCAATGGTTGTTTTGTGAAACATCCAACACTGCTATTCATTAAAGGTGGTTTGAAAGATTTTTTAAATTAGTACTTCATGGCACAAAGACCTTAAAAGTATATGGATAGACCAGAATAGCTAAATATTATCTTCCAGAAAAGCAAAAATCTCTAACAGCAACTAGATTTTAATTTTACTTTCCCTTTCAAAAAATCTAAAAGGACTCCTTTGCTTTCATCAGATAATTGAAGCAATTTGCACAATACACAGAATGCAATAACTAGTCCAAATTATTAGAGCACTATGTGCAACCTAGTAATTTATTTGAAAATCAGGATCAAGAAACTATTTATTAACTGAATGAACATTGAATATTAATTACCTCATTCTAAACAACTTCTCTAATTTTACTGGATTTACCCAAACGTTGTGTCATCTTTTTCAATTTTATGATCAAGGAATTGTGACGCTGACAAATTCAATACTCACCCAAGACTACCTAATGTAATACTCAGGGAAGTTCTCATGCTGTCAGGACAAAACAAGCCTGTAACAGAGTGGGAATCCCTACTTAGATGCTCTGATCCATCAATTGTACTGTCAGCTGGGACAAACTACTGTGCTTCCCTTTTCAACCAAGAATGACTTTCCTGTTGCTGCATAGGGAAGTTCCATGTATTTATAAAAATTGAGATGACTGTGTTAAAAGCATTTTGTATGTGCAAAGTAGCAAAATGTTACTCCTGAGATTTTTGCACTTGTGAATTAATGTTTAATATAATGGGAAGTTTACCTGCTTTCTGGGGTGCAAAGGAATTCCTGTAAAAGACTCTAGTTTGAGTGTGAAATGGCAAGCTTATTTTAGCTGTGGTGGTGTTACTGAAATGAAATTCCCTGTGTTTTCCTTTTCTTCTAGTTCACATGTAAGTACTGGGGAAAAACAAGGCAGCAGAAGCACATGCTAGTTAAACCTCCATTTTATTGCCAGCAATGAAGGTGCCTCTGGGCTGAGAAGGACCCTGTGTCACAGCTCATGATTCCTTAAATGCAACCTGAACACTACTTGCCTTTTATTTGTACACTTTGCAGAATGTATTTGCTTTGGCCATGATATAATAGAATCATGGAATCATTAAGGTTGAAAAAATTTCCAAAATCATCAAGTCCAATCTTTGGTCTATCTTTGGTCACCATTCACCTTTAAGTGACTGTACATGCAAACTTCTGTGCCCATTTATTAGCTGAGTTTATGTGAGTTTGTTGCAGCTTTCTTTTAATTCTCTTTTCAAAAGCCTTTCCTTCCTCAAAGAGTATGGAAACATCTTTTTGCTTTCAGGTAGAAGTGGAGAAAAAAGCCCTTTTAATATGTAGTTACTAAAGGCTGAATTATCATTCACAGAATGGTTTGCAGACCAGATGGAGTGAAAGGCAGTGCTATGTGATTGATGTGGGAAGTCTGGAAAAGAATCAGAGGGAGAAGTTTTAGAAGTCTACTCTATGGTGTGACTTTCATATATATTTTTACTAAGCAATAATTTTAATTTTTATTTTTAAAAGGGCAAATATCTGATGAATAATATTTTCGCAGTTAGGTACAAAAATTATTAAGCAAATACATTATTAAGTTTGTTACAATATTTTAATTGCTTCTATAATTTAAAGACTATTTAGAGACTAGAAAAGCTCTATGAAATCAAATGTATAAATTTACCTACTAATGTAGGAAACTAAAAACTTCTGATGAAGTTTCACAGGGCAGGCTAAAGCGGATAAACTAAAAAAAACACATTAGTTCCAAGGAAAAATGGTTGGGCAGCTGAGAACACTGGCAGAGAACAGATTCTATATCCTCACTTCTTCCCCCCATTCTTCTTTATTCTCTTTTGTTTTAAGGAAGTAATTTTACATTTGAAAACATAGTCAGGGATCTAATGGAGGCCAAAAGTTTTAATGAGTTCAAGAGAGGATCAGTTGAACTTTAAGACACATGCCATCATTACTGCTATAGAAAATGACACAGATTATTCAATAATTTTGCCTTGTAGCCTGTTGTATGGTTATTACTGTTGAAAAAAGTGTCTGCCATGCAAGGAATACAACAGAACTTTGTGTTTACAGCTCATGGGAAGTATTCATCCAATGATTATTTTCACTAATCTGAAATGAAATGGCATACATTTCATTAGTAGCTGCTTTTTTGAAAACCTCTTTGCTGCTAGTCATATTCATTAGGTAACTTTATACCCTGGAACAAGGTAGTGGAATTTTGCATGGGAGTTTAGTATTGTTTATGCTGAAGTAAAGCTAAAGGGCAGTCCTGGAAAGAAGTACTTGGCTTCCTAGAAGCTTAGAGCTGTCTGTGAATGGGAAAAGACCTGCCTGGGTCTTTTCTGCTGGGTGACCTAAACAATGCCAGCATCCTAGCTCCTTTAGCACATCTCTGAAACCTTCCTAGTGTCATCTGGCATCATAAGGACTTAACTGTCTCAGGACTGACTCCAGGAACATCTGGATCAACAGGCAGCAAGAATGCTGCAGAAATGCAGCTGCTTTGCCAGGTTTTAGTGCCATCAGTAATTCACAATAGGGGAGTTATTGATGACTCAAATGGTGTTGTACCTGAATAATTCAAAAAGACTGTAAAGAAACTATCAGAAACCTGTGTCAGTCGAGATTTGGGACTGACATTTTGGGGACTGTAGCATTTATTTTCTTCTTATCCTTTTAGGACTTTCTTTAGTGCTGTAACTTAAAAAAAAATGGTTGGGGGGGGGGAATGAATAAATTATTTAAAAGTTCAGTAAAGATTAAATCAACACTAAAATCGTTGATGTGAATAAACAATGAAATCCAGAGGCAGAAACAGTGAGATTAGTAAGAGCTGGTACAGGATAACACAGTCCAGAGAAAGGCTGTCCTGGGGTCAGAATTTCAGGACTCATTTCTGCAAATATATACAATTTTCAGAACAGAGTTATCTAAAATTCAATGTACAGAAGCCAGGACAGCTCAGCCCTGAAGCATGTGTGTATTGGTTGTATGCATTCATATCAAGTATCATGTACCTGGTGTGAGGAGAGCAGAGGGGTTCAGCTGCTTTCCTGCACTGGCACAGCCATGATGTACCCTTGGTTCATCTCCAGGCATTGCCATCACCTTTGGCATTTGTGTGACACAAACCTTCATGGCAAATTGGAGTGCAGACAGAGGAACAGTTCCCCTTGCCTTAAAATGCACCAATAAGCAAAAAACCCCCACACTTCAGAAGCACTATGAACAATGCAAAGTAAGGTTTAAGGTTTAAGATGAGTGTGATGTACCAGTAGTATTGGCTCATTTTTAGGTAGGCATTGTGTTTACAGGAACAATTCAAAAGTTTGGATTTTCCATTAGTTTATGTTTACGATCTGCACTTAAGAAAAAGCAAACAGAAGATGTATTTTTGTTGAAGAATGACAAGTAAACTTGTAACTAAGCTGCTGTTCAGAATAAGGAGAAGAATAAAGACAAAGGGTTTAAGCCAGCAGTCCAGAAGAGCTTCATCCAGCAGCTAGCCAAGAAGCTCCCTGAGCTGGCAGGAAGCTAGCACTGCACCAGAGTCAATAAGAGTGCATAAAATAATACAAAAAGTGATTAATCCATCAGCTGTGATATTGATCCTGGGCAAAGTGATAGAATGGATGCTAGTGGAGCCACTTCTTGATGAGGCTGCAGGTTTGGTAGATAAAGGTAATATTTTTGATGTAGCAGACATTTTCTTGTGAGGCATTTGACTTAGTGTCGCATGGCATCTTGATTGATTATCCAGTGTGATAATCAACTTGGCACTAATGAATTGGGGGCTGATTAAGTGACATGTCCTGACAGTAATTAAAAATAAGAAATTACTGAGTGAAGATGTTTCTCATGACACCCTGCAGAGATCAGTTCTCTGATTTCTGCTGCTTAATGATTTTATCAGTGTTTTGGAAAAAAGTCTAACATAAGTGGTGAAATTTGCAGTTATGCTGAAATATGAACTGTTTCATTTTGAGATATTTAGGTTGTCAAGAGACCATATATTCAGAACAGTTCTCTATTTCTGTGTGTGCCACGGAATGCAACCTATCGACAACTAAAATAAGGTGGGGCAGTGGGTTGTTCTCTGCCAATCAGTTAAGGATTTTTTCTTTACTTGTGGGAGTAAAGGCTGGCATAGATGCATGCAGTATGAAGTTGACTTGCACCTGAAAGCAAAGTCAGGATCATGCATTCAGTCTAGACTATGAGTGGAATAAGACACTATGGAGGTATCCACCAACCCAGTTCTTCATGGCATGCTAGGAAGGTATAGAGAGGTCTTCAGTACCTAGAAACCCCCCTGGAGAATCATCCCAACTGCTCCCCTACTTGCTGCTGTTCTAGCTGGCATCAGTGGGTGGTAGAACCTGTCCTGTTGAGCTACAGGCACACAGGGCCAGAATATGCTTGCACATCTCTCAGAGGACCAGATTTTGCGAGTGTACAGTTATTATTACATGGTTTTTAAATAGCTCCATTTTCACACCAGTTCAACTATGTTGGTTTCATTGGAGCTATTCCCTGAGAAAACAGATGATGAAAGCAGTTTCTGTTTCTCACTGCTAAGGTAATATGACCTACTAGATAGAGCCACATAACATGCTTTCCTTTGCAGCATTGACATTTTTTAGGGTCAATTTTCCTTTGGTACCTGCTTGTTTGCCCTCCCTCACTTGCACCAGTCTTCCTGGTTTTTTTGTGGTTTTTTTTTTTTTTTTTTTTTTTGTTTTGTTTGTATTTGTGTTTGTTTGTTTGTTTTGTTTTGTTTTGTTTTGTTTTGTTTTTAATAAAAGATCAGTAAAAATACCAGTGTAATGTAACACTTTTACTTGTGAGGACTGCCTATTTCAATGGAGACCTTTGCAATGATGAAGTGCTCCATAAAAGTTGTACCAGCACTTCAGGTAGATAGAGAGTTTATGAAGGAGTTAGAAGAGACAGGACTGAGAGGGCTGAGGGGAAGGAACTCCATTTTCTGGCTTTGCTACCAAGGGTAACATTATAAAAATACAGTTTCTATGTGCTTCCACAATTTTAAACATGTTCTGCCCACTATTCTCACAACACCTATGATTGTTTATAGTAGAATAACCTTCATGTGTTAAAATTAACATTTTAACTGTTAAAATTGATCTTCATCCCTTACATGTCCCTAGGATTAAAAGTAGAAGCATTATCCTTTTATCTTGTAGATAAATCACTTGCAAGGTTCCTTTATTATATAATTAATTTTAGAGTGTTCAGGACAGAATAAGTCCATTTGAGGGACTTTCAGTTTGATACTACATGGTTAATTTAGCTCATAGAGACATTTCACATTAAGCCCCCTGACTATGATATTTTAATCGTACTGAATGTAAAGAAAGTAAAACTTTAATATATCAGGATGTCAGCATTTCTAAGTGATAAGGAAGATTGTTACGGTCTGACTGCCAAATATTTATTTATGTTGAGAATAACATTTCTCTAATGCTAGGTGATTTCACAGACAGGTTCAGAAAAAATTCTGTCTGATTGCAAAGTATCTAAATATTCATATATTGTCCATAAAACAACTTGAAGATGGCTGTCATGTGTTTTCCTAATAAACATTAATAAATTTTATTGATATAGTTGTACCCATCTCAGCAATTAACAGGAGAGGATCTCTTCCTTTCTTCCCACTCATTTTTTGGGTTTCCCTTAGTTACCCAGCAGTGATTGGGGTGAAGGGAAAATTCTTAAAATAAATATGAAATGCATTTAAAAAATTAAAAAGTAAGATTTTTAGGAGCCAGGATTCTAAAAGGTGTGCTAGAAAGTGTTATGAGAAGTTACAAAATGAAGGGGGAAAGCAAACACTAAAGTGTGTTAGATTTTGACTGGTTTTTTTTGTAGTCACTTCAAGTTCTCAAAATGAAGAAAAGTCAAGGAAGACTTATATAAATACCATAAAACTCATAGTTCTGGTTTCAGTCCTGAAAAAGAATTCAGATTGCTTCATTCATTGCCAAGTTGGAGCTTTCAAAACTGCCATTGAGTACCCAATGTAACAAGTTGGCTAAAAATTCTGTCATGCCAGACTATTTCAAAGGTTGCCCTGTACCATTTTTTAGAACTACGTTTGGCACACATTTTTCAAACTTTTCTCTATAGTTATTTAGACCAGATATTTCCTTAAATAATTGAAATATGTTTGAAATCTGAAAATCTACTCTCTAAAATATTTGGTCTCTATACGGAAAACATTGTAAGAAACCATTTTTTTTGTTGCATACTTAAAATGGCAAATGTTGTTACCTAACTTTTTAATAGTTGGTAGTTAGTAAGTCACTGAGTTTTTAGTCATTTAAGTTGTCTGTTTCCACCTTTCTCTTCACTTTTTCAGTTTTATTCAGTTCTTACAGATAATTTTCAGAGTAGGCTATGAGTCTTTCTCCATCTACTATTTGTGCCTTGAAAATTTCAAGATGTTCTGAGGAGTTCTTATAAAACCAAGAAAGAGATTCCCAAAAAGATCCTAGAATATAGGCTTAAAAATTGATGAAAAGAACATAAAGTCAGCAGTTGCAGTTCCAGACTCTAACACTAAATCCATTTGTAGTCCTGGGCTTCATCAACTTCTGTTGCCAGTCTGGCCTGTTAGCAAGATACTTCAGGACACAAGACTGTCTTGAGATTGCACTTTCCTTCTGTAGCATTCAGTGTGTGTCATTTAGCACTGATGAAGTTCAGTGTCATAACTAGTTACAGGTTATATATGGTATGAACACCTTTTTTTCTTTCTTTAATGAAATTAAAAGCATAATTGAATTAATGAAAAATGCTTCAGTATAGCTATTGTCTAAATTACTCCTTTTTAGACAAAAATAAACCAGCTTTGTTTAAACTAATTGATGAACTTTCACTGTAAATCTGAGAAAGTATCTTGTGGGTTTGCTTGTTTGTCTGTTTTTTAAAATTAGTTATTCAAAATTCTTTCAGGCTTCTGTTAAACCTCTATGGAAGAGCTGGAGAAGCAGACTGTAATATTTAAGGTAAGCACTAAAAATTCAAGAATTTTTAGTATTTTTAATACCTCCTCAGTGTCAGTAAACACTAAATGAATAGTGTTGCATGTTATGATCTAATCAGCAAGAGATATCTGTCTGAATTAAGGTTCAGACAAGACTATATGTCAAAACCAATAATACAGATTTTATTTAAAAATAAGTGTGAGGCAGAGAGATAGAAAGAAATAGAAAAGACAGGAAGGGGAGAGAGAGAAAGAGAGAGATCAAGCAGAAGATAGTCATCATCCATGGATCCAACTGCATCCCATTGGTCCTTCCTCACCCTTGCCTTCTCAGTGGTGGGGGTCCCCAGGTTGTTAAAAGCTTTTCACTATTTACACATTTTGGCAAACAAAGGATTTAATGCTCATTGACTACATAGTTCTCTTATTCTATTGGTTAAATGACTCCCTCACTTCTACATAGTTCTCTTATTCTATTGGTTAAATGACTCCCTCACTTCTAAGGCTAATTAGTCCCATGCTCAGTCCTTCTTTTCTTTGGGCTTGGTGGTTTTTGTTTTTTTTTTTTTTTTTTTGAGTTGGTGGATTGTGAGTCAGTGTTTTCAATCTCCCTCTGCCAGAATTACATTTTACCCAGTTTGAACTGATTTCAGCACAGTTTCTGGCTTGCCTTTTCTTGTAACCCATAAATTCTGTATTCTCTGTATCCATTTTCTTCCCCAACTTTGTTAATCTCCCCCAGCTTTGTTAAACCCCAGTGGGTCTGAGATGACATCCCGACCACCTTTATCTTACCTTAGTGATCTCTTATCCCATCATGGTGGCTTAACTTACAGACCAGGTTCAAGGTAGCCACGAAGGCAAGTTTGATGGAGGGGGACTTCAGGGATCACAGATGCCATCTATCCCACAGTTTGGAGTGACCTTTTTTGACTGGTGATATGTGTATGAGCACTTCTTTACACACTTAGCCACAGAGAGAATTTCTGCCTGGATGCTTTAGCCAGATCTCACTTCTGCCAGGACTGGGGTGAGTACCCTACAGTCTCTTATCTCCTGGCAAAGTCTATCTGTGACCTTAACAATGTTTGAGGCAGGTGATGGTGATTTTTAAGTCCTTAGACATGGCTTTGTAGAAGCTTGTTAATAAGGTGTTTTAATACAAGTGAGTGTAGTTTCATTTTAGTCTCATTTAAATAATTTTTAACCCCCTACCATGAGTGGGTGGTAAATTGCAAGGTACAAACTCCGTGTTAACAGCAAAATGATTAGGAATACTCACTTCTTTAGTGGTTAAATAGAGAAAGCTGTAAGAAAGGCTTGAGAGCAACTGCATCTCTAAATAGGTAAAATACTGTGGGGCTGCTGCCATCTTCTGGGATGTAAGACAAAGTCACGTCACTTCTACATGATGAAATAATTTCACTTGCAAGACCAGAAGAGACTTAGCTTTTTAGATATAGAATGATCAGGAATTATTGTGGGTTGGGTCAGTGGAGCATGGCTTCCTGTCAATACCGTAATCCAATTCCTCACCATTTTTGCAATTGACTTCCAAACAGTGGGTTAACATCATTCTGTAAGTACAGCAAAATTGTACTCCTATAATTTAAGCTGTGGGGAAGCTGCTTGTAAGCACTTGTTGCACTCTACATCTGAGATGTTTCTCAGAGTAATTGCCTTGGAGAAGAGTAATATTTTTTTTGTTTGTTTATATCACTCTGAAGTGGCCTCTCATGGTTCATGGCTAGGGCTTACAGAAGTACTGTGATAATACAAACATATAATTCAGTGGATGTATGTGTGTGTGATGCATTTTGTAATAACTTTATTGCACACTTCAGCCTTTTTCTGCTTTGTGAAGGGCTGCAAATAGAGTGACAGGATGATTCATTTGCTCATTTTCTTTTATAGTCTCTGTGTATTCTGTGTGCTTGTTTATGCTGTAAATCAGTTGTGAAGAGAGAACATATGAATTTGCTAACCAGCAAGAAAAGTATGACTGACTTTGCTATGAACAACAACAAAGAACTGTTTTCTGTCTCCTCAGGTGAGTATGATTAAAGAGGCAGGCATATCAGAGGCAAGTATACAGAAGTTACCTAGCCACCAGGGTTATTAGGGATGGGTTATATTTCAGGACCACAAAAAATAAATACAGTAAGAACCCTTAGTTCTTCTTGAAGGATATAAAACTCACTTTTAAAAAACGACAGATTATGGCCAACTTAAGGTCCTGCACAGCCACCTATGAGAATAAGCTGTTTAATGCATATACTTGGTCTTAAGGGCAGCAATGCTTATGCCTGCTCTCTTAAATATTATCCTGAGGCATACATAGATAAACCTGGGAGGTTTTCATCAGCTTTGTTGGCTTCTTACCATTTTATCTGCACTTCAGGTTGGATGCTTTCCAACCAAAAGTTTTGATTGCCTCTTGGGGATTTTTTTTTCAGATAGCACATTCAAACAAACATAAAATATTGCCTGGTCAAAACTCTACCCTCTGTGTGTGGGTGGTAAGAGAAAAACTGCATCTGACTAGCCAAAGCACAGCAGGATACATGGGAAATAGGATGGCCTTTGGGACAGGGCTACCAAATACAAGCTGTGTAATGCTTGGGACCCTGCACTGGGTTTATCTTTACTGTTAATGCTGGCCATCAGTCTTGTTTCTGCAGCGCCTGGCTATAAGAAACTACTTCTGCCCTCTCATTGCCTCTAACTCATAAAAGATGATATTGTACTCTTGGTTCAGCCAAGAACATCTACCTGTTGAGTCAGCTGAAATAACCCCAGGTCTTGAAGAAATCCCCCACGCTGAGGTGGGACAGCTGAGGAAAGCTGTTACAGAGTCTGAAGGTATTTTGGGGTGAGTGTGTGATAACTGGTCAGTGAAATGCACCACCCTGTAATAGCAATTAAAAAAAAAAATGGCCCAGCTCTGTTCAACATTCAGTGGTTAGTGAGATCCCATTTTGTTACAATTCTCCATATATTTCCTTATCATAACAGCTGAAATACAGTCTGCTGGTTCTGAGGTAGTTTATTGGTTATGTATTGCAATTTATATTGTATAGAACTCTTATTCATGATACCCCAGGCATATGTTATACTTTGACAAAAATAGCTTATTTTTTTTTTCTTTCATTGCCATGGAAATTCACAGAAAACAGGGTCAGTCTTCTGTACTTTCTTTTTAGCATACTGTTTGACAAGAATTTATTTCATATTTATAATTCTGCATTTACATTACTTGCTTCATTTTTACTGTGTTTGACTGGGATTGTTAAACCTGAGAAATACGACAAAAAGAAAAAGTGGCCATCAACTTTTAGCTCAAGCTGCACTGTTTTCTGTAGTAACCAGTATTTTGGAGAAGATTGTTTTCATAATTCTATGGAGAATCCTGTCACCTGTCAGTCCATAATTGTCAATAACCCAAGTTATGTCCATGCCCCTAGGAAACATGAAATACAATTTAAATAAGTACAGCAGTGTAATTTATTTACTTGTTGACTTATTATCTTTGAATCTTATGCAAGACTGTTTTCTACATTCGCATGTTAATGTTTTTGCTAATGTTTTTACCTGTTATAACTTTGTTATTTATGAAGAGCAAGGGAAATTATTGCTTCAGGCCGTCCCAACACATTCTCTTCTCTCTACAATAAAGTGTTTCTCACTGTACTTCTGCCAAGTGGAAGATGTAGAGTGTGCAAGATCATTTAGAGATGACCTTTGAGCTGTTCATGGGAGGCTAGTGCATAACAATTTATAAGTCAATCTAAACATAATCAATTTTTAAATGTATTATCCTTTAGGTTATGTGATAAAAACCCCCACAAAGGAGCAGAAAGAGGTGGTTGGAGGGGACTCCAAATATTACCCTGCCAGGTTGCTCCCAGGCCCTCACAGGAGCCATCAGCCCATAGAGGGTTGATCTCCACAAGCCCAGAGGAGCCCAGGGATACTCAAAGGCAAACAGGAACCCAAACTGTGCATTCAGAGTAGGGGACACTCTGCCTGGTCCCTCCCTGGGCAGCCCCAGGAAAGCCTCAACCCCACCGTGCTAGGATGACACACATTGTGGTGTGTCAATTGAGTCAACTCTGGAGCACATTTTGAGCTGTTACCTAGGAAAACAAGGCACATTATGGGAAACAAGGCAGTGCATTTTAGGATTGTACTGGATTTATTATTCGATCCTTAGGGGAGAAACCAAAGGTGAGGAAAGGGAGAGATTTAGATGATTTGGGGAGGAATGAGAGTGGGGAAAGCAGGAGTGAATAAGTGGCCTGGTTTCATGTGCACTTCTCTGGCCATGAACTACTCCTCATCAGTCTGTCTTCTTATTAAAAGCTTTTCCAACTCTTATCCTGGATGAGGGATTCTCCATTTGGTGTGAGGGAGTGGGGTTTGGGAGGGTCTGGATGGCAGTGACTGGAGTCAGATCATGGGTCAGGACTGGAGGTACCAGAGGGACTGAAAACCAGTGCCAGCCCCTGGAACAGGGCCCTGGGCCACAGGGGTGTGTGTGCCCCTGGTGCCAGTGGCTGGACTGAGCGCTGGGTGTGCAAATAAATGTGTGTGCAGTACCACAGGTCAGGCGTGAGCAGACAGGGAGCAGCTGAAATGGCTTGGGATCTGTGGGTGCCTCTGAAGGTGAGACCACGGCAGGATGAGGAGTCCCAGCTGGGGACATCCCCCTGTGTATCACCAGGTGATCTCCGTCCTACTAAGTGCAAGCTGTCGGCTTCTGCTCGGCGCCCGGCGCTTCTTTTTCACTCGCGTTTGGATTCGTTATGCCGAAAAGCAGAGATTTGCTCAGAGCGCAGGTGGATTAGCAGGATAGTTAGAAAAATGAAGGGGAACTTTGTGGTCTGGGAACAAATGGAAGCCTTGCTGCTCTTTCCCACTAGAGGTCTCTGCAGATAACGCCGAGAAACCTGAAAATCTCTTTGCCACTGACAAAGATGCTGCTGATGTCGCTGTTTCCGTGCGGACAGCTCTTGCAAGACAGACGCTGTACAGATATTTTATAGTTATAATGTAAGTAGATCCAATTCTCCCGGTATTGATAGGTGGTAATGCTTGACTGATTGTCTTCTTTGATATTGCACCAGGTGAGGCTCTCAAGCTGGTGTCTTCAGTTCAAAGGAGTGATTCTGTTTTATTAATTTCCTAATTTTATTTAATAATTTACTCACTTCATAAGTACAAGAAAACCAGAAGGGCCAAACAGTAGAGAACCTTAAAAATTAATAGTGAGTAATTTTTGGTTTCATAAGGATATTCACCCTAGGAACAAATCCTAATAGATCCCATTTTCACCACTTTTTAATTCTGTTAATTTTAGCAGGGTTACCAGTGACTTGAACTGGATTTACTGGTTCCTCCCTTTCTCAGATCTCTGTAATTGCATTTGTTTGTGTGATGTTTCCAATATGGCTAGCCATCTGTGAAAAATAACTGACATTAAACACGCTTACCAAAATTCACATTTATTTGGATAAAGCCTGCTTTGTTTAAATGTGCATTGTAAGATGGAGTATGGGCACAGGTAGCAATGGACTGCTGCTTACTTTGGGGAGATGGAATAATCTTTCTCTTCAGAACTGAAATTTAGATTTCCCATTTATCACTATGTGCAAATATTCTGTTTCTATTTTAATTTCCAGAAATGAAAACTTTACCAGATATTCTAGATTGTCTCTAAAACTCAAGATTGCTAAGTAGCAGAAATCAGCATGCCCTGCATAAATGGGACAGAGTAATACTCTAAGCACATAACAGAGGGAGAAGTACTAGACCAAAATTTCTCAGGGATAGGTAATTTGCAAAGACCCTTTGGCTATGTTTAAATGGTAAGGCTGCTGCGCTGTCTTTGCACACAACTAACAGCTGGGTGCATTTGAACAACTCCCTGCCGTGCCTGTTCTGCCTTGGTTTCCACTGGAAGGAAGGTTGGATGTGTAGGCTGAGGACAGATGGACCTCGGGAGCCCTGAGGGAGGCCATGGTGCACATCCAGTGATCAGGTTTGATGTAGATTTGACACTTCTGAGGCAACTGCAGAGAAGGCAAGAAGAAAAATCCTTTCTAATACAGCATCAATCTAGTTAATGTTGTGGAGGATTTGGGTAGTGAGTAAAGAGGTTAGATACAGGGACACAGCCTCCTGTGGAGTCTGTGATTGCAGAACAGCTTGGAAAGAAACAAGTCCTCACTTTCAGATACTTACAGAGAGCCTCAAGAGCTGGTGCTCTGTGAGCAGGGTCTATTGGAGTAGAGGACGTGACCAGAATACAGTGACACAAGACCTGGGACTGCAGGGTTTTTGAGCACATACTGCAAATGAGCTGTGTTGGTCTACTCCAGCAAAGAGAAAACTCTTTTACACATGGTCAGGCTTCTCTCCTGCCTTTGGTTCAGAGCTTTCAGTTTCAGGTTTTCTATCAGCAGTATATTTTGAATTACTGTGCAGCATTTTTTTCTGCTATGATATTAGATATGTTCAAGTTACTCAATGACTTTCAGCACCTTTTCTTTTTTTTTTTTTTTTTTTTTTGGTGCAGTTTTGTACAGAGGAAATTGAAATCTGTTGTGGTTTACATGTCAACAAGGATCATGGAAACGTATGACATGCTTCATTTCTGTAGTTGTAGAACCCTTGCTATTATTAATTGTCTAAATACTACTTATACATTCTGGAAAGTTTAGATATAGTTAGTTCTTGAGAGAGTAGAGAAAAATAAGTTGGTAGCTGTGCCAGAAAGGGTTGTGGATCACAAGGTAACTCATCCTGCCTGTAAAAATGAGTGATCTCGTTTTGTCCTTGAGGATCTCTGCTGGGTTCATTGAGCTGTATGCAGATGTAGGGACCCCTGCATGATTCCAGTCATCCCCGTCATTCCCAGAATGGTCTAACTACCAAAAGCCCAGGCTTAAAGCTGGGGGTAAATGGAAATTTGCATGAAGTAGATTCCTTCAGTTTTGTTAATTTGTAACTCCAAATTAAACGATAAGTATTTTACAGTGATTATCAAGCAAAATCTGAGCATTTCCTCTTGACAGTACATTCATTCATATATTGCATAGGAGAATAAAAAAACAGCTTCTGCTGTCCTCAAAATCAAAATTACTCACAATGAATTTAAGGTAGTGGCAAAGACAAAAGTGCAAATCATTTTATTAAATGATGGTATATTTTACACCCCCATTCAGTAAAATATTTAAACCAAATTATAAAAGCAGGTGCCTTGTTCCGTTGGATACCCACAGCTTTAAAGGTAAATGTGATTTAAATATTATTCTGAAATACAGCCACTGAGCTGCATCTATGAACCTGAAAAACATGGAGGCATTTCTTTTGGAAATAATAGCAAATTGCTGTGAAGGTATAGAAGTGGCATTGTATTGCAAAGTTAGCTAATTTTGAAATATTTTATTTACAAAGATTTATGCAATATCTGATGCAGAGTTAGAATCTTCCTGCAGCAATATGCAGCATTTCTTCATTTTAAATATGTATATTCATATTACTTTTTATATATGTATGCGCCACATCTTTCATCTCATTAACGAAGTTTGACAATTTGTGACAGGACAGAAAGGGAATTCATTATATTTAGTAATAGAAAACCCATTTCTCATTTTTCGAGAACCAAGCAGCTGCAATGAAATTGCCTAAACCACTATATCACAATTCCCCACCTTTGTGGTTCTTAAGGTCACCCTCAAGGGTCTTCAATTTCCTTATGTTCACAGCTTGGCACCTGGTAATTTTCAGAATCAGAAAATATAAGGAAGCTATATATTTTTATTCTAAGAAGGATTTTTTTTTTATTTGAGAAGAAATAAATCTGTCAGGTTGAAAATATTAAAAAATCAGAAGCTTGACTGTAATAATCACAGCAATGTCAATGCCAATTTTGTTTAGAAAACTTTGGAATGAAAATTTTCTGCATGACAGAGAAACTTTCCCTCTTCCTGAAAGGAGTTGTGAATGTGTAAGGGAAATGGGCTGTTATTTTAATAATCAATGGAGAGTATAAGAGTAATTTATGGTAATAAGACTGCAAGGCACCTAGCATTGCTTTTCCTTAAAAAGTAGCTCAGTATGCTGGATGCTGACAAGTTCAATGGGCTATATCAGCTGAAATGAAAGAATTTTAGTTGTTTACATTAAATTTAGAGGAATTTCCTCTCTGTATAAAACTGTCATAAACTTTGTATTTGAATGTTAATTATTGAGGAAATGCAACAGTAGGCAATAGTGGAGAATTCAATTGATTTCCTAAATAATGTCTTCAGATAGTCTCCAGGTTTATAAATTCCAGTAGCATAATATGAGAAAAATATTTGGGCTCTGCAATGTGATAAAAGAAAGTGGTTGATTTTTTTTCTGACCTAATTTCTACTGATGATAAATTTGCTTATTCTTTCAGTGTGTGACTTGAAATAAAGTACAACAGCTATGTTCCTTTTAAATTTTTGCTATTAATGTAAGTAGAAGACACTCTCAATATGAGGACAGTAATTAAAAAAGTAAAAAAATGATAAATAACGTTTAAAAGCAAACAGCTTTGTATTTATTCACTCTATTGCAATACAAGCTGATCCAGAAATTCAGTCAAAAATACAACCATATTGTCATAGTCAATGGCACTACTGACAATGCTGACAATGCTGTCAGCATCAGGTTTGTGCTCTTCTGTGTCCTGCCCTGCTCAACCTGACCATCTCAGTCCTGACAGGACTCGCCTTCCCTCAAATCCTCTGTTCCCAGTTCTGGGTCAGCACCTTCAGACCCTTAAAGAAAGATGTCTGAAGTGTGTAAATAATTGAAATAGAGGAAGTAAGCAAATGAGGAAGTGAAATTAATAAAGTTTGTTTGTGTGTTTGGGGTTTTTTTTTCCTAGTTTGGTAAATAAAAAAGCTTTTTGCAGATCCTTCAGGCCATATGGAATTATTTGCACAAAAAAACACTGTAAATTCAGTACTGTGATTACTACATGGATTTCCTAAGAGGTTGTGGAAAACACCTGAGGAATATTCCACTAGCTTATGGTTCTTATGAAGACTGAAGCAGTGTTCCCAGCGTGTCTTGCTTCTCAGTAGGGTTAAGTTGGCATTGAAATACTGAGAATTATCTTTTGTGGATGTCTGTAGCTACAGAAATAATCAGCTAACTATCAAAGAAAATAGCAGGTAATTTCTTGTCTTGATGCTATTTTTTTATTATTTCTGATAAATTCCATCAATACCTTGTTCTATGGTGTTTGTACTGCATAGAGCTTGCCAATATTAACTATTCTTACAAAAAACAATTTCAAGTACTTGTACAAACTGTTGGATTACAGTACAAAGTCAGGGATATGATTAATTAATATGATTTACACAAATGTTTTAATCCTTCTGGATGTATGCTGTGACATAATTTATTTCTGGAATGCTCATAATATGAATTATGGAGGTATTTTTCCACATATATTTGTGCAAAGACTGAAATCAGAAGCTGATCTGTGGGTGTTTTCTTTGTTATACATCTCACTGAAGAGAGAAATCTCCATGAACAACTCCGGTTTTCCTCAAAATGCAAGTTCATTTTTGGCAATATCTTTCAAAGATAATCTTTCTGTATCCTTCTGAATGAAAGTGGATTTCATGGGACCTGCTGGTCATACCACTAGAGTACAGTAGGAAAACCAGCTTGTTCAATATGCATCTTTAAATTTACTCGTGCAACTGGTTTTAGGTCTGAAAAAACAAGGCAACAACAAGAACAAAAAGCAAATGTATGTCCTTCTCAAGTTTTTCTATGATTTTAAAAAGATATTGGTCCTTATTTAACTAACATATTTGAGAACATATTTTTCCTTGAAAATAATTTTAAAAAATTGAAAATCATGCCTCTTTAGTTAATTTTGTATTATTATTATTTTACCATAATGACTTTGTTTTATTCTGAAAAATGTGAAAAGGGATATTTTGGTATTCTGTTTGGAAATTGTATAAATGCAGATGTGAATGGTGTTACCTTAGTTTGGTAATGATACTTGGTGATATGTAGCATTTTTCCCCAAGTAATACTACATTTAGTAGCAGATGCTAGTTATGATTATTATGATTGTTATTGTATTTTTCTGTCTATAGTTTTGAATTTGTTGTGCTTTACTGATGAAATTTAGTTGAAGCAAGTTACAATGCAGAATAGCAGCTTTGATTTTTATCAGTTTGAGGTGTTACAATTATTGCTTCTTGGAGAATTTAAAAAAGGAATTAAGAAAAGAATTTAAAAGGAGAACCATCATTATATTTCAGAGTTGCTGCTATGCTGAGCATCTTTGAAGTGCAATGGGAAGCCTTTGTGGCTGAGTATTGTTATATTAATGGTCATTCTGCATGAGCAGGTTGTGGCTAGTGACAGTATAATTCCAGATTTGGAGATGAGATCATTTATGGTAAGAAGTATGGCAGTATCACTAAGTCTTTGCAACATTTAATTTCATAAAGGTTGATTTCAGAATTATGTGGTTGAATTTCTGTCACTATCATTTTGGATGTTTTGTTGTTTTGGATTCTGTCCTGTCCAATTCCCAGGTCTATTATTTTCTAGCGCTGTCAGCAGCACATTTGCACATTTAAAACTCCTATAATCCTCTGTAACTCACTGGTGCTCCAGCTCAACAGTTCATGGAAACAGCTAAGCATGTAAATATATATCACATCACTAGATGTCCTCCTCCCACAAAATTTCTTCTCCTCAGTTAACAAAGTGATGACACTGTGTTAAAAAAAAAAAAAAAAAAAAAAAGACCTAGAATCATGTACAGCAATAACAGATGGCCAGTGCCAACTCGTGTAGTCACAAATGTCCTGTTCCTGAAAAACAACCTCAGGGTAGGTCAGAAGAGCTCTGCAGGTATGAAATGTGTTCTATTGCCCACGTTTTGGACCATTAAGGACTGCAGAGGAGCTTCCAATCACTGCAAGCAGTGCAGAGGCAGGGCAAGCCCCTTGCTGGTAACTTATAAAATTGCAGACTGCCTGAACATCTAAGTCTGATTATTTCAGAATTAACATTTTGATTACCCTATGCACCAGTTGTATGGTGCTTTCTGATCACAGTTGCATAAAGCCTCAAGAAAATGTCTTGCTTGAGTGTTTTTGTGGCCAGTGGCCCACCTGTTCTTTGCTGCTGAGGAAATGCAGGCAGCCTTTGCTGGTGTTTAATGCTCTGTAATCCAGGCTTTTGGTTTATTTTTCCCAGAGGGTGTATGTATACACCCATCCCCACCACAAGAAGAGCATCAGTATCCATAGCCAACAGGGAAGAGTGATCTGCAGGGCCTGCTCTTGCCACAGTGGCGCAGAGAGTTTCCTTGGTGAGACCCGGCCACTCTGCTTTGTGCCTGAAGGGTCTAGGGGGTGGAACAGAGAGGGAAGGAACGTGTGTGTGATGAAAAGCAGTGGAGAAGAATATCCATATTGTTTTTCCCAGGACTTACAGTGGTTCCTGACTCCCTTGCCACAAACCATTGAAATGACATATGCATCTTTAAAACTGCTGCATTAATCAAAAATGCTTTTAAATGCTGATGACACAAAAGAATACCAAAGTAATAGCTGCAGGACATGCTGGTTGTGGAAATGTATGGCTTGAGAAGTTGAAGGACACCCTGGACCTGGAGGAAGAGTGATATTTTAAAAGGCTTCTGCTATTTCTGTAACACTGATACTGAGGGCTGGGCTAGGGCACTGGACAAACAGGG
The DNA here is from genome assembly GCA_027886175.1 of Phylloscopus collybita. Classification (NCBI taxonomy): domain Eukaryota; kingdom Metazoa; phylum Chordata; class Aves; order Passeriformes; family Phylloscopidae; genus Phylloscopus; species Phylloscopus collybita. The sequence continues at coordinate 93,337,866 of JAJNNQ010000075.1, forward strand.
TTACTGGATTTTGTCTGAGACCATAATGTGACATGTGAGAGACTGCATTTCACAGCATATTTAAAGACACTAAAATAAATGGGGTAGGGGGAAAAGCAAGCAAAGTTTCTGAAGAACACTTTCAAGACTCTTTCCTGATATTCAAGAGTCACTTCTTTACACTCTGCATGGTATCTCAGAAAGAGCTCTTTCAACAAAAGACAGGCAAAGTGCAATCTGAAATACTGGGGCATGAGTTCATATCTGAGGTTATATTCTAGTTGCTCCTGTTTTCTGAGGATTTGATGCTATTTTCAAAGGATTTTCAATCTTTTTTCAATAAGCATGGTGCAGAGGTCTCATTATGGCAGTGAAGAGACATATAATTATCTATCCTTAGTGGGTCCTGTCAGATTTCAGTGAGAAGTGAATTCTATGAGATTCCAATAAAAATGCAAGATTTTACAGGTGTTTGCAGAGATGTGATTTTCAGACCATTATGTGTAGCTTCATTAGTCTTCCTAACATACATCTTCATAGGTCATAGCTGTCTGCAACAGGTACAATATTTAGCTTTATTTTAGGTCAAGACATATTCTGAAGAGATGGAACAGCTTAGAGCCTGTACATAAATAAAACAAGATAAAGCCATCACAAGACAAAACTATCAATTTTGATTCAGGAACTTCATGAGGAAATAGCTGCTGGGTTTTTTTAATAAAACTGTTACAGAATTGTCCAACCTGAAGGAGTCTTCTATTCAAGGACCACTCTAGTAACCCAAGAATAGAAGGGAAAGGTTTTCTCATTAGCATCTTGAAATGTTCTTGGAGAGAATGGGAAAACATGAGAAGAACTCCGTGTAAATTTGGGGAGGAAAGAGAAAATGAATTCAAAGAATCGTAAGGATTGTAGTAAAACAAATCAATATTTTTGCAACGGGACTCGCATCTTTGGGGGTACTAAGACTTGGTCTGTAAAGTCTCACCTTACATAAACTCTATCAAAAGGAATCTTCTTGCTTTTGGAGTAGTAGTTCCTGAGCTGTTACTTAGCAATATCCTGTGAAATGCATGCAATGAAACATAGAGCCTGCAGCATATATGAAAAGGTCCCCAACCATTTTGGTTAAGCTCCTATAAACCTGAGATCGGCCATGAGGCCTTACAAGTTAGTTGTTCAAAAGCACAGTGTAATAAATCAGTGTAGTATCACAGGTTTTACTTTTGATTCTATTTCTAAAGTTTTAATTTACCCTTGTTATTTCAGTCTATTCAATCTCTTGTATTTTACTATGCCCCTCACTGACAGATTTAGGGACCCACATGCTGATGTTGTGTCAGAACTGAATATCAGTCTGCTTTGCATTATTAATCATTACCTTATTCATTATAATTAGAGTGGGAATAAAACCTGCAACAATAAAAACCCCAGCAGTGCTGGAATTGAGCACTGAGTGCAGTGAGGCATGAGTGTAACTTCATGCAGAATTGTGTTATTGGGTTCCCCACCAGGTTTGAGTATTTTAGCTTCCGTCTCAGTTGTAGTCTTCATCCACTCCTGCCTTTTCAGCCCTTATGAGTAATTAATCACACAGCTGCCACGGTCATAGTGTGGTCCCTAGTATCTCTGCTTTTTCCATACCTGCAAGGTTCTTAGATGTTTCTGTAACACTTCTAATGCTTCTTAGCTGAAGGTTTCCTTTGAACTCATCTTCATGTTTTAGAACAAAGTTTGTTTCCCCTAAAAAGACTTTCAACTATGTTTCAGATGTTTAATAATGAACACAAAGCACAATGGGAAAATAACCCACACAAAGTGATGAGAAGAATAACCTATTTGGGATTTTTGTGAAGAATAGAGGTTGTGAATAATTAATTCTCACTAGCCATAGGCTCAAATTATTTTGTGAAAGAATATTTGAAATAGCTGAAAAAAACATAAAAGTTCTGTTTTCTGCCTAGAGTACCATGCTGGAGATGAAATATGTCTCTTGTATTCATCCTACTCTATTATTTTAGTATCAATGACATACATCCCAGAAGGCACAGGAAAGAAAAATTGACAGTTACATTGTCCCTTCAGTAACAAGTGGCTCCTTTTCCAGATGTGTAAAGAAACTGGAGGCATCTGCTAGGATCCTCTGGTACAAGGGATAGGAGCTCTGCATCTGACCTGTCATGTCTGCCACTAAAGGTTGTCAAAGCTGTGTTTTCCTCTGCCTGGAACTGCAGTGTCTTGAAGACACTTGCTGAGAGACAGGGGCATTTTAAACTGTTTTCTGAATGACCCATTCCAGATCCATTAGTGGTAGTTTTCTGGGTTTGGTTCTCAAAGCACACTGTCCTATGTCTAGAAGACATCCCATTCATCCCATGTCTAGAAGACATGCCACATTTACTGGCTAAAAATAAAACTATTTCTATAATTTATTTGAGTCACAGTAACAGAAGTTTCCTCTCTGTCTCAGTGTTGTCAAAGTACTGGAAAATTGCTTTAGTTATTTTTCATTTTGATCTTTGCTCTGTTTTTTTTTTTTTTTTTGGGGGGGGGGGGGTTGGTTGTTTTTTTTTTTTTTTTTCGCTCAACCACCCATTCTAAATCTACCGGTTAATTTTCTGGGCTTCTACTTGTTTGAATTTAACAAGATCATGGAGCAGTTTTACAATGTGTCAGCTCTACAGTGCAACAGTTCCAAACAAACAGTCATCTGAAAATAGGCCACCAGTAGCACTGGAAAATGCCCCACAAGAATTGCTAGTGTTGCTGTATGACCTGTTTCCTTAGTTTGATCTTGAGACATGACAGCATTTTACAAAGTGAAGGCAAATATTTCTTTGAAAAGGTGCAGAGTATTCTACCTGTATAAGACTTGAAATGAAATTCTGCACTGAGTATCCTTTTAGGATTTCAAATACAGCTTTTATTTTCATGTTTCTCATTTCAGTTAATTATGTTGACCCTTTATGCCCCTGGATTTGTTCGCACTTCAATCCCTGCTTTCAGTGCATATGACGTCGCATCATCTGTCTAACAAGTGGATCTAGATGCTCCCAGCTGGCTGTAGTTACAGTTCCCACACTGGTCAGTAACACAAGGAGCATTGTAGCTGGAGAGGGGGTGCTCAAATGCTGAAGGCCTGAGGCATCTTCTTCCCACCCATTCGCCTCTCCTTCCCTCCTTGCTGCCATCCTTACCTTCTCCAGAGATCACAGACACTGCCCTGAAATTGTTCACCTCTCTAAAATTTCAAGTACGTTATTCAAAATGGTGAATAAAGGCTGGGAATGTTATGATACATAGTAAAAATTGTTCTGCTGAAAAGGCTAATACCTTTGACATCACTTAAAAATAATGAAGTACTGTATTCATAGTCTAAAACAATTTTAAGTGGTTTTCTTTGTTTTTTTTGGGAGAAAGGTTTACTTTATTTATTGGCCAAATCTCTTGAGGGAAAATTTTAAACCTTACTACAAAATTACAGAACCACAAAATGGGTCAGGTTGGAAGGGGGACCACAGTGTGTCATCTGGTCCAAGTGCAAGCATCTGCAAATAAAACAAAAAAAACCAACCCAAAACCTCAGCAAAATTCCCTACCATCCCACTTTTCCATAATGGAGGCAGTAACGTGGGAATAGTTGGACTTCTAATTCTACTAAAATCATATTGTCTATTTCAATATAGAGACCAAATACAATTAGATTGAGGGCATTTTGTCTCTTTATTTTTCCATGTTGCTTATGAAATTTTGATGACATACTTAATTTCCCATTTCTCATTTGAAAAATACAAACAAATAATATGGTAATTATATGTTGCTCTACTGGAGAAATATACATATAGATATTTCTCAATCTGGTAGTAAAATGTTTCTTTTAAAAAATGGAAATAATTAAGTAATGGCTTAAGTTTCCAGCAGTCATAGAAAAGTCTTCATTGGGTAAGCACTTTAAATCAGTTTGAAGTCTTTCTAAAGGATGATCTACTTTAGTTACAAGTAATTTTGCTGGTGGAGGAATTGCTGGGTAAAATTTTATTTCTTTGTTATCTAGGGAGTCGAAGGGAACGAGCACAATTCCAGTCTTTGGAACATTAATGAGTCCTTGCTTCTTAACAAAATCAATTGCACTTCTGCAACCTTTTTTATAATGAAATAAAAGGGGTTTTTCTTCCATGGATGGAGAAGATGGCAACAGAGAAGAATAATGACAATTACAGCCCTCCCCCGCACCTCCTCCTTTTCTTTTTAAGTGATGTTTGCCACTTGTAACTGGTACAGGTACAATCAAATAGAAAGGGGAATTGCTAGAAAAAAAAATGAAAATATATCAAAGACACTCTTCCAATCCATGAAATAAATCAATTACTCTAATGCTGTCTTTCCCCTGACATCCCAAAGAAATTCTTGCACTTGTGGGGAGCAGGGTACAATATAGTTCTGCTATAACTTAAGCGGTAGCAGAGACCTGAAAAAGTAAGAATACGTTTTGTTATGGTCAGAAAAAATCTTGGTCTGATGTCTTGGAATGCAGTGGTATGTTTGATGTCATGTGACAACTTCAGGAATTTACCCTTGAAAATATTGTGTACAGGTAGGTGACTGTGTATTCCCTTGGTAGCAGACCAAAAGCTTTAGGGATATTGCCAGGAAGTGATGACTTACTTTTGAACACGCACTTTTCACTTTCTAGGCTGGAACAGAGTATTTTCTCAATTTATTTGAACATATATATTAATAACAATTTTCTTTATGATGGTGAAGAATAGAGATATGGAAAGAAAACTTTTTAATTTGTGCTGAACTGCTTTTTGCTAACTGCTTGAGTTCATTGTCGCAGAAGTTGGCTGCAGGAGGGATGACCCTGATGTGAATCCTGGCACTCAAATGTCTCATTTGGGGTTTCACTGGGAAGTGGAAGTGCTCCAGGCTGTGTGATAGATGAGCCCCACCTATAAACCTATAAACCTTATAAGGCTAAGCAGATTGTTAGCCAATAAAATGAAGAATTCAAAGGGGCAAAACACTGTGATTCTGCTTTGCCATTTGTTCCACTTATGGAAATTAGAAAAAAATCACAACAAACATGGTGATTGTTAGGAACATAGCACGGATGCCCTTGGCTTTAAGAAACAAAAAGTCCTAAATGTTCCACAACCATACAGAGACCACTGTACCCAAACCAGGCTAAGGTGCAATGTGTGTGCTAAAACCTCATAGCAAGTTGGCCATTGCATATCTGACACCCGTTCCAGCTCTTCTGGTGTGGTTGGGAGTGTGATGTTGTTAAATCCTCTGTAGGAAGTTTCATGCTGTGTCCATTAATGAGGCAGCTGCTGGTCCATTTCATAACATTAGTTGTAGTTCACTTTCACCATAATTGAAACTCTTCTGGCTGTAGTGCCACTTAGGCAATGGACAGTTTAAGTGCATATAATGTATATTTTACTGCAAGAATGAACTTAGCAGCCCTCCAGTCAAGCCCAGAATTAGCCCTCTCAGCAGCATTTGGCTGCAGGTGAGCCCAAGAGTGTCAGCTTTTTGGATTTACTTTTTATGTTTTGTGGGAGCTGATAAATTCTAGTGGTATTAAAGTTGTTGTTTTATGTAGCTACTTCTGGGTTAACCTGATCACTGTGTTGCCCAAGTTGGTTTTGATGTCTCACTAGGAAAATGCAGACATGGGTGATTCCTTCACACTCTCTAGTGGGACTGTCAAAAGGTCTGTGAAGCTGCTGCTCAGCATGGTCATGGCTGGGGTAGTTTGTTGTGTATCCAGATCAAGGACTTGAAAAAATTACAAGTAAGGTATTGACAAGGGTTTGTAGCTAGCTAAAAGCTAAATGGTTTCCAATTCTGGCTGTGTGTACCACCAGTGGGAGTTAACAGGGTATTTGGTGGTTCTTATCCGTTTTAGGAATAGTGGGGCTGTGGTCTTTTAATTCTATTCAAAACACATGTCTATGACAGTGCTGCTTTAACTGTTCAAATAGATTATGTCTATTCATTTGATATATTTCTAATTTCTCAAAATTAGCATTTTTAGAGCATTGTACCAACCTAGTACCTTGTATAGCAATAATTGATTCAGCTGTGCACTACTGCACCAAATAGTGCTCTTCATTTACCAGCCAATGTGAAACCTTTTCTGCTGGGACATTCAAGCATTTATTGGACTTCAGATCTCTATGAAATAAAATAAGGGGTTCAAACTTGTAACATATGACAGCTTTCAGGCAAAAGCCCTTTATATGCATTTAGACTTGTTGTACTTTGTCTGCAACAAGGATGTATAAAAGATTTTTTCCAAACTTACTATTACTCTCTTAAATAGATAAAATGTTCTTTCATTCCCGTTGGGACATTCTCGATTGTGCTCCTAGGCATTTTCCTTATCCTCCTTCCATTTCCTTAATGGTGTTCTAATCATTCTCAATTATGTTTTTGCTCAAACTTTACAAGAAAATGATGTGTCTGCATAGCTGCCATTACATTGCAGACATTAATTTTTAGGAAGGACTGAGACTGGAAGGAAAGATAATCATAGTGGTGTCCTTGCAGCATTGCAACAATATGTCCAGTTGTCAGTTTCCCTGTGATGAAGTAATCATTCTTTTATACAGTCAGTTAATGTTTTTACTTTTAAACATTATGAGAAAGTTAGCAAGAAGAATTATGAAGAGGAATCAGTTAAGTGCAAAGAATTATGTAATTGTGAAGCCCACAGATCATTTGGAAAGAGAAATGAAGGAAAAAGTCTGACTTCAAGCTGCTGAAGTACCTGTGATTGCTATGTCACTTGTCCAGTGACACATCTTACTGAACTCTGCATAAATAGATGCCTTTTAATTTTTTTCCCCCTAGAAGTAGCCTTTCCAAAAAACCAGTTTCAACTGGGAAAAAAATTCTTATCTCAATGTTTCTGCTTAGGCAATAATGATAAAAATTAGAATTACTAGGAAAACGCTTTTTAACCTTTATTCGTAGCATAAATCAAGAGGCTCATTTTTCACAGTCTCTTTCTATAGAATTCAATTAAAGGTCAGATTTGTAATGGGGGATCCTAATTATTAATGTATTGCCTATTTTGAATTATTAATGAGTTGACATATTTGCATAATGGGTAAAGAAAATGCCTAAGAACAACTTTTATAGCATATTAAAATCCTTCAAAAATATTTAATCAAAGTCTTTTTTCCTGTCCTGGAGGTAATTTAACTTTTTATCATTATGTCAATACTTAACAAATAAATTCAAAATATTTTACAGTTAAAAATTAGTGTAGTTATATATCACTAAGGGGAATTAATCTTGTTTTGAACTAGTACACCAGTCATTAAATGGGAAGCTTCAGACTGGGCAACCCTACTGTAAAAGGAAGACCACCATGTGCTGGACTGAGCATTTTGTGTTTTGTTGCAAAGGGCAGTAGAAGTTTAAGAACTGTAAAATTTGCAGGACCACAAGAGTGGAGACAATTGTTATAAGCATCAGTCTAATATTTTGTCACCAATTATTTCAGTGTGCTAAAACACTGATGGATTAAATTTGCCTCACTGAGGTCTGTGCTGGGATCATCTGTGTGTAGTACTCCTACATAATAATGAAAATATATTATCAGAGAATGATGAATAGATCATAAATTTAACTGTGGAAATAGTATTGCTACATTATTCCACCAAAAGTTTCAGGGTTCACCACCATATCAATCAGTGCCTGCCTGCATTGTTAAAATGCCCCAGTGTAGGTGAACCTTATGATATCTGCTACCTGGGAAATTACGGAACCTAATATGATGACTAAAGGTATATTTTGATGATAACTGAGTACCCATTTTGTTTATTGGCTTTCTAGAAGATAGACTGTTTTATGGAGAAGTCAAAGTTTGTTCTTAATTTTTGTTTTTATGACCCAATTTACTGTAGTAGATTTTTGTTCCTAAGGCATAATTTGACTCCTCACTTTGCAAAAAGGATTTCTTGTGATAAAATGGTGTTAGGAAAAAGTTAGAACCTATAACTGAGCTTTTTCTAGGTAGATTTCTTTCCATATGTACACAAGTGAACCATTAATGATGAGATCCATGGATGAAACATTTGAATACACTTTATTGTAACTTCTCAAAGGAACATCTTGCTGAATCTAAAACACTTCACAGGATTAGAGATACTTCTAGTGTAGATTTTTCTTCTTATTTCAAACCAACAGAAATGCAAAATCTCAGATTTTTCACCCATATCTGTTATCATTCCATTCCAACCATTAGCTACTGAGTAACACTCTGGCTTGAAGCCACTGGGAAGATCCTGTTCTGCGGTTGCTGCTACCACAAACCACATTATCATTAAATGCTAAAGTCTATCTATAGGTCAAGGTCAGGCCAGGGAGATGACTGGGGAAGAAGGTAACAGTTATGGAGCAGTCAGAGTGTTCATTTGTATTACACCGTCAGAAAAACCAAGTTGAAAGATGGAACTAAAAAGCCCCTCTGTAAACTGGAAATGGTTTATGTGCGATGAAGGAGTTTTACTTCTAATCAAGTGGACTGTCTATTAGTGCTTAATAATTGGTAGCACTGCAGCAGTTTCCTCTCCATTCGCTGGTGGATGTCTTGCACAGCAGGAGCAGGGTGATCAAATGGCACCTTTTGCACCTGACCTTGTGTAAGCAAAGGGACATTTCACCGAGAGGACTGCATGGCCTGTTTTATAGATGGCATAAAGCCTGTTCAGTTCTCACTTCACAAAACAGCAATTGAGGATGTAATTGTCACTTGGCAGACTTTTCAGCCATAAATAAGAACCATTGGAGATATTAGGAAAGGGATCAAGGAGCTCAGTGACTCCAAATTCATGCATGCCTTGTTACCCATGCCTTCTGGGTAGTAGGGTCCTATGACTTGAAGGCTACCCACAGACTCTTTCCAGGGCAGACTTATTCTACTATTCTCCACTTTTCTGCTTCTTTTATTGTCATCTGTACCCTTTGTAATGACATCTTAGGTAATGTGACTAATATTCATCACAAATGGTTCATCAGTTCAGTCACAGGATGAGACAGGGAGAATAGGGAAGTCAATGAAAGCTTTGATGCAAATCTCAGTTACTGGAATGGCGCTGTATCAGACTGGCTACATGAAGCACTTTTAATATGAAACAACTATTTTCAATTTACGCTCTCCACAGAGCAGAATACCATCCCCAGTCCACTATGGGATGACTATGGAAATTAACAGTGCAAATTTCTCTCCAGCTCCAGAATGATAAAACAGAGCAATTCCTTGTAGCACCCTGACAAGCCCTACCTGATATGCTTCATTTCATGAACCTCAAGATTATTCCATGGGTCTCAGTGCTATGTAACTTCAATTACTGATACTTAGCAAATGCTTACACTCAGCTGGTGGTGTGAGGTGATTTAATCTGCTTGCTTTTAATTACATCCTGTATTCCAAATGAAGCCTTCTTATGTTTTTCTTTTCATCCCTCCCCTAATGTCTCCTTTTACAACATGTCAATGCCACTCTGCTTGGTAGTTTCCATAAATTTCTTAACTCCTGCTGACTTGTCTGATTCCTCAGGTTATTGAGGTTACCAAACCAATAAAAAGGGATGGCAAATAAAAAGTAAAAAGAAAAATGTTGACACTGGGGTCTAGAGCAGGCTTCTACAAAAGATCCTACTTCAACTCTGAATAATCTTGAATATAACATGAAAGATTTTCTATAAGAGACCTCAGCTCCTGCATTAAGTTGCAACTGCAGCACAAAGTCAGAAAGACACTTGGAAGGAGCAAAGGAAAATAGAATTCAGAGTGAGAAGATGATCTTTAATATGTTTAATAAGGCAAATGAAAGCTCCTTAAGATCTAGGTAAAATACTTCCTGTCAGAGCATGTACTGCCGATCCTGCATTATTTTTGCTTTGGGCTATCAGAAATCAAAAGAAAATTTAGAGTGATTACTTTTCAGCATGAAAGACCATTGCCTTGGTTCGTATATCTAGAACTCTGACACTCTGCACCAAGCTTCACCAAGTAGCATTTAACGCCCTTTGAGACAGAAAGCCTGAAGATTAGGGGAGATTTTAAAAAGTGTGTGAATGCATATATATATGTATTTGCTGCATTATTGGTATTAAATACACAGTTACTGCTGAAAGAGGGGTCAAGATGAAAATATGTGATTTGTACTAGAGTAAAGCTGAGACAAGATGAGAAATATTTTAGCTATGTCTGAGCAAGTACATAGTTTGAGCTAAAACTACAGTGATCTAAAGCCTGGAATTAGCTGGGACCTCTGTTCTTTTAGTGACTGTTTACAGTTCCTCTTGCCCTCCACAAGAAGAGGAGAGAAAAAAAAAAAGAAAAAAAAAAAAAAAGAAAAAAAAAAAAAAAAGAAAGAAGAAGAAAAAAGAAAAAAAAAAAAAAAAAGAAGAAAGGAAAAGGAAAACCTGATATCTCCGGAAAGGAAAATGCTAATGATATTACCTCCTGGTGGAACTTATACCACCTTGTTACACATGCAAGGTAAATAAATTCCATTGCAAGAAATGTTCCACCAAAGAGTATTCAGTTCAGAGAAATGATAACGATCTCAAAAAAGCTGGGCAGTGAGAAATGTACTCACAAATCCCGCAGCACGGAGCTGCTGCAGTTTCATTTACACTTGCAGCCCATCAATAGTGAATGCACTTTGGTTAATCACCTCTCCCCCGTGATGAGGGCTGTGGTCATTTCATAATTGTCATGAAAACTGGAGAGCAAAGTTATTAAATGGATTTGGGGGACGTGCGTGTGTGCGTTTTATTAACTTTGACCTTGTTTAGTGAGAACAAACTTTGACAGAGACAGACAAACAGAAATGCTTCCACATAACATCTTTCCATAACAAAGGCCTGCCCTATAAATGCCTGTGGAACCACAAGAAACTTAAGCTGGTGGCACAGTGGCTATCAGTAAATGACTTGTTGAAAATTTAATTCTCTGAATACATCATGTACTTTAAGAGGACAATGTACTTATTCTAGGGTAACCCTCCTTCCTTATGCTGTTTCCTCTGGATAGCAGCACTTGCAGCTCTGGGGCTTGCAGCCCCAGATGGGAGAGAGATGTGAAAAAATGTGTAGAATTATTGGCAGATGCTTTTAAAATTTTAAGAAATGTTCCAAACCCTCTTACATAAGTGGGGAACATTTATATATAACCAAGTCAACTGAAAGGAGTCAGCAAAAGCAGGTTTAACCCATAGAAAGTCAGAATTAGTTAGGATTAATATCCAGTGAGAACTTCCTGTGTTTGAAATTGTCAGTAGCATTGTTTGTTAATGGTATTGGAAATGACTGGTTTAATAATATTCCACTTTCCTGCTAGATATGTAGATGGTGCCACCAGATCAGGTAAATAGTTCGCTGATCATTTTCAACAACATTAGGTTTTCTATCTGTAGTTCCCTTCTGTCTTAATTTTTTTGTGCCTCCTCTTCTTCATCAGAGCTGCTTGTGACAGACACTAGGATTTATGACCAGTGAGCACTAATGCAATTCAGGACTTGGGAGCTGTAGAACAACACGAGAGGATAATGAGGTGGGTTTAAAAAGTCTCTATGATAAACAACCCAATCTTCTAACACTGGTAATTATTTTTGAATAAGTAGGGATAGAGGAGAACATTATTTAGCTGCATCCCAAAACTTTTTCATTCAGAGTGAGAGTTGCAGGGAACAGTGCCTTTCCCAAATTAGAGAACCAAAACAGCCTATTGAATGTTGTCACACTGGGTATCTTATGCTTACAAAATGTATTTTCTCTACAATTTTTCAGAGGACTTTTTAAGACACAGCTTCTTATTTGTGTTTGAAATATACAACTTTAAACCAATATATATCTGAAAAATAGCCAGCAGTCATTTCATCTTAAAGCCACGGATGACTCACTACTCAAAGTTGAAAATACTCAAACTTTTGGACACTTTTCTACCATGCCCAAATTCAGGGTCAACCTGTGAAAGTCCAGAAACATAATCTGAGTTCTGCTCATTTTAAATACCACATCTTTTTTGTACTAAGGACAGTTAAATGGACACTGTCATTACTGATTACCACTTCTTCATGTTTTTTCCCAGTTAGTAGTTTCCCCTTCAAACCTGAGCTGCATTCATATGCAAATCACAATTCACCAGCACAGTCTCTTAAAGTGGGTATTCTAGGAACAGCAGTGCTTTAGGTATAAGCAGCCCTTGAAGCATCTCAAAGCTTCATGTTTCTTTAATTTGCCCTAGGCTCTGGAGAGCTAAAGACATATAAATACCTTGGATGCAGTATTAGGGTGGAAAAAATCCTTCAGTTTGATGAGTATTGAAATCTGAAAGAGTGAGGCAAAGAGTGAAGTAGTATCTATAAGGCTGTAAGCTGAGAAATCAGTAATATGCTTTGGACATGCTGAATTACATTTATAAATGATTATGACTTCAAGTGCAGTTGGCACTAATTTAAGAATAATCTCTCTTAGGAACGTGAATTTTATTTTATAGCTGCCTCCAGGTGTATGTGTGGTACCTACCATCTCCCTGCAGCCATTCTGCTTCCAAGAGAAACCTGAAAAACAGGTGAAACTTTGAAAAGTTTTCTACTAATTGTCAGAAAATGATTAGCAAATAGTTTTTAATTCCTGATGTCCTTACTTCAGCTAGTAGGGTGGAGTTAACTTTTCAGTAGTAGTTACAATGTTGTGTTTTGGATTTGACAAAGGTGTCAAATGGAATGACAAAGGTGTTAATAACACACTGTAAGTTGTGTTTATTCTAAGTCAAGAACCCTTTTTTTTTTTTTTTTTTTTTTTTTTTTTTTTTTTTTTTTTTTTTTTTTTTTCTCATCCCCTGCTCTGCCAGTGAGGACTATGCAAAAGAAAAAAAAAAAAAAAAACCAAAACACAAAACAAAACAAAAAAACACCAAAAAAACCAACCCAGACTGGGAGGGAGCATAGTTGGGACACATTTTGAATTGACCAAATGGACACCCCACACCATGGAACATCATGCCTGGTGTATAAACTGGGGGAATTACCACAAGGATGGATGATCTGGGTTTGGGAAGGGGGGTCTGGCATTGGTCAGTGGGTGTTGAGCAATTGCATTGTGCATCACCTGTTTTGGTTTTTCTTCCTTTTTATTATCATCATTATTGCTACTTATCATTATCGTTGTCCTGGATTTTATTTTCAGTTATTAAACTGTTCGTATATCAGCATTTTACTTCAATCCCACTCCACATTCCACTGGAGAGGGGGATAGATAGGGGGGTTGTGCAAGTATCTGCCTGTGTTCCATCTCCAGCTGGGCTTAAAACCTCGACACCTATTTATCCAGTGATAACATGTAAAACTTCTGCAGCTCAATAAACACGGCTCTTGAAAACATGGCTTTGAACTCTCCAGGCACTTTAACAAAGTCTTTCACCTGTTAATTCAACCAATGGCTTGATGATTAAACGTTTGCTTCCTATGCTGGTTGTTACAGTCTCATAGGTATAAAAACTGCGGGTGGCAGCTTTCCTCTCAAGATTTAAAACAACCCCTCCTCCCCCTTTATTTATTTATTTATTTATTTATTTATTTATTACAAAAGGTTACAGTGGACCTTGTAGAACAGAGAAATCTTTAAATTGTGTAGAAAATCTTCATTATAATGCTACTCCTTAAGGTAAGAAGCGACCTCTACCCTCTCCTCACCCTGACGAGTTGTACTTCTAAGTGACTGTTATTCAGCATCAATGTCATCTTTCAGATTCCATTTTACTGTCTTTTCCATCTGGTAGATGTAACTGAAAGATCAAAGAGTTACAACTACACAAACAGAGAAGTCCAGATGTACCTTGCCATCAGTTTTAAAAAATAATATTGTAAGAACTCCTGAGCCTCTATCCTTGTTATGTTGCTCTGCACCCCAAAGAGACCTCATCCTCACTTTCCAGCACATATTAAAAAAAATTATTATTGATCTTGAATTTTTTCTTCATTTCACTGTAGCTAATCACAAAATTATTTCACATTTAGCACTGATGTTCAGTATTTGTTAAAATTTTGAGCATTTGGAAATGCTCAGGACTATCCCTCCTGGCCCCAGCTTTTAAGTAGAGATTGTTTGTATACTCATTTACTGGTAATGCTAATTAGAGATCCTCTAGAAGCATTTCACGTACTGTTTAGGTCTCTTTACATTTATTTTGATATTTTTGTTTTATTCTTTTCTGTATAGTGCTTATTTTTTACTTTCAAGAGCAAAGCAACAGGTTTAGGTTCAGCATTGGTAACTTATACAAAAACTTTAGTCTCAGTATCATTAGCTTTCTTGTGCAGGTTCAAGTCCTGATGAAAGGTTGCATGACGAGGTCCCACCTTTTATTGATATTTTTCATACTCAAACTTGCTTCAATAACTAGGCATCACAGTAATCTGTAGAATGTGGGTGATTTATGGTTACTCTTGTGACTCGTCATCCTTCTTGGTTTTGTGCTTAATTTTTTCTTCTTACACAAGCACTCCACACAGCCACTCTTTTGCTTTTAATTGTCATTGTTTCTACTCACTGATGTGTTTTCTATATTGTGGTCCAGTTGATCTTCATCTTATATCTCTCTGTAATGAGCTTGAATTTCCTGGCTGGAGTGATCACAACACAATGCGCCCAAGGTTTTCCTCCTTGGTGCATTGTTTTCTTACCTTTCTCTCCTCCCCTAGTGGCTGTGGGTTTCATTTTCACATAGTCTGTGGTGAATTCCAGAGCAGAACAAAGTGAGAGGGTTCACTAGGCTGGGAGATTGATGCTGTAGGAGGAGTAGGAGTTATCTTCTAACCCACTTGGTGAGGTGGACTATGGAACTGGTTTGCCTTTGTAAAGGTGACAGATGGGTAGGCACTCTCTCAAGGTGAATAAGAAAAAAAATATTATCTGACAAATATTTGAGGTGATTTGAGGGGATTACTACTGCAACAGCAGAACAAGTCTCTCTCTGCGCTGTTATTTGCTCTAGTTTTCCTTTTGCTATTCATCCTTAAATACCTCTGTTCTCTCTACAGCATTTAAAGCATCTTTTATATGAAGCCATTCATACCATTCACAAACAATGGTTGCCCGAGACCTATCCATAGACATCCAGTTCAGACTACAACTAAAGAACAACACGGGTTGCTTTCTTCAGCTTGCTGTTCACCTTCTTAATGATGTTCTCCTCACTAATTTGTGGGAAGGAGATTTTTCTCTTCTGTCTCCATTATTTGCACTGCTTTTAATTAAACATATGCTCTGACTGGGACATGGGTAAAAGGACAGTTGTGCTGCTGTTTGAAAAGAGCAGCTTGCTCGCTCGGACAGTTTTCCCAAGCTTTCAGAGCTCTAATTAAAATCCACTGAACACATGAGCAATGTTGGCACAGTACTTTGGAAGTGTTTGTTACAACAGTGTCAAGGAGTAGATAAGGTTTTTAGGGGATTAGTGTAAGGTGTTTTGTTTCAGGTGGATTATTTCTAATGAATGGGTCCTCTTTCTTTTCTTCTGCCTAGGGAAAAAGGGCCTTATGTAACTTTTTGAAAAAATTACTTTATTTTGAGGAATTTGTGAACAAAATAATTATCCTATTTATGATTTCTAAGATTACTTTTAAAGACTGAGCAAGAAAGCTTCATATTTACATTCCTGATTAATAATGAAAGCCTTCAAAACTTTTTGTGAGTCTGTGAAAACCAGAATGTGACTGCACACACCGGAGTCACAGCTGTGATATCCAAGGAAACCTTACATATGTTGGCAAATAGAGAAGACTGGAGTGCTCATACACTGTGTGTAACTCTATTCACTTCGTCCCTTATGTGAATGTGATGTGAAAAATAATTTCCTGCATCTCCCAGATATTGCTGTTCTGAAAGGGTCTGGAAAATGACCACTGTGTTGCTCATGTCCTCACTTCCAGCACTGTTTGTCCTGGGAACGTGAAGGAAAGGCTAAGCATTTAAATATCGGCAAAAGAAAAAAAAGAAAGAAAGAAATCTACTTTTTATTTATAAGAGTGTATACCTTTATTGTATATTAATTTTTAAGCTGTATCTTTTAGCTTTCAGTATTGTACTGACTAATTAGATGTCTGTGATCAGTGTAATTATCTTCTGGCAATAAATTGCAATACATATTCATAGTTACATGGATTTCATCTTCTGTGAAATGGTCCTTATAAAAACAGTAATAGTTGGTATGTCATTAGAGCATATCAGCAATTAATCCTTGAAATGATCAATGGAAAGAATGTCCTTTTCCCTCTATCTCTGGTTTATTTATGTGTTCCCATTAATTATGCCTAATTTTCTGTTGGCACTTTTCTTCTTAATGTAATTCAATTTAAGCATATCTTTCCAGAGACTTATTAATAGGTAGGGTCATTTATATTGTGTAGCACAAATATTTTATAATCCACTAATCTTGACAAAAAGGCAATGCCTTCCTCATAAAAAATGTATGAAGAGTAATGGTTCCCTATTAATAACTTATTAGGTCAGATCACACAGTTTGAAGTGTCTATTACACTTTAATTTTATCAGATTTCTTCCTTTGGAACCTGCTACTTTTTCTTTATCTTTTATTGAGATTATTTTTAACCCAACAGCTGGATCCCTTGCCAAAAACAGCTTCCTATGGCTGCTGTTTCTGTAGTACTACCTAAGCAACCAGTTTTATGTGCTGGGCTTTATGGAAACTGTGCAATGCACCCAGCAGTGGAAACTCGGATTACAGTCCTGCTTGAATTTTGTATTTTCAGTAACAATGCTATGTCCAGGACACTGACTGGTTCAACTTTCCTGGTGAAGCAGGATTTTGGCTGGCAAATGCCATTTGCTTTTGCACATTAACCTCTGTGGATAATGACCTGTCTCAACATAATGAGTGAAAACTTCTTCAAAAAGGTGTGTATGTCTATTTCTAAAGGCAAAACTATGGCTTTGTGGGGTGCAAGGGCACACTGGGGAGCTCAGGAGTGAGCAGTGCTTTGGGATCCTTTTATCCTGATTTGAGGACCCACCCCTGTGAGCCACTCTCCTGACATCCAAGCTCAGTTTCCAAGCAGCATTCAGGGATAAGCTCAGCTCTGTCATTCACCTTCAAGACCTTTTAGTTCAGGGACTTGTGACAGAGGCTGGTTAAAAAGCAGCTTCTTCAAAACAAACCATCATCTATTCTTTGTACATAGGGTGCAAAGGGAAAGGCAAGAGCAATGAAGTTTTACACACACATTTTCTCTTTCCTAACACTTAACTTTACCCTAGTAAGTTCTAGGCTTTGGAGAAGCCAACCATCCTGCTGCATTTTCTCTGCTTTACTCACGGCCCCCTTGTCAATTTTCACCAGCAGGTCCTGATGACCCATGCAAAGCTAAGCTAGGTTTTGCTGTACTTTTTGATTCCAACTTTATTGTTGGATAATTGTCCTTTTTCAATCTGACTGGACTTGAGCTGGGACAGTCAACAATTCTTTTCAATTCTTCCATAGCACTCTCTTAGAGTTCATTTTTGTCATTATTAGAGTTAATTTTTGTCATTATTAGATTTTTTTCAACTACTTTCTACTTTTTCAACTACTTTCAACTTCCTGTAATGAAGCTCTGAACATACATAGTTTGTTCCTTCAGCTCATCACAGGTCCTGTCCTGAATATTGCTTTACAAGCTTCCACTTCTGAAGCAAAGATGTGCTTCCAGGATATCTTTTTGCCAATTTTAAGTCTGCCTTCTCAGATTCTGCTTTGTAAGAAATAATTACCTCAGTAATTTGAGTTAGATTTTAAAGAATTTTGTATACACTTTTTTAGGACTTGCAATTTTCTTGAGGAGTCAGCTGTTCCTGTTAAGAGTCGCTGTGCCTGCAAAAGATGAACTCTTCAAGACATGAAACCTGGAGTCAGTCAGGCAAGATAGAATGTCCACTGCATCTACCCAGTGCTCACTGTGCACTGTTGCTCTCTACTCATTGCTGTGATTTCTGTAGAAACAGATCACAAGTGGAACAGGAGAGTTATTTGCATTCACTGTGGAGTTTCTAAATATCAGTCAGTATGGCTACAGATATTATTATTTGTATATAAAAACTCATTTCTGATTATCCAACCAAAAGGTATGTATGGTAAAGCAGAAAATGTAGAATTGTCCAGCTTCTGTCACTGGCATGGGTAAAATCCATGTTCTAACAAAATTATTTCTAAGGTAAAGAAGTTTCTGATTGAATATGAAAGTATCATAAAACTCAACCTGTATTAAGGAGGTGTTTTGGTTTCATGCTCTGTAGTTTCATTTAAATCTGTAAATGCTGCTGATATGAATGACATCTCTGCTAATCTTCATATTTACTATGGCTGGTATTGTCAAGCAATTTAAATTCACAGAAAAGTCTGGATGATAAGTGACATAATAAAAAGGTTGTTTAGTAGTGTTTGTTTATAATTTGGAACAGAGGATGGAAGCGAATAAGAATTTAGAATAAAATTATCTTTTATTACCTGGAAGAATGAGCTATGAGCAACCTTGGAAAGGCAGGAGTTTGCATCTGTGGTGGAATAATCTCTTGCACAGTAGAAACTGCTGGAAATCAGTATTTTAGAAAATAATTGGGGTAACCACCTGGACCCAAGTGATTGAGAGGTTGAGAAAAGTGACAGTGCCCATGAATTTAGCACTTATAAGGTGTGCATTTGGAGTATATTTCATGCTTTGGGGACACCCTCCAGCCCCAGGCCCAGAGCAGGAGGGACTTTGACAAACTGCAGAATTGGGAACACTGAGCTGGTCAGAGCGCTGCAGCACAGGACACACAAACAGAGCCTGGGAGAATGGAATTTCTCCAGGCTGAAGCAAGGGTGCCAAGAAGAAATTAATGATATTTATATAAACGTTTGGGTGCTTGTAGAGAAGTTGGAGCCTGAGGTGCTCAGTGATGGGAAACGCAGCAGACACAAGCTACAGCTAGAGAAGTTTCATCTGTATTTACCCTCAAATTTCCCTGCGTTAGGAGTGGTTATGCACCAGGACAATTTGCCTGAGGGGACTGAGACATCCATCCCATTTAAATCAGCTGCTGGAGATTGAGCAGCCTGATCCAGCTCTGAGGAGGGCCTTTGCTCCTCTGGCTGATGATGTAAATTTGCTCATAAAAGGTGGTCTGGAATAGGTTTTAAAAGACAAGGATATGGACAGGATAAGGAAGTACTTGGACCAAAAATCTCTAATCCATCTGTCTTTTGCATCAATGTACCTGTTTCCCCCCTGCCTTATTCGTTCAGACTACCAGTACTTGGGGCTCTTTGTGTGTGCTCCAGTGCACTTATACATAACCTAGCAAGTAGGCTCCAGCTGAGAGCATAACAACATCACCAATTTGTCTATACATAATTTTCAAATTTCCAGAACTTGTGCTAAGAAACAGGTAAAGTTGCTTTACCTTACTCAACCGGTGTTTAACTACAGTTAGAAACAAAACAGGCAGTGATCATAATCAGACAGTAAAATGAAAAGCTAGGTAAAACTTGCTTTTCACTCTCCCTCACTTCTTGTCTGGTTAGATCACTGATCTTTAAAAAAGTTTGTGTCAAGATTTTAGCCAGAGATAAACAGTTGATAATGCTCTGATTAAAAAAAAAAAAAATCCAAAAAACACCAAACCAAGAAAGCCCAAAAAACTTAATTTTCTCTTTCTGGTTGAAACAGGACAGATAAAAAAGCCCAAATCTTAGTCCATATGTAATGATGCGTAGATACACTCCTGCTACATGGTAAGGGGAATAAAAGACCTTTTGTGGGGGTTGCTTGCAGCATCATCAGTTGCAGGCTACTGTATTTGGGTTTTGTTTAAATGAAAGCTGTGGTGTGAAAGTAGACACTGCTGCTTACTGAGAGTTGAAGTCTGCTAAGTTCAACAGATTTAGAAAGTTTACTTATCACTGTCAATTAAAAAGGCTGCCCCGTTGTTGCATAAATTAAGACAATGTACTCTGTTACGGAGCCTTCCCAAAATACTTATTTTGAAAAAGTATTACCTGATTAAGTCAGATTGGTACTTAATAGTTGCAGACAAGGCTTTTAAACTGCTACAATTCGAACTGTTTTTCTAAATATCTTATAAATGCAGCAAGAGCATGTTACCAGTGTCCTCACATCTGATTTCTGCAGGACAATGCCTGGAAGTCAAGAACAGAAAAGCAATACCTAAAATTTTGAATGCCTGGAATAGCTAGAAGCACGTGGCATTCCCACGAGATTCTTCCATTAAAGATTATGACCTAGAACAAGAGAATTTGTTCTACATTCTTATGAGTGAAAACAACACAGCATTTACTTAGTAGTGTCTTCCTGAAAATGCTTGGACGTATGGAAAGTTTCCTGGATTGAGTTCCTCTCAATTACACCTATGGCTCTGTTAAGCTTCCTGTTATCAGTTTTTCATTCATCACAGGCCTAATATTCAGAATATTTCCAGGAGCAGAAGCAACATGCTTTGGCCCTGTACAGATGACAGTGGTTTTATACAGAGCTCTTCACCACTATGTATAGCTTTCAATTCAAGGCAGAACTCACCAGTTTTCCATCAGTTATTATTTCAGAGGCTTCTTAAGGTTTGTCAAAGGGAGGTGGTCTGCCCTCGTTGCAGTGCATTGTGTTAAATCAGAGACAGCTCACGAAGACGTACAGTCTGGTTTAGTCCAGGTCAGAACTGATAGACTTTTCTGGGAGGTTTGTTTATTTAAAGCAATCATTTAATGGTCATTCATGGTCATGGAGTACCAAAATGAAAATGGTGTTACCTGTGTGTACAATGCTAACTGGAGCTGGAGAATTTGAGTACTGAAGTTTCTTTCATCTTCAAATACTGCAAGTACCCTGACCCCTCTAAAATGATTCTTTGAGGGGAAGTAAAAGTGGCAAAGACAAATAAATACTGATGAAGATTTCTTCATATTCCACTACATATAAAAAAACATTAAAATAAAAAGTCATTATAAGCTACTGAATTTAAACATGGAAAGTTCACTTACCTTATTGGGGCATGTATTAAACATTCAAACCCCCTTTCCAAACATTGCTTAACAGTTTTAATGTTATTACTTGATCTAAATCTACAAAAATCCAGTATCCGACAGAATAAAGATGAGAATACATGCAAGAAACCCAGCTCTTTTAAGTAGTGCTGTGGAAAGAATAGCTTTAATGAAAACTGCATTAACTACAACACTTATAAAAATGGGTAGTTACAATAGTTCTGCAAATTTACATTAATGATTTTTCTGTATGCTTTTCCTTTTGTTGTAAAACCAAAGAAAAACTAAATATGTTTTCACAATTCTTTTTCCAAAAGAGTTCATTCATGTAAGTACCATTTCCAGTCAGGAAAATTAATTTACAAGTAGATGCAAGCAGATTTATTATCCCACATGACTAAATTACTCTAGATGTACTAAAATCATGTTGCTCATGAGTTAATATTTTGTGTATTAAAACATTGTATTTATGACAACAGCTGTTATTACAGGAAGCTAAGAACTTAGGTGACTTTTTAAAGACAAGACACGATCAGATCAAAGACAGAGAGGGAGGGAGGGAAGAAGAGGAAGAATGAGATCCTCTATATTTCTTTTGGCCAATTAAAGCTAGGCTGTGCAGGATAAGTACAATAAAATGGATCTATTATCTCTCCTCACAGTAGGAAGGCAGGAATGGAGCTTGGCTCAGGCCACTTATCAATGCACCTGCTGGCTGAGCTTATCTGATAAAAGAAGAACAGTCACTGAAAGGCTGAAGCAGACTATTCTCTTTCACCCCACACAGGGCCAGGGCCCCATTGTAGGATGTTTGGCATACAGGCCCACATGACCCAAAGATGGAGCACCAAACTATGCAAAAAACATGAATGTGTCTGGATTCTGGGGACCACCTAATTATCTAAAATATGCTGTAGTGATGATCTTTGGATTTACTGATATATTTGGTACAGATAACTTTTGTTTTAGAAGAGAAAATACACAGTAACTCTTGTTTAAGGAGCCTTTTAGGGAAGATTTTTGTCCATTTTTCCTCTCAAAGATATGTTTCACCTGCCCTCAGAAATGGAATCCAGTTCCAGTCACAATAATTATAATATGAAGCATATTGTTATACATACCATTACACTTGCACTTTTTGAAATCAATATGTAAGTCACTGTATAATACAATTCAAACAACTGTCTTGAACTTCTGCCTTCACAAAATCAATATTTAGCAAGATTCCTGTAATCATCCAGCCTGTTTACACAAGAAAATGTTATTTTCACTGCTCTGTTTGAGGTAGGCATAGACATAATAAGTTATCCAATTTAAAAAAAAAAAAATGGAGGGAATGAGCCAGGAATAACAGGTCCCTTCCTTATTCATGAGCTCTGGAACAAGTTCTCACACAGTCTCAGTACCTGCATTTTGGCTCAGTTATTATGTTTAGCAGTAATGAAATCCATGATGATTTTTTTTTCTGCTTCTTCGTGGTATCTTTTAATAGCCTACATTTACAGTAGGGAAAAAAAAGTACTTTATTGTAATGCAAGCTTTTCAAGTGCATTATAGGGCTTTGTAAGCGCAAATTGTAAACAATTAAGACTGTGACACCTCAGAACATTTTAAGGATAAATCGGAAGAAAGTAGAAACAGTAGTCATTCAGTAGCATTTCTCTCCTGTTTTCATAATCACCTGTGAAAAACTTGAAAACTGCTCAGGTGCAAAAATATACAAAGCAACTCCTAATATGGGAAAATGTCTTCTTGATCTGGTCACTGCTGGGTGTGGCATAGGATCACTCACATGTTTCTGAGAGTGATGCAAGTCGTGGGACAGATTAGAAAAAGGGACTGAAATTTTCGTTAGCTTTGTGGCTTGACCTTCAATTATAGAGTTTGTGGCTGCAGTTTCCAATAGGTGTGCTGGGCAATTTTCATTTTCCATTAACTTGTAGACAGAGTGATGTGTGTGAAAGTTAACATTGTGATACTGAGAGCAAATGATAGCACATTGTTAAAGTACCAACCATTTGATTTTGGTACAGAACTCCCTTTTCCCTCCCCAGATATTCTGCTATTGCAGCTTAATTGCTGCCTCCAAAATAACTGAATAGCGAATTGATTATATTTCTTTCAACTTCAAAATAACAAACAACTGTTCGAAATACCTTGGCATTTCTATGCTTTGCTGCAGCAATGGTCACAAGAGAAAAATGTCTCCTTCAACCAAGTCCTTAACTGTTGTCTAATTTCAAACAGGAGCTGTATGTCCTGGAAAGATAAAATTATTGGTGAATTTTGGAACACACAGTCATATGCCTTGCTGGAAAGGTTGAAAAGCACCATTATTGTGGTAATATCACAATCCTTTTGGAAGAAACCACAAAAACATACACACACAAAAAAAGAGAAAATATTTTGGGAACTTTGCTCATAGAAGCAATGATTTTTATTTTTTTTTTTTAATAAAAATACTTAAACTTTCTGTTTCTGTGCTGGCTTACATCAAACAATTTTCCTTGAGTGACAGAGAAAATACCACTCTGTAAAGCACAATTAGCAATTCATGTATCTAATTTACCTATCCATTATCAAACACCAACTTTTCCTACTTGCCTCAGTGCTTCCTCACTTGTGTTGTTACAAGAGCATGAATTTTTTTTGTGGTAGCTATGTTAGCAAGGAAAGTATCAGAGATGACACACAAGCTGGGAACATTTCGGTATTTCCAGATGTGCTCTGTAATTTAAGTGTAAAATAGGGGAGGGGACACATTTGATGCAATACTCATTTCTGCTACCTGAGTTGATTGTCTACACTTCCTTTACTCTTCATTTTTCTTTCTGGATAAACGTTCTGTAGCATGCATCCTCCTGTAGTTGCCTGTGGTCTTGTGAATGGTTTTAGAGGGATTTGGGGATCATTGTTTCAAACAGGTACATTGTTAGTTTCTTATGGCTGGAATCTCCCTGGAAATTCAAGATTATTAATATTTACAGTACTTAGCATTGGCTTACAAAGTTGTGTACAATCTTTCCCTTATTTTTGGGATGACTGACGAAAATCTGACATGCAACATAAAGTAAGGCATGGGTGGTTGTGCTAAGACTTTAACTGAGGTGTTTACTTAAAATAAGATATATTTGAAAATATTCATGCTAAGTATAATCCTGTAAGTGTTTAGTATTGAGGAGTGTTCCCGTTATCATGTCTGTGACCCCCTGAAATCATTAACGCTGCCTCTCTGTCAGCACGAAGTTACAGAATATAAATTAAAAAAAAAAAAAAGTTTTGATTTTCCTGTTTGCTTGTTCTCATTTAATTTCTTTTTCCTTTGTGTTCTGGTTTCAGTAACTGGGATGCGTTTTTCCTAACATTAGCAAGTTCCCCTTAGCAGCTCTAAGAGAGAAATCCTTCTAAATTTACAAAATACGAAATCCAGCATCCTCACGTATCAGAGGCTGACGTGGGGGAACACTGGGTTGTATTAGATTTATGAGAGTCATCGGAGGCACCCAGCTGGTCGGGGTCTGGAAAAGTGAGTATTTGGTTGGAATGTAGCTGTGTTAGGATGGAAACGTCCCCCTTTCCCACGTGCTGTGCCAAATGTGTGCCATGTGATGGCAGCATTGTATTAACCTAGAGGAGCAGAGCTGCTGAGAAGGGGATTCTCTCCATTTTTCTTAAAATAAAATTTAAAAAAACTCATCAAGCTCAAGAGCCGAGAAAGAGCTCCTACGATCTGCAAACAGCACAAACAGATTTAACACTGAATTTTTCTAGCCAATGGAAAATTATAGAAAAAAAATTAAAATATTTGACATGCCATGAATATAGTGTGGGTTTGCTACTGAGACAAAGTTGATTGTTCAATGAAAAATATTTTCCCTAGTAATTATAATGATAAAGTGAACGTGGTATAAATGAATTACGAGCTCAGAATATTACTGCTAATACATGTATTTCAGTAACAGGCACTTATTAAGTGACAGGCTGATTTTTTCCACTGTTGAAATAACCAGTAATTAATCACTATTTGGATAGACTTTCAAATGGAAGCATCTGAAATCTCCAAGGGCTTCAGTTTTCTGACATCTCCAAGGTGTTTTAAGGAGCAGACAGTACTGTTAACCTTTGGCACCTGTTAGTGTGGCAAGCAATAGTTTCTTTAAAAACTCAGGTTTTAATTCTGTTTTCTTGTAAGGAGTAAAATAAAATTAATATTGAATATTCCAGTTTATTCACTTACACCATTCTTAAAATTCATAAACTGGTAAATTATGTAAAAAATACTCCTTCCCTCTTGAACTGGATTAACTTTCAGTTCACTGAAAGTACGAGAGTGTGAAAGTGCTTTTCAAACCCACTCAGCAACCCTTTTACGTGCAGTGCCTTTCTTTGGAGGGGGGGCAGTGTAAAAGCAACCCCGAGCTTGCTAGAGAAAACGAAGGATTGAAACAATGAATTTGTTATTTGAATTCTTCCATGCCTTGGTGTCAGCAATGTGCACATATGTGACATCTCTGCCTCTCAGTGAGGGGGACTCTGGAGCTGAGAATCCATGGAAGTGGAAGCAGGAGGAGGATTCCTTCGGATCAGCTCTGTAGCCCATGCACTCCCTTGCTTATGGTCTTAAATGCACGGAAAGCTTTGTAGGGCTGCACTAAACAGGGCTCTACAGGGAGTAATCTCAAATTGTACAGCACATAAAGTGACTTCTCATGAATTTTCACAGTTAATCTGTGCAAGTCTATGCAAATTAAAATTTCTTGGAATTACAGAGGAATGCACTTTCTGAGAAATTGTAGGAGATTTGTTTGGGGAAAGGAGAAAGAAGCACGTGCTACAGGACCTGCATTGCAAGTGTTTCATTGTTTTTCAGATTTAAGAAAATTTTGGGTTGGAGACACACAGAGGGGAATCTCATGTTTACTGTCAAATGTTCTTATGTTCTGGGAAGCTCATGGGTAGTTAAACTAGCTATAAAAATAATTTTAATTTTTTAAAATTAGGGCCAAAGGAAGCATGCCACACATATATAATTTTGAAAAAAGTTTTCCTTGAAACCAGTAGGTCATGCTTCATTTAAGCTTTTATCACCAATGCTATAAACCAAATGTTAACCTTACCAGTCATGTCAAATTACTAAGTTTTTAACTGAACAATGTGGTAGCACCAAAGTACTTCTTTGGGATTAGGATTATTCCACACACTAATGAATTGTGTTTTGTCCCATCTCACTTCATGCTGTATTTTATAAAGAGGAAGAATACATCAGGAGAAGCTAAGATAATACCAGAGCAATTAATTCTTGAGTTGTATCAACTTAATATCTCTCTAGTATAGGTCATGTGCTGAAGTGTGGATTGGCCAGAGGTTCCTTCTTGATGATCCAGTCACAGAATTGCTTTTCACTTTCATGTGGTTAGTCTAAGCTGAATAATGCTGGTAAATAAATAAATACCAGACTCATGTTTAAGCAGTAACTGTATGAAAAGGGAGTACAGATGTGGGGTTTTAACAAGGTAAAGAGACATTACTTTTTCGATTTCTGTTTTGGATTATTCCTAGGAGATGTCCACTAAATATACAATTTAAAGTCATTCTAGTCCTAAATGAGTTATCAGTTTCATTGGCATTCCTCATGCTAAACAGATGGGAAATTAGATTATTGTCTAAAACACGGCAACAAGAGTAAGGAGTGCCTGAGTTTAAATTTGCTGTGACTGTGCCTAAATTAGAACAAGCTCACTGTGTATGAGCTTTCTTACTGTTTACACACAGGGGTGAAAATTAATTCCTAATATTTGAAATCTTTTGAAAGACCTCTCTTTGACACAGAAGAAAAATACTGTGTATGAATAGTATTCAGAACAGAACTGAACATTTACAATATTTTCCACAAAATATTTTCAATTTTAAAACAGGTCAGAAGGTAATAGTGCATCAAATTGCTAAAAGACCTCTTCAACAGCCATTCTAGTATTAATGACTGTTGATTGAAAAGTTTGGGTGGTAGATATTAAGTGATGTGGGAAATGCATCTGAGGAGATTCACATTGTGGTTAAGAACAATGACTTGACTTGTCACTGATAATCACCTAAAAATAATGTGCAGCATGATTTACTCTGTAGAAAGTGCCATTCACTGTCTGGATCTCCCCTTAGTCTCACAACAAGGCTCCGGATACTTCAGTTTTAAATCAAGTAAGAGGTTGGCACATTGTAGTTTCTTTTGCGGTTTTTAACATTTCTAGAATTCTTATAATGTAAATTAAGAAAAAAAAATAAATTCCCTAATTTTCTCTGCATTTGAGTTTTGAGTTTTCTGAGCATTTGAGCTTTTTGGACCACTATAATCTTCCACCAGGCAATGGCTCAAATCTGTGTTGTTATGGTCATAGTGCATGTTAAGTTGCTTTTCCTTTTCCTGTTAGTGTTTTGTATCTATTTTCCAAAAGTTGACTTAAGAAGGCATAAAGAGCCTTAACGGTACTGCAGTCAGCTACAGCCACAGCTATTATGGGCAGTTCACTAAAAATCACATTAAAATTGAGACAACAGTTCAGATATGGACTCTGCCAGAAGCCTGTGCTTCCACCTGTTTTTTCATGACAATAGTGTAATGTCCTTTGCCTTTGGCTGACTGATAATGCCACACAAAATTTGGTGTCGTTCTTCTACGTGTTACAGCAACAACTCTGCCTCTTAAAAACACCAGGTACTGAATGAGATGGATTGGGGTGAGAAGAGAGAGAACTCAGGCTCAGAATACACAAACTGTTTTTTTTTCTCTGACCAGAGGTTGTTTTTACCATTTTTGTTACACAATTATCTTTTTCCTTTATCTGAACAACACTTACATTGCTCTGGGTGAAAATGGCAAGATGTAACCTGCTTATTGCTGTCAGCTCAGAAATTGTTTTTTATTAAGGGATGGTATTTTTTTTTTTTAAACCCAGTGCATTATTGGATATCAGAAAAGTAAGGCTGGGGCTGGCCAGCAACTTTCATCTTTCTGTCTGATTATGTGTGTTTTTTCTACCCTTAAATACCTATTCCTGTCCTGGCTGACAGCTGGGTTTAGAATGTGCTTCTTGTATGGCTGGTCAGTGCCAAACCAGAAGACACAACTCCATACTTTCCCAAACATTCCCACTGCAGTACAAGGCAATGGAAACCAAAATCCTGTGTCCCTCATTTTCCAAAGGAAAACCACGCTGAAATATTTCATTTTGTGTGTTGTTGACGTGCTCTGACTGTGCCGAGTGGCTGCAGCAAAGTGTGAATGATGATGTGTGAAATGAGAAGTCCCTGTCCAGTGCACAGCAAGAATGGTGCTCTGAGATCCTTGCCCCGCTGCGCTGTTTGATATGCGCTTTTGTCTGCGCTGTTTTGTACCCAGATATGCAAGGCTGCCTTCTCAAACGTTCGG
The DNA here is from genome assembly GCA_027886175.1 of Phylloscopus collybita. NCBI lineage: Eukaryota > Metazoa > Chordata > Aves > Passeriformes > Phylloscopidae > Phylloscopus > Phylloscopus collybita. The sequence goes on from JAJNNQ010000075.1 coordinate 93,366,334, forward strand.
TCAGATCCTTACACCTGTATGCCAGGGTTTTACTTGCTTAGCAGGTTTATGCAAATTGTTCATCCACAATGTTGCTTTGAAAAACTTTCCACATTTTATGTAAACTAAAAAAAAAAAAAAAAAAATAGGCCAGAGAGAGAACCTCAAACATCTTCCCCTCCCCAAGAGAACCTCCCCTAACAGTTTGCTGCCCCTGACTTAAAAGTGAATCAATTTCCTGTCTACATTTGCTCATTTTCTTTTCAGCTGCCAATTAATTATTGAATCTTTAGGGGATATCCTTAAAACAACAGTAGAATCCTTCACATTATCTGGTAATAATTTTATTTAATTTAAACTGGGTCTTAACCAAATTAATTTAAAACATTTGGAAGACACAGTTCTTAGGTTTTTTTTTTTTGTTCCCTGAGATATTGTCATCAAAATTTTGTGTTTTGAATTAAAAATTACAGTATCTGAAAATGATGCACACAAAGTATAAGCCTGAAATTTCAAACTGCTGCAGTAGAATATGCAGATGGGCCAGTGATTCTTCACCACCTGCTGCAAATGTTACTAAGGTAAATTCTTTGTTTAGCTACTCCTATTAAATCTGCTGTCCTTAAATGCCTACTTCCTTGAAAGCAGCTCATCCTTCACTCTCTTGTTTCACTTCTTGCAGTCTATCACTCAGCAGTTTTGAAAATAAAATAAAAAGAAATAACAGATATGCCTCAACAAAGTGAATTGCTGGAATCCAAATTTTCCAAGTATCTTGGTCATATATTGCAAGTTAGCATGCATCCTGCCTTCATGACCTGGACTAAGTTTTACAGGCTTTGCATAATCATCATTTTCTGTTCTGCCATTTGTCTTGGACCAGCTACTTTGGCAGCACAAAATTTTCATTTAATTCTTTTCTGTTTTCCAAAAACCATTCCTCTCCCTTCCAGGAGACCTGAGCAGTGAGACAGGGCAGGATCCACAGGGAGAAATCTCAATTACTCTAATCCTCAAATTAAATGCTGATGTTGGTATCGGTGTGTGTGTATCTTCAATGTAGCACTGCGTGATTAATAACAAGAAATTTAAAATTAGAGGTGTCCAGTAGGAGCCTCTTAACACCTCCAAGCTTTCCTTTTTGGAAGTCTGCAAAACTCTTCTGTCTGTTTCTGATTTTTCACTTGGTGTGATTTCTCATTTGATCTGTTGTCTGAGCTGCCCAAAACATGTGGAAGGAGTAAATCTTGAGAGAGATTTCCACTGCCAGCAATACAGAAATAATGTGTTTCTCTGTGTTTTCTATAAGAAAAGGCAAACAACTCTTTACAGCACTGAATAACAGAGCCAGAAGCAGTGCTCCAAGTCTGCCACTCCAGCATTGCATGTTGTAAGAAAGAATCATATTTTCACATAAATAGGTTAAATCCAGCTAACTGAGCTTTTACATAATTCTCCTAAAAGAACTCGTAATCTGTTCTACATTTAATTTCATGATACTTTAAAAATAAACATTGTTATCTGCTTTGAATCCTAATCTCTGCACAGACACTTCTGTTCTTGGTGATTCCAAGAACCACCAAGAACCAGAGTGCATTGAAAATAATTAAGGAAGTAACATTTATAAGTTGAGGATAGCCCAAAGGAATTCTCTTCTGACACAGAGAAGATAGATGTCTAGAGGCTTCTGACATGACAAAACTGATAAAATGATCTTTTTTTTTTTCAAAGTTAGGTATATCAAGTCTAATGTATTCATTGCATTTTGATTAACAATTAATTGGTTCATTACTGTTGCATTTAAATCTCTTTTGTCAGAAACTGAGAAAACACAGGATACTAATAGTCATCTTTCACATGAAAAAGGTAAATCTGAAGTTTTCACAAAATGCTAAACACACACCATCATTGTAATCTTGTACATGGAATTAGAATGAATTAAAAGCACTGATTGTGTAAATCAAAAATCACAGTCATTTCTAGGTAGTATTTCCATCTTCAAATCATAAATCCCAATGTAGTCTGAATTTATCTACTTTTATTAACTTTTCATAATAAATTTTAAATTATTCTGAATTGAAAAATTAATTGTAATTGAATAATTTTTTGAACAGTGTGCAGTGGGATTGCTGAATTCTAATCAATACTAAGAAGGCTTTCTATCAGGTTCCCTAGAGTACCTGTAGTATAACTAATAAAATTAAATATTGATGTCAGATGTCTTTTACAATGTGCATGGGATTTCACTCTTCAACAGCATTTTCTTTGGAAAAATTAATCTGCAGTGGTCCCTTGTTAAATACAGGCATGTAGCCTTCAAGACACAGGTAAATCTGTGACTCTGATCCCTTATGTCCACCTAGTGTTAGATATAGAAAAGAGAGCTATGTTATTCACTCCAGTATTCAGTTCATCTAAGGAACATGATGAGATGGTAGAAAGATTTGTGTGTTAAATTCAAATTGTGTTCAGCACTCTGTAAACTTTTGCAGAATTAGGGTTTGTCTGCTCTTTCACTTCCATTCAAAACTTGCATTAGTTCTACTGTATATTGTAGACTAAGGGTCAGATTGTTGCAAGTCTTAAAGATCTGCCCTGTTGCAGCAGACATTGAGAGCTGTGGATATGTACAGTCATGTTGCAAGTTTTTCCCCTTATTTTCTTGCTTAAGCCTCTGTGTACCAGGCGATAGTTGTCTGTCTAGTGTGCACCCAATAAGGACACAACAGATAACTATTGCCAAAAGCTGATATTGTGAGTTGATTAATCAAAACCCCATTGATTTATAGTCTGTGTGACTCTTTGGAAATCCACTAAAAGCATTGTATGATCCCTTGTATAACTGATTTATGAAGTCTTTCATTCAATATGATGTATTAGGTACACACTATTCATAGTGTATGCTAGTTTTTAGCATAAAGACGTGCATACCTGTTCTTTCATTCAATATAACAAACTACATATCCACTAAGTGCAAAAAGGGGTGGGGAAACCAGGAACTAATTTATATAGTGAGTAAAGCATAATAAATATTTATATTTCAATGTTTTTGCTTAGTATGTTTATTTATGAAGTCAGTGAGACAAGACATTTTTCCAATATTACATCTCAAATATCATGGACTCATACAGATAATGCATTTAAGTGAATATAATTGTCAAGGCTGCTGCTATGTTGTTTGTTTATTTTAGTGAAGAAAATAATATTTTAGCACCAATATTTATTGGATTACTGCTGAATAAAACCTTTATCATATTAACCATGCCTTAAAATGCCATTTATCTGCAACTTAGATGTAGACTGAGCATGTCCAGGACAGTGGGTCAGTATTCTCAAAGCTCACTATCAGGTTCACATCTACTTTTCAAAAATTAAAGCATCAACTGTTAATGTAAAATAAAAATCATATCCCTTTATTTCTATAGCCTAATGATAATACTGTAGCTTAGCATTAATTATATCCCATTTAGCAAATTATGAAAAATAGCAATTCCCTGATGTCTTTATCAAAGCAAAACACAACATCTCACAAAAGAATAATACATTATTCCATTTCATCTGGCAGACTCCCACCTCTCGCCCCATACATATTGCAACATGTCCTATACCCTTTTCTTAGCTGTTTGTGGTTTTGTTTGGTTGCTTTGGGGTTTTTTGGGGTTTTTTTAGCAACCTCTTTTCAACTGCTGGCTATACATCCAATTTAGAACTGCAAAAATCATATTTGGTGGCTCACTTTGGAGCTTATATCTACTTCCATAGCACTGAACAAGGTAACTTCCCTTTCTTAGTGCCACCTTTCCTCAAGAATGTATTTTGGTTGTCTACAAAGATAACACTCATGCACTAAAAGCAAAAGAAAAGCACATAATAAAACAAGCCACTGATGTCAGCTGATTGAAAACACTTTTTTTCTCATTTTGCTTTTTTTATTATATTTTCAACTTGTACTAACTTAAAACTTGCCCCCCTCCCCCTTTCAGAAAACCATGCCCTGTGGTGTGTTTTTTATTTTCTTTGTGTTCAGTCTAAGAAAAGGAAATTAGACTGAAAGGATCAGACCAAAATGTTTTTATATTTTTTGAAACTGAATTTCAAATTTCTAGGGTAATTTTGCTAAAGAGCCAGGATCAACTCGGTCTAACCATCAAGTTGTTTGGAAAGCTTTAGAGTGTTAGCAAAATCAAATTCAGAGAAATTAAAAGCATTCTATTTAAAAAAACAAACAACCCTTAGTATTTGAGGAGAAATACTCTTCTTGCTGGAAAAGTTAGATTGTGCTTCACAGCTTGGTGGTGTGTTTCTTACTGGTATGAACAGCAGATGGGCTCCAGTGATGTGTCCTTGCTGGAAAGGGTTTGGTAAGCATGATGGCACATCCAATATAATTTTTACAACTGTTTTATATAAACTGCCAAGAGCAGTACCTGTCTTACTGTTGCTGTAAGTGAACAGATCATTGAGATCTTGAAGCAATTTTTTTTCAGGAAAGAGAATAGCCAATACAGAAAACTGAAGTTCCATGTCAGATAACATAATAGAAATGCTCTTTTCTTATTCCCTTTTCCCTCCCTTGAGAGAGGTGAATGAGAATCAAGTTACTCAAATATTATTTCCATGCTTTTTTTCCAAGCAGAAAAATGGGTAAATCAGCAGATTATGACAAGTTTTGGAAGAAGCATTTATGATGTGTATGAAGACATAAAAACCAGAAGAAAGCTAAAGCAATGAAGAGAAATATGAGAGAGGTGAAAAGGTGGACTGGAAAACAGTCTGAAGAGACAGAGGAGAATAAGATTTTGTAGGAAAAAACTAGAAGAACAAATAAGCATGTTGGAGAGAATAAATACATGGTTTAGGAGGTTAGAGTTTTGCTGGGGCAAGGAGCCAGAACACAGGATGAGGAGGAGATAAAGGTTGCTGAGGAGACTGAAAAGAAATGGGATGATGTTGAAAGGGAATATTCTGGTTGGTACATATTAAAGTTACATACACTATGCATATTTTTATTGTCATCTTACCTTTCTGCATTGCTGTCTTTATTAAGTGGGAGTGAAGTAGAGGAAATGTGTGAAACAGCATTACTATCAGAGACTGGAAAGAACTGGGGAGGAAGAGGGAAAACATAAAGCAGAAACCAAAGGAAAGGTGATAGGATGAGAAGAATGAGGATGAGGAGCAGAAGGACTGAGAGAGAGGGAACAAGAAGGGATGACTTTTAGGAACAGCAGCAAGGTCCACTTTATGCATGAAAACATTGGCTCTAATGACCATCCTGAAATGCATATGCGTACTTCGCAGGTCAAACATTTTTTATTAAAGTATATGTTCATTGTAATACCTGGAAAGTTTTTAAATTAAATATAATTTTTAGTAATGAACCATGATTTATTTATTTATTTATTTATTATTTAAATTCTTGATATTAAGTTCCATACTGGAGAGTTTAATTTCACAGGGTCAAAGGAAAACAGAGAAGCAGTACATAATAGTACAAAAAATGGAGTCATGAATAAGTGTAAATATAATGGAGCTATGCTACAATCAGGGTAGAGGTTTTGATATAGAAATTTGATTTCTGTTACCATTGTGTGAAGAGGAAGTGACTTTTTCTCTCTTATTTTGAATTTGTAAGTGGTGATATTTTGACAATTTCTGTATTCCGAGAAACTGCTCTTCCAGGAGGCACACAACAACTGAGCCAGAGCTGGTGGCCTGTATGTACAGATCCTCACCTTATACTGAGATGAGGCTATGTGAATTACAAAGCACTGCAAAGGAGCAAAATATCGCTGTTCTGCATGTCTGGAATGGGGAAAAACAGGAGATATCCATACAAGCTGCCTCCTGGAAAGCAAACAGCTCATGGAGAGCATTGTTTTTCCCTTCACAGCTCGCAGTTGCCTTTGTTCAAATAAACCCAGAAATGTTTGCAATAAAGGCAAAAATACCCTCCAAGAACTAACTGATGGATACTCAGTAAATCTTTCACTCAAGCCCCAACATCAGCAATCACAAACAAAGGGTACCAGAAGATTCATCTTAAACAGAAAGAAAGATAAGTTTTGATATGGAGGTTGCTTTCTTAAAAATTCTGAGTGAATAAAGTAGTCTTGACAGAAAGTTCCCAGTTATGGATTACCTATAAAAAGAATAAAAGAGATGAACATGGAAGGATTTTCATGGCTGTAAACAAATAATTTGTGAGCACACTGTGCTCAGACCACAAATAGAAGCAGGAATTAGAAGTGCCCCTAGCTGACCAGCATATACATATATCATTGGTCTGGTGTAATGAAGATTACCTGATAAAGATCACAATATGACAGTTTTCCTTTTGCATTGGCTGCTGAACAGCCAGAAACTGTTTTCTGCGGCCAGCCAACTATTGATCCAACTCCCTCCTGTCAGTGATGCAGTTAATGGGAATTCCACAGGCAAATAAAAGCTACATTTTGTCTTCATTTTCATCTGAAATATGAGCTGGTCCTTTGTACTCTAGACAGTCATTTATTACTCATTTTCCTTTATTGATGTTTATGAGCTGAAGCATAAAATGATTCTCAAATGTAGTTTAATTGAGGCAGCAGTTGACACTGTGACCATGATTACTGCTGCACCATCAGCTGCATTAAATCCATGAATCAAGGTTTGCTTTTCATTGGTCTTTGAGGCAGCATACGGTAGAAAGTATCCTTAAAATGCAACTGTGCTGTAGCTGGAGAAATATGTCGATTTGTCTTCATAGGGACCGAGGGGGAAAAAAGCGCCCAAAGTCCTTAGCAAACAGCAACAGAGCAGTAAAGTGTTTCTTATTACTTTACATTCAAAGACTCCTACCACTCCCCTACCCTGGGTCTTAAAAGTTATTTGTAAAATAGTCTTTCTTATATGCTTTTTTAATATTTTTCTCACTGAATTATGAGCAACAAAATGAATAGAAGGAAGAGCTGCCATACACAGCAAGAGAGGAAGCCAAGACACTCAATTCATTTATAAAATGGTAAGGACAATCAATACTGTGGGGAAGTATTTTTTATATGCAGTTATTAACTCATAAGCTACAGTATATCTCATCTCATTTCAACAACAGCTGAGGTCTCCATTTCCCCCTGGAGACCCCTGCAGGTCCCATTATGAGAATCATAAATAATATGTGCTAATGAGATATGAATTGATTATGTTGGAAAAGCTGACATTTTCATCCATCATTCTAAATGATGTTTAACAATGGATTACCAGCCAGTAATTCCTCTGATATGAGATTAAATAAAATAGCAGGCTGTTTCAGCAGGCTAGCTCAAGGAGATGGCAATAAATCTGCTCAATTACTGTATTACCAATCCGTTTTTCACTGCTAAGGATATTATTATTTCATTTAGACTTGTTCATGCATCATAGATTATTTTATTTCAGTCAGTCAATGGGAGAAACTGCAGTATTTTATTCACTGAGCTGCAAAGAACTGGGCTTTGATAGAGTACAGTATGCACAGCTCAGTGGGCCTCCAGCGGATAGAAGAAATGCTACTGAGCTCCTATCAGATCAAAAGTACATTGTGAAATCCACATTTCAGGAACCAGCATTTTGTTTTCAACCTAATTTACTTTACTTATCTGAAAAGTCTCAACCGAAGGATACTGCCTAAAAAGCTGATCAATTGAAACAAAATTATTGGCTCCTCTAAGATGATTTGTACTTCACCTCGGTCCTGTAGTATATTGAGAATTAGATCATTCAGACTATCCTTTGGCCTGGCAAATTAGATTGCAAATAACTGTAATACAAATAACCGCTTTGTTTTTCTTTTTTTCCTTTTTTTTTTCTTTATTTTTCCCTGCTCAGGATGGAGGGAAAGAAAATAAGTAAAAAAGCATGCAAAGTTTATTAACAAATGCCTACCATAGAGTTATTTCCTTTGCCAGCCTGATCTCACAGTCTTGACAAGCTCCCCTTCCTTGTGACAATGTCTAACACTTTACACTTCATTCAGCACCCATTGGAGAACCCAACAGAGAGTTTTTAGTAACTGCAGTGTGTACTGAACAGCCTGGGGCATGCCCAGTGTCCAGCCAAGCCACCTGGATATGGGAGATCCTGAGTTTTACCCATCTGCCCTGGTCTGCAGGTTGGTGCAACAAGTGGTTTGTGGCCAGCACAGCACTCACACATCACCAATGAGCCCTGTTATTTTACCAGCAGTTTTTCTGTAAAAGAAGAAGAAACTACTGACATGATTATTCCTCCCCTCTCTAAACACTGGAAAGGCCACAGCCTTGCAATACAAGCAGTAATCCATTCCTTGCAGAGAGGTACCTACCCCAAATCTGCTTCTTAGGCGCCTCTCCACAGACCCTACCCCTTTCCTCTACTGATGGGATCCCTCAGAGGAAAATACTAAAAAGGTAGGTATTTCTTCAAGACCAGGACTTCAAGATCAATTATACTTTAATTGAGGAAAGTCTGTATGAAGGGCAGCAGTTGGGTGGGAGAGGAGAAATGCATGGAACAGAGTTTATTTTTCTTATAGTTTATCACTCAAGGGTCAGCTGAGAAGAGAGGGGTGCAGAGGTGCAATGGACAATATGCTCAAGTAGTAAGTCTTGTCCTTGACTTATTGTTTCTCAGCCCAGCAGAAAAACATACCTGATGGACACATTGCAGAATACGGTTCCTCTGGAAGCGTAGCTCTGTATACACAGAGTATATGCAGTGCTGGACTCCAACTGAGCACTAAGGGAGGCAGTAAGGAGGTAAGTGTGGGTAGGTCTTTGAAAAAGAAGTTTGACTCTCAGACAAAAAAGTAATGAGAACTGCAGGAAATTTTGGGGGAAGAAGTAGAGCTAAACCTGAAGTGTCATTGTGCCTCTGTGTTGACTAACACTTTGTCTTGGGTTATGGAACCAAAAATGTGCATTCTATTTCATCTGCTGAAAGCAGCTGAGGAGATGTTCTTCTTTCTCTCTTGTAACTCTGGGAGGAGGGGGGTGGGTGCCCTTTGATAATGGGCCAACTGTTAAAACCAGGTGGGGCAGTGTTTCTTATCTCTTTTCACAATGGGCCATTGAGACTCCCCAAGATGTTCTCCTCCCCAAGCTGTTCTCCTCCCCAAAGCAGTACACCCACATTCCATCATCCTATTGTGAGATGTTCCACCCAGTGGGGGGAGCCAACCATTCCTACCTGGATAAAACTGAGACACAGGAATACAAGCTATCTAGCTTCACCCAATTCCCGGAAGGAGACTGGACCCCTTCTCACCAGCACTGGACCCTTGTTCTACAGGATCATCTCTACTTCACCAGAACCGCATCTGCCACTCCAGCAGGACTCACTTTTAGACTGCTTCCAACACCCTGACCAACAGGGTGTCAGATTGTAGCTCCGACTCTGTCAGAGTTCTCCAAAATTTTTGTTTGTTTGTTTGCTTGTTTGGTTGGGTGGTTTTGTTTTCTACTACATTTGTATGTTAATATTCCTAGTAAAGAACTGTCATTCCTATTCCCAAATCTTTGCCTGAAAGCCCTTAATTGCAAAATTATAATTTGGCGGGGATGAGGGGTTTACATTCTCCATTCTAAAAGAAACTCCAGCTTTCCCTGGCAGATACCTGGCTTTCCAAACCAAGACACACTTCCTGTTAAAAGCAGATATAGTAGAATTAGAGAACAGACCTGGAAAGATGACAGGGACATATAGACTGGAAATACTTGTGTGCAAAGAGTACTGAATAGAATAAACCTTTTTCAATTTGGAAAAGACTTCTCAAGGAGAGAGAAGATACTATAAATCTAGAATAGAGGAAGTTTTTTTAAAGAATTGATCAAAAAATAGGTCATTCAAACAAATGGTTGAGCAACTTTCAAAGAACCAAAATACTTAAAAAAACTCCAGGATTTAGATTGTAGTTTTCATCTATTGTTTTCTGTACATCAAAATGTAACAGAGATTAAATTATTCAATGAATAATATTTCCATTATGTCTTAAATACAAGTAAGTCCATGTACAATAAAGGTATTTCTATAACAATAAATCTTTAAAGATAATATCTAAGTTTTCTTATAAGGATCATAACATTTGTAGCATTCCTATGAGTTCTGTTCCATAGTACTAACAAACTAGATAATAAGGAAGTTTTGTCATCAGACTTCCTTGCTGATACCTGCTTATGTTTTCCCTGCATAAGGAGTACTGCTTCTTTCTTGTCTGCTTTACCTGAACTTGAATACAATTTTATCAACCTTTCCAGATTTTGCCTCTGTGCCCAGATTTTTGATGCGCTGATGCAAGGCACAGAGGATGTGTGTCTGTTGTTGTTTTTCAGGCGTCTGCATGGCAATTGGCATTTTTTGCAATAACGTCTTGGGATAAGTGCTGGATATTTGAAAAACTATTTATGAGTTCTCTTTGGGGTTTTTTTTTTTTTTTTTGGTTTTTTTTTTTTTTTTTAATCTAGCTTTGTATTTTAATACCCAGTGCATCCATAAGAATAGGTTAACATTAAAGTTGCAGGGCTTTGAAAACTGGCAGATTTTCTATCCAGTAGGAACGAAATCTATCCCTGTACTCACTTTCTTATTATAGCTGATAAACCTTGACATAATGACTGCTAATGTGATTAACTGTATTAACTATTCTGAAAAGATAGTAATAATTGTGATTTAGGCTGAAAACTTTACTAGAGTTGTAAATCCTTAAACTGTCAAGACGTTTACATTTAAGTCAGTCACATTTCACTAGGCAATGTCATGCTGACACCTAAATTTCAGGGATTTTCTGTAAAAGTGAGTGTATGATTTTAGGGATGACTTCAATAGTTTTCATTATTATTTCTATTTTAAGGTAGGATGCAATTTTCAATTTATGCATTTTGAAGCTCAAGAGACAGGAGAAGCAGAAGAGGCTTTTGGCACTCAGTTGCCTCCCCAGGATGGATATAGTAGTCAGTGAACCTTAAGTAATTAATCTTGAGCTTCCATGAAATATAATCTTGTGATTCTCAGAACATAGTCTTGAGGTACTACAGAATATTCTGTCTTTCAGTTAGAGAGAAAGAAATAATTTCTGCCACAAGACAACTGACTGGGTTCTAAGGTTAAATGTATAAAGGTACAAATCCTTTAACTCAAGATCTGAACTTTCATAGTGGATTCTATGATGGCACTGGCAGATTTTAAAAATCTTAATGGCATAACACATCATGGTGAATCTCGAGTCATATTGCAAAGTTTCTGCCTATTTACACTGAGAACTCTCTCTTATGTATAGTGTAAAAGTATGTTGGCATGCATAAATGTGCACAAATGTGATGTGTCATATCCTGGCAAGATGATTCTCCAAGCTAACTGCACATGAACTGATTTTTTCATCAGTTTTGAGAGGTTTCTTGTGAAGCCTGAATACAGACAGTCAAGTGGTAAATCGGGATATGCAATTATGATGGAGATATGAGCAGATCAAGTCGTGGCATTGGAGGTTTAGTCACTCAGAGCTGAGGTGACTTGTGTGTGTTGTGTAACTGAAGGCCTTTACAACCTTTACAATTAGAGCACTGAATTAGAGGCAGAATTTGCCTCTGATGTGTCTCTAAGACCTTTGATTCCAAAATTGCTTGACCATGCTGTTTAAAGCATGTCTGAAACAGGGCCACAGAATAAAACCCATTAGATAGTTGTAGCCAAAAAACTAATATGCATACAATGTGAGAATGTAAAAAAAAAAAAAAGTCAAATGACAGAGGCCCTGGATATTAAAAACAAATCCCATAATTTCACAGGATTCATAACTGATCCCAGTGGCTATAAACAATACTTAAATGGTGGAACTATTTGAATATTTTCCATCTCCCTTAACAACAACTGCATTTATAAGGTGCCAAATACTATTTTGTATTATAGTTTAACCTGTAGATGGAACTGTAAACACTACAGTGACTCCCAAGCCAAGTTGCCTCATGGTCTTAATGGGTAATTAATTTTTAAGGAAATTTTGAATTGAGATTGTGAGTTCTTTCAGCAACCTGATATAAACAAGCACAGGATATTAATGTTAACAGCCAAAAGCCTCAGCAGTGGTCTTTTCTTAGTAAGAATGTGTTTCTACTAAAAGTCAGAGGTCCTTGCTAGTGGTATGGGAACTACAGAGACTGCACCAGAATAAGCGCTCAAAAGCAAATCTTGGGTCTGTGCAGGTTGTAATAATGATACTGATATTTTTCCTCAGTGTTTACTCATAGCTGTATAATGTTCAGCAGTTCATGCCTTCTTGCAATCATTTCAAGTACTTTCAGGGCTTTGTAAATCAAGAAACACAAGTCCTGAATACCAGAATTGGATTAATTGGCACATATGTTTGGGATTTTCTTTTAGTTTATAATTTTTTTTTCATCATTTTAAGCTTGAGAAGCTCGTCCCCATGGATGCATGGCTGGATATTTAAAAAGTTTTTCATTTAGCCCCTACTCTTTTAGTGATGATAATTCATCACCTTCTGGGGTGAGGAATTTTTTTTTCCTTTTTTCAGTCCTCCTTGTCATCCTAAAACTGAGATGTGCCTGCTCAAGTCCCCTGCACTCTCCACCACTCTTCTGAGCAATTCCTCAGCTCAACGAACCTCTGTCCATCTCCCTTTGTGAATATTTTCTCCCACAGGAGCAGGAACAGGGGCAGGTTGCTTCATGACAGATGTTGCTGTGTCACCTCCCTCTCCTGGCGCCAGCCTGGGGGCAGAGGGAACTCCAAGGACTCTGCAGTAACTTCAGCAACTCATTCACAAGCAGCACAGGAGATGCTGAGTGGAAAGGGACATTTCTTGCAACAGGTATTTGTCCCTCGACTGCTCACTGTAAACAGGCACGCTCAAAGTGAATGGAAGTTTTAAGCAGGGAAAACTACTAGTATTTTATGACCAATAATAATAAGCTTTTCTCACCTCTCTTTCTTTCTTCCAGAAAACATTGGTCCAGTAGAACTGCTCTGTTACATAAAGGAGTTAGGAATTGTGGGGATTTTCTGCAATAAGATTTGTGGGAATCCATGCCTCATGTAAAAGCTGATCCTAGCTGATCCGTTTTGATCCTAGACTAGGTCTAGTTGATCCTAGACTTTTCGCTGAGCAACTGGTTCCTGTGGCCTAAAGGCCAGACTGTCATATTTATTTTCCTCTTTTAAATTAGTATACTATGAGTGTGTTAAAAGACTGTATTCAATAACCTTAAATACTGTAGTTCTTCTAATAGAAGACTGTGTTTTAGTAATAGCAGCCATTACAACTATCCAGGCAATAAAGCACAGTGAAATCACAGATATAAAGGAGTCATGCCCCCGAATTAAAGACTATCTTAAAAACAGAAAGAAAAAAAAATTATAGATTTATTGCACAATCCACAAAAAAAAAAAAAAAAAAAAAAAAAAAAAAAAAAAAAAAATTTCTTAATAGTTCAATGATAATTTTTGGCTAGCACAGTCATCAATATCAGATTTACAATAAAACATCTGGGGAACACATGCAGAAATAAACTTATTCAAACAGAAAGAATAACTTGTGAACATACTCTGTCTTCCAGTCCCAAAACTGTGTTGATTTGTGGTATCATTTTGTTTCTTGCTTGTTTGCTTTCTTTTGCACAATTGAAAGTTAGTTCAGAAGTGCAGAGAAGAGGTAGAGGTGAGAGATCATATTTCCTTTCCCATTCTCATATTTTGTGTCTGGAATTGAGGAGGAAAAAAAAAAAAAAGGTAAAAAAATACAAGGTTAAAATTTTCTCATGTATGTCATGGATATCCTTTTTTATTAAGAACTTAATTTTGATTCCCCATCTTCCTTTCCTTTTCCTGGCAGAACCATGACGTTCGGGTCTAACAGCCACCACATGTATTTGACGCTGCTGTAAACCCGTGCCTTCCCCTCACAGCTGTTTCTGTAAACACGTGTGAACAGTCGTCCTCCTGTGCCTTGTGCTGAGCAAGCCTTGCTTTTCTTGGAGCCTGGCCAGCAGCTAATGGGAAGGCAGCATGTGTGGATCCGTGTGCCCCCAGCTCACCCTGAGGCTGCGGCCCTTGGCCATGCGCCCTCCCCTTTGGGCGCCTGGGGCCATATCCACTTCTGCTGCAAGGCAGGATTTCACTTTCCAGAGCATGGAGTAAGCTGCAGGGGTACCACAGTTACAGGGCATTTGGTAGTGTTATCATAATGTTAAAGTCCTGTAGCTTTCTGACTCAAGAAAGTTTCACTTGCTTGGAATTCCTCTCAAAATCCTAAATATGCACGTGAGCGAGCACGCATGTGCATGTCTAAAATCCGTGTTTCATCAAGCTAGCATTGCTGCTTCCGCTTTTCCTCCATTACTGTGATTTTATGGAATGAAATGTTGCAAAAAAACCCCAAAAAACCCAAAAGGGCTAATTTAAGAGCAAACCCACCCTGAAAAGTAAAAATCAATCTCTCTCTCTTTGCACAGAAAGCCCAAGGGAATAGAATACAAGGAATCATGGGTATCTTGCTTCTAGTTTTTGATGTATGTTCTGATGCAAAAGATTAATGGTTTTCTCTTGGGGATAAAGGATTGCAAGGTCTGAACAGCCACAAGTTTGTGAGTCTATTTATCTAATGGCAAAGTGTACAGAAGTCAGCAATGGGCACCTTTTCCTTGACAATAAATGACAAGTAAGCCATTGTACCACAATGCTACCATTGTTTAACTCCTTCTGAAGGTAATTTATAGAAGGCAGAATAAAAAAGGAGAATAGAATATACTTTCTGCTGAGTCAACCCAAATTTGACCTGGGAAGCTCTAACTAAATACTTTTCTGAAGTCCTAATTAGTAATCAAATAGTTTTAGTGATTAAAAATGTGTTGCTAAGACCAAATAGACTGCTGTTTTACGTGTCATCCTTGGCCCTTGTTCATTTTCCTCTCATTACACATTGATCCTTCTCAGAAACTATATGAGAATGCCAAAAATCTGTCCATTATTTGGTTGCCACACAGAAGCAATGAACAAACTAAGGCTCCATGACTTCTTGGAGCAGTGACTATGGATGGTCTGATGTAATGGGTAATCCCTTCCCTTGCACATTACTGGGTGGCTATAAGAGTATTTTCTATACCAACACTTACATCTGTTACAACAGTTATTCCTGCAGACAGTTCTGCAATTTGCTTTTCAAACATGCTCAAATCAGTGAGTAGCTAAAAATACCTGAATAAACGATAGTAGATTTGTCTTGAGAAAAGCAATCAAATTTATGGTAGGGATTTTAAAAAGAAGAAAGACCTGCAAGGCAAATAATTTCTGTAATATTTATCGCAGTCAAACTGTGTACTTAGGCCTAGTATTCTGTTTGTGAGAGCATTAGCAAAACTATAACCTGAAACTGTGTAATGGTGATATTAAAATTTTAAACATTCTAATGACCCACACAAATTAAAAAAAAAAAAAAAAAAAAAAAAAAAAAAAAAAAAAAAAGGCAAAAAAAAAATAATTTCTTCAGTATTTGGTACCTGTTGCTAAAACTGCCTTTGGTGTAAGTTAAACACCAGCCCCAATGGCCTGAACCCACTATCAAAGAGTACCAAAATGGAGCACTCCCAGTCAGAATATTAAACTCATGAGCTCTCAATGAATGCCCAAAGACAGCCTGGCACCCAAAACAGTTATTTAGTGGAGTGTATAGCTCAGAAAAGGTATAGGGCTGTACAATTCTGCCTATAGTGTCTGCAAATGGAAAAAACTATAATTCTAAGAAATTGTGCTTTACATAAATGAGAAATGGTCTGCTCAGACCCAAGGCTGATATGTTACATTTCCTTTACAATTTTAATTTGAAATTTATGGCACGTTTATTTAATCTCTACCTAGCAATTAAAAGATAAATTAAATAAAAATATCCTTTCCCCTCTTACAGACAAAATACAATTACTTGAAATATAGGTTGCAGGACCCGTGCACATTTTATTAAATTACCTTCAAAGGAATCAAAAGGATTTTAATAAATCAAGATCCTGACCTGATAAATTCTGAAAAACATCTGTAATCAGTGAGATTCTCATTTTTACTTCTGGTGAGATGATATGCTGTATCTAAAGCAGTGAAGTGATTGCTCATTTTATGTGGTACCTTCACAGTGAGAGTGAATGCATAGGGAAAAGCTTCAGTTTGACATCAGAGCTGTCTGAGTACAGAAATTGCGTTATCTTGCATATTTTATTTGTTTGATCCCCTTAAGCTGTTTGACCTTTCATTTCATTCTGTGGTGGGAACCTCTTTCCCAGTGTTACCCTAGTAATCAGCATTTTCTGATTTGAATAACAATGCCGGTTCAGCATTGTGAGGAATTGCATACAACTATTCACTTGTGCACTGTAAACTCTTTTTCTATGATTCACAACAAAGTGTGATAATTAATCTGGTTTAGGCACATCTAGGAATATATCATCAAACCTAGGAAAACAGAAAAGAGCAAATAGATGACAATCTAGCCTTTTGCTCATTTTTATGGAGATGGAAGTGGACCATGGCAAAGGTCAAATTCAAGGTCAAGATGGAGACCATTGAAGAAGCTCTGATGGGACTGGTTCTTCCTGCAGGTCCATTCAATCTAACCAGCCAGGTGTATAAATAGAGCCCTTCAGCTGCTGGTCCAACCAGCCTCTTCACATCACAATCAGCAGACAAGCACAAGCAATTTACTGCTGAGATCATTTCAGAGATATGCTACAAAAGGCACAACATGAGTTGTTAAACTGAAGAGTTAAACTGAAAAAACTTTGGCTATAAAAATATTATTTGCCTTTCCTAGGCAATCACTACTGTTAAATTAATGGCACTTACTAAGATTTGTTTATACATCAAATAGTAACTTAATAACTAGTTAGGTCAGACTTTTAATTATTATCTATTTTTACTCTATATATGTTTCATAACTAGATTTGTAGGTGTTTAATTTTATCCAGTAACTTGAGATGGTACAAATTAATTGCAGGCTGCTGATTCAGTAATGATTTGAGCTGGGGATTTTTTTACACTACCTATTTTATTACATTAATGGTCCAATCCTGCTGCTACCAAAATTAATAGGAAAATCTCCCACTGATTTCAGTGAATTCAGGTTGTAGGCCAAATCGTAAATAGTAGCTACTCATTTTTCCTCCAAAGAAGGCAACGTAGTAAATGGTAAACCAACTTACCAAAAAAGTCTCTTCCAGTAATTATATGATCTGTTGTGTTTATATATTATAAATTCAAATTCTGACTTCTAACCATGATGCCTTTAAGACATTTTTCTGAACTAAAACAGAGGGGAAATGAGTGATTCAAAATGATACAGTCAAATCAGTCAAGGTTATATTTCCTTGTGTGATAATAAGTGTTTAAAAAATGTACGCTGTATTAAAACAAGAGGGTAAGTTATAAAAAGTTATTATTTAAAGTTCAAAGTTAGTAATAGTGCAGTTGTTAGCCAGGGAAGTTCAGTAATTCTGATGGTGCCTAACAGTGCCACTATAATTAACAATCCATTGATATTTCCAAACATTTTTAGAGGTTTAGTACACAACAGTTCAAAATGGAAACAAGATGATATCTTGCAGGTGTATTTTTAAAACAAATATATTCATTGAATTTTAAAGTAGTTTAAATCCATCACTTATGGTTACATGGAAGACAGCATTCCTGCGATTTTGAGCAATTTCTTGAGTCATTTCAATTTTTTTCCTCCTCCTGTTCTTCATGTAACTCTGCATTTGAGTAATGCCTATGCTTAAACATCCAGTGAAACTAGAAATGGTTTTGTATCATTTTCCCTGCTACCAATGCTAAATGAGTGATCATCAGACATTGTTTCCTACTGTCATGTATAGAACAAAACCTAGTTTTCAGGCAGCTTTTATTTTTTTTCACAGAAGCAATTAATTCTATTTCTTTCTACATGTACTTGTCCATACAGAAAATTTCTCATTTATGGCCTGAGTACAGTAGGTTGTTATTCATTTTACTTTAAAGACAATACTATTTTTAATTACTTAGAATGTTTAATTGTCAACTTCAGTGGGTTCAAATGGTGAAGTTTTATAGCTGTTTCCTAAAATTAAGACTGAGCATCTACACTGCAGGATGTGAGTATTCTGTTCTGTCTTAGGGAGGTTCAAATACTATCCTCATTTAGGTGTATCTGAGCTCCCTCCAGTAGTGCATTAAGCAATCTGACTTAACATCTATCACACGTAGTTCAGGCGCACTCTCATCTCCACCCCAGGGAGAGAACTCTGTGCCTAGTGGCGTGTTTTGTTTTTATTTTAAATGTCCAAGGAAAGTGGGTAGTGTTAATGGCATCAGACATCCATTTCCTTGCAATTAGCTGTCTGTGTTGTCACAATGCCCTGCTGCCTTTAAATGCTGTGGGCGAGGAGCGAGAGAGAGAAAAAGGATGTGTTCATCAAATTTCATTTCAGTCCCATTTGAAACCCTCCACCCACAATTTTTTTTTTTTTAAATTTATAGATATACTCTAGAGCCACGTGTAATCTTTTTTGTTTGTTTTGGTTTTTTTTTTAAAACTTTTTATCCACAAAAAGCAGATTCATGTTGCCTGGGATAATTTGCAAATTCATGTTGAACTATTTTTGATTAGTAAAAACTTGGCAAAGAATAGCCATTGCATTTTCAATAGAATCTGTTTATATTTAAAATATCAGTTTTGTAAGGCAGGAGAAAACAGTGTGACTCCTGCAATTTCCTCCAGTGTGGAGACTGTGTGTAATCAAACAGATGGTTTTCTAAAAGGATGCAGTAGAAGAGCAGCATCTCCCAGCTGGCTGAGGCATAGCCATTTTGGAGTCATGTAGATTCAGTGGGGTATGGCTCAGGCATGCAGAGGGTCCCCTTTTTCATCAAACTCAGTTTGATGGTTTTCAGAGTACCTCTAGCTGCTGTCTTCCAATAATGTTTTTGTCTGTAGTATAATTAATTACTTTTGTGTTTTGAATTTCAATTCTTTACTGTAATAATTTTCTCATAGTTTCACTGTGCATTTTTACCTTTTGCACTTGTAACTTGGCCTTTGCCAGAGCATGTGCCGCAAACAGGCACATGTGATTTAGCCTACTGTGCTGCCAGGAATGCTCCAGTCTGTGGGCTTGTAACTTGGGTGCAGAATGTTTTCTGACATCTGTTGGGGGCTCCTCACTGGCAGAGCTCAGAGGAGCAGAGGGCACACAACAACACCCTTGTAGTTTCTAACAGGACTAAGCTCTTGGCAATGTTTATGCACATTATGTATGTTATGGTTATCTGCTTTTTCCACCCGTTTTTCTGATTATATGGAAGCTCTTTATAAAAAGCATTTTGATTGCACCAAAGTGTAGCTATTATAACAGTGCACAAGAACTTGGGGGGCAGCATATAATGATAGATATTTTTCATCCTGGATGAGCTGCAATCATCACAGTATGCACTTCCTCTCAGCCATATAGCATGGAGAAGCTCACTGTGTAAATTCTAAGATGGTATATTAAAAGGAAATATTTAGGGATGTAGCAGTCGATGAAAAATAAATTGGAAGTATGCTGAGTTAACGAGGGAATGACTCGCAGCTCTTTTAAGTGTGACATGTTTTTAAAGAAAGCTGCCACAAAACAACTTTTCAGCCAGAAATTTAAATGCAGGTTTATCGTCTGTGGTGTTATAAACAAAGGCTGTGTTTAAACTGGGATCCTGAGAGCATCTAAGTTTCTGAGTCTCCCGTTCCCTCCTACTGCTGCATGCCAAGCTCGTTTTCAGGGGGGTCCAACTATATAGCATCCACTTGCTTGTGATCTCTTTGAAGAAGATATCAGATGCAGAGGGGAAAGAAGAGGTGGAATTTCTTTCCTGGATGGTCCCTTGTGCCCAAGCAGTGCAGGGTTCTAAATACTTCAGCTTCTCAAGGCTTGTCTTTTAAATGAAGCCAGAAGTGTTTCTTCGTGATTTGGGTTGCATTGGCCTGTTCAAAGATCCTGTTCTGGCTCCCTGACTCATGGCTCTGTGTCTTTCAGAGGATAGGCAGAGAGTGCTGGTTTTCCATTTTGTAAATGAAATGGAACAGAGAAGGGAAGGGCTTTCACAGCTTGAGCAGGGCATGACGGCCAGGAAAGGCTTGGTACAGACCCATTTAACTGAGTTATCCTCTTCTGGCATGCTTTGGGCCTGGTATCTTCTGGCAATATCCCATGCAGCTCTCAGGAGAGCCAGTGCTGGGATCCAAGATTTAAAAGATTAATTCTGCCCTTAGGGAAGGTGGCTGCTATACCAGGGCCATAGCACTGCAGTAGTTGTAAGTAGCCACTTGAATCCAAAATCACTGAGCACTAAGAAATCTGTATTGTTATGGCAAGGCTCCTGACATGCTCTATGGTGTTCGTGTCACAGAGGCTGTGCATCTGCCTCTGTTCATCCATCTTTTCATCCATCTTCCCTCTTAAAGGGAGTAGCACATCTTAAAGAGCTCCTCCCATCCAGCATCATTGTGTTCTAGCAGGAGACCTGTCTGCCAGAAGCTGCAGCAGAACAGCTGTGCTCTCAGCCTGGAGCTCCTGACACATTAGGCTGGAAATTTTGCTGGTGCTAGGGGCCAGAGTAAGGATTGTTAGTCCTCTCTTTCCTCCCTGGTATGGATCTCAGCACAGCAGCTGAGGTACCATCCACTGTGAAGTTGCAGATTTTAGAAGAAATCTCAGGTTGCCTCCCAGACCACTTGCTCCAGAGCCTACCAGCATCACCATTTGGGGGGTGGGGGGGGGGGGGGTGGTGGTGGGGTGGTGGGGTGGTGGGGTGGTGGGGCAGGGGGGCAGTAGGGTAGGAAGAGCTGCTTCAGTATTTTGGAAGCTTAAAAAGTTGTTGGTGGCTCTGGCTCTGAACACACATTGCTATTTAGACATGAACTAAAGGCAGTCCAGGAAACCCAGTAAGGGACAGCAGATTTTGATTCCTTCACCTGGAATTCAAACACATAACCTTCATCTCCCAGAAAAGTTGCCTGAATCCTACAGGATAATATTATACTGGTCTTAGGTTGTCAACTATTGCAGGAATCTAAATAAATTCACAGGCCAGTAAAGGAGAGTGAAAAGTATGTTGATGTGGTTTTTTCACACACATAGTTTCAATACATACTCTTTATTTAATGAAAGAATTGGTGAGCAATCACTGACACTTTTTGACATATCACTTATCCAGTGAAAGTCTTATTTAAAATGCAGAAACAGACCGGAAAATAAATAAGAACTGGAGTCCCCTTGTCACTAATCAAATGCTGCTCTTTTCACTTAGGTTTTCTTTCTTTTCTTTCTTACCCTATAGTCTGAAGAATATTGTGAAGAATAAATAGTCTGTAGAGTAGAATACATTCAACTAAAAAGATGGCCACAGATTAGTGTCTAGAAGACAAAATACAAATGTGAGTGTTAAGGATCTGGACCAAACCCCACTTTCACCTCCTGCTACTCTTTAGAGTAGAAATAGACATCAATTCTTCCGCTTTGGAAAAAAGAAACAACTTCCACAGTATTTTGGACAGCCTGAACTTGGTGTATGTTAGTCATACTCTGGGAGCAGCAACTAAGCAGACCTATCAGGAGCGAGGGGCAGGGCACCTTTCTCTCAGATCCTCTCTGGCTTTCAACTATGTATGCTATTGAATTCTAAACTAAAATCCTTCATTAGGCTTTTAAATCTTGTAATGGAAATGGACATGAAGCTATGGTAATAAGGGGTGTGGAGCAGTATCTGTGGAGTGAAACAATTTGTGTGGAGGGTGTCATGTCTGTACCATACACATTTGATGGATTTTTGCTTCGGTCACAGTCCCATGGGCTGAAATCCTAATTTGCATTTAGACTGCATGAGGTGCCCTCCTCAAGCACATCTTAAAGCTTAGTTTCATCTGAAAGAGGCCTCATTCATGTGTTCAAGGAGTGCTCCAGGACACAGGCAGATGCCTGGTGAGGGTGCAGTGGGGGATTCAGTTCAGAAGCACATTCCTCACCCAAGCTCAAACACAGGTAGACTCAGCACAAGATCGTGGACAAACAAGCACTGGTAAAATTTGAAGAAGTGCCTAAACAATGTATGTGTATAATCTCAAAAATTCCAGTAGCGGTCACACAGCCAATGTGTGCAGATGCTTCTTTAAGCACAGTGGTATTTTTAGAAAATCAGATCATAATTTCCCACATGTAATCTGTTGCAGAGGAGATTTTGAACTAAAGTCCTAAACCAATATCTGAATTTAGCTACAAGAATATCCTTGCTTATTTGCTTTTCAGTTTTGAACCTTACAACCTGGATTTCAGCAAATCTTCCAGATTCCTTCCTTCCTTCCTTCCTTCCTTCCTTCCTTCCTTCCTTCCTTCCTTCCTTCCTTCCTTCCTTCCTTCCTTCCTTCCTTCCTTCCTTCCTTCCTTCCTTCCTTCCTTCCTTCCTTCCTTCCTTCCTTCCTTCCTTCCTTCCTTCCTTCCTTTTCATTCCAGTGAAACTTTTGCACATTGTTTTTAGCTCTATGATGATTATTCTTAAAAGAAGGCCAAGCATTACACAGTATAGTTCTGATTTTTTTCTTGTTTTCAACCATTTCTCTGCTGAATTTTCTGATATAGACCCCATCCTTTTCTGACAGCGTTATGTCTGGTAGGTTTGTAGGTTTCCTACTAAGCAATGGGAGAACCAGACTGAAGGATGAGTAGAAGCTTGCAGCTGAGGATGCAATGGCTTAAGTTTAGCAGCTAGTTGTTTTCCTGAAAGACTCACAGTTTGGAATTTGAATTATTTGTGTTTTCAGTACATTGTGGATTGGCTCTTGGCATCTTTTTAAATTAAAATGAAAAAAATCATTATGTTAGCTAATTCTTGGATGTAATTTACTTAAAATATCTAGGATTTTTTTTTTCCAATTGTGACAATAGGAAAGAAACTAGATTCTTTTTACTGTGACAAAATCTACTCTACTTCATTGTTTGAACAGGAAGAAATACAATATGAAAAACATTTTTAAGTAGAAAAGACCTGATATAATACTTTGCTCATAGTAGGAATGTTCAATTGAGAAATCCCAATCCTATTTTCATGACTGTAAGAATAATGAGCTATGGTGATCAGGAACCTTCCACAATTATTAATATTTCTTTTGAGACATTTGGAAATTGGATTTGACACACTGCACACTTTTCAACACACTGGCGCTGAAAGCTGCTGCATTTGCTTAAGAGGGAACTGCATTTTTAAACTGTTTTTTTAACCTACTTCTGTATTTTTCTGTCACTAATAGAAGACTCATAGAAGAAAAACAGACCCATTGCATGTGCAGACCACCAAGTGTTGTATGTGTCCTTGATCATCTGAATATCACTCAGATTTAAGACCTTGTAGAAGGAGTTAAAGTCACCCAGCAGTTCCTTCCTGCAGTGAGACCGTGGAAGACAAAAGAGCAGAAATTTCTTGAGTAAAAAAAGAGGTAACAGAAGATGAGTTGTTTGAGCCTTAATGAAGTAAAACCCTCTCCAACATCTGTAAGAGACTTGGCTGGATTAGATTTGCAGGACTGGCCCTAAATGGTTCAAAGAGGTGGCTCTCCACATCAGAAGAATTGGTGCACATGCACATTTTTTAAACAGCCAATATGGATTTGAAATACAAAAAAATGGCTGACTTTTAACA